>CM077626.1:19972-4819972 GCA_039566895.2 Turritopsis rubra | reverse complement strand
TTCATAAAAATCTGCGCTGTTCTACATATAATCACACACTCCAATTTGGTCTTCTCGCGTAGATCGTCAATAATCAACAAGTAAACAACAAAACAGCCTGTACAAGAAGGGAACTTAAGCAACATTGAACCTCGAACAAAATTTTGTGTTTCTTATGAAAATGGGTATAATGAGCCATTTGTGTGATCTGCCATTTCGAAAAATTTTCATTTCTTGATTCGAAATATTGCGTGTAGAATTTAAAGTTTATATATTATTAGAATTTAAAGTATATATATTATTAGAATTTAAAGTATATATATTATTAGAATTTAAAGTTTATATATTATTAGAATTTTTATTATATGATACACATAGTTTTTTACTATTTTGCTATGAAAAATTGTTACGGAATTTTACAAATAAATTCTTTTATTTCTTGTTAAGAATTTCATACTAATTTTATTTACTGGTGATAATTTCCTAATATAATTCCTCTATATTTTGGATCTTTCGTGAAATATGAACTAAAACTGGTTTTATGCTTATTGAAATGATCAAGAAGCAGGAGAGCGGGAAGCAGCAACCAGCATCAGCAGTGGATCCAGAGGTATGCGAAAATTGTGCAAGAGAACATTAACATTATTTTTTGCTTTCAGTCTGTATCACAAATGGGATTATTAGCACGTTTTACTTCCATGCTTTAATAGCTTACATTCTCTTCCACAAATTTCGTACATCTCGATCTGCTGTTGAGCTTCAGGTCTCTTCATCCGATGTGGTGAAGTAGTTCTTCACCATGTTTGTATTGATAAAAAAAAGACGAAAGACAAGTCTTTACCCTAAAGTTTTCCAGAAATCTATTCCATCTTCTGTATGAAGAGACCTTTTCATAAATTACATCACAACGCCCATCGCTTTGTAATTACTACGTAAAAGAACATCTTGAAACATTCCCTTTCATTTCTCTTTGTAAACGACCCAAGCACCATTAATAATCAGAGCGAAAACGAGGCGATAGATGTTGTGACTAGGTAATTTATGAATAGGTTCATTCATTCACCTGTCTTATTGTAATCCAGGAAATTTAATGTTGAATTCAAAAGATATGAAACTATTGTTATCTGAGCCAAGGTGGAATAGAAGTATGAAAGGTTGCATAAAGGAATGATTATATAACCCCTGTAATGTGCTGGAACCTTTATAAGGAACGGGGAAAACCTTTAAAGTGAATTTTTGAAGTGATTTTAGTGGTATTAACGCTATGGTGTTTTTTTGTCTTCATAAAAGAACATCACACTCTCAAACTAAGCAATGATGGTGACGTTTAGAAAATGAACGAACTATAAATCATGCTCAAAATAAAACTCCTTCCCCATACCCTGGTAACTAATACTTTCTAATCACTATATCGAAAGTGCAATATACTCTAGGTTCTAGGTTGTTTTTTTATGTGTAAATGAAATTTCATGTTTAGAAATTGACTGTTGAAATTGAAAATTGAAAAAAGCTGTTTATAATATTATTGATATCATTGGAATAATCAACATTCGAACATTGGAAAAAGCAAACCTGAATCAAAATAGTCGTTATTATTTGCTCCTCATAATAAAATGGGAGGCTATAAAAAGAATACGAAAGCAATAATTCATCAGAATAGTTCACGATGTTATTAGATATTAATACTATATAGATACTTAAAATTTCGAAATGGGTCGAGGTAAACCTCAGAAGAAACCACCCAAAACCGCTGATTCTCACGAATCCACAAAAGGAGCCAGGGGTCATCAAGGCAGCAGAAAAGGTGGAAGAGGAAGAGGTTATAGAGGCCGCAAAAGTTTGGAAGAAGACGGTGAGGTATGCTCTAACAAACTGTCTTTAATCTCCATACTTTCATTGTTTCGGGACTTCTGGAAAGCAAGGCCTTGCACATAATTTTGTTGTTGCTGCTGTTTTTGTTGTTGTTTTTGTTTTTGTTGTTGTTTTCTATCCATAAATATCCCCTCCTCTCTATTAAACCTAAGTATCAAACAACTGTTCCTGTTTAATCGAGAAAATGTGTTTCTTTAAAGCATAGTCATTTGAAAATTCTCTGTTTTGGACACTTTGTTTATTTTGCACTCACTTTGATCACATGACTTATTACAACCAATAAAAAATAATTATTTACGATCAAGGAATTTTCTAATGACTATGTTTAAGGATAATGGCCGTATTTTTGTAGGAACATGGTAAACCTCATAGATTGCTCGAATCTAATTGGAGTCGTTATGATGAGCCAGAGGAATTGGAAGGTAATTTCACTTGTTTCATTGAAGAAGACACTCCTGATTAGTTTGCCCTGCTACAGGTAGTGGTATTAGTTTTCAGTGTAAAAAAATTGTATTAACTTCCCAACTGAGTCATTGGAGCTGTCTAGTGAAAATTGACCAATCGCAACAGATGCATAAAGAAAGTAGTGACCAATCAGATCATATATATAAAATACAAATTGACCAATCAAAACCAATGTATTTTAAAAATCAGCTTGTTCAATAAAATTCATTTGGCCGCCGCCGGGTATTGACTGCATTCTTTTCCATTTAGATAACCAAGCTGACGAATATGACGAGACAAAAGATTTTGAATATGTGAAACAGAACGTTGGTATAAGAATGTTTGCTTTTCTTTCTAACCGTTCTTGCTGATTGTATTGATGTGAATTCATGTTTTTTATATAATTACTTTCTAAGGTGGTGCATCTTCACACTTTCAATTCAAAGAAGAAAAAGAGTTACAAGACGAACTTACGACCACAGACTCGTCACAAGTAACCCAGTGGACAAAATCTTCAAAAAATCTCTGTGGAGAAGTGTTTCTATAGGGATGGCAAGCTATATCGCTGCTGTTTCAATAAAATAACACTCCTCCATGGAGACGTTTTGAAGATTTTGCCCACCGGAAGCCAATATAATGGTTTGGTTTACAATTTTACGTTGTTTCCCTTTTGTTGCATCCTTGTTGCATCCTGTTGTAAACGTTTACACAACCAAAGAAGAAATTCATTTTTCTCTTCAGATAAACCTATCGAGTTTAGAACGTCGAGGCATTGAAACTTCCATGAGCTCCTGATTTTTGGGGATGTCTTTTGTGGAAATCGATGGTAGTAATTTTGACTAGATATTTCCTTCTTAACCTTTAGACCGGTACCAATATCTTGGATTTGGATTTAGAGCAACTTGGCGCCCATGTCTCCACACTTGATTTAGTAGAAATGTTGTCTTTACACGAATTAGTTGGTGATTTGGTAATTAGTTAACATATTAAGTAAATTTTTACAGGGTGTGTTGTTTCGCCTAGTTGGCCTATGACACTGTATTTCTCGTTCATTCAAGGATAAGGACATTGGTAACCATTTTCATGACTTGATGTTTGGAGAGGACGTCGTATCTCATGATACATTGAATGATTCCAAAGGAAAAACAAACTTTAATGAACACACTGATGATGAGGATGAGAAGGTGCCTTCATGGAATTATAAGGGGATTGAAAGATATAAAAAAAGCTTGCTCGTAGATCAGCTTTCAACGCATATAAATATACGACTAAAGAGTTACGAGAAAACCCCTGCACTGTCATCTGATAAAAATACGTCAGACGAAGAAAGTTCCGGTGAAGTATCTCCTACACACTGTCGTGAAGACGGAGCTGGTCATACGAGCAAATGTGCAAGGGAAGTAATATTAAACGATTCAACATCTGGTGAGAGTGTCCACACTATAGCTGGTGACATACACCGAACATCGAATGGATTGGCCATCCAAACAACAAGAGAGCACTCTAAGGCTGATTTAAAAGATAACCTTGCTAATTCAAACGTTACGGACCCTCCTCCTATCAGCACAAAAAGCATACCTATCGATCTGGACGTTTCATTGCAAGATCTTTCAGAAAACAAAACAACCCAGGAGGACACTGATGTGCTTTTGGATGAACTTTTGAACGATACTTGTCAGCTGAACTTTCATAACGCCTGTGAGGGAGCGCCATCAAACGAAGAAGTGTTTGACTTAGATGACTTACTGGCGGCTGTTCCATCAGGTGATATAAGAGCTATTTTAAAAGAAATGATTTACTATACACGTCTGCTTCTTGTTGAGGAAATGAAAAAAATCCTTCCAAATATCGCCATATGTAACTTGTTTCCTCTTTAGGTTCATCAGCTCATAAAAACTGGAATAGCGAGTGCGAAGTAAGCGAAATCTCTTATTTGATCACTACGGTGTAATGTTATTTATAGATTACTTACGTCTTCGGGTTTGTGACGTTTTATACTTTTTACAGATCTCTAGTCGGAATCCATTTATATAACTAACTGGTGGTTTCTCCTGAAGCTTAGAAGAATTGAAGTTACGCACAATTTAGAAGAATTGAAGTTACTACTTTAATTTTACAAATTTGCTATTAATTCAAGATTATCTTTAGAATATCCCTTACAGGTGAATTTTCGACGTCAATCAAGGAAAAATGAGAAGGAAAAAGAAAAGTAATGAGAAGGAAATGGAAGCACACCTTACTTCCATAAAAGTGACGTTTTTCGAGGCGACTTAGTGTTCTTTGAAATGCCTTCCTTATGCGAAGAAAAAATGGCGAAACATGGAGTTTTCTCGGATTTTTTACGTTCTTATAAAAAAAAACTCGCTCAATTTTTTTTAAGAGAACCGGGTTCATTATAACCAAATTTTATCTGAGTTCAATAATATTGTGGATGGATGCAAGAATAAAAAACAAACATTCAGGTATTTGTTATGACAGGAAAATTTTATTTTAGGATGATTTAAACGAGTTGCTCGACAACATGCTGGAGTGAGAATTGCACTGGTATGAATGAAAACACCCTGTACGCCTCACCAATCACTGACGTATGACTGAGCATGGGAACGAGAAATGTGAGATTGTATGGCTATAGTTATGAAAATCTCATTGGTGAAGACTATAAAACGTGCTTTTTTGATGCAGGTTTGCACCAGTAACTCGAAAAAAACATTCATTCGAAAATAGTGGTCATATTCACTGAAATAAATGTATTGTATAATTTATCGGGTGATATTCCGACTATTTGTTGGATGAAATTTGTGCGACAAATTAACGTGTCGCTATATTGCCGTAGTTTCTTTTTGATTTTTAATTTTGGAGTTAAGATCAGGGAAAAACATTTACCTTATTACCCTGCGCTATAGGGGGACTTTTGTATTTCATTGCTATTAGGAAGGAAAACACTTTTGTTTCTTATTTACTGGCGTTAGCAGTCGCCTTTTTGCGCGATTTTTGAATGTAAGTCAGCTTTTTTAATTTGTGAATCGAAAAGGCAACGTATAAAAATAAGCTCAAATCAGAGGCCGCGGCGGCCAAGTGTGGGGAGGGTCTAAGGAATTTAATTACTGAGCGGCTTTAGCACGGTGAGTATTAAAATAGAAGATTTTTTCGTCCACTTTTTTCCCACCACGGAATTTGATATTTCTTTTGTTCGATTAATTCACTATAATAAAGGATGAATTTTTTTAATGAAACTTCATACTGATGGACTTTTCGCCTGTAACTTATAAGATTTAACATTTTTAACAGAAACGTTCGCGGAAAGTGTATTTTGATTAAATAACATTGAGTATATGATGAGCTTAGAAGGGCTTCTTTACTATTAACGATATCAAAAGCCAAGTTCAGTCTTTTTGCAGCTAAGTTAACATTGATGTTTTTGCAGTTAAGTTAACGGCCGTTAAAGCTGTTTTGTTTTCTTTACGCAAGACCGGCTAGCTCATATTCATAGGAACAAATTTATAATTGAAACTTGAAACAATTTTACATCTGGCGGGAAAACATTTAACACAACCTCTTTTTCCACAAACAAATTCAATATATTTCTATCCTGTCCTTAAAAAAGTCATTGCTTTCCCTCTATTCTGTCGAAAAGCGACATTTTTTATATTTTTCTGGGCGCCTCTATTTTAAGTTTGATGGCGCGAACCCTGAAGCCCATGGGCCTATATGCGAATTTTTTACCATTTTGAAAAACGCTCCCGTTAGAGGCCTATAAATTTTATAGGGAGCTTTTATATGTGGCCGTAGAGAAGAGGGGAAATGGATTAGAGTTCCCATGCAAATACGTTCTTAAATGACCAGATACATATCTTAAGGTTACTGTAAAGGGTCAGCACACTTTTTCTTTGATGCTTAATATTTTCACAACTTAAAGTAATTATGTAATGAAAGTATATATTTTTAAAAAGCTCAAAGCCTGCTCTAAAAATGATGGGTTAATTTAAAATTTCCAAAAAAGGTTATGTTTTTAGATATCTGAACTCAAAAGTAAAATTACCCCGTACTTATTAAAAAGTGTCCTGTCACACAACGGTTAATATTTACATTTTCAAAAATATTGCATAATGTTCCTCTTGCATTGTATTTGGAAACTGTGTCTGCGAATTTTTTTATTTTATGTCAATCAATTTTTTTAGGCGTTTCATTTCGAATTTCATAAATTAAAAAGTCAAAAATCAAACCTTTGAACCGATTGGCTCATTATTTAAAATTTGCATAATAATTCGCCAAACGCAGACACAGTTTTTGAGTTCAACATTAAAGGATCACAATTGCATAATTTATTTTCCGTTACCATGACGATCTGTGTGACAGGACACATTTTTTCCGGGGGTATCTCACTGAAAAATCAAACATTTATAATAGAGAAAACAGCTTTTAAAAATCAGAAGATAACAGAAGTTTGAAGCATTTGTTGTCATAGAAATGATCTCACCTATTGTGAGTAAAATCAATTGATGTTTCTTTTCAGACGTTTCATTGTTATGTTGTTCTTTATTTCTTTATGAGGATGTTTGTGTTATGAATAATTAATTAGCTTCGCTTATATTCAGATTGACAGATCAGCTTGATGTGTAAAAACTTCTGCAAGAGCTCCCATAGAAAAAAGAGGAAATTTTATACATTATAGCAATTTTCCAGGAATTACGAACTTATTTGAAAAAAGTAATTATTGCATTTAAATGATAAAAGGAAATCTAATATCATATCCAAAAATGAAAATTTTCGGGTTTTTTCATGCTTGACCCTTTACAGTCCCCTTCAAAAAGCAGAATGTCAAAAAAGTCAAAGATATTGTTGAAAGGGAAAAATGTTTGATAAAATGTATCTTTTAAATCCTCATCCCGAAATGAAAAAGGTCTCTCGCATAAAGGGCCAGTGTGGGCCTATACCAGGGTATGGTAACCACATGGGCCTTTATACAGGGTTGGGCTTATATGCGAGGTAATAGGGTATATTAAATAATAACCCTTATCTCTTGATCTGTGGTGCACCTATGGTTGATCTGTGGCGCATCTATGGTTGATCTGTGGCGCATCTATGGTTGATCTGTGGTGCACCTATGGTTGATCTGTGGTGCACCTATGATTGATTTATGTTCCTGACACTTTTTACGCTGACCTCTAATGGCCTTTAATTTTAATGAAGCGGCGTTAAAAGGGAGGCGTTAGATTGTTGTTTGATCGTGGACTTTTCAAAAATAACGCCAATAAAGACCGGCGTAAAAAGGGCGGATAAGATAATTGTTTGTTGATAGTTCTCATAAAAACGGTTCTGCTTAACGAGAACGAGACAGATATCTTTCTATGATGATGATGATGATGGCCATTGTGAGACGAACTAGAGAGATTTCACTTCATAATGGAAATTACGTGTTTATTGTTTCTGATCACGTGACTATTATATCTTTACTTTTGAAGAAAAGATCCAAACGTCCTAATAAAAAGAAAAATCAACTCGATTGAATGAAAATCATGAAATATTAACGTAAAAGTATCTTAGTAGATTGAAAAAACAATTATGCCTACAGAGATCAGAACCTTTTTTTTTTTCGTTCGTGTCTTGGTGTTATGAATGAAATGGACGAAATGGAAAATTCATTTTGATTTTCACTAAAATAATATGATAATAAATTTCGAATATGGAACAGTGTGAGAGCAAAATATGAATTAAAGAATTATCAAGTTGATTTTTGTTGGAATTAATAGGGACCGAAAAATCCCGGATATAAGCCCTGGCCTATATATATATATATATATATATATATTTTTTATCATTTTTTTTTTTGGGGGGGGGGGTGGCGTCTAATAACCGAGGGAGGGAGGTATAACCAGGAGGATTTTTGCGTCAGAGAAAAGAATTTAGTATATAATCTTAATCGTTGTTCTTATACAAAATATCTTCGACGTAATACCGTTGTATCAAACATAAAGAGAAAAACATTTATGTACTTGTATCTTTCTTGTTTTTGTCGAAACTGCTTGAAGTTACCACATTATATAGGCTTATAACCGGGGACGGGGGCGGGTGTTGGGTGCTTATATCCCCTGTTGTTGCGTAAGCGCTCTGTTTTTGTTCGGGAAACCAACATTGACTACCTATGAAAACCTGTCTATTTCTCTCACACTCAAAACCACAGCGATATCTAGAATAAAAATAATAAGGGAATCGGTTAGAGTCAGGTTTGCTAGCTAAGATTGACTGACAGCTCACACAAATAAGTGATGTACACACGACTGTATGATATAAATGTTAATCCCGGTACGGAATATGTGACTGTGTATTGGAAGGAACTTGTTAAAGGTTGGTTCCCACTCTAAGCGTTGTGTATTAAACAATCATTTACAGTTTAACGTTTTTGGTTCTTCATTGAGGTTGATGTTTTTATGTTCTCAAACCATTCCTGAGCAACATTTGTTACTTTTTCACTGAAAGATGTATGTTCCTATTGAATTGTTAATCTAAACGATAGCGATAAACACCAATGACAAACGATAAACATCGATGACAAACGTGGGAACCGACTGATTGACTTATAATTTGATTGGATCTGTTCATTCTCAAAACATTGGGTTGGGAAAATTTGTTTTATTCTATAAATTAGTAGAGCAAATCGAAAAATCTCATTAATATTCTCTGAATGCATTTTGAAATTGATCTGGATCAGCCATATTATCTTTTGAAACATATGTTGATTGATGGCCAAGACAAGATCTTTATAGAAAAGTTGACATTAAATTATCTGTCAAATATTTATTATATCGTGCCAACTTTTCCACGATTTTGCTATTTTTATTACAGTACAAAGCTCCCTCTGAAGCCTTGCACTGTAGACTCCTTTTCAAATTACTTGTGATAAAGAATGTTTGTTTTTCTTCGTCTGTTTGTTTTTACTTTTTTTGCTGACAAAGCTTTCAACATGATGTTTGGATTTTTAAAGAGGAATTAAAAGGAAACACACTAAACCTTCTTTCGTAATATGGTACATTTGAATTTTGCCGATGTTAAAGAAAATGGAGGTATTATTTCAAAATGTGATGACGGCGGCGTGTCGATGAATAGAAGACGTGAAGATGTTGAAGAAGGCGATTTTAATACAAACGACAGCATTGAGGATGGTGAGCTGCTCTTTAATAAATATTTACAACTGGCCTTCATTAGCCAATCAAATTTACTGACAGTACACTTGCAATTTATACTTGCGCTATAACGGGAAGTAGAAATCGAGTAGAAAGAGAGAGAGAGAGAGAGAGAGAGAGAGAGAGAGAGAGAGAGAGAGAGAGAGAGAGAGAGAGAGAGAGAGAGAGAGAGAGAGAGAGACGGGTTCTTTATAACAAAATTTCACTGTGTTTGTATTATGTATTTGGAACCTCCAATATCTCCAATAACATTCTCGGACTCGGTAGATTTCAAACTTATTTTTTTAATAAATTCTCATGGTCTCTTGCGTGTTGAAGATAGAGAGCGCCTATTCCACTTACAAACGTTTATATCGAGTGCGAAGCAATTTCGGTAAAGCTAAAGATGAGCGCCTCCAAAGTTTACATCCATTTTTAGCAAGATGTGATCATAAGGTATGACGCAACAATGAACTCGTTTACCCAGGCAGAAATAACAAGCGTATTCACTGCAAATTATCTTATGACGTAATTGTTGATTAGACATATAAGGAAAAATGTAAGATTTTAGGCGTGTAGAAAAGCGTTGGTAATTTGATAGAATAAAACATACACTTGATTAGAGGTTTCTTCAATTTATTTCTCACAACGCTCCAGCCGAGTATGTAGGGTTGAAAACAAACTCTTTTTCTGCAATGTAGGGACACACTTTCTAGTTGATGATGGTATAGATACTTACTTTTGTTAATAGAGTGCGTACAGTTATCTGGAAAACAATTATTGAAGGACTGGAAGAAAGGTATGATCGAACAACAGGTTTTTGGAATGCTGAAGAATTCGTCTTTACATGGAATCCCACATATATTTGACGAAAGCTATCCTTTACGCAGAATCTTATGGTTGCTGGTCACTTTGGTATTTTTTGCATACTCCGCACAAAAAGTTTACGAAAGTACCGTTCGTTATTTTGAATATCCATTCAGTACAACACGCATGCGCAAATATCCAAACAAACTCGACTTCCCGGCTGTTTCTTTTTGCAACATGAATGACATGAAGCTGAGCGTCCTCAACGGAACAGTGGTGGATCAGGCCATACTGGATAAAAACAAAAGCTTTACGTCGGAGGCTTACTTCAACATTACAGCACTGGCTGTTCATCAATTGGAGGATATGTTAGTAGATTGTTCCTTCGATGGTCGCAAATGCTCAGCAAAAGATTTCACTGAATTTTATTGGAAAGCCGGAGATAAATGTTATACCTTCAATTCCGGTGGCAATGGTCGCGATGTTTTTTCAGTCAATGGCGCTGGTTTGAAGAGAGGCCTAAAGATAACTGTTAACATCCAACATTACGATTATTACCGGGATGGTCAAGAAGCGGGCATTCATTTGATACTTCACAGTCAACTGGAGACCACTCCGGTGAAAATTATCGGTCAAATGTTACCGCCGGGTTATACAACATACGTAAAAGTTTTCAAGAGAAAGGTTGGTTGTTCTGTCTTTGTTTTCGTTCGGTAAATTATATCGAATAGATGTTTATGTTGTTGCTTTCTTTTCATCGTTGCTTGCATACCTCTTTGCTGGTTATTTCGTGATACCCTTTACACGGGTATTAATGGCGGATTCCATCGCGCTTCACTTCCAACATGCCTATTCTGCTTCTTTCATTCTAGATCACAAATCTTAAGTATCCTTACAAAACAGACTGTGGTTCCATCCCTTTGCATTATTTCGATAGATACTCTATGCATTTATGTTGGCTGGAGAAACTAACCGATTATGTAACTGAGCGTTGTAATTGCAAGGATTTCTTTATGCCTGGTACGTTTTTGTGTTTGGTTTTTAACAATAATCGACTGTTTGCTTCACGATAGGCTAAACGATTTCCTTACATATTCGTATTTCGGTAAGTTATTTCGTTCAAACCCAAACCCCTAATTTAGACGTTAAACATTATTATTTTTCCTTCTTAACACGCATTCCATTTCAAACAAGCATTTACAAGGTGTATTCGAAAAACATTGCTGCATATTGGTGAATGTATATAGCTGCTTGTTAATACTGTTTGTGGTTCCACATATTCTTGGGACGGCGTATGCCACCTCATATGTCTCGGTGTTCTAACAATCTTTATAGTTCAAATATGCAAATATGCACAGTAAGTGATGATTTCCAGAGAATGTTAACTTGTTCTGGTACATATCGTGTTATTTGTTTGCAGGAAAGTGCCAAATTTGCAATTCGACGCAGGCTAAAGGGTGCATGTGGCCCAAATGGGGTAAGTTATCCAAAGTTATTTTGTCTTAAAGTGTCTTCACAAATGAAAAGAAAGATGTGTTATAAGTTACTACATCTTTTTCTAATATTTTCGGTTTTCGTTTTGTCAGAAATCTTCGAGAAAGATAAGAAGTATAGTTGTCCACTCCCGTGTGAAATCGAATCCTTTCACGCGACTTTATCAAGAAGTTTATTTCCTTTGTCCTCACTTAATGACACTCAATATAGACTGCTTAATCAGTCGCAAGTAAATGGCGAAAAAGAGAGTTTTGCATCAACACAGTTTCTAAGGTTAGTTATTATATGTCGCATCTGTTATATAACTTAAAGAAAACTAACTATTTCTAATGCCACTCTGTGGTCAAAAAATAGGTTGCCCTCGGGCGTAATAGTTTGACTTATCAATTTTGTAGGGACAATTATCTGCGTTTTTTGGTCTTTTATGATGATTTGTCTTTTGAATTTCTTGAACAACAACCAAGTTATGGTACTCTAGTCTGGTTAGGTAAGGTAGAACATTTATATTTCGTGCTCTTATTACGTCGTTCTTTCTAAAAAAACAACAACAACCGAACAGCAAGAGATAGCTCATAAATCGTAATTTTAGACAACAAAACATGCGCAAAGTCCGCCAAAGTCAAATCCGCGAGAATAACTTATTGAAAACGGCCTTTAAGCCTGGGGCGTTTAAGTGCGTTTATCTTTGAGCATTTTGCGTATGCAATTAAACGTTTGGTGAGTATGCTTTTCTTAAAAGTGAACGCATTGAAGGTTTTTCTTAATTTGTTTACGTTTTTTTCTGAATGATTTTTCTTTTTTGGTGAAAAGAGAATGAACTTGTAGAGAAGGTATAGATTCAGACACCAAACTTGAAGATTATGAAGATATTTTATTTCTACTTATCAACAACACAATCCTTGTAAAAAAAAATACATTCGTAAACACTTCAAACATGATTTTTGCATAAACATGATCTTTGAGCATCACTTTTTGTTTAGTAGTCGGAATCCTGTCATCTTGCGAATGTAATATCAAAATTTTTTGATACGAGCGTTCGCCTTGAATTGGTGTTTATACGCAATATAAGCACGTCCGTGACTCATACTCGTTAGGCGTTAATGTACGTACGTTATATTCTCAATAGGTTAAACACACTTAAACGCCTGGTGGGGATCAGGCTTTAGTGGGCTATATCTTGCTGTTGAATTTATTACGGTGCTTCAAGAAAGCGATGTTCTCCCCAAAACGTACTTTTTGAAATTTCTTCAGGTGATATTGGAGGTCAGATTGGTTTGTTCGTGGGAGCAGGAGTGCTGTCATATTTTGAGATTCTAGACTGTCTTATTCTCATGTTTTACACCTACTTTTTCTCTCACAAAAATGAAAAATACGTTAGCAACGAATCAGATTACGCTGAACGGCACCATTATGTGCGAAATTAATTCTTTATTTGCTGGATGGTTCCACTTGTGTTGAGCAGATTATTAGAATGAAGGAACACACTTGACTGAAAGAAATGATGCTTTGAATGTTAGTCAATAACTTGACATTTTTTCAACAGATTTCGACCCAAACACTCAAATGCTCGTCTTCCTTTGGGAAAATTTGAAATGTAGTCTCACCATGAGAGACCTGTTCTAGTTCCAAAAATTAATCCTGCTAGATAGTCAATGCTGCAACGCAAGAAGCGAACAGTTGGTGTCTGTTGAATACGTTGAGAGGAAATGGAGATCCTTGAGAACCATAGTAACATGAAGATGAAACGAGTGCATGGAACAAATGAATGAATACCTTAAATGCTCGATTTAGCTACCGGGGCGCTTAGAAAAATAAGAGGCGCTTAATCGTGAGGATGCGAATAAGTGCAGAAAAGTTGTTTCGTTTAGCGTCAAGAGAGTAAAGAAGGCGCTAAATCGACTATTTATGGTATGTTTAATTTTCAAACAAAGACTTCTTGAATTTATAACGTATTTTTAAAAGATTTGAAAATTTACAGAAATTCAAACCTGTTATCTGCGGCGCGGCGCGGAAGCAGATATTGGAATACCCTTGGATGATGATGATCCTGAAAAATTACAAAATTGACGTGGTGCGATCGTTACACCGCATCTTTGGTTTGAGATACACGATGGCAAATTTTCATCCACTGAAAACTCTGTAAATACACTTGCTTTAGTGAGTTTCTACCCTAATGTAACGTGTTGGTAGTAGAAAGCGAAGGACGGCAACGAATTGGTGTATCACTACCATGAAAAAGACCCATCGTATACCTCAAATATAACACCTCATATATGAAGAAGACCCGTCACATGCCTTCGAAATATCCCGCCATGTAAAATACAGTGTTATAGCTTGTAATACTGTGTAATAGCCTGTAATACGGTGTAATAGCCTGTAATACCGTGTAATAGCCTGTAATACGGTGTAAAAGCCTGTATACGGTAATGGTAGTATTCTTCGATGCGGTCAAAGAAAGAATGTTTTTCTACGATTGCGTTGATTTCTTGATATGTGTTTGTATACGATTAAATAAAAATGCTTTAATTTTAATGCTTTAATAATGCTTTAAGAGTTTGAAAAACAGTAGATCATCGGTTGAAGATTAAGTTTGCAGGAATGACCTTTTTTAAGTGCGTTGACATTAGTTGTCATATTGTTGATTGCGTTCTTAAAAGGTTTGGCGTAATTGTAAAGTATTGTGTTGTCAGAAAACTGGATAGATTGATATTGGGGTTAAAGATCATGTCGATTAAGTAAAAATTAAGGAGTGCAGGAAGATGTATAAAGCCCTGTGGAGCACCGAAGACATTCGAGAGGATGCAAAAAGTTTTGTTATCAATGTAAACAGAGTGTGTTCAAATCATAAATGTAACTGAGATTTACAATAAAGACGTCATAATAGCCAGTCGAGGTATCAATTGCCTTTACAGAGTCAGAAAACTTATTACATCAGATCAAGCTAAACTTCTGTTTAATAGCTATATCATATCTCAATTTAATTATGCCCCTATAATATGGATGTTCTGTAACAAAACCGCATACTCTAAAATTCTAACAATACATAAACGATCTCTTAGGGCTTTATTTCTAGATTATGAAAGTAGCTACACTGAATTACTCAATTTGGCAGAAACTTCAAGCATCCACGAATTTCATTTACGATTTCTAGCCAGCGAAATTTTCAAAACTAAGCCAACATAGTTCCTGCCTTCATGCAGGAATTCTTTATTCCCAAACCAGTTGAGTATGATCTTCGTACCGTTGATCTTTTGTCACTGCCTGTAACGAGAACTATAAAATTTGGCACATCAAGCTTTCTATCCGTGGAAGTCTACTTTGGAATTCTCTGCCAGATTGGGTAAAAGATTGTTCCCAGTTAAGTTTATTTAAAGCGTCAATCAGAAAATTAAATCTTAGTATGCGGTGCAGTTGCAAAATATGCCAAAATTAAATATTTGCAAATCATACCATGTTCCTAATTTTTATTTTTATTTTTATTATTTTTTTGTTGGTGTAAATTAGTTAATTTGCTTTTTAACTTCGGCAAACCAACGATAAATAAATGTATAGTGTCGATGCTTCTGAATAATCTGCAAAAATAGCAAGAGTGATTTCGTCTTTATTCACGACTTTTAAAATGTCATCTCAGAGCTGACAGTGGAGAATGAACGATGAATGCCATGTTGTCTTGCTTGTTATAGACATGATGATTCTATATATTTGGTGAGTAGCTGCGTAACAACCCTCTAATAAACTTTTAAAAGAACCGAAAGAATTAATATTGGGCAGTAATTGCTAAGATTGGTTGGACTTTGATATTAGTCTTGCCTCGTAATCGTATTTTAGTGCATTTCTTTCAGTTGTGGTGCGATTGCCTTGCACCTTGAGAACATTGATTGGATTAGGATCGAAAGGTTTTTTGTTTTTTAAGTGTTTTTTGTCGTTTGAAGAGGAATTGACCAATAATATTGACTGATTTTGGTGTGACTTTTTGTTGGTAGTCAAGGTAGAACTTCTGTTCTGCATCTTTTTTGGATCATGTTGCTTACGTGCTTTCTTCACAACATCTTGCTTGAGAACTTGTTGGAGTTTAGTCCTGATTTAAATAGTATCTAATAGTATCTAATAGTGTCTAATAGCAGTTAAACCTGAAACGACGATACACCTATAGTTATGTTAGGTATGGAGTAGTAGATTAAAAGATAGTTTTGAAGGTCTATTAGGGTCTTTGCCTTCAATGATTGATGTTTGGATCAGCTTTAACATAAACAAAATTTTCTTCAAAACTGTTACATTAGGGGCATTCAGTTGTGCAAGATGATGATGAATGCTCATTTTCTAATATTGGTTTTTCATTTCGTGACTAAAGTACGGGAAACCACTATCAAATGAGATCGTTTCAGGAATGCCTTTAGTTGCGGTTCCGTGGTCAAGGCAGGTCTCTAATTTGTTAAAAGTAGTCGATATGCCAAAATCTACCTCCATTTACCAAGTTCAATCAGGGAGCATGCTTGCGGTTTGTGGGTTTTGTTGTCAATTTCTTGAGCGGTCCCAATTATGTCTGTTTGTAATGCTTTCGATATGATTAATTGATGCCCTCGCATGATATATGATAACTTGTGGAAGACTGCTAATGAGTTTCTGTACTATTTGGTTTGATGATGTCTTTCTTAAGTTGTTGTATGGTGGAATCATTTGGGACCTCTACTTGGATGGTGATGGCAATGGCCCAGATCATCATGTCATCATATCACTTTGTGGACTAGTATGTTATTTTCTCCACGGTTCTATGGGATGTTATCACATTGAACCGAAAGGGAAGGAGTTTAGTACGTTGTCTATCGAGTCTCAATTGCTTTAGACGTTTGGGATCGTTATATATTGTTTATGATCTGTGAATATCTGATTCTAATATGTACATCTTTTCATATACATCCCGATTAAAATAATAATAATAATAATAATAATAATAATAATAATAATAATAATAATAATAATAATAATAATCGATATATTTCTAGCTCAATTTCTAGCACAATTTACATGGTTCTAGAAATGCGAGATTTATAATATGTATATGCATTGCATGTATATAAATGAACAATATATTTATATATTTTTTTTTTTATATATAAATTTTTAGCAAAAGCTTTATCCAGTAAATATTTAAATGTCTTTCGTTTGAAACTGTATGTTTCACTTTCTCGGACGGTCTTTGGAAGGTCGTTGAAGATTTGTTTAGCGTATCTTTGAAAGGATTGGTGTTTGTTGTTACATATGATGGTAGGGCCAATATTTTCGTGATTATTTCTAACGTTACGAGTATTTTTCTTGAGTTGAATGTGGATGTTTTCGGGTGCATCTATTTTCGGATAGCTTTGAAGGCGATGACAGCAGTTGCGTATTCAGATCGTTCCTTTATTGGCAGCCATGTTATGCTGAGTACGTCCTTGACGTCCGCACATTCGTTCCAAACAAATCCAGCAGCAGCATCTTGCACTTTCTGAAATCATTTTTGGAGCTCTGGTAGGTTTTGGAGAATTGCGTTGCCTAGTTTTGAAGGGATGAGAGTTGTTGCCAGCTGTTTCCTAAGATTAAAGTTTACCAGTCTTTTTAGGTTACGTAGGGTTTTTAACGTTTTATAGCAATTTTTTACCACATTGTTGATGTGTTCATTCCAGTTAAGATGTTGATCGAATGTGACACCTAATAATTTTGTAGACTGTATTTGTTCTAGATTATCACCATTGCATGCTATATGGATTTTGTTCTTATCAAGCTGGTGTGTACGGGAAAGTTGTTTGGTGAAGAAAGTTATTAATTTTGTCTTCTTGTTATTAAAGACGAAGTTTGATGACGAAGACCATTTTTGAAGTTCATTTACGTCATCTTCAAGTTTCTTGGTTGAATCTGGGAGTGCGTTTGAAATTGCATGGATATATAACGTAGTATCGTCTGCGTATTGGATGGAATTTGAGTGTTTTATGTGTTTTTTCAGGTCTGCCAAGTATGGAAGAGATGGAAGAGGACAGGTCCCAGTATGGATCCTCGCGGTACACCAAAGCCACAGTTGAGGATATTTGAATTCTTATCGTCGATTTGAACATGATGTGATCGGTTTGAGAGTTAGTCAGTATCCAGAAAAGGAAGGGTTGGAGACTGTTTGTGGAGTTTATAAATTAGTGTTTTAAAGTCAATTGTATCAAAGGTTTTTGAATTATCTGCAAATGCCATCACCTTCTCTCTCAATATGGCTGCAACCTGCTTCAGCTTGTCTACAGCTACTGGATACATGCTTCACAAGTCTCCATACCCTGGCTGACGTTGGTCGATGATACGCTGTTGTTCTATAGTAGCTTGGGTAGCAACTGAGCTGGAATCTACGAAAAGTCGAGTTGGAAGAGTTATGTTGAACGGGACGATAATATTGTTACTGCAAATGTCTATCTTTCAAATTCATTGAAGGTCCTATCCTGATTGGTGCCCCAATAAAAGAATAGTTTGGAAACAGGGTCCCATCCGGCTGTTCGTCAAGTTCCGCGAAAAAATAGAACCCATGCTTTCCATGATGCAGAGGGTCTTTCAGAAAATTTTACGTGGCACATCAGATATGATGTGTGCCCCATAATTTGTCCTTATTCTTAACTAAGTTGATATTGTTGATATTGTTCTTTGGGACACCACAGGTTATCTCTTTAGACATCCTTTCTCCATTTTCTACTACACTTTTGTTTGTAATAAGTCCTCGTTTAACCATAGTCACAGGACTTCTGACCATTTTTTAACGATTTTCTAAAGAATGTTTTCGAAAATTCGAATTTTAAATAATAGAATGTTATCAAAACTAAAACTTCTCAAAATTTAGAAGGTAAAGTTCGAGATAACGAAAGAGAGAAAATTTTCCAGGATACTCGATATCGAAAGTCATCTGTAGTTGTCTGTAGGAATTATGTCAGCCAAATAAAATAAAATGCGTACTACAATGGCCAGACAAAACTCAAACTTATGTAGTGGGGTTATTTTCTTCGATTGCAGCTGCTGTGGCCCATGTTCAAGTCACAGTGTCATGTCGATACTTCATTCCAATGTCTATCAGCCCATCAAGAGCCATTGGTTGACTGCACACTGGCCTTCTTGCAAAAATACTATACGTGGCGGTGAGTCAACTTCACATATAACTTGGCATGTTTCTTTTATTATGCTCCCAACATTTGAAGCAATCAATTTTTATGAGGTCCCAATAGTAAATTGGGAGTCGCCTGTGACGAAGTAGCTAAGAGTTACTCCTTATCATTCAGCTGGACCTTCAACTTTCATTCTTGACAATGTAAGGGACTATCCAACAAAGAAATTGTTCGAATGTACTTGGTGACATCCTGAGGCACTTGAAGAAAATTCCTCATCGTGCAACCAGAATATAAGACTCTTTTCTCTTTCCGTAAAATGTTTCCTCGTCCACATTTTATGCTTCCTGAACTTTTAACCACTGCTTTTTACAAAGCTTACTACGTAATCTTACGTCATATCATAAACGCCATCAACAAAATTTTTCAAGAGCAGAAGCTTCTTGGTATCATTCTTTCTGATAATTTTGTCTCCATATTTGGCGTACCAAAACATGTCATTCTTTTACTAATGCAGCGTTTTCGATATCTACTCATAAATACTTGATCAATTTAATAATGACGGGTTGATACTTTTAAACTTAAAACATAAAACTGGTGATTTTATTTTTTTCGTAATCATTCTTACTGATAATTTTGTCGCTACATTTGGCGCACCCAAGCTTGTTATTCTTTTACTAATGCAGTTTTATCAATATCTATCCATAAATACTTGATCAATTTAATAATGACGGGTTGATACTTTTAAACTTAAAACATAAAACTGGTGATTTTATTTTCTTATTATCATTCTTACTGATAATTTTGTCGCCATATTTGGCGTACCCTAAACTTGTTATTCTTTAATGATGCAGTTTTTTCGATATCTACCCATAAATAATTCATCAATAAAATAATGACAGATTGATACTTTGCAACTTAAAACATAAAAGTGGTGATTTTAATTTCTAGTTATCATTCTTACTGATAATTTTGTCGCCATATTTGGTGTACCCTAAACTTGTTATTCTTTAATAATGCAGTTTTTTCGATATCTACCCCTAAATACTTGATCAATTTAATAATGACGGGTTGATATTTTCAACTTAAAACATAAAACTGGTGATTTTATTTTCTTGTTATCATTCTTACTGATAATTTTGTCGCTATATTTGGCGCACCCAAGCTTGTTATTCTTTTACTAATGCAGTTTTATCAATATCTATCCATAAATACTTGATCAATTTAATAATGACGGGTTGATATTTTCAACTTAAAACATAAAACTGGTGATTTTATTTTCTTGTTATCATTCTTACTGATAATTTTGTCGCTATATTTGGCGTACCTAAGCTTGTTAATCTTCTTCTAATACAGTTTTTTCGATATCTACTCCTAAATACTTGATCAATATAATAATGACGGGATGATACCTTTCAATTTAAAATATAAAAGTGGTGATTTTCATTTCTTGTTATCATTCTTAATGATAATTTTGTCGCCATATTTGGCGTACCTACAATTGTTATTCTTTTCCTAATGCCCTTTTTTCGATATCTACCCATAAATACTTGATCAATATAATAATGAGGGGTTGATACTTTTCAACTTAAAAGGTAAAACTTGTGATTTTATTTTTCTCGTAACCATTCTTATTGGTGATTTTTCGATATATTTGTCGTACCTAAACCTGCTACTCTTTTACTAATGCAGTTTTTTCGATATCTACCCCTAAATACTTGATCAATTTAATAATGACGGGTAGATACTTTTCAACTTAAAACATAAAACTGGTGATTTTATTTTCTTGTTATCATTCTTAATGATAATTTTGTCGCCATATTTGGCGTACCTACAATTGTTATTTTTTTCCTAATGCCCTTTTTTCGATATCTACCTATAAATACTTGATCAATTTAATAATGACGGGTTGACACTTTTCAACTTAAAACATAAAAGTGGTGATTTTATTTTTCTCGTTATTATTCTTACTGATGATTTTGTCGCCATGTTACACCGTATTACAAGCTATTACTCCATGTTACAGCCCATTTCACAGTATTACAGGCTATTACACCGTATTGCAGGCCATTACACAGTATTACAGGCTCATTGATTTGCTTTCCATCATTGCTTTTTTTGAGACCAACAAAAAAGAGTTAAAAATATAAAAGGTTTCATAAGGAGAAAAACAGATTTTGTTTTACTATTTCTTTTACATTTTTTTGTATGGTTAGTCACTTTTACCGACTAACATATAGCTGTAGCAGTATTTTAAAATATATGACATGCATTTACCCCTGGCCTGGTCAGTTATTCAACTGTGGCCACACACCACATATAAACAGAAACAAAGGGAGAGAGATCAAGAGAATCAAATGATGGGCAGGTAAAGTAATGAAATCCTAACTATTAATTATTGGAATACATCCAGATTATGCACATACTAAGGGATTGCTTAAGCTTATTATAAGGCATCTCTGAAAACTGAAGATCAAGAACCTTTTGGAGATAGTTCCATTGTTTAATACATGAGCTAATTGAAGAGCATCTACCATAAAAATGAGTATTGAAGCGAAATACTTTTAATGATCCTGTTTTGGAATTTCTGGTCATATACTGTGAGAGTTAGTGGAGAGCTGAAACCAGTCATGGAAATTTGAGGGTTATAGTTTATTGACAGATTTATATACAAAAAGACAAGATTTAACCTTGATTGTGTAAAGCAACTTTAAAATAGCAAGATCATGAAATAAAGGGTTGGAAGAAGTATTTCTTTGTGCAAATTTCATTATCCTCACAGCTGTTTTTTGAATTAAAAAGATTCTGTTCAGGTAGGCATTATTGTTACCCCAGGATAAACAACCATATGATAAATGTGAGTTGAATATTGCAAAATAAATTGATCTTAATGTATTGGTGTCAACAAAGTGTCGTATCTAGGATAGCATGGTATTTTCTGTATTTAACTTTACTGAAATATGATTTAAATGGTTCTTCCATGTGAGATCTTCATCAAGAATCAGTCCCAGATATCTAACACTTGTAGTTGGGTATAGCTTTTTTCTATTAAGCTTAAATTTTATATCACAGTCAATTGATATTCCTCTTGGTCGAAATATAAATAATTCTGTATTACTAACATTGAGGGATATTCTATTAGCACAAAGCCAGTTCCAGAGATTTTTAAGATCGTAATTCATGAGTTTATTGATATTTTTCATGCTTTTACCAGTTCTCAATAAGTTGGTATTATCTGCGAAAAGGTGCGAGTCAGAAAACTTCAATGCACTTGGCAAGTCGTTTATATAAATCGAGAAAAGCAAGGGACCTAGAACTGACCCCTGATGAACACCATTGTCTATGCTCTGGGTATCTGAAGTGGTTCCTTCCATATACACAAACTATATGAAGAATTTGTGTTCACGAACACACTCACCACAACAACAATAACATCATCCCTACCTGCCAATGTAGAATAAACAAAATCGTAAATAATTAAACATTGTAAACACAAGTTGGAACTTTGTATAAGATGATCTCTGGAGCATCTATCTCTATATTTCAAATTTACCACTTCGAGTATAACATTTTCATTTACATTGTTTGATATCTTAAACTATTACTGTTAATGTTTTTGATTTTGATTTTTCGATGTTGAGAAAAATCCTGGATCAAAGTAATTCTATTTTGAAATCAGTAGGTACATTTCATCAAGGTAATATTGGTTGACAATGTTTACGCAAAACACCATCTATGCAATAGCATGGTATTTGGTTAGTTGTGTTGGTTTATGGGATTCAGAAGGCTTTAATTGTATATTAACCGAAGGAAGGTGATCAAATTCAAAAATCAAGTTATTTTTGTGTGGATAACTTACCTCAGCTCATTAATTCTAATAAGGCGGGTATCACAAATAAGTGGTGTTAGAGTCATCCGACCGACACATTTTTATTTGCCATTTATGTCGGTAAAAATTTTGAACGTTCAGTGGGAAAATTTGTCACCGCAAAGATTTTGCCACGCTATCCTATACCGCCACGATATTGCCTAAATATCATTACACTGAATGCAGCAGAGATATTTCCAAAATTGCACCTGAGATTTATGGGTTCTCTTTTGTCTTTTTTTTATTCTTTTTTTTCAACCGACCCACCTTATTATGAGACCTAATACATATTTGTGATAGCCGCCTAACTAAAGTGACTGTCTTGTCGAACATCATGAAATGAAGCAAACACTTAAGAAAATAGCGAAAAAAGGCCTCATGTTTGGTCCATGATGCCACAACCTTCGTCAATATTTTCACAGAGGGACATTAATAAATGAAATATTATTGATCAAGTCCATTTACCTAACCAACTTTCTAGGCGATTAAGTGCTCTTTATACGTTTAAACAACTTTCTGTTTAAAGTACATACAAAATTTTATTTAATCTGATGTAAACACTGATATTATATGTCATCGATTATTATCATCTTATACTGATTTTATTACAGAAGTTCCTTTTTGAAAAACTTAAAACATTTTTTTAGATGAATTTGAACTTCCACAAGTCGCTTGCATAAATCAACATTCTTGGTGGAAAATCTAAGTGTAAGTTGTTTATGCAATTTTCTTCTTATGTAGCCTGGATCCATTTGTTTAATAAATTTGGATAATAAATTGTTTATCGGTTTTTGTGTTGTTACAAAAATCAACTATGGTATTCTTTTCATTTTTAGATGCTGTGATATGAACCTGTTTCTTCAGTGGTAACACCCTGTATTACTGAGCAGGTCATATCAAAATGATGTTAGTTATATTGTCAGCAATTGCATTTTCCAATAAATTGGGATTAGAAGGTCATTTTTAGTATGGTCAAATTAAGCACAACAGACTTAAATCCATAAATACATTTTAATGAATCGTGAAGTAAATGCATTACAGTCGAAAAAGAAAATATTTACTATATTACTATGTACAATTTATGATTGAATATTTTTTTCTGTGAAATATCAGTTCCTGTTCCGCAAATTATTGTTGTTATTATTTATTACAAATTCAAAAAATGTTTGTCTGTTTTATAACAGTTTCGGAGCTTTGTTAGCAGTCGAAAAATATATATCATTGAAATATTTACGTTAAAATGGAAGAAATAGGTGCCAAAAATATCTCGGTAGTTTTTCTTCAGAATGAAACCAAACGCCCTTAGAAAGTTCCCCAAATGAAAAACATGAAACGCACTGTTCAAAGTATTCCGAAATGGCTGATAACAGAAAAGAGAACTCAGAAAAACTCTTGCTCAATTCTCGATTTTTTTATTAGCTAAGTATGATTTATCTAACTGCGCATGTGCAAACTCAATAAAAAACTGCATACATCAGAAGTTTTTCTTTTCTTCATTATAGGCTGTATTTTAGCCGCAGATTTAGCGACTTTGTTCTTGTTGTTTGTTAAAAACGCCACATTTTTTATGAACCATCCCTGTGTACTTGTTAGTTGGACTAAAATGTCAGTTTCAAAATATAGGAAAACGCAATATTTTATCCTGAAACGCTGACGTCATACGCAAGTATATTTGACGTCAAAATTTTATCGTTTGACACTTGCTGATTAGACTTTGTGTGATCGCGCAGGTTTTTATCATTGCGTCGAAATTGTTTATTAGTGAGATTTTTTCGTGTAGTATTTGCATTTTTGTTTTAAAAAAATGGAAGCGAAGGAAGTTCCTTACTTCGGTATGTACTAAATATCATTCACTTTCTTGTCTGCGCAACAACCTTATTTGATTGTCACTAAACTTGAGTACCTCTGAAACTTAAACATGTCACCAAAAAGACACTGTTATGCTTATTTCATAGACCGATTTTTGAGAAACTTGTCGAACTTTACTCACAGAATTGTGGGTATTTTATTCATTGTGACAGTCACGGTTCTTCAAATGTTGAAGAAATTCCAGTTGCGATACAGGTGCTTGAACAGAAGAATGCGAAAAACCTTTCGTCATAGCGATCTGTATCCTCCACAGGATTCACATGAAAGCGTTAAAACTGGTGAACCATTTGTTCATCGAACAGAACCGAAACCAAAAACAACGTCAGTGCCCCGTCTCGCGTCAAAAATGAAATCCGTCGCAAGCATACCTCGTGGCACCCTTGGTACCAGAAACGTAAAGTGTGGAAGGAGCGCCCCTACCATCCCTTGTTACAACATTATAAATGAAATACGTTTCAGAAGTGTAGCATGTGCTATTCGCTCGGGCGTTTCTACGAATGAACAAAACGTGAGAAGAAATGGGAGGCGTAAGGTTTGGAAGTCGTTTAAAAGAAGGGTGGCACAATTTTGCTGTTGTGCACAACCACAATCTGATTAGAATGTATTATGTATCCCTGAGTTATTCGGCCCCCCTGTAGGTTCCGTTAATGGCTTTTCGTTTTTCTATTGTTGTAAACATTCCATGCTTATCGCATCATATTAGTAAAATGATAAGCCATTGATTAATTCAGGGTATACATAAATAACTTATCACAGTTCAAAAGACTTTTACAAGGAAAGTGCCTGAAAAAGGCACTAACAAAAGACACTGGTTGTAATGTATTTCTTGCTTCTCAGAAATCGCCGACCATTGTCGGAAAGATAGTCGCCGTTTCGATTTCGACAGGAAATTGGAGGCAAATTGGAATTCGTGTAAAATAAAAGAATCTACCACTCCCTGTATGATAGCAATCACATCAACAGTGTATCCTACAAACTTTCCGAAATATGGACTCCAGTATTAACCTATTACCGCTTGGATCGTTCCAACACAGTACATTTGACATAAAGTTATATAGTCCGAAAATATTGCCGTACGGAACTGTTTGGCGGGAAAATCATTTAAATTAAAATGGTGTGAAATTTTATTTGTTTAGGAAATATTACAATAAAAACAGTTTTTTCATTTACGCCCTCTTTATCACTGTCTCCTGCTAGTAAAAATTGTCCCGCTTTATCACGAGCCATTTTTTAGTTCCCTAGAGCGTATTTCTCGAACTTTTTCAGAAAATTCTGTTCGTAGAAACCGTTTTTTTTTCATGAGCAACGTTTGACCGGTCTTTTTTAATGTCTTTAAGTAATGGAATATTTGTTGTGTGATCAGTTACGTTTGGAAAGCAACTAGAGAGAATGTGGAATTATTTTCTAGCCGGCGGATGCAGTCAGAAAAATCAACGCTCGTGCACGATCGAAAACTGTTTACACTATTTGATTTGAATTTAAATACAATAAACCAGCAGTAAACAGCAGTAAACTCCGCGTGGGAATTCATGAAGTTGTTTATATGAAAACAGAAGTAAGAGTTGAATTTGCAAACTTATAGAGCATTATAACAATATGGCTCTTCAAATAATTATACGGTTTTAATATAAGGGAGATGAAAATATATGATGGAGAATCGTCAAACTTACGACGCGCAAAAGACAAACAACGTCGAATCCAAAAACTCTCCCGCCTAAGCGTGGAGTTAAGTAAAACCGGTCCTTTTTCCACGCTTAAGGGTAGTTTTAAGATAACAAGTTGTTATAACATGATATCTCATAGTGGAAACGAAATTATCTCATGTTATAACACGAGATTTCGCAAAGATCAAATAATGCCGACTTATTGCTGCACGAGCAGCTAAAAAGCAATTATGCAATTATGTTATTGTCCTTGGGACAATATTTTATACGATACGCTGCCTGAGAACTTCAAATATTCATGATATATCACGTTATATCGCAGTGGAAACAACGCTGTCTCGTGAGATTTCATAAAAATTGTTTTGTGACATTTCATGCTATCTCATAATGGAAACTAAAATATAAAACAATTATCTCATAATATCTCATGCAAATTATTTCAAGATATCTCACGTTATCTCACAGTGGAAACTACGCCTTAATAATTTGTCACATCAATATCACATATTGAAACATTAATTAACAAAACAACTGAAGTTATTACATAAATACACATGATTTTATTCTCTCATTGCAGAGAGATCCTTTAAACTCTTTTATAATATGTAATACCTCAAACATAGTTTTCATCGAAGCATGACGAGTTGTTAACACGCAATTGTCAGCGTTGATTGTTTCTTTATTCTTTACTCAGTTATTAAAATATCGGTTACTTTTTGTTCCATTTATTTTTACTCTTACATGGAGTAAAGTAAGTCTCAAACATGAAAAATCTTTGCGTTTTCTGTTTTTTATTCTACGCGTTTGTATTACCGTTCCTTTGCGCTGAAAAGGTTGAAGATCTCAAAAGTAATCTTATAGACCTCAACCAAAACATCGAGAAAACATTGGAACTGGCATATAAACATCTGAAATCTTTGAAAGCAAAAAGAAAAGCATTGAAAACGGACAATAAGAAATGGAGAAAGAACATTAACGCTGCTGTAAGTAAAGAAGTAAAGGAAATTAGTCAAACGCTGAAAAACTACAACAATCTCTACAGTTTAAATAAAATCACAGAGAACGTTAAAGGTCCGATTGATGAGCAGACGAGACTGAAGGTGGGCGCGTTTGAAGTTGATTTTTTGGAATTTCGAGAGTTTCTATTGGCCAAACACAGTGGTTTTGTGAAGCAGGAAAAGGAGATTGAAAAGAAATGGAACGCCATTCAAGGCGTTGAAAAGTGGTTAGATGCTTCAAGTAAACAATTGAAAAACGATGAGGTAATCCAATTTCAAAAAGAGTTTCATCTGATATCGAGACAGGTTCAATTGCAACAATTCAATGAAGAAGAAAAATGTCGCTCTGATGGGTTTTCTGGTATCAAGCAAATTCGTAGTAGACACGGTAAGTTTTTAATCGTGAAACCATTGGATCCTTCCTCCTAAAAGTCCCGCATCTATCAATATAACCTCTACCCGCTCGTGTAATGTACGCCTGTCAGCAGATAGGTTCACCCTTGTAATATTCAGGTAGGTTGGGTGACACAAATATTTCCCGATTATTTTCAGAATGTTCAATTTGTTTCATACCTTCTTCTTGTAAAAGTTTCATATTCCAATTTTGCTACAAATATAAGTGTTTTGAATCCACCTCCAGTAACCCATGCTTACCCTGGCGTACTCTTATATTTACTTTTGACTCCCTCCTTTGTTTACTAATATTACCATAGACACAAATGTACGTTTAAACACCGTATTACGGCCGAGTTGGTTAATCTAGCCTCGTTTTTATGCCATTAATTGTTTCAATGTTATGAATTGTTTTCTGATGCGATTATTCCAAACTGCAGTAGAAAAGTAAGAGAAGCAATATACTTTTCCTGAATTTCCATTTAAAGGCCAAACTTTGTCAAACTTACCCGCCTCGTTTTGATGCGTGGTATTGTTTCACAGAAATTACTTGATTATTATGTTTTTCTATACTGCAAATCACTTTGAGGCAATATGTGTTTTCTTTCATTAAAAAATCACATCAAAACGAGGCAGTTTGAGAGTTTGGCGAGACATCGACGTTTAAAAAAAATTCGGGAAGGTGCTATTTGAAGTTGAAAACCCCTACCTTATAAGATTGTGAAACAGAAGACTGTTCGTTAAAATGAAGTCAACTTGAAATGATCAGTTATTTGTCTAGAAATGGCAGTGAAATGCTTGTATTTTTTCTCTTTAGCTGGAGAAAAGAATTATTTTTCAAGTACTCACAACGGGAATAGTTTTGCATCAATGCATGACCACACAGACCACATACGCACAGTGGGGTTAGGAGAATTTGTCGCTGTGTTAAATGGAGTCGAGTTTCGCACCAGACACAACGATTATCTTCTGAAGCAACCATCTTCAATAGATCCGAGATATCATAAAACTGAATCCATAGAGTTTCCCGATGTTCCTCCGGAAGTTCTTGCGGCCGGCGATCCTGATAAACAAATTTTGGAGATGAGAGAATGGTTCAAAGCGTTTCACAATCAAGATTCCTCAAAGCGAGATTACCGAAAATACTTCAAGCCGGTACTGTGTTATTTAGAAGGTGCCTGGACAACAAAGAATGGAGAAAGTGTAGAAGAGCCGTTTGAAAGCGATCGGCATCATATTGACGCGAGTACTTGGTGGGACCTGCAAGAAAAGGTCATCTTTAACTATTATTATCTACCGTATTAAGGGAGTGTATGTATCCGAACACGAATAAGTTTTTGGAGGAAATCCAAGGTACACGTACAGATCGAAATACACTTGTTTAGAGTCATATTTTAATGGTGTGAAATGAGAGCCTTTTTGTACGGCATTTTAATCTTCCTTCTTTGTTTTGTGTTCAGGTTCTATTTACATCCTACTCAGGAACAAAAAGCAGACTTGAAAATCTGGCGCACCTTCCAACAACCATTATCGATTTTACTGAAGATGGAGATCCGATTTATGCTCAATGGAATTATCGGATTCTATGCCATCCTTTAAAAAAGGATCTCCCAACAAAATACTTGAAACTTGTTACGGATACAACCGTGCAGAAAATGAAAAATTTAAATACCGAAAACTACAGGGAGTCACGCTCGGCAAAGTTTACTTTGGAAGGAGTTAAATATGACGGCACCGAAACAAATAATCTGCAATTTTATTCACTCCTCGACTCTATCATGGAAGAAATCCCTGGTAAAGATAATTACGGTTCGGAAATCTTCGATAATGGCTTTGATTCGAGAACATTTTCACCTATAGGGAAAAGTAAGCCGTTGAATGGCGGATATTATCACCGCCCGTATCGATTAGAAAGTAAGGACGCCATGGGGATAAACACCGCTCAAAGAGGTTATTCGGATCGATTTTATTTGGCTTTAACAACACAAGACAGGGTAGCCGGTCCATCGTATACTAAAGTGGAAAAGGTCGGACGAAACGAAACAAAACGAGTCGTTCGTGTACGTGCATCGTATGCTGTTCCTGTTGAAATAATCTATCTGACACCACTATCGAAATGGAATCCATATAACATCGAACACAAAGATGAAAATGTCAAGGTGAAGGGTTTGGGGACTATTAAAGATCCGTATACAAACACTGTGCCGAAAATGTTTTTTCGCACACCACAAGCATTTTTCGACGATATAGATCACGATGTTGATCCGGCTGATACCGCAAAAGCTGGCGGTTACTACTTCAAGTCATTAAATCAAAACGATCCGGTTGCCGTCCATGCGTCCGGTACCCGTGTTATGTTTGCTGCCATTAAAGGTATATCGGCGAGAATTCGACAACGCTACCCGATAATGCCGATACATGGAGAAGGTTCCTCGGTTTGGAAAAAAATGAACGCCATAGAAGATTCCATCGATTTTCAAGTTGCAACAACGGAAAACGATGCGTATTATTCTACCGGCGTGTCTCATTCCCAGAACATGCGTATTCATAGCCACGTCATCATTCTCAGTAAATCGGACGTCGAGAAGTTGAAAAAAGGTAAGATACGACAAATCAAAGTGTTGACAGAAAGAGCCGGCTCACACACGCACAATGTTATAGTGCGTTATGCTAATGAAAAGTTATTCCTGAGTGAATGCGACTCACCGTCCACAGCCACTGACAACAGTCTGGGGAATATTGTATGCTGGGACAATCATTCTACAGACTTGAAAACAAGCAGTGTGGAATGAAGCTAAGTAAAGAACAGTAACTAGAAAATCCGATCACCGACCAGTTGAACAATATCTTTTGTTTATTTTTTATCTACCATTTTATTATGTGGACACGGGCATGTCCTTTTCACGAGTTTTGATGGAGGAGTTGATGAAATTTCGTATTTCAAATCTCATCCTTAGTAATAAGTTTATATTCATTCAATTACCTGGTTATTTGTCACCCCTGATAAAAAATATATCTGCCATAATTGATCTGTCGTATTGTCTGGGGGGATCCTCAGGGCTTCTTTGCCTTTTTGATATGCAAAACCAAGAAGCCCTGGGGACGAGGTTGGTGTTATCGTCATGCAAAGTTTGTGGAAAGCTGCAGGAATTGCGGAAACTGTTGAAAACGCCCGTCAGAGCATTATACTATTACTGAATCCCTACATTTAGGTAAAGGAATACACCTTTCCAGAGTTTCTGTCTAAACACCATGTTTTGACCTAGTTAGTACATCCAACCTCGTTTTTAAGAGCTTTATTTCAATAATGTTTTAACTTTATTACTTAGTAATTATCTCTATTACTAAAGTAAATTTATTAGAGACAATTTTGATATGTAAAACGAGGGCGGATGTACTTACTGGGAAAACACGACGTTAAAACAGAAATTCGGGGAAGGTGTATTGTAACGAAAGAATTTTACGCAAACTAAATAAGACAAAGTTTCCTCTTTTTCTCTCTTCCAATGTGCGTTAATTTTCTGCCCATTAATGCAAAAAATATCATGCATCCGGGTTAATTTTCTTCAAAGTTTCCCTTTTTTTCTAACATCACGTTAATTTTCTTAGCATTAATTTAGTAATACAATGATTCCCGTACTGGTGAATTTAAGGTAAAAAGATATTCTTACGGTGACCCAGAAGGGCAGAGCATATTTTTTACTAAGCAGTGTGATTCTTTTACGAAATACTGCAAATGTTTCTTGAAATACTGCGATTCTTTAATGAAACGCTGCGTATCATTTACGAAATACCTTAGCGGCCCTTATTTGGCCGGCCCTAAATGGCCAAAATTTTCGTCGCTGGCCAAATAAAGGCCGGCCAATTTAGGGCCGGCCAAATAAGGGCCGGCCAATTAAGGACCGCAGCAAAATGACCCTACGAGTGAAAATTGGCCACTTTTTAAAATGAAGCAGAAAGTATACCAAGAAAATAACCCTGCATCAAAGGCTGAGGACCCGTACGCTTGTAGAGTAACAATAAAAAGAATGGATAGAATTGGACCAGTTACAGTAGGGCATATTCCCCGAGAGATATCTCGCTATGTGTACTATTTCCTACACGAAGGAGGTGTTGTCAAAGGCTTTGTAGTTAGTACCCAACCGTTGATTTCGCCGATCCCAGCTGGGGGATTGGAAGTTCCCCTAAAATTAACATTCCAGCATAAAAACGGTAAAATTATTGAAAAAATGAAAACATTTGTACTAAAACAGTTGTCTCGCCTGCAAGACACTTTTACAATAGATAATATCACTGATGATGGAGAAAGCGAGAGTGAAGATGAAGAAATCATACTCGAAGATGATGAAAGAGCGACTGACTTTGAAGTAGAGAAAACTGCGTACCATAGCGAAGTTAGTACAAAAACTGAACCAGAAGAAAAAGCTGTTACGAACACTATTATTATTGATTAAAGCTGAGAATAACAAACGATTAAAGCGTGTAAATTTTACTATTTTTATGCAACGAGAAAAACTTATGTTTGCTTGAATTTGAAACGCATTGTTGCTTCCAGTCTAAAACGATTCTTGAATATAAAATTAAATTTTATCAAAAGTGGCCAATTTCTTATCCTTGTGGCCAAATTTCGGCCCTAATTGGCCAAATCCAAAATTTGGTCGTGGCCAATTAAGGGCCGGCCAATTAAGGGCCGGCCAATAATTAGGGCCGGCCAAATAAGGGCCGCTAAGGTACGTAAATGTTTTACTTAAAATGCTGCAAATGTTTTTACTAAAAAAAGCTACAAATGTTTTACTAACATCACAGCTAAGTTTCCATGTTGTTTTAGGACTGGGTAATCGAGCAATTGATCCCGAGCAAAGTCTGTGGATGATTGAGGCCATTATTGGCAGCAGAAGAGGTTTGTCAGGCTCTTGTTTTGTTGTTGTTGTGGAATCTATGAATACAAATATTAAGGTTTAGTATTTCATAAAAGAAGTATTTCGTAAAAGAGGCACAGGATTTCGTAAAAAAATCACAGGATTTCGTAAAAGAATCACAGTATTAATAATAATTAAGCAGTTGTTTTATATGTTTTTCCAATTTAAATTCTTTTTTTCAACGTGTTTTTCAAAGTTTGAAAAGAAATTATCGCCTAATTAATATGCTTTCGTGTATATTTATCACATATTCTCACACTTTGAATAAACACTTTGGAACTGACATCAAAATGGAATAGAATAACTGGTAATTTATTAAATCAGTTATTAAGGAACTTATGGCTGCCATAGAAGGGAAATATCCCTTTTGTTTCCACCAATATTTACTTAAAGATTTTTTAGGCTGTTTATATACGGTTATACAAGGTCACCTTTAAAAGGAAGCTTTTCTTTATTCTATGAAAATCTTGAAAATAATCAGCCAAAGGTGAAGAAATCTTTTTGCGTAAGGGCATCTAGTTTATTTGCATTTATTTAACCATAATCGGGTTACAATATCGTTCTTCTCCCTATTGATAGTTAGATAGGTGCATGCTTCACATTTATCCAATAAAAGGGACAGCTTGGTTAAAGCTTAATGAAGACATCCGAGGTAATTTGTAACAAACAATAAAAAAAACAAAAAACAATAAAGCTTAATTCCTGAACATTTCAAGGGCCTTTTTTAACTTCGACCCTCCAATTTCTCAGACCTTCCGAAGGCCTTGTAAATTTATACAATCAACCGAAGAACCAATAATTCAAAAGATACTCGGCGGCGGATCAACCTCGATCGGGTAGCCATAATTGGTATATGACTGTCTCATACATCAATTGAGGTTAAGCTCTAGTTCAACTATGAAACTATTAAATGAAAAACTTAATTACTTTTATTTGTAAGAGAGTATCAAATCGATGGTACCAACTTAGAGGTGAAAAAGGTTGTTTAAACCGAGGGGAGAACCATAAAACTCAATTGGTATTCCAATATTGTCTGTTATCCAATGCAATTGGTAGATATTCTTTTTCGCGATTTGTGTCATTTGTAAGTTGATCTACACAGCTGCGTGTTCCACGAGATCTTTTTCTGTGTGTTGGTTCCCATAATATAACTTGGTGTATCACCTCATTTCTACTTACCTAGAACTTTCCACTGAGTCTCAGTATTTGCTCTATCAACATTGTTCTAAGCTTTGTCAAACCTGCATAAAATTCTTCATTCGTTACGTGTTGTTGCTAAGAAACTTTCTTCACTGCTCTTATCGTCTTGGCGTATGTCCTATCAAGTTTCTGAGCAACAGATGTTGTGAGAGTGCAGGTGATTGCTCCATAGAGGAGTACTGTTATCACTGTTGATTAGAAAAACATGATTTTGGTGTAAGTAGATGGGTTGGAATTCCATATCACTCGCATCTTCGTAAGCACAACCCATACCTTTATTTCCTTCTTACTTGAATCTATCCATGCTCCTAGATATCAACACATTTCAGATTTTTGTTGTTCACAGTTCTTAGATCAACAGCCTTCTGGTTATACAGCATATGTACTCTGTTTTCTTTTCATTAAAATGTTTCAACACGATGTAGAAGGGATTTGTTGCTTGTTGAAGGGAGTTTCAGATCAGAGTGATATCATCAGTAAAGTCAGTGTCAAACAAGACTGTTACAGGATGCCGTCTGCTTTTAACTTTTGTTAATCTGAAACCTAGCTCTTCTGGATTTTTGGTATGGCAAATCTTAGTGTATAATCTAAAGCAATTCGAGATATTTCCCCTTAAACGTGGCGTTCTTTTAGGTACACAATGCAGTGATTTCACATTGTGTCCACTCCGACGTCGCACAATGCATTTATCTCTCGAATGGAATTGACCAAACAAGTAAGGAAAATTTTGGATTCTCCATAAAACCACTCACAAACAAGACAGAATTACATCAGGGTTTGAAATAATCGCCACTGTTAAAAATCGTTCAAAATGATGCTCCTGCAATGGAAATGGGAAAGTTGAATCATCTTTAGAGTCTAAACAAAGCTTAATAACAAGCTATTTATTTACAGAATGAAAAATTCGTATGCAAAATATAGCTTATAAATGTATCTTCAGTGTTTTGTATTGTGCTACACTCCATTTTTGGTTAACACTCGATTTTTCTAACTTTTTCGGGGTGGTATCTAACAAAACAGCCCCTGATAGCAGATCTTTGTCCCATAATAGATATTTGAGCTTGCCAAATCAGGTACAGCTATAAAGCACTCGCTATACTTTAGTCGTGCAAACTTTCGCGAGCAGAAACTTTCGCGATTTTCGCAAATTTTGGCCCAATTCGCGAAAGTTAATGTCTTCAAAAATTCTCGACTAAGCGATTCGCGAAAGTTTATGCTCGCGAAAAAAAATTAAAAAAGCTCATTTTTTTCAAGGTTTGAAAAGAATTTTCAGATACTGTATGTATTCTTCAAAACGAAACGTCTCAATATAAAAAAATTTACACTAATCTAGTCTATTTGAATAACATCAGCAACTTTCTCTGTATTGTTCGCGCGATTTTGGTTTCGGGGTCTTGGTAAAGCAGGACCAAACATAGTTCTGATATCCGTTTGTTTTGCACGTTTTTTGGGAGGAACCTTGTTCTTTGGAGGATTCTTGTTGTTTTTTTAGGATTCCTAATTTCTTCTTGCTCGATATCAAGAAACACACCTTTTTTAAAAGCATCATGTATTTTGAGTTCAGCCTCGGCCATGCTAAAAAATCTTAAGAGTCAAGCCTTAAACATGCTTATAAATTTAACTATTCAAATATCATTAACTACTCAACTATTTCGGTTGGTAAAATTTACTTCTTTATGCTAACTTCTTAGCCACAAGATATCCTTAATATATGCTTAAGATATTCTGCCTCTGTATGCCTATAAAACACTGGTGTAACACGCAACTGTTGTATATATATTTTTTTATTCTTGAAAATCCATGCATTTAAAATTTCAGTTTGCTCTTAATTTGCGAAAGTTTATGCTCGAGAAATTTGTTGAAGTCATTATGGAGGGTAGTACGAAGATTTCAGGGACAAGAAAGTGAAGAACAGCGGACTGCTTGTAATGTTTATAATCGGCTATTACTGTACACAACTAACGCTACCATTATAGACATAGACCACGCGATATAAGATCTACGTGACCGAAAGAAAAAGTAAGTAAGGTGTGAACGCAAAATAGCGTATCACGTGCGTAAACAAAAGGCGTTATAAATATCAACACCCCCTCTTGAGGTCAAGTTTCTACCTCTGTCCGAAGAGAAATTGTCCGAACTTTATCAATGATTGTCTCTTAGGAGGCTTTGTAAAAATGTCCGCAATATTATCAGTTGAGGGGACGTAGTCCAAGAGGATTCTACCATCGCGGTAGTGTTCATGTATAAAGTGATATCGGATGTCGATGTGTTTCGACTTTGGGTGCTGTACTGGGTTCTTGACCAGAGACAGAGCACCTTGATTGTCATTTTTGAAGATGACTGAGTCCATCTCGTTTTGGATCATCTCGTTTGTCAAACGCGAGAGGTAGGCCACTTCTTGGCACGTAGCAGAGAAAGCCATGTATTCAGCCTCGCAGGTTGATAACCGAACTGCTTCTTTGATTTCCAGCTCACGGGTGGTCCGTTCTCGCTGAGGCTTACAAAGTATCCGGTGATACTTCGTCGGTCGGCTGTAGATGATGCTTAATCTGCGTCACATAAGGCATGTAGTCGGAGGTCGCTCGGAGGCTTCGTAAATGTCATCTCGAACGAAGATGTCTTCTTCACGTACTGGAAGACATGTTTCAGCATTGCCCAATCGCCAGAGTCTGGGCACGACAGATGCTGTGATAACTTGGTGACGACGAACGCGAGATCCGGACGGGTACGCGTTATGGCATATATAAGACTTCCCACCATTTGACGATATCTCCGGTTGTCGTCGATGAGCACGTTGGCTTCTGAGTAGGAGCTCAGGTTCTGCTCACACGGGGTCGAGCGCGGTTTGCAATCATACATGTCAAATGCCTTCAAAACGTTTTCTAAGTAGATTGATTGAGACATGGTGATGCATCCGTCATGTTGGCTGAATTGGATTCCGAGAAAGGTTGACAATGTTTCGAGGTCCTTCATCTTGAATTTTGAAGAAAGTTTCTGTTTGATGGAATCAATAGCAAAGTTCGAGCTTCCTGCTATGATGATGTCGTCTACCCAGATGAGCAGAATCGTAGTCTCACCCTCGCTGATGACTGAGTGAAGTTCAATTCGAGTAGGTATTCGTGCAGCAAGTTGTGCCAGTTACGTCCACTCTGTTTCAGGCCGTATAAAGATTTGTTGAGCTTCCAAACCTTTCCTTCAACTTCGTAGCCTGCGGGTTGTGTCACGTAAACTTCTTCATCAATTGGTGCATGCAGGTAGGCGCTCTTCACATCCATTTGGTGAAGGATCAGGATTTTGTTTGCTGCAATTTGCATGAGGGTTCGGACTGTCTCTATACGTGCTGTTGGTGAAAATGTTTCAGTGTAGTCAACTCCTTGAATTTTACTGTGACGAATCTTGCCTTGTAGGTTGGGTTGTCTGGGTCGCCCTACACATTGAAGACCCATTTTCCACCGACGATTTGCTTTCCTGTTGGCGGATCTGTCAGTGTGTATGTGTTGTTTGATTGTAGGGACTCCATCTGCTCATCCATGGCTGCTTTCCATTGTGGATAATCGTTGCGGTTCATTGCGTTGCTGTAAGTAAGAGGTGCATCAATCAGATAGCAGAAGTCAATGTGGTTTACTGATTGTCATTATTTTCTGATTGGTCGTAATCATCAAGGTAACGTGGAGGTGCACGGTTTCGTCTTGGATATCTGGGTTCATCTGCAGGTGCTGTTTTATCTTTTTCTTCTGCAGGTTGTTTGCTTGCGGTTTGCGTGGGTTCATCAGAAGGAATTTGTAGGTCTGGTTCGTTGTCCTTATTTTGGAAATTGTCAGTGAATGTCACCAGTCTGTGTTTCATCACGGTGCGCGTTTCGGGGTAGTACACAAGGTAAGACGGGCTCTCGCGATCATATCCAATGAAATACCCCCTCTTGCATCGTGGATCAAGTTTCTTTGTGTTTGGAATGAACGGATAACACAGAGTTCCAAAGATGTGAAGCTTTTAAAGGTTTGGCTTGATTTCTATTATCATGTTGTAAGGCGTGCTTTTGATTCTCTGGACGTAGCATCTGTTTCTGATGTGCGTGGCAGTCATGAGAGCGTATGTCCACAGGTACTTCGGTAAACCGGATTCAATGAGTAACGCACGAGCCATGTCAAATAGAGTTCTCCAATTTCGTTCGGCAGTTCCGTTTTGGTGTGGAGAATGTGGTGCTGAGAGTTCATGTTTGATGCTGTGGCGAGTGAGGAGTGACTTGAATTCGTTTGAAATGTATTCTCCACCATTATCACTTCTCAAGGGTTCAATGTCTCCAGCTGGAAATACATCAGCGTGGAAGTTGAAAGTTTTGACTTTTCCGTATGGGTTGATATCTGCAAGAAATCTTTCAGTTGCTTTTGGTGCATTAGATTTTTCTTTCAGGAAGTAGGTGAATGAGCATCCTGAGTAATCGTCGACAAAGATCATGGCGTATCGGAATCCGTCCTTCGCAACTGGGTCGACAGGACCTGCTAAATCAGTGTGGATAAGCTCAAATGGTTTTGTAGCGCGGATGTCAGCTTCGCAGTTACGAGTGTTGGTCTGTTTTGATAAAATACATGTTTCGCAGTCAAATTTCTTTGGGTTGGTAATGTTCATACCTTCAACGACGTTTTCTAGCTTCTTCAGGTCAGCTACGTTGCAGTGTCCAAGAAGTTTGTGCCACGTTTCCAAATTCTCATTTCGTTTCTTGGTTGTTGCGGTTTTGCACAGGTAATAGAGTCTACCGTGTTGCTCAATTGGGAAGTTGATACCGTCAGGTGCTGTTAACATACCAGTGTTTCCATTGAAGTTCACCTTGGCTCCCTCTCTCGTCGCTGACTGGACCAAGAATATACACTGAGGAAACGAAGGAATGTAAAGAACGTCTTCCATTTTGATCTGCACTGCTTTTCCATCAACATTTTTTCTTTGCAAGATTGTTGGACTTTGACCCATTTGCAAGTTCAATGAAATGCTACTCGGGTTTGAATGACTTGTCGTTTTCAATAAAGTTATCAGAGTTGGTGATATGGGTGGTGGCTCCACAATCGACTAAATATTTTTCTGTTCCTTCAGTATCAAGGCAGAGGTCATCATTGACCTTGAAGGCGTAAGAGTGTTTATCATCACTTGGAGAAGAAATATCATTTACAGCTTTGGTGTGGTGCTTCTGTTTACGACAAACATTATCATTGTGCGAGGACGATTTACAATGGTTGCACCATCTCCTCTCTCCTTTCGATTTTCTACATTCAGACGATTTGTGACCGGTGTGACCACAGTTGTACCATAAAATTTTGTCGTGTTTGTTGTTATTGTGATATTCCCTGGTTTTCATCACTGCGTTGTCTTTTGTTGATGTTGGTTTGTTTACCCGTACCTTTTCGGTGTCTTCTAAGTTTTTAAGTGCTTGCTTGAATTTTTGAAAGTTTTGAACCATATCCTCGGATTGGGTTGTTACTGCGATGAACGATATGTACTCGTCTGGTAGACCCTTTACTATCATTGCTACCAGGAGACCATCACTGATTGTTTCTTTGGCGTCTGATTCTGCTCTGAGAATGTAGTCTGTCATTTATTCGTTGGAGTTTTTCATCAGCGTTGTCAGCTGTGGGTAGAGTGAAATTATTCTTGGTTTTCCACTCCCAGCATAATGTTCTTTCAGGATCTAAAATGCTTTTCTGCCATCATCACGAGCATCTCTCATTATCAATGATATTAAATGAATTTTTTCTGCCTCATTCGCTAAAGTTTATGCCAAAAATGTCGCGAGTTTTGACACTCGCGAAACTTTCTGCTCGCGAATGTTTGTACGACTATAGTAAATCCTTAATTTAAATAAGGAGCAAAAGTCGCCGTCAATACGCATAGAAACCATAGTTTATTTAGGTCAAACATTTTATCAATGTGAATCCCTGAACCAAGCAAAGGTTATTAAAAAGATGATAGACGACAAGAGCTCAATATTATATTAATTAATGGTAGAAGGTATGCTGGGTGGCTTCCTGTTTCCAGTTTAATCACCAGAGATTGAATCATTCATAGATTTCGGTGGAGTATAACTTTATGTACATGTATCGCTACGGTCTGGGTTAGAACCTATCAAAATCCAAATAGATGCCAAAGCGCAGGATAAAATTCTTTATACGAATTGGGTGTGTTAAAGTATTTTCTCTCTTTTATACAAAACACATATTTACAAGTAAAAACGCGGGTTAAAACAACTGCAACAATAAATATAGGAATCGAACAAAATCGAAAAAACCCAAGCCTAAAAATAAAGTCTTCAAAAATATTTGAATATTCGAAAAAATTTTTGGATTACTCAGAAAGCTTACTAATCATTCAATGTGAACAAAACTACTCATTCGTTTAGTGTACTTTATTTCCCGTTTCGTATCAATTGACTTGAAAAAAATAATTCGATAAAAACTCTCAACTTCAAGTATCACAAGCTTGACTATATAACAGTCTGTAGACTATAATGTAAACAGCCCACTTTCGGTCGGGTGATGTCGTGAATGACTCAGTATTAACATGTAAGAGCGTATAAGCAGATGTACACTGCACCAGGGGAGGGGGGGGGGGGGGGGGGGGAGAGAAGAGGACAAGGGATAACATATCAGAACATATTTAACACTCAGGAAAATACCGAGGGAACTAGAACTGAAAGAAAGGAAAATAGGATTGGGGTAATTAAGTTTCATTGAGATGATACTAATTCTTTAACACACTTGCCAGATGTGAGAATATTAACAAGATTCCAAACGAAAGATAACTTATGGATAGCGCTGTGAACTATTGTTTCATTTCTGAGATTTTCGTCGTTCGTTCCTCTCCAGATGTTTTTTTCCCTTAAATCGAGACCGTTTTCTGTCTTCTCTAAGACACTCATCCGGGGGAAACGAATTTGATCTTTCCGTGAACCGGGTAGATTCATACAAGCCAGTTGAAGAGCTGCTTGAAGATATCATTAAAAGTTCCCCAACAACTTTAGACATTTTAGTGGGTTTAGCCAATTCTTTGAAGGATGTTGTCGGTTCGAAGCTTTTATTTTTTCTTCGTCGAGGAAGGTCAGCTTTTCCAAGTTCCTGCTGCAGCCTGTCTTGTTTAATATCTTTCGATCTCTCTCTTAATCTCTTTAATTCCTTAGAATCCCATCTGGAAACTTTTCGTCTTCTGGTAACATGTAATTTTCCATTCTCTACTTGCGATATTCGTTCTTCTTGAATATCTTTGGTTTCTTCAATAGGTGTAGGGCATTCGACTGACTTCTTGTCAGAACGTTCTGTGTTCCAATTGGATAAGAAATATCCCATTCCAATTGGCCCACTTTGACGGTTTGCCGTTAGATGTGAATTTGATACATCTGAATTTTGCATAGCCAAAACACCAACTGGAACACCATGTTTATATTCAGGTTTTGGTATACTCCTTATAGATGCAAAACTTTGTGTGTCCAAATGCAAAGGTTTATCTTTCTTGTTGCTCAACATCTGGGAAGTGGATATTGATTGCTTGGAAGGAATCTTGCCATCATTATACTGATCGCCCTTAGTAATTAATACCATCGGTTCATTCTTATTTTTATCATATATTCCAACAGAAGATCCAATCATTGGAATACGGTATGTGTATTTTGTTGTATTTTCGACAACATTCGTAGGTTTAAACGCTGATGGTTGTGAAGGATATTGTTTCGGAATGATCTTTTCAAGGGCGTCTGTTCCCAAAACTGAATTTGAAACTAGATTGACTAAGGTATCTATGTTCCCAGGAATTCCACCTTTCTCAAGAATACCAGCTGTAAATCCAGCAACAAAATTTGTTCGATACTCTTGAACTGTTAAATTTGTAGTATTAGAACCAATTAAAGGTAGTCCTTGAGTAACCGAGTAATTCGAGTTTCTTGAAGAACGTTTGTTGTTAGTGTTAGTATTACATAAGAGCGTTGATTCTGGGAAATCAACTGGTGCGTTTAACAGTATAGGGGAAGGATCCAAAGTTGTAACTTCCATTGGTTCATTATCCAAGCTTTCCTGATGATTTATAGAGAGTTTCCTATTTATTCTAGGATCAGTTTGCTGTTTTTTCGGTCTTTCATCAGGAAATGTCCCAGCCGAACTATTTATTCTAGGATCAGTTTGCTTTTTTTGCAAAGTACCTATTTCTTGAACGGCCGGTTGGTTTGCACGACCAGGGAAAGTCCTAATAGGTGACTTGGGTTTTTTGGGAACAATTTTATCTGAAACTGGTTCTAATGGCAGAAGTAGTTGGTTTGGTATTTTCTCTTTTGGAGGCGGCACTTCTCGGTTATCTAAGTGATTCATATCCTCTGGCACTAAAGAAATCAATTTCCAAGGAATACCAAGTGGATTTTCTTCTGATGTTAATCTCCTTAGTTTTTTTCTTTGTATAACACGAACACATTCTACATTACAATAGGTGCCATCATTGTGCCGATGAGGGAATATAAAATACGCAGGAGAAGGTTTCCACTTCCTGTGACCATTCAAGTCGATACTAGATGTTTCTGATTCGATTGAGAGACAGGATCCAGTGGGTGAAGAAAGGGATGGATTGGGTGAATCAACTACGACTGACTGAACATGTTCGTTATTAGCAGTAGCACTTTCAGAAGACTTTCTTTTAGTTTTTATTCCATCACCATCTTTTCTCAACGTGTGCAAACTGCTCGCTATTGACTTTAATTCGCTTTGTTCTTTAACATCCGTAGAAGATTTTAATTTTTTTTGTAGCAACTTCAGACTCAACTTAATTTCAACATCTGGTACACTCTCCATTTCATCACACAACACTTTATGTTTTGAAGATAGATCTTCGGAAGGCTTGTCTTCAGTACGCTTTTCTTTATTCGCAGATTTCTTTTTCTTTTTCTTAACTTCCAAATTATGAACTAGTTTACCATCAGTGTTAACATTCATGGTTTCTGATTTATCCACAGAAAGTTCGCTAATCTCATCTTTCTCCACATTATTCTTCGTTTTCTCCTTTTCTTCATTATGAACCATTCCGTTATCACTCTCTTGAACAGAATCCAACACGTAACTTTTTCGTTTCTTTGCTTTGCGCTTTGGTTTATTCTGACCAGGAACAAACTTGTCACCAATAGTTTCAACAAAATTTATGTCTATGACTTTGCATGCAGGAGGTTGACAAATGATGTCTTTACCGCTCTCATTCTCTTTCAAAGAATCTCGATGAGCTACTTGTTTCTTTACTTTCCTTGCTTCTTTGAATTTATCAGTTACAACCTCAGCACCATTACTGCCTTCACTAGGACCAATAACAGGTATTTTTAAATCCCGAACTTTGGATGGTACTTGCAATTGATCGGCTGAATCTTTTCCAATATCGTCCGATTTCTTCTCCACTTTAAGTGCTGTTTCGCCTTCGACATTAGCTTTATCCACGTTTGAGTCGAATAACTCCGTTGCATTGGTTACAACATCTGTATCAATCGAAGATTGAACGGGATTTCCGACATTTGCAAGCTTTTTATTCACGGACAGTACATTGGGCAAGGCGCCCTTCTTCCAATCTTCTGAATAAATTGAACGTACTGCATATTCAATATTATGCACATCATACAGTACATTTCTCTGACGAGCATTCTCTATGAGTGCTTTCCAGTCATCATCAACCTTAGTGCAAAGACGGAAAGAAATAGATACTTGCAGATATTAAAAAGTAGGAATAAACATGACTAAAAGGAAAGTTATCTCACCTCAAGTGTTTCACAGTTGCACAAAATTATTAAAGTGTTTCTTGCTCTCGTCAAAGCAACATTCATCCTTTGAGGATGTTTCAGGAATCCAATATTACTTCGGTAATTTGTACCTCGAACACAAGAAAGTAAAACAATATCACTCTCTTGACCTTGACACCCATCTATTGTGTTGACTTTTATATGCTGCAATGAAGAAGCCTGCAATTCAGAACGAAGCAGAGCCACTTGTTTCCTATAAGGTGTTATAACGGAAATCGCTTGTTGTGGCATCTTAACGGATTTTAATATGTCAGTGCACAATGCTAGAACATAACTTCTTTCATTTGGGTTATGCGTAGACCTGAAGAAGAATTACGTTACAATCAGTCAGGAAAAAGTATCAATTTGTAGTTGTTTAATTAAATGAAAAGCTTACCCCGAATAACACCTTTCTTCTGTGCTATTCAATACGTTTAGCACAACATATTCCTTTAAGGGATTTGCTTTTCTATCGCTTATTTCTCTTGCAGGTCGAAGTTCTTTATTATAAAATCGTTCAGAAGGGAAAGCACAGATTCCTGGCGCCATTCTGTATTGAAGGTTCAGCAAGATAGCAGGCCTGTTATCTGCAAGAAATAAAGAGCATTCATTTACGTGTATTCCCAAGAGAAATTTGTTGTCAGGCGCGCTAAAATAAGATAAAGGTTGGAGAAAAACTCAAATAATTGTCATTCACAATTTTAAGATGCGCATTTTCAAGTTTAAATCACATTACGTATTCTTTATCGCTAATTGCATAGAAATTTGCTCAATCGCAAACTTAAATTCCGCAATTCTTGTCATTTTTAATTAACTTTAATTACACAAACATTCAATACCCCTAATAGTACTTAGTAAATATCAATCTTTTACCTCCTTCATTTACTATAGTAAGTGAGTTAAATATTCGTTCGAATAACGATTGACCATAATTGTATCTAGTAGCTTTTTGTGATAACACCGTGGCTGGGAGTTGTGCAGGATCACCAACCAGTATCAATTTCGATGAAGAATACTGCAATGGGATCAAAGCATCTGGCTCACAGCATTGACCAGCTTCATCAATGATAGCACACGCGAAAGGGGGAATTCCTCTGAAAAGATTGCAATATATATTTGACATGGTGTCCTTAAACGACTATAGATTAAAACAATTTTAAAATACCTGGTGTATTTCCTCTTAAAGGTCTGCATCATAGATTTGCTTCCAGCTCCACTTAACGTACAACAGATAATATCAGCTTGCAGCAACAAATTATGCTGACATCGTGCCTCTTCCTCCTTTAAATCAAGCTTTCCAGATGCTTTTTCAAGCAGTCGGTTATATTCGTCATATTCTTGTTGAAGAATTGTGCGTTCGTTCATCTTTAATACATACTACAAAAAGTAAAACTTAAGATCTTTGCACATTTTTCTACAACGATATGAAGTTGTGAACCCACAAAGAGAAATTCATATTATAAATATAATCATCAATAAATGAGGAGCACTTGAATCTAGTGAAGATTCACTTTTTTTACCTTTTTCTTCTCTTCAGGCTTACTGGACATTTTTAATTTTACACAAGCATTATCCAACTGATCTAAAGCCTGAGATATCCTCCTCAACTCCTTTCGTATGACATCTTTCTTGCGACTTAACGATATCTTCTTAAGTCTTGCTTCCACCAAATATTCCATTGTATAATGTTGAACATGATAATCTACTTGCATTTTACGACCAAGACGTAACAAATTGAAATCACCACAATTTCCATGTTCTAGATAAAATAGGTTGCATTCGTTTTGTCCAATATATGTTTGCAAATAATCAGCGACACTAGCAAATACCATGTTTGCCTTTTTTTGCCAAATTCTTCAAGGAAATGTGGAAAAACTTTAATCTCAGTTGAATGCTTAAGCATTCCAATTAAAGAGATATACTAATCTGAACAGTTTAAATATTCTATTGATCACAACAATTATCATTCGAATTAGGTAATTTTGTAAGCGCTGGAATTGATGTGACAGGACGGCATCTATAAACGGTTATAAACTAAGATTAAATACCCTTGCAGGAAGAAGGATTTCATTTGCTTGTCACTTTAAAATTACTTTGCATTTTTCTTTCCCTTCATTTGCAGTCTTTATCACGGAAAATGATTAAATTCTCTGTTTACACTATTGCAATTAAACAAAAATAAAATTTATTTATTATTTATTTATTTATAAATTTTCTCTCAAGACAACCAGGAGGTTGTTGAAGTTGACACAATCCACTTTCACTAATCTTCTTCCTGTCACTGCCTCACTTAAAGGTAATTTATTGCTGTCAAATGAAATGAATCAATTGAACAAACCCAGTGCACCTTTCAGTTAACAATCATCAGCATAATCCATGTGGAGGAACTTAAAAGAATAAAGCCTAACAAGATTCGATTTATAACAACATATATAATCAATTACTTTTACTTGTAGTGTTCACATCTCGTAGTGGAGGACTTGAAATCAATCTCTTCACTATTTCATCTACAGCCGCATTAGATGGAGCACAAACCAGTATGCGATTCCTTCCCGTACATCTGTTTGAGTTCGACCACTCCTAAGTTAAATACAGGAATGGACATCACTTTATTTTCTTTCGAAACAAATAACCAGGTTCTTTGAATCGATATTCACTACATTCTATGGACTTCTAAATTTGAATGGAACCAACTTTCTTAGTGATCATCTTTGAATCTCTGTAAATTCTTAGAAATCTACCATAATCGTCTTTAAAGGAAACCAACATATAATCTACTTTGGACGAAATTTTTAAGTGTTAGGATATTTTCACGAATTTTCCCCTCATTAGTGAAATTGAATACACCATTTTCAAAAATTACGTCAGTTTCGTTATCAGAACTTTTCTTCGTTTCTGATCATACTAAATTCCGTGAAAACAAAGAAAATATCGTTCCTATTACGGAATGTACACAGGCAAAGCTGACAGCCAGTGAAATATCACACACGTAACCTGTTCAAAAAATAAGTAAATCAACTTTGTCTTTTAACGTTACTTTTACGACCTTTTTTTTACAACCGATTTACCTTATAGCAAAGACATGCCCAAAGTCAGGATATTAAGACTTTTTATTATAAATTTAAAATTACTTCTTGAACATTTGTTGACTTTGAACAGGTTATTTGTTGAATTGATGGATCGATTTTTAAGCGTAATAAAAAAGTGTCTACATTTTAAGAGACTCATTAATGGTACATAAAAAGTTTAAATTATCATTTATGAATGAATGAATTTTCAAACAATAAGAGGACGTCTCAAATGAAATAGAACAATGCATTGCATTGCTGAAAATACTCTCAAAAGTCTCTCCTCTAAGCGATGAACGGCTCTTATTTCAAACCCTGATTTCGTATTCGGTTACTTTATCAAAAAAGGTATATGTCTAGCAATAATATCCAATTTTGTAAAGTTATAGTTAACAAGAACACATGTATATACCAGTCTTCTGATTAAAGAAAATTCGACTGCGCTACCATCGCGCACGTAAATGTGAATAATGACAATCTGCCTGCGCGATGAATTTTCTTGATTTTAAGATGTTCACAAGTCATTATTTATTTAGTAGCCATGGCTCATGATGAATATTTTTGGCATATTTTCGTAACTACGCAAATTTTTAGGTTTCTTTCTATATTTGAGTCTAACCGCTGAAATAACGAATGAATTTGAAGTCAAAACTAAACAGTTGCTATGCATGATAGGTTTAACAAATCATGTTCTATCATGTATTTTCAATGTAATGTTATCTTCATTTGACTGGTCGAGAAAAAAAAATGATGTTCGTCTATTCATTCAGAATACAGAAAAAACACTGGCGTCTGGAGTCAAGTGAAGAATGAATGAAAAGAGTATTGCGTAAAAGTTCTTTATAAGACAAAACTCAGAAAAAAGTAATCACACGCGCAAATTATGGATAGCACACCCAAAGACACGCAAATATTGCAGCATGTGCAAATCACAGCACACGAGGAATTTTTTCAGTGATAGGACTGCAACAGGCAAACTAATTACGAATTACGCAATTTTCAGGACATTGATTCGCGAAAATATCCAGAGTTAATTCGAACTGATTTGTATTAATTTCCACTTCAATCATCTGCCAAAGTTAGATGCACCAATCAACAGTTAAGAAGTCCACTAGTATAAAACTGTCTTCCATTACCATCAGATCGTTACAAATACCTTTTCTGGTATCATGGGTGATATTCCTCCTTTTCATGTACTTATAAGATATATTTAGAAACATAAAGAACAAAGTACAAAATGAAAGCATACCTGAAGTAAATGAGTAATAATTGTTTTAATGGTGTATGATTTACCCGTCCCTGGCGGTCCTTGCAACATTACAATTCGTGGAATCTCAGAACTTTCTTTCAGAACACATCGGCTAACATTTGAAGCAGCTCGAAATTGGCTAGGATTAAGTTTCTTTAAACGGCTGTTTTGTTCAATTTTATCATCTGTAAGATGAAAAGTGTTTTTTCTAAATGGTTTTAATATGTCCTTGGCAAGCATTGAATTCTGGAATTCAATTATTCCATTCCATTGACGTGATACAGTGGTTAATGAAGTTACGCGCGTAACCGAAACTGATTTATATGAATGTAAATTGGAAACAGCATCAATCATGACATTTAGGTTATAAAGACCATATTGCTTCGAAGTTTTACCAAATTGTGTGCTTTCAACTATTCCAAAGACTTTCTCCACACAGTCTTGCCTTTCAAATTTAAGAAAAACCAAATCGTCATCTAATGGACAACCACTATACCTTTGGTTTGATGTACCCTGATCATCTTTACAATAACTGCAACGTATAAAGCACATTTTGCCAAATCCACGAATATCATCAATACCATCTACAACATAGTCAACCGAAATTTGCTCGGATTCTGACCAATCCCTTATGGTTTGGGACCATGTTTCCATTAACATCAGTGGCCAAAAGATTTTAACATATTCATCAAATGAATCAAAACTGAAGGGAACAGCATCAACAGTTTGCTCTAATTTCAGTTCATCGCGTTTCTCTTCTAGCCACTTAGTGTTCCAACACAAGATATCTCTATAAAAATGCCTCACAGTATATTTGTTTTTAGATTTCATTATTGGAGCCAAAGGTGTCGTTAAATCTTTTTCAATCCTTTCTCTTCGTAAAGATGAAAAACTCTTATGTTTTATGCCACCATTAGCTGGCTTAACAGCATGCAAAGAGTGTTTCAATGAGTTGTTACTGATGTCAGAAGATAAATCATAAACTTGACTCTCTTTTTCAGTCTCTTCAGAAACATCCTCTTCTTGGGAGCTCACTTTAACATCATCTTTAGCTGCTGCACGTTCTGATTGCACCTTGTTTTTATGAAAATTAAATATGTCTCGATTAAACCTACCAATTTTCGACCTCAGAGTATCAGTTATTGTTTGGACTGACTTAGCTTCTAATTTTGTTACATTTGGCCTTTCAGAAAGATCTGTAACAACAGTATTGCAATTCTTCCCTACTGAAAAATCAATAGTTTGACCAGATAATTCGTATTCTGTTTCATCGTCACTTATTTGAATGGGACTTTGAGAGCCAAAACCAACCTGAAATATAACGAAAATATTCTGTAAATGATCAGTAGAAAAATACGATAAACGTAACTTAAAATACAACAGACCTGTTCCTGTTTAATTTCTTTATTCCCATCGAATAGATCTTCATCTGAAACAATATCAATCATCACAACATCGGGAAATTGACCAATGTCTTGGAAAAAAGAAAAATATCAAGCAATTCGACATCTGCCACACCACAGGCATAGTGAGGTACAAAATTATTTTGTCCAGATAGAAAATATCGCCAAAAGTAAATGTGTTTTACATTTCCTGTGAACAATGGAATATACATTAGAAGGAAACCCACTATGCAGCACACTTCTACCTGTTATCTGTTTTTCTTTGTCGCAAAGCGTTTTATCAAGAGAACACAGTGAAAAGTCATGTTTATTTGGCTACCTAGGCCTTCACTCACAAAATGTTTTCATCACAAATTATTTATAGAGTATAAACTGCAACCTTAGCAGATATGGCTTGAAAACCGTCAAACTTTTGTTTAAGATTTGAGGCAAAATTTTGTGTCCTTTTATTCTACAATCAACTGGCCCTTGCAAATTAAAGCACAATTACCTGAATCCTCATCTAGTTTAATTGGATACTCAGCACTCCAACCTAATTAAGATCACAAAATTGATAAGCCACTAATACACAACGTATCTTCATACATCCTTTGTGTCATTTAAAAGTGATAATTTCACAAAACATTTTTGTTCCGTATGTGCAACTCAAAATTTCATTATACAGCCAATCTAACCACATTTAGAAGCCTTACCAATATCTTCCTGAAGTTTCAGTTGATTCACCACAGAATCCTTGTCATCGACTGGTTCTTCTTTCATCTTGGGAGTTACCTGTCAAATATTCGGTATTTGTGCTTAGATCTACTTATTTACAGCTTCAAATTTAACTTGAAAAAAAAACTATTAATGGGCAAAGAAGAACACCTTAAAGGTCTTTTCAAGAATATCTCTTATAATCTTTACATCAAAAGATTTTCCTTGTTGCATTTTCTTTAAATTCGATGTGAATTTTAGTTTTATTTCAGGAGTGATAATTTTAAATCCCAGGCTTTTCACCACCAATGTATTGAGTAAGTTGTAAGCTGTTTCCTCCTAAACAACACAATATACAAGTACTTGTTACAAGAGGCCACGTGTTTGAGTCTCAGTCATGACTTGACACTGATGCACTTTTAAAAGCAGCATATCAGCCAATTAGGAGCCGTCGACTGACTGCACATTGGCCTTTGTTAGAGCAATGTTTTATGCAACTCTGGAGTTACCTTCCTAGTTGCAAGTCAGCAGGCAGAATAGTCAACAACTACGGTTGTTAGCCCAAGGTTTTAAAACTCCCTGTTGCTTACTTACTTTGAACATACATAACAAATTGTTAAAAACAAATTATGAGTTTTAAGAGCTACCTTCTTGCACCCAAAAGTCAAAGTTCTTGCCAGTTGGTTAGAGAGTCCAATGAAAAGGTGAACACTGTTTTCTTCAGAAAGGTAGGATACAATAGCTATCAGAGATTTTAGCAAAACAGAATACAGTTTCTGTACTGCCTTATACTTTTCTAAAGAGAAGGTGTTATTTTTCCAGTCATCTTTACAATAATATATATAAGTGACAGAATTAGCCCTGAATAGTCAATCATACCTATACTAACTAACAAAAACTGTGCCATTTTAAATGAAACTGATCCACAAATATCCAATTCTACAGTTGTTTTGAGAAAGGGTAGAAACCAGGAAAACAGTGATTCAGATGATACTTCATTTTCCAGTTGTAAAATATTTTTGCTTGAATGTGAATCAGAATACTGATTAAGTAAATTTGTAAACATTGGATTGTTAATGATAGTCGAAAATATGGATGTCGCCAAATCTGATCTTGATGAAAATAACCAAAATGAAGTTCCAAGCTTTTCAAGTAGAATTTGGAAGGTGCATAATCCTGACCAAAATACAGAGTTTTCACCTAAAATTTGATTAACAAAGCAATGATACATTAATAACAACTTCCATGCTTTAACTTAAAATAACTACATCCTATTAAATTAGGTGATTAATTTTCTTGAGTGACTTTTTTTGCCTTTTAATGTGGATTTAATTTCGGGAATTTTGACAAAATCTGTGAAAATTAATACAATTAAGGTACAAACAACTCAACAACCTACCCTTCAGAACAAGATACAGTTGTTCAAACAAGTTTTTGTTTGATTCAAGAAGAATTTTTAACACTCTACTTTGAAGTGAATTGAATATCACACTGTATGCAAACCATAGAGTTCTTATATCAAGAGGATCATACAGATGATGCGAAATAAATGTTTTATCAATTATTTTGTCAAGAACAATATCATTGGATTCTGATTGACTTGGTGATACCAAATTTAGAAGTGCATTGAACAATGGTCGGAAAACATAAAAATCTTCATGACTGATCATTGGCATCATTCTAATAGATTCAGCAGACCAATCCTTGATCTATGAAAAAATGCAATATAATATCTCAAATTAACAAATAAAGGAAAGCAGAATTTCTGACCATATATAATAATCTTTGTATGCTATACCTTTTTGGATGTGTTAATAAGCAATAAATATAAGCCAGGATATTTTGCATCAGGTTCAAAGAAACTACCCTGGACATGGTCAATAATCCATTCTAATGAAATAACGAAACTCCTCATTACAAGTTCCTTTAAGCAAAGATAAGGATAACAAAGCATTTCCAAAATTGGATTTCGCATAGGAGAAGCTGTATTCGAATCAACAAGCATTTCTTTTATTCCATCATTTTTCTCTTGTATTGCTCGCACCTTCTTTAAATGGGAATCAGTTCTTTTGTACTCAAATTGAAGCAACGCCTACATAAAGATTAAGTTAATGTGTATATACTTCGACAAGGGACCAGATTACATGTTTTTTTAACAAGTTTTAAAATAAAGATGACAAAGAGAATGTCTATTAAATACCACTTGTGACTTAAATTTGTACGAAATTTATTATTATTATTACAATTTTTGTCATATTTTGGGTTCCATAATTTACAATGGTTCTTATCCCTATCAATTAAATACTCAACTTAAATAAATAAATGTATGTATTATATATACAAAAGTCAAAAGTCAAAAAAATAATAAAAATATATTCATATACAAACATAAACAGAATCATACCAATCTAGTCATTGCCCTGTCAAATAAAAAAGATTTTGTAGATTTTTAAAAAACATTGAAATTTCAGCTGTTCAACATTTTGCTGGTAAATTATTGAATTCTGCCCCTGCATTGTATTGGAATGTTTCCATAATGTTTCCGCAGTCAATTTGAGTTCCGGAAGCATGCTGTCCCGAATATCTTTGTTGGGTAACTCAACTTTGTAATTTGAGATATATAGGCCAGCCAACTTGGTGAAGAGCGAAATTCGAAGACATTTTAGCGAGAGAATGTCATTATCCGACGCATACCGTTTCAGCGCAAAACCAGTAGTACATTAAATCGTTTCACTTGGTTAACTGCCAGGGTATCAAAGACTACATTGTAATAATCTAGTTTAGATAAAAATAGAGTTTCAGCTAAATATTTTCGAATTGCAGAATAAGTGAATCGTTTCAGGTGTTTCAAGGAAACCAAAGTACTGTAGCAACTTTTGGTGATGTCCTTGATGTGATGATCCCAGTCAAGGTTGTTGTTTAGTAAGTAACACCAAGATCTTTTTGACAATCTGTTTTTTCCAGCCATTATCCGTTAATTCTGATGTTGATGTTACAAGATTGGAGTTTGTGTCTTGATGCCATAGCTTTGGTCGAAAATAACATGCCTTTGGTTTTTGTTGCATCCAGCACAAGATTGGATTTGTTTGCCCATTCGTTTAACTTGTTGGTATCCACTTGAACTGTTTCAACGCACTGTACTATGTCCTTTATTTTTGTGTGCTGATACAAGTTGGTATCATCAGCATATTGTAGGCATTCACTTTTCGGAATTTTGAGTTTTCATTTTCGTCACATACAAATGGAACCGAATCGGTCCAAGAATGCTTCCTTGGGGAACACCAAATCACCTTTGATGTCGCTTTCACTGGAATATTGTTGTATCCCGTAGAGCAGTCGGAGCGTAAAGAGTTAATAGCTTTCCTCACCTTGTTGTATCCTACATGTCGCAGACTAAATTTTCCTAGCTGATCAGGTAGGTTTTTGTTGGTTGTCTGCAGTGAAGATTTTTCAGTAACTTTTTCCCCAGTAAGTCACATTGCAGTTTCAATGAAGTGGGTGTCGATGTCTTCAGGATCAACTGTTATTCTCGTACTCGATCGTTTGAGCAGCCTATGTATCGTCCTCCATACTCCTTTAGGTCTTTTTGAAGATAGGGTGCTTTTATAGAATGATCTTTTTGTTTCTTTAATCTTATGTTTCACGTTGTATTGTACATATCCCAATCAGCTTGTGAGTTGGACTGGTGAGTGAATGTACAATCAATCTCAAATTTTCTTTGGAGGTCCAACAAGACCAAGTATCTCATCCAAGGGGCATCTTACCCCAAAATCTTCTGAAATTACTGGGTCCAAAAACAAAATTTCCGAAAAAATGTTAAGTCTAAATTTTTTTGTTTTTTTGTGCAGTTTCTGTCAATTTCAGTCTGTAATATTTTCCTCATTTTTATCCCCGTTTGTCATCATGAATGCACACCTCTATTTAGCTAGCAAAAAGGTTTAATTAAGCAGCATTCCAATTAAATATAGCTATATAGTATATATAGCTAATAAAAGTGTAAGAAACTATTAGTTTCGGTCATAAAATATATGTCCCTCCAGCAATAGGATGTATAGTTATATAATGATTACATAAATGATCATAACATTGGTGCTGCTTACCCGTCTCTCTTCCATTGAATCTATTACTTTTACTTTTAGCCGATGATATTCATATAGACAGTTCAAACAAAGGAACAGGTCAGGCATTGCCTTTCTCAAAGTCTTCTTGTCTAGCTCCTTGTTTGCAGCTAATATTTTAATTAACTGAACAGCTAGTTCCTCTTCTTCACACCACAAACATCCCATACTTAGCTAAAATAAAAACACAAAATTAATCTGAACAGCTTCACATATAATAGCAAGAGAGCTAACATGATAATAAAATAACACGTAATTTTTTTATTTTTTTCTCGCTAATATAATCAAATTAATGATCTCTTTAAAGAAAGTTATGAATCCTTACTTATTTGCTCATTGCAAGAGCTGAACTAGTAAAGAGTGTGCGAGCGTCCTTAGCTTCTTCGTGCCATGTGGTTTTTCCCTTCCGAAAAAATCGAGCGCGAAATTTATATAAGCATGTACAAAAACACATACCAAAGTTATTTATACTAAATGCAACTAAATTTTCAACAATTTCTATTATACCTTTTAACAAAATATATTTGTAATGGAAAAATTAATGCATAATTTCCTATTTTCTATATACTATTGCTTATAAGATAAATCTATAGTGTGTTAGTTTGGTCTGTCTTTTCAAGATAAAAATTAATGTCGCATAAAAACGCTGAGATCATCAAAACATAAATGGAGGCGTTTAGCGAGTACGTTCCTAAAAATTTAAGGAGCTAATTTCGTGGGACTTATGAGACCATTATCACCTTTGATCATTAATCGTTTAATTCGGTATTCGCCTGATCAGTGACAAAGTGTTAAATAACTCAAAATTCGAGATGGTGAAGAGAGGCGTTCGCAGGACTGACCCAGCTCTTGATTTACTTCTCTCACACTGTCTTCTTCAACCTAAAAAAATTCATTTTCAGGAGATTTACTTATACGCCATCATCCATAGTTCCTTCATCCATCTGTTCGATAGATGTTTATTGCCGTAAAATTTCATTATTTGCAATATAGACCTTCCCCAAATTTCCGGGTATTATGACTGTATTATCAAGTATCTGTATTATTTGTATTATCGTTTATATGATTTTATTGTTTTGCTGATTTCATAACTTTAATCCAAAATTTGTTAATAATTCAAAGAAAAAAAATCGATAATTGATAAAGCAATTGTTTTTCTCCTATGGGAACTTTCTCATGGGGATTCTAAAAATAAATTTTACTTTTTATAGTATAGCATGTTAATTTTTTTTACAGGTTCATTTTCCCCATGAGTTACCATCCCACGCGTTCTCTTTCTCTCAATATTATTAATAGAAAAACTATTAATAGTATAGCGTGTAAAATTTTTTTAACTTTTTTAACTTTTTTTTAACTTTATTTAACTTTTTAGTTTGTTCAGTGTGAATAAAGGACTGGGAACAAAATGTTTGTATGGAAAATTACATAGTGACATTTTAGAGTTGCGAGTATAATAGCGATTAGTATTATAAAAGGACTTTGACGTCAGATGGCATTGAATTGCGTTCTAAATAGAAGGCGATTTTCAGGGTCAAATATCTCAATAACCAATGGGAATAACTGATGTCAGTTGGGATCTGCGATATTGGCGATGGGCTGGCGAAAAAAATTGTGTATAAAACTTTTTAGGGACAGGTGTGACGTCATTAGAATCTTTGATATTGACGATATCTCTGTAATGGTATGTTGTACACAGACGCAAAGCCAAAATGCTGTGAGAAGTGTTTTTCAGTATTAGAATATTAGTAGTGTAGCGATGTCAGTTTTTGTTGCACGGGGGACATTGTATTGCATCCCCAACAGAATGCGACGATGAGGGGCAAATATATATCGTATATCGTATACAATGGGGATAACTGATGTTTTATGGGATCCGCAATGGGATGACGAAAAAACTTGGGTGTATAACTTTATGGGGATGGGTGTGACTGATATCATTATAATCTTTGATAGACTATATCTCTGTAATGGTTCGTCATCAACACGTGATTCCATACATCTTTTTGATCAGCTTTTTGAGCTCTATAAGATGGTAATACTTATCTTTTACAACTCTTAGCTTATATTTGGTCACCCCCATACTGAGAGAAAGAGAACGGGTGGGACGGTAACTGGGAAAAATGAATCTGTAAAAAACTTTTACATGCTATACTATATTAATTGAGCCCAAACCCCTCAAAACAACAAGAGTTAACAAAAAGCTGCAAAAGACATAATAATCTACATACTGTTACTGTCTTAGGAGTTTTTAGGCAATATGGCACAATGAATGAAATGGAAAAAAATTTCCATCCATGGCTTTCCTTCCTGTGACAATGTTATTGGTTAATGAACGTTTTGAGAAAAAAATTTTTAACTAAAGCAATCTGAAAGTACATAGTCTGCAGAGTAATTTGACTTAATTTCATTTGCAGGACCTCGGTACATTCAGAGAATTAATCTTTCAAACCTAAATGTACTCAAAAAGGTTGTTTTTCTGTTCCGTCCATGACTCTTGATTGTTCTGTAAATTACTCTTTAATGCAAGAGACTTCAAGAAAGTTGTTTAAATATTTTTGAACATTTCCGTGGTCATGTTTTACTGAACTAATAAAACCTTACCAATATTTCTGGTTGTTTCTGTTTTTCCCTTAACCCTTTCTGATTTTCCGTCCGTGTACTTTTCAATATTCATCCAGTCTTGTTTTCCTTCTAATTTTATTCTTGTTTATTCTATTTTAACCTATCACCAGCCAATGAAAATGAGCAAGTAACAATTGAAATGTTATAAGCCCATTTAAAACTGAGATAAACATGTGAATAAGCACATGAATGAAGCTAACAATTAAATTGTTAGCCAACGGGAAAACTGCTACATTTGATTGGATTTGATTGGAATATATATGGCACTCCACAATTCTTTTGTTGTATTGATATGTTTCTTAATGTTCATAAATGTATGGATGATGAATTACTTCTATTTTGCTACTAAGTTGTCAGCAAAAAGCTAACCTTTTAATCATTTACGTGGAGGGAAATTAAAAACAAATATTTCCATGTATTGAATAGGTAAAGTAAGGAAACACATAAAGGACACGAATCAAGTATAGGATTGTAAATTTCAAATGCTTTATTCATGTTATTTAGTTTTTATTGAATAAACTATTTTATCGGTGGCATTCCTTGAATTTTGAGTGCAATAACCTTGACCATATTATTATGAAATTTTTGCTTTTTAAATAAAGTTATATTAAGACAATGCATTGTAATAATTCTGAAACTAAATTTTATCTGTGTGACAATACAGTTCAAGATTGCCTGCACTGGCACACTGAATAATTCTAATCACAGTTTCCTGGTGTGTGTTTTGTTGTTGCTGTTGTTATATTAAGTTTGTGACATGTCTTTGGCTCTTGATGTTATAGGCCATCATTAATATATCTTCATACTAACAAAGTATCAAGAAACAAGTGATGTCCTTCATATTCACCATTATACATGCATTATGGAAAGCTTCATGGTTCTTAATCACCACCTTGGTCATATCATTGAGTTTATACTTCATTTTTTATATGACATACCTTCCACAGGCAACACATGTGAAGAAAGTTCACTTACACTACAGGTTGAGTTTACTTCCTAGTTTCCTGGGATATATATATATACACATGTCTCTGAAGTATCCAGTGTTCTTCCAATGAACATATCAAGTTACATATCAAGTAACTGGTTGTCTGCTGAAAAAGGCCTGTAAAGGTTGAAATGTGATGTGACATAATGTAGTAGGTATCGTTCTGGGCTAGCATCCACGCTAACCTGGTTCGATTCCCACTATGCACATCACCATTGCCAACAAATTTACCACCACAAAATCAGTAAATATATACTTATACCGATAAATCAATAGCCCTATATGACAAGCTTCCCAATATTTTTGGTTATTTTTCCCTATGGATTGTGAGATAAAATCAAGCTGATGAAGATTAGGTTTCGGTAAATAATATCGTGTAAATTGATTATTTTTTAGTTCAAAGTGTCAACAGAATATTGGGGATGGCTATTGTACATTCCCAACGGCCATGGTTATGCTCCACGACTCATCAAAAGCGGCTAAAGACGGTCTGAGAGTATGAAAATGACATTTAATTGATGTTTACTATTTTGATTTATTTATATTCTTCATGTCCTACTTGATCAGAAGGGAGAATATGATTTTATGAGATAAAATTATTATACATATTTAGCAAAATCATTCATTTTAGGGTTGCTCTTGATACCTTTTTTAATTATGATTATAGGTTTTGACTCGTGGACAAAATTATGATATATCTTTAGAATTAGAAGTTCCTACATCAGAGCAAAATAAAGGTGTTGGTAGGACTCGCTTTTTCTTGTTGAGATTATTTAGTCATAAAGTGTTTGTATCATATTAAGACGTAGTCAACATTTTGCTCTCAATTCACCAGTACACCACTTCCTTATAAGTCCTTATAATGAAGTGGAATGTCTAACAGGAATGTCTGCAATCAAATTTTGGTTGGAAGTCTTTGAAGTTAACTGGAAACGAATGACTTTATTTCAGGAGTGTTTATGGTACAACTTGATCTTTTATCAAAGGATGGAAAGTTAATCGAATCTTCATTGCGTTCTGTATGTTTATTTTAATTTTTAGTCTGTTATTTATTATACTTCTATTTACCTTCCCGATCATATTTAGAAAAGAGTTCTTATTTTGGGTATGTGGTTCTTAATAGGGATCTTACGCAAATACGAGGACGACGACATTAGTGAAACAAAGGATTCGTTTTCCTTGTGGATTTCGTTTAGAAAGGAAGTCTATTTCATACTATACCATTGGGAAAATTTTGTCAGTTAATTACATCATTAGCACATTTTTACGTTCTACACGCAACGTGAAACGTTATGTTTTGAAGTCGTACAGAAAACAAAGACGCAAGGATAGTAGTATCTTGTATCTTAGTTCATCGATCAGACTTTTAGTTATGGCAGACCAATTCATTAAACTTTCATTGCTTTGTGATTCATTGTTTTCCGTATATTCATTGTTTTCCGGATATTCCGGATTACTCTCGCGTCTTTGTTGCCTTCGCAGTTGCGTGAGGTTCCGTAAGTGCACAACACCTTTCCAAAAGGGATTTTGATATATTACTTCTCCTTTTGATTTGTAATGAGTTTTCATTTATTATAGGCCATGGTACATTATGAAAGTGGGCTAGTTTCGACTATTTTCACATGGGTCTACATCATACCTTTACTAACGGGTTTTAAAGATCAAAAACATCATCTATCTGTCCTTATGTTAGAAAATTATGTTGACGATTCCGTAAGTATTTTTGAAACTTCAATAACATTTTTCATATGTTTTTTGTTTTAACATATTAAACCATCAGCGGTGGATCTAGGGTATGCAAAAACTGTGGAGGAGCACATTAACATAAAATCTGTTTTCAGTCCGATGGGCTTACTTGCACGTTTTGTTTATGATTTATTCTCCTCCACAAATTTCTAGACCGCCTCTGACTATGGTAGTTTTGTCTCTTTAATATCTTATTTCGTTTAGTACAATCCTGCTACAACTGCAATTGTAACTTTACACTCAAAATATCTTCAGTGGTATTCTACAGAATTGAAAGTATCAGCTGTATTTACGGGAATCCGGTAAAAGACTGTTTCTTCACTCTTTGTTTCGTAGAAGAATTGTGATTTATACTCTATACTGATCCGGTAATTTCACCATATTCTGTAATGATTTAGATATTATATGCATAATTGGCCTATCACATTCAGTCTTCTTGCATTTATGACCGTCTTTTCCCTGGTGACATTGTGGTCCTTGTGGCGTGCATTCAATGTGCCGCCTGGTAAAAGTGCATATTCAGACTACGGAAATGTCAGCGAGTCATCGGATGATGAAAATGTGGAGAATATACAACCGGTTCCTGGAGAAGCTTCCACGGCGAGGAATCGCAACGTATTGCGTATACAACGTCGTACCAGTGGGGAGCGATCTGAGAGTAATAATTCCTGATGGTGGATGCTGCTTTGGTGGAATATTATTTTTGTGTTAATGTTGTGTTCTGTTTCATACAAATCAAGAAGAGGTAATTTATAAAGTAGAGAGAGGTGAAAAAGAAAATTTAATAGAATTGTAAATAATGCTTAATTTTCTAATCAAAGATCTCGCACTGTGTTTTGATAAATTAATATCATTGTTTTTTCATCTAGTCTTAGTTTTTGACGTGTAAGGATGGGATTTGATGTTTCGTTAAATTTTTAATCAGATTTCTGTGTCTCCATGGAACTCCAACTATAGGCAACTACAGGCATACGAATATTGTAAAACAATACTTACCAGCAATGCTTCTTATTAAACGAAAAGTAGAAAAAGGAAATCACCAAACATACTACCAAAATAAAACAGCTTGCTTCTCAGAGTACTGCCTCGAAACTCCTTACTGGGTGGTGACTAATTTGATCCCAAAAATCTAATACTTTACAAAATCTAACATCTTATATATAGGATTTCGTATAGAATTAATCCTACGTATATTTTCCGATGCATCCTATGACAGTCTTCCGCTCCTGTAAAGTCTATTTCTTATTTCCTATCTTATTTATTGAATCAGTTGTAAGGTTTTGTTTGTCGGACCAGTATTAATTTGTAACTTGCCCGATGAAGAGAGAAGGTTCTTTCGAAACGTAGCCCAATGTAAATCATCAGGTCCATGACATGATAAATCTCTTCATATTATTGATCAAGTGTTCACATTTATGATCTCTGAGTCCTATTTTTGGAAAGACTTTCGTTATAAAGGTTAATAAACTTTTTGATACCTTGTGGTACACCAAGCTGAAACGCGCCTTCGAATCTCTAAAAATTCCGAAATAAGTATATATTGGTCCATTTCAGCTTCGACATGTTTTCTTCATCTCAAGCCCAACGTCCAACGCTTGCGTCACATGATGTCACTTCCATCAGACATTTCTGAATCTGTTAAAAGCAAGTTAAAATTCTCATATATATTTCATTCAGGGTATAGCTGCTGCTAATTATATGAACGCTTCCATTCTTTCTATGCACATTTAAGGCACCAACACTTTCCATGCTATCGCGTGTTCGTCATCTTGTTTGTTTTTCAATACTTCTTCATAATATATGCAAGCTTCCATTCAAATTCTTATATGCTGATTCACAAGAAACTAACAGTCGATATAATGATTTTCGATTTCAATTTGCCGATAGCCAGACAAACAATCCATTGTTGTAATGAACTTCGCTTCATCCCAGAGGGCAAAATCTTCAAAAAGTTTCTTTGTTTTTTATTGAAACAGCAAGTGATATTACTTGCCATTCCTATAGAAAACACTCCTCCTCGTAGACATGACATCAAGTAGAGGCGGATACAACCATTTCAAATAGAGACGGCTTCAAAAGTTGCAGCTGGGGTGTCTCAGGATGACATAAATCCCACCCAACCTCATAAATAAACGTTCTTTATCTTTTAACTTCCTATGTACATTATCTATAACAGATAATAAAATACCTGTAGACAACCCCACCCGCTTCTCTTTGCGTTTCTGATCCTCTTCCCTTTGTTTAATAGATATGTTTAATAGAATCGCAAGTATCTATGTTAAGCCTGTCTATAACTTTCCTGTTTCTCAAATCTATCCTTTGAATGGTCTCTCCTAACAATATCATTTTTTACTTCCTCTCTGTCTTCCTGTTAGACAAGCATCAGATTTGTGGACAAAGTTCCTAGATTAACCCATTTTCTAAAATGTTGCCTCCATATATGCTCTGTTCAATTTTGATTCACTGTTCGTTGTTCACAGTCTACGGTCTGTATAGTGATAGCTGGCATCTAACTTATAATTTATAATAAGTAACAACTTATTATTATTTTCATTATTATCAAAACCTTTGCTGAGGAATACATTCAGTAAGTCTTTCAAGTGTTAGTGCTACCAATGTTTGTGTATGTATGTTTATATGTGTTGAGTTAACCTTTAATGCGTGGTTAAATTTTCCCATATAATCCTTCTTCATTTTTTAGTTGAAATGAATCTGATTTCACCTATATAATGATGATAATTCATAGCGTATCGGATGTGAACCAAAACAGTGTATAAGTTTACAACTCTTTCATTAAATCAATCCCCGTTATTACTTCCATAGACAGTGGACAGGAGACATATCTGTTCTTAAGACAGGTAATTGCGTACCATCAACTGTCAATTGCCGTAGTACTTCATGAACACCTCAACCAACATTTGTGTCGATTACATTACTATGCGAATCATGATGTTGTGTATAAACTTCGTCTAGCAAAACGTATTCAATAGGGCTGTCCAGTGTTGAAGTCGTTTCTAGTCCTTCTTTTGCATAATTCCAAAATGTTGTTTCTTTCGATCTTCGCACTCAATTTTATTACTGGTTGGACACATTACGCTACAACATTTATTACAAATGACCTCTCCAGTTTGTAATTGAAAATTAGCTTGTTGTCACAGCATCGTGATAGAACGAAGGTTTCCATTCAGATAATTGTTGAACGCACTCAATTTGTTTTGGGAATGTTAAGCTGATGGGTTAAATCTCTGGTTTTAACTATATTTATTAATCTAAAGAGTTTGTTTGTTTCAGACTAAAGAAAATAGCTCTTTTTTTTAACCATTCTCTCGTATCTTTATTGTCGTAAATACTTACCGAAAACACTAAAACGGTATGATATACGACTGTTTAAACAATGCGTCGGCAACGCAATCCAACTATTTTCAAATTCTAAAGATAATAAGTCTCAGCTGCTCCTTCCAGACCCATTTGTTATTGTTCAAATATTCCAACTGCTGATATCAGCACACTGCAATATTTCCATTTCTTATTGTTCAAATATTCCAACTGCTGATATAAGACAGTTTATGAGAATGTCTCTTGCATAACAGATTTCATAACACTTAAAAGCAAGTTAAATCCTCATGAAGAGCTTCCTTTCTTTCTTTCTTTCTTTCTTTCTTTCTTTCTTTCTTTCTTTCGAGGTGAAGATACTGAATTTCATTTTCATAATCAAATTGAATACTTTAATCACATGAACCTGCTCTTCTGGTGTCGCAACAATTCCATATTATACAGCTGATACTTTTCATTATGCCGTGCATCGTTTGAATAGCTTGGTAATACAAGCCATTACGAATGTTTTTCTGATGGTCGGCGATTATTTTGCTCAATCGAACATCAACGTTTTCCATAGCTGACGTTTTGCTAATTACACGAGATTTGTTTAAGTTTGAAAATCCTTTAAAGAAAGATTTTGTATGAAAAGTTAAGTAATTTTCCGTATATTAACGTTTTGACGTCAATCAATGAATAACAAACATTTATAATCAAAAAATCATTTCCAAGGAGGATGAAGATTACAAGGGAAAATAATATTAAATTGATAAGAAATATATAAAAGCAGCATAAAGATTTATAAACAGATAAAAAAAGGATATTTTGGAAGACATCGTGGTATTTGGACGATTTTTTCATGCAAAAAGTATATATAACAGGAGAAATTTAACTGCATTGCCGCTGCGACATAGACTTATGTGGTCACCAATGTTTTAAGAAAGAAAGTTAGGATTCAGATTTCTCTTTACCATTTGGTGAAATACATTACCCGTAAGAACTTACCGATGGTCCCATGTATAGTAGTAGCTTATAATTTTAATTAAAATTTAATTGTAAAAAAGGCTTATTTGTGATAGACCTGACCTACCTATTTCCCAGAAAGTATCAACTGATGTTCTGGTGCTGCAAACTTAACCAAAAATGATTTTCGAGAGCTTGTTATTAACATTTAATTGTCCAACATTTTGGATAACCACGTTGATGAACGGAATTGATCATAAAAAACAGTTAATTAAGAAATGAAAATAGATCTGTTTAAACACTGCGTTATGGCGAAGTCAGCATGTTCTGCCTGTGTTTGTGTATTTCACTTATTGTATAACTTAATTGCTTTAATTGACTCTGTTTTCCAATCTGCTTGAGTTAGTTAAGAAGCAATTTTGTCGATGAAAACGAGACCGAACATATGGTAACTAGATCAGATTACGGAGTTTAAAAAAAGATTTGAGATTTGAGGTAATCACAATAACGAACAGAAGTGATAACAAAAAGTATATTAATGGTGAGAATTGGCTCAAATAGAAACCACAATGACGCACGAAAGCTGCGAAAGAATGTCTCACAATAATGTGAAAAAATGTTATAAATTTAAGAGTTGGAGAAAACAAGAATTTGAATGAGACATGAACGTTACAGGGTGGCAGACTTGCTGGAAATCAGGGGAAATTAGATTTTTAGGGAAAAGTCTGGGGAAAAGAGAAATTACATAGAATAAGCTTATCGGTAATTTTACTTCAGATTTGCATGCTGCTACCCACCCACCACAGCACTTAAGATTAGAAATATATTTTATTTTCATGTTCATAGACCCCTTCTTCGAGAGAATAATAATAAATGCACCACCATGATGTTGATAGGCAATGATTGGATATTCCATGTTGAAACATGGAAAGCCATCTAATAATTTACGTGTCCTTTGTAATGTCTTGATTTGGAGAACAACATTTTTTATTACTAAATTATTTTTATACAAGGAGTCATTTAAGATGATGCTGTCAATAAAAAACTTTCCCCCTTGGCTTTAAACGTTTTGTGGCCAAAATGAAAATCTTTTTGTTGACAGATTTAAAATGTAGCATAGGTTGACTGAAAATGTTGGTATATTAACTGAAAGTTTTGAACTTTTGTTATTGAACATACCTTTCACACTGATAGGTGAATATAAATTCCTGCAAAATTTCCAAATAATGCCAACCTACAAAAATTAATTCCATTTTTTTTCAAAATTTACCAGTGATTTTCTGTATACACGCTTCTTCTGTATACAAACACTTTAAAGATAATGGAATTGGTAGCATTTGTATTATAGTAAAACGTCATCAATTAATAATTATATTCCACAATATTCTATGGAAATCCTTAATACGGTAAGGTTGCTCAGGGTGAAGTACCGTGTTTGGTTGCGTTATATTTTGAATTTTATTGCTACTGGTTCAATATAAAAATGAAAAGTATTAGCCCAGTAAAAAATAAATAAATAAGTTTTTCCCGAATTTTTCGTATCCTGAAAAACGACACAAGAATGAATTTATTAGACAAAAACTTTGTCGTTATATTGCTGTAGTCTAAACAGTCACCATCATCGCGTCCATCTACAACACGCGATTTGTTGCTATGCGAAGCATTTCTTGTTACAGTAACTGCCAAAACTTTTGACGTGACAAAATTTTGGGCAAAATCAATGCCCAAATTTTGTCACGCCCAAATGTTTTGTTTTGTAATTTTGATTTCATGTAAAAAGGTTAAAAAAACATTTCTTTCCTCCAAATGTATCACTCTTTCAACCGAAAATGTTTAAACGTCCGAACATTACCAAATTTTAAAGACTAGGAAACTAGAGTAAATATGATATTCCCTTTTACATCACAGAGTGATACTTAAGAAGGAAAGGGATTCAGTTACATATAGTTTAAGTTTTGACTAGCTGGGTAAAACATTTTTACCGATTCAATCTCGGTAAGTTGCAGTCTACACAGCAGGCATATTAAAAAAGAACTTGTGAATAAAAAACTCTGATTTGTACTACTTCTGGAATATTCTTATCATAGAAATAAACCTTATAAGATAATTGAAGCAAAAATATAATCATACCTTTTTATGTCTATTTGCATGACACACTCACTCTTATACAGTTATTTTTAACAACTTTTAACGCATCTTACTTTAGCATACATTCTTGACTATCTTTCTCTTTCTTTTTATTTCTTTTAAACAAACGGAAATGTAAATATTTGACACAATGCAATGGTTTCCCCCCTATACTAATACGCATACGGATAGTAAACCGTTGCCACATTTGTCTCTTAAGCAAATTTGACGTTTTTTCGTTTAGAACTCGCGACCAGGGTTTAAAACTCTTATGGCATTAATATATAGACTAGCCGCCCATGAAAACTTTCAGTGTGCGTTCTCCCAGATAAGAAAAAAATAAAATTTCGGAAAGCTATTTGAAAGTGCTACCAGCTTATAGAACTCGAAATGCTGATCAAGAAAATGTATAGGAACATATGTCTACGACGAACCGTTACAGAGATATACTTGAACAAAGATTTCAATGACGTCACAGGGTCCCGTCCCTAAATTTTGCCCAAATCTTTTTGTCACCCCATCGCCAATGTCGCGGACCCCCAAAAACGTCAGTTATTCCTATGGTTCTCGAGATAATTTTCCCTAAATCTCGCGTTCGATTTGGGTCGCAATGCATCGGTTTCATATTGACGTCACACAAGAAAAAACAATTTATGTGTAATCTTACGTTACTGACTCCCCGATCTCTTTCACTATTCGCGTCTACCATTTTGCGTGACAGACAAACAGACAAACAAACAGACAGACAGAGAATCGGGTATTAATATATAGGACTAGTATCCCGGGTAAAAAAATTTTGCAGGTTCATTTTACTCCCATGAGTTGCTATCCCAAACTCACCCGTGCTCTTCCTCTTTCCAAATATTAGGGTGACCGAAAATCGAATCGCACAATCCAAAAGTTTAAGTATCACTAAGTTGTAGAGCTCAAAAAGCTGATCAAAATATGTATGGGATTGTCGTGTTCGACTTACCGTCACGGAGATATCGTCGATCAAAAATTCTAATGACGTCACACCCGTCCCCAAAATTTTAGACCCAAATTATCAAAAAAATCGAACAATATGAAAGGTTGTTTTTTGTCCTTATTTGGTAACGATTATATCTATCTATTGAATTTTTTTTAAAATATATATATATAGATAAATCATAAAACTTATATTTCATTTGAAACAGAAGCATCGATGATGACACTGCGGTCCGTTCAAAATGTAGGGTCGACAAAAGAGATTAATAAATCAGACAAAACAAGTAGGTATGCGAATGTAATTAATACATTCCATTCTATTGTCTCGTTTTTTTCAGACAATAGCTTAATGGATTTTCAAGATTTAATCCAGGTTTCAGACTTTCAAGATCTCATTTTAATTACAATCGCAGTTGTCTCAAGTTTAATATTTAATTCTATTGTCTGATTTTTTTTTAATCTCATAAGCTTTTACGTGGAAACAATGGAAACAATAGAAACAATACATTTCTATTTGTTTCTGTTTTTGCACGAAAAGCGCGGCACTACATTTTGAGCGGCCCCCGGCTATCATCATTAAGGATATTATACATGCCACTACTTCTGGAATAAACTTATTAGTTTGTATCATAAAGACAATCTTTAATTATAAAACTGAAGCAAAATATAATCATACCTCCTTGTCTATTTGTAAGATACATCACTCTTTTACAGTTATTTTTAACAACTTTTAACTAATCTAACTTTATCATACGTTCTTGACTATGTTACTTTTTCTTTTTCTTAAAAATCGTCAACAAACGGAAATGTAAACATTTGATACAATGCAATGGTTTCCCCTATACTAATACGCATACAAATACGGAAACCGTTGCCACATTCAACAAATTTGACGTCTCTTGTTTTTTTCACTTAGGATTCGCAACCAGGGCTTAAAACGCTTATAGTATTAATATATAGCCTAGTATAGCGTGTAAAAACATTTTACAGGTTCATTTTCCTCCCATGAGTCCCTGCATCCACCACCCCTGTTCTTCCTCTTTCAAAATATAGGGATGAAGTAAAATAAAATCACAGAATAGCAAATAATAAGTAGCACTAAGTTGTAGAGCTCAAAAAGCTGATAAAAAATGTATAGGATCGCCTGTGTACGACGTGCCGTTACCGAGATATCGTCGATCAAATATTGAAATGACGTAACACCCGTCCCCAAAAAAAGTTTTAGACCCAAATTGTTTCGTCACCCCATCGCCAATATCGCGCACCAAAAATTACGTCAGTTATTCCCATTGGTTTTCGAGATATTTGCCCTCAGATATCGCGTTCTATTTAGTCTTCTCATGTTTTGGCGCTATGTCTCGTGAATGCAAGACTTTTTTCAATAGATTATCAGAAATTGTGGCAGAAAAAAGAAACGAGCAAATTCACCGTGTGAAAAACTGGGTCAGGTGCAGACTCAACTAGTTTATTGAGAAGTCAACTCCTATGCCTTCGTGGTTCTAGAGGCTCGAAGAAACTATTGGAGAACGACGACATAAATTTAATCACGACCGAAGGTCGCCTAAAATGTTGTTGATAAAATCGTTGTGATTGGGAAGAAAGTCAATTTTATATTTATATTTATATTTATATTTTATCCGTCTCTATTGTAGAGTCTTTTAGCTTCGAAATATTAATATATATACTCTTCAGTTAGGGTTCAATGCAAGTGCCATCTCACGTCAAACTCCTTTTGTAATACTAATCGCTTATATCTGGGACAACTCAGTTACGCACGATCTGAAATGTCACCATTTAATTTTTCATACAAATATTTCGTTCCCAGTCCTTTTATTCACACTGACCAAACTAAAAAGTGGGATGCACACTCTCTATTAATAAAGGAGATAACTTCTTTTTCTATAGAGAAACTAGTGTAGCGCTAAACATTTTACAGTCTTTGTCCATTAATTGTTTTTACATGCAATACTGCCATAATAAGTCTGTGTATATACAAAAATTGTTGTGTTTCTCCATGTTAGAATTTTATTATATTTAACAAAAAATTGTTGTATAAATATTCTGGATCGATCAGAATGCCATTATCCCTATTTTTCAGTGCTATTTGGCCTACTTAGAGATTTTTAAGGTTGTACTGTTAAACTAAAAGCTAAAACTCCAGATTTAGAAAAGAGACAATACAACGTATACTCCTACCTAACCAATGTATACTCCTACCTACCACGATTAAACTTCTGAAATATAAGAAAATACCTTCAAATTTCCCTATTAACTAAAGCTAACAAAAACAATACCTTCTCAGACGTTTTTATCTTTCAAATCTTTATTCTGCTATGAATTGTGGAAATGTCAAAACCCAAAACTCTTTTCACATTCTTTTCTTGTATCACATTCATCTATACTATTAAATTTTCTAATCTAAAACCACAGACATCGGTAGAAAATGATGAACTGATATCACGAACACATAACAGGTCTACATCGAATACATCGAATACGAATATCTCGTCGGATACAATAGTTACTGATAAATATCAATGTTGTTATTCTTTATTAACGAACTTAAAGGGGCTACGACACAGATCACATCATATTATGAATTATGGTGCCGCACCAAAATTCGATTTGAGGCGAGAAGAAATGATTACGCTTGATTACGCCTCGTGGAGAATAGGCTTTATATTTCAATTCATCGTAAGTGAACAGAGTTCATCTTTCCGCCGAAACCCTGAATTGAATTGAATCGAATTGAAACATTTATTTAACGTTGGTTAGACGATCTGCAATAAGCTTAAAAAACGACAGTTTAAAAAACGACAGTTTAAAAAACGACAGTTTAAAAAACGACAGTTTAAAAAACGACAGTTTAAAAAACGACAGTTTAAAAAACGACAGTTTAAAAAACGACAGTTTAAAAGGAGTATTTGCGGTTGTATCTACTCTAATGTTTGCAGCTCTCTACTGTCTTCAGGAGTTATATACTCAAAGTTAAGGGTGCCTTGTAAATTAAAAAATAAAACGTTTACGTTTTGGCATTCCAAAAACTATTTACCATTTTGGGTGCTGGAACTTCGAACATTCTGAAAAAATGTTTTTTTCCTTTCAGATGGTGGACATCCACTTATGTCGGTATTGAAAGTTAGAGTGAAAACACCCTTTCATGTCCGTTAGAACAAATCAATACATCTGCCTCCCGTAGATATAAAGCATTTGCAAGCGATTTGTTTCGTTTCAGGGAAGTGTCCAGAGTAGAAACTTAACCTTGGAGTTAAAAAACGTCTCAACCATATGAATATAATGTTTATCAATAATATCTCCAAATATCTTAGACATTGTTTGATTATAATGTCCATGAGTCTCTTCGGGGTTCTGACGCACACACAACGGAATTTGCAAGACATACTGCGTCGAACAGCATAACTTTCCACATACTGATATAAAGTGACAGTTTCAGACGACAATAAGGTTTAACTGCCACAAGAAATGTCTTGCAAAGACACTGAGTTTCTTATACACAGCATTAGCGAAACATTGCTTTTTTGTAGAACGTCAGGATGGGCTTACAGTTTGAAACAAATGATATTCTATAAAACATCATTTGTTTAGTCTTTCCTTCCCTCCCTCATCAATCTTCCACTTCAAGAAGCTGTGAAAATCGAGATTGGTAGCCATGTTTGTTTACATATCAACGCTCAAATTGAAAGATCCCTGTGTGCAATGCCTTTTAATTAACGATGCAGCGTTATTATGATTGTTGCATAGATCACTGTGAGGGACGAAGGTTGAAAATATATATATATCAATTTTATATATTTATTAACTAAAAACTTATGTTTACAATTGATCTAACGAACGAAAAAAACATTAATGAAGAAATTAAAATTGTGGTAAAATGAAAGAAATTCTCCAATAAATCGCTACCAGTCACTTAGTGTTTTTTTCCATATATAAGCAAGATATTACCGTTTTAATACTTCCTCCCTGCATTTTAGAAATAGTTCAATTGGCACTTCCAAACTGGGCCAATTTTAAAAATGAGAATCTTGTGTACTCGTTCGTTTGTAATTGCATTTTTTATTCTTTCTGCATTAACATATGTTTTGAAGTAGTATATCAAGTGTCGACTCTTTACAATACAGTACTTTAAAATTGGATTCTTTTTTTTTTCACATAGACTTTTATTTAAAGTCTTGTTACCATGGTGTATCATCTTTTTACCATACATTCATCTGACCTGCATTGACAAGATTGAACGAGAATGATTTTCTTCAACTTGTGTTTTCGTTTCCGATGTGGACATCTCAACAATACTGCAATGACTTGATAGGACTTGGGTTTACATCGTCTACACTCTTGGAAAATCGAATTGATGTTAGTTGAAGATGGATCACGGTAGGGTATGAAATACGAACCGCATGTACCACTACATCGTTTATTGGGAATGCTGATTGGTTTACAGCCACGTTTCTTTATATTTTGCTGAAAATCGATTGGTCGGCAATTATCCTCTGCACGTTTGAAACTTTTACTAAAAAATGCCATATATGTGTTTGGGATATCACCATTTTTGCTACGATCATTCTGTGGGCGACCGACTTCAGTAAGTTTTGGTTTACCATATCGTCTCATCACTTCCGGTTGACAATCAATGATGAAGAATAAGCACGATACCAAGATGAACAGTTTGATCATTGTTTACCTTGAATGAAAGATAGAAATTTGTAAGCAAAACTGAAATCTCAGAAATATATAAAAGAGAATGGTACGAGGAGGTCGTTTTATTTGAGAATCTCTTCAATATGCAGTCCAAAAACATCACTAAAAATGTCTCAATGGAATGAATGGTTTTCATGAACAAAAATGACATTTTCACTGCTATATTTAGGGACATGCTTAAACAAACCCAAAAACGAGGAATCAGAGAGTGGTACAGAACTGAAACCAAAACTAAAACACGCTGTTGAAAAAGTTTGAAATGAATTTTACTGACCTCCTCTGTCTTCATACGAACTTGCAAATTTTCTGAAAATTTCAAAGTTCGTCAGTTTTGAAGTCTCGCCTATGTAGAAATTAGATTTTTGATGAATGTTCGATATTTTTATATGCACCTACCAGAAAACAAAAAAAGATTGGTATCGTCCATCCGATAAGATTGTTAGACTTAGATTTAGTTCCCATTGATTTTCATTACTGGTTAAGTGTAATCAAACAAAAAAATGGAGGAAAATTTAAAAGGTTGATTGTTCTACCATGATGGATAGTTAAAGTACGTCGTTTTCTATTTTTGAAACTGATAATAAACGTTATATGAGGCAACTTCTTTCCCTGTTCCTATATGTCGAATGTATAGAGAAAGATAGAAGAAGAAGAAGAAAAAGAAGTCCTGGGGTCGAGGTTGGTGGGAAGCGTCTTATACTACACATAAGTGATAGCATGCTTCTTTGTTCATGTACATCTTTAAATTTCTCAAAGAAAGGTTTTATAAATACCAGTATGTTCCACTCATTTTACGAATCAATAATAACCCCCTTGAATTCAAGGGGAAAACAGCCCAGAACGACCACAAAGTCAGCCACAAACAAGGAAAGATCTTACCATTGAAAAATAAGGATTGGAAATCACCGATTCATTTACTTCTCGATATAGTTTCTGAAAAAAGTGTTTACAAAAATTTGAGGCAAACAATTAAGGTAGAATTGACTTCCATTCACAAGCGAACAAATATTGATCGCTGACGAATAAGATATTGTGACAACGTTTGCATAACAATGAACCGCAAGGTCATTTCGAGAGCTTGTAAACAAGTGGAAATAACTTTTGTATGAACGTTCTGAGACGATCGATGTCTCAAAGTCGATATACAACAGCGACGGCTTGCTGTTTTCGTGGCTATGAGATTTATTTTGAACTGCTTCGGTGGAAATTGATGCTCCAGATAAAATTTTCGAATGGAAGTTATCTTTCTGTTCAATCAAGATATGGGGAATGAAAACTGAACACGTTCAACTATAATCTTTCACTTTATCTTGTAAACATTACTCATCTATTTGTAAAAAAATTTTATGATAGAATCTGTACAAAAAGAGCCCCTGTTTCAGAATTAGAAGCGCCAAAAGGTGCAGCTAGGTGTCCTCAGGTGGCAAAAATTCCGACCAAACACTCACCCATCATTAATTTTTCGCTAAATTTAAATATAGCAAGTATTAAGATATTGCTTTTTAATGTCAGAAAAGAATTAAAAATTTAAAAATCTATCTTGAGTAGTAGAGCGAACACTGTGAACAGGAATACCAATGCAAGGGAACCTCGATAATATTGTTCTATTACCTTATAATATTGATTACTTGCGCTTCCATCAATCCACTGACAGTGAAAGTTAGCTGGTCTGTATATTATTCCGATAATTCTTCATTGTTTTCAAAACAAAACGACATTGGAGAGAAAAGGAAGAATCACGATCAAATTTTTGTTGGCAATATTCGATGCACAGACACAGTTTAGTGCAACGAAGATAATAAAAACGTCTTCTTTAATATTTCTAGTTATGTTATATGTAATTCTTCAAAACTGTTCTTGGTTTTATCTATGTTTTTTTAACAATCCCCACAGACACTCTGGTAAACTTTTACCAGAACTTTCTCTTAAAAATCATATTTTCCTGCTAAGTGGTTAGCCATAACAGACATTATGGTATAGTGTAAACATTATTGTTTTGTTTTAGAAAAAAATTTATACTTATACAGGTTTATACAGCTTAGTACTTTTTGTTTGTATATTTCTCTCACTTTAAGTTTAATTTCGTTAGGCCCACTAAATTAAAATAGACCCTGGGTAGTTCGGTATGCCTTTAAGGTAACAAATCATCCAAAAAAAGACAATTAGCAGAAATAAATTCATTCAAAGATCCATGCTGTCGGACATCATCATCATCATCATCATCATCATCCATGCTGTCCGTCATAGTTCATATAAAATTAGCAAAAAATAAGTCGCCTCTATGTTTTGTAATTCGATGAGACAAGAATGTTTTTTTAATTAAGTGTCCACTATTCAGGTACTTTTCAATCGATGCGTTTTTTGAAACATAAAAATTGTGTCCACTATATATCGAGCTTCCATCGTACCTTTCATGGCCCTTTTTACACTGGTTCTTAAAGATGTTAATTTTAACGACGCGTTGTTAAAAGGGCGGGCGTTAAATATTTGTCTGTGAGAGTTTGACCGTGGACTTTTCAAAAATAACGCTAATAAAGAACGGCGTACAAATGTCACCAGACACTAGAACGATAAGAAAATCCACATGACATCTAAAAATTATCCTCATTGCAAAGATAAAAACGATGGAAAGCAATGGAAGAGGGTAAAGCGGTATGAAGTCAGAAGTGAGAAGCCTTGATTGATTACGTCATTAACCAATTCTAGTTTCACATCCGCACTGTTCATTTTAACTAACAGAATGTCAATTAAATGTTAGGTATTTCCTATCAATAAGAAGACGGTCTATCTTTATTCCATTGCGTCTCCTGACAAACATTTGTGATATGTTTAACGACATGATTGCGTAAATATTAATGAACTTTCTCTGTTTCCCAAATTTAATTGAAAAGATTACATACAATTAGCTTTTTCAATATTTAATGATTTAACGATTTAATGATGATATTCATTATTTTGTAACAATTTCGAATGTTTTTCATCGCGTCTTCCTTAACGATACGTGATTGCAGAAAAGGTTGTTATTTTAAGAAGAAAGTTCTGACAGAAAATATATTCATGTATAACAAAGACTTCTTTCAAACTAGCTTCTAAACTCAAATGAAATATGTATTGAAGTATAAAATTGACTGTGGAAGTTACGAACGAAGCATTTTGTGTTCAATTAAAACCGAGAGTAAATTTTTGAAAATACGTGATTTTTATTATCAGTGTTTTAAATATGTTTATTATTTTCTAAGCAATGCGTATTAGTACATCCCTTTCTTTTTCTTATCTGTGTTTTTTATTTCTTTCATATATAATTCATAGGTAGTGGTCTTTATAAAAAGTATATATGAACCGGCGAGAGATGTGGCCGTTAAAATATCTTTTTGCTTTTGGTTTATTGATGTGCACCTTCAAAACGGTAGCTTCGGAAACAATACAACGATGTAGTAATGACAGCATATACTGTGAAAATGGCGGCATATGTTTTGAAAATGACCAGAAAATGAAATTCTGCAGGTTTGCTTGAACATTTTTCATTATTTTTATCGTTATTTTTTATTATTCTTTATAATTATTCTTTTTCTTTATCATATTTTAATAAACAATATAATTATTTATTTGTTTTTGTCTAGCTGCATCAAAGATTATTACGGCGATAAGTGCCATAAATCTAACGATAATGGTAAGTTTGACCGTGGTATTTATTATTTCCTTTATTCATCTATGTATTTCTTTCTGATTTGAATTTTATTTATTCTATTTGTTTATTTGTTTACGTAACAAGTTATTGTTGTTTGTTGTTATTGTAACAATATGATTACTTTCCACTCTCCTTTTCAGTGTTTAAGAAAGTCGTGTTTGGACTTGGAATTTTATGCGCCATATTTCTAATCGTGTTAATCGTATTGTCATGGCAACTACACAGTAAGATCTGGTGTGTATCCAATATATATTAACCCACTGACGAAATTGTAGATAAAAGAAGTTTACATAAGAGTTTTTTGAAATCCCTGTTTTAAAATGACATCATTCAATGTAAAAAGACTGAATATTCCCATTTGTTACCTATAGGCGTATTCAGGGTCAGTCAAACAAATGTGGAGGAGTCCAACGTTATGATATTTCTTTTCAGTCCTAAGTGTCGATAAGGTTACTTGCACGTTTTTCTTTTCTACTTTAAATGACTAAACTCTCCTCCACAAATTTTGACTGATCTCTAGCTACGCCTCTGTTACCCGACATTACGTATCGAATTCGTGAGGCCTAATTAATACTTACGTCACAGTTAATATTGACGTAATAATTGACGTTATTGGTGTGACGCAATTCCTATTTAGCGAATATGAAGATTACAAGCAAAAAGTTAAACACGAGAAACGAGAAGGACAAAAGAAAAACAATCTAAAAGCTCCCAGATCACGCCAAGGAAGTATCAGGAGCAATTCATCAGCAGGAAGCAAATCTAATTCTGCAACCGGTAAATTTTTGTTCGACATTACAGCAACAGGCATCGAGAGATCGTCGTCTTATCAGGATGAGATACAACTGCCAATTATTAACCAAAATGACGTTCCGGATAAAGCTGTTCCGCCGTCTGACTTTGGCGTTGAACAGCTAAGCAGGATGGACGAAATCCCAAGAATTGCCAGCATCGCTGATGATAACGTTTCTGTTTCGTCTGTATCCATTGGTAGCAACCAGGCATTAGTGCCGATGATGACACAGGATGTGCCTGGTAGGGCAAAGAGTTGGGCAGGACCCGCCAGTGAGGCGCAAGAAGATTTAAATAAGATTTATGATCAATATTATCGAGGAAAGTCCGATGACGAAAATCCAGTTGGAAATGAGGTTCATATCGACGGTCGAGGTTACATAAAAAAGAATCCAAAACCTGATGTTAACCTTACACCTGGTGGATATTTGAAAGTTGACAATCTTAGAAGGTTCAATCAGTACTCAGATTCGAAAGGTAGGCCAAGAAGTATGACCGACTTGCGCTTACTGGCCATGAATGGTGAACCACCAAAGAAATCAAGAAGTGAAACCAATTTAAACATGCACCAATTTAAACATCCGGTAAAAGTACGAAGCGTAGAGAACATTCACACTGGAAAAATGACAGTTTTGACGTCCCACCCAAAACACCATCCACGTCAAAATAGAAAACCAAAGGGTATATGGGCAAATGAGCAAGACCGAAGGAGTGAATGTTCGTTCTAAAAGTTTATGGGACAATTGGGCAAGAGTTGGGAGAATACGAGACGTACCCTGAAAGTGCCCTAAGACGTAAAGTTGTTTGCATATAGAAGAGAACATAGAAGACTATAGAAGATAAGGAAATTTGAACAACAAAGGCTCTTGCGGATACCAGAAGCTTCGAAGTCCCATATACTCGCGCGTTACAATTTTTAACATTCTTTTTGATTTTCTTCTTCTCGTTTTTAGTTTTTGTAATTTATATACAGTAACAGATATATTTATATAGATATAGTTAGAGGAATTGTTAAAATTGAAACTATTGAAATTATTTTGAAATACAAAAAAGGAAGTTTTTGTACCGAAACTTAAAACATTATAGTTCAAAGATTAAAGTTTCTTGATGTCACAGTAAGATATATATAACACGCGGTAATCGCTGGAATGTAATTTGTATACCACAATGACCTATAGACAACCCATTAACGTTTGCGCAAAATCTTTGAAAGCAAAATCTGTCTGAATGAGCAAGTCAACATCATTAGGCTCTTGCTACAATTTACATACCTACAATTTTATGATGACCTATGACGTCACAATTTCGGTAACTCATTTGATCAAAAAAGGGCGATTCCGGCAAAATTGAGACCAAATTTCGAAAGTGCTTCGATTTTCATGAAAATTTTCATGTAGAATGATCCAATACTCCTGGTTTCAAATTTGTGAATCGTTTTTTCATATTTTGGCAAAAAAGGGCGATTCGGGCAAAACCTTCATTATTCATTATTTCTTTCTTTGAACTTTTTTAATACTGGTATATAAGCGAACCCGTGGATAAACACACAAAATTCTTGCTATCACCCACTGATAAGCGCTGTGCCTGATTTCGGCATTTTACGGTTTATCAAATAAATCATTTCTATTTAGAGTGGTCTCCTCTATTTTTGAGTGTTTTGTAAAGTTTCATTGTAGAGATTGAAATAAATTGAAAGTTGTTATCTATCTATCTATACTTTTCATGTTAGGAGAAGAATTCCACAAAATTTGCAGGAGAAATTCACAGTAATTATCGACACTCATGAGTTTTAAAAGCAATTGCTCCTGACTATGGCAGAAACGTTAAATTCATTCAACTCTTCGCCGATTGCTTTTTTTCCTCCTCTTGAGAGACATTGATCACACAAAAAAAATTGACGCTTTTAATGAAAATTTATTTGAGCTGTAAAGGACTCGTGGGAAGGAAATACTGATCCAGATGGATTGATCACAGTTACCTTGGGAATGACGCTAAATTTTCAGGAAGAACACAGGTACCATGTGTTTAAAGGCATACCGAACTGCCCAGGGTATCACATAACCACTTATTTTGAGTTCGAAGATTCAGGGCAAGTCACCGCGTGTTATATGCTTTTGACTTTTGTGGAAAAGAATTTTTTTTTTTTGTATTATTATTTAGAACTTTTCACGTGGAAAAGTTTTCCCGCTTACAGAGGTAATTTTTATCCATATGAACAGCCCCTTATAATATTTATATTACTCGCGCCGTTAAATTGCTGACCGTGGAAAGTTAGCTGGTCTGTACATTATTCTGACAATAATCGTTTTCAAAGCAAAACAACATGGAGAGAAAAAGAAGAATCACGATCAACTTTTTGTTAGCAATATTCGATGCACAGACACAGTTTAGAATGCAATTTTTCAAAACTTTTCCTGGTTCTATCTATCTATATTTGAGCAATCCTCACTCTTTTACCAGAAGTTTCTCTCGAAAATCATATTTTTTTGCAAAATCGTGTTAGACATATAACAAACATTATTGTGCTGTTTCAGAAAAAAAATTTACATTTTTCTCGCTTAAATTTTGAATTTCAGGAGACCCACTACACTAAAATAGAACGTTCTAGCATCGGATACATAAAACGAATCATTTGAATGTAGAGAGGATACAAGGAGGACCTTATAAAAAGCAACAACACAAAATTACGAGATGGGAATACATTTAGAATTTCGAAAAACTGTTACTAAAATTATATTACTAAAATACAACAGGGGTGTATCTATGGTGATCGCATTTTCAAATTCATCAAAAACACGAAGCAACTGCTAAGCGACAACCCAGTCTGAAGTAAATAAATACAAAAAGAAGAAAAAGGGCAAAAACAAGCATATTAAAACAACAAGACATTCTTGTTCTGAAAGTTACTTAAGTTTCATACTAAAGTTCCATTTCGATTGGGGCACTAGCCTAACCGAGCAAGCAAACACGTGAATTTGGTCTTCCCAAGTAAATAGTCAACAAGCAACAAGTAAGCAACAGTTGAACCTGTAAAAGAGAGAAACTTAAGCAACTTTGAGCCTCAGCCAAAATTCTGTTGCTTATAAAAAAAAGCGTGTAAGTACAATTAAAACCAATTTTCCAGTGGGCAAAATCTCTGTGAAGGAGTGTGTTTTTTTTTTATTGAAACAGCAGATGATATTGCTTCCCATTCCTATCGAAAACACTTCTCCTCATAAAGTAGATCCATTGGAAGAATCTAGTTCTGTTTAAATACGGATAATCAGTTTTCCGAGAAATTCTCCGTTTAAAAAGTGATATGACCGGGTTGAAATATTGATGGGTTTATCTAAAATTTCTCGGAAATGGGAAATCTAAGTTTTAATAAAAAGACATTCCTATCGAAAACACTCCTCCTCATAAAAATTCTACAAAGTACGAAAGAAAAAGGAAATTTTTTAAAAAAATTACAAATGTATAAAACAGTAGAAATATATATAATTTATCTAGATACAAACAATTTCCTTATATTTATATAATGGTGCACAACGTGGCCCTTACATGTTAATAGATAATACCTACTATTAAACGGGGGATGTTGTGATTGATGTCTACTTGACATCAATCACAAGAACAAATAAAACTGTTATTAGCATTTGAAATTGTAATCACGCGTTAAGAAAACAAATTTTTCATTTTCTCCAACTGAGAGACGATCTTACGAAAATGTGGTCGTTGATTTTCGTCAGCTTCCCAACAACTTTGCATCACGACAAAGATCTGCGGAGGAGTACCACTAGGCGGATGCATTCGATAGCCATTATCAATTTTTTCGGTGGTTTGCTAGAAATAAAAATCGTCAATAATATAAAAGACATTCTGAAAAAAGGAAACTAAACGAGACGATTGTGTATTAGCACCTTCATAAATACATAAGTCAAAATTACGGAATAAAGCGGACATCTCCATTTATTTGACTAATTCTCACAGGTAAAGTCTCTATAAAGCGAACAACATGGTGTCCGTTTTATAGAGATTGCACTGTTATCACCATTTTCGTTATTGCATCGAGAACGTCACTTAAACTTGCCGGAAACCAAACCAACATTCACCGTTTTTGTTGCATAGCTTAAAAAATTCGTTTGCACTGTCCATCTCCATCATACATATGAGTCTGACTTTCTTCACTATGAAGTTTTCGTGAAAAGTCTCATTTAAGTGTTTAAAAGATCGAGACTATATGACGTTCTAATTTGACAATATGGGGGGGGATGTCGGATACTTTTTATTTTTTAAATAGAAATAGAAATATCTTTCTTCCCACGAAAATTTCTGACATTAAAGTAGTTTGAGTAGGTTCAAAATATAGATTAATCCAACAACCAATTACAAAGAAAATTGACGTTGAAATCGTTTGTTCCAGACGCCATTCGTATATACGAACCTTGTTCGTCCATCCAGAATAAGGTACACCACCAAGTGAAAAGATTTCCCAAAGCGTCACGCCGTACGACCATACGTCTGACTTTATTGTATATCTCTTATGATTCCAGATTTCCGGAGCACACCATTTATAGGGAATTTCTCTTGTGTTTTGCATTGAATATATACCTACACAAAAACGAATAGAAGAGAATATTTCAGTAAAATTCATCATTAAAATTCCTTCATCCTTTTGAAAACTTAAAATTCAACCAATTCAGTGTTCGCATAGAAAAATCGCGAGAAAGCCAGGAACAAAAATTGTTGATGTCGCTTCCCAGTGTGTGTAAACTCTCGCTATCTCGATCATCTCGAACATCCGTTATTTCGAACATTTTACTCTTTCCCTTGAGAGTTCGAGATAGCGGAAGTAGTTTTACACTCGCCACAAAGTTAGCGTGTGTTTGGAAGTCTGCGCAGCAATACACCTTTCACGAATTCGTGACATTTGAGTATTCCATGACATTCCACGGATTCACCGGATATACGTTCTACATAGTAACTATTGAACCTAAAGCTACCTACGCCTGCCTAATCACCAGTCAAACGAGATCGGGTTCAATCCTATCAACTTGGGGAAGATCGGAAAGTACATTGGATCACATTCACATCATACATGATAAAATGTGTATGTTTTTCTCAAGCGATATTGGTTGAATTTCCCAGGAATCAGTCGCAATAAAGGGCTTTAAGCTGGGTTTCCAATGAACAAAAACGTTCACGTGAAGTAAAGTTTTGAGTGGAAATCAGGCTTTACCAATAGACGTATTACGACTTTGGAATACTTATGTTTCCATGGTGAACAATTATCAAACCTTCGTTATCTTCTTCCCTGGACATTCCGAAATCGGATACTTTTACGGAATATTCGCGAGTCACAAGACAATTCCTTGCAGCCAGATCACGATGAATGATTTGCTTATTCTCCAAATATGCCATTCCTTGAGCTATGTCTAAACACATCTTCCATAGGTCATACATCTCAAGACGTACACCTTCCCTCTTTAGCACGTTCTGTAGGTCACCTTTTTCGCAAAGTTCCAAAACTAAAGCAGAAAACATTGCATACATGGTCTTCACAATAGCGATTTCCTCATATTTCCCTCATACATTTCAGCTGATTGAGACATTTTAAGTAACTGTTTCTTAAAGACAGTTTTTGTATCATTTTTGTACCCAAACTAATTTTACAACGTTTACACCAAGTAGTTTGGTGGTCCGACATTGAAAATATGTGATGAGAAACACGTGATAGATACAATCGCATAGTACTAGCCTATGAATGTGACTAGTAAACAAGTTGTATTATATCAAGTAAAACGAGTATTGGCTAGCACAAAAGAAGAACATAGGTAAAGGAAGAGAAATGTTCTTCCAAAATCAAAAAACGTCGTACTAATGAATAAACATTTCAAAAGTTAAAATCAAACATACTAATGTAATACGGTTCTCTGTCGTAACAGACGCCGATAAGATTGACGACATTCTTATGACTACACGGTTTCATGATTTCTGCCTCTTGTAAGAATTTCTCTTTAACACTTTCATCCGCGTTTGGTTTACAAGTCTTCACCGCAACTCTGGTATTATTACTGATCAACAGGCCACGATAAACGTCCCCAAAATGACCACCGCCCAATTTAGTATCGAGTCGAATATCATCGTGTGCTACCGTATATCGATCACCTTCAACAAACGCTCGTTTTATCGGGTTATTTAGTATAATACCTTCTGTCGCTTTGATCACTACGCGTTTATCGTGGTGATGGTTGATCAAGGCTGGTATATTATGAAATGCATCACCTTCCAGCTTGTACATGCCCTGCAAGAACAAACCAACAATGCACTGGTTATGAATGTCAGCAAAGAAGTTGGATTTTGTACAGCACACTTGAAAGGGTGAAGGAAAGTCAAGAGAAGAAAGAATTGAGTCACGTAAGTCTGTTTACATAAGTCTGTTTACGTAGGCCTATTTACGTAAGCTTGTATACAACAACACAAAGGAGAAGACGAAATTTTCTTTTTTCTTTTTTTTTTAAAAAAAGCTGGAAACTTCAAATTTAAAGAAAGTTCTTCTCTTTAATATTTCCCGAAAAAAGAATATTTTCTACAGAATTACGGAAACAATTCCTTGACACGCAAATGGACTCTACTTTTTGAACTGAAATTCAAAGTTCTCCATTCTTTTGAATTGATCAAAGCGACAAATAAAAAGTATTGACAACTCCTAGTTTTATAGCAGCTTCTTATTAAATATTAAAAGTTAAGACACGTTTTCTATCATTGCTTCTGGCACCGTTCGAGAACGAGAAAACATCCAAAAGATAGAGAAAGGGGAAAGAAAATGAATTGCTCAGAACGATTTCTGAGTGACAACCATGCGTATACCATAGTACAAACAATGATACTGAGTTTATTTCTTATTACTGTGGTGTGTTTGAACATAGTAGTGATTATAATAATCCTGAAAAGTACGCTTTGTAAATGCGTATATAGCCGGATATTCCTATCCAGTTATGTCGGCAATATTTTGGGAAGTCTTTCTTTGATCCTGAATGAGATGTATTATACAAGGAATGGCCTGCCAATGATTGGCTGTCAACAAAGCGCTGATTGGTACTTTTTCATGTACCTCGGCCTCTCAATCAATATGGTTGTTCTCGTTAATACGACATATTGTCGAAAGCGCGGCATGACGTTAATCCAACAAAACATCAAGCAGAAAATGTCAAACAAAGAAATTATCATACGCTCTGTCATTCCAACCTGGTCTCTATCACTTGTGCTCAGCGGAACGATGGTTTTCATGAATTACAAACTATTGATTAATTATCAATTCGTGTCCAACGTAATACTCACATTTCTCCCGTTAATGGTGTGCATTTCATGGAATATATCATTGAACAGGTTCTTAAAAAATGTCGCAGGAAGTTCTCTTAATATTGTGGAGAGGAAGGAGTCATTGCAAAACTTAAAACAAGCACAAAATCTAATCCAACACACCGTCTTCCTGCATTGTGCGTTTTTGGTCATACACATGGCGACAGTGACAGTAGCGAAATTGATGCGTCACAATCTAACAGCAGTTGTCTCGACTACATGGTTGCTTCGTTTCATCTACTTTTTTATGTTCAGTGTTGAAGCTCAAGTTTTCTTTACAACATCCAAAGGGAGAATGCTATTACGAAACTTTTTAAAATCTTATACACGGGAAACTTAACTCTACAAATCATGTCCTTCAAAAAAAAAAGGAAAGTAATTCAACAGATATTGGGTAGATATGAAGAAACTTAGAAAGCGTTCAGATTGATCACACAAAAACAAACACCATCACACACCGGCATCACGCCTATCACTATGTATTTAAGTTTTATAGTAACACCGACAGTGTACCAACCGATTTTTAACGAGATTCCAGCACACTCACAATAACCTTTTGATTTTATCAAAGTACTAAAAACCTGCTTTTCATTCCCTCATTTTATTCTAACTAGAATGACAGAAACAAACCAAACAGCTTATTTTTTGATCTGTTACTTTTGAACACAGTGAAACCTCTCCATAAGCGGACATCCCTTATAGCGGATACCTCGTTATACCGGACACCTTTTCGTTATACCGGACACCTTTTCGCAGGAACGGATGCCTTTTTCCTTGAAGTCCAAACATTTACTTGACTTTGAAGTGTAGTCATAAAACCATTTTTATAAAACGCTACCGTTATGCTTCAAATAACGCCCTGGGCGTTTATTATATTCTTAAAGTGAGGTAATTTTATCTCTCCTATATATAATAACATACTTTAAGTAGATCTACTATTGTATATAGAGACTGTATACATTTTGAAGATTTCACTAAATCAGTAAAGAAATTATATATAGAAATTCACGACCTTAAAGATATCAATTTTTACGGACATCTTTATTGTTTTCATTTTTTTCCCTGATTTTTTCCTCCTCAATTTTTGGCTTCAGTTCTTCTTTTTTAAAAGTTAATTTTCATCTTATTATAATAATCCTCAATCTTGGTTTTTCGTCCTAAGTTAAAAAAAAGCGTTAGCAATAAAATCTTTTTTTCCGAAAGTGCGGTCTGAGTTCCGGGAGGACCTGTGTCAAACGCACTAAACCACTTTCGGGCAAATCGTCAATAACTTTTCTAAGATGGAACAATCACGGCGAAGTATTCTTGGAAGTTCTAGAAAGCATGGCGGCCAACAAGTTTGTGAACGAAGATTATTTCAGAAAATCGCCTTATATCTCATACATTTTCGCAATACTTTCCTTGAATTAGTATCTTTAAACTCTTGAACAGTTTGTGAATATTTACTTCTCTTCATTTCCCTGTTAAAGATGATTTGTGGAATTATTTTGTCTTTTCGTTGTGTAGCTATGTTTAGGTTGTGTTTATCGAAAGATTCTTTTTATCTGTATATGATTAATGTGAACATTTTTTGGATTATGACAAATATGATTCAACTACTGTTTGTTGTTTTTAAGGTAATTAAATGGAGGAAATGGAAAGACCCAACTTTGGGTAATTTATCGGGAATGCTAGTAAAATCTTAAAAAGTCAGTTTGGGATAAGTAGTCAAAATGCAACCAATTCAGTGGATATAAAATAAAAGGCCAATTTTAAGACTATCGTATATCTTTTATTCACCACTTCTAAAGTTTTCAAACACATCAAATGCAATATGCATATCATCTCTGTCACCATCATCATTTGGACCATTATCATTGGGCAAATGTTTTATAGCGAGACCGACAAGGCGACAGACAGATAACGACAGCATAATTATAATGCTTAATAATAACTTTCCATCGATACCAAAATTATTAAAATTGGTTGAAAATTACCTAAATGCCAAGCAATCATAAAAATTGTGCACATAATTTTGAAAACTTTCGTTTTCAAGATATATTCGGGAGGGGGCGTTTAAAAGAAGGAGGCGTTTATTCGAAGAATTAAGGTATTTTATGGGAGAATTAGGGATAGAGGAGAGAATGATCAATATTGAGGAAAATCAACTGAACATTAAGAAAAACTTACATTTTCATCAGGTTTCAGGATAAAATGTTTGGTGACACCTTTCCATAACAGACTCAACACGATATCACCACACCCATCTGATTTTTCACGGACAAGAAAGTCTCCATCAGCCCTCAATAATCGTTGAATCATTGGACGATTTATTTTACCGTGATACCATGAACAAAGTTCTAACGATTCGAATGGCTGCATGCAAAAAGTAAATAATAAAATTTTCATCAGAAAAAATATATTTACGAATGAGAAAGAGGACAACAATGGAAATCAATGGACAGAAATGTGATAATCAGATTGTGCAAAACCTTATAACTTCTCCATTCACACTATTCCGGATGGCCACCAAAATTAAAAAACTCAATTCCAGAGTGTTTTCACGTTTTGGCCAACTTTTGAAATATTGCAGGGGTTTTAAAGTGTGATAAGTTAGCTTAACTCCGTTTAACCTGGGCCTCGATGCTTTTTATGTTGTATATTCAGGGAGGCTGTGGCAATTTTGTTCTTATCGCTTTTGCTTAATTTCATCGCATATGTTTTTAATTCTTGGTTTCAGGTTCTTCCACATACGTTTCTACTTATTTTTTTCATGTGAAATTTTATATAATTTTCATCAACCCTACATTGAAATTTCAAGTGGAGTTTACAAAAGTCGTGTTGGTGGCCATTCCTGTTATTTCGTTGGTTATCTGGAAGGTGATCGATCGTGTGCTCGCTCAAAATGTCTGCTATGTAATGCTTGTTAACCATGGTGTTTCTTGGATAAACCAAATCCCAGTGATCCCAGCCTATCTTAGATGAAGGAGTCAAACACAAATCATTAGAGGAGTGGTTTAACTTACCTTGCTCCTCATTGCAATTTATGTACAACTAAAATACCGTTGATTTTTGATCGAGTGTTTGCCCGTAGACTTTTCAACTTCCACAATCCTTCTATCGGGGTTATCTACAAGCTCTTCCACTGTGTCAGGCAACATATAACATGCTAGTGTTACTACTTGCATCTCTGCCGTACAGCTGGCATCATCCACCACATCAAGTGCATCATCAACAGTTTTATCATCTCCTGACACTCATCCTCCAAGTTCATCTGCTGTTGGAGTTGGTTGATATCATACATTCTTACCACGTGGTATTCACCATCATGATACTGATAATAGTCAACAACCAGTTGGTTCAGATAGATTAACGATTCATTCAATGGACAGTATCAATTATAATATTGTAAAATTAAATTAATTATGTACTAAAAATGACGTAGCCGAAAAGCTTTTACTTTTTAAAGAAATTATTTTTTATAATACCGATGTATGGTGAATTATGGCGAATTTTTACAACAAATTATAATTCTTTTAATAAGGGAAGCCAGTCTCATTTTGGTTTGTATTTTGATTCCAATCTAATGTGTGACTGTCTTTTTTCTTGAAAGGGCCAGAGTTGAGTGGATCGATTCACACTATTATAGTCGCTGGCATGACTCGGCCAGGATTTGAACACTGACATTCCACACTGGAGGAGAGCACTCTACCAGAAAGCCACCAGTTGGTTGCTTTGTCACTGCATAGTTACTAAGGGATCTTTTAGGCGGGATTCATTTCACAGACAATCTGCATTTTGTTTAAGTACGGAGGACAGGTACTTGTGGGAATAGGCAGGTTTTGATTTCTTTTCTGTTTGGATTTATACCAAGATCATTGTTACAGCACGTAACCACAGACATTTTAACACAGCTGCTGCTTTTCTTTCTTGTTTGCAGGTGCTGTGTTTCCATGCATTGTGTCATCATATTTACTCACATTCACACCATTCACTTTTATTTTTAGCTACTGCGGTATTCTGATTACGACTGATGCATTGTCAAGGCAGCCCTCATCTTTTCTCAGGCTACTTAGATCCTCGAACTTCACTTGCAAGTCTCCTGTTTAATGTGATACTATTTAATGGCATATGATATTTCATATTTGATTCTCAACTATTGATCATACCAACCCCTTTCATTCAGGATGTACTATTGGGATTGGTGCCTCTTAAAATGATCTGTGCCCTGCACGTTGTCTGACAATTTTTCTATGAAGGCATAGAGATTGTCGCCACTCCCTATTTACATTTTAAATAGATGATTTCTTACTTGTGCTTATATAGTCACTCTTCTGGCTAAATGCTCATAGACGTGCCTTTCATCAACTTGTTTAGGATTGGTGGGAATTCTACATCAGCCTCTGCAGGAGTACCTGACAGCAACATTCAAATTCTTGGCCATTGAACTAGTGTTGCTTACCGTCTGTACTTATGTTTGTCTAATGATTCTCTGCAATCTTAGTTGGAACACTTGCGCCATCCTGGTCCTTTGAGGTGTGTTTGAAGTTCTAAACTGGTAGCCTCAGTTTGTGTCAGGTTAGGTTTTATCATAGCTGTCCTTGTTGACAGTTTGCGCAGTAAGTTTCATAAGAAGCTGTCACAATTGAAACTTTGTGTCAGACTTAGTATTAACAGTTGCTTTGTTGGCAGTTTATACTAGACTAACAAGCTGCCCTTGCTGTCAAGATAGTTTTAGCAGTACTTAAATGCACCCCTGGATATTCTTCCCCTACCAAAGGATTGTGTTCTTTCTTATTGTGCTAGCGTCGGTTAAGGAATTAGAATTCTTTACTCAATTCCAGGTTTTCCAGGGTTGGTGGCCACCATAAATATTTATTCTTAGGTATATTAAACACTTTTACTCACTTCATCATAAGCCACGTCAGAATCGTCTGAATCCGAAAGGACTGATGATGATTGTTGAGTACTTGGTCTGCTTTTTATCCGATTGAATATCCTTGGTAAGGTCGAGTTTCTGTTTCGTGCATTCGCGTTCGATGAAATGTTATTCTAAAAGAAATAATGGAAAGCTAATTATTTTATTATACAGGTAAATATTTCAAGATTTCCTCTTTCTCACAGGTACTGAAAGGACAGCTAGTTTGCAACAGTATTAGACCTAAGTACTAAACTGAATCCTAAAAGACACATCTATTCTGATAACATCACATTAAAAGGTACAGAGTTGTTTCAATAAGTTCAGTTAAGATAAAATACACTAAAGACTTGCTTTCTCCTGAAATATTTAAAAATGTAAGTACCTGCCTAGGTGGCAAAGTTGCTGCTGGTGGTTCCATATTCGGTGGGTTCAAATCAATATAAGGTAAAGGTTCACTTTCAACAGTTTTAACGGCAGCATCGACCAACTCAAATTGAAGCTAAGGAGTAAATCACTTTGAGAGTTAAGATCTATTTGGCAATGTTTCTATATTCTCCTAAGTGAGTAAATTACCTGCATCATGTCTAGTTTACAATCATTGTCCTTTGACTTCTAATTGCAGATTGTGACACTTCAGGCACTGATCAATAATGCTTGAAAACAGAAAGAGTTAAGCCAAATAAATTTAATAAATCTTGCACGTTTTTAGCCTGAACCAGATCTAGGTAGCCTCTACTTAAACGCTAATTGCAACTAATTAATGAAAAGGTTGTAAGCAATTGATATTATCGTTTCCAATAAGTTCAGTAGGCAATAAAAGAATTATCAAATAGAAGACAGGTATATATTACTTTATCAACTGACCCTTATCAATGATCATACAAATCGATTCTTTGCTTAAAGAACATTAATAAACTGGACTTAATGTCCCATTCCCATACCTCATCACAGTTTTTCCATTATCTGAAGACGACATTTCTTGAAGTATTTTCAATTGTTCGTTATATTGAGATAACTGAAAAGACATCATTTAAGATATTTACAGCAACTAATTCGTAGAGATTTTTGCAGTGAGTAGGTGTAAATGTAGCAAAGTCTAACTGAATGGGGAATGGGGGATTTTTTCATCAAAATGATATATTATGAAATTGTACAATACATTTACTTTTTGCAATACTTGGTTGAAAAACTCATCAGTGAATTGGAAAGGGAAATTTATTAGTCAATCAAAGAAATCAACTTTTAATTTTACCTTCTGCCGACATAGACCTTCCAGCTTTACTTGATCTTCTTCCAATGTCTTCTTTCTAAATTTTCAAGTAAACATAGAAAATAACTTATAAACCCATTTATTATAATATAAAGCATATCTTTTCTTTCAAAACAATCCTAGATCCTCATACTTTTTCAAGCAAAACAATTGTATGAAATTGAGTAGTATAATAGAAACTATAATTTAAAGAATGTTTGCTAAAAATTTCCAAAATAAACATATAGCATTGTTGTAACTGTGCATTAGATGAAGTATTGAGATGTAAAATGACTGAGACTCAAACATGGACTCAAACCATTGCTGCACATGGTAAGCAAGAAGTGTACCCATTTAAGTAAGCAAAGCATTCTAACCTGTCAATCAACTGCTGATGTGTAAGGTCATTAATTGCAAGATCAGTATCTGTGAGACCAGATGTTGCATTTTTATTTGACACCAAATTTTTGTTGAATACATATGATTCAAGTGTATCTGGCGTTTTCCTAAATATACCAAATAAGAAAAGTTGGATTGAAAACATTTATAGGCTATTTAAAAAAAACCCTTTCAATGACTATTTTAATTGTCTGAATAATAGCTATAAAATGAAACAATAATTAGTGAAGATTCATTTTTGTGAATTGTGAGCTTGAATAATAATCAAAATGTTTCACTATATGCAACTGAGTAAACTCAAATTCTTTTGTTTATGTGAAACAAAGAAAGAGACGGGAAGTCTGTTCAGCATACAATCACATAAAACACAGTAGTGACGTAGATATAATAGACGTAGTCACACCTGTCCTCTGACACTTCATTTTCAAGGTTTGAGGTGAGGTGCTTTCTGGAGGGCAAGGCTTATTTTAAAAGATTGATTTTAGATATAACTAATGAAAAAAACAATTTAAAACAACAGTTTTTTACATAGCAGGCCTGGAAATTTGTTAAGTGTAGGGAAACAATTCATCGTTACCACAGTTTGAATCTTGTGGAAACGATAAAATGACTTTTCATTTACACAAATTTACCCCTGTAATTTACGGATAGTGCATAGTGCCACAGTTTTCAATTTTTTCACGATATTTTTCACTATTGTAATTTGAAGGCTTATTATTTACCCGGCAGTTGCACGTGTCACAGATTAAAGAGAATTTATGGACAAAATTTATACTTTTTAGACATTATCTTGCTTTTTCGAGTCTAAATTTCCCTTCATCTGTAAAAAATGTTTTTCAAGTACATATTTTAATTCACATTTAATTCAGGTATCCCATGCAAAGACATAATTTTATGGTTTCACTCAATAGTTAGAAAATTTAACGAAAACATTTTTAGGTTGCATTTTTATATTTCTAATCATGATTCTTAAAGAGTGGAACCATAAAATGTTTTTATGCGGGATACTACTTATTAATTTACCCCTTTCTGAAATAATTGGTTTTTCGATATTTAGAACTGTATATAAATAGATGCAGAGAAGTGCAATTTGAGTGTGACATAGAAATTTGCAAGTTCTGTTAAATGTTTTTATGCCATTGTGGTTAACTCCTTTCTATAAGAAAATTACATTACAATACTAAGACATATCTTGTCATCTTATCTTGACTTAGAATTTGTAAAATAACCTTAGTTAAATTTACATGCAAGATCATTTTGAAAAAAGTATACAAAACATTTGAGCTATATAATAGTGGTTGACAGTATTAACAAACCATAAAGCATTTATGATCACTTTAATCCTTTTAGAAAGTTTTCTTAAATTATCGAGATTAGAAATTATGGAGGAAAGAAATTAATAAACACCACGGAACCAACAATAGAATTATTAAAGCTGCATTGTGCAAAACCATAAGATTTTAGCCAGATTTGAAATACTTTTTATTTTGGACTATGCTTCCTTCTATAATCTTTTTCAACATACATAAGAGTTGTATGTCAATGGCAACAACAATGAAAAAATAATAAAATAAATCACTTACTTGTGTTTCCTTAGAAATCCCTGGTATTCATTTGCAGAACTAATGAATTTAATGGATTGTTCAAGTTCCTTCTCAGATGTGAAAAACTCTTCCCGACACCATGATGTATTTGATTGAAGGTCTGAAAGTATATCTTTCCTAATAGAAAATCATAGAGCACCATCGCAGGTAAAATGGAAATAAGTATGATTCCATAAGAGTCAGAAAGAGATGGCGCCACAACTTACCATGGTTCAACGAAACGTTCTAGAAGTTCTTGTATGGCTTGTAGCATGTACGGATATATATTCTGATGGCAGTGTTTTTGGTGCTCATTCAATGAAGTAATTGATAAGATATAATCATTGTGATTTATGTGTAGCTTACGAGAAGCTTGATCTAGATTGCCTTTCAGCTTATGCCAATCTTTTGAATCTACATATATTCGAAAAAGAACAGTAAAACTGGCTGAAGGGATGAACTCAACAAGACAATTCTTGCAAGTCACCAAAAAAAATGTATTTATGCTTTATGCAAGTCAAAGAACAACAGAAAAGCCATCAATGGTCAATTTAGCACCCTCGATTGACAATGAAAGGAGCAGAATATAACAAACTATCAAAAAATCAAACATTCTGCTTATCTTAAAGCACATTGAACCATGGGATTAATCTTAGGTGCACGTAAACAAACTTTTCCTTACTTCTCGTTTTATTAAAATACGAGTCATCAATCTTATCTCTCCATTTTGCTGTATCTTTAAGCACATCTTTATATATATTTTCCAAGCGTACTTTTTCATCATAACTGTCTGCAAAGGCCTTATCTGCCTGATATCGGACAGATTTTAGATTTTCAACAATATTTTTTTTACGAGAATATAAAGTTTTGATACGAGGCAATATTTGTTGGGTTACTGTTTTCGCCATGTTTGACACGGTTATTGCTTTATTCTCAGACTCAGTCAAATAAGCACGCCAAGCCTAAAATAAAAAGAGGAAAGGCGGATTTCATAAACATGAAAGATATCTCAGTAACAATAATGGTAATAGCCAAAAGGGTGAAGCATAACTAGTTACAGTACAGCCTGAAAGAAACTATAGGTGTTCATGTAAGATAACTAGCTTTTACGAAAACTCTGTGTCTTTAGAAGTTAACAGCCTCTTTTTTATTTGACATGCATTTTTATGTTCTGTTCAATCTCGTGTCTTAACAAACCCCGTAGAATACAAAAGATTTTAATAATGACTTCACATAGCATAACACTCTACACAAAAATCTTTTGTGTTTTCATGTAAAAGATTCATTCCTTCATGAATTCCTTTCAGCCTGTATTGTAAAGTTAGAAACAGTCAGAATAAAGGTTGAAATGTAGTGGTAAATATTTTGTAAATAAAAAACTCTTTGCCAACTGATTATTTCTACAAACTCATGTTTACATACCTTATCAATAGAGCTACTACCAGTGTATTCACTGGTCTCAGGAAGTTTCACTCTTCCGTGTAATTTAGTTAATTTATCTGCATATTCCAGATCAATCTTTGCTCTCCTCTCAGCATAAAATTCCATATGTTCAAGTAATTTGAATTCTGCAAGACATAGTTGCTGAACAGTTTCCAAGCCATCTTTACCAAAGAGATTCATTGAAAAATCTATTTCTTCTGGATCAAACTCTGTGTTCATTCGATTATCAGAACCCTTCATTTCTTAATTTATTTTTAATTTATGTTATTCACAAACTGGAACTAGAGATATAAATTATAATAGAAAAAGACCATCTCTTTTTATTTTAATTAATTAACCATGAATTACTGTAAACCACAATATCTGCAAATGCACTTCCATATTAAAATAGAGAAGCACAAAAAAATAAAGTTATTCCTAATTACTTTCGCTTTATGCTCCAAAATAGTTTTATTATTAAAGACTGGATAGTTGTTTTTCAATACCATTTTGTTCATTAGCATAAAAGAAAAATATTTCCCTTTATTCTATTGCAATCTATTTGAAACTTTAATTGTCATGGCTTTAACTTAAAGTTGAAAATACTTCAAATGTTAATTGTCAACAAAGGAATGCTAATATCAATTTCAACATTGGAATAAATAGAAAATTCATTTTAGTTTCACGAACATTTTTTCCCTTTCATCAAGCATCGAAATAAAAAGGAAACAACCAAAACTTTTTATTAATTTATGCAACAGAGAATCTGATTTAAATTCATACCAGGACAGGATACTGCAAGCACAAGACAGTTTAAGAGTGCATTCACATGAAGGTGTAGTGACATTTTCATAAAATGGTGTCCTGTTTACATTTAATTTCATGTCGTTTCAAGACTCGTGTCGGGGTACCTGTAACTATTAATTCAGACGACCGGTCTGATTTGTACAAGGTATCATTGATACATGTACACAGTATGATGCTAGTTAGTAAATGAAAGCAGCTGATGGAACAATACAATACAACTGTTATTTTCAAGTCAGTGAAGACTCTGACTCCATCCAAAAAAGGTCAATAATTTTGAGTTTACAAAATTCTCCAAAACACTGTACCAACAGGCAGTTGACAATGTTATCAAAATGGAAGCAAAACCACCCACTTGCTTGTGTGAGGCAACCAAAGAAAAATCACAACTGCGGCAAGATCAGACATTTCAGCACCATGTTTGCAAGTCACAAGGAAACCAGAAGCCATGAGATTTATTTCAAAGAATGTAAATTAAAAAAAAAATCAAAAAGGCAACTCAATAGTCGGACTGATCAGACAAAGTTTTACTTATCTAGATGGGAACCTTGTCAAATATGTTTTTATATCATTCTTCCATCCACATATTGAACATGCACAAGCAGTATGGCCCCCACACTTGAAAAAACATATCAGTATGATAGAGAATGTCTAATGCAGAGCCACAAAACTTGTTGAAGGTTTTGAAAACTTAAACTGTTCCGAAAGACTAATACGACTAGACTTACCAACACTAGCATACAGACATGACATGATATGATTGAGGTTTATAAACACTTACATGTCTTTAATCCAAGCACCATCTCGAAAACATTCCAACATCAAACTCGACCAAGTAGACGGCATCGATATCAACTTGTACCAAGAATTCCACAAGGTGGCACAAGAGGAAAACTCGTTCTCCTTTCGATCGAAAAAAGCATGGAACAAACTACCCCTGAGAGTTATAGTATCAAAAAAATCTGAAAACAGTATGTTATATTGTTCAGCAATTATAAGTTATTTTCATTTCCTTTCAAGTTATTTGGAGTCCATTTTGGCAATTAAAAGAAATACTGAAATTTATTTTCTTTCCACTGAAATTCCAAAAACCTCGCCAATTTTCTTCCGCCAAAGTTTTACCCAGAACTTTTATCTGGGTTTAACCTAACAGTAAAATGAAATTAATAATATCACAATGCTACTACATAAATGATTACTTAAGGGCACAAATCAGCATAAGACATCCCCAAGTCTGAAGAAATAGCAACTATAATGAGGAAGAGAAAAGCAAGACCAAAAGGATTGGGTGGGAGGGCACATATAAGAAACAAGAAAGAAGAAGCCAAAAGATACACTTGAACATATTATGGAGAACAAAGGTCACAGGTAGAAGCAAATGTGATATATGTGAACAACAGAGTGTGCATAGGGGCAAATATAATGATAAGAAGAAACATCATCCATGATAAAGTATGATAAACAAAAAGGAATTTCAGGGACAACTCCAAATTAGGCTTCAAAATTTGAAAAATCCAAATTAAGCTCACTATTCCTAATTAGGTGGCTCAGGGATCCAATTTAAGAACACATACTCCTAATTAAGCTTCATCAAAATAAGAAGTACCTTTATTACAAGTTCGATACCTCGGTTGCAAATTTATTTTGACAAAACATCATTATAGCCAATCTGGTAGCAAAGCCACTAGCGCGATTTTTCAATATTTACATGTATACAAAGCTTGTTATCTACAAAATTGTTGTTTTCCACCTAATTTGGCATAATTCAACCTGTTAAGCTTAGTGTATGCCTAATTAAGCATCATGCTCTTATTCTTAATTTGGCATATGCCACTCAAGATGTTTTGTGCTTCTGTAACACGAATCCTAATACACCAGTTCATAGTTTCAGATTTTCAGCACACATTCAACATAAATTAAGAAGAGTTGACCAGAAGAAAATGTGAAAATATATTGTATTTCCTTAAATGTTGAATATTATTTTATATGAAAGAAGTATCTTCAAATAATATGTATTGATAACTTAAATATGTAATATGTAACAATTGATAACTTTCTTTTATAAAACTTTTCTTAAAAAGTATTTTCGACGTGTCTACATGCCCGGCAGCCGGTCAACAAATTTGAAAAACTAGATGCCCGGAAGTCCAAAATTCCAATTTTATTATATTGCCATGAGAGAAAATGGCGGAGATGTGAAAACGTTTTATATATACGTTTTCTTTATATTTTTCAAAGTAAAATCTAAAGAAGAGTTCAGAAAATAACAAAAAATGTTTTCATACATTAATTGATTTGTACATTGATTTCATTTGGAAAGTAGTTGTGTGTCTCAATTCAACCTTCTGAATTGATTATGTTTTGTTAAATATGTGAGTTTAGAAATCTTAGATGGCTGAGTGGATTAAAGCGTTGGCCTCAATTCGAGAACATGATGTTTCAAATCCGTTGACAGACTATAAAAGCATTCATTTGAATGAATATCTATGTGTCCTTATCTTCTCGCCCATGATGAAAATATTACTCCTCAACTCAACACCACCTTCTGTAATTGGTCAGAGTTTTATGAAACCTGTTTCCTGTTTTCCATCCCAACATGTATCATTCTTTAAAATCAATTTATAAAGATTGGATGGGAGAAAAAAAAGATCATAAATTTTATAAATTTTTGACTGCCAGGCCAGGTATCTAAATCTAGTAAGGTATGATAATTTAAACTATTGGGTCAAAAGTACTTACTGTAAGCTTCCTTTTTAAATATTTTTGATTCCTGATTAATCACTCTTCAATATTAACGTGTGTCGAGAATAGAAACATGTCGAGCATATAGAAAACTACCTTATTTTAAAATTATTGACAGGCTGCTAGTTGTGTATGCAGATCCATTCATTTTCCTGCTGCAAGGCACAATATAAAATCAGAATTTTGAACTGTCGGGCATCTAATTTTATTAAATTTGTTGACCTGGTGGGCTGCTGGGCATGTAGACATGTCGAATTACTTTTACTTTTGCTTCTGGTCAGAGCCTTGTTAATTTCTTCTATTTTACTTCCCAATCTATACATGTTGAATAATAAGAGTTTAAAGCAACAATGAAAATTTAAAGTGAGCTATTATTTTTTCCAAACTGTGAACTCGCGTATTAGGGGTATTTCATTTTATTTTGGCCTGAAAACGTAATACATCAATATCTCCCCTAGTTTACTATATACATACGATTTCCGTTGTTTTTTGCCTTGGGTGACTTCTCCCAGTCAGTTAGCCTAACCTAAGGTAAGGAACGGCCGTGTAAGGTACCTTATCAACATTGCAGTGTTCCCAATTTGCGAATAGAAGTGCTTTTTTGCGATTTAAAAAAAATCAAAGGTTAATTTAAAGGAAGGACACCTAACATTGTAAAAATAAGCTTTTTGGGGGGCGGCAAGTCTAATTGGCTTCAAAACCTAACTTGAAGTTGACCCTACTCCTGATTGCGAGAATAGGTGAGTCTGTGAGACAGGAGCTCGAAATCCGTGAGACTTGGTAACCTTGGAATATATACACAAACTGCCGGCCATGATCTCATAGTCTCTCTTGTTTCTCATAGTCTCTCTTGTTTGTGCATTTTGAAAATTTCCAGCAGATATCACAGTGGCTAAGAGTGAGAGAAATAGACATCGTATAGAATTTGCTTAAAATCTATCCACGTATCCATTACATAAAAGAAGCACTGATGATGAAGTTTAGTTGATATTGGCACCACTTTGTCTGCGCCATCTTTGATAAATGCTTGAAAATTTGACGGTACCCGAAATGAGGAAATGACTGGTTTCTTGAGAAAAGAACACGTTTTCACTTTACTTCTTTAGCTATACCTACCAAAAGATATCAGGTTTGTGGAAAGCACAGGTCTAAAATTTATACGGGAAACAATTACTCAAACTGATTATGGCTGATGGTACTGAGAGTAATTTTAATCCGAAAAATCCAAATAACTTTAATGTGGAAGCACAATTTTTATTAATTCCAGGTTTTTTAATAATTCTTCTAGTAGGTGAGTAACTTTTATACTGTATGTAGTATGTAAAGCCATAAAACTGATTGTGAAAACGTCATTGTTTTTTATAAATTATGAGAAGATAATGTGTAGCCTAGATGGCTTTAGAAGCAACTTCAACTTCTTTTTTTCAATCACCAAAAAGTGTTGGTGTTATACACTTCACCCAACCCTCCAGTCTAGGAATGTTCTAAAAATCAATTTTGTGTTATGTTCAAGTGAACATTTATGCACATAAATCTGTCTGGGTAATGTAAAAAAATTTTATGCTTACCCTGAATTGGCAGTTCAAATTAAACAACGATAGTCACTAGGTCTTTCCAGTAAAAATGATTAAATAAAGCTTGTTTGATTTTTTTTAGTATATCTAATCTATCGTCTATTAAATAACTACAAGCAGAAGGAATTGGAAAAATTAGAAAAGAAAAAGAAGAAGGAAGAAAAGAAGAAAAGATAGACACTGATACTATTCGCGTATACATTGCATTTTACTGGGGTTTTTCACCTTCTGTTTCTGTATTATCCAAGAATTGACTCTAATGATTTTATGTACAAATATGACCATAGCACTTATTAACTGGCACTTATATTTTAATTAGTTTTCAGTTACAGTACAGCCCGAAAGAAACTTTAAGCGTCCGGGAAGAAGTGAATATTTATATGAAAACACAAAAGAATTTTGTGTAAAGATCTGTCATATGAAGTCCATATGTTTTCAACATGATTTTTTTTGGGATCTTGTGTTAGATAAACAAAAAAACGTTAACTTCTAAAGATGGTGACTCTTTGCGAAAGCTAATTATCTTACATGGAAATGTAAAGTTTCTTTTCTCGCTGTACTGTATCTACCAATGTCTTATTTTGTAATTTTAGGGTGTGTTTATCGAATTTAATTTATCAAATATTTGTTTACTTGTTTTGTCATCTCTATCCTTTTTGTCAGTGTTGGTAATGTCTACAGACCAGGACCTGTTTTACATTCAAACTGCTGCAATTAAATATGGAAAGCAATAAGCATGTTTTCTTGCAGACTAAAATTATGTCAGGGACAATAAATCATTATACATTTCAGTTGATTCTTTCTGCATGGAGGCCATTGGTTAATTTTCACAAAGTTTTCAGGGAAATCGTAGAATTTTTGGCTCTTGAAAACTTTACATCATTAAAATTTGATGTCTTTCTACATACTTTGAACTTCATTTCGGTCTTGTTTTTTATCAAAAGCTTTTTTCGTTCAGTTTTTATTGATACTTTTGTGTTCATATCGTTTTGAAAACCTTTTTAAACTTTCAGGGGTATAATGTTTAAAAGAAATACTTAAAAACAAAACTTAAGATCGTTTTGAAGTTCATTTCATGGTGAGTATGATGGTATAGGTCTTCACTGGCTGTTTCAACTTTTGAGACTGTTGTATAGTCACCCGATGTGTTTAAAATTTAAAATTTCGTGAAAAAGTGATTTTTGAAAATTATAATATGAAAATGATTTCAGCCTTTATCCCCAGACAAAATATTCCCGAGAAAAAACATTTTAAAGATTTTTCATTCGAGTCATCAGGCTTGCTGCATTATTCTTGAATATGCAATTGTGTGAACAAGGGAATCGACTGACGCATTCCGGATATTCAGATTGAAAGTAAAACGTATGAAATTGCAAATATACTATACAAGATCTTTTTTAAGTACTTTTTGCCCAAAATGACCTTTAGAATTAGATTTGATACACAATGTTTTTTGAATAGAATATTTATTCCTCTACTATTTGATGTAAAAAAAATGGTTTTTGATTTTTTTTGCAAAAAAAAAGACGTTACACTCCCCTTAAGTACGTTTAGATTCCCTGTAAACAACATAACTCATAAGTTATTTTTATCAGCTACCCAGAATTCAGCAGACTTCAAATTTCTAGTTGATTCCTAAGCATTTTAAAGGAATATGTTGTATTCAACCATAACCATATATATTTCTTAGGACTTTGATTAATGAATCCAATAATTTGAACTGAATATCTGCTTTTTGTAAGGGCCAAAAGTTGTACAACTTTTTGTTTTAAACTATACAATTTCTCCAATACAAAAAATTGCATAGCGTATAATGCGCTTAAAGATAATGAGCTCTTATAAAGGTCGTGAGAAAACTGAGTCAGCAGTTTTCTACAAGGAAATCTCCACGAGAGAACCAATCATTTGTTTACCTCTTGTTTGCCATTTTGATATAAGTTAGCTGCTTACAGATCCATTTCTTATTGTTCACATGAGGGATTCCCACTGCTGACATCAGCACACTGCAACCCTCAATTTTATTAATAACACATTATCTTTAAGATGATGGGGCTTTTGTTGTGTTACATCGACTAGGTTTTAAATCTCATATTTCTCAGAAAATGCCTCCCTCGAGAAGCACTCCCCCGCCCTCCCTCACTTTTCTCAAAATATTTTATAAACGCTTCCGTTTAGGACGAATGTTTGGCTAGTTCGAGGAATTCAACAGTATACACGGAGGCAGGCAACTTAACACGTACTGACAAGTGCGAGTATATCCGTACTGACTGGCCAGTTTCGACATGTTGACTTTGTCAGAGTATATCTCAAAATGTAAGCCCTAACACAAAAGCTGAGGCAGCCCATTGGAAAGTAGATAAAATTTCACGCAAAATCAATCCATAGTCCGTCGACTGGTCGATACGCAAATAGTCGTTGAAGCGAATTTCATGAAAAAAAATTATCGATTTTGAAATTTCCTTTTTGGCAGTGAACATGATCTTTCAATGAACATGATCATTCAATGATCTCTAATTCGAGATCATGTTGTATTTTCGGGTTATCTAAAACATAGCTCACTCGGGTAATTGAAATTTGCGCTTTCGGAATTGAAATTGTATTTTCGGGTTATCAACTTCAGAATGACAATGAGTTTTCGCGCGGGTTGAGTGGGTCCTGATTGATGAGCCCATATTTGGGACTAATTATGACGTCATAAATGGATGTGGTCAAAAATTACTTGACATGCAAAGAACATGTGATTACGTAGATGACATAGATTTCGAAATAACAAAACATAGTTCGTAAGATATTTAATGGCACCTACCTGTCTCTGTACGTACCAAATCTACCCAAATTATGACGTCATAGATGGACTTTGTGCGAAAAGTTTACTCTTTCTTGTAACAAAGCATTTGTTATACTATCTGCCAAATTTCGTGTCGTAATTTTTCATTCAGGCAGATATTCGACAAAATCTTCCATTACTTAAGTTAATTTTCAGTACTATTGGCGTGGTCTCGAAAATATTTTTTTAGATAAAAGGATTGCAGCCACGATGCCACCTGTGAAGTTTCTGGCCGTAACCATTCTTCGTTCAGGAAATATTGTCAGTATGCAACAAGTGACCTGAGAAAATACAGTTCAATCACCCGAACCAGTTACACTTCAATCACCCGAGAAAAGCCAAAGTTTAAAATCAAACGATCACCCGAGAATAATCGTAATCTCCGAAACAAATGACATATCAATCACCCGAGAAAATAACTTTTTCCGTCGTTCTAAAACTGTAATGATGTACCTACGACCTACTTTGACAGGGAATCGCTTAAATCATCTCATGACTTTGAACAGCTCTTCCGAAGAGTTACATCATCTGAACATCTGAACGTTTAAATCATCTCATATATATCTCAGGCGCCCTGTAAAAATACGACCCTGTAAAAAATGTCAAAAATTTAAATGAATCCCCCGACGTTTATTCGAACCAATAATACGGTACAGAAAAAGTAAAATAGGTTTATTAAAGACGGTGTCGTTTGACATTTGATTTAGTCTTGCATTTAATGGTTTATTTTGGCAACCAAAATTTGAGTGAGCGTACATCATAGAAAATTATATGAAATCAAATGTTGATAAGAATTATTTTTTTTGCTCCCACGAATGGCCCTAAAACGCCCTTATAATGCCAGAAATTGAATTTAAAGTGATAGAAGAAATGATGTGTTTTATGCTCCTTTCCTAATATCTAATAATCGGCCCCTGCCGCCGTGTTGAAAAATACCACTTGTCTCTTGCCTTTTCGATATACGGATGGCTTCTTTGTCGCCGTCCGATATCCAAAAGGCGAGACTCTGGGTTCGAGGTTGCACAATCCTCCTTGTCAAAAAAACAGATGTCGGTGATTCTATACTGACAGTAAAAAAGACAAGAAAGGAAAACCCCTTATTATAACTTCGATTGCCTAAATGGTTGGTCTAGATTAGTTTTTAATATATTATTATATATTATATAACTATATGTAAAAAAAACAACGTTAAATAAGATAATTTGATTTTGATTTGATTTGATCAATACGCAACAAAATCTTATTTTTCTTTCTTTACCAGCAGAGGAACCCAAAAAAGAATATTATGAACTAAAATAGAATGCGTTTGAAAAAATCGTCTTCGGGTTTTGCGCCCGAATCTCAAGCAAAATCGATGCTGGCGCTGAGGAGGGGCGCACGAGAAGCGAGGGGAGTCATCGTCAACGCAGACTCGACGTTTCCAAGACATAAATGCTTGCTTATTTTTTTGTTTTGCATGGGTAAACAAGGTAAAAGATGGTGGCCGATCTGATGTTCTTTTATGCATGATCTATATTATCCTATATTCAATTCATGAATTTTGGAAGATTGAAACGTTAATTTTTTGTTTATTTCCTTTTCGCATCCCCTATTTGTTTCACTCCAATCTATTCCAAACGTTACAAGGAAGTTATATATATATATATATATATATATAGTGATCATTATAATAATTAAGGTTTGCGTATAAAAAAGCAAAGAGCTAGTTGCTAAGTTTGCGAGCCAAATATTCAAAGCCTTTAGAGAAGCAGGAGAAACAATACTTATACGCACGAAAATTAAAATTATGGAATGACCAAATAAAAGTAGTACAAACTGAACAGAGTGTATACATTTTAATTTTCTCACTACTACAATTTGAGTGGCTAAACAAGACAAGTTTGTTTGAAAACATTACAAACTTGACTATGATCAATTGTATATTTTCTTCACTACATACAATGTGAAACACTAATCTTATGATTTAACATTATAAAGAACCTAGCACAGTAATAAAACAATAGCAGAGGCGTTCAAAAACAGCAAACAAAGTGCTTAGGAAAATAGGGACCATACATTTACAAAACCATACAAAACGATAACTTGGCTTTACATCATTAACATTAGGAACAACTGGTTCTTCAGGAATTTGCCTCACTGGAACGGGGTCTGGTATAAAATGGCTCGGGAAAACACTCTGCCATATTGTTCGAAAATTCGAATAGCAGCAGTGTGAACACCCTAATACTTGTTATGTTATTAATTTACTCTCTCTGTTCCTTTCTGTTGTTGTTTGGTTCTTCTTCTTTTTTAAGATGTCTTAACTTCAATGACCTCCCCCCCCCCTCCCATCCCAAAACATCTTAAAATCAGTGGACCCTCCCCCTTCTTACAAGGGACATCTAAGATGTATGGCCCCATAGCAGAGTAAGACAAAGTTCTAGGAAAACTGTCTTCCTAAAGTTACAGTGCTCAATTAGTTTGTCAAAAACGGCACCACAATCAGGTCAAACAATACATCAGAGAGGTTGAGTAATTGGAAAGACAAATATTAAATGTTAATCAATCATCAAATGCAAAGCACCTCCCTTACGCAAAAAAAACTTTAGCCAGGAATCCCAACTATTCATTATCTTCTAAATCTCGTGACCCGAAGGCCTTAGGGAAGATAGCTGGGGGATTTCCTGGATAAAAAGCCTTCCAATGAGTGTTGCAAGATTTTTTCGTTCGAATGTTTTTGAGCTGTATGAATGCCATTGCATTGTGTAGTAAACAATGAAACCGCCAGCCTTTGTTACCTCATGTCAGCGTGAATTGTCTTTTGTTTATGTTTGGGAAAACAAGTTAAATACAAAAAAGATTAATTTCGTGAAAAAGATATAATCCCAATATTGCATACACTTTTTTCTTTTTTTTCCATGGAAAAATGGTTATAAAAGTAATTTTGTGGAAAAAACCCTGGAAAACAAGTAAGTAGGAAATTAAGTAAATATATATATTTAAGTGGTGTAAACTAAATACTTTAAGGGAAAAAAACTTTAATTGAAGAAACTTTGATCCAGTGAAAAATCTTAAAAGAGCTCATTCATGAAAGTTTATTCTCACAAAATATCTTAAACTAAGCTTTTAGAATCACTATATTAAGGTTTGCGTAAGCAAGAGTATTTAAAGCCTAAAGAAGCAGGAGAAAGAAGAGGATGAAACAGAACTCTGTTTTGTTTAGTGAATCACCGTGCTTATACTCATGAAAATTAAAATTACAGAATAACGAACTGAAAGTGGTACTATGTGATAGAGCTCAAAAAACTGAAAAAAATAACTATTGCTACCTTGACCTACATCCCTCTGTTCTTGCCTTAGATATGCACTGTCTGGAACTGCTCATATGGAGATTGCAAGTGCATCTGTCAACCACTGTTAAGCAGAGTTGCAAACTTAAGTTTTTTAATAAGAATAATACAATGTCTTTGATCTCTGTTATGATAAATTGTTAACAAAAAGTTTTCTGAGGAGTTGAAAAACTGTAATTGTTTTCAGCATGTTTAAATAATACTGATACAAATTTATAAGGATTTGTAAAGAAAATGCCATTGAAATATATATTTTACTGTTTACGAATTTCTTATTTAATTTTGATCATTGTTATAGAAAAATAAAAGCTTCAATCATTTGGAATGATGGTAAGAAAATTGATCATTTTTTGTTTCAATATTTTTTTCAACATTCATTTCATCAAGTTCCTTTATAGACTTCGATCCTTTTTGGATGTTTTCTTTTTTAGTCTAAAGGAACTACGATTAAAGATGCACTAGCAAAATGGGTAATTTTTTAATAATTATTTTTTTTTAATCTTATTGAGGCTGGTTGCTCATAAGAGTGTTGCAGTAGTATACTGGTGTGGGCCTCCATCAGGAATGAATACTCTATAATTTACGGCGTGAACCTGCACTTACCACCACACTAATAGAAACCTATTCATTTCATCATTATTATCAATAATTATCAATTATCTTCTTCTCTAACAATGTTACAAATATTTGCCTACTTTTATAAAGTTTATTTCTGAATAACAGGATAGAATTATCACTAATATTGTTGCATCATATGATTGAAATAGAAAATTCAAATTACTTACTTAGGAATCTGAAAATGGTGTAAAAGCATCTGAAGCAGAGCGTGTCAAGCTGTTTGCACAAGTCCCACCAATTGAAAAAATGGATGCTTCGCTTTCAACATTGACGGCTTGTGTGTTAGTAATAATTCATCATTTTAAGTTATGAATTTCAGATCACCAGAATTTTAATTTTTCTTCTGACATCTTATTTCTAGTCGGCTCTCACTGTCAACAAATTCCATTGAAAAAATCGCTAACTTAAATGGTTTAAGTAAGTACATAAAATTTCAATTCATCAAAAAAAAAAAAACAATTCAAATTTTATTATTACTTGAATGAAATTTTACTTTTGGACAATATTGCAAGAGATACTTCTCCCTGTCTGTCAGGCCTTGTCAGTGTTAGTGGACAGGCGCTGATTTAGCGGCTGGCTCAGGCTCCAAATTTTGCCAAAAATAACCCTATAACACTTTTTTACTTCTCTCTTCTTTCTTTTCGAAAATCGATTAGCACTCCATCATGGAGCTTTTAGGACAGAGCTGCTAACAAAAAAAAATTTTTTTTTTGAAACAACTCTCTACCTTCTCATATTTTTTATCACCAAACTTGGTTATTACTTTCAGTTTTTGAGTCACTCGCGACACTAATTTACGGAATTGATAGAGTCTTAGATCAAAATTTTATTGATGGATGCAGGGCATTTATCTTTTGTTCTGATGTACTGGAAGTGGCTCAAGAAGCAGCTCGAATTTCTTAGGTTACGGAATCGATGTGTTTTTAAGTATGGAAGGAATGTGTGAAAAGGCTATCTCATCAAGTTTTGTGCTACCGGTTAGATTGCAGAAGCGGCTCTAAAGACTCACTCATGAATTGGAAGTCGATTGTCACATATTTTTGATATTTTCTTAGTAAATCGTTTGACATACTAGGTGTATAAGCTAGTATACCATCAAGTTATCCATACATCTAGAGAAGTTGTAGTGTTGGTGGATATGCACATGGCTAGTTTATGGAAGTGTTTTCACCAGAATATTCAGATTGGAAAATAAATAGCTAAATTTAGCACATATTCGTTATTAAACCCTAGCTAAACATTATATTATTCCATTCATGGTGTTTGCTGAAGATGAGAAGGGAGAGAGCGTTTGTTTCTATGGTTACCAGATTATATAAAAACTCTGTAACTTGTTTAAGAACTTTACAACTGAAGAAGGCGTGTGCCGAAATATATATTTTTCATTTAAAATGGGTGTTTTTATTTAACATATACATTCACACACTCAACCTTACACATACCCTTACACTAACATTATATTTATAATATATATATAGCTAAAATATGATATAAAATATAATATAAATATAAAATGTAAAGCTACACAGAAATTATTTGTCTATTGCAAGAAATCTTATTTAACTGTCATTATGTCCCATGCAGAAAAAGAAACTGACAGAAACCTCTTTCGAAGTGTAAAGTGTACTTAAATTGCCTCAAATGTAAGTGCAAAAATTGACTTATCATCACATGTTGAAACATCCGTAACTTATTAAGGAAAGGAAATTGTCATTTTTATGCAATACGTGCATGTTCACAAGGACAAAAAATCGAAATAATCTACCAGTGACTAAATAAAAGACAACACGTAAAGTTTGTGGAACTAGCAGATGGAGCTGTTGGAACATCGAACTGTCAGAATTACCATAATCCAGATATCTTTTGAACAGTGGTATTTTCAGTGATATGAACATCACCTTTTTTTCTGGAATGAGATTTCCAGTTACATTGGGGATATCGGTTGTAGAGTTATTGATTAAAACTGTTAGTGGGCGATAACCGAACAAATTCGTCAAATCAAATTTATTGAATTTTAAAGATTAGAGATACACACTTAATTTGCCGAAATCTAATTGTTCATGATTTGCTTGTATTTTTCGAAACCAACATAACATAACGTGATTGGTTAAACTTATTTCGCTTCAATTCTATAGAAGCTAATTGGCTGACATTACCTTTTAAAAAGTTGAAATTGACATGTTGAATTCAATAAATTGAATTGAAAATCTGCATATACATGTTCAAACTTGTTGATTTCTATTGTGTATGCCGATACACCGATGCGGATGCTTAAGGACATATTTTACAAAATGTCCTATTAAAAGGAAGAATAGAATTCACACAAATTGAAAAAAAATTATGCCTGCAAAAACCAATGTAGATACGTCCTACAAAAATCTCTGCAGAAATTTAGTGAGTTGCCGAAAACAATGCTTTTGGTGATTTTTTATTAAAAGTAAAGTATTAATAGATTTTCTTAGCTGACGGGCCTACTGGTACTAGTTTTAGGCCATACCCTTTTGGTTGATTTTTTCATATGACCGCCTTACAAAAGAAAGAGATTGGGAACCAAAGAAACAATTTGGTAACAATGTGTTATCAGATCCTGTAACAAGCCAGTGTGAAAAAATCGACCAAAGTGTATATAGCCCATAACTAGTTATAACAGGGGTCTATATAGATTAATAATTGATTACTGAAAGAAACTTTCCATTTTTGTACTTACTGTTTTAGGACACCCACCCCTCATATAAGTTATAAATGCTATCTTATAATAACCTTAAGTGTCTTTATATTTTCCATCATTATACTCTTTTCGTGAAACTTTGTATTTTGAACTCAGTCGGTTTTTTCTAAGACTGATGTGGAAATTGTTCAAGCCTACCGGCTTCTAGTTTAAGTTTATTGCGAAATGCAAATAAAGTAACATTTTCTTATAATCTATTTTGTGTATATGTTTGTTGAGCATATTGGCATATAGTTTTGTCTAAATTCTTTTAGAAAAATTAACAATCCTTTCATTGGGCAGAAATAACATTAAAAATCTAAATGGACTGGTATGTAGATTTTGGTTTATCTATTTTAAATGTTTCATTATTTACAAGAGAACACAATTTAGGCTGTCAAAATTTGCAAACTTTGTAAATTTTTAAGATTGTGGTCGGGCTCATTGTTGTGAGGAATTGTCTGATTGCAATTTATTGTTTTTGTCTTAATGGTTTAATGTGGTTTCATTTTATTTGCTTTAATTCTTTTAATTTAATTTAATTTAATTCTTTCGTCTTTCATCTTTTTTATTACATGGAACTTAATTACATTTAGGATAAACATGTTTGGTTGAAAACAAACAAAAAAATATTTTCAATGTGTAACTGATAACGCCCTAAAAGACCTTGATGAAAAACTGGATGAATAAGTCAAGAAACAAACAATAGATTTCACTTTTATAACTGTGAACCAATGTAATACTGTGATGGACTTCCTTGTTTAGCCCTTTTTACACCACTCAAAAAAATTCTAACATGTCACTTTCATCTTGTGTTGCCTTCTTATTTCTAACTTCTAATAGACCTTACCCGAATTTCAGTTTAATCGTTGATTTTGCCAAACTATCCTGCTTTATGTTGATGCAATTCACAAATTGTCCCATAGCGATTTGCAGTTAAGCAAAATACCTTATCAAGTAATTAACGTGAAATAATACAATACAGAAACTCTTGGGAAAATTTGGGAAAGTTGTATTTCTAACTTCCGAATGATCTCTTGAAGAAATAATGAGTATATTATTTCAACATAACTTTCATGACTGAAAGATCTATTTAAAATAAGGAGGAAACTTCTATTTCCACTTTTAGGAGGTCATATGCACAATTGGTTTAATAATTATGCATTTTAAAATGAACCTTGTTTGATGTTTGATGTTTCTATCATTCTATTTTAACATTAATTTTTTATTGGTTTTCAGGAAGCAGTTGCAGACACTTTACTAGAACTCTGGATTTCATATAATAATATTGAAAAGCTGAAAGGCATTGGTGTGTTGAAAAAATTGCAGGTTAATGCTTACTTATTCTTAATAGATTTGGAGTAGTGTACAATGATTCTCTTTAAGCCAAGCCTTCCTGTTTGTTGAAATTTACTCGCAATGAAGAATGTTTTTCAAATGTTTCAATAAAAAGTTCAATGGAACTTCCACTGTTTCAAGTTGAAGAATCTCTAACTCCTGTCGAATGACAATGAAAACGAAAAGTTGTATTTAATTGAATGATATGCTCTGCAGAAAGTTTTTATAACTGAGTGCAGCTTACGAATGTATTTTCTGTTTGTATGGTTAAGATCAAATAATCGTACTATTTATGTATTTTTTTCTTTAGGTTTTATACATGGCCAATAATCAAGTGAAAGCATGGGATGAATTTCAAAAGCTGGTAACCTTTTCCTTTCCACCTAAGCCTGTGTTTTGTCCGAAATGTTTGAAGAATTTGTCCGAAAATATGCTTAAACTTTGGTTATATCAGAATTTATTATGACAAAAATCTTATGATGGAACTTCCATTCACTAGAAGTGAAAATACATCTGGATGTGTGAGTTGAATATTATCTAGTTCTAATGAAATAATGTTTTATTTAAGGCTGATCTTCCCGCTCTTGCTGATCTGTTGTTCGTAGGTATATAACTCTTTTGATTTATATTTTGATCAAATATGAACGTTGCTTACTTTTACTAAAGGCCTCTGTTCTTGTTAGGTAACCCGTTGGAAGAAAAACATTCTGCAGAAGGTGATTGGCGGGATACAGCCCTTACGAAACTTCCAAAGTTGAAGAAGTTGGACGGTGAGTTTGTTGTTATCTTTCGTCGTGAGGTGTAGGTCTTTAGTTGAGGTCTATAGTTATAATAGAGAGAATTGTTTTTTAAGGCCACGTTATACTCAGCATCTTTTTTGGTCCTTCCCAAGAACATTTTTCAGTCGCTCAGGCTAAAATTCTTTCGTTATCTCGAACTTCTTGGTTGAATTTTATGATGTTTTTTAAATTGATTTATTTATATTATACATTTCTTTGTCAACAATGTCCACGCCTAAGTTTTGACTTTAAAAACGTGGCGCATCTTTGGATTTTGTTTGGATTTTGTTATCTTCCTATGGGGAACTTTGGATATCTCGCTCCGTTGTGAATGTGAAATAATAAAGAATTGACTATAGTTGTTGACGTTTTTGTTGTTGTTTTTGAGGAGGAAAAGATATAGTGTCTGTCCTCCACTATCTATAAAAATTAAAATCTTGGAATCTCGCCACAATTTTAGTTCTGATCGTTGTCTACTCGGAATGTGTAATTTTTTGCGATGTATTCTGGGTTTTGTTCATTGTATCTGACGTTTCATTTGAGAGCGTTTTGAATATTGTTAAAAATTGTGCAGTATAGATTTTTCTTGCTGTGTGAATATGGGCAAACAAAGCTCTTGATCAGGACGAATGTCGTGAGAGTAGGAGAGCAGAGAAAAACATTTGAAGATATCTTGCTTATTTTGTAAATAAAAGACTGTAGCGGAACTTGACAAGTACCACATGTCATATATCATTTGAAGAGATTTCTCACGACAGATAGATAGGCTATCAAGACTTTGTAAAATAGCTCTTGATGTGATGTTATTCAGTAATGATGGATTTTGACAAATTCTTGTTCTGTATACACAGAAGAAGAATACAAGAAAATTAAAAAAAAAAATGTAATATTCTTGTCGAATATTCTTGTGTGTATTGCGGCCTTAAGTTCAAAATAAAAAAAGATTATTTTCAGGCCCGCATAATTCATGAGCATGAAGCACGCTGTGACATGCCCCGAGTTGCGTAAACTCCCTATTTTGTGGTCTTTACCGAACCAGGTTTCTATCTTTGTGAAGTTTTTTAGTAATGAATAATGAAGTTTCGAATAGTTGATGGTGCGTTCCTCCGAAATAAGCGAAACCTCTCTGATTTTGTAATTATTTTTTTGAACTTTCATAAACATTTTTTCGTTAGTGACAAATCATTCCATTACCTACTCACATTTAACCCGCCCTCTACTGCCTTCATCTTGCAGGTATTTCATCTGTGAGCAGATGATTAACTTCAGCTTTATTTTTTCTTCTGTTGCACGTGCTTGATGCATCAGCAAATGTTTGTAATAACTTCAGAATATGTAAGTGTTCGGTGTTGAGTGAAATACCTATTTCACATCAAAATGTCAGGTGGTTTGTATGAATTGGTTGGTGGTACCCGTATAAACCCTTGTCAGATGTCCATGACACCATTTTTGTGTATATATGAATTCACCTTCTCCATGTAAATAGCTGACAGTTTTAACTGAAATTTTCAAAGCGGTTGGTTGGATCTGATGTAAAGAAACTGGTAGAACGGCTTTGTGTTTCTTTCAGGAATTCCGGTTGTGCGTCAAGATGAAGAAGAAGACTAATTTCCTGTTCATTTCATGAAACCCTGAAGGGGATCAACTTCTTATAATTACTTCGCAGTAAGGTTGGCCATTATTTCTTAAAAACACTCAATGCTGTTATCTAACGAAAAAAAATTATACATAAATTTGCGATTGTTTTATTTTTTTGCATCATTTTATGTTATAATATATATGTTCATATTTATCATTTTGTGTAATTGTCTAGCAGGTGAATTCCTTCCATTGTTTTTATTTTTTAACTTTTTTTGGCTCGAAACCTTTTCCAGTCTACGTCGTGCAAGTAAGTAAAAGATGTTATTTATAAGGCTTACCAGATCGTGAGGGGTTCACTACTTTAGTCGTACAAACTTTCGCGAGCAGAAAGTTTCGCGAGTGTCAAAACTCGCGAAAGTTTTGGCATAAACTTTCGCGAATGAGGCAGAAAAAATTATTTCGCGAGCATAAATTTTCGCGAATCGAGCATTTTAGAAAATTTCGCGAGCATAAACTTTCGCGAATCAAGACCAAACTGAAATTTTAAATGCATGGAAAAGCGTGTTTCTTGATATCGAGCAAGAAGAAATTAGGAATCCTAAAAAAAAAAAAAATGCTCCAAAGAACAAGGTTCCTCCCAAAAAACGTGCAAAACCAACGGATATCAGAACTATGTTTGGTCCTGCTTTACCAAGACCCCGAAACCAAAATCGCGCGAACGATACAGAGAAAGTTGCTGATGTTATTCAAATAGACTAGATTAGTGTAAATTTGTTTATATTGAGACGTTTCGTTTTGAAGAATACATACAGTATCTGAAAATTCTTCTCAAACCTTGAAAAAAATGAGCTGTTTTAAATTTTTTTCGCGAGCATAAACTTTCAAGAATCACTTAGTCGAGAATTTTTGAAGACATTAACTTTCGCGAATTGGGCCAAAATTCGCGAAAATCGCGAAAGTTTCTGCTCGCGAAAGTTTGTACGACTAAAGTAGCTCCTCTGTGAAACTTGGCATTGTTCATAAATGTGTCACAGTCGATTTCTTCTTCGTTATGCGTATTAAATTACAAGTCAGCAAGGTTTTACAAACTGGTTTCCGATGGTGCAACATAATCAAGACGTAAAACAGCCGTATATCGTTTCGATAGATGTTTCCATTATAAACTGACTGGTTGTGCGCACCTAGAAAATTTAATATGCCCTTCATTTGTCTTTTTTCATTTGTTCCCAATTTCGGTTTAAACGCCAATACTTTGGCAAACTATCCTTCGCCTGCCTCGTTTTGATGCGTTGTAATTACGTGATTGTCTATTTTGCTTAACTGCGAATCGCTTTGGGGCAATTTGTGATCATTTTTATCAAATTATCACATGAAAACGAGGCGGTGTTAAAATATCAGTTCGGGAAAGGTGTGTTCGCATCGGCAAAATTTTCCAAAAACACATTACCCTTTTTCGCCAGTCTTTATTGACATTATTTTTGAAAGGTCCGCGATCAAACCTCCACAATGTAACGCCGGCCTTTTCAACGGGATGCGATGGAAAACGCCATTAAGGATCGGCCTAAAAAGGGCCAGAAGGGTACTTGGAAAGTCGGGAGTTTTGGGAATCAGGAGACGCCAAACAATCTTTGCGCAAATGGGGTTAAATTTTTTTTTATATAAAATAATATTTATTTTTCAATAGAATGTACATCAATAAAATAATTAATAAATCTATGTTGTTATTAAAAAGCCAGGCCTTATAAATTACGTTTCACACTTAGATGTGTCACATATAATTTCAAAATCGTCAATATTAACATGTGCGTGTTTCTTAAAATGACTTCCTCTTACACACATTAAAGCTGAACGAAGTACTATGAAAGATAGTCGGCATCGAATTATGGAGAATATCTTTTCGTAACGTTCCTCAGTTAAATTGGGGTTAAATTGAATCACGATGTTATCCCTCCTCCTTTTTTTGTATTGTTCCTTCTGAAAAACGTCTTAAAAACATTTTTCTGGAGTGCGTGTTTGATGTCTTAAAACCTCGTGACGTGACGTGACATGTCGTGACGGATAAAATCCACAAAATTTCCTGCGGTTATTCTTCTGACTCGATTGGTACATTAACAATGGAGAAAAATATTAAAGTCCAAAACAATCTTGTTTTGATTTTTTTTGTAACCATCACGCGATCGTGACATCTCTAATTTTTATCCGTCACGAGAGGAATTTGCGACCAGCCTTATATAGCAATATGATTACCATGATATTAATCAAATCATGTGTCAAAGTAGCTGGTTAACAAAAGTATTACATTCCTTACTTCTGTTGGAAATATACATAGAGCTTCACTCTAAACTTTAAGTGGAGGTCTAGAAAATGATGAACTAACTCCTCGTATCTTCTAAAGTATGGACATTTTCATAAGTTTCAGCAATTCAACAGGTGTTGAAAGAAGAAAAGAGACAATGATTTAACCATTGAGATATTCATCAATTTCCAATATTCTTTGATGTCATTTGCCTTAGCGCCTAGGCGTCGTTTTTGAATATTCCACTGTCGCAGACAAACATCTAAGGCTGGCCCTTTAACGCCAGTCATTAAAATTAACACAATTAAGGGTATACACAAAGCGACAATGCGTAAATAAAATTCCTTCCTTCTGCAAATGAGACGGTAACATGTCAGATGTGTCCTCATAAAATCCTCTGAAAGGAACTGATACTCAGCCTTCTTGGGAATGGCTGATAAACAAACCACTTGTTTGCATAACACCACAAAATATTCGAAGGAGTGTTCTTTGAAATCAAATTACCACATACTGATATTCTTCCGTGATGGATTACAAGTGCTTATATAATTGACATTATATAGATAGCTCTTTGCTTCATAAGAACCATGAATAACTCACGTATTGTATTTTATCAAATAAACGCCAGGGTCGTTTATTCAAAAGAAGCGTTTACATATTTTTTTTAGAACCTAGTTTATAAGGGTCGGTTAACAAGAACATTATATGCTGAGATTTAGAACATGCCCAGCCCTGGACGTTTGTTTGAAACGCTTTAAAGGCATACCGAACTACCCAGGGTATCTCCCATTTTGAGTTCGGTATGCCTTTAAGTTCGTTTTTTCCCTTTTTGACAAATAGGTTGACAAACATAAGAGTTAAGAAAATGAAACAATTTGAGGTGAATAATCTTCGAGTTACGACTTCGAATAAAAAATTTCGACTTTTTCGAGTTAGCAAGTTGAGACTGGAAAAACTTAACTCGAGACTTACTAACTCGAGATGGGAAAAACATATTTTCACTTTCTAGTTAGTAACTCGGTATCGGAAACACATAAATTCACTTTCGAACTCGAGATGAGAAAACATAAATTCTTTTTCGAGTTGGAGATTAAAGACGTCTAACACTTTTGAGAACTGTTTCTCTTCCACATAACCACTGTGCAGACATATGTATGTTTTTTACTTCTGAAAAATAACACAAAAGCGCACTCCTCCATGGAACTTATACCGCCTCTTCCTCCACAATATTTTTTTTCTATGCATTATAAGGTGTAATTAATGAAATAACAGGAAAAGGCAGTGTGGTGGAGATTTCGAAAATTTCGGATTTGAAGCAATAAAGTTGAACTCGAAGACATGAAACCATTGCATTGATTGAAAGCGACTTCCCCGTTGTCTCACAACTAAAAAAAAGCAACCGCTGAGGATAGTGATAATAATATTGAGTTATTTAGGACGGATCCAATTTATTTCACAATGGTTCTTCAGCCCTCAAAAACCATCAAGAAACAACAACAACAACAACAACCAAAGTAGCATAGTATAACATTCAAACATAAAATAACGTCAACCAAGACTGGTGGATTGTGAATTTAATAAAAAGAGGAGAAGGAAAGTTTTTTTCTCTAACTCCTATTAGGCATTTGGGAAAAATTATCAGAAAAGAAAATCCAATCGCGTGGGCTGTCACTATATTTTTCCAATATCGAGTTACTTACTCGAAAATGAATTTATGTTTTTCCTACCTCGAGTGATAAAAATGGAAAAATGGCATTGTGACGTCATAACTCGAAGTTGACTTAAACGTTTATCACACAATAAAACACAATTGAAAAGATCCATATGGGTCAAGTGTAAAATTAGGTCAGTTTACCAAAAGATTGTTCGACCATCATTTTGTCGACGATAGATGGGATATCCATTGACATTCATCTGTGTTGTATCACAAAAAGATTTAGGAAAGATTTTTGTACAATTAACCACTCAAACGTTACAAATAACAATCAACCATCAAAACAAACCGGTTTCTTTAGATTCTGTTTATTGCTCATTGGTTCGTATAAAAGGATGGACAACCCACACTCGATAGTCACGAATGCAGACAAGAATTCTTTGAATTTTTCTGCCAAGCAGCTACGTGATATCAGAAACGAGATTGATAGTTATATTTTGTAATAATATTTGTTTGCCCCGCCAACTACTTCACAGCCATTGCTCCTGTCACCATGACGCTTTTATTATCTAAAACAAACTGGGCATATAAAAAAGGTTGCTTTGGAAGGAGAAGTATGGCTAAAGTAGCCTTGCACAGAAGACAGGCGCGCTCATATTTCCAAAGAACTGTTTGTTTGAAGGCAGATATATACAAAGCAGATGCATTCATTGCTAGGATATGCGCTTATACTTGGACTAACCGTCGTCAATACATCATTATCAGGACGAACATGTAAAGGCTATTTGAAAAAAGAATGTGCAGTCATGACGAATTGTTCCAAAGCTGTCCGGACTCTTTATCACAAATGTGAAGGTATTCTGTTAACTACCTATAAGAAGTGCAGTGCAACGTGCAAGAAAGCAATCACTGATTTTCGGAAAAGCAAATATGGGGACACGGTTTCGAATTGCGACTGCCATGATGATGCCAGCTGTCATCTATACCGCGCAAGATTTGATTGGTGCGTGAACAGCGTAACCATTCCAAAAAGACAGAGTTGTAGTGAGACGTATACCAGGTGTTTGGAAAAGTCGAAGTGTCAAAAGCTCTTCATATCATATTTTAACAGTTGCAACGATTTGTTCTATGGGCGTGAATGTAAGAAGTCGTGTAAATCAGCCGAACGAAAACTATACGATCACAGATTTGGAAAACGATTCGAAAACTGTATATGTGATGGTGACCTAGAAAAGGAAAAATTCTGCTATGAAGTTCAAATACAAAAGAGAAAACTTTGCAAATAGGAAAAATTCTACCAAGTGCAACATGGTCAAGGATAACTTACTGAGACCACAACTTGATTTTTATACATAAAATACGAAGTTGTCCCGTATTCCATATTTTAATGTTTTGTTTTCATACGAAGTACTTCGGTTCAATTTCAAGACACCCAGAGGGGTAGCTAGAGCTCAATCAAAATTTATGGAGGAGAGTTAAGTCATTTAAAGGAAAAAAGGAAAACGTGCAAGTAACCTAATCGACTCTTAAGACTGAAAAGAAATATCATCACGTTGGACTCCTCCACTTTTTTTAAGTTATATGTATCGTGTAGATAATACATTAGAGAGCAATTTGTGATTCACACAGTGATGGAGAACAGAAACTAAAGTCTAAGTGGTTTCGATATGGTGGTTACCGCGCGTTTCCTCTTTTAAACGCCCGGGCGTTTATTGATTATTTTTTTAATTTGAGGGCATTTACTCTAATAAATCAGTGAATGACACACTGTAAAAAGGCTAAAGAAAATGAATTGAATTAAACATACTTGCGTTTTTTTCTGTAATTATCAACCATGGGCGCTTATTAGAGAGGGTAGGCGCTTATTACACATACAGTTTATTTGACAAACTCTCCTCAAATAAGTTTAGGTGCAAACCTTATAAATTGTTTTAGGTAAATAACCCTACAATTTATAGTGAGAAGAAATTGTCAGATGATGTATCTACCGAAATCTTTATTAGCGTCATACCAAACTACCCAGGGTCTATTTTAAAATTTAAGTTACTAAGCTGTTTTACTAAGGTCTTTTGAATCAACATGATTTATTTGGAGCTTGTTTTTATGCGATAGATCTTGTTCCAAACTTCCTTCGATTTTTTAGACACCAAAGCACAGCCACAAGGCATTCCAGTGGCATTCCAAAAATTACTGGATAACTCACACCTACGAATAATAACATGACATCCATAAATAGTTTACCAAAACACAATAGTAAATATGCATTTCCTATTAAGCACACAACAATAGCGGAAGTTAGAAGCATTTTGTTAAGTTTGAGAAATGACTGTTCAACAGGTTACGATTCGATCCCTGTTAAATATCTCAAATATATAGCTGACAAAATTTCATCACCATTAATACATATACTTAATAACGCAATCGACAAAAATTATTTTTCAGATCAATGGAAAATTGCTCGAGTGTGTCCGATTCCGAAAACAAAGAGTCCTAAGGAGTTCAACGATTACAGACCAATATCAGTTCTACCTGTACTGTCCAAATTGTTCGAAAATATCCTACTAAAGCAATTGCTACACTTTATTGATGAACTTAAAGGTATTTATAAATCGACACAGTCGGGTTATAGAAACGGTCACTCGAGTATCACTTTGTTATTAAAACTAAGAGATGATATACAAAAAGCCATGAGCAATAATGAAGTTACTTTAGCCGTTTTTATGGATTATAGTAAAGCTTTTGATACTGTGGATTACAAGACTCTCTTAACGAAATTACATTCGCTAACCTTTTCGCAAAGTAGTTTATACCTAATCAATATAAGTATAAAAAACCATTTATTTATTTTAAAAATATGCATAAGCTTTTCGGATAATATCCATCATCAGTTCAGTAGAAAATACGAATTTCTTTTTTATTTTATTTTTTATACTTATAACATATACACATGGCTCATTTATTACCTTTACCTAATCAATAGTTATTTGAATGACAGAAAACAGTTTGTCTAAATAGATGACAGAAGATCGCCACTAAATAACGTGGAGCATGGTGTACCACAGGGCAGTATATGTGCATGATATATCTGACAATATCACAACATCTTGCTTACAATTTGCAGACGACAGACACCACAATATATGGTCACAGTAAAGTCATACGACATACGACATACGACATACGACATGCGACACATTGAAAATGATTTGAACACTCTCTCATCATGGTCCACAAACACAAATCTTCTTTACAATAAGGATAAGACTAAATCTATCCTATATTCAACTTACCAGATGAGTCGTAAGCATAATCTTCATGAACAAGACATATAAAATATATTATCCGATGATTCCCCAATTGAACGAGTTACCAGTTGGAAAGTACTTGGTATTAAATTCCAGGAAAATCTTTACTGGAATGAACATATTACTTATTCAATAACAGAAGGATATAGTACTCTACAATCTCTTAGAAAAATAAAGCGATTAACGCCATTTCACATACGTAAAAATCTAGCTGAAAGTCTTATTCTTTCTAATGCTGGTTTTCCACTAGGCGGAATATTCCGCATGCAGGTTGGTGGCTTTTGTTTTTTAATAAATTCCGCCAGAAGTGTCCACAGAAAAGTCGGATCAAGTTTAACTTTTCCGCCGCGGAATATTCCACAAGCCAATCAAATGGTTCAATTAGTGATCGCGTTGACAAAACAATAGCCTCTTCGCACTGAATATTCCCGTCTAGTGGAAAACCGGCTTAAGATAGATTATGGAAATGCCAACCTCAAAAACGTTCCATGTTACATGAAGAACAGACTACTGCTGGGTATGTCTTGGCACGATATGCTGGTAAATCAGAAATTATAGACTTCCGTTGGTTACCAGTAATTGAGCGTATCGACTTAGCATTAGCGAAAATGGCGTATAAAGCACTACACGAAGAATCCTGGCCTAGTTATATTTCTGTATCTCGATACCGATAGTCGAGAAATATGCGCAGCCGTGGTAATGAAATAATATCTCGACCATCTGATGTTAACACGTTTGGTATGGATTCTTCATTGGTTTTTAACAACCTTCCACCTAATATTCGCGAAGAAAAGTCATTTAATTGTTTTTCTAGTATGGCAAAAAATTATTTTCTTGATAAATCGTTAGCTAGAACTATATAAATTATATGCTCATTAAGTGCTCAGTGTTGCCTCTGTGTGTGTGTGTGTGTGTGTGTGTGTGTGTGTGTGTGTGTCTGTGTGTGTCTGTGTGTGTCGAGCGTCCTATCACTTCATTAACGCATGCTCAAGAAGTATATTGGTTTTGTTTTTTTATACTTTTTACCTATAATAGTTCAAATCGCGTAATACGCGAGGTGTTTGAAATAAGAACCGTTCGTGTCTTCAAAAATAGCCCAGTTGCCGTATCAAGAAATTTGCGCCTAAGCATAGGCCCTGGAATTCAGCCTATAGGTTTGCGAATGCTTTGCATGATTGCGTTACGTTCCATCCAAAGCACCAAGGAAAGCAAGAAGCACAAGCCTTTCATTGGTTGTTAAAGCGTAAACTTTTTGTATAAATTATGTATAAACTTTTTTTTATTGCAATTCTTTATGCCCAGCAGTTCTCAGCTGCCAGTACAATTTGTAAGGTGTTGTTACTTTTTCCATGCTACATTTTGTTTGCTAAGTATATATATAGCTGCAAGGAAAACTGTCTGATGGGAAATGTTCCTTAGATGACTAACTTTTTCCCCGACTAAATTTTTCCACATTCGCTTATCCACGAAAATTAATTCCCGTGAAATATCTAATTTTGTCTCATGACAAAAAAATGAAGAAAAGTTGTTTAACCGCAAGAATAATATAAATCTGCAATATTCTATGAAAATCCTTAATACGGTAAGGTTGCTCAGGGTGAAGTACCGTGTTTGGTTGCGTTATATTTTGAAATTTGCTACTGGTTCAAGAAGTTTTGATTTGAAATTTGTGAAACTTGTATTTTGCAGCCTTCCGGTTGCGGGCCAATAAGGTCGTTAAGGATGCCGTGTGGGTCGTAAAGGAGGTCCTGCGGGTAACCGAGGAGGCTGTGCGGGCTGCAAAAGGGGTCCTGCAGATAACCGAGGAGGCTGTGCTGGTCACAAAGGAAACCGTGTGGGTCGTAATGGAAGTCGTGCGAGTTACTAAGTTTATTGAAATTAGTAGATGAATTCCATTATGACGTATACTGTTTTGATATCAAATATCTAATTTTCCTTGTTGAAGTATTCTATCGCATGCATAATATATAAATTTTTTTTTGTAATAAAGAAACTAGGGAATCTGCAAAAGCAACTCACAAGGCCTCTGCTATGACCTGAACAACCTCCTAGTGACCAGCATGGCCTCTTGAACCACCGGTGTGGCCACATGACCGCAACCCACAACCCGTCCCTTTAGGTTAACCCATGTGTTGGTTTATTTTTGCGATGAACTATCTACCTTTCATCTATATCATTAATTTTATTTTTAGGAGAAAGGAGAGTAAAGGGAGTTTGCAATATGAAAACCTTCAGAAGATGAATTTGAGCCCTCGTGGTTGCTAAACAAATTTAATTATGATTCCAAAAAACTGGGTTGGTTATAACAGTTGTGTAGTGCATGATAGTTGGCTAATAGTTGTGATTTTCATAGCACCTATATTGGAACTATACTATCACTATTCTCTGCAGCTGGATTAAACTTTCTTAGTGATATCTCTAAACTTTACGATGGAGAAACATTTAGGGGATCAGCGGGTCAATCTAAGGGGTCGATCACAGCCTTTCAGTAAAACTTCCCCTTTCATAAATTGTATATTTTGATAATTATAATCAGCCCAGAAAAAAATGTACTACAGTGGCACTGAAGGGTCAAACTGCGTCCACTTCGAGAAACACTGCGTGCTTCTCCTATGATTATTCTCCGCGCTCTTCAGGAAACTTTACACTGTGTGCCTGCTACGATTCTGCACGCTCTTCATAGCCAGAAACAGTGCGCGCTCTTCTCTACGACCAATTAGTATTTCCTTACGATCACTTATCAGAATTCGTGTATTTGATACGCAACCAACCGTTGTACTTCGTGCCTGTCATCCCTGTCATCATAAAACTATTGACTTTTCTGAAGTAGAGGAGTTTTAGGATCCTCAGTTTGCAATCCTGCAGAGTGATAATCCGGAATTTATAGAATTTGCTGAACTGTGCTGGACAAGTCTGGGACATTTTTGTTTTTAATTTAATAAAAAATAGTTTTTCAAAAAACCACTTGTGTCTTCATTGATGCTGTCCCTTTCGTATGAAAGTATATGCCTATGATCAATAATATAATCTTGAAGTTGTCATCGCCTTTTTCCCAGGCCTTTATCTTATTGGCTTATTTCGCCTAATATTTTGCCTGCGCATGTTATGTCGGCCTTTATTTCGCCAAGGCAAAAATCGCTGAATTTGAAGAGATTTTTATCGTTGTTTTTGAGAGCGGCCTTTATGTCTTAGGGTTGTCTAGCTGAGCGGTTGAAGCAAACATGCGACTTGGGCTTAAAATGCTCTAGGGTCTCCTGTGCAGGATCTTCATTGATAACAGTTCTATCAAAACTGAAGAGGCTACCCTGGGTTAACATTCATAAGAGAAAGAAAGGAAGAAATTAGCTATAGTTTTTATTTAAGCCAAAATTTGCAGAGGGTTAAAATTTTCTCCAAAAAGGTATTCTTCTTTCTAAACAATGACAAGTAACCTTTGTTCTTAGAATAATACACATTTTTGGATATGATTTTAGATTAACTGTTTCTTGTAGAATAGCGCGGAGAATAATGGTAGGAAAGCGTGCACTGTTTCGTGAAGAGTTTGACCCTTCTGGGCGGCCATCGTAATAAATATATTGGGGAAAAGGCGTTTTCCCGAGTTTTTCGTTTCCTGAAAAACGACCAAAAGCATGAATTTATTAGACATAAACTTTGCCATTATATTGCTGTAGTCTAAACAGTCACCATTGATATGCGATTTGTTGAAATGCCAAGCATTTCTTGTTTACGTTGCACCACACTCGATATTTCTCGCCAGACAAATATGTCCGTTGATTAGGTTCTTTTGTCGGGCAAATACTGTTTTTACACCGGACGATTTCAGATGTCTGGAACTAATATTCAGGTTGATTTAAAATTAGGAAAACCCATGCCAAGCAGTTTTTCGTACATTTTATCATTCTTTCAAAAAAAAGAAAAAAGTCAGCTGACGTGCATATAAAAAAATGAAAACAATAGACACAGCTGTGGATGTTGACATGGCCAAGAAACAATAGAAAGGATGCTAAAGCGAGTATGGTGATGATGATAAAACATTATGTAGATAATTTTAGATACAAAATGTTTTCAAATTAGTAAAAGCACACCCAGGTGGTTATTAGAATTTCTTTGATAATAATAATGATGAATATACATATAAGCATAACAGAGGTGCGAAAGAATGTAGGATAGAAAAAAAAACAAGATGTCCTTGCAGGCACAAGGATTTCTGCTTTATTTGCTGATAATTTTCAAAAAACATTTTCTATACCTTATTGGCTCTTCTTATGTCGATTTTTATTGACATTTTTTTCTAAAAGTTCGCCGTCAAACATTCACGGACAAACCTGATATGTATAAGAGGCCGTTTGAAAATTTAACATCACGATGAATATCATCACCAAGCCGAGGTGCAGAAAGGCCTTATAAGGCAATTTTAGAATATTAGAATTCTCTGTTTACACTAATTCCCATTTTCTCAAAAATCAAAATATTTTCAATTAATCAGAATAGTAAAAACTGGCTATTGTATAAGGTGTCACTAATAAACATTCAATGAACAAATACACTATGTGTTTTTCCCGCAATATTAAAGCGGAAAACTATCAAAGATAACAAAAGATAAAATTTGAATGAGTTTGAAAAGTGTATATCCATGTGTATACGTTTACGTTTACCTTGAAAACATGTAAACTTGGAAACATATCCAAAAAATGTTAAGGCTTTAATAATTTCATTTGTTACCTTCAGAGATGCAAACGATACAATGTTGCATAGACCAACCGAAATACCAAAAATGCTGTAAATTGTCATTTAAGAGAAAGCCAAAGTTCTTTATGATAAAATAATGAAATGCGTCTACTATTAAGGCTAGCATAAGAAATAATACGGTTTCATGTCACTAGACCGACTACCGCTTAAAATTAAAAATGTCGAGAAATATAAAAAATGTCAAAAAGGAAATTAAATGGTTTTCGAAAAGCATATGAAGTATACGTATACATATATGTTTACCTTGAAAACATGTACATATCGGAAACGCATTGGAATATTATTAAGGATTCACCGTTTTGTCAGTATAAATTAGAATAATGTCAGAAAAGCAAATCCTGACAATAGAGACCGAATAAACATTTGAAGCTTGAAATGTGGTGAAACAGTAATATTTTTGAAGACGGTCTAAACATTAAGGCGAAGAAGAATATTTACCTTGGAAACATGTAAACGTTGGAAACATATTAAAAATTACTTAAGGCTCAATAGTTTCATTTGTATACATTCGAAAAATGACAGAAAAGCAAAAGATACAATGTTGCATAGACTGGCCGAAAGACCAACTCTATGTTCCCAGCTCAAAATGATGGCAAAATAATCTACGAGAAGTATTTTGCAAAACTCAAAGAATAAAGAAATACATTCAAACTGTATTAAATTCAATTTGAAAAACATAACAAAAAACAACAAAAAAATAACCAGCCTAACTCTAGAGTGGAAAGCTGTGTGGTAGAGTGCCTGCTCCCCTTACCGCTAACTTTAATTTTAATGGTGCAAAATTCTTCGTTGCGAACGAGAAAACACAACTAGTTGGATTTAGCAGAACAATTGGTCATTTTAGATTTCAAATCAACAGGAATAAACAAACAGAATAAGATTGGTAATAAATACTGCTATCGCAAACATCATCGGGGTGGTGTTCCTTATTCCACTAACTTGTTCCTCTTTCCGCTTACTAATTTTCTGTTCATCAAAAGTGATGTTAATAACGAAATTTTATAGAATATGATGTTCATACAAAAAGTTTAATCCCTTTTCTCTCAATGTAATTGCTTTTCCCCTTTGATTCTGCAGATAAACGACAACCACAAGCTTATAAAAATACATGCCTTTATTGTTTACAAATCGAAGGCAGCCATATTTTTATCAGCATAGTTTATTTATAAAACAATAGTGCAGTCTCGACAAGTCAACTTTTAATCGGAAAAAAACAGACACGTGATGGGAATAACGCTAATTATGAGCATGCACAGGGGACTAATTTTATGAACCTAATTTCATGTTTTCTTGGATGACGAGCCTATGAGTGATTATCACCTCGGGATTTGACGCTAATTGAACGTCTGTGAGAAAGATTTAACTGTATGAAATCAATGCTAACAAGAACAATTTTTGTTGCTATAGCGGAGAAAGGCACGTGGTAACGGAATTATCTTACTGTATACTTTTGGTGATTTACTCGCGTACACGATAAATACAGGAAAACTGTTTGTGTGGATAAAATCTCATATGTTAGTAGTATTCAAAACAGCAGATGAATATCTATGAATCTATTTGTTCCGTTATTTATGACACTGTATTTTCAAAGATTTATTTTTCGGAGTCGCCATTTTTATTTACTTTTTCACGATGATCCCAACCCGATGTTAAAGTTTCTTCCGTTCCCCATATTAAAACTTTTTATAACATATCAAGCAGTTAGTAATTAAATGTAAAGAAGTTTTCAGGGCAGAGATTCTTCTATATTTAACGTTCTTGTAAGAATAATTCGTTATCTAAAAGCCGTTTTCATACACTATCTAAGAATTACAAAGTTTGAGTGTAACTTGTCCGCCATTTTTAAAAACGCTTTTGCATAGATGATAATACAAAGTGAATTTCAGTCTGCGTTCACCGCCTACGTTAAGTAGGCTAACTAAATTTATCAGCCAATCAGATATCAGAAATTAGCTGTATAACCAATGAACTTTCAGGAAAAAACTTGCGTAGGTTTGGAGAAGGTGAAAAAAACCAAAAAAAACCCCGAAAAACACGGACGGTTTTAAAGGATTTCTATGCTTACGCAGAAATCAAATCATAACCACACGCAAATAATGTTTTATTCAAATTATTCTCCAAATTGTTGGTAAATGCCCTCCTCTTATAAACTGCCCATCCAAGTTGCAAAAATTAATAAGCACCTGGGTGGTTTAAAGGAAAATAGAGTTAATAGAATTCAAAAAGTAAGTAGCAATACTAATATTACTGAAAACATCCATCGTTCCCTGTATTGTTCTCTGTAGAGAGCATTAGGAAAAAAAATTGCACCAAAAAATCTATTTGGTACATGTTTAGAACTGTTGTGCCACGAGTCTATGAAAGCATTGCAAATTTATGTTACCACAAAAAATGTCCTCAGTGTGAAGGTTTATACAATTTCAAATTATGCATGGACAAAGTCTAAGTAAGCGCTGACCTTCAAGCCGTAAGGCTCTTGTTTGTATGGAGCTCATCCTACATTTTTTCTATGTGTTTCAGCAACATTTATTTTTCTGTGTTCCGGTGCTTCGTCACAATTTTTATGATTAGAGCCATCTAGAGGATCATCAATAGCTGTGAAGCATACAATCTTTGTTTTATTTATTGTGTGCATTGTGAACCGCAATCACTTTGAGGCTAACAAAACTAATAGTGTGCAAAAGGGGAATTCAGAAGTCATAGCAACAGGATATTTGGAACCATCATGACAGCCAAAGTAGCGAGATTTAAATATTTCAAAATACTTAGAGGCCGTTTACATAAGACCTGAAGTGAACTCAAACCGGTTTGAAAGGAAAAACTTCACTTCGATACATGGTGCAATTCTTATTACTGTTTACATGACTTCGGTCAAATTTACCGAAGTTAAATCTCAAAACGGTTTGAAATTTCCATGTAAACACTGCTGTTCCAGAAGTGAAAGTTTGTTTATCGATACAGCGGTCTGGTTTTTGTATACGGCACATGCGGAATATTTTTCATGCACATGCGTAACTCTTGTTTACATCATTGTAGTTTTGGCTAGTTTGTGAGATGTCCCACTCTGAAAGGATTTTCCACCATTATGTTCAAACTTTATTAGAAATAATCCGCTGATTCTGCAAAAAAGGGTTACCCGAAGTGAAATGTTTCATGTAAACTGCTCAATATTTCAAAGCGGTTTTAAATCTCAAAGCGGTTTGAGTTCACTTCGGGTCTCATGTAAACGGCCTCTTAGTGACCTAAGTCGGAATACAGAAGACACACATGTCAGAGGCGTAGCTAGAGATCAGTCAAAATTTGTGGAGGAGTGTTTAAGTCATTTAAAGTAGAAAAGGAAAACGTGCGAGTAACCTAATCGACACTTAAAACTGAAAAAAACGTTGGACTCCTCCACTTTTTTTGACTGACCCTTATTACGCCTGTGCATGTGGTCATGTGACCCTTATTACGCCTGTGTATGTGGTCACGTGAACCCATTTATTCATGAAACAATGAATATGTTGTGTGAAAACGGACAAATTTAAGTTTATTGATAAATCACATGGGCGGATGAAACATAGAATCACAGTATCAATCTATATTTATTCTTTTCTTTTTAGTTATTTTTTTTCTGTTTTCTCTACGCTTATGAAATTTTATTTATGATTACAGATTTCGTATTTTGATTTATGATTACAGATTTCGTATTTTGATCGGGAAAATTGTGATTTAGTCATGCATTATGAGTGTGTTTATCAAACATGCGATCATTAAACTTTTTGGTTGAAAGTCTCTCTTTTTCGATTGAAAGAACGAGGCATTACATAACCATTAACTCGTTTAACCCAGACAGAAATAACAAGGTTTTCACCGTAAACTAGTGATGATCCCATATTGTTACCATAGTGATGATCGCATCTTTGTTACATTAACCATTAATCTTGATATTTTTACAAATTGTTGTTTCATATATCATATTATTGTTTTTTATATATTTCCCCATAGGACGAAATATATGTTACAACCGGTGTTTTCCTTCTTCTCCTCCTCCTCCTTCTCCGTTCACTTTTATAGCCGGAGTTCTGCAATAGAATTGTCCATTAAAGCTTAGAGGTTGGAACAGGGGTTAGTGTTCAGTGAAGTAGCGTGTTGGTATACACCATTTTGTAAACCTCTCTATTGAAAGAGCCCTGATCATAACCAACCTTATTCCGAATTATACACACACCACATCACTGTGGATGGATGGAACGTTAAAATGTTTTCATTAATAAAACATGTATTTTAAGACCAAAATGTTGAGGCTGCAAAGTTTACTTTCATAATGATATATTTTGGGTTATTTATGTTGCCATTAAATTAAAAGAAGAAAAGATAGAAGCCAAGTGGTGGGTACATGTGAATGATGTTTTCAACACGACGATAACAAAGTAATGCCTTAGGGTATACAACTGAAGTGACAACTCATAACAGTAAAGTTCTTGATGCCAATAATAATAATAATAATAATAATAATAATAATAATAATAATAATAATAATAATAATAATAATAATAATAATAATAATAATAATAATAATAATAATAATAATAATAATAATAATAATAATAATAATAATAATAATAATAATAATAATGATAATAATAATAATAATAATAATAGGGTTTATCAAGATTTCTCTAAAAGCTATGAAGAACTATTACAATTGTCTGGGTTTAAGCGTATACATGAGATCCATTTACGCTACCTTTTATGCGAGATATACAAAACCCTCCATGGGCTGAATCCCTCTTTTATGAAGACACTATTCATGGTCAAAAACATCTGTTACGGTCTGCGAAACTCAAATCTTCTCTCTCTTCCTCCATCAAGTTCAAGTCGCTTTGGCAATCAGTCTTTTTTATTTAGAGGAAGTCTTTCGTGGAACGCCTTACCAGATAGTGTCAAGTCTAAACCTTCATTAGATGCTTTTAAACTCTCTCTTAAATCCATTAACTTAATCAAGCAATGCAATTGCAAACTTTGTAGGGTTTTGTGATAAATTTTAGCTTGACGAGTTGGTATTGATTAGTTCATTTTATATTTATCATGTATCTTGTAAACTACGTAAAACCAACATTAAATAAATTGGGAAATTCAAAAAAATAATAATAATAATAATAATGTGTTGAAAAAGTTTGCCACAGTAAAATATGGGAAAACAACAAAAAGTTACTAACAAGTTTCAATTTCATGTTTTCACCAAAAAAACTCTCTCACGGTGTTAAACTCTCAACACTATATTTTGTTTATATACTTTTATTGTTAGTCATCACCTTTAATTACGTTCCTCTTGAAATACGATAACAAATGTATTATTATTATTTGCGTCGATCAAAAGTAACGAAACTTTTGTCAAGTGTCGAAAATTATAACCGACGTATTATCTTGCCGTGCTTGAACGTGAAAATGTGCACTATTTGAAAAGCATGCGCGAGAAAATGAAGTAAAATATGCCAGATTAACTTTTTAACTGCTTACGTCATGCGCTGTTTTAGTGAAACTAGTGTTCGCGTAAGATGAGATCATAAAAACTTTTGGTTGAAAGTCTCTTATTTTTGTTTGTAAGAACGAGGCAACAATCTTCTCGTTAACCCAGACAGAAATAACGAAGTTAACCGAAAGCTGGTGCGGATCTTATCTTACTCGCAAACCATTAATGAAAAATACTGTTGAACAAAAGAGACTCTTCGATATCAGGTTTTAAATAACAAAGGTGTTAATTTTTCTTTAAATAATAAAATATAATAAAAGCTGTTGGTGGACTTTCAATTAAAACATAAACATTAAGTCAGGTTGTGTTGTATTTTATCAAAATATTGACCATATTATTTTGAAAATATAGATCCAAGATGTAAAGGGTTTAATTGAAATCCATCCATTGCACTCCATCAATGCTCTTTCTCTTTATTGTTTTAAATGAACATTCACGTTTATTTTAGTCCTGAGGAGGAGTGTATTTTTTCTCAGCCGTTTTTTGAATAATGATTGATGATTTACTCAACTTTGGGCACGTCTCACACACGATCAACTGATAAAAGACTGATAAAAGACAGAAAAGCTAAAATCATCATGACGAAACATCACGAAAGAAGAAAATTGTTATACATCCATTTTTGTTTGTGTGCGTATTTGTTTATTTGTTTGTTCATGTCAACAATAAGTGATAGATGGTCTGTCACAACAAATAGCTACAAAGGATTGTTTAAAGTATGCATTCACTTTTGCCATTATCACAAGTCAGGTCAGTATCTTCAAATAGTATTGAACAAATATCTGAAAGCGCCAAAATGTTTATCAGTGCAAAAGTCTAAAAATTATGTATTAAGTTAAAAAGTGATTATTATTATTATTATTATTATTATTATTATTATTATTATTATTATTATTATTATTATTATTATTATTATTATTATTATTATTATTATTATTATTATTATAGAGAGTGTTTATCTGGCAATTTGAAACCATCAAACTTTTCGGTGAAAAGGGTCTTATATATACACGTTTGAAAGAACGAGGCATCGCGTGACATAATGCTCGGTTTACATCATGAAGTATTGATGGTCTCGAATAGGCAGTAAACTGTATGTTTACTTCAATTGAAAATGACGTAATGGCTGTTTTAAGTCAAAAAAAGACAAATATAGAAAGAATTTATGAAAATTTGTGGGGGAGAGTGAATTTTTAGCAAAAGAAAAGAGGATTACCAGCACTTGAGACGGCCTTAGTACACTCCTCCGTAATATTTAATTTTTTTCACCCTGACTATTCATCTAGCATCTGTTTCTTTTGTATCCTGTATCATAGGAATTTATCACTTACTACAAGTCCTAAGTATACTATCCTGTGTTTCTGCAACATGTGGTCTGGCATATTGCTTTGGAGCCGTTTTGGTACGCAAACTCGTACGAGCTAAACTTTACGTCCTGTCAGTGATGTACTTCATCACAGGTATGAACATTTCTTTTCTATCTCATCATTCTTTCATATCTGCGAAAAAGAAAGGACTCCGGGGACAACTTGGGGACGCCAATGAATAATCCTTAAAGCCCAGGTTCTATTTTAATTTCGTGGGTCCCACGAAATTAAAATTTGAGCGAGAGAAGATACAAACAGAAAGTAGTTTTCACTAAAAATTTAGTATTCAAGTGTTAGTTTTCTTCTAAAACAGCACAAAAACGCTTATATTATACAATAATAGCTGTTATGGATAACCATTTAGCAGAAAAATATGATTCTTAAGAGAAAGTTCTGGTAAAAGTTTACCAGAGTGTCTGTGAGGATTGCTAAAAAAAAAAAAAAATAGAACCAAGAGAAGTTCTGTAGAATTGTACAGAACATAAGTAAAAATATTAAAGAATACATTCTTATTATCTTCGTTGCAGTAAACTGTATCTGTGCATCGAATATTGCCACTAAAAATTGATCGTGATTCTTCTTTTAATTTCTTTCCATGTTGTTTTGATTTGAAAATGATGAAGAATTGTTGAAATAAGACAGACCAGCTAACTTTCCACGGTCAACAAATTAATGAAAGGCGCGATTAATAAAAATTATTGTAAGTTTAAAATAAAAAAACATTATTTTCTGGTCCGCATAATTCATGAGCATGAAGCACGCTGTGACATGCCCCGAGTGTTCGAACTCAAAATGCTTGATACCCTGGGTAGTTCTGTTATCCTTTAAAATAACGATGCATAGATCCAACCACTTCGTACCCAGAATCTCTACACATAGCTAAATACTTTCGTATGAAGGAAATGGAATTAATATACAAAAATCTTCTCCTAAAAAGTCCTCTTTTGGTTTTCATCCAGCGATAGACCTTTCGTAAATTATGTCAGAACACGTTTCAATTTGTTCTTGCATGTTTCCAAAATTTCTAGTTGGGTTTATCAACCATTTTGTTTGCAAACTGGTAACTCCTATGCTAAGAACCCATTATACAATGTTTTGAACTTTTTAATTATTGCAGGTAAAACATATCATACATATATGCTCAGATAATTGCGTCATTTGTCTCCAAAACATGTTGTTTTCCGCTGCCATCTTGAAAATAACAGGATGATGAAAGGGTTTTTAAATCGTTTTGATTGGTGTAAACAAATCGTTTTGATTGGTGTAAACGAAAAACATTGCTTCCAACATGTTGCAAATGATGACCCATAACAGGATAAGAGTACAAACGCCTAGTGAAATGTTAAAACAGAACATACACGTGAACGACCCAATCACTTAAAGTTCGTCAAACTGTATGAGCACGCGCATTGATGTCTGGGGAAAAGGGTGAAGGAACGAAAGTATTTTCAGTTTTGATAACTTGCAAATTGCAAAAAATTTTCAGCTTCCATCTTCTTTTGTTCCTGATGACGCTATTGGCTAAAACTTGGGACTTCTCATCTCAACAGCCCAAATATTTAATTGTTTTATTTTTTAATTCACAGGTGTTTTGGTTGGTGTGCAATGTGTCTTATACTATGTGTGGGCACATAAACCTATAGAAAATACCAATGTTGAATATGGATGGCCGTTATATGTTTCAGTTGTATCGACGATTTTATGTTTCATGGGAGGTTTTTTGTCTTTGGCCTTTTATCGCAAGGAACGTGATAAGTATTTGCTCATTATAAAACCTTCCGACATCTCTCCCCAAGTAAAAATGTCATACCACAAAGAACTAACAAGAACATGAACAATAAATGAAGTCTGCTCATATCGTAATTGATGAACAAGTAGTGGAAGAGCATTTCCAAAGGTTTCTTTCATTCTTACCTTGCGTAACAATTATCACTGAATCTAAACAGCTCCGTAATTGCCGATAACGGCGCGTAAATCCAAGATTTGATGTTTTACATGTACGCGAAAAGAAAATGTTAAAAAATATTGATACCATAGCAACCACTGAAAGATTATATCCAGTCAATTTTATTCGTCCGTATCATCGAAAGGGCCCTGGGTTAGATGTTGAGATTATATCAAATGAATTGTTGGCAAGAACATAGAACAACTGATCGGCAAGAACATAGAACTACTGATCGGAGATAAACTAAAAGACAGGCATAAGCCTTTTCTTTCATTTTGCTTATGAGAGATGCATAAACAGCAATTGTTGTGCTTGCGAGAAGGGATGCCGTATTTTAAGATGTATATTGCATTTATTTATTACGTAGCGTGTGGTCTCTGTATGCTTTAAGTAAAAAAACATTTCATTTTGATAAGATAGACCTTTCATAAATTACGACATAACATCCATCGCCTCATTTTCAATGTTTATAATATTAAGTAACCAGTGTAGCGTGTAAAAACATTTTCCAGTTTTGCTCCATAAAATGATTTTATAGGTTATACTAACCATTCGATAATAACTCCATATATTTGTATATTTATAAAAATGCAGTGTTGTAAAAACTCTTTATTTCTCCCTTCTTGTCACCAAAAGGCGAAATCACAGAGGATTGAATAATGTTTACGTCGAACTATTACAGATATTTAATTTTAAGATTTACTGAAAAAGTCATTTTGTGCCATAACTCAAGGTCAATATGGGCCCCAAACGGCAACAGTTAACGCCAAACATTTTTACATTTTTACTCATAGGATACCAATGAAAATCAGGTAACAATATATATTATATACCAGAGGCGGATCTAGAGGGTATGTCGAAATTTGTGGAGGAGAGTGTTAGCCATTAAACCATAAAAGAATAACGTGCAAGTAATCCCATTGGTGATACAGACTGAAAACAGAAATTAGGTTTATTTGCTCCTCCACAATTTTTGACTAGATCTGCCGCTGTATATTATATACTATATAAAGGTAAGAATGAAATTATTGTCTTTTCTTTGGTATGAAAGGCTCTTAATTTCGTTTGGTTAAAGAAGACAAATTTTGAAAGATGACTTATAAATTGTTGGACACATGATAACATAAATTGAATAAATCAAGACAAAAGAACTTTAAGGCGGATTTACACATCAAATATTTTTATCGAAAAAGTAGAAATGCAAACAACTTTTCACTGAGAAATTCATTGTGGCGTGTAGTAGTATCAGTTCAGTTTAACCGGTGTCGTATGTCGTATGTCGTATGTCGTATGTCGTATGTCGTATGTTTTTGTAAAGGGGACAAGTCATTATTGTTCATTTTGAAAACGAAGCGATGGATGTTGTGATTTTATTTATTGTATTTATATCGAAAACAACTTAAACGCGATAATTTGTCTTTCAACATGAAATACATGGCCGGAATACACGACTCTGTTCATACAATTTGTGCAACCTATAACTCTTTGAGTGATGATCTTCCATCATCGATTTAATTTTGTACCTAGTGATGTGGAGGAGCGAAATATTAACTGACAAAAAATGTTAGCATCGAAAGCTGGGGAGACCAACAACCTTTCAAGAAGAACAGCGATTGTAAGAGGAGATTAAAAGTATTATAAATCTACAAATAAACAACACCGATTTTGCTTTTCAATATTATAACGAATCCCCCATAAGGATATAAAGAAGCACGAGGATTAAATGAACGAGGCCTTGAAGAATGGGCAAAAAAACATTAGAAATTAAAGAGAAAGGTGGGATATTTTTCTACGAACGTTTAACGCAATAGTCACAAATTTGCCGCAAGATTAGCATTGACATTTTCTATGACATGATTTTATGCTGTTTCTTCTTTTCGTATTGCGCTTGCATTGGTAGCGTAGAAATGAAACTGAAACTGCTTTCAAGCACACACAATTTAAACATCTAGAGATGGAGATTTATAAATACCTTATCGGACAAAACTTCGTCGTCGGACAAAATATTCGACACCTAAAGATATTTCCGTCCGCTTTTTCCGACGAAAATGTTCTTAACCTCAATTTAGGAAAACACTGATGAAGTTTTTTTAGGGAAAGATCAATATACGCGTATAAAAACTAGTAAAAAGTGAACAGGAGTCATTGGTGGTTATTATTTGACATTTTGAACCTACTTTGATGCTTATTAAATGGTGCTTATTTGATATATCAAGAAATCAGAGTATATATCCTCAAAACTTCCAAAACCACCTACTACCTAGACCTTAACAGAGAGGACGACCACCTGTCTCTTTAAGACAGAGAAAGTGTAAGGGAAATAGAATTTCCTTTCTTCGCTTAGCGCAGTGCTAAGATGGTGCTTATCATTTTATTGAATTTGAGCCTCTGATGCTTATAAAGGTGATACTTATGCTCTGATGCTTATAAAGGTGATACTTATGCTCTGATGCTTATAAAGGTGATACTTATGGAGATTAGGAGAATTGCGGAGAATTAAAAAATAGAAAAAGCTCAAAATGTCTGGTTTTTGAACAGAGTATGCGTCTTCCTAGAAATTTTCGCATGCAATAATTTCTTAATCTAGACAATTTTCAAAAGCAAAAATATTTCAAGAATACCAAAGCAGCTTATTAAAATATGTGAAAATCAAGCTCTCTGAACGACGTTAATAACGTGTCCGGTAAAATGGTAAAGCCTTATAAATTGAGCTCAATTTCCCAAAAAATGTTCACTTTTAGATGAACATTTTTATTCCATTATTGAGAGTAAAATATTGAAATATTGAGTAATAAATAAATATTGAAATATTGAGTAATAAATAAATAAATAAAATTACTGTTTTTATCCTTTTTTGTCACCTTATGTCCATTGCGTTCGTTAACTCACACGTAAAAAAGATAGTTGGTCATTCACGTGATTTCTGATCGCGTTAATTTTTGCGCCGCGTTGAAATAAGCGTCGCGATTTCGTGGTATTGGCGCTTCCAGAAATTAAGCGCCCTTGATGACTGCAGAATGCGTATTTCCGCAGTTTTTATGATATTGCCAACACTTACGCTACAAAAACTATCACCAAGATCAAAAGCGTAAGATCATATCGAATCTTTAAATCACCGTCTGGAACAATGGGGAAAAGGTGAAATTGATGCAATAATACAGGAAGTCGTACATATTCAACGTAAGTTTTTCTCTTCAACTAAACGAAAAATTACTAAGGATATTTCCAAAAAAATATTCGAACCTTGTTATGGACTCTCCGTGAAGCAGGAGTACTCCAGTATTCCGAAACAGTTCTCAGAGAGGAAAACACCCAAATGCAGCTAGTATTGACAGACTACTTCTTTGAATCAATAGATGAGAGGGATATTTTTAGTGCTGCACTACGGACAAAGGATTCTGAAGGACCGTCTGGGAAAGATCCGATTTGTATCGGAGGGTAATCTGTTCCAAAAGCTTTGGTACCTCTAGTAAGACCTTTCCCGAAGAAATAGCCTGTTTCACCTGAAATATTGCCACGAAATCATACCCCTGGAGCTATTGGACCTATATTTCATGTCGTTTAATAATAGCCATAGACAAAAACATTGGGGTGGGAGAGGTTTTATGGCGTATAGTAGGGAAAGTAATTATGTCCCCAAGAGAGAAATTGTGTGGGCAAATAAAATTTCTATTTTTTGAAATAAACGCCCATTAAAAGCCTCCCTCCAATATAAAACCCGAAAAATTTAATAAACGCCCACAGGGCCGTTACTTGAGAAAACGGTACAAAACTTTCGGCAACGACTTGGTGTATCACTACCATGAAAAAGACCCGTCCTATACCTAAATATAACACGTCATACATGAAGAAGACCCTTCATATGCCTCAAAGATAACACGTCATACATGAAAAAGACCCGTCGTATGCCTTCGAAATATCACGTCATGTAAAACACGACACGTACCTGCTTACATGATATGTATGTCATATGGAACAGACCCAATACTTAAAATACAGTGTAATAGCCTGTAATACAGTGTAATAGCCTGTAATACAGTGTAATGGTCTGCAATACAGTGTAATAGTTTGTAATACAGTGTAATAGTTTGTAATTAAGTGTACGGTAAAAGTAGTTCACTTCGAAGCGGCCAAAGAACGAATGTTTTCTACGATTGTGTTGATTTCTTGATATGTGTTTGTATATATTATAGAAAAATGGGTTAATGAAAGGGTTTGAAGAACAGTAGATTATCGGTTGAATATTAAGTTTGCAGGGATGACCTTTTTAAACGCGTTGACATTATTTGTCATATTGTTGATTGCGTTCTTGAAAGGTTTGGCGTAATTGTAAAGTGTTGTGTTGTCAGTAAACTAGATAGATTGATATTGGGGTCAAAGGTCATGTCGATTAAGTAAAAATTAAGGAGTGCAGGAACAAGTATAAAGCCCTGTGGAGCACCGAAGCCGTTCGTGAGATGTAAGAAGTTTTGTTATCAATTTGAACAGAGTGGCTTCAATCAGAAATGTAACTGAGTTTTTCAATAAGGACGTTATAATCTTTAGTGTCGTATGCTTCTGAATAATCTGCAAAAACAGCAAGAGTGATTACGGTTTTATTCATCACTTTTAAAATGTCATCTAAGAGCTGACAGTGGAGATTGAGCGAAGAAAGTCATGTTGTCTTGATTGTTATAGACATGATGATTCTATATATTTGGTGAGTTGCTGCGTAACAACTCTCTAATAAACTTTTAAAAGAACCGAAAGAATTAATATTGGGCAGTAATTGCTGAGATTGGTTGGACTTTGATATTGGTCTTGTCTCGTATTCGTATTTTAGTGCATTTCTTTCAGTTGTGGTGCGATTGCCTTGCACCTTGAGAACATTGATTGGATTAGGATCAAAAAGTGTTGTTGTTTTTTACCGAATGTTCAAGTAATCAAGAGTCTTTTATCAGAACCTATTAGTTCAAGGAAGACGTTAAATCAGTTCGAGTTACTGAAAGTTCGAGTTTAAAATCTGAGCAATAATTTCAACATACACAGCCGTTAAATAGGTGGCCACTACATCGCAAGTTTATGTTTTCGAAATTACCAGTACGAAGTTTCTTCCGTTTAGATTTTGTGCCATTTTTTGCAGCGAGGTCAATAATTTGTCCTTATTCTTAACTAAGTTGATACTGTTGATATTATTCTTTGGGACACCTCGGGTTACCTCTTTAGAGATCCTTTCTCTATTTTCTACTACACAGACTTCTGACTATGCTTTGACGAATTTCTTAAGAATATTTTCGAAAATTTGAATTTAAAAAAATAGAATGTTATCAAAACATTCAAAAATGCGAAAAACTCGCCCAGAATTTCTAAAAAGGTAAAGTTCGAGATAACGAGAGAGAGAGACAATCACCCTGGATACTCGATATCGAGAGTCGTCTGTAGCTGTCTGTAGGAATTATTGAAGCCAAATAAAATAAAATTCATACTACAATAGCGAGACAAAACTCAAACTTTGTTACCGGCTGTTCTGATGCAGCGATGATTATCTTCTTCAAGTGAAGCTGCTGTGGCCCATGTTCGAGTCGCAGTGTCATGTCGATACTTCACTCCAATGCGTATCAGCCCATCAGGAGCCATCGGCAGACTGCAAGTCGGCGAGCGGAAGAAACTCAAAACTCCCGCTTACTTACTTACTCAAGACCGTTTTCCATTCGGGTGTCTTTTTTCTTCGCGGACATTCGACTGAGCATGCGCAATTCGAAAAATGTTTGTCCTACGACATGGCATTGTTGAGTAGTCTTTGGAGCGGATAAGTAATAACCCCTACGGTTTATTTCACACGCCATATAACTTGACATATGTTTCTTGTATTATGTTCCCAACATTTGAAGCGATCAATTTTTATGAAGTTCCAATAGTAAATAGGGAGTCGCCTGTGACGAAGTAAGTAAGAGTTACCCCTAATCATTCAGCTGGACTTTCAACTTTCCTTCTTGATTATTACACTATTATTATGCTATTACACTGTATCTTACAGGCTATTTACATGTGATGGACGACATATATGGGCGCCCATATATGTTGTGTGCTATTAGTATATATTACAAGTTATTACGCCGTATTACAGATTATTTGGGTACTGTATGACACGCTGTTTATGTTCGATGGACGACTTATATTTTATGTACCGGGTCTGTTCCATGTCTGTTTCACAACATACATATCGTGTAAGTGGGTAAGTGTCGTGTTTTACATGATGGGATATTTCGAAGTCATACGACGGGTCTTCTTCATGTATGACGTGTTATGTTTGATGTATACGACGGCTCTTTTTCATGGTAGTATACACCAAGTCGTGGCCAAACTTTCTCTCGTGACTTCGCGCGAAATATTTCTTCGTCTTGTGGAACCCAGAATACAGTGTGTTTCTCTTTATCCATAATGGTTTAATCCAAGGATTTTGAACTTTACGAAAGCAAACGGTGTCAGGTAATCGAAATTTAACCGATATCTTAAGTAGAACGAGACTCATTTGTTACAAACAATGGTAATGATAAAATAGTCTATGAATTTTTAGCATATTTATATCTTATCAAACTTTTGCTGAAGGAAAAATGTTCTTAATATGTCCTTAATTTATACACTATTGAATATCTAAAATTCGAAATTCAACGAACTTTGTTGACATTTTCCCATTTTAATCATAGTCATAGGAGAGAAAAAGATAGTCTGGTTACGTGGGCCATATCTCGCGGTGGGCCGTTTTTTTTCCCACTCAGTCTTCTTAAATGTGGCACACGAGATGGTAATTTAAAAATTGTTTGTTTACAAATGTAAAAGCTTTGAAATATTTAAGAGTCCTGAAATGCCTGGAGCTCTGGAATTGAAATTTTCTGTATAACTTGTGGAAAAAATGATTTTAACTCAGCCTGGAGAGAGAAGCTTGTGAGTATAGTGACAAGGGATCGCCAAATTGATCACAATTGAGGAAACATATAAGGTAGTTTCATCTAAGTTCAACAACTTTACAATCCAATAAATGAAAAAGGAAACCTAATTTACGTCCAAAAGGATGTAAGATATGAAATACAATATCCAAACAACATTAGTAATAAAAAGATAAAGACATTTCTTTACTTTGAAGATAGATAAACGGAAGAGAAAAGGAACGGAAGGATACGTCCGAGTTCAACCATATAATCTTTATTCGACACAACAATTTTCAAAACAATTTAGAGATAAAACACGGAACAGTGGAATAACAAATGAGATATCGTAAAAACCACGTGCCGTAATAATCCCAAAGGAAACACTAGAGGTGATATTTCTTTTCTTTACCGCTAATTACCCTTGAAACTACTCGTAACATTTTCATAACTATTACATCACGATGCAAACAAACTCTGATAATGAGCTGGTTATTAAGCATGTCGAAAACAAAATATCGGACAGGGGACGGGAAAACCTCTCCTATATGGAAATATGCAATCTTGCTTTTTCCTATCTAAACTAAAAAATAGTCAGCAAAATTATCTCGGAAAGTTTGTCAACGGATATTTGTTTATGTTTTATCTGTATTAGTATAGGGGGAATCTCCCATATCAGAATAGGGGAATCCCTAGCTCCATCTGCACTTTCCTTTCATGCCTACCCCCATATCCTTGGTCATGAAAAGTTTGGTAATTTACCACTAGTTTTAATCAGACACTGGCCCTCAGAAACCTGGTTTTATCTTACTTAGTGAATGCAACTAAACAACTAAAACTTTTTCTTTCAATATTAAACAATAATAAACAATAAACAATATAGAACTTAAAATATGAAATAACTCCAGATTTTATTTCAAATTTTATTCAAATTAAAATTAAGTTGGAAAGAAGATCTATAACTATCGTTGAAAATATTATTTGCTTCTTTGTATGCACCCGATTATATGTTAAGTCAGTCACTATTGTCCCAATTGACGCAAATACCATATTTTCGTATTTCATGTTTGCAATTACGTCGGCTTAGGGCTGCATAAAATATTTAAACAGAAGCTTTTTTTTCATCAAATGTTTCTTTTTTCTTTCATGGTCAATAGTTGCTTGTTCAATCGAAGTTCAAAATTCTCCTTTTTAGATGCTATGTCATGTCTTCCTAACTGTAACCACTTTATAAGAGAATTAAAAAACACTAAGCCTTATACTTATACAGAAAAAACGTAAACTGATACCCATTGACAAACTTTCCAAGAAAATTTTACTGACTTTCTTTTTTCTAAAGTTGGAAAGAAAAGAAAAAAGCAAGATTTAATATAAGAAGATGCTTGTAAAATGTTTCTAAACCAAGCAAAATGGTTTGAAAATGTTCCTTTTTTTTACAAAAATGTATTAAACATTTTGTAAGAAATTTTCCTTGAAAGAGTTTTTTTGAGATGGAGGTTTGGAAGGCGTTGAAGAGATAGAGTTTGTGTGTGTATACGTTGGAAGGTGTAAGATGTTAACCTCTGGATATGTAATCACAGCTTCCTCGAGGGTATTTATATAATGGTGGTTATGATGATCATGTTATCGTCATCATAACCATGACACGTTTTCCGTGCTTGAATGTAATCTCAGTTTTTGCAATTTTTAACTTTGAGGAAGTATTTATAAGGAAGGAAGAACTCTTTTTACGGTAGCATATTTTAAAATCATGATTACTGTATGCATGCTCAGAAATTTTCTGCAGTTTCTGACTATTCCATTTTTGGGAGACACATATCACACTTCGCCTTCATGAAAAATTTCTCTTTTTAGCTGTGTATAACATATTTATTGGAAATCTAATTTTATTTTTACAGATTAACAAACAAACAATGGATAGTTCTTCCAGTGAATCTAGTGAATGTATTGTAAAACAGAGAAAAACGAAAATAGTTACATTAAACTTATCAAGTTCCACTGAGGATGAAGGAAAAGAACGTGTAAAGCCAAGTTTACATAAAATAGATCAACATAAAGATGATGATCAAGTACAGATTTTAACACGAAAAAAGAAAATTTTAAACAGGTTTTTGTCATCTGACTCTGAAGATGATTCTTATCATCATATCTCAAATAGCACACAACCTATTCGTAAATCCTTACGTTTAAGAGAATGGCAGTCTAACTGCCTACAAAGTGTAAATGAAACTACATCAATACATCAAAACGAGCCGCTTGTAAATGAACAGAGTCATACCACCAAACAAGCAAACCAATTGGTTAGTGAAGATAATCTTGATGATGAGAGGGAAAATGTTAATATAGCTGATGATAACAATGATGCACCATGGACACATACAAAAAAAATGAGGAGAACTTTATGTCTCTCCAGTGATAGTGGTAATGAAAAGACAGACAATATCTCAAACAGGAAGCCAGTTTGTAAATATTCACTTTTAGAAGAAAAAAGGTTGTTTAAACTGAATCAAGGAATAGACGCAAATAAGAGCAAAGAACTTCTCCCTCCAAACAAAAAAATCAGAGAGTCGGTTAGATTGAAAGCTAAAGCAAACAACAAAACTCCACTTCAACTGAACAGAAAGAAGTTTTCCGAATGTGTTTCGGATAATATGTCAAGTGACGAAAATGAAAGAGCACTGAAACAACTGACGAGCAGTCTGAAGAAAAAGCGAGAAGGCTACAATTTCATTTATGAGTAAGTAGCTTATTATGCTTTGTATGATATGAAACCTTTGTTGGTGACTGTTGTTTTTCATTCTGTATACTTTAATTGTAGGCGTAGTAGATATAATGAAGATATTTCCTTCAACGTTTATGATAATGTTTATGAGAAAGACTTCATTGATGATGAGTCTGACAACAGTGACAAAAGTGAACGTAAGAAAAAGGTCAAAAGGAAGAGAAAAAAGTCAAATAAAAATGAACATGCCAGTTCCAAACGGAAATTATTTTTAGAGAGTGATGATAGTAATGTGGAACATGAAAGTGCTAAAGTGTATTTTGAGGACACTAATGAGGGAAATGATAACCAAGACATTAATAATGATTATGTTTCATGCAGAAGTAGGAGAGAAAAACGAGAAAGTAATTTTTCAAAAGAATTAAAAAAGTTGAAACGTAAAAGAGCAGACAAGAAGCTTTCTGTTCATCAAAGCGTGAGTGATTCAAGTAGTGGTTCTGAAATAGCACCTGTAAAAGAAAGTTATTTTGAGGAAGATCGTGAAAATTCCTCAGATGAAGCATTCATTGATGATGATAGTTATGGCGATCACTCTGACGGAAGTAACAAAGATCATAGTTGGACTGCCATAGCACAAAATATCTTGATAAACATTCATGACAAACCTTCCAGTGAAGAATCACACATTTTAAAAAAAAATTGTCTCAAATCTTATCGTAGAATTAAAAGTGTTTGTGATGACATTTATCATGGTGATAGTGATAGTGACAATAAGTCATCTCAGAATTTGACGACCAAAGAAAAAGAGCTCTTTCAATATGTACTGGCAAATAATGTGGAAGCAGTCAAAAGCTTTACAGGACTGAGTAATTATACAGGTCTTTTATACAAAGAAAAGTTAACTGCATTACATATAGCTTCTATGAATGGTTTCCCTGAAATGATTGAAGTTTTAATAAATCATGGTGCCAATACTTGTACTGTAGATGGCTTGAATTTACTTCCGATCTCATATACAGTGTTACACAAATTCCCAATGTGTTTTGATTATCTCCTTAAACATACTAACATAACATATGCTTGCAGACACACAAGGAAACATTGTAATGGATCCAACCTTATGCATTTACTGCTGACGATACCAAAGGATGTAGATTCCTTCAAAGAAATGGAAAAAAACATCTTGGAATGTGTAAAGATATATCAGTGCTACAACAAAAAAGCATTTAGAAGGCATGCACTTGAAGCTAATGATAAGAGACTCACTCCTTTCATAATGGCAATAATAAATGATCAACCCATGGTAAATGTTATAAATATCATCTTTCGAAAAGATTTTGTTACTTACTTAACTTATAGTTTTGTTGTTTATTTTAGGTTGTGAAGATCATTCTTGATGTGGTTTTTGAGAAGGAATTGGATTCACCATTAATTGAATTTCCAAATAATGAAGGAGAGACTTTTTTACATTTTGTGGTTCAGCATTCCTCCCGTTGTTTAGCAGAAATCATACCTTTTTTTATTGGTGATATCAATGCTAAAGATCTTAATGGTAAATTGATTTATTTGGATTTGTTTTGTTTTCTAATCATCACCAATTTTACCTTGTGACACACCCTTTTATATCCTTTGTCACGTATGATAATAGGTTGGTACTGTCCAATTTTTTTATGATTTTCATTTTGACTCATTCTCAGGATTTACTCCATTAATGTATGCTGCCGAATTGGGGAAAGATGAGTGCTTGGAAATACTTCTGAACTTTAATGCGTCTATAACACATACAGTAAGACTTTCTTTTAACCGTAGCCAAGAAGTATATGTTGATATTGAAGTTTAATAAATGATTCATTAAGAACAAGTTTTGTTCTTTTCACTGATTTTCTGTTTGGAGAATCAGATTTTTTTGAAAGCAATCGAAGTTGTGATTGTATCATGGTAACTGTGTTTATTTATCTTTAGCAAAACCTGTTGATTTAAGAAAAGGTCTATTGCAGTCAAAACTCTTGTCTTTAACTTACCTTGTTTTTGAATGCTATGTTTTTGGGCTGTTTTTGCACCTTAACTACTATTTTTAGGACAAGGAAGACACTACACCATTACATTTAGCTGCTGCAAATGGCAATTTAAAATCTGTTGAAATATTATTGGACAGTGGGCATCCTGTCGACTGTGTTGATCAGTATGGATGGCCACCTCTCCTGTATGCTAACTTCCAAGCAACGCAGTCTTGTGTGATCAAGTTGTTTAATGCTGATCCATTACAGATATTCTGTTTGAGTCAACTACTTCACAATGAAGATCCAATTCAAAGAAATAAAAACACTAAGGTAAGTTTTAATAGTTTGGTTTTTGAAAACTTTCATACTCGTACTTTCTGACTCCAGTCCAGGACTCCATACAAGCTGAGTCTCTAACATATTTTGCTAAGGTTGTCATATACTGATAACCAAAATTATATAAAAATTTCCTAACTATTAACCTCATAGTGACTGTTTTGGACATCTGTACTGAGAAAATAAAGCCCTCTGTCAATGTTAAGGTCTCGCTACATGATCAAACCACATTCTTCTGAGGGGTTCAAAAATGTTTATTGACGACATATTCATAAATAATTTTTATTTCAAATAGCAGAAACAAGCATTCGACATTCTATTCATTAAATTATCGAATTCTTCAAAAATTTGAGCTTATATTTTATGGAAGATCTTTAATCATTTTTTGGACTGTGACGTCATGAAAATCTTTGAACAACGATATTTCTATAATGGTTGGTTGACAACATGCCATCCCATACATATTTTTAATCATTTTTTTTAGCTCTATAACATGGTACTACATATTGTTTGCAATTCAGTGATATTGTTTTTTCTCACTCTTTGCGAGTGTGGGGTGGGCGGTAACTCGTAGGGAAAATGAATCTGTGTTATTACACATAGAGAAATTATTTTTTTTAAATTTTTTTTGTTGTTATATTTTGGATGGTCAATACCTACAAACACATACTATAGATTTTCTTGTAAATTCATTTAAGAGAGAACCATCATAGGCTTTTTTCTTTCCTTTCCAGTGGTAATGCTCAAGCTTTTTCGTTTTATTTTTTAGGTGATTCAAGATACTCTAATGTCGATATCACACATTGATGCTTATTACACATTGTTCAACGATTTCATTGGAAATCACTTATCATTGTTAGATAAAAATAACGTTGGCTTATTTACGAAAACTTGGCGAATGATTTTAAGTTTTGAAAATAAGGTGAAATGGTTACGAAGCAAGTAAGTTTTTACTCTTAAACATTTTTAGTAGCAATTGCATGTTTTGAGAACAATAAACGATTAATCACAAGTAACAAGGATAAATCATAATTAATTTTTATGAGTACAGAGATCAAGAAGGACAATTGTTACTGGGTAAATCATCATAACATAATTAAGAAAGTGTGTTGTAAATAGTTTTTTGTAGGCGGACTTCAACAATATACAGAAACTAGATGGCTTCATGGGCAAAAGGATATCTGCTTATACTAGCTGATCATAGAGAATAAAAGAGAACAACTATAACAACATGATAATATAGGGTGTTAAGTTTACTTAACTAACTTAACGCTAAACACTAGTTAACTACCCTTACCATCGTTATTTACACTTGAGTGACGACTCAAGCCTTGTCTCCTAGCCTTGTCTCAATACTTGTGTCATGCAAATTCTTAAGGTGTGTGTGGAGTTCCAAACTGGTAGCCTTGGTGGTATTGTGTTAGTTTTTGGGAGAATTTGGGATGCATTATGTTAAGTAACTGTCCTGGTTGACAGTTAGTTTAGTGGCTTTGGTTAAGAAACTGTCCTAGTTGATAGTTTGTGACAGGATAGGTTCACAAGATCGAAACTTACTGGCATGCAGCATAGTGTTGAGGTTTGGACAGTAAGAAAAACAATGCCCTTACAAGCAAAAGGATTTCTGCAAACAGGTGAAAATGCTGAAAATTGTAATTAAATAAAAGTTTTTTCTGGTGAAATTGGAACACATTCCACGGTTAAGGCTAACATAAGAAATATTATGGTTTCATACCACTAGACCAACTACCACTTATAAATTCTGCTAATCCCGGGTACCAAGAAATATCAAAAAGGTTATATAAAATTTGAATGGTTTTCGAAAAGTCTTATGCGTATATGTATATGTTTAACTTGAAAACATCTACACCTTGGAAATACATTAGAATATTTTAAAGACTTCACAATTTTGTCAGTATAAATTAGAATTATGTCAGAAAAAGCAACAGATCAAAGTCACATTAAAAATTGAACTTCAAAAACATGAAAAAATAATTACTATTTACAATACATGCGCAAAAACAAAAGTTGAATGGGTTTCGTCAAATAATATCAAGTAAGTACCGACGGCCAATTACATATTTGAAGCTTGAAATGTTGTGAAACAGTAATATTTTTTATGGCGGTCTAAATATTAAAACGAATAAGTATCAAAGATAACAAAAGATCAAATTTGAATGGGTTCAAAATGTGTATGTGTATAATCCAAGTAGGCCTGACGGTTGCTCAAAGCACGAAACTCTTATTGAAGAAACAAATCTGTTTTTATTGAGCCTAATATCAAAGTATATAGGTATACGTTTACCTTGAAAGCATGTAAACCTTGGAAACGAGTTTAATATTTTAAGGCTTAATAGTTTCATTTATATGACAGAAACCAAAAGATACATTGTTGCATAGACTGACTGAAAGACTGACTGACTGACTCAAATGATGATAAACTAGGGCTACAAGAAATATTTTACCAAAAATATAGAATAGAGAACAAATTCAAACGCTATGAAATTCAAGTTGAAAAACATAATAACAAAAAATAACCAGCCCAGGTCTAGAGTGGAAGCTGTGCTATGCATATCCAAAAAGCTATTATAAATCATGTTATACCAAGCAATAATTAATAATTCATATAATATAGTTATTCGCTATAAAACCACAGTAAATGAAAAGAATTACCTTTTCAAAAGCAATCTGCTTTCAAGTTTCAGTAAAACAACACTTACTTCTTTTATTTAAGTGGAGCTACTTCTTTCTCCATAAAATTTCTTTTACGTAGCAGTTAGTAATTAAATGTAAAGAAATTTTAAAGTTTCCAGGGTATAGATTCTTCTATATTTAGCGTTCTGTAATAATAATTTGATATCTAAAGCTGTTATCAAACGCTATGCAAGTACTACTGAGTTTGGGTGTAACTTGTGCGCCATTTTAAAGATGTTTTTGCATAGATGAGAAAACAAAGTGAACTTCAGTCTATGTTCATTGCTTAAGTTAAGTAGGCTAACTAGACCTAATAGCCAATCAAATGTCAGAAATTAGCTGTATGAACTGTTGAGGTTTGGATAAACTGTTGAGGTTTCGACAGTAAGAAAATATGAAAACAAAGCCAGTTGTAAGGTACTCAGAGCTGCGTAATTTTTTGTATATGAATATCGGTAATAATAACCAAGAAGTAAATGTATATGATGCCTTCCATTTCAGACATGACATGGCTAAATGGCATGTGACATACATCAATGTTGATCGTGAAAATGTGCTAGAATGTGCAGTTAATCGACTCTCAAATCTTCAAATTAATGGTCTGAATGTGAAATTCAATAAAGAGGAAGGTATTGGCATTAAAATATTATTTTAATTTTTTTTCTAATATTTCATGTTCATTCAATGTTGAGATTTTTTTTCAGGAAGTTGTTTGGGACCAAAACGGGAATTTTTTGATTCTTTGATAAAAGATATTACCAGTGATGACAAAAAACTATTGAAAAGAAATGAGAACCATCATTACAGGTTGGTACTGCACTTTTCGTATTTTAACTTATTTTGAGTTATATTTCTGTATATTTATCATGTAAATTTTTACAAATAGTTACAGACCCACCCTTGCTCCTCTCAAAAAGTGGATGAAAAAATAAAATCACAAAATAGGGAAAATAACATTTTACCATGTTTTAAAAAAACATGTGAAAAACATGTGTGGGATCTCATATTGACGATGAACCCTAACTGAGATGATGTTCAAAGATTATACCAACGTCACAGTTCCTTGTCCCTAATTTTTGGTCACCTATTATGGCCCAGTGGCCAAAATGAGGAACCTCTAATTACATCAGTTATCCCTATTGGTTAGCGAGATATTTGCCTTCAAATTTGGGTACTTTTGGGCTAAACAATGTAATAGATTCATGCTGATGTCACACGAAAAAATATAAATATGTATAAACAATATTTTTTATGTGAACTTAGGTTGCGCAGTCACACAAGAAAAGCTTGGTGACTAACCTTTCTAAAATAAATTTATTGTTTTTTTATTTTTTTATTTAGGTGTGACTTACGATTGCATATAAATATAATAAGATATGTTGCACAACAATATAGAAAGAATAATAAGATATGTCGCACAACAATATAAAAAGACTGGAAGTTGATGCTTGGCCTAGTAAATGCCTCATTATCTCCACATTCTGTTTAGTCTAATGCCTAGATCCTATTTTCTGGACCACGTGAAAAAGACCATCAAGCCATCTAAACTGACAAGAAACTGGAACGAAAGCAGAAGTAATAAACAGGATGCCTCACAGTCATCTCCCCTGCTTTCCTCTGACCGAGTATGTTTTGTCAACAGCAAGGATATTGATGAAATGTCAGATGTAGATCTTGTTGCTGCTGCAATAACATTAGAGCAATTGAACAAACCTGCTAAAGATTTAACTGATAAATATTTTCAACAAGATGAAAACACAGATGCCCTACTGAAAATGGTTGATGAAAAACTTCTTGGAGTAGTTAAGACACGCAATGTAGCCAGACGGAAGGTTAGTTATTTCCTTGAAAAACAGTGAGAATCAGTAGTAATTTGAAATCAATAGTTTGGATGTCAGCCTTGAACATGTGTTCTTGTGTCTATATGCCACCTTATATGCTGATATTGTTCCAAAAATACAAGTGAATAAAAATGAAATAACCAAAATATTCTTATTGCATACATGTCAGTCAGTTCCTGTCAACCCTATTAATATATATATATATATATATATGGTTTTTAAAACACTCTAATATCATTGAAATAATTTCTTTTGTGCTTGAGACCAAATATGAATCGAAAGATAAGTGATTTTACATTATTTATTTGAAATGGGAATAAAAAAACTCCTTTCCCAAAAAAATTATGATTTTTCAAAAGAAAATACGATTTTTCCAGTTTTTAGGTCCTGTCTCCAGCTCTTATATTTTCAAAAAACTAAAAGCTAATATTTGATGAAAAAAAGGTGACATTTCTATTTCAAGTTTTCATATTATTTGGAAAAATTTATGTTTTATATATTTCATCTAGACGTATGGAGACTACCGCATGGAATATAAACAATATTTGAAAAAAATTAAATTTATCGGCAAACTTGTTTCAGAAGTTATTCTGTCTGATGAGATAAATATAACAATGGAACTAAGCAAACCACTTATTAAACAAGTATGCTTTTTTGTTCTTCTTGTGTTTTATGAGAGTTTTTGTAAGACATATTTCTTCTTGAAATCCTCAATTTTTAAAGAATTACGTGAAGGACATTGCATTTCTTCTTTCAAAGTTAATTAGATTATTAGATCAGTGTGTGGCATTAGGGCAGTATTCTGTGTTCTGACTTATGTCACTAATTATTTGGAAATAACTTAATCTCACTACTTTGGCTGCCATGATGGTTTCAAATATCCAATTGCTATTGCTATTCCCCTTTTCACACACTTTTAGTTTTGTTAGCCTCAAGGTGATTGTGGTTCACAATGCACACAATAAATAAAACAAAGCTTGTATGCTTTACAGCTATTGATTATCCTCTAGATGGTCCCAGTCATAAAAGTTGTGACTGAAACACCGGAACACAGAATTGATTGCTAATAAAAGGAAAAACAAAAAATAATTATTTTAAATAATTAGAACTGGACTATTATTTCCCCACTGGTTAGTTTTGGTCTTTATCATTGTTTAATGTTGTCTGTGTTTATGTAAGATTATATTCTCTTTTACCTGCTAAGATATACAATGTTGTTATGTTGATGTTTTTTAAGCTTCTTGGTATACCTCTTCTACACCCAGAAGAATTAAAAGAAGTGGAACATCAGTTTCTCACTAATATCATGGAGAATAACATAAATGACTTGGAACTTCCTTTCTTGCACTCTGTTGTTAATCCATGGAATGGAAATCTGGAGGAAGTCATGTTAGGAAAAAGCATGAATGCCATGATTACTGATGAAAATAAGGTTTGAGTGAATTCATTTTTTAGTCTATCATGCCATACAATGAAAATTATGTGAAACAAATTAAGTCATAGTTTAATGTTTTAGCATGCATTTAGGATTTAGGAAACTTTTAAGTTTATAGCAAAGGTTAAAAAAATTAGATACCCTTTAACAGAATGGGTACTGAGGTCGTCTGATTTTTTTTCAGGGTGAATATCTAAATTGTGTTTCGGTGTTTCAGTTTGAAACTTCTGTTGCGAAGGAATTATCAGAATTCAAATCAGGATTCTACTCGGTAATTTTGTTTTCTTATACTTCGAAGGTGTTTGCAAACTTTTTGTGGTTGGTATACTTTCAAAAGATGTTTATAATATTCAGTAGTGGAATAATCATGTCAACTCTCATTATAGTCCATCTCCCCTTCAACTATCAGTATTTTTAATGCTGATGAATTTTCACTGTTGCTTAATGGAGTGAGTAACATTGATGTAGATGATTGGAGAAGAAACACCGAGGTATGAATTATTTACTAGAAATTGTTTACAAATTACCTTATTTCATGAAGTTAATACAGGTGGTAATTAACGCGGATTGAAAACATCTGTGTCAATTAATACTATGTTCATTTGTCTTCCGTCATTCTTATTGATTTGTAACGCGTTATTTAATGTATTTTCTTTTCATAAATCCTTCGAATGTTATGGGACTCTTGTTTTAGTTGTTTAATGCCGTCAATGCTGCCCAAGAAGGCACATTTAACTTTGACCTATATCCTTTCAAACATACACTGGTTTTGTATTTATGTTTGTACATTATATATACAGTGAAACCTGTGTTAACAACCACCTTTATAAAGCAACCACCTGTCTAAAGGGGTCACTTTCAACTGTATTAAACTACCACCTGTCTTAAGGGGCCACTTTCAACTGTATAAAACAACTGCCTGTATAAAACAGCTACTTATGTAAGGTCCCCAGAGTGGACATTATACACTGGTTTGAGTGTATATTTAAACAATACGTCTACTATATAACAAGAATTTGCGATTAGTTTTTATTTCCTTTGACCTTAAATCAAACATCAAGCATTCTTTTTCAAGCTGACACATATTTACTGACACTGACAATTTAATATTAGAATTTGTCGACCCGGCACACACTTTAAAAACTTACATTGCCCGTGTTAATTTATAAGAATAAAGTATGAGTAACTGACTTTGAATTGTTACGAGTAATGCAGATAGGAAAGCTCTTTTTTTTTTTGCCCTAACTCGGTTTGCCGATTTTTCTCCCAAGCTTACATGAGAAAGTTTACTCTGTGTTTCAAATTGAAATGATTTCTCCAAATATGTTAGTATTTCCTTTGAAAGCAATATATAGATTAAGAGGAATTTTACAATCACTCCACAAAGTAAAGATTCTAATCAATATTAACAAGAGGCCCTGGGGCCTGAAAGTCCGCGCGGTTGGGCATACCAGAAAAATAGTACACATTACCAAGGACAACTAGAACACTTAAAACACAGATAACATTCTGCGTGTATTTACTAAATTTCACCGCCTTTCTCCTGCGGCGACAAGAACTACATTTAAGAAAGAAAATTTGGGCCGAACAAAGAAGTCTATTGCGAATTTGATATCCTTTATAACTAGATTTTCAACCTGAAGTCCTTATACTGGAGTATTGAATAGAATTATTCATGTATTATGAACTCAATCTATTACAAAAAATGTTTAGTACAATGTAACAAAATATGTGCCAAAGTAAAAAACTGAAGAATATTTGAAGACAACTGAAGAATATATACTTCTCATGTGACAAAGATAGCTATGCAAAATTGAACAATGGAAATCATTTTTTGGAAATATCTTAAAGTAAAAAATCTGCTCAAGTTCAGATAAGGCCAACAAGAAGTTCAAAGACTTCGGACAAGGTAATTCTGACAAGGTCAAGTTTTTATGAGGAGTTCTGGCAGCAGATACGAGATAATACCAGAGATGATGCCACCAACGAAGGACCTAAAAAATAAATTATAGAACTGTTATACAATCTCAGATCCACTAGTGATGAATTTCTAACTAATTCTCACAAGTATTTTTAGAAATTTGATTAATTTAAAAAGAAATTCTGCAATATCCCATATTTTGATAATCTCCCAAAAGTTATTGGGGAAAAATTCACACATTTGAGATCAAAAGGAAGTGTCGTAGGAATATTCGGCTTAGGTGCAGTTCACTCCTGCAACAATTATCTTGCCCTGCAAAAATGATTCACAATGAATCATTCTTTGGAACCATTACAGGTTGATAGTCTGATCCATAGTAGCAGTTTTCATGCAATTTTAATTTCACGAATTGAAATAAAATAAACTGTTTCCAGGAATTTAATTTCGTTAATTTTGCAAATAATTAGTCTTCAAATTTTTTTAAAATTAAATATTACCATGGATACGTTGACAGACGTTGAGGCAAAAAGTATTCTTTTCTTTCACAAGAATTTAATTTTAAGAATACGTGAAATCCATTTTTTTTCCAGTGAAATTTTCTTACCACCTTGAAGTATATATTTGTTATATATACAGTAAAGCCTGAAAGAAATTGATGCACCTGTGAAGGAATGAATTTTTACATAAAAATGCAAAAGATTTGTAAAGTCTGCTACATGAAGTCATTGTCTTCAAGACAATTTGATAGGGAAAGCTAACAATCTTAAGTGGAAATGTAATGTTTCTTTCTTTCTTTTGGATCATTTTTATCAAAATAAAATGATAAAAAGTCTTTTATTCTCGGATTTGCTCTGACAAGTTCAATAGAAACTCCATCACATTGTCATATTTTTGGTTAAAATTTAAAGAGCGTATTAGGAAAAAATAGAATTTTTAGTACATAAACGAATCGGTTAATACACCGATATAGTCAAAACAACAAGAACTTTATAAGAAGAAAAAAATTACCCAATATCAAGTTTCATATCAATTATTTTCTTTGATTTATTTGACTGTTAATATTAGTTCAAATTGTGTGTAGGAGTGCTGCTATTTAAGTTTAATTTTTGTCATCCCCCAACAACCATCATTATCCACTATGTAAATTTTCATTCATGTTTTTTTTTTGTTTTTTTTTTTAAATAAAATTAGGAGAGTAAACAAGTCTTAAGTTAACACAGGACACCCACCCAACAATTTTTAAAAGTACAGAAACTGCCACTACAACCAGGGTCTCTTTCTACTCCATATTATGTGTGTGGTGCGGGTGTCAAGTGAATTTATATAGCTAAGAGAACGCTATATGGCTACCTGTTTTAAGACACCCAGGAAATATTTGGTGTATTTTTGTAGTTTCATCAACAGAAAATTTGTGAAATTTTAAGTGTGTCACACACTTAAAAGGCCACAAAAAAGGGGAAAGGAGGGACAAGAGGAGGGAATAAAAATTGAAAATGGGATTGAACAGTTTCTCACAAAATCAATGTCATTATAAAAAAAAAGTAAGAATTTTCTAACCTTGAGTGCTGCACTGTGTCGTTCTCTGGAACACAAATTAGGATTGCACGTTTTCTGTATTTTAGGCCGCACTCAACAATAATTAAATTACTTTATATAAGTTGTAGTGTACCATTCATACATTAACCACGGTTTGTGGACAGCCTCTATTCCAATGTTTTGCGGAATCAGCCAGCAACTGTGGACAAAAATCTTGGAATTACGTACAGACGTACGGACAGACAAACGCTAATGAAAGATCAGCTGCTTTCCGTGCTGACCAATAAGTGCTTCTAAAATCGCTAATACAAGCTTGCATGAGAATGTTTACTCTGTGATTCAAAGTCAAATGATTTTTTTTGTTTTGTTGAAAATCTTTCAACAGAACCCTTCTCCACATAATCAGTAAACCTCCTCTTCCAGTTTGAATGAATTTGCTTTTGTCTAGTGATTTTGCATTTTGCTGTAGAAATGTTATGTTTCGTTTTCTATTTTAAGTATGTTGGGTGGACTGCAAATTCTTCAGTTATTCAATGGTTTTGGAAAACTGTACGTTCACTGAAAACGGAAGAAAAGTCTCTGTTGCTGAAATTTGCAACTGGATCACCTTGCGTGCCTGCAGGTGGATTCAGTCACTTGATGGTAAAGCTTTCCTATGTAGTAAAACCTAATACTGAGACTTTCTAATACTGAATTTTTTAACAAACAGGAATTTACTCGAACCGTTAATATTATTAGTTATAGGAAGTAACTGGTGTTGATTATAATTTCATAACTGCCTTCCTTGTAGTAAAGGGAATTAGTGACCTTTTACAATGATGAAAAATTATGTGGCTTCTATTATTCAAATATAGGGACTAAATGGACCAACTTTATTCACAATTGGGAGAATGAATGGAGAAGATAATAAAGTATGAATTTTCTAATTTTCTTTGTGATGACAGTCATTCATTCCTCACAATTTTTTTGTGGTTCGTTTTTTGTAGATAAATATTAGAAAATACTAAATATTTACTATTTGGTGTTCAATAATTTCTTTTATTAAAGTTTCAACAGACATTTCCTTAGTTTGTCTTTTTTTCACACCCCAAAAAATGTGGGAGTTTATAAGGACTGAACTGCAAAAATTCCATGTTAGGCTATTCTCCATGACAGTTAATCTGTGTAAAAGGATGAACATAAAAATTATTAATAATTACTAAAAAGTAGATTTTAAAAACAAAATTTTGCCATCTTCAAGAAATGCATAAATCTCCTTTGATATTATCTTAAAGGAGAATTGAGGGCAAAAATACAATTTGGCTTAAAATGATATACTTAAAACTTTCCAAAAATGTACATTTATTTATCCCAAAATTTAGGGTTTTTTAAAGTCACATGACAAATTCTGTGATGTAGACTGGCAAATAGTTTATTTACATAAGAAGGAATGCATGTGCTACAAGTGAATCATTCTTTTTCTTCAGTGGAAAGTTTTTCAACATTCAGAAAATATGTTACTACCAAAAATATATTATTCTCTATTTTTAATAAGACATTTTCATTGTTTACATTCCTGTGTGTATTCATTTTCACGAAGTTTTCCAAAAAGTCAGCAAATCATTCAACTCTGATTACACATGGGATGGTTCCTACCAGATAATGTAAATAGCGCAACATTGGGTATTTGTTAAGTTTTCCTGGAATGATGGAAAGTTGTGTGAGTTTTAAGTCAAAAGTAATCGAAAGACAGATAAGCTTTTCGATAAGTTTTGATAAGAAACGAAAAATAGCTAGGCTTCAAAAAAGTTTGAATAGGCACTATACAACCCAGGCTCTCTTTATAAAGACTTTCAAAAACCCATGAGTTTGTCTTGTATCATACTCAAAATAAGGCTCCCTACAGACACCAAAGGACTTCGATTACGAACAAATATTATGTCTGTTATAAAATAGATAACAAATAATAAATAAAAAAAGAGCACATGGAGAAGGAGTCTTAAATCCTTTTGTTGCCCAAAACTTTTCATCCTTTTTCATCCAATAAGATTTGTTTTGATTGTTTCGTATATGCCCAGTTATAAATAAAGGTGCCTGATTAGACCAAATTTACAAACAATAATTTTAAAAAAGAAATCAAACATAGCTCTTTACAGAAAAGATCATCCCGTTGTTCGTTCTTTGTTGTTTTTTAAGACGATCTTACAACGCCAGAAAAAACATTCTCAACATTCATGTTTATTTCTTTTTGTTTATACTTTTTTTTCTATTTATCTACTTTTCTTTATAGATTTAATGAAAAAAATACTAAATTTAATAACTGTATAACTATATAGTCTTCCAAATGTGAAATATGTATACCTGCTCTGCTCTGCTCTGCTCTGCTCTGCTCTGCTCTGCTCTGCTCTGCTCTGATCAGGTTGTAAAGTTTAAAACCCCATAACTTGCTTAAAACTAAACGAAACGAACTGAAATTTTGCCAAATAGTATATTTAAGGGGGAATTTATGCCCTCAATTTCCCTTTAATTACACAAGAGTTTATAATCTGTTTTACGCAAGGTTTTATTTCTAATTCAGTTGATTCTCCTTGTAGCTTCCAAGTGCATCCACGTGTTTCAACAAACTATCATTGCCACAATACAAGAGTGAAGACTTTTTGAAAGATAAGCTATTGATAGCTATTCGTCATGGTTGTGAAGGCTTTGCCTTCTGTTGAGCTGGCTTTAGTAGGCATTTTGTTGTGTGTTTAAAGGGGCTACAACACGCATCACGAGATCTTGATTTATGGTGCAGTACCAATAATCATTTTGAGGCAGAGATGTAATAATAATATGGCTGATGGTAAAAAAAAGTAAAAAAACACAACAATCATGTGATTCATGCTGTAGCCTCTTTAAATGTTATTTTTATTATTTTCTATTAAAGTAAAGGTGAATTAACATTTTTTCAGTCCAATATAAGTACCTAGCAACAATGACTTAAAATACAAAAGACAAGTACTGAGGGAAACCTTCCACAGCATTCATGAATCAATAGACAGTATTGTGTTTTTTATAAGAATTAACATTCTCTTAGTTGCATATAAGTTATAATAGAAACTCTAATTCACCTTAAGTAAGGTATTGTCCTCAAATGCCTAAGGATAGGCTTTGTAAAGTTGCTTAATCATTGTGTTCAATTAAATTGAGTTTATTAGAGAAAAGTGGGGGGGAAATGTGACAGTTAATACAAAGTGAAGGTTAGATAGTTATTATAACTAATTAATGAAGTTTTTGTGGCATGTAAGGAGTCACTTGTTTAGTAATTTTATGTATGCCGGAAAGTACATATGAACCAATCTATGACAAGATTGCATCTTTGCTTTCGTGATTTAGTGCTATCTTACTTTAGTAGCACCTTCATTTCTCATCTCATTGAACCAAAAGCTAGGGATTAATGAAATCATAGTAAAAAAAAAAACTACCTCAGATATTTATAGGTTTTATAAAAATTATCAACAGACATTTCTTGTATCATCCTCATTGCCATTCTGCCATCAGCTGACATTTCAGTAAGTCCACAGGCTCATACACAGTCTAAATTAAACGTTGATTTATGGTAGACAGTACCTTTGCATGTGACGTTTCTGAAAGGTGTTGGATGGAAACCCAAGGAACCAAAACTCCTACTCTTACTTACTAAATCCTTTCCCAAGATATTAACAAAACTAATGATCCAAAACTCAAATACATGATCCAGACATGTATTGAAAAAAAAACCTGGTCGAGGAGCGTTTTGCCTATAGCGACCAATGTATGTATCCTCAATAATCAGCAAACTATCGGCAACAACATTGAAAGGACTGTGTGATTTTGACACAGATTAAAGTTTTTACAACATCGTTCATATGGTGGCAAGAATGCTAATGCATAAATCATACTGAGGTGCAACACAAAGTCATGATCTTGAACATACCTTCCAAACATTTGGACAACAAATTTGTTTTTTATGTTTGGCAGAAGGTTGGACTCTTGACATATATACATAGTTGTGAAGCATTCCCAAAACCAGGTCGAGAATTTCCTAAATTCTGCAAAGTGTTTGCATGGATAGCAATCCCAATCTCTCTCACAGCTAGTCTTTGGTCAGTATCCATGGAAGTATCCATGGAAATATTTTCGTGTTAAATTTTCAGGTGTAAAATCTGTAGTTGCATTCGGCACATTCCAGTGTTTCGAAAAGGTGTGCATGACATCGATGGAATTATATTTCGCACAGTAATGAATTGCATTCCAACCAATACTGTCCACTTCTTTAACATCCGCACCACCTTCCAAGAGAATCTCCACACACGAACAAACCCGAAGAAATTATTTTTGTATGTCATACAATATTAACAGTCCAAAATAAAACTAAAATGATACTTAAAAAAACAACATCAGGTGTAAAATCGTGGTTGCAATCGGCGCATTCCAGTGTTTCGAAAAGGTGTGCATGACATCGATGGAATTATATTTCGCACAGTTATGAATTGCATTCCAACCAATACTGTCCACCTCTTTAACATCCGCACCACCTTCCAAGAGAATCTCCACACAGGAACAAACCTGAAGAAATTATTTTTGTATGTCATACAATATTAACAGTTCAAAATAAAAATAAAATGATGCTTAAAAAAACAACATTATCAGGTGTAAAATCTGTAGTTGCATTCGGCACATTCCAGTGTTTCGAAAGGGTGTGCATGACATCGATGGAATTATATTTCGCACAGTTATGAATTGCATTCCAACCAATACTGTCCACCTCTTTAACATCCGCACCACCTTCCAAGAGAATCTCCACACACGAACAAACCTGAAGAAATTATTTTTGTATGTCATACAATATTAACAGTTCAAAATAAAACTAAAATGATCCTTAAAAAAACAACATTATCAGGTGTAAAATCTGTAGTTGCATTCGGCACATTCCAGTGTTTCGAAAGGGTGTGCATGACATCGATGGAATTATATTTCGCACAGTAATGAATGGCATTCCAACCAATACTGTCTACCTCTTTAACATCCGCACCACCTTCCAAGAGAATCTCCACACAGGAACAAACCTGAAGAAATTATTTTTATTTGTCATACAATATTAAAAGTCTAAAATAAAACTAAAATGCTACTTAAAAAAAAAACATTTCCACGCGTAAAATCTGTAGTTTACACATTTACACACGTAGTAGACCCATTCCAGTCGACAAAATTGTAAAAGCACAAGTTGGTTTCATTTCAATAGCATTTTTTCAGCATTTCACCTTTATTACTGTGAGGAACAAAAATTTGGATTGCACGTTTTTCTGCATTTTAGGACACTCTCACAATTATTAAATTACTTTAAATATGTTGCAGTGTACCACTCATACATTGATGATGATTGGGGTTGTGGCACAAACCACGTGTGGAACGACACCCCTGTGTAACAATCTTTTTTTGTTCTTGTTACACTTGTTACACCCCTGTGTAACAATCTTTTTTTACGTCATTGTTGTTTGACGTCATTCCATTACGTTAAAATATCACACAGTCCTTATATGGAATTTCCAATGACCTACGTTGGAATGTTGCTTATTAAAACAACATACTCCTTATATGGGGATGACGCATTTGATGACCTACGTTGGAATGCCCGACTGACATAGGTCACAGTCAGTGTAAGAATAATATTTTTTTGTAACATGATCAACATTTATTCTCGTCGTCGATTTTCACACTAATTACAAGTAAATAGTTTCCATAAAATAATATTATCATAAATCACGTCTGTTCACATGACATTCACATTCTTAGATATCATTTCTTGTATTTAACGATCAAGTGATATTTTTTGTGTTCAAATGTTTGTTTTAATATTACTTTCATTGTTTTCTTGTAAAGATAAATAAAAAACAAAAGGAATGATATTTTATGTATATACTTGTAAAATGTAAATACCGTATTTCCTCTAATAAACGCCGCCCTCTGATAAACGCCTCCCTCTATTAAACGCCGCACTTATAGCCAAGCATTCTTAATAAACGCCGCCCTCTAATAAACACCGCCTTCTAATAAACGCCGCATCTTGAAAAGCGGCGTTTATTAGAAAACAGACTAAACAAGCAACAAAAAATAGTTTACACGAGTTGGACTTGTTATCTATCAACAAATTCTTCCACAACTAAAGATAAAAACGAATATTGTTTTTCTCGTACTTCTCTTTTACCGTTTACGATTGCGTGCACGTGATTACCGTCAATTTCAATGTAAAATGCTATTAGCTTAGACAGTTTTTTAGGAAGAGAAAACATTGTTGTTTAAAGTCTGTTTTTATTTGATTTTTCATTTTGTAATAAACGCCGCCCTCTGATAAACGCCGCCCTCTATTAAACGCCGCATCCAAAATCTGCAATTTGTAATAAACGCTGCGGCGTTTATTAGAGGAAATACGGTATATGAAATTCTTGTTATGATGAAATAACAGTGACGATTATAGATATTTTCTGTCAGCTGATTTCTGTTTTTTTTATTGTTTTGTTGCGTTTTATGAGAATTAATTTTTTTGGGATCGTCGATCTTATTTCATCATAACTACTATACTAATCTAATATTTAATCTAGTGCAACTCCTTTGATTTTCCACTATAAAATGTTTCAGATTGTTTTTCATTCTGTCTCGTTTTCGTACGCTAATTGATTTTTCAGATTCACGATTCTTACATGCTTCACAGTTGTTCGGAATAAAGTAACAGTTGTGTTGAAATACTTCGAATAAAGGAATTAAAATGTGTTCGTCGTCACCACCGCTGGAATTTTTTAAAATACTTTTCATAGCATTCGTTGCACAGACTCATCGTGTAGTCGAACGTGTTCACTTTTTTGTCTCTCTAATAACATAACCAATTAAGAAATTTTCTTTTGTCTTTTAATTTGGCGATTACCACGTCGTTGTTGTAGTCCATTTTTTTCTCTCTTCTTCTTTTTCTTTTCGCGAATGACGTATAGAATTTTATACTGTCCGTTTAAATATCTTTTTTTCGATTTGGTTTTTACATATTTGATCATGTTGATGTTACAAGGTCTTTATCTGTGACGGTGTTTATTTGTTTACATATGAATACGGGAGTAACGGCAACTGAAAAAAGAGACAATCCACTTGATCGAACAGTGATCTTGTCAGTTTTCAATTTCCACTCGAAGAATTGCTGATATGAGTTGAATCTTGCTGGTGTCAGTTTACAAATAACAATAACATTTGCGTTATTCTTACTGTTTTTGACGTTACAAATTTTGGATGCGTTTTCGTAGCGAACGTCTTTTTGTTTTTCGCGATAACAGAAATAATTGTCACGAGTCGGTGTGCATCTGCTCACAGTGAAATTTCTACTTTCGTTTCCGTTCAAATTGAATTTCAGAAATATATGGTATTTGTTTCTGCAAAAAACTGTTTCTCCATTTCCTCCCTTGATGATGTCGTTGTTGTTGTTGTTGATATTGAGACTTCGTGATTCGACATTATTACAATAAAATTGTGAGTAAATTATGACGACTATGACGACAAGTAAGAATTTTGTAGTTGACATTATAGCTTTTTTTTTTTTTGTTTCAATAATGAAAAATTGTGCACATACATTCTGTCTTTTATATAAAAAAATTTATAAAAAAAAAAAAAAAAAAATGTTTTTTTTAATTCATTCGCCTGTTGCCTGATGTTAAAATTATGAGAAAGTAGTCTGACTTTTTTATCACGTCATTCATGGTGTTAACTAGATCGTGCAGTGTCTTTTCAGGCATGCTTGTTTCGATTCCTCGCATCATCTGACATTTTTTTGCTGTTGTATGTCTTTTTGTCGTGTAATTCGTCGATTCTCGTGATTATGTTTTCGTCCAATCCAATATGCTCACCGAATCTCTTCCATGTGTCCTCGCCTTCGTTCCTTATACACGAACATATCTTATTCTTGATTGTGTATTTGACTTCTGACACCGACACACTAGCAGCTTCTTTACGCAGATTTTCAATAAACGAGAGATGAGACATTTTATCTTTTCGATAATAAAATGAAATTTACTGTTTCTTTAAGAAGTTTTGAGCGTGAGTATTTTTACATTTCTCGCAAACGACTTCCAAGTTCACCGAGGGCGATTGAATTCTTACTTTCGGAATTTCGTTGCTGACGTACATTTGGCAACTCCAACAGAAGTATTGTTTCGATGATAATAACTTTGTCTCTTTTAACGTTTTGCAATTCAACAGTTCATCTTGCATACATCTCATACACAAGAAGTATGATGTGTTGTTTTCGACACATTTCACGTATCCGTCTTTAATATTTACTTCAACGGTGAACTGATGTCGCTGCAGTTGTTGTTGTCGATCGATGAATCGATTTAATTCCTCGTCTTCGTCGTCTCTAGTTCGATTGTTGCAACAGTCGCGTTCTAATCTTGAAAAGGAACACTCGCGTGTTTTCGGCTTCTGATGACATATGTGCTGACAAGACATGATCCGTTGAAAGCTCATTTTAATGCTTTTTTTTGATCAATTTAATATATAAACACCTCTGACCGGAAAGTTTATAAAATAAATTTTTTTCTTGACAGTGTTGGCGTTAGACAGACTTTTATAGAAAAAAAATGGCGAGAAAAAAGGCGGCCGTTCGTAGAACACGATATAGAAGAAAAGCGATTGGACGAAAAAGAAGGGGTTGTCGACATCAGAAAGGTGGATCCATTGGCAGTTTCATTTCAAACGCTATTCCGTTCGTGGGAAAGTTAATCAGTAGCTTTTTGTAAAGAACAGATGTAATTTATTTATTTGTTTAACGAATGAATATATATTGAATTACATTACAAAAATAATAGAAAAATTGTCATTATTGTCCCGTACTTCCAAACGCACCAATCCCGCGAGTTTTCCGTTGATTTTCTTTTGACGTTTTGCTGTCTTCGTCTTTCTTTCGTTTCTTGTTATTGATTTCGACAGAGTAGTTCACGATCACCAATCTCCGTTGCTTCTTGACGAAAATCATTTGCGCTAGTCTGCTATTCCTTTGCATATTTGCACCGAACACGTTGTTGTTCTTTACGGACATTGTGATTACCGTGAAATTATTACTGATTCGCGGATCGGCGATTGCGTTGCATTCAACAACTTCTTTTTTGACAACGATATCTTGACGTTGAAGATCTCCCGCATACAATGCAAGATATGTTTTCCGGCAATTTGACTGCAACCGCCATCGGAATTCGTTTCTCTTCCTTTCCACCCAACGAAACTGTCTCTGGTAAATGCAGGTCGTAGCCTGCTGCGCACGTCGACTTTCTTTTGGGTTTTTCCCACGTTTCGCTTTTAGCGATCGTTTCCACTTTGATTTCGACATAGTGAACGATGTCCGCGAACGTAATTGCAGCCACGGGCTCAGTTGTTTTCACCACCAACAATCCTAGTTTGCCTACTAAACCGTTCGCCCATGGTTCCGATCCTGGTATCGCTCCTATTGGGTCCTTGTATGGGATGGATCAACACTACCGATTTCGTGGTCGTAATATCGAAGATGACATTACTAAGAAGACATTTAACAACTACAAGCCCTTTTTCCCTGTTTTTAACCCTCAACCAGCTTATGTATATGTTAGTAGTGGACCTACTCCTCCGTAAATACATGTATTTCAAACAAATAATTTACAAATTGTTTCTTTGTCTTCTTCCACGTGTGTTTCCCAATGTTCTTCCTTTTTCATCGATCCGTACAATTTCCAGAGGTATAAGTTAATCGCTTGTTGATGTTCCTTTATTAACGCAATGTCCACTTTGTTTATCACTTCTGTCATCGGTCTGTTCATGACGTAAATCTGGCTTCTGTTCTTGATCGCCTCGTATTCGCCGCTGACGTGTCGCACTATGTCTTCTCTGCGTCTCCCGTTCATCGTTACTACTACGGGTTTCTTGGGTACTGTTACCGGGCTTTTGTATTTAACTTCTGCTTCCAGGTTGGGATTCCCCTCGAATAGGGCCTTTATAGTTTGAACAATGTCGGGAGTTTCCAGCAACATTTCCTCGCATCTGTAAATATCCATTCCGGGAAGTCCCTCCATCCAAAAGGTGGATCCAGTGTTTTTCAGCGGCGTTTTGAAATTCCCGACGTGCCAGGGCTTGTACGCGCTTAGGAGCAAATCCATTAAGGTGGTCTTTCCGCTGTTGCTTCTTCCAATGAGTATCAGGGCGTTGATCTTTTGTGTTTTCCCCTCCAGTACTTGGTAAATTTCCTCCATTATATCTCTAAGGGTGGCGTCGTTCTCCTCCGCTATCGCTGTTATCCATTTTCCCGCGCTGGCTAGTGCTCTTAGTGCTCCTCCGTCCATCTCGTCATCTCCTATCTCGTATTCCACGTCTTCCATGTGGTGCTCGTAGCTGCCCGTGTCCCGTACCTGTCTGGACACTTGGTATATTGTCTTTTTCAGGTTCTCTGCTGTCGATGGGTGGAGTCTTAGGTATGTTTCTTTTAGTTCCTCATCTTTCGATAGGTAATGGGCAAACTCTTTCTCACTTCTCATCCCTTCTGTTAGTTCGATAAACTTGGCTTTCGCGGATTTCTTCGAGGGATTGTATGACAGTTTGGCCAAGGGTATGTCGTTTCCGAACATTTCAGAATAAAACACGTTTTCCGCTAAGAGTAATATATTCAGTACATTATATAATCACACTCACAAATAAAAGAATTACAGCATTTGTATGGTTCGTTACAATCGCAAGTGTGTCTACAGGCTTCGCATGGTTTCATGCTGTTACAACCACCGTACAAGCAGTTCGTATAAGGTTCTAAATATAATTGGCATCTTTGAGTTGTCTTATCGCGTAACTGTCCGCTTCAATTGTCATTTTGCTTAAGGAACGGAGCTCTTTTCTGTGGAACAAACTTATTACTGTTGGATCCCATACCATCAGCTTTTCCCCGTGTTCTCCTACACCCTGCCCTTCCTCTCCCGGTTCTAGTCCCATGTATCGTCCCCTCATTTCCACTTGTCGACACCTCCCATTGGTGTTCTTCACTCCGTTTCTTAAGCAGCTGTCCTCCCATAGTATTTCGTCGTCTTCGTCCCACCCTAAGACGTGTCTGTACTCCCCGTTAATAAGTAACTTCACACAATCGCAATTTTCACAAATTATGTTCCCCGTGTTGCTGACGTACAAATCCTGCTCGTTGTTTACAATTTCACACACTTCCTTGTACAGTTCTTGTCTATTTTGCCAGTTATCCTCCGCTCTCTTTAGTCCGTAATCAAACAAGTGTGATTTGTACATCGACAGTAATCGTAAATCTTCCCGCTTACGTTTTTCAGCAGCCAAAATCTTTGTAGCTTCTACTTCTTGATCATTCAGTTCCATATCGACCAACTCTGCTTCGTTTGAATCGTGTTGCTCCTTCGAATTCTTCTTCTTCGCTCTCGTCTCCTCTTGCTCTTTTTCCTCCTCTTCTATCATTTCGTTCTGGCTCGGCTGGTCCGTCTCCTTCAGGTGATCCCACAAGGTAACTGCTGCCTCGTGCCTTTGCTTCTTCACTTTTTTTGACGACGTAGCATATGTTGCAGCAACTGTCTTCTCCCACGCAGCCTTCGGGCAGTCCTCTTTCGCATCTTGCACTTGTAACTTCATTTTCTTCGCACCCTTCTTCGGATTCACGTCGGTTGATGTACGCTTTAACGTTTTGCAGGTGGTCCTCGTCCCGGATGCTGATAAACTTGCATGTATATCCACAGTCGGAACATTTACTTTTGCTACCGGTTCGCACAATCTCGGCGCATCCTCTACACCCATTGACGTTGTTGGACAACTCTTTCGCGGACCATCGCATGCAAGTCCTTCTATCGAGAAGTCGGTTACCGTCCTTGTCGCTCCGCATGCCGATGATGGAGTGAGCATGCCATGTTGCATCATCTCCTGAACCGCATCTGCTGTGGAATTTGGTAAGTCTTGGGATTCCGAGGTTGGCAACGAGGCTGTGAATGGATTTCTCATAGCCTTCCTTGTCACATTCAAGGTCTTCTCTTCCTTCTCTTGCTGTATGGTATCGTCCATAGTTGGCGACAAAGTGGACTGCGACATGGTACACGTCTCCTTCTCGCTGAACCCACTCTCCATAGCTTTCTCTTCTTCTGTTGTCCCACTGTCCTCGTACTCTTCCTCGTACACCAGTCTCCTCTCTCCTGTTTCTGTTGTAAAAGGTAAATCCTTCATAATGTTTATATCCTTTTCTCTTATAAAAGTCTTCTGCTCTTCTGCCTCTGCATATTGAATGATTCTAATCTCAAATCACATCTCTTTTATACTCTACTAACCACTAAGTACCCCCCCCCCCCCCCCCCCCCCCCCCGCAAAGAATCAAATTACATGACAGCAATTAATTATAAAAACGCACGTATTATAATAGCAGAATAACAGAAACACAGAAACCACAAAGCGGAACCTGGACAGCAGTCCAGGCTCCGCCTGCTTCGGAAGTATATGGAAGTATATGGGTGCAGAGTGTTCTATCAGCGACGCAGAGGCTTATGCGGATTTGCCCATTGCTGCTACGTCACATTGGCCTGTTGCTATGACTAATATCCGCATGCGTTACTTCAAGCCAATGGTATACCACACAACTAATCGCAGCGTGTTCGATACCAAAGAGCAATGGGATACGTGGCAAAATTTGTTAAAAGACCAGTCCGATGGTACTATTGTGACGGAACTGCCGCAAATGTCTTTGGAGAAATTTCTGGGCCACGGCAACGACGAGAATCAGCTGGCCTATAGCGTGGGTTTTGATCAGCAGGAATGGGTGTCGAAAAAGGTGACCGAAGGGGAAGTGTTTACTTTTCGTTACTCATGATTATTTATATTTATCTAAAGAAAAAAACCCGAAACAGTACAGATCAATTTTCATCAACAAAACAAACAAACAATCATCATAGACATCATAGAAAAAACACATAACTTAAAATAACATAAGTATATTCATAATTTCTCAAAAAAAAAAAAAAAATCATTACATATTAATAAAAATTAAAATCTTAGTCCATTGTCAAGTGTGTCAACAACAAAATCAATCTCAGTAAGTTCATCGTTGGTCGTGTGCTGAAAACTCTTCACCATCCTCATTCATGAACAAAATGGTTTCATTTTCATCGTCCCCCAATCCACTTTCGTTCAATTTCTTGTAATTTTCATATTCATTGCTTATTTCTTTGAATACGTTGTTAGAATAATTATTTGAATCTAACTCTTCCTTCTCCATTATTTTTGATGAAATCAGATCTTTTTTAATTTTTTCACAATCGAGATATACAGACCCCTCTTCATCAAATATCGATTTACATTCGATTTTTAAAAAAACAAAAAATTCTTTCAGTCCATCTCTGGACGTCCAGTAGTCGTCAATTGTATACTTGTCACAAACGTTCGCAGTTTCTTTGATAAATAAATTGAATAACCAATACGGTTTCAACAACGACTTCTTTTCAATCAACATGATTTTTTTTGCAATTATTAATCTACGAAGAAATAACATTAATTAAGTGTGACAAAAAACAGATCCATTTATCAGTAAAAATACAAGAGATTTTCAACAACATACACATTCCTCTTAACAATTTTTTTTTCAAAACAAATTTTATTAGTTACAACAAAACAAAAAATTAAAAATTAATCAGTACAGAATCTCGTAAAATCGAATAAATACAAAATTCAGACGAACAATCACAGAGGCTGTATTGAATAGTGGTCTGACGTCAAGAAAATGAGATACGAAAAAGATAAGACTGCCGATACGACGTTGGCGTCAATTCTATTCGGAAACGACGACTACGGCTTGATGTTGCAATCCGATGTGAATCGAATAGTGTTCAATCACAATCTCCTCAACAATAACATGTTGATACACGAGAGCGATATGGACGAGGGGTTGATGTACAACCAACACGTTCTCTCGTTGCTACCGAAAGAACAAGGAGGACTAGCTGGTGGACAGATTTTCATGGGAAAAGACCCTCTAATTCCACCACCCGGTAAGGATCAGAACCTCGCGACGACGTACGTGGATACCACATCTCAGATGAGTGATGTCGTCAAAAACTTACAACAACTCCTAGCGAATCAACAAAAAAGCAAGGGAAAAACTGCGAAGACAGGAAGCAGTGGTAGCAATATCAGCAAAAGATCTATTGTTCCGCTAGACGCTAACGCAGTCGACGAACTTAAAGTGATGACCAGAAACATGAATGAACTGTCCGCAAAAATAGAACAACTGGAAAAACTCAACGCGGAAAGACCTAGGTCGTCGTTGATTGATTACGACAAGCTTCGTTCGTTCGCCGCTTCGTCTTCTTCATCAAACGTCAAAGACGAAAACGACAATAGTGATGGAGACGAAAACGAAGATGATGATGATAACGCCGATATCGATGAATCTGTCAAAGAGGAAATGAGGGAGAACGAAGACGAGTACGAGGAAGAGCCAATTGAAAACATGATAATTCCCGAAAACGATTCGCACCAATCCCGCGAGTTTTCCGTTGATTTTCTTTTGACGTTTTGCTGTCTTCGTCTTTCTTTCGTTTCTTGTTATTGATTTCGACAGAGTAGTTCACGATCACCAATCTCCGTTGCTTCTTGACGAAAATCATTTGCGCTAGTCTGCTATTCCTTTGCATATTTGCACCGAACACGTTGTTGTTCTTTACGGACATTGTGATTACCGTGAAATTATTACTGATTCGCGGATCGGCGATTGCATTGCATTCAACAATTTCTTTTTTGACAACGATATCTTGACGTTGAAGATCTCCCGCATACAATGCAAGATATGTTTTCCGGCAATTTGACTGCAACCGCCATCGGAATTCGTTTCTCTTCCTTTTCACCCAACGAAACTGTCTCTGGTAAATGCAGGTCGTAGCCTGCTGCACACGTCGACTTTCTTTTGGGTTTTTCCCACGTTTCGCTTTTAGCGATCGTTTCCACTTTGATTTCGACATAGTGAACGATGTCCGCGAACGTAATTGCAGCCACGGGCTCAGTTGTTTTCACCACGACTTGGTACGACATCTTGTTGACAACCATGACGTAGATAATCCCCTCGTAATCGGCGTCAATCACTCCGAATCCAATTTCTGTCGTCGTCGTGTTTGTCTCGTCAGTTTTCGATACGAATGCAGCCATAGAGTTGTTCATTTCCAACTTCATCCCCGTAGAAACTAGTTTACAAACACCCGGTGTCAAGACTACCTCATCAGTTGCGAATAAAAAATATCGATTTTCGTTTTTGCTGTCTCTCACAGGAAACTTTGCGCTTTTATGACATTTAATGAAAGTTAAATGTCTTCGTTCATCAATTTAACAAGGTTTCCTTCGTTACATTTTTTGACAATACTCAAAACTAACCTGAATAGTACACAATCGTGAAGACTTACAAACTTTCGACCCAAATCCAAACTAGAATCAATAGATTTCATATACTTTCGGATTTTCGCAGAATTAAAAAATCTAGTTTGAACATCGTCGTGGTCGTCTGCCCAATCAGTAATATCTGATGCAGTAGCAGAAGACCGAGCTAAAGGAGAAAACGGAGAAATCAATTCATCGTCAGTTGCAGTTGTACAGTCGTCAATATTATCTGAAATTTCGCTAATCAATCGCGCTGAGACAGAACTCGCTACAGACTGAGGTTTCACCCGTTCAATACACGAACGTAAATCTCTAATTATTTCGTCATTATTCATTCTTGCGTGGATGTGTTGATCTTCTTCGTCATCAGTGTCATCATCATCAACTTCGTCAAATACAAAAGAAGAATGATTCATCATTTCGTCAGTTTTAATCCGAACATATAATAATTTGTTTTCATAAAACAAAACAAACGAACAAACATCAGCAAAAAAAAAAAGACATCTTTGAATAATTTCATTACTTAAATTATCATAAGTATATACATATTTTATCAAAACAATAACAAAACAAATCAAAACATTTTTTAATAAAATTACATTCTTAGTCCGTTATCAAGTGTATCAACAATAAAATCAATCTCAGACATGACAACTTCATCGGTTGCGTGTGCAGAAAACTCTTCACCATTCTCGTTCATAAACAAAAAGTTTTCCATATTATCATCCTCCAATTTCATTTCATTCAAGTCTTTATATAATTCATATTCTTTGGAAATTTCTTTTATTTTACTTGTATAATTATTTGCATCCAACTCTTCCTTCGTCATTATATTTGACGAAATCAATTCTTTTTTAATGTCTTCACAGTCAATATGAACAATTCCATCTTCTTCAAATAATAACTTACATTCAAGTTTTAACAAAACAAAAAACTCTTTGAATCCTTCTTTTGACGTCCAGTAGTCGTCAATCGTATGCTTATCGTATGCACACAGTGTTTCTTTAATAAATAAATTGAACAACCAATACGGTTTCAACAACGACTTCTTTTCAATCAACATGTTCTTATTTTTTTTGTCTACAAAAAAATCAACATTAATTAAGTGTGACAACAAAAATCTGTTTCATCATTCAAATACGAGATTATTTAATCATGTTTTTTTAAAGGAAAAAACACCATTTTTATTACTTACAACAAAACAAAGAATTAAAAATTTATCAATACAGAATCTCGTAATACCGAATAAATACAAAATTCAGACGAACAATCACAGAGTCTGTTCATCCACACACACATTCTGTACACAAATAAAAGCGTCATTTTAATTCCACATATTTCTGGTTTATTATAAAGAGCAATAGTGTTATTAAAATCAATACAATTTGTCGTCGATATCATCTTGGTCGTTTCGTTCGCAATACATATTTCCATAGAAATTCTATTACACTTCCTCATCAATTCGTGCGATTCTTTCCAACGACCAACAACCTTTTGAATACAGAAGTGAAAACCGTTCCCCACAATCAACATTTTTCTTCGGTAATCCTCGTCAAAATCGCTTGTCTCAATCCCTTTTTCAAGATCAAAAATAAATTTGTGAATCATCACTGAAAGTGTAATGATTACACCATCTGAAAATCCACGTTCGTCATGAATGTTTTCAAATAAGTTATCAAATTTCTCAATTGGTTTGCTGAAATCATACTTCACATCGTCCATGTTAACAGCAAATCGATCCCAGTGAACAGTGTGTACATTTGGAAACAACCTCACATCATACCAATTTGAAACTCGTTTGTATTCAAAATTGAAATCACTTACTCGTCCTGTTGATTCATATTCCTTTGATTTCAAGTCAATCGGACGTGCAGATGATCCGCTCAACGAATATCCGTTTTTCTTAGATTCAACAATTCTTTTTTGAATCAACATTGCGTCGACCAACATTCTTGTTAACAATTTAACAATCCACCCTTTCACGTTACAAACCATCGAACGCATATCTTCTGTCAAATCCAGTGTGGGACGAATTGAGCACGAGTCATAATCTGGATCATCATGGATGTTGGTACATACAACACCTTCACACCAACGTGACAACGTCTGATCAGACATCGATCCACTCCAATAAGAAAAAACCTTTTCTTCATTCACAGATATCTTCAGATCGCTAATAAGATGCTCTTTATTCACTTTTCTTAATTCGTCGCACACATTGTCGTAAATACAACGTGGAATCTTGCACTGATCAAGCGAATCAATTTTAATCAGATTTGAATTCATATTTTTTTCACTTATTTCCTATAACAAATAATAATAAAATGATTTTAATAGTAACAAACAAATTCATTTTTTTATTACATCACCAACAACAATGATAATTTTTTATCGTTTCAAAAGCATTCATTCATCATATTTCATACACAAAGATATTACATTTCATACAGCAAAAAATTAAATTCTACAAATACAAGAACTTATAAAAGTTAAAAATTAAAGTTTCATATTCATTAATACTAATCCCCTCTAAATATTCGTCGAAATCCATTTCATTATTATCAATGTCCGACGACAAGTCCGTGGTATTGCTAATTGAATCTGATTCGTAATCAGAATTAAAATCTGATTCAGTAAATGAATCCTTCACAACAATTCGATCGAACTGAAATAAAAAATGTCATTTTAGTTTTTTTTAATTAATCATCTAAATATTCAACAATTGAATCTGATTCGTAATCAGAATTAAAATCACATTCAGTAAAAATAAAAAAATTGTCATTTTACATTGATGAATGGAAAAAACTTAATCAACCTTAAAAATGTAACAAAAAAATAATCATTTTTCAATAAAGTCATGTAATTATTTCACCAACCAAGACTTTAAGTATTGTTTTGTAAACAAGATCCACCAATTCTTTTGACCACACCATCCACTTCCTTTGGATCTAACACTGCAACAGAATTCAATTTCATCCCTGGAGTGGTGGAGTTATCTTCACCAAACTTAATATTTGAAGAAAATTTTCGCGAATATATCGCAGACGGAACCGATGCAACACCAACAATGTCGGCCATAACATCTTCAATATCAACGTAACAATAATTAAACCAACTAATTGGCTCTTCATCACTTTTATTTTCTTCCGTCTTCTTTTTCCAACAGGCAGATCTTAGACTTTCTTCTTTTCCTCCACTGTTAGAAATTCTCATGAATCTATGTTGATAAGTGCTCGTATTTTCGTCCCATTTTACATATGAAAAACATTCGTTGCAATACAAATCTCCAGACTTTTGTCCAACGGCGAGTTTCAACAAATTCACATTTTCTTTGCCCATATCGTTATTTAATATCAGTGGTTTCATTACCGATTTAAATTTTTGAATTTGTAGGTCTCGCCACGTATTCAATCTCATCATAATCGCTGCCATTTGTTCATCGCGCACGAATGGCGTATTCGACAACCTCATTTCTTGAATGATATCTTTCATTTCCGTCACATCAGATTTTATCGCCATTATCACTTCTTCATCAACTACATAAAATTAAAAAAAGCAATCGCAACAAATTAATCATATTAAAAAAATATTTTTTTTAACAATACATAAAAAGTTAATATCAATTTACCTTTTTTATTTGATTTTCCTTCTTTATCATTTTCATCATCATCAATAATGATTACATCAACTTTCCTCTTCTCCCGCTTACTCAAATCAGGTTCATCATCATAATCATCATTATCATCTGCATCAACCTTATCATTGATGAGCAATTGACTTTCTTCGTCATCATCATACATTCGTAATTCTTGTCCGCAAGATGGATGATCCGAATCAGAATCTTTAATAGATTTTTTTAACTAACTTGTTGTTACACTTTTTTTAACGAAAAAAAATAAAATTTAAAACTATTGTTCGATAGATGAAAGAGCTTGATATAACATATAGTTGACAATTGGTGAAAAAGTGATTATTAATTCACAAACGAAGCAGCACTTGGAAAAAACGTATCTTTGTTTCTTATCGACAACACCCATAAACAGTTTCATAAATGATACAAACATGATTAATTTCCTTTTCCACACTTTAATCTTTCAATATAAGTGATCGTCAACAATGTTTGATTTATATATTATATTGACTATAAAATATGAAAATTTATAAAAATAAAAATTTGACCCGTGTTCATTGTTCACAAGAATTCTTCGAGAAATATCTGTTTTTAATTCGTCAGACAGCAACTCGTCCCAAAAGTTCACTTGATACACGTGCGAACTAAACTGACGACTGATTGACAAATCAATAAAATCCTCTTCATTCGTCAACTCCTCTTCTGTAACGTTATCTGCATTAGTCAACACGTTCCGTTGATTAACAATTGAAAACTCTACATAAATCTTAAGATCGCCTAATGGAAAAGCAGAATCGTCAATAAACTCGTGAAAAAATACGATTTTCGAATAAAGCAAAACAAGGTCAATAACACTAACGTCTTTCCAATTAATGACTGACGAAGAAGAACTCTCATTTATTCTAACTGATTTGACAAACAAATTATTAAAATTACGTTTACTTAACGAAAAAAATTTCAAATATTTAGACTCAAACGCGACAACTTGTAAGTGACGAGATCGAACGTGATCTAAAAACTCATTTGTATCAAACGTTAAATGTCCACACACAAAACATGCTCTTGGCACATCACGGTTGATATGATTAAAATCCACTGATAAAATCTTTCGTACACGATTGAACGCAACTCTTGACATGTTATGATTATTCTTCAAATGAAGAAATAGATTCTCAACACTTCTTTCACAAATAAAACATTTTGAAATAGACATGTTTTTATATCACTAAAAAATAAAATAATCAAAATAATCTATCACAAATAATCAAATACAAAACGTTTTTGTTTTCAAAAAAATTCATTTTTTAATAATTAACCGACAACATTTGGAAACAAGCTCTTCCTTTTTGGATCCTCCTTACTGTGATTTGTCGATTTACGTTTACGTGACATCGAACCAAAAGCCTTATTAAGACTGTTGTTAACAATCGATCTATTCGATTGCAAACCTGAGCAAAAATAGCGGATCAACACCTTGGATAACTCTTTCATCTTCAATTTACTCTTCTGTTTTATACCGTCATCGTCGTCATCAACAACATCAAATTCATCAGCGTTGATGTAATTTTCATCCACATATTTCGCCATTAAATTTGACGAAACATAGTTTGTTCCCATAGCAAAGTTCCCCTTATACTTATTCTTTTCTTCATTTCTCGAAACAACAGACCTTGCATAAAACAATATTTGCTTATCAACAATCAAAACCTTCTTCAACAAATCGTGTTTAAGTTGATAAGGAATACTCATCGAAATATACTTTCCCATCGGATCACCGTTATAATCAACAAACAGCTCAACGTTGTCATTTTCATCATCATCAAAATAAACAAAATGAGCCAGTTTTTCAACTAATTCGTATTGACGAATTTCTTCGTTAAAAACCGGATATTTCATCATCAGTCCATCTTCTTCAGCAGCCTCACAGTGTTGCAATTGCATCAACACCCTCAACTTTACATACCAATACTTTTCCCTATTGTTATCTTTATTGGAAATATTTTGTATTATATCTAACACTTGAAAAACGGTGTTTTCAGGAACGTTAGCTTTCTCAATCATCATGAACTCGTTACCATTTATCAATTCATCATTACGAGCTTTAAAAACACTTATGTTGTGATCTTCTGCTTTCTCACCGTCAATTGAAAAATTGGCACATTGTACCATCTCTTGTGTTTTAACCGGAACGCCATTTTCGTTAAAAAGTGATTGTTTTTTCTCAACAGACACCGAAACAAGAGACTTATGATCATTATTTGAATTTGAACAAGATGAATGATAATCAGTTAACAATTGCCATTTGTCATCAGAGGAAAATGCATTCATCATTTCCTCTGACAATTGAAACTGAATCATCATACTGTTCTTCATTCTCAAAGCAGCAATCAGTGAACAATTATATTTTTTCATAATATTTTCACTGTTAAACTGTGTATCACTCACAATCGACGACATGATGAATACAATACTTCGTTTTATTCTCAATTCAAAAGAAATTGAATTATGATTTCTTTCCATTAGAAAGAGGCATTTTATACTTTCCAATTGTTGATACAGAAATAAGAGAGCAAAACGAACTTTGATCGTCACAAGGTGCAAACAGTTGAACAGGTCCCAAATCTGTTACTCTCAACGTTCAAAACAAATAGGCAAGTTGGGGCAATATTAGTATTTAAGTAACATGATTTGATTATATTTCATCAATCATCAATAAAAAAGATACACACATTTGCAAATATGGAAATATCAATTTCAGAAAAAGACGTTATTAGCGCATATATCGATCCAAACACTGATGAAAACAGATTTCTCAAACTGTCTTGTCAATACCTGAAAGAACAAATAATTGATAACAAAAACATTGATTGTCAAGACGGTGGCATCATCAACCTCGAAACAGTCAACAAACTAAAAAAAGAAGCAGAAGCCCTCCAAATAATGGTAATACCAAAGGAAAATGTGAAACTTATACATTTCCAAAATTATTTAAAAGACCTCGCGAAAATCGTTTTTAAATTCCTTTGTATCGCAACCGTAAACGTGTTCGCTGTTGGTATAAAACTATTTTTAAATCTAGTTTCTCGATCAATAGTATAAATCAATGGCTCGCACAAAGAAAATAAGATTTAATGGAAAACAACGGTTGGAGAGTTATTTCAAGAACAGACTCACTTCAATAATAAATAGAAAAACACAACCTTCGTTTGTACGTGTTCGCGAACAAGATCAAGTTAATTGTAACAAAGAAATATATAAATACTGTAAAAGACCAACAAAACAAAAATATAAATCAACTAAAGAAAATAGAAAAAAGAAAAGAGTTGGAAAGACCATTTCAAAAAAAATCCTCACAAGAATATCAAACTGAAAGAAAAAAAAGAAAAAGAAATGTTAGACGGTGAAATGAACTGCAAAATCATTGTGGAAGCAATGAGACAATGGAAGGGTGATTACGACCTGAACGTTTTCTTATGCGAAGACTGTCATGAAATCGTAAAAAAACAGATGAAAACGTCATCAATTGACTGTTGGACTGAATGTTTCCGTGTAGACATAAAGAACATTCGCTGTTTCAATTGCCATTTAGAATTTGCAACAAGCACAATTCGACTACGAAGAGTATGCAAATTTTGCAAAGACGAATCAAATAGCGATATTGAATATGAAGAATATCCAAATTCTGACTGTTGTGAAACAGAATCAGATGATGATGACGATGATGAAGAATTGGGAGATGAACAAAAACAACATGAAGAAAATAAATAAATATATAATGTGAACAGACGTGATTTATAATCATATTATTTTTATCAGCAACAGAGTATGACGAATATGAAAATATTTACTTGTATTAGTAAATCTCTTGAATAAATGTTGATCTTACAAAAATATTATTCTTACTTAAATAAAATCAATCCTAATAATTACATCGACTATGACATATGTCACCCACATTCCATCGTACGTCATTGGAGCTGCCCCATATAAGGATTATGTTATTTTAATAAGCAACATTCCAAAGTAGGTCGTTGGAGGTACCATATAAGGACTGTGTGATATTTTAACGTAATGGAATGACGTCAAACAACAATGACGTAAAAAAAGATTGTTACACAGGGGTGTCCGTTCCACACGTGGTTTGTGCCACAACCCCAATCATCATCATACATTAATTTGTGAACAGCCTTTATCATTTATCTTGCAATTCATATTTGGTTTCAAGCACAAAAGAAAGGATTTATTTATCCTTAAGAAGTTATGGGCTTTCAAAATTGACTAAATAGCACTACCAGCTGAAACTTGCATCAAATTTATCATTGTATTGAACTATTACTGATAACATAATTCTCTTTACTTTTAACGCTCACATTCAAAAAGCCTTATATATCACTTTTCCAAGTCTATAGACACTTTTTACCTTTTTTAAAAAATTAATGAATAACCTGTTTTATGCCGTATTTATCTTGGTAATTTTATAAATTTCAAACAGAAATCAAATTTATAAGAGAAAACATTTTTCACTCTAATAAAAAAAGATTTAGTGGAAGTTGTGAAATCAATTGTGTTGTGTCGCCCTTTCTATCTTTTATTTTCGTATCGACGTTCGTTTTTTTCTCCACTCCACAATCTTGTCTCCACCTTCCCGACAAGCCCAATGGAGAGGTGTTGAGTTATCTTTGTCTGCTTAATTTATCGATGATTTGTATGTATATTTCACCAACGTACGTGCAATATTGATATTGTTAATATAACATGCGAAATGATTTGCGGTGGAACCATAGTAATCTACGTCATCGAAATCAGCATTGTTGTGCATCATCTGATCAATGAGTGATGATGGTGGTGTGTAGTTGAATACTTACACAGTTAGCCATCTGGACTTAGAATCCAGCGATCCGAGTTCAAATCTCGGTATAACCTTCAAGATTTTTTTCTCAGGGTTTAGTGGTTAGAACTCCAACCAATTAGGTCAGTAAATGGGTGAATTTATTGCTTGATCCCAATTGGATTTTTTCGATTGTTCAATGAATATTATGTGAAATAATTCTAATGGTTCTGTTGATCCGATCCGTTTTCTTCAACCTTTACAAACAGGTTTTTACTCCTGGGGGTAGCAATTTCTTATCCCGAAACGGTTAGAATTGGTAAACTGCAACTTTTACGACGACTAGGATAGCAAATTCTTATCCTGTTTATTGCAACTTTGAAAGAATAAAAAACTACGACTGCCTTGTGATGAAGGGACGCTTCTTCTACCTCTTGCTGAGGATTTTCTATTTCTCACTTAGGATTTTCTGTTTGCCTGACTCGTGATAGAATGGCTTCCCTGACTCGCGATGGAGTGGATTCTATTTTTGTTATGGGGCATAGACTTTTCCTTCTTGATAAAAGGACTTTCTCACCAATGAGGGCTTCTTCTGCCGTGGCTTCCAGAAGGCTTTTTCAGTCTCAAGTCTGAGTGAAGGATTAATGAATAAGACAAGTAAGCTTACTTTATCAACTTTTTCTTTTATAGTTATAAATCTTCTTTTGTTCGAGTTATCTTTGTCTACTTTATTTATCGACGATTTGTATGTATATTTCACCAACGTACGTGCAATATTGATATTGTTAATATAACATGTGAAATGATTTGCAGTGCAACCATAGTAATCTACATCATCGAAATCAGCACTGTTGTGCATTATCTGATCAATGAGTGATGATGGTGGTGTGTAGTTGAATATAAAATCGGAATGCAGTGCCACAGTAAATAACTGTATTCTCATTAAGATTAAGATTAAATTTAACGAAATTTCAACTGCAAGTGACCTTTTTAAAAATACTCTCACAACTGAACAAATAGGAGGCTACTGTTCAGATATTTTAGATTGAACATTTTTTCCATAAGCAAAAACAGCAAGTGTAAGCGAAAAATATGGTTTTACTTTTATGCCGTATTTATCTTGATAATTTTACAAATTTCAAACAGAAATCAAATTTATAAGAGAAAACATTTTTCACTCAAATTAAGAAAAGATTTAGTGGAAGTTGTGAAATCAATTGTGTCGTGTCGCCCTTTCTATCTTTTATTGTCGTATCGTCCTTTCTATCTTTTATTGTCGTATCGACCTTCATTTTTTCTCCTCTCCACAAACTTGTCTCCACCTTCCCGACAAGCCCAATGGAAAGGTGTTGAGTTATCTTTGTCTACTTTATTTATCGAAGATTTGTTTGTATATTTCACCAACGTACGTGCAATATTGATATTGTTAATATAACATGCGAAATGATTTGTGGTGTAACCATAGTAATTTACATCATCGAAATCAGCATTGTTGTGCATCATCTGATCAATGAGTGATGATGGTGGTGTGTAGTTGAATATAAAATCGGAATGCACTACCACAGTAAATAACTGTATTCTCATTAAGATTAAGATTAAAATGAACAAAATTTCAACTGCAAGTGACCTTTTTAAAAATACTCTCACAACTGAAGAAATAGAAGGCTTACTGTTCAGATATTTTACGTTGAACATTTTTTTTATATAAGCAAAAACAGCAAGCGTAAGCCAAAAATGTGGTTTTATCTGTACGGATATGTGCCAATGTAAGGACTGCGAGAATGATGAGGAGACAACTTAATTAGAAGTGAAGAGGGTGATAAGAATGATGAACTGTTTATTTAATTTCATTTTATGGTAATGATTTTAGGTAATTTTATACTCTTATTTCTTAACTCACTTAAAAGTTTCTCCTAGAACCAATTATCAAGCCTTGAATGAGATTTTGACCAAAAACGGTGGTACCAACTATTCTGAAAACCCTTTTGCAGTTTTGTTTTCTTACAATTTATTCTTTATTTTATGTTGGTTTGCGTTATTTTTCATATCTAATGAAAAATAAATAAGATTAAACAATCTCAACAGTAAGAAATTCCTTTTTTGTCAGTATTTTATCGAAATCAATGTGAGGGACCCACATAATTCCTAAAATTTATAACCCCTGTATGTCAAGAAATATTCAATTTTGAACCATACTATTCACACATTTTTTGTTCCTCTTGATGAGACACCATGTTTTTTTTTACATCTATTCCAACCATTCCAACTAAAAATTTTTTTGCTTGTAACACAACATTGCACACCAACCTATTTTTTACAATATAGTGCCCCGTACTGTGTGTTTATCTAAAGTAGTTTCTCCCTTCGTATATTGTAAGGTGCTTCATCAAACCTTCTAACAATAAATTGTCTGATTTAGAGTGTGAACATTTATATAGGTATCTTGGCAATAGAGTATGGTGCAATTAAAATAACTTTATATACAGTGCGTCCCAGAATGTTAGCTTCAGTAACTTTATTCTCAATTTTCTAAAAAATGAATAATGGTATAATAATGAAATATATACCATTAGAAAGCTGAGTTTCTTGGCTTTCTATTGATGTGGTACCCATTAACTGGTTTTTTATATTTAGCTTATAATCCAAGAAAAAACAAGTGTTTTAATCTAAAAATTCTTAACGATCAATTAAAACTCAGTTAACAATAAAAATATTAAACAGCAAAAGTTATAACACAAGTAAAAAATTATCATTACAATAAAAACGTTTAAAAAAAGAACAATAAGAAAGTTGTACTTTAAGGTCCTTCTACATGTTCACCATTTCTTTGAATGCAAAGTTGAGCTCTTCTTTGCATTTCTCGAAGTGAGTTACGAATAAATTGTTGATTTTGCCTCAAAATATCGAATGTTATCACAATTCTTCCTCTAAGTTCATTTAAACTTTGTGGTGGGGATGTAAACACCTTTTGTTTTGCGTAGCCCCACAAAAAAAAGTCACAAGGTGTCAAATCTGGAGATCGTGCTGGCCATTCAGGAGCGAATCCCCGAGCAACAACTCTTTGATTGAACACTGCTGCTAATCTGCGTCTTACTGTTAAAGCATAATGAGCAGGTGCCCCATCTTGGAACCACCACAGATTGTCAAAAATATTTTGGCCTGGGAATGCAGGATAATTTTGGGCCAATGCCGGAAACACTGAATTGTTTAATAAATCAAGATAACTATTTTCGTTTACATTGTTTTGAAAAAAGAAGGGACCGACCAGAGTACCATTTCCACAGATACCGCCCCAAACAGTTACTTTTTGACGACTCTGATTTACATCAAAATTGAAAGGAGGAGGGTTACCTTTAGGAGCATACATACGAACGTTTTGTGTAGAAACCTCTCCATCCATACCAAATGTAGCCTCATCCTCAATCACTATATTGTGTAGAAACCTTGGATTATTACAGTTTCTCAAAAACCAGTTACAAAACCGCACTCTTCTTGGAAAGTCTGCTGGTAGCAGTTGATGACGCATATGAATTTTGTATGGATGATAATTAAGATCTAATCTGGCAATCCTGTTAAATGTTGACCTCGATAAACCAAGAGTATTTCTTCGGCAGGTGATATTACCTCCATTCTGTTGTAAAACTTGTCTGACACCATTGATATTTTGATTAGATCTTCCTGTTCTTCTTCTTCCACACCTCTCTTTATGGAGATTTCGACTTGTGCCAGTAGCTAAGTATTTTCTAACGTTTCTGTTTATGGTTGATTTACTTGGAACGAGTCTATTAGGATAGACTTGTTGAAACCTTCTTAACACTTCTTCGCAGTCTTTGGTTTCCAAATAATGTTGTACAAGAAATGTTCGCTGATCTACTGATAAATTTCTGTTCATTTTTTATTATTATTTTTCTTATCAAAACGCTATGAGCTTTTTATCGTGTAAAACTACCTTTTAATGTTATGTTAACATTTTTTTTATTTTTGGTAACAATTTTTGAGAATTCTCAAATGGTTTGTAAAAAATCAATACCATAATTATAAACAACAATGAATATTTTGCTCATTAAACGAGGTGTTAATTGATCGTTAAGAATTTTTAGATTAAAACACTTGTTTTTTTCTTGAATTATAAGCTAAATATAAAAAACCAGTTAATGGGTACCACATCAATAGAAAGCCAAGAAACTCAGCTTTCTAATGGTATATATTTCATTATTATACCATTATTCATTTTTTAGAAAATTGAGAATAAAGTTACTGAAGCTAACATTCTGGGACGCACTGTATAAGACCGTATAGCACTTTTTCAAGAAAATAACAAAATTACAATTGTGTAAAAAATGTTATTTCAATTTCAGTTTGTTTTTTTTGTTTGTTTTTTCATTTCCTCTACACAAAGAACCACAGGAATAAACAAATCCTTGAAATTAGCATCCATGCCAGTGACTTGATCACCCACCTAGTTCAACAGACATCAGTTATAGGTGGTAACGTCAGACTCCGGTGCATTTCCTTCAATTTACTTGGTGATATCAATGCAAATATGATTTTGCGTTTGCATGGATCTTCAAGACCAATGGGTCCATCTTTGTTTAAAAGAAATTACAGGCACACTTCTAACATCACTTAAGTTTCTTTCCCTTAAATATTTCTGTAGAGAAAAAATTTCCATTCTCATAAAAAATTATTATCAGCGAAAAGCACGATACTTTCAGCGAAAAACCTTAAACCTGAATTCTTATTTCATTTCAAAATCCTTTTTTCTTATCCTGAAAACAAACTCTGTCGTCAAAATTCATCGATTCATCTTTTAAATCAACAAATCGAAATTTATTCGGAATTTCGATTTTATAAATGTTTATCAATGTGGATGGTAAGCTATTGTTGATTAAATTTATTGATTAATTAATTAATAAAATTGAGACAAAAATCACCAAAATTTTAAGTTCTTTCATTAATGCTTGATATCGCTCCACCGGGTCCTCACTTCACTATCAAGTGATGTTCGAAACTCATCTTTCCATCCACAGTGTGCGCAATTTAATTAAAAAAAGACACATATTCTTTTTCTCTGTTTCAAATTATTGTTCTTGTATTACTTGTTTCATAGTATTATCATCCAACTAAAAAATTCCGTTCCAAATAAGTTTCTCTCCCTCAAATATTTCTGTGGAGAAAAAAATTTCCATTCTCAAAAAAAATTGTTTTCCACCAAAAAGCACGATAATTTCACCGAAAATCTTCAAACGTAAATTCCTATTTCATTTCAAAATCCTTTTTTCTTATCCTGAAAAGGAATTCTGTCAACAAAATTCATCGATTCATCCTTTACATCAACAAATCGAAATGAGTCCGGAGGACGAGCGCAAACTGTTGATCAGATCATGTCATTGTGTTTCTTAGTGGAGACTACCACCCTGATAAAACCTTGGTTCCCAGTAGAAACTGATGTGATTTTAAGGGATGTTAAATTCTGCACATAACTTAAACCTTGATTAAAGCATAGAACAATGCAGAATATCTGCATCAAATAACTCAGGAATATGCTTTATCTTTTGTTTTTAATCTGTTTGTGTTTGTGTTTGTTTCCTTCACAACAGCAAAAGTTTGAAAGAACTTTTGAAAAACTTCCAGATTCTATTTCTATCACTTCTTGTCACATGTTGTTCTGTGTCTGAGCCCATATCACATGCAATATATCTGATACGTATTTTGATTTCAATGGATTCTAGAGGCCCTCCATGCGAACTTTGAGTTTCTTATGGGGTTTTCCACTACATACATGTCTGGTGTGGTACTTCCAAAGGTGTTACGACCTAAAGTTGTGAATGACTTCATTCAATAGTGGAATATTGTGTTGTCTATAGAATTGAAAAATGAGAAATTCAAAAATGGTACATATATATATATATATATCGTATGTACGTTATCTATCTTGTTATTTCAACATGCGAGATGAAGTTCGGTGATACCATCCGCATCTACAGCACCGTAGCGCACCATCTGATCGATTGTGAAAGAGGTAAATGTTAATGTTGGATGTAGTACGCTACAAATTCCCGATGTAGTATTTGTTAATGTTATCAGTAAATTAGTTAACTCTTTTTTTTGTGTGTGTGTAACTAATTGCCATCTTTCGTTTTTGTGTAACTGATTGCCAAAAAAGCGAAAGATCTTTAACGTTTGTGTTCCAACAGGTCCTACAAAATATGTTAAATTTGTGTTCAGAATATGTATGTAGCTAGCTGTAGTTATAAGTAGACCAGTGATATTTCAGTTAGATATTTCACTATTTTTGTTTATTTAGATAACGAATTTGTTTATTGATAACGCTTCCTCCTCCCCTCCTATTTACATCTTCTTGAAATATCTCGTCCAAATCCTGCTCTGCTATATAGAATATTCAACATTTCATTTTTCATCCATTTTTAGTATTTGTGTACTTACTTTGGTCACGTGATCAATATTATTGGAAAGTTTTAGATCGTCAAAACAATAATAGAAGAGAGCAATAGATTTCCAGACCAGCTCTCCTCCCTCTTCTTTTCCCTTTCATATTTACATCTTTTGTCTGTTCCATCATCTCTACCAACGAGAGTAACTGCGTAACCTTTCGCAAATAAAGAAATCCTTTAGTCTGAAATATACTTTCTTTTCCGTGGAGAAGCTTTGCGGACAAAACTACAATTTCTGTCAATTTATGCATTCACCTAAAGCTTAGGTGAATGCATTTTGTGAAAAGTATTTCTCTCAGTACTTGTCAAAACTTCGAGCAAACATAGTCTGAAAATTTCTTTGAATGTTAACTGAATTCAAGAAGCCATTTTGTCGAGTAACCTAGCATAGATCTAACTTCTTGAATGCTAATATAAGACTTAAATTTCTTCTTTTGCATTTGTTCTGTATTATATCAAATTTGTTCTATAATATATTACATTTCTTACAATTCTATTTACACTTACGAATTTGTAAAACTATGAACGGAATTCTTGTATTATGAAATATGAGCAGGGATATATAAAAAAACTTTTTATAAATGAAATATTGTGTTTACTTCAAATTCTGTGTTATTTCTCAACGGCTGTTCTCATATCAGAAGCATCAAAATTTAAATTTCCTATGTAATGATTTAAGTGTTGCTAATCCGACCATTGATCGTGTACCCGCTTTATGGTGAATTTGGATCAACACTAGGGCTCTTTATATGGAGAACGATAAATCGGTCTTTATTTCATTTTTTTGAGATATCACTTAACTGCTTATATGACAGACGAGTTACATCACTTGCCCGATATATCGCTTTGAACAGTAGATATATCGGACAAGCGAGCTACCCTCTATTCCTGCCATATAAACACCATAGGCGAGATAACTCGGTGAACCGATATAAATTTGAACGACGTGACTTTTATTTTTCATTATTTCCCGCTCTCATATAAACAGTAAACAGAAAGGATATGAAACCATTCCCCCTTTATATTAACACCCATCACCGATTATCGTGTAGTCGAGTAACAGGGTTTTTTGTAACATGTTTAAGATTCAAGTTTAGTTACAAACAAATAAGGTTGTTGCGCAGGCAAGACACTGAATGATATTTAGTACATACCGAAGTAAGGGACTTCCTTCGCTTTCATATTTTTAAAACAAAAATGTAAATTGTACACGAAAATCTCAGCTTGTAAGTCAGCTCAAAATGTAACAGTCGGGCATTTTCTCGATTAACCTCATACAGGATATACAATATATAAGATTAGATACTGCTGGTATGGTACATGATCATCGGAAAACAGTCAAACCCTTTTTTCCAACTACCTTTTGTAGATCAATTATTTCTTGCCTGTAATAATAAAAGAACAATTTTTCGTAGATTTTCAAGAAAAGGAGATGCACCACATCTCAGGAATTAAAGAAAAGGACATAACTGTTGTTTCAAAATTTGGTGACGGATGTATACTTTCAGGCTGTGCTGTGGCGCTTAGCATTCATTTGAATCTATTAAATACTCTACTAAGTTTGAGCTTTTAAATGCATGCATTGAGTCTGTTATGAGTAGCAGGGATGAAAATGTTGGCGATGATAGAGACAGGATAGAATTTATTTCTCAAATGGTGAAACATTGAGAAACCATCAATGAATTTCTATCTTAAGCGCTGGTCAAGCGAGTGCAATATTTCATTCAACATTTGATGGAACATTTTGCACTCGTTTGACATGGACCTTAAACTTTCATGCAACATTATGAACAACGTTCGTTGTGTGAACCTAAAAAAAACAATTTCACATTCGATTTGGGGTTCGAAAAGGCAATTTTGTGTGGGTATGGCAAACGAATACAGCAACACAAAATAAACTATTATTCCTTGCATGGAAACATGTTCATTTTCTTTCATTTTCGAATACCATACATGGGTGGCAACATTTTTGTTTGAACATTGTTGTATCAATTGTTGCCGGTTTCACATGTACAGAAGTCTCTTTCGTAAAGGTCGGTGCAAATCGAGACAACATTTCAGCCAACATTTCGGACAACATTTCCGTCAACATGTTAGCGCGATTTGCGGTATACCTGACAACATATTGGCCAACATTTTAATAGCTCATTCATTTTCATGAAAGTTCAGTTCTCATTTTTAAATTCAAAATGGCTGAAAAAGAAGCTGTAGCATGTTTATTGCTGGTCTTGCTAGACGACGATGATGAAAAAAGAAGACGTGGTCCAACAAGGAACTGGATCAAAAGAAGAGAAGAGGAAGGCATTTATTCAAACCTTGTCCAGGAATTGTTAGTTGAGGACACGGCCACATATAGAGAGATGATGAGAATGGATTTCGATTGCTTCAAGAAAATTCTAGAAATGATTGAACCAGACATTACACCACAGTACTCTGGTGTTCCCCAACAACGTGTTGTATCTCCTGCAGAGAGACTGGTTCTAACCATTCGATTCCTTGCAACAGGTGAATCTTTTAGCTCTTTAAATTTTCAATTTCGAATATCGGAAAGTGCTGTATCGTACATTGTTGATTCGGTGTCAAAAGCTATAATAAAATGCATCGGTAAAGATTATATGAAAGTGCCATCATCTCCCCAGGAATGGTTACAAAAATCGGAATCTTTTCTTTCGAAATGGAACTTCCCAAATTGTCTAGGGGCAATAGATGGCAAACATATCCTGATAAGACCTCCTCCTGGCACAGGTTCAGAGTACTTCAATTACAAGAAAACATTTTCGATAATATTGTTAGCTATTGCTGGGCCAGATTATGAGTGCATATATGCAGATATCGGAAGCAATGGTCGGATGAATGACTCGGGTGTTTGGAATTGTTCTGATATTCGGAAAAAGATTGAAGATAATGATTTGGGAATCCCTTCACCAAGTCCATTGCCATTCGGGAGAATTAGAGTGCCATATGTATTTGTTGGAGATGACGCGTTCGCTCTAAAGAATTACATGATGAAGCCGTATCCACAAAGAAATCTAACAGAAGAGAAACGGATCTACAATTATCGGCACAGTCGTGCTCGTAGGATTTCAGAAAATCTGTTTGGTATCCTGGCCAATAAATGGCGCGTTTTTCAACAACCTATGCGTTTGTCACCGCAGAAATCTACAACAATTACTACATGTGCATTAGTTCTACACAATTATTTGCGGAAAAATAATAGAAATGTTTATACCCCATTTGGTTCAATTGATTATGTCAATCAAGATGGAAATTTAGTGCAAGGAGCGTGGCGTTCTGAACAAGTGAACCCATTTGGTGTTTTTTCTTCTGTAATCCCACCACAAGTAGGAAGAAAAGCGTCTCTAACTGCAAAAGCCACCCGAGAAGCTTTTACTGAATATTTTATGAATGAAGGATCTGTCGACTGGCAATGGGAAAAAGCATAAAACATTTTGATTATTTTAAGTATATCATAACTTGCATGTTTGAAAAATATATTCTATATAAATCTTATATTTAAAAGAAATATAAAATCTTTAATATATTAAAAGTCTTGTAGCATTGCTGTATACTGTCCTCTTTGTACCTCAAAGGAATTATTATTCAGAGGCTGTATGGGATGAGGGGTCGAGGAATGTTGATAATTTACTCCAGAGAAGGCAGCACCAGTGTTGAAATCTTGCATCTTTATATCAAAGATGACATCGTTTATTCTTTTTTCTGCAATAAGACGCTGTCTTGGATCTAGATCCTTTAGCTGATTTGCAACATAAAGTGCAAACGAGTCTTCAATCAATGGACGTTTTGGACTTCTCGGTTTATCTAAAACATCGATACACTTTGCAAAGAGCTTTCGTTTCTCATCGTTTGCATCAGCAGCACGTTTTTTCCTCCTGTTTTCTTTTGATAAATTCACGGACTTGTTTGGATCTGGCTCTGACACCACCGAATCACTTAATTCTTGATCACTTTCTTCGTTGGTAAGCATTAATGTAGACCTATTTTTAGCTGTTTTTGGCACTTGTTCGACGAACTTCATCCTCTGCATATATGTCCATGAACTTTCATACAGCTCGTCGACGCTTTGACCACTTTTAGTTTTATTTTCCTTTGCCCGTTCTCTCCCATACTGAGCTCTCAATGATTTCCATTTAGCTTGGATAATACTCAGATCAATCTCTAACTCTTCTTTTATCTCAGAGAACGCTTTCTCTTTGAGATCTCTTTTAGAGTAAGCCGTATCTGAAATATCCCACAGACAGGGTCTTTCTTCGTACAAATCGATAAGTTTTTCAACTTCTTCATTTGTCCATTTGTATTTGATTTGTTTCCCAGCTGCAACACTTACTTCTGCCATATTGTATGAAAAAAATAATATTTGTCGACGCTTTCTCTTGCAATGTTTAAAAACAAAATAATTCGAAAAAACATTCGAAAATAAAATAAAAATTCGAAATGACGTATAAAATTCCTAAGATTGAAAAAAATGTTGTTCAAAATGTTGGTACGTAAAGCAAATCGTAGCAACATACAAAACTGGCCAACAATGTTTCCCAATGTTGGCCAATATTTATAAACAAGTTAATAAATGTTGGCGCAACATTTTGAGGGATTTTTTCCTTCGCCAACTTGTTGGCGCATACCACAAATCACGCCAACATTGGGGACAACAAATGTTGGTGAGCAATGTTGCTCCAAATGTTGTCTCGATTTGCACCGACTCTAAGAACTTAAAACCTCGCGAAATGATTTTTTCGTAAAGTTTAATTTGTTGCATTTGAAATTCTTTCAATTTAAAATGGTGGCGTTGATCAAAATATTACCATCTTCTATACCGAGCGCTCCTGCTACTGCTTTCCATGCATTTTGTTTGATGTCTTTGCGATGAAATCCTGGGTGCGCTTTATTGTATAATACTTGTGTTTCAGCAAGATGCTCGCTCTCATAAGCCGCCATGTTGATTTAAGCTAATGTGCAGACTTCAGAAATTCCACAATCGAACGTTGATGACGTCATTCTTTTCTTATTTTTTTATGAACACCAGTTACAAAACCTTTTGTTATTTAGTAAATTTAGCAAAGAGATTACGAATGGTTTTAAGGCCTTACGAAAATTTTCATTCTGCCACATGTACATATACTATTTTCGCAATAATGAAAATTTTTTATCAAATTTAGGATTTTGTCCTACTTTAAATATCATGATCTTCAAACATTCCTACCTTGTATCATAGTCTTCAGGACACTGAACACTAGTATATCTAGTAATAATGTATATCTATTATGTAATATATCTAGTTCAGTATATCTAAATATCTAGTGTATCTACTCATGATTGTCCAGTTAAATTTCTATGCTACAAATTTGTATTTTCCGTACTAGACGGCTTTAGCACGATGGGTATTGAAATAGACATATTTATATGTATTTTGATTAAATTTGTATTTTCCGTACCAGGTTCTATCTTAAAGATTTCCATGTTTCCATCAATAAAAATATTTTTGGATTGTGATTACAGTTCACTCTCTCTAATTCGAATCTCAAGGGGGACAAATTTTTATTCGGATTATAGAGAGATTCGAATAATAGAAAGTCTCTCTTATTCGAATTTTCAGACTTGAAGAGTGAAAATTCGAATTAGAGAGAGAAAAATCGGAAATTTTGAAAAAATAACAAAAACCACCAAGATGAAAACACAACAACAAAAAATTGAGTTCTTTTTGAAAATCTTTATTTATATTTACTACACTCAGGATTTCTCAAAAAAATGTTCAATTTTGGATTGTTTTTTGTTGACGAGGTAGTCCAAGTCAAGCACACGACTTGCGTCGCTGAGTGCTTTCCTCAAATCTACTCCAAATTTCGTAAATATGCTGTATTCCTCAAGGATGGAAATGGCATTCATGGCATCTTTAAAATCGGGTTTTGTCAACAGTTCGGTTGGTTCTTCGTTGTCGGAATCATCATCCTCACTATCGTTGCAGTCAACACATCCACTCACTTCGGCAATGATGTCTTTATCGGATATGAGACCAGAAACACTGATCTCAAAGTCAATATCGACAAGCTCGTCTGCAGTTAATTCAAAGTTTACATTGAACTTGCCTTTCATGACTTGGAGATCACCTCGCAAATTTTCAATGACGTCTTCTTCGACATCCAAATTTGCAAAAGGGTCGTCCTCATCATTTAACGCCTTCTCCGCAGATTCTTCAGAAATACCGGACTTTTTGAAACAGTTCAAGAAAGTGCGATCAGGTATTGAACCCCAAGCCTTGTTGAGCATTGTCATTGCTGTCAAGATGGAAATTTTTGGTAGCTGCTTTCCTTTCTCTAAGTTAGCAAGTTGCTTTCTAACGGCAAGAGAACGATACTTGACCTTGAGTGCTCTGATAACTCCTTGGTCCATAGGCTGGGTGACCGATGTTGTGTTAGGCGGAAGGAAGATGAGTTCAATCCATTCGAGCCCTGTAACGGTTGGGTGAGCAGGACAGTTATCCACGATCAAAGCAATTTTCCTTTTTTTGACGCCAAAGCTACGATCGAGTTCCCTCATCCATTCTTCAAACAACTCGGACGACATCCAACTTTTTGGCTGGGCTCGGTAACGGCATGGAATGCTTTTAACACCTTTGAAACACCGCGGATTTTTTGACTTTCCAATGACAAACATAGGAAGTTTTTCACCTATTGCATTTCCTGCTGCCATCCCGGTCAATCTAACTTTGCTGTGCTTGCCCCCACTACACTTTTCTTTCTTAAAGTGAAAGGTTTTATTGGGAAGGCACTGATAGAATAGGCCAAATTCATCAGCATTAAAGACATTTTCAATTGGGTATCTGGAAAGAATTGTCGGTAGTGTTGTTTCCAACCAGGGCGCTGTCATCTCTTCCGTAACTGATTTAGATTCTCCTGCAATGGTTTTAAAAGATACGCCATACCTGTAGAAAAAAAGAAAAATAAATGTAAGTGGAACCTAGGCCTTATCAGCTATTCAAGATCTATATAAAGATTCATCCGGTATTTTTGTTCTTGATTTTTTAATGACGAATTCTAAAACATGATGGCTGTAATACCATCTGTCCAAGATATATTAAGTCTTGAATTAATACCAGTTAACGATGGTTTGGGAATGAAGGTACCGTCACGTTTAATTTTCACAGCAGAAGAAAAGTATATTAACATTCTCGAAAAAAGACTTCCTAAAATGTTATAAATATGTACTTTATAATGTATATTTCCATAAATAAGATATCAAATCAAACCTTTTTTTCCACTTGTCTAACCAGCCATCCGATGCTTGAAATTTTTCAATGTTCAATTCTTTGGCAAAATAAAGAGCCTTTTCCTTTATAAGGATGCCACTAACAGGAATATTTTCTGCTCGTATACGTGTAAACCATTTCAGTATAGCGTTATTGACTTGCTCATAGGTATCAGACTTCATCCGTTTGGTTTTTGCATTCCCTTTTTTATAAGCGTCAAAAACCTTTTCCTTATTTTTTTTCCAATTAGAAAGCGTATTAGGCGGAATACCAAATGATTGAGCGACTTCTTTATTGGATTTTCCTTTCTCTAATTCCACCAAAGCTTTATACTTGGTCTCAAGTTTTTGATCTACACGGTTTCGCTTAGACATTATGAGAAATAAAACGCAGGACATCAAAGCACATTAAATTGCTGCACTTCTGTTTACAAAAACGAACAAACATACCATCGAACAGACGGATGAGAAATTCGAAGTTCGAAAAAAAAACGTTCGAAAGTTTTAATGCATGGTTTACACTCTGAATATTCGAATTATAGAGATAATTTTGCTGAGGGGACCTTATAATTCGTTCGAATTATAGAGGTTTTCGGATTACAGAGATTCGGATAGTAGAAAGTTAATTAAGAGAGTTTCTTAAGGAAAATTGACGGTGACTTTAAATTCATTCGGATAATAGAAATATTCGGATAGTAGAGATTCGAATTAGAGAGAGTCAACTGTATAAGCCTTTTTGCGAAAATTTAGGGTTGACCTCATTCGAAATTAAGAAACATTGAGGCTGAAGAATGAAAACGTGTAAAGCTCAACAACAATAATGTAAAAAAAGAAAGGGTTTGAAATATCTTTTTTGTCTGGACCCATTGGAAAAGTAAGTTATTTTGGATAAACCCCCTGGAAAAAATTCCTTATCTCCTTCCCCGCACCTTAAATGGGGTATGTACACATTTTTTTTATAAGAACGTCTAAATTTTAGCTGAGGCTTGATCTTTTAATGGTTTTTAGTCGTTTTAGGCAGAAATGTTCTTATCATGTTCTTATTAATAAAAAGTGTGTAAATTAAGGTGTATGAGCCTGGAGGATAAAATCACAAACTACTCTTGTAAACTTCAGGTTTTCAAAGAAAAAAGTGCACATAAACACTAAAATTGAAAATTTGAGACTGGGTAATGTTGTGTTTCTAAGATAATCACGGACCCCCCGCCGGGCCACTATATACAATCTCTCACACGTACATATATAACATCTCCGTTTTAAAATATAACATTTTTACAGTGTCTTTTGTTTTATGTGCTGGTTCATAAGTCATTGTAATCGAGAGGGACTTTTACTCAAATTATTCTCCCCGATTTTGATCGAATCTCTTCTTCTACTTCTTCTTCATATGGAACCGTTGCACTAGAGTCACCTTCGTACGGAATCGTGTCGTCAGATGTATCACTTTCAAGCGTAATATCGTGATCCCCAGCCTCGATGATTGTATCGTGATCCCCAGTCTCGACGATGTTCCCCCCTACTGGTTTGTTGCCCCTAAGACCGCTGGAGACTAGAATCGCGTGTAGGCCTCTAAGGAACCGCTGGTTGCGTCGCAAGACAGAGCCGGTTTTGTTCATACGGACCATAAATGATCGTGGATGTACATACGAGACGATTTTTCCTTTCCTGATCCATTCACCTGTTCTCTCATCCTGGACTGCCACTCGCTGGTTGATCCGGAAGCTTGTGCTTTCTTTCTGTCTGGCTGACTTGTCGTAGTATTTCTTTGCACGGTCTCTCTCTTTCGATATGTCTCTTTTTTCTGTTTCAAACATTATTCGTTTTTCCATGTGTATTCTAGGTAGTTCCTCCCTCAGCGTTCTGCCTTTCGATAATTGGACTGGTGAATATCCACAGTCTAACTGGGTGTTACGCATAGCTAAGAGGCCTTTGTATACTTCCGAATGTGAATCGTTAGCTTTTTTTAGAAGCTTTTTGACTTGCTTCACCATGACCTCTGCTAACCCATTAGACTGAGGGTAGTGTGGGCTGCTTGTTGTGTGTTTGATGTTTAGGTCCCTAATAAACTTCCTGAATTCCTTTGATGCATACTGCGGACCATTGTCCGAAACTATTTCTTCCGGTATTCCATGTCTGCCAATCGAATCCTTGAACGCAATAATTGTTGATGCAGTATTTGCTGGTTGTAGTAGATATACCTCTGGCCACAATACTGAAAGTACTGATCTACAAGTATTACATACTCTTTTCCTGCGAAGTGGAATAGGTCTGATGAGACTTTTTGCCATGGTCGTTTCGGGATCTCATGACTTAACATCGGCTCTTTTTGTTTTGACTGTGTATATTTTGCACATGTATCACATTTTCGAATAAACTGTTCAATCTGATTGTTTAATCCTGGCCAAAATACGCTGTCTCTGGCTCTCCTTTTGCATTTGTCCATCCCCATATGTCCGGTATGAATTTTATGTAATATGTCCTTTCGTAATTCGGAAGGTATAATTATCCGATCACGATATAGTAACAACCCATCTTTTTGGGTGATGTCATGTCTAACATTCCAGTACATTTGTACTTCCGCAGGGCACTCCTGGATTCTCTTAGGCCATCCTTTCACAAATGTTTCTTTTAGTACTACTAATGTTTTATCTGTCGCTGATGACTCTCGTATCTGGTCTAATCGTTGTTGTGTTGCTGGTAGTTGTTTTATTACTGAGTTTATGTGACTAGTTATCTCACGTTCTGCCATTTCATCTTCCTCGGTTGGTGCCGTTACTGGTGCTCTTGACAATGCATCTGCATCTACGTTGTCACAACCTCGTAATTCAAGCTCTATGGGGTAATAGTTCTTTTCTGTTGGTGTAATGAATCTTGATGCACAATCCACCGGTTTCCATTCATTCTTGACCTGTTGGTATACGATGATACTCAATCCATTCAGCAAACTGCCATCGGTTCGGACTTTTGTTGGTCTCTTAACGTCGTAATGAGCGAGGATTGGAGGTTTGCATAATGTCTCTTTGACCTCGTTGAATGCCTTGGTATGACCTGCATGCCATAGCCAGGCTGACTTTGAACTGAGCAAGTCACGCAACGGTTCGGCTGCTTGTGACAATGTGGGACTAAATTTGGATAATTCCTGGGTCCTGCCTAAGAAACTCCTTAACTCTGTGATGTTAGTGGGTTGTCTGAAGTCTCTTATTGCTTCCAACTTCTTGCCAACTGGTTTAATCCCTTCTGGTGTAACTATGTGTCCTAGAAACTCTACTTCCTGAGTATTAAAAACACATTTCTCTGGATTCAAAGTCATTCCATGTTCTTGAAAACGGGTTAGAACTTGTCGTAAGTTTTCTCTGTATTCAACTTCTGTATTTCCGTATACTAAGAAATCGTCCATACTTTTTACAATACCGTTTAGTTTTTCAATAACCATGTCCATCCTCTTGCTAATTATTTCTGGTAATGATGTAAGCCCAAACGGTGCTCGGGTGGGGCAAAATCTCCCAAATGGTGTTGTAAAGGTGCATTTCAATTGACTTTCCTCCTCCAATGGTAGCTGCCAATATCCCGAATTTGCGTCCAGTTTCGCCATATAATTGCAGTTATTACCTAGTTTAGCTAATGTTTCGTCTACGCTTGGCAGTTCATAAAACTCACGTTTTGTATCCTTGTTTAGCTTGGTCAGATCAATGCATATACGTAAATCCCCATTTGGTTTAGTGACTAACACCACCAGATGACACCACTCGGTCGGTTCGTCCACTGGTCTAATGACGTTTAGTTGTTGCATTCTTTCTAATTCTCGTTTCAGCGGTTCTAACGATGGAATTGCTACTCGCCTTGGTGCTCCAATGTGGTATGGTACTGCATCTGATTCTACGTCAATGTGAATTGGATCTCCCTTGATTGTACCGAGTCCATTAAAAACGGTTGCAAACTCCTTTTTGACATCACTTTGCTCAACAGAATAACATGATGTTGGTATATCAATCGAGACTAACTTAAATTTTGTTAGTTCTGGGCGTCCAAGTAATGCAGTTTTTAGGTTATTACACACATAAAGTTGAGCAACTCCTGATGTTTTCCCAATGGTAAACTTGTGATGGAACATTCCGTGGCACTTTAAGGGTTTCTGGTCTGGTCCAATCAATGTTTTTCTGGTAACCGATAACTCTCCGATACTTTTGTTAAACACTTTCAGTTGATTGGTTCCAATCACACTAACCTCAGCTCCTGTATCAAGTTTAAATTTTACATGTCCCTTTTCCCCTGGTAACATTATTTCCCAACTCTTATTCTGTTCGCTCCCTTGGACCTTATCGTGCTGCGCTCCCAGTCTTCAGACTCCCTAAGAACAACGCCCCTGTAAAGAAAGAATCCCCTTCTTCGTTCCCTTCATCTGATATTGAATCTGTAGCCTTCGTTTCTTTACGTGTGCATGCCGAAGCAAAATGATTTTGGCCACCACACTTTAAACACTTTCTTCCCCATGCTGGACATTGTCCCCTCCCAAATTTGTGTTTTCGGGAGCAGAATTTGCAAGTCAATAACAAATCTCTCTTACCACTATCTCCAGTTGTATACTCTTGACTGTTAAAATTACCCCTGTTGGTATCTTTGTTCCGTTGGTAATGTCTGTTGAATGATTTCTCGACTCTGCTTATTTCAGTTGTCTTCTTCAGCTCTACTATGCCTCCTTGTGCTGACTCTGGGGCTCTGCAGATTTCTGTTGCTCGGTCCAACGTTAACTCTTTCTCTGATAAAAGTTTTTCTCTGGTTTCGTCATTTAAAATTCCAGCTACAATTCTGTCTCGTAACAACCCTTCCCAACAATCTTTTGTATTGCAAAAATTGCAATTTTTACTCAGTAACTTTAGTTCTGTTAAAAAATCATCAAAGATTTCACCTTCTTCTTGATTTTTGGTAAAAAATTTATGTCTCTCAAGGGTTTCATTCACTATGCCCTTGGCAAATTTCTCCATTTCTGTAATAATTACTTCTAGGTCTTTCTTCTGTTCTTCTGTTAGGTTGAATGATTCGTATATACTCCTGGTTTCTGCAGAGAATGTATAACGCAGCATAGCAGCTTGATATTTTTTATCTTTTTCTTCAAGCCCAGATATCATGACATAATCGCTCCATTTTTCTTTCCATGAACGAAATGCTGCATATCTGTCCACTGACAGATCTAGCGTCGGTGGCGAGATTGATGTTTTTGGATTTTCAGCCATTTTTTTCTACTGATTGGCTCAGATTACCAAATCTTTAAACTTTCAGATCCAAAAACACATTAGCATCCTACTCGTAGCGCCATGTTGTGTTTCTAAGATAATCACGGACGCCCCGCCGGGCCACTATATACAATCTCTCACACGTACATATATAACAGGTAAGTTCTTAGGATGTTCTTAATTTTTGACCAATTCTCAGCCTTAACGTTGAAAGTAAGATCATAGCATTTCATACCCTTGAAATTATTAAAATTAGTATATAACCCCTGGAAAATCATGTTTTCAATTTTCATTATTTAGTCAGCTAAACCCCCTGGATTCTCCTAAAAAAATTTTACTCCAAACCCCTGTGGATAAAAACTGGATTAGCCAATACAATACAGATGAAACCCGGAATAGCCCATTCCCTATACTCTGATGAAGCCAGGGGGACACAGAAACTTTGCAAGGAGGAAAATTTATTTGGTGCACACCTTGCTTGCCTGGATTCACCCTCTGACTATAACCTTATATAGCGAATATGACAAGATTGTAATTGAAGATAAATATTTTGAAACTTCATCAGTATCTGAATAATGATATTTTGAATCATTATCATATATATTAATACCCGATTCTCTGTCTGTTTGTTTGTCTGTCTGTTTGTCTGTCACGATAAATGGTAGACGCGAGTAGTGAAAGAGATCGGGGAGTCAGCAACGTAAGATCACACATAAATTATTTTTTCTTGAGGTACGACAATATGAAACCGATGCATTGCGACCCAAATCAAGCACATGATTTTTCGAAGACTTTTTCTCTATAAGTATTTCTGTGTTCCTTGTCTGTCTTTAAATACCTCTAGGAACCTCTACGATGGAGGTATCGTCCTTAATATTTAGAATTTTTCATCCTTAAAATTTTTGATCAAGAATATCTCTGTAACGGTTCGTCATAGAGACATGATCCTATACATTTTCTTGATCAGCATTTCAAGTTCTATAAGCTGGTAGTACTTTGGGCGGCGAGCTTATACGTATTTTGTGAGGAAGTGTGAACTAGTAAACAAATAGTTATTTTGTAAGTGACAGGATGTGAAACATCTGGTCTTTCAGCATGATTCGCTGTAACCTGTAAAGAGAAAGTATGGGTGAAAATTCACTGAAAAAAGGGGGTCCTGAAAAATGGGGGTCCTGAAAACAGAAGAAATGTTATAGAATCAAACACTACAAACACATTCTTTCCAATCCTAATACCAATACAAAATAAAAAGAAAGTTTGTCAATGCACTGTTCAATGTCAGTGCAGGCCTCCCAGACTAGAAATGGCCAAAAATTTTAGGATTTTAGGACATTTTTAAGCAGTATTTTAGGACAATTTAGGACAAAAATGAGAAAAATTTTAGGACAATTTAGGACAAAATATTTGACAGTAGGACAATTTAGGACATCAGTCTAAAATTTTGGATCATTTCGTACTGTGCTCATATCAAGTATTTAATATGTGGTTCAAAACAAGGAAATAGTAGGTTTAACTGTGAAACTTTCAGGCTGGACTATTATTTTTCTCATAACTAAAAACAGCCATTTTAATACACCTGTATTACATTTCAATATCAAAAACATAATAAAACATAATATTAAGATACAAGCTGGTAAAATGGAATCAAAAACATGATAAAAACAGAGAGAGTAACAGAAGCATAACTTAAGCAAAAAGAAATTGACATAGATTGGCTCCGTAAGTAATGCCTTAACATCTTGCTGAAATTTGAAAGACGCAATTTCTTTCCTTTTTATGTCACGTTGCAGATACTCAGAATACTATGACTATAACAAGCGAAATGAAACTAACAAAACTTCAAGAAAACTTCTTCAAAGACAAATCACTAAATAAATGTTCAAACATCTAACAAAGTGTACATGGTTAAAACTAAGAGAATAATAGGTTGAACTGCAAAACGTTGTACTGTTCTTGTAATACCCAAAATCAGCGATTATAAATGAAAACAAACACCACTTCAATTATCAACACAAAGTGAAACATAATATCAAGATAAAAATTGGTGACAATGGAATCAAAAACATGATAAAAACAAGAGAGAGAGTAACAGTAGCTTAACTTTAGCAAAAAGAAATTAGATTGGCTCCTTAAGTAATGTCTAGAATATGTAAAGCACATTTTTTTCCTTACTGTGTCACGTTGGAGATGCTCTAACAAATGCAAATGAAACTAACAAAATTTTTAAAAAAGACAAATCACTAAAATGTTCATCAAACTGCTAACAAAGTTATAGTAAAAGTTCATTTTAGTTCTTTTTTTCGTTTTTCTAGTACCGCCATCTGTTCCTGTAGGTCTTGTCTTCGCTTATAACCAGTTTCTATTTTGCTTTGAGCTCTTTGCAATTCTGATCGTTTATTGCTATTCTTTAACAAACAATTCTTCAGTTCCTCATTCCCTTCTGATACTAACTGGTCTGCAACACTCAAGCCTTCCTTTACCTAAAGTACAAAATCAAACTAATAACTACTTTTTACATTTAATATATTGCACACAACCATTATCATTAAAACGTGATAGTATATTCTAAAAGCCTTGAAAGTTCTCAAGGTTGCAATCAAATTCTTTGATAAATTCCTAAGAATGAGCATGAGTATCCGTATGTATGTTTTCATGATGAGGCCAATGTTCAAAGAATACTCTGTTAGAGCTGTATCCAAAATTTCAAAGCAAGAAATATCGCATTTTTGATGACAGGAATTGGAGTTTTGAAGATGGCTAGAAATAGCAGAAAATTTTCTTAAATCCAGATGTTCCATGCATCGTGTCAGAAGGGTTCTGGTAGTTTAACCAATATAACAGGTATTACAACGTGCACATATGAATTTATACACATGGGACATTTGGAGTTTTTCTAGCCTATCTTTGGTGGAAAAATATGACGAAATTTTGCGTGATGTAAAAACCAAATTTATATCAAGCTCTTGAAGACAGTATTTTTGTAGGAAGCCTTTTAATTTTGCTGAAGTGATTTACTTGTTGAATTGACGCTATTAAAGTGTCCCTTTCTTCGTCAAGAAGTTTGTTTTGTTGGTCATCAATAGTTTCTTTAGCTTTCTTTAACTCTTCTTCTTCTCTCTGAAGCTTGCGCTTTGCTTCAAGATCAGCCTCATAGCGACAGTATGCTAATTTGGTTGATTCTAGTAAAGCCTTGGTTATCGGAATTTCTAGGTAATCATCATAGCTCAATATTGTATCTTTCACGAATCGTAAGGCTTCAATTGTATCTGAGGCAAGAGAATTGCCATGTAATTGTATGATATACTTGTTGATGGAGAAACGGTTTTCAGGAGCACTGTTTCCATGAGAAAGAGATGCTACAGCTTTGAACAGAGATGTTATGTATGGCAATTTTGGTGAACCATTGTCATCCAACTTTTCTAGGAAGACGATCAGCATGTCTATATCGAGTCCTGGACTTTTCTCCGAAGCTACTTGTATGTCAGCAAGTTCGAAAGCTTTTTCCCAATAAGATGGTTGGTGTCTGCCTTTGGCTGCTTCATTTGAAACTATGTAGCTAGACTCAGGAATGATTTCCATCTGATAAACCCGCCACTCATTTCGTACCTTGTCACAGACTTCCTCCTTAGTTGAACAACTTTTAAAAACCTTAGAAAGGACACTCTCCAATGGCTTACACAATTCCATGATTAGATTTGATATAGCACTCAAGCTATTGTTATCTCCTTTCTTTTGGGGATCAAGAAAGGCTGCATTTTTCAAAATTGTTGAATTCCATGGTAACTTTGACTTCAAATGAGCTGTCAACACTTGAAAAGCTTCTAAACAATTCTTTCGGAATTCCCTTTCTTCGTCAGACAACTCCAACGACTCCACAAAACAAGATTTTGCCTTAGTACCAATGTCAATTAGCTTCAAAGGTTTGCAATTTTTCTTATCATTAACTTTGATTGCAAGTAGCTCAGTGATCGATTTCTGTTGTTTGTTCCCATTGATGTTGTCATAAAGAAGCCTGGACCTGACAAATTTAGACATGACTGTCATCAGCAACTTTGTCATTTCCGAAAAGATCAGATGAATCTTAGGTTTCATTGACTGAAATGTGGTCAAGAAAATTTCAAAAGCATTTGCAATGAAAGCAATAAATGCGATGTAAGGGATTGATGTTTTATTTTCTAGAATGCTTTTGATTCGTTGGTATCTTTCGGTGTTCTGGACTGTTGATTTGAAAGTGGAAGTTGTAGGAAGAAATGTCAAAAAGTACTCACAAAGGTTATCGTATTGCTCTAGAATCTGAACACATATTTTCCTAAGGGTAACCCATCTAGTTGTGGAATGCTTTTGAATAAAACGAAACATGACGTCAGTTAACTCTTCTATTGCTTTGTAATCTGCTCTCCTCGCAGCAGACAGCTTGAAGAAAAAATTGATGTCAATAGCAAAAGAATCAATGTTAAAAATCAACACTTTTACTCCTGCCCTGAACGCATTGTGGACAATATGCAGGGGGGCAAGTTCCGATCGACAAAACAGTTGTGTTAAGATTTTTCATTTCTGGAGAATCATTTAAAAGTTTCTCAAATTTAAGATTAACATTTGGCCCATCCATACCCAGGTGAAGCATAAATTGAAGTTGAAGCTTGATTTTCTCAACAAATTCAAGGAAATGTTCAAGAAGTTTTTCTGCAGGACAATGAGCTACCATAATAGTTCCACAATAGGAAATTTTGATACATTTGAATCTTTTCGGCCAGTATTGGACATAACCGTCATATTGTTTATTCACCTGCTGAGTCGTGGACTCGTCAAATTTAAAAATGAATACAACATCTTTTAAATCCTCTAGCAACAAATCTTTAAAATAAGGATATATGCCATACTGGATTGTGTATTTGGTTTTTGTTTCACCTTGCTTATAGTGCTTAGCAATCACTGAGTCTGGAAACTGTTTTTGGTACTTTTTGGTATCTTTATCAGTAGAAGCAAATGAATAATTTGAGTCAACACATTCCAATGCTCGTATTACTTCTGCATTTCTAACAAGTTCATCTTCACTCAATTTTATTATAGGTCCTTTCAACCTCAATGCGCTATCACTGTCTTTGCTAAAATGACTCTGTCCACCTGTTTCTTGCACTCTTGCAATGTGGAGCTTGCTAGTAGTATGACTTCTCACTTGAGCTGTACCACTTCCACTGATTGAGAAGGTTTTCTGACATAATCTACATTTAGCAGAGTGAATATCACCTCTACAGGGCTGAATCCAATCAAAATCTGACTCCCATAACTTATTGTACTTAGTTTTTCTTTTACTAGTCATCTAAAAAAAATAAAACTCTAATTTTACTACCTTCCAGGTATTCTTTCCTAAATGATTGGGATCACGTGGAGTGGATCAGTGTCCGAGTGACTACGAACTAGAGGGTCCTGAGTTTAACACTGTCACAAGGATTTCGGAAGTGAAAATTTGCTGGCTACTTCCAATTCAACGAGCTGTACATAGACGCACTCCAGATAGCCAGGAAGACAGGACCCTTATTGATACTGTAGATTCAAATCAAATACACTATTGCTAGGTTAGGTAACGTGATCCATCCATCACCCATGTCCACTTTGCCTAAATAGGTTTCAAAACTCATTAAAGATAATGCAAAAAAATACAACACAGATCAAACAGATCAAAGATAAACACAATACTGTATGCATCAGATACCAATTAGGTATATGCACAAACTATACAACTATACTACTGACTCATTGACGACATTTATCATTGCATTACATACAATTGTTATCAATACCATTACATATATACCTTTTGTTATTGTATATGTAAGTTCTAGCTAAAAAAACGGCATGAAACTAAACCAGACATAATAATAATTATGCTTGAATTCAAAGATTTTCAAATCATTTTAAGTCAACTACAAACAGCAAACCAGAACCAAAAGAAAATACAAATAATTTGAGTGAATAATTCAATGGGTGATATTGATTAAACAGTATATAAGTTTATCTAAAGAATAAATAATATCATTAATAACAAGATAACATATTGAATTGGTTAACTTGTGTCGAAAATTTTAGAACATTTAGGACATTTCTCTAAATTTTAGGACAATTTAGGACAAAATCTTGAAATTTTGAGATTTTAGGACATTTTAGGATTTTAGGACACTCTGGGAACCCTGTCAATGTGCCATCATTATATTCCGACCCTTGATGTCAAAGAAGACAAAGAAGGGGTCTTTTTTAGGCCGGTCATGTTTTGAACCTTTCAGCAGGGGAAGAAATGCATGCTCAATGTCCTTCGTTTGGAATATAACTGCCCCGAAATAATCTTGGCTGTCCTGGAGTCATTTTAGATATTTAATTTCATATATATGTATATATATATATATTGAGTACCAGGAAGAGAGCCAAACAAAACAAATTTAAAATAAAACTTACATCGATATAACCAGCCTATCGTACCATCTTCTCGAGAGTGAGCTGCCCGGCGGCATGGCTGGATCAAAGTTGACTTTTGTTAAGAAGTTGGATTCTCAGTTTATAAAAACACAGTTCAATCAACAGATTACGTGACAAAAAGATCCTTAAAATGTTTTTTTTTTATATTATATATATTATACATCTCGAATAACAGTTTTTTTTTAATTTTTTAAAAATAAATATCTAGGACGATAGCTAGGACGATTCCCACCGACAGTCAAAACATCCGTCAGCCGAAAGGACGGGGTTGATTTTTTTCTCCGTGGTGGATTCAATTCGTCTCAGCTCGTCTCAGGTGGTTCCGTTGTTTAGTCAGTACGTAACATACTGCACAGACCAGTGCATTTACACATAACATAATCCTGTTGATGCAGCCGTTTCTTGGTCATTGGATTCCTCGTTGGTGTCTGAAGTAATAAGCGCATGAGATGTAATACAGAAATTCGTAATTAAATACTGACAATTAGGAAATAATCTTATTTGGTCGGCCCCACATAATCGCAATTAGAGTCAGAAAAGAGAAAAACGTATATAGCGTAACGAAAGAAAATAATTGATGTTGGTGAGGAGGAAGTGCTTTCACTAACGATGGTCTGATGTTAATATTGTTGAAACTGCTCATCTAACTCCATTTCATATAACATTTTTTCTGACGAGTCTCCATCGTCATCTTTACTGTTGTGATTTTTTTCTCGCACCTGGATTAACCATATTGAATTGAATACAAACGTTTTATACAAATTCTCGCAATTAACGTGACTACGTACACGAATACCAAACTGCAAAGAGCGTAGAATTAAGTGATGTCAAATATTTTATATGCCTGTTTCATGACGTCGTACGTTCTATGACATCATTTCTGGCAGCTTCAGGCCGCAGGGGAAATTTCTTCGATTGAACGGGGAATTGATAAAAGCGCATATTGGTGATGAATTTACACGTTTTAGATATATATTGCCAGTCAAAGAAGTTAATAGGAAGTTGATACTTCCATAAAATTAAATAAAGAGTAAAAGAAATGAAAAACTCCATCACAAACATCTCTCCACAATCTCTGATTTCTCTGATTGTGGGTGCTTTTCCAGTTATCATGCTACAACAGTTCAAACCCTTTTTGTTTAACATGGAAACATGTAACACCTTCCCTCTTCCTTTGTCTGATCTCACTCGATATGGAACAGCTAGAACAAACAACAGCTTGAACACTATATTCTTTTAATGGGCTTCCATTGCCTCCATACTTAACGCATTTCAATTTCACATCCATAATTTATCGTAATTTTACACATCATCATCGAAATTCATAGATATAAAAAACATCATTGGAACAAAATACGCTTCTCGACACGGACTTTCGCCATTTAAAAAATGATGACCGATGGGCACCAAAACGGTTTCAGCGCAACTCTTAGTCGATATACAGAAAGCCTAAATAAATAAGATTTCTCCCTTTACGGGGAAATCTTAAAAAGACGCCAAAGACAAATCTTCCATGTTTCTTAATAGATTTAATCGATGTAAGAATCAAATGAGCAAGTTATTTACAAAGATACAGAAACATTGGTAATCAGAATCAATACTATTTTTTTACCTATATATTTTATAGAATTTATTGCAAAGCCTTTTCAACCACACTCTTTTGTTACTTATTTTGACATACAGTTAACTTCCGGTACTCAAACTTTAATTATATATTTACAGTACAGACCGAAAGTAGCTTTACGTGTTTTGATAAGCTTTGGGCTATTGATACCTAATTTCTGAAAATGATACGAACTTAACAAACACAATATTTGATATTAAATTTTGTGTTCTGCACAAAACTTTTCATGTCCAATTTGGTAAGCACTTGTTCGATTTTATCCGCCATCATAGCAACAACACAAGACATTTGTTCTTTTTCTCAGTTATCCAGTCAAAACTACCACGTAATGATGAAACTTCTCCACAATAAATCAAATTTAACTAACAACAACGGCACCCTGTAATACAATAAATATACTGCATATCGTGTCAAACTTACTTCGAAATGAGGCATAAGTACCATAAGTATTATATCTACTGTGAAGCCTTGCATTGAAACCACATCATATAACGACATATCTACGCTGCGAATAGATCATTTGGCATTTATGGCAGTTGCGGTGTTCTGTAAACATGGCTTTAGTGCTTACGACAAAATTTTCGTACATTTTTGTACATTTTCGTGAACCCGCCATGAAACATACCTCAATAAAACTTTATGATAAATTCCACAAATGAAAAATGTATAGCATGATGGACGTGATGGATGGACACGAAGGGGAAATCGAAAATTGTTTTATTAAGAACAATTAATTTATTTGGAAAGATTACCATGTAAAAGTACTGGAGAATACTGTGTGAATAATTACACGTACTGACTAAACAACGGAACCACCTAAGACGATCTGAACCGAGCTGAGACGAACTGAAACCACCAAGAGACGAGCTGAGACCATCTGTAAAAATCTACGCACCATATTTCCTAAACTACATCGGCCGATTTGAAGATTTTCGGAGTACATGGGAATCCTCTCTCTTATCGCCTTTTCTCCACTCATGAATTTATTCGTGCAAAGAGATTTTTCAACATTTGCTGTGTTTATGTAATGGCTTTTAATGCGCATGCGTCGATGTATTTGGCACGTGGAAAATGGGAGGGTTAACTTGCCTTTCAAGTATCAATGTATTGCTAATGAATCGTGTGATGAAAATCTTGTCACGTGGCCAAATTTTCGTCTTAAAACGACTGAAAACTGAAACGGCATGGCTGGATCAAAGTTGACTTGTGTTAAGTAGTTGCATTTTGAGTTTATAAAAACACAATTCAATCAACAAATTACGTGACAAAAAGATCCTTAAAATGTTTTGTCTTTTATATTCGGTATTATACATCTGGAATAACATAGTTTTTTTTAAAGTTTTTTTTAAATAAATATCTTCTTTGCTAGGACGATTCCCACCGACACTCGAAACATCCGGCAACCCCAAAGGACGGGGTTGATTTTTTTTTTCTCCGTGGTGGATTGAACTCGTCTCAGGTCGTCGCAGGTCGTCGCAGCTCATCTCTTGGTGGTTTCAGTTTATCTCAGATCGTCTCAGCCCGGTTCAGATCGTCTCAGGTGGTTCCGTTGTTTAGTCAGTACGATGATTACAACCTTTTCATTTCACTTATAAATTATGAAAACCGATTCAGAACTTATTTTTTTCAGTTGAAATGTGGATTCATTACATATAAGCAATACTTAAATATTGTTGCATGAAACAAAATCTACCAATATTTCACTGAACTAACGACGAAAACAAAATGGAGCTGTTATTTACATTTTTTCTGTTATTACCTTATTTATTTCAAATTGAAGGAGAAGGCACATGCGGAAGCAGGCTAAACTCATACTTTTCAAAACACAGAGGAAAGGTAATGGTTGTTTTAGAAGACGATATTCTGTTTACAAGAACTGTAAAACAAGCCGAAAGTTGTCTTGGTATTTGCCGAGAAGATCGATACTGTCGAGCTATCAATGTCGTAAACAAAGACAACAAGCATAACTGTTATTTTCTCAAAGTGGATCGATTAACACTTCCATTGAATTTTACAACGGATGATAGATACAGTTACTTTGAGATGTATGTGCCAAGTGAGTGTAGATCTGTTAATTACAATAAAAATCCGCTGCAGTTTGCGCGAGATTGCCTCGATGTTTACAATGCTGGATACACAGAGACGGGTGTCTATAACATCAAAATAGGAAACAAGAAAGTCAATGTTTTATGTTACGCTTCCCCAGTATTTGAGGAGGGGGGTGGATGGACTGTAATCCAATTACGAAATAACACACACAACGTGGATTTCAATCGAAGTTGGACTGAGTACAAGAACGGATTTGGTAATTTGGAAACAGAATTTTGGTTGGGTAACGAAAACATGCATTATTTGACACGTGATCAAAATCAAATATTGATGATTGACGGCATCTTCAATGGTCAAACCTATTCTGTTATTCACGATCAATTTCGAGTTGGGAGCGAGTCGAATTTGTATCAACTATCCGTAAAGCACTCAGAACCAAGGACAGGTTGGCAAGAACGTTTTACTTACCATCACGATGGATTCTACTTTACCACATCTGATCAAGATAACGATATTCGCGATGACAATTGTGCAGTTGTGAAAGGCTCAGGTTGGTGGTTTAACAGTTGCATGAGAGTAAATTTGAATGGAAAGCATGGAGGGTTACATAACACTGGATTGTTTTGGTATGGCCTAACGCCATTTGATTCATCATTCTCATTTACTCGTATGAGAATTAAAAAGAGATTTGCATAAAAACACCTGAACTTTCAACACCACCAACGTTCATGTTGGTATAGTGGTACCAGCATAGCTAACAATACGCCTTTTGTTTGGTCATGGCAGTAGTATTAATGCTTACGGTGTTGAAATGTATATGAACTTTTATTGCACATAAAACTGTATAATGATGTGGATACAAATTGAGATAGATACCAAGTTGAACTTTAAACACTCAAGTGCTAAGGAATTGCGCGCAATCAACGCATATAGAAAGTCTATGCTGATTTGCTTTTGAAACGCTCGTGGGAAACAGAGGGCTAGCAAGACATAAAAATCATCTGGAAAACTTTCTCAAAACTTTGTAGTGTCTTTTAAACATAAAATCTCACATCTCATTTTTTCACATTTCTTAATAGATTCAAAAAGATAGATTCATGATAGGGAAGGGGGTCTTTAGTCCTTAATTTGGAACTATAAGTTATCTCTCGATTTTGAACCGTCATAAATTGAGACCAGAAAAAATAAATCCTGTAGTCAGAAAATTGCTTTTTACGCTTGGCTTCCGCGGAAGAAAACAAGGTTAACTAGTTGAATTGACTACAATTTCTGTCAAGATTCTCTAAAGTTAATGTGAATGCATTTTGTGAAAAGTATTTCCCTCAGTACTTGTCAAAATTTCGAGCAAACACAGTCTGAAGATTTCGTCGAATTCAAAATGTCAAAATGGCGCCTAAATCTTTTTGATTATGTTTGAAAAAGACAGCGATTGTGGTCGAGCTACCGAAACACACATCTAAATAGCATTTACTTCATTTTTTGCATAGAACTTAAATTTCTCTTTTGTTCTGTAATATATTAAGGTTCTTTTTACACTTGCGAATTTGTGAATATAAAAGCAGAGGGTATGTCGAAATTTGTGGAGGAGAATGTTAGCTATTAAACCATAAAAAAGAAAAACGTGCAAGTAATCCCATTGGTGATACAGATTGAAAACAGAATTTAGGTTTATGTGCTCCTCCACCATTCTTGACATACCCTAGATCCGCCGCTGAAAAGAACCTATTATAAATGAAATATTGTGTTTGCCTCAAATTATGTTTTATTTCTCAACATTTGTTCTCATATCAGAAGAATCATCATTTACTTTTACTATGTAATATAAAGTTCATCTAACAATTACTCCTCACCTGCATTTATGGTGAAAACCTTATAATTATAGAGTCAAGTTATGCCTCGTTGTTTCAAACATATTTATAAGACTTTTCACCGTAAATTCATAGTAAGGTGAAATTATCAGATGAGCATACTCTAATGATAAAGGTGTCTTTAATGCGATGTTTGATCGTGTACTGGCTTTATGGTAAGTTCAGATCAACATCCGTCGCTAACTCGCTATGATCTATATATAATTGGTCGCTTTTTTTTATATTGGCTTGTTACAGGATCTGATAACACATTGGGTCAATCATTCGTAATTATCAACTTGTTAGTATGGTTCCCAATCTCTTTTTTGATAGCACGGTTATATGAAAAAATCGACCAAAGTGTATAAATCATAGCGAGTTAGCGACGGTCTACTTTTATAGGCTATCACATGGTGGCTCTATTGAATTTCATGTTTATATCCACTAAAGCAGAAACAAAGGGCGTTCGAAGGCTTGGTTCCCATCAAACAATGCATTTTTGGCGATTAAAATTGAATCTATCGCCACGGTTTTTTCAGGCGATTTTTCTATTTCACCTGATGAATCTTTGAATCGCTTTGAAAAAGCCGATTCCCACCAAAAAGATGTTAATCGCCAAATTTGAAAAACATTTCTTTCATAAATAGGAACGACGGCAACCATCCCATGAGGCTATGAATAGAATTTTTTTCGGTTACTACAAAACCCTGCAACCAGCCCCAACCACACAAACCCTGCAACCAGCGCCAACCACACAAAAGTATTAGTCAATGACGAAAACGTTCCAGGTTCCACCCTTCAAACAATCAAACTACAGTATAACCCCGTTAAGTCGGACACTGTTTAAGTCAGACTTTTCTTTAAGTCCCCCTTGGATTTGAATAAGTAGAGTCTCGGACTCCCGATAAGTCAGACCGATTACTTCGGTCCCCTGAGAGTCCGACTTAACGGGGTTATACTGTACCTACAGACTATCTATCTGACGAACAGCCAAAATGATAATTTTGATGATTCCTTTCAGAGTGGGTAGTCCAAAAAGATAACGCTGGAGTTATATGAAACACAACCTTATTTAACTTAAATAGACTGGCAGCAAAACACCTTACAAAATATGTGCGTGTTTCAATTTGAGTCATGATCATTAATTTTCTATCATCAAAACCGGATATAGCAACATTCAAACATAAAATTCGAATGTTTAAGTCGGTTTTCCACTGGACCACTTTTTCGATCGAATTATTATTTTTTTGAAAAGATTGGATCTGTTATAACTTTGTTTTCTATCGACGCATTTGAATAAATCGAATTAATCTTGTGGAACAAGTTCAATTACACATGCAAGTTTGTCCATGACTGTAAGTCAATCAATCATAAAAAGTCACCAAGTGGAAAACCAGCTTCATTTTTTCAACGCGTCGTTTTAAGGTCTGGTTTACACTGAATACCTATTTGTATCTATGTAAAAAATGTAATAATAATAGCCTCGTTTCTGTACAATGTAAAAAATGTTTACGATATGGTGGTGGTCTGGTAGCTTTTTTGGGTGGTTGGAGCTGGTTAGATAGTTTTCTTTGCGTGGTTGCGGGTGGTTGCAGGATTTAATGATACCCATTTTTTCCCTCCATCCCATCCCATTCATTTTAAACTATCACTAAGATTCAAAATGAGCACCGGCGGAAATCTTCTATGGTCCATACCACCAAAATCTCGCTACCGCCATTTCGGCGACAAATACTAATTTCTTAAATTGACATTTATCGCCCGGTGGGAACCAAGCTGAAGGCTCTCTTTATTTTTGCTATAGCTAAAGCGCACATGCTATAATTTGAATAATTAACATTTTTGATGTAGCATGCTGTAAAAAATAAAGCATGGATTGAATTTTCTAGTGGGTTTCAATGAATAACATATTTGAATAGGCTATTAAAGATGTATCAGAATTTTCTGAAATTTTAGCAGTAAAATATACCCTTATCGAGTACCTGCGCAGATACTCGATGTATCAGAAATTTATCGAAGCATTTCGCTGCGAGGGCAATTAATCTAGGACTAAATCGTGATTTCTAGATGTCACCTCTCTCTATGTCTCTATTGTGAAGCTCCAAACCATCTGTATTTCTATTTCTTTTTTTAATACACGAGTTTCCTATTAATATTTTAGAACTTGGTCTAAATTTTCGTGTTTACTTTACACAAAATGTCCATGAAAGTATCATTAGGGGAATTCTCTAAAGAAATCATCTTTGTTTCTATCAATGATCTGTAAAATTTTGTCTTATCTCTTGAGAGTTGAGGAATTTTTTTCGTGCAAGTTTGTTACATGAAATCGTTAAATGGAAAATCGTGTTTTGAAAATTACCCTTAAAGCAACTCAAGTGATTAATTGACTGTAATTTAACTGTATACGAAATAGTCAATGTTGCACTGACGAATATTAATGGGAATTTTGAGTCTTTATGGGAAATCATACTCATAATGCTGACGTCAACCTATACTGATGTCTAACCAAATCATTCCCATTTTTTAGCTCGTGAAAGCAATGTAATTCATAAATCCTTCAACAAAGAATGAAAGGCAAAAAAAGAAGATCGTTGAAGGAATTCTGTGGAAGTTAGTGAGGAAATTTAAGAAAATTCCCTATTATACAGTAATGTTTCATCTGATGCACTGAATTTTCATTATTGATTTTTTTTCCTTGTAGATGCAAAATCTATTCAGGCACGAGTTAGGGACAGTAGTAACATAATCACCAATCAACATTGGATATTTAAACAACACAATATTTTTTCCCGACAACCTTTAAAAAGAGATTTACTCCAGTTATACAAAGGAACCAATCATTTAAAAAAATAACTATTGGAAAAACACAAAGAAAGATACATTCTTTGTTAAACAGGAAACCCAGGAAAGTAATGAAATACCAAGTGCGCAATAATTACCTAAAACAAAACATTTCGGAGTGCAAAAATTATATAATTTTATGTTGAAGGCCAACATGGTCACATGCTTTAAAATCCAGTGGTGGATCTGAGATATGACCAAAAGAGAAAGTTAACATGATTTCTGTGTTCAATCGGTAGAAATCTGTGGATACGTGCTTGCACTTTTTACTATCATGCTTTCATACACTCTCCTCCACATATGTCTAGATCCGCCACTGAAGTTCTTCCTCCAAGCTTTCCTTATCTCCATTATGTAAAAAAAACGTTCTAGTATTCTCCATAAGCTGCGTTTCTTTGTTTATGGCCTATCGTTCTCACGTTTTCTTTTTCACCGTAGTGGAAGTCTGGATCATGTTGCTCATCGTACCATTCAGTATACTGAAAATAGATATTGAAACACTCACAGCTAGGGTTGAAGTGATATGCAAATGCAGTAAGGAAAAGCTATCAAAAGAGATTATTAAGAACTTATAATCAAGTGCTTACCATCCATGGACCACAACAGATCGACATGAAAGATAAATAGATTCCCCACATTGTGACAATGAAGCCTCCTGCACTTAGGCCAATCAAAGAAATGAGCAGTTTGACCATCAATTTTGTATCGTCACAATCGGCTGAAGAGAAAATGAAATTATATAAACATAAAGGACAAGAGTTTGAACGTTATTTAATTGCAAATAGAAATGGTGTGGATAATCATTATTTCGTAACAGAAATTAAAATTATCCTACCGTCTGCCGGCATGTTTGGCACGTTATTACATACACACTTATCATTTTCGTCTGTACACTTGTTATCAGCGTCGAGAGCAATTTTAGCTTGTTGCCAGTTATCCATCCAATATCGCAGACCAGCAATAATGGCAGCGCAGGCACACACCACCATGACAACGACGGCGCACACAAGGAAAAGTACAACCTAGAACCATCAAAATTCATTTAGTAAACAAATAAAAACAGGACCGACCGAAAAAAGTTAGCAACAGCAACATAGCAACGGCAACATAGCAACATACGCACCATTGATTTCTTGCGAGTAACGAATGGGATTAAGCCAATGATACCAAGCACGAACAGCTAAAAAAATGTTGAAAGTATGCGAAATATTTTTCTGAACCTTTGCAAAGAAGTGATGAGGTAGACACATTTTTTTAAGGTTGCTATGCTAAACTATTTAACGGGAATATTAGAACAGGATAAATAGTTTGTACCCATTCTACCCAAATCGTACCCAGCCTGACGTTTCTGAATTTAACTTAATGTTATTGGGAATTGACAATTGATATTTCAATTTCAACCATTCTCTACAGTTTAGATTTTTTACGAAAAGTAATAGAACATAAAGAAGACAGGAACAAAATGACGCCCGCCATGTTTTTTTCTATTTTTGGCGAGAACTGAAATAGCACTGCTGCTTTAATGAAAATATATGTATGGCTGCGAAAGAGAACAATATTCAAATATTTTTCTCCCGTTGCTAATACAAAAGATATGTCTACGTCATACCTATTAAAGTTGCGTCACCGACATGCTATAAAAGTAAATGATTAGATCGTACTTACCGGGATACCAACCCACACATGAAACAGTTCATTTTTCAAGTCTCCATCAATACCTTTCATGGCTGCTGAGCAACCGATGATTGCAATGCCAACAAAAATACATAACAAGGCAACCGCTATGAACCAATATCGATAAGTAGTTGAGATTTTGTTCTGTACACTCGGATTATATCGCCGATACTGATAGGAAAAAGAGAGGTGGAAGATTACAACATTAGCTATCATGAATCCTAACCATAAAAACAGACAATGACACCTCCCTTTCAAAATCAATATTGATGTTTCAGGAGCCTCTATCGTGGTGTATGAAACCAACATCGAAGTCGAGAGAGAAAGCGGTTTCGTTTGAGTTGATTTGTTTTGACATTATTTGGTTTGAACATAGTCACTAGAAAATTCCCTGGTCTGGACACTTGGCTATATTTTGTACTCATTTCGATCACATGATAGTAAATAATTACTTTGTATTGGTTGGAATAAGTCATGTGATCAAAGCGAGTGCAAGACCAGGGAATGTTCAAATGACTATGGTTTGAAAAAGTCATTTGGCTATAAACTTTTGAAAGCGATTTGAATAAAACGAAAAATATCTTTAGTTGGCTCTCCCAAGCTCTCTAGCGGCGTATGTCCATCTTAAATGTTCTCAGAGAAATGCACAAAATTAACAAACTAATGAAATGAGTTGCGATTTGAAAGTCCTGAACAAAAACAGATAAAAATAATAATGATAATAATAAAAAGGCAAATAATAATGGAAGACAAATTGCTAATTTATTCAGTTCGTTGCATTAGGAAAACATTATCTACAATTGGTGGTTATAGATTTCGCTTGCGGTTTTTTTTTAAACGTACATTTTGAAAATTACTAATGAGAAACAAACCAACATAATAAATTATGTCCTTATGTATACACGAAAATCAAAAACATTATGATGTCAATCAAATGTTTGGCTGAAATTCGTTAGTACTTACGGGCTTCTGCTTTATTTTAGGGTTATGCCACTGCTTGACCATTTTTCTTGTTGATGCTGCACGAACAACACACTTAAAGGTTTGTCGCGAAATCAAAAAACAAAAACGGCATAGAAATCAATCACGACCTAATCATTACTATGGGGAGTGATATGCATAGATGCACCTATGACATGCTCTCCGACGATGATGTTAAATTTATCAAGTGGCGTAACTAAGAGATGACTCAGAAATGAGAAGGAGAGTGTTTTAATACACCGACAATGGAGAGATTATCAGTATGAAAGAATTGTTAAACCTTTTAGGGATTCTGTTATTCAGGATTATAAGGAGATACATACTTTGTAATTATGAGTAATAATTCGGGTTAGAGAAAATTATTTTTTTTCAGATAAGCAACAAATCTCCCGATAAGAGGACAAAAGAAACTAGCAGAAACAGAAGAAGCGGTCAATAATTTTATCATTTTCAACAATTGCATGTAAAGTTGAAAATTATCTTTTATAATGCTTTGCTAAAAAACATGGAACATAACAACAGAAGGATAAAAGTTAAACCTAGAGTTATTCGTATTTCAAAAACATACTAAATATAAAAACAGAACTGTTTTCAGTTCAGTCGATTGGTTAAGATTTGTCATCTCCTTTATTGTTTTTAGACTGTTATCATTGTTAACAAATGTTCAGTCTAGCTAAAAAAAAAGAAAAGAGATGAACTCTACCAACTCCGTCCCCAACGCTTCTTGTCATTTGCATGAACTATAAAGACAAGAAGCGCTGGGAACGAAGTTGAAACTTCACGTCTGTAGAGATTTACCAACAGATTTTCCACCCAGAACAAGAGAGTTACAGAGGTCTGGAAACGAATGGACGTATGATGAATATTATAAATTTCACGATGGCTTTCAAATTCTGTTTGTACGTCGCATTTTGGCTTGTTTTTCTAAACAGGCCTCGTTTCTGTGGTGAACTTTATTGCAGATTATCCCACAGCAATTTGGAGTTAAGCAAATCTATAATTAAATAATTACGTGCAACAATACAATGAATAAAATATTAAGTAAGTTTGACAAAATATCGGCGTTCCAAAAGCAGGAATTGCTTTTCACAATGACATCATTCATGTATCCAGTGTGCAATATCAATATTTTCTCTGGTGAAAGATTATACATCTTTCCCGAATTTCTGCTATATCATAAACACCGCGTTTACATCAAGTCAGTTCATCCACCTCGTTTTCATGAAATTTATTGTTTCAATAATGTTTTAACTTTATTCCTTGGTATAAAACTCTATTTCTAAAACTCCCAATAGAATAACTAGTTGCAATTTTGATATCTAAAACGAAGTTGGATATACTGACACAGAAATTCGGGAAAGGTCTGTTCCAACAACAACAAGAACAAAAAAACGCTTTAGTACTGACAAACATACATGGCAAAAATACGTCAACAAATCCCGAAATACTTGGGTTCTCAAATGAGGCGTACACGTCATGTAACAAACCATATCTGTTCCTATTTCAAAATTTATTTCACGGGCATCAAATAAATAATACAAAAACACCAATCACAAAACTTGCAGTGTTCTTTCGCATGAGAAGTTTCGCAACTTTTCAATTCAATTACCAATCCTCGTCGTAGCAAATACACACTACCTTTTCATTACAAGGCTTGCTGTGAAATGTAAATAATTTATTTTTAAAAATTTCAGAATTGGAAATGACAGACTAATGACGAATAGCACGTCTGAACAGCAACAGAATTATAAGAATGCCAGCAAGAAGAGTCATCAAGTAGATATCCCAATCTGGTCCTAATTTTTTGTAGACAATAGTTCTTATTCTTTCCGGGTCAAAGTGTTCCCAAAATCGGTAATTCTAAAAAAAAAAAGAATTAATTAAGGGATCTGAAAAGTTGTGTAATGGGAAATCTGTGTTATTCGATTCAGCGAAGTATCGAACAGTAAGAATAGGTTTTACTATTCTCCACGCTATAAATTTACGGTGTAAAGTCTCATCAAAATGTTTGAAAATACGAGGCATAACCTGACACCAGTCTCACTCACTCAGACAAAATTTACAAGGTTTGCACCATAGACTTCTGTGAGGAGAAATTGTCAGTCGAATTATAAATGTAAACAAAGAAAAATCGATCGAATTCTGTTCGAATTTGCACTATTCGATTTTTAGTAAAAAAAAAATCAATTACCTTAGCGGCCCTTATTTGGCCGGCCCTAATTATTGGCCGGCCCTTAATTGGCCGGCCCTTAATTGGCCACGACCAAATTTTGGATTTGGCCAATTAGGGCCGAAATTTGGCCACAAGGATAAGAAATTGGCCACTTTTGATAAAATTTAATTTTATATTCAAGAATCGTTTTAGACTGGAAGCAACAATGCGTTTCAAATTCAAGCAAACATAAGTTTTTCTCGTTGCATAAAAATAGTAAAATTTACACGCTTTAATCGTTTGTTATTCTCAGCTTTAATCAATAATAATAGTGTTCATAACAGCTTTTTCTTCTGGTTCAGTTTTTGTACTAACTTCGCTATGGTACGCAGTTTTCTCTACTTCAAAGTCAGTCGCTCTTTCATCATCTTCGAGTATGATTTCTTCATCTTCACTCTCGCTTTCTCCATCATCAGTGATATTATCTATTGTAAAAGTGTCTTGCAGGCGAGACAACTGTTTTAGTACAAATGTTTTCATTTTTTCAATAATTTTACCGTTTTTATGCTGGAATGTTAATTTTAGGGGAACTTCCAATCCCCCAGCTGGGATCGGCGAAATCAACGGTTGGGTACTAACTACAAAGCCTTTGACAACACCTCCTTCGTGTAGGAAATAGTACACATAGCGAGGTATCTCTCGGGGAATATGCCCTACTGTAACTGGTCCAATTCTATCCATTCTTTTTATTGTTACTCTACAAGCGTACGGGTCCTCAGCCTTTGATGCAGGGTTATTTTCTTGGTATACTTTCTGCTTCATTTTAAAAAGTGGCCAATTTTCACTCGTAGGGTCATTTTGCTGCGGTCCTTAATTGGCCGGCCCTTATTTGGCCGGCCCTAAATTGGCCGGCCTTTATTTGGCCAGCGACGAAAATTTTGGCCATTTAGGGCCGGCCAAATAAGGGCCGCTAAGGTAATTAAATAATGTAAACAGCGCGTGGAAAAATAATTATGAAAAAAAAGCCATGGTTTTCTGACAATCGAAAAAAACTTGACAACCTATCAAGCATCTGGAAAGTTATGACAGGACTGAGTAACAAGCTCCCTGTTACTTTATCATATTACTATTAATTTTTTATTTGAAAAACAGATACCAGCAACCAATGTAAAACCAATTCCTTGCGAAAAAAACACAAAAACAATGCACTCTATTACAGAAGATAGAAATTGTAAAATTAAGATTGCACCATAATCAGATTTTGAATCAACTTATACATTGAAGAAGTGCTCTCCAGTAAACGATGTACATCATGTCATGATTTGAAAATTCCAACATTTTATTAACGCCGTCTTCTTTTTAACGCCTCCCTCTAATAAACGACCCCCTAAAAATCAAAACTATTTTATAAACGCCCCTCCCCTTACCTGCACGAGCCACTCCCATGTCAAATAGAAGGTTAGTTTAGTTAAGGCTATGTAGACAGGGAACTGTGCATCTACGCTCACTTCAGCAGCCATATCGTAAAATCTTTTCGCTAAATGAATGTCCTACAAGAAACAAAAAAATATTATTTAAATGTAAACAAGTCATCTCGCAATGCCGCTAAAAAGGGCGCATAAAATTGAAGAGGGCGCTGTTATGTGGGTAAAACCCTCACCTTTTTCAACCCAAACCCTTGTTCGTGCATGTAACCTAAGTTGAACATCGCCTGTGGATTGGCTTGTTGGTCAGACGCTAGCCTGTAATGAAGTGCAGCCGTTTCGTAATCCACCTTCGTTCCCAGTCCGTAATAATGATAATCTCCAACCTTGACACGAGCAATGGCGTAACCTTGGTGAGCAGCACGTGACCATTGTAACAGTGCTCGAGCATACGTTTGATTGATCGAAAACAATCCAGCATCACCTGATCGAGATGAAGAGCCACAATATATATACGAACATTATATCTAAGATTTGATCCCCCAATTAGTCAACTATGATCTCAATGTCAGACTGTGACACTACCCTCGCCTCACATAAATACAACAGAAACAATAAAAAATAGAAATGCAGACAAGATCTTTTTTAAAACTTATTTAAAAACCTATACACAATTGGTTCGTGTACAGACTTCTACGCTCTGTACAATGAACAGGAGATAACAGGAACCTTCAACTAGCAAGCAGGATTACCTTTATCCAGTATGTAAGCCACATTGCTTTGTGCTATTTCATGACCAAGCTCAGCCAGTAAGTAATATTTTAGCAAGGCCGTTTCGATGTCACCAGATTTATAGGCATCATAAGCATCCATAAATATCATCGACCATTTGCCTCGTTCAGCAACATTTTTGAAGAACTATAAAAAAAAGGAACCAGCTCAAAAAAAAGTGAAATCATTGAACTGTTTTCCTCAACAAAGATGAGTAAATATATATCACCCATACCTCTGTCGCCGTGTGACACGAACGCATGACACCAGCGCCAGTCGCGTGCATTGTCGCCAGATTATAGAGTGCTAACACATGACCTAAAGAGTGTCTCGCAATTAATATCAACAGTAAAATAACAACAACAAAAACACCCCCCAAAAATAAAAAATAAAAAATAAAAAAAAAATAAAAAATACCTGACTGGGAAGCAAATGTGAAATATTTGACAGCTTGTCTGTAGTCTTTCTTCACTCCAATCCCATCTGAAATTGATCAAAAAAGTAAATAAACCGACAAACAACAACACGATAGTAGCTCATTGAAAACAAATTCAAACACATTTTACCGTAATACATTTTACCAAGCTGTAATTGACCTTCAACCCAACCTTGTTCGGCAGCCAGACTAAAGTACTTGATCGCTGCATCATAATTCTAGAAATGTGTGGATGGAAAAAAGAAACACTTGTAAAATCAAAAAATTCTTCGATAATGTCATCACTTATCAATCATAAATAGATTGCAATATTGGGAAAGTTTCATGGATGGAACATTAAAAAAGTTTCCAGAAGAATCCAAGAAAAACGTACCTTTTTTACAGTAACACCTTTTAAGTACATCAAACCAAGACCAGCTTGTCCGATCGGATTACTCTAAATTATGTCAGAAATGTTAGTAGTACAATTGGCAATTGGGGTTAAAAGAAAAATATAAATGACATATGATCAAACCTGATCAGAAGCTTTTTTGAAGTACTGATAAGCAGACTTGGTGTCTTTTTTAACATACAGACCTTCGAGATACATCTAAAATAAAATGAAAACATGAAAATTGAACCTTTTTGCTGTTTCCGTGCTTTGTAATTTGACAAGGAAGGAATTCATGTTGTTATGGAAACCCTTAATAATGGAGGTCCATTTTTAAATGAAAAAGAATTCTGCAGAAATTAACAGAGCAGATCCATTAAGGAATCAATGAAGGCCATTTTACCTTGCCAAGATATGCTAATCCATTTCCATTTCCTGCATTTCCAGCCAGTTGAAAGTATTTGAATGCTTTCTATGAGAAAAGGAATAAAGCTTGACTGTGATACTGTCATAAAATCTGCAATCCAAAAAATGATTCGTAACCATGGAGATGATTTATAAAATAATGAAAGATTATTCAACAATCACAATACCTCAAAATTTATGTCAATTCCTCGACCACCTTGAAAATACAGTTGCCCAAGTCCAATCTGCCACAATAATAAAATTTTATTCTTTGATATTAGGTATGAAACAAAAAACCTATAATCCAGCTAGAAATAAAAAAACTGTCTCGCAAAGAAGAAAGAGAACATGATACAGAACAATAAAACTCACTTGTGCTGACAAATCTCCTTTATCAGCTAAAAACTGATAGTACTGAAGCAGATCCTCGTCAATCTGTCCTGGCGTACCACCAGGTTGTTCCAGCTCGTCATAAAGACGAACTTTCTGAATAGCATTACCTCCATATGGTGATGCTTCCTCCGAAACTAGTAGAACCATATATAGATTATGAAAAAAAAGAAGAAATTTTACAAACTATTGTAATCAAAAGTACAGTGTATATATACCTTTTTTTGCAACCTTTTTGTAGTATGTCAAAGCAGCTTCACAACTTTGTGCGACACCTATGCCATTGACGTAACGATACCCCTAGAAGTTTACAGGTTACTTATTAGCTTGATCCACTTGCATAGTCATGTATCGCCATAACATAAAAAATAGATATAAGTATATAAAAGATATAAAATGGCTACTCACCAGCATCATTTGACCTTTAGTGTCACCCCCAAGAGCACTAAATGTTGTATATATTAATGCCTAAAAGATAGGAATAAACACTAATTTCTAGAAGTGTTATTTGCTCATTAAGACAATTCATTTAACAAAGTAGACAACAAAAACATTACAACAGGGCTTGAAGTAACATTCATCGTAGCAGTCATCATGGTTAGAAAGTTTTAATTTCAGCAGTCAACACGTTTTTGGGCAGTGTTTTTTTCTGGAGAATATTGAAGTATTTTGTGTTTTGTTTCCACTATGTTGATTTACTGTGGTGTAGTTTCGTGACAATAAAGGGAAACAATTTGGAAGTCCTGGATCATCATGATGGTTGTTCAAACGATGATTAAACCCAAATTAGCATTAATCCAAGATTAAAACCGAGATTAACTTAAGTCCTGAAATTAAGTGCATTGCTCAAAACTTGATCCAGGATTAAACCAAGATTTAAGTTTCACTGCATATTGAAAATATTGAATGAGAATGATGTGACGAGCACAATAGAAAAACTCAGAAATAGCATAATAAATAAAATATTATTAGTTTCTGAGACATAACCTGCAATATTTTTACCAAGTTTTTAAAGACAAACATTACAATACCTTAGCCTGGCTTGAATTCACATTCAAACCAGAACCATAAAGGAATCCAAGACCCTAAAATTAAAAATATTGCAAAAGACTTCAACTGAGTTATAATACATAATAAGTGTTGTTCTTCTCCTGGGGTGTCTATTCAGGAGAATAACAGTAATTTGCCTTAATGTAAACAAATACCTGTTGTCCAATAGGAGAACCAATTTCTGAGAGTTGATGAAAGATCTCAACAGCTTTGCTCATATTTCTTCGGATGTGATGATCACCAAACTAAATAGTCAAACAGCCATTTAATTTGAAAAAATACACATGATTTTAGAACATTAACCTGAAACAGCATTTTTCAGAATATCAAAACTATAAATGGTATTTAATTTACGAACCAGGTATGGATAGGCTACTTGTTCCAATGCTTTCGGATGACCTAAATCCGCTGCTGCCACAAACAACTTGTAAGCCCTATGAATTAATTTTGTTATTAAGAATTATGAATTAAGTTTTAGAGGCCACCTAGTGGTAAATAATGAATGTGCAAAAATAGTTTATAGTATAGTATATAGTGTAATAACAAAATGGCACCAAAGCGTAGGGTAAAAGAAGCAATGTTAATTTCAGCAAGACGTAAATGAAAGGGACCAGGAAAAATCCCACCCAGCCTACAAAATCACAAAAAATGAAAAATTATGAAATTATCTTTTACTTTTTGTAATCTTTGTTGTCTTGGTTTAATAAAACCATTCCTTCATTAAACTCACTTTCACCAGGTTGGATCTTATCTAAAAACAAAACATAAACAATAAAGCATCATAAATGGATGCATATAAATGAATCAATAAATCAATGAATCAACATAAAAGATGAATCGTTAATAACAATACCTTTCAGATTCTGAGAATGATCAATTGGTGTTTTTAACTCGTCTTTTTGTCCTTCACTAGATTTTAGTTTTTCTTTTGAATCGAACTCTTTCTCATAGGGTTCCTTTGTCAGTTTTTCTGCATGATTATCATAGTTTTCAACATCTTTTCTTGCCTGTAGTGTCTTCTTTTCATTTTCAAAATTCAATCCCTGAAATTCAGAGGATAATTTTCCCTTACCATCTTTAGTATTGCCATCCATCCCTGGTTCTGCATGAGTTTGTTTTGGATTCTCATGATTACCCTGAACATTCACATTAGGAATGTCAGTTTGTTCTTGTTTTTCTGAATGGGATTGCTCAAGAGTAGACTCGTCTTGTGGTGCAACATTTTCATTTTCTTTTCCTGATTCATCAGATTGCAGATCTGCATTTTCTACTGATTCAATTTCTTCATCTATGTTTCCGTTTTTTACTTTGTCCAATGCCTTAATTTTCGTTTTATCTTTTAATCTTTGTTCGGCTTGTTCTTTTATGTCTGATACAGTTGTTTCATCATCCCTGTTCGATGACTGATCTTCAGAAAATGAGCTATGCTTATTTCCAGTGACATTGTCTACAATAACCTTGACTTTGTTTACATGCACAGGCTTTTCAAAATCATTTTCAAAATCCATTTCTATTGGGTTTTGTTGTTCTTCTGAGTGCCCATCTTTTATGTTAGAGTTGCTGTTCCCTTCATCATCTTTATCAACATTTCCAGACGAAACTTCTGAATTTTTGTCTGTGTTTTTGGATTCCTGGTTTATGTCCTTAACTTCTCCAGAACTTTCCTCTGTTTCACGTTCTTCATATTGGGTCTCTGTTTCTGATATCACATTTCCATTCGAAAGATCTTGTTTTGAATCTGTCTCAATTTCTCCATTAATGAATGTAACTAAAACTAAATATAGAAATGCACCCATATTCATTGTTGATGACAATATTGTTTTTAGGAATAATTTGAGTTCCAAATAGTATCCATTTAACATCAGTTCTAAACAATGTTTGCAAATAAGAATAAATTAAAGAAATATAATTGCATGCAATATTTCATTATCAAAATACTTACATATATTTAATAAAAAAATAAACAAGATTTTGCTGTGGATATCCATACATTCACACCAGATTAAAAACACATATCCTAAATCTAAAAAGAAAAAATATTCACATCAAAAATCACATGATGCATACTTTAAACATGAATGAATTACCGTAGTACACAAATTAAGCTAATGTATTATAATAAGTCGATCTAAGTCAGTGTTATTTTAAAAGTGGTTTGTGGCTTTGAGCATTTTACATATATATAATAAAATAATGAACAGAAAAACTAGAACATAATCAATAGAAGACCATGCTGGTATTTAGACATTAGATTACATAGACAAAGTGTTGAAATAATAAGAATCACCAAAAGCTTCATTTTTATTTATTTTATTTTCCAGTGGTTTTCCAGTGGTCATTGTCTAGTGACAAAGTGCATTTGGAATAACTCCAAAAAGGAAGAGATCTCCTGAATGAGACAAATGTTTCATCGTTTTTGTTTTAAGCTCTCAGGGGAAGTTACATTTGCAATGGAGAACAAGATCTACTGCATCTATACTGCATTTTCTCTTTATTCAAAACAATCTCTTTAAATACTTCGCAAATTGTTTTTGTAACTAGCGTTAACATGTGAAGTTATGCATTATTGTAAGTGCCAATAGCCTAGAGAATAGGCTGAAAACAAACCACCTCTCAACCTTACATCACATTATTCTAGTATATAATTCTTCCATTGTCATTGATTAATATCTTAGATATAAATGCATGTAATTTTATCGAAAAAACTTTGTACCTGATCATGGTGTGCGGAAGTACCAACATTTTTCAAGCCCAAAATTTTGAAAAAATAGGGATTTTCTTTTTGGATACATATTTGTTTAGGCATTTTTTTACAGTTTGTACACAAAAGATAATAATCAACACAATCTTGTTGTCAGGGTAATTGAGCTGAAAGTTTTTAAAAACATTTTACTTGGATTATACTAAATTGGACTAAGGGGGGAAGGCACTCTATATCACAAAAACAAGAATTCATACACTCTCCCCCCAACCTTCTTCTCAGTCAGTTTACTGTAACTGCAGCTTTGATTATTTCGTTCATTTAAAGATAACAAATCAAACAAAACTAATGTTATCTGAAAGTATAGACATTCAGCTATCATTATGGAAAGTTTCAGAGTGAATCAACTAATACTTACTGATTTATAGGGTAAATTCCAACATCAAGTCGCGATCATCCTGAAAAAATTATTAAAAATGGCAACTTCGAAAAATAAATGCTTCAAAATACATTGTCATGAATAACGTAACAGATCGATTCCTTGATATTACTCTGCTGCTTTGAAACACATATGATTTTATCCACACAAACAGTTTTCCTGTATTTATCGTGTACGCAAGTAAATCAACAAAAGTTTACAGCAGTAAAGTAATTCTGTAACCACGTGTCCTTTCTCCGCTATAGCAACAAAAATTGTTCTTGTTAGCATTGATTTCAGCTTGATTATTCATACAGTTAAATCTTTCTCAAATACGTTCAATTAGCTCCAACATCATATTCTATATAATTTCGTTATTAACATCACTTTTGATGAACACAAAATTAATTAGCGGAAAGAGGAGCAAGTTAGCAGAATGAGGAACATTACCCTGATGATATTTAGTATTTATTACCAATCTTATTCTGTTTGTTTATTCCTGTTGATTTGAGACCTAGACCAATTGACCAATTGTTCTGCTAAATCCAATTAGTTGTGTTTTCTTGTTTTCGCAATGAAGAATTTTGCAGCATTAAAATTAAAGTTAGCGATAAGGGGAGCAGACAGGAGCTGGTTTAAATAAAGTAAAAACAATTTTAAGTGTGCATAGCTAGCTAAGACTCTCTCATCTCCCTTCTTTTCTTTTTTACTTCTTTCTTTTTTTTAAAAAGTTTTTTATTCATCCATACTTTTAAAAGCGCTATAATTATAGAGCGCTATATAGCTAACCTAATAATTTATAAGAAGAACACCAAAAGTCACTTTTAATGTAGCATCATCAGTCAAGTGACGTACACACCCCATACATGCAAATATATATACATATAGTCCTAATTCGGAATACAAAGGTGATGGTAACGAAAAAGGAAGGACACGTAAGTTTAACAACATAGTTTACATCAATCACGCTGCTACGGCTACCATATTGATTAGCTTTCGTTACTCTGCACCTAGGCCCGCACATTAATTACTCAATACTTATATCAGGCTACAACAGCGTTCCATTTTTGGATAGCAAGAAAAGATCCCCTGATATTTTTTGGAAAAAGATTTTAGTGAATTCAGTTATGTCTGGATGCAGAAGTTGCTCCCATGCTGGTTCATGGTACTCTGGATCAGGTAAAGCTGGGGGGACAGAATGAATAGAACCTGGATTTATTTTCCATACACCAAACATTAGAAAAATGTTTTTTTAAGAACGTTTTTTTTTATCTTTTTTTGCCATGCATGCCAAGTCACAAGAATACTAAAGACGGCGTTCTTGCCCTTGCCAATTTCTTGTTCAGACACAACTGTATCAACCCTCAACCACATCATAGATTTTGGAGACTCTTCACACCACGCTCTCATTACACAACACCATATGAAGCTACGAATTCTCTCAATCTGATAGTTTCCCTTCTTCCTCCCTCTGTCAAACCTTTTTTGAAATTTCGGCATGCAACACACCACTATTATTGCACCATAAATATAAACCTTTTCAATCTTTTTTAGTCTGGAAGTTATGTGACTAGACATTTAAGCCCCATGGACTTGCCGTATTTTTTAGGAAAAACAAATACCATGTTATCCAAAATTGTTCTTACATCTCTCAAATATGATGTCATTTCGAAAAAAAAGAATGATTATGTGGTGGTTAAGGCTTAAAAATCCTTGATAGTTTGTGTCTTTTTAAGCTCCTCTAACTTGAGATAAAATGTGAAATCAGACACAACGGTGCTGAGGTAATGAGGTTTCTTTTGCAGTTTTACCGAATCACTAAATTAATTTTTTTTTAAAAAAAGAAATAGATTTACGGCAGTGAGGTGGAACTTTGTTCATAAGAGAAACATTTTTTGTCGTGGAATCTGAGAATTAACTTGCTCTGCAATACTTTTTGTCATCTGAACAGGATAATGTATAAAGAATAATGAAATAAAATAAATTTCCAGCATCTATATGGAATTTTAACCTTAACGGAAAACTAATATTTAACTTCCCTCTGCCTTTGTAACACCAGTGTTATCTTGTGATGATAAGTGATGGAGTTTCAATTGTTTTTTGACATCGTGAAAAGGTCTATACAATCTTTGACACTTATTTTGAAATCATCTCGGTGCAACAGGTTGGTTAAATTCAAATAAAGATGTCAAGAAAGTCATTTTTCAATGATCTGCAGCATCAAATTTCCAAGTTGTCTTACTTCACGATCATCAACGACTGACTGTATTTGTTTCAAGTCAAAATGACTATTTTTTAACTATAATTACTTTTATTTTGGAAATACAATAGAATTCTGCACAAATTACTTCCACAAAAATAATTAATTCACTTTAAGGTATCCCCTCCCCATTCATTTATGGCAATATTGATGGCTATTCACCACATAGATCATAGCAACATTGTACTGATAACAGTAGATATAGGTTAACCTACTCAGACTGTGCCTGTTTTATGACCACTAAACCATTCATTTGTATGTATAAATTATTATTTTTAGGAGAACAACTTAATTCTGATTTGGATAAATGGCTATCCAATGTTGCAGTAAAGGTGAAGAAGGTCAAGGCTTTGATAGGCCCGTAGGTATTCAATTGCATCAAATCATTTCCCTTAAGAATCTATAATTTGAAAGAAATTTGATGAAAGAAAATCAGTGTGTAGACAATCGCATTGATAAAAATCCCTGTGAATGGAGATGAGATGATGTGCCACTGCTTAAATTATAAACTTATTAGGTCAACAGATGTTTGTGTTTAGCAAATTTAGCAAAATTGAAAAGGTGGATTTTCCCTAATACTCTTTGTCCATAATATGCTTTCACCAAACATTGAATGCATGTTTGCATGCAATGGAAAACAGGCAATACAAAAACTGTTGAGGTATTATAATGCATTTTCTGCTTCGCATAAATAGACAATTTTGTCAATATGACCCCTCAGGGAACCAAATAAAAGGAAAATTTTTGGAAGGATCTACAGAGTGTTTAATAACCAATCATGATAGATATATATATATAATATCTTGTCAAAATATCCAATAATTATTGAGCAGACATTTGTAAACAATACATCATCATACGGAAAGTCGTCTATTATGCTCAAGATATATTTTCATTGTTACTTTTGAATAACTATTATCATTTCTATTGCAGCCATGCTGGGTATCAATATTGTGGTGCCTGTGCAGCTCATGCATACAAACAAGTGGATGTCAGTAACATGTGAGTGATATTTGTTATTGTTTTTAAAGCGCTTTCAAGGGCAGTTAAAGTGACTATTCATTTTCTCCACGCAGTTTATACCTGTATTTTCGAATCCTATCTTCTTTAATTCAGAAAACGTGTATTTATTCTTGGCCCATCTCATCATGTGCACCTTTCTGGATGTGCGGTCACACAAACCCACACTTATGAGACACCATTATATGATTTAAAAGTTGACTTAGAAGGTAGAAGATGCCACTTTTATTCTCTTCATCTGTGTGAATATCTTCTGATGTTTAACAAAGGTTTCTGTATCATGTTCTCTTTTTTATAGTAACAACTGAACTCCTGGCTACTGGTAAATTTGATAAAATGACCTTATCTGCTGACGAGGATGAACATAGCATAGAAATGCACCTCCCTTATATAGCAAAAATCATGCAGAGGTAGAACAATATCACATTCAAGGGCTCGAACTACTTTTTCCTTGTTAACTTTACTTGCAAACACTTTCTGTAACACTTGATTTCTTGAGATCAGGGGTAGGAAAGTCTTATAAGTTTTGTTTACAAATTTTCTCTGTCTTTAGCAAAAAGAATGATTTTACAATAGTTCCTGTTCTGGTTGGCAGTACAAGTCATGACAAGGAGCTGATGTATGGCCAAATATTCAGCAAATACTTAGAAAGTGACGAAAATTTATTCGTCATCTCTTCAGATTTTTGCCATTGGGGAAAAAGATTTCGTTATACGTACTATGATAAAAGCAAAGGAGGTATTCATGAATCAATAGAGCACTTAGATAAATTGGTGAGATAATTTCTTACAAAAGAATCCATTTTGAATATTTAATCTTTAACCAGTTTCATACATAAATGCGAGAGGAGAATGGTAGTTGTAGTTGTGGAAGGGACTAATCTTTGGTTTTAAAATCTTTGAAGCCTGATCCCCAGGCGTTTAAGTGCGTTTATCTTATTGAGCATATTACATACGTACATAAACGCCTAATGAGTATGTGTCACGAACGTGCTTTATTGCGTATAAACGCCAATTCAAGGCGAACGCTCGTATCAAAAAATGTTGATATTACGTTCGCAAGATGAAAGGATTCCGACTACTAAAAAAATATGCTCAAAGAAAAAAACATGTTCGAAGTGTTTACGAACGCAAAGTATTAAACGTGTTGTTGATAAGTAAAAATAAAATATCTTCAAGTTCGGAGACTGATTCTATACCTTCTCCACAAGTTCATACTTTTTTCACCAAAAAAGAAAAATTATTCAGAAAAGAAGATAAAAAAAAAAAACACAATATTTTGACGGATTATCAGAAAATTAACGCGTTCTTAAAGTTATTGTATCACTTAATTAACGCGAATATGAAAACGACGCGAATAAAGGGTCATTGGGTAGTTCTTTTCCTGTAATTAGGTAATTATTTCTCTTTCAGGGTATGGAAATTATCGAAAAGCTGGATACTGCCGGATTCTATAATTACTTAGATCGCTACGCAAATACTATTTGTGGCAGGCATCCTATTGGTGTTTTTCTGAATGTATGACAAAATTCTTTATTTGTTTTTGTTTATTTGTTGTTTTTCTTTAAGTTTCCTGATTTCATTTGACAAGAATATCTCTGATTTTTTTTAGGCAGTTGATCAAATTGACAAAAGTGGAAAGTCTTTCAAGTTTTTGAATTATGCTCAAAGTCATGCGTGTAAACGTGACAATGACAGCTCCGTGAGTTACGCTGCAGGGGTATTTGGTGTTATTTAGCATCGGCCCACGAAGCCTCTTTTTCTCTACTATCTTGCGATATAAAGAACGTTCTGTTATAATGGACATAACATACAGTTGAAACGTTATTGTATCAAAAACGTGTGAGAATCTTTCATTGCATGCAGCGATTTTATGTTCAACAATCGATATGACTGGATGTTCCATTATGTAGTAAGGGCCTGTTCCAGTATGTAATATGCTTATAAAGCATGGCAACCAGCATCCCCCGTTTATTTATCTTTTGTGTTAGGTAGAATTTATTTTTTGGTTTATAGTATTATAAAAAGAGAGAACAAAGAAAATCAGGGAAATTAATATTTTTTTTCACGTGACAGAAATTTCCGTAGTAAGTGCAACAGATAACAAAAAGAAACGTCTGGATAAATTATTCATCAAACCAAAAACGTGAAGAGATCGATTAATTATGGATTGCGAATTGTGAATGGTTCAGAGCGACCATCGACCAATCCTGGACTTCAGCTCTATTTTAACCGCTGTGCATTCACTCTATTAGAGGGGGAAATGACAGTAAAGTTTTCTGTTACATGAAGTTATTGAAAACATCTTTTTGAAATCGAACGTCAGATAAACAAAAGGACCATCAAAAAGATTGCGACTCTTTGCGTGAAAGCTAATTTTCTTACGTGTCCGCACGTCGAGTTAAGTAACTGGGAGTTTTAAGTCCATCTGCTTCCATCCGTAGTGGTTGGCTATTCTCTGCCCACCGACTTGCAACTATGAAGTTGACTTACCGCCAGAGATACGTTTAGCATTGCTCTAACTTGCAAGAAGGCCAGTGTGCGGTCAGTCTATGGCTCCAAGTGACAACTAGTCAGTGTTGATTGCTATATTGTGTGTACTAATTGTAAAAGATGTGTAAACAAAAGTAAATTTCCAAAATGATGGTACTTGAAAAATGTTTTTTTCTGAATCATGACTACACGTTTTTAGTTACCGTCTCAAAAGTTTTTACTTTTCGGTTTTGGCCAATCGAAAGCTAGATCACGTACCTAAAAATGAGTTCTTCATTTCAATGATTAAAGGTTTCTTCGCTTTAAAAAAAAAATCACGTTTTGTACAAAATATCCATTTTTTTTAAAGACAAAATATATTATGCTATAACTCAGCAATAACAAGGAAATTAAAAAACACACAAACAGGGAACCTTTTTTTTTTCTTCAATGTGTGTAGAATCACGACTACGCTTTTAGTTTTTTGAATATATAAGAAATTTCGAGACAGAAACTAAAAACGGGAAAAACAGGATTTTTTTTATTCTGATTTCGAATCAATATAGTAGAATCATTTTTCTTTCGATTGATATTTGCAATGGTGCGTTTTCCATTATTTCCTCTTTTAATATTATCATTTATTTTTTATATGCCTACAAAATTCTCTACAAAATCGGAATTAAAAAATAGCTAGATATTCTTCATAGCCTAGATTGTTCGGTGAATAATCGTAATTTCGTCGTAGCGTATTGTGCTAAATGAAAACAACATATCGTAAGCAAGTCAACGTCTTTAGGCTAGGTTTACATTATGCGATTAATTGAACCGTTTTTGATTTTCCCCCTTCAAATCCAATAGTGTGAACGAAGATAAAACGATCCAATACTCTGTTTACACTATCCCATTTTAAGAAGATAAAAATAAACTCGGTTCAATTAATCGAATAATGTAAACCCACCCTTAGTAAACTAGCACATCGATCTCCATACATACCTAAACTCTGTTTGTCTTTCGTCAAATATTCACGGTTCACTGAATTTACCAGGGTTTCGAATTTAGAACTGAAATAAAATTTAATTTAACATCGAAATGGAGAGGAATATCGATAACAATCTTTTTTGCCTTTTGTCATACACAAAACAATAAACCACACCAAAGTTGTCTGTTCGTTAAATCCAAGTGAAATAAAGGAATCTATATATAGGTGAACTTCAGGCTACACTACTCCCTGATCACCTTAGGAATGTTTAACGATGAGCAGTTCTTACAGTCATAAAAAATAACGAAAGAAAATTAGGTGATGTTTCATATTGTTTATCGGGGGAGGGCGTCTAAAAAGCGTCTCGTGTTTATAATTTTTAACAATAAATTGTTTTCTAAAAAAAACCCGGAATGACATAAATGTCACATTTGTTTCTTCGTTCGCATCCTCTGCACAAATATATATCATATTACATATATAATATAGGTCATATTACTATTCAGCTTTTACAGGGCACTCTTTGGATCTGGCGTTCATCAGAACGGTGTGTTTAAAAGAGGGAGACGTTTGTTTACTTTTTTGGTTTTCCTGGGTGGCGAGAGACGTTTACTGGAGGATTTACGATAAAATAGACAGATTTCCCTTCCTACTTGATCGCTTTTAGAATAGACAGTGACTATATTATTATCTTTCCTTTTTCAGTGCTATAATTTTTGAACAGGGTGCCTATTGATAACAATGTAAATATACGTTGAAAGGTTTTTTACCCTATATAAATATTTTTTTATCCACTCTCAACAAAAATGAGATGCGATCATTAAACTTCTTGGTGGAAAGTCTCTCTTTTTTGTTTGAAAGAACGAGGCATTATGTAACCATTACCTCGTTTAACCCAGACAGAAATAAAAAGGTTTTCACCGCAAACTACTGTGGTTACTTTAACCTCTCGTGAATACTTACTTTTTAACGGTGGAGAGCAATTTTCTTTTGCACAATGACGTCACACAGTTGGATAATGTGTGTAAAGATAGCGACTCAAATGTTTCACTATGCGCTGAAAAAACAACAGCAATTTGCAAAAACTTGCAAAAGTTAATATTCACCACCAATCTGCTTGCGTCTCTTTAATTAGTTATCTCTGTAATGCACATACCACACCATTCATGCTTTTAAATACACGTTATGTACTCGTTAATGGGGTTTCTCCAAAATGTCCGTATATGGTTGTGAGAATAACTACTTTTGTTTGTGTAAAATCTCTTCCATTATTCAATTGAGACATTTTTAGTGATTGTTATTGCGTTGAATCGAGGCTAGTTGGTTGAATATTGTATTGAAGAGATAACTGAATAAATGAGAACGGCCATTTGGTATTTGTCCGCATACCGTAAAAAGAATAGCTGCGAGGAAGATCGTTTCGGTAATTGTGTACCACTAGCGGAATTATTGTTAATCCCAGTTTATCTAATTTCCCAAATTTGTTTGAAACAATATTTGAAAAAATATACCACGTCTATGCAAACACGTTTTACATGGTTTCCACAGACATAAAAGAAGAACGAACTTACTCAGTTTTACTAACTCAGCAGATTGTAATTGTAATTCGCTTGTGATTGACTTCAACGATAAAGGGAATTCAAAGGTATTCTTCAGTAAGCAATGCATAATAATCTAAAAAATAAATAAATAAATAAAAATACATTTTAACGCTCATCTGACCACGTACGTCTCTCTCTCTCTTACAAAAGGTTTACACCTTCCGATTTCTAACCAGCTAACTTCTTGGTTAAAAACTTCTCAAATTCGTTTGAAAGAACGAGGCATAGCCTTACCCTCACTTACCCAAACAAAACTTACAAGGTTTACACCACAAACTTTAGCTGGTTAAAAGTCTGGAGATCCACTGTATCTAGATTACATAACGTAAAATCGTCACCGAAAATCCGATTTCCGATTCTATCACACCGGTAATCTAATTCCAGACTTTGAAATGATCAAATGAGACAAACCACAATGGAAAGGTGAACGAACTTACCAGATATGCATCGATAAAAGGTTGTAGCAAACACACTAGAAACTCGTTTTCCACTTTCCCTTTCGGATGGTAAGCCAAAACATCTTCCGTATTCGTTATTAATTCAAGTTTTGTAAGTTTATTCATAGTAGCCACAAAGCTCTACAAATACAGACACAATAAGTAAAGATATGTTTACATGAAAAATAAATCCCAAAAATCAATCAATCAAACATGATAGCAGCCTTACATATAGCTGACAATTTCTTCTCCTCTTAGTTTATGGTGCAAACCTTATAAATTTTGTCTGGGTTAGTGAGGTTAGGATCAGGTTATGCCTCGTTCTTTCAAACATTTTTATAAGACTTTTCACCGTAACTTTATAGCGAGAGAAATTGTCAGTAAAACATACGCCAACTAACCTCGTGCACGGTTATATCAGGATCAAATATAAATTCCATCTTAAATGTTTCCCAAAGGAACCGGAAACCGTCTTCACACTTCATCGCAGTGCCGTTTTCTTTAAGTGAAAGGATGAGTAAAGAAGGGAGAATGCAACTGTGGGTGAGTTTATTTCTCTGCGCAGACAAAAACACGTAACAAAGTGTTTTTGCGATCAAATGGATATCATCTTTAAAGATTTCAAATAACTTGGCTTTTCTTAGTAAACCTACATCTTCCAGCCGATTATAACGACACACAACATTCTCCTCAGCGTCAATGCCCAACACGATGTCAGAATAACTCACTGCTTTTATTACTTCATCTTTCTTATTCTGGATGTCTAAAAATGGACGCGCCATTATACATCACATTTCCACCAGACGAATAATTCCCTTTCGCATAAATAGCAAAACCAATCAGAACCAGATTTTTATATATAAAGGAGCCACGAATCTCTCACCGTGAAATCCCAGTAGTTTTCCGTTTAAGTTGAGAAGCAATTTACCAATTTTGTCCACAGCGTATCCGAGTTCACCTACGCAGAAGTACATAAAAAAACAACCAAGTTATGGTACTCTAGTCTGGTTAGGTAAGGTAGAACATTTATATTTCGTGTTCTTATTACGTCGTTCTTTCTAAAAAAACAACAACAACCGAACAGCAAGAGATAGCTCAAAAATCGTAATTTTAGACAACAAAACATGCGCAAAGTCCGCCAAAGTCAAATCCGCGAGAATAACTTATTGAAAACGGCCTTTAAGACTGGTGCGTTTAAGTGCGTTTATCTTTGAGCATTTTGCGTACGCAACTAAACATCTGGTGAGTATACTTTTCTTTAAAGTGAACGTATTGAAGGTTTTTCTTAATTGGTTTACGTTTTTTTCTGAATGATTTTTCTTTTTTGGTGAAAAGAGAATGAACTTGTGGAGAAGGTATAGATTCAGACACCGAACTTGAAGATTATGAAGATATTTTATTTCTACTTATCAACAACACGTTTAATACTTTGCGTTCGTAAACACTTCGAACATGTTTTTTTCTTTGAGCATATTTTTTTAGTAGTCGGAATCCTTTCATCTTGCGAACGTAATATCAACATTTTTTGATACGAGCGTTCGCCTTGAATTGGCGTTTATACGCAATAAAAGCACGTCCGTGACTCATACTCATTAGGCGTTTATGTACGTACGTTATATTCTCAATAGGATAAACACACTTAAACGCCAGCCTTAAAGGGTCAGATTACCTTCATGAAGAAAATTATACTGTCCACAGAAAAGAAACGCTTTCTTAAAAAGATCATAATGAAAGTGCGTATTTGTTACATGGTTAGTGGGCAAAGAGAATCATTATTTTTTTGTTCCATTAGCCTATCCACGTGACCGACGCTGACCTATAGCGAAGTTAAAAATCCGTCAGTTTAATCACTACTTACTTAGAGGAATCTCTTTCTTGTGTAGGAGTATAGATGATACAACAGCCCGCGGAAATATCACCATGTCAGTTTGCTGCGTAAAAACCACTTTTTCGCCAAAAGATTTCGCGACATTCATCTCTTGTGATTCGCGCCCAAATATCTTCAGATGACGTTCACACCTACAACAAAAAAGGGTGAAGTGTTTGTCAATACCGACAATTAATACCACCGTTAATACCGACAGTAGGGAATACATATAAGAGAATACAATACCATTAAAAACATAACTTTTTCAAGAAGAGGTCAATTCCAAAACACCACTTCCATCATCCCAGGTTAAAAGGTTTTACTGGTGCTTTTCTTTGTAATTTACATTTCCACTCGCGTACCTTCTCATCAGAAAAACGACGAAAAAGAAAATCACGGAATCGCGAACGGAAAGTAATATACGGTATAGAGCTCAAAAGATGATGATGCGTATCCGTAGAGCTAAAGCTTTGATTTCTTTTGTTAAATTTTATTTAAAAAAAATAGAGAGTTGTCATACCGTGGTATGTTTACATATTCGGTTCCGTCTATCTTTCCAAGACAGTATTCTTTTAAATACATAGGTTTACCAAAATGAACAGACACTGTGCCAAAGTCTGTACTCAAAACTGAACGAGCTTTCACTAATCCCTAAATGAAAAACAAACTAAAAATCATTGCATCAAAAGTAACGAATTCTTACTTCCTGTCGTTCCAACAACAAAAATTTAAATTAATCGGGTTTTTTTCAGTTAATACAAGAAGACTGTATCATAGCCAAGAAGAGGTAGAAATACGAGACCATATTGAGAATATATTTTGTTAAAATGAACCCAAGGTGTCCTCCATGATCTAAGCCCACGTCCCAATTGTACATAAAAAAACCCCAACAACAGTAACTGCAATCACAAAATGAAACTTTAAAAAGTGACAGATCAGACAAGGAGAGCACCTCCCACCTAATAGGGTATCTGTTGTTCCCCCCATATGGACTAGCGGTTTCTATTACATTTTATTTGTAGAAAGTGCGGCTTCCATCCGAGGGCGGTTTCTATTTGAGAAATATGGTAGGCATGTTTTCCTGTAAAAAATGAGGAGACGGTTTTCATAAGAAAATTATCAGCGTGCGGGCTTGAGATTCTTTTTTTTTTTATTATTAAGCGCATGCACATTGACGACATAAGTTTGAGCTTGGTGTACTTTAACTACATGTACGCTATTATGAGTTTCAAAAAGAAAAAAAAATTCTAAAGATTTGTACTGTTTACCGAAAGTGATTCTTTTGGTTTTGGGATACCAAGCAACTCAAATAGATACAACTGTTCTTCAGTGATTTTTTCGTAACTGATACTAATAGGAATAAAGGCGACATCTTGAATGTAACCATGAAAAAAACTTTCCAGTACCATGGACAATAAACCTGTAAGTACGGAAGGTAGTACATATATTAACCGTCGAGTTTAAGCCCACCCTTACCTATGAACAATGACCCAGTAAGTATTCTGTGCTTACTAAGAACTGAAACATAGTTACCTAGTTTCGGCTGTAAGGCTTTCCCGCACCTACTTCTTGTTCCTTCGGGAAAAAATTCAACCGGTCTTTCACCGGAACACAAGATTCGCTGTGTGTATTCTGTAAATAAACTTTTGTAGAAGTTGTCCGATGCGAATGACCGACGCATATAAAAAGCACCGGAACCACGAAGAAGTCGGTTCACTATAGCCATATTAAGAAAATCTATAAAAATGAATGTTTCTATAATGGAAAACAATTCTTTTGGGTGCCACTACCAAAGGTCATATTCCAAATAGTTGTCACATCAAATATTTAATTGGTCTCGAATTGTTTACTCGCCCACAAAAGTATAGCTTGGCCCTACCTTGTCCACTCACTATGGCTGGCAGAGGCAAATCCAATGTGAAGCAAACAAATGATGCCAACAAGAAATCGAAATAGCTGTTATGTGTCGGTACAAGGACAATAGGAGTCAGTTTGACACATTCCCTGAACTGAAGAAACAAGACATCAACAAGTAATGTCAAACATAAATTGTTAAAAATGTTCTTAATTTTCATCTCCAACCTTTCGTTACTAGAGCCTCCGCAATTACGTACAGTTTGCGAAATTACATTTTCGTAAATGTCTTTTTTCATCTTCTAAATTATTCAACTCGTTTTATTTTCGATGCTCTGATCGCCGAAATGAAAAATCATCTATAACTCTAAATACTATTCAAATAGTGAATAAGAACCATGTTAGAAAACAAAAAATCTTCATACATACCATCTCTATGCCTTTCTTGTTGACAAGCACGTGACGAAATAACGAACGAGTGATTTTAATTAATAACAATGACATGAATCGAATCGTACTGATACTGAAAGCGTGAGATATTTCGTCAATTATACCGGCAGCTTCCTTAAATGCTGTGTTTGCATCCACACCACTCTCCTTTTTATACTAAATGCAATGCAATGAAATCTGAAAGAAATGTTTTGGATGGTGTGAAACGGATTCAGTGAAGAACTTTCGGAAGTCACGTGCACAAAATTCAGGTATAAAATTAATTCAGCAACAAAAATGACAGTTTGAGTACCCCAACCCCACTCCACCCGACCCGACCCAGCGACACAATTTCCATATCTATCGCATGCGAAATATATGATAACTTGAGGATTTTTTCTTTTTTCTCAAAGACAATAGAAAGTAAAAGAACCCATTTCTTTTGTTAAATTCTCAAATAAATCTTGGAAATCAGTTGAAAAGAAGAATTTAAAATTTCTGAGAAATGAATCACAAGATTGAAACCTTTTCAATTGCATCTTTTATCCGATGTGTTTTCAAAATCTCATTCTTAATTCGTTCTCGGTCATAGTCTTCTGCAAATATGTAATTCGGACAGTCATATCTTCGCAAACACCAAACCAAATCTGATTGGTTACTTCCAGTTATATCTAGCCACTCGTCTTTCGCCTTGAAATCCATTTATGAGGTGCTTTCTTTTATTTCACTAAAATAAAATGGTAAACAGATCAGATAAAAGAAAACCTTATATAAAAGACAGGTAATACTAAAAGCTTCCACCATTAAAAAGAAGTATCCTGTTCATACCATAGAAATACGAGAAGAGAATTTCTTTGTTCATACAGATGAAAAAAATCCGATATTAATCACTATGCTTAACTTAGGCAAATCCGGCTCGAAAATATTTTCTTTCATTTTACAAAAAAGTATACATCAACCCTAATTGAGTGAGTGAATTGAAAAATAATTGATATAGAGCACTAAGCTTGGCGATTGACGCATGAATTTTGTCCTATCATTGACTGTAATTCCCATCATCTCTAAAACGACTATCTCCAATTTCTTGTACGAGCTTCGAAACCGTCGTTTCAATTTTGTTATTATTATCACTTCCATTCTTAGAATTCAAGTCAAAGTCAAATTCACTTTCGTTTTCGCTTGTTTCACAATCACCATCCGATAACATGAGCTCCTCGTCGACTAAAGCAATATTCATTTCAATTATGTTATTTTCGTCGGATAAATTCTCGATATCAAGTTTCTTTTTATCTTCCGAGGATATAGTACATAGTTTATCATTAGCTTCACGCAACTCAGGCAAAAAGTTTTTCACGCGATCTAATAAGGATGATTGTGGCATTCGAAATGTAGGTTTTGGTGGATTGGTTTTGTGTTTTTTCGCACACAGAAGTAATGCAGGTGTCTTATGAGGTTGAACATACAATAACTCCTTTGATGTGATCGGCTGTGACTTTCCAGTCTCATCTAATGTTTCAGTCATTGTTCTTGCGTTGAATAAATACAACAAACGGTTATAGAGAGAAGATTATATATGATTGTACTTCAGTTTGATTCACTCGTCAATTTTCTTAAACATTGCTACAGAAAAACAAACAATATTTACCGACACATAGTGAAATCTCTCAATAGTGGACATTCCATGTAGCAGACACCTCTCCCGATGATATCCACAGAGAGGTTTGACTGTAACTTCATTTGAACAGACTTTCCCATAAATAATTTAGGGTTGATAAATGAGCAACATTAAAAAGAGACGCATTTAGAGGTATGTCGAATTTGTGGACGAGGGTGTTACATTATTAAAGCATAAAAGCAAAGCATGGAAAAAAGCCCATTGGTGATACAGACTGAAAACAGAAATTTCGTAAACGTGCTCCTCCACAATTGACGACAAACCTTTGGAACCTCCACTGCACAGGATCTTACTTATGACTTTTTGAAAATTTGAAAATACAAGAAGGGTGTACAGTAAATTCCCGATAACTCAAACCTCCATGGGACCGTAAACATCGTTCAAGGTACCAAATGTTCAAGTCTTTTATGAGAGATTATTAGTTCAAGGGGAACAATGAAACAGTTCGAGTTACGGAAAGTTCGAGTTACTGAAAGTTCGAGTTACCGGTATTGTACTGTATTTAATCGCCAACTTTACTAGAGTACTAATTCTAAATTCAAACTCTGATATACTATAATAACAGTGATACTGCTAAGTTTTGTTAAAGTTGTATCCTTAAGAACCATGTCGCCTGAGATACTGCAGCCTCTCTATTCTTCCGTGAAATGACTTCAGGCATGTTTCATGGTCTGGCATGATGGGGATATAAGTGAAATAGCATCATGAAAAAATCATTAGCCCATCCAACTATTATTAGCTTTGACCTTTGGATAATGCGAAAAACAATTCTTTCAGAAATCATTTTAAAATGAGAGAGCACCCTGTAATAGACAGAAACACATAAAGGAAATCAAAATAACTATAACTACCAAGAAAATCTCTTGACGTCACATCTTTGAAGGGGCTACGCCATGAATCACGTGATTTCTGTGTTTATGTTTAATATCACGTGATCCGTGTTGTAGCCCCTTTAATATATACCAAAATATAACAAGGGCTTTCTACAAAAAAATTCTCGATCAAGAATTAATAATGATAATTAAAATAATTTACTCCTGTATATAACCTATGGTAAGAAAGTTTGTTGTTGTTGTTTTTTTGAGAGGGGGGGGGGGGGGGGGGGGGTTTCTTACAATGGAGTGCGTAATAGAATTGGGTTCAGCATAAATATGTTCATTCCTTGGTGTAAATGGAAGGTTCGCTTAATTGAGGTGGCTATCAAAAAAAGAAGTAACAGTATAAATGCTTACTTAAAATTCTGATTTTTTCCAACCATCATTTGACACGGACATGTTTTTTCAAAACATCAATTCTGAATTTGATTCATTAATGGTCTTGCCTTGTGAGAACTACAGGGTTCAAATTATAGCTTCCAACTTTGCAAAACATGAAGTGATCTTATTTATTTTTGGTAAATTGTGTGGAAAGTATAATTTGTGTGGATATCACTGCTAGCATCATATATCCTTTCTATACCCTTTAAAGATTAGTACCCTGAAACATTGTTGACACAAAATCCCTACTAAAGTTTTGTCTTTGGAGTTTTCCAATAATAACTCTCATGTACAACCATGTCTGGACTGATTTCACTGACATCACGACAACCTGAAGAGGAAAACGATAATGAAAAGTAAACAACTGAACGTTACATTTCATGCTTTAAACAACTTACACCTGCAGATCAAAACAACAGTCAAACAAAAATGTGAACAACTGTTATCAATAAAATAATGAACAAAAAATACGCTAACCTGCAAGAAGCATGGCCCTTTCAAATTCATCTTGAAGAATTTGTAAAACACGTTTGACACCTTTCTCGCCCTATAAACAAACCATGGACTTTTTTTCTGATTAATAGCATAATATTAAGGATATATGTTCTTTATATGACAGCCCCTTGTTAATACTTACATCACAAGCAAGTCCCCACAACACAGGCCGTCCTATGAAAACAGCTTTAGCACCAAGCGCTAATGCTTTGAATACATCTGTGCCTCTTCGAATTCCACCATCCAAATACACATCCATCTTGCCCTTTACTGCTCCCACTACTTCTGGAAGGGCTTCAATCTATTACAAAAACAAATCTATTATTATTACAGTCGATCCTGTGTAAAAAGGGGGGGGGGGGGGGGGGGGGGGATCCAGATGATAATAACAAACAGAACAAAAAAAAAAAATGTTCTCACTCCTTACCGTTGAAGGAACTCCATCTAATTGTCTACCACCATGATTTGAGACAATTATTCCCTGAACATCGTGTTTCAATGCCTCCTGGGCATCCTCACGTGTGAGAATTCCTTTCAATAGAATTGGTAACTTGGTCACAGTCCGCAACCAATCAACATCATCCCAGGACAACTTGTGATCAATTATATTTGAACAATAAGCTGATAAACCAGAACCATTTTCGCTGCTTACTTCGGAAACCTCTGGTATATCTTTAAAGTTAGCCAGTTGTAGGTCTGGTGGCAATGCAAACTTATATCTGACATCTGCCAAACGTTGCCCAAGAATTGGAGTGTCCACAGTTAACACAATTGCTTTGAAGCCAGCTGCTTCAGCTCTTTTTATCAAAGCAATTGACAAATCTCTTCTTTTGTAAATGTAGAGTTGCATCATGTAAAAAACATCTGGAACAGCATTGGTAATGTTTTCGTAACTAACAGTGCTTAACGTGCTTACACCCATACATGTACCAAACGCCCGAGCAGCTGGTACAGGAAAAGAGAAAGAAATTCTATAAAATGCAGAGCAATTAAAACAATCCATGTTTAGCCAAGTACAGAAAAACTAATGTCAAACAGACCTTTTGCAGTTCCAATTTCGCCTACATTATCAGCCATTTTCTGCATTGCAGTAGGTGCAATACATATTGGTGTTTTAATCTCTTTGCCAAAGATTTCAACTTTTGTATCGACATGATCAATACCTCGTAGAAAACGAGGTCGAATTCGCAATCTGAAGACAAATCATTTTATATTATTATTTACATGTTTTCCTACAAAAGTCACCAAGACCCATAAAAACATTGTGTGTGATTTGAGATAAAGTGTCATTTTGTTTACATTATGTGTCAAAAATTTCTTGCCCTGTTGCAGACATTCTGGTAGCACTGAAGAAGGTAGCATGAGAAGAGTAACAATTACAATTTCAAAGGAAATTCTTTCTGTCAATTTGAAGTAACTATCGCTACTGTAGAACAAACAAAAACTGTATAAAACATTTATATCACTCGAAAGGTGTGATGGGTGTCAGGGGTTGAATGGGAAAAAACGATGTATGTTAACATGTATGTTTCTGTATTAATTATGAGCCACAAGTACCTAAATGTGAAACTCAATACCTGTCATAAGCCACATTATTTTCAACTAATGTCTGTTGTTGATCAGCTCCCGAACAAAAGTAATTCCATGCATTTTTACTGAGTTTCAATTCAGCCAGTTTCTCGAAATCTTGAAGACATATCAAATTAGTAGCCATGATTCACTTTCTTTTTTCTGTTCTGTTTTTTTCTTTTAAATCCTGAATGAAACAAAAACTTTCAATATAATTTTGGTGACTTCATTTATTTCATTGTATCAATGATTACTTTACTATATTATTTAAGTGTAGGGGGTTTGAACTACTATCAACCGTCCACCGTCTTACCAAGTGAGCTAAACCACTCCCTTTCCCTCATGTACATCAATTTTCATGATAAAATGTTTATAAGGAACACACAAGGCTACTTCATTTTGAACATTCAAATAGCGTTATTATTCCTGTCTGCATAGTTGTGTAGGAGTTCTGTAATATTCTTAACAAAACTTATATGATTAATAAACCACTAGCATGTGCAAAGGTCTGGTTTCATAATGAGTCATTTCAATGTGTGTCAATATAATATTAGAAAGAAAGATTATAAAGTATCATCCAAAAGACCTCAATTGAACCACCATTACCAATGAATAATATTGCGGAAGTCATTAACTTTAACTTTTTGCAAGCATTTAAGTCATGTTTTATGGGAGAAATTCTATTTATTTGGCCTCGCCTATCCTGACCTATTGGAGGTTCTGGTTTTCCATTTCTTTCTTACTCCCCCCTCTCACAATAATTTACTTGATAACTTGAAACGTTATCTCTAATTGGTATATGTAAAACATACAAGAACAATTTTCTCGCAAATTCTCGTTCCCAGTCCCCTTTAAATGTTTTTGCAGTTATCAGCACATTATGAATCACAATGTTACAAAGAATTGCATCAAAATACTGAGCTTGTCAGCATAATTTAAATGATCATTTAAACATGAAAAATTATAAACAAAATATATCTTTATGACAGTTACCAGAGAAATTAAAGTTAATGCTAAAATTAAATCCGTTTTTTTGACAAGTTGGACTGGTTGCTTGACAACTGTCAAATTAGGTAAATATTTTTAATAGTGCAAGCAAGCATATTACAAACTGTTTTTTTTTTTTTACTGTTTTGGACATGAATTTTTTTACTATTCTTTGACTTTAAAACCCCTCCTAAAATTCTCCAGTAAAAGGGTTTGACAAGTTATAAAAGGACAAAAACATCTAAACTTTGGGGTTTAAAATTATAACAAATAGAAATAAAACAAAAGCAAAAAAAAACCGAAAAAAAACAAACAATTGATATCCATCTTGGAAATTCGTTTAGTTATCAATACTAAATAGGATGTTAAAAATAGAATTGATAACAATTAAGCAGGAATGTAGAAATCATTAAAACATGGTCAAAAATTTGAATTAGATTTCTCAAAACCATTTGAACAATATTCTACTAAAAGTGTTGAAACAAAACATCAGATTTAAGTTCGTATAATTTGCAACCACCCTTTGAAAATCTCTTGCTTTGCTTGTCGTCAAAGAAGAATTGAAAAAGTCATCAAATTTCCTACATAACACCTCTATAGCGGTCTCTATTAAAAAATATTTAACAATCCTGACGCTAATGTGTAATTATCAATTGCAACATATTGTGGTATATAATTAAACAATTTATAGTTGTCCTCAGAAACGACGACATCATTCAATAGAGGGAAGTAGAAAAAGTCACACCACACAAATACAAATCTTAACATGAAAGAGATGAAAGATTATAGCATCAAGAAAGGATCTAGTTTGAAGTCAAGATTTAAAATTAGAGGAAAAAAGGAGAAAACAGTAGATATAAATGCTAACAACGAGGAGATACTGTTTTGGAAGAGAATTCGGGCTTTCGAAAGCGTACCAATTCAGTTCCCCTTCGAAAAATATCAGCCACTGCATCTGCAACAGCTTTGAAAAGCTTTGTAAGTAGCAGACTACAGAAAGAACCGGAAATTGTTCACAACTACAAAACATTTAAGATTGCAGTTTTAGGGGCATCTGGCGTTGGTAAAACAAGTATATTAGAAAGGTTTGTTAATGGAAATTTCAATACTGAACACATTCAAACTATTTCTGAAGTTTACGAGACAGGACTATTTCTTAATCACGATGACAAACTGAAGCAGTTTGATTTAGAGTTACATGATTACAACGGAGAAATAAAGGAGGAATACAATGAAGTTTATGAAAATGCAATTTTAGACGCACATGGTTGCATCATCATATACAGCAAAGATTATCCAGAAAGTGTGAACAAAGCCATCGAAATAATGGGAGACATCAAAAATCTACAAAGCAGCAAAGTAGTTACACTGATTCTTGAAAATAAGTCTGATCTATGCATAACCTCAAATAAGGTCATATCTCCTGAGACATTCAACCTGCACAACTGCCTCACTGCATCCGTTTCTGCCAAACAGAACTTAAACATGGAAGACTCGATGAGTAGACTGATATATGCTATAGAGGAAAATGCTTGAAAAACTAAATTTTTGAACACAGTGCTTAATGTAAACACATGAGAATGTTACCAACATTTTCACAAGTTGTTTTGTACAAAAATAGATTTACTTGTTTCTGTAAATACACTAACTTTCCTGTTATAGTGATACATTTTAATGTTTACAAAATAAATTTCTTGCTTTATGAGAAATATCTGATTGTTCTGATTTTTTATTCATAAACGTTAATCGTAGTAAGTTCATTGGGTTTTTTTGCTGAAATTTTCATTCTCATACATTTTCACTTTCCAAATACAATGTCTATTATTATAACATCTCTTAAGAGGAAGACACAGCTTAAAATATCAAAGAGTTTGAAACTGTTAGAAGTACAATAATGCTGCCATCGGAAACCATCTTTTAATCAGTATTATTATTATTGACATTCCCTGGCCAGCACATCAACAATATGACTGTAGAATTCCATATTAGGTAAAAGCACACACCATATCACCAAACTACTTTTTCCAATTTAGGGTTTAAAACACATCAGGGTGATTTGGTTGTAGATCACGTAAAGTTACAAAATAGTTGAATTTACTTTCTTGCAGGAAAACCACATTTGTATCAACAAAATTCATTAATACTTACATCAGGAAGTCGTTGCACCTAATCACATGTCTTAACTTTTTATGTAAAGCATGAACACAAAAGTGATGATGAATCTCTTCACTATGAATAAAAAACTGGAAAAACATCAAAAAATGATAAGGATTGGATAAACAATGGATAACTGTGAAATATAGTTCATGGAGAACAGATGTACAAAGTATCGTTGGATAACTACTTGAAAGGAAGTGAAGTAAATTGTAAAATGCACTATCTGATGTAATTGAGATCATTATTTATAATAAAATAAGTTATCAATTTTGTTTGTATATACGTTTTATATTTTTCAAGAGACCTAGGGAATGGTTTAGTTCCGAAAGTTTCTTAATTTATGATTTCAATTTATCTTAATTCCAAAGGTTTCTTAAATGTTGAAGGGTCTAGTACTAAGTTTCTTATGAAGTGGTTTCTTATAAAACAGCAACAATGTGTATCAATATCAAATTGTATCAAAATGAGAAAAACTTTTATCAACCTGGGATAAAGAAGTTAAGGTACAACATTTGATTACAACAATTGAATCTATGCCAAATATTTTTAATTACCATTCAAGTGTGACATACTTAAGAAATTACCTCATGAAGTTACCAAGCCACAACTCATTTCAAAGTCTTTTAAAGCCAACATTATATCATTATTCCATCATCAAAAAAACCAAAATTTTGTCATGACCATTACAGAAGAATTTCTCCCCACAAAAAAACAAAGTTTTTATCTTTAATGCTTTAAATTTCTATGAAGTGCCAAAATTCTTAATTTCAATGAAAACCAATACAGAATAAATTAAAATGAACAACGCAAAACTTAGAATTCAGAAATCCTGAAGACCCATGAAAAATTGACAAGTATTTAAATCATCCAAGGTTTTTATAAAAAAATACAGGAATAACAAAACAAAAAGAAAAGTGGAAATTAAAGCTTCCCATTTACTTAATAGTTATTCATTAACTGAAAATGTACAGTAGAGAAAGTTTAAAAATTGGTTTCCACGTGAGAATTACAAATTCTGACAGAGAGAAAATTATTTTTACCAAGAAATAACTGTTTTGGTTATTCTTATGAGAATTTCAGTTCCATCTGTGAGAAATGTAAAGTGAGAATTATTTATAAAATTTAAATCAGTAGAAAACATGGTGGAGAAGACATGAAGAGACGTACAAAAATTTTCTAATGGAACGTTGGCTTCTTTGTTTTACGAAACATTTATTCGAATTGTAATGGAGTAACTACATAATTTATTTACCATCAAAGCAATAGAAGAACAAGATTAACATTGTTGATTAAAAGGATTTCCCCAGACAGTGTGATAATATAATAATGATAATATTAACTCCAGAGGAAATAGAAGCTTTATATAGCCTAGGTGTCGCAAACATGTCTTTTTTAAATACGGTCCTAAATGGCCAAATCATGATTTTTGCCTTGGTGGCCTAATAAGGGCCAATATAAAGTACTGTGAAAACGGATTATTTCAAACATATTTATCCTTTAGCACTAAATCTGTCTCTAATCATGTTTACTGTTACCTAGGAGGATAGCTGTAACCTATGTTTTACTTATTGTAATTTATTCTAAAAAGAAAAGAAATGCAAAGCTTTAGACCACTCGGCCATCTACACTTACATTGCAGTGTATTTTTTAAAATATATAAAAGATAAACAATTCAAAAGCTGTTGGAAGACGACCAACTGCTTCATATCGAATGTACACACTTTAATAATACAAGAAAATACTAAAATGCTTTTTTTAAATTTAACAGAATTTTACACATCATCTTCGAAACCATGGATATAAAAAAACTTTATTGGAAAAAAATACACTTCTTGACACAGACATCTTCCATTTAAAAACTGATAACAGATTCAGAATGGGCAGAAAAACAGTTGCAGCGCAACTCTTAGTCGATAAACAGAAAGCCTAAATAAATAAGATTTCTCCCTTTATGGGGAAATCTTAATAAAACTCATCAATCAGAAAGTTATGGTGGAGCTATACTGTTTAAAAGGAATTATTACATGACATATTACAAAATGTTGACATCTCATCTGAAGTTCACTTGATTTTCATATTTTATACTTTTTTCTGCTCAATATTCAATTTCCTATTCAATGATAGAAATTAATATATTTTAAGCCAACAACTGACTCAATAACAATCAAAAATGAGCAAAGAAATACATTATATTAACAGTCACTTGACTTAAATTATAGTTCGTATAGGCTGTCATCGTTACCTTTCTTACTACTACCTCCAAAGTAAGCTACATTAAATTCCATATGTCTTCTTCCATTTCTATCTGCAACGTAACAGCATTGTCAGCGTTTCTCTTGTTGAGTACAAGTCCTTTCAAATTCAGGTGTTCTTGGACCTATAATTCAAAGAGGTGGATTATATAAACCACATTTTCTACATAGTCGTATATTTCAGTATATAAACAGTACAGGTTTACTTACTGACATTATAAGTACAAATTACCTTGGGACGATCATTTTGTTTTTTTCATCCTGATACCATGGCTTTGAGACTGGATTAGGGATGTGCTTGTATCATCAGTACAGCCATTGCCAGCCGTTACGATCAGTAAAGGAAACATTGTTGATACAACATAATTTGGATTTCGAAAGGCTTCCGCATAAACAATTACTGAAAAAGCTGAAGTCATACGGCATCGAAAGGAAAATAGATCAAAGCCTTCCTTAAAGATATAACGCAGACCATTAGAATTATTGGAACTGAATCTTATCCTGCACCTGTACTAAGCAGTAACCCTCAAGGAAGTGTGCTGGGACCCATTCTATTTGTTATTTACATCAACAATCTCCAGATAATGTCAAGCCTTTACATAAACATTGCATGAAGGCATCGTGGTTTTGAATTTCAAACTACAAACAATAGCCATGTCATCGTAGACCACACCATTCGTTCAGAAAATTCTTAATGGATAATGTCGTCATAGGATATGTGAATAGTTCCATTAAGTTTCGCTTATTTCCAAGAATGATGCCAAATGTTTCTTTCAACCTGTCTTTAAGTTGTGTTTTATTGGACTAAAGACTGTTTATTAGACTGTGTCTTATCTGTGACTAATCTGGTAGTTACAAAATCTTCAAATTTCCTATTTCCAATAGCTTCTGATTCAATCATGATCCTTTCCAATCTCAGGACACACTTCTTTTCCTGTAGAAGTGTCTGTTGCTGCTCAAATACATAAATCGTGTAGTTTCTTCACTAACGATTTCTGTTGTCGATGAAGCTTTTTTTGTGCCTGTTGTTGTTTTTGGTAGATAAACTAATCTTACTGTTGAAGTTTTCCTTTACTTTTGCATACACGTGACACCCAATCATTGACTGTTGCAACATTGGTGCTGTATCCTAACCAATGAGGACCACTCCACCCTTTCGTTTGACCATTAAAAACTTCTGTGTTCAAATATTGAACTAGAAAAATGTACTCAAAATCTTCTTGTAATCAAGTTGTCTATTTATTACGAGTGCATTTAATTTTTCATATTTTGTCTATGGAACACATGTTGATATGTCTGGTATCAGGTGTAGTTGACATGATCAAAAACACTTTTTTTATCATTTTTCTCTTTCTGATTGTCTGACAGAACATTATTAACAACAACAAACAAGACACATCTCACAAATACATATCATTAAGTCCCAAATCTCCTTAAAAATTCAATATTATCTATACTACTAATTCAATATTAGTGAACTATAAGAAGCCATGCCGATGATGTAATTAAAAATATATAAAAACTGAGAAACTACATTTTATAAAATTGTGATGTTTCAGTACAAACCTTCTTCAAACGTATTATTATACATCTAATAATAGTCTGATATATTAATAATACTAATTTTATACTAATTCAATATTTCAATATTCAAATATATACTACTTCCAGAACTTAGAGAACAATGGTAAGATTACATTAGTAGCAATACCTGCCTGCAAATAAATGTGAGAAATGAATACAATTAGCTTGAAAATAAGGACGTGAAAATGTCTTGTTGCTCTGTAAAGAAATTCTGCAAAGGATACTGGAACAAAGGTTATGGTTTTCATAATCTTCAAAGGAAAATGTTGAAAAAAAAAATTTGAGTAGCTTACCGTATTTTTACAAATAAGCGCCCCTCTGGAATAAACACCCTCTACAAGATTTGATATTTTCAATAAAAGCCTCTCTTGAATAAATACCCCTTTCGATTAAACGCCCCCTGAAGCAAACGCGCCCTGAAGCAAAAAAATTAAGTTAGGTTTAATCACAACAGATTGTACCTCCACTGATCTAAAAAAAAACACTAGATCATGCATTTTTATAATTGAAGCATAATGACCAAGCTATTTGGTCATAGTAAGATCGCTGCTGAATAGTTTTGTGATTTTTCAACAAAAAGTAGTGCAAAAAGAGGCATCCGATGCAGGTTGAAGGATTATATAGCATGCATTTCAAATGCATAAAACACTTTCTACTTCTTTTACTTTTTATTTTATTTTTCTTTTACTAAAAGGGTTATTAGTTATTAGGGTTAGTTATAATTTTGTGAGTCCTGCGGAAGCTCCAAAAATTCGAATCCCAGAATGTTTTTTAGTTTTTGTGAGTAAATGTGTTAAGGTACTCATGTTGTTGTCACAAGTTTTTATGCCGCAGATATATTTTGAACTTACATTTTTTATTTAGTAAGTTATATTTCTTGTTTTCTTTTCTTTTCTTTTTTCTTTATTGGTTCTGTTTTGGTTTTACATTCATTTGTGTTAGTTTTTGTTAGTTTTATTTCTTGTATTTTGTAATAACGTATTTTAGTGGTCTTATTTGTGTACTCTCGAGTTCCAAGTAAACGTCCCCACTTATTAATTTTCGGCCTTAATTCTTCATTATCCAATACTCCAGACCTGCCAACTCTAAGAATCTCCTCCTAAAAATTATTCCCTACTTTCTTTAAAATCAATTGGGGATTGATTTGACATTTAACATTTTTGTGTTGTTCCGAGTTTACACCACCGTAGGGGTGGTGATAACGACTTCAATATAACATATAAAACTGTACACAAAATATTTCGTCTTTAAAAAGTCTCTTTTGGGCTGTATTTTGTAAAAAATATTTGATCATAGTATAGCTACAGAGATAATGCCTGATATAAAGGATCGTTTTAAATGATTTATATAAAATTCTCCACATTCTTGGCAAGTGTTCTGAGAAACATATATACTTACAATTGATATATAAATCTGTATAAAATTATTTTAAATGATCTTGGCTTGGCCTAAGAATGTATTTAAATCCACTTAGAAGCTGTTATATCTTTGTGGTTAAAATTGCTCTAAAAAGCACTTTTACTTATAAGGGTTGAATTCCACATTCAATTTCAATTTCAAAACAAAACATTTCGAGAGATCAACATCGGAGTAATATTTCGTTGCCAATATGTTTCACTCCTTCACTCATTAATTTGTATTTTATTTCTTCCTTTAAGGCAAGGAGAAACTCCCCTCTCCTGCCCTATGTGTTTTGGCTTTTTTTACACACATTATTCTGGAACCTAAAAGCTAAAAAATAATACATTATGGAACCTGGAGGAGCCATAATAATAGAAATATCAAACCAAAGTGTACAGTTGTGAGTGAATAAGAGGAAAAACCTCATGTTTCATTGCATCATTGCATCATTGCAAAAAAACTCAGCTCCAGCAGCAAAACGTGCGCATTTCCTCTCTTCGTCAGACGATCATTTTAGCCTTCGTTCTGGAGATATCTCTTCACTTTGGAGCGAAGGCTAATGAATACTAACCGCCCTCTTGATATGACACGTGCGTGCCGTGCGTGTACGGTGTGTGTCGTCGTCGGGACTGATAATTGACCCATAATTACATAATGTTTCAATGCATAATTTTATCGTACAAATGAATAATTTTATTTCCCGACTAATCTTCCCTCTTGCTTACACACATTACATGAAATAGAAAACAACAACATTTCACGGTATGATTTGGTATTTGGATTCGCAACATGTACACAGTGCGAGTAAATTATGTCCCATAAGATACCGTACGTGTATATATACATTTATTGAGTGACTAAGCCGGCAGCGAAAAACCCCCTAGAAGGAGGAAACGTTGTCTTCGAACCAAATGCGTCAGTCACGGGTACCCTCGAAGTATAAGGGTCTTATTATCTACTATCTATCAAGTAAAAGAAAAGCAAATGGATTTGAATGAAACCATTTCTGCGACACGTTGTTTGATACCAGCAAATCAAATGGCAGGAGTTGGTCTTCATGCCTCCATCACTGTGGATTCCATTGCTCGTCGATGAAGGTGCAAAAAGAAAGAAAGAAAATTATTAACACATTTAAAAAACTTATGACACTGTGTATGTTGAGAGATCCGAGAGAATAAAAAATATCCACAACGCCCATTTTATGGGCATGCATCCACGCATGCTCAACCTCGTTCCCAGAAACGTCGGGAAAATATTTACCAGCTATCGGGTTTGCTGGAAAAAACATTTCCCGACTAATCTTCCCTCTTGCTTACACACATTACATGAAATAGAAAACAACAACATTTCACGGTATGATTTGGTATTTGGATTCGCAACATGTAATCCGAGAGAGAGAAAAAGATTGTAGAGATGCAGCCTATGTATTACAGTTTACTCAAAGCACATTACAACCCTAAAGACTTTGAGATGCTTAACCTTTCTTTAATGGAATCTTTTATGTATCCATTTTTGCTTTTCTCTGTACTCCACCTTCCGTGCTTCGATATCAATCTGTCACCAATGTAGTTGGCTGAGGCAGCTGTTGCGCCACCAGATCTCAAACTGTGTAAACCAAAGTCTTTGTAATCTAGATCAAACACTTTTAATTTCTCGATAAAGATCTCGCGTGCTCTAGAGTAACTTATACCTTGGCTTTTAGATGCAACATGTCCATTTCTGGAACTAAATAATCTAGGAATCAAGTAAAAATTTTTGTCAGAAAATTTATCAACATTGCACAAGAAAAGAAATTTTTCGAGCAACTTGACCGGGCAATAATCGGATTCCAATCTTGAAATAAAAACAGTATTGCCTTCTCTATGTTGATCACATTTCGACTTTTCTAATGTTACCTCGATGTGAGTATCGGTAAAAACTGCATGTTTTAATTGAACAGAAAGGAGTTCTTGAATCCTAAAAAATCCAGCAAAACCAAGAAAACACATTACCAGGAATCTGAGATCGTAAAGGTTCACTGGAAAACAATTAAATTTATGAAAAAATGTTTTAAGTAGTTCGGGTGAAATCGGTTCCTTTGGGTGCTTTAATGCAGAAGATGCGAGTCTTAAAGCACCTTCAAAAGCAAGTTTAACAAATGGATTATCGGTAGGCGAAATCAGGCCTGAGATGTTGTGGCCCCAACGAATTCCGTAGAAACTCGAGGTTAAAGCACCTTATAAGCCTTGGTCTTATAAGTTGTTAAAACGTAATTTAAGAATAAAGCAACATGGAATGGATTTGCTGGAAGTTGGGCGACTTCTTGTTTGTCTTTGCACCAATTACACCATCGGTTCCAACCGTTGAAGTATTTGGAATTCGTAGAAGATGCTAAGCCAGATTCAATTAATCTAGGCAATGAAGTTGACAAAGAAATCAAATCTTGATTATGAAGATTCTGTGTTTCCGTCCATATCCCTATGTTCCGACGCCCTGAAAAAGGAATACTTCCAGGATCGATTTTACAAAACTGTAATTAATTAAAATTAATGAATTAATTAACTTTAATGCACTGCAACTCCATGCTGTTAAGCCTCCTATCTAGAGAATACAAACCTGGGCTGTAAAGCCTCCCGTCTAGGGAATACAAATCTTGGCTGTAAAGCCTCCCGTCTAGGGAATACCAATCTTGGCTGTAAAGCCTCCCGTCTAGGGAATACAAATCTGGTGGCTGTGAAGCCTCCCGGCTAGGAAATACAAATCTGGTGGCTGTGAAGCCTCCCGGCTAGGGAATACAAATCTTGTGGCTGTGAAGCCTCCCGTCTAGGAAATACAAACCTACACTGTAAATCCTGGAATCCAGGAATGGAATATCTGGTTCCAAAAGTCTGTCCTATTTAAGTAATTGATAGTAAACATGGTTAATTGACAAAGGAGACAGATTAGTCAGAATTCTTATCTATTAAGAAAAAGATACAAATAATGCTATGGCGTTAAAATTGGTGTACCCAGAGAATACAGTGTTCTCAGAAAATGCAATGTAAAAAGGACTAACAACAGTGAAATGCTTCACAAATGAAGCCAGATGTACGCCGTCTGGATAAATCAGTGGCCAAAAATAAGCGGATTTCCACAAAGGGACTAAAACTGTACCACTGCATCTACAAAGGCGCATGTGCCTAAAGAAAGAACCGATTAGGTTAACTGGAGGACAAATCCAATTGTTTTCATTACGCCAATCTAAAGTAAAAGCGTCAACTCCTGAAGTGCCAGAACAATAAAATTTCGAATTGAATACTTCTACTTTTCTATTCTTGTCGTCAGCAAATCTATCGACCGTGAAAGGGCCATATAATCTATCAAGCGTGTTAAAAGTCGTGTAATCAATTCCCCAATTGTCAGAATCAGTGCATTTACTTAAATTATCAGCAATTACGTTTTCTTCTCTGGGAATCCACTTTGGGATTAATTTGATATCATGCTGTAAGCAAAATTTGAATATATCGACAGCCACATGTAAATACTTTTTACAGCTACCAACGGAAAGAATACGTGTCGCGTTAAGACTATCCAAATGAATATTAACAGACTCGGAGGTAAGTTGGTGACGAAAACTAGATAAGACATATTTAACTGCTAGAAGCTCCCTGAGTGTAGAACTTGTTGTTTGCTCGGTTAAAGAATATTTTCCTGCACAAAGTTTTTGACTTAACCTTTCAAAAATAAAACCACCGTAAGATACGTGTTTTCTCAACCTTCCCACAACAGAATATACATTTTCTGAGGTTTCGTATTCATAATCTCTACTGTCCAGAATTCCGTGGTTTGTTTCTTGGGCAGGAGGCAACAAAATGTCCTCTCTCTCCACATAAGAAACAAGATGATCTAAAATTTAAAAATTCACTTCTTGCTTTAAACCGTTGGACCGGAGTAACATCAAAAGATTCTCGTCTGGTAAACAAATTTTCATTAGAACGAATGTCCTTATTTAGACGTTTTCTTCTATTTTCAGAATTTTTCTTCTTGTTAGCTGCTGCTTGACGCCTAGACCTATTAATGCGTTTCTCGTCTTCAGAGTTATCAGCAAGGGTATCAGAAGTATAGCATCTCACAATTTCCCAACCATCATCCTCCCTATCCGCTATCTTAATCAATTTTTGCCTGTTCGCAATTAAGGTCTTACCTTCCTCCAACTTTTCCTTCACTTTTTCTTCATCCCCATTCTCTAACGCAAGTTCAGCATCAAATAAAACCTGTTCAACCTTATTGTTGTGTTCGTATTGCTGTTTATTGTACGCACGTTTGAAGGTAGGGATTTCAGCAGCTTTCACCTTTTTTGTGATACTTTGCGATTCTTCAGTCAATGATCTCTTCCCAGCGGCGGTTACTTCTCTTACGATATCTTCTTTAATAACGGAAATAGAATCTCTCACAATCTGGTTAATTCTTACTGTTAACTCTTCTAATAATGCAGATGAATCAGTCATGTTAAAGAAAGAAAATTATTAACACATTTAAAAAACTTATGACACTGTGTATGTTGAGAGATCCGAGAGAATAAAAAAATATCCACAACGCCCATTTTATGGGCATGCATCCGCGCATGCTCAACCTCGTTCCCAGAAACGTCGGGAAAATATTTACCAGCTATCGGGTTTGCTGGAAAAAACATTTCTTGTTGCAATATCGCAAATAACTAGTTGCATATCATGCTATATAGGGACAGAAATCCTTGTCCAAGCGATATTTTCTTCATCATTTGGACATTCTGCTTGCATTTCTTCTTCATGAAAATACATAACGTGCAACAAGATAATAATACTATCTGCAGCGATGCAGCGATTATGTGGTTGATACTGTCTTCTCGAGTGCGACCGCTGAGGCCGTGTTCGAGCCTCAGTCATGTCGTTCGCATCTCGATTCTTCTTGTCTTTTCGATATACAGACGGCGATGATTATCTTCTTCTCCGCGCCATCCGATTATCAAAAAGCAGAAAGAAACCTTGCGAACAACGTTGTCCAATGCCCTTTTTGTTGATAGCAGCGCATCAACCCAATTGGAGCCATCGACTGTCTGTACACTGGCCTTCGTGTAAGTCTCTGAGCATAATCATAATCAAGTCAACTTCCTTGTTGACCTACAAAGTTGGCGGGCAGAAGAACCAACGACTGTAACCCATGACTCAAAACTATACAGTTTCAAACGAAAGACATTTAAATATTTACTGGATAAAGCTATTGCTAAAAATTTATAAAAAAAATAAAAATAAAATAAAATTATATAAACGCAATGCATATATATATATTATAAATCTTGCATTTCTAGAAGAAGAACCATGTAAATTGTGGAGCTAGAAATATATCGATTATATATTATTATTATTATTATTATTATTATTATTATTATTATTATTATTATTATTATTATTATTATTATTATTATTATTATTATTATTATTATTATTATTATTATTATTATTTACTATTTATATGGATGAAATGTCGTCAACTAAGAGGCTCTTCCCAACCTCATCTCCAGAGCTTCTTGGCATCAAAAAAGGGTGGTAAAAAAGAAATTTCTTCTGCTGAATGTTTAACATTGGCGTTAAAATTTTTAGCAACTGGTAAGAACTACAAATCTTTAACCTTTTAGTTTCGAGTGAGAGAGCTATTTCTTGCATTGTACAAGAAGTGTGTTGCGCACTCGTATCAAGATTATCCAGTATCTATATTGTAAAGTTCCATTTTCTATTGGGGAATGACAACTATCGCCATAGTCGTGCAAGAAGGCTTTCTGAAAATGTTTTTGGCATTTTAGCTGCTCGTTGGTGTGTTTTTAGATCGGTAACACTTTTACCTCCAGGAACATTACTTAATTATCCATTATGGTAATTATGATATACGAAGGATTGAGATTCTTCAAACATTTATGCTTCGAATAAGATATCTGTTGTCTTTTTCCACTAATGTTTTCTTCTTCTTTTTTATAAAAACAAAACACTTTCATCGACGTATAAGGAAAACGGGGAGACCCCTGCTTGATTCTGCCTGAAAATGTCACGACCTTATCATGTAAATTTCGCCTGGAAGTTCGAGCACATCTCATCAACATGGACGATCTGAAGAACATCTTTCCACACATTCATCATCCCATCATTTGGGCGAATTCTGTTTTGGAGATTTTGCTTACTTCTTCGTTCATCTTTTATAGAAACAATTGTTGATGCTGAGAACTCTTAAAATGACATCTTGATTCCAGTAGTTGATTAAAGAAGGCATTTCCTCAATCTCGAACCCAAGGTTTCTTGCCTTTTCGATATACGGGCGGAAAGAAACCCTGGGAACGAGGTTGAGCGTGGGGGTTGTCTGTGTGGTCTACTTTTGGGTTAGTGGAAAGAGAATACCACACGGACCAATATCGTTTATTTTCTTTGAAGAATACACATAAAAGCTATATTAGCCAGAATGAGACTCAGATTCAGAGTCTTCTTCAAATTCATCATCAGCCCATGGTCTTATCTGCGGGTGTATGTTGGGGGGTGGGGCTTAAACGTGGAGAAATACGGTATTTGATCCAAATCTAAATTACAAAGACCATGCAACAGATCTTAAACCTGGCAGAATGCTGGAAAATATGTTAGAAGATGTATATGCAAATGTTAAACCAACATATCTGTTGAATGAATATAATTCAAAGAAGAATATCAATTCAAAGAATAAAACTGCTTAAATTTCCTCTCAAAACTGCAGACATGATATCTTCATCTAAGCTATCAACAACAGTGGGAAGATAATGAGAAAAAAAGTGAGATACACTTAAAAAAGAATCTTTGAAATCTTGTTTTTGAAGATGTAAACTGTTTCGAATCCTATCAGAAGGAAGGATGGTGTTTCTAATGACAAAATCATATTCAGAGCAAAATCATATGATGAAGGAGTTTCTTGGAGAAGAACTTTTTGGAAAAGAGCATGGAAAAGCAAGACAAATAGTTTGTTTGCAACACTTGGAAGGTGAGAAGTTTGTTAGATCGTACCATTAACAAGTTATTGAACAATGTGGATTCTCTCAAATGGACCAACTACCTTCAGAGATTATAAACATGATTGAGAAAAATGAACTTCACCTGACTCCTTGAGGAGCTGTCGCTTCTCCAGTCCAGGATACTTGCAGTTTAAAGATGTGAGGAATTACCTCGCCGTAACACCTGGACAGATAGATAAGAAAGATAGATAGATTTTACAAATCTCGTATCGGTTTGATTTTCCCGTTCGCATGAAAACTGGATCGAAGATCGGAAAATCTTGTTATATTAAAGAAGTGTTTATTTGGCAGCAGGATTACCAAAAATGTTAAAAAGAAATATTCGAAAGAAAAAATCTCAGCACTCTGGTGTTTACTTTCTTGAAAAACTTCCGTATACCAGTTTGCTTGAAGATGTGACGATGATTTTTGAGTTTTCAATGGGTCCTGTCAATAAATTTTCTGTCTTTTCAATATACTGAAATTTAGGTGGAACAGAGAAACTATGTGATAATATGGTGTTTAAACGGAAGAAATATGGTAGATATTTTGTACCCGGAATTGGGTATAACAACAGCTGGTATTTTCAGATAGTGGATTGAAGAGATTTTTACAAAGTTTCTCAAAAAAGAAGTATTTTCAAGAGCACGTAAATAAAAACAACAATAATCTTTAAAGATAATGATGAACTGTTATAAATAGAACTGATGGTTGCAGTGTGCTGATGTCGGCAGTAGGAATCCCTCATTTGAACAATAAGAAATGGGTCTGGAAGGAGCAGCTGACTAATATCAAAATGGCAAACAAACCGCGAGGTAAACAAACGATTGGCTCTCTCGTGGAGATTTCCTTGTAAAAAACTGCTGACTCAGTTTTCTCACGACCTTTATAACAGTTCATTATCTTTAAGAAGAGATTTTTTGGGGAGGAACACCAAAGTTAGATTTAGCAAAACATTTTTCATTAGTCAAAAAAATATATACTTCTACAGAAACTGTGTTAAAGTAAAAAAAAAAAGCTATATATCGGAACTGGCTTAACAATGGCGGAAATAAGTATGAAAGAATCGGAAGAACAGAGATGGCCTGGGAGATTGATTCCAGAAGGATATTCTCCGGGAATGGTACAGAGAAATATATTAATCAGGTAAATATATTATACATACTGCATTATCATAGTAACAGTCAATCATCATTAAGCAGAACGGAGACATGGAATACTAAAGGTTGATGGTTCAATCCCCAGTCGAGGCGCCTTCTTTAATTAAAATACAATAGAATCCCGATTGATCGAACCCTACATAATTCGAACTTTCAGTATCTGTAATTGTTTTAGCATTACCCTCAAAAACCATTTCTCTAATAAAAAATTCTCGATAACTCAAACATTCGATTATTCGATCAATGTTTATCGGCTTTTTGGAGGTTCAAATTATCGGGATTTATTTCGGGTTATAATCTTAGAATAAAATATTCTCATAAACGCGAATACTTTTAAAAATCTCGCATTGGCGAGTGATTAAAAATGTACATCATTTGTTAGCTTTAAATTCTCCAATCTTGTTTGGTAAATGACGTACAAAAGAACAACCGCTCATAATTAGCATAACAATTGAGTTTAAACTGAATGAGATATGGAAGATTGCCTAAACGAGTGAAAATGTTCGAAAGCAAAATAAATAATATAATCCACATGAACGCATGACAAAAAAATATTCAAAATTCATAAAATCAGCCAATCAAAGCAAAATAAATGATCGTACCACATGACTGATGACCACACCGAAATCTAACAAGCTCAAATACGATTATAAGGTTAACTCAAACGTGGAGATTTCCATGCCTGCCAGACAGGTGGTTTATTTCGAGAAACCTACAGTCTTCAGGCTGATGGATAGAAGCCTGTAAAATAATGAAATTAATTTCCACGCAGTCTATAATTTAAAAAAATTCATCGATATAAAATGTCTTGACAGCGAGTTAACTAAAAGAAGGCATTTAACTGGCGATATCGCACCGTCTGTTACCTCTTATAAGTAGGGACGGAAATGCGACGACTGCGAGGACGGCGACATTAGTGAAACAAAGAATACGTTTTCCTTAGAAAGAAACTCTACTTCATACTATCCCGTCGTACTGAAAACGAAGACGCTAAATAGTATCTTGTATCGCTTTATTCCTAGTTCGATATAGCATATTTCTTTATTTCTTAGTTTATATATCAAACCAAAACTTTCGTTGCGTTGTGATTCATTGTTTACTCTCACATCTCGGTTCTTGTTGCCGTCACAGTTCCGTAAGCACCCTAGTAGTTCGTAAAAAACACTCATCAAAATAAGGATTACTTAACGTACTTATGATGGTTGGAAATCAGTTTGCGAATTGGAACTATCTAGACTGTTGTTTCTTGACCAATCTTCTTTTCGTTAGAAGATAGTTCAAATGAAGCTGTCAACGATTCACTGGACACGACCTGTTGAGTCTTCTCATCAATGAATTGTATCTGAAACTGAGATCCACCGAGACGCTTCGAATCCGCAGCCAGAGTAGTCTTTGGCGTGATATCTTCTGTGCTATTATTCAAGAGCAAGTCAGGTACACTGACTGAAATATCGTTGACTGGTGTCAATCTCTCTTGAGCAGATAGGAAACTGTTTGTTTCGTCGGTGTCGGTCAAGGTCAACTCGGATCTTGCCGTCGCAAACGAATCATTCATACTAACGTCGTCGTTACTTATTGTCAGTAGATTGTTTCGCGACAACTCCATGCTAGACAATACGTTCTTTCGACTCGTTTCATCTAAAGATTTCTGCAGCTCATCATTTACCGAGCTTTCCTCGTCGACGACAGTTTGATCAGCATTGATCGAATATTCATTCTCAACTTGAGTCTCTGTCGGAATATGTTCACTAACAATAGCCGTTATCGCTCCGTCTACTGTTTTAAGGTCAATGTCGACAAAATCGTCGGATTCAGTGGAAATTTGTCGTTGCGAATCGTGGTCCTTTGGCACATGGCCGTCAGTTTTCGATTCATCATTGTGAGCAACGGATTTAGTTTCTTGTTCTGATATGATAGAAGCTTGAGTTTCGTGCACATCGTTTCCCTTAACAACAGAATCTTCCTGGACATGATTGGTTCCTTCCAATTCTTTCTTCTGAACATGGAGGTTGAGGACTGAGGTCTTTAACACAGTGTCTTGATTTGCTTTAATGTCATCCTGTCCTTTAGTTTCACCTCCTCTGCTATTTTTCATCAACACATCCTCCCCCACGCAAGCTTCTTCTTTCACTAAATTTCTATCTTTTATTGGGTGACTGTCATCAGAAACACCCTCATTCGCAGTGTTGAGTAAAGTTTCAGAAGTACTTCCAATCGCTTCTTCCTCATTATTCGATTCGATACCTTGTTTAGCTGATGACGTTTCGTGAGTATTTGCTACAAGAAGAAGAAAACATCAGTACAGTCACACCAACAAATAGACCGTTTCAGAAAATAGGCCACATACAGTATTCGCTTCGTTTGAAAGATTAATAAAATGGCGTCGTTAATAAATAAACGCTATTCCACATTCTTCATTTCGCTATCCTGTTTAACTACGTAATAATTGTTAAGATTAGAGATAAGACAAATATGCGAGCTATCTTCTAAAACGATATATTTCATAAATCAAGTCATTTACAAACAAAAAGTAAATTTAAAATGTCGGCAAAAAAATATAAACAAAAACAAAAACATCAAATATCATTCTTACCTTCGTTTGATGGCTTCAACGCATGACCTTTACTAACCATAACTTTGACAATATTCATATCCTATGGGTACAGAAGCGAAGTCCAGTGAAGTTTTCATCGATAATACAGATTATTTTATAAGGGAAAATATTTCTTAATGGACCCATAGTTCTGGTCGACTTGATGATGTTTTATACTATGTACAATTTGGTCCATTGTATCCACATGGATTATTGAAGAAACTCCAGGTATACACCGCCGCCAAAACATTTACAAAAGTTTCAAGGGAAAGTTCTAAATTCTACATTTTTCTTCAAGCGTTGATGTTTCCTTTTTCACATTGCTTACCCTGTATCCAGCCTACATAACAGTCACAACAACCTCCCAGATGTCATTCACTCATACGTGACGGAGTATATTTCCTTACATAATCAAACTTTTTGAAAGTCTTTTGTTTCTTCTTTTGTCTATTTAAACTTGAATAGATTTGTGTTTCATCAGGACAAAATATGAAAACAAATAAAATATCATTACTTTTCCATCAGATGTGTTGACCAAATCCAACACAGGGTATTTATGACCTTGAACGTATTTATGCCCTATAACCTTTGCCATTAAAGGCAGCCACTGAGCACAGAATGTCAACTTTTGCAACTCTTCTAAAGACTCCTCAGACCAAGTGTTTCCTAAAAGAAGTTATAACAGTGGTTAAATCGCAAACAGTAAACCGAATTCTGACAGTATAAATCTAGCAGGTTATCAAATCATTATGCATAAAGCGAACAGGAACCTGATGGGTGAATTGGTAGGTAGCTTTCAACAGCATAAGCTGGTTTGCGTTGATACTCCACCCTAAGGAAGGAACAATCCAAGACAGTAAAACCAGAACTAATTTTCAGCATCTTTGTTTTGCTAAGCATTAAGATCGATGCCAGCTGTGTAATTATATACAGTCTCCATGGTTACATTTGTTTATTACTTATAGTCTCCATGGTTGCATACCTTTATTGTAACATTGTTAGAGATTTGTTGCAATCAAAAGGATGGCTTCTTTTTTTTATTTAAACTCTGATTAAGAATTGATATTGATAAATATGTTATTATCAAAATACCTCCATTACTTAGGTTTCATGGGAAAGTCTGTGGTCTGTTATGTCAGTTCAAGTCTGTTCATTTCTTTATGTTCACATTGAATTGAAAACTGATATAAGTTTTTGAGCACTGACCAGTATGTTAGTTGAAAGAAAAAATCTCAATTAACGTATTTGTAAAGCCCTTTTCACATCAATTTTTTGTATTCCAATGCTTGCTATTAAATTTACGACTATATTCAGTATAAAGAGAGAAAGTACTAGTTGTTCAAAAATATGAAAATTGACTTACTTCAGAACCTTTAAGTTGTTCAAGTGAACGTTTCGAATGTCCCCAAAGTCAATGTAACGTAGACAAGCAGTTGCATCGCCATTAATTTTTATGATACATGCTCTGTACCATTCCTCCTCCTCATCAAATGGAGCTGCACATATGTCACCAACCTTCCCTAAAACATAAATTATTGGATTAAATCTGAACGATCTTATAGCAAGTGTTTCAAATGAGTAATATTCCATGTTTATCCCAAGTACTTTGAAGGAACTAAATTTAGTTCTTTTATGGAAGCCTGATCACATTAAATCCTATTGTAAAAGAACTGTGCATCTGTGTGATCCAATACCGCAATGAAGGTATCAATAAGTAATAAATGAGTTTCATTTCTCAAACTGTCAATCTCAATATGCAGTTTAATTCACACTCGATCCACCACCTTTGCAGAGATTGGGAAGTACATTGCGTTTTTAACTGATTATAATATTATATACTTTAGTTGCACATTGGTTCCATACCACAAGTACAGACATGTTTCCTTGTTTCTACAGTGACAAGAAAACCAAATAACTCTTATAGCTTTCGAGTACCTTGTTGCAATTGCTGATCCGAAGGTGTAAACTTGCTGTAATGCTCTGTCAGCTCCTTTGTCATTTCATCCAATTTCACGGATTCTTTAGACACAACCTGAATCCAAATGTGATCAGGTCGATCAATCGCAGATACAAATACTTTGAAATAAGATCCATCATCAGGTACTTCAGCCACAAGAAAATTATTCATAAAATTTAAACTACTGGCTAATTGATCATCTATGGAAAATCATTTAAACCAATTAGAGTAAATTACAACGACAACGAAGATAACAACAGCAACAATTTTGTTTGAAAATTCCTTCTCACCGTTTTTATTGCTCCTGTATTTCTCTCTATCGGCCTTCTCTTCTTCAATTTTTTCTTCAATAAGTAACTTTGCATAATCCACTTGAACTGTTGAACCAGACAGACACACTCGTCTTTTATCGCCTAATGACATATCTTGATTTCGATCTATCACAATTTTAGCTCCTGAAAAAATGTATTTAGAGAGACTACTTTCAGACCAAACTACTGAATAAACTCATAGAGTACAGGATACAATCAGAAAACTTTTTTGTTTGAAAAAATGAGGCATGACATAACCATGGACTCATTTAACACAAACAGAATAACAACGATTATACTGGAAACTAGTGATCACATCTTGTTAGCTTTATGGATAGGCTTCCATTGATATGCAGATTATTCATACAGAAAGCAAGTTGAAGAATGGCGAATTAATTCATTATGTATCAAGTCTTTAAAATTAATAAAGGTGAATAGCTACTTATTATTTGCACGCTAATAGAGAAAACAGTTTTACTAGAAACATTGCACATATCCCGAACAGTCTTTCCACCTTTTCCAATAACACGACCACATGACTGAATTGGTATGAAAATCTCTTCTTCAATGTATTTAGGAGTATTTGCTATTATTTCTTTGACTCCAAGTTCTGCAGCCTGGACCTAAATGAAATATAGGTTTCCCATTGGCTCTTTACAAGTATTAAGGCAAGTGATTTGCTGTATGCATAAAGTGCATTTCACTCTAATGTGCTTGAATTGGACATAATGAAATTAATTACATTTTGGTAACAACTAAACTTGTTTAATGTAAACAGTTATAATATTGGGACATCAATGTGCAATAATTCATTCAGAGAAAGGACTTGCGTTTACAACGAGGAGAGGTCCATAATGTTCTTCTTTATGTGTAAACATAACTATGTACAGTTACCAGTTACATTCAGTTTAATGACACGTGTCCCCAATGGCAATGTGCGTGGTTGTAAGTTTTTTAATGCTTTTATATAGATATATGAATAGTTTTAAATACATAAAATAGTTAAATTGTATATAACATTTTAAATATGTTTTTAGTTTAACAAAAAGTTGCAATTTTATCAAATAATTATTGTTCCACGGAAGTTATATGATCTGTGTAAAAATATCAACATTTTTGATAACAGTGTTCTAGCTAGGATTTCAAGGACATAATCTTTTAGCAAAAAACAATTGCAATAGCTTTAAAAATATTTCAATGATCATTACATCAGTTGTGAATTGCACACACAAACTGATTTTGAAGTGAAGTGACATTACAATTTTCAAAAATGGCAGCGTTGCAGCAAGGAAATTATCGATGCGGGAACGAAAACCAGCATAGCAGCCTCCACACCAAAATGTCTCAGCTAGAACACTGGCTAAATAAATACCTTTTATTACACCGATAATGTGCAATACAATGAATGAGGCCTTATATCTATTAATCTAAATTTCTGTTTCAATTTCACTTTTGTGTGAAAATGGTTTCATTCTGACGTCATAAGAGGAACTAGAAATATCTGTCCTAGACAATTTATTCAATATAAATATAGTTAAGAAACAGGATGTACTAAGAAAACAAGGCTCAAAAGTTGGAAATTTAATGCGTTGTTTTTATCACTGTTTTTTTTACTCAAGTTCATTCCCTGATTGTTGGAGAAAAACATTCTTTGCCTACAACGATGATTCACTTAGTTAACCTTTCATTGTTGCATTTTCATAAAGATACTAATAAACAAATTCCCTAACACCACATATTGTGAGAACCACCTAAGAAGTGAAGTACATACTTTATCTCGTTCTCCTCTAATGAATAATGTCCTGTCCTCTTTTTCTTTCTTTAAGGAAGTAGGGTCTTTCTTCAAATCTTCTTTATCAAAATCAAACCTAATGTAAAAATAAAAGTTTAGTGGATGGATATTCAGCTTTCTGCCAAAATCAAATTTCGCACATTAGACACATCAAGCACACCAAGAAAAGAAACCCTAGACTTATAAAAATCGAGAAACTCTCATGAATATATGGTTGGTAAGAAAATTTTTAACTTCACTACCGCGAAACACCCAGAAAAAGCATTCCATGGCTAGAATTTATGGGTCACCATTCAATATTTTGCCATCTGAACTCACTCTTTCTAAGGGCTATGCTGTTTTTAGTAGCTGTGAAATAGCCAATGGAACCAAAGACCACATGTGTTTGCAACAAACGTTGAAAGAAGCACATGTCGCTTCAGTGCTGTTTTCACTGAAGCCTTTACTGGGTTGGGAAGAAACTAGTTATTGGCTTTGGGGTTACATAACATCATTCTTTAGCAATGATGTCATGATGAAAACCACATAGCACGCTGACGTCACGGACAATTCGTTTGTCGTTTGATTTGATTTTTTCCTCACATCTGATTGATTATTATTATTATTATTATTAGTGTTTACCCAGGATAGCCTCTTCAGTTCTGATAGAACTGTTATCAATGAGGGTCCTGCGGAGGAGGTCCCAGAGCATTTAAAGCCCCCATTTGGGCTACGGAAGCCGCAAGTATGCTTCAACCACTCAACCAGACAACCCCCTTAGATATTAATCCCGCTTTCAAACTGAGTGCTAAACTGAGTTGATCGATTCACACTGTTATAGTCGCTGGCATGACTGGGCCAGGATTGGAACCCTGACCACCTGCACTGGAGGCGAGCACTCTACCACAAGGCCACCAGTCGGTAAAATCCGTAAATTGTAACCGCCTTCACGCGAAAATAAAACGAAATAGGCCTAATAAGGATTTGTGTTACAGAAATACAAAACATCTTGAGCCACATAAGCCAAATTAAGAATACAGCATGATGCTTAATTAGGCATACTTAGCTTAAAAGGTTGAATAATGCCAAATTAGGCAAAAACAACAATTTTGTAGGAAACTAGCTTTGCATGGAATATCAAAAAGTCGTGCTAGTGGCTTAGCATCAAGATTGGCTATAGCCTATTGTCAAAATATACTTGCGACCAATAATAGCATCGAGCTTGTAGAGGTATACTTCTTGTTTTTACGAAGCCTAATAGTTAGGAGTGTGTTCTTAATTTTTATTCCTGAGCCACCTTATTAGGCATAGTAAGCTTAATTTGGATTTTTCAAATTTAGAAGTCTAATTTGGAGTTGTCATTGACTGTATATGCTGTTAATTCTTAAAAGAAAATGTGCTTGTTTATCCACTGTGAATAAAGGAGCACACATTTTTCTGAGATAAGGTAGTTTCATCTACGCTCGACATGCTTCTATTCTCGACACATGTTAATATTGAAGCGATTAATCAACGAAAAAAATGAAAAACATTCTAAAAGGAAGCTTACATCTCCACATCTTGTTTACTACTGAAACGGAAAGATTGGCCATGGCATGGGACATCAAATCATGACTTATAAATCCCCATTGAAACTACCTTATTGAAATGGTGTATTAAGTAGTAAAATGTGAATGAAATAAGAAAATACTTTTAGAAAGTTAGTTTGATCATAAAACATGCGTTTTTATCTTTTAACGCCGTAAAAGAGGATATGTTTTTCCAAGATGGTGAGAAGGATGTGAGGTGATGATTTTTTACCTGACACCATACTTCGCCTTCAGTTGTTTGATATTAGAACCACCTTTTCCAATTATTCTCCCAACAATATACGAAGGAACATTTACTTCCAAAACTGTTTGAGAAGCGCTAGCAGCGTCCCCACGTACATTCAAATCAGCAAAATCGATTGAACCCTCATCATCATCTTCATTATTTGACGAGGCACTGCGTTGTTTACGAAGGTATAAATATACTCCTACAAGTAAAACGAAAGCCGAAGAACCAGCGATAGCTATGATTCTTTGTTGATGGTTCATCTGGAATGACTGAAGAACTTAGAACAGCAGCTTGACTAGTTGATTCTTGACTTGACGAGGCCCACTTGACTTGACTTGACGGATCCCAGTCTACTTCTTTTCTGCCATTATCGAATATTACCGTTTGCCGGATTAATGTCAACCCCCGCCGCGTTTTTTTTTTTTTTTTTTTATTTCGAAAATTTTTGCTACAAAACGTGTTACAGATAGGTTCTTCCCAATCACAAAGGTTATTGTTATTAGATTGATCATCATCATGTGTTCGTTTAATTGTATATTTTTGATGTTGAATTAGTGATTACAACACCACCGGCATCCAACGATAAACATTTTTGTCGGTCACGATTACCTCCAATACTTAATACCATAGATCTGATAAAGGCGAAATTAATTTTCGTGGGTAGGCAGTTGACTACTTCGCTATGTGGTAAGTTCTTTTTTTTGAGGGTTTTTATCAGCAATTTTGACATGAAGTTTTGACATTCACGTCCCATTCCTCCGTTGATACTGAAAACGAGTGGTGTAAATGATTCGTGTTCTACTTCAATTACTCATTGGTTGTAGCTTTTTGTCTTCTCAGATTCATTTTGCTTAAAGGTTTTATCGATGTCCACTGTTAAAAGCGGCGAAAGCTGCTTGAGGTTCACTTTTTGCAATCACTTCTAGTTTTTCAATTTTCTTAGTCCAAAATGACACCAGCTTTTTGATGTGTGTTTGGTGGAAATTTGTATTTCCTATCACACCCCCGAGATATTTTCGACCTTCAGTTGTGATGTTGACACCAGTTTTTGGAATATCTTGATGGCTTCGTCGTATAGTTCGTCTTTGACAACTACCCAAGATTTTTTTGGGTTCGGGCTGTAGCCAATATAAGGTCCATTAATCATGATATCATTCCACCATTTTCTAAGTTTGTGAAGTTTTCCAATACCAGCAAGATCGTTTGCGTATGCCACTTGTTTCGTTTCGTTATTGGTTTTGATTGTGGTCAGTAGTGGGGTAAGGCCAATAGCATAAGCTGGCATTAACTATGGGTCCCCTTGTGTTGTTCAGATGATATCTCTTCTCCTCCCAGAACAAATAATCTTGACGGGCGTTGATAACAATTAATTACGTATGTCGTTAATACAGGACAAATACTTTATGTTGTGTAGCACGACTTTCCTGTTGATCGAGTATTATGCCATCCGTCTCTTCTTCTTGGAAAATCTTTGTCATTGCATGTATAGCTTCTTCACATCCAGATGACTGTCGCATTGTTGGCAGGAGCCAGCACTTTCCATTACGTCTGATTTGAAAACCGATAATATTCCTTTCCCAATAATTCTTCTGAGCACTTCACCAATTCCGATTGGACGAACACCACTAGGTTTTTTTCTCCAAGGAATCAATCTCCAAGCAAGATAGGATTCTATTGTTGATGATGCTTTCCCATTGATTTCTTTAACTTTGATGTTAGTGGTACATAGCTTCCTGGCCATATTTGCAACCGATTTGCATAGATCATCAGTTACTTTTCCAAAATTTCGCGACGAAAGAATTCTTTTCCACCCAGTTGCATTAAATCCTGACGGCCCAGCCGCTCCTTGTGTGTGAAGAGCAGCTTTTTGAATAATAGAGGCATCTAAAGATTTATAGATTATTGAATTCGGTAATTCAGCTTCTTGTTGTAGGAGTATTTCTCGTGATGCTGGTTTACTTTCTGGTTGTTGTGATTTTAGTGTATCTAGTACTTTATCGTCCAGTTCAAAATTCCTTTTGTTTCCTCCTCATCGAGTAAGTGTAAAGCTGTCGGAACTTGTCCCTTCATCATGAACTTCGCAAATCGTTTTGAGATGCTCTCTTCTGATGATAGTTTCGTACTTAGATGCTGTTGTAGTCTCTGTATGCTTCTTGCTTCATCCATTAGTTTTTCAAATTCCTTTTCTTCCTACCATTCTAGTCTCCGTTTAAGATGTTCAGCACGTTCTATTAAAGTTGATTTTGAACTTGGTTTTTGTAAAAGAATGTTAGGCATATATAATATTCCGCTCGGATTTTTTAAAAATAAATTCCGCCAAAAACGTCCGCGGAAAAGCATTTTGTTTTTTATTTTATTTTTACGAAAATAATTGTGTTGATGGTTTGTGATTGACACGAACATTTATTTATTAATTTATTTGGTGAAGAAGGTCATTTACAGTAGTCAATGGAATCACTGATGTGGACCTACTAAAATAATATATATAATATAAAATAATATAAAGTAATATTAAGGTTATAAATAAGTGAATTAACTCGTTAAGAGAATCTATATATATAAATATTAATGTTAAAAAAGGTCAAAAATTTGTGAAAAACAAAAACAAGAATATATCGAATTTAACACAGATGGGACCAAGAAAATAGATAATTGAAAAATTTGGAAAAGTGTAATAGGATAGCTAAGTTAAGTATCTCAAGTGCAATTAAAACCCACAAATGATAGTTTTGAATTTATAGAAGAAGAAAAAAATTATATATTATATATATATATATATATATATATTATTATTAATTTTGATAATATACATAAAATATTGAGACATTATCACAAGAAAAGTTACAACTTAGGAATTAAGGAATTGCACAAAAGTCGCTGCCTATCCGTGAGTAAAAACTAAGAATGAAGGAATGTTTAATAGTTGAGTTGAAAACTGTAGAAAATTGCAGGGTTGAAAATTAGATTTAAAAGTCCTAGGTTAATTTAGAAATAAAATTTAAATAAAAATAGTTTTGATATACAGATAAAATATAGAGACATTGTTGCAAGAAAAGTTAGAGCATGAGAATTAAGGAATTTCACAAAGCTGTTAGATTTAGTGAATCAAGAAACCAGGTATGAAGGAATGTTCAATTGCAGAATTAAAGATTTGAAAAAATTCCAGGGTTGGAAATTAAGTAAAAAAAGTTCTAGAAATTGAGAAATTGCATGTTAAGCTGTATCCAAATGTTATCTAGTGATTGTGATTTAATTAGTTCTCTCTGAAATGAATCATATAAGTATTGTTAGGCAAATTGTTCCAAACATTTGGGGCTCGGTAGGAAAATGATTTCTTGAATATTTGAAACTAGGTAGATCGAATGTTGCTTTATTCCTGGTACTGTATCTGGAACATGTTCTTTTGGAAATCAGGCTTTTTAGTAGAGGTGCAGATGTATCATTGTATATATTGTATGTTTTACAAGCAATCGCTCGCTTGTAGTAGAACTGGATAGGTTTCCAGTTTGCCTGACGCAACACCATTTCATCGCTGGTCCCCTGTGCAGCGCGAATATGTAGATTGTTTAATAAGGATACACTACTTGAATTACTATTATACTATAAAGAATTGATGGTAAAATTCCACGATTATAGATTGTTTCAAGTGTTTGGCTTGACATAGATCTCATATGGTATAATTTCTTAATCTTTCCAGAGAACCATTTGTTCAAAGATTGAATGCGAGCTTCCCAAGATAACTTTGAATCAACAGTCACACCAAGACATTTAGAGCTATTAACATAATCAATTGACTTGTTGTTGATGCTTATATTTTGCATTGGGCCAATGAATCTTTCACGAGATATTTTGAATAGCTCACATTTTTCGGGGTGGATTATTAGCGAATTCTTGCAAGCAAAATTATGGATATTTCAGCAACTACCTTGATTTCTGACAGAGATTCATCTACTGTGCTGCCAATTTCACGAGCAGTAAGTATCATCAGCAAACATATCGAGATTATTATCAGCATTGTCATTATCTTCATCAGGCATATTTTTCACATTAACTGAGAAACATGTAGGACCAAGAATTGATACTCCATAATTTATAGGTCTTTTGTCAGAAGTTGCGTCATTTACTTTGGTGAACTGCGCCCTAGATGTAAGGTTGCTTTTTATATACGCATGTAGTTCTCACCTGACACTCCACATGCTGGATAGTTTGGTAGCAGAACATTATGCGAGACACTGTGGCTTTTTTGAAGTCAATAAATAAATGACTTTTCCATTATTCATAGTTTTGTAGCATTTTTCAGTCACGTGAAGTGTAGGAGATCTTCTGTAGAATATCGCTTCCTTAATCCCCATTGATGAGCAGAGAGGAAATTGTGAGTACCAATGCAGGAACAAATGTAGTTTTCCACGACTTTTCTTACTCGGAATACTAAGCAGTGATATGGGTCTATAATTTGAATACAGGTAACTTTCGCATTTTTCCAATCTTTAGGAAATCTCCCAGTGATTATGCGTTTTCTAATGACTCTGTAGAGACCATCTACTGTAGCTGCCGGACCACAGGATTTTCCAAGCTGATGCAATTCCTTAACTTTTTGTGATAATGTCTCAAAATTTTATGTATATATCAAAATTAATAATAATAATATATATATATATATATATATATAATATAATTTTTTTTCCTTTTATAAATTGAAATGAAGATCCTGAAGAGCCACTTGTTCACGGTTGCAACGCAGTGGAATTCCGTGGTTAAAAAAAAAAGAGATTTAGAAAAGAGATCGTGGACAATGTATTCTCTTATCTAACCACAATTAAACTTCTGAAGTATAATACCTGACAATACCTTCAAATACCTTTCCCCTATTTAAATAAACAAAAACAATCAACCTTCTGATGTTTCTATCTTTCAAACTGATGATTTTTATTCTGCTATGAATTGTGGAAATGTTCAGAACCCAAAACTCCATTTGTGCATCATGATATAAAAATGTTTAATGTTTCAGAAACGTACATTGAAAATATGATGAAATTTTTTCGAACAACATTGCTAATATCAGCAATAAAATTCACATAAATTATGCCGTAAAGACAAAAACGTGCAGCGCGGCGCCAGAGAAAAATTTGCGCCACTTTGACCGCCATATTTATCCTAACGGAAGCAATCCAGTGCGTCCGCATTCTTAAGTGTCCGCCTCGAAACGAACGTGTTCTTGAGCCGCTACATCAACGGGCAGAATGAAAGATCAATGTCCTGCATCCATCGATAAAAATGACTCTATCGATTCCGTAAATTAGTGTCGCGAGAAGAGTTGTTTCAAAATATGACTTATGAGTTCTGAGCGGCTCTGCCCTAAAAGCTCTATAATGGAGCGCTATGCGATTTTAAAATAAAAGAAGGGAGTAGAAGTCTTTAAAAAGTGTTATAGGGTTATTTTTGGCAAAATTTGGAGGCGGCTTGAGCGCCTGCTACCCATAGTTTCTCACACCTACATTGCAAAAATCGATCCAATAAGTTCAATAAGTTCAACGATGGACAATTTTCTACCAAATAATCCCATATAGGTTGAAAAATATCTGCCAAATTGTGCTCATAATCATTATTGCTCACCATATTTTCCGCTGTGGAACTTATTTTTCAAGTCGGAAAATCACGACATAAAATATCGAAATCGGCAGCCATTTTGGTGAAAAGCATCAAGACGACTTATTTGTTAGAGAAAACGATTGGTTTTTAACGTTCAGTCCTGTGCTTTTAAATCATTTTCATCAATTTCAGTCATTTAAATCAACCAACAATTACATAGTTTGTTTAACACGCTCTACTTTGTCCATGTTACCATGTGACGGAAATTACTCAATATAAGAGTTCATTTCGGCCTGCGGATGCAAGGGCCTTTTTGTTTCGTCGTCTTCATATTAAAAAGTGAAAAACGGCCTTGGTTTCGTGGTTGATAACTGTAACAAGACTCAACGAAATAAGTAAGATTTCGCCAAATATGTAACAGAATTGTCTGATTGTATAACTAAAAAAATTAAAAATAATCTCTCAACGGATTTGAACCACCATGTTCTCGAAAAGAAAGTCAACACCTTAAGAGTCGGTGCAAATCGAGACAACATTTGGAGCAACATTGCTCACCAACATTTGTTGTCCCCAATGTTGGCGTGATTTGTGGTATGCGCCAACAAGTTGGCGAAGGAAAAAATCCCTCAAAATGTTGCGCCAACATTTATTAACTTGTTTATAAATATTGGCCAACATTGGGAAACATTGTTGGCCAGTTTTGTATGTTGCTACGATTTGCTTTACGTACCAACATTTTGAACAACATTTTTTTCAATCTTAGGAATTTTATACGTCATTTCGAATTTTTATTTTATTTTCGAATGTTTTTTCGAATTATTTTGTTTTTAAACATTGCAAGAGAAAGCGTCGACAAATATTATTTTTTTCATACAATATGGCAGAAGTAAGTGTTGCAGCTGGGAAACAAATCAAATACAAATGGACAAATGAAGAAGTTGAAAAACTTATCGATTTGTACGAAGAAAGACCCTGTCTGTGGGATATTTCAGATACGGCTTACTCTAAAAGAGATCTCAAAGAGAAAGCGTTCTCTGAGATAAAAGAAGAGTTAGAGATTGATCTGAGTATTATCCAAGCTAAATGGAAATCATTGAGAGCTCAGTATGGGAGAGAACGGGCAAAGGAAAATAAAACTAAAAGTGGTCAAAGCGTCGACGAGCTGTATGAAAGTTCATGGACATATATGCAGAGGATGAAGTTCGTCGAACAAGTGCCAAAAACAGCTAAAAATAGGTCTACATTAATGCTTACCAACGAAGAAAGTGATCAAGAATTAAGTGATTCGGTGGTGTCAGAGCCAGATCCAAACAAGTCCGTGAATTTATCAAAAGAAAACAGGAGGAAAAAACGTGCTGCTGATGCAAACGATGAGAAACGAAAGCTCTTTGCAAAGTGTATCGATGTTTTAGATAAACCGAGAAGTCCAAAACGTCCATTGATTGAAGACTCGTTTGCACTTTATGTTGCAAATCAGCTAAAGGATCTAGATCCAAGACAGCGTCTTATTGCAGAAAAAAGAATAAACGATGTCATCTTTGATATAAAGATGCAAGATTTCAACACTGGTGCTGCCTTCTCTGGAGTAAATTATCAACATTCCTCGACCCCTCATCCCATACAGCCTCTGAATAATAATTCCTTTGAGGTACAAAGAGGACAGTATACAGCAATGCTACAAGACTTTTAATATATTAAAGATTTTATATTTCTTTTAAATATAAGATTTATATAGAATATATTTTTCAAACATGCAAGTTATGATATACTTAAAATAATCAAAACGTTTTATGCTTTTTCCCATTGCCAGTCGACAGATCCTTCATTCATAAAATATTCAGTAAAAGCTTCTCGGGTGGCTTTTGCAGTTAGAGACGCTTTTCTTCCTACTTGTGGTGGGATTACAGAAGAAAAAACACCAAATGGGTTCACTTGTTCAGAACGCCACGCTCCTTGCACTAAATTTCCATCTTGATTGACATAATCAATTGAACCAAATGGGGTATAAACATTTCTATTATTTTTCCGCAAATAATTGTGTAGAACTAATGCACGTGTAGTAATTGTTGTAGATTTCTGCGGTGACAAACGCATAGGTTGTTGAAAAACGCGCCATTTATTGGCCAGGATACCAAACAGATTTTCTGAAATCCTACGAGCACGACTGTGCCGATAATTGTAGATCCGTTTCTCTTCTGTTAGATTTCTTTGTGGATACGGCTTCATCATGTAATTCTTTAGAGCGAACGCGTCATCTCCAACAAATACATATGGCACTCTAATTCTCCCGAATGACAATGGACTTGGTGAAGGGATTCCCAAATCATTATCTTCAATCTTTTTCCGAATATCAGAACAATTCCAAACACCCGAGTCATTCATCCGACCATTGCTTCCGATATCTGCATATATGCACTCATAATCTGGCCCAGCAATAGCTAACAATATTATCGAAAATGTTTTCTTGTAATTGAAGTACTCTGAACCTGTGCCAGGAGGAGGTCTTATCAGGATATGTTTGCCATCTATTGCCCCTAGACAATTTGGGAAGTTCCATTTCGAAAGAAAAGATTCCGATTTTTGTAACCATTCCTGGGGAGATGATGGCACTTTCATATAATCTTTACCGATGCATTTTATTATAGCTTTTGACACCGAATCAACAATGTACGATACAGCACTTTCCGATATTCGAAATTGAAAATTTAAAGAGCTAAAAGATTCACCTGTTGCAAGGAATCGAATGGTTAGAACCAGTCTCTCTGCAGGAGATACAACACGTTGTTGGGGAACACCAGAGTTCTGTGGTGTAATGTCTGGTTCAATCATTTCTAGAATTTTCTTGAAGCAATCGAAATCCATTCTCATCATCTCTCTATATGTGGCCGTGTCCTCAACTAACAATTCCTGGACAAGGTTTGAATAAATGCCTTCCTCTTCTCTTCTTTTGATCCAGTTCCTTGTTGGACCACGTCTTCTTTTTTCATCATCGTCGTCTAGCAAGACCAGCAATAAACATGCTACAGCTTCTTTTTCAGCCATTTTGAATTTAAAAATGAGAACTGAACTTTCATGAAAATGAATGAGCTATTAAAATGTTGGCTAATATGTTGTCAGGTATACCGCAAATCGCGCTAACATGTTGACGGAAATGTTGTCCGAAATGTTGGCTGAAATGTTGTCTCGATTTGCACCGACCTTAAGCCACTCGGCCATGCAGAATTTATATACCGTATTTCCTCGAAAATAAGCCGCGGCTTATTCTCTTTTATGAAAAGAAAATTTTCGGCCTACTTTTGAATCGGCTTATTTTCGAAGTGTTTTCTGAAAAGAGAAAAAACAATTTGAACAACAAAATCTTTTTTAAATCTTTACAAAAGTTATCAATTTTGTAGAACAATACCAATGCCTTTATCAGAAATTTCTAATAAGTCTTCAATGGCAATTTCGTTGCGATTTTCTTCCCACATGTCAGCTTCGTTTTCCACGTGGACGCTGCCAATGGGCCTTTCTTTTCTCTTTAATTGTTCATAGTCTATTTCATCAGGACTTAACTTCATCAACTCGCGAAGTGATGATTTACTATCATGCAAAGCGGTACCTTCTTTCAAGCAAAATATTTCGTCAATATCGACTTCTTTTACTTGATACTATCCACTGATAAACAAACTCCTCCAAGTCCTCTGACAGTGGTCGTCTGACAGAACCAGGTAGTTGTTTGGCTTTGGAAAACCCATTTTTAATTACCGCATGAAGAGAGCCTGACTGAGTTTTCCATCTTCTAATGTTTTTTTCATCGATTCCAAAGTGTCTTGCAGCTGCATTGTTGGAACAGCCTTTATCTGCAATATACTTTAAAACTTCCGTTTTAAACTTAGCAGACTAGTTTTAAACGACTTTCTCGTAGGAGCCATTTTTACAAAATGTTTATTTTCAAACAGATTCGTAGATTCGAACAAATAGATTCGAATGATTTGATTCGAAAGTTCGTTTGACTGGCTAAAGGAGTGTGCAATGCAATGACTTCACTGTGTCTCGGCTTATTTTCGAGGTCGGCTAATTTTTCTGTTATTTTCTATTATTTTATTATTTTATTATATTCTATTATTTTCGGTTGGACGGATTTCTTTTCCTCCTTGGATTTGATCCGAGTTATCGAGACTTCGGATAACTCGGACATTCGCTTAGTCGGACGAATTTCCTGTCTCCCCCGAAGGTCCGAGTTAATGGGATTCTACTGTATTTTCGAATCGGCTTACTTTCGAAGGTCGGCCAATTTTCGAGGAAATACGGTATGTTTTAAAAAACCATAAATGATTCAGTCAGATGGAAGAATTGAAAGATGCACAACTACTCAACTTTATTTTTTAACATTTTCAAGGTTTCATTTTGTCTCTTTAATCTAAACAGAATCGGGGTTGGCAGAAAAACGGGATGAAAAAAAACATAACATGTTACTTACTAGAATCCTCTATTATTCCAAATCCCGGGAGAATAGCAAAATAGCAAATATAATATTGAAAACGAGGTGGAGCGTTGTAACTTATGCCAGAATACGGTGTTAAAAGAGAAAGTCGGGAAAGATCGGAAAAGCGGATTATATTTCCATTTTACAAGGTCAAATACATGATGTAACTTTAAACCAACCCACAGTGCTGCTTAAAACGTTTTCTTAACAACTCTTTTGAAACAAGAAATAGACATTAATGTTTTCGATACCTTCCTTAGGCGTATCGATTCATTTTTTAGATAAGCAAAACTGCAAAACTCCTGCTTTTTAGAAGAAACCCTCTAGGGTCAAGTGCATAACGAAACCCTATAGGGTTTTTTGTTTTACCTGCAGCAGCAGACTGCCACAGGAGCCAAACGCGGCGAGCGTACAGTTGATGTCTTATCCTGAGCTCTATTAAGACATGTATAAGACATCAACTTACCGACCGCTTCAACTTAAGCTTTTGCAGCTATACCCAACCCATCCACATATTTGATTCTACTTGTGGTGTGTGTGCAGGAACATTTTTTTTAAGCCTGGAGCAAACCGTTCAAACATGTAATATAACATGTTGAAATAAAATGTTGGAACGGTTTGCCCACCATATAACATGAATGGTTTGCATAGACTTTTAACTTATTATTATTATAACTTTTAGCTTATTGTAACTGGGACCAGCGATGCCTAGTAACACAATCGAATTAGTATGTTTGTAGTTGTAATAATTGGAGCCACTGTAAGGCGGTGGGATAATTACAATATGTTTCCCATCAATTGCTCCTATAGCATTAGGAAATTGCCATTTTTCTTCAAAATCATGAGCTATGGTGTTCCATTCCTCAGCTGTAAAAGGTGTTTTCAAGTACACATTTCCAAGTTGATTAATCAAAGCTTCACATACTGAGATAACAATATAGGAAATAGCTGAACATGATATTCAAAACTGAAATCCTAGCGATCTAAAGGTTTCACCTGTTGCCAGAAAGAGCGTAGCATAAATACCAGCCTTTCATTAGCTTCGATTGTGGCAACTCCATGATAGCTTTCTTGTGGAGAAATATATGGATCAATGACAGTTAACAAATTCAAGAAAGTGTCATAATCCATTCGTAGCATTTCTTTGAAGCTTGCACAGTCCTCCGTGTGTAATTCTTGGATTATATTTGAAAATGCGCCTTTCTGTTTTCGTCTTTTTATCCAGGATCGTGTTTTACCACTTGTTTTCACTTCATCATCATCCAGTAGAAGGAAAGAAATCATTGCAGCAGCCACTCGCCTATCTGCCATTTTGTTGTTTGTGTTCTTGTGTTCTTGAGTTGTGTATAACATTTTGAATGAAATGTTAGAAGAGTTGTTCAAACCGTTCAAACATGTCATATGACATGTTGTATAACATGTTATATGACATGTTTGAACGGTTTGCTCCGTGCTTCATCAAATCTTAACTTTTCTTTCATAATTTTTTAAAAAGTTGTTTCTTTCTTATTCTCTGTCTTTCCTGAGTGGCTTCGTTTATGAATTATTCAACAGAACATAAAAACGATTCAGGGAATTCCCACCGTAACAACTCAGTAAGTGGCTCCGAACACGGCACAGCACATCTACATTTACCACTGAAGAGATCTCTGACTGCGCCAGAAGATAGACATTATAATATATATACGCTATAGCACATTATATCAAAATATGCGGATTGCTCATCAAAATTTTTATAAAACAGAAATTTATTAAAATTTATAAAACTAAAAAGTCTGGAAATTGTATTTGATCCCACTAGCTTTTATTCTGCTGCAGGTAATTCAACTTAGAAAGAAAAGAAAAAACCAGTGACACAGTTTAGCTTCCCTGAAAACTATCTGCGCCCTACTCCAATCCACACCGCCAGAATGGAGATTTGCATCACGATTTCCACTATCGTTGAAATCGCAAAAAGGAATGTAAACATTGCGCTATGACCGCAAGAGGGAAACGGGAAACTTTAAAAGAAATGAACGTGAAACACTGAATAAAATCTTCAGAAGAGAAATTATTTGCTGCACAAACTTTCGAGATTCTTCCAAGTCTAGTGAAAAACCTGACTTTGATTTTACATTTTCTTTTTATCTAGAGTCGAATAAAATATATTCTGGTGTTCCGGCGGTGTTTCGTCCCAACTTTTATAACTGGAGCCATCTAGAGGATAATCAATAGCTGTAAAGCATACAAGCTTTGTTTTATTTATTGTGTACAATGTGTGAAGCACAATCACCTCGAGCCTACCAAATACTGTGCGAATTTTTGCCAACTATGGGCCATCCTAAAAATTACATAAAATATTTTATAGAATATGTTATGAACACAAATAAAAGCACCGAAAACCGACATTTGGGTTATTCCAGTAGTATTTTTTTAATTTTCTTGTCTTGTAAAAATATACATGAAACCATAGTCATTTAAAGATTCCCTTGTCTGGACACTCAGTTTATCTTGCACTCGCTTTGATCACATGACTTTATTCCAACCAATGCAAAGTATTATTTACTATCATGTGATCAAAATAAGTTCAAAATAAAGCCAAGTATCCAGACGAGGATTTTTCTAATGACTATGCTGAAACAAAGTTCCTTTCCGTTCTTGTCTTTTTATAAACTTTTTCTTAAAAAAACGATGCCCCTCAGTGACAACATTATATGTCCATGGTGACAACGACAAAGGTCAGGGAAGGGGCATGCTAAATTCTCTGAGCCTAAAGTATCTTGGAGATTATTAAAGAAATGAATCAATGGATTACATTAAATAGCATTTAAGGCCATAATCAAGGTGTTTAATATTTTGTAGTGATAGCAGATCTTGAGGGCAATTTGGGATTAATAGCCCAAGTTCCATTTTGACGGTTTTTAAAAAACTCGAGCGCAGTGATTTTCTTTTCGAACGAAATTTTCAAAACCACAATTTACAATTCGAATTATGGAGATCGCGTTTGAATCTAAAATTTTCAAATCTTAAAGCTTTGTTTATATTTTGACTTTTCAATACATCAGGTTTTCACTAAGGTTATTTAAATGTGTTATTTATAAACTTTTGGCAAGAGAAATATTAAGCAAGATATTTTATAAGATTAAATACTACAAAGAATCCTGGTTCGAGTTGCTAAATCTGGTACTGTGATTCTAACCATCTAACTTTTCAGTAGCAGTGATCTGAAGGGCACAAGCCCGCACTTGAATTCTGGGATGAAAAAAACAACGAAAACAATTACACGATTAAAAGTTTGTCTTTTTCCGATATAAATCAACATATGCTAGATAAATCCACTGAAACGTGTGTACAAATTATGTTTCTACGACATCTGCTTGCAAAAGTTAGAAATTTATTAGTATAGACGCGATGAAGAGATAACTGATAACAATAAGGAGTTTCGATGAAAACTCTTTCAAAGGGGAAGCCATCCACTCTTTCTTAGAAAACTAGCCTGAACAGTACCGATCCAGACGAGTGTGAAAGTACGTAATCATCATTCAAGGCTACAAAATTATTAATTCTGTTGCTCCTCCGTATGACATATAGTCACTCGAAAATCGACGTCCTAAATCTGACATATAACAAAACTGAAATCTGTTTGGTATAAACAGTTTCTGTTTATGATTCCCAGACTAATTAGAAAAACGCATTCACCGAAGGATAAAAAACACAGTGACAAACGAGTAAAAGGGGGGTATCTATCTACACAAGTGAAGTAACATAAATAGCAAAAAACAAAAACAGTAAGATAGAGAGAGGAAAAATATATGCTAAAATAAAACTTACGAAAGAAATAATTATTGTATCAAAAACATCATGGGTTAAATATTTTATTATACAGATTCGAATCAAATCAAAAGTGGTGATAAAAATTTGGGTATTATCGACTACCTAAACAAACGACAAAGACCTACAAATAAATTCAAAAACAAATCCAGGAAAAATAAGACAGGCCATCTCTAAACGTATACATATAATATATATATATATACAGTGGAACCTCTATAAAGCGGACACCATTGGTGCATAAAAAAGGCGTGTGCTTTATAGAGACTTTACCTATGAGAATTTGACTGTAAATTCATCCATCCGTACATGGAGTATGTGTCTGTTATACGGAGATGTCCGCTTTACAGGGTGTACGCTTTATAGAGATTCCACTGTATAGTCAAACCAGGCCATTTTATAAGCAACACGTTTGGCTTAATCAAATTTATCCATAACAGATACTTATTAGAAAATAGCTGAATTCAAGCAAAACTTCTGAATTCGAGCAAAACTTCCCGATCGAAATAAAAATGTGCTGCTTATAAAGAGCCGCCGACACACATTGTCGTGTGAACGTTATATGAACGTCGTTTCAACTTCTGAACGTTGTTCCGACGTTAAAACGACTGTGTGTGCCTGCTGGATAGAAAGTGTGTCCAAACAACCACTTAAGCCTCACTTCCCCCGTTTATATATTTACAGGGTTTTGATTCACAAATCACAAAATCTTTTATAGAAATTCTAGCCTCTCGTTTTTATCTTGTAAACAAAGTTATCTTTCTGTAATTAGTTTTTTTTATACAACAAAATGGAATGTATAAAATATAGACTCGACTGAATAAATCGACGAAAGGAATAGAAAGACCCAGACTAATTAACCTGTATAGTTCTAGCACAAATGCGATACGACTTTAAAAATTCGAGAGATATCCGGTAACAGCCTCATTCCTGATACCGAATTGCAGAAATATTAAGTTTTGTCAATAACAAAATAATTAAATAAAAACAAAACATAAAACAAACAAACAAACAAACAAAAAACACGAAGAAGTCATGAAAATACTTGATAAAATGTAGAAAAATAGGGGGAATTTTTTACATTATGTGTTTGGGACGAGCACCATATGATCGTTCCCTTAAAAATTCATTTTAATTTTCTGACGGATGCATATACAATTGCATTAAACCAAAAAAAGTCATTCATTTAAGATCTACAATGAAAAGAAAACAAGATTAGCTAGGAAGTAGGCAGATACAATAACAACATTTCCGTAAATTACATCAAAGTTTTCGTGAAAACGAGGCCAAACCTCGGTCTGACGTAATTTATGGAAATTCAAAAATTGCATACTGAAATGACTTACGAGTTGAATTCTCATTAAAAATGATCGACCAAAACAGACACAGTATCATCAGTCACTTGATATGCACGCCCTGAATCTAGGTCTTTACCGCCCAGTTTGACATTTTTCCAATGCCCAGGGTGACCTGTAGATAAATAAAGGAGTATGTAAAGATACTACAGCTATTAAATAAAACTTCTAAAGACACGTGCAAAGGATTTCTTGATAAAATACTAAGAAAGATGATAAGCGACATGGAAGGGTATAACACATGGGCATGGCTTTCTTACCTACGGGACTATCGGATGACTTCAGTGAAAAAGCCATGCTGTCGTTACTGGCTCCCTTATGAGGTAGACGTAACTCGATGGGCTTGCGGAACTTCAAACCATGTGGACCACACATGACTAGTGGACTCAGCAGAGTCTCACCTAAAACCATTAGAGATCTTGTTAGAAATGAATACTAAAAGGATGACGTCCATATTAATCGTACAAATATAATAGGTTCAACGTAGGAATTCCTTAAAGGGAATCACATGATCTTAATATAATAGGTTCAACGTAGGAATTCCTTAAAGGGAATCACGTGATCTTAAGATTTATGCTGCATCACCAAAAAACAATTCGAGGCGAGACAAACACAACAATCACGTGATTCATGTCGTAGCCCCTTTAGAGTAAATTTTGAGGACTTTATAAAGTAAACCACAAAAAAGAAAACGAATGCTTAGAGTACATCTGAATTTCACTGAAAGTTCCAATGAGTTGCTATACAATTCGTTGACATGTCAGACGGCTTACCACTGTTTGAATCAAGAGGAGGCATATACTTGCTGTCTTGACAAACTTTGAAATATACTTCTTGTTTGCGACCTTCTGGCAAGGCACCAGCAGGTATGTAAATGCTAACATTAGTCTCAGTCGATTCAAGTAATCCACCACGATGGTCGAACATACCGCGAGCAGTTGCTATAACACGCGGCTCCTCCTCTCTAAATAGATAAATCCAAGAAAGTCTTTTAAATACAAATACAGTCATGAAGAAATGAAACGACAACCAGAATCGCAAAAACATAGTGTGCGTGTATGTTGAATCGCAAAAAAAAAGAGGTTGAGAGATGGTAAACTGAGAGAGATACAGAGAAAGAGAGAGAGAGTTTGTTTTGTCTGTGTGTATGTTAGTAGAGTGAATGTGTTCATTTCTGTGCAAATCAGTTGTTTATCAGTGCTGTTGTTAGTAAAGTGTTCAAAATATTAGTAGGTTTCAGTACCCTTCAGTAGGTGATCGAGGTTCGTGGCCATTAGATTGTGGTAGCTGATAGGGAGGGTAGTATTCATCCTCGTGCGCGTTCTTTTGTGCTGGTATGTTACGATAATGAGAGACATTATTTCGTGAGGGAGGGATACTATATACGTCATTTCTCGATGGTGGAGGATGTCTATAGTGAGGCTCATCGTCGATTGTTTGGTTGTAGTCACGTGGTGAACGCGGATAATCATATGTGCGGCTATCCGGGGAGGGAGAGCGATTATTCGATGCCTTATATGGTTTCACATAATCATACCCAGGATTCCTCGATTCAGGAGCAGATTTTACTTGTGACGCTTCCCGTACATTGACATAAGGCTCTTCCACTCGTTGTTGAATACGCGTCACTTGAGCGAACTGAGCGGAGGGCTTGTACGTGTTTTGAGCATACAAGTTCTGTCTTGGAGCACCACGGTTGCGCGTGTCGACAATATAATTACGTGGAGCGGCTGGACGTGCTGGAGGGGCATCATCGTCGACAGCTGGCGGTGGCGGCTGGAGAAAAAAATTATAAACGAAATTTATGGTCCTTGCCTCACTGACCCAAACAAATTTAACAAAGTTTGCACCACTAACTTTTCTGGTTCAAGACCAGTAGGTGCATATAATGACAGCTGAAAAAAAACAACGTAATTTACCCTTGGGTTGGACGTAGTAACTTTCTGTTGAAACTTATTCATTCGTTCTTGAAGTGTCATTACTTTAGTAGGAACATCCTCTTGGGCTGGTGGAGGTGGGCGGTATGGCGGAAGATCGTTTGGCGGTTCATGATGAGTTCGTTTCGGTGAAGAATTTGAACGATCGATATCCCAAACATCAGAAACCTACGTAGAAGAAATTGTAAAGGATTATGATAATACACTCAACGTGAAGCTGATATGGAAACTTCTCTCTATAGCGGACATTTCATTTAGCAGACACCTCTTTACAGCGGACATTTTCTTTGGTATCCATGTTATAATTAGTATTTCTTGAATTTATAAAGGATAATGTTTAGAATAAAAATTTAGTTATCCTAGATTGACCTGTCAGTTAAAAAATATATGATCGGAACATCGAAAAATAGAGGTTCGCTATAGAGGTGTGACTAGTAACCCGTAATCCTAAGGTCTTGTGTCCACTGAAGGGGATCATCGCTTTTTTCTACCACTTAAACTTTAGTGGACACGGATTTTATAAATTCTATCGCTTCAGTTGAGATCTAGTTTTTTTTAATTCTACGTCGATTTTTAAAGCATTAGAAATGCTCTTCATCGTTATGATTAAAAGAATCTATTTGTGTGCCGCCGACTTGCTCAAGCATCCTAAAAGATACAAGCGCCAAATCTAAAGCGATAGAACTGGCCGCTTTTTTAAGTGATAGAACTTATCGGTTTTTGGTGGACACAAGGCTTGAGAGGGAGAAAATAAAACCTTGACGCCAGCTCTAGTATTGTAATCTCTCATCGTGTCATCTTGATCGGCAACTTTCTTCAATGATTTTCGTTTTTCTTCCATGCTAAATTCAGTCTTTAATTCACTAGGAAACACTCTAAATACACAAATAAATAGAACTCAGTCTTTTGTTAATGATAAAAAAAAAAAATTGTGAGAAAATAGTAAATTGACATACTTTACAGCGTTTGTTGAGGGTTTGGGTTTAACCTCGGGTGGATGTCTCGACGGTGGGGAATCTGGGATAGGTTTTGGAAGTTCATACTTTGGATCGCGAAGAACAGGGACATATTCATCTTCGTCTCTTGTTCCATGCCCATATGTGTACCTTTCATCAAAGTCAGGCTCACGATAAACATTGCTCTCTTGTTGTATAGAAATATGTTCCTCAACAGCCGGTTTGGGTGGCTCACGATAATCACGATGTGTGTTGCGTGGCGACTCGCGATGTTCGCGTGGAGGCTCATTGTAACTGTCGCGATAATCATGACCATAGCGTTGTGGTGCTGGAGGCTCTCTGTAGTCATCGCGATAATTTCGCTCCTCTGGATACTTACTGTCGTCTCGATAATCCCTGTAATCTTCTCGTGGTGGCTCACGGTAATCGTCTCGATAATCCTGGCGTAGAGGTTCATAATCTTGACGTTCCTCTCGATACTACGAGTAAAGAACAACAAGTGGTGAAAGTTCCGCATGGACCACAAAACTTCAAAAAAATTACAACAGTTCATATTCATTAAACTGATAATTATTTCGTTGTATCCTTCAAAAAATAGACACCAAAACAAAAGATCTTAATTACCGGTGGGTCATCGGGTCTGAACTCTGGAGGGGAATCCCTTTTATCACGATGACGTTCAGATTTACCTTTATCATGACGACTTCGACGCTTCTCACTAATTAATAAACACATAGATAGTTCAGAAAGAGGTTCATATCACACAAGATGTTTACAAGATAAACAACTGTGACAAACCTACCTATCAGAGGATTCTTCGCGATCTCGATGTTTCCTTTCTTTTGATTTATCTCGTTTGTGTTTCCTAGAGTCAGGCTCCTCTTCAGGCGGAACAAATGCGTTATCGTCAGTAGGTGAAGGTAGAGGACTGAAACAGGAGTAAAAAATATCAGATGTGGTTGGTAAAGCAGGTCGCACTAGACTGAATATTAAACGAATAGTAGGCTTGGCAGATTCAGATTGAGGAGAAATTGTTTTTTACCTTTCCTCGTCTTCGTAATGTTTCCTGGCTAAGATAGGAGACGATGTGGTACTCTCTCCTTCTGTATCACTGTCAACACCAGATGTGTATGACATATAATTTGGTGGATGGAACACCATGTCATCAAGAAATTCGTCTGGCTGTAAATAAAGAAAAAAGTTAAAAAGTATTGAGTTGAATGCAACGATCCAACGGATACAAAACATAAGAACCTAAGCGGAAATGATTTTCAGGGTGATTAAATACAAACCTTTTCTTCTGGCATCCAGGCTGATTGTCCTTGCTGAGAAAAGATGATGTCTTTCAATTTATTGTAGAAACCTCGGTTTCGATTTGTCTCTCCTTGGATGTGTGTATTGATTTTAGCAGTGAAAATATGGGGATAAAAATCTTCCAGTTTCTTGGAATTATTGAACACTCTCTTGATTTGCTTGGCTGTTAATGGATCACCAGTGAACCCGGGTACACCAGTGGGACTATTTTTCAATTCACTTGTAAGAGACTCGCGCATTTCTTTTACTGCACCTCTTGATGGACTTTTCAATAGGACAACAATAGGACACAACTGGGCATACATCAACATCTCAATGCCCTCTGGTGTTGTGTCCAGCAAACAATGCTTGTTTTTGGCAATGACATTACGAATTTCTGACAACTTGATGGAATCTGAGTAAGGTCTGTCATATGGTCGGGAACCAATATCCATAGGGGCTACAAAATTATTATCAATATTTTTTTAAAGAAAATAAACTGTAGTCGTAGAGGATGAGAACTTTACGATCTTGTACAACAATCACGTAATAGATAATTCTGAAATCACTTATGCAAAGGTATAAAGGTATGTTGTTACATAGTTACTGAAAGTTAAGAGAATCAGTACGTTTGCTTATTTTACTTGAATTGTTCCCTCTAGATTATTTTGAAAAACCTATAACAGATACCTGGAAATTGTGTCTCTATATTAAGGATACAATGATGTCAACATTGCAATTTCACTTACTAGGTATGTCAAATCTATCTGGTTGCTCTTCTAACAATTTCAAACGCACTAAATCTCCAAGCGGACCCACAACTACAACAGGCCTCATGAAATCAGCAACCTTCAGTACCACACGCTCATAAGCAGGAATCGTTACACCTTCCGCTAAAAAATAAATCCTATTTCATAAGAATAGACTGTACAGAGAGTGGACATACCTTCCGCTAAAAAATAAATCCTATTTCATAAGAACAGACTGTATAGAGAGTGGACATCATGTAAAATCAAATAATAACAAACCGAAAGAGCTTTCATCTAACCGATCTTGTGAAACAAACTTTTGCTTCTTCAGGTTTCCACCAAATGAACCTTTACGTTGAACTTTTGATCGACCTGGCATTGTTGCCTGCCTTTCTTCCATTTTTTGTGCTATTGCCAATTGCTCAGCTCTAAAAATGACATTTACTTTATATAATTGTGCTAATAAATGTAAAAGTGAATCCGGAAATATAAACAAGTTTTACCTAGATTTATTCGGTAATACACCTCGTTCTAACATTTGTCCATTCTTTCCCACTTTTTGAGCCTGCCAGTATCCAATTAATCCTTGGTACATTGTGTCACGCACGTTAAATATTTCACCCTTCCTGAAAGTTAATTCATTTCCACTTGCTTTGTCCATGTGGTCGAAATTAGCTCTGAAAATCAATAGGTTCATCAATTCTAAATACGGTTTGCTAATAAAGGTAAATACTAACAGAAGAAATCGTTGTTTTTTGTCAGCATGAAGAGTAATGTCTAGCACCCAGTTCCTTACTTACTAGATGTCTTCTTTAAAATGTCACTACTAATTTGCAAGTAAACCAAACACAACTTACCTGATGAAAAAATTGTCACCCATTTCTTTCTTCACCCTTTCAAATACTGAAGTAATAAAAAAGGAAATTTCTTGAGAAGTGAATGGCATCTGAAATTCAATAAGTCAAATTACACCTGGAAAAATTGATTAACCCATTAAACTGTAGTGTTGGGCAGTCCTGTACTTAAAAATCTACCTAATGTTTATTGACATGGTACTGACCTTCCTTTTTGCTTTCGACCACAAGAGAGACATCATCTGGCAAAGCTAACAAGATGAGCACTGCTTCCTCTCTTGTTATATCTTCGAAATCTATTTCGTTACACTATAATAAAAAAGATGCCTAATTGTTACAAACAAATATTAAAACAAATACATAAAAAAATACAAAAACAAATATCCTTGAATACCTTATCAAAAATTAACGATGGATGATATTAACGCAGCAAAAATTAACAAAGACCCTCCTTAATTAATGCTGCCTGAAAATGAGTTTCAAAAATTTGATGAAATTAATGCTGTTTTCAAGAAATATAGAATAACACAGGAGGAAACTGACGCAAATACAAAATCCTTTTCAAAATCAGCTTTTCAAAATCAGCAAAAACAATGTTGGATCAACGCTGTTAGAGTAGAAGTCTTTTACTGGACAAACTTCCTTTTTTCACAGTATCAAAATCACATGATACCTATAAATAGTCCCAAAAGCCTCAGAAAAAACCTGCATTCATTTCATCCATCGTTAATTTTTATAATAATGTAACTCGAAAAAGCAAATGCCTGTAATCAAAAATACATTTTCCTTGAAATGGTTATGTAGTTTCATGTATTTGCTTTTTCGAGTTACATTATTATAAACATTTTGACATTTTTTCAGGGTACACACCATTATTATTTGATCGCCTGGCTTCAGGCCTTCTTTTGCAGCAGCACTGTCTGGTCGAATGGCAGCCACAAAAATGCCAACATTGTTACCACCAGCAACCTGGATACCAACACTGCCAGTTTTATGGAAAGATATAACTTTTGCATTAGGCCTAAAATGTTACATAACAAAAAAAATGGTTATGAAATGTTTTCACTTAATCAGATTACTTGAACAGCAGAACCAAAATGAGAACTCACAACTGTGATAGTCGTCTTTCAAGTTTTGGGCGAGACTTCAATCGTCGCATTTTGTCATCCATATGCTCCATTTCTTGATGAGGTTGGTGACTATCTTCTGATGAATATCGATGTTTATCAGGTGAAGCCGCTGCCCACGAATCATTGGTTTCATTGTGATGATCAACCGGACTAGGCTCTCGTTTACGTTCAACCTGTTTTGTTTCATGCACTTTAGGTACTGGCTCATGTGAATGTTCGACTTTCTCCACAGGCTCTGGATCCTTTTGTTTGACCTCAACTTAAAAGAATAAACAAAAAATCAACAATACTTTGGTGTCTAGAACAAACATTTCACAGTCAACAGGTTATTCATATCTTATTGAGAATTAATGTCAAAAATTCATCACCATTTTCTTTGCATAAATTCGATTCTTCTATGAAAAATATGATTACCTACCAAATTTTATTTATTTTAATGAAATAATATTATAAAAGATATTAGGTTTTGAAGTTTTACAAACTCAGTGAATCGCGACATCATTATTGCAGATGATTATTTTCAGTTGTTCATGTTTTTTTTAAATAATCTTTAAAATTATGTACGTGGCTTTAATTAATCAGCGTTTTCTCTCTCTTTTTCTGTTTTCAAGATAGGAAAGTGTGGTTTACATTGTAATACGTTTTATAAGATATGTTTTATACACATACCTTCAATTTACAAGCGATGTCACTGGGGTTTGAATAAATTTTACAGATTTTTGCTTCTTGTTTTACAGCTACAACGCATGCATTTTCAAATTGTAATTGCATTAAATGTAATTGCTGTTACTCTCATCAGACCCTTCTTCAAATGAAATTTCACTGAGAGAGTAACTTTCATGAATTTCATCGTGCAAAAACCTCATTAACTCCACAGTACACATAAAATTATACTGAATTTCAAGTGTGAAGAAAATCATATCCGCTATACTGACGTCACAATTTATATCACGTGACTTTATAAAACCTTGATTTTAAGCTTATTAAGGACTTAAAATTAATTTTTGTAAATGACATAATGAAATTCAAGCTTTTTGTCAAAAGTTTTTCTCTTGGCGTTAATTCTCCTTTAAACCATGAAAAAGTATTAATCCATCACAATATCAAGTATCCCCTGAAACTCTATCCCGTGTCATTACAACGTATCAGTATAAACAATAAGAACCTTTTGGAACTACTTCCGCTTCAGGGGCTTCGGCCGGTCTTGAGGGTCTTTTGGGTTTATCAGTTTGATCTTTGCCCTCCTTGGGTTTCTTGACTATTGTTAGGGTCAGTTGTTCTGTGGCTGCCTTGATGATTTCAATACATTCGGATATTTTCAGGTTATCAACCCTTGTACCATTGATCTATAAAAAAAGAAGTAAGAAAGTGTTAAATACTAATTACCATAAATACAGCAAGAATAAATGAAATTATCCAATACATGGCTAATTATGTAGCATTAAGTTGAACATACATAAATAAAATTTTATTGTAAAAGTTTTAACTACACTTTCAGCTGAGAATATCTGATGCTTTTACCTCGTGTACAATATCGCCTTTATCTAAATTTTCAGCTTTTGCTGCAGGACTATTATTTGCAAAATCACGAATAAATATGTGCTGCCCCAATGAAAAACCATATCCTTGTGGACCCCTTTCTAGAACTATGTTGTAAGTTTCTGCATTAGCAGGTAATCCATTGACATTATCTCTACTTTTAGTTCGATGAAGCGATTCTTTGCTTTTTGAGCGGGTGAGATCATCACGACTTCTAGATTTGCTTCTACCTCGACTTTTTCTTTCAGCAGCTCCTGTTTCTCCATCTTCTCTGTGTTTGCTACGACTACGTCTTGGTTTGTCTCCGTTCTCGTCACCCTCCTCCCTGTGTTTGCTACGACTACGTTTTGGTTTGTCTCCGGTCTCGTCACCCTCTTCTCTGCGTTTGCTGCGACTTCTTCTAGGACGATCTCCTTCTTCTCCATCTTCACGATTTCTGCTTCGACTACGTCTAGGTTTATCTCCCTCTTCACCCTCTCTCCCTTTACTCCTACTACGACTTCGTCTGGGTTTTTCTCCATTTTCGCCTTCTTCTCGGTTTCTACTTCTACTACGGCTGCTTCTTTTCTTTTCTCCACTTTCATGTTCCATATCTCTAGGTTTCTTCCTCGCTTTACCACGATCTCCTTCCGCTCTTGGTGAGCTGCTGCTAGGCTCTTGCAAATGTTCATTTCTTTCTTTTGCTTTAGGCTTAGGTGGGCCTGGACGCTTGATTTCCTGAAAATTAAAAACTCTATTTGTGAATGTTGAGTAACAGCAACAATCTTGAGAAAAAGCATTATACAATGTATTCACAGATGATATTGGTGTTATGATAGTAATTAAGTAAATCTCTAATTTTATCTGAGAATGGTAGCGTGTCATTCATAGTAACTGACAACAGTGGAAAGTAAATTCCTCTTAATCACCTAGTTATTAGCACAATTAAGAATTAATTTTCATAATGGCACAATCTATTTCAGTATTTCAAGCCAACTTGTTAAAGCTGATGTACTTACCATTCTGGCTTGCATACCAGCAGATTTTAAGGCTTGGACGGCATCATGGTGGCTTCCTCCATCCACTGATCGCTCATTAACTGAGACCAACTTGTCTCCAATCCTTTTAAAGTAAATAAATAAAACATACCCTATTAATAAACGATTCGGAATATTTGTCTAAGATGTCTCCAGAACATCAGAAGAAGACGTTGTCATAATATATGACTGAATATACCTTAACGCTCCATCAGCAGGACTTCCTTTAACAATATCAGACACAATAATGGATACATCTCCTGTTTTGAAGTGAGGATTGTCACTACCACCAGATATGGCAATTCCAAATCCTTGACGTGCACTGGACTGTTAACAAGAGACAAAAAGACTTGTAAACACAAGTAGAAGGAAGCCAGTTGCTACAACATTTAGTAATCAATAACCACTTTCGCACTGAGAGAAACATTCTACTTACTTTTTCCAAAACAACAGTGGTGATTTCCCAATCATCATACTAAACCAAATCAATCATTTTAAAAAATACAGAAAAAGTTTTTTTTTAAATAATTTCAGTCTCTTTATGGCTGTAATTATTTAGATGACCAGACCAAAATTACAACAATCATCTGGCATTAAAAAAACTTACAATTAGTGACATAGTACTTTGTGAAGATTTTTAGCAGTTCTGTACGCCTGGTGTTCTTTCAACTCTTATCTTATATAAAAATCTCATGCTTTCCTTATTACATGAAAAATCTTCCTCAGATAATGTCAGTAAAATTTATTATTGTCTTTCAATTAAAACATACATTCAGATTGTATTTAAATAGGTGAACTCCTGAAGATGTTAAAAAAAGAAAAGAAAAAAATAATAGTATAGCTAAGTGATGTTATTTAAAATAAATAGATTGGTAATAAAACACTGCTGTCAAGAAAATAAGTATTAATCAATGTGAACTTTTGTCAACCTTTTAAAAAAAACTCTTTACATCTATCTATCATTGAGATGAACAATGATGTCTATATAATCATCTTTATGTACAAAATCTGACAGTTTCTTTGTTAAAAAAAATGTTTTACTACATGTATAAGCATAAAATGTGCTTAATGAGTATGTACATGTATGATTGTAAACACAACATCATTAGATACTTCAAATGTTGAAATTTCTTAAGAGTTGTTTGACTACTAATCTATTTATGTCAACAAGAAAAATCCCACTGCAAGAAAAACACCAAACAAATATAGAAAAAGTTTGTAAATAGAAAACAACAATAGAACAATAACTTGTAAACATGTAAAGCTCGAAGTTCAGTCTTCGAAATTTGATAAAAAAACAGTCAGTTCAAATATATTAATCCTGAGAAACGATGCAGCAAATAACATATAAATCATATATATCATGCAAACTGCCTTTTAATTAGAAGGAAGTAAAACCCTTAATTTCACAGCATTAAAGCTTGGTTTCCACTACGAGATAAATAACAATGATTTAGCAGCAATTAATAGTTGTTTTAAAAATAATACAAAAATTTCTGATAAACATTTAACTCAACAAAACGATGAATAAGGATCATTTTGAGGATGTTTTGTTGGAAATGCATGGTTGATACATGTTTTTTTAAACTTGTAGGACTATCTAACTATCAAAACACTCCTTTTCCAATGTGGACTATACAGTCCGAAGACCACCTGGCACCTGTTAGGCGTAAAATGCAATCTTAGTTATAAAAACAGTAGTAACTTAAAATCTTGGAAAAAAACCTGTTGCTGGAAGCTTTTTCTTTTGTACCTTCTATCTTGAGATATATATATAAGACAATACATTTTTGTTACTTGCATAAGAAAAGAACACCACTTTTTCGATGGTTCAAACGTAAAAGTGTATAATTCATGATCTTGAAACCTTTTATTAAGAATTAATTGTGAGTAAGGGTAAACTAATTTTGTGAGCTTAATCTTCATATAAGTTCATATTTGAGTTTAAACGAGCTGGTAAACTTGCTCACAAAAGTTAACTCATAAACTTACAAGTGAAAACCAGGGTTAACTGAAATTAATATAAATAGGGTCGATTAAATGGAAATTAGTTTCTCTATCCATATACATGATACAAAAGCAATACATGAATGATGGAAATTGTCCAGCTGATCTTAACAATTTCAAAATCATTATCACAAAACCAATTTTTATAATACAGTATATACAGCACAAAAGAAACTTTACATTTCCGCATAAGATAATTTGCTTTTGCAAAGAGTCACCATCTCTAGAAGTTAACGGTTTTTTGTTTATCTAACATTTCCAAAAAATCGCGTTGAAAACATGATGACTTCATTTAACATTTAACACTTTACACAAATATCTTTTGTGTTTTCATGTAAAAATTCATTCTTTTGGGGACGCATAAAGTTTCTTTTGGGCGGCACTGTACGTGATGCCTTTGCAAATTTTTAAAAAAGATCCTAGCTTTCTTGGAAAAATCAAACTACCTCAAAATAAACAACTCAGTGAAATTTATATAGTTTAGAGTATAGATATAGTAAGTATAGATATATAAAAACATTTAGATATATTTAGCATTAATTATAAAAAGAAACACTATACATAGATTCCACAAGATATATTTTGGAAAGCATGTCTTTATCAGTTGTCATTTAATATCATGTATTTAGTAAAAAGATTATGTTGAAGGGTGAAGAATTTCTATTTAGTATAAATATTTAGAAAGTAGAATTGGAAATATTAAAATGCTAAACTATTCTTAAGAAAACTTCATATTTTAGATATGTACTCTATCGAGATTGCATAACTCTTGAGAATTTCATGTTGTTAACATACTGCATTCACCAATCTAATTACTCATACATCATAACAATGACTTTTAATAAATACATACTTGTAAAAAAAATGATTCATCATAAAAAAAATCCCAGAATTCCTCCCACTGAAATTCGAGGATAAAAAAGATTGTCTAAAAATGTTATCAATTTCTCTTAGCAGGTGAGGTGCTATTCCACCGTTTGTTTTTCTTGATATCCAAATTTGATTATCATTTTAAAAATAATATTTTATCATTAATGCCGTATATTCAATATATAATACTTAACTTATAGTTTGAAATTAACAAGAAAAATAATGATAAACTGTAAGTAAAATTATTACATTATGACATAGTTGTCATTTACCCAGTTATAAAATTAGGAAGATATCTCTCCTCTCCAGCTGTTCTAGCTAGCTTCACATATGTGAATCTACGTACATCTACGCCACACACAAAAACAAAACCATACAGAAAGTGTGAAGAAATCACAGCAACTTCAAAACACAAATTTTTAGTATAAATACCTGCTTATTTCCCCCAATCGAAACGGGGTCTGTTGGCGCTGGCATATTTTATGATGCCCTAGTTCTTTCAGTAACGGATGACCACTACAGGATTCGCTGAACGCGATTTTCTCCTCTTTGTCCACTTTCAATAAGACAGAACTAATTTTTTTATATACTTCGCTATATCTACAATAAAAGTTACCATAGTTAAGTCTGTTTAATATCGATATTAAAACATCTTACAGGTATTTTATTTCATAATATGGAAGTGAAAACAGTAAGAATCTTTTAAAAAGTTCCCACAAAACGCCATTTTCATTACTGTCAACAAACTCATACTCGAAACACCCATTGAAACACAAGAGATGGCGGTCGTAAGAATTTCCAGTATATTACCGGGGGTCATAAATTGATAACATTCTCAATGCATCAATGCTAATTGCAGACACATTAATCCCCGTGTCAGTATTTTAGTGCTATTTGTTTACAAGTGAGGCTATTTCCACAGACGAGAAATAAGTGGAACTTTTCAAATTTTCCTGCACTTTGATATATTTTATAATGGCAATAACTCTTAAAAATAATTATGATTATGCTAAAAACAGCTGCATTGGTAAGATCCATTACTCATATGAAGCATGTTGAAGTACAATACTTGGTCTGTTAATTTGCCTTAAAAGTAGTGGAACAGGATGCACACTAATGCCGAATTGTAGAATTTTTGCAGACGTATATCAGCTGATCTCAAGTCAGTCAGAACCATTATTTCTCTCGTTCTGTTAAGATTATAGGCATGAACGTGGAAAAGATAGCCATGGTGAAAACTGATTGTTCTTTGGACGTATCTGAAGAAGAATTTTTCCCTTGTAACCCTTTCCAAGAGCAATTTAACGCGGATTTTTGGAAGGCGGTGGGTATTATATATATATAGCTATTCATGAATTTGATATGTTGATATTTTTTAATCCATAAGGTGAAATTGCCCGTAGGAAAGGTTTATTGTTTAAACCATCTTTGTCAAAAAATGATGGAAAAGACACTTGGCTTACTCTGTGGGTGAAGTCGCATCCCCAACAAGGACTCTTTTCTTCTGTCCCCGGTTGTAAACACCATTCCAATTTGAAACGCTTAGTCATCTCATTTACAAACGGGCAAAGCGTTTTTAAGCGGGTCAATGAGATAGAACCATTTTTTATCTGGATTTATGGGGATTGAAAACGGTGTGGTTATAGGTTTTTAAATTATCTCATTTTCAATTTTTATTTTCTAATTTTGCCTACCAACTCTCTCATGATGAGGAAATGACAAGTAAATGTCATTTGCTACATAAACTACCTTGTCTCATCTAAAACCTGCAATATAAACTATGATGGCAAAGTGTGTCGGTTTTGTAAAAATGGTGTCAGGTTATTGCATATTTTTGGTTCACAGTGTGTTATATCTAGTAAGTGGTGGCTTTGCCATGTTGTGCACAATTTTTGCACATACATTGAGAAGATAGTAGATAGAAGTAGACAAAGACTCGCTTTTATTCTTCTTTACATGTTTTTCACTACCTTTGGATGAAAATAGTATATAACTCACAAAATAATTAAAATTGGACTCAAGCCAGATGTGAAAGAAGGCTTTTCTGAAAAAAATCTTTAGCATGAGAGAAGCGTTTACCATCAGTTCATCCGATTTACAATAAGGTCAAAATTTATCATTAGCGTTTCTTACTGGGCTGGACCATTTAAAATCGCGTCAAGCGTTTCAAATGTCCCGTTGACAAACAGGTCGTATTTTTAATTGGGCCAGAACAACTCCAAAGGACCATTAAATCTGTGTTGAGAGAATTCAAGATTTATGAAGTATATATAACAACTTGACATAGGTGTATAGTTGTTAAGGTTAAATTTTAACCAAAATAAGGTTTTCATGAAACCTTAAGTTAACCTTTTTCGTAACTGTAACTTAAACACCTTTGAAAAATGTTGCTATTAAATAAGCACCTGAATAACCTTGATGATGATGTTCTTTTCTGACTGATCTGCTGACTATATTTTTTTATTTGATACCCTCCTTTATTAAGAAATTGTTTAATATAGGTTTCTGATTTATACCAAGATGGGAAAGGAGGAAAAAATTGGTCTGCTGCTCTAACAGAGATTCGCGTTGATGCAATCACAAAACGGTTTGAAGATTTGGGGAAAGATGTCATTGTTGGATTGATGGAAGATATTTATGATCGGTTTTACCAGCGAGCTTCTGATACTAGGCAGTTGGAATTGATGCCAAGTTTCATTCAGCAAGTATGCACATTTATTAAAATGGTCAATTCAAAACTATGTCTATGCATAATTGCGTAAGCAGAAAGGAACAAGCAAAGGTCATTTGGCAAGTTCAAATATATAAGAAAAAAAATTAGATTTTCATATACCAAGGGCATTTTTTAGAAAGATTAGGGGTGAATAGCTCACTTGGTTAGGTGTTTTGCTTGTAATGCTAGAGCGGTAACTGATGATGGTTCAAATCCCGGCACTGAAAATAATGAAATATGTATGTATATACACTGTACATAATTAGGAATTGATATGAACTGACAAAGATCAGACGTGCCTAAATCAAATCATTAAGACCACAATTAGTTATCAGTCTGGTATGTGCTGGTTTTTGCCTTAAAATCTGGGTATGAATTCCTGATGGCATCATTCACTGAGCAGCTAGCCTCTGTAAAATAAATACAAAAAATGGATCATTTTTTGATGTAATTTTTCTGTGCTGTTTTTGTGAGTCTAATCAAGCCTTGTGATGTCATAAGAAATCCTGACACCAGTGGCGACTAAATGAAAATATTGGATACCCAAAAAGAAGTGATGTTTATTGGTAAATATCTTGATAACTAAAAACAGCAACTGACGTCACTTGGGTTCCAATTTGGTCACAAGTCATGTGGTAAAAATTTGGAGAATTTGGGGAACTGTGACGTCACATGACGATATCTCACTACATCGTAAACATGTGATCCCATACGTTCTCTTTGATCAGCTTTTCGACCTCTATTACATAGTACTACTTTCAATTCATCATTCTGTGATTTTAATTTTCGTGACTAATCCGGGTGATTCATTTAGTTAAATCTCAGAGGCGGATCTAGAACCTAGGCAAAATTTATGGAGGAGAGTAAAGTCATTAAGAGTATAAAAGAAAAACGTTCAAATAACCTAATCAACACTTAAGATTTAACAGAAAGTTTATGACCCTGTACTCCTCCAGTTTTTTTTGCGCAACCCTAGATCCGCCGCTGAATCTAGTTCCGTTTCAGCCTCGTTATTATTATTCATTCTCCTCAAAACAACTATTAGGTACATATTGGCTTTTTAGCTCTCAGAGATTGTTGGTGTTATATTAAACAAAGATTACAATGAAGCTGAGGAATCCAGGAAAAAGAGCAAATACTCTAAGCTGCTAAAGTGGTCAGATGGTGTGAAAGGGACAGTTCTACATTTGGTTGCATCACGGAACCTCACACACATTGGAAAGCACATCATGGGCTTATACCCTGGCCAGTGTTATATCAAGTCTTCTGGTTCGATTGGGAAAAAAATTCCATTGGAATTGGCTTTGGAAAGCAAAAAGGATAAGACTGCCAGCATTCTTGTAAATGCTATGTTGAATGAAAGGTTTGAAAAGCATCCAATCTTATTTATTTATTTATTGATTGATTTTTTTCTGATTTACTGTTGTTTGACTATGAATAAAACAAAGTTAGGAAAGTTGATATAATATAGTACTGGTTTACAAACGGTTAAGAAGGGCTTATTTTCCATTACCATTGTTCAAAGAAATTGTGCCACCTATTTACATAAGAGATGATGTTTCTTTCATAGCTGTTAAGAAATAGATTTAACAAGTGAATGAATCAATGCTAAGAAATCCAAATTTGGAAGTGTTCAAAATTCATTAAATAAATATGCATAATAAACTATTTGTTGTTAGGGTGAGACAGCTTTTTGAATTCGATGAAGCTATTGGTCGATGTAAATTCAGTTTTAGTAGACTGGTGGAAGATACAGAAATGAAAGTATGTAACTTAACATTCTACCTTTTAAAAAAATACGTTATTCTTGAACATAATTGATCTGGAAATATTTCCTGTTTGTTTTGTTATTAAGAAGGAAGTTATATGGAAGCATTTATGGTTGGTTATTTGTTTCAAAAGTCAAATTGGGCATGCAAAAAAAATTTAAGCATTCAAGGAAACCATTTAGACATTCACCAAAAGTTATTTAGATATTCACCGAATTTAATTTAAACATTCAACAAACTATTCAAACCTTTAATAAAAGTCATGTGGTTCAACCAACAGTTTGTCGAACACTTAGAAAGTCTATACTATAGTTGATAATTATTTAGTCTGGAAGTCCGATTTTTAAATAAATTGTTGTTGAACGACCAACAAAACACAGTTAATGGAACATTCCAGTTGAAAGCTAAAATTTTTGTTAAATACACAAATTTTACTTGAAACACCAAAACAACCATCCCGTTGTGTACTTACTAGGTGCCCGGGTAAAACTTTTTTACCAATTCGTTTCCCTGTAATTTGCAGTCTACCCTGGCATATTAGAAAAAGAAAAGGAACTTGTGAAAAAAACTCCTCTACATGCCACTATCATTTTCTTTCTTTTTATTATTACTTCGTCAACAAATGAAAATGTAAACATTTGATGTAATGCAAGGGTTTCCCCTTAACCAATTCGGATACAGATGAAAAACAGTCTATTAAACAGATCTGACATTTTTTGGGTTTTTTTGCTTAGGACTTTTGACCAGGGTTAAAACTCATCATATTAATATGTAGAACTAGTGTAGCGTGTAAAAACATTTTACAGTTTTTCTTCATAAATTGTTTTTACACGCAATACTGTCATGATAAGTCTGTGTATCTACAAAAATTGTTGTGTTTCTCCATGTTGGAATTTTATCATATTTAACACAAATATTTTGGATCGATCATTCAAAGAATCCTATTATCCCTATTTTTCAGTGCTATTATTTGGGCTATTTAGAGATTTCTAAAGTTGTACAGTTGAACTAAAAGATTTAGAAAAGAGACAATACATAGTAGTCCTACCTAACCAATGGATACTCCTACCTAACCATGATAAAACGTCTGATATATAAGAAAATACCTTCAAATTTCCCTATTAACTAAAGCTAACAAAAACAATACCTTCTCAGGCGTTTTTATCTTTCAATTCTTTATTCTGCTATGAATTGTGGAAATGTCAAAACCCAAAACTCCATTTGTGCATCATGATACAAAAACCATGTAAATATGTATGTAATCACTCTCTTCTTGCATTACAATCATTTATACTATTCAATTTTATAATCTAAAAAAGGTATCATTCAAATACTATCAAAACAATATGATAATGATCTTGCTACCTTCGTTTACCTTAATAATAACAATCCACATACTACAATGAAATACCAAATAAACAGCTAGCTACACATTTCGGTATAGTAGTCAAAACTAACTGATACGAAAAAGCTACGTTCAAACACATCAAAAAAATAGACATCGGTAGAAAATGATAAACTGATAACACATAACAGGTCTACATCGACTATCTCGTCGGATAGAATAATTACTGATACTTATAAATGTGGTTATTCTTTATTTATCAACTTAAAGCATTGAATAAAAAAATTAAAACAAAAACAAAAAATTATACACACGTCTTCTTTCTCATTAAGAAATGAACATTAAGAAAATTTGATGAACTTTCGAACGCAAAAAAACATTGCATTGCGTTCTCCTCTGGGTGGCTTTATGATGTCTTCCTTTAGGCACAACAATCCACGAAGTCATAAAAACCCGTAAGATGGAGCTAGAGATTCTCCTAATGGGAGATTCTCCCTATACTAATACGGAAAAACAAACATCCATTCACGAACTTCCCGAGAAATTTTACCTAACGTTCTTTCTTTAAAAGTTAGGTAAGAAAAAAGCAAGATTTAGTATTAGTATAAGAAGATATGTGCATTTAGTCACCACATAAAAGTTTCAGTAATTAGTGAGTTTACTAGTGAAAACTCTTCTGTACTAACTCTCTTTCTATGGTTGAATTTCCTTGCCTTTTATCCTTCCGAGCTGGTTCCATGCAAATTTAGTTGCATTAGAATCTTAATTATTAAAGTGTTTGTAGTGTTCTAAAAGTTTTGGAAGAACAAATAAATAAACTTTGGTTTCAATACTGTGGTCTAAATGGTATGGGGTGTTCACTAGGGGAAATTTGGTTTTTAAAATATTTATGACTGTATGTAAATTTTACACAGTTACTCTCATTAACATCTATGGAATCAGAATAGGTTTTCAAGGGTTTAATTTTTTACTTGACTACCTCTTTAAGTACAGTGTATCCTTTCACAATGGTGGCGTGTAAAACCCACTTGGTACAGTTGCTTCCTAAATGATTTTTCTCTTGATTATACATGTTAATTCATACAGGAGACTGTTGTGGCTGTGCTAGATTCACTCATCAATCCTGACTTCCCATTTGTTCCTGTGCCACCAGATGAAGAAAAGGAGGCTGCTTGGTCGAGAGTACCCGACATACCTATGCGTTATCATGTGCACTTCAGATTGCTGGATGGTGATGAAAATGGTAGACCAGCAAAGATCAAAGATTTGCAAACTGGCTTACACGTGAAAAATGATCAATTCAACCATTTAACTCCTTCTGGCTTGTTTTCCATTGCTAACAGTCCTTTTAGCGATGTTAGTTTTATTATTTCATATTGTAGTATCTGGCTTGTAATTTGAATATATTTATTTCATCTGGGCCTTCATTTTTTCTATTGTTGTTGTTGTTCTTTTTTACACAGGACATCATAGGACATCCAGCAGTACGTTTGCTGGTACAAAGAAAGTGGAAATTATACGGAGCAATGAGAATAAGGTACGATTTGTATTCTAGCTAGATTTCAGGGAACTGTTGACTTCATAGTTATGCTTATACAGTTAGAGTATTTTAATGTTTAGCAAATAAAATAAATATGTTTTTTTGTTTTTTCTTATAAGCATGTGAAATTGGAAATCAACCTGGGATATGCTTATGAGAAAAACACATTTAGGCTTTAGGATATGCACATATTGGAAAACCAAATTAAAAACTTGGACTTAAAAAGTTGAATGGTTTCTTATTTGTATAACTAGGTACACTTTCATGAGGCCAAATTCAGGTCAAATTTACAGCTAATTGGAGCCATCCAATATCACAAGAAAAGAAGTAACACAGTGTCTGAGTAAAATATCTGTCTCACAAGCAAGAATGATTCGGCAAGGCGAATATACTTACCATTATGCATAAGAAATTCCCAAATCTGAGCCTGGATATGCTTATAAATGTCATGCTTAAAAAAAACATGTATTGTAATCAGTTTTCATCAATTCCTACCAGTGTTATATCTTAAGTTCTCTTTTTCTTTCAGGATGTATGCAATGTTTTATGTGATTTACTTGTTGCTCATGACACTTGCTTTTTTCCTGCCAACAACAAACAATGACCGTTCCAAATATGATACATCAACTGACAAGTTTCGTATGTTTTGCGAAATAGCAATGTATATCGTTTCTTTTGTATACATCATCTCTGAAATCGACCAAATGATTAAGTAAGTTTGATTTTGTTGTCGTGTGTACAACAGTGGTGGTCAGCTATGTTGTTTTGCTGTTTGTCTAAAGCTGAATCTCCACCGGCGTGTGTTTTGTAGCATTTGCTTCAACGTCTGCCTCGAATTTTCACTGATTCAATCTTCACACTTTTTAGTAATTGAGTGAGAGAGAGACATACCAAATGGGATCGTCTTTTTTATTCTTTCTTTAAATAGTTAATATAAAATAAAACATTACAATATAATGTATACAATTTAAATGTAAAAATAAAATTTCATAGGAGTGATTCTTATAACACGTAGGTCCCACTGGTACCATTTTGAATGCAACCTCTTGTAAATGCTGCTATTCTGTTGGTTTAAGTTAAATTCACCGTACGAAAATAGAAAACCAATTCTACTTTCGGTATAGGGAACTGGGATGTGATGAACACTTATTTCACAATTTTTTTTCTTTTTGCATTGTCGCAAATGTATTAAACAAACCCTGTGTTAGTGGAGATTCGGAATGAGCAAGAATATTCGATGCATATGCATGTCTTAAATGCAGGTTCCAATTGTTTCTGATTATCATCCGTACATTGGCAAATAATTAAATCTTTAAGTCTGTTTTCCTTGGCTGCAATTATCTTTCATTGTTTTTGTACACTTTCAGAGAGAAAATGATGTATTGGAAAGATGTGTTTAACCTCCTGGACTTACTTGGATTAATTGCTGTGCTTTCCTTAATTCCCATAAAAATGGCTGGTCACATGAACGCTAATGATCCCTCCAAGTTGGAGTGGTCATTTGCTGCTGTTGCTTATCTTATCAATTTTATTCGTATCTTCAAATACTTCCCAGCATTCAAGTAAGCCAATGCATTCATTTGATTGTCAACAGTTTAGTAAAAGAGCATGATTTTTCCACATGCAAATTAGTCAGTTTTTGCAAAGAAGGAGGCTTTATGATTATTAGGGGCAGGTTACACAGGGTTTCACCCTGAGAGCAAAATTTCATCCCGGGTTGAAATTTTTTTTTAGGTTACACGTGTACTTCACCCCGGGGTGAAAGTATGAATTTTTCACCCGGGGTGAAAATATCAATTTTCAAAAATCAGCAATATTTGATGCATGTTTTCAAAAATTCTTTCCTTTTCAAGAGAATACTTTGTCTTCTCTGTTTTATTTTCTTTGTTAAATACAGCAGAGAAGATTAAATTATCTGAGACAAGAACCTGTTTCTTAATTAAAAATAATTGTGAAAAAATCTATATAAAAATGTCTCATTCCTAAACTTCTCCTGTTATCAGCCATAACGATGTTGATCTGCTCAAGAGAAAAGAATAAACCACTTTAAAAATATACATGCTAACATATAAGTTGTCAAGGAAACCACTATTTTTGGCACATATTTTGAACTGAGTGAAATAGGATTTGACGTTACATGTGAAAATCATGCATATTTCACCCGGGAGCGAAAACGGATTGAAATCACCCCGGGTTGAAAAATTCAACGTGTATTCCTTGACAAAAGTTATACTATAGCTGAAGTGAAACTCACCTCGGGGTGAGATAGTACATGTAACCGGCCCCTTAGTTGACTGAATTGAAAAACACCCAAGATTTTCTTGAAAACAATTTATAAAGATCTGATTGAATAGAGTTGCACTACTGTAGTGTTTTAAGAATTTTGTGATGAGGAAATAATTGTTTATTGCTTATTCCATAGGCAAATAGGCGTCTATTCGAAAACATTTGCAGAGATTTTCTATAAAGATATTTCAAAATTCTTCCTCTTGTATACTGTTGTTATGGCGGCATTTACTGGCACAGTTATCCTAGCTATAGAAGCAGAAGCTAGTGGATTTCAGAAGGCTGGGTATAAAATTTAAGTTTTGTTCATATGTTTGCTGTACGCAATGACCGCCTGTCCTTGTGAATTTTTGGCCTGTGAAATTCACCATGCAAAGTACCACCTGTGTGTTAGTAAAAGAAAGTTTTGGTATTAGAAAAACCTGGGCCATCAGCAGGGTCAGAGCTCTCTATTCTCCAATTCGCTATGACGAAATTCAATAGAAACTCCGTGGCAGCATTATAGTTTTTGTGGGGGAAACTTCAGGAACAAATTCGAGTTTAAGCGGATAACTATCGTTGCCACATTTTGTTTTAAATAGGAGGACGAGTCAATCTAGGAAAGATGGATTGATAGATGAATTTTTAAAAAATTCTATACAATGAAAGTTCAGATATTTCAAAAAATCTGTTTTTCTTAGGCGGATAATCTTCGAGTTATGATTTCGAGTTGACTTTCATGTTACAATTGTCATTTTTCAAGTATGCTAACTCTAGGTAGGAAAAACATAAATTCATTTTCGAGTTAGTAACTCAATGTTGAAAAAGCATAAATTATATTTTGAGCTAAAAATTAAAGGCGTATTCTTTTGTTAATTCTTGTTGATTGCAGAGAAGTAAGAGATGACAAGATAGGATGACAGGAGAGAAGAAGTAGACGTGGAAGAAAACTTCTTGGAAAGTTTTTCTCCTACTACTATTATTTGTTTTATTTCTATAAATAAACTAGAAACTATCTGCGTTTGTGTGTGATTTATTTCCTTTATCTGAACTGGAAGGAAAAAAAAGAATTAAATGAATTTTATCTTAAAACTCTTATTGTTGTTTTCTTCGACTGGATGTCGCTTTGCCTTGTTAGGATGAATTAAACAGAAAAAAACTGCAGGTGTCTTCAATATCTAACTTTTTTTTATGGTTTTCTTATTTTGAGTTAGTAACTCGAAAGTGAATTTATGTTTTTCCTACCTCCAGTTAGCAAAATAGTAAAATGGCAATCGTGACGTCAAGCTGTGAAGCTGTGACGTCGTAACTGCTAGCTCCAAGTTTTTAACTTGAAGTCGTAACTCAAAGATTATCCCCCTCATTTTTCATCCATGAAAATCCTTATATATATATATACTTTTTCACCCTCTTTGATGTTCAAAACATCGATGAAGAGCAACAAAGCGAATCAGTTAATAGCTTTCGGGTCATTCTTTAAAATAGTTATACACAAAGTCATTGCTAAATTTTTTGGATACACCTTAATCCACAGAAGGCCTTCAAGCACCGATATTAACGTAAATAAAAACCGAACCCTTCCCTAAGGGTGTTGTGTTAACTTAGTTTTTAGTATCTGTTATAAATTAATTCGCATTTTTATTTTAGCATTGGAAAATGGGAAGTATTTTTGCAAGAAATTCGAGCTTTGACTGAAGGGCAAGGATTTGCTGACTCGTATATTGGAAGCTATCGGTTTGTAATTTCTTCTTATCCGGTAATGTACTTTCAATGTAAACATACGTAACCCGGTGGACTGGGGAAATCCAGGTTGAAAATTTCATGTCTTCGGAACTTTTCAACTTAAGAACCCACTGGATTTTTTTGCATGCATGTAAAGCAACGCGCTGCACTGCACGTGCGCATGAAAATTTTCCAATGCAACAATAAAACTAAAAAAATCATTGCATACAACAAGAAAAAATATCAAATTGCATAGTGGGTCATAGTTAGCAGCACGTTACGTAGAGGAGAAACAGTTACCAAGCATTAAAAAATACCTTGTTAGGGAAAATTAAAAGAAAAAAACTCCGGAAATACTCTACTCGAAAAAGAATTTATGTTATTCTTATCTTGAGTTACTAACTCGAAAGTGAATTTACAATTTTCCTACCTCCTTTTTTTCTTCGTTTTACACCAATCAAAACAATTTGAAAACGCTTTCGCAGCGGAAAACAACAATATTTCTGACAAATTATCACATAATTATGTCCCACCATCATTTATTTTACTTCTAATAGCTTAAAAATTGCATAGTGTGTTCTTAGCTTTAGGAGACATGCATGCCCCATGTATTATAAATTCGACGTCTTTTCATGGTTTTATAGGAATCTTTTTCGAATTTTTTTTTTGTTTTAGAACTGTTGTTATCGTTCTTCTCATGATCAACATGTTTTTTATTATCGTCATGTTAACTAACATTTTGATTGGTCAGTTGAGTTATCGTTACGAAAATGCATTGACTAACGCCCGTATCCAGTACGATCTAGACAGGACCAAAATTATCACTACCCTAGAGAATAGTCGGTTCCGTAAAATGGTACGGATATATTAACCATGATTAACCATGTCCTGTAAATAATACAGCAAACCTTACTGAATGACACCTGTTCATTTTGAAGGATGCACATGTAGATCCAGATTTAATGTAGAGTGCGAGTTACATCTGTTATGAGTCTTTTGGCCAAATATCACATATTCTATAGTTTGTATAAAGTTGTCTTGTCTGTCCTAACAATTAGAGAGATGATGTTTTTGTTTAGAATTCTCGAATACACTTTTACACCGACGCCATTTTCATTAATCAAACAGATGTTGTAAATGGTAAGCTATTTGTTTGTTTGTTCGGGTTTTTTTGTTTGTTTATGTTATCACATGTTTTCTCTTCACAATTTTCATTTATGTTAGAGCTTCTACAAGACTGGCAATTTATGTCTCAGGCAAAGAAAAAACATGTTAATGAAGAGAAGGTCAAGTAAGTATTGTGTTCTGAGTGAAGAGGCGGTGTTTCAAAATATCGAAATTTACGTCACGGAACTCCTCGCTTTCGCCAGGCTGAATAATAACATAGTTGTCGATCATTTCGATCATTTTGGTGTTCCCTTCTAGGTGCAATTAGGTCTAGGTATAAGTTAAACCTTTTCGCAGTGACGCTAATGCTTGGTTTCCACTGATCTTCGCCGATTCGTCCCCTAACTTCGTCGCCCAAATATGACACGTGGGAACAACAAAATTTTAAGATATGGCGATAAACACACTTGCTGAAGTGTAAACATAACAAAAACTATGGCGATGAACTTTGGGCGACGAAGACCTAAGTGAGAACCAAGCTTAAGAGTGCGTTTACATGATAGGCGACTTGACACGAGTTTTATAGTTTTTCACAAATCGATTACATGCTAACCTTTATGTCTGGTTCACATATACGACGCAAGCGCAGACGCAGATTATTTTTGATATGTGGCAAAGGAAACAGGATTAACGTTGTTTTATAACTTAATAAAACACACAGGCAGAAGAAAACTATCAAATAAGGAATCTTCAAGAATAAAAATCAAACATACTTTCTCTATGACCTAACACCATTTCTTTTTCGCGAACCCCAACATTTCCTTTTCTTTTTATCTGATGGCACAGGCGTTATGAAAACGCTCCAATCATGCACACGCACCTATAAGTTCAACGCTTTGTATCCGCACGATAGGGACCAAGCTTTATGGAAAAATTCTCAACGATGAATTATACGGAAATAGTAGACTTATTGAATAAGAGAGTTTCTCAAAATGTTTTAGAGAGATGATGTTGGGCCTTTGTAAGAAGAGAAAAGTTCAACAATTGAAATAAAATCTGTTGGTCGGCCAAACCGAAAGAACGAAAATAATTAAACAGCAAGCAGATTTCCTGATAGTTGCTAACTTGGTTGGTCGCGAAGTGGTGGGAATATTGTAACTGTAAGGTCTAAATTTTTTTCTTTTGCAGAATTTTTTGGGCAAAGGCCAACAACGTTTTCATGAATCCTGAAGTTTATATAAATGGTCGATTCATGCTACTGAGTATTCAGGCTTCCATCTTTCAATGTTCCTTATACCCAGTTCATTCAATTCAGCATATTATTTTTTCAGCACTTATGAAAGTTATACTATTAAACGGATACATTGTAACTATCCCTATGCTTCAGAAATTATTTAATCCCGAGACTCGCTTTTCATAAAAAGAGCTATGGAGTTTTTCTTGCATGCTGAAATAAGTCTTTTTACCCGCATATAACGGGTATTTATTCACTTGCGAAACAGAGAAAACGACCTTGATTACAATCAGGATCCAATTTTCAAAACACTAAAAATACCAAAAATACTAAATTAGAGAGGATTTGGTACTGAAATCTACAGATCTATATTTTTACATCTGTTTTACATCAATTTTTTATAAATTATTTTTCTGATTATCAGAGTATACATTTTCCAGGAAAAAAGTTTCCTTATTTGCATAAAAGTTAGTTTATTTATTTATTCTGAGAATATTTTGATAAGCACGTTTTTTATATCGATTCGGTTCGTTAGTAATATTTATTTTATTTTTTTAGAGCTCCTTTTTATAACCATGATAACTTTGATCGTTTTTTTTTGTTTTTTTTTTTCTATAGCAAACAGATTTCTGAGAATTGCAATCGTGCCGGCCTGGACACTATATTCCGATTAGAATCTTGTTAGCTTAACATACTCCTCGGAGTGTGTTTGTCCAACAAGATGCGACCATACACCTTTTGGTTGAAAGTCTCTTTTTTCGTTTGAAAGAACGAGGCATACACAACAATGTTCTCGGTAACCCAGACAAAAATAACAAAGTTTTGACCGCAAACTAATTGTGATCTTGTAAGACAAACCTTTTATATGGTTGCTTTTAGTATGATTGCTGTATGTGGAAAAAATGTGTCATTGGTTTGTAAACCTAGATGATATTTATTTGTTCTATACAATAGTCGTAATGTTTTGTTTGAACAAAAATATATTAACTACCATTTTGAAATATATTCCCAAAGATAGTTGTTAAATGATGATGAAAAGAAGAAGTGTGTACAGATTAGCACCCTTGATCAATAATACGCCTTTTCCGAAGTTAAAACGCCCGCCAGTACTTTGCCTAATTGCAAACCACGCTGTGAGACTGTAGGAATTTTTAACACAAGCCGAAGCCTGTTACGATAGCTACGCTAAAAAAATACCATATAAACAGAAGTCTATTTTTGCTGTTCAAATCTGGTGTTAAATATTTTTTTTAATTTAATTTATTATTATTAAGTTATTGGTCAGCGCGGAGCAGGTTGATCGTTCATCAGCGTTTGTCCCGCCCGTCCATTTATCCTTAATTCCAAGACTTCTGTCCTCCATTGTAGGCTGATTCCCCATTAAGCTGGAATATAGGCTGCTGATTTATGGATGGTTTACTACCGTGGTTGATTTATGGATGGTTTACTACTTGATAGTTTGAACAGTTTAATTATTGTGAGTGCGGCTTTAAATTCAACAATTTGAACGTAAAAACCTCATACATTCGGATCAGGCCTTAAGTATATATTATATGCATTTCTAAACAAGATAGTATATCAAATATTGGTAACTGAATCTCCAACACTAAGGTAAGGAAATTTGATCCTGTCAAAAGACTGAGTTTATGGTGCCAAACAAAGCATAAACAAGAAAATGATGTTGTTTTGAAATGCCATTCTAATTAAGTCTAGCCTTGAATTTTGCTTTAAGCGTCCATACATGTGACACCACCTCTCCCCCTCGTCTTCCCTTCACCAGCACATATTTCCCATTCAATTTCAAAATTCATTTATTCTGAAGAAAGTCATACCTCTCAGTTTACCGTCCCCTCTGACAATCTGATCTCATGCAGCACGGGATTCACTCTATATGGAGAATTTGTCGATTCAGGAGGTAATTTGTTCTCCCAGTTGAGTGACTTCCCACAATCGGAGGAGAACAGCACCTTGTATGCCTATATTTATGCAAGTTACTTTTCAAAAATGTTTGCCTACATGAAACCATTCTTTAATTAAAATTGAATCACCGTTAAACATAAAAAATCCACTGCAAATTTTTTTTAATATCATGCAGATTATATTTTGAATCACTCTAGTAAATGTATACCATCAATCTTTCTTATTCCGAACTGCCTTCCTAATTCGAAACGCAAAAATTTAAACAGACCTGTCTGGTTAACAGAATATACATCCATAATCGACAAAATCACAACAAATACTTAAATGTTTATGAAGCAGAAACGACGTTAAAAGGGCAGTGTTTACGGTTAATTTTTCACAATTCGCGAAATATCGGACTGGTGGAAATTGGGCTTTATGTACAAAGTTGATATACCGCGCGTAGGTATTTGATGGGAAGTGGTGTATCTATTATATCATTCTAGCTGCGGCTTTTATTGCAAAGACCAGCTTCTTTTAAAGATATGTTATATACGCGTCGAAATGGGAATTCTACAGATTCGTAGTTTAGATAGAGCCTTAACCACATCACATTATTTCATCGCAGAGATGCGCGAGTCTCAAGAGGGACAGACAATTTATTGAAGGCAGAAGTTTTGTGTTCATTATGGTTTGGATTAAGTTTGATCGACAATGCAGTATGCATTATTATTTATGTGGTTTGTATTTTTACAGACATGGTTGGACGCCGTTCAGAATTAGGAAGATTGACGGTATAAAGAGTTCTTTCTCAGGCAAAAGCACATTTGATCGTGCATTTCAAGCTGCTGTGACAGTATTAACACAAACACTAATGTTAAATCACAATTTATAACACAATTTATAACACAATTTTTAAATTCAAAATCACGCACTCTGGGCGAGGCCTTGAAAATGTTTTTCTTTTTACGCTATCACTCAATTGAGTGAACGGTCCCCGATTGATGAATTGAAAAGTCCTGTTCTGTCATGATGATGAGAAAGTACCACGCAGGTGGGTGACGGTAAACTGAGGTATGAACTCCTTGCATGTATGAACGTGCATGCTTTCAAATTTTGTTCACCACTGATTACTTTGTTTACACTATAAAAATGGACCACCGTGTCATTCATATGTCACGCAAAATACCCAATACCCGCGAGAATACCCAAATACCCGCGAGATTTTTGATGGTCGAACCTCATTGGAGTTTTTTTTTTATATGGTAAAATGAAGATGCAAAGCATTGTCTGTTTTTTCCTCTGCTTCCACTAAAAACAAGAAGCATTTTTTTCTGACCCGTCCTTCCTCATTCTATCATTATACAATTTATATATGTTTTCTTATTTTTTCTAGGTCAAAGATTGGAGGTATCATTATCAGGTATTCGACCTGTCCACTTCACCATTTTATGATTTGCGTTTTATCAGATTTTTAAGAATTGGAGTATCGCCTCAATCGAAAATTTTGACGGATCGCCAAAGCTCAGCTGAGACTGAGATCAGTTTAGATAGAAATATGGTCGTAGGTTGTCTGTTTTCTTGTAACTAACTTACAGGAGTGAGCGATTCCTTTTATTCTTTTTCCATCTGTTTCTTCTTTGATGGCAGACATTTTAGTTATTGGAATGATGTATTTTTTCAGTTTTCGTGAAGAATATATTAGTAGCAACTACGTTAGAATCAAAGTTTCATGTTTTCGATCTTCGTACTCACCATCCATCAAAAGGATATGCTTCACTTTGTGAAAAGGTTGTACTTTCCAGCATACTGTATTTCCTTTTGTTTAAAATAATTTTATTACCGCCATTTTCCCCAGTCTTTTGCTGATTTTCAAAATAATTTTATAAGCAACTTATTTAGTATCTTTTTCCACCGAACTTGCTAGCATGGGCGTGGGCGTGAAAAATCGTTAGGGAAATGGATATGGTAATGATCGGAGTAAGGATTTTTGGTTGCTAGATATTGTATTTCCTCTTTTTAGCACCCCTTCCCTTCTAATAAGCGCCCAGTTCTTCTTGTTTGCTGTTGAAAATATTTCTGTTTATTCAATTCATCGGTTTTCTTGGTCATTTCCAGTCTTCAAAATACCAAATCAACCAAAAAAGCGAAATTCCACTTAAAATTATGTCCAATAAAGCTCCCTTTCCATCGGTGGAAAAACTTCAATTTCCACCGAACTTTTCATGAGAAATTGCTCTATTGCACGAAGGTCAGTTGCAGTGTACTGTGCAGTCAGTAAATGGCTGCAAATAGACTCGTACACTTTAAAGCATCAGAGAAGTGTCGAGATGTAACAGGGCTGAAACTCGAGTACGGGATTCAGCAGCCACTCTCATGAAGGTGCTACTGCACAAAATGTCTAAAGCCACTATAAAAAGATGTGAAAATAATGGCTAATGTTGTCTTCCGACGAAGAAAATTTTGAATCAAGGATCACTTAAACGGCCTTAAAATGAATAAAATATCTTTAAATGAATAAAATATCTTTAAATCAAAAATATGTTTGACTGGTTAATTACTCATTCCCACAGTTTAAAATGCACGAAAAATGAAAGACTAAAAGAGACAAGTTTTAACATTTTATTCTTTATTATTATTATTATTTTTTTTTACCCAGGATAGCCTCTTCAGTTCTGATAAAACTGTTATCAATGAGGGTCCTGCGAAGGAGGTCCTAGAGCATTTAAAGTCCCCATTTGTGCTGCGGAAGCCGCAAATATGCTTCAACCGCTCAACAAGACAACCCCCTTAGATATCAATCGCTGGCATGACATGGCCAGGATTTGAACCCTGACCTCCCTCACTGAAGGCGAGCACTCTACCACAAGGCCACCAGTCGGTACCACAAGGCCACCAGTCGGTAAGTAAAGAACGTGTACAATAACTAACGAAAACTATTTGTATAAGCAACGGCGATCTGGACCATTTATTACATCACAGATGAAACAGTTTACGTGCTAGTAGACACTACAACTCTCTTCTTTGGCAATTTGTGTTGACTGGAGTATGCCAGACATTCTCTTCCTGCCGTGATTAATGCCTATAAATCTGTTGGAGACCTCAATGAGATCATAGTTTCCAGTTATATGTTTATGTACATGGCATGAAGAATCATAAGATTCGTCAGTCACCATGTCATCGCACATGGCTGATCGCAGATAGGTTACCAACATGATTAACCATCAAGAAAGGATTCCACTGCTAGTAAGCTAAACTCCGTTTCTCCTTGTATGTACCGGTAAGGAATATGTCCTCAGGATAGCCTTTGGCCTAACCATCCGTGGCATTGCATAACAGACACATCAATATCATCCCACTGTTGATAGGGCCGTCTCTAAACGTTACCAAAAAGTCCAGGCTCCTAACCAGTCGGAAAGAAGCAACCAGAAAACTCAATCTGGTACCCTTTTATTCGAAGAAATATGAAAACACAATAACATGGCCATTTGGCAAACAGTAAGTGGACTATATCAAAGTTATGGCAAACCTAGAGACAAAAAGTATTAGAACATTTCCCAAGCTAGATAACAAGGTATAAATCAACCTCTATTACACCTTTCCTAAATTTCTGTTTAAACGCCGTGTTTTGGTCAAGTAAGTACATCCGGCCTCGTTTTAGATATCAAAATTGTCTCTATTCATTCTACTTTAGTAATAGAGATAATTGAAGTAATAAAGTTAAAACATTATTGAAACAAAAAGTTTCATATAAACGAGGCTAAATGTACTGACTACATCAAAACACGTGAAAGGCGTATTGGGAAGGAGGAATTAGTTGGGTGGTATGCGAACCAATCTACTCCAAGAATAAGCATGAGGGCGTACTAAGGGCGCGATAATTCAATTTTTATTATAGTTTTTAGTTAAATCTTGGCAAAGCAAGCCAGACCATCAAACGGAAACCCAGCCTTTTATCCAGATCATTTCGTAGCCGAAATATTTGAGCAGGTGAATTTTTCTCCTTGTTTCAAATCACCGAAACTTGGAGCGAAGAATATATTGAAAGAGATGCAATTGTTGCTAATAGATACAATCTTCCTTATATCTATTTTTCGAGTCTTGTTGTGATAAAAAATTTAAAAGAACAATCAAAGGTTTGTTGAGACAGATGTTCTTTTAAAGTTATTTCATGAATCACTGTGCATTTTTCAAGAATTAAAATTAAGATGGCGTGCGGTGTATAAGGTATAAAATATCGCTTCATAAGAATTCCGATTACACCTTTTAAAGATAGCGTTTGTAATCGTTATAATATTATGTCAAGCAAGAACCAAGATTAAATTGCAAAGGAGAGTATCTATAGATTAATTATGATGGAGAGTGTGAATTTAATAGTTGCTGTGATGTTTTATTTGTCGGTGAAAGTATAGCCGCTCATTACAAAAACCGAAAATTTAGTTCTGGTTTAGGGAACACGATCAATTTTGTCAGAATGTTTCGGTATTATTGAATTTTAAAAGGGAAAAGGGAAACCAAACTGTAATTTCACTGAATTGTGTCAAATTAATCGTTTATCTCCCTCTGTGTTGGTTAATCAAATGAAGGAAATATATTTATTTTTATGTGTCGGCCACACTTCTGCTGGTGTTATGTTGTGCTTCTCTTAGAAAACGTCTTTTACTTTGCACATTTTCTTTGTATAATACCTATTTCATGATAAACGATTGATTTTGGAAACAGAAAAGCAAATATAACACGTGCAACGCCGTCACACTTAAGATAAGCCTTTTCTTTCTTTGTATACCTGTCAAATGATTAGCACCATTCAGTTCTTTCTCTACCATTCTCTACCATGGATTTTTAAGGTATAACCAAGGTAACCAAGGTAGGGAAAACTAAACAATAAACAACATGATGTGTTGATAAAAAAACACCTTTCCTTCCTTTCTCACTTTTTTAGGTCGTAACAAAAGCATAAAAACACATATGCTTCAATTTTTTTATTTTTTTTTATTTACCAACATAAAGTTATTCCCGAAGGTAATCATACTTCCTTTTGTTTCTTCTCCTTTTTTGCAGAATTTCATCGGAAAATGAAGGTAAAAATTCGTAATGAAAATAATAATTGGAGATCATAACCCATTAGATATTTACGTCGCAACTTTTCATATAACGGACGATTTTTTCGGAACTGGGACGAGTACACTTTCTTTGTTGTATTATCGATCCTCCTAAATCGTTAAAGCGTGCCATTTTTCTTTCTTTCCAGTTTTCCAAATTTACTTCTGTAATTAGTATCGATATCTGTTTTTCTAGAAACGACAGTTTTTGTAGAACTAGGCGGTGAAACACAACATTCATTTGCCGAGACAAAGAAGTTCATTCTAATTGTCGTATTTAAAGGACAACAAATTCAAATCACTAAACATGATTCTATTTCCAATTTCCAGTTTACTGGTGGGCAAATACCCATTATACAATGCTTTGAGAGAGGGTTATCTAGTCTCTCTGGCGGGAATTCTGTATACAAAAACATAATTTCAAAGATTTCTGACTGAGTTGCTACCATGAAACTCCATCGCAGAGCATACATTATCCGATGTAGATGCAAACGAGAAGATTCACCGACAATGCAATGTAATTTTGCTTTCAGTTAGGGAGAAAATATTAATTATGATGTCATAGTACTGGTGAAATCATATTTCCTTGTTCTACTTTTTGTTATATTGTAATATACAACACACCGGCGGAGATTTGTATTAATTACAAAAGATATCGTACATTTTAAGGACCGCTGAAGGTCTGTAAAGTCTATTTCAGATCTAAGGAAAGTGTTACAGACGGAGGACTGTTGCTTTTTCGAAAAGCAGCGTTTCACTTGAGAATTTGAAAGTATGATGAAATCGCGAAGGGTTTTCCTTTTGTATAATTATTATTCATATTCATGGAAATATCAATTTATACTGTTCTGTGACTTATCAAGGACAAATTAGTGTGTTGTGCGGGTTATTGACGTGTTTTTAAATCTTAACACATCTTTTACATTTACAACGTTATTCATGAAATGTAGCAAGCTATACTAACTGCATGCAATTATCAATCAAAATAACTGGAAAATATTAAGAAATGTCATTCTCGTGCGCAATTGTCCTTTACACTTCACCACTACTTGTCTTTATTGAATATGATCACTATTCCCGCCTTAAACTACATCGCGCGCCAACTTCGACCATATTGAAGACGCGCGATTATTATCACTATATTTAAAGGGCCTGAGCTTTAGTTTATTTTCCATTTAAATAGCTTATGAACAGACAATCATGATACAGACAATAGCAGATTGTTTTGCCGATTGATTTCCTCACATACTATTGGTCAATTCAGATACAACATCTCTGTTCTGCGCATCCAAGCATAATGACTACTCCTAATCTACAGATTTAATTTTATTTTTGCATTCTAGACGAAAGAGAAGTTTCGGCAACAACTCTAGAATTATAACAAAACAGAAGCGAGAAAACTTTCCTTGTTGAAGAAAAGTAAAAGTAAAAGTAAGTTCCTAGAATTTTTTTCGTTTAAAAACTTTTTTCTGATATTTTAACTGAAACATTTGCGTGCAAAGAAAGAAATTTTGATGCAGTTCTCTTAGTTTCACTTTTACTAAAGTTTTTCTCTCACTTTTATGAAACCACCTCCGTGATGCCCTAAATTTAAAATTGCTGTTTATTTGGTAATGTTTAAACATATTTTTGTTCATTTGGAAACGTTTGACAGATGATAACTAAAAAACTTTTGTGGCGACTTGATTATCAGTCAATCGCGAAAATATCCGCTTTGTGCTATTCTGTTATGACGTACAAGATAATATTTTTTGCGGCACAAAAGATTAGTGTTTTAATCGAGTCTGTTATCAAACATGGATGTATGTTTGCCGACTTTCATCTGGTCTATATTTTTTTCGAACAACTCCCCTAAAAAGTTAAAAAGGTAATTGTCAGGACCAGAAACGAATTTCCTCCAATGAATTTGATTTTTGTCTTTCATTAGGCGTCAATCATGAGCAGCGAGTTAGCTCGTGGATTTTTATTGTTGTGTGATAAAGATCTGGAAGAGCAGGCGCAGACATTAGCAACGATAATCCGTACTACGAGTGGCAGAATAACATTAAAGACCTTAGATAACGTTGAAGAAGCGAAGGGTACTCATTTCCATCAGAAATTGGACAACATCCTCAATGTTTACGCACGCGCAGTTGTGATCATATCGTCACGAAATTTTGCGGACTTGATTGATAAAAAGAATAAATCCAAATGCCCGGACGTCCTGCAAGTAAAATTCAAAGAATCTGTGGCAGTTCTTAAGTCATTCTTCGAAAAAGAAGCAAAACGTATTCCACACAAAATCATTCTGGTGTCGGTGAACGGTGATACTGCAGTACCAAAGGCCTTAAAGGGAATGACTGTTCTCGTTAATGATGGGGATTCGAACAGTTTTAACAATAAATTGGTATCGCAATTGATAACAAAACTAACAGTCACTTAAAAAAAAAACAATTTATATTAGTTTTTTATATTACTAATATCATTATTTGTAAAATAAGGAAAATATTGTAAATCTTAATTAATTGTAAATCTAAATCTTCAACCCATCATTGGATGTGAGTTTTTCTGCCCCGCTCTATCACGTCTTTTTTTTACTCCGTTGTGTTCACACACAAATAATTCTGGTCTTTGTTTTACTTCTGCGCATGTGGCGGAGACCGTGATTTACAGAAAGAAAATGCAAACAAAAAAGGGGAGGTGATCTTTGGAATTTTTTTAAGCGTTTTGTCATGTATGGTAGTACAGAAGAGGAGAAACCTGGTAGTTCAGGAATTAATAATGAAATTTTTCCGTTAGTTAAAACAGATGGAGAAGCCACCACAATAAATGTTGACGACGAAAGTATTAAAAGGTTTCTAGGTAATCCCTTTAACGAAGACTTCAGTGATGAAACATTTTGGGAAAAGGTTAGATTTTTTCCTAAATAATTTGATATGCAAAAGAGTAGGAGAATTAACTCATTGTTGAGATGTTCACTGACCTTAAATTCAATCAACAAGCAGATAAATCCAATATTTTAAGTCAAGCCTTACCTAGGTCTCCCCTGTCTGGAGGTTAAGTCTCTTGGACTAGAGTGTGTAATCTAATTGGTAAGTCTTGTACAAAAGGCATATTCTGCTGCTTAAAGACAATACAATATGTTGTTATTAATATAGCAAAATGTGACATCATCATGATCTCAGTGCATGAGCATCAACAATAACAGGTGAGAGAAAAGGAATTGTTGTATTGTTTGATCCACATAAAAGTAGCACGTGAATTATCGTTGGTCATAAAGATAAACTACTATTTTTGTTGCTTTTAATGATGACTTTCATAGAAGGTCTGCATCGGAAATGATGATGTCAGCAGGAGGTGGTACCTCTGGCGGTATTTATAACAACACATTGTCTTTAATGCACAAAATTTATTAATCAGAAGGTTTTTGATGAAGTACAGCCACTACTTGATATAGCAACGCTCATCGCCTTAGCAAGCACAGCCTATTCAGTAGGGCACACATTCTTCTAAAGCGGCAATATTTTCCACACATGGAAACAATTTCCATCCATGTGTAGAAAATATTGCCGTTTTAGAATAATGTACCCTACTGTTGTAATTCATTGATTGTTCTCTCATCTAATCAATTTCATTACAGATAACTAAGCTCTATGATGATGGGAAGGAAATGGTATGGAGTTCTGCTATGAATAAAATCCGTCTTGACTATATACGGGAACATTACAAGCTAGAAAAAAAGGACCCTTTAGTTGCACTATTTCTGGAAGTGTATGACGAGTTTGCAAAGCATGCAGGAGGAAATAACCCACAATCCATGTCAAGCTTCAAGCAGCAAGTATGTACTATTTTTCAAACCATTTTTATTATGATCTAAAAGCAAGTAAATAATTGATTTGCAGAAAATAATTTACAAAAACATTGGAATGTATGAATCAATGAAACACTATCAATGAAACAAACTTGAATAAATAACATGGGATTATGTTGCAGGATGACTAACATGAGATAGACACAAATAGCAAAGCTATCAAATGAAACAAAGCAATTTAGAGGGGGGAAATCTAGATGTACTGCTCGTGCTGGCCGAGGGTTGGAACAAAAGTAAACAGAAATACTATTTATTTTCACATTCTTTAGGAACTCTAATAAGATATCGTACATAGACGATATAAACTAAAAGGGTGGCCTTTGTCAAAGCCACAATTTGGCTGTGGATGACAAATCATGTATTTCTTGCCAGAGAATGGAATCCTATTGACCAAAAAATCCTGTTCAAATTTTTTATATGATGTCCTTTCTGCTTAAGGCTTTATATTGTAGCATCCTGAAAAAACTTATTTTTTTCTCTTTCCATGGAAACTGACCTGAAAATTTGTAAAAATCTGTTTTATTTGTTATTCTGTTTTTATAGTTTTCTGAATTCGTAAGAATTTTATTGCAAGAAGATTATGACAATGCTGTTGATCAAAAAAATCGTCTCTATGCTTGGCCAATGTCTATTACAAATCAAGGTAAAAAAACTGTACTGCACTTGGCAGCCGAAAGAGATATCACAGAAATTGCAAAGATGTATGTTGGATTGTATCCTGGACATGTGTACGAACCAACAAGTGGAAAAGGGCTTGATAGATTACCTTTAGAAGTTGCACTGATGAAACGTTATGATGATATGGCTAGTTTTTTGATTAAGAATATGCTTCATGAAAGGTTTTTTTCTTTAGCATTCCTGTTTCAATGTTAATATCAGGGGAATCAGGAAATTGATTCAATATATTAAGGGCCCTATTTTTAAACCCCTGACTACAGCACAGCCTGAAAGAAACATACATTCTCAATGGAATGAATTTTTACATGAAAACACAAAAGATTTTTGTTCAAAGTTTAATCTGTTACGTGAAGTTACTAAGTTTTCAACACGTTATATAAACAAATACTATTAAAACCCTTCATAAAAGCTGATTATCTTATGCGGTCAAGTTTCTTTCGGGCTGTACTGTGTTTTCAGTTGTTTTATTCAAGGCTGCTTTCGATTAATTACACTTTTACTTAAGGAAATGAATCTGGACTATTGCTGTTCTGTTTAATGTATTGGATTGCTCACGTCTCAGACTCTTTTTAGAGTTCGGGACTTGTTTGAGTCTAATGAAACATTTGATGCAAGATTTCAGTTGGCAGATATTATAAATGATCCAAGCATGAAGGTAAGTGCTACTTTGGCTGCAGTCCATAGATAAATTACTGGTTAAGAAATTTTTCTAATCAGCTGTTGATGTTTCTGTTCACATTACAGTACACACCAGTCAGTCGATTGTTTTGAAATCTTTTATATTTTATCAACTGACCAAACAAAACTTGGAAGAACCAAGGTAGAAAAGTTTCATAATAGCGAGACAATAGTCACATAACGTAGAAAAAGGCTGATTTAACAACTTTTCTTTGTTGTTATATTCTGTAAACTTTGCTTTGACTACCATTTACTTACGGTTAGATCTTATTATGCCTTTCTTCAGAGAACTGTTATTGGTGTTTTGGATTGTTGCATAAATGCAGATTGGCCGTATGTCCCAGTGAAAACCGGCCAGCGAAAAGAGGAAGCATGGTCCAAAATTCCGGAAATGCCATTACGATACCATTTTCACTACCGCCTATTAGATGGGGACCAAAAAAGTGAACCTCCCACTGTGAACGGTATCGTGAATCAGGAATTTAACCACCGTTCCAAATCTTGTCTGCAGTTGTTAGCTGAAAGTTCACATAATCAGGTTTTTCTTCAATTTTATCTACAGAATTATGTAGCAAAATGTAATACGATTTAACACTTGCTTTTATTTTAAGATCTTGATTTTAGGAAGCTATCACTCATCCTGTTGTACGTATGCTGGTCAATCGAAAATGGGACATGTTTGCAGGAAAGAAAATAAGGTACATAAGCTGGTGTTTGGATTCCACATTTGTGTTTGATAGCATATGTTGCGTTTTTTGAGTTTGTGTACTGTCTCTCTCATAGAGTTCATTTCGTAATGTACATGGCTTTCCTCATCTTAATGGGTCTGGCATTCTTTATTCATCCAGACGCAACTGATCGTAAAAAATATTCGAGTGACATAGATTATTTCCGTGGTGTTTGCGAAGTTTTGACGTTGTTTGTTGCACTGGCTTATCTTCTAGTCGAAGTGGATCAGATGGAAAAGTTAGTCTCTTTTATGATTTGCTTTCTATTTGTTTTCTATCATGGTAGTAACTATAATATTATTCGCCCGTTCCTTTTAACTCCTTACTTTCTGGGACAATCGATTTTTAATGTATGTGTTTTAATGTATACCAATGTATACCACATTTGTTTCAATTATAAAAAATTCACGTTGCTTTTTAATATTTTCATTGTACTACATTTTTTAGGGAGAGATTACGTTATTTCAAAGATGTATTCAATGCATTTGATTTGATTGGCCTAATAACCATCTTTTGTGTTGTTCCCTTACGATATACAGACCAAACTAGAGCTGAATTTTCACTTATGGCTGTGGCATTTTTATTCAATTGTTTAAGAATTTTCAAATATTTTCCTGCTTTCAAGTAAGATTACTTTAAAGAACTATTTGATGATATTTGATTTTATGTTGCCTATGGGAATATTGATGAGATAAACTCATTTCATTTGTTGTTATGAGTAGTGGTAAAAAGTTCAAACTACTCTACTCTCAGCAACAAATGCTTGCTGATTGAATGAAACTAAATGCAGATTGACATTTTTTCTCTTTACAGACAACTTGGTGTGTACTCAAAAACATTCTATCACATCATCCTGTATGACATCACTAAATTCTCCGTGTTGTATGCGATAGTGATGGTAGCGTTTACCGGTTGTGTGTTCTTGTCAATGAAAGCATCTAATATTGGTGACCCCAAAACTCCTAAACTGTAAGTAGCTGCGGCCAATCTAAGAGCACCTATGAGACACCTTCACAACTATGTTTCTTTGTTTTGGATTTGAAAACGTTTTCATTGCAGTTATAAAAATACCTAATGACAGGGAACCAGCAAACGAGCTTAGTTTTTTGTGGTATTAAAAACTTTTAGTGTGCAATAGACGCTTTCATAAATTACGTTACTTTCGTCCTTGCCTCGTTTCAAATGGAAGTACTGATTAATGACGTTCTTTTGTATGATAAAAAGACATTCCTTAGGGTTATCAAATTTTATGGTCACTATAAAAATCACTGATTGATTTATTTTGTATGTTGCTAATTCTGTTCGGTCTTTTAGTGGATTCTGGGAAATCTTTTTAAAGGAAGCACGTGCTCTGACGGAAGGAAATGCTTTTGAAGATGACTACTCAGCATACAGGTGGGTAAATTGAAATATATTTTTTTGCCTGTGTGATTTCCGCGCCAGAACTTTCATGCCCATTTTTGTTTGTTACTCTTTTAGCACCGGAATGATTATATTTATCATGCTGAACATGATGGCTATTATTGTGATCTTGTCCAACATTTTGATTGGTCAGTTGAGTTTTCGATACGAATCAGCCATGGAGCAAGCTGAGATTCAATACAGTATTGATAAAGCGAAGTTCATCACCAGAATAGAAAACAGTCGCTTCAGTATGTTTGTAAGTGAAGTTGTTTTTCTTCTTTTAATGAATTGTCTTTTGAAATTTGGCCAACCTAAAACACTTCATCGCAGAGCTTTGAAGGTTAAGAAATAAATATAAGAATGTTTTGATTGTAGTGAAAATAGATTTTTTTAAATTAGGATGAAAATCTGAACCAAATAAGAAAATCTTTTTAGAAAGTTACTTTGATCATAACATAAAGCGAATGAAAAAACTTTTACACACAAAAACAATTTTTTTTTCAAAGGAGGCCATTTTTACACCGAAAACTCTTATAAACATACATTTAGAGGTGTAACTTGCTTTGGCTTCTTAGGCAGATAACAAGTTATTCCGTTCTTACTTTAGAATTCACGCATAGCTCACTACGTAGCAGGGGATTACGTCGGCGATGATCAACTTGTTTCTGGTAAGAGAATTCATAGCTTCTTTCGTGATGTGGTTTTGTTCTAGCCTGAATTCCATAAGGAACGTAAATGAGTTTCGAATTAGTCTGCGACCCTGCCATCTCAAAAACTCGTTATGAAAAACGGAACTTTTCAACCGGAAAGTGAGGTTGAAGAAGTATTTTAGTGATATTAAAATCGACGTTTTTCGACTATCCGTAATCATGCATAAAACTTGCATTGAAAAAATGGAGTTCATACAGGCTCCAAGGAATGCTCCTCATGAAAAGTTCGTCATTCAGCATAAGAAATCGAACTTCTTTTTTCAGCGTAAATTATATTTGTTGTTGTTGTTGTTGTTTTCTAGAGCTACTAGAGGACTGGGAAAAGTTACAAACAACAAAATCTGAAGAATCTAAAGTTGCTATCAGGTTTGTTTCTATTTTTGAATCAAGCTTTCAACTGAAATGCGTGTAGCCTTTTTAATTGGTGGATAGTCCGTACGAACTCATCTTGATTGATAGATTTCCGCACACCAAAACATCAACATGAAATTCCATAGTATATTCCATAGACGTCATTATTTTTGTCTAGAAATATGATGGAGAAAATCTTGAAAACGAAAGAGAAGGAAGACTAGCATCTCCGTCATGTCGTAGTGACGTTTCACACGTTCTTGTTCAAGCATTACAAGTTATAGTCAGAAGTTTCACGAAATGTCAACAGTCGTAGAAAAAAAGTAAATGACGTTCGTGACGTTTTTTAATTCTCTTACACACCCGAAATGACGTCATGTATGTTTTGTTTCGACACTAGCACATGTTTAATACAAATGAACTCCCTGATAAGTGGCCCTTGGCGTATTATTACCAGACCAACTAATGTCTCCAGTGAAAACTTAAAAAGGGCATATATTTGTAATTGGTTTACACCACGAATTTTTGATAGCCTGAAAATTATTTATTAAAGGAGAATTAACGTCTAAAATACAACTTTGGCTTAAATTGTTCCTTATGTGTATCTAAATAAAGCCTTATTTATAAAATTTTATAAAACGCAATATTTCGCTTTTAATAAAGGATTTAAAAAATTCACTGTGACGTCACAGTTGCACTAGAATTTCTTTATACGCAAAGTCGGTTCATTCATTTTAAAAGAAAATCATGAGTGGCGACATGTCTTCTTCAGATACAGATACTGTTTCTTCCATTTCTTCTCAAGATTACTCTTGGGAAAGTTCAAATGAAAGTTTGGATGACGATTTAATGTGTGGTTATACAGGAGAACCAGAATATAACGAAGACCAGTTAAAGTTAATGAAGTTTCCTGATGTGTGCGAAAGTTACGAAAATGAGAGTGATGAAAGCGAAAACGAACTAAACTCGTCGTCTAAAGTCGTCTAGAAAATTTGCATTGGTGTAAATGCCAACACTGTACCATAATGCCAACATTTTTAGAAAGTTGTTGCTGTAAAGAATTTTCGTTACTTGATGGCAAATTAGAGGATGTTAGTTGTATAACCCTCCATAAAGATTTTGACGTTTTGATATTGAATAAATCCGTGCTAGAAACGTCATTTATTAGACATCGTAGATACAAAAATAATTATTCCAAAGTAAAAAAAATTACGGCAAAGTAAGTTTCTTTTCTTATAAGAAAAATGTGCTGATAGTAGATTTTCTTTTTCACAACACGTGCGCCTGAAGAATTTTTATTTTTCAATGAACATTTACAACTTCATTACGTAAGGCATGGTTTCTACTAGATAGATGTAATCGCAATTCCAACTGCTTTCTTTAGAAATTATAGATTTATGGCTTACTGTCAGTATTCTGCTTGGATACATCATTACGAAATTCTGGGACGTGGAAAAAGAATTGTCATTCCAGCATGTGTTATAAGCCGAATTAGAGGGGAGTTTCCGTCGCCTGACAACAACTACACAGGATTCAAAGAGTTTATCGATGCAGATATGTGATAAATGAAAGCTAAACAATTTTCCTATACAGTTACCACTCATCGTGTGTAATTTTACGACAAATTATTTATTGGCGAATCTACTGTATTTTTCCTTTCTCTCAAGAATTTCCCCGATTTCTGGCCTTTCCGTGGCTGCTATATTCTTTGGACTTTTGAGATTGGAAAAGATTTCTGAGGATGGAGTGTCAACTGATGTCCCTGATTCTTTCAATTTTACAACTTCATTCAAAAGTTCAGTCACGAATGAATATGTTTTGGGCACTTTGACTTCCTTAGCGACCCATTCTTTCGATTGCTTTGCGATCTGAAATTTCCATTTTTTCTCTCCGATCTTCCCACTTCCCTTCCTTTCCTTACGTACGACATCTTGATGGCGATTTCCATTGATGTTAAAGTCAATAGCCGCTACTTTGACTCGTGCATCCATCACCTTCAGATCAAATTCTTTTCGTTTACTTGCGTACATATTCAGCACTGAATGGAAAACTTCAATGTTTCCAGTATGGTAGGGATCTGCTAGTTTTGACATGTCGTTTAGATTCCTTTTATCAAGGATGACTTTCTTAATTTGATTGTAGGCTGGAGAATCTTTGTTAATCCACTTCTTTCTTTGCCTCTCTTTTTTCGTGTAGGTTTTGTGTTTACAGTAGGGGTACTTTTTGTACTCCTTTGAAAATCGATGGCGATTTGAAATATGATGAAGTAAAGACTTCCACATTTCAACGAGCTTTTCCGGATCATTGTTACAGTTGTGAGCGCAGAAAAAGAGATGGTTTCCAACAGGTTTGATCCATTCACCGATTATCTTGCAACCTTTCTTTTTAGCCAGAGGACGTAATTTACTTTTTATATTTTTTGCAAAATGCCAAGGGTCGTAACAATGCTTTATTACTTCTCGATTTAAGCGTAACCATTTCGCTATTGATTTGTTTCGATCTGTAGCAATAGTTGTTATTGGGTAGTGATCATTTTCGAGTTGTTCTAAGCACTTCTGAAATCCCGACAGTTCCAGTGACGCCGAACCCTTACCTTTGCTTGTTTGAAGAGTAGCCGTGGCAACGATTTTATTCGTAGTGGGCGACTGAAATGAATAAGTACAATACTTTGCACATTTTCCTGGCGAATCAAACCTACCATCACCTATCAAAGCGGTGTCGACTGTTCCTGACTCTTCACGTGCAATAGCAACTGATTTCTCATAGACGGTATTTATAGCAGGAAGTAGGAGATTTCGCTGGACCTTATAGAATGTGTTTTGGTTTACAAACTCCAACCCCGCAAATGCCATTGGTTTCCTAATACTTTCATAGGTTTCACCTAAGAATACACAGAAATCTGTACAAAATTATGTAGTCAATTTTTGATTGCATTGAATGCTATTTCATATTACCTGCAAACACAATAGATGAACAGATGAGCAAATTGAATGAATTAAACTTTCCAATTTTTGGTTGACTAGACCAATCCAAAATCACGTGACCATTTGCACAACGCATTTTGACCGAAATATTAGTTCCTTGGACAGTTTTTTTCATTTCTCCAGAGTCCTCAGCACATTCAGGGCAATTTAATTTTGCAAGTAATATGTTCAACTGACTTTCACAGATTACAAATTTTCTTTCACTGATTGGATCAAATACTTCTTCCGTTTCTGACACTTCTTCTTGCTCTTCGGTTGTATTGACAGGAAGGAAAATTGGGTCATCGTTTTCATTTTCAATCGCAGTAGATGTCGATATATTGAATATGTCCATTAATTGATCTTCCTCGGCAAATTCCAAACCAAAATCAACTGCTTCTCTTGTAAAACCAGACGCGTTGCACGCCTTAAACAAACAGACGATTCAGAAACACTTATTCACAATTTGAGTCAATATCATAAAAGATTACTATAATGAATTAATATTGTTCCAACGATTTGTATTTCCTTCTAAGAAAAAATCGAATTGTTTCTTAGATACTTTTAGCAACTCACATTGGTTTTCTCCTTTTCATTCTCTGTGCGTGCACTAGTTGGACCATTAATCTCAGAAGTTTCATTACGCAACAATTTCTTGATAACCTAAATAATACTTTTAGAAATTTTCAAAATAAAAGAAACCAGGTCAGATAAGAAGAAAAATCGCAAAGAACATCTGTTTAGAGTAAGCAAGTCTCTGAACACATTACCAGATCTTTTTTGTTATTTTCTTAAAAGATTCTTTAGGAAAATTGAAAAATACTAGAGTAAACCATGCCTTGTGTTGGAAAAATGCACAAAGAGAGCATTTACAGAAATTAAATTTTAAAAACACTTTACTTCTTTTTGATCACTTTGTTGGATCCTCTTGAAAGAGCTAGGTTTTTTAGAACTCACAGTTTCTCCATTCATATTTATCATATTGAATACTTTATGTTTGAAAATTGTTGGTACCGCACCAGCTTTCAATGTTCTTTTCTTCGGCATATAACCTAGCATGTTTGCCATATTATCAACTTCGAAACAGTTTTCATGAAAGTGATCGCTGCAAACTACTTTATCTTTTCCAAATCGAAAATTTTTCACAGTAAACCCAGTACCGATATTGTTAAGCCATCTTTCAGCTCTCTGTTTTTCTTTGACAGGATCAGGAAAACGAAAATAAGATATTCTCTCATCACGAACTGTCCTTCCACTTGTGTTAGCACATCCAAAAGCTTTACATCCAGGCATTTTCAGTAAATACTTATAAATAAACTACCATAAACTAATATACTATATATACGAAAACTTTTTTCTACTATAACACAATTCTCTATTATTTATAACTACGAAGTTTCGCTACGTGATTTGTAAAAACTACAGCTGATGTTCACGTGCAACTGTGACGTCATATTTTTGAGTTTTGTTTAAACTTAAAACTTAAATAACTAACGAAAGAATTGTGTAAAATGAATGAAACTTTGTAAAAAGTCGCCTTCTACAATTTAAAATCGATTTATTTAAAAAAAAGCATTACATAATTTTGACGTTAATTCTCCTTTAAAGCCTGATTCACACTAGCGATGTAAGTATAAGCGTATATATTTCAAACCCACCGACACAAATATAAGATACTTCTGTGCTTGTATCTGTTTATAGTTTGTTAGTTTGTAACGCGCATGCTTATGCTATTGCCATTATTTTTTATTTGTAAATTTTCTAATTTCAGTTCTTTTTTTATTGTATGAGAATCTTGGTAATATTTTGTGAAATAAGAAAAGAAATTATTCAAAATTAGCAAGGTTTTTCGTTCCAGTCTATTCATAATCGGATAGAAATCGGATTGTGAGACACATTCACAAGTTATCATCGGTTTTTAAAATCGGATCAGATTTTTAGAATTGGGATAATGAGATTTCAACATCAGGAAAATGAACGCACAATTTATTTTCTTCCGTTTGTTTATTTCTTGGTGATAAATTTTCTAGAATGCAACCAGTCTTTATGGTGATGTTCTGGCATCTCCAATATCTTGCACGACAAAAACTGAAAGGAAAATTCATCAAGACAAATAATATAGATTTTCTGCCAAGAATTTCTTTCGAAAAGTTGGACAGTGAAACCTCTGTAAAGCGGACACTATTAGGAGCATATGTGTCCGCTATAAGATATGCGTTTAGTAGAGGTTTGGTGTTAAAGGAGAAAGATATCGGTTCTTGCAGAAAGATTTATAACGAGGTGTCCGCTATATGGGATGACTGTTACACAGAGAGGTTTGACAGCCATTCCTTCTACGATCTTAACTTAAAGTTTTAAAGAAGCACATGAAAAGAAAGAGAACTAAAATTGAACGTTTGTTCTAATCCTGACTCGTTTGTTCTAATCCTGACTCGTCGGTTACTCAACACGACCGATGTCTTCTTTTGGGTCAACGAGAAGGGAAAAAAAAACTTCATACGTGCGTACCTTGACTGCGTCCAACATTACCAATGTGCAGAGCTCATATGCTGGCAACGATAGGACAAGTAAACAAAACTTCGCCTGCAATAAAAAGCACACTAGTGTTGATCTTAACAAAAAACACAGGTTCGAATAAAGGTGTCAGGAATTACTTTTACATAGAACTATTACTGCTGAAACCCAAAACTCCGTCAATGTAACTGGAATGGCTTGACTGTACCACGAAAAAATTGCAAGCATTTCTACAAGTTGTCATTGTTATGTGTTATTGGGGAAGCAAGATGGACGTTTTTGCTGCAAATTGACCTCACTTTCTAAATATTAAATAATCCTTTGGCAGCAACGAAACATTTTTGTGACACCTTGAGCACCATCAACTTTTCTATGAAATTCAAACCTGTTTGGCTACGAGGCTGCTGCTTGCTATTTATAAGACGTTCACAAAATTTAAATATTTACCATTCCCTTACTTGCCAGTTGCAAGGGTGGTGGATGGCGGGCGGAAGAACTAACCAATACGGATGGAAGCCCATGGACTCAATATTCCAAGTTACTTACTTGCATAGAAATTGTTGGCTTTATATCGAGGTATTTTGTAATTTGCTCAAGTTTTCCATTTACCTCTTCGTCATCTTTTAACAGTGAAGTTTTTTGTTCGGACACCAATTCTTCATACCTGGAATAAGATAACAAGAAAAACACCTGTTAGACTGGAGGATTGCATTGAAGAAGTAAAAACAGCTTATGCTCAATTGGTGCATGATTGAGGTGAGACTGGTTCGAGTACACAGTTGATTTGAAAAACCTGCAATACTTTCTCATAACCTCCATCAGCATCAATCTCACAAAAGTTAAATAAATAAAACTGCTAGCAAAGAAAGAGACCTTGATATTTCGTAGAATTTGTGTCATCCTGAGACACAAAATTTTCCTACCCCCTCTTTTTGAAATTTCCGTATTCGCCCCCTGTACTGGTACTTCCTACTAGATTAAAGCAGTACCTGTCACCCTGTTAACTTGTTACTTAAAACGGATACACTTGACCATTATTTCAAAATATAAACAATCTTAGCAAACACTGCTGAGACAAATTGAAAAGTTCTGAAGAATATCGAGTGCTTCCCTTTCACCCTTATACAATGTTGCCTGTTGTCTGTCCCTGAGTTTGCCAAACGTCTGCCACGTCTTTCTGCAACAACATTCTAAAGTATCGGGGAAGGGATTTTGTTTAGTTCTCCATACTTCATTTAGTAATGTTTGCCAAACATCGCGTAGGAATGTCTCAACTAGTTTTTGCCAGGATTGAAGAGTTTGAATTTGAAAAGACATCATTTACGTACCACAATGGAGGTTTCGCCATGCTTAAACTAATATCGTGTCTCCATTCATTCACTTCATTTCGCATGTTTTTCAAGTCTCTCTCTCCCAGATGACCTAACTTCAAACAATTAAACTGCTTACGAGTTGCACTATGGAGAAGAAATATATTCCTGTATGAATTTCAATTAAAAAGTTACCTCTTTTCCATGCACATAATGAAAATAATGGGAATTATTGGAAGGGTCCAAGCGACTTCCAAGTTCACAAAAAGAGAAATGGTTGAGTTCCAAATGCTTTCCTCACTTTCTATACCTTATACCGATGGACTGTAAGATGATTGAATCGAAAATTATTATTCCCTCACTAATTTCTCACATTTCTCGTTTCTTTTCTATCATTTACTGGAAAGTTATACAACTGTAAAGAATCAAAATATAATTCACATCTCCGGAACCAGAAGCTAATGCACTAATTCGGATACCCATAGAAATGTATATAAATGCACTCCATTGTTAAATTGGGATTACTCACTCAATACGATTTGTTAATTCTTCTTTCAGTTTTCTGTTATTGTTATGTTTTGTCATTTCGAATGCATTTTTCAATTTCTCCAGAACGTTATCATGTTTCTTCGATTTCAGTTCAACTCTAAAAACACAACATAACTACAATTTTCAAGCTTATCATACTTGTGCAACGGTAACAGAACCGTCATAGAAAAACTTCTTTCTAAAAGAATATGTTGAATTGAAGTCGCGGCAAATTATGATAAATACGTCATTGTTGGCAAATATAAACTTACCCTTGCAAGCACTTGTTCTGCAATTCTATGGAAACAGTTGATTGGAGTTATTATTATAGTTCTGACAGCACTTTGGTGCTTAAGTGGTGGTCATTTGAGATCTCAAGAAAACAGAAACTCAGGAATTTCCAAGACCACCTACTACCTAGACTTTAAATTTAGAGAGAACGACCACTGTCTCCTTGAGAATGGTAAAGCATAAGGGACAGGCAAATATTTTTTTTCTCTGTGATTTAGTGCCTTAGGTAGCGCTAATCTTTTTAGCCTCTGGTGCTTATAAAAAAAAGCGTGTAGTACGTATTTTATCGAATAAACGCCCTCACTTGTATAAACGCCCCTCTCGAATAAACGCCCTCCCCCAAAATTTGATATATTCAATAAACCCTTCTCTTAAATAAACGCCCCCTGAAACAAGTCCAAAAGTAAATATACGCCTTCACCACCACCATCTGAACACGCACATTTCAAAAAACAAAGCTTTTTGAATAAGGATTTCATTCCTTTACACGGATCTTACAATACTGTTCCAAATTTTAATTTTTGTAATAAACGCCCCTCTTAATTAAACGCCCCTATAAATGGTTAAACTTTAAATAAACACCCCAGGCGTTTATTTTTTAAATACAGTAATTAATATTTTGCAGACTGTTATTTAGATTGTCTATCTATTTCATGCTATTTTACTCGAGACCGCATTTAAGACGCGGATATAACAGGAAAATAAGTGGTCACAAATTTTGCTGTTTGCATGATAAAACTACTGTTCCATATATACAATTGATTTAAAAATGCCTGGATAGTTTCCTGAATGAGCTCGACAAAAATACTTACCTTTCTCGTTATGATCTCTGTAATCTTGGGTGATTTTTTGCCATGGTGGCAAAACATCTGTAGGAGCTTTCATTTGCCATGAGTTGGGATATTTCCTAAATGATGAAAACATTGAGAATCATGACACAGTCAGGGTAGGTTCGTCCACTTCTTGATATTCGGTTTGCCGTACCTTTTCATCAGTTTACCGTTGACACTCATTCTCGACACAGCTCGAAACGAATGTTCAACTTCGTGCGTTGTGTTTTCGGCTCGGGATTCCAGGCGGGATGTGGCGAGCTCGTCCCATTTGTTTGGAGTAGGTACATACAAACCCGTTGGTGAATTTTTGAATTTTTGTTGAAATTGCCTATCGTATAAAATTCATGATGATTAAAGTCTCATTGGTGGTTTCGATTTTAAAGAAAGTGCAACCAGAATTTCCCGAATCAAGGCAAGCGTGAAATAAGATCAATTATAATCAGGGATTGAAAATCAGGGTAGGTTCGTCCACTTCTTGATATTCGGTTTGCCGTACCTTTTCATCAGTTTACCGTTGACGCTCATTCTCGACACAGCTCGAAACGAATGTTCAACTTCGTGTGTTGTGTTTTCGGCTCGGGATTCCAGGCGGGATGTGGTGAGCTCGTCCCATTTGTTTGGAGTAGGTACATACAAACCCGTTGGTGAATTTTTGAATTTTTGTTGAAATTGCCTATCGTATAAAATTCATGATGATTAAAATCTCATTGGTGGTTTCGATTTTAAAGAAAGTGCAACCAGGATTTCCCGAATCAAGGCAAGCGTGAAATAAGATCAATTATAATCAGGGATTGAAAATCAAACACATTTGTTCTACTTTTAATAATGTTATTTCTCTATTTTTTGTTGAAAGAGTAGATTCATAGCCTGCCTGTATGCATGTTACCATAAAAAATATCCTACCGTTTTCTCCCTGCATGAATGTTGGATGGAGTGAAGACCTACCGTTTTCTCCCTGCATGAATGTTGGACGGAGTGAAGACATCAGCGTGACTTGTACCTTCGTTTATTAGCGATGGAAGCAATCTATTACCTTTAAACTCGGCAACTTCACGAGGCGTAGATGGTAGAAACATCGAACGTCTGCTCAATCGATTTCCATGAGATGGTTCAATAAGAGGTCCACTGCGAAGCTGGTTTATTGTGTCGACGTTGAAGGGGACCTATGCGAGGAGGAAGCTAACAAAACGTTTAAACACAACAAATTTCCTAAGACGTTTCAGAAATTGCGAAAGAAATGTTTGAGCGAATTAATTCTTGGAGTAGGCGAGAATCCAATGGGAATCTTTTCATAAATTACATTAGAGCAGCAACATTTTAAACCTAGGACACACTTGGTAATCACCTCCATACGGTCTCCATGGCAACGGGACCAGTACCATCATCATAGTTTGTCAATCTTGGGAAAATACGCAATAAAAATTAATAAGATTAAAAAAGAGGCGATGGTTGCTGCTCTGTCGTAATATATAGTGGATATAGGGTATGATGGGTAATATGAATTACCCAGGGTTACCCAGACTTGCGAGATTCAACTGTGCCTGGTATCTGAAGCGAGACATTTTGACATGAAACACAAGTTCAAGAATTTTATGTGAAATGAAGAATATTATATTAAAAAAAGTAATAATAATGATAACCTTCGTTTTTAAATCTCTTATTCTAATGTTCTGCAAGATATTAAACAACGTCAGCAAGCAATTGAGTTTTTCCATGAAGTTCGATTTGTAGTGATATTTAACCGAACTAAAAACATTATCGGTAAAAAACATTAGGAATGTGCAACCGAAATATGATTTGAAGGCATTTCCTTTCTTAAAGACACAAGGAGGAGAGTTTTCAGTAGCTTTGTCCTATCAAATTTGCGAAATATACCTTCTTGATTTTCATGCCGAAATAATTACGATATTTACGACAGTTTATGGCTGCCAAGACTCAAGTATGGCAACTGATAGAATATATTTATCTAGACGGGTAAGCAACGCAATGATAACCGTTTATAGATGCTAGAAAATCTTTTCATCCATTTATCCCAATTACGTCGTTTCATACCGAGAAGCCTGGGCACTAATGTTTTGCTTATAGGGACAAATGAAAAAAAATGGTAGTCTGGAGCGGGAAATTTTGGAAAACAAATCTTGGAAATTTTATTCGAATTCTTCATAACCTTTAGCAGCATTATCTTTCTTGCATTTTACAAATAGAACTGAGTGATTTAGTGATTAGTGTCCAGGCCTCCTACTTATGAAACGACGTAATGCGGTTGCTTTTTAACAGGTGTGTGAAAAATTTGATTTTTCGGTGCCCAGAAATTTATCTTGCGCGATTTTATAAGTTTTGCACCTGTGTGAAAATTGAACGTGTGGGAAAAACGTGTGGGAAAGAGTTTTGGGCTAGTCAGTGCACTCTGCCTCGTTTTCAATGTTAAAACTGTTTCTTCTGATGGTAGTGCGCGAAACTTGGTGGGATTAAGGTTTTAAAAATCAAAGTAACGATTTCTTGAACTGTTGAATACACGACGCGGGAACACGCGGGAACAGTCAGGAAACTGAAGGAAATGAAAAAATGATTCCTCATCATAAGGTCAAAAATGATAGGTCGAAGTTCCCACCTGTGTATAAAAAGTGGTGTAGGCTAAATTTAAAATTCTTAAACCTTCGAATATATAATGGACGAAGGTCGTTTATTACCCAAAATATATAATATATAAATATATATAATATATAAATAAATTATATAAAATATATAATGGACACCACACACAATAGACTTACTGATCCGAATATTCTTCATAATGAATTTCATTGGATATTCCAGCTAAAGAATTCTCCATGGGATCTAGAATCAGCATGTCACGAGACATATTACTCTTTTCTTGAGCTTGAAGTAAATTTTTCTATAAGAAGAAAAGAATGTAACGTGGAAATCCGTCCCTAACTTCTTTTCTCAGTCGGGATCTTCGAAGAAGAGCCGGGATCGATCAACTATTGGCTGGAACGTGTGGAGAACAATGGGATAAAATCGGTTTAATGGTACTCGTACGGGTACACAAAAACATGGAATGTCTGTGTAATATCTCTCAATCTGATAAATTTTGAACCCGACGCATATATATGCTGTCTTTAAATTTATTAATAAAAATGATTTTTAAAGCTGAAAGGTCTGGAAATTCTGCTATTCCTTTAAAAATAATTAATACTTTACACTCCCCGTTTCACGTCTTGTATTGAACGCTTGAATCAAAAGAGATCTTAAGGAATTCTAAAACAAGATTATACCGGATTACCTGTTCTTGTTGGTCTCTTTGCATGCAGCTAGAGAGTGGCTGTCCAGCCTTGACGGATATCCGTCTGTTTTCGGATTTCTCCAAGCATTCTTTTATCAAGTTCATGCCGTTGGTGGCCGTTTCCAGTTTAGCGGCTGTTATTTTCGAAGAAAGTGTTAACGATGGATCTTGTGAAACCTGGAATATGAAAAAGAATTGTGTGTTGGGTTTTGTAGGGTGAAAAATATTGGTTTTCCATTTACCTTTTTTTAAACGTCAATGGAAGTAAATATTTTTGAATATGAATAATGATTGCCTACTTTATCACCATCGCTATTGTAACCTTCCACAACGACCTGTTCTGCTGCAGCACATGCTGGCGATTCTTCCGTCTAAAAAACAAACAATGATTTTCAAATCATTGTTTCAAAGGACCAACCAAATTTTCTTGATAATATTTAATTAAACTGGTTAAGTACAGAGCTTTTTATCCATTCACTTATTATCCATTCACTGTTCAGCCCAATAAAAGAAACAGTACTCGAGGCTTTGAGAAAATATATATTCACACGTTCAATGCCGACGGAAATTTCAAAATCTATAAAATTGATGTGTTTTGTTTCATAAAAATCGCTGCAACGGATAGTTACGTAGCACTGGTGACGCAAGAACTTGGATTGATTTTGAGTGAAATTTTATTTATTTACATTTTCTGAATGAGTCAAGCCTCTGTAAAGGCTTACATTCCGAGAAAGTCAACACGTCGAAACTGGCTACTATACTCGTCCTCGACAGGCAAATTGTTAAAACGTTAAATAAACGTTAGGTAAAGCAGATAAAATGCCAAATGGCGACAACATTTACACGGCTCGGAAAAAAATTCTTCTAGAACTTCTTGAATAGACTTTCCTAGTTAAGGATTCCTTGAAATTATAAAATCATCGATTAAATATATTATGATTTCTATCTTTGAAGCGACTACTTCAGGCTCAATTTTTAAACATTAGAAATATTCAATGCCATGTTGTACCATTCATTTAGTAGGAAGCACCCATTCGAGCGAAAACTGGGATTCATGTTATGAGCATTCGAAATTCGCGCCAAATATTCTGCTTAGTGGAAAACCTTTTAGCGAAAGGTAGAAACCTTCCAAACGAAACAACCATGAAAACTACTATGCAATCAGTGCCTTCCTCTTCCCTAACAAATCTCTTGTAGATGGTTTCAACAGACCTATCGAGAAACAAATCTCTTGTAGATGGTTTCAACGGACCTGTCCAGAAACATCTCACCGTTTCCATGTTGACGGAAATAGGAAACAACCGGAAATAGATAGAAGGAACAATCAATAGAAGTAACAAAAGAAGAAAAAATAGCGCCAGGTAACTCAGGCACTAACGCCCCCTCATACCATGTTATTACGATCAACCCTATTTGAACTTCACAAGTCTAATCTTCTTCCTATCGACCCCTAGAAATACCTGATTAAAAGGTATATTTTTCTTCCGTTTCCTCATTCTTTTTTCTTGCCTTACTTGTCCTTTGGTCCAGAATTCTCATCTCAACACCACTTTTGCATCATTGCTTTGAAATGTTGTCAGTTGAAAGCCCTGCCCAGTCAACTGTGTCCTTTGAAATTTTGTAGTATTTTGCTAACTCATTGAATGGATCAAAGAGGTTCTAAGTCTCCTCGATTCTGTAACTGAGATTGTAAGTTTGTTGTTGCCATTGACATCGAGGCCTGGTTGATAGTTGAGATGCAATTTTTTAAGGTTGGTGCGCCATAAAGAATTTTCACGTACAGTACACCGCAAGAAGATTGAATAAATATGTGACAAAGAATAAAACCTAGCTATTTGAACAAGGAAGATCAAAGATCAAATTTGAGGGAATATTTATAATTTTTAGGAAAAAAATTATTGAAATGGATATTATGTTCAGTATTGAGCTAAGCTACAAAAAGGCAGGCTCCAAGGTCAGGTGTATTTTCATTGTCCTCCCCTTAAAACAGAGAAAACAAGCGGACGTAACCTCATCAAAACACAACGTAAAAAAAACAGCAATGAGCGCAACAGCGACGACAACATATCATAGATATATCATATATACAATACCTTATTTCGAAAACCACTGCCAATCCTTTTCAAACTTTCTATGACAAGTTTTGTGGAATTCAACTGAACGTTTCCACAATCTCGATACGGGTGGTCGCAGCGCGCAAAGAAACCGCACTGCTTTTGATCACTACGTCGCTCTAACGTTTTCTTCCAATTATCTTCGGCTCGATACGACAGGAAAACCTTTCTCGATCTAGATTTAACTTTTGGTGGCGTATATTCCTCACAGGTATCGTGATAAATGTATTGACGAACATACTTTACGATCTCGTTGGAATTGGCTGAAGTAGCTGGAAGAGGTAACATATGTCCTGTCTGTGGTAGAGGTCCAGAGACCATTTTGATTTCTGTTTTTAAATCTTGAAATGAAGACATTGCAGTGCCAATAAAATTGACATCATGTTGAAAATATATCGACTTTCTATTCGATACAAGTTTTGATATTATTATTAATCCGTTTTTGATTTTCACATTTAATCTTAAAAAACGTCCATTTCTGTTCTGAAACTTTTGATGACTGGCTTCCTTTTTCTATTGGATCTACTTCCCTCCTGCATGATTCCGAAATTTCCGATAAATAATATAATAAGATTTTATTAATTCGGATATTTCCGATTGTTCTCAATCCGGTTTTTTTTGCAAGATTTATATAATAATAATAATAATCATTTATTTCGGCATATCCATTTACATGGTTCTTCATCCTATAATATATATCATTATATATATTTTTTTATTTTTTATTTTTTTATTAAAAAAGATGACGCTATCAAAAATTTACACAACACTGAGTTGCTTCGCTGTAGGTTTGTCCAACAGATATTTATATACTTTCGATTTATATTTCTGTATGTCATCCAGTAGGCTGATGTTCTTCGGCAGATCGTTGTATACCGTGGCTGCATTAGCAGCAAATGTATTTGCTTCCGATGGTTTGATTAATTGCAGTCCTACGTACTCGGTATTGTTTCGAAGTGCTCTTTGATCTTGTTTAAGTTGTACTTTTAAATAGGAAGGAAACGTTGGAAAGTGGATGGATTTGTAAACAAGGGTGGCAACTGAATAATCTAGGCGTTCTTGAACTGACAACCATCTGAGAGAGATGACGTCTGCAACTCTTGCATATCTATTTAAAACAAAGCTTGCTGACGCATTAAGGATTTTCTGAAGGCCAGATTTTTGGTAATGTGGAACATTATACAATAGCGTGTTTCTGTAGTCCAGTTTCGAAATGATTAACCATTGAATTAGCTGTTTACAAGTTTGTAACGGTACATAACGTTTGATCCTGCGTAATACATTTATTGTTCCAAAACATACCTTTAAGAGTTTATCAATATGAGCATTCCAATCTAAGTGATCATCGAATGTTATACCAAGTAACTTGCAAGTATGTACAGTTGTGATTTGTTTGTTTTCACATGATATAACAAGATTTGATGGTTGGTATTTCCTTCGTTTCGATGTGAACAGCATGCACATGGTCTTTAAGATTTCTTTAAGATCGTCTTCGATTTCTTTTTTTGCTTTATGGATGGTCTCAGGCTTGCAGTGCCGGTATAAAGTCGAATCGTCAGCGTATTGAAGGCTTTTTTAATTTTGGAGGATGTTATTCATATTTGCCACATACAAGTTAAAAAGCACTGGTCCTAAAATAGAACCTTGTGGAATTCCAAATTCTATGTTCTTTAAACGAGATTGTTTGTCAACAATTTGTACATAATGGTATCGGTTGGTTAGATAGTCGGCGGTCCAGTAAAGGAATGATTTGAAAAAGTTCAGAGGATGCTTTTTTGTTATAAGGTTTCAAAGTCAAGAGTATTGAAAGCTTTTGAATAGCCGGTGAATATGGTCATGGTTAATTTTCCATGTTTCGACGCTCGCAGAATGTCATCTCGGAATTTTATTAATAAACTGATTTTGTAGAGTGTTTTTTCCGAAAACCAGACTGCGTTTCATTGTTAACAATTTGATCTTTAATAAATTCTTGGAGTTGGCTGAGTACTAGACGCTCATAGATTTTTGACAGATATGGTAATGCTGAAACTGGTCTATAATTTGACGGTGATAATACCTTTGGAACCGGACTAATTCTTGCAATTTTCCAGACGGATGGAAATGTTTGGTTACAAATAAAGTTACTGATGATGTGAGTAAGAGGGGATGCTATATAAGTATGCGTAGGTTTAATGAGATGGGCTGGTATATTATCATAGCCTGCTGAACAGTCATGCCGAGTCTTCTTTAAAGCATCTATCACGTTTTGTAGAGAAATTTGGCGTAGTTTGAATGAACTGCAGCTGCTTTTTGGTAAATTAAAAATGGTCGATTTAATTTCATTTCGAGTTTTGGGTTTTGCCAATGCGATACGAGTTGCTGTTGTGTTAAAGTGATTGTTAAGTTTATCGGGATTTTCTTTAATGGCTTTGAAATTGGGGTTTAAGATTCTGTGGAGAATTTTCTATATAAACAGGATTTTCAATAATAATCTGATGCTGGTGGCAAATGTTTTCTTTGCAACAGAAATAATTGCGAGACCAGTCTTATCGAATTTGACTTCCAAAAAATCGTGCTTTGTGCTGTAATTGGGAATATGCGAGATTGATATTTTTGGAATTCTAGAATAAGTTTTAAAAAATGCAAGCCTAATTTTTCAAGTACCGACGCCCATGATATCGACGCCCTATTCTACTTTTCTTTGCATGCCACTGTGTTCAAACAACATAGTTACAAAAAGTGACTCATTCTTGTGACTATGGTTCAAATAAGAAAATTTTATTAAAACATAAACTTCTTTTCATATTCCTGGAATTCCAAATTCCAATCGTTCTGCCGAATGCCCAGATTTAAATGTAATTTTACACAAGGTGTTTGTTTTACAAGATAACACTCGCCATAATACAAAAATAAGGAAAAATGTAAAACTTACCTGAAACCTTTTGAATTCATGAACGAAATAAAGAACAGCTTAGATATTCGTTTGATGGTACACACACAAAAAAGAAGAACGTAACGTAAATTATTAATGGCGGTGGATTTGAAGTTTGAACAGGAATCGTTGAGAAGAGACGAAAAAAACCAGTGGGAAGAAACATAAAACAACACATAATTTGAAATCAGTTTTTCTTACTCTCTCATTATTCAAGTAAATAAAGTTATAAAAATAAACCCATTAGCCAAAAAGTTCTTCAAGTTCCCATAATCTGTGATTGAAGTTTATAGGTGCACACTGAGTTGGTATTCATTACAGATTATGGAAATCTCCTCCTACTTCAATGTTGCACTCATTATTCAGACGGGAGAGTCGTCTTCCTCCCTCTGAACATGAGTGCAGACAGCAATGCTTCAATCAATGTATAATTCGCAGTAAATCAACCTTCCACTTTATAATAACCGTATTAATAATAATAATAATAATAACCGTATTAATAATAATAATAATAATAATAATAATAATAATAATAATAATAATAATAATAATAATAATAATAATAATAATAATAATAATAATAATAATAATAATAATAAAATCAGAACCAGATTAACAGGCAAAAACCGTTTACATATCCGGTATATGCCGAAGTACTCATGCAACAAACTATGAACGGTATTTATTTTTTTGAAAGAAAAAACGAAAACTACGGAATTTAACTCGCGTGGTTTGTATTGAGAAGACGAACTTTTTGCATAATGCCAGAGCCTTGTTGATTTCTTTTTTTGAGAAAGCTATAAAATAGAAGGAAGAGAGTTTCTACATTCCATATAATCGAGATAATAAAAATCGTTTTTTTTTTTCCCGAGAGTTCTTTTTTCCTCACCAGCAGACAGTAAATAAACCTATTCCAATTATGGCATATTTATAAAACTTTTATATATAAAAAAATCCCTTTACGTTCGTCCCAGTTCTAACAAACAACACGGAGGTGGGGTGTGCAAACATGATGATGCCTCGTGACTAAAAAAAGGTGCGAACCATTAAAGGAACAAAGCAGCACTTCGACGAACCAAATCGATCATAAGGACAAAAATCATTACATGGGTTAGTAGTGTTTGTATTCGCGCTGGAAGTGTGATGATCAACAGTAGTGCGAACACCAAAATATGCCATGAAAATATAATACAATAGGGGGGAAATTGAAAAATGCTTGACTGTGATAATTAAACTATCGCGCAACACAAGGAATAAACAAAAAAGAATCATCATGACGAAAACCACGTCTACCCTGAAATAAACAACAACAAACAAACAAGATAAGTTGCAAGTATCAAAACAAAATGCAAGCATCACCAGGATACAAAATGGCAGAAATAAACATGTTTTAAGCATCACTGAGTTGTTTGAACAAGTATCACGACACTCAAATTTTCTGCCAATTTGACAAAAGAATAAAACTGAAAATATGGAGCTACAACACGGCGATCATGTGTTTTCTGTTTGTTTACTTTTCCCTGGTGGCCGTAGTTTTATCGCATTTCAAAATGCACAAGGCATTTTTCTTTTGCTGTACTCAGCGAATTTGCAGACCAGCTGGAGAACCACTTTGAACGTGCTCGACGTTTTAAGAGCACAAGAAAACGAAAGAGAAGGATTTTTCACAACGTTAGAGAAATATTTCTACATGGCATGTGGTAGATTAAATATTATCTATTAACTAAAGTTGTATTATTATTTTAATATAGCCAATTTGTTATGAAAAATAAAGTTTCTGTTGTTTATATAGCTCTTTTTATTCATTTTATTTTTCTCTCTGTTCATTTCTCTTCACCTTAAATTTTGGTACTGCACCAAAAGTCTGAAGATCACGTGATTCATGTCGTAGCTCCTTTAAAGTTAATTTTATACAGTTCCAGCTCACATTGGAATAAAGTTAGGAAGAAACTAAATTTTACTGATGCTTATAAAAACATTGTATATAAAAAAACGTTTACATTGAAATATCTTTTGAAACAATATTCAGAATTCAGTGGAGATGGTGAACTGCTTATAGAAAACCCTGATATTGAACACTGACCTGGAAAATTATTATGTTCTAGTGGTGTCAGGAACTGTTACCCGGTGGCTCTTTGCTATTTAACGTTAGCGTGATCTCCTTCGGAGAAGTTGTTTCATCACCACTGTTTTCATTGTTCGTTAGATCGATACCACTAGGTGTTGAGTATTTTACGTTATTTGATGCTTGTTCATAACCACCTTTCGATTGCATGGATGTTTGTACTTGATGTACCTAGTGGAAAGTTGAATATCCATCGAAGAGAAAGCTGTGCAACACATGGATCGAAGTGTTTTTTGGGAAAATGTTTTAAACGATATTTAGAAAAATGTATACATCAGTAGAAAAGGCGTCTTGAACCCCCAGTCAAAAGTAATGATAGCTGGAGATGAGCTTGCTTTACCAAAACATCATTTTAACAGAGTAGGTCAATAATTGTCAAAAATCACAATGTGACCATTCAGATTGTCAGGTTGTCTTCCAGATTGTTGGAGCAGAAACCTCTCTCTTTGGTAGACATTAAAGTTATACCAGCAGTAAAACGAAATGAAAAATGAATAACTTACATCGAATACTGTAGCCACTTCCCCTGATCCTATATGGCCAGTATGCTACGGTAAGAAAGATAGTATTGTGATATTCACTGGTCACTGTCTTGCAGTAACAAATGTATACAGTCTATAGGAACTTTCAATTTGTCCTTTGCATATGCTTAAATTATTATTAACTATTTTACTATTTTTGGTATACTTACTTGAAAATTTGTCGGCAAACCAATTTGTGATCGATCAATTTTTGGCCTTCGCCTCTGAAAAAGTTGGAAAGAGTTGGAAAATACTTTGATGTAGTCCACAGAAAATTGAAAAAACAATTATTTTAAAAGATCATCAAAATCAAAAATGAAATGTTGAAAATAGATTACATTTAACTACGAAAAATTTGGTTGGATAAAATTGGGACAAAATAATTTGGTTGAAGTTACTTTGTTCAACTTTTAACTATTTGGGTGTGACAAATTTTAGTCCAACACAAATTTAGTCCAATTCTTAATCAAGTTTGGCAAAAACTAATATTTCCTGAAGCTTTCTATACAAACATATTGAGCATGATAACTTGTGAAATTTTGAAGCGTTCAGGATAATTTCTGGTTTAAACTTTAAAAATTTCAACTTTACTCCTGCCATCTTTTCTGTGATTCCTGTTTATCCCGTGATCCCATATTCATTACAAGTGTTTGGTAATCTACGAGTCGTTTGTCCATAAAAATGATCAGTACGACCCTCAATGAAGAGATCAAGTCAAATCTTTAAACATATGAACCAAGTCTTACAATTAATTGCATTAGTTTCTAAGATAGTTCCACCTCCAAGCTTATTTTGAATGACTTAAGTTGCCTCGTGCAAGATCTCAACAACTTCAGAAAATGAAAAAACATACGTCAGAAATTCCAGAGAATCCCAGCAGTTAATGTTTCAGTAACTCATTACGAAATGAATAAAATTATGAATTAATTCTGAAATATAATGTGGTATATATGAAAACAAACTTTTTTTATTTAAAAACTATATATAAGCTTTTCATACTTCTGTAGATCTTCAGGCAATATTAAATATGGCTGCATTTTTCAATAATTATGCAATATATCATTTAAGCATAAACTTAAAATAAAAGGAGCATTGCCTTTGGGATTTTAAGGAAAAAACACCGCACAACTTTTGAGAGAATAAACAAGTTACAAACAGATGGTATTAAATAGCTTCTTTTTATTCTACTTTTTTTTGTCAGTATCAGTATAACAAAACCTCAATCATTAAAGCATGCCATACAGTAAAGTAATGTTTACTTTGCTTCTTGAATGAAAAATAAAATAACACTATAAAGCTTGAAAGAAACTTTACATGTCAGCATAATTAGCTTCCACAAAGAGTGTCAATTCAGCAGTTTTTTTCTTAGTTTTTAATAATCTTTAAGGTATTAACAGTGGGTAGAAAACCTTGAATGTTTTTACCAAATTGGTTATATACTTTGCATACGTGATATTTGGAATGATCATTCAAACTTATCATCTAAAATATGAAAATCAACATGCTATGTTGGTGAGAAAATATGACTAGCTGATGTTTTTTTTAAATCGAATCTGGCTGATTTTTTAAAATTTTTAAAACTTTAAACGTTGGTAATTTGTATTCCTCAAGTTGGAAAGTCATGCAACTTTGGCTTTTAGCCAATGCAATTGGTGTATTCTTGGAGGAAAATAAACAGTGTTATCAAACAATGTTCCAAAACATTTTTATGCAAGTCATGGAATAAATTCAGGTGAGTGTTCTGTTTCCCTCCAAAGTGACATCATGCGGGCTTGAAGAATATATTTTCAATTCACAGAAGAGGCCATTTTCAACTATTTTTCTCTAATGAATCATGAAAAATCAAATCTATAAAAATTCACTGTACAGTACATGAAAAATAAAAGTATTAGCAAAATAAAGTCGCATCAGTCTACTACTACCTACAGGACCTTGCTTCTCTCAAATCATTGTGGGGCACTTAAAGTTTAAACCATTTTATGTTTCATTTGTAATCTTACTAAACAGATTTCCATTGAAAAGCAATTATTAATAAGTGATTGCATGTTCATCTTTCTTGTTGAATATTGTTAAAAACACTTGACTTGGAATTTTCACAAAAGGCCTTTTTGAAATTTAAAGATTCAGAATATCCTGAGAATGAAAACAATGAGATTTTGATGGATCGCTATATACAGACTAACAAAGCGGGAAGTAACCAAAGTAAAACCAAGGTCACTTTAGTTATAAAAACTGAAAAATAAAAAGAACAAAAACACAAATCTTAGAATTAATGTTCAGCAATATACATACCGGTGGTGGCTGCTCGTCAACGCAACACGGGAAACAAAACATTACTAAACTCATCTTGAAAGAAAGCTCAAGATTAAAATTAGAAAAAATACTAAAACGTTCAATTAAATTAAAATCCTCGCCCTTTTTCCATCTCCAGTATATTTATGCACAACATATTGTAGCAGCCATAATGGTCTGCATCTTACCGTTGAGTAATACTACGGCCGCAGCGATAAGGAGGGTCTCTGGTCACTAAAGTGATTTAATTATTTGGAAAAATAAACAGTTCCACACTGCTTTAACACATTGAAATTCCAAGAAAATATTTTTAAACAAATAAGGTAAGACTTGTATCGAAATTCCTAAGTGTACAGAATTTGGAATTTACATTAGACAAAATTTTGTCGGGTCGTCGCTGTTATTGCCCGTTTCCGTTTTCGGAAAAAAACGGATTTGAGTTTCATGTTTTGTGGATGGTAACTTACCCCTGGAGAGGTTGGTGGGGGATGGATATATAGGGATATAAATCAAGAACGCTCAATTTTTAAGCTAAAATTGGTATTGTTTTTAGGAAGAAGATATAATGAATTTCTGTTTCATTTAATATTCAAATACATTCAAATCAATAAACCTTTGTCTCCCCGAGATGAAAATGCTTCTTTTACGGAGGACCTGCGTTTTTTAAATCTCTCTTTCTACTTGTTTTTCCAAATAAAAAAAAAGAAGATAATTAATTCTTCAAAACGCGTCTAAAAGTTAAATCTAAAAGTAAACAATCTGTCACCTCTCTTATAAAGTCTCACCTTTAGAAATTTCATACTTCTTCTTGTGAGAACAAAATGTGAAACACAGCCTTTTAAAAATAATTTCCCAACAACGATTGGATAAAAACATCTCGGATCGGTGTTTATTTTGAAATTATCATTTTGAGTAAAAGCAAAACGAACTAGAATTATTATAAGGAACTCTTCTAGTTTTAAAATCCCTAGTCGATAAATATTTGTTTGAAAAACTTTAGTTGCAACATCAGATCAGGAAGCGAATTGTTTGCTGTGATAACTGAAATGGTATAATGTTTTTGTCAAGTATTTTGCATGGCAATTAAATGGAAGTCAGTTTATTTTGATGATAAGGCACGGTTTATATTATGAATAATGGAAGATGATATCAAAAAAAATTGTATGATTTCTTCAGAAGAGTCAAAAGTTATCATACTTTAATTTAACGAATTTCTATTTTTCTCATATGAACTTTAAATGAACAAACATTTGAAAAAAAATCTAATGTCAATGTTGGCAATTTGCAGTAAGTTGCAGTAACGCCAAATATTGACTTATTTATCTCTTAACTCTTTAACCGGGTTGTTATAGCAACACTTTCATTCACTGCCCAACAGACATCACAGCGCGGAAATCCTTTAGAATCAAGAATAATGATGACCTTTGGTTTTGAATATGCTGCTGACAGGGTTGAAGTAACGCAATGCCCCCCTCCCCCCAAAAAAACAACAACAAAACAAAACAACAACAACAAAAAACCCCAAAAAACCGTCAGTGTAAAAAAAATTTTTGTTGTAGAAAATAAATTGCGTTTTAATATATATTTTATTAAAAATACAATAATAATTCGTAAGAAATGCCAATACAAGTGTGATCATAACTGAAAGGTTTATAACTGAAAATAAAATTTACTTTGTGTAATATTGTAGAGGATGTTGAAACGGTTAAGCGTGAAAAGTAATCGACCGTTATGCTGTTATTTCATCTTTGCATCCGTTCAGTTTAGAAAAAGAGAGACCACTGTATACTTAAAGGGTCAGGAAGGAAGATCATAATAAAAATAATGCATAAACGATCGATGATTGATATAAATAAGTGGCAGATCCATAATAAGTGAGATTACAAAAAAGTTGGATGTATATACAAGCTGATGTGAAAGAACACCTGTCAACTAATAGCATGAAACTGTCTCATTGGTTTGGTATAGCTTGAACGAACACAGGTGGTTTCGAAATAGTAACATTTCTGTTCGTCCACAAGTAAACGTTACCGGTTGTGTCTGCGCTGAAGAAATGGAGAGGATCCCAAATTGAAAACGACAATCTAAATACAGATGGAAAACTAAATGACGCAATCTGTGTTAATAGAAGTCAATAGATGCGAAGTAGATCAATGACGTACGATGTGACAGGTTCGTCTGTAGAAGTAGCTTGCATACTGCGTAGCGGTTGTAATGTCCAAGTGTCCCACATTCTGTAAGAGAAAAGGATAGAAAACATAGAAATATTTTTGTTCTTGATAATCAAAACTAATCTGAGACTTAGATACTCTAAATGTTGTCAGACGTGCATGATATTTTACATGTTGACCAAATGTGAAAAGACGTCTAAATTATTATAATCAGATATTAATATTATCATCGATTCAATAGTGTTGGAAAGTGTGGATTTCTTTTCATTCTTCATTGCATAAAATTACACACAAAAATCCTCACCTGATCATACCACTTTCCATTCCGGCAACAATGACGTTAACAGCGATACCGTCGGGTAAAGACGAAAACGCCAAACAATTTACAACAGCGTCTGTTGTGATATTCCCCACTGGTTTGGCGTTAACAGTCCACATATAAATCATACCTTTACGTTCTAGAAAAGAGGTAATGATATAAATGCACTATTGTTTCCGTGAACCAATCTCCTTTGAATACTCACATACATACCTGCGTTGCATGCAGTGGCAACGTCTCCTGTTGCATTGCTGATAGCTACGCAATCGAGACTTGTCTCGTGTTTGGTTATACTTCGAATGTAACAAAGCCTAGTGAAGAAAATATAGAACTTGAGGGGACTGGTAATTAATTTGGGCAATTCATTGCCATAAGACGTGATTTTGCTTTCTCGCTTGGTATTCGGAGACGAGACAAAACAGCTATGTGTATCTAAGCTAACACTTAGATACTGTAATACCTGTTTAAATCCCAAATTATCGCTGTGCAATCTTTCGATGTCGTGACGGCTATACTATACGACTGACACACCTGGATTGACGTAATAGCGTCATCGTGACCCAAGAGATTTTGCTTCGCTCCAACCACACTCAAGGAAGGCTAAACAGCAAAAAGGGTGAGGACCGCGTCAAAAAAATGTTTGAAGAATATTTGAAACAACAGAGAATATCGAAACCCAAAACTCACTCCATCAATGGAGAATCGAACCGGCCATGCATTCATTACTCCAGACGTGCCACCGATCAAAAGAATTTCTAACCCAGGTACGTACTCACAGCACGTAACATCATCCGGGCGCATCGGATTGAAAGTAGTCTTCATATTGGTGTAAGAGGAATGGACTCGAAGTAGCATATCATTGTAACCCCACGTCAACAAACCGATACGATGATTGATTTGGTCGAGATTCGACTTCGACAAGACGCAAATATTACTGCCGCACATGTATGCCGATAAATTATAGGCTGACGTGATTATCTTCTTGGTGGTGTATGTAAGGTTCTCTACCCATAACGTGACTGGTGATGGGTGACTTGGCGAACCGCAGTAATTCCCCCACTGTAAGCCAGTAACAGAATGAATGGGCGAAGAAAATGATAACCCGCAATGCATCGAATCCACAACTTCTTTGTCTTTGGGGAAAACCTTGTTTTCAATAGTAGAAGGAAAAATGTCCATTATGGTTGGCGTTAGCGATTGCTTGGAAAATCTTTTGGGATGTGCTGAGGTGAACAATTGGAGCGGTGTTTGACCGTATGTTTCGATCATAGTTTGCAGTGCTCGACGATGAATCTTGTCCTTTATAGCGTTTACATCAACACCAAAATACGTCTAAAAGTAGCATAGGTACATAATATCATCGGAACCTAGAGCAGGGAGATATTGGGAGATATTCTTGCTTGGATTTCGTTGTTAGGAGTGAGAAAGAGATGAGGGGAATGGTTACACGTTTTCAGATATTTAATAAAGATGATACTGCTTCTTCATACGTAACGTGGCTGAACATGGTTGCTATACTTCGAGGGAATGAATTACCTCGTTTGTACAACTAAAGAATTTAAAAACACCGTTTCGATAATAAAAAAAAAAAGGATCTAAGCACAACATCAAAGTTTCGTTTACCATTCGAAAGGATTGAAAGGAAATAAATCCGTTAGTACATGCCAGTTTTACCGGCATCGTTCGCTTTATTAAAATTTTAAGATATGTTACAGCAGTTGAAATAAACAGTAAAATCTCAGGTGTTTACACAATCTCATTCGGTTGAAAAGATGTTTCAACTTACTGCAGGGTGAAAGACGTTGGTGCTTTTGATAGCAGCCGGTCCTGTCTGTTTAAAACCAAACACTAAGTCAATCCAATGATGAAGGTTGGCTGAAACATGCGCTGACTCTAATGCCTGAACAAATGGACAAATAAAAACTTTAGTAATGCACGACAAGTAAGTTTTCTTTATACAGAATCTTATGATCCAACTTCATATATAAAGCAACATGTCCTTACGATGTAAGAGTTGGGGAAGATAGAGGAAAATAAGCCGAGCAATGTCCTTGCAAACATTCTATACAAAATCTTGGTATTGCATGAATTTGGATTTTGTCACTAATTTCCTTGTATTTTATTTATTTTGGTATTTTTATTTGTTCACATTATTTATTGAATATTGTAAATAAGTGTTTTTAATTAAAATTTAGTTCAATTAGCTATAAAGCTTATATAATATACTTCATAAACAACAGGTTTTCAAACATCAAACTGTTTAAGCAAGATAATGTTACACGTACGTCAAGGAAAATTGACAGAAATATACCTGCATATGGATGAGTAAGAACAACCTTGGATCACCATCGCACCATTTGGGTAGAATGACGTCATGAACACGTTCTTTAGTTTGCCGAAGGCCCATATCAAACTCTACATGAGAATATATCAAAATGGCCGGTAAATAAATGTTTGAACAGTCTCGTAATAGAACAGCGCGTCCACACGAACATGTATTTGAAAAAAATAATACCTTCTCCATTTAAAAGGAATTCTTGCAAGAAGAAAAATTCTGGAATGAGTTCTTTGACGTCAGTACTGCTAATGAATGACGATAATTTCCATGTTGTCGACATCGAATGAAATGTTCTGTCGGGTATGTCGAACTGATTGTCTAAAAAACACAACAAATTCGAGAATATGTATCGAATATGTGCATAGAATTAACCTGATATAACACACAAACAAACAAACCTTGGTATTGCAGAAACATGCTTGTGAAGGGCGGAAGGCGTACAAGGAAATGTAACACAGTGCCGCTATTTGAATAATGTGAACTGTAATGATAGGGCGGTGTGGCGCTCTCGTCGCCATTCAAATTACGATGTTCATAATCGGTTTTTAAGTACTGCAAAAGAAAACAATGCTGTCAAAACTAGCAATCTATTCAACAACAAGATGCAAACCAACACTCAAAATTAGGTGGATTTCCCTAATGTTTAAACAGTTAAACGCTGTGTCATGGCCTTATCAAGTTTCGCCTCGTTTTCAATATCATAATTGATAACAACTCCATCGGGGAATTCGATCGGGGAAAAAATCGGGGAGTTGAAATAATAGGTGACTATTACTAAGTAATAAAATTATGAAGTCATTAAAACAATAGAATGCATAGAAACGAGGCGAAAATTGATAATGCAGCCATAATACCTGGGCTAGAACAGATATTAAAGGTCTATTGGCGTTAAACTGCAACGATTTTAGAAAACATTAGGCGTTGACGGAAAACAATTGAATGAAGCGCTGCTTACATTATAATTTTCAACGTATCTTTCCTCTTTACTTTTATCTTGGCATGCGATTGTTTTTAACAGGTTTCTAAACTCGAGAACATACACAAAATATCAATAATTTTATGAAAGACGGCTCCTTCACTCTGTCCACAAAACATAGCGCAGAACAGTATCATTGAACAAGACAACCCCACTGAACTCTCTTCTCGTCAATATACCTTTTCATAAATTACGTCATACTATCCAACGCCTCGTTCTCAAAAGAAATGTGTAACAATCTAACAATCATCATAAAAAAATCTTTCCCTGAGGTATCGTTTATTTTTGTAAACGACGTAAAATGTCATTATTATTCATTTTGAAAACGAGGCGAGGATACTGTCAAGTAATTTATGAAATGGTCTACAACAACAGCTTAGAAAAGACTCGTGCAGTATTCTTACAGTCTATGACTTTTATACACGAAGTTCCGTGTATTTGAAGTGGACACTCTGCTTTAAGTTGCAAGATTTACGAGTACGCCGTTTGAGTACATTATCAGCTGAAATAAAAACTAAAAAAACGCCTCCACCACACCTGTATGAGTTCGGTTCAGAAAGGTCCAGAATGTCACAATCGTAGTCTGCTAGGATGAAAGGAAACACAGGGTATTGCATCAAATCATTAAACGAACGACCAGCTTTCTTATTCAATTCCATTAAGTATTCGAAATTTGTGACGTTGCCATCTTTCCATCTAAAGTATCAAATTAAATCAATCAATCAATCAATCAGTCAATGAATCAATCAAATAACCAACGTAATATGACCATCCTGTGAACTACATTATAGTTCAATTAACAATTTCTCCTCCTCACATAAGTTTATGGTGTAAACCTTACAAAGTTTGTCTGGGTCAGTGAGGCTAGAGTCAGGCTATGCCTCGTTCTTTCAAACATCTTAATTAGACTTTTCAACCTGAAATTCTAGCGAGGGGAAATGGTCAGTTAAACCATACTCTTACTCCATATTAGAACGTATTTTTTGTCCTGGATGTTCATTTCTGAATTTGTGGATTTACACTTTGGTAATAAATAAGTGTTTAAAACTCTTATAGTATTTATATATATAGATATATATAAATAAATAAAAATGAAATATATAAAACATGATAAAAAAAAAGGTTCGGTTGTTGACGTATATTGAATAGACCTTTCACCGAGTTTCTGTTTAAACACCGTATCATGGCCTAGTCAACAAGTTTCGCCTCGTTTCCATGCAAATTATTTCGGAAGGTTCATTATATGCTCGCTATCCTTATGATTCACAACTGCGAAGGACAGGAAATAAATAAGACGCTAAATTTTCGTATATACAATGGTATTTAAATCTCCTATTCTGCGTTCCGACTTACGTCACTAATTATTTCGAAATAATTAAATCTCGCTACTTTGGCTGTCATGATGGTTCAAATATCCTGTTACTATGACTTCCGAATTCCCCTTTCGCACACTAATAGTTTTATTAGCCTCAAGGTGATTGTGGTTCATAATGCACACAAATAAAACAAAGCTTGTATGCTTCACAGCAATTGATTATCCTCTAGATGGTTCCAGTCATAAAAGTTGTGACGAAACACCGGAACACAGAATATATATAATAGTAAAGATTTCTACATGCAAGTCCATGATTCCCAGAATCCTACTGCCTCAGTGGCCCAGGGACTCGAACCAGTGATAACTGGTTTCCCAACACTGGATCTTATCCACCAGAACACGTCAACGGCATAGTGAAGATAGACAGATCTATCTTGTCATGAGAAAGAAAATATAGATCAACTAAAACAGCAAACTGTAGAAGAGAAGACCCAGTGGGCAAAATCGTCAAAAAGTGTCTGTGGAGGAGGGTTTTCTATAGGAATGGCATGCAATATCGCCTGCTGTTTCAATAAAAAAACACTCATCCACAGAGACTTTTTGAAGATTTTGCCCAATGGGGAAGTGATTATTTTGGATATTTGATTATTTTTACGGGGTTTTTTTCGGAACTCTTTCATTCAAACCATTTCAAAACCTATTTTTAGGGAAAGGTCCTAGGTTTCCCTAAAACTACAAAGTCAACGAGTGATTGGAATCCGAATGTAACACGTCGGAATTTTTACGAGGTACTTGTAATACATTCAAATGACATTTGTCTTGGGGAACAGCACTCCGTGACACAAACAAAATCTCATAGACTTTACGTCCATACAAGACATACATCTGGCCGTTGTTAATGAGTCCAAAAATTACCATATCGACAAACGCTCTGTATTTGGTATCTGCATAGCTCTCATGGACAGGTAGTCGAATTAATATCAACACCAATGTTAGAAACATCGAGAGAACGACAGAAAGAGTTTCGTTGAAATACTTCGGCAGCTTCCTAGCACGTACAGCCTGCACAATGGAAAATAACGACAACAGGAATATATAGCTCAGTTGTACGTTCATGTGAGAGTTGGTGTCGCACAGCATTTGACGTATTAGTACGTGTCGGTTGACGTGGATAATAACAGCTGCTCTATTCAGTGTAAACAGAGCAACTAATATTAAGATTTCGATCAGCAGAAGACAGGATAAGATGAAGATTTCGACAGTTTCTGATACGAAGGATTTACCTCTTGAAAGTGTGCGATTGGCTTCGAACGCAACTAGAAGTTGTTGAGTCCTTTTTAGTGTCAGTGACGTAATCATCGTTAAAAAAATCCCGACGCACGTCACCTGAACGATACATTTGGTAGTCGTCAACTCGCTTAAAAAGACGTACGGTAGAAGAACGGAAAACACAAGATGAAGGAAGAGCTGAACGATGGAAGTTTTGAAACTCGAACATCTCACTAAAGGTGTGTTGCGGTGTTTGATGAACAAATACAACGTCAGGATATTGAAAAGCATTCCACAAGCTATTATTGAAACGATTACCACAATCACTGCCTTGTTGTCGAGAAGTAAATGAATGTCTACATATGGATCAACACAAGCAGTTCGCATTTCATTTGAGACGTTATCGCTACGACACTTTTGGCACGTCATGGAGCCAACTTGTGGTTTTACGTAGTTCGGCTTACATTTTATGCAATGCCACAAGTATGTTTTTGTCCATAGTTCGTTAGCAGACACTTTTTGTATCGGCTGTGACCCAGGTGAACACATGGGAATAGCACACTGACCAAAAGGCAAGAACAAATGGGCCATTTTACTTCCTTTGAATTTCAGAAACCTGGTTGTGGTCAAACTATGAAGTAGGGACCGGTATTTTTCAGGAGTCATTTCTCTCAATCTTCTCCACGGTTGAGACCACCACAAGACAATCGTGAGAGATTCGATATATTCATCCGTAAGCGTTGATCTCTGGTCAAACATTTCTAGCAATTTGGAAAACGGAATGTTCAGTTGTGTAATGAACCTGGCTATCCACGGATCAGATGCTATTTTCTTATACGAATTTGGTTTTACAAACTCTTTCAGACGGCTGTAGGTGAAACGTGTATCTAGCCTTCGTAGTGAATATATAGGATGGAAGATGGCCACCATTCCTTGTAGGGTTTTAGAGCTGGCATTAATATTTCGTTTTAAGTCAAATTCTTCATCGGAGTACCAAAACCATGATTTGTCGTAAATCTTCATCCGGTCAATTATTCGGATGAAATTCTGACGATCTTTATGTCGAGCCCATACAATGACAGTAGTCAAACCAGCTATCTTTTTTATACGTCGGGCTATCTGTCTCAAACCGGTCCTAGTGTTGCTTATCCCAGATGCTTTGATCAAGCATAGATTCTGATCTTGAAGTACATTCCATAGTTTAGTCTGATGCAGTGCGGAGACACGGCTGTGGTTTGAGTCCAAATCGATGAAAGCAACAAAAGACCTGTTAGCAGCTATGATACGCTCCTTCATTTCGAGAATCTCGTCGTTCAACAACTTATAGCTCGAATGAAACAAGTGATGCCAGGAATGATACGCCGGTACGATATTCGTCTCAGCAAAAGCAAAGTAAGGTAGACCATGACCAACTAACAGATTGGCAGCTAATTTCGTTAAACCTGCCGACATGTAGGATAGAACAGCAAGAATATTGGACGCATAAGTCGAACAGTTGCATTGTGGGATAGATTTGTGTGGTGAACGAATCGCTTCTTTACCAAATACAAAAAGATCGCTTAACAAAATCTCCGACATTATATTCGACAACAATGTCGCATTTTCGCAAACATCATACGATATAAAACCAATTTCAACATGACGATTCAGATAATACTGTCGAGCGACAAAATAACGCAACTTCAAATGCAGTCGTATTGCATTTCTGTCGAGTGTGTGATTGGAAGTTGACATTGAAAACAAGCCAATTATATAGAACTTTCCATGCTGAAACACTGAAGGTTTTGATAAACATTTCGAGTGGCATAGCACGGAAGTTAAGGTTAACACTGTAGTGAAGACAGACAACCTCGACATTTGATACTTTCCGAAATGACAAGCCAATCAAAATAAAGAATTTCCTGGTTGCTTTTGTAACAACAGTAACAGTCGATATGTGATTAACCATATCTGTTCAGTTGTTATTCATTGTGTTTACCTTAAAACACCTGGTCAAACACTCCTTAGTAACATATCTAATATCGTTTATTAACAGACGAGATATTAAATGTAAATGATTCAGTCTTAAAGTCTGATACGGTGAATTTTTGGGTCAATTTGACTTAAAAAAATCATTTTGCCATTAACAACCTCACCTGTTTGTCAGTGTAACTAAATCGGTCGTCGTGGTAACTAGATTGGGTAATTCCCTTGCTTTTAATTGCTCATAGACCTCTTCACGAGCCTAGTGAAATAAGTTTGTCGAAGTAATTATCACATCTTCGAAGGGATGGATTGTCGTAAGCACAAAAAAAACATCGATAATAATATTTGTTCCAAGCCCACGCATACTCACTTTGAGATTCTCAAAAGCAAGAAGAAATGTTCTTCCAGAAGTCAAGAAGATCTCCAAAGCATTATTCTAAGAGATGACAAAAAACATATTACATACAATATATTAGTATTTATTAGTACTGAACACTAAGGGCTAAGGGGTAAGGCAGCAAGATGAATTTGTGTTGAGAAATTTAATCAGTCGATAGGTTTAGAGTACACTGTAAATAGTGTTGAATCAACACATATGTTACAATCCCAGGAGAAATTTGAACATGCTAATCAAGAACAACCAAAAGTTTCATAGTTAGAACATGCTTTTGAAAATAACTTATGGAGTTTGTTTGTCTTATTTTATTTCAATTGCGAAATTAACAACAGGAAACAAGAAAATATTCTTATAATAGATACTTGTAGTGAATATCGTCTTTTGAGTATTTCCCTTATTTCATCGTAACGCCATGAGATGGACACATCACGATCGCCAAAGAACGCCTAAAACATGCAATTATTTCAGTGGATACAAACAACAGAAATAAAATAATTTCAGCGGATACAAAAAAGATATGAACAGTATTAACAAAAGGAGACAGGTTTTTTTGTTCACCTGAGTTGTGCTCCTGTCTTCCAATATGTCGTCACAAACAAAATACATATGTGTTTCCCCTGAAGAAATGTGAAGAGAATTAACGTCAATGAATTCTCGACCATTAGTTATAGGGGAAGCTATATTAGTGGTTTGATAGTTGGACAGATTTTCTGAAAGTTTTTCTTTTTTTTACAAAGTCCGTGTAACAAGAATCTGACACAGGTTAAAGAAAACACACGTTTCATGTTTAAACGTTTCATCATGACAACTGAGAAGTCAGGTGGCGGCGACATATAAACATGAACTCAAGAAAGGTGGATTGGTTTAACAAAGCCCATTATAAATATAACCAAAAAAATACATACCTATGAGAACTTCTCCAGAATTCTTCGTTGCAGGTGTAACTTGTTTGCAATGGTAAAGAAACCTAATGGAGATACACATGGTTATTGGCAGTATATGTGTTATCGGTTAAAATGTGTCCATTTCGTTTTTTCCACATACAGAACTCAATTAACGTTTTGGAAAAAAATATGTTGCTATGGGACTGACCCAGTTGCCATGGAGAGTGAAGGGAGGTGGTTACCAAGGGGGTCCGAGGCTTGAAATGTTTCTATTGGTGGAAGGAACAATCCAGCCAAGTTTACTCCTAATGCACACAAACACCTTCATTTCGCATCAAAGTGTGAAAAATTAGACTTTGAACATTTCAGTATTCAAAATTGTAAATAACCACCAGGAATTTGTAAATATAATAAAAATGTTAATACAAATGTTAATAAAAATAAATAAATAAATAAATAAATAAATAAATAAATAAATAAATAAATAAATAAATAAATAAATAAACAAACAAACAAACAAACAAACAAACAAACAAACAAACAAACAAACAAACAAACAAACAAACAACAAACCTAATTGTATCGTTGGTTTTGAAACTGTAATACATAGGTTTATTACCATCACAATCTTCAGTAAAAAGATAGGATAGCAAATGTTTTGGTTGTAAGCATTCTAAAAGGAAAAGAAGAAACTAACATGATGATATGGTTAGGAAGAATCAAGTTTTGGGAACTTATTCCCAGGTTATCAGGTTATTCTTTTTGATGAAAATCATTGTAACGATTATCATCCTATGTCTTATTGGACCAAATTTTCGTCGAATAAAATTTTCGTCTATTGCAGAAAATTCCGTCACTTTTGCCGGACAAAATTTAGTCGTAAATACGTAATTTTTTAATGACGTCAATGGTTCGAACAACAACGGAACATACTTTTTGCTGGAGCGTCAGCCAAAAAAAATTTGGGCAGAATCTGCAGGTGACATCTCTGTAATCTCTTCCTCATACGAAAAGGGCCTTCCGTTGGATCAAGTTGCCATGACAATGGGTAACTTTCCTCAGTATGCCATAAAGCCCTAATGAAAGTACATATCCAATGTAATCTGTGTGTCCAAGTAAAAATCATGCTATGCTGATAGATTTTTCTCACCTCTCCTGTGTCAAATGATAAATCAAATTCTTCCATGTTTTCTTCACTTCAACATCCTTTGAATTATTTCCACGTACGAGGCGTAAAAGTTTCTGTCGCTGCCTGTCCTGTTCTTCAACAATGACTTTCGACACGTCCATGCCTTGATTGGCAATCGTTTGACACAAATCAGCATTACGATCACTTATTCTATAGAGAGATAAAGATGAAAACAGCGAAGAAGATTAGAACATTCCGAAAAACCTTATTTGGTAGTACAAAACCTTATTTGGTAGTACAAAACCTTATTTGGTAGTACAAAACCATCTTTAGATTATCTTTATATTGCTGGATGGCAACAAAAGATCAAGTATTTCACCATTCAATACAAAGTGTGAAATTCTTGGAAATAACAACATTGTGGAACAACTTTCCAAAAAAACCCTTCAAAAACTGAAGTGTAGTTTTACCATATAACTTGCATCAATGTTTCTTTTATTATTATTCGACATTTCTGGTTGTGCAGTGACAATAGTTATCCAGGGAAAAGGGTGAGTTTTCATATATACACCTCCATGACCCCACACAAAAAAGAAGCAACTTGACAATACCTTTTAAAGGCATCTTTTCTCTTAACAATTTCCTCTTCTTTCCTCCTGCGCTTTATCTACAAACAAAAAAATAATTCAAATTTCACGAACATATTATTTTGCCGCCTTAGATTTGAGTTTTAGTTTTAATTTAATCATACCTCCCGCATCTCTTCTAAGAGTTTCTGATCGTTCACTTTTGGTAGTGAGCCTCTAGGAATGACCTGTTTGAATTCATCCAATAGGGTCACCTCCTCTGGTGATAACTGTGCTCGTGATATAGACAAAATGCTTTGCAGACAGGCAAAAAAACGATCTCGTGTCTGAAAAAGATAAATATCTTGATATTCTCATAATAGCATGCTATACTGTTTCAGATGTTATTGATGAGCATTTCATGATCTGTAACATTCAGATGAGGCAATATTTTCACTTAAAAGATTCTCCTGAAATTATATTTTTTTAGAAACTTAAAATCCAAGAGAGGGATACTGAATGAATCTTTCATGGAAATTGGTAAGGCTGAAAAAACCATTCATCAGAACTTCGTATCATTATTTTGTTGGTACGGGCACTTTTTTTAGCAAATTAATTGAGGGAATATTGATAAGTTATATTGCCTTGATGCAGAATAATTTGTACTGATGCAATCCAATGCGAAAAGTTTGACAAACACCGGCAGTCAACACACAAACAAATGTGTTACCTTTGATACAGCATTTCCAAGCATCATGCTTTGTAGAACAGGTTTGTTGTTCTTGTACATAAGAATTTGTTTCAAAAAATGTAATCGCACCTCAATGCTGCGCATCGGAGAGACAAAATGAAAGGCAACTCGATTAGCCTAGAAAGGATTTCCAATGAAAAACGATTTTCAGACAATTTCTTACAATATAGGAAGAAATCAACTTAGTTCCATAGTCTTTGTAATACCTGAAGAATAACATCATCTTTGGTGATTCTTAACAAAGTTGTCCAACTACTGTTATCTTGATCATTTGACTAATGAATAAAAAATAAAACAAATAAGATAAATGTGAATCGATTGAGAGCAGGATTGATATCTAGTAATAGTAATAATAATAATAATAGTAATAATAATGACGACGACTTAAACTATCAATACTAACTAAAGCCACTTGAGTGCAGTGAAAAAGCCATTCCAACAAGTCTTTAGAAAATTCACGATCGGCATCGTCGGATGTTTTCCTTTTCTGATTAGATAAACAGTTGAGTTGATGTCCAAACATTGTGAATTCCGTCACAGGATCACGCTTGTTAAAGATGGTGGCTAGTTTAACAGCCTCAGTCAAAACTTCTTGAAAACGTTCCTGGATTTCACCAGGCGTTGCAACTGTAGGTGGAGTTATCACTTGAACGGTACCCCGGATTTTTTTCATTAAGTTACGCGCTGCAGATGCTCGTCTTGAAGCTCCAGTTAGTCCGAAGATCTCATTACTTGATGATGGAGATAGCGATTCTTCTCTGAAAATTGGACATTAATAAGCAAATTTTGAATTATGGGCAGAATCAGAGGCACTGAACAAATTGTCATAAAAGCAACAATAAAAATAAAACAGATGAAACAATGCAACAAGTTTAGGAAAAGTATACAAGGAGATAAAGCACGTTGCTATGGGATCGCAAGAAAACAACAATGCTCATGAAATCACCCAATGCTTGTTTAGCAGTGAGAGCATTCAGAAAACAATATTCATCTTTTTTTTTTAGTTGAAGGCTTGAATACAAAATCAAAAGTGGGTGAGCCACGGACATTTCTCGGATGTCATGGTTTCTCTGTAATATATGAAGAATAAACCATAAGTCTAGCCTCTGTTTCAACATCAACACTGCTTCTTTAATAAAGTTAAAAAATCATTAAAACAATGAAATGCACAAAAATAAGTATTTAAACAGAAATTCAGAAAATGTTTATTGCCAGAAGAAGAAAGCCTGGGACTACCTTGAAATTCCAGCTGAACACTAAAATATCAAATGATAAAAATTTTGGAACTAATAAAGTGAACACTAGATACTTACCCTTTTAGGGAGTATCGCGCTTGGTTAATGTATAACTCTGACGTTTTGAAGACATTCAATGCTGATTGAATAAGGTAGTACTTGAGAAAGTGGCACGTCTTATAGAGTAAACCTGGTGTCATGCCTAAAAGAAAACAACAAACAAGTAACTGACTTGGAAAGGGAAATTTGTCTTTATTTTGAGATTCTAACAGCTGGTAGTTACCTTTTTTCTCTTTCCCTCGATTTTCAACATTCTCCAGAGTAAGGTGCAAGTCCTTATACATTTGGAAGAACAATGATTGACAGGTACTAAAAACAAATCAATCAATACTAGTAAGACTATGAAATGACAAACAAAACAAACTATAATTGTAATTAAATAACTTAACTGCACCTCAACACATGATACAAACACCTTCTGGCTTTAATGTTTTTAATGGATTTAATGTGGTCTGTTAAAACATATTTCTACATCATTTATCTGAATGTGACACTAGTAACAGTAAGGAGTTCTACATACCAGCAAGCTTTCATGACTATCCAATCCAGAAATAATAACAGATGTGTAAACGATTCTTTCTTCCAACTAGTCCTAAGAGTTGTGAAAACCATTATATATCATTATATCATTTGAACATTAACATTGGCTTTTGTATTATGAATTATAATTAGCTTTCCTGCCAGTTGATGAAAAATAGGGACACGGAGTAATACAGTTGAAAAAAATTATTTTTAGCACAGCAAAACATTGAAAAAACTGAAAGGATTCAGCCCTGTTTTCGGGTTGCAAAACTCCCACCACTAAAATTATATTCTCGTGAGAAAAGCCCGTAAGGAAAAAGATTGGTACAAGCAAATAAACAAACGTACTGCATTGTGCCGGTGCTTTCGTTAGCCAAACCATAAATGATATTGCCAATAATATCAGCTAGCCCATGATCACAGGCAACCAATGGCAAACTTTCAATTTGATTAAAAACCTTTGCAAAAAAAACTCTGACTGTTTTAAAAAGTTTTACAAAATAAAATCAAAATACAAGCAATTATAGAAAATATGACTAGAAATACCTTAATGAAAAACTGTATCAATAAACCGAAGCTAGTTGGCTTTTGAATACAGCTCTGTAATAGAGTCAGGCAGGGAACGATTGCCATAGGCGAAATTACTTCGTCATTGCAATCCAAAGTGTCAAGCCTGAAAAGAATTTTAAACTATACAGTAAGGATAGCTCAGTGAAGAAGATTATTAACACAGAGAACAGACTCTTGAGAAACTTTAAGTAAGGGGCTGTTTATATGGAACACAGGATGGGAAGGAAAACGCGATGAATATAGCAAGCTTTTACATGAAAAGAATACAACAGGAACAGAACCAAAATTTTTTTAATTCTTAAAATTTTTTTAATTCAAAGGTTTTCCAGCTGTTTCATCATTTTAGTAGAAATCCTCAAGAGAAAATGATTTTCTGTAAAAACGTCCTGTCCCTCCTTCAATTTGTATAGGCCCAAAGATTATATTCTTCCAACAAATTTCTGATATATCAAGATAGCACTTACATAGGTTTATTTAGTATAAGAGGTTTGGAAACTAGAAGACCAATACATAACTCCATGATTCTGATGGTGATTGGATGTTGATGCAGCTGAAATAAATAGGAAAATAATAAGAACAGCTTTATTTAGATCAAATTTTGATATTTAGTCAGGATGTCAAAGACAGTGAAAAAAAACCCCACAAAAACATATGAGTAAAAAAATTCAGTTGGGTCTGAAAAAAACTATAATTCCATTAATTATATTGTTTACATTATTCGACTAATTGAAACGATTTTGTTTTATACGACAAATGGAATTGTAAAGACAAAGAAAAATCAATCGAATTCTTTGTTTACACTATTCAATTTGTAGTAATTTTGGTATAAACAGTAACCTGATTGGCAAGCAAATGACATCCCATAAATCTATTGAAGTTTGCTAAGCAATCTCGACCACCTCTTTGGAGGTACAGCATCAAGTTCTGTAATGAAAAGAACTCACAAATAAAATTATATAATACAGGATGCCTATTGTGGTTTCATTAATAAATCGATTCATGTGAAGAGAAATGTTTGTTTATATATTCCAAGTTCATAAATATTTTAGAGAAGAAAAGATAAATTGTGTTATAACCTCTAAAGCGATTTCTCTTAACTTGTCTGATGGTTGGTTTACTAAAGCCAGGAGGTGCTCAACTTTCATAATATTGCCAAAGACACGTGTGACTAAATTGTCTGGCAACAGCTTTAATGTTACTCTGAGTAACTTCATTAAAGCAAGTCGCAAGTGAAATAGTATATTTGGTTTAGGCAGAACAGCCTCCTCCTTCACTTGTTGCGGTGTGAAGCTACCAACGGTTTGATCAATGAATCCATCAACAACTAAGTATTCCTCAGTACCTTCACATGACGACGGCAGCTCTGAATCCGAGATAATGTCGTAATCCTGAGATTCAGTCGATTGCAAAGTAGGGTGAGGTTTCAGTTTCACTAAATCACATGGAAGTTTTAAATTCCCATCAGATTGTATTCGACGATGTCCTTTGAGCCTTTTCGTAATCTGCGGGGAAGCGTTAGGAGTACTAACTTGTAAATTCGTTTGACTGGTTGTAACTGAACTGGGCTGCGGGTGTTTTGTGCTTTGAATAGGCAGTGGAGCTGTGGTTGGCAATGACCCATAGTGTGTTGGTGCATCTGCCTCATCTTCTTCACACATTTTCATTGAACTTTCATTCATTGATAGTCGATGAATTATGACTTCAGATTGAATGATACTGCCAGACAAGAGGTCTTCTTGTGATAGAAAAACCTGGGGGCTTAGTGGATAGAGATTGCTTAATTCAGCTTCGTTGAAGGAAGCAGTGCGGCGAGCACTTAAACTTTTTGTAGCCCTCACTGGCGTATGAGTATTCTCTGCAAAATCATCTGCAAGGTGGTTAGAATCTGCAAAAACAATTATCAAATCAGAAATTAAAAAAAAAAAATAAAAAAAATAAACCAAGGAAGAACAAAAGACCATTATAGAAACAAAAAATAATAACCTGTTACTTACTTACTACTTTTGCAATTAAATAAAAATTTCTAGCTGAATGTAGGGTGAGTGTGTCCAACGTAGGGTGAATGGCAATAAGAAAGCTACAAATTGCTTTAAAAACTGGCAGATCTGCTGGTTGGCCAAGTAGATTTTCAATGACACCAATGTAGAGTTTACAAAGAGATGCTGGAAGTTGTGTGCTACTCTCTTGCTGAAATTCCTACCAAATGAAAATGAAAATCTATCAGAAAGAACCTCCAGAGTTGTCACGTATTACATCGGCCATGAAAAACATAAAACTGTCACAATCTCTTGAAACTTGATTAATTTTATGTGTATCAAGACTTGCAGTTTCCATTACCTTGGCCTGGTCTTTTACAATCAAAAAGAATAATGCAACTTAAATCATTCTAACATGTACAGTTATGTATGGGATACAATGATAGGTAAGAAGGCCTTTTGACATTACCTGGCAACCCATCAGTAAATTTTCAACTACTCTAGCGCGTTGAAACTGCATTATATTAAATGACACATTTGGATGATTGTGTCGAACCAATGATTCTAATACACTCCATAATAATTCTTGAACTTTTAGGGAACTTCGTCTCAGTACATGCCAGTCTTTCAATATGGTCTGCAAAATGCATACATTCTTCACAATGGCAATTGTGTTCTTATTAACTATATCATGTCCGTCTTGCTCATCATCAGTTGCTAAGAAAATATCACCATCACAAATAGATTCCAATATTGCCTAGGAATTAATAAAACAGATTAACTCAACACAATTTTTGACAAGAAAAACTGTTCACTCAAACTAAAGAAACAAGATTTAGAGATCATACAAGAAAATTCAGCCTGGTACACTTTACCAAGATCTCACTATCATTAAAAAGCTCTTACAAATTTAGATTTTAATTTCAGCCACTTTGCCGAGATCCTGCCTTGTCTAACCAAGATCTTGGTAAGGTGGGCTAAAATTTTTCTAATGTGGTTTCTCAACCAGACCAACTCGATTAATTGATGCATCTTTTTTTATTTGAATGGAAAATAACAATTGAAAATTAAACTTCCATCAATTGACATTAATCAGCTAAAATCAGCTTAAATTTTCTCATGTACTGAGTTGAAAATAAATCTGAAAAATAAAACCGAGCTTGCTCGATTAAATGGACAAAAGACTATTAGTAATATCCATGTTTTACTACCAAAATGTAGAAGTACGTCAAACTTTGTGGAGGAGTGGAAAATTCATTTAAACACAAGAGAAAAAATATTACTAAGACATTTAACTGCACTCCTTTCTTCGTGCCTTTTTAGACATGATAGTAATAAGTAATACCTATGTTACACTTCAATAACTTACCTTCATGATATTGATGTCAATGGGTGTAGGAGATACTTTGAGTGTATGATTTATCAAGATGTAGCCAGCAAAGTCATTCATTTCTCTCAACAAAAATGGGCAGTTGTTGACTGTCTGGAAAATTACCCGAAGAATGGATGCCTGCGCTGTTGCTGTAGATTTATGTTCAGAAACCTATCAAAACAACAGAGTTATGTAACATCATAGCAAACTCTATCGTGCAGTTTAATCTGAATGCCTTTATCTGACAATTCCTTGGTGTTGAGAAGGTGAAGAAAATGTTTGAAATAACAAGGCAATGTGGTAATTATACTTTATCAATAGTACTTTACAATAGTTACAAAATTATAGTTTTGGACTGGTTTTTACACAATTCTAAAAGAAAACTTTGATTCTTACCATGGCATGTAAAAACAACAGCACAGCCATTCCGCCCGAGTTACAAACAGCATCTTGAAATGTCTCCGTGCATTGTGCTTCAACATTACCAGATAATAAAGCATTGATTGTGTTTCCATCGAAAGGTTGCTTGCCACTTTGATCATTTGTATCTGTTATATAAACATGCTGTATCTGGCCTGTGCTTTTAAATTGTGGAATGTATTGTATGAATTCTGTGTGTGATTGTGGATTGTACACAAGCATTAGCGTATTCTAAATAAACATGGCATATCATTCTAGGTGTCCTTTCTTATATGCAACAATTTATCACACTTGCTTTTTATAAGAGTCGTATGAATAGTATCTTAAACTGTTACTTATGATGAAAAAGATTTCATTAGTGTTTACACTTTTGTCTAAAATATTTCTTCCTAACTCACAAAGACAAACAATTCGAAAAGTTTAATTTTTGAAATAACAAATCAACAAACCCAAAACTAAATTTTACTCCTAGATTCTTTTTGAGAGGGTGCTTACTTTAAACATGCTATTGCTACTGTTATGAAATTTTAAAATGAGTTTACTCGCAGTCTAATCCACCGATTACCTGTAACTCTATCTTTATGTCAGCAAGAACTACAATCGGACTTTCTAGTAGGTTAATAGGAAATTTATTGGATACTAATTCTTGAGAAAGAATACTCATGCAAAATGACATTTCTTTGAAGACAATACTGTCCCAGTTTAATGATGAATCCATATGGCTACAAACAGAAATAGAAAGAACGTCATCAGTTTTGCTGAAGGAAAAGGAACCATTTACAACAGACAAATGCGCTATTTCCAAAACAATTTATCCTTGTTTTAAAAAATCATCCAGTTATGGATGACATACCTGGCACTTTGGTTGGAAAAGTATTCTTGGAATTCGGTGTTTACGTGTGAGCTGTTTGGACCGAGTGAATACAAATAAATTGCTTTAATTTTATCCACGAGCGGTTTTTGATGTCTTTTTGGTTGATTCTTGCGATTGATGAATGAATGTTTACCTGAGAACACATCAGGATAAAGATAGAAAAAAAATCCGTGGAATGAAAACACCCCCCTCCCCCCAAAAAACACAAACAAAAAACAACAACAACCAACAACAACAACAACAACAATAAACCAACCTTGAAAAACCATGCAAATTCCTATTTTTAAAGCATGCTCGTGTAGTTTCCACTTTGTATTTTCATCATCACATCCATGGCCTAAAAGCACACGAAGCTTTTTCTGACTGCATAAAGATGTATTGGGATACTTCATTGGAACTGTAGGTAGTTGCTTTCCATCCAAATAAGTGAAGATCTGAAATTCAAGATGGCAGAGCACACTATAGTTATACTGTCATCCAATTCACCATAGTTTCTACAATTTACTTTTGACAACCCTATAAAACTAAGAAATCTAGACCAATATCTTCACTTATCTTTAACTTAATTGCAAAATGTATTTAACCTAAAAATTATGAAATGAGAAGTTATTGACAACCTGGTGTAAATTTGAAAGTGGCTAGAAGAATAAACTATCCTTTGTTAAAGACAAAAAAAAAACCCTTAAAACAAATCAACAGCCGTCCCTGTCTTCATTAACTAAATTTACTATTTTTTAATTATGTGAAATCTTGAGTAGAAGTTCACTATTACTTCAACTAAATCTTCTCCATCAAAAATGTTTCTAACCTCGGCTGTGTGTGGTTGTGATGGAAGCATCAGGGTGATAACCAAGTGGTGCCATTTGTTCATTTTTGTATGATGGTTAGGTAATATAACTTGGTCAAAAATAGTAAACTGATCCTCAGCTTCACTACCACCATTACTTGACACAATCCACCTAAAAGCAAAACATTTTCGGAAAGTAGTAAAAAGGAACACAAAGACAAGTCCACAAACAAGATTTATCTCTTATTGAAGAACAAACCTGTATTGTAAACACCCAGTTCTTACTCCAATCCAGACTTCAAAGAGAGCGTTAAGCGCACCAAATGAACACAGGTGGTATAATTCTTCAGACCCATAGTCTGACCAAACCTCTTTAGAGCGTTGGTAAATTAAGGTAAAACTACGGTGTTTGTGAAATGTCTTTGGATTGCTTGATGTTTCGTCACATTGGTAACGACGAAGGGCACTGTCGTCCAGATTATACCAGAAGGAGAGACTAAATTCTTTGTCTGGCCAGGTGAACTTGCTTTCCAGAGGCAAATGGACAATTGCAGATTCTAACGACGGCTGTTGGTTACTATATCCAAGCGGTTTTAATGTAGAGGCTTTCCCCTCGTTTATGCTGGACCAGCTTTGACTACGTGATCGATATCTTTTGTGTTGGTCATGTTTATGAATCATAAACGTTTGAGCTCGATGCACAGTGGACTTGAAATGAACTTTCGGGTGTTGGCTGTTGAATACCGCAGGAAAAGTGAGACAATGGCGTGGGCCAAACTGCTTGGCAGCAATCTGCGACATTTGCAATAAAATGTCAGAAAGGCAGTTCTAAAAATATATAAAAACCGACAAATAAAAACAAATAATTTTCCTTCTTACTCCTTTATCAAAAAATCAGGAAATTAGTTTGAGACAATGAATACAACGCAAATAGTTACCCATGACAGATTGTTTTCTTTAAATAACCGCAAAAACAGTTTTAACTCTGGAGCATTAATTTTATGGCTTGAAAGCTGGACAATTATTTTTTCAACCAAATTTCGTGTCTCTAAAAATGAAAAAAACAAACAAAACAAAAACAAAAACAATATACTTTTAACTAGTCTTTTAAAATAGTCAACATCAACAAATGTTTGAATATGCGAACCTGGGTTGTAATTCTCCTCAAAGACAAACGAGTAGTCGATCATCAAAACTTTTAGCAGTCCCTATTAAATGCATGTAAGAAAACATGTCAATTGTCAATGTTGCATACTCATTACAAAAGTTACTCCTTTGATGGCAAAACCTGTTACTATATCTCGTGAAAACAGAAATTAAAGATCGAACAAACAAGAGCTGGACTGGTGCTGCCATTAGTAGAAATGTTTCTTATGTAAACTTAAAACAAGTATCCTACGAGCTCCTTATGAAAATTAAAATTTAAAATTTAAAGCAAGACTTTTTTTAATATCTCAGGAACTACTGCTGCTAGTTCATTGAAATTTTGTGGCTTTCCTTAAAATTTATTAGGCTTTTGAAAAATGGTGAAAAAAAGTTCCATTACAGCAGGTACTTCGGGCGGAACCAAAAGGTAGTCAATAAAAATTTTGAAAATTTTGCCAATATTATATATATTTGAAAAGGAAATTTGGTGATTATATCAATAAAACATAGAAAATGTGAGTCGTTAAAATAGGACATTAAAATGACTAATTGGACACAACGCTTTATTCATAGTTAATTTCACGATGACGTCAGCACAAAATCTGTTCCATTCAATTTGTTAAGAAGTGATGTATCACTGTGCTAAGTTTTATGTCATAGCAATAATTATTTTAGAAGTTATCGAACCCCTAAAAACCCTAGGCCTAATAAGGTTAAACTTTGTACTTACCTCTTGACTTAAACAAATATTATTTTTGATTGCTGACAGCTGGTAATCGTACAGTTCACTTAAAACAGCATTTATTTCTTTGAGTATTTCCAAACTTCCTGTGTGTCTTTCTCTTTCTTTTGATAAGAATCTCAGCAAGAAAACACATAACCATGCCTGCGAAATGATCGGCACTGACTGAGAAGTCAGCGAAGATTTTATTCCCACCATACTAGATGATCTCTTGCGATTCCCTCGTAAGAAATATATACTCGGAATAGGATGTAATTCTGAATCTTCTGACTCTTGATCAGCTTCGTATCCCTCTTCTTCTTGGTTGGCTGTCGTCTTTTTCCTATGTTCTTTATCCTCATCACTTGAAGTGCTTAAAGATTTCTAAAAGGGGAAATTCAACAGTTCATAATTTTCAGCTTACTTTTACAGAGCAACAATAAAACTTAACAGAAGCTTAATTACCTTACAAACATTCAGTGCTTCCTGGTTTACTTTATCGTGGAAAGTTTTTCTTCTGTTTACGGTTGCAGATTGTAAAATAGCAGTACAAACTTGTACACCGAGATGACTCATAATTATTGGTTGAGACAGAAACGATGATTCAAGATGTTCCATTATCATGTTATGAGAATCTCTTTTCTAAAGGAAAAAAAGAAGGAAACATTTGCACATATTACATAAATGAATGTCATTTCTGATCTACTTAAAATCTTTAAATTTTCGCTTAATTTCGCGAATTTATTTGCGGTCAAAAATTTTGAGAGTTTAACAGAGAGACCATGAGATATCCATTTTTGCATGAGAGAAAGCCCACCCCTAGCCTGGCACAGTAGTATATTTATTTTTCTTCAATTCGGATTCAAACTTGACTTATGGCACAACTTACAAAAAGAATTACAAAAAGGCAAGTAAATTTTGTGAAAAAGTTGTCAATGTTGCAGGTTAATTAGCTTCGTCTCAGTTTCTAGTTGTGCAATTAAAAACAATCACATCTGTGTACTTACATTATTTGTGTTCAGCCACAGAGGCAATAAAACTTTCAGCCAATCCAATAATAGCAGAATGTATGATTCAGTGATACAACTTGCATCTGCTTTGGCATCCAGGTCATTAGAATATAATTGAGTGCTGGTTTGAATAAGCTCCTCAAAAACTTTATCACACTTGTAATTTAGACAACACTCAAAGAATTTTTCACGTAGCAATGCATTTTCTTGATATAGATGTTCTACGATTCCAAGAACATTTAATAGTCCTAGATTATTTGATGTGAACATAATTTTTTTCTCAGTGTCATTCTCGAATAGGATATTGGTTATCTGTATCAGGGTGGTCACTGATGCTCTGGAAATTTCATCGAACTTTATAGTGGAAGATTTATTGCTTTTTACATTGGTTTCATGGGGAGTGACACTTGATGTAGACGGCAGCCATGCAAGATATTCTAGGATTTCCAAAGCTTTGGAGCTAACATTGATGCTAGCATGAGAGGCTAGTATTCTCATGATATGTATGCCCTCGTGTTGGAAAAACAGTAATGTAAGTTGTTGGTTTTTCTTGAGGTAAATCAGGATAACTTCTAGGTAACCCTTCAGAATAGTAGCTGACACAGAAACTGAGATGTTGGTATCTATTTTGATAGCACCCGTCGGGAAAATGCAACAGAAATTTTGCAGTATGATGCGAGTAAAAAAATCTTTTTGGATAGAATTTGGAAGTTTATGAGCCATCATTTTAAAATGGTTCAGCAGGCATACTTTCAAATTCGTATCAGTAGAGCTGAGAAAACTTTTCAATTTTGCAATAAACAAGAAGGATTTCTTTTTCTCATCAATCGTATCGCAATTTTCATCGACAAATTCTATAGATTTTGGACTCTTCTGTCTGAGAGAACTTGGTCGACTGATACTTTTTGGTTTTGAATGTAAAAGTGTTGAATGAGAACCAACCAGTTGAGTCACTAACGACAGGATTTTGTTGATTAAATTTTCATCACAGTCTTGGAGTCTATAAAAAAAATAAGTGGTGTTTACTTGATGCCCTGTTAACTTGCTATCAGTTAATAAGATTTGTTTATTTACGATTTGACACAATGAAATGAAATGATCAGCAGACGTTATTTTAAAATACTGTTTTCTACATGATTCCATTATAATATATGAAGTATCTTCCCTTAGATCTGCATCATTCATGATAATAAAGGTAGCTCTAATGGGGTTTTTTATTTTATTTTAACTCACGGTATGAACTCTTTAACGTTTTAGTTTCATTCCGTAATTTTTCAGGGAATAAATTAGTGGTTTCGCAGTTTGCCATACCCGAAGTGTTTTTAAGTTTCAAAATGAGGGTAGTTATATTGTTTTTCTTCTTATTTTTAACTCAGAGACCATTGATTCATATGAGACTTTTTTAATTCACAAACAGGGCAGAGAAGAAGTTTATTTTTGTTCCCTGTGAAAATTGCTGCTTTATTATATATCAAACAAAGTTTTCTTTTTAAAAAGTGCTTGCATAACATACCCTGACTCCTTATTGTCATTAATCCTAAATTATAAATGTCACCAACCTGTTGATGATTCCAACAAGATACTGATCAAAATCATTGCATTGACAAACACCCACATGCAACATAGAACGTATAACTGATTCCTGTATTGGAGAATGCTGTGTATCTGTTAACAAGAACAACAGCAACTTGGAAGACGCAGATATAAAACACACTGATCCACCTGAAAAAAATAATCTTCTGCTTATTGAAAAGACTGGGTTATCCGTATAAATTTATACGTAAGAAGTCAGATATTTTCAAATAAAGATGATAAGTGTTTTAAGAGAAATAATTTCGAGATAAAAGTAAAAATGAAACAAAAATAATAATTGGTAGCTCAACAAGAAAATTAAAAAGCAACAGTTAAGGTTTTTTAGGTAAATTATTAAACTATACTTTTTAATCGAGCTAACTCCATATGGGGTGTAAGAGTGTTACATTTTTCTTCTACTTCAATTTCACTTGAATCCCGAAAAAAATCAAAATCGGATAAATCAGCTGCTGACTCATCATCAGAATTATTCTCGTGAGGGAACACTCTGTTCGAATCGGTAGAACTTCTTTCATCGTTGGCGGAGGACTTCGGTAATTCTCGTCTACCACGAATGTCAGAATGTTTGGCTAGTTTAGATTTTGATGTCTCCGCATGTTTCAAAGTGGCCAAAGACTCAACACAATGGCCCTTTAAACCTCGTAGCTGTTTACAGATCTTTGGAATAATCTTCAATATGTAATCACAACTGTTCATACAATGCTTCACAAATGGTTCATTCACAACTTGTGGTGATGACCCATCTTCAAATCTGCTCAATATCTTATCCAAGGCACGGACAATGTTGATGAGTACTTGGTAGGACTGCAAGTCAAGGAATTTATTAACAAGCTTCAATGCCTCGATCATGTTGAATGATGTTCCGGGGCATGTGTTTTGGTACACAAAATTAACAAGGAGGTTATAAGTGTTCAAACTAGTAAATACTTGAATAAGTTTTGGGTTATCCTTTAAAAGCAGTGATGAAACATCTAATATGTTGCACAAGAATGTTTTGCCATTTACCAGGCCTAGTCCATCTTTAGTTTGCGTCACTTCGGAAAGTAACCCGATAATAACATGCACAATGTAATAGTAATGGTAACTTAGAAGCTCAATATTTTGCTGGACACAATGGTCCCGTGAAAGGTATTGTAGTAATTTCTCAATGAAAGGTAGATAAGCTGTGGGATCTCGTGACATGAAATCATTCTGCGCAATGCCAAGGAATGTTGATAACACTTGGTAAAACAGTTCTTTTCTGTCAAGCGTGAGATTTGAAAGCTTGTTAGATATCGTAGAAATTTCATGTTTTAATAGTTCACCCTCCTCTCCCTTATCATCTAGTATTTCTGACGTGTCATCAGACGAACATCCTGCTCTCGCAGAAACTGAAATCCCAATAACTTTCTTTGATAACGTAAACAGTTGATGTTTGATGGTACTTGGATCGGATTTGACTGGTAGAATCTCGTACTTATTATCATCAATATCTTTAATATCACCTACAATAGAATGATAAGAAGTCACCTAGTTCAAATAACTGAAAAATTTATTGACATTTTTTAAATTTACCTTGAAAGACAACAGGAATGAGTGACACTAGCAAATTACATAGTTCATGACAGCATGATGTTACCTGAAACATGAAAGACAAAAGTGAAGGTCGTCAAGTTTATAGAGCACTATTATACTATGCCAAAATGTTTCCAAAACTAATATGATAATAAGGGAAACCATCTCACCTGACCGCTATAAACATTTAAAGCTACAAGAAGATGACAACCATGTTCTTGAGAAAGATATCTTAACAATGCACCGGGATCATCTTCGCAAGTCATGCATTGTTCATCGATAGCCGAGAGGAATCGGCTAGCAAGGACATTACTAAATTCCGAGCTAAAATAAACAAAACAAACACAAATAACAGGAATTGACACAAACCTCAGCGGATAAAATACAAACAACAAAATAACATCAGAAACTGAACAGCTTCTTAAAGAACCTGATTGCATTATTTTCAACAGTCAACCAAGCATCTTTGATTTTAGCCAGTAATATCTCATTCCAAAGTTGTTCTTTTTTCTAAGAAAGTAGATAAATATGCTAATGATAATAAAATTAATAAAAAACAACTCTAATACCAGTGGCACATCTGTAGTATATGCGCAAATCAATAAACATTAGCCAGTAAGAAAGGTAGTCTTAAAAATTCAAAAGTGATAAGTTGATAAGCACTCACCTGAGCCTCTTGACATAATTGAAACTCTTTCCATAGTGGATCCATCAGTCAAAAAACATGACGGAAATAATTTATAATAGTTCTGATAATCTAATGGAGAAAATGTCTATAAATTGTGCAGTCAGATAAACAAAACAATATTATTATATTATTACCAGATAACAAATACATATTGATTTTAGTTTTATGTTCAGAATCTAAATAAATGTTATCATTGTTTATAAAATCACTTTCCCTTGAAAATTAATATTCAAAAGTAATGCACTTTGGGAACCACAAATTAAAACTAATAAAATGTCAACTTTGCTAACAGGAGTAGAAATAACAGATATTACTACTGTTTAATGAAAAATGACATCAATGATCAATCACCTCATGATTTCATGCATTTATTATTTATTTATTTTTATAAACTCAATTATTTAAAATAAATATTTTGATCTTTCTGTAACTAAATACGTACATAATGTATCTGTTCTTCTATGGGTCCTGAGTGTTACACTATTAGGCTAATAATCGTCAGATTAGGAAATAATGTCCATTACTGTCATAAAAAGTCAGACTAACACTGATCAGAGAACGTCCAATATGGAAATTGATCAGACAGACATTGTAAATGTCAGGGAACATGAAATAACCTTAAACAGACTTTTTCATTATTTTTTTTATTGTCAGAAATTTGTCAGACACCATTTCAATCCATCATAAGAGATCAAATGATGCCAGATGGTATTATACATAAATGCTGTGTCGATAAGAAATTTTAATCTTTATTTAAAACAACTACGTTTATTTTCATTGTTGCTATTGGACCATTTTATGTGTAAAACTTAAGTTTATTTTGCAGAATTGTGACTTTACAAATTGGATATAATAAGTTTGAAATTTAACCAAATTTTCCTTTAAAAAAAACAGGCAATTCTAATGTTTGGTCCGTATTTTTACAGTAAAACCATTTTCTCTTAAGATTAACATTTGTTTATGACGTTCATAATTATTGTTATTGTTATTATTGTTTATAAACATAAACATTTTTCAAAGGGAGAATAACTTCTAAAATTAGAAATAATTTGATGCTATATCTATAAAATTTGACTTAAATATTGGTTGAAACTTGATTCAACTTTTGTTTGGTGTATGTACGTAAATACTTAGATAATAAAAAATTAATAATTATCGAAGCCTGCTTCACATCTTCAGCAATAATTTACTAACAACGTCTGTACAATAAAATACAAACACCATTACAAACACTATTAAACAACTCTTTAAATACTCAGAACATGAAATTCAGAACATGTCAGTTGACTTGATTAATTCTGACGTTTCTTGACAGTAAATATTTTTTCTGACATGAAATTAGTTTCTAAATCAGTCTGACATTTTCTGGCATAACAAAATGTTAACTGATGTCTTTCTGACACAGCAAGTTTTAGTGAATTATTTGAAAAGAACATCTGAAGTCTCTGAATGCTATCAGATGTTAGTCTGACATTTATTTGTGTTCTGATGCATGCTGACACTTTCAAATTCTTGTCAATATTTCTCTAATGCTACCTGATGTTGTCAAATGTATTGTTCCCCAATCTGACATTTATTAACTTAATTAGTGTTATGGTCTAGTTTTGGAGAAAGATATTGAAATAATTCAAATCCAAAAAAGTATTCCATTCAAGAAAGCATAAAGTATCAAGTTGTTTTAAATGTAAATCGAAAGGTCTTCAAAAATTTATTCAGTAATAGATTCTGGAGTATCTATTTCACTATAACGAGGTATAAGAAATAAATACTAAATCCATAGACACAAATGACCTTTCAAAATAAAAAGTAATGTTAATCTAGAAACAAGTAGCTTCTTATATGTCATAATACTATTAACCTGTATTAAAATGTGAGCTTTCCTGATAAAGATATCAAGAAAAACTAATGTTTTCATTTAACATCTTTAATTATTGTGTTTAAAATTATAGTAACAGAATATAGTGATATTTGAGAAGTGTCAATCCCACTTTTATTTTAGTCAGTGTGAAAAAGAGACTGGAAACAATTGGGTTATACTTAAATATCCTTTGTGATTCAACTGTTCATCACCCTTTGCAAGAGGGTGAGCAAGGGTGAAGGTGGGGGTGGGGTATGCAGTAACTCATAAGAAAAATGAACTGCATACAAAAAATACAAATGAAATACATTAAAAATACTTTCATTCTCTTACATCCAGTAACTTTTTAAAAAATATTCCAACACATTGGAAATAAGATATCTTTTTTCAGATTTATATAATCTTTAGTTTGATTTCTACTCAAACAAACTGTATTATTATCAAAAATGTTTAAAGACTTCTTGTCTTCAGGGGAAAGAATAGGGAGAGAAATGGGTGGATTTACTTCCATTTTACTTTAAATAAACCTAATTTAACATAATTATGCAATTTAGTGAAAAACAACCTTATTGGGATTATTTCAAGGAATACTTTTTTCTTCAGCTTTACCACTGAATGTCAAGGCATGGTAGATAACAGTAATATACATGATTAGTTGCTGATGTGAATTGATAATGATAATTAGTGATCAAGTGACTAATATAAAAAACAATCAATTTTTACCAGTTTTGAAATTTCTCTCTGAACAAGCAGTCTTGTTAAATAGTTTTTAATAATTTTTAAATGTAAGGAAAAAAGGATGTTAAAAATTTGAAAAGTTGAATGTGGAAGACCTCTTAGCAATAGAGTTTGAAAAGAATTTGAAAAGCTAATCAATAAATGTATCAGATTGCTTGTTTACAAGGAACTATTACTGAGTATATTGTTGATCAAAGGTTTTAGTAATATTACAGTCCCCATCCTCAATTTTTTTTAATCTTAAGTAACAGGTTCTCATAATGAGTTCAAGCATTTACCATCCTAAATACACCTAAATTTCTTCATGTACTAAAACACAGAACGATGGAATAGCAGAACAGGATCTGAAACAACTAAAATCCGGAATAGTTAAAATTAATATCATAGGTTAAAATTAGGTCATACGTTGACAAACTCTGTGTTCGATTTTCTTAAGGAGCAACTTCGACCATACTGGACACAAAGATGATAGAAAAAAGTAAATAACAAAATAATGCTTAACACATAGACGCTAAAAATACTAAACCTAATCCTGATCCAGGGATTGAGAATAAGTAAGATGGGATGGCCTTGACGTCAAAGCACAAGGTTTTGTTTACAGCTTTATAGCCCTAGAAGAACAAGTGCATAACAGTTTTCCGTTTGTTCACAAAGAAACAAGAAAAAGAAAAAGATAGTCAAGAAAGTATGATAAAGTTAGATTAGTTAAAAGTTGTTATCTTCATCAGTATGTAAAAGACGTAGACATATAAGAAGAGTTATCATCGTATATTTGCTTTTGTTTTATTCACAAGTTCTTTTTCTAATATGTTTGGGTAGACTGCAACTTACCGACAAATGAATCAGTTAAAAAGTTTTAATAAAACTATACAAGACCAACATTAAAAAACAAAAGTAAAAACAATTTGAGAAGTTTTTTAAAGACACATTTTACATATCAGCTTATGCAGGAACCTATAAAAAGCCCTAATCTAGTTACAAACGCAGCGGCGGATCTAGGGTCTATGTCAAATTTTTGACAATCTATGTCAAAAATTGTGGAGGAGCACATAAACCTAATTTCTTCAGTCTGTATCACCAATGGGATTACTTGCACTATTTTCTTTTATGGTTTAACAGCTAACATTCTCCTCCACAAATTTACCCTCTAGATCCGCCTCTGAAATGTCCTAGGTAGTTAACACTTGGTCTGAAAATAGATGTGAAATAAATGTGAAAGTGAAAAACTATTTATATAACCAAATCTCCATTTATGTATTCGTATCACTTTCTAAACCGCCTTAGTCATATGCTTCTTCATTTTTACTACTACAAAATACTATATCTTCGTAGAATTTATGTAAGAATTCCATAAACATTTGTTTTGTAAATAAAAAAGTAAAATCATGATTAGCGCCTGAGATGAATGTGACTATAATGTTTAATGAGACTAAATCCAGGAGGCTTTGTAAACTCATATAATCAGAAAGATATTAACGAATCTTCACATACAAGATGAAACCTTCGTTTCTTCAAGTTCATAAACTTTTCTAAAAAAGAGATTCGCGGATTTATTAGGTGAGGGACACTTCTGTTACGTTCGAAGTTCAAAGGATAGCGCTGGCCATTGAAGTATTATTTATTTAGTATCTTGCACATAGTCCATAGCTGGTTGAAGCAATCAAAACAAATATGGCTGCTGAAGAGGTAAGCATGGTTGTTCAAACACGTTCTCAAGCTATTTTGTTGTTCTTACCTGGTTGATCAAACAGTCGTGTAGATCTCGTTATTTTCATGTTTACAGGAGGAAGTTTCGATACCTGTTGAAAGGAAATTAATTGAAGCTGTCATTACTCGTCCTAAATCACTCAATAGCTGGAGTAAATACGGAGTTATCTTAACACATGGCGCAGGAGGCGATTTACACAGTCCTTTCCTAGTGCAACTGAAAAATACTCTCTCTCAATATGGCTTCATAACACTACGATTTACATGCAAGCCACCAAATTTTCAATATAGAGTTAAATGTTACAAAGCAGTTGTTGTAAGTGATGTTAAATTTTTTTGTTTATGATGGCGCATTTAAGAGTGGTAGAGTTTAGCAAACGTTTTTACTTGGAGAAAAGCTGGTGGACACGTTATAGGTTCACTTCTTGTCGGGTACAAATACCGTTGGGTTTTTTAGATTGTCAGCGGCAGATCGAGAAGCAATTTTACTGGTGTAAAAATTATGGAGAAGAGTGCTTTCAAAAGGATAATTGCAATTTAATTGCCAATTATTTTTTAGAAAGTTCTCCTCCAAATTGGCTTAGACCAGTTAAATTTCTGCAAGATCCGCCACTGATTGTTTGTCATATAAACAGTACTTCTGATAAAAGAAGTATAAAGCTAGAAAAAAAATCATATTTCTAGTTTTAAAATTTCATTCCTCTACCGTTTTGTTTCTTTACATTTTATCCTTACATCATATCATTAGGTAATTATTTTCTTTATACTATATTTTCTTTTATTCATTTACTCTCAATATATTTCTTTTGTTAGTATATTCTTTGTTAATTTTTTTCCCGAATCACTATCTTTTGTTTAGTATTTTCTTTTGTCATAGATAATTTGGGAGCAATTATCTCTCCTAGTATATATTTTGTTTCTCACTTTTAAAATTTACTTGTCTCATTCGATGTTTGAGATGCAAGGACGTTTTCAATCAACTTAATAACTCAATCTACTATATTTCACTGGTCACTGCCAGCCAACACATTTGGCCAGCTGGTGAGCTTTGTTCTTTTCTTTTCTTTTGTATTTGTTTTTCTCACACACATTAGGCTTAGCTTAGATTTATTTCTAGTCATTTTATTTCTCTTTGTTAGTTTGTGTATTTTGTCAATTCAGATATTTATTAGATTTATATTTTTTTCATTCAGTTTGAACATATTGCAACCATTTCAAATTGTTAATTTGTTACAAACCCCCAAGTGTGCTGCACTGAGACCACATTGTTTTCCGCTATTTTCTTTCTTTTAAGGATTACTTAAAAGATTCGACCAAACTAACAGGCTGTATTCTTGCAGGTAAGTTTCATTCGAAAATGTAAATGATGGCAGGTACTACACCAGTCTAAATATTACTGATTATGTCGTTGAAATCGGCCCGGTCTTGAAATGGGAAGTGATACATGAAGTACTAGTGTTCCTGTGGTAGGCTCTTTAAAACCTTGGTTTTCAATAAATGAAATTTAGTCTTGCGACTATCGCACAACAGTCACGATTCCTTTGGAACATAATGTTGCGTGACTATGCAGCGATCGCGCGACAAAGTGAGTGTTGCACGACATAAATCGTAGAAATATAAATCTTTTTTCAATTTTTTCGACGAAATAGCCACCTGAAATAATTTCCAAAGAACATTTTAAGTAAATCGCCTGATTTCAGTTTCAAATTTCAGTTATTGGAAACCAAGGTTTAAATCGAAAGAAAAAAGAAAAAAAGATTTGAACCTTCAATTGTAATTTTTGGTAACCAGGACGATCAATGGGCGCTAGGGTTGCAGCTGAAATCGGGACGAGGTTTCATTCGCTAGAAGGTTTTGTATTCGGTGTCGGTTGCTTCTCGTATCCATTACATAAACCCTTACAATTCAGAGAGTTACGTGTTCTACATCTACGAAATTTACTTCTACCAGTATTTATTGTTAATGGCACCAAAGATAGCATGTGTAAGCAAGAACTGATGAGTACGCTTATCGATAACATGTCCTGTGACGTAACTGTGCATTGGTTTAAAGATGCCGACCACTCTTTGACCGTAAAAAGCAAAGACCACAGTAGTACGGAGATTTCCGATACCGTTTCCAAATATTTTGTTGATTGGTGCCAGTCTGTATTTTCTCTTGAAAAGTCATGAATACAATATTTTATTAGACCTCTCCATAATTATGCAAGTTTCGCCTTAATCTTGATTATCAAGATATCAGATATCAAAAAAACTTCGTAAAAACATTTTCCTGAGATATCATTTCTTTTTGGAAACGACGCAATCGTCATAATATTGTTGAGTGTTATAATATTAGAATGTCAATTGATGAAAAAAAAAAAGGACCTTTTTATAACATTGCAACGAAGTTTGAAGTTCCATTTCATAGATGAAGATTTGCGTGAGGGTATGGGGATAAAAAAGGAGACGTGTTGGTTTGTTCTTCCTTCTGGTTTGTACAGACAATAGTACAGTTAATTATTTTACAATGAGTTATTTGGACATCAGCAGGTAGAAGTGGCAAAAGGGCTTACTGAGCCCCGATATTCATTGCATCATGGATTTGTATATATATATATATATATATATATGTATCACAAGTTGTTTTAAGCTAAACAGAATGTTTTTTGTTAAATTAAATTGTTTCCGATTTTTGCTAATCGTTCAGGTTACTTTAATCGGAGAAATTTTCGCGAAGAAGAAAAATCGCAAATTTGTTTTGAATAACTTCCAATCAACGATATTAATTATTCAAAACAACTGAAATTGGTAATCAATTTTTTGGTTGAAATTTTTTTTTAAAAACTGGTTGAACTTTTGCAAATTGAAAGATTTTCGGGAAACAAACTTTCACGAATGGAAATTTTGGAACAATTTCGCGAGTCGAAAAAAAATCATATCCGATTAAAGTAATCATCTTTCGTTTATGTAGCTTTCTGATTTCGAGTCTGGTGTTATTTCGTTGTTGTTACAGAAGAAACCGTGAATGAATCAAATATCAGTAGTTTTTGCGGTTACATGTGGCGCGAAAAATATTGGCCAATTTTATCGAAGCAGAAGTGCCTTTTAACCTGCACAGATATCACCCATCCTTTTTATTAAAATATTACAGCTTTCCTCCACTTAGTGAAATACAGTATAAATACATGAGCAGAAGTGGTCGTACCACGTAATCGTTTTAAGTAGTGAATATATTAATTCATTCCTTCTTCTGCGTGTGTCCTTTACTATAGGGATTTCGTGGCAGGTCTTACCAGTTAATGTCGAAATTACAACCCAATCCATCTGGTATTTTCACAATCTGTGCCATTAAATACTCCATTAATCTTCGTCAGAACTAGAACCAAACAAATCGTCGGCGGAATCTTTACCATCACCGTCATCAACGTCGTCGGAGTTTTTCGTTTCACGTTGGTCGGAATTACTTGCCCGTTGTTCGGTCTCACTCTCGTTTTCCCCTTCTTCTTCATCATCTTCTTCTTCCTCTTCTTGTGCGACATTTTCCAGTTGTACCAAACGAGCATTCTGAAAAATAAACGTTCACCTATAATAATTTGTAGAAAAAGCAGTCAACTCCCACTATCACAAATGGACCAAGCTTTTTGTTCGAGATTGACTGTGGTCATTTTTTTTTTAGAAAAGGTTATACGCATTATAAGCATTCCCTGTTAAATAGCTTTTCACATAAACTCCAAAGAAAATTACCTGTAAACGAACTTCATTTTCTGTCGGTTCTCTGCTCTTCACGATTAGTTTTGATACAGAGGAAGAAACGCCGCCAGCTCCACCACGACCACGTCGTTTATTTAAACGTACCCTGGAACGAATGAGACGAAGTTCCACTAACATGTTTTAATTATATAGCGAATCAATAACGAATGAGCCATTTTGATGCTCAGGGTTTTTTTCAGACTTCAAAAACTTCAATGTCAGGGATGACTTCATAACGCTTTTGTGTTTTTGATGATGTAACAGCCATCAATAAAAGTCAACAATAACAATTTAGACAAACAAACAAAAACAGATTGGTATACCTAGTTTGCAATTCGTTGTAGAACACTCCCTCTCCTTCGCGGAACACGAAAAAATAATTTTCCTACAAAAAAGTAGAATATGGAAAACATCAAAGGGGAAGGGAGAAAAAAATGTTACAGAGAAATCTCTATATTTCAAACCATTCTCCCTCCCTCCCTCCCTTCACAAATATCTCAAATTCTCTCGATGTAGCAAACTCTCGATATAACGAACTGATTACTGCTTCATTTTAGGGTTCATTATTATAGAGAATCTATACTCTGAATCTAATCGTACACACTACAGCTTTCATCACTGAGCATCCAGAAGTCACTTTTTAAAGGAAGATTATGGAGTTAAATACATCTTCATACAATTTGTTTAGATTCATCCTTCCTAGAATTATTTCGAAAATCTATGACAACAAAAATTCCATTACGTAATGCATTATGTTTACATACTTCGAATCCTTTTATCGCTTTGTTCTTCACATTCCAGTTATATTCTCGAGCTAGTTTGTATTCATACCTAAACGGAAAGAAAACGGGAATAAACATTCATTTTCGCGCGGATTTAATTTCGCGGATGACGATAGTGTCTGACATTTTGGGAGACAAAAAGATTATACCAAAAATCACATCATTATCATTGTTGTTACACTTTTGGCACATCATTATCATTGTTGTTACACTTTTGGCACTCATTTTAATTTTTCAGAAATTTTTCAGCCGGATTAAATTTCACGATAAACATTTACTTCGCGCGGATTAAATTTCGCGGAAAATGCCAAAATCCGCGCGAAAATTAATCCACTTTTGGTAGTCTACCAAAAAGCAAGCTAATTGCTTGTAACAGTGGCAGATAATGGTGACGAAGTAACTCCTTGAGAATAAACTGTTTCGAAAAGTAAGTCGCATGCAGTGTTAGCCTCGTTTGAAAACGCAATTCATCAGGGAAAAACATTTCACAAAGTTCTTTCAAGTGATTAACTTCGTATAAATAATAAATATAGAAAAGAAGCGAATATTGCACGTGAACTATTTTTCGAAACATCTTGTTGATGCTAACTTCTCAGAAAACAAATGAAATAGCGTCGTAACTAGTCTACAAGAGTATTTTGTTTAGAAGAACTAGGACATACTCCTCATCATCAACTGGCTTGTCTACTTCTTTCGATCGTTTTAATAACGTGTCTTTTGTTGGAAGAAAGTATGCAACAAATTGGTCTCCGCTTTCATCTTCCATGCCACTAAAAGATAAACACAGATGGTTATCATAACTCGAACTCTGTTAAGCAGTAAAACTACATCTTGAAAACAGTTATCTCACGATTACCTTCTAAAAAAACCTTAGAGAACAACAAACAGACGATTCACGTACCGAATCATACCGAGTGACATTTCATCCAAAGTTGCAGGATTAGTTTTACCACGGAGAGTAGGCTCGGTATCAAAAACAACATGAGCGCAGGGCATATGCCAAAACTATACAAAAGAAATGAAACGGATATAAACAAAAGCAGTGTTATTGATTGCAAGTAAACATGACCACGTGCTGAGGCTGGATGAACTTACCTGAAAATCTGGAAAGAAAGGTAAAATTTCAACTGGCTTTAATCTTGGCTTGCTGTAATGTTTTGTGATCTACGAAAAAAAAAAAATCGTTGAAAGTCATTACTAAATGTTTTATGCGTTTTACTAAATTTTCATGTTAAAGAACTTTTCAAATCCATAAAATCCACAAATAAAAATGGACTTGGAATACCGGTTTTTTCGCTGCTTCAAAGCTAGCTTCAATAGCTTCCAACTGAGACTCCCGATCCTAGAGGGAATAGTAAAAGGTGTCTTATATTATAATCTAAAGTACATAGCCCGAGTACCTAACCAGTCTGTGTAAATATTAGTCTTAAAAAATAACAATAATATTTAATTATATTTATATATAAAGTGCGTAAAAGAATCAACAGATCAAGATTATCTATATGTTTGTCTCACAAGATGCGAATCACTAGTTAGTTTGTGGTCAAAACTTTGCTTTTTCTGTCTGGGTTAACGAGAACATTGTTGCGTATTACTTCGTTCTTCAAAATGAAGATAAGAGAATTTCAACCAAAAGATTTTATGATCACATCTTGTTAAGACAAACATCGATCTTTTAAATTATATTTACCTTGTATAAATCGAGACCACCTTTCGCTTTCTTTTTAATGGAGAATCCAACTCTTGCAAAAGAAAAAGAAAAGAAATGAAGATATACCGTATCTAGCACCATCCCCTTATTAACACCCTCAACTTCAACATAGATACAAGGTAGTTGTATTGGCCATTCGAAACGCCCATTTTGAAGAGAGAAAACATTTACGCCTTCATACTTGGTTTCAGCCATTTCATTTGATGTTTGGAATCTATTGTATTCTGTTGATATATATTCGGTCTTTCGAAGCCATGAAACAGTCTTTGTGTGTTGTTGATGTCTGAGAAAAAGACGATTGAACATCATTACGCCACTAGGTTACGCCCTCTTGTAAAAAGAGATGGTCGTGACAAACATTTATCAAGTTATGTACAAACCGTTTCTGATTTGCTTGTGGCGTCAAATCTTCCTCTAGCAGCCTTTCATCTGCTGGATCAAGCTCAGCTGGGATAGACATAGAACAAGAAATAAAAGAACGGAAAATGATGGTACGAAAACGACAGTCGATCCAACTGGAAAATGTAAGCACTTCTAAATACGCCATTACCGAACTTTCGTTTAAACGCTGTACCGTGTTTCAGCCTCATCATTACACTTGCTTTTGATGTAAAAATTGCTTCTGGTTATTCTAATGGGGATTTTTAATAATAGGGATTTTTACTAAGAAATAAAGTCAAAAAATCAGTGAAACAATAAATTGCAGAAAACGACGTTAGGTGTACATGACCAGACCAAAACACGGAGTTTAAACAGAAATGTGAGAATGGTGAAAAGCTCTTTATTAAATCTGAGTTAATATGCCACAAAAAACATTGTCGTACTACGAAAAAAAAAAAAAAAAAAAAAAAAAAATGGATGCATTTTCTCTACCGTTTAAATCTAGATCATATGTTTCGGGGTTTATTAAATCAATCGTAACACCGAGGTCCGGTTCCGTAAGTAATTCATGTTTGTAATTGCGCTCTAATGACGTGGGCTTGTATTGGATGAATCTATAAGAAACAGATCAGTAAACTCCAAAAGAAAATGGAGAGTGGAAACAAGTATGTCAATTTCTCTTCAAAACACATCTGCATCACACAGCAACAAACATGGTGTATTGCAAGCAATGTGGTGGTGCGCGTGAACAAACCGATATATTTATATATATTATATATATATAAAAGACTTATATTTTGTAAGACAACTATTGAGCTACAAGTGATACAGACGATCAGTGTAGTGTACATTGGTCTATTTAATATTCCTCCAACTGTCCTCTACTTTTTGTGTGGATATAACCGAAAGTAAAGAAAGATGTGGAGAATACGAAAGTAGAATAATTGCTACTGCGCAGTAAAAAGTTGCTACTGCACAGTAATCGGTTCTAGAACAACTGCAAAACATTGTCACAATGCTGTGCAGTTTTTCAGAACCAATTTAGTGCTTTCTACTGCGCAGTAATAATACGTAGTTTCACATTATGAGATTCAGAGAAAATAGTAGCCAAAAACACAATATTAGGGAAATATGAGTGAAAAACAGATTTGCCGGAAAAAGTAATGTTGCAGAATGTAACCTACCCTGTGTACTATCTAACAAGGAAGAGAAAGTATTAGGTTAAATATTATTTCATATTTTAAGCACAGAGATGCGATGGGGTCTCGGCTTAGTTATTCAAAATTATGGCCATTAGTTTTAAGCATATAAAAAAACATGTAAGACACAGTTTGCCTCTAAGAGAACGTTATGTAACACCTTTGAAAAACCTCATATTTACAAAAAGGACCAGAATGACTGAGAAACTATACGGAAGCCCTGCCATCTATGTTGTGCAGTTATTATATGCTTTCTACTGTGCAGTAGTGATTTCATTACTACGCACTAGAAAAATCAATGTTAAAAAGGAAAGGCGTTTGAGGAAATCATTCCTTAACTCAAATACAAAATAAACATGAACGCGTTGAAAAGCGTTTGAAAAATGCTTTAAACTGATAATCAAATCATAACTCACGTACAGCAAAGAAACCAACCGATATAATCTGTGGTACAAAAGAGTTATCTTCACCTGGTACCCCAGCTATATCAAGCTCGTTAAACCTGAACAACTATGTATGGTTAAAAGGAGTGGAGAGGTCCGAAAGAATAAACGTCAAAATAATAATGATGACAACAAAAGAAGTAGTAGCAAGCAGAAGTTCAAAGGAAACTTTAAGACAGATGTGGTCATGAACGTGGGTATCATAAGGTTGAATGATCATAATGCAGTGCTCCGACATACAGTGCATCTGACCGTGTGTAAAGCCAAATCTCCACGGAGCCTCGAATCTACACACTCGTTGTAAAGATTGATGAAGGAGATTCGGTTTTATGCGCATGTGTAGCTGCGAAAAATGTAGCGGTAAAGTATATTTGCCGCCTCGTGGAGATTGGGCTTAAAATGAACGGTATAGAAAACAGTGTTGAAAAGAGTTACCTGTTTGCTTCGAATGGATAGGCAATAAACTTAGCATCAAATGGAATATCGGGTAATGTATTGGTGTATTTCACATTACTAACAAAACCTTCTTTGCCTTTCTCACGACTAAAAAGAAAAAAATAGATTTAAAGATAATTAATGACATAAACGAAAAGAATAGGTAATGATCACGTCCATCAGCGTTTAAATGTTTCATTTGGTTTTCATTCGCTTGACATCACTCTAGCCTTAAATAGGAAGTAACCAACATCACCTCGGAAAAAGCGAAATTGAAGCAAAATTGAAAACGAGGTGATCAGGCTATAATATTGTGTTTAAACAGAATTCCGAGAAAAGCTTTACTGATTTCTGAGATTTTTGGAGTCAACTTGTAATTAAAAGTGTAATATCGTGGCATCATGTTTTTATTCATATCTTTTGAGAAAGCATTCCTTTCTTTTTTTTGAGCGCGTATACTTCTCGTGTTTAACTGCACTAAAAGGACTGGCCCTAATCAATAAATAAATAACAGTAATATGGAATTTCTCAAAGAGAAATAAATATTTTTAATACGAAAGAAATGGTGATAAAAACCAAACAAACAAACGAAAGGTTCCTCACTCTTTTCTGCTTTTGGATGAAGAATTCTGTATGGTGGGTGGCATGTCTTCGTGTTAGCTCTCTGTAACCTTTTTATTATTATTATAATTATTCTAAACTTTTATTCCCTAAAAATAAATAGGACAAAATTAAAGAGGCCCATACGTCATGAGCATCTATGAGTTAAGTGCATGAGAAAACAGCAGAGAACATGCTCCCCATACAATGAAACTTATTCAGTGGTTCTGAAGCACGACTTTTAAACGCAGAATAGGAAAAACAATAATATAACAATAAAAAAAATACTTTCTTTCAAAAATTATCAAACAAAACCAAACAGGGATCCCTAGTTTGATTTCATTTTTTGTTCAGTGTTTATTTTACGATTTTACGGTATTTCGAAGAAGAATTTTTTTCACATGGGCGTTTGGAAAGATGGGCGTCTTAAGGGGTGACGTTTATTGTTGGGTGGAGTCGCTTTCACAATAAATTTATGTAAAAACCTGAACAGGAGTATACGATGAATGATGAGCAGAAAATAATTTCTTATTTCGAAATAAATCTTATAACAAAAATCATATAAAATTATTTACAGCGCACAACAATTATAATAATAATAATAATAATAATACAACTTTTTAACAATCTTTTCCTTTCTTTTTTTTGATGATGTAAGCAGTTTTATCTTTGACGACGTAACTGAGACCTGAAATAACCGTGGTAGATCCCACTAAGTACCTGAAAGAAGAGGTATATTCTCGATGAAGTTCTTTTCTGACATCATCCTTCATCGGATATGTTCAAGGAGGTCTGAGTACTACATTGTATCAAAACAAAAGAACAAACAAACCAATAGGCATGCAGAAGTTGATGATCCAAAAACTGAAACACAGGAGCCGAAACGGATAAAGTTACTAAACCAAGTTGTAGAAATGTATTGAACTGAAAATTAAAAAGAGAAAATGAACAGTATTCAATAAAATTCGAAGTGATCTTCCTTTCAACTCATAATACGGTGGAAAATACAACCTGTTGAAACATGGTGGAATTAAAACAAAATTTCTCCTTGCTTATCAATAGATTTTATTTGTCTATCTAATGGACTGGTATCTCAATATGTTTTGGTGAAAATGTTGTTATTTTGGCCTAGGATAACAAGAATAACCATTACGTCACGCCTCGTTCTTTCAAACAAGAAAAAGAGACGTTCGACCGAAAGACACTAAGCTGATAGTTAGGGTGTCAGCGAAAACAAAGACTTACTTTACTGATTTGTGTTGGTTCCATTTTCACTTTTGAATTCTCAAAATCAAAAAATTTCTTCAGAGTTTTCTATGGGGAAATTAATAACAAAAATGGTAACCCCTGTTCAGATAGATTCACATGCGAGATGGTTTCTAATTGTGTTAACATGACAGGAGGCTCAAATCTTTCAAAAAACTGCTAAGCAACAAGCCAGCTTAATGTGGATTTTCTCAACAAGCAAAACAAACAAACAAACAAACAAACAAAAAAACAAACAAACAAACAAAAGCCGGAAATAAAACCAAAGACTAGAATAGAAACAAAAAAGGTCAAAAGGGGACAATTAGAAACCTGTTATAAATTTTCAATGTAAAAGAAACTTGTACTGGTTTATACCTGGGGAGTGTATACATCTATCTACCAAATTTTAACCGGCTAACTTCTCGGTTAAAAGGTTCTTAAAATCGTTTGAAACAACGAGGCATAGCCTGACCCTTACCCTCACTTACCCAAACAAAACTTACAAGGTTTACACCACCAACGTTAGCTGGTTAAAAATCGGTAGATGCACTATAATGTGAGTAGAAAAACACACAAATATGGCCTTCCCACATAGATAGTCAACAAGCAAAAAGGAAGCAACAAACGAGCCTGCAAAAGAGAGCAACTTGAGCAACATTAACTTTTGTGTTGCTTATTAAAAAAAAGCGTGTATGAAAAGTGAAACACTTGCTTATTACTGACACCAGATGAAGCATGTATATGTAGTTCTATAGTTACTATGCAATAAACTTTCTTGTAGTTACTATGCAATAAACTTTCTTGTAGTTACTATGCAATAAACTTTCTTAATGTCATAAATGTCATAAATTTATTTTAATTACAAGAAACAGACATCAAAAACATTAAAAGAACTCACAGGTGGAGTAAGATGCTTATAGTGAAAATGACTTGACATCAGTACCAATAGAACATCTCTAGCAACTATTAATCCACAGAGTGATACTGAAACGATATTGTATCAATTACAAAACCATAATCCTGTACATGACCAAAACATTGTTATTAGAAGTGTTTAAGATGTTCAACTTACTTGGAATAACATTAACATAAGTGAGCGACAAGGTTAAAATACTGATCATAACTTTGTCGGCTAAAGGATCGATATAAGAACCAATGTTAGATGCCTGACCTTTGAAATTTCTTGCTATCCAGCCATCTATCTAATACAGAAAGCAAGAACCATTTCACTTGTCAATACACTTGCTGTAGGATGCAAATCCACTTATACTTAACACTGAATACATTTGCCAAAACTTAAAAACTTAAATAAAATAAAAAAATGCTCAAAACAAGACATGTTACACACAGAATCAGTCAATCCTGCAATGAATACCAATGCAAGTGCCCAACTAAACTCTTGACATAACACAAGATATCCAATGTAGGGAGAAGCTATCAGACGAGTAAAGGTTAACACATTAGGAACTGTCAGCCAACCTCCATCTTGCCTCTAGTCATAAAAAACAAAAACATTTTCAAATCATGGTTTAAACGCAGTTAAAGGAAACTCGTTGTTAACACACAAATTGAACATTACCTGAGATCTAAGTTCGTTACTTCGCTTCTGCAACACCAATGACTGGGTGATATTTCTACACTGGATGTTTACCTTTGAATCTGAAGCAAATAAGATACCAGTTCTTTTATATAAATCATTTCTATTTATGGAGTTGGTGAATGATCTCGGAGTACATAAAACCAATCTTTTTAATGTTTTTAAACTTCTTCTACCATGAGGTGTTTGAAAACTACATAAACAGTCAGCTTTAATAGATGACAAATATCTCCTCAAGACAAACATTAGCAGCCACAATATTGTTAACCTTGAAACAAAATAAGTCTACATGAGATACATATTTAAAGATTGTTTTACTGAAATCATGACAAATAAGTTATCAATTGATTGAAAAAAGTAGTTTCTTTTCATTCCTCCTTATTTCCCACATGAACAAAAATATCGATACGGACTAAAGAAACTGAATGGTTGATGGTTGTCATGGTGAAAATAAAATAAAATAAAAGAAGAGATAATTATCGAAGAAAATCATGGCATGAAATCAACACAACTTATTTGTCAACAAGCAGAACTTGTTTTGTTGGGGTTTTTTCATGAGAGTTATTCGTCATCTAAATCACCAGGCTTAGAGATTAAATTATTTAAATTCAGAAAGTCAACCATTTTGTTGATATCTTCACCATTCTTAAGGTCTATGATGTCTTTAGGCATTGCATAAGTTACCATAGGACTAGGCTGGATCCCGTCATGGCTAGTAACTACTCTAAAGAAATCTTTGTTTGTATGATTTTGTGTCTCGTTATCTGATGCAAACAGTTCATCCCAAGAGAATAATAATGAATCGGTGATCTGTCCAAAAGGATTAAAATCAACAAGATAATATTGATTGCCCTTTTTGTAAATGTCAAAGACAAAAGATGAGTCAGCAAAACGTTCCTTTATTTTGGAGTTATAAAAATCGATAATTTCTCCAAGATAATTGTCTTTGTTAGTCGTCAAATACTCAAAATAACACATATCATGTCTTTGACTAATTCCAACCAACTTGTGGTCTTTCACGAAACACCGAAATTCCATGCCAGGTATCATTTCGCGCCATTCACGTATCACCAGTTCATACTGGTCTATAGGGTGTTGTTCCTTTGCGTCTTGTTCACAATATTCATATGGTACAGTAAGATCGTGTGTAATGAAGTCTGAACTTTTCAGTAACAAGCAAATATCATTGAAACTTGTGCATTTTAAAGTACCATTGTGATTTATCCATGCAGCGTCCTTAGGACAACTCCAATTCAACTTGGGAAACACTGCTCCATCTAAATGTAAAGTACTTTATAAATACAAGAAATTCAGTGGACAGGAGAACTTTTAAAGGAAAAAAAGATTTTTTTACCAAAGTTCTTGATGACAGCGTCCACTTTTTCTTTTAGCTGCGGAAAGACAGGTGTTATACTTGTGGATTCGTCTGGGTTGTTCCAGGTGTGATCTTCATCATCAGAATAACCTTCCAGTTCATTCGAATATTTGATCTCCTCCACATCGGGAAGGATTATGCCATCACTTTTAAGGTAGTTTATGAAATCAGGCGGCAGTGGAATAATGGAACTTTTGAAAGTGATATCTTTGAAGTTGTGATACCAACTTGAGAAAATACAATTTGAGCAGTGCTGCTGTTTCATTTCCAGTGAATCAAGAGGAACAGTTTTTTCTTACACTAAACAAAATGAGGTTTACAAGCTACGAAAGTAAAATACCACAACAGCAATGCCAATGCTTAAGTGTAATGGTTTGTTGAGTTCCCAATAAAAATCATTTAGTATTTTATATCATGTTTGTGAGAATGCCACTTCAGAATGAGTATAATGATTCACATGGCAAAGTATATAATAACAAAACTCAAAGTATCAATAATTTTACACATTCTCATGTTTTCAAAAGTGCAATTTGAAGTGCTCACAAAACAGTTATCAAACATTTCTCCAAGCAAATCGAGATTTTGGAATGGAATTTGGAAATCTAGAAATCTTAAAAAGGCAACAGAAAAACCTACAATGCCATGTTCCATGTGAATTGATCATGTAGGAGAGCTCACACAGGGATAAATATTAGTAACAAAAAATTAATGTTTCAAACAGCCAGTTGTTTCTATTATTGCTAGAAACGTTCGTTACAATGTACATCGCCATAAAATGAGCATAAAAAACAGAAAACATAATTCTCAGTAGATATATCTACTCAATGGTAGTCACATCCAGTAACTTACTGTTACAATATCTAGTTCAAATATATAATAGAAATGGTGGCATTAAAGTAGCTTCAACATCATTCACTGCTACCAATGTTTGGTTCGTATATCGAGAAAAAATTCCAACTTTTCTTGACCGAAGCGGTTCTTTGCCAATTCAGCATTGACTACATAAACCTTGTGCAAACATATATGTTACAATGTCCTCTTTCTTAACAAATCCATCAATTGTTGTTGTTGTTTTTGTTGTTGTTGTTGTTGTTGCTGCTGTTGTTGTTATTGTTGTTGTTGTTGTTGTTGTTGCTGTTATTATTGTTGTTGATAATTAGCAGCATATTGTGCAGCATAATTTGCCCAATACTTACTAGGCTAAAAAAAATAATATCTAATCCAGTTAGAATTTCTATTAAGCCAACACACAAAAAAATATCATTTCTGAGATTGTTAATTCTCTATGTTGTGAGCAGTTACCATAACTGTGCATTACCTCACCACCACCATACCATTGGTTTTCTTGTGACAGCAAAGATGGATTAGATGATGATGGGGATGTGACGAGACTACTTTGGTTAGTGATTGGTTCATTAACAGGTAAGGAAATGTTTTCCAATGCACTAAAAGTCAAATATTGTATTAAATTTAAATTTTTATTATTTTAAGCATGATGGCTTCACGAGTTTCATGAATTTTCAGAAACTCCATGTGAGCACAGAATCTTGTCCTTTATATGGAATTGTTATGTATTATTATGGAAGACAATATTGTTATTGTAAAATGGGGATGCTTTTGAAAAATGGAAAACCTTTATTTCTTTTTCCCTCCCTGCTGTTTGTATTCATAATTGTTGTTAAGTCAGTAGTAGTTGCCGAAAGAAATTTCATTTTACAAAATCACTTTTTTTAATTTTTTTCTATTTTTGCAACAAATATTAGATTAGCAAGAAATATATATGATCCTATCTTTTTAATAGGTTCATTCATCACTAATTTGCAGTCAAAACTTATTTCTTATTTCTGTTTGGGTTAACGAGAACATTTTTGCATAATGAGACTTTCAACCAAATAGTTTAAAAAAAGATGATTTTTATCCAAAAAAACGATACAACTTCGATTTTTATGTCATGTGCTAACTATTGAACAGCAATTGTCTTTTTGTATCTTAAGAAAACACTCACCTGTTAGAAAGCATTCGTTTTACTGATTCACGTTTTTTACAGTCAGTTTCGTAACTCTCTTTCAATTCAGTTATGGTTGTAATATCATCACAATATTCTTCATAAAATTCTATCTTTCGTAAACTGAACATATCTTGAAATTCATCGCTAAGGGTCATGTCGTTATCAACTGCAGAAAATAAATTGTCAATATGTTCGTGTTCAATAGTACCATAATGCATTTCAAGATCGAGTAACTGAAGATACAATCGCTTATGCTTCTAAATTGAATAGAAAATACATAAAAATGCAACCTACAATTATGATAGAAAATGCCAGCAAAGTCATGGGAAAAACATAAGATTACTTTGGGGCTCTTAAAACATCCAGAATCCATAACATAAGATCAGTTCACCATTAATAATGGGATACTGTTTTGTGCATCTGTACTGAAAAATAATGACTAAGGCTAATAGTCGAGGTCGAGCTTGTGAAAGGTGTTTTACCTGGTCAAAACATCTCATTTTGATGAAGTGTTCATACATAAATTTCACTTCAAATAGTGGAGATGGTAAAATTTGATATTTGATTCATTAAATTATTGAATTCTTCAAAAATTCAATTTTCAATCCTTTTGCAAAAAAAAATTCTGAGGATTATTATGTTTTCCTAACTTGAAGTTTGAACAACGACACATTGTTTGCAAAGTTTAATTATTGTTTTGTTTACATTTGAAGCCAACATATTTAGCAGGCAGTATCGATCTGTAAGAACTGGTTTCTAAGCCAATCAAATTCGCCCATTTCCCATAATAACTCCTTTTCTAATAACTTCCAGGTAATAATGAGGAAATAAAGGCTCAGTTTCATAATTTTATCTTCTTTACAATGGAAAAAGAATAAGTAAACGAACCTTTCCCAAGTGTAGTGCTTTCCATAGCATATCTCTGGCTTTAGATTTATTATTGCAAAACTGCAAGGCAACAAAAATACAAGACAGTAAACAAACGTAGTTAACATAAACAAAAAATATATAAACAAATGTATAATATAATATAATGAAAGAAAAACAACGAAAAGTAATAAAAACCCTTCGAAATCAACACTGTTGAATTGCTCTAACTGCAAATGTTATAGGAAATTGAAGCATTTTCAAAATTATGCAGAATCATCACATAATTCGATAGAGATGATAGTGTAAAGAATACACCCGAAACTTTAAGTTTTAAAAATCTGTTATTCTTTTTTGTTGCTTTATTTTCAATGTATAGATAGCTGAATGTGATCATTACCTTCGCTAGTGAATGTGCGTACTTTATACAATAAAATATTTTGTCCTCAATTTTTTCAGACTTTTCTATTGCTTTTTCATAAATACTATGGACGTCCTTAATCTGTCCCATTCTGCGAGCAAGTCCAACTCTCCGTTGAGTTATTAAAATCATACCAGGAAGGTTAATGTCTATTTTTTGTAGAACCTTTGCAGCTAGTTTATAATTTTGCTGTTTCTCTTCAAATGTAGCCCATGCTATGCTAATTTTATAATTTTTACGAAGATGAACGTTACAAGCTCTGTAGTACACATCATGAGTCTTATCAACATCACAGGATTCAACATAGTCTATATACTGAAAATAGAAAGAAAAAAAATGCAAATCAGTAAAAGCAGCAGTTCAGTTGATAAGGTTGACAAGGGAAGTTTGTTCTTAGCTAAGTTTAAAATCACACAAACCTTTTGCCAAAATTCTTCATACAGGGCACAAGCCACTAAACATCTTTCAAATAAAAAACAGATTCTTTTATGGCTACCTTCTCTGATTTCATAATCTAGATACTCTTTCCAATTCTTAAGTTGTGCTTTCTCCAGAGATTTTACATGAAAATATGGTCGCTTAATCGCATCTTCATACTTCCAACGTTTCTTTATCTCACCTGCAGTTTCAACAAATACAGATTCACGTTCTGCAATAACCTTTTTCTTAAGCATCTCTGTACCCGCCTTGTCAGTTTTCTGAATTTAAAATAAGAGAAAGTACCTCAGTTTAGCACTATCAAGAATTCCTTAAAAGGCATTTTTAAAAACAATCCACAATTTGCACTTTTTTTTATTAGTTCCAGATCGGCATAAATCCATCCTCTGACCATTGACGTAAACATTGTAAACATTGCAATTAAGACTATTCTTAAATTCTGCTGAGTTAATTATGCTTTTTTAACAGTTGAAAGTTCAGAAAATTCCTAGAAATTTTAAAAAAAACTTTGAACGACATTTTAAATTTTGACCTAGAAATATCTAGTCTCCGACAATTGTTCTGATTGAGTCAGTATAAATTTCAATGTAATTCAAACATGATGATCTTAAAACATTGATCAAAAGCAACTTAAAAACTTATATAAAAAAACTTACATCATTATCTTCTTCTGCAGCTGTATGTTCGTCTCCATGTACTATTGATGTCATACTTCCTTCACCTACGTATACGTATAAGATGATCGTTTTATCCATGTGCACTCAATCAAGTTCCTCTGTTGAAACAAAACACAGACACTGTAAAGTCAACAAAAAATAATATTGATTAAAACCTGGGGGTTCAGTTGTTATGATAGTTGTATCATCCTCAGAGGTCATTCCAGGGGGTATTGCATCGACTTGTTGCATAACTTTGGAGTATTCCTCAGTTGGCAATATTTCCGCCAATGTATATTTTTCCAGGTGTTCTTTGAATCTACAAAAATAAATTGGTATAATTAATCGAATGGGAAAGATATTAATTCGAATTTCACTGGATTTACCCCATACATAACAAATCAAAGGTATACCTCTGCCAATTTCTCATGTACTGTTGTGTTGGTGTAGCAATTAACTTGTCGTATATTTCAGTCACATGCTTAAGGTTCCCAAGAGACTTTTCCCATTCTATGTAAGCATCCCAGAGTTTGTTTGACTTAAACTCCATGCCAGCAGCTTCGATAGCTTGATCAAATAAGCTGATAATTGAGAAATAAAACTTCTTTTAAAATGTTTTCAAACAGCAAAAAAACACCAATGCATTCCTGAAGTAGAATAACTAACTTTCAAATCGAATAAATTCAAAAATTACAGCAGAACTAGACGTAGCACAATATTTTATTAGGAAAGATGAGAATTATTATGCTTTCCAGGTTTTTTGAAATTCTCCACAAACAAAAAGCCAAAAAAACATTTGTTTACAATGTTGAGTACAAAGAATATCTGGAAAAACTTTATGATGTATGTCAGAAAATAATTGTTTAGCCATAAAATTTTTAGCTTTAAATTCTTCAGAAATTGGTTCATCATTAAGAGAAAAACAAAGGATCTAAGTGACTAAAGGAAACTAGGAAAATTAACCAACAAGGATAAAAAATAGTGAAGAAGAACTACAGTACAGGAAACTTATTCAAACCTGTTTTTAACAGTGATAAGAAAAATCAAGAATGCACTGGTGGTTGAAGTTGAGACAAAATGGTACCTTCATTCCGACGTCATAAACCATGAAAACAAAGGATAAAAACCACATTAATATAGCATGCGGTAGTACCAATACTCCATGGAGCTTCCATATTTATCTCTCATAGTACCGAATTATTTTTACTAATTATATTTTTATATAAAAGAAAGAGACATGATCAAAACAAATCCCAGGAAGGACTGTTATTGTAAAGGCCCCCATGCCTTATTTGTTATTTAGTGGGAGGGAAGGGGAGTTTGTGATGTCATCAATGGTAAACAATTACCTTCGTATTACATTATGACTATTTTCTTTTCCTTTATGTTGTTGAATGGTGAAGTTTAGATAATGCACCCATAAATCAATACTGACAGGAATAGCTTTAACACCTCTTTGGAAAACCTAATAAAAAATCGAAAGTGAAAGCCTTTGTATACATAAACAAATACTAATTGAGTACTAATCAGTCGGTATATATTCATGAAATACACAGACTTTTATTTATTGTGAGAAGTTAATACAATATCTTGTTCTACACAAACGTCCCAAACGAAAACAATATATTTATTATTTATATATTTTCCGCCAAACGTCCCAAACAAACGTCCCAAACGAAAACAATATATTTTCATATTTACCACATCTGCCTTCTCATAATTGCCGTTCTTCTTCTCCATGTCAGCAAATTTCTTCCAATATCCATAGCAGTAAGGGTAGTATCTCAAGAAGCAATTATATACAGCTCGACCAGCTTCGATATTTTCCTGAAACGACACCAAATAAAAATGTTGAAAATAACAGTCTCAAGATATCGTAAAACTTGTATAAATCAGTCAAATACATTTAAAAAACTTTCATTATAATAAAAACCCTCACCTCAGTCTCAGTAACTGTCTGTAGTAAGCAAGTCCAATTTGTGAAATCTGAATAATCTGAAATGACGGTACCCCAAAACGTTTTCGTCTTTTCTGTAAGCTCTTTTGAAAATGTATTAAAATCTGGTAAATCATCATAGGACACCCCCTCTTCATGTAACTCATTTGTTTCATCTTGACCATCTATTTCTTCATTCTCATCTTAAACATGAAATTATTTGTCAATGTTTATACAAAAATAATTACCATCATAAATGCAAAACACCCTAATTAATGTTAACAACAATCCAAGAATAGACGGCGGTTATTTCATACTAAAAATATCATTTTAAAATCAACCATATTGTACGTTGTTAGTAACGCCAAATGTTTAGTGAAGCAAGCCATGTTTATCATCTAAAGAGGGAAAGATTTTGAAACCCGTATTAAGTATTCTAATTCAAAGCTACACTTAACACTTCGAAAACTGAGGAATTTGAGTTCATCTTCAAGGAACCTGGTTATGTTCGGTTCTGTTCTGTTCTGTTAAATTCAAATTTGTCCCTATACTAATATTTTCCATGGTCGCTTGAGAATTCTTAAAACTTTCTTTTTTTTACAATTCAATTTGTCAAGAAATCAATATTGTTTCAATTGATTGAATGATGATAAACTTTATATGGAACTCTATATGAATAATCAACCGAAGTTACAGTGTACAATGTAACAATTTTCGAGAAACACTTGCTTTAAAATTTTCAGTATTTTTTTCAGGTTGATAATCCCCTATATAGTATAGACTGAAAAAGATTTATTTGTTATGAACTCAAAGTGGCCTTATTAAAGTCTTTAATATTCTTACACAACCATTTCATAGTTTTTAGTTAATGCATTCACTGCTAAGTACGATTATACTTGTAATGGCTGGCCAGTTTTGACGCGTTGACTGTAAAATGTTAGTTATATGGCTTGTTGAATTTGTGACTAATTCGAAATCTTTTGGATCAGAAAGTCATTTTTAGACTGGTGAAATTAAGCAACAAAATAGACTTGTTTATAAGTCCATCGAATCATGAAGCAAATGTATTACAGTCGAATTTGGTGGGTTCACTAAGCCAAGAAAACATTCACAACATTATGCAATTTGTGATTTGAATGTATATTTTGTGTTTCTTATAGTGTGAAATGAATTAAGTATTCTGTTAAATAACATTTCCTGTTTGGCAAATTATCACTGTTGTTATCATTATTACAGTTTAAAAAAGTTTGCCCAGGAGGAACTTTTTCCTTTCTCCTCCCCCTGAATATCTCGTTGAGTAATGACAATAACTGACGTCATTTGAGGTCTAAACTGGCCTAGAAGCATGTGGCAAAACATGTGGGACTTTGGTTGCTGTGAAATCACACCATGACAGATAAAAATACTCTCTATGAATCTCTATGAAAACTGGGATAAATCTGTCACTAAAAGCAGGCAAAACCCCAGAGAAAAGGAGTAGCTGCACCATTTTTCAGCAATAAACAAAAAGAATGACGAATATACAAAGAAATACAGAAGAAACTGAAGATGTCTTCCCTGGAATTGCACAAATCATTGGGAAGAAAGGATTGAAGTTTGGACACACCAACGTCAATGGACTTGTGAATAAACTGAGTGAAGTTAAAACTCTTCTGAAAGAGTCTAATCTCAGTCTAATTGTCTCCTACAGAGCTGCTACAGTATGGAGCAATATTCCATTTAACATAAGAGAGAAAAACTCTTTAGAAAGCTTCAAGAATGCCTTGTGCGATTCTAAAGTCTTGTCCCAAATTAACTTTGGTTTTAACTTAACTGCAAGAGCTTGAGATCCAGAAAATTATTTATATTATTGAATCATAGTAATTTTGATTTTAGCAAATGTAAGGCCTTTTTTTCAAATCCCATTTCACTTAATTTCCCAAATTGGTCCAATTGCCATTTTGCAATTCTTTTCAATGACTTTTGAAATTTATATAAACTTTTACTTAAATTATTTTTGTACATAATTCTTTTATTATTTCCACGAGTTTACTCTGTTTTTTAACCACTATTTAGCAAACGATTTTATTAATTTTATTTTTTCCATGTAATTCTGTTTCACAGTGAAATTGCAATTCCCATTACATTAATTTCTTAAACGGCGCTAAGTTACAAATTTTAATTTGAAATTTCAATCTTCATTACTTCTTTTTATTTAATTTATTTTTACATCAGTGTTTTTATCACTGCCAGCTGTATATATTTACCTTTGCCAAATAAATAAATCAGACTTCAGTAACATCCTGTCCATCATAAACATGCAATTCCATACATTAGTTTTGATCAGTTTTTTGACCATTGTATCACTTTCAGAATAAGCCACTGGTGATTCATTCAGTGATACAGTTCCATTTTAGCCTCATTCTTTATCCTGCTGCTCAAGGCTTTCAATATTTGCTTGCCAACTTAGCAACTTGCTCTTGCTTATGAAAACCTGAATATACCAATTCCATTTGCTATCTATTTTGAAGACCCATGATCTTGAACTGACTGGCCGAAAGTATAACGGAAATTTTAGAGTCCATTAAGGGTGGAAGGGGACTAAATCCATTAAAAATCGTAAGTGTCAAATGGCAATAGTCCCTTCCATAATCACATACTCGCTTTCTGGATCATAGGCGATGCAAACCTTTTCTGGGAGCCTCTTTTTAAAAAAAATGGTCAGTTATGGGTACCATCGCTTATGGGCACCAATTTTGAGATCGATTCAATTCATGGGAATCTCCAGATGGGTACCTATCACAAGCCTTATTTCAAAGCCTGCAATTGACATTTTACACACATGATCCTACCATTTGCATCCAATTTTGGTGTTTTCTCATCAAATATAGCCCCAATCGGTTCTGTTTCATCAACTTTCCTTTTTCGGCTAACCGATTTCTCAGGCGACAATCCCTTTTGAGCTGGTGCACGTTTTCTAACCATTTTTTTCTAAAGAAAACAACAGACATTGCGGCAAACACAACACAAAATGTTCAAAAATGTAAGTCAATGAAATCATGAAAAGAACACAAAAGTTCAAGAGAAAGACAAAGAAGGTGTTGATAAACACTTCTTTGCACGATGATAAATATTTGAACCTTCTGTCAAACTTCTGTCAAATGACTTTTCTTTTTTCTTTTCACTGCACAACAACAACAACAAGCAGTGTCAGCAAATGTACTTAATTCAGGCAGAATTATTTCTGAAAAGCCTTTGTTATTAAAAGATTGTGGAAGAACCATGTAACCAATAAATGGCAGTACAGTACAATAATTTATACATTTCCCTAAACATCCAGAACTTGTATGTCTTACCAGTTTACACGATCCTAATGCTATGCTACTTACCAGCATGTGTGTATGTAAGCGTTTAGCTGTTTGATCATGCTTTTTTATGTCCAACTAAATGAAAGAAGTTAAAATATCAAAAAGCAGTATAAACAGTGTAATCTCTTCACATAACACACACGTGGTAATTTTGTTAAATTTTCTTTTAATAATATAATATTTTTCACCCTTTTGATGTTGAAAACAACGATGGAGGGCAACAAAACGAATCGGTTAATATGCCACCTTTTTTTGGCTTACAGAGTTGACGCTTACACTACTCTTACCCTCCTAGCTAGGCTATCTATACACAAAAGAAAAAACATCTCTCAAGATAATAGTCAGGGAGCTGAGATGCCAAAAAAATTATAAAACTATGCAAATTTAGGTGAAAAAATAACAATTAGAAATAGACATACTACACACATAAAAGACTCCAAAAAACCTTAGCAAAAAAGCTACCCAAGTAAAAAACGTCTTCATAAAAACATCTTCTTAAAATCACATTTTGTCGGCCATGTTCTCATGTTCTCAAGACTTAAATAAAATGTCAATTTCACTTTTACGTTCGATTTAAAAAACCGGGGCTGAAAAACAACATAAAAAGAGAAGATTATACTTATCATGCGTTCTATTTTTATCTTTTATATCATAAATTATCATAAATTTGATCGTGTATTGCCCGCTTAATTGGAGTAAAGCTTGGTTTCCACTGGTGTTGATTTTTTATTTTTGTTAGAGGTATTCTAAAATCAACTGGAAGGGGAAGAAGTTGATGGTATTTTTGTGCTTTTTTGTGGTTTTTTCTTTAAAGAAAACAGCGATATTTTGTAGGAGTACAAGAAGTGTATGAAATTCAGTCTGATTGACAAATGGTTTGATAAATAATACCATTTCTTTGGTAGTATTGATACCGATCACATATGAAATTAGTTTCCCCCGCTTATAATTGCATGTGTAATTTACGATTTTATCCCTTTTTTCATTGAAAGCAATAGAATATCTTTAGAACAGATCATAATAAGGGGATTTCCACTAATATGGAAAGAGTACAGGAAAGGAAAACCCGTTTTAATGGGGTATTTTTGGGATTATATCCAAACTATCGGACCCACAGAACCCGTGAAGTATACCGGAATATGTACCCTCCGTTTGGAACCAATCCTGTGTACACCCCTTTAAACCCTTTCCTGAGTGTTCTACATTATACTAGGTGTTCTACATTGTTACCATTCGGAGTAATACGTTATTCACGTCATGGACATGTCATCCTAAGAAAGTATTAGTACGGGTGTGATGAAAATGTTTGCTTGGACCACACATGTTACAACCATCACCCTCAATTATCAAAGACACACGGAAGACGAAAAGGAAACGAATAAGAAAGTGGAACAAGTTTTCCGAAGGGAAAAGAGATCAGCATAGTAAACGTCTTGATGTAGTGTAGTTGATGATAATTTTAAGCTTCAAAATGTTAATCATCGATGCAGATGCATGGAAGTAAAATGCACATATGAAAGATTGTTGTGTCTGACTTCATGCACTTCATGCTTTTACAGGATTGGTGAAATCCAAAGCATTCAAGGAACTAAGAAAGAATGAAATCTTTTCAAGCAAGGTTTATTACAAACACTTCTATTTAATGTTTTCTGTGAAATTTGCACACGAAAGAACATATCATCTCTAGCAAAAAAAGACAGCTAAATAATACTATTCTGTTTCTTTTTGAGCGTAACTATTTTGATGCGCAACTATTTCCTGAAGCTTTTGTCTGTCCACTTTACAGTTTGAAATGCAATAATGCCGATTAAGGTCGTTACCTTAAATTTGTTGGTTAGCAAGAAGACACCGCAAGAAGCAGAGAAGCACTGCTATGTCATTGCAAATGGGGGTCGCATGTGACTGCAGTCACAAAATGTTCCCTTCAGCAATGGCACAATATGTCATCTCTATGTGAAGGGTATGGTTGGCTTTCAGACAGGATAACTTGAAAATACAATGGATGATACGGGACCCAGCTCCAGATGCAGTATTACAATAAATTTCCTGTAGCTACAGAAAGTTGTCATGCCAAACAGAACTTGTAGCTGTTTCTCAAATAACTTGAAATGTGCAGGACTTTGCAATTGTATAAATTGTTCAAACTGCATTTCAGACGACGATTCATCATCTGATGAAGAGATTGAAGACGGGGGCGACCTCGATGACGAAGATAGTGATTCGGAATATAAGGATTGTAACATAAGGCAAATGGAGCTGTTTTGTTTTCATTTCTAGCCACTAGAACAAATTACACCTTGTAAAGTCTTATTTTAACTCTTCCTTTTGTCTTTGAAATCTATTTAGAATGCAATGTTCTTGTTATATGCTGCTGATGTCACCAGAACAAATTCGTCAGTATATAGCTCCTTAAAAATATTGATTATTTAAACTAGACCTTCTTGTAACTTTTGATCAGCATAAAATTTGCTATCGAATGTATAACACATTGAAAAGTGGAAAATTCATTTTTTTCTGTTATATGCTGATGACGTCATGAGAACAAATTCAATGACGTATAACTTCTTAAATATTGATTATTTTTACACTAGATCTTCTTATAATTTTTAATCAACATAAAATTTGCTATCGAATGGTATATAATAATCCCTTTAGAATGACGTCATTTGGACCTAAAAATTTCCTGGACAGGGCCTTAAATAAATTTAAAGTGTCCGGTAAGCTTTTTTCATTTCAATACATGTTTGGAGTTCGTTTAAAGGCAAAATTATAAATTCACCTCCCCGTCCAGTTTTTTTGACATCGTAGCTCCCTGTCTATAAGTTCCAGGAGAAACAAAACAATATTGTATGTTAATATGAGATTTTACAAAATTACATTTGCTATCACTTGTCTTGCAAGATTTAATCAAACCTGATCCCACAATAATTCGTGCCTTCCTTGCCTCTTTCTTGGTGCTCAACTCGTGCAATCACTAGACTAAGTTCAAGACTACCATCACTGTAGTGGAGCGAGTTTACAAGCGTAAAAGCAGCGGGAAAGTTTAAAAAAAATTCTGGAAAAGCTCTTCTGTCAGATCAGAGGAGTGGTGAGAGTTTTTTCGATTTTCAAATCTTTAATTTTAAATTTACAAAAGTGTTCTCACTCTTTGTGTTTAAAAAAAGGACGCGCGGTGTGGAGAAGAGAGAGAAAAAATGTTTTTCATACAATATTTCATTTTTTATTATTATTTGACTGATATCTACTACTACTACTCTACTACTACTACTACTAATTTATTTGGTAATGCAGGTTTTACAAATAGGCAGCATATAAAGCTGATGTGTATACTAAAAACTAAAATTTGTTTATAATAAAACCCCTAATTTCAACTGAAAATCAAAGGTTTGTGTGAAAAGAAGTGTTGGAGGTGCATCATGTAAATTAAGGTTGCTTGGCACAATAGAAGTATCAAGCGAATAGCGTACATGGTGTTAGCAAGTAAGTCTATGGTGTTAAGAAGGCAAAGTGTAAGTTTCAAACTGATAAAAAAGATTAAAAAATAAAAACATACTATAATGACCTGCACTAAAAGAATAATATATATATATATTATTATATATATATATATATAATTATTATATATATATATATATATATTATATATATATATGTATGTAAATATAAATTATAAAAGTATTTAAAGGAGGCTTAGAGAATAGAAATTAGAAAACATAACAATAAAAGGTACAAAAAGCAAAATGACATGTGGGTATTGTCTTTAAACAATTTGATTGATGATACTTTGAATTGATGTTGACGTCGAGTTGGCCTCTGATTGATGTTTGAATCTTGAGTAGATTGATTCATCAATATCTTTGTAATATATCCTATGCATTTGACACGACAAATGTCGCTTGTGTAGGTAGTGCAAAGAATGCCAGTTGGCCTGCTGAAGACATTTATCTGTGGAGAGTTTACTTGGTAGTCGATAGACCTAGCGTTAAGGTTGTCTAAGTTTCCTGGGTTACCATTTCCCCAAACAGGTATGTTGTATAAAACTGATGGTACAATTGCTGTATAATAGAATTTGCAAAGTGTTTCTTTGCCCAATGTTTGCATTTGTTTCAGCTTTACTTTACATGACATGGTCCTTCCAATTAAGCTTGTTATCGATGTAAACTTTTAGTATCTTATGGCTGCTTACTATTTCTATTGAGCGTCCATCCATTGTTATCTCTTGGATTAGGCCTGTAAAGTTATTACTGGATATGAGCACAATCTGTTTTTTCCAGGATGAATAACCATACCATTATTTTGAGCCCAATCATTCTGGTTGTTGGAGAGTGTTTGCAGTTTAGCAGTAACAGCATCTATAGTGATGTTGTAGCAGTCACCAGTGGTACCGGCTTGGAGGTTGGTAGATACATGATACAAGTATCCTTTGAGATTTGGAAATAATCTCTAGTCTATTGTTTTCAAATGTGTTCAGTGTATTTTTGTAATAGATCATAACTCCTCCCCATCCAGATTTCCGTAGTTACAATCTTTTCTAATGAGGTTGTACCCATAAATACTAATCTCTCCATCATTGATATCATTATTTAGATGTCATTCAATAATAGCTAAAATGTCAAGTTTTGTTTCTTCCAGTAGCAGTTCGATCTCATCAATTTTGGAAGTAATACCATTAATGTTAAGATGAGCAATTTTTAAGCCACGTGGCTGTTTTCCAAGGTCATTAACCAATTGTTCATAAGCTAATTGACAGACAGCCTCCTGGTTCCCTACTGCGGATTTTATTTCGAGGCAAGAGGGATACTACCATTCAAATTACGTTAAATTGCAGAGTTCAATATACTGTTTTGGGTCAACATTGCCACACTTTATATGACACCATTTGTTGCAACCACCACACAAGATTGATTTGCGAGTTTTGGAATTATTCGTTTTTAATGACGAAGTATTTTTGGATGTTTTGTTTTTACAATTCAAATGCTGACATATAATAGAGGTAAAGGGTATTACCACTATCATCCGATGCTGAGTTGATAAGAATGGACCTATATTTAGTCAGAATAAAGTCAATATATAGATATAGATATATGTAAATAAAGATTCTGAATTAAATATAAGCTGAATAGTACGGAAAGAACGTAACTTGTTAAAGTTACGACTTTAATTTACTTGTCATCTTTACACAGGAAAACTATTATTCACCTTGGTACATAAAAGTATTTTTATCCACCAATTTTCTGGGTAAAACAAAGGTGGATAAAAGTGCATTTTTTTATCCCCCTGGCGTTTTTATACAGTTGAATAAATAAAAAAAATGATTTTTTTATCCACCTGTCTTTATTCACCTTATAAAAACGGTAATCCAAAGATTTAAAATTTATATTTGCTTTTTTGAAATATCATCATTTGATGTACATTAATGTCAGAAATTTTCGCGGGAAGAAATCTTTTGCAAATTTCGCGAATGGACATCCGATTCACGAAATTAAATTCACGTAAAAAAAAGATGATGTATATTATTCTCCTGATAGTGATGGAAATATTTTTGATATCTTTAATATGAGTTCAATATGAATTTGGTTCAAATTTAGTTAAAGATAATGTTGAATGTTAACCATCTTTCGTCTTATACCGGTTAATCCCAAAAAGTAAACAAATTAAGTTCTTTTCCAAAAAAAATGCTCAAAAATGTATCATTTTTCATCATTCGCAAAATTAAATTCTTGAATTTTTTTTGATTTTTGCTTTTTCGCAAAAATAAATTCTCGCAACATCTTTCACTTCGGTCAATTCGCAAAAATTAATTCTCGCCAAATCTGCTAAATTTCGCATTTCACTCATTTTGTGAAAATTTCTTCCCACAGAAATTTCTGACATTAAAGTAGAATTAATGACTATGACCTTAAGAAGAGTTTGACCAAAAGAAAAAGTGAAAATATTTTTTATTTCCTTCAATATTTTGCTTAGATCTTTTAATATGTTATGGGAAATAAGTATCTTTAAAGAATATGTAAAGGAATTGATAACTTTCTTTTCAAAAATTTTCTTAAAAAAATTATTTTCACTTTTATATTTTAATTACTATAATTTATTTACCTGATAAATAAGAGCTTAAGAAAATTTAATACGAACTATCATGTTTCCCAGTGAACAAGTGTATGCTACGTTTCTTTGCCATGTTATCCTTCAGGACGAATTTGTATATATTAAAAAACATTGCATTGCAAAGATCGTACATCACTTGAAAAGATCTCTTGAAGATATCAGACGTATTTGATTAAATCGAAGTAATGTTTCAAGAAACATTTCATTGAGTTTTTCCCGTCTTGTACCATGATCCATATCTACAAAAATACCCTTTCTCCCTTCACTCTTCTTTAGTAAACACAATTTTATTGTTTTTATCTTGTTTAAATGATCCTTATGCTTCAGAATTGTTGCTTGTCTTACAAATTTATCAATTAATTTAGGTAGCATTCTGCTTTACTCATTAATATATATTTCCTCGTATCAGCCAGAACCATCAACTATTTCAAGTACCCCTTGCCTGAAATAACAAAACAACCACAACACCAATGTTGAAAAAGGAAAAGCAACAAAGAAGTTGGAAAATAATACAAGGCACTGAAAGGAAACATCACGTTAACGAAGATGAAGATGAATGCCCAAAGTGTAGGGGATTCTATCATCAGGGGCAGTTGTGGGTTTAAGTGTGATAGATGGGATGAATGCTCGCATTGCAAATGCACAGAGTTGAAAGTCCAAAGCTGAAATTGACATGCTTTTAGAATGGTTTTATGAAGTTTGTATATAAATGAATTTGTTCAAAATATTTCAATAAAATTAAGATAACTGATTTTCAATAGTGTACTACAAGCCTTTTTTAACTGATTTCCAAAAAAATAGGTGGACAGATTTATAAGGGACATAACTTGTCATCCTGAAGGGCCTGAAGAAAGAAAGTTGAAGACAGTGAAAAGTTTGAGTATTAAAAGTGGGCATTCGAGATAGTGGATATCAACTGTATGCATGCAATGAAAATTTCTTGAGTTTAATTGAATTATTATTCTTACACTTTCAGCAAAAAAGAAACAACTAACACAATAAAAAGCTTGATGGGGTCAAAAATATCTGTACTGGATGAAACTTCACTGAGACAATCTTGTGAGGTGATGATTGGTGCAAAACGCCATAACTCTTCTTCAAAGAAGTCTTTGTTCTTTCATTGTTGCAAGAACCATGATAGTTCATCCAATTTTGACCTCACACCAGAATATGGAGTAAATACCAAGCGTAGTAAAAAGTGTTTAAATTTAAATATTGATGATTCAAAAGAAATTGTTCAAACTTCAATTCAAAAGGGAAAGAAAAAAATGACTCGAGCTACACAGAAAAGAACAACAAAGGAAAGAAGAATGTCAGAAAAGGAATCTTATCTAGCTGCTTTTTTCAAAATATTTGGTAAAAATTATTACTATCTTCCTGGATACCATAAGAAATAATTCAACATGCAAAACTCACAATGCAAATCATATTTTTCATCTTTTAAAGAATACTGTCCAGTTTTCAATAGCAATCTTTTCTTTTTCATGTGATCCTATTTTTTATGGACACTTAATATAACAGATATGGTAAAACTCAGGAAACTTCCTCATCTGGACACTTAACTTTATTTTGCACTTATTTTGAACACATAATATGATATAATTACTTTGCATTGGTTGTAATAAGTCATGTGATCAAAGTAAGTGCAAAATAAACAGTAAGTGTCCAAACCAGGGAATTGTCAAACCAGGGAATTGTCAAGCCAGGGAATGGTCAAACCAGGGAATTGTCAAACCAGGGAATGGTCAAACAACTGTAGATAGAATCTTTCAATGTTTTGGTAATGAAGTAAATGTCAAAAGAAATTCTTTTAATTGGAACTGTTTGTGGGGGGCAAAAGGCTTGAATATTATGTCAAATATTGTGCAAAAGTGAAAAGTAAAACTAATACAAATTGTCTGGATGTCCGGCAGTTTTTCATGCGTGGAAGTGTTCCATTTAAATATTCTGTCATTCTTTGAAAGTAAAGTAAAGGAGCAATGCAGTGCAGACACGACCAAATAAATATTCATAACTGTACCAATTTTTCTTAGATGACGATGTGATACAAGATTTTCTTTGGATGGATAGCTGTTATAGACTTTCAGATAAAGTATACTTTGCTTTCCGATATCTACATCTGTTTTAGTTATTTTCAAGGTCTTTTGTAACTTGAAAAGAATCATTTATTAAGTCAGAATGTTCTATTTTCACTCTTTGTTTCCAAATTTATTCAGGTAAATGTGTTAAATTTTTTAGTATCTGCTATCAATGGTATATACGTATTTTCGAAGGGCGAATTTATCAAGACTGGAATACAACAGGACAAATTTTTTTGCTGCTTTGTGAGTACCTCCAATTTCAATGAAACAACTTTTGGGCACGTTAAACAAATAGTCCTTTTTGGCATGTATAATAATGGTGAACGTAACAAACCTTTTATTCAAATAAAATTTGAATTTAGTTCTTATAATTGAATACATTATCTTGATACTGTTAAAATGAAGCAAATCTCACAAAAGAATTTTTGTCTGGGACTTGTAGATATCTGTCACATGATATGGAAGAAGATAATGAAGATTTGAAACTAGAAATATTTCCATGGGTGCTTGGTCGTCAATGGAGAATAAAACATTATGATTTCATCAATCAGAGAGATTCACTTTTAAAAAGAATGGGTTACCGTGCCGCAGTTAGTAAGCAAACCTGTGATGAGGTAATATAACAAGTTCATAATAGTTTCCAACATACGGCAATGCATTTTTATTGGTTCATTTCCGTCTATTTATACTGATAGTTTGTCCAGGTTGTAAATTTTTTGTATCAGGTGTCAGATTCTGTATGATATGATTTCTTTTGTCATCATTCAAGCTTCAGTTAACCTTTGAAACAAGAGTTCTTCTGCCTTTTCCCTTTCAAGTGCTAATTCACTTTCACTTTCACTTTCATTTTGTGTTACTGAAGGTGATGGACCTTTGTGCATATCATCCGATATGGAAGCGTGAAAGAAAAGCACACCATGGAGGAGCAGAGCGTACATACGATGAAGATAATGATTTTTATCCACGTGGACCCGACGGCAGTCCAATCCATTGTAAGCTATGTGAAGATGCAAGCAATGAGATATCAACATCCTCACCCACGTATACATCGGGATACTTATCGGCATGCTCCATTGATTTCAGATCAACTGTCAGTTTCCAAGGTATTGTTTAGGCTATGTGAAGGTACTTTAATGCAATTGATCTCCTCTTTTTTTTAAATTAACAATTTCTACGAAGAGTTTTGAAACTTGATGGGGGAATTGACTCTCCAAGCATTCTCTAAAATTCAAGTCTTCAGTTAGTATATTTGATGAAGATTTGATATTTGTAATCTCACCTAAGCGAAGTTAGTTAAATATTGGCGATTATTCTGGGACACACTCTACGATAACTGTTTTTAGTGCCAGAGATAGCAGTTTCTCGTGATAGAATTGTCATATTTCTTGTTGTTGTTTTTTCAGGGAGCAAATCGGATATAGTTGTTGTTGATGATGACTCTGACCAAAGTCTATGTCGAGAAGAATGATCAGTATTCTTTCGGTGTACTTTCACTGCAAAGATTCTTTGAAATGTGCATTTTCAACTATATAGTGAAGGGCTGTTAAGCAAAAGAACTTATCAAGAAAGAGTTGTTTTTTTAATTCATTAACTTATTGCTAGGTTTTTATTGCCAACTATATCTCAAGAATGTCTGTTTGTATAATTTCATGTCCCACTACTTAAAACCATGATTAAACTTATCGAATTTATTAATTTATTCAATTCGATGTTTCTTTAAAATGAAACTGTTCAGTCCGCTGTCGCCTATGTGTTGTGTTTGTGTATAACATCTTGAAATGCTGAGCGTGTTGATAGATGAATTTTTTGTATTGATTGCAATAAACCTCCCCTTTGCATTTCTTAATGGTTTGTGTTGTTGATGCTGCAAGCAATCTAATGTTGTGTTTAAACAACTTATTACTTTTGTCCCGTTTACATGCTTACAATTTAATATAATTTACAATTATTTGATCTTTTTTCTCGAGTGCTTGTGCCCTCGATTATCTGAAAATCATCTCTTTATTTAGTTGAAAAGGTTTTTAAGTAATATAAAAAGGAAATTATTTATGTTCATATTAACTATTTAAATTTTAAAAGGTTTTAAAAATGTTGTAAATATTATTTATTTGTTTTTTAATAATGATTGTTCGAGTTTTCCGTTTAATTTTGATTTTTTGCTTGGGCTCCTTCCTTCTCATTGGTGCAAAAAGAGGGGCAAAGAAAAACAGATATGAAAATTCATTAGTCTAGAAAAATGTGCTTAGATAATCGAGGTTCGTATTTAACCTCATTTCGCTGTTATGTTTTGATGGGTTAATATATTAGTTAAGCAGACTTTCAAAGAAGAATTTTGAAATTCTAACATCTCTGTTTAATACTTGTATCATATGGTCTTCGACTATAAGTTGAATTTCGTCCTAAAAGGATTCGATCTAACCTTCAACTATAACGGAAGTGCTGAAGCAGAGTCTTTTTTTCTTTTCTTTTTTTTGGTTGTTACCTGAGCAAAGGGTAAAAAACTGACATCGAGTGTAAAGGCTGGGAGATAAGTTGTGGAAGCTTTTCATTCTTTCTTTTAATTGCGGCATAAAACACTCCCGTCATGCATGACTTAATTTTGAGCACGTGATCAATTTCGATTTATTCGGCATGATTTTTGTACCTTCAACTAAAAAAATAAAACAGGAAGGTAACCTAAACTTTACAAACAAAAGCAACTCATGAAAAATTATGCTTGATTATGGAGTTTTATATCACATATTGTTGTGTACGGTAAACGTGTTCAGCTACGTTTTCACCGCTCAGGGAATAATACTATCGAACGAAATGACAGCAGAAAATACTTCAAAATCAACGCAACCTCCCGTCGATTATGACTTTGTAAAGGAAATGTGCAGGGAAAGGTTTCATCGTATGAACTGGAAAGACATATTAAAACCGTGCGAACGAAACCTATCTTTCAGCTCCAAAATATATTCGCGTGACAGAACTAATGCAAAGTTGAGTTTTGTTACGAAGAAGATTATACGAAAAGCAGGGGAATATTCAACGTTCCGAATAAAGTCGTATAACTTTAATAACGAACCAAAAACCATCGGTGGTGACACTTGGAGAGTTTTTCTACAAGGACCATCTTTCATTGAGCCATACATTTATGATCTTAACAACGGTGAATACGAGATCAACGTTTTGATCATGGAAAGCGGCCGTTATAAAGTGACATTCGCGTTAGAGGGTTCCCTATGTAGTTCCTTTGTAAATCCTCCTCGCGATTGGTTTAAAAAAGGTAAAACTAGGCATTTAGCATCCCAAGTCGTACTCATGGTCTCTTGGTCTTGGTTCTGGGTGCGAAGTTGGGAAATTATCTAAATAGAATATAGATTTGCAGCAGAGGCGGATTTAGAAACTAGGCGAAATTTATGGACGAGGGTAAGGTCATTAAGAGTAAATTCATGACATTATACTCCACTACTTTTCTTGCCTAACCCTAGATCCGCCGCTGATTTGCTTTTTATTTAAAATCGGATTAACTGAAAAATAACGACGATTATACTGTCGATATCTCTGCACCATTTGGAATTCATGTCTAGAGTATTTCTTGATCCCCTTCAGGTTTAGTATATTTGATGCATTTGATTTTGTCAAACAGGCGTTACACCTTTCCGAAATTTCACTATTTAATGGCCTGGTAACCTCTTTTTTTATACAATTCATTATTTTACTGATTTAGTAATAGTTTCTATTGTTCCCAATTCCTCAATTTAAATATGGATAACGAGGTTAGACATGTTGATTTTGCCATGACACAAAATGTCAGAAATTCGGGAAAGGAGTATTTGGCAAGCAATTTACTTACAGTCAGGGTTAAAAGTATATAAATGAAAATTTGAATGAACGCCACATCTCGCTAAAATAACCTTCATAAAGCAAACAAAATCAAGAGACATTCTAACCAATGAACAAGGTGCTTCCAAATTGTCCGTTTTACAGTGGAATCTCTATAAAGCGCGGACATGATTGTTACATAAAAAGGATAAAATTATACTTGGTCTTCGTAAATATTGTTGTTTTGAGTTTTAAACTTATTTATAGATCTCATTTTGATCTGCCTATCTAACCTCGCTAAAACATTCCGAATCAATGTTTTCAATTCTTCAAGAAATCCAAGGAAACTAATTTGTCTTTTTGTTGTTGTTTTTTCTTTTCCAGGCGATTACAACGGCCATTTTCAATCTTCGTGGCAGTACAAATATATAGACGGTTGGACATATTTACTGAATGAAAGAATGTGGTCGGTGCTTGCTAATTTCTTCATCCAGGTTCCAAAAGAAGATGCAAGAAGTATTCGAAGTAAGCACAAAACATTATCTATTTGCACGAATAACAGTTCGCAAGCTTGTTCATACGCAAACCCAGAATCTATTGCGGACAATACCGTCCGTATATCGAAAAGGCAATAAACCTTGGGTTTGAAGTTGTGTTCATATTCAATACTTCCACCACGTGGCACTTGACGATCACCATGAGGAAATGTCTGAAGAACTCATCGTTTAATAAACTCTCATTGTTTGTGTAAATGCAGTAGAATCCAAAATAACTCGAACCCTCAGTAATTCGAACTTTCAGTAACTCAAATCACTTTAACAATCACAATGATCTAACATTATCGCTTATAAAAAAAGCTCTTGATAACCTGAACATTTGGCCATTCAAACAATGTTCATATACCTCGTACAAAAGTCGATTTATAGGGAGTTTACTGTAAATATGGATTGCCATTATTAGCAAACTATAAATCAGCTCCACTTCACATATTCACAAACTCCAAAAGATATGTCAAAGGTTTGTTTGTGATATTGATAGCAATATTGGATTTTCCTCCATTCCAGACAACGTTGAGAAGTTACGAAATTGGCAACAACTATGTGGTTTGTCTAAGTGTAAATTTCTCGCGGATGGGCTTGGTAGATGGACCAAACAGAACGTATGGAAACCTTACGCAGATTGTAGGTTGTTGGTTTGTCTAATTTAAAAGTTCAGTTTTATGCAGGAGAGATATGTCTATGATTGAATAAAATGATTTACCCTTAACAATGAAAGAGCCCATCATCATAGTGGACTTACATATGGAGGGTTTGATTTATAATGTTTTTTACTAAACAGATTTTGTGATTTTCATTAGATTTTGTTGTTTATGGGCAAATTCTCGCAGACATTTGGTTTGTCTACACATTTGAGTGAAAAGGAAGCATTTCTATTTTATAGTTACAATAATACATCATCCTCATGGAACGACTAAACGACGACATACAGGGACTTTTTGGGTGTACGGTGATTGTTATGCGTATCATTTCTGGGAGAGTGTCAAAAATCAAACGTTATGTACGCTACAATTTAGAAATTGTAACAGGTAAACACTGACGAGCAAAACGACGTCAATATTTTGACGGTATTTACGTGACTATGTCCTTAAATAACCTTTCCTCCTACTGAGGACGTTTTTGTATCATTTTCAGACCAACTAACTTCTCCGGTGAAAACTCTTATAAAAGTGTTTGTTAGAACAAAGAATATTTCGCCAAATAATCAAATGGTTCAGTTAGTGAACATTTGTGGAAAACAATAGCCCGGAGCCGCTGAATATTCCGTCTAGTGGAAAACCGGTTTTAGAACTTTTTAAGGCGTGGCTTACAAAAGAAAGTGACAAAATCAAAAATGTTGTTGTTTGCATTTAATTTTTTAATTGTTTCGGGGGAACATGTCTCAGTGATTAATTCTAAAATATCAAAGGTGTGACTGATCTGTATTTTGGTTCATCGAGGCATTTTATATTCCATAAAATCATTTTAGCACTTACAATTGGATATATCCAAGATGGCACCCTGATCCTAAAAAAGATAAATCCATCCATTTGAAGCGACATTATAACATAGATATCGAGTGGCTGGTGAATTATTTTAATAAATTGATGGAGATGCCGGAACTGAACCATTTCAACAGCGGAATGCTGTTAAATCTCGGTCTTCATTTTATACGTTCAGCATCATTTAACGAATATATGACAGTCGTAAATAAATACATTGACGTCATAAAGAAACACAAAGCACATGTCATATGGAGAACAACTACGTCAGTTTACAGACCAGAAAAAATCGCACACAAGCGATTTCAAACAAACCAGGTAACCTTTGCTTATAATTCAGCTTGTTAGTTTCACAACTCAGTGGATTAGGATTGTGAAACTCCCAGGGTTTCTTACATCTTTCTTGACCGAATAGACGGGTTTGCTTTTTCGAGTCCCTTTATCGGATTGACCAAAATCCAGACGGGTTTAAATATGGTAAATATGGTCGGGATCAATGTTTGCGAGTTTTGGCAACAGCTCAATTCGGTATTTTCAAGGGCAAGGAGGAAAAAAGTTTCTTGTTGATGACGTAAGAAAGGAGATAAGAACAGGAAATGGAACGATATGATCCTGATGTTCCTCAACTTTCTACTTTTTAGCGTGCATTGTTATTTAACGCATATTCAATGGCTGCCATGTGCTCAGCTGGTATCCCCATCGTCGATGTTTTTCCAATGACGTCATCATATCCACGGAAACCGCTGGATGGAATACATTACAACATAAACCTCTTCCAACCGATCATAAAGATTATGGAAAAATATTTCTCTTACATTTAGATAAAATAAAGGATAGATTTTTTAACTTCTTAAGTAGAATGTTTTGAAATTTTTTATAAAGATTTGCTGGCAAATTAACACTATAATTTTTGTTTGTTTTAAATTTGAATGGTTCCATCGATGAGTCATTGCTATGTAAAAATTTTTGTACCACAACATGATGTTACATACACAAAACTTTGTTGCATATAAACTGGTTATCTCGGTAGCCGGTTTTATTGGTATGTTAATGAAACATCTAGATTTCATCAAAATAATAAATTTATTTAATTAAAAAAGAAACAAAAAAAAAAGAAATTCCTGACAACCTAATAATTTACAGAACATATTTTCACGACGGTCTTTTGTAATGCTTAATTACGTAAGAATTAATTACTTTCAAAACGAGGCTTGGACTCCTATAACTTTATTTATGAAAAGGTCTATAAAAACGGAAGCAGAGTTAAGCTGAAAAAACAGAACTTGTGCTCCTTCGTTTGACACATTTATCATATTTCCAATACCAAATTGTACCAACAATGCATCCTCAAAATAGAAAGAAACCCCTTGCAGCACAATTCTGCTGTCGGATAATCCCCATACATAACAAGCAAGATGTCATCGTGTGTTTGGAAGAGCCGTCAGTGAAGGATCCAGAGGTATGTCGAAAATGGTGGACGAGCACATAATTTATTTTCAGTCTGTATCACCAATGGGGTTATTCGCACGCTTTTCTTTTATGTTTTAATATCTAACATTCTCCATAAATTTCAACATACCTCTAGATACGCCTCTGGCTGTCATTTAAAGACAACAACTACGCCACTTATATATATATATATTAAAAAAAACTTGCAAATAAAAACTAACAATTAAAAAAGTCATCACAAAAACTGTGCCGCAAATCTTATCTGCCTGACATATCGAGACGTTTGATAATTGAGTTGGACCACCAAAAAAGGTTTACGAACTAAAGTTTTAATAAGCAACGGGACAAGCTTTGATGATTGCTTTCGAGATACTAAACAAAACAAAAGAATACATTGCAAACAAACCAATCACGTTCTTTTGCACAATTCCTTTGGCATAAAAAGACATAATATCTATTGGCGGTAATTCAACTAAAACATTGAGAGACTTACCTATGAATGGGGATTCCCATGTCACAAAGATTAGCGAACACGTAAACATGACGTAGTGCATGCTCGTGCTAGAATGAAAGAAATCAGTTAAAACTAAACTGTAGATTCTGCAAAAAAAAGGGTGGATTGTGGGATAGATTCAGTAAGTTGGACAGGTTCTCCGAACACAAGCTATAAAAAAATATCCTAGATAATATTTTCGAATTTTTTTAATTGTTACTACTCCACATCTTATTTTTCAGTTCGCTAAATACATTAAGAATGAACGGAAAAACGTTCGGATTTTCTTTTGTAAGAATAACTTTCCATCCGAAATTTTCCACTGTCCGAAGGTTTTTCCGTCCGAAATTTTTCGTGTTTTCTATTATTCGACAAAAGACACCAAACACTGAAGATGCGGAGATAAACTAAGCCCTTTTGGTCTCGTTGGAACCAGAAGATCCATTTGCTGATTTTAATTAATGAAAAACGTATTTCTGCATTCTTTTAAACTTTTTCTCTAAAGAGGATGTTGAAAAATCTTTCGGAAAATTTTTCTACCGAAATTTAAAAAAATGTTCGAAAGTTTTTCATTCAAAAAAATAAAAATAACTTACCTTATTGAAATCGAAACAGGACTTTTTGAATTCAGTTCTTGCTGCTTTGTAACAAACATGATCAGTCGGCTTGGCTTTCTTTGTTAAGATACGTTTTCGTTTATTTTCACTGAATACAAGTTGTTTAACAACATGGCGGACTACTCTATGCATATTTTCACGCATCTACAAGAGGGAACGAAATAATTTCTAAACTCTTTGCATTATTTTCACTAATATCTTAAAGTCTGAACAAGAATGCTGATCTTAGCAGAAATAAGAAAAAAAGAAATAGGAAAGTTCATAGAAGAAACGTGAAGTTCTTTGTTTAATATTAAGACTATTGAGGGCCAGTAAAGGAAGCCTTGCAGTGAAGCACAAGAAACAAAAAAGGAAATGGAATAACCCTGGTTCTACCTTCATCTCTTTCTCAAGTTTCAACTGATAATATTCCTTCTCTTCAGCTGTCTTCGCATTACGTATGGAGTGATACAAGATCATTGTTGGTACTTCTGGTGAAGGGACTGCATCAGTCTGTTGGTAAAAAAAAAAAGATAATTAAAGTATAATAAGTACAGTTTGTAAAAAAAAGATGACAAAAATAATAACAAGACCAGCATGACATGACACAGCGCCAAGGAAGCAACTGGTTAACTTACAATAGGTACAAATGGTGTACTCATAGAATTCTCAGATACTTCTGTGTTGCCATCCCCTTGAAAATGACCAATGGTTAAACTTCCCATGCTCTAGAAAAACATTAGAGAGATGAAGATGAATTTTTATTAACATCAACAAAGAAGCTTTGAAGCACATAAACACTGTTTAGTCTTACCAAATCACCAAACTCTAGAACATGGCTTGTGTTGGTCTCCTTTTTAACCATTTTAAATTGTTGTTGTAAAGTTTCAGATTGGAATTTGGCCTATGAGATAAAATCAAATCATGCAAGCAGAAAACAAAACAGGATACTGAAAGTAAAGAATATGTATAAAAAAAACAGTGAAAAAAGTGTTGTGAGTGCAATTTTGTCGACCGGTATATTACCACAAGAAATTTTTTTTTTTGAAGATAGACTTTTTATGAAAGATATTTTTCACGAATTAAGATCCTGAATAATGCAGCACTTGGAGTTTTCATTTCTCCTGCATTAGGTCACAAGCCAAGAACAATAATAGCAAGCAAGCAGCTAAAAGGATGATGTATACCTTATCTGAATCTTCAAGCCAGCGAACACTATAAACATCACCGAGGTAAGTATTCAGCTTTTTATCATAATAGCATGCATATGATGATTCTTCACCATTCGCTGCAGTTGTTGCAAAAACTACAAAGAAATAAAAAATTAAATGTCTATTCTTTAGATGAGATAAAAGCTCAGTGATGGAGTTGAAGGTAAGTGGATGGATAAAAAGAAAATGATCACGTGAAAATAACGCACCATCAATATCACTCGGTAACTGGTGTCTATTAAACATTGATCCAGATTCACAGGCTTCAATATAAAAGACCATCTATGAAAAAAAAATTCATTAATGGGTACATAAAAGTATTCAATTGTACATAGATATTTGTAACATTTTTCAATGCTTGAAAAAAGATTTGGGAGTTTCGTTATACACAACAGCAACTATAAATATTTTTTTTGCAAACAACATACAACCAATTATGGATTACATAGTAAACAAAAAAATAAATAAACAGAGATTTATAAATAAACAGAAAATTCAATTTGTACCTGTTTGTATCTTTGATTTGAATGCATATACAGAATTGCAGTTTGTAGTTCGTCGGCACTTAACTGAAAAAAAGTTTATGATCGAAATTTTGTGTTGGGCTGAAACTTAATTTTTCCACTGGCCAAGTTGAATATAGCATATCTTCATAATGTGAAATATATAGGCTTAAACTTTTAAGGGTTGGGTATTATAAAAATTCATTAATGCTAAAATCTGATTTTTTTAGACATTGTTGTCTCTCTGGTTATTCTACATGGCAGCTGATTACCCTCTAGGGACAAAGGAATTTCTTCTTTTTCAGATATAATCCAATATAGGTATTCACTTCATCTATTATAGGCAGATTTTTAGAGAGGTTGTTGCAAAAAAAATATTGCAAAATCTTACTTCACCAGATGGAAAAGCTACAATACCAGGTGCACCATGGTCAGTAAAATATACAAATATATTATCATCGGGTCCACTAAAGAAAACAAAAAATGCCATCTAATAATCCAAGAATAACTAAAAAAATGCTGGTCATCTTCAAAGAGATCAAAACATGGAAATGGAAATGGCATGGAAATGATCTGAAAATCTGAATCACTTTCTATTACCTATTTAACACTATACCTTCAGAAATATAAAAAAAAAAACAAATGTGACAATTTCTTAATCATAATTCACAAACCTGTCAATAACTTTACCACTGCCAATATTTCTCATTGCAGTTTTGTTTCCAATCAATATATTGATGAAATTATCTGAATTCACATCCTAAAATTAACCAAGACTAAACCAAAGTAGATTAACAATAGCATACAAATGGAAATCCTCATGTAAAATCGTTGTTAACGGTTCCAGGCAACAAAATCTGATCTTTAAACTTACAAATCTCGTGTAATCTTTGACAACACCAGAGTAAACGTTTGGTCCATTTGGCTAAATGTGAACATAATATATTCATTCATTATATACTTGAAACAGTAGTATTTCAAACATTAATCTCTCCTGCTCCTTCCTTAACTTTTGAAAACATGATATTATACACAATACAAAGGTTTTATATTGATACCTTGTTGATAATGACGCCAGGATTTGGATTGCTGAAATAAAAATATATACAATGTCAGGTTTTTATTTTATGCTTTTTGTCATGACATGCAATTTTTCTTAATTTTTGCAACATATTTACATATAGATTGCATTTGTATAAAACATTTATAGAAGGCAAAAATACCAAAAGGACTTATTTTCTGTCATCACTCTCAAGTTTCTGCAGGGAAGATGTATGCACCATGTATAATACAAAAGTGTAAATATAATAAAGCAACAATAAAAATGTATATATAAATATTTTACAGGCCCCTTTTTGCTGACCTACTAACCCCAACCCCAAGGAAGTTTTATAATATCACTCACTCTGTGTTATGGGCAATGTCATCATACATCATGGTCACAATATTCTCATCTGGAATACCATGCTTGTGAAGAATTTGATACGCATGGCATGCATCTGCCTGAAGAAATATTTATAGCAAAATTTATTTAATATATTATGTGCATTATGTATCTTCTTCAATCGGTTTTAAATGTTGGTACAGTTGATAAATGTAAACTGGAATAGAAAAATATTCACAAGTAAACCTGTACTGACATTTCAAACTGGTATGTAACTCTGATTTCATAGAATGACTCATTCTGTTTCAGAGTTGTTCTTTGCAGGCCAAGATAATCATTTTGGGAGTGATTTACAACTAAGCTGTTGATTTTACAGAAGCTGTTAACAGAAATACGTTTAGCTAAGAGTTTTCACGATAAAAAATGGCCTTTTACCTAAACAAACTGTTGGGCAGCGATAGACATCGGCTTTTAGTTCACATTTTTTTGACTTCATTCAAAATTAGGTGAATTATAAGAAAGATTTGTGAAAAATTACTTGGAACTATGTTACAGCTATATATATATATGTGCCCATCATTAAAGAATTCAATTACTATCTACTATTTACTATCTAATGCTATCAAATACCTAAATATTTTTTTATTTGAAAATTTAAATTTCTTACCTGGTGTCTGTAATTGTACCATCCATTAGACCCAGCAACAATCAAGGCCCAATGCTTTGCTTCCAACAATGTAAAGAATGAGCTGATAATAACGATAATTAATGAAAGCCTCATCGTTCCAAATGCTCCTATAACAACTTCCCACAATTAGTGTGATTTTGAAACACACAAGAAATAAACAAATTCTTTATACGAGAGAAACGAATGATTGTCTCGTGACACTATGCAAACAAAAACAGAAACACAAAAAAAATTGCAAGACGGCCAAATTTCACGTGATTTATAACATCTAGATCACATGAGGAAATAAAAGATCCTCTAAGATCCTGATTAGTCAGGATTTATGAAACCAAAACAAAGGGCGCGTTTCTTATAGCCTCCTCTAGGGCGTTAATGATTGGACGATTTTTATCGTGGCTTATTTACCAATAAACAACGATATTTTGGATGAAGCTTATTCGAATGGGGGATTACATTTGAGATATTTAAGGCTTATTAAAGATAATTACATTCACCCTCCTTTCGTGTTTATTATTTACACTTCCGCACCCTTTAAACCCCTTTTAATATACACGGTTCCCATTTTTTCCAGCGTATTTATTTCATCACTCCCCTTGCTGCAAATACTGGTTCAACACGGAAATGTCCGAAAGTGTTCAAATTTCAGGAAATAAGAAAAAGTGGGCCTCATTTAGGGCTCACGGTTTTAAATAAAAAAAACCCTACAGGCTTGGTTCTCATTGTGTTTATCTGTGTTTGGGTGGTTATACTTTATACTTTATACGTCCATGCTTAGAGTGTGACCACTGAACCAGTCCCAGCCGTGTCGTATTTCGAAACTCTCTACTCCGAGATACGTAAAGCAGTATATCAGCCCATCTGTGGAGCCAACGACTGACGACTGCAAGTAACGGATGAAATTGGAACCCCAAGAGGACTAAAAACTTACTTACATCCGAAAGATTATTCGTCCGAAATTTTGGTGTGTCCGAAAGTGTGTCACGCAAAAATAGTTTCGTCTTTGCACTTTTTGTTTGTGAAGTCTGAAGTCTGACATCTATGGTCATTTGTGGGAAAGTTAATTCTTGCAAAATGTAATTCCCTTTTGTAAAGTACTCAAAAACCGACCCCAATCCGTGATTTAAATGACTATTTACAACTTTTTAAGACTCGTGCAGAAGTCATCATAAAGTAAGATTTTCCCACAGCGTAATAAACTCCTTTTATCCAAGTTGTCACAAAGTTCATCGTCCAAATTTGACAAAATTTGTCCGAAAGTTTATCGTCCAAAGTTTTTTGTTCTTAATGCACTTATCAATCAGAGGGTGTGTCGAAACTGGCGGAGCGGAGAATGTTAGCTATCAAATTATAAAAAGGAAACATGCAATTTACCAACACTATTTACCAACTTGCATGCCAGTACCCTCGAAATAAACCAGCAGCTTTCCAACAAGATTTCAAGTCAAATAATCGAGTTTCTGGCTGGACGTATAGTTCTGGAATTAAATGGTTCTTTTGTCATTAAACAAGTCAGCTCAGGAAATGTTATAAGTTTAAATTTTGCCTAATACCATTTTTGCAAAGAAGAAAGAAAGATGAATTATGATGAATTTACAAATAAACCTTAGAAGATCCGAAAGTTAAAACAAGGTTTGCATCGTTTCCATGCATTTTATTGTTTGACTGATTTCATAACTTTAATACGTAGTAATGCCTCTATTATTCACATTCCAGGAAGACCTAATTAAAAAAAATTAATATTCTAAACGAGGCAAAAATAAGGTCTATTGGCCACTGTTAAGGATCTCCTACGCAGAACCCTCATTGATAACAGTTCTATCAGAACTTAAGGGACTATCCTGGGTAAACATTAAATAAACGCTCAAAATGAATTTCTCGGGTACTTTCTTCCCCTGTCTTCTAATTAGAAAGAAATTTTGAGGGAAAAGTTCATTTGGCGCAAAGAAAATATAAAGTCCGCTAATAGAGTGTCCGCTAATTGCTTGTCCGCATTTTGTAGCTTTTTGTATAAGAATTTTACCTAGATTTTGCCGGTGCGACTATTTTTGTCCGTTAATTAGAACTGTATCTGTGACAGTAGATGTTTTTTATCATACAATAAATTGGCGAAAATAAGAAAACTGCAACTGTTTTACTTCTGTATTTTCACCGGAACAATATTGCAATGCTTTTTTAAAATTAACGTGCAAAATTAGCCGCCAAACGTGCAACGCTAAATGTGTGTTTTGATGCGTTTTTCATTGAGACTTTTGTGAGACGGAAAATCATGATATGATCATACCAGGGTACTTGGTAAGACGGGGAGCTTAGATAAATAATATGTTTGTATAATAGTGATTCAAACCCTTGTACTGTAGAATGATTACATGTCACATGATCTGAAAATAATGATAATACATGGTTATGGATATATTCTGCCATATGGGTATTTATTTTTGTTGTTCATGTGCATTAAAGTTCTTCAATTCTTTTGAACCTCGTCCTCGTGTCTACTAAAACCTTGAAGGTCATATAGTAGATAGTGGATAGATATCTAATTTATTTTTTTAGCTTTTTTATGGTTGGGTTCAAATAGGCGTTCTCCGACTACTCCTGCGCGAAACAAGAATTTAACCCATCTACACTAGAGAGAAGTGGTTGTAACTTTTATAATAGGTAGTTGAATATAATAGATTGTACCGTATCAATCAATTTGCAGTGCTTTGATATTATATCGATAAAAAACCAAAAAAACCAAAGCAAACAGCCACACCCATTTTCAGATGAAATAAACAACATCTAACAATGGCAGAAAAACTTTAAGGGGGTGATCACGTGAGAAAATTCAGCCCGGTCAAGCGCGTTAAGCCGGTTTTCCACTAGGCGGAATATTCCGCTTGCAAGGTGGCTTTTATTTTTTGATAAATTCCACCGGAAGCATCCGCGGAAAAGTCGGATCAAGTTCAACTTTTCCGCTGCGGAATATTCCACAAGCCAATGAAACGGTTCAATTAGTGATCACGTGAAAACAACAATAGCCGCTCCACGCTGAATATTCCGTCTAGTGGAAAACCGGCTTATTCCGCTAAACCGAGATCTTGCTATCATTAAGAAACTCTTAACGTTTGGCGGCTAACTTTTCACTTTAATTATAAACAAGCATTGCAACATTGTTCCCGGTGAAAATACAGAAGTAAAACAGTTGCAGTTTTCTTATTTTCACCAATTTATTGTATGTATGTTTATTATTGTACTAGTGTAGCGTGTAAAAACATTTTACAGTTTATCTTCTTAAATTGTTTTTATACGTAATACTGCCATGATAAGTCTGCGTATCTACAAAAATTGTTGCGTTCTCCATGTTGGAATTATATCATATTAAACACAAAATTGTTGTATAAATATTTTGGATCGATCGTTCAAGGAATGCTATTATCCCTATTTTCAGTGCTATTTGACCTATTTAGAGATTTCTAAAGTTGTACAGTTAAACTATAAGCTAAAATTCCAATGTTTAGAGATTTAGAAAAGAGACAACACAACGTATACTCCTAACTAACCAATGTATACTCCTACCTACCACGATTAAACTTCTGAAATTTAAGAAAATACTTTCAAATTTCCCTATTAACTAAAGCTAACAAAAAACAAGAGGCCCTGGGGCCTGAAGGTCAGCGCGGTTGGGCATACCAAAAAAGTGGTACACATGACAAAGGACTTTATTCCCTATTATCACTATCACTAAACCCTATTTAGATAACATTTCGCATGTATTTACTAAATTTCACAGCCTTTCTCCTGCAGCGGCAAGAAGTACATTTTTGAAAGAAAATTTGAGTATCCTTAAAACTGTCGTTTCCATTTCAAAATCAGCAGTTTCCAGTTTGAGGTTAACGAATTATATGCTTTAATGATCTGCACATGCGCATGGTGAAATCAGCAATCACGTCGGGAAAAAAGTTGAAACCCGGGTCAATCTTATCGTTGCCATTTCGTGTAGACGTCAATAAAAAGCTGTTTGAAATTTTTCTTTGCAGTGAATCTGAACATCAACCGGGGTGTTGTTTCAAGTGTCACGAGACATACAACCTCGGCTTCAGTCATATGTCTCGTTGTACTCGGTATGTTATTCATCAATAGCTAGGAAACCTGACTCTAACTCTTTCCCTTCCCTATTTTTATTAGCTGATATGATTTGAGGGAAAGAGAGATTTCTCTCTCAAAAATTTCTAATTGAAAATCACCGTGGTTCAGAGAGAGAAATAGACAGGTTTCACATTCAGAATTTGTATAGTTGCCAGGCTTAAATTTAATTTTCGCTTGTTACGTTTGCCTTTAAAAAATGAAAACCAGAGACGAAAAGTTAAAAGGTAGCGTTAGTCCGTTAGACACACTCTTAAGAATTTTTACATGGAAAGTTTTATCTGTTACACGAAGTCATGTTTTCAATACAATTTTTTGAAATTTTTTGTTTGATAAACAAAATAAGGTCGCGAAAGCTAGTAATCTTACGTGGAAAAGTAAAGTTTCTTTCGGGCTGTATAGCATCGATCATTGAACTATTTTTATCAAAATAAAATGAAAATTGGCTATGACAAAGTTCAATGAATTTATTTATAAAGAGACAAGTCATAAACTGCAGCTACATAGCTACCTGCTTTTAGAACCCAGGAAATACTTTACGTATTCGTATTTTCATAAACAGGGAACTTGTGAAATTTTAAGTGTTACAGTACACACACTAACAGGTCACAAAGGGAAGGCAGAGGAGGGACAGAAAAGAGGAGGGAATAAATCGAAAGTGGGAGCTATGTCATTATAAAAATCAGTAAGAATTTTCTTACCTTGAGTGCTGGTAATATTTCAGTATTCTGAAATAATAGTGCAGTATAAGGTTGAAAACTTTAGCGGGATGCTTTTACTATGTCGTTCTGCTGGGGAACACAAATTAGAATTGATAGTTTTCTGTATTTTAGGACACACAAAAAATCTTGGAATTACGGACGGACGTACAGACGTACGGACGGAAGGACGTACAAACGCTAATGAAAGATCAGCTGCTTTCCGCGCTGACCAAAAATGTTACACACAGCGTCTTCATTTTCATTATGAACGTTGAGAAAATTTGATGAAGTTTCGAACGCAAAAAACATTCCATTGCGTTCTCCTCCGGGCGGCTTTACGATGTCTTCCTTAAGGCACAACACTCCACGAAGTAATAAAAACCCGTAAGATGGAGCTAGAGGTTCCGCTAATGGGAGATTCCCCCTATACTAATACGGAAAAAATAAACATCCATTGACGAACTTCCTGAGAAAATTTTCCTAAAGTTCTTTCTTTCAAAGTTAGGTAAGAAAAAAGCAAGATTTAGTATTAGTATAAGAAGACATTTTCCCCATCATGAGTGTTAAGTAAGAAAATAAAATCACACAATCCAAAAGGATACGTAGTACCATCCCCCATAGAACTCGAAAAACTGATCAAGAAAATGTATGGGATCTGTGTTCGATGTACCGTTAAGAAGATATCGTCGATCATAGATTCTAATGACGTCACACCCGTCCCCAAAAAGTTTTAGACCAAAATTTTTTTTGGTCAACCCATCGCCAATATCGTGAAACCAAAAAACGTCAGTTATCCCTATTGGTTCTCGAGATATTTAACCCTCTAAAAGTCGCATTCCAGGGGTGCAATGCAATGTCCCCCGTGCAAATAAATTGATGTCGTATCTTCTTCTTATACTAATACGCAATCTTGCTTTTTTCTTACCTAACTTTGAAAGAAAGAACTTTCGGAAAATTTTCTCGGGAAGTTCGTCAATGGATATTTGTTTATGTTTTTTCCGTATTAGAATAAGGCACTCCGGCTTAGTGCTTATAATTGTTTTATGATATAAAATACGCTAGGGAAGACATGATATAGCATCTCAGGCGGAGACTTCGAATTACAATCGAACGTAGCAGCTATTGACAACGAATGAAAAATAGTCGTTTGAAGAAAAAAAAAGCGTTTGTTTACATTTTTTAAACCGAAGTATTAATAAGAAACATGCATAGAAAAACAATTTTTTTTTACGAAGAATAGTTTTACATATCTACGACTTATATGTAAAATGTTGAAGGTTAAGACGTATCAAACGGCATTTTATCCAGTTTCGGTTTGTTTTCTTAGATTTCCAAATAAAAGAAAGAAAATTTAGTGTTGAGCATGGTATTTTTTAGCACAATGATAGAAAGAAGAAAGTCAAGAAGTAATAAAAGATTAGAGATTTGATTAATCTGTTGGTTTTGGCAGTGAGTAAAATTAATTACCGATGGCGTTTTTCTAATTGGCGATCTCTCTGTTCCTGGAATTTATAGAGAAAGAAAACTCAGCTTTGAAGAAAGAAACATTATTCAGGTATGATTCTTTTTAAGATTTAGTTAATACCTTATATCTTATATATGTAAATCTGTATATACTGCAAAAGTTAGTTTTGTGATGGGCAGTGTAGTGTGTGAGTGAGATATTTCACAATTTGTGAATATTTTTATCTGAGATTTAGTATTGATAATTATAAATCTGTTCACCACAAAGTCTGAAAGTATTTTTGGTTGACTATAAAGTTAGAAAGTGGAAAGAATTAAGAATTGGTTAGGATTTATTTTAGAAAAGATTATCAAATGCTTAGTATGGCGGGTAAAATATTTATGAATCGATGAAAGATTTTAGGGAGGCGTTTTGGACTGCGTTTTTGTATTACATAGAGTTATTATAAAACGATTAGCATAGCGTGTAAAAACATTTTATTGAGAAAGATGTAAAAAAATTTTACACGGTATACTAGTCAATATACTAATAGCGAGTTGTGCATAACAAATTTAGTTCGGTCAGTGTGAATAAAAAGACTGGGAACGAAATGTTCGTATGGACTGTGATATAGTGACATTTTAGGTCGTGCGTAACTGAGTTGTGACTTTAATGGCGATTAGTTTTATAGGAGTAGCGCGACGTCAGTGGGCACATTGCATTGCACCCTAAATAGAACGCGATATTTAAGGGCAAATATCTCGAGAACCAATGGGAATAACTGACGTCACCTTGGGCACGCGATATTGGCGATGGAGTGACGAAAGATTTAGGTCTAAAACTTTTTGGGGACGGGTGTGACGTCATCAAAATCTTTGATCGGCGATATCTCTGTAACGGTAAGTCGTACGCAGACGATCCCATACATATTCTTGATCAGCTTTTCGAGCTCTACGACTAAGTGATATTTATCTTTTTGGATTCTGTGATTTTATTTTTCGTCACACTTATATTTTGAAAGAGGTAGAGCGCGGGTGGTGTGAACTCATGGGGAAAGTGAACCGGTAAAATGTTTTTACCCGGGATACTAGTCTTATACTAATACGCAATCTTGCTTTTTTCTTACCTAACTCTTAAAGAAAGAACGGTAGGTAAAATTCTCGGGAAGTTCGTCAATGGATGTTTGTTTTTCCGTATTAGTATAGGGAGAATCTCCCATTAGGAGAATCTCTAGCTCCATCTTACGGGGTTTTATTACTTCGTGGAGTTTTTGTACCTTAAGGAAGACATCATAAAGCCGCACGGAGGAGAAGACAATGCAATAGTTTTTGCGTTCGAAAGTTCATCAAATTTTTTAAACGTTCATTTCTTTAAACGAAAAATGAAGACGATGTGTGTAAAAGTATTTGTTTTTGTTTTTATTTTTTTATCCAACGCTTTAAGTTTAGTAATAAAGAATAACAACATTGATCGGTGTCAGTAACTATTCTATCCGAGAGATAATCGATGTAGACCTGTTATGTGTTCGTATTATCAGTTCATCATTTTCTACCGATGTGTATTTTTTAATGTGTTTGAATGTAGCTTTTTCGTATCAGTTAGTTTTGACTACTATGCCGAAATGTGTAGCTAACAGTTTATTTGGTATTATTAAGGTTCGCCTTTAGGGAAACGAAGGTATCAAGATCATTATTATATTGTTTTGATAGTGTTTGATTGATATCTTTTTGTTTTAGATTAGAAAATTGAATAATATAGATGAATGTTATACAAGAAGGAATGTGTAAATCATGGTTATAGTCGACTCTCGATAACTCGAACTCTCACGGGACCTTGAAAAAAGTTCGACCTATCGAGAGTTCGAGTTTTCGAGATGTTAGGTAATATAGCCGGTATCTCCAGTTCCGGCGTTTTTGACTCCCTCCGGGTATTTTTCGCTGTCTCAATGTATTACCGAAAGTGCAAAAATCGCAGGGTGTACTGGGTAGATAAGATGTTAGGTTAAATCAAGAAGAAAATGAAAATGACACTGAGGAATTTGGAGCAATTTTCTTACGTATCATTTCTTACGAAAAAAATCAGTCATACAACTTTGTTTCAAGTTTTCGCATTTCTCAAGGATGAGTGTACTTTCGATCTTCAGTACAAGTGAGTGGATTTGCTCCCCATGTGTACTGAAAAGGGAAAGGTCTTGTAGAACTTCTAATGCATTTCCAATTTCACTGGCTGAAGGGCGCGTATCCCAAACACTCTCGTCATCTTGATCATCTTCCTCACTTTCACAACCTTCATCAACTTCGATCAATTGGGCGATGATATCTTCATCACTTTCTATTGTAGCGGATGTGACAACATCACTATCCACATTAGAAAAGGCTTCAGCTGATAGATTTACTTCGTTATCCAACTCATTCAATCTATCAATATCTTCCTGTAAACTTTTGAATGGATCATCATAGTCGTTTACTGCTGCCTGTTGGTTCGATATGCTGATGTTAGATTTCTTAAAACAGTTAACAATGGTTTCTTTCGATACAGCGTTCCATGACGATACCAAGTGTTTCATTGCTTGGAGAATGCTTATCTTTGGAAGTGACTTTGCGCCTTCTAGTGCTTTGATACAAAGACGAACGATCTTCTTTCGGTAATGAGCTTTGAGACTTCGTATCACACCTTGATCCATTGGTTGGAGGACAGACGTTGTATTTGGAGGCAAAAATACCAAATTGATGTTTGTAAGGTTATTGATTTCAGGATGGGCGGGGCAGTTGTCAATCAAAAGCACAATCTTTCTGTTTTGAGCTCGAAAAGAAGTGTCTAATCCTCTTACCCACTCTTCAAATAAATCTCCTGTCATCCAGCTTTTCTTCTGGGCTCTATATCGACAGGGAAGATGCTTCACATTTTTGAAGCACCTAGGTTTTTTGGATTTGCCGATTACAAACATTTCCAACTTTTCCCCAGTTGCGCTTGCGGCCGCCATCCCTGTCAATCTCACTTTGCTGTTCTTTCCTCCAGAACACTTTTCTCCAACCAGGTGGAATGATTTGGACGGTAAACACTGGTAGAAGAGACCAAACTCGTCGGCGTTGAATATGTCTTCCAATTTGTAGTTTGACAACAAGGTAGGCAGTGTTGTCTCATTCCAAGGTGCTGTTATTTGATTTGTTACGCTAGCACTCTCTCCACTGATGGCTTTCAAGGTGACCCCATTTCTAAAAAAGATGGAAAAGTAAGTCTAAGCCTTTGTCTTCAAATTTAAAATAAGAAGCCACTGCATTGCCGAAAATTCCTTTTCTTATCTATTTGTTGAGCGCGCGACTGCCTCTGGAGAAGACACCTGAAATGGCACTTAAAATTGCAAACGTTTTTATCAATGAAGATGACCCAATCCCCTTAATTATTATGTCAAGTACAGAATTGGAAAGCTATGTCAAGGGATATCATGTTTACAAAGATATATGGACGCCAGTTGTGAACGAGGAATTGAAAACTGAAATGGAGCCAGGTAATGTGAAGGACAAATATGCAGTTTGTGTCAAAAAGAACACATCGATAGTAGGGCATTTACCACTCGGTACCAATGGAAAGTTTGCCAAGATGATTTTCTTTTTCCTCAGAGCGGATCAAGATGCAAAATGCAATGTTGTCATAACTGGAAAGGCGGTAAATCTTGGCGATGGGGACGGAATGCAAGTTCCTTGCAAGTTGAAGATCTCGGGTACGAAGAAAATGGTGGAAATCTTATGTAATAATATTCAATGTTCTGATACAAAAAGTGCCAAGTAAAAAAAAATGTTGTTGTGTTACCTTTTCTTCCAATTGCCAAGCCAACAATCCGATGCTTTAAACCCCTCAATCTTTAATTTCTTTGCGAATTCCAAGGCTTTTTCTTTAAGAATGGTGCCATCAATTGGAACTTGTTGACTCCTCATACCCACAAACCATTTAAAAACAGCTTTATCTACCTGATCGTAGTCTCCGCAACGTGTGCTTTTTCGTGATGAAGACATGCCTTTCTTTTCCAGTGAAGTTGTTAATTTATTTTTATTTTTGAGCCATGTTGAAAGGGTGTTTTTTTTAACACCGTACTTTGCTGCAACGTCCTTGTTTTTCATACCTTTTTCCAAGTCTTTTAGGGCTTTTAGGGCTTTTTGGTTTTACAGGCGCCATTTTAAATTTTTTTTTTGTGTTTTGTTTTTCATGCGTTTCTTCTGTGTTTTGAAAATTCGAATTTTTCGAAAACATTCGAAATTCAAACGTTCGAATTACAACGTCTTTTCGAATTTTTTTAAAAATATTTGAGAAAAGTTCGAGTTATCGAGAGGAATTCAGCGTAGGGACCGAAAAAAAAGTTCGACCTATCGAGATGTTCGAGTTTTCGAGTGTTCGAGTTTTCGAGATTTTTTTTGCCTCAAAAGGGCTTGTAAACTCAAGGGACCTTGAAAAAAGTTCGACCTACCGAGTTGTTTGAGTTTTCGAGTGTTCGAGTTATCGAGAGTCGACTGTATACATATTTACATGGTTTTTGTATCATGATGCACAAGTGGAGTTTTGGGTTTTGACTTTCCACAATTCATAGCAGAATAAAGATTTGAAAGATAAAAAGTCTGAGAAGGTATTGTTTTTGTTAGCTTTAGTTAATAGGGAAATTTGAAGGTATTTTCTTATATATCAGAAGTTTATCGTGGTTAGGTAGGAGTATCCATTGGTTAGGTAGGAGTATACGTTGTATTGTCTCTTTTCTAAATCTCTGAACATTGGAATTTTGGCTTTTAGTTTAACTGTACAACTTTTTAGAAATCTCTAAATAGGCCAGGTAGCACTGGAAAGTAGGGATTATTAGCATTCTTTGAATGATCGATCCAAAATATTTATACAACAATTGTGTGTTAAATATAATATAATTCCAACATGGAGAAACACAACAATTTTTGTATATATACAGACTTATCATGGCAGTATTGCGTGTAAAAACAATTTATGGAGAAAAACTGTAAAATGTTTTTACACGCTACACTAGTAAATATACTAATACTGAAAAAACGCTTCTCGCAGCATCGTGGTTTTACGCGTTCCTCATGAGAAAATGACCGTGAATTTTTTTAAAAATATATCACTCTCTAAACTAAAAGTGGTATGTACACACGCGTATGACTAGTAAGAAGATTGTATATCTTTAGGGTCTTTTAATTTAAAACCGCTAAATGAGGCCCACTTTTTCTTATTTCCTGAAATTTGAACACTTCCGGAAATTCCTGTGTTGAACCAGTATTTGCAACAATAGGGAGTGATGAAATAAATTCGCTGGAAAAAATGGGAACCGTGTATATTAAAAGGGGTTTAAAGGGTGTGGAAGTGTAATTATCTTTAATAAGCCCAGTTCAAATATAATCTCCCACTCAAATAAACCTCACCCAAAATATTGTTATTTGTTGGTAAATAAGCCCTCGGGGAGAGTTATTCGAGGATTTACGTTCGATTTTTACCTGCCCAATCATTAACTTTGTTTTACTTTCATTCTGACTAATCAGAATCTTAGAAGATCTTTTATTTCCTCATGTGATCTAGATGTTATAAATCACATGAAATTTGGCTGTCTTGCAATTTTTTTGTGTTTGAGTTTTTGTTTGCATAGTGTCACGAAACAATTATTCGTTTCTCTCATATGATGTTGAACGAATTTGTTAATTTCTTGTGTGTTTCAAAATCACACTAATTGTGGGAAGTTGTTATAGGAGCATTTGGAACGAGGAGACTTTCATTAATTATCGTTATTATCAGCTCAGTCTTTACCTAAGAGAGACTTGTGCTTATCTTTTAAGTGAATTTGAGCCTGTGGTGCCTGTAAAGGTGGTACTTATTTAAAAAAACAGCGCCCATGATTCCTCAGAAAATGAAGGTAGTATAAATGCGCCCACTGATCTGACAAAAGACCCTATTAGGTTTTCATTGTGTTGCGTGGGAAATTTAAAAGTCGAGGAAAACATAATTTTGGGTCCCAATGTGGTGGATTCTTTTCTTCTCAACAAAAATCATTGGGTAATATGTAAGTTAGTATAAGAAACTTTGGCAGGGTAAGATTAATTTCAAACGTTTCAAAAATTCGAAAATTATGTTTTTATTTCACAATAATTGAAGTTCGAAAATATCACCTGTCGTCGTAAGATTGACTGACGTGTCACTAATACTCTGTTTCGAAGTTGCCTGATTAGCTTTACACGTTATTATCATCAAAATAAAGGTATGCATGTCGCACATGTCCGTATTTGTACCAAATGATAGAAAATGGATATGTTTTATAGGCGTGCAATAGGGATTTCAAAGAACAGTGACTTGAACATACAGACCTTTTTTTACCTAATCATTTTCATCAACGACGTCTTTTTAGACCACACACATCGCAAAAGATCTGATTCTAACTTATAGCCAAAGTTTAGTACAAGGGTGCACCCTCCTCCCTACTATTTTTCTTACCGACTGTAGGCCTATTTCCTACAATAATGATGGAGAAGAGAAAGATAAACCATTTGAGTGTGTGTAATGACGTCATCATACTTCTTGAATTTCGTACTGCACGTGGTTAAATATTTTTGAAAATAAAAATCATTGCGTTTTTTTGGAAATAAAACATCTTGCGAGAGATTACGTTAATCAAGCAAAATAAGTTACCACCCATACTTTATTACAAATTTTATTATGAATTAAATATATAAATAAGTCCATATTTTCACTAAAACTACATATTTAGGTTGTCAACTAAACTGTGCCCCTGACACATGCGATTAATTTATCAAATTTAGTATATCAACCATTCTTGTTCACCGCAAAATAACACTTTTTAGTTCTGAGAATAAGAAAACAACAACAACAACAACATCATTTCGTTTTCGTAAATTTTCTGTCACAACAAGTTTCGCGCTATATTCGAAACAATGTTACAACCAAACTTTAGGTATATATAAGAAAATTCACAGCTATAAAATTATTAATAGCTTGGAATTGTAACTTGACAATGTAGTCTGTGTGTAACCCCAACCTTAAGAATGGAAACCCGAAAGCAGTTTCTAAACCTTCTCTCTACATCTTGTTTAGCAAAGTATGAATGAAAATTCCTTTCTACAGAAGCAAAAGAATTGCGGCGCTTAGTCACCATTTTAATTGTATGTCAAAGGAATCTATAGAGTTCGTATTCAATCTCCTTCTCTTAGTGTTCTCTAACTGTTTCAGAAAAAGGTCTGGGTATTACACTGCATCTTCACAAGAAACACGTGATAATTTTAACGAAAAGAAAAATAATTTGCCTCACTTATTCAATGTTCATGACGTAGGTAAACAAGGCCTTAGTATGAGGAGATGGAAATTTTCAAAGAAATAAACATGAAATGTGCTAGTTTCATCTGAAACATGAGTTGTGAAGAGAAAGTCTACATGATTGTAAACAAAAGATGTTTAATCAAGGCAGCACGTGTTCGAGAAATGGAAATGATACAGATTCGCGACAAAATATTCTTTTGAGTGTAGGTAGGGTTTATGTGTTCTTTCTTGTTGACAATTCATTTTTTCCTCTTCATCGTTTTTGCTATCCATATTCACGTGTTCGCAATGAAGAAAACATTTTCAGTACACAAGATTTCGTATTTTTGATTTTACCGCTGTTTCGCTTGGCTTTTACTTCTCGTATAGATGTTTGGAAATCGATGTTTGAGGATTCCTTAAAATCTTAACTTTCTCTAACTCCTTGTATGTGAAGTATGAAGCAATATGCTCATATATTTGGGCGCTAATATGAAGTCAACATGACCACAGTAAGTATAATGGCGATAGGGAAAAAAGAACTTCAGTTTTCCCTTGAAGATTTTGTTAAAATGTTTTGTCGAACTTGTTCCACAATGTATTTTGGGAAGAAACCTACTTTAGTTTATCATGTTCTACACAAAAACGTAAAAACTCAAGACCCACTAACAATAACACCTGGTTGCTTCTTGACATCTATTTTCATGGCGATTGAACTAATCTTATGTTTGTTCATATACAGTTCCGGCAATTCCTCGTTTCTGGACATTAAAAGCTATAACAGATAACTTTATCAGACAGTTATTTTCCATTTATTACTGCACAAATGATCATAAGATCAATGCTTATAGTTTATTCCTCAAAAATCGTGTATGTGAACGTGTTTTATGTAATATTTAATTTTTTAAAGATTAGTAGTATTAACCTTGATGACGTCAAAGTAGTCTGTAGTTATGGCCACAAATGTTTTATTTACAAAAGATTGTCATCAAGTTATCTCATAGATACGAGATTTCTATGGTTATCTTAAGTTGTAACAATTTCGTAAGAACTGGCTCAACGAAGAATGTATGGCCACGAGGTCCGGGGTAAGTGAACCGAAAATCAAAGGGTAGAATGTGGAAAGGTGAACGCACAAAAACGTTTTGTTACTGCAAGATAAATAATAAAGTCACGGAAGTAAAAGACAATAGTTTATTGTACACTCGGCAAAAATATTTTCTTCGTAAACTTTGAAATACTATATAACTATTTTTTTTTGTATTATAAAAATGAAACAGCTTAAAAAAGGACAAGGAATTATCGACTAAGGAAATTCCATCAAAATTGCTTCAGTCGACATTTTTCAAAGGTTTGTTTGAAACATCTTCGAGAAAAACACTTAAGTGGTATTATTTAAGAAGATTGTATGACTGAGGATCTACAAATATTCTACACGAAAAAGGAAAAAGGATTGGTAAGTGGAATAAGTCTTTCTTTTTATTTTGTATTCCTTCTAACTCTTATTTAACTAAACGTAAGGTAAATCAATCAATATAAATGTTTGTCCACTTTGCTGCTGTTGTGGTTTACAAAAGCGCGGGTCGAAAGGTTGAAAGCGCGGGTCGATAGGTCGATTGAAAAACAGGAAGAATTGCAGAGTCATGATTTACATTTTTTTTTTTCAGTAGAGCGTGTTGGACTGGATTGCTTTATCATGCACTTTCGCATGGTCAAACAGAATTTCTGCCAAATTAAGTTTAATCCTTTTTATCAGCCTTGGTTGATTTGAGTAGATTATGCGGAGGAGGTTGCATTGTTGATCATCAGGTGTTTTTGTTATTGGGGGGGGGGGGGGGGGGGGGGGGCGCTATTATTAAATACCCTTCTAACAGGCGTGCGTTATACTCTGAAAATATCCCTCGAGATCCTGAGAGGTTTTCGTCTTCCTCTCAATTCGTCTGATGTGGGATAATTAATGAACTTCTCGAAGGAAATTTTTTTTTTCAATGACAGGTAATTTAGGATAATTAAAAATTCCAATCATTTTATTTAATCATTTATGAAGCAATTATTTCATGATTCTTAAGCCACGTTTACACTATCCGTTATTATAAGATTAATCCTTAAGATTTTTTCTAAAATTAATCTTACATATATTGACCGTTTTCACTATTACGATAACAAAGTACAAAAAATTTTTGTTGGTGCAGATTGTTTTCACGAAAATGATAGAAAAAATTGATTTAGTGTGATAGTAGCTAGCATGTGTTGTTAGTATAGAGGAAAGGGAAATGGAAAATCAGGAAAATGAGATTAAAGTTGACAAAGCATATTCTCAATTGTTGCTCAACACATTCCTGTGATAAACTACTATAGGAATTGCTGAATCAGTTGGTATCAGCCCCCATAGTTTCCATTAATGGATTATCGTTTTCCTATCGTTGTAAACATTTTTATTTCGCCGACGGTAAGATAAAACTAAAGTGTAAATCTAACTTAGAGACAATGTGTTGCTATAAATACTTATCTAGAACTTGCACTAGAGCAGACCATTAACTAAAGTGCTGAATCATGACTACCGATGCGGAACTTAGTGGTAGTTCATAAAAAATAATCAATCAAAACAACACTGGTAACAACCTCGTTACCAGGGCTTCTCATATTTGTGAAAAAGGAAAGAAGCCCTGGGAACGAGATTTTACTGCTGGTAGTTTTTTCGCGAAATTAAATTCCGGCTAAAATTTCTTAACTTAAGGTAATTGTTTTTCTGCAGTGCCATTATTGTCTATAACGTTTAGAAAAAAAAGAAAATAGGTTCATACGTAATTCAGCAATACCAAAGTTTTCTTTTTATGGTTATCTCATCTTTCCTAAAGTCTGTTATTAAGACTTTCAACCAATGCAGATGATCTGATCAATCTAAAGCAATGATGCTATTGGGACGTCGTGATTACAAACTATTTTAATAACTTGACACTTGAAACAACAAACATGACAGGCTTTAGAATTTCTTTCCGGTACCTTTTACATCAACGAATATTAATGTAACATTCGAAGAGGAGGAAGTAGCATTAGTCTTGTTCTAAAAATTCTTCCTGTCTTCATCTTTGCAAGTATGAAAGACATTTAACCCCTTCAATATCTTTCAATTATTATTCATGGAGATATTACTAGTCATACCAACGAAATGTTGGATAATTTCATAGGGAGTCGCAGATGGCACAAGTGGTATCATATACAAAAATTAGTCATTCATTTTCTTCTTTTCCATTAAGACGTCAATTGAGGTTAAATTTGAAATATACGAAAGGAAGTTATTGGGAGATAATTTATTGCACAAGGACACATGTAAACATTCGTTTGATTTCTTAGTATAGTTGACCAGTGACTGACTGTAATAAAAAGGGCTTTTTCGCTGATTCTTCGAGTCACCACTAGGCCCATTATTATATGTCCATCTATGCCAAAGCAAAATTTGGTAAAAAGATAATAAATCTTCACTAAAATGTGGAAGATGTCAGTTTTGAGGTGATGGAGGAAAATTTTAATTGTTAAAAAAAACCCAATGAAAATGTAAGAAAATGAAAACATAGAAAAATGTCAAAGCGGAAAATGTCAGCCACTACGACACTTTTCCGCTTAGAGAAGATTTAAGAGAAGTGATACAGAATTGAAAATAGCAAGCATTTTAAGCCTTTGATTAAAAATTGATAAAAGTTGATAAGATCGAAATCCATGATTGGTCAAATTATATATGTGAGTAACCTTTACTGTTTTTTTTTTGTTTTGTTTTTTTAAATTAAGCGATCTCGCCTGAATTTCTGGATTGTAAAGCAAAATTCTTTCCTTAAAAATAACTCTCAAAAGTGTCCAGACTCTGCTGGCATCTAAACCCAGAACAAGCTATTAGCACGGATTTTGTTTGACTAGCTTTAACAGGGAGTTTTAAGTCCTAAGGCTTCCATCCGTAATGGTTGGCTATTCTACCCGCCGACTTGCAACTAGGAAGTTCACTTAACGCCAGAGATACGCATTGCACGAAGACCAGTGTGCAGTCAGTCGATGGCTCCAAATAGGCTGATACGCTAATTTTAAAGCGCATCGGAGTGAAGTATCGGAATGCGACTAGAATAGTAAGTTTATTCCATAAACTGATAACTGTGACAGCCAGTGCCATTTTGTTGAGTTTCCATTAAAACAACAATAACCATCAGTATATAAACGTTCCATAAATGGCTTCCACCTAACCAACCCGTCTGTGTATGCCAATTTGCCAAAATAACAAACAATTTTATCTTGACCTAGCCTATAGACGGTCGACCTAGCCTATAGATCGCCGCTAATTCCTCATGATCTGATGGCAAATTTGAGCAAATGTTCGTAGGATTTATGAAAAAAGTACCAACGCGTATAGGCGGTCTGTATTTTATAGGTAAATCTCGACCTAGTTTTTATATGGTGTCCGCTTTATAGAGGTTCCACAGTATTAAGGTGTTGAATCAAATCACATAGAAACAGTGGGTGTGCAGATGTATATATTATATATAAATATATTATATTATATAAAGCAGCAGTAAAATATAAAATGAAAGTGGAATAGTGATTGACGTTTGTCATTTCTTTAACTAACAGAATTCTTTGTTTTGATAACAGTTCAACAGGAATCTTAAGATCTATATTTAAAAAAACTGAGCGAGAGAGTCAAACGAATCACGTGTCAAGCATCAAAACGTGACGAAGAAAGTCTGACATTGCACTTTTTCAGTTGTTACAACATATTTTGGACCAATTATACATTTTTCATACTCCGTCATGTGAGTTGTACGTATATACTCATCGCTATATTTTTGTTGAAAAAAAACATATTTTCATAAGAACTCATATCCAATGATTTAGTAAGCGGAAAACATCTCAATTATAAATAACTTCTTTGTCGACATCAATATTGCAAAAAGGCAAAAATAAAATAAAAAGTGTGCACTTTAGCACAAGATTTTTTGCCCCTGCATAATCGACTTTTTACCATATAAGGATATGAACTAGTTTTTCACATGATGTCCATATAATACATCGAACCTATACTGTGAATAATTTTTTGACCACTTCCTGTGAATCTTAATTGCTCTGACATTTAACAGAAATACCTATTCCCCATAATTTTCAAAATCGAAAGGCAATATGGCGTCATCATTAGTTGACGTCATTTTAAAACCCTCGCTGATATCAGATCATGAAACCATTTTCTTTTTAATACTCGTGGTTTAAATAATGTTATTAATGAACGGTTTAATTTAGCGTGTCGAAATCATATTATGAAAATTAATCGCCTTATCAGCTGACAAAAAAATTCTTTTAATCTGAAAGCGATAAACACTTTTACACTTTGGTCTAAATATTGCAAGGTCAGATCGGATGATTAAGCACAATTATTTTTAAATTTTATCTTTAATATCTTTCTTCCTTTTGTTTTTGTTTTCTTTGGACTTTGATCCTAACAGGGATTTTTTTCATTCCTCAGATAAACACTCATTACTTTCTCTTGAAACATTCAAAATTGCATCTGCGTCATCATATGTAGATGGAAATTATCAGTATGTGGACTTTGTCCAATACTGTCCAAGATCTGTCCGTATTTTTTTGTCTTTTAAAGATGTCTGTTCTCTGTCAGAAGAACTAATAGTTTTGTCGGTCCATTAATCATTACAGCGGAATCTCTATAAAACGGACACCATTGGTGCATAAAAAGGCGTGTGCTTTACCTATGAGAATTTGACTGTAAACCCATATATTCGTACACGGAGATGCCCGCTTTATAAGGTGTACTAGGACAAAACAGTCAACGTTTCGGCAGATCCATCTCCCATCTCACGGATAACTGTTTTTTACTGGTTTTACTTATCTCGGGTTTATTTCTATATGGACTTTATATAAAATAAAATATGAAGAGGTAAAATAAGGTAAAAAAGCAGAAATAAACCAAGTGCACCTTTTCATAAAGTGACTCTTCAAAAATTCGAACATGGATTAATTTTCGATTAAAATAATCAAGGAAATAAAAGAGAAAAAGTCAACTAAAGATTTACATTATGAGGAAAAAATCCGGGGAAAAAGTCGGGGGGAAATTAAGCCGGGGAAAAATTCAGTCATTTTGTCCCGATTTATCTTCCGATAAGGTATTACATTAAACTCACATAAGATATTACATAAAAATGTGCTTTTTCAAAATTTTCCTTCCTTTTAAAGTTCACTATACATTCCTGATAATTATTACGAAATCAGATTTAGATGTCTGTCTAAGCTTTGAAGTTTTTCTTCATTGAAACCCTAATCTGCTGTTTTAAATTTAGAAAATCGTTTAATCTATTCCTGTGTTTTTGCATGTTAAAATATCTACTGATTATTAAGCCCTCTGATCACCAAGAGATTTATTTCATAATTTCCTTCGTCAGAATGAAGATGAGAAAGGAAAAGAAATCTCTCATTATAGAAAGTAAACGTCGGTATTAAATTATGATTCTGTTTCTTTCCCCATGTCCTTCTTCATCTGACCTTGTCAAATTTTTCTGGAAAAAAAAGTTAAAAGAAATTGCAGTCCAGTGAAAAAAATAAAGTCTTGAATACGTCTTTCCTTGTCTCCTCATGGTTCGAACCTCTTTCGACCAAATAAAAACGTCTTAAGCGCCTCTTGGCAAATAAATACAAATAAATTTCTTTGATATTCGAAATAGTACCATAAGAAAAAAAGGATGATTTCACCGAAAACCCATCTTTGCCCAAACTCCTGACAACGGATACTTCCGTTTTGTGCCGCATCCTTACATTCTCATTTCTTCATACTTATGAAGCACATTTCCGTTCAGCGAAATGCCGCTGCACAAGAAAGCATTATGTTTACGCAAAAGGCTGCTACTTTTTGTTCATACGGTTTTGTTTCTGTTAGCTCTTTTGTTTTTCCTTTTAAATTTAGAATTGTTTCAAAGAACACATTTTAGTTCAGAAAACTTAAAACGCTTTCTATGCGCCTGAACAAGGAACATTTCCTAAATTGAAAATTCCCACATAATTAAAAATATCAACACTTTGTTTTAAATATTATCAAATAATAGAGCCTTTCTTAAAAGAAATTTGATCTGGGATATTGACGTCAAACGATATTACAGGCGGGCACAACCATTTTATTATTCTCAGCAAAAAGGATAAGTTGCAGACACACCAAAACATCTGGAATATTTTCGCCCACTTGATTAATTTTTTGGCCAACCTAAGCCACGCCGTTGTTAATGAGTTTGCGTTTATTTGTGTTTCAAAACAAACATAAATGTGAATAAATTAAACGAAAATGCTCGCTGATAAGTAAATCAAAAATATTATGAATAAATTACCTAATATTCGGTAAAGAATGAACCAGATTTTACGAGAAACGACGATAATAATGAATTTAATAATGCATAAATTTCAAAATATTATTCTCGGTACTAAGTAACTAGATAAACATTTTAATTGACGTCATAATGTGAATAACCTCAGCGGTTTAATTTCAATAAATTATTCTTACGTCAGTAAGAAGCAGTTATCTGATTGGTTAATCAAACGTATTAATAATATATAAAAGTGTTTTCAAAAAATTATTTAATCATAACTCATCAACCGATAACATACGAACATCAGTAAAGTGAATAACGAACATTGACCGAGTAATTATTTTGAAATCTAAATGACTTTCAGCAATCAGGAAGTTCCGAGTTGGACAGCTACAGACATGTATGATTTAACATTTCCAGAATTAATAACTGAAGATGAACGCTATTTGTTAGAGCAAACAGAAATCAAGGCAGAAGATAGTTATTCTCCTGTCTATCAGGTTTGTGAGTGCAGATATTTTACTTCAGAAACATTTATGTCGTGGAACATTAATGCCAAAAGTTAAAAATAACTTTTCAGAAATAGCTTTTTCAATTTCACGAGTGTTAGGTCATAGCTGTTTATGTTGTTCTACGAAAGAAAGCGCTTTGGAAATGTTATAATAATTATCAAAAACGTTCTATGTTTATTACAAAAACCACGTGACCAATTTTATTGTTATTTCTTTCTTTGATAAAACAATAATGAGATCATAAGACGGGGGTATGATTATGTAAGATAAAAAATATTCGAACGATTAGAAACAGCGGCAAGATGAAAAAGACTTTGTCATTAGGAGAGTGTACCGGATGCAAGTCACAATTTTTTTCAGATTAACTTTCATGTCTATCTCTGACGGGGTATTATTTTCTTACTCACAAACCATTTTGTTCTGGAGTTGGATGGGTTTCGAGTAGGATGGCATTTGGAATATTTATGAACACGATGGAGCAAAAGAACAACTTTTACGATCGCAGTAAATGTTCACTCGATCTCTCTCGAAATAATACATTTGGTAGACTAAGGCATTGGGACACTTTAACCAGTCCTACCTCACCTGACGAGGTTGATACTTTTTGTTGATACGGTTTTGTTTCTATTTTGTTGTTGTTTCATTTGTTCATTTCTATTCGTTAATTTCATTTGACGAAATTTTGCGCTGATCTCAACAAAATGATGAAAAATAAATATATAGCGAAAAATTATTGTTTATGTATGTTTTTTTTAATCGTGTGATTTTTCATTTTATTTTTATAGCCAATCACAAATGGACCGTCTGTTCTGGCTTCACCATCGATGAACATGCCTGTCTTATGTCAATACAATCCTTATTCGCCAGCATCGCAAATCGTCCAATCAATGGCTTCCCCATCGAATACGTACGCTCATTCGCCTGGTGGTAGTTCAACGTACTCAGTGTCTCCGATTAATTCACCACAGCAATCAATAGCGGCCGAAGAATATTACCGTTACGGTTTACGACAAGCTTTTCAAGCACGACACGCTCAAGAATACGGCTATTATTATCCCCATGATTATGCGTCGGGAAAACGACGAAAAAGAGATAGCGAGGTAAAACTTATTTCTTTTTTTCTCCGTTATTTTTTACATTATTATAGAAACCGAAAATTATGCGTTTCGTATTTTTTTTGTTCCGTTTACAATAAGCACCTCTTTCATAAATCTTATCTACAATCCTTTTCCAATTTATTCTCCGAAAACGTCGTAATACGGACAGTTTTTTTCGCAACTGACGTCATTATATAGCGATAATATTGTACTTCTGAAGCAAGTTTGATATGTTTCAGTTTTGAACAGTATTGCGTTCGAAGCTTTCCATTCATTGGATTCAATTTGAGAAAATTTAGTTACAATTACGTCATTGTGGAGGATTGTTAATACCTCCTTGATGTATTTTTTTCTTCAATTTTGTATTGACGTTTTTAAACGAGAAATTTACAAGGGTATTCGATTGTTGTAAAATTTATATTTTTCGATATGTCCCGTACAAACACACTCACAAACTTGAGAGTGTGCCAAAAAGTCAATTCCGTTATAATTGCAATAAATTCTTTCAGGACGTGTTTAGGACTTCCGAAACATAAAAGTTTGTCCTAATTGTTTTAAAATAAAGATAATGATGGAATTTATGAAATGACTGTGTGTTTCAAATTTTGATATTTTGTGTTATAGCTAACGTCCGAAGAATACGAAAAAAGACGATTACGTCGGGAACGAAATAAACAAGCGGCGCTTCGATGTAGAACACGAAGACGTGAAAGAATCGATGCACTCGAACAAGTAAGTATTATCAAACCTTTATTTTGAACCCCCTGACAAGTATTTTAATAAAAGATTCTTGTTCGGTGTTTTAATAACCTTAAACAAGTAATGTTGTTGTTGTGAAAAAAGTGTTTGCTATGAGCAAAGCTTTAGAAGTAGAAAGAGATTTTGTTTTGTTTGAAATGTAAGAAAGTATATAATTTCAAAACCACTTTGAAATCAGACTTTTCTTGTGACTCATCGTTGAACCTGTGTTTTCCCAGTCTTACACCTTATTTTACGATTAAATTTCTGTTTTGAATCGAAGAAATTCTCCTGTGTATGAGCATCCAGAAGAATTTCTGTATTCCAAATTTCCAAAATGATTTTCAAGAGGCATACTTCCCTCGCTTCCACTCGGATATATCACATAAGTGTTACTTGAAAATAGTTATAAATGACGCAACGGGTGTGTCCTGTACTGCCCACTTTTTGAATCTAAATTTGTATCATTGTTTTATTTATAGGAAACCTCACAGATTGAAGAGGATAACCAACGCGTACAATCAGAAGTTATGGCTTTAAAAAAACAAATTGAAGAATTGCAGGGTGTTTTAAAAGAACATAAATGCAGTAACCACGTGAGCCATTCTGACCAATCGAAATCCAAAGCATTTGTTGTCAAAACAGAAAAATAATCATGAGGAGAGATCCGTAGGAAATAGTTAAAACGAAGATGATACGCATTTCGCCTTAAGAAGAAGCAGTGAACTCTAATCGTGCAGATGTACCCTTATCATAAGCGCTGTTTTCACTTGTTGCATCCTAATTTTTTTAAAGAAAGAAAAATAACAGCTTAACAGACGGTATTGGAAAAAAGAGTGATTCAAACGAACATAGTGCAATACAAAAGCCGATTGGTTGTTGACACTTATCACGACTTGAATACAATAACACATTGAGTAATGACGTCATAGGGTATTACAAGATTTGGCTATCTTACCGTCATAATGTTATTAATTCAAACAGACATTAATCGTTCTCCATCATATTTCTATAAACCGTATCACGTAGAAAGGCGTCAAGATGATTTAGCATTCGACCTTGTAATGGAACAGTGAAATAAGATTGTACCCGATCTTTCCAAAAGTAAAACTGCTCTAAAAGAAAAATATACCAATAAAACCCTATTTTCGTAAGTTTTTTAAAAACAATTTCTGTGTATAGATATTATGTTAACAAGACCATTCGTCGATAAAATCTAAAAACCATACATTTTATTTAAAAGAGTATACAATATGTCATTATAACTATTTTTTGTCAGTATATATGTAGAAAGTTATGTAGAAAATACTTTTAGTATTATAACCTCGTTGTTATTAATAACATCATCTTATCAGAAAGAATTTGTTTAAAAACAACAATAGCAACAACAACAACAACAACAACAACATATGTATTCGTTGCTTTAATGTTTACGTGAAATTCGAACTTCTAATTTTTAAGTTATTTAACACCATTATTAATCGAAGCCAAATACTGAGTCAAACGGTGGCCGAAATTTTTTTTGCGCAATTCATTAACTAATTTTTAAATATAGCGATAGAAAAACAGTCACAATTACAAGAAATTTTGTTTGTCAGTTGAAAAAATGGATAATGACTCAATGTTTAATAGAATTTGGATGAATGGCGCGTATTTGGGTGTGTGAAGACGTAGGTCAAATAATTACAGATAATTTTGCGTTTTATGAATAAGGATTACATATCAGCAAATTTTCGTTTCGATTTACAAATCTTCCATTCACATTTTCATTGCTTATATTAAGTGTTTACTGGTGGCAAACTTTCTTTAAATGACATCTCTCTGATGACGAAAACAGGGGATTTTACAAGCGATTATGTTCGTATTATGTTCGTATTATGTTCGTATTATAGTCGGTATAATATATAATAAAACGAATAGTATGTATGCAACAGAGACGAATGTAAAAAAAAAACACGAAAACCACAGGAAATGAGCAACGCTCGTTAATTTCATTTATTCGAAAAGAAAATGTGAGATTAAAAAAAGAAAGAAGGTTTTTATCAAAAGTATTTTTATTTTTAAATAATGAGAAAACATTAGTCTCTGTAATTGAAAGTATTCTGTAACGCAATTAATTATGGAGACGCCCTGTTTGGCTGTGTTGCTGGTATGATACGTGACTACATTGTTATCTGAAAAGCAAACAAAAAAAATGTAATGAGAAAGTTTGTGAGGGATTACGTAGAGTTTCCTCCTGATAAGAATTCACGAAAACAATGTTTCGTTTGATATATGTGATGATTGAAGTTGTCGTGGATAAATCGAACGGAAACTCTAGGATAAAGTTTATTTTTCCATTGAATAAACAAAAAACAATGAATCATCTGTATGTTGTGATGTTTACACAGTGTATGTACTTGAATACGAGTCCATGAAATGACTTTTATGGTATCTCAAAATTGACCAAAATTTAATCGATTGAAACGACAATTTTCTTTTAATAGTTAACGGGTTTTACAAAATAAAGAGTAAAAAAGTACCATTTTTTTTTGATTGAACATTTCAGTGGAAATAAACATTTAAATCTTGGTAGTGAAAGCTTAAGGCGTTTTATTTTTCTAACTTTTAGCAAGGTATATATAATATATCAAAATACCTTATGATAGGAAATATACGCGAATACGTTAATTTCATGAAACGTTAATTTTGTATACATTATTTTTTTTTAAATATTCTTACATTACATCTTTATAATATTCACTAATCCAGTGACGTTTCAGGTAACTATGACTGTCAATTGGTCTTTTTTTTGTCGGTTTTTTCGCCGCTTTAGAACTCCTTCGGCAACTGATGGCCCTAATCCTTACTTTGATTTTTCATCGTAGTATACAAATAAGTTTTATTGTTGATATTCTGTTATTAAAAAAATCTGAAACTCTCAGAAACCTCGTTAAATCTATACAGTTTGAAAGGTCTTTCCTTAATTCGCGTTAATTTTATTCGAAAATTTAAATATTTTAGTCGATTGGCGTTAATTTTCTTTGTGTTAATTTCATTCGCGCTAATTTCATTGGGCGTTAATTTCCAATAATAAGGTATATAAGAAAGTTTTAGTCTATAATTTTGCGCCACATGTTCAGTTCATTTGGAAAATACCTCACAATGTAAAGATTTTTGAAAACTTAAAGACAAAAATTATCAACGTTGTATGACTGCCTGCCAGCACACTTGTGATGAAGCAGGGGACTTTTTTTCATGCCAGCACACTTGTGATGAAGCAGGGGACTTTTTTTCATGTGAAATTTGAAACTTTTTATCCTTCCGTAAAAAAGTACATTTAAGAATTTCACGTTTTATACATTCTAGAGGTAATGTCCGAAGGTTTTAAAAACTAAGAAAATATCATTTTTGACCAGTCTTTACAACTTCAGACTATAATTGTGGATGATTCAGCGTTTGTTGTAAGATTGATATGAAAATCTAACTTCGTACCTCAATAAGGAAAGAGTCCGGGGATGAGGTTACATGGAAACTCACTTAAATGTTCAAAATTAAAAAATGTTCATGGACTTTGCTTGTTTACACAATCTTCAACAAAAAACAATCAAGTAAACACGAAAGAGTAGATGAATTTAGTTTCACGTCGATTCACAATTTGATAGCTTACCGCTAGCTATCAAATTGTCATCTGACGTTAAACGTAAATATAAAATTTTCCTTTTGTTAACAACACAAAACTTTATGATGCAAATATCTCTCAAAAAGGAAAACGGAAAATTATTTCCGCATTCCACTTAATTGGATGTAAGGCAAAACATCGTCTGTTAGGTAGTTATCCTCGTTAGCTATCTTCTTATGCATTTGGTATATTCTTTATGCGATTATGCAAAGCCGCAAGCTCGTAGAAAACGATACTTAAGCCTTTTCTTGTTTTTATTTTTCACCACATCCGTTATTTTGCAACGATTTTAAGTCTGGCTTCAACTTCTGGCTTGCAATTTTTTGTCTCAGTCTGCAAACTTACTTCCGCATCGCATCATGCCAAAATAAGTGTCAGTAGTTGTTTTGTAGATGCCAATGTCATGTTCCCATACTGGCATTCTACCTGTATTTGTTTAAACGCCGCGTATCATTCGAACCTTTAAATTTACCAATACATTCAACATTCAAATTCACTTAAATTCAACATTAATATTATCTCAAATCTCATTAATATTATTGTATCATTCAAAGTTTAGTTTTCCTTTCATACCCTTCTTAGGAATCATCCATAGTACGCCGTTTAAACTCAGTAAAGAAATTAAGGCCTACACTGCCAAGAATTGGTCATATTGCGTAGATGACGCCTTATTTTCATGCATGTGAAAATCTCCCTCTTGATTGGTTCTGATTTATGCTGATCATGCAACTTTTACGCCATAAAACTAAAAGGGTTGTTGATTGAATAACGCTTATAAAAAATAAACATGAACATTTGTGCCCAGAGATTCTGTAGTGGAAATTATGAAACACATTTTTGAGAAAAAAAATAAACGGACAAGTAAACGAACCAGGCGAATGAATTTTGGAATTAATATCGATCTTTAAAAATATGTACTCCTAAAGAATGCGCAGTTCGCTTTACGCATATTTAGGGTGTAGCAAACAATCAATTTCCTAAGACTTTACAAGTATGATGATAATGGTTAATGCTTTATTTTCTATCATCCTAGGTTTATTCTATGCATTTAATTCCTTTCATGTACAGATGTTTGTAAAATTTGTACAAAATACTTTCTGATAGTACACGCTGACAACAGTTTATATGCAATGTTTATTTTAGAATCTTTCCAAACTCAACCTGAAGAATCTGTGTTGTCATTTTTTAGATTCAATGTTAAGTTTTCATTCACGAATGGTTCATGTCTCTGAAAATGTGGTTTCATGAATTTTGATGCATTTTGATAGTTTTTTTGTTGTGTTGTTGTTTTCTTTTACAAGTACAGACATAAATAAACACACGGCTCGTGGCGTCAGGTATCGTGGAAACCACTACTTGTAATGACGGATATGATTCACTCGTTGTTTTTTTATGGTATTTTTTTGATTTGGAAATAACAACAACAGATGCTAGTTTTATTCATCTTTGGAAATTTTTGAAGTAAAAAGTACTTTCTCTCTTGTTTGTCATTTGAGCATCCAAATAAAGATAAACAGCTACAACAACAAACAACAACCAACGATAAATACAATGCCGAACCACTTATACTGGAATGACAATATTGATGAATAAAAAACAGGTGGGACGAACTTCAGGTTCTTACTGATGGAATTTTACATAGGTTTGGCAAGGAGCAATGTATCTTTTGAAAAAGTTCATTCAAACTGTTATTTCTTCATTTTTATCAAGTCTCATTCACAACTTGTCCGATGATGAGAGAAAGTTCTCTCAAAACGTAGCTTAAAGTAAAGCATCCTGTCCATGACACACTGAACTCTTCATTTATCAAGTCAGTTTGTTTTCATTTTACAAATGAGGAACTACATAGAACGTAAAATTGTTTGGGATGTTTTGAAATTTCCTTTCTCTTGTGGGATTAGTAACTGGCAGGCATAATGAAATGAGTTATTATGGGAAATGGCAACCTCGACCCCAGGGTCTTTTTGCCTTTTCGTGATACAGACGGTGGGGAAGAAAATCTTGAAAATAAAGGACTTATTGAGCCAAAAAATTGCATAAATTAAAATCAACAGTATATCTTTTGATTTTAAGCAGCCGGGACCAGGGTCTTCTTCGCCACTGTCCGTATATCGAAAAGGCAAAAGACCCTGGGTTCGAGGTTGGAGAAATGGAGGAATTTTATTGATCGTTTCAGTGGTATACCCTATAAAGCGGACATCTTCATATAACGAACCCGATGGATGGAATTACAGTCACATTCTCATAGGTAAAGTCTCTACAAAGCTGACATCGTTTTTTTTTGCACCAATGGTGTTTATTTCCACTGTATGACAAATCGATCATGGCCGCTCGGTAGCTTCAAATGTTAACTGAAACCCATGCTGATTTTATCACCAATACAGAAATACTCAGGACTCTTTTTTTTTGTTAAAACAAACTTGAACCTTAGTGAGATGTCCTTCCCCAAAAGGTTCCGGTGATGGTCATTCGACAGCTAAAAGTACCTATAAATATGGTTTGAGATCCGTTTGTTTGAACACACTACCACCCACACATTCACATATATTGATATCAAGGGCATTTCTTTTAGGAAGTGTATAATGCATTTAAGATCAGGAGAGTCATTGTAGTGATCTGACGTGATTAAACTGCATTCGTAAAGTTTACAACCAAAAAACTAAGTCGTAAATTCCCCCTAATTTCATTCCATGGCTTCATTTTCTAAACGGCAATTCGTGTTATATTCAATATTTTTTTTGTGGCCAGATACGTGTGGGCAATAGATCTTCTCACATTCAGACGCAAATAGAAAAGTTGGTGTGGTTTAGCTACGAAGTTCTGTGGTTACTACATAACGACAAACGCTTACTTATATTACTATCGATTTGTTGATAAACTTGGTTAACAAAACAAAAAATACGTAAACATGTGAAACGATCTGCTCGATAAAATTATTTCGTAGGTTCGTAGTAACGGCGCTCAGTTTATCAAAGAGCTCGCTTTGTGCATTCAAAACCTCATCTTCCATTCCAATCAACCTCTTTTGCTTTATTTCATTCATTGGTTTATTTAGCTCAAGATTTCAAATAGCTTATTAAAATATATTTATTTTGTATAAAAATACGTGCTGGTTTATTATAAATTAATTATATAACATAGACCACTACAATTAGTCTTTCAAAAGCTGTTCATTTTTTCATGTTTGTGGTTTCTCGTAAAGTAGATTATAAACAAAATGAAAACGATAAATAACCCCCTGGATGATGTACTTTTGTTTTGTTTTGTTTTCGTACTCTTGTGTACGCAATTACAATTTTTCTGGCAACATATCCCATGTAAGTACGATTGCTTATAAGATAGACATTTCTGTTTCCTCTTCAAAACAATGAATGCGTGTGTACTATCAGATAGTACATCTTACAAAACCACGTCTTCATCGTTTTATGACCAAATAAATCATTTTCAAAAAAATAAGTAACCGGAGTATGCTATGTAACATCCTCGTGGACGAATCGGATATCTGATGTTACCCAGTGAACGCAAAGGTCTTTTGGAGGCCAGTGAGACCACTACCATCTTAAAGACTTCCCATTTGGTATTCATCAGATAGAACGTTATCATAAGATTCAACTTTTTTGTTTCTCCACTGTTAGTGAAATATGATGAGAAATGATAATCTTGTGATGCTACAGTGAAATCTCTCTATAGCGGACACCACCCTGTACCAAAACATAAGCTATAAGGAGGTGTTCGTTAAGTAGAGGTTTGGAAAAGGTTCCTGGAGAAAGTGTCCGCTATATTAAGGAGGTGTCCGCGGTTTATATAATTACAGAGTCACGCATGTTGGAAGATTTCATCTTTATGACTTTCACAAGAAACAAGTTTTACGTTTTTTTAACAGAGAGCTATTGTTAATAACGAAAACGAAATTCGCATCTCCAAGGGAAACTTCATATGTATCAATATACAGTTGTCAGGTTTGGTACATAATATATTGATTTCCTTGGTTTTAATAACCTTGGCAGTTTCCATAGAAAAAAAAGAGAATACTTATCCTCTTACGAACAAAACAGTTTTTTCTACCAAAATAGGAAATTCTGACAGTTTAATAAAAGCGTTGTCATAAAAGAAAAGTATTTTGTAGTAAACAGCAGGGCTTAAGAAAAATTTTCTTTTTTTTTTTTTCATAAGATTTCTTCCCCTGAAAATTCGTTGGTTAACCTAACGCCTCCTTTGCTCACCCAATTCATAATCGATTGTGATTTCAAAATTTATATGTACTAGTTAAAACCTGGGTTGCTCCTAAACGAAACAAAGCTCTATCTCAAGAAGAAAGAACTGGGAATGAGAGTGGTCAAGAGAGATTGCATAGAAGACAACCTCGAACCCAGGGCTTCTTCTCTCTCTACTTTCATATCGTACATTTATATTAAGAGAAAGATAACCCTGCCATCGGCTAGTCGATATCTTTAATCTGACTGATTTTCGAGAAATGAGATATTTTCAAGGGCCGCTCTTAATCTGAAGAGTTAGGGCGAGTGAACGGTTGTCATGATAAACAAAATGAGTAACGAAGTAAGGAAGGAACTCATCCAAAACGAAAAACGTCATATAGAAAACATTTCACTGGTTCGCAGGATTCAAGTCCTGGATTGGAAGCATTTAGTGCAAAGCTCCCCTCGTCTACGGTGAACAAGGCCAATGACATCTGATTGGTAACGTAGTTTTGTTCGTGGCAATAATTGTGAACTCATCATGTATAGAAATCTATATAAAACTTTTAACATAGTTTTGTGGGGTTTTAAAATTCTCCACCAACAACTTATCTGAAAATATACCTAAAAATTCTAAAGAATTTTTTTATAGAGAACAAATATACATTACTATCGCTTCATTTAACAACAAAATGCCAAAAATAATATTTTTTTAAAATGTTAAATCTGTTAAATGCTCTGCCTCTGGTCTTCGTTTCACTCCATTTCGTCATTGTTTTGATAATTTCACTCGCCGTTGCTATATCAAACTTACTAACTTACCTCAATAAATTTGTAAACATTTGGATAGAATGGAGAACATCGAGTTAAGACCCCCTGTCCCTTCATTTTAAAGGTGTTTTTAAATCAGCCGATGTCAGTGCTATCTACCTCTCCATATAAATGTCTGATATGAAAGTAGAAAGAGAAGAAGCCCTGGGTTCGAGGTTGCATAGAAAAAAATCTTCTTGAATTTCCCATTGACGTAGGTGTATTTATTGCTACCATTTTAATTTCAATCTGATTGGCTCGTTATTAACCATAAATCAACGCCCATTAAACAAGAAGAAATGTTTCCTTTTACAAGATATGCATCCGGAACGGCTTGTCAGACAAAAAAACTGTGGTCGTGTTAACATTTCCGTTAACAACTTGTATTTCCTGTGTAACTTGGCAAAAACATTAAATTCTTTTCACTTCTTTTAATAGCAAAGAGGATGTACATCATTATCAATATATAGTTAAGTGTCGGATTATTTCTGTTCAAACGAATAATTGTAATGATGGCAATTAACAATTTCGAAACTTATTTCAGTTGCAGACCGTTTTAGTTCCTTTCAGTGCAAGGTCGGCGACATGCAATCTCATCAATTTAATTAAATGGAAACCCTCTAATATGTGATACCATTTGTGTCTCATTATATAACCACATTCACACGATCGCTTCATGAAAATCACTGGATTCAAGGCTAGTCTAAAAACGTTCATGATTGATGTAGTTGTCCAAATTTTGCCACCTATGGTAAAATACATTTTGAGAATCTGGATCCAATTAGATTACAAGTGCGTAAAACATAATAGTAGATGAGTATCCCTTACATGTCATATTTCCAATTCAGACACCATCATGAAAACAACACTTTGGGTGTTATTTCTTCGTATTTCAATTTTTTATTACATTCGGACAGATTCTGAAGGGGGGGGCAACCATATTGCATAATGAAATTAAAACAAAAGCGATAAGGATAGCAATTATAGGTTCGTGTTTGAAATTCTTTAATTTTTTTTAATAATCAATTTCGTTGGCAATTCATCATCCAATGAATTGAAATATAAAAGTCATTTCCTGTAATTAGTAATAACCATTTTCCAAAAAAAAACTTTCCCTTCATTTGTATATTTATAAAACAATAACATGGTTATTGCCATAATCTTCACCTCAATTAGGACATAAAGAAATGTAATTAAGCAAATTGTTTCATATTTTATGCCAGGCTATGCAGTAGGTAACATTCTATATAAATTTTCTTCTTTCACACTTTTTTCGATGGATTTCAAGTTGACCCAATAAAATACAAGAGTCGATATGAGTAATGCAACGCCGAAGCATGGATAGTAGAAAGAATGGCCTTTATAGCAAGCTTCCACTGCGAAAGTACCGTATTTAGATGCCATTCGATGCCCTAACACATTTGACTCTGGTTGTAACTCAGTCCAAGCTGCAAAGACAGTTATACCGTTGGTGATCACTAAAATAGAACCGGAAATCAGATGGCCAAAACACGACGTCATTTAAAAAATTAATTCATTAACAAATCAATTCCATATAAACTTCAAGTATATACCTAAGACCCTATTTACACCGGTCCAAATTATTTTTGAAAAGTTCATGTTCAAACTCTTACAGACAAACATCTAACGCCGGTTATCGATTATCATTTCTCACCCTTTTAACGTCAAGTCATGAAAATTATCATTAGATACGTACATCGGTGTCGTATTACTTACCAGCCAGGGTAACGAAACCCGCAGCAATGTATATGATGACTTTGCGTCTAACTGCTTTTGTGAAGGTTACGGCCAAAATCGACAAAATAACGGCAAATGTGGCAAAGAATATCGTTAATGCCAAGAATCGTTGAAGATTAGCGAAAACTAAATAAAATAATCGTGACAAGAATAATTAGTCCTTTTACTACGCTGATTGTTGATCGCCAAACTTTATCAAAAACTTACAAATTCTACTCCATTCTGCCAAAAATTATTCTGATATCCCCGATAATTAATCCGATTTTTTCGCTTTTTACCCAATATTTTGAGGACCTCAACTAGACGATCAATTAAATTTTGCGTTCTGATTGCCTGCGAATTTTTCTGATGAATTTTTTTAACTAATCAGAACAAATCAGAACTAATTTAACAAAATCTCTGGTTCTCTGGTTCTTCATTCGGGGATGTTTCCGCCCTGGTGTCAACATTGAACCAAGGCTCCCTTGCCCTTTCGATATACAGATGGCGGCGCATATTTTTGGCTATTAGAATCTTTTATTTAGGCACCGTTCGCCAGGGTCTTCTTTGCCGCCGTCCGTATATCGAAAGACCAAGAGACCCTGGGTTTGAGGTTGCTCTGGCGTAATATACCGTGAAGAATAACCACGTGATCAGTTATTAAACAAAGGAATGAACAGAAAACTACATAATCACCTCAGCTAAAGTTTCCAAGAAATAGAGTATAGAGCTTACACAACATAAGAATTATTACCTGTTTCGCTGATTTGTAAAAAGTCGAGAATATCTGGATGGGAAAGAGAAATCTGTTTACATTTTACAGAGCTTTCGTTCTTCAATGACTGTTTGGTCTTCACACAGTAGGTCGTTAATCCAAAATCATAAATCACTTTTAACGATAACACTTTCTCATTTCCAGAACTGATGACGGTGTTATTAGTCGAGTTTTCCTTATAAAGTCTTATTTCGTCATCGATGTGAACATGAAGCCATGATTTTGTGCCAATTGCAATGAAAAACAAGGTCCATGACGAAAACAAACATAGCAAAAACAAAAATGAAGACGCTTTTGAAGAGAAAAACATGGTTATGCGAAAATCTTTACTTTGTAAGCACCTGTAATTTTATCTTAACACGAAAAATTGGTGAGGAATTCATATTTGTCATGTTTTTGATTCATTCATGGTGGTTCTGTTTCATCTCGAAAAAAAATACTAAAATATTAACATTTTAATTCATTTTGTTGTTAACAGCGGGAGAGATATCGAGTTTTGATGACGAAAGAACATTAGTTCACCAAATTGAAATGTCCGACCATCGAATTGAATGGCAAATGGCTTCATTGAATATTCACTTTAGAAAAACGAATCACAAACGCTGATCTTGTTTACTTTTGGTAACCCAACCCAAGCACAAACTTGAGTGAATAGGAGTCCACTTAATTTTGAGGCTCTCGTGCCACCGTGAGTTCCATGGGTCATCTTCGTGCCATTGTGGGTCTAAGTTCCATATCATGACTTCGTGGGTCAATTTTTTTGTTTTGTGGGTTCATTTTCTTTTCGCGTTGCGGAAGATGGAATATTTTTAATTACAACATACCGTAGTTGGGAAGACATTTGAATTGAAGTAACCCGAATTAGGTCGAGGTAGTTGTTTTTTTGTTGTTGTTTTGTTTTTCGGTTTTTTTTTTTTTTTTTTTTTTTTGGGGGGGGGGAGAGAGACAGAATAATAAATACAAGGAATATCTTCGTGATCCCGATGGTGTCTGCTATGGAAAAGTTATAAATGCAATAAAAAATTACATTGTGTTCATATGAGAAAAACCTTTTCCCCGGTAAGCGGGATCTCAGTAGGCGGGAAAATATTTTCTCATATGAACACAATTTCCTCGATAAGCGGGAAAATTTTACGCATAGTCAGCAAAATTTACTTGTTTTTTGTTCATACGCATATGCAGGTGAAGGTCATTACTCGCTTACCGAGGAAATTGTTTTTTATATGAACAGAACGAAACTTTTTAGTACCTCGAAAGGTTTTCCCGCTTAAAGTAATTTTTATCCATATGAACAGTACCTAAGGGTTCTTTGTTATTGAGAAGAAAGAAGTGAACGTCATAAAAACTGTATTTCTGTAAAGAATTTGTACAAAACGAAATTTTGAAATAAATTTTGTGCATTCATAAAAAATTATTATCATTTATTAAAGAAATTTTATGATTGCATAGATTCAAATTTTTACAATTTTGTATTTCATTAAAAACTTTATCCATTCAGAATATAAATACAAAAGGAACCAATAGCCACCCAAAAAGGGTAAATAGACCACTAAACAGCGCCTTGCCACCCAAACAGCTTAGCCGATTAAACGCCCTTAGTGTTGCTGGTAATGTGTACAAAATCTTTGATGTGTGAAAGGTAGATAAAACACATCATCAAAATCTACCAAAAATTCAAAGGTATTTTTTATTAAATCCTCATTTGAAATAAGGATATCTTCGGAATCCTCCAAACAATAAATTAATATAATCATATAACTAAATAACAAAACTTACATAAGCAATCAAACCATAAACATTGACCTTCCCCAAATCTCTGTTAGCATTTGATCATTCCAAAGTTTCTATTCACAGGACATACACGGCATTTTCGAATTCCACCAGTGTGAAATTCTGATAAGAATTTCCAAATTCTCACTGGTGGAAACGTAAAATAATTCTCACTGATTTCGGTAAGAAAATATCAAACGTTTGGACATTTTTCTCACTGAAATTCTCACGATCAAAGAAGCCGATGTTCTATTAGATAATTCTCTTCATGTCTTCTCCACCATGTTTTCTACTGATTTAATATTTTGCAATTAATTCTCACTTTACACTTCTCACAGGTGGAACTCAAACTGAAGTTCTCATAAGAATTACCAAAACAATTATTTCTCAGTAAAAATAATTTTCTCACAGTAAGAATTTGTAATTCTCAATGGTAGAAACCAAACTTTCGAAGTGAATGGTTGGGTATCTCTGACTGGTCTCTGAACGGAACAAAAATGTTTCATTGAGAAAAGATATTATAAAATAAACAATAAAATTTAAAAAAAATCAATAATGATCAATAACGGTCATACTTAAACAGAGATTTGGGGAAATGTCTGACTACAGAATTCAAAATATTATTCAGTTAATTATGCATCATATGTATTCTAGGATGTCTGTCAACAGCAGTTGGACGTGGATTGTTGTTGAGGTTGCAATGCAATGGTTGATACAATGCTTTGACGTTCCTAAAATAGAATCATACATCAGAATCTAGCATATTGAAATCACATTAGAAAACAATGAATCTCCAGCAAATAATCTCCAGCACTTTCGTTTCCTAGAGAAGGAATTCTATGCGGTTTCTGTCGGTGCAACAAATCTACGTACTCGGAGTTTCCGGTTTTGATTTATCAATTCTCCCATTTCGGTAAATGCCTAAGGTAAACATCAAAGAATGTGTAAAATGTCTCTTCCAGATCCCTTTCAGTACAAGGCAACTACATATTTGAAAAGGTGAAAGTTCATTATGAGAGTGTCAGGTACAAATTCGTATGAGTAATCGCACAGTGCCGAGTCCAATATGGCGAATATTTTTCGAGTTTCTTATATTTTTGCTGTTATTTCACAAGCCTTTACGTGAATGAAATAACAACAAAAATATACGAAACGAGAAAAATATGCCATATTGCACGAGGATTTATCATTAGTACAAAAAATCGAAAAAACGTAAACTTTGTTTAGGATTCAAATGTGACAAGGTTTTTTTTATCTGTATACGTATTAGTATAGGGGAAAACCCTTGCATGCGTCAAATGTATACAAATCATTATTTGCACTGCATTTATTTTTTATTTGCACTGATATGCGAGATATACTCTACTGATTAACCAATCAAATTGCAGATATTTTTTGTCCTAATGATAAGAGTTTAAATCGAAGGATGATATATAGACAAAAACTGTTACAACCTAAATTTTGGCAGACGCTTTTGAGGCTACGATTTTGTAGTAGAAAATAATTTTTTTACCTCTACAATATTAATTCCTTCTTTTGCACTTGTCTCAAAGAATTTTATATGACATTCTTTTGCTCTCTAAATAAAAAGGAAAAGTATATTGTTTCCTTAAAAATCATACACAAACTTTTTTGTCCTATTATCGTTTTATTATCGTTTTTATTATCGATAATTATCGAATTATCGTTTTCAACCACTTTGATTACCCAACACTTTCATGAAGATACAACAAGATTATCTTAAGTTAACCTTTCATACATAATCAAGTGCAAAGTATAAAAATATTTACATCATTTTCTTACAAATAAGCAGACCACCGATAATAGGAGAATTCGAAATAAAACCAAGATTTTAGTGCAAACACTAAAAACTAAGCCGACCTTGTAAATAGACCAAACTATATTCAAAGACAACAAAATCTTTGCAATGAAATAGTTATGGTGATATAGAAGAAGACACAGGAATACTTATTCAGTAAAAACACCTGTTTTTTATCATCTTACTTGTTAAATCTTTTGAACAAACAATATGCTGCTCATAATTACGTTTTCCCCTTAAATCATTTTATCAAATTGAGATTTTTCAGAAACCCTTGCAAATAAGCCGAATTGAAAATAGACCGAAAAATTTTGTTTCTTTTCGCAGTTTCTTTTTAAGGAAATATACAGTGGCACACTGCTAGCTAAAAAATCACTAGTTGCTCTTACCTGTTCACCTCTTACAGTAGAAATCACTTTAGCATCTTCTGGAGCATCTATTTTATTTGCAACCAGTAATAAACAGACATTAGGAGATGCGTTCTTTTGGTAAGAAAAAGAATAAATTCATTAAAAAATCATCAAATAATATTTTCAAATATCATTGCTGTGTATGTTTGATCTGTATAGCCAGATTTCCATTTAGCAAGTTCGTGTGAGTGAGTATAATGCACTGAGTGAAAATATGTTGAGCGCTATTTCTGCATTTCCATTCAAGGAACATGAAATTCAAAACATTGGCAACACAAGCAAATATGGCTGCATAAGTCAGCAATTTCTATAATTTCTCTAAACTGTTTGGCTAATAACTTTGAGCACAAAAAGAAAGTTAGAATTTTCTTGAGTGTTGGTTTTTGCACCTATGTCCACTTGACTTTGGATTGTTTTGATTCAGTGTGCATGCCCATAACATCACTCGATATTGCTTCTCCTGCCCGCTTGCACAAATTTGTTGAATGGAAATCCAACTTACAGAGGTTCGAATCAGACAAAAAACGACAAATTAAAAATAATCTGAAAGACAACTGACCTGCTCTATAGAATCCATCCAGTTCGTTATATTAGAGAAGGAATACTCAGCGGTAACATCATAAACCAGCATTATTCCCTAAAAGGAAACATTGTTCTTTGAATCATTGAAATGCTAATTTTTTTCCATTTGAAAATCTGTTAAAAAGTTATGAATTTTTTTTGCGAACATATTTTAGCAGGCCTTATTACTGGGGAATTTTATGGAGCTGCAAAGAGGAGAAAGAAAAAACAATGTGAAATTAATATCGTTGGTTTTGTTAGAGAAGTACTTAGCATTTAGCAAGTATATGCATGAACTACCTCTTTATGTTTAGATAAAACTCTCAAATAAATAGAGCTTGATAATAGTGGAAATAAATAGCAATATGAATGCGAAAGAGAAGATTGATGGCATGTAGCGGAAGAGAAGTTCAAGATTATCAGGAAGTTGGACGTATCAGAGTGTAAAGTTACATACTGTTTTCAATGATTCATACCCCCATAGTGTTATAATTGTTAGCTGGTTTTGTGTATGACATTTTTTAAAGTTGTTTCGAAACAACAATGGTAACTCACCCTATCATCAATATTGTTTAGTACAAAATATGTATCATTAAACACAAATCATTTTTCCTGTATGATAGCAAACTGGCAGTTGACTTACCATAGCATGTATGATAGCAAACTGGTGGTTGACTTACCATAGCACCTCTGTAATAAGCACTAGTTAATGTTCGAAATCGTTCTTGACCAGCAGTATCCCTATAAAGTCAAAGAATATGTCCCATATCTTTTCAATTATGCAGGCGTTAGGGTTTCAAACAAAAAAAAAGACAATTTCAGCAATTAAAATCACTCATAATAAATTCAAAGAACTACGTTTTTCTCGTTACCAAATCTGTAAACGAATCTTTTCATCATCTATTTCAACAATTTTTGTTCGAGAATCGATACCTAACAGAACAAAATATTATATAAATATAATATCATGTTATTTACTTTGCACTGGGATCTTAAAGTCAAGCACTTCGTTCACCAAACAAACACACTTATTTTTCTGCATTTGAAACACTAGTAATTACCAAAGACAGAATGGCTCGTATACTGTTTTACAGGACTTATTGCATCATATGTTACATAGCACATAAAAGTAATATTGTTTACTATTTCAAACCATTCAATTTAGAAAAATGTTAAAACATGAATATGACGGACAAGTGAAAGCATGTCACAGAACTACAAAATGTTTTGAAGGAGCAGTATAAAAACATTTCTGATGTACAGTATATTATTATAAACTTTTGAAAGCAAAGAAAGTTTGAAATGCATTTTTTTTTTGTGTGTGCACGTTTTTCCGTGGACAACTAATGCATTTTGCATACAAGGAAAGTACACGGTCACAAGTGTGCACACAATTTCTAAAGCCCTGTTTTAACAGGAAATATTAATTATTTTTAACTATCCACAATAAGTAATGAATAACTGAAGCTTTGTAAAGTAACGAATTTATATTCATGTATCTAATTTAGGGTGGACACTCATTTTCAAGGATAAAATTATCCAGGAGTTTTTTTTTCCTTTTACCAGGAGGTTCAAACAAACAAGGAATTGAATAAGTTCAAATAGAGCAAAAACAGTTCACATGGTGTAGTGAGCAAAATTTAATTGAAAAGCAGTAGACCTGCAAATAGAAAAGGAACAAACACTTAATTATTGAAGTGCAAGTTTATTACAGTGAATGATCGATTAAGCGCTGCTACTCGAATAAGCAAGACAGTCAAATAAGCACTGCTGCATCATGATGACATTGACTAAGCTTGATAATGATTGAAGTGTACCGTAGCTATTTTTATTATAAAGTGTCGTGTCAGAAATTGTGCTCATCTTGTGTTTTATTCTTTCCCTCAAACTGAGCAGAATAATCATAAGTGTAAAACCTAAGTGTATTCTAACCAATCTTTGAAATAAGTGCCTCTGTCAATTAAGCGTCGCAATCGAATAAGCACAGCACCTAAAAACCGGAAAACTTTAATAAGCGCTGTGGCGTTTAATCGATCATTTACGGTAAGTGAAAGAAGAACAGACATCAAGATCTCAATGAAAAAAGGGAGTACGAAAAAAACTTTTTCAGGAGTTTTTTTCCATAGGTGTGTTGTAGTTCAAGAAGTTTCAAGAAGTAGTTTCACTGTAGCAGTCAATGAGTATGATGAGTCAAGGAGTACTTCATTATACAAACACAATACATTAATTTTCCAAACCTATAGTCGATATATATGATTCTTGGTATTCTTCATCAGTAAATGTGCGAATTATTGATGTTTTTCCAACTCCACTCTCGCCAAGCACTAATATCTTGAAAGTTGCCTTGTAATCATGATCTGAGTAAGACATAACTACAACTACAATTGAGAAGGTATCACATTTAACTTTTTTGCAATTTCTAAATGAGAAAACCTTGTGTTCAGATAATGTTGAAACATTCTCACTAAAATAAGAAGATGAACTATACCTAAATTTATTTAGTAAATTACTCATAAGTACTTCGTCACATTAATGCATGATAAAAATACATTGAAAGTTTTAGTCAAATTGAACTTGAAATGTATGTAAAGCTCTTGACTCTGGTCAGTTTGCCTCTGGGGTATTTATTGTTCTCCAGAAGGCTTTCGATACATTGGACCATGACATTTTAATCTCAAAACTTAAACATTATGGAGTTAAGAGGCATCGCATCTTCCTGGTTCAGGTCCTACCTCACAAGTCGTAAACAACTTGTTGAGATAAAACCTATATTGCTGAAATCTTGTTTGGAGTTCCCCAAGGGTCAGTCCTAGACTTACTCCTCTTTTTAATTTATTTTAATGACTTGCATAATGCCCATGGCATATATTGAGGATTTTACGGTAGAACTCCCTTCCTATTCACTGATGGCACAAGTTTCCTGAACTGTAGAAGAATTCTCCATTCCATTGGTAGGAAAGTCAAACTCAATCTCAAACTCCTCAATAAATGGTTAATTGCCAATAAAATTGCATTAAATGACAATAAAACTGAACTGATAATGTTCTGTTCTAGATCCAAACCTATAAACCTATCAATCTTAAAAAATCAAAATTGTTGGTAAAAAACTAATTCCATGTCAGCATTTAAAATACCATGGTATATTTTTAGACAAACCTGTCCTGGTCAAAACACATCTGTAATGGCACATAATGGCTTATTGAGTAAACTGAGGCACTTTGTACCACAGAAAACTCTTTTAAATATCTATCATGTTATTTTTCACTTCCACTTGAAATATGGGTATATTCTGTATTCCCTCATATTCCGAGCGTATTTTCCTTCTTCAAAAAGCAGCAATCTGCATCTCGTCCTTCAGTTCTTTTCGTGCTCCAAGTAACTCCCTGTTTTTACGCCACAACATCCTCAAATTCAAAGATCTTTTCAAATACCTTAATATTCTATTATTCTACCATTGTTGAATAGTATCGCTCCTATAGACTTATGTAGTCTTCTAAATTTTACAGCCTTACCTGTATCGATTAGAACTAGAGATGTTACTCAAAATGCCCTTTCAAAATCAACTGTTAACTGTTACTATGTTTGGAATTAAAGGAGAACTAGTGTAGCGTGTAAAAACATTTTACAGCAGTTTTTCTCCATAAATTGTTTTTACACGCAATACTGCCATGATAAGTCTGTGTATATACAAAAATTGTTTTGTTTCTCCATGTTGGAATTATATCATATTTAACACAAAATTGTTGTATAAATATTTTGGATCAATCATTCAAAGAATGCTATTATCCCTATTTTTCAGTGCTATTTGGCCTATTTAGAGATTTCTAAAGTTGTACAGTTAAACTAAAAGCTAAAATTCCAATGTTCAGAGATTAAGAAAAGAGACAATACAACGTATACTCCTACCTAACCGATGTATACTCCTACCTAACCATGATTAAACTTCTGATATATAAGAAAATACCTTAACTAAAGCTAACAAAAACAATACCTTCTCAGACATTTTTATCTTTCAAATCTTTATTCTGCTATGAATTGTGGAAATGTCAAAACCCAAAACTCCACTTGTGCATCATGATACAAAAACCATGTATATATGTATATAACCATGATTTACACATTCTCTTCTTGTATTACATTCATCTATGCTATTCAATTTTCTAATCTAAAACAAAAAGATATCGATCAAACACTATCAAAACAATATAATAATGATCTTGCTACCTTCGTTTCCTTAATAGCGAACCTTAATAATAACAATCCACATACTACAATGAAATACCAAATAAACTGCTAGCTACACATTTCGGCATAGTAGTCATAACTAACTGATACAAAAAAGCTACATTCAAACACATTAAAAAATAGACATCAGTAGAAAATGATAAACTGATAAGACAAACACATAACAGGTCTACATTGACTATCTTGTCAGATAGAATAGTTACTGATACCGATCAATGCTGTTATTCTTTATTACTGAACTTAAAGCGTTGAATAAAAAGATATTAAAAACAAAACAAAAATATTACACACAGCGCCTTCATTCTCATTAAGAAATGAACGTTGAGAAGATTTGATGAACTTTCGAACACAAAAAAAATTGTATTGCGTTCTCCTCCGGGCGGATTTACGATGTCTTCCTTAAGGTACAACACTCCACGAAGTAATAAAACCCCGCAAGATGGAACTAAAGATTTCCCTAATTCTAATACAGAATACTATACTAATACAGAAAAAACAAACATCCATTGACGAACTTCCCAAGAAATTTTCCTAAAGTTCTTTCTTTCAAAGTTAGGTAAGAAAAAAGCAAGATTTAGTATTAGTATTAGAAGACTAGTATCCCAGGGTAAAAACATTTTACCAGTTCACTTTCCCCTTGAGTTACCACCATCCCGTGATTTTTCCATCAGTATAGGGGTGACCGAAAATAAAATCACACAATCCAAAAGGATAAGTAGTACCACGCTATAGAGCTTAAAACGCTGATCAAAAAAATGTATGGGTTCGTCTGTGTACGACGTGCCGTTACGGAGATATCATCGATCAAAGATTTGATGACGTCACACCCGTCCCAAAAAAAGTTTTAGACCCAATTTTTTTTTCGTCATCCCATCGCTCAATATTGCAGACCCCAAAAACGTCAGTTATCCCCATCAGTTTTCGAGATATTTGCCCCTAAACATCGCGTTCCATTGGGGATGCAATGCAATGTTACCCTGTGCCAAAAAATTCATGTCGCGTCATTTGCCACTACTACTATACTAATAGTGAAAAAAACGTTTCTCGCAGCATCGTGGTTTTACGCGCTCCTTGTGAGAAAATGACCGTGAAATTTTTCTAAATGTATCACTCTCTAAAATAAAAGTGGTATGCACAACTCGCTATTAGTATATAGATTAAAGATGTCAAGAGAAAAACTTTTGACAAACAGCTCGAATTTCATTGAGAAATGCTATGTCAATTACAAAAATTAATTTTAAGTCTTAAAATGAAGGTTTTATATAGTCATAAAGATATAAATCGTGACATCAGTATAGGATATGATTTTTTCACACTTGAAGTATAGTATAATTTCATGTGTCTACTATGGAGATAATGAGGTTTTCGCACGATGAAAGCCATGAAAGTTACCCTCCCAGTGAAATTTCATTTGATCTTATGCAAAAATAGTTAAAAAAAATACTATCCACTATAATTTGGCAGGTAATCATATTTATCATAGAAGAATCGATTTATGCAAAAAGTGGTGTGAAAGTTTTGACGTTAATTCTCCTTTAAATCAATAACATACCAATCAATTTGTGATCTAAAGTTAAAACCTATCTAATCACTAACTACTCTAATTATACCTATATAATTATTATTTTTTTCGTATGTATATTATGTGTGTGTGCGATTGTTTACTACTACTCCACTACTGTTTCTAGTTTATGTTTTATAATTTTGTATTTTTTCCGCTGTTCCTCTTTGGTGGTCACATTGTTTGATTAGTGTCAGCTATTAATGTGGTCTCCAGCTATCTGTTTAAAGAAAACACTGTATAAAAACAACAATGTAGAGGAATAAATTGATGATTAATTGATTGATTGATTCTATCCAGATTGAAAACGGTTTAGGTTTTTAAATCAATGTTTATTTCATAATTTTTATTTTCTCATTTTCTTAATTCTTTCATTGGTCAGGAGGAAATGACAAGTTGATCCATATACACATTAAACAAATTATCTTTTCATGAAAATTTTCTACATTTTATTAAAATTTAATTGTCTGAAACCTGAAACTGCTTATTGATTTTGCCTTGTGCTACCCTCAGTGGTGGCTTCCCCACGCACTGTTATTGTACACTTTGTTATTGACCATCTGATCAGGAAGTTACTTAGAATTCAAACTTCCCGATATTGAGAAGTAACCGTGCTTTTCAGCTAGTGTCTGGAATGGATAAATTATTATTATTATTGTTAATGTTTACCCAGGGGATAGCCTCCCCCCCCCCTCAAGCTGAGTGCTAAGGCTAAGCTGAGTGGATCGATTCTTCATACTGTTATAGTCGCTGGCATGCCTCGGCCAGGTTTTGAACCATTAAAATTTCCTTCTAATTTCCTACAAAGATGTAATGCATGCACGTAGGAAATTGACTTGATCATATATTTCTCATGTTGAAATATATATATAGCTAGCAGCTAGCTAGCTAGCCATTATCAAGAAACAAGTAACACAGACATTGTGAAGAACACGTCACTTACATGGTATAAGATGGTAAAATGGGGTATCTTAGTGCAGAAAAAAAATTCTTTGGTTTCACTCTCATATGATGAAGTCAGAAGAAATATTATAAATTATTATAAACACAATATTATTGTCCCAAAGTTGTTTACATATTAATGCAAACCTAACTCTTATTCTCAAAATGTACCTTAGTGAATTTCACGCGTCTGTTTTCACAATCTGACATTTCATCGATCATCGACTCTGCTGAAGCCACTTTTTCTTTCGTTTTCGAAAAGGAAAAGGTTTAAATGATGACATGACGGGGTGCGATTATAGTAATGCGCATGGTAGTTACTAATGGGGCGCTAAACTCAACAGGAAGTTTAAATTTTTTTGAGACAACGGAGCCGTGATTTCTACAGTGATTTTCTTTGAAAAATAAGTCACAAAGTCTTACGACGCTATGCTTATGGAAAAATTAAACAAAAGTATGAAATATTTGTCAGTTTTTCAATGTTGTCATGTTGAAAATATGCGTATTATAAAATGTTAACGAGAAGCGACACAATATATACGCGAAACAGACAAACAATAGACAAATAAAGCGAAAACCATTTTTCGTACAATACAGTGAGTGTGGTGGGGTTGCCATTCAGGCGAGAGGCGAAAAAGACGACAAAGGGCGGCAGGGTGTTATTTATAAGTAATTATTTAGCGTACTTTGGCACACGATAGCCAAGTATGTTTTTGTATGTTTTTGTAGCCAGACAAAACAAAAGTGAGCGTTTAACACTGAATCAGTGGAGGATGTATTTTCAAGCATTTCTTGTCTCGTTTTATCTCGAATTGTCATTGTTATTTGTATTCAGTTGTGTTTGTTATCGTGCTTATTGGCGACCAGATCCATCAAAAGTCATAGACTGTGATCAAAAGTCGTGGGACGTCCGTAATTTACACACGATTTAGAACCACACAAACCAACTCAGTTTTTATCACACACATGCTTCATTCTTATTTATGAATCATAATTTATAAGAAGTTTCATTAAAAACCGCTAAGATAACAGATAGTTAAGTGAAAGTATTTTAAAGCGAGGAGAGTGATAGATAGCATGCCCCAAGAAGAGATGACTTTCCTAGTAGTGACCTATCTATTATTGTTTACAAATCTCTTTGCTTGGTAATTGCTGCAAACATAAAATATTAGCTATATAATATTGTAAGTTGATTTCCTTCAAGCACACACACACACACACACACATCTTTGTAGGCAGTTAAAAGATCCTTAAACACTTAAGAAAATTTTTGGTTTATTTGTTTCTCTCAAGAGGGTTCATAATGACACAATGTTCATAATGTAAATAATATTTCTTTCAATATTATACACATTAGATTAACACTATCTTTCTGTGCATATAATAATAATAATATTAATAATAATAATAATAACAATAATAATAATAATAATAATAATAACTCAAATAAGACATTAACATCAATTTGATGAAATCTCATCATGTTTATAACATTTTGTTATTAAACCACTTTCATACTAAAAAATCTTTGAAAGAGCCTTTTGAGATTCTTCTATTTTGTATTCATTATTTTATATCCAATGGTAAAATGACTTGTTATGATGTATGTAAGGTTTACGGTGGCAGAAAAGGTGCAGAACAAATTTGCCTTCATAAGAAAAATCATTGAGACAAAACAGGTCAAAGATGAATCCATCTATTTATAATATACTCTATCCCATCTTAGAACAAAGAATAGACAGAACAAAAATAAACAAACACAACTATAACAAAGCAGAGATTTCACAATGAATTCAACCAAAGAGGAAAATTCACACTTATCTTGGAAAGAAAAATATGAACTGAATGAAAGACAATTATCCAAATTTCAAGAACAAGCTGGAAAGATTAGAGAGCTATTAAACAAAAAGGTACGTTCTATTAGAATATTGTTTCGTCTAATTTCAAACAATTGAAATAGGTGAAGGTTGGAATTAGGAACTTATAGTACATACGCAAACATTTTTTAACAATATCCACGGGGCTGAACTAAGCCAGATTTTCAATGAATCTTTGGTGAATGTTGATTTTTGCACAAAGCAAGTATTTTTGCATTAAAGCAAGTATATATATAATTGGGGTGTGATAAACATTGAACATTAAGATGAACAAGAAGAACTGCAATTTCTAAAGTTGATTCTCAAATTGGAATTGTAAACAGCATTTCCATTTGATTTTTCATTTCAATAGATGGCGGAGTTTGAGAGTCAAATCATTGCGGCAGAGAGAAAAAGAGACGAAGCATTAGGGAAAGTATGTACATCATTTTTTTTTTCAGTTTTTTTTTCAGTTTTCTTCATCAAAATTTGCTTGTAGATTATTTTTTTTGAGCATACAACAACTTCCTTTTGTAGTTTATCATTTTTTTATTTCAACTGGTTGGTCATTTTAATTTAACTTTTAATTTCTTAATTCAATTGTATAGGATTCTTCAGTTACAAAAGTTAGCAGCTTCACTTGCGGTTGCTTGACGACGGCATCATAATCTTTGTGAGCTTGTGTAGTATGCACTTACTGATACTACCACCCTTTTGGTGTTTGCGTCGCCACTGCAGAACTAAACTATAAATAAGAAAAAATAAACCACAAAGAGTCATAACATTGATATGCCATTGATATGCCAGTGATTTGACTGAAGAAAGGATAGGACAAAATAGAAACTATTTACATTTCTGGCTATTTCTTCCTTCACACTCGGATTAAGGGCGGACACAGGTCTAAAAAGAAGTATGTCGCAAAGTGACCAAAATTGTTTTGTTATATCAGCTAGGGGTGGTGGGAACCCCCCAAGTGGGGTCTGGGGTGAAGCCCCGAAAAATACACTTTTTCTGGGTTTTTGGGTAGTGCAACACTTCCATTATTAATGGGTTTTTCGAGAGAAAAAATACAATAAAAATGAACGCACTGAGAAGATTTCATATCTTTGACACGACACAATAAAGACTGACAAGGGGGTAAGAGACAGAAATAACAACAATAATTCAGGTTGCCAAATGATGTTTTTTTCTCAGATTGAATCGTTCTTCTTCTTTCTTCATGTCACATCTGCACCCAATGAAACTAGCCATGGACAAATTGAAAATCTTACATGTGAATGAATCCAGATGACAGATTTTCATAAACCAAACCATGCATGAATGGAGTCATCACAAGGATATGTTGATTCTGACATATCCAGAAAGCGACATAAAGTAAAATATTAAGTTTAAATGGAAGAACATGAAAGTTAAAATCAATGACTTTCAAGTGTTTATAAATATTTGTGTTCTTTGCTTAATAATTACTGAATGTTTTAACATAGAATATTAATGATCTTCATCTTGGTTGTTAATTTAAATGCTTCTTGTTCAATAGATATTGGCATTTTAACTGTTTTGTATAAATTTTGCTTGATTTCAAGTTTACATAGGGTATGATCGTGTAATGAACCTGATAAAAACATTTGAAAATCATCTATTAGACCAACATGGTAAGAAACAATGATCAGCCTCATAGTGACTCAAGTTAAAAATTAGAGTTATTTTCATTATGATAAAATTCTCATTATGTTTGTTAAATGATCAAAATTTTAGAAGAGAATTAAAAAGTAAAGAAAGAGTAAAAATGAGGAAGAGAAAAAGAAGAGAGAAAATGACCGAAATTATGAAATTATTTGGAACTTGGCCGTGTAAAAGAAAGTCTTCCATTGTTACGACTGAGTTGATCAATAACAGAAGAAACACTTATATTTATCTCTTGGTGGATGTGCTTATGTCCTTTTCCCCTTTACAGTACCTAGTAAAAGCAGCAACTGCATCAGGGCAGTGTCGAAATGGCTCAGTGAACAACTTCTTTACTTTTACACTTTTGGAGAATCTGTGTCCAAAAAAGTAAGGGAAAAGCACCATGGCTTGGAGAATAACAAAGCCAACAGAAATGCTTAAGCCACAACAAAATCAATTTTCTCCCATTATCGGATTTAGGAAAAACAAATGTTTCAGAAGGGATAAAAAGATTGTGTATTATTTCAATAATGTCTGAACTTTTTAATGAAGATGCTTTTTTAATATAGCCAGCTATGTCAAATGTGTACGTAAAAGTAGTATCTGATGTGGTGAAAGCTATGGAAAAACCAGCACTTGTAGAGGGTACATCAGAAGATGACATTTCACTAGTGTTGGATACAATATTTAAAGAAAATGGTTTTTTATAGTTGCCAGAAAGCACTGGTTTACTGGAGTCACTTATTTTGGTTGATCTTTCAGGTTTTGAAAATGTCAATTTAGTTTGTATTTTAGATATCTTAGATGGCATTACATCTAATTTGTTAAGTTTACGTTTAAGATTTATTGCAGGAGAGCAGTAGAGGGACATAATGGCTATGCTTGAATGTGTCACGATTACTCAAGACACCCTCGTAGCAAAATAAAATGTAGATAAAAACATTTTATATTCCTTTAAATTACATTGCATAATGACATTATGCAAAGAAAACCTGTCCAAACTTTATCAGAACGAGGCATTCAAGTACATGTCAATGAGTGTGAGAACTCTGAAATCAAACACTAATGAGTTATCACCCACCAAACAAATTGACACAGAACTAAAAATACAATTTCCAGTAGCTGTAGATCTATAAAAGAAACTGAAAAGGCAGAATGAAATAAAAGTTAACCACCATCTTTTCTTTTTTGTTTTTGTTTTTAATGGATGAAGTAATATAAGTTCTCATGAAATAATTCAAAATCAAAACTAATGGACCATGACAAAACATATATACCACAAAAACAAAAGTAATTTCAAATTTCATTATCTCCACGACAAAGAAAGGAACTTTCTGACAAACTATAACAAATATGCTACCTTAAGGCAATCCAAATGTGTTCTTTATCTTCTCTCAAATCATTTGGGAGGTACGACTCAGGCAAAACATTTCTGTGGAGTTGACCAGAAACAAGTTTCTGATATAAACCAGAATTTGAACAGGAAGAGCATTCTCTCACTTTTCTTTCTATGACAGACTGCTTTAAACTCTCCATATCATTTTTTTCACATAAAATTCTAACTCTTTCAAACAGTTGCATGGCTGCTGAGCTGAAGAAGAAGAGCGAACCTGATTGAAAAAGTTTCTCTTACGAGCATAGAAGTCACACTTTTCACGGGGGCTTTGAAAGTCATGCGGATTAAAAAGCAATGAATTGTTATAGCTTGACATCTACACTGTATAAATCATTCACTGATTTCAAAACCAAACATAGTAAAAAATCCTTTATCGTCTATAGAGAGCTAGAGTAACACTTCCATTTTAACGAAAAGAGTTAATTCATATGACAAAGACATTCTCATTTTTATGTAAACTTTGATTACAGGTTCTCGGTTGTCAACGTTTTCTTGGCTGTTTCCCCCAATCCAATTATAAAGCCATAACCCCCATATTTTTTGCGACTTACTTGACATACTTGTTTCGAATTTGCTGTCACCAATAAATATCAGTCCATATCTTATTTGACAGCAAAATGGACTTACTTCGGCAAATGGCAATAAGTTATATAGGAGGTGTATGTTCATACTTCTGCATATAATTTTACTCCACTACCCCCTGCACAAGTTAGTTGAAGATAATTTTCTTGCATAGGGGGGTAGTACATTGATTATACATTGAGTTTTCATGCACAAATATAATACTACCATGTGAAATTTGAACCCTGGGATAAAAAAATCATTTCATTATTGGATGCAGATTAAGAAAACATCATGCAGAAGACCGAGTTGATAAAGAAAACTACGATGGTGATTTTTATAATGGTATTTCATCAAAAAACAAGTATGTCTGTTGGACAAACTTGACATACCCTGGGTCTGCCCCTGAGAATACCATAATTGTTTTTCTGGAGTGAGGTTTCAATGTTAATTGTTTCTTTTTTTTTAAACACAAGTTTAACCCTAGAATGAATAGGGAAACAGACAAATCTGCCTTCATCCGTTAAATATAGACCTAGTTTCTGCACTTACCAACTGGTGGCCTCATGGTAGAGTGCTCGCCTCTAGTGCGGGAGGTCAGGGTTCAAATCCTGGTCGAGTCATGCCAGCAACTATAACAGTGAGAATCGATCCACTCACCTTAGCACTTAGCTTGAGAGCAGGATTAATGTCTAAGGGGGTTGTCTAGTTGAGTGGTTCGTGCAGACATGCGGTTTCTGTAGCGCAAATGGGGCTTAAAACCTCCTACACAGGACCCTCATTGATAATAGTTCTATCAGAACTGTTATCAATGAGAAATACTTATCAAATACTTACTAAAAAAAAATAAATAGCTCATTTTTTGTTTTTTTCGCTTTGACTTTAGGTTGAAAAACTGGAAATGGCTTGTCAAGATAAAGATGAAGCTATAGGTGCTTTGAGAGAGAAGATTGCCAGGATGGTACAACTGTTTTATTTTTAACTGCCATTTTATTATTACAAGAAATACTGATTTAATTATGTTACATGCCTGCAAAATTAATTATGAGATGAATATTTTAGTGAAATATTAGTATTTTCAGGGTGTTAGCTAGGACATATATAGTGTCTGTTTGACGTACTCTTCCCAATCGAAGCAAAGGATTTTCCCAATTGACTTTGTTAAGAAAGTTTGGTTTGGAACGGGCACCACCAAAGGAGTAATAACTCTGTTTTGAAGGAATCAAAGTTTTCTGTTTGACATTTTTATCTATCTACCAAAAGATACACACAGTCTAGGAACTTGATAGACTTATAGCTAGTGAAGGTTAGATTTTAACTTCCATTTTAAACTCTAGAACGATGAACGACATGATTTTCTATTGCTGGATAATGAAAAAATGACCAAAATAAAGGACTGGGTTAAAGTTAAATTTACTGAGGTAAACAAATATAATGATTGTAGATTTTTTGTTTAAATCTGTTTTTTTATTAGTTAAAATAATAAATAACAACAACGTATTTTATTAATAGCAAAAGCTTATTGACATTACGTCATCTTCAGTGCTGTATAAAGTATAATGAAATGAAAAACATGTTGATTATGATATCCTGCTTGTGTAAAAGATGCCTTGTTGTTTTTAAGCTTTACAGAGAACTGGAAAAGGCAAAGGCTGAGCGGGACAACTTACAAAAACAAGTTGATAGAGGTATGGCTTTTATATTTGGATGACATATTGCAGTAGCCATTTCGTTTGTGTTTATGCAGAGATGCCGCTTTAGATGAAAGTTCTCAAATATCTATTTAAGTGTATATATGTTTCATCTGTCAGATTCGTCTCGGAGATCTGATAAGTACTCTATAAGTTCAAATGCATCAAATTATTATGAAGAAGTGTTTGGTGAATTATTGGATGAATTGGAGGCTGAAAAATCATACGAGTCAATTTCAGCATACCAACTGAATCAAAATTCGTCTGACATTGATATAAGTTTACCAGAGCCTCCAGCCATACCGCCACGTAGGGCATCAATACGAGCAGACAGCCGTCTGTTGAATTCAAGTCGTCCGAAGCCACTGAAAGCATGTGGCTTGCGTCGAAGCAGCCCCTCACTTGTGCGGAAATTGTTTAATCTACCTGAAGACGATGCTGCCATACATGTTTCTGATTCTATGCAAAGATTAAATGAAGAAGTTTCAAAGATGTCCGAAGATTCCAAGGTTAACTACAAAAAAATACACCATTTTTGTTATGATTATGTTACTAATCACATGGTCATGTGAAATTACACTTGACAACTTTATATAAGCTCAAAGTTGTTCTTTCGAAATCAACCAGACTATGCATTTTGAGCGTTTCACATGAGAGATAATCAAAACAAAATCTGGGATAGTAAAAGAAAAAACTCACCCCAATATGTTTTTGTGAATTCATTACCTAGTAATCACATTAATTTTTGATGTTTTTTGGAAAAATCAATCCTCGGCTGTTAAAAACATTTTGAAATTTTGAAATACTAAAAATTTACACGAGTTCAAGTTTATTTAATTCCAATTTTTCAGCGCAGTCCATGGCATCTTGATAGTAACTACAAAGGTAGGATTTTTAAAGTTTATTTTTATTTTTTCTCGTAATATTTATATTCATGGAGGAAATTTTCACTGGAATTCAATTTCATTTAAATAGATGTTTTGAAATTTGTTCGAGTTTTAATTTCAAAAGGATAATAAATGCTGAAGTACAGATTTGTATTCTGCTGATGATGGAATTCTGATGAATTTCAAAACTTCCATTTTAATAAAATCATTTTAATAAAGCTTCTTTTCATGATCAAAGTGTTTGCCCAAATTAATTGATTTTGAAATTACCTTTCCCTTAAATCTCTGAATGAAAGAATTCATTTAACATTTCTCATTCAACATCCATCCAACACAATACTAGATGAAATATTGGACTCGTTTTCTATCTCATTTTCAATGATGTTAGATGGCAAAAAATGTTGAAAAACATTTAAGGATTCGTTTTCCATCTCTATCCAACATCTTGGACATAAATTTTACTTCAATGGAATGTTTTTTAAACATTCGAACATGATTCTAACATATAAATTTGAATTTGAATTGTACGTTTGTGTCCCTGTCTGTAAAAGGTATTAAAGGCACACAAAAAAACCTGCACACAAAAAACACAATGCAGAATTTCTTATCAACCATGCAACACGTCACATTTCATTTCTTATCAAATCATGTTTCTGTTGGGAGTTTCTACTTTATGAAAAGCCACTTTTCTTTACTTCTTTTTAATACTCAAGTCTAATAAAGTTCAGTCTTAATTAACATACCAATTTGACGTACATGGACTGCGAACATGTGTGAACGAACCAAATTGTGTACATGTCTGTGTGCATGATGTGTACAAAATAACGTACACCCAGATTTTTGATTTTTCAAGCCCTGAATTGCAATCACAATGCTCTAGTGTTTTTTTTGTTTTTTTTTTATCAAAATGTTGGATGAAAGTTTGGGAATGAAGCACTGTATCATTCGATGAAATGTTGGATGCAATGTTGCACTTATTTTCCCACACCTTAAAGATAATCAAAATTTACAGTCTGTTTTCTTTATAGAGCCAATGTCTCCATTGTATTCCACACTTCAGGCGACAATCAGTGGAATGGAATTCGAAAACCACGAGAATCCAGCTCCTGTATACTCCACAATGGAAGGGGTAAGTGAAGTTCAAATTGGTTTTTAAAAAATGGTAACCAATAACCAATAGTAACCAGTAGTCTACCTTTTAAAAGTCTGCATTTATTTTGTTGTCTTTAAGGACAAAAGTTTCTTTTGTTTTTACTGTTAAGGATACAGGGACAAGTAGGAGGGCTTCTTCTTGAAAAAAATGTTTTACTCAAAAACCTTTTAGAATTTAAAACTTCAACAAACCAGTCATAATTTTTTAAACTCACTTTAAAACAAATTCACTAAACAAAAAATTAGAAACTGTATCAACTTATAGGTCTGTTAGAGATCTTTCAAAGGTTATTAATGAAAAATTGGATTAACAAAATCATGCTCCAGCATCACCCTGAATCCTTAATTAAAAACCAAAAAAATAAAGTTTGTAGAGCATATAATAGAAATTAGGCAGTGTGTATAGATATGTCATGTAATAACGTAATTAAATTTGTTTTGCTTGTTATTCACTATTTTTATATTTATTTATATATATATTTATTATTTATTCATTTATTCATTCATTTGCACGATTTCACATCATTTCACGTTTTTTTTCTAAAATGTAATCGTAATGTTAGTATGGTCAGTTTTCCGAGTTTTTCTTGAAACAATTCACACAAGATTTGTGTAATGCACTGCACATAAATATTACAGTCACCTAAGTATTCACACATGTAACCTACAGTGAAACCTTTATATAGCAGACATCCCATAAAGTGGACACCCCCCTTTAGCGAACACTTTTCCAGGAACAGATGCATTTTCTCCTTCAAGTCCAAACCTCTACTTAACCGATCTTTACCTTATAGCAGACACATTTTTTTGGTCTCAACTGTCTCAAAGGTTTGACTATTAAATCTAACAAATTGAAAGCATACTTTTACTTTGGTAGGAAAGTCCCTTAATTTTGTTTGGTTTAAACAAGGTAAATTTCAAAAATTGGACAATTTTTTCAAACTATTATAGAATTTTGACAGTGAAGGTTAAGCGCTTTTAATTTGTTAGATTGATGCACTCTACGTATAAATGCACAACAGAAACACCTGCACATAATATCTTTTTTAGGCATCAGGAAAACCAAATATGAATGTTGCTAGGGTATGTTTTTTGATTTTCTTGCTTTTATTTGTAGACAGACATCAGTTACATTAGAAATTGATTAAATTCGTTCAAACAGATTTTTTCCCTGAAAAGTAATAATCTAATTAAAGGTATCTGACAAACCTAGAGTCTAGAAATTGGTGTAGTGGTGACTCACAATAACAAATAACTTCTACTTGGATAAGTGAGTCAGGTACTGGGATAAGTGAGTCAGGAAAATCTAGTTTAACAAGACAGAATGACTCTTTTAGGTTAGCCCAGAATGACTCAAATAAGTGAACTCTTATAACAACTGACTTTTTTTGTGGTGCTACTGATTCATTGTACAGTTGTGTTACAATTTATGCTCTTCATTGTGACTTTACAAAGCATGCTTTGAATTGCTTCACTCACTTAGCTTAGTCCTCTTGAGATCACCTGTACACACTTGCACGAGTCGGGCGGTTTTTCTATGCTAATTATGAGTCTAAAGATATTTACCCCTGACTCAGGTAAGTCAGTCATTGGATTCGACAGTTATGAGTGACTCAGTTAGTCAGCTCATAATTTCTAACCAAAAAAATTCAGGGGTACTGTCATCCAGACTTATTAATGCATAAGAGTGTGCTTTGAATTGTGACTAAAAGTACTTTGTAAAATGATAGTTATTGAGAATGTCAGAGGCGAATCTAGAACCTAGACGAAATTTATGGAGGAGGGTAAGGTCATTAAGAGTAGAATAAATAATGTTTAAATAACCTAATCAGCATAACCTAATCCTCCCTTCTTTTTTTTTTTACCTAACCCTAGACCCGCCGCTGCATAGGGATGATTTATGAGCATGGAATAATAAGAAAAATGTGACCAAATAAACCAGAATAATTCATTGTTCTTATATTTTTTTATACTGTAGCACTTATCTAGTATCATAGGCCAACAACTTTGTTTTGTCACTTAAATTTAGTGAAATTAGTGAGGAAACGCTACACCGCTAAATTAAAGTGGCACTTCGTTTCCTTCTATCACACCATAATTCTTGTTTCACACTTTCTCTAATTTGGCCCAATTTGTTATAATAAAACGGCTCCAAAATCCACCATAAAATCCATTTCCAGAATTGTAACTAATGCAAAGATGGTCAGCCTAAAGATACTCTCTGATGTACTGCCAACCTTATTTTTATTTGAGTCTTTATATTTGGAAACAATCTAGTTATATCTCAAAAATATTATTCAAGATTTATATATAATTTACCCTTCCAGATGGCGTCGCAAATTCGTAAGGAACCCTTTACTGGCGAGACATCTGATTCTGATTTTGATGGTGATGAAGTGCGTACTGCAAATAATCTACCTATCAAAGAAGCAACCCCAAGGTCATCAGACCCAACTCCCAAAACACATGGACCGTCTGATTCTTCACCATCACCTGCTAAGCGACAACTTAGAACTTGCGCTTCGTTTACTGAGCAGAATATGCGACAGGTACTTGATGCATTTTTATTTGAACTTTACGAATTTCTCTCAAAACATATGTCAAGTGTGGTATCAAAAAATTTTGATTCTACATCAACGATTACTTCTGTGGATAATGACATTCATGCATCAAATGATATGATTCTGTACGTTTTGATGAAAATTCAATGAATATTGTTGAAATGTAGGAAAAAATTAAAAAGGTTTACAAGGGAAAATGAAAACAGGATGGGAGACTGAAAAACTAGAAGTACAAAATAATCCACCATTTCCGTGATATCCCAAGAGTGTAAAAAGACCTGATTCAGAATGAAAAAATATGAATGGGAAAATCCTGTTCATGAAATTCCTTGTAGTGGGAAAGTTTTATTACCTGAAGAGATATTCTCTCCCAATCTCCCAACTTCAGCTCTTGAAATAGTCCATGATATTCTCCGAGTCTCCAAAGTTTTATGACAAGGGACGTATCTACCGATTTTTTCTGGGGGTCAGGTTGAGTGCAAAATGGCATTTACGCTAATAGTGGAAAGGTAACTTGCGGACAAAGAAAGTAATCCTGTGGTGATTTGGTTTGGTTTGGTTGTTTGGTTTTTTTTAATTTAAGGATCATATCAACGTCCAGTTTTTAAAAAAATATTTGAAAGAGACCTTTTTAATGATTCTTTTAATTCTTAAATGTAAGCATCGACAGGTATCTAGTTATCATGCAGTTTGTAATTTTTCACAATAATAATAATAATAATAGTTCATTTGGATAATCGTTATAATTGTTGAACACTAAATGAGAATAAAACATAAAAATTAAGTAGGAAGAAAGTTTCCAGATGCAATGAGTTAGGTAATCACATGTACGATAATCATGAAGACAGCCAGTAATTTTAATAGAATGGTTCCAAACAATTTTTTCCAAAGCACAGTCTTAATTTCATTTAAGAAGGCATTTGAATAAACACGATTGAAGTTGTAAATGTATTTCAGAAAATACCATATGCTGTTATTGGCCCATAAATATAAACCTACCTTATGATTTTGCACAAGTAATTGCATGTTTTTGAGGATGATTTAGGATAAATCAACCCGAGGTTTTTAACAAAATTTTCAAATAGAAACTTTTTTTAATTAAACCGAGGAGTAATTTATCCCAAAATCACCCGAAAAATTAACCTGATGACTGGTTAATCACATGTAAATCAAATTGTTCATCAATTATTATCAAGTTATTGTTTTGTTTTTTTAAACTTTCGAAACTTAAGATTCAAAACTTGTTCAATTCAATGCATTCCCTTTGCAAACATATTTATTTTTTGTTGATTTCAAAAGAACAACTGGCATCAGGTGTAATTTCACGGAGACATGGTGATTACTGTAATTTTATGTTGTGGTCTTCATTTAGGAAACACTAGCCAAAGCTGGTTGGTTGACAAAACTTGGTGGACGTATAAAAAATTGGAAGAAGCGATGGTTTACTTTGATGGATGGAAAATTGAATTACTTTAAAACTCGTGTATATATCTTCTAAAGTTTTTTCTTATTTTATCTAAAATCACATAAGATTACATCTTATGGTGCTGGGTAATGTTTACTGTGAGCAAAAATTTGGGAAATCTATGAAAAAAGATGACTTATCAAGATCATCAGGAAGATTTAGATATGTTTGTTTTTCTATCTAGCATGACATGTATAGGAAGCCTGTTGGCTGGATTGATTTAAAACAGGTTACGCAGATAACGAAGTCGGACCAAGCACTTACATTTGAAGTGAGTGACAGCCAATGTTATTGTCCATAACAAATATCCCCAAAATATGTCAAAAATATCCTGCAATCAGGGAATTTAATGATAAAGGAAATGTGCTACTTTTAGATTGCTACTCCTGAGAGGACGTATTATTTGACCGCTGATACCGAAACGGAAATGGAAGACTGGCTAAGGGGTATTGTTGATAATAATCTCAATTTCTGACATGTTTTCCTAGTTTATTATTGGTCATGTATGAGTCGAAACAAATCTTTTTTTAAGTCTTAAAAAATGCAATAAAGAGATTCTGTGGAGCTCGCTTAATGTCCAAAGCAGGTCAAAAGACTATCTATTCAGGATGGATAACAAAGGTGAATCTACTTTCTGGATTTTTCTTCTTTACTTGGTTTGCAAGAAAGTGAGAAGAAAAATGTATTACAGGCTGTTTCGGGTTTGTTTTGTTTTTTTCAGGCAAAATGTGGTGTGTCTAAGCATTGTTGGGGTGTTTTGAAAGAAAAAACGATGCTCTTCTACAAAACAGATGTGGAACATGTAAAAGATTATAAATCTATTATTACATTTATTAGATTGAGTCTACTGAAATTTTTGTTGACAAAACGATAAGATCAGTATTAGATGACAAGTAGCATCCATTTTATTGTTGTTAGGCACCTATTGGAGCGGTAAGTTTACGTGAAATTATAAGTGTTACTCCAGTGAGCGAAGATGTTGTGCTATCGGATCTGGAAAATTCTGAGGAGGAAGGCAGCTATAGGCTAATGATACAATGCCTTAAAGATACTCATCCAACTTACTTTGTTGTATCAAGTCATTCAGAAATGGTAAATTATGTTTTTACGTTTTCTAAGTTACTGGTAATGTTTATATTACTGAGGTATATCTCCTTTGTACCACATTTCTTGTAACACAGCATAAAAACCATTCTGTTGACATAACTCTTTTAAATACATTGTGATCACCACACATTGCAACACATTCGAGTTGGTGTCTGAATTAATAACCCTTAGTATTTATCTGGCTGAGGTTCATGTTATACCATTTTGGAAATTATATTGGAAGGTTTGGTGTATTTAATTTAGCTTTCTGATTGGTTCACCATCACCAGACCTATTTAATTTAGCTTTCTGATTGGTTCATTTTTTCACAATTGTCCTAGGAACTGTGGTTGCATCATTTACAGCAAATGTGCTCAGGTGGAGATGTAAACAACCAAACTGACTTTGAGCAAATCATTACAAAGTTAATGAACATAGATGGGGATTCTGGTAAATCTTTATTGTTTGTTTACTTACAGATTATCATGCAGAGTTTAGTGGCTAACTGAATTGACTAACTGACAAAAGAGAGGAATACACAGCAATAGGGGTGGGGGTACATGTTAGTTAAAAAATCACAGAAAAAATAATTAAAAAAATGTTTTTGGGACTACTTTTTGTCTTTGTCTTAAATGATCTTTTGTTATCCTAGGTAGCCGATATTGGCGAAATAAGATAATGATCCACTCCAAAAATCTGTTAAAAGAAAGTTTAACTAGTCTACCATCACCAGACCTAAAAAAAGAAGCCATAAACCTATGGAAGGTAATTGACAAAATCATATTTGATGTATTAAAGGTGCTGGCCATATAGACAACTTATGTCCAGCAAAAGAGAAACTTTCATCAACCTCGTGGTTAAGTGGAAGGTGGCTATGCACTGATGAGCATTAACAGTGACAAAACATGTCCTGTTCTGTCGAGATCTCGCCTCCAGTTGAGTATGAGCATGCTCAATGACTTTCACTATTTATATAATTCTGGAGATGTATTTAACTATGAGACCCATAAGAGATTTGTGTTCGAAAAGTTGATTCTTTTAGCTAATTGTATCTATATCTTCAGTTTTTCTTATGTTGAAAGTTTTCATGAAAATCAAGTGTCGTTTTGTAAGATCTTTTTGTTTGACAGAGTATTCAACTGTTTTCCAACACACCAATCAACGAGACTGCCATAGACTATCACATCTCGTTATCGCAAGATATCATTCAACTTTGTATCATCCATCCTGAATTACAAACAGAGATTTATTGTCAGTTGATAAAGCAGACCTCAAAATATCGGTCGAAACCTAATCAATCAGGATCGGTATGTAAAGTCAAATGTAGATGATAATTAGGTTAACTAATTCATGCTTTTACATATTTTTCATAATAATGAATTTGTCAATATTTTATCAAACCTGATGAAATAATTTTAGAGTTATACTATGTCAAATGACTGGGTTACAAATCGTGATTCGTCTTATGGAACAATTGATCAGCAACCTGTCAGTGCGTTTGTTTACATGCAGTGCTGGCAGATTTTAGCATTGTGTACAAGCATATTTTTACCAAAACTCAAGATATTATGGTTATTGAAAGCACACTTGCATAGAAATGCTAATGAAAGGTAACCAGCATTATAGTGATTGACATCCTACTTCAATAGATAACTTAACTGCCAGTACCAATTAGCCTTCTAAATCTGATCTGAAATTATGCTTGCATGTTTCTGTGTAAATCTTTCAATGGACAAAAAAGATAATTTGTTTAAAAATTTAGCTCTGATGTTGGACGTTATGCTATTTACTGCCAGAGAAGTTTAGAAAGAACGTTAATGAATGGAGAGAGGGAAGCAAGGCCGTCACGAATTGAAGTAAGTGATTGTTGTTAGTTTAATAACAGTAAAGCCACACCCAAATCTTTGTAGGTGGGTATATACAAACTAAAATAAGTACATAGTAAATAAACTACAGTTCTGCCAATGTTAAAGTTCAGATCAAAAATGTTTTAAGATTCTTCTTTAGATAATGAACTTCATCCTTTGACATATATGTATTCTTTGTATTTATTGTTGTTTGACACACAGGTACACAGGGGAACATTTGTATGCGGCTGATGACTGTCATGCGAACGTTTCTTGTATATTCTTTTTTTGGCTCTGAATTTCGTGAATGATGTGCTGTCTCAATGGATTAAAACACAGTATAGTTTGTGTATATTCATAACCACACATACTCGGTGCACACTGAATTAGAGTGCACAAATCTGAAGGAAAATTGCTTAGAATTACCGATTTTGACCAAATACACACTATTTTTGTATTAGAGGGCAAAATTAGAATATTAGAATATATCCTTACAAAAATTTATCAAAGTAGATTTTTCTTCACAGTCAACCTTTCCTGTGTTTCCATGTTGCTGTTGTTTTTATTTTTTTCTCCCCTCTATTATCATTAATAAATTCTAACTTTTTTTCTCCTAGGCAATTTCTCTGATAGCTAGAAATCCATACTTTCGCGTGTATCCAATGAGTGTTCCTGTGTACTTTGTTAACAATTCTTACCAGGTAAAAATATTATTTTTTCGTATAACCAATTATTAGCAGGGCGTAGCAAGGCTGTTTTCAATACAAAAATTTGCATGCTCTTATTGGTCAGTTAAGCTTAAATGTGAAGTCATTCCGGTCTACAGCCCCCCTGAAGTGTCATGGCAACAATATTTTTATAAAATAAGAGGCATGAATGTAAACAAACACAGAAAAAACATAGATAGATAGATAGATAGATAGAAAAAACATTGTAGGGACAAATAATGAGTGAAACAGTTAAGCAACCCATTGCATTTCTATTTTTTTCTATTTTTAATAACAAATCGAATGTCACAAAAATGAGAAAAAAGGTTTGTTTTCCAATTTTTTGTATACAAAGTGAAGTAATTTAGAATGAAACTCAAACCGGGTAATAACTCATATACTAACTGTTTATTTCGGGGATTACCTTCACATACTGCCCTTGCAAGCTCTGGCTTTACTTTAACGTCAGTCAATATTCTCTGGTAATGCTCTCAACCAGTTAGTATAGAGTTAGCCATAGTGCTGAGCTTAAAAAAGGTCTGACAAATGATAATCTGATAGGTAATATTTAAACTCTCTTTAATGCCATTTTTTAGCTATTCAGTTTTGATGGTTCTACGACAATTGCAGAATTCAATTTACGCATAAATGAGGTGATTGTTAGCTGAAAATTCACTTACTAACCGATTCTAACAGTGTCTTCAGTCTCAAACAATTTTTGTACCTTCAACCTTCTGTGCTTTATTTTGTAATTTCTTCCTAGGAAGTTGGAATCCGAGATTGTTCTGAAAGTGGATATGCATTGTTCACCGACAATCCAGTGGCTTCTGTTGAACATTGTTTACAAAGTGATCTAAAGGTCATTAGTGTTAGATTTTATATTCCAGAAAAAACTAGACTTCACATCAGGACCTGTTTTTATCTGATTTGTTGGCCAGTTGTTTGTATATTCAACTATTGCATCATCTTATTTTATCTTTCATTTCCATATGACATGATGATTATATAATTTATCAATCTCCCAATTCACCTGTTTATTTAACTATTTCCATAGTAACATGTTGAACACGACGACAGGCATCTGCAAGTTTTATTTGAAGACAGTTAATTTGTCCATAGTGTAATTTAAATACAGCCATGCACGTAATGGTGCTTTCAATTGACAAAAATATACTTAATAACATCATACTTGGACTGACAAACATTTTCAATTGACAACTCATTTCCATTTTATTCGAATGTAATTACGTCCATTTCTGCATACAGTGAAATTATTATTTTTTTTAGCTGTGTGATGTAATTTCAAAATGGGAGCAAGCTGCACAACAGTTAAAACCTGGACGGTTCGAACGCTCAAAAGCTATAAAATTAACTTACAAAAACCGGTATGGATAGCCTAAAAACTCATCTTTATATGCGTTTCATTTATTGGTAACATTTTGGTCAGTAAAAGTTTCTATAGTTGCATAAGAGGCGTTACCTTTATGGAATTTTTCAACCGGATTAGCGAGATGTTTGTTTTTTTCCGTTTTTGTCATCGGAAAATACATTGGAAATAAACTTCTGAAAGTCAAAATGTTAAGAACTTTTTTTGTATTCAGCTAATTACTTGAATTGCTACGTACAGTCCGTTAAAACTTGATTTCATGTTTGTTTCTTAGCTTGTTCTTTAAAGGTCTTTCTGGACTGATGACTGAAAAGGAAAAGTTGCTGCATGTTTTTCATGTATGGATTTTCTGTTTATACAATCTCTATAAAACGGACACCAGATGGTAGATAAAAAAGGTGTCTACGTTTTGGAAATGTCCGCTTTATAGAGACTTTACCTATGAGAACTTGTTTACAACCCGGGAAAAAATACCCTTGACACTGCTCAGCTACCATTATTCTTTAATAGTTGAGTTCCATCGCATGCGCAAACCTGTTTCTGTCCCGGGATAAGCTATTACATGAGAGAGCCAGCTCGCTCCAAGCGGGTTGACTCGTGTTAAAAAATCGAGGCAGCTCGTCAGTTGAGCCAACCCGTTTTCAACCCGCCTCATATAATCTAAACTTTTTTTGCGACCAATCTTCTGCAATAGCCGGGTTGTGTTTAAAAATAGAACAAGCAATCACCAGGTCAACACAAGTGACAAAAGTTTGGTTGTCACTAGTGGAAGTAAGAAGATAGGAGTGTGATAGAAATATTATAGGAATGTTCGTTCATCTAATAAGAATTATAAAAACCTGGCTTGTGACATTTTCAGGATCTCTTTCAATTCTCAAACAGATTTCATATCCACCTCTCCTTTCTTCAATTTAACACTTCCCACTGTTGTTTTAAACCATTTTAAAACCATTTTAAATTCTAGATAAATAACAGTCTACAGATAGGATATCTCATTGCCAATCCACCGGTCCTCTTTAGATTGACTGCGCTGCTTGCACAGGTAAGTTTATGTAAGGAGGCGTTTAATGAATGGAGGAGTTTAAAAGAGCGCGGGATTAACCATTAGAACTCCTTCCTAAAAATCGTTACAGAAATTTTTTTTTTTTTTGAATTTGGCTTTTGACGATCAGATTTTTCATCCGATTATTTTATCCGATTTTTAAAAATTTCAAACATGCGGAAAAATCTTTCACAACTTTTTTATTTATCACTCCTATCGCGTTCGTTTTTATATTATTTTTTTTCTAATCGTTTCTTCAGATTGAGTTTGGCGATTATGTTGATCATTTCAAACTGTTGGAAGATATCATTTTGAAAATCTATCCCAACTACTCAAGCATGGAGGATGGACGGTCCAAAAAGTAAAGCCATTTTGTTGATTCAGTGTTTCCGTTATTTCAGATTTTTTCATACCAGTTCATTTCATGAGACTTGAACACACTTCTGCGATGATTTGAAATCATTTTGATTTTGAAAGAACTATTCAGTAGAACTTGTTGGTTCTTACTTCTTAGCCTCACTTCATAGCCTCATTAATATCGGGCTATTTTCCAAATTTCTTTGACTAAAAAGTAAAATGCAATCACTTGAAATTTGAATGTTTCACTCCACCGTTGTGTCTCTTCTGAGATCTGAGATGGTTTATTCAAACATAGTTGACATAGTATTCTGGTTCAGCGGAAATATACGCCCGTACTCCGGTGCTGATGTAGCTGGTTCAAAAGACAGTCTTTTCAAGAGAAAGTTAATCAATGACGTTTTGTACTCAAAAGACATGGCTGCTACATCAAAAGATGAGCCGATACAAACATGATTCGGTGACCTATTTGACGATGTGTTTTGAGTTTTTTGTGATTTCGCTGTCAGTAACCAGAGGGTTTATTTTGGGTGTTTATCCAGATAAAGTTTAACGTTTGTGTAAATTGGTGAAAGGAGATTTTACACCTGTTGCTTTATAATCCTTTTTGTAAGAAATATCTTTCGGGGGTTTTTCTTTTGAGAAACAAATCTTGCCGGAATCTGATCGTTTTGCCGGAGGAAGTTTATTGAATTGTGTTTAAATAATAGCTGCGAATCTGTAAAGAGGCTCTCTTTGTGGTTCTTTTTTATTGATTTATTTAGTTTTGAATTGTGTACAGTTTTACATGACGTCATTTCTATTTTGACGTTTCTATTTTTCTTGTAGACAAATACTCCAAAGTGTAGCTGATGTTTGGTCCAAGTTAAAAGGGAGACTACTAAAGGATTGCATTGCGTCCTACATCAGTATTGCACATACTATACCATTGTACGGCTGCAAGCTGTTTAAAGCACAAGTAAGAAGGAGTGCTACACTCCATCTTATCATCAAAGTGTATTTTTGTTGACAATCGAAGGAAAATAAATAATGAATTTTTTTTCCAACATAACAACTTATTGCATCGTGTTCGGTTTCATGATAATCTGCCAGGGCAAAAATTATTTGTTAAGTGCTGAAACCACCATACTGTTAGGAATACTTCCATCAATCAAATATATAAAAGGACTGGTACGGTTTCATTATTATTCCATATAATTCACTTTTTTTTATATATATATATACGAACCAGGAAAATTCAATTCAGCCTTAGCTGTTCTTATTTTTCAACGTTTTAAACATTACATTTAATTCTTCTTCAGTTGTTCGTAAATTAGGTTTTATATATAAACAAAAGTTTACATTTCCTCAATCACTTTCTTGAGTTTGATCCTTAAAAAGTGATAAAAATTTAATAATAAAATATCTTTACACTTTTTTACTATGAGAAAGGACCTTATAGGGAATTGTTCTTAGTCCTTTGGAAATTTTAGCCTTGAAATATTCTTGTTCTTAAGGTTGGAAAAGTTTAGCCTCGGCATTTTGTTGTTACAAAAAAGTGAACTGTATTGCGCGTATTTCCGAGCTGTATTGGGGCTAAGAAAACAATTTGATAAACCGACTGCTCGAAATTTTTTAGAAAAAAAGAAAATCTAAAGTATCTCTTCAAGCGACAAAGGCAATAATAATTTTGGGAATGTTGTTTTGAGTATATGAGTATGTTATAATACTACGGCGCGTAAAATTGCCTTCACCCAATGGATTTCATAATGCAATAAGCTAACCAATGCAATAAGTTAACCAACTAATACAATAAGTTAACCAATTTATATGCTTGTCTCGAATTGCAATTGAAAAAAATATCAAGGCTTTCTTTTTCGGATGTGTTACTCAGATTCCATAAAAATCCATTCTGCTCTTTATCCTTTCCACTTTATGAATTTTATCGAACTGTGTTTTCGTGTGTGGGAGTGTTTATTGTGAACAAAAATTCGTGCGATATGACCTGACTTGGGTCAGATGCAATGGTGAAAATAAATAAAAAAACATTTTGCGGACTAGATATAAAATTCCCCCCTTTTAAATGTTTCTTTGAGATAAATATTAAATTTTTAGAGAAAAAAAATTGAAATTTTTAGAGCAATGTCGAATAATTTTCCCGCTTCCTGCTTTGTTTTTGTTTTTGTTTTTGTTTTTGTTTGATTTACTTATTGATCATAGTCATTCGGAAATATCCTGGAAGTCTAGTATTACAACTGTCAATTTTTTCTTTGATCTGATTCGACAGGCAAAATTTTTGACACACTGTTTGATCACAGGACGTGTGGTGAAAGTGAATGAAAATTACCGACAATAGAACTTCAAAATAGATTCCAGACCAGGGGCCTGGGGTCAAAGTATACGCCCATAAAAATCCAGTTAAGTGAAATGTTACAATATAACTACTCAAATAAATCAAACACGTTGCCTGCACCATCGTCATCCGCTTTTGAAATGTCTCCATTGGCACCATCAGTTGTGTCATCGTCGCATTCCCATTCTGATTCATCATCGCTTACATTATCTACCCTCCATCGGGTATTGTTATTGACATAAGGGTGGAAAATTCTTAGAAATTCATTTTTTTTTCGCAGGTATTAATTTTCGCGGATTAAACAAAATTGAATTTTTCGCGGGTACGAATATTCTCGGTTTTTGCCCAAAACCGCGAAAAGCGCGAAAATTAATACCCACGAAAATTAGTACCATTAAGGTAGATCGTACATGTATTGAAGCATTAGCTATTTGTGTCCTAGCGTCCTTGTGTTCTAGTAATATGGCCGCCGCTTGATTGTTTTTCTTCCTTGAGATGAAAGTTTTGAGTTTTGCAATGCAGTTTTAAAGATTTTATAGCATGCATTTCGAATGCAGATTGTTAGTTTATTTCTGCTGTGTAGTAGTTACAGTTACCTTGCCAACCCCATGATGGTCTAACCTTACGAGCTAGCTGCTTTTCAAGGTTTCCAAAACAAATATGTATTTATAAATACGTTTAATTTCATGATGGGAAGATAATATGTATGTGAATGTTGTTTATTTTTTAAAGGAAAAATTGCAACATGGCGGCGAAACACACCAAAACATTTGGTTAGCCATAGAAGAAGAGAAGATTATAATTCTGACCAAGCAAATGGTATTCCTCAAATTTGTCTCTTTTTTTCGCTTGTATCAACGCTTTTAATTCTGGATATCTGTTTGGGTAAATGAGTTAAAGTCTTGAAGATAGAAAGTTCGTATCATCATGATATGGTCACGTGACATGGTTAGGCACATTATTTGGCTTTTATCAATCTTTATTGGATAAATAAGGCATTTTTTTAATTATTTGATAATAATACTTTTAAGTGTGCGTTTCCTTTCCTGGTCACGTTTACACAACAACAACATAATAATATCTGAAGTGGTGTTTTCGCTCCTCACGATAAAAAAAAAAAGGTTTTAAAATTTATTAATAGATAGTAAATAATTGTTAGGTCATTGCTAGGAAACCCATTCTCCAACATTACACTGACCTTCAAGTTTGTCTCGTTTTTTGTAGTCAATAACAGATGACGCACATACTCTAATTGCATACTCTGTCTGCATATTCCTGTCATGCGCAGTGGACCAAAAATTTCATTCAATCACCTAATGAGATATAGAACAAAGAAAATTTTAGGCGTACTGTTATTTTTGTTGTTGTTGTTGTTGATGATGCTTGTACAACAACTGGAAACAACACAATTTGATTGAAATATTCTCTCCGACGTACTGGTCAATAAATTGCGACCATGTCCTTACTATAACCTTTGACGTCTTATGCCGTCTAATGTCATATATTATGGCAAATGTGAACACAAAGGAAACATACCGACAACAGGAATTTTGAAATCGAATCAAAAATTAAGACTATGGATTATTAATTCCCCGATTCTTGATTCTTCATAACATTGGAATCAATTAATTTTCGAACAGTGGAAATATATTCCGAAATAGCGTCATGAAAATTTCTCGCAAAGTGTTCACACTAAAATAGCGCCATGAAATCATCGGTCTGATATCTGAGCAAAGTTGTGCTGCAAAAATCGTCCTCAATCTAAACAGAATTACTATCGGATTTCCAATCACGTCGTCATAAAATACTTAGTTGTATAGTGTGTTAGATTCTAGAAAAATAAAGACCACAAATGGCTAACTTCCAGCCAGAGAACAATTTAAACTTCCTGATAAATACTATTCTGATTTCCACGGCGTCATTACAACGCTTTTCAAATTTTTCACCAAAAAGATAGAAAAAAAAGAAGGAAAAAGAAAAAGAACTGATGAAATAAATTTATAAAAGCAAGTAAAAAATATATTTTCAAAAATTTCCTTATCCTTACGAGAAGCGAACTTCGATATTTCCAAGAAGATTTACAAAAGAAAATCAAAACTATGTTACTGGATTTTACCAACATATCAAGCAAGTGTCCGAGCCAATTAAATAACTTGAATTCTTCATCTTCAAAAGTTAACAATCTGTTCTTTTAACTGATTACTATCATTTTCACTTCGCGCTTTTTATGGTGTGTGTTCTTTTTGTTTTATCTGTGGTTAACCTTACCGGGAAAAAATGATTTATTATATAGGAAGTAACGTGCTCTTACGATTGGTCACGTGTCATCACTTTTGGCGGTTTTAAAGAAGACTTTATGTTAGTGATTCAACCTGACGAAAATACACCTGAGACAACCATCCGTCATTTATTTGTGATGCCGACTGGACGAGTAAGTAGAACTTATTTTGTGTGCTTTCTCTTCTGAGTATTTCATTCATTTTTCGAAGTCTGGAGGAAATACTAGCTGCGCCAAGACATGCAAAGGAATGCAAGAATTAAGAACTTGCTCTCCTCCGCAGATGTTACCGAAAGTAAACAGATGAGAAAGTGTTCGACTAAGCCACTAAAGTCTTCTGTGATTGGCTATTTTCCACTATGTTCATGGCTTTACCAATCAAGTTTTGATTTGTCTTGATCATTTCTGAAACGCCATGCATGCTTCTAATTTCAGTTAAAAATAACATCATATCTATTAATAAATTCTTCACTGTATTTACGATGTCAAATAGATAATATATATGTATCTTCAAATTATCAACATATTTAATATTCCTTCTGGATTATTTGTTGTTTTTTAATAACATGTTTTGTCTGAAGCTCATATGTAAATATTGTTACGAAACTTTCTGAAGTTCCGGTATCTTCTTTTTTGCTTCTTATTCCGCATTCCGTTTTATTCACTTTATTTTCTGTAAAATATATCAAACAATTTAAGACCGTCTTAGTGTAAACCTTTTAAAAAATGTTTGATTCATCGAGTCAGATTATGCCTCGATCTTTCAAACATTTTTATGAGACTTTTCACTGGAGAACGTTTTTTTGGTCTGAAATTGCTTGATAAACACAATCTTCATAAGTGTTTTCTTACGATCCGTGTGCGAAATTCCTGCGTATGAAATGAGCCACGGTTATATCAGTGCTTTTGATAACGTGTATGGAAGATCATTGTCTGAATGTCGAGTTTTAGTTTCTCTTTTTCTTGACCTTCTGGGATCTCCGTTAACGAACGCGAAACAATGTTTAAGAACAATTTATCTCCGGTTTCTGTTTCTGGGATTTTGGCGTCAGTCAATTTCGCTATCTCTTCGGTGTCGGTTAGCATTGATTTTTCTTCTTCTACGGAATTTTTATACGGTTTATATATCTCGTCTGACGTTCCCACATTCGTCGTTACCTTGTGACGTTCTTGAAAGTTATCCGTATATCTCGTCGACGTCAGATTGTGCTGTTGTTTTGTCGTATACATGTTTGTTGGAGAGTCTGATTTTGCCATAGTTGGGAAACTAGCTTGTTCTTGTCTGGCGTTGTAACTGCGTTTTCTGAGTGATCTACTGTTCATGCAGTTTTTATTCGCTCTATTAGTAACACTCTCATATAGAAACGACATTTGGTCGTAAAACTTCCATCTTGAAACTGCGTTATTCGACATACTCTCCGTTCGCTGTTTTTGTGAACAATAATACGTTCTTAGACTGTGCATTTTGTCGTTCACATCTTTAGCATTTATACCAACTTCGTTGACAATCCTGTCCATTGCTTGTTTTCGTTCAGTTTGGATATAATACATAGGATGAGTGGTATTATACAACACGTCGTTCGCCTTCCACAAACGGATTAGTTGGGAGATTTCCAGATCTGTCCACTCTCTTCTGTGACAATACTCTTCGCGTTCACGATCAGTTTTTCGGCCAGGTTTTCTGGGCAGCATAGAGGCTGTTAAACTATCTTCGCTTGAATTTGATGGAGAATACATCTCGCTTGTGTAATGGCCGCCATCCATTCTGCTGTAATCTATAATCATGGGAGACAGGATCATTCCTTTGTATGGAACAGTTTAAAGCTATTACAACCCTCCTCGTGTATATGTGTGTGTATGTTTAAGATTGAATTGTTTTCTGGCAAACATTTAGACTGAGTTGTTACTATTTATATCTTGCTTAGTCTACGTTGATTGGTACTATACTGAATGACGTCGAGAGCGAAGTCGGGAAACTTATTCTAAAGAGCGATGGATAAATATTAATGTTTTCGGTCTTTACTAAGTCTGTACTTTCAGCTGATGTTCGCTATTTTCTTTAGTTCCAAAAATAAGTTTTCTGCCAGGAAAATACAGTGTTTTTGAAATAACGTTTACCTCCGCTGTCATTTTTCATGCTTTTCTCCTCTTCTTGATACTCCACTATTACGATTTCGTCGTCTGTCAATCGCCTATTCATATTTCTCTACAAAGAAAATAATCATTTAGTCAGAAAATAACTCTTCTGTTTTTTTCTTCTTCGAGTTAATAATATATTTTCTCTTTCGTCTGAAACTCGACTTCTCAATACGTATTGCAGGTGTTTTCTTTTAACATTTATTTTTCAATACAAAAATTGAATTGAGAAAGATTCGAACAATAACACGTGCTAGTTCTTTTACACCGATCTATTGAAACCAACTAAACTTCAATCAGCTTTTCAAACATTTCATACTGCAATATGTTTCGTCCGTGGTTTTTACATACAATCGAATAAAACAAGATACATGTTTTCCTTCTTGTTTCAATAATATGGTTATTTTAAACAATTTTTTTATCTGATATCTAGTGGTATTTATTCATCGATTCTCAGGATTATTCCAAGTAAACTTTTATTTCAAACACAATCGTTTTGCTCCGTCTCACCCGAACGAGCGTAGAAACCATGTTTGATATAAAGCCTTGATTACTTTATCGTGGAAATTTACATGTCGTTATGTTGTAACCGATTTCGTTTCACTTATGTCTATGATACCACCGTGCAAATCTGCTGTGTTTATAACCGAGCTTGTTTATCTATAAATGATCCTTAGCGTCTGACACAAACAAGCAGGGATGTTACAGCTGTGTTTGTTTTTTGACGTTGAGTTATTTTTGATTATCTATACAATAATAACATCGCTTACTGCCTTCATTTTATGTCAAGAGTAATGTAAGAATGAAGAATCAAACTTTTAATTCTCTTTTTGGTAGGTTTTAGAAGTTACTTTACTCATTGCGAGTTATATAAATGCTGTCGTTACCAGATGTGGCATCAACTTAGACTCGACAGAGCATTTGTCTAGCTGTGATAGTGAGGGGAAACAGACTAGTGTACAATTAACATCTCATCACGATCACTTATGGGATATGGAAAGTCAAGACTAACAAAGAACAAAAACACCCTACGTTACTTGGTAGGCTTTTGAACTTTCTTTTTTTTTAATATCATTGATTGTATTCAAGGACTTGAATGTACTGTTTGTCAAATGAATTGTCAAAAACGAAAGGCAAAAATACTTGATCATCCAATCATCCAATCATCCAGATAAATTTCCACACTTTAATACTTACTGAAATATTTCGAGTATATTCATGAAGTTGTAGTTACAGACAAATAACCGAAGAACGATTCATTTGGGCGAACCTTCTTAAAGTTGGGCCGTTTATTTTGACTTTTAAAGACGGCCTTCGAATTTGGAAACACGATGTTATGTTTACATTCCATATGTTAAGCACGTGATTCGCCCAAAATGTTTATCTCCACCATTTAAAGCCACTGCTTATTATACCTCTAAAAAGTCCAGAATACAAGATAGTTATACTGAAACTATGGAGATATGAGATAAAGACGTTTGAATATTTAACCTTTTTTGTCTTATTGACCACTTTTGACGTCAATTTTGATTCTCAAGAGTGTGAGCGTTGTTGTTGCCGCTCTAATTTGTTAAAATGTCCAAAGGTCAACGACACATTGACATTGGGTTTCAATAAAGTCGATGGATATTGGAAGTTGCCATCTTATTTTTTTCCCTTTCGTTACAGAGTTTCTTATATTGTCGTTGGTATATGAAGCATGACGGGTATACGCATCAGCCGGGCACATATTCATTTCTGTACATACTATATCTGAAGTTAATTCTCCTGTTCAGACGTATCTAACAAGCAACACACAAACGTACACGCTCGTTTACGATTATACGATGTGTCGAACATCACTTTATCGACGAAATAAAAATGATCCACAATTAACACCCAAACACCAAACCAAACAAAACATGAAATCTATTTTGCACGTAATATTTTTTTATGAAATATTTTTATAATAATTGTACATATAAATGCCAGCGATTATATAACATTTTTTACTGCTCTTACCTGAAAATGAGGCTGCCTCTCTGAAAGTTTTATTTATTTACTTTGGGTGCTATTCTCTTCTGTGACTTTTTTTTTGCGTCAACGAAACAGGAAATGTTTTCATAACTTGAAATATTTCTATCTAGTCCAAAATATTATGCATTTACCAGGAAAGTTAGTGATGTAAACCTTGTTAAATTTGTTTGGATCATCGAGGTTAAACTTAGGTTATGTCTCGTTCTTTCAAATACTTTTCTAAGACTTTTCACCGGAGAAGTTAGCTGGTTCGAGACTGGTTTGAAACTATGTGATTCAGGTAAATAATGGCGCCAAATTTTCTAGTCAATCTAACCAATCAAGTGTCATCTTCACCTCAAGCAGCCAATCATCAAATTCCTTCTTCCTTGCTCTAATTTGGATTAAATCTGCTGACTCAAGATTCTAAACCCATCAAAATAAAATGTGATTGAAAAACAGGATCTATTCACTAGCTGCCCTGGACACGAACCATGTGATTGTTGTGTTTGTTTACTTTTTTTTTACCGTCAGCCATAATTATTATCGCATCTCTCGCCTCAAATTGATTTTTGGTGCTGCACGTAGCCCCACGACACGAATCACGCGATCTTAAGTTTTATGGTGCAAGGGAAATTCAAGGCTTCAAGAAAAACTGCTTCACTCAAGAGCGTTTATTATTATTATTATTATTATTTTTTTTATATTAGAAAATTTTTACTTTATATGGTGCAAGTTTTATTTATAATAATACAGACCAGATTTTCGTTGGTCTTCTAAATCGTTAAGATATGTCTTAATTGATGATCATTCATTCTTTTGATTTCTAGTTTTCGTGTGTCTACAAAATGAAACAGGAAAAAGAAGAAAATGCTTCTTTCGAAACCTCTCTTATTAGCGCGACCTATTCTTGTTCAAGAGTTATTTGAGGACTAGCCACTCATATTCTCTGTTTCTGATTCTTGAAATCTCTTGAAAAAGGTGTTTTTCTGATGTCTGTTCTTCATCAATCTTCATCTTCGTCTGACGTTAGTTCGGATAATAAACTCATTTGATCCAGTCTGTATAGACCAGTATCAGGCTGAAATATCAAAACAAACACGTTAAGTTGGAAAGAAATATAATAACAGCGGTACGAAAAGAAGGACTGGAAAGTTGAGAAATATATGTCTCGTAAAGCAGAAAGGTATTGCAGTTTTTAGCATGTTAGACGAAGGTTTGTTATTTTTTACTACGCACTGAACTTCGGAAGTTTGCAAAACCTATTATAGAGTAAAACTGACCACTTTTAAAACTGACCACTGTATTTTATGGATATTTTTCCAATCACACTTAAAACACGAAGCTTATATTCTCACGTTATCTATGATGATAATCCAAAAATAGGAATATAATTATTTTCGTTGATTCTGTAACCGAAAATTGAAAAAGGGTACCACATCAGCAAAATGAAGAAATTGGTCCACAAATTCTCTGAAGAAGTTATTATGAAACCTAAAGATGTGACTTTAGTCCTTTAGGTAAAGAAAAAGGTCCCAATGGACGAAATAAGCAAGAAACTACGAGCCTCACAATAGTGAAGAACATAAATAACACGTTCTTTTTCGAAAAACATTTTCTTGAGAGGAAACGCAGCTTAAGAAAGTAGTCCTTTATTTCTTCTTCCAATGAAATTTAATCTCACCTTTCCGCCATAATACCGTACTTTTTTTAATTTTCGGCGTCTCATACATTTATACAAAATGATTCCAAGCGTTATCAATAAAGCGCCAAATATTCCAGACATTACTGGTATCAGTACGTTTGCATATAAATATCGAATATTCTTTATTTCTGTCTCTTCGCCAGTTGCAGGAGGGGCTGCTGTGAGAGGAAAAATAAGCAATATTATAATTTGCCATTCAAATAGAATTTCTTTTGTCGATATTTTTATGACGCATTATTTCCAAATATCTTAAAAATATTTTGCCTATCGAGGAATAAATAAACTGAAAAAAGTCTTAAAAAGTTATTAAATTATATAAATTAGGAGGTAGGATAAGAAAATTATTTAAGTAAGTAAGTAACGGGAAGTTTCAAGTCCTTGCGCTTCCATCCGTAGTGGTTGGTTCTTCTGCCCACCGACTTGCAACTAAGCAGTTGACTTACCGACAGAGATATGTATAGCAAAGCTCTCACTTGCGTGAAGGCCAGTGTGCAGTGAGTGGGCTGTTACGCTGTTTTTAAAGGGCATCGGAGTAAAATATCGAAATGCGACATGACTAAGACTCGAACATGGGCCTCAGCGATTGCACTCGAAGGTACTATCCACACTACACCATCATTGCACAAAACGCTTTTATAACTCCTTTGAAGAAGCTGCTGAACTGTTGTTGAGTTGTTTATATATTTATGCGGTTTATCTGCCAATTTGACCATTAAACTTCACGGTGTAAACCTTGTTAAATTTGTTAGGGTCAGTGAGTATTAGGTCACGTGATGCCTCGTTCTTTTCATAAAATACGTTAGCAAACCTTGATTAGCAAATAAATTTTTTTTAATTAATGACATCATTGAAGAAACGAATTTTGAATGGTATCACACTTTGTATTTACCCTTACAATAAAAAACTTTCCCCTTAAGTTGAGTTGAGTTGAGACATAACATTGAAATATATTGCGTCACGTCTCAACCCATAAAAAAACAAAACTGTTCAAGTTTCGATTGTGAAATCTGAGAATTCAATTGAAACTTCTTTCAAGGTGGAGTTTACATTTTAGGGGTTTGTTGTTGTTATTACTTTCATGTGAGATAATTTTAAAAGCTGATAGATTCATCGTTGATTCTTATCGTAAACGATAGCAGAAAAAATCGAGCAAAAACTATTCAAAAACCTGTCGGCATTTAACAAACATCCAACTGCATTGATGATATGTATATATATTAAAGTTGTGTAAGGAACCGAATAATGCAGTTATGAACACGTTTTCAAAGAACTTTATTCCGGTATAATAGGCATACCTAAAAAGCAGAACAGAATACGTACGAATTTTAAAGAAAATTACCTAAATTATCCCCAAAACCCGTTTCATCGGGCAATTTTGGTCCAATTCCATTTCGAAAAGGATCCTCAGCTGACATGATCATCATCTTTATCACAGGCTCAAACTCAACATTTGCTGATATGGGTGTGGCTTTAATGAGAACGGAAGACGGTGAGATATCCCCTGATGAGACAGGCATGACGCTTACTCGTGAAGATACACTTGTTGTAAACGATGTTTGCAGTGAACTCCTTCGCAAAGTACTTGTTGGTTTGAGGATCACACTGGATGAAATAATTGTAAAGGTCGGTTCAAGGGTGAACAATGATGGAGTGTTATAAATGGATGGTATTATCGGTGTAAATGAAACGCTTGAAGATGATAGTTGAAGAGACGGTGTCTTCGAAATCCACACACTGCTGGAATTTGTACTGACATTTGATACTGGTGTAGATGTTGGTACAACTTTTGTCGACAAGATCTTTACTGTTGTCGTGCTTAATAAATGTGTTGTGGACGACGTTGACAAACTTGTCGGGTGGATTTCTTCATCATCTGAATCATTTGGATCGTCTTCGTCCTTTAAAGAACTCTTGGATGGGGCAATGTTAAAAAACGGAATTGTCCTGAAAATAGTGTTTAAAAAGTCGTCCCTTTTTTCTCGATTCAACTGTTCAGAGTTGTCCGTATCGGATTCTTCGGGCAACAGATGTCCCTGTATTATAACACAAAATATTTCTACGGCAATAAAAGTATATAAAAACATCGTTTTTACTCTCTAAACAAAACTCCAAAATAAAACCAACGCCTGAAACGTTCTTTCAAAAGTTTTTATAAGCTTTGGATTTCGGTTATCAACCAATTATCTCATACATTAAACGAAAAAAAATATATTTTCATGGCAAATATTTTTTTATGTTTCTTCCTTTTCTGAACTCCTATTTGCTGAATTTTGCGATCCGTTAATTTGTTGTCGAAATTATGTGTGATCATCCAACCGTTTAATCTTTCATCTTTTCATCACCTGTATAATCTATAACAAACCTCGTCCCCAAGGCTTCTACAACCAGTTTGGAATCTATATTATACTCAAACGACATCATGTGTAACACCGTTGAATAAGCAATTCAAAAACACCCTAGGTGGAGGGAGACTTGAAATTTGAGCCCTAGCACACAGATTATGCCGGAATTCACTTCCCTGCAAAATGATGTCCATTAATGTTTAGGATCATCATTTTTCAAGCCACAATTTTGCTTATAATTTCTCTGTGAAAGAAAACGCAAGATGCAAAACACAATATTAGCTTGTACAAACACACCTATTGCTTCTCAGGCTCTGGGAACGAAGTTGCTATTGCCGATTATTATATTCCAACATCCAAACATTCTATTCTATTCTGTATGTCTCGATGGTTAGTCAAAAGTTATTCATGCGATTTTTTTCAATCATCTATCACAATCTTTTCAAATTTGTAGCTAAGTAGCTTTTTACTTCTTCAATTCCTCTTTAGTTTAGGACAGCTCTGGCCTCCTTTATCAATTTGTGTTTACTAGCAAATTGATCAACCTCGAACACAGAACTCTTGCCTTTTCGATATACGCGCCATCCGATTATCAAAAAGCGGAAAGAAACCCTGTGATTGCTTCTGCAACATGTTTTCAAAAAGAAACTATTGGCTGATGAAACACGCCATAATGAAATTCTTTTCATCGTCATACCTAATAAACCCTTCGCCACGCCCTTTAGTTCATTTGCCACGTCGCTGTCCTCGTTCCCGTCGCAGTTGCGTAAGGTCTCTAAGCACCTTGATGCGGAGCATCAAATGAACATAGTTTTGATTCTGAATAAAATCGAAATCTTTAAAACACAAATTTAGTCGGAGGAAAGTGACTTATTTTAAGTATTGGTGATTAAATTTTCACTTATTTTCAATAAAGTACTCTCCGCACTCAAAAACACCGTGAAAGTTGAAATTTCAACTTCTGTGTAAATATTAAGACACAATAATTTTATACGGCGCATGCTCAAAATAGTTTGCTCCTACCGGTGTGCCAAAAGCGACGGATTGGTGTAGAATTTGGCCTTTGTGTAGTATCCAGTATGAATAGTGTTTGTCCAGCCTAAAAAGCGGTATGATCATTCTACGGCCATTAAATTTTACAAACACTCTTGAAGAAATTAATTTTTTGGAAGCAATACGCTCAAATCTGTGAAAAAACCCGAAGCCACTGCTAAACAACATCCTAGCCTAAAATATATTTGTCCAACAAAAAAAACGCAGAGCAAAACCAAAATTAAAAAAAAGGGCAATAAGGATACCTCGTACCCAGGTTGCTGACATACAGTAATGTCTCATTTATTCAAACACTTTTATAAGACTTTTTAACGGAGCTTTGTATAGTGAAGAGAAATTATCTGATGAAACGTGTTATAGAAGTTCGATTGGTTAAGAAACTTGCATTGGCCTTCCTGAGTTGACAGCCACGCGAATTTGATCTTCCCACGAAGATAGTCAACTAAGCAACAAATGAGATTGCAGACGAAAGCAACTTAGAGCTTCAGCCAAGATTTTGCGTAAACAAGAATTTCATTCTTTCTAATATCAGCATTACTCCAAACTATTCTGTTGGGAGGAATTAATGAGTAAAACAAGAAATTACATAAAAACGAGGCTGAGACTGGCTGAATTGAGGCCATAATTTCGGAGACGGTTTATTAGATTCTGGATGGTTGGATTTATATGATCGTTTTTTAAAGAACTGTGAAAACCAACAAAGTGGAATAAATTTCCGTACTTCTGGATTCTAAGGTTACCAAATCACACAACACACTACACGAGAATGAAATTTTCGAAATGCCTTATGGCAAAGTCAAGAAGGACGGGGGAAAAAAGAAGAAGCTTGGACGAGAGACGAAAATATTTTAAACAATGATGCGTATAAATGTATATATATAAACATTCATTCAATATTTACAATATCTTAAGTTGGTATGTTGTTGTGCTAGCTGCGACTATGGGACATTGACGTGTTCTTCAGCTTTACGATATTTCACTTCTTGAACACGCTTATTTTGTAGGTAAACACTTAGAAAAAGCCCAAGCACGAACGCAAACATCGATATGACGGTACAAGCGACGCCCAGATCAAATGCCCAACCGTACTCAAACCCGTAATCCGAAATCCAATTGTTTTCCCGATGAAATACAATCAAAGCTGCTGTCATCAAACATCCTATGAGGAGAAGCATAAAAACACACAATCTTTTTTTGTCAAACTGTTGGTCTAAAATTCAAAGTTCGCAGAAAGTCGCTACAGTACAGAGTTAAAGTCCTGGGACCAAGGTTGCATTTAAATGCATTTTTTAATTTTCCTTCTTTCCGCAGAAATTAATTTGATGAAAGAAAACCACGCGACACAAAGAAAACGCCTTGTTTTATGGCATCATACATACGGTTTATCTGCCAATTTGAGGCCATCAAAATTTCATGCTGTAAACCTTGTTAAATTTAGGTCAGTGAGCATTAGGTCACGTGATCCCCCGTTCTTTTAAACGCTGTTTTAAGACTTTTCATCAAAAAGTTTTATGGTCTCAATATGGCAGTCGTTTGTTAAACTGAATCGAAAGGTACGGTGTTTCTACCAATCATTTCTCGAGATATGTGAAAATTTCTTACCGGCAATTAAGTTCACATACACCCCCAGACAACCAATCTTCGCGCGATACAAGTAATAAGCTATCGCCCCTGTTGCAATGAACATCATGATACATGCAGACACAGTCAAACCTTGGACAACATGCAACCACATTTTCCCCTGACCTTTCCAAAATAACAGACCAGGAGTAAGCGCTTTGCAGGAAGCACCTCCGCCATCAGGTGTAGCACATTCCCTCCAAAGACCACTAGTATACTCGATAATGGCAGTATCGTCAGATTTTAAGGTGTTCAACTCCGCCCATTGGTTACTTAGGGTTACAATCATAAAACATATAAACACGGTTAAATTCAGAAATAACAACCACAACTTCAAGAACATGTATATCTCCATTTTCTTCAATGTTGTGTCCAAAAAATATCGATTATTTTTCTCTAATATTTCTCCTGAACGTTATACAACAAACAAATCCAGTGCATTTTAACTGCTTTTGTTTTGAAACATAATACACAACTAAAAGGGATTTAGTGAAAATGATAACAATTACAGAGATGTTTGGGAAAGCTTTCAACGCTCCTAAAACATTTAAGATCTAATTACAATTTGATAGACTTCTGCCACAACGTCAAATGGAGAACTAGTAATGGAAACACAATCGACTTGGTGAATTTGCAAACCACAATCAGTCAGTATGATCCGTTTTTGTAATTTAGGTTAAACTCTACGATGGAGAACACTGTCAACAAAAGCAAGTTTCATATTTAAAGTGTTGTGCAAAAACAACACTATGATTGCAATAACATGTTGAGTTGAGTTACGATCCAAGTTAAGAAATTTTCGACAAAATTCCAACATATTTACGCTTGTTTGTTTTTTTTCTGCTCCTTAAAAGGCAATCAATCAATTGATCTCATGGATGAAAGAATGGTTTTTCTTTACTCCAGAATTACGTGGGAGCCAGCTCTTTAGAAATGAGGTTTCAAATCTTGTCAGTCGTGGTTGAAACTGCATTTTTTTTCTTCCTGAAATAAAAATAATTGAAATAACACTCAAATAATATCAGGAGGATTACTCGTGGAAATCTGATACATGCCTGACTATCCAGTGTGGAAGGAAAGATGGTTTTACAAAAAACAAACAAAAAAAAAAAACAAAAAAAAACAAACGTTGTTGGGCTGACAAGTTTCTGGGTCACTTTGGCAAATATTTACACACGCCTATGATTTTAAGTTCCTGATTTTATCGCAAAAATTCATAGTCTCATCGCCAGCAAATCTGAATGCGATGAACCAAACTGGGTATTGAATGTCTGTTCGTGATATTTATGGTAGTAACAATATAACTGAACCTTACTCCCGGAACATTTACTAAGTTTTGTCACATTTCGAGTCATCATATAATTGGGTCCTTAGTGACCAAAAATTATTGTTCGTGCAACTTGTGGGGTGGACTTGTCTAAAATTGAATATGTTCCACCTACCCTAATGGTGACATCCACCACTACTGAGACAGCCAACCAATAAAATTCTAGCATTGAGTAAGGCTGCATAACATTTTTGATGGCAAAACTTTTGTCACAAATGGGGTGAAAAAATTGGTCAGTAGCTAATAGTTTTACAATTACTTCCTTTAAACTGATTTTCTAAAGAAATAAAAAATAACTGAACAGATACCTGACATTCTGCATCCTCCCTCAATTTTCCTTCTTTCCTCCCTCAGTCTTCTTCGTCTTCGTCTTCTTCTTCTTCATCCTCTTCTTCGTTGTCTTCTTTTTCTTTCTGTTCAAGCTTCAGATCTGTATTAACAACATCAAGATTTAATGAAATTTTATTGACAGCTAAATCACTCATAATGGTGTTTTGTTTATCGACAAAAATGTCTTCCTTCAGTTTTTCCGCAACAGTTAAATTTTCTTTCAGTTTGGCAAGTGGAAGATCATCATCTGAATCGTTTTCAAATTCGTCATTATCATTTTCCACGTTTTCAAGAGAATTGTTTTGCAATGACACATTACCAAAATGACTGTTATTCTCTACAACAAGAAAAGAAATTGGAGGGGAATAGTGGTTCAAGGAGGAAACAAATAATAAAATACACTAGTGCAAGAGGAACGGGTGGAACAGGAACACAAGGAATGGGTGCCTTTTCTCCTTGAAATCCAAACATCTACTTAATGAACACCTCCTCATAGCGGGCGTTTGTTTTATAGTCAAGATGGTATCCACTATAAAAGAGGTTTGACTGACACCATGTAAACAAACAAATTCATAGCAGGTCTTTCATAAAGTATTATAAACTGTCCATGGAAATTATAACAACAATACCTGTTCCTGGAACTATTGACTGGAGGTAGTTATCAGAAGCATTACTGCTATTGATAAGTTTAAGTAGGGTCAATTCCTCAACTTTCAATCGATTAACTTGATCCTGAAGATTTTTTTCAAACTGTTTCAGAAACTTTCCTTCTTCAGTAAGGAATTGTCTATAGAGATTATGACTCATGTCTGCTCATTTCTAAAAATCAGTAAAATATAAATCAGGAGTGTCACCACGAAAAAGTAATTCAGTGGTTCAGGCTTTAGTAGTTTGTAAATATCCAATATGCGAGTCACTATTTAGCAAAAAGGGAGGCGGAGGGGGCCAGCAACTATAGCAGTGTGCATTAACTCTGCTCTGCACTCTTCAGACGGGACAACAGGATTTATGTTTAGGGTGGTCATCTACTAGTTGAAAAGCTACCACCAGTACAATTAAAACATGCATTACCAAGGTTAGTCAACTCTCCTTTTCCTGGGTTTAACTGTTTTTCTTTTTCATCAAAATATTATAGCAATGGCCATTGCAGCTGTAGATGTTGTTACCTTGGTCATGTTTTCAAAAAGAGATTTCACCAAACCATCATTAAAAATATGACAGGGAAATGACAAGTTAGGAATCACTGCCAGATCACTGCTTGCCTCCAGTGCGGGAGGTCAGGGTTCAAATGCTGGTTAGGTCATGTCAGCGACCATAACAGTGTGAATCAATCCACTCAGCTTAGCACTACGATTAATATCTGAAGGGGATTGTCTGGTTGAGCGGTTGAAGCATACTTGTGACCTCTGTAAAATAAATGGGGGCTTTAAATGCTCTAGGACCTCCTATGCAGGACACTCATTGATAACAATTCTATCAGAACTGAAGAAGATATCCTGGGTAAACATTAAATAATTATAATACTACCTAGAGATCATGCCATCTGCAGTCACTACAAAATGTGAACAGAGACATCATCAAATCAAAAAAGAATCACTACACCAATATTATTTAATAGTAGATATACACTCAAATGTTACACAGAGCATCAAGCCACTGATACCTGTCAACAAAGCAGGTTCTGCACAATAAAAAGACGCTTCCTAAAACACACAACAGTTTCACAATGAAATACATCCCAGGCAATGAGACTGTATTCGATGACAATTCCAGACACCAAAACCATTGAGTATAGAACAAACACAGTCAAAGGATATATGCAACCAAACTACCTCAAAAGGATAATTTTTTTGCAAAATTTTGTAAAGACAAGAGTATCTTGCAAGAGTGTCTAGTTCGCAAAAATAAATCCACACACTTCTCCATTCTCAAAAGATAATCCACAAAATATGTCCAGGCAAAAATTTAAAATAATGATCAACAAAATCATTACTGATGATTTACCAGATGTCGGAGTCACCTTGAATATGGTACAAGCAACAATCAGCAAAGATTCAACAGGAAGAGTAATAATAAATTATATTATACAGCAGTAAACACTACTTAAAAGAATGTGAGTATACACATTCATTGAAGGTTCAATACTTCATAACAACAGATTAGTAAATATTATCCATAGTTACAGAATTTACAGTATTTTTTCAAAACTAAGATTTCTGAAATGGGCCATTTTTCAATTAGTATATACTAATCATTCAATGATTACAAAGTCTACAAAAAGTGGGCTAGCATAAAAGCAAGAGTGGTCAGTCCAGAGAAGATCCTGAAAGCCAGGGTGTGAAAATAAGTAAAATCTGGATAGTCCCATCGGACCTGCTATTTCAAATTCAACTAGTCCGATCAAGAATATAGTCGTCCCGTCTTGTTGGAAATAAAAACCGTGCCTTTTCATGTTACTTTGGATGAATAATTTGCCATGATGATAAGTTAAAATTTAAATGATCTTCATAGTTATCATGTTACTGTGATATCAACAAGACGAAGGGTTAGAAAACAACAACAAAAAATAATTTCTATAATTTCTGTTTGAACCCTGCAAAGTTTACTTCTCCTAATAAATTCTTGCGTGCAATGAAAGGTGAATCGATTTTTTTCAAAACTCGTAAGGCACATTTACACAAGCGAAAACATTTTTGGATAACATATGAATTTATTTAGTGAGAATTTTTGAACAAATCAAAACTTTTTCAACAGAATTTTGCATTATTTTCATTTAAATTAGGGCTTTAAGAACTATTTTTGTATATGAGAACTGTTATTTCAGTCCCAGTCCTTCAACTATCATAAAATAGTTTTCAAATTTTTGTTCTACATACGTTCTCTTCAAAGAGTCTGGCAGCTTTCATGAGCTTTCATTTGTTTATACAACAGCTCAAGAATCACTTAAGAATATTTGAGGGTCATTTTGGCTGAATTGTTTATAATCACGAGGCTTAGGTCTGAGTTGTGTAATTCTTATAAAAAAGAAATGGTGTATGACAAGATACAGTAGAAACTCCATTATATTTATATATAATGATGAAACTACAGTGAACTTTCTTCAGGTGTTTCTTCCATGCGAGATGGCTGTGTTATATATGATCAAATATGCATAGCAATCATTAAAAAAACAGCTGGGGCTGTGTGCCACTTAGGGTGTTTTGTAACATTTTCTGTGATAAAATCATTTGTCCAAGAACGCTGTGTCCTGCTGTTCTTTAGAATAAAAATAAATGAGTAAGGCAACTCCCAGTCATTTAAGAAGAAGACAGCAGAAGAAGAATCTGCTAAATGCTGGTCGAGCTCGACCAAGACGACAAAAATGCGCTACGGTATTTTATACTTTACTGTGGGGAGGGAGATTAATGCTGACAGAGAGTTTTAGCGCATAACTTCTGGGCAACTTCTGTGCTAGACATTTTGTTTAGGAAGACGATTAGCTAGTAGCATTCGTCTGACATTTTTGGTTGTTGTGTGTTTCACCTTTTTTCGTCTCTCTTTTTTTGTTTGTCCCCTCCCTCTCGGGTGGATATATTCTGTTTGCTGCTAGTGGTTAATCAAAGGGAAGAAAACGATACCCTGTGAAAATCTGGGGCATTCGTTATAATATATAAATGATAAAAAGAAAATAAAGCATATGATGCAAAACAATAGGAAAACGTAGAGCACAAACATCCAAGCATGTTGTGATTGTAAGTACGTAGCCTTGTGAGAAAACATTTCAGAGCGGTTTGAAACGAAGGCTAGGGTAAAACTCTACAATGATTTCGAGTGACTATAAGCCATACATATAAAGTGTCCGTCCTCACTCCGCCGCATGCTATACTTATATTTAAGAAGAAACATTTACCGTAAGGATAATTTCTCCCCCAAAACCCTCATTAAACTCTCATGCGATCATTAAAACGGCTGAAAGTCTTTTTTGTTTGAAGGACCAGGCATTACATTTACTAACCATTACCTTTTGTTTAACCCACACCGAAATAAAAAGGTTCCTGGCTGTTCCCTGGCTCACACACCACTATTTTATAAATTCTTCTTTAACCATTACACTTTACACTTTTTTATATGATTGTTTTGGGTTTTTTTTATAAGAACCAGTAATTTTTGATTCAACCTGATTGTTCTTATTTTTTTTGTAAATTTCCGCCTCAATTTGTTCTTATTTGTTCTTAATTTAATTCTAGAGCTAACACTTAAATATTTGCTTGTTCTTATTTTTTGTGTCAAACACAAAAATTTGTGTTCAATTTTAGACTTGATAGTGCTTCTTGACCAAATTTCTGATATTGATAGTTCATTGAAGGCATAGTTTGTCGTTATTATTACATACTAAAAGTATTCAGCCTAGAATTGATAAATTTTTTGCATAAGAAAAAAGAGCGAGCGTAAGCGAGATGCTTTGCAGCTGGCACTCATTTGACAAGATCAAATATATATTATGTCATAGAAATTTTTATACAAAAAGCATTTTTTTTTAAATGGTCTGATGGCTTGCGGCATTCCTTGTCTTGTTTGGTCATTCACATTGAAGTGAAGAAAAAAAATAAAGGACGGAAAATAAAATGTAAACACTGTTCAAAAATGTTTTTTCTGATACATTTTCGAATTTTCTTTTTTATTATTTCGAACATATTAGTTCCGTTTCATCCTCATTCTTTTCCCTGCTTCCTCTAGGCATTTGATATTTGGCTTGCCAACTTAGCAACTAGCTCTTGCTTACGCAAACCTTAATATAGTGATGCTTGGATAAATTTGCAAAAATAACTCCTTGCTAAATGTTTCATTTTAACCTATTCGCAAAATTTAGAACATAGAGTTTGTCTTACATCCCCATATTACCAGTTCATTATGGCATTACAACAACAAGTTCAAGTGGAACAAGTAAGTGAAGTGACATGATTTTTATATAAAATTCTACAGTGTCAACACTACGAAATAAGGTTATATTACTTCAAGCATGTTTCTCCTATATCATACAATGATATATTTAGAAATAGAAATTTGTTATAACCAAAAATTGATATTATCCATGTTTTTGAAAAGGATTAAACAAAACAGCTAATGGCAGGAAATTGAATATGTCTGTCTTGTATTCTTCATTTAGTTTTTCTTAATAGATTCATTCCGATTTTTTTTTTATTTTAGCTTAAGACTTTTCTGATGACGTACAACAGATTATCCGAGTCTTGTTTTTTTGACTGTGTTCATGACTTCACAAGCAGAACAATTAGCAACAATGAAGTAAGTATGGTACAGTTCTTCAGGACCCGTGCAACAACATTTAAAGTGGAGGGGCCAAGGAAAATATAAAAATTTGACCACCATGGTTTGGCGACGAAGAAGATTTTCGTTAGCTCTAATTAACTGTGTAAGAAACGAAACGAAAGCATTCTTTTTCATCTAGTATACTAGGCTATTCTTAAATAATAAAAGTGAAGCACAAAAGTTATTCAAGCAAAAGAAATCTGAGAAAACAAGATGATAAAGGAAAAGCATAAAAAGAATTAAACATTTTAGTTCTGGCAAACGAAAATACAGTTAACTCCTGATACCTTAAAGGTATACCGAATTACCCAGGGTATCACTTATTTTGAGCTCGAAGACTCGGGGCAAGTCACCCCGTGTTACATGTTTTTCAATTATGTGGACCAGACATTTCTTCTTATTATTATTTTGAACTTATAATAATTTATTATTCAGACCTTCATTAATTTACTGACCGTGGGAAGTTAGGTGGTCTGTATATTGTTCTGACAATTCTTCATCGTTTTCAAAGCAAAACAACATGGAGAGAATCACGATCAACTATTGCTGGCAATATTCAATGCACAGACACAGTTTGGTGCAACGAAGATAATAAAAACGTATTCTTTAATATTTCTAGTTATGTTATATTTAATTCTTCAAAACTTTTCTTGTCTATCTATCTTTTTTGAGCAATCCTCACAGATGACACTCTGGTAAAATTTTAGCAGAAGTTTCTCTTGAAAATCATATTTTTCTGCTAAATGGTTAGCTTTTTTTGGTTACTATAAACAGTATTGTAATGTTTTAGAAGAAAATTTACATTTAAATACTAAATTTATGGTGAAAGCAGGTAAGTTCTGTTTGTATATTCTCTCGCTTAAATTTTAATTTCGTGGGACCCACGAAATTGAAAATAGACCCTGGGTAGTTCGGTATGCCTTTAAGGACATAAATTTTCGCGGAACAAATTTTCGCGGAGTTTATTGATATCTGCTCTGTCGCGAAAATTTTGTTCCGCGAAATTCGATTTTTATTTTTGCTTTATTTTAAGTTAAGCCAAGCTTAAAAAGAAAGAGATATCGTTTTTCCTATTATATCGTACAAACATCCTTTACACAAGATTAACTGATAATTTACCAGTAACATCTTCGAAATGCCATAGAATTATTTGAAGATTAATTGCTAATATTTACATTTAACGTGAATTATTATGTTATTAATCTCCTGTGTACTTCTCAAAATATGTCAGTCGCGAAAATATATTCCGCGAAATTCAATGTTTTTTTTACCCAACCGCGAAAATTTGTTCCGCGAAAATTTATGCCCACGAAATTCGAATCTCCATGGGAACGACGAAAGTTGTTCAAGATATCGAATGTTCGAGTTTTTGAGAGCTTTTTTATGAGATTCTTCATTCAAAGGGAATGTTGAGGGAATTCGAGTTATTGTGGGTTCAAATTGCCGGGATTCTACTGTAAAACAGAAATTTTGAAAAATTGTTGGCCATAAGGCTGTTCTTCATAGTAAAATGAATTGTTAAATCAAGCGAAAAAAACAACACGTTTTCGCTATATTACCATTATCAATATTTACGTTAGGTAAATAATATTTATAATTAATAACACAAAAAAATTGGGTGATTTGTTTCGTTTTTCTCGTGTGAAAAATATTCGTTTCGATAATTTATGCGCATTATGACTTCATACTTTTATCCAAATTGTTCTTTTGTGTTTAGAACACATGCGCAATGAACTGTGCTGAGAAATTTCTGAAGATGTCTCAAAGAATTGGCATAAGATTCCAAGAAATACAAGAGATTAACATTGCTGGTGGCTCGAAATGACATTTCAGCATTTTCGGTCGTATAATACAGAACTCGACGTTCGATCAAAAAAACTCCAGTCGTCTTTTCCAGTACGTTCGCCCTTTAGGATTCCAAATGGTCGTTGATTGGCGAAAAATTCTTTTCACGACTTTGTTTTCTTTTACGTTTGTTGCCATTATCGCTTGTGTCGTCAATCTTCTTTCGTTGAACTGTTCTTCTTCCCTCATAAACCGTCTCTCCCCATGCGTTTCTTGTGCTTTTAAACTGTTTCTCTTGTATGTAACTGAACGCAACTATTCCTATAACGAACAGAGTTAAAACCCACATGCAGTAAGCGACAATCTGGAGTTTCTGTGGTAAGTCACGGTACTCTGTGTTCCCATCTTTAAATGCAAAATAACTCAGTGCAGAAGAGGCGAACAATAACAGTAACGTAGCTTGCTGGAGAAAATTAAATAACTCGCGATTGGCTTTTAAACTCAACAAAAAATCGCCAAAACGCATTGTTTAAGACTGCCTCTTAAATATTTTCAAACATTGGACTGGTTATAATAAAATCTTTCACGACTTTTTAAACAGTTATATCTGTATATTAAAATGTTTGCGTATACACGCGTGACAGATTTCCATGGTAAACAACAGTTACACCTGCTTTTACAATGTTACATGATAGAATGCCGTTGCTAAGCAACCCTTGTCAACAAGAACCTGCATATGTTTTGTTTTTGTTTGTTTTGTTTTTTCATTTCTTATGGAATATTTTAGAATATTTAATAAAGATGGAATGTTTTATTACGCATTTTTGAAAGTAGTTGAGATGGAGAAGAAATGTAACAAACAATTACAAAGAATATATATAATAAATTAAAACAGTTTTTAAACAGGTTTCCTAAATTTTTTGTTTTCATTCAGAATTCCCTAAAATAATTTCCACGACACGAAAAGTACCTCATTCTGATCGGTGTGTGGAAGGAAAAAAAGCAAATCTTAAAGCAAAAATGGAAAGGGGGTAAGATACTGATGGATGAAGTTACGTAACTGAAAAAAGAATTACAGAATTTTAAGATTAATTAATACCCCATCTGAGCGGACTATGATAAAGGTTTGTATTCGATGTTACTCTAAAAAGTTCTTCGTTTTTCTTTCATTTTGACATTCTAATAGATTTTTTTGTTTTTCTCAGAAAATGTTTTAAACCTTTATATAAAAAAAGAAGAAAAAATAATAAGAACGGGTTAATTTCTAGCTTTTCCAAAATTTACAATTTGGCTCTTCGTCTAGATAATATGAAAGAACAAAACGGTATAATATGTGCGTTATCAAAATGTAAAACACAAAGAATAATACAGAAATAGTAATAGAATACGGTAGTGTATTCTCGTAACGCATCTAATGCCGGCGGTATTTTTTGTCCGTGTCGTATGGAAATTTAGCTTTCCACCTTTCATTGGACATGCATGCTTATCCCAAAATGTTCACACTAGAAAAAATATAAAGCCACGTAAACCACCGCGTCACTGGGTCTGATAAGAAGCGAAAAATCCACAGTGTAACAATGTGATTTCAAATTATGCTGTTATGAGATATGAAGGGTTTTGCAACCATGTAGTGTAGTGGATAGTACCTTCGAGTGCAAACGCTGGAAGGTCCGTGTGTTCAAGTGGTGTTGCTTCTCGATACCTCCGATGGGGGCAGCGTATCGGCCCAATCGGACTGACTGCATACACTACTGGTCGCCTTCCGGCAAGTTAAGGTGGTTTTCCATTCAAAGTTTTTTTTCTGCCGTGGCGGAAAATCTGCGCAGTGTTTTCACATGTGCAGAAGCAAAATCAAAGCAGAGCACCTCAAGGAGCAAGTTAACTGCCCACTTGCAAGGAGAACCAATCGTGTTTTGAAGGATGATACATTTACATTTTAAGATATCTGAAAAACGTTTCGTGCGTAGCTAGCTGGAATGATTTCAAGTAGCTTTGGAAATCACTACTGAAAAACATAATAGCCAAAAGAAAGCTATGGAAGGTCCTTCTATCTCATATATGAAAAAAGCCGGAAGACTAAAATCTCCCGGTTATGCCTGCTTAACACTTATGACGCATGCGTATACATAAGTGTAGTGTGAATGTTTCCTTCGCCACGTGAACTAAGATTTTGCGTATGACGCATTTCGCTTCCGTAAAAACTATCAAAACTTTTTGATATTTTGTGTGTACGCATATGAAAAACACACTTTTAGGCCATTTTTTATCTTCCTGGTTCAATTTTTTGCCCCCTTGGCCGGCCCTTAATTAGCTGATCCTTATTTAGCCAAGAGGAAAAATTTTGGCCAATAAGGTATCACAAAAGAAATTATAAATTATACAGTAACCTGTATGAGATACTGAGCTACCAGGCTTATATGTCGACTTAAAACCATCAAAAGAGAACCTTGCGATAGATTCCCCTTTTAGAGTTATGTGCGCAATAAAAGTTGCAATGGAAGGAAAACGATATCTTGACTCAGCACTTGGTTCTCTTGAGTTTAAGAAAAATACGTGAAAGGGAAAATACAAGAGATGATTGAACAAGTAAGACTACTCTCACAATCGCTTTATACGAACCTCGTTCGCTAACTTAGCTTTCAAATCAGCTTTCACACAAAGAGCCAACTATCTAATGAGAGCTAACCCTAATATAGAAAAGGTACTAGAACCACTAGACGACGTCATTGAACAAGAATTCATACCAGCGATAACTGGGTGTGTGATCTGCTCTTGTAAAGAGAGGACACTTATATCACCAAGAATAGAAGGACTTGGGATTCCAATTATTGAAGAAATATCCAAAAGAGAACATGAATGCTCTCTTTCAGTATCATCTTCACTGAAATCATCCAACAACAAAAAAAGATTGATCCAAGACCAGCACGCAAGAAGAATGAAAACATCTGTAGTGAAAATGAAACAGGAACATCAAAAATCACAATAGAAAATATTCGAGAAGGTATGAATGAGGAAGAAAGAAAAATAAAGCAACTCCTCAAAAGAATGCATCTTTATGGTTAACAACCTTACATTCTGACAAAACAACAGTTCTGGGATCTCCTGAGAATAACATAAAGAGGTTACCCGTGAAATGCAAATGTGGGGGTAACTTTAGCCTAGACCGTGTGCTTAGTTGCAAAAAGGAGGTTTTGTTATATTAAGACACAATCTTCTTAGAAATGTCACATCTGAGCTGTTAAATGAAGTATGCATAGATGTGAGATGTAAACCGCCTCTCCAAACAATTACAGGAGAATCTTTACCAAAATCAAATATAAAAAAAAACGAAACCAGACTTGATGTTGTCGCTCGTGGATTTTGGCAGACTAGTCAATTAGCATTTGTGAATATAAGGGTTTTCAACCCAATGGCTAAGAGATGTGTTTGCACCAATAAACAAATCATTCGAAATAAACGAAAAAGAAAAGAAGAATTCTTATAACGACCGCATCCTGCAAGTCGAGTATTGGAAGGGAAGGAAGCAAATTTTTCAACAGACTCGCAGAAATGATCAGTGAGAAGAGCGGCGTTTGATCTGATTGGATTTTTCGTTGTTGTCATTGTTGTTACTTTTTCTTTTATCGAGAAAATTTGTGAACGGAGAACGTTTGTGAAAAAGATTTTGTCCGCTAATTAGAGGTGTCCACCTTTTGGAAAGTTCACTGATTTTAGGCTGATTTTTGAAAATTAAGTACTTTTATAGCAATACTAGCGGTATTTACGGTAGGTGGAAGGCATATGTTTTACTTTGGGCATAGAAGAGAAAACAGTTTAAACAACAACTTTTTCTACAAAAAGATAATAAGAAGTAAAACTAGCATGTTTCTTTCTTCTTTGCTTGTACCACTCAAATTTACCAGCTTGTCAAGCATTTTTAATGCTTCAATCGAGCTATGGACTGGTTAACAAGGAAATTCCCTATAGCAAAAAAAAAATCGAATGTTATCTTTCTAAAATGCCTGAAATAAAGATGTAATGAGATTTCAGTCACTTCACTTATACAATTATTATTGCTGGTGTCCGTTAATTGGAAAGAAAAGAAAATGAAAAAGCCCATTTCGCGAATAAAAAAATATCCGCTTACTTAATGGATTGTCTGCTAATAAGACCGCTTTTAGAAAATTTGCTGTAAAAGTTTGACCAGGATTTGGCCGCCTTTTAGAGTTTCCGTTTATTAGAGAGGGAACTGTATTTCTTTATTTCCCCGCAGTTTTGTTTGAAAAACCGAATACAAAAAGCTGATTTCCCATCCAAAATATAAGCTTTTAAACGAAGCATCTGAAATAAGATCTGGACCAGCCAGGCTTATTACATCGACCTACAACTATCGAAAAGACGTTCTGTCGATAAGATCAGTTTTTAGTGACAGTTTATACCATTGCTACACTTTTATAAGAAAGTAAAACTGATCACTGATTGAACCATTTGATTGGAATATTCGCGGCAGAAAAGTTGAACTTGATCAGACTTTTCCGGAGCCTATAAACTTAGGTCTGTATTTATAGGCTAACTTTTCCGCGGAATTTATTAAAAAACAAAAGCCGCTAGACTGCAAGCGGAATATTCCGCCTAGTGGAAACCGGCTTCAGTTTTGAAATCCATGACGCTCATGTACGTTAAAGAGGCTATGACATGAATCACGTGATTTTTTTTTTCTCTCTCTTTGTCCAGGAGTCCAGAATCCCGTGATTTCTGCGTTTTTGTTTACCTTTTCCCCGGCGGCCGTAGTGTTATCGCATTTCAAAATACTCATCAAATCTGCAGACCAGCTGGAGGAACCAAATTAAACGTGCTTGTAAGCTAGCGAAAAGAACAAGTAAGTTGGTAAAGGTTACTTTATTAAAGAAAGCAATATAAAGCAAAACAAATAATATTAGCTATGATTATTTAAATTATAACTGGTCAAATGTCGTGTCTGCTTATTCTTGATCTGGTTTGCAAATTTTACTTTGGCTCAATGATCGTGAGGAAGAAGAAGTGGCTTGTTTTGATGCTCGTGCTGCAGATGAATTTCGAAATTTTTGTAGGTCCAAGGCCTTATTTAATTTTGTTTTTAGCAAGCAAGAAGAAATGAAAGTACAGAACTTATACAAAAAAAATGAAGGATGGCGTTTTAGAGCACAAAAAAACGAAAGATAAAGATTTTTCAAGACATTTGAACATTTTTGTAGAGCATGTAGAACATGTGGCGTGCGGATTGTGGATTTCTATATTAAAATGAGTAACAATTTGTATTATTATTTCAATAAAGCTAATTTATGATAAATAAGAATTCTGCTGTTTATATTTTTATTCATTTCTTCTCGCCGCCTCAAATCGAATTTTGGTGCGGCATCATAATTCATATCACGTGATCCGTGTCGTAGCCCCTTTAATGAACGTCCTGGCATACATGTCAATCATTAAAATTTCACTCACACGTACGTCACAAGTGTGAAGCAGCCGTTCACCCTGTATAATCGCCTGCATGAGTCGGGTTCAAACAAAGCAACGTAAAGCATTTCACGAAAGTGAATTAAAATAACAAACAAACTTCGATGTCCTCAAGTCACAAAGATTTTCCACGACTGGTGGCCACCGCTTTGAATGTTGCCGTGCGGTCAAATTCTTTTTATAAATTTTTTACCATTCCAACATCCAAGGGAACTGTACAATACGGTTCGAAGGGACCAACAATTTCATTCGAACTTTCGCTTTCATTCAGTTTCGGAAATAAAGAGAAAGGGGGTTCTAAGGAATTATGGGTTTCACGTGCGTGGTGCTCTAGCAACAGGAGAACGAAGTAAAAATACAAATTGTTTTATCAATTTCCAAGTTTTTATTTCGCTTCTTGACCTGGTTTACTGAAAACGTAAGTTAAGCAGCATTTTCCACAGTATTGTCTGTCAAAGTGCTGCGCCATGAAAACACCAGCTCCACATGATTCACTGGGACATTCTCGACGAAGGCGAGTTATTTTTCCATTCTCGTCAACTTTGTAGTACTTCAAAACGGCAAGTTTAACCTAAAGCAAAAAACAACAACTTCAGTTAGACTTTTGGATTTTCAGTTGTCAACGACAATAAATACGCGCAAAAACAACAACAACTTTTCAACCCGCGAAAATTAATCCATAACAGAATTCTTGAAAATCCAGGTTAAGAAAGACAACTATCACCTAATGGGAATCGACCTTAACAGAGCACAACACTGTTTTAATTAGGGGATGCTTTGCTACAAGCAAATTATATCCATTTCAGTTTTCTATGGAAAGATCGAACTGAGACCCTTTAATGAGTGAGGCGAACAATATACTCAACTGACCTTCTTTCGCTTGTGTTTGATTTTTTTCGGTGTGGTGTAATTCTTCTTCTTTCTTTTCTTACCACCCCCTCTCAATCGTAGCACCAAGTGGAGAGTCGATTCCTTTTGGATATTGTAATCACTTAATGTACGTCCATCCTCCAACTGTTTACCAGCGAAAATTAAACGTTGTTGATCCGGTGGAATACCTACACAAAAAACACTCTTGTTACGCACAGACAAATTTGAATGGGGTTACCAGCTGTACAATCATCAATATGCACCTTCTTTTTTTTTACAAGCACCACCCTAGGCTAAAAATCACATTTCTCCCCTATACTTTTCTACCTCAAATAGGCAGGTAGTCATTCTCTCTGAACTTAAGCATGCATATGTAATAAGTGGTTTTGGACGTTTTGAGAGCATATATTTTCTTATCAAATAAGCACCACTTAAACACCAAAAAAGTAGGCTCAAATAACATTAAAATAAGCACCAATGAGCCTGGTCGATTTTTTACTGGTGCATATAAAAAGAAAAGCACGTATTATTCAAACGGTTTGCAATCATCAGACATCTAAGGAAGGTCTATAGACCATCAATGAAATAATTTATATCTCATCAGTGGAAACTGCGAATATAGAATAAAATTCATCACTTGATTGCAAACGGACTGAAATATACACTTTAGGAATTTATGGAGTTTCGAACTAAGGGACTGGCGAAAAAAACATACATTAAGACTCTAGATAAAAGCTAAGATTCTTGACCATCTTCAGATCAACAAGTCTTTAAACACTAACCTTCTTTATCTTGGATTTTAGCTTTCACATTTTCAATAGTATCACTTGGTTCAACCTATAATTATAATTGAATTTATAATGACAAACCACTAATCAACTTCTGCAGAGGATCTGGATTTCCATATCCAGTTTTTTTTATAAGAATAAGTAATCAAGATGTCAATCAATTTTAGGTTTTCCACAAGTACTGAGAATACTTAAAGATTAACTTTTGTGAATTAAATCATTTGTGAAATTTTGAGGTGGTAAACCTTCGTGAATTGGGCAATTCCTCATTGATACCCCAGTTTAAAGGTTAAGATTTTGCAAATTGCAAAAGAAATCTGAAAATTTTTATGCAACCTTCAGACAAATGCCTCGATTAACATCATTCAAAAGAATCTCAGGCTCGTCATCTTATATCATCACAAGTTGCTTTAATTATAAACCCCAGAAATATACTAAGTAAAGTAACTATTGGCCTTACATTTTATTCAAACTAAACCTCCGCAAAAAGAAACAATTTGGTGGCACTAAATGTATACCAAAACTATTGAAATATTGAAAAGCCCACTTACTACTCTATCTTCTTCCTATGTATAAATTAGAATATTTGAGGAAATGAAACCACCTCCATTGAATTTACATTCTTTATTTTCCAAAATGAATGTAATCTGTCAAAAATGGAATGCGTCATCTTAAATTTTCATTTCAAATAAGGTTTCTATTTCTTCTGACTTAACCGAGCTGCTAGCACAAACAGAAACTAACTGAAAAACTGACAAGTTATAATGGTTTCCAGACCTGGAAATACTCTGATGACTTTGCTTAGACAACCTACAGACAGCAAATAGTTACAGATGAATATAAAATGCTAAAATTAGTATTAGTAATAATCATGAATTTGAATGGCTAGGAAAGCTTTTGCCTAACCTTTTAAACAGTTTGCAATCATCAGACATCTAAGGAAGGTCTGTAGACCATCAATGAAATAATTTATATCTCATCAGTGGAAACTGCGAATATAGAATAAAATTCATCACTTGATTGCAAACTTACTGAAATTTATGGCTATCCAGAAGAAATAGAAATCACAAGTATGATTCTTTAAGGCCAAGGAAGAGGTGTAAACATGTTTACGCATAATCAGGCCTGGAAATCTGTTAAGTCTAGGGAAACGATTCATCGTTACTGCAGTTTGGAGCTTGAGGAAACGATAAAAACGACCTGGCAAAAACGATGGTACTGGGAATTTAAAAACTAACTAGAAATGCCCAGAAACATCCTATAGCCACATATGCGTATGAATATCTTAACAATCCACAAATTGCCTTTGCTGTAACAATTTTGGCACCAGTTGACTTCTTTGTTACAAAGTGCTGCCTTATTAGATTAAAGTTGCTCTTCCCGCTAAGTATTTTTAGGTGTGGATAATCATACCTTGAACATTTGACAAGTTTCTCAAACCATTCTACCCGTGAATCATACAGTTTAAGCTGTTACCTAGCATCATTTCAGGAACTATCGCAGAATAATATATATGACAAATATGATCCGGAAAAAAAGAAATCAATACACACTTTCTTTGAAATCTAAGACGGAACTACGTTAGTTTAATTTTTCTTGGTTTGCAAAATTTTATCATGCGTAGATACACCTTTGTTTCTTTTCAAATTTTGTTTGTGACCCACATTGTGCTCTATCACCGATTATAGTTAGATTTCATTCATTTAAAATTCAACAGTGAGAGAGTTTCCAGAATAAGCTGAACGTTTTATAACTAAAAATTTGAAGATAAACGGATTAACATGAATTTGAAGCAGTTTTTGTTTTACAAAATATTATGACAACCTGCTTACTTTGGTTTTTTATCGTAATAAAAATGAATGTCTTAAAAAATAGCTGTGCGGAAACTATTCACTGTTTCCGCCATTTTACTTTCCCAGAAACATTGTGGTAACGAAACGATCGTTTCCGCCAAATTTCCAGGCCTGAATCATGTATATGAACTTGGAGTTCTGTTTTTGTATCAGTCCCAGTTTTGGCAGGAAAAAAGCAGGTTTCTACTATGCGAATTTTGATCTTTAGTTTTTTAGCATGATCAACTGTGGCTTTGAAAGTTGAACTCATAGACACTACTGTCAAAAATTTAATGCATCATTTTTAATTCTCATTTCAAATAAGGTTTCCTTTTCTTCTGACTTAAACGAGCTGCTAACACAACCAGAACCTTACCAGATTTTTAAAAAAATTAAAAAAAAAATTAAAAAAAAAAAAAAAATCATACTAAAATTTCTAACAAGGACATGTTTTGAAGAGAACTTTCATTGAATCTTTTTATGTAAAACCAATATCATTACAAAAATATATTGACAAACTCTAATGGTTTATAGACCTGGGAATACTCTGATGACTTTGCTTAGACAACCTACAGACAGCAAAAAGTTAGATACAGAATTGAATTTGAATGGCTAGGAAAGCTTTCGCCTAACCTTTTCAAACGGTTTGCAATCATCAGACATCTAAGGAAGGTCTGTAGACCATCAATGAAATAATTTATATCTCATCAGTGGAAACTGCGAATATAGAATAAAATTCATCACTTGATTGCAAATTTACTGAAATTTATGGCTGTCCAGAATATATAGAAATCACAAGTATGATTCCTTAAGGCCAAGGTAGAGGTGCAATCATGTTAACACATCATGCATTTGAACTTGGAGTTTGTGTTATCTCCATTTTTCTAAAGTAACGTCAACCAATGAACTTCTTTTAAATTGTAGTGAAATAATGTTATTTGATGTCAATGTTTCAGAAAAAAATTCTATATATAAAAATTGTATTTCTTAATTCCTAATGAATCTATTATTATGCAAATATATATATATATGAATAGTTTGAATGAAGTACTTTTACTACAAAATTTATACCAGTATAAATGAGCTTTATACTTGCAAGCCATTTGTGAAATTTAAGCATCCAAATCAACTTTGAAATGCTTAGCAAACTTCTGATAAAAAGGGATGGTTGGTTAGAAGTCTCACGCAAACCCTCATCATTGCCACGGTCCGACATTTAGTGGAGGGGGTATTTTGTATTTAGTGACAAATCAACATTAAGTGTGGCAGTGTGAGTATGGACACTCCCTAACTGGTAAAATTAACACTTTAATAGATTTTTAAAAAAGTCTTCATAATAAACTTTCATGTGTTATTATTAGTACTTATTGTGACCATGCATGCATTTCAAGATGAACAAACTATTAACTAACAGCGGACTCAGATAGAAGTTCACTAAAAGCATGATAAAGTTGACTCTGACTCCCTTGAAAATTCTTGTGTCAATCAGAAAGTCATACATTTTAGTGTTTTCTGTTCCCCCCAACAAGTGTCAACCTGAAGAATTACCACAACAAAATAGGTGTTCATGTGAGATATTCCTTTAGTAATACCAAATTTAAGTGAAAGAAACAGAACAGAAAGAAGGACTAAAAGATATTGCAGAAAAAAGAACATTTAGCTTTAGCTCTGGGTAAAAATTAAATACCTCTAATGTGATGGTCTTGCCAGTAAGCGTCTTCACAAAGATCTGCATTATGGCGTCCTCGACCTCTACAAAAGAAGTATTGAAACCTAACTAACCTGCGAGCGCAAGAAAGATAGAGTATTCACGATTGTATGACTTACCTCTTGGTCGAACGTTCCGAAAAGAATTCACACACGAAGATTCCACCGAAAAGCATGTTCGGAGACTAAGTCGGTCAAAACATCCAGGGGGTAGCTATCCGAGCTAACGTAATGAAAACACAGTGTTATTATAATCTAACACCCCCGAAGTACAATTAAGATGGCTTCTTCGTAAAGATGGTAGTGTTAACAGTGAGATACACGTTGTGGGGTTTTAATTTCAGGGATTTATTATCAAATCTATCTCTTTATCAGTTAGGGACAACTGCAAATAAAGCGATATCGCTTAACTGAAACGCGATAGTTTATGAAACGTTTGTCGATCTTTTACCATTATCACAATCTACATAAGCCTCTCACCTCTCCTCTAAAATCTAACCTTAGTCTGGCTTCTAAAACACGCGCGCGATATGATGAATGATGACGATAGATTTAGAAATAAATTTAACTTAAGTTGTAAACAAATCATGCACATTGTAAATTTGTGTAAGTAAAAAAAGTGTTGCAAAGAACTAAGTTTTTTTAAAAGAGAGAAAAAAAAAAAGAATTTTTATGCCATTTTTGTGCAATCCGGAAAAAGATCCAACATCAGATCTCTTTCAAAGCAATCTGGATGGAAGTGATTGCTGCATGTCACAACACGGTGTGCTTTTGATTCAAAGTCGTTTATGTTCCACATTGGCAATTATTATACCGTAAGACACGGAGTGACTTGAAACAAAATTTGCTGAAAAATTCAATTAATTGACAGTTATTATGTTTTACCAGTTATTATGTTTTAAGATTAAAGAAATTGTCAGGTGCTGGACACAAAAACATTACCATCCACAAAATTATGCTTAGTGCTTGACTAAAGCATTGGATCATCTTGCAGTATATAATGTAATTATAACCATTATTATAATCATTATTATAACCATAATAATTATAATCTTAGGTACTTGTACAACAAAAATTTTTGACCTGTAAATTTTGACTTAACAGGATCTCTCAATAGACAGATTTTTTTTAAATACTATTGGGAGTTGTTAGTTAGACTTAAAAGAATCCTTAAAAGTCCAAAAGATTTTATATGAAATATGTCTACATGCAGAGATTGCTATTTTTTTGCTGTAACCCTCAATTTTGATGCAGAACACCCATACTGCAAAGTTTTAACAACAAAGATCATACTGACAGGTTCAGAAGAAAAAAATTTAACAAAATTTATCTCCCAATATGGAATCAAAAGAAGACACATCATGCTGCAAGTTAAAATGAGTAAAAATCTTTAAAAGCTTTTTCTGAAAATAAAATTACTCAAGACTTGTTATTGAGAAAGTAAATTTTGTTAATTTGATATGTTAATATGATAAGGTATTTCTGATTGCGAATGGAAAATAAAGTCAGTTAATATTGATATTTCAAAATTCCATTTTACCAAAATTTTCAGTATTGATTGAAAATAGTCAAAATTATGGAATCTGTTGATGATGAAATTCCTGAAGAAATCCATAAAAGGATGGAGTTATTTGACAAATCTCTAAGTGATGTAGAAGATGTTTTAAAGCCTTTTTTAAAAATTCCTATTGCGGATGTTCGCGATAAAGTAAGTATTTTTTAGCACACTGTACCAATCTGCTTTCTGTATTTCAAATACATGTTTTTTTACAAGCAACAAAACTTTATTTTTTCTTCTGCCATATTTATTAAAGCACACATTTACTTGAACTTGTTAATTCGATCCCTCTGAGTATTTTAACTCATTTCTATCTTATATTCAGGTTGCTGATCCTTTACAAAATGCAAAATTAGATTTGATGGTTGCATATACAACGAATTCATTATTTTGGAGTAAGTTTTAAACAATTATTTCAGTTGTTTGTTACTGGAAAAAATGAATATGTTTCAGCATGGTATTGTTTTTTTTAACTTAGCATATCTCGTTACACAAGGAATAGATCCAAAGGAGCATCCTATCAAAGATGAAATGGTATAATTTTTACATAAGCAAAAACTTTTCCTGGTGTATACATATTTGTGTGTTTTTAAGATCTGTTCTGTTGAGGAAATTCCATCAATAGATTTAGTCTCTTTAGCTGCGTATTAAGAAATATATGGCAAGAGCTCAAGAACTTCAAGATAAGAAAAAAAGTATGTGTATTTAATGTTTTATTATAATGCTGTAACATGTTACCTTTAGGGGTTGTGTAGTGGGTTTTTATTCAAGTTCTCTGCATTCACGTTCTGCCTGTCTATTAATGGTGTCCAACAAAAAATTTAAAAAGTTTTATTGACAACGACTGTACAAACAGTGCATTATAAAGAAATTGTGTTAAATTGTGTAAGAAATAATTAAGAAGTAAAACTTTGGTGCACATGTAGTATGCTACATCATCATAAATAGGTGGGTAAGCAAATACTACAAAACGGACAACAACATCCAACTTTCTAGCAATTAGCATCCAACAATGTAGCAGTAGTTTTCCTGGGCCTTTGATGTTAATCATTATACTTTAAATTTTGTCTTTTGTCTTTTTAGTGGCGAAGATTGACACTAATGCTGCTAAACGATTTGTCCGAAATGCATTATGGAAACTACCTGAAAGTATGTTTACAAATTGGTTATGCATCATCAGTATGGGAAGGCGAAAAATTCTATTGGTAGAATTAAAAGCTAAAATCTACAATAGATTTAAAGTTTAGCAACTACATCACCCATGTGGTATCCTAGCCTGGTTGCAGCAATGATTTTCATGAATTACCATACCAGCCTATTATGTATAAGTTTTGGTTCAGCCAATGGATTGTTTATCAACATGATTGGGTTTTTTGTTCTATTGTTTTTTTAGAATCTAATGATGTTGAGCAATCAGTAGAATTGGACCAACAAGAAACTGAAAGAGAAAAGAAAAAACGAAAGAGAAATGCTGGTAATGATAAAAAGAACACTGAACAAAAGAAAAAGAAGAAGAAAAAGAAAAAGCTAAAGGATGATTAAAATGGTCTTTTTTCTAAATCGAATAACGTATGCTATCTGGTATTTCGTATGCAGGACAAAGAAATACCATTTGTTTCCTCGAAGTGGATGAATTTTGACCATTCTGTATTTTAATATTCTTTGATGTAGAGATGATGCATCGTTCCCTTCATTTGGAACAACTTGTTTTAGTTCATAAAGTTTGAATATTGACATACAATGAGCATATTATGCTTATAATGTAGAAGACTGCAAAGTAATTTCAGGGCTTGCCAATTCTGTTTTAGGCAACACTCACTAGCGTTGTTGTCCTCAAAGGGATAGCATAAACATTGTCAGTTAAGTTTCAGACTGATTTTTGAGAGAGCCTCAGACGTAGTTGTACATCCGAGTGCCCATACAGCAATTTGGCAAGCCCTGGATTTTGTTACTATACTTGTAAGCGTGATTTTACACTTGTAAACATGATTTTTAATTCTCTGGCTCCTTTCATTTGGCTGAAAATAGAAGGATTTTATTTATGCTTTAAATGCAACTCGACGACTGGTGACCTAGTGGTAAGAGTGCTCACTCCCAGAGCAGGAGGTCAGTGTTCAAAACCTGTCCGAGTCATACTAGTGACTATAACAGTGTGAATCGTTCCACTCTGCTTGAGAGCTTAATTGATGAGGCTGTCAAGTTGAGCAGTTAAAGCAGACCTGCAGTTTCTTTAAATGCTCTAAGATTTATAACAGTTCTTTATTAAATTCTTCTTTATGGAAGTTATTACAAAAGGAGTTATTGGTTGGCTTAGAAACCAGTTGTTACTAACGTTATTGTTTCCATCAATTGAAATGGACCTCTACTAGCATTATTTTTCGGTACAGATGCACGAAACAGTCAGTACCTAGTTAATAAGAACTGACGATGCTATCCTAGATAAACAGTAATATTTTTTAATCATGAGATACTTTCTTCTTTTTCTGTATCAATTCCTACAAATTGGACTGTTTGGATTTCTAAGTATTAGTTCTAATTTTCCATTATTAACTCAAACATATTGATTGTATTTGATGGTATAGTTTTCATTTTTCAGGTACACTAAAAAAATGAAAACCCTGGCTTTATATCGCGCATTATTGAGAGAAGGACAAAAATTTCCTAATTATAATTTCAGAGAGTACACATTGCGGAAAATCAAAGACTCATTTCGTGCACATCAACATGAAAGTAACTCTGATAAAATTCAAAAGCTCCTTGTTTCTGCCGAAGAGAGTTTAATGGTAATCAAACGTCAGGTTGTGATTGGGAATTTATATGGTAACGAAAAACTCGTTGTGGAGAACAAGAGTTGAAATAGAATATTCAACATAGATTGTGAACTTCACATTGGTATATTCATGCGAAGACCATGGATAGTTTGAACGAATAGTATAAACTATAAATCAAAAGACCCTTTGTGACTTGGAATGAATTTAAAATGACTGCTTACTGTATGATATGGAAAATAAATAAAAGATATTTTTAAGTTATGTTTGTTTTAGTTATATTTCTTAAATACATATTTTTCGATTTTGTTTTTTGTTAATCCACGGACTTCCTTTAAAGGAGTGACTCGTTGATGTTTAACGTGTTGTAATGTAAAAAATGAAAGCAAGGAAAAAAATTGTACCTATCAGGCATAAAATTTAAGAATTCACGAATAGTTAGATGTAACTTTGCTTGTTGACAAAGGAAGTGCATAAGATTCTTTTTATTCTTGAGCCTTTTTTTCTTCCACAATTAGATTTTTTCATGTTTTGCCTTTCAAATTTCTTAAATTATTGTTTCCATGTTGCTCATAGCAAGTTGTCCAGACAATAGAAATCAAATTGAATATATTTATATTGTTTGTCAGTCTAGTATTCATAATATATAATTAGAGTTTATCATGTCATAGACCGGTTGTTTTTGTTTGCGACGTTTCGACAGTTACTACTGTCATCATCGGGCGTTTGTAAATGAATGATGTAAAGTTTATGTATGTTTTCAGTAGGATCGAAATTAGGATCGAAATTCCAGGTCCGAAATAATTTCGATAATAACGTCGCAAACAAAAACAACCGGTCTATGACATGATAAACTCTAATTATATAATAGAAATCAATTTCAAACAAGAAGAATAAATCTGAAGTTTGTTCAAGAAATTTATTTTGAAAAACTAGGAGGAATGAAGAAAATATGTTTCCAGGAAAAATATTCACTTCTTTCTGAAATAACTAGGAAACTAAAAAGTTTTATGACCTTAAGTTTTGTAAGGTAAGTCGACTTAATGTATATAGTCTATTTAGAGTCAGCCCCTTCCAGCAAAGAAAAGGCAAGTGTTGTAAGCAGTAGAAGCCATATCTTTAATTTATAAGCAACTTATTTGTGACTTTAGCTTGATTTTCTAAAAATATCAAGCAACTCCAGTACTGGTGCATTTTTGGTAACCTTTTATATAAACAGCTGGCAGTTTTTTGGTTTTCAAAGATTAAAAAAATTGCAGAAAATGTGGATGAAATCAAAATCCCAAGTTGCTTATTATAAATTATTTAAGCTATAAAGAAGAAAGCTAAAATCATTCCGATACACAAGAGTGGAGATACTAGTAAAACTGAGAACTTCAGACTGAAAATCTTTTTTGTAGTTGTAGCTAAAGAAAGTATGAAAATAATGGAAGATTGTCTACTGTTCCTGTATAGTTATCCACTTGTAGACCATATACCATATTTTTTTGGTTTGATCTACGATTTAAGTGACTAGCGACATTATTATCTGAATATTTTAATTCTATCTACATTTCAACTACAGGTATGATTTTTTTTCAAACTTAGATAACATGCTTAAAGTTTGAGAGTTCTTTGAGCTGATAGACCATGGTACCATAGATCACCAGAAACGAACTGACACTGCCGTGTTCAATCTGTCTCTAAAGTTCCTGGTCTAAAGTAATCCCAAAATCACATTTTAACGCTTGTGTTCGGAGCCGGTAATGGTAATGGTAACGGTAATGGTAATGGTAATAAATGGTATAGTAATGGTGCAGGTTTTTGACCGGTTCTTGATTCAATCTTCGAAAGTTATAAATCTCGACACTCGTGTTGGCTTGAGGTTTAAAATGTACTTCAAGTAATGTACTTCATCGTAAATATCATTCACTGCCTGTCCAGCGTAATTTAAAAGCATAGCAAGTTTCTGACGATCGTTTGTAACGGTTAAAGCGATTCATAAATTCTCAAAACGACGTTTGTACTTCGTCCAGCGCATAGCAACAGTAGTAAATTCTTCCACATCGAAAGTAGGAAAAACAGGCAAGGAAATAGCCACTGGAGCAGGAGCATCACTTTTTGAAGCAATCGACATTTTCAACAGTAATCAGCTCTCGTAATAACCAAGTAAATTAAATTTATCCTCGTCGCCAATTTTATGTTTTGTTAAATCTCTTCTCTATATCTTCTCTATAACTGAAAAGCTCTAAGCACAAAAATACATAAGTGCGCATGTGCGCATCATAAAATATGCTAGACTGTGTACACCAGATATTCTCTTCCTGCCGTGATTAATGCCTACAAATCGGTTGGAGACCTCAATAAGATCAAAATGACTATATGTTTATTGACATGCATGAAGAATCATAGGATTCGTCAGCCGCCATGTCATCGCGCATTGCTAGTCGCAGATATGTTTCCAATCTTTTCTATACAGCCTATTTACAGACCGGTTAAGGTGCTACGGGAAAGGAAAATTTTCTCTCAGTTTGGAAAGACAAATAAGAAATGGTTTTCGGAAAATGTATTTTTATTCAATGTTACCTTGATTTCTTTTTGATCAGTTTTTAAGTCTCACTGCTTAATCACGATCTTCAAAAGTTATGGGAGTAGAGGGAGCGGGGGGAAACTGCTTTAAAGTACCTCTCTTGTCTTGTACAACACGGAGACTAAATTCTATCGTTGGTATTAACTTCTCCATTGAAATAAATAGGCATTTTAAAAACTTTGCTAGGAAAATCTATAATCTCACTCACCTATATAAAATTGAGGTTTACACTATAACCTTAGGTGATGAGAATTGTCCAAGGAACTGCAAGGTTGATGTGTTTAGTGACGGGAATAGCACAGCTCCATTCTCATTTGAAAATAATCTGTCTTTTGGAGAGATGAAGATATTGTGACATTTAGGGAATTATAGAAAATATGCGATTTGAAACTAGATCAAAACGTGATACGACGTGATACGTGATACGATGTTTTGTAAAGACCCAAAAGAAATCTAAAAGATGATTATGATCATGGGTGCAATTATATTGTTGCATGCTTTTAAAGGTTCTTAGCTAGAACAATCTTTGCTCCATTGGGGTTGTACAAGATGATAAGATTTTACAATGTTAGAACATTTGCATAGAACTTCTTGATGTTATCAGCAGAGACTTCACCTTTTTTAAAAAAAAACATATTATATTATATTTTATATATATATATTATTAATATATTATTATTATACATAACAGTGTATCGTTATCATTTTATGTAGCTATCATGTTTTAGTTGGCTTAAGGTTACCGTAAAGAAAAAAAATAGAAAAAACTCAAAATTTCTGGCTTTTGAACATAGTATGCATCTTCCTATAAATTTTCACATGCAATAATTTCTTAATCTGGAAAAGTCTTTATTAGTGGCAAAAAGTGGATAAAGAAGTAAATAACAACAATTTTGGAGAAAGCTCATCTTTATAACTCAATATAATGTTTTGTTTCTACATATTCCATTTTACATATTTTCAAAAGCAAAAATATGTCAAGAATATCGGTAAATACAAACCTATATAAAAGCGCGTGAAAATCACCTTCTGAACGACGTTCATATATTATAATTAAAATCTTTTCTCAGAACAAAATTTATGTTAGAACTCCATCAATAAAGAGTTCCTGTCACAAACTAACCATGGTAACGAAAAAAGAGCCATACCCACGTGATCATCTAACACAGCTAAACAATGGAGTGTCAGCGTTTTTAAAATAATTATTCCGTTCAAAAATCATTTTAAAATAAAGCACAATGATTGAAGAAATTTATGCGAGTAAAGATTTAATAAAATTTTGAGTGATAAAGAAAAACACTGTTTTTCCTTTACAGTAACCTTAAATTGACTTTAAAATGTTTTACAAACCTTATTGTACCTTTAGTTAACTATAAATAAAATGAATAATAATAATTGTAAAGATATGAAATCTTAAGTGAAAAAGGAACAAAATTATTTTTATATTAAAAACTGACCAGTTATTAAAACGCAAGAAAATAGACTTCGTTATAGAAAGATGTCAGCTTCAAATGAGACGAACACTCCCATAAAGAATATATTTCATCCAGTTTTAAGGTATTTTATGTCATCTTGCCTGATCCTGCTATTCTTCACAACGGTTGTCGGTGTATCGTTACTATGGAGATATCTACAGTCGACAAAATCGCCGGCTGTTAAGTTCATAAAGACTACGATTGTTATTTCGACGCCTGCTACATTTATAGGTATATAGCTTTAGTAGATTCGAATGTAGTCGTATTTTTAATTTCATTTTCACTTTTTAAAATTTTTCCTTGGATATTTACGTTAATTAACATTTTAAGTGGCTACTACGATATGTTAATGTGGGCTATTAAAATCATTAAAGAAAAACGTGAAATAAGTTCAATAAGTTCTTCATGTGATACAGACTGAAAACAATTTTCGACATACCCAAAGTCCACGATGCTTAGTCAAATCGGGAATAAATAGAAAACAGAAGACTAGTTTTTCAGAATTTATGAGAGCTGTAAATTTTATCATTAAATACCGCAGATTGCCAAATAATCGTCTTAGGAATTAATAAAAAATCAAACTTTTATACTGTGGGTGTTTATTCGAGCGTGGGTGTTTATTTGGATGGGGCGTTATTTGTTTATGTATGTTTTCCAACAAAGTGTTTCTTTCTACCACCGAGGAGGTCTTACCCTCTAGGGATTCATTGAATCCATGGGCGTTTATAACATGGCGGTTAATTTACGCTAGGGAACTTTTTTGATATCATCTGCAAAAGAATCAATTTCAATGGATTCTTTCTGTCTTTCGCATTTATATGTCTTAAGATATGGGCACTTATTCGGGGGCGGAGTAGAAGGGTGGTGTTAGTTTTATTGGAGATTGTTAAGATGTCTTAACAGACAAAAAATTAAATAAACGCCAAAGCGCTTAATCGAAGCTATAACCACTAATTCGCGTGATGCCAATTATTCTCATAAAAGGGTTGCGATTTGTGGAATTTTGTGGAATTGGAGTAGAAGCGAATTGTAAAAGATATCTAGTTTTCCAAAATGATAACAAAGCAGATAACTTCCCCCTCTTTTTGGATGATTTTGTTTTATATTTGTTCTCATGTTTATCATGGTTATCAAACTTGCTGAAAGTTTTGTCTCTAACAACAGCATTTGTTAAAGCTTTCTCAAAGTAGCCTAATGTTTTCAAGTCTGACATCACTGAAAATGTTTTCAACAATCATTCTTAAAACTGAGATTTAGAAAGGAAAAAAATATAAACTTTGGATGAGCGTGTTTCTAAAGATTAATGAACTGATACGCTTCCTTTTTCAGGTCTACCACTCTTTACAACATTGGTAGCGAAGGATTTCAAAATTGGTTTAAGTGTTTGTAATTCATTTATTTTTATTGTGTATGGCTGTCATTTCTTTTCAAGTCTGACATCACTGAACCTGATCGCTGGAATGGTCTTTCATCGTTATTCTGTTCTGAAAGATAAAAATTATCTATACATTAAGAGTAACACAAGCATCTGGTTGATACCATTGGTTGCACTTGGGGGATTGTACACATCTGTTATCCAATACGAGATTTACAGATACATTTACCATACTGACAATGGTATTTGCATCCTCGCTAACACATCATCTGTCACGGAATGTCCGACAGTAAGTTTCTCCAATCAATGTTCAACCCTACTAACAGTTCTTGTAATTACAACCGTTCAAACTGCTTGTGGGACGCTGACAGGATACTTCACACTGGCCACAAAACGCTACATCAAAGAAAAAGACCAAGCCATAAACAGATATCTTTCCCAAAAACGAATTACCGATACGAAACGAGTGGAAGCTACGCAGTATTTATGGATTTGTTATACAGTCATGTGGATACCTTATGGCCTATCCAGATTGTCAAATGCGTTACTCGAAGCTACTTTGGCCTTGCAATTAGATCAAGTTTGTCATGCGATATCCTTACCAGTATTTTTGAGCATACCCATGGTATATTACAAGATCGACAGTAAATTTCAAAGGTTTATAATTGGCGCGCTTTTTTGGTGGATTCCATCTAATTAATTAAGTCCAACCTCGTCCCCAGGGCTTCTTGCGTTTTCGATAAACTTCTTTTAACGAGACTAGTAAAAAGTTGACCGTTGTGTCAAATCTTTTTCAGTTTTTTTCTGTTTCTAGAGTTGACTCCCTCTAATTCGAATCCCAAGGGGAAATTTTTTTTCGTTCGAATAAGAGAGAGATTCGAATTATAAAAAGTCTCTCTAATTCGAATCTCTGGACTTGAAGGATAAAAGTTCGAATTAGAGAGAATTAGAGAGAGAAATTCGAATTTAAAAAAAAATGAGAAAAATTGGTCAGACATGGGAATTACGAAAAAATTCATGTTTTCACTTCGTTTTTCTTTTCTTTTTCGTAAGTATTAATACATAGTACTAACGGTGCTATTTCCAACTTTTGTTCCTAATGCAGTCTTTTCGCCATTTTTCAATCAGCAGTTCACGTTAAAGGAAATACATTCCAAAAATCAAAACATTCGAAAAGAAAATTCGAAAGTGATAACGGCTAGTTTACACTTCGAAAAATCGAATTACAGAGAGACTTTTGCCGTAGGGACCTGAAAATTTGTTCGAATTACAGAGATTCGAATTACGGAAAGTAAATTATAAGAGTTTCCTAAGGAAATTTCACGGTGACTTTGAATTTGTTCGAATTATAAAAATATTTGAATTACGGGGATTCGAATTAGAGAGAGACAACTGTAATTCTTTCTTAATTCTGGAAATTTGAACTATATACACGTATTAATAATAAAATAGAAATCCAAAAAATAAACAAGAAAAATAAGCCTCAAAATATAGACCGCCGGCCGCTAACTCGCATTGGTCGATTGTTTCACACTGCCTTGTTACAGAATGTGAAAGCAAATATCGACGTTCGAACGTTCGTCGCATTGCCGGCTTGTTTGTATGATTTGAATGATCTCTTTCCTTAACGCGGTCGTATGAAAAATCGACCAAAATATATATAGGGAGTTAGCGGCGGGTCTAATATTTAGAGGACAGAAAAAAATGTTTTTAAGAATAAATAATATATCTGATACCGTTTATAAAAAAATCCTTTTTTGTGAAGAAAAGCGGGGAAATGTTTTTTTTTTTATCAACGTTAGGTTTAGTCGCAAAACTAACGTCATACGATATATAAAAGAACTCGACATTAGGATGGTAACGTGAACCGACAGAAACGTGACGTTTATATTGGCAAACGAAATCCATACAATAAGAACCTCTTGTATGAAAAATTATGTAAATCTATAAAAAAATTATACTGAAGTCCTATAATATAAACTCTACTAAAACTCGTGTATTCCAATAAATTTCTTCATCCCCAAAGATTTGCATGAGTTCTATTGTCTTTTGAAATTTGCTCCAGATATCGAAAGTTTAATCAAATCGATGGTTTCCGTTCCGTAAAACAAAAAATCATAATTTTCCCACAATACATTCGATCTGATTTGAATGTTCTGGAGTTAACGCACAGAACACAGGACAGAATTTTTAAGTTAAAACAAATGATCTCTTAAGTAGGCGCCAGTTGACCCTTCCAATAACTGTTTTTCAACGTCGGAAAAGTTGAGTTCCTTGGAAATTCTCAGTTTCGTTTTGATATCAGGAAATTTGTTGAGAAATTTCTTCATGTTACTTGTCGATACGGTGTTCTTATCATTTCGAAACCTACAAAAACAACAAGGCTGTTAGTAAATGGAATCATTTCAAAAGAAGAAGAAGAAGATAACATTTGTGAGTTACCTTAAAGCGACTTCAGTTACAAGTGAAGCATTAAGTTGTATGAAAGACTGAAATTGTTGGAGATAACTGAAATGGCTTCTCACAATAACTATTTGGTATAACGGTTCGACCCAAATAGACGGCTCACGAATCTCATACGAATCAACCATGATAAACGACTAAAATCAAAACAAATCATAAACAAATGTTTGATTTTGTTGGAAAGAAAATGAAACTAATGTTTACCTCTATAAAACTTAAGTGGCTCGAAATGAAATGTTCAACTTCTTTCTGTGTCAATCCTAACAGAACCGCTCCGGTCGGCAATAATTCAATTTGTAGTTTAATCAAACGAGCCACACGAATGCATCTTTGTGCAGGGGTTAAACAGTCATCCTGGGTACACGAGAAATAAAAAAAGAAAAAGAAAAAACTGTTTAAACAAACTATTTCGGAAAACACAAGACTAATAAGTTCTGCTCGTACGAAAACCTGACTAACCTTCACGTAGTTGTCTGCAGCATAAGAAAATGTTCTTCGGATAGCTTCTAGTCCAGGTACAAGGTCTTTACATTGAGCTAAGCAATTAATCAAATAGACATCACACAAGACATGAAAAAGCAAATCGGAAACCTTTGCTGATTCTTAGTCATGTTGTTTAACCTCCTGTAATTACATCAAATGTCAGTGGGCGAACTGACCTTGAGATTACACAATCATAAATGATTATGTGTCTACGTCATTATCAATTGTATACCAGATGATAAAATAAAGACCCGAGGACCCGAGGACGTAGGATCTGGAAGTTCTCAACTATAAGTAGTTTTCAATGAACTGTCTTTTCGTTCTGTCAAATATTTTAACCTCATAAGTATAACGTATTTTCAAGATATACCCGTATGATATTTCATAAAAAAAAATAGAGTATTACTTTTGAGGTGATTTTTGATCTCTTCTATTTGACGACATCCGGTACTTTCCAAATGTTGGGCGAATTCCCGATACATCCCGAATCCGACCGATATCAAGTTAAACGTATCCATATCGTCAGGATGGAATTTCTTCATGAAATCCAACAGCGCAATCTTCAGTTGATTCTCCTAAATCCATGCAAACGAAAATGAACTGTAAAACTTTCTTACCCAGGATGCTAGTATTATTACCTTATTTATGAAGTCATAAAATCAATGAATTACATAAGGCTTCCTGACTTAGCCATATAACGGTGTTTGGACAGATATTTGGAAAAGGTGTTTCAGAAAATGAGTTTATTATTATTTCTCAGGAAGCATTACGACGTAGTGGAGCAGCTTTACGAAGAAGAAGAAGAAGAAGAAGAAGAAGAAGAAGAAGAAGAAGAAGAAGAAGAAGAAGAAGAAGAAGAAGAAGAAGAAGAAGAAGAAGAAGAAGAAGAAGAAGAAGAAGAAGAAGAAGAAGAAGAACAACGTATTTATTTCTAGCTTTTCTAAAATTCATAATTTGGCTCTTCGTCTAGATAATATGAAAGAACAAAACAGTATTATATGTGTGCGTTATCAAAATGTAAAACACAAAGAATAGCAACAGACAAGAGAAGTGTGAATGGCAAAAACAAACTTATAAACAACCTGAAGGGAATAAAGATGATAAACTAGCTGTGCTTCAGTAGTTGTATATGATTCCCCTCACGATGTTTTATATGATTCCCCTCACGATGTTTTTTGATAAAGGCAGAGTGCATTAGAAGAACCAAATGATGTAATAGCTTAAAATGGAAGGATCAGGAAACTAGTACGAGTAGATACTGCAGAAAATTGAAATCAGATAAACGATCAATAACGTAACGATCCATGAGTAACGATTTATTTATTCTAAGGAATAACACATTTTACTCACATTGGAAAAACCTTTTCGGCACAGTATCTCGAAATGATGTTGGTTGTACAATGTCTCGATGATATACATCATTTCCCGGAATCTGCCGATACCTGTCAACAGACGCACCATGAGACTATGTTGGTTGATCTTGGCTAATGTTTTGGCGGAAATGCGAGCAGTTCGAAGTACACTCGCGATGCCTTCCATGTTACATGACATTGTGAAGCAGAAATGGGAAAAAACGAATAACTCCACCTCGTATGCTAAATCTAAACGTTAAGTACGGACAAAGATTTAAAAAAATTAACGCCATTAAGGGCCGGCGTAAAGAGGTAAAGAAGATAAACTGATTATCGAGCCATCTTCACCGTCCTTTCTTTTAATCATTGTCCTTTCCTTATTTAAATCTTGGAATATCAAAAATAATAAATTCCCACCAAATTTTTGATTTGTGAAAATAAACTCTCGTGAAAAATAATTCCCTTAAGGCAATTATAAAACGCTTGTTGTAAATTCTTTACATACTTGAAGCAGGCCTGTTGATTGCTTCTGCACTTTTCGATACTCTCACAGCTTCATCCAATATCATGGTGGCCACAAGTGAAGAATTATCGGTAAATTGGACCATGGATGTTATTTCTTCAAACGAAGGTGGCAATAAAGACCGCGTCTCTGAACTCAACTCTACAAAGAAATTAATTGAAAAATTTCACAGTTCTTTCACCTTTCGTAAATAGCAAGGAATGATACATTCTTTCAGTCAATCAATGAAAAACTATTCAATGAGTTTATCAAGATAATTTTTTTGCTGAAATGACCATGAAGTAAACAAGATGGCCAACCAACCTCCTGCCAGCATCTTGATGTAGTAAATCATCGTCTCACCCACAAAAGTTGAGATCTAAAAACAGAAGGATAAATAATACTTCTATCGACTTCATACTGTAAAAGGATGTGCCCTAACAAGGGCGGAACATCCTTTTCTGCAGAGATTTCACCTCCGGTTGAGTGTGAGCATGCGCAATGACATTCATTTTATATATCACTCATCTAGACATCTGATTCGTTCATAACCAAACGGCACATTCCATCATTGTTTAAGTTTGTTTCTTAAACACAACCGACATCACATCTATCTCACCCTCCCCACTCCTCAAACCCGTTATGTAAATCCTGTTCCTGAATGGTTTATGAAGGCAGTAAATGAGTATATAAGCACAGACTGCCGGTACTCTGCTGACTCAGCAGCCACCGGCAGGGATAAGGTCGAGAATTAGTTTAGAAATTGATAGTTTTTATGGAGAAGCATCACGACATGCTGAACAAAGAATTGCACATTCCATTAAAAAATATAGTTCCATCGACAACCTCAATTCAATTTATACCTGTTCTGAAGATAAACCGAATGCTTTGATAAATTGCTTAGCCAGTGTTCGACGTTGATCAAAGTTGGTTTCTAATAATTTTCTCAAGACCAGAAATGTATCATCAGAAACGATATCTTCATACGATGTACACAAAACCTACGCAAGACATGAATGTTCTGTTATAATAAAAAAATTAAATTCCTAATTGAAATACAATTGTTAAAAAAAAATGATGAATAGGTCACAAAACCATTTCCGGCGCAACTATCAAGGAAGTGGAAATAGATTTGGTATCTCAGTTAAACAATACCTTGGCAATTTTAAAGGAAACCAAAACTCTTTGACAACTCTGCTTTCCATGGTTAACACGTAAAGTTAACTTCTCCAAAGCGTTCTGTACTTCTTCAATGAACACAAAATCCACCATGCAGCCGCTCACACCAGTGGGGTTGCTTGATAAACTTCCTGGACGAGAAAAGCTTCCACTTCGTTCCAGCATACCTGATATTGAAATATGACGGCTGGTAGTTTCAGCTAAGATCTGTTTAATATCGTCATTCAAAGTCTCGACACTTCTCTTGTTTTGTGCAATCAGAATGGCTGTCTACAATAAGCATGGAAAAGTTGATACAATGGCCTACAAATACCTGCAGGGTAACTCAATAAGTTGATACAACGGACAGGGTAAGTTGACTTAAATAAACCTCTGCCAGGCAGTTGAGTTATGATAACAGGTAAGTCCCAAACAAACAAAAGTATGGATTCCTGTCTTAACTATAGGTTTGTGTAACAAGACCCGATCATCAATAGTTTGCGGTCAAAACTTTGTTATTTCTGTCTGGGTTAACGAGAACATTGTTGCGTATTGCCTTTTTCTTCCAAACGAAAATAAGAGACTTTCAACCAAAAAGTTTTGTGATCGCATCTTGTTAGACAAACACACTCATATTATTACACTGTTTAAAACAAACAATATTTCCCCAAACATTAACATACACAGTCTAGTGAATTACGTCATCATAATTAGTAAAAGTAATTTACCATCACAATATCAAGGTCTAAAGATGTTTTGTTGAAGTATCGAGCCAATCGGCGTGCCTCAGTAACACAGTTGTCATCAAGTAAAACTCCGATAAGTTCTTCCAGTGCGTTTTCCTCCTACAATGAAATCAAAGTGTAAGGGTTTGATGAACTCGTCTTTCAGGTGTGTCCACGATTCTGTCAATCAAACTGCTTCACACAAAGAAGAAATGATGAGAAATCTTATGAGAAGTTATCAGACTTCTTTCTTGTGAAACCTCTCTATAGTAGACACTTCTTCAGGAACAGATGCCTTTTCTCCTTCAAGTCCAGACCTCTACTTAACGGACCTTAACTTTATACAGGGTGTCCACAGGGACTGGAGTTTAAAATTCCAGCTTTTTTGAGAGATAAAGTATACGTTTTTCCAGGCAAAATAAGGAAAATCCATATCAATTCCAGCCTTAAAAACCTATCATTAAGATATTTATAACTTTTTACCAACCATTACGGTGTCATAATGACAACAAAACCTGAAAAATACGACAATGAAAATGAAATATAAAACACAATTATAATCACCAGAACATATGGAAGAAAAAGGTGTATCCTTTAAAAAAAGAATGTTTTGTGTTTAGCCATCCTTTAATCAACCATTTTAATTTTAAAGCAAGACTAGCTTAATACTGTCTTCATTCTATATGACAATACTCGCATAGGTTATTGTCTCTAACATAGTTATTAGAAAATTCCCTAGTCTTGAAGCCTGTTGTCAAGTTCTATTGTCGGTATTTTTTACTTGAACTGTCTAACTGTAGTTTGTTGTATACTCACTTTGATCACGTGATAGAAAATAATTAGCTATAATTTGTCATGTGATCAAAGTAAGTACCCAATAAAAATAGCCTATTGAAAAGATCAAAGAAAAAAAGACAATAAGTTAGTTCCCAGACTTCCAGGGAATTTTCTAATGACTTTGTCTGTAAGAACATAAAATCTAACTCAACACTTCCCTAATAATTTGAAGAAAATATAACTTAACTTTACATAAAACTTACATAAAATTTCAAGTATAGGCTTTATTTATGTCCAAATATCCTTAAAAACTATAAATAATAATTTGAGTTATCTAGACAATTCTACTAAGATATGAGGATTGCCAAAACACTTTGAAACACTTTGAAAATATCTTGGTGGGAAAATAACTAAGGTTCTGTTATCTTCTAAATTAACAAAAGTAACTGACACATGTTATATAAGCGTATTAGCAGTTGATAAAACTACAATGTCTAATACATTTTCCAGCTTTTCCAGTGTTAGGCATAAGAAACCATACTCTTTTCTAGCTTTTGCAGACTATTTTCAAAAAATAGCCCATTTTCCAGCTTACCCAGCTGCCCTCGCCTTTCCTGTCTCTGTGGACACCTCTTTATAGTGAACAAGTCTTTTTTTTTCCTGATGGTGTCAGCCATAGAGAGATTTCACTTGCGTTTTTGTTTCGTTCAGTTAATAACTTCAAAAACTTCACAGTTTCTGTTGTTTCTTTTTGATGTCGAAGTTTATAAGTAAAGAGACAAACCTGTTCGTTCAAATTAGGAACATCGTTCCCCTGAAATGTATATGCAAGTTCTTCGCTTTGTAGCAGTTCTACCAAATCATCTGTGGGAGCTGTTTCACTAAATGTCCGTTCAGTTTCTAAACTCCCCACAGGTTTGTCCAAACATAAATTGAAGTTAGGGATACACATGCCATTCTAAAACAAAACCTTTCAAGTTTTAGTAATGCTATTTTAGACCTTGCTTTTCCCTTCACAAACTGTTAAATTGTCCGTCAAAAGAATACTTTTGCATAATTATTATTATATATTATATATCAAGGTCTAATAACTAATCAGAGTTGAAATAACGGATAGTGACACTCTTCTCTATTATATAATGGTCACATGACATGTACAGGACCTGCAAAGTTTATGGAAACCCGTGTGACCACCTTCTAACTTGGGCTATAGGTAAACCAAGCGGTATCAAACAGATTTGTGTATTTCATGTGGAGTCATTAGTGGCTTTTTCACAACAAGTCTTTTCAAGTCTTTCAACTTAGATCAGGCTTCCAAATGTTATCAGAATAAAACAGGGCGATTTCAAGTACAACAAAAGATTAGAAGATCATGCTTCACCTTCTGATATCAAAATGTGGGTTTTCAAAAGTCCCTCAACTATTCCTCCAGTTAATGCCTCACATTAGAACCAAAGTGCATAAACAAAGGTATCTGTTAAGAAAATTAAAAACAAAACTAACTTTGTTTTCGAGTTGAGCTTTTATTCGAAACATCCAGATCTCTTTCTCAATCTCGGCAAATTGTTGTTTTTCTGCATCTGTGACATTCTCTTTGTGATACCAGTGTAATGCCACAAGTAACAGTGCTGCCCGTTCACCAGCTAAAAACGAAGATGGTTCCGACATGGCTTGATGCTAGATGAAAAGGAAATATAGATTTACTTTTCAATGAATTGATCAAAGTTGATTAGATCTATTCTGAAGGGAAACATATATCTCACTTTAAAAAAATCCCCTCCTATCCGTGGATCACAGTTATTTTCTAAAAGCATATCATTAATTTTCCTCCAATAGCCAGATCGTACTTCCGCCGTTTTCCAGGGAGTTGTCTTACTTATCAAGTCAACTTCATGAAAAGCCTAAATGAAAACAAATTAAGCAGGTCTATTTAACATATTGATGAAAACTTTTTATCATTAGCTGAAAGCTTCATAAACCTTGCGAGAGACACACACAGCCACAATAATAAAGTACCTTCTTTGATAAAATTTTACTGGTGTCCAAATTATGCAATGCGGCTAAATCATTTGCATCTTCAAAATGAGCCCCATCCAGCAGCAAATCAAAAATCTTGTTAATTTCCTCGTTTACTGGACCCACACTGTATAATGACTTGATGTTATACGCAATGTTGGTATGGTAAACAATATCAGCAGTCTTTTTAATCATTACAAAGTCAGGAACTAAATTAATTAAATAATTAAAGTAATTAAATAATTAAAGTAATTTAATAATTATTAAGTGGTGAGAAAACTAGAGAAGTTTTACGATACATCCGTAAAAAAAAAAAGGAAAGAAGAAGAAATCGTGCCTTTGATACTAAACGTATATCCAAATTTGGACTCTGAAAGCGGTTTTGTAAACTGATAAACGTCATACTGAGACGGTGACGTGTCAATGATGGTCATTATGGATTGGTAAGCAAAATGTTCACAATGGTAAATGTCCACAGATTCTGCTGAAAATTTCCCAATCACTTTTCCACTGCGATAAGATTGATGCTCAGTTTGAAATCTTTCCATTAATTTGGCTGTTTGTGCAGTGGGTTTCAAAAGTAAATGTGACTCCAGTGCTTGAAGTAGATGAGTCAACAAATCATTCTAAAAACAGTATTATAAGGGTACAGGTACGATCCTTCCCTCCAAAAAAACAGTATTATAAGGGTACAGGTACAGTCCTTCCCTCCATAAGGGTCCTTCTCTTCAATCATGTTACCATATAATCTCTTTTCTTCCACCTACATTTTTTGCTACGATGATTACCCCTATTACGTATCTTTAGTTTAATTGATATTAAAAGATTTCACAAAAAACAACAACATAAAGATATAAAAAAATAACAAATTTGTGTATACTGCTTCTTGTCATCATCATGACAAATAGTACTATCTTCAATTTTATAATACCAACAGAGATGAAATCAAATGCCATTAGTTCAAGATTGTGAAAGATGAAGAATTCGAAAAGAGAAAACAAACCTGCTTGAAAATTAGAAAGCCTTGTGTTATTAATTTTGCATACTTGAATCTTTTTGTTAGCATAAATTTCACTATTGATAACAGATCACTGGATTGCCATTGATGGTTCTGCAAAGCTATAAACAATTTGGGATGAACATCGAGCAGAGGGTTTTCAGGGACCTGATAAATATTTTTTTTTACAAAAGTAACAAAATCTCACCAAGGGTCAGATCTTCATTGGAAATCTGTAAATCTTAAAAAAATATTTGATATAATATAATATAATATAATATAATATATAATAAAAAAACTACACAATAACAGACAAGACATGTAACTGATTGCCTGGATACCCAGTAATAAAACATATTTTGTAAAATTCTTACCAAATAAGAGTCGACAAAGATCAAGCCTATCATCATCATTTATACTACAGATATACCACAGACAAAGACATGTTGTCAAGTTGGTCTTCTAAAGGAGAAAATACGTTACTGTATTCAGAGTTGAATGCTCACAAGGATATCAAAAGAAGAAATAACTAAACTGTTTGTAAATTTATTTTTATATATTTTTTGGATAAGAAGTAACACCGGCACAAAAATATCTGCAAATATCAACAAAATAAAACAGGAGTTCCCTTTATTTTTTTCTTGGATGCCAAGAATAAGGTTTGGCATTTCTTTTTTTCTATATATCTATATTTCTTTTATTCATAAAGCAAGAAAATAAAATCTAGTTATGATCTGAACAGTCATTCTTCTTTGCCAATAGTTACACTCGCCTTGATTTCCCAACATTAATAGAACAACCTGATTATGGAAGTCTTATTAAACAAGAAACAGAAATTAAACCACAGATTTCATCCGTAGCGAGACTCTTTAAGTTTGCAATATCACAACTTGGTTGTGACTCGTGATAATTAATCCTCATTCTCCTCAGTCTAGTGATCATAGACAACTGACTGATTCAATCGCTTCAGCTGTATGGATTACCACCTTATGCATGTATTTTTTATAAGAAAGCAAAATTGTTTGGCAGCAAGTTTCTTAAAAATTTCGGTCTTTTTCTACCAAAAGTTCCTTATCATCCTTATTAATATTTTCATTAACATAATCGTAATTTTTCTCTTCCTTGCTGGCTTTCCTTATTTGAATGCTTAAATTCAATGTCTTCAACTCTTACACCTTCATGTTTTTATTCATTGAAGCCATCATTTTGGAATAAAGTAGAAAGAGATTTTGATCAATTTGTTTGTTCACAAGCTTCAATTTGTCAAGATATCTAAATCAATGAAAGCTTCAGGGACACGAGACAGCTTCCTTAGGCGACAGCAACAAATCAATCACTGGAAAACTTATCATGTCTCCCATGTATGTAATTGGTAACAGTTCTATCACAAGAATTACTGTATTTTGAGTGGTTGCATGGAAAAGTATTGCAACAGTTCTGTTACCAAAACTTTTGACATAGAGACTATTCATACGAACAACATTTTTTGCCTCCAGTAACTTTCTAATAAGATATTAATACAAATTTTATCAGATTACGAATGTGTCAGTAATGAAAAACAACAATGGCGATAAAAATCAGATGTATTTTGGAATATTATTTTAGCTGGATGGGTGTAGAGATAGTTGGATAATTTTTTGGGTAGTGTAGACAGGCTACTTTACCATGAGAAGGAATATCTCAAGAATGGTGGAAGAAAACAAACAACGAAAAACACTGTGGGAATGTTTTTAATGCAACTTTCATCAGTTCAAACATTTATTTTTTATTTTCCTTAGGCAGTTTTAAGTGAGTTTTGAGTCAATTCCAAATGAACAATGATAGACTCATAACGTAACAATAACTATCAATATGATAACACACTAGCATGTTTTGAAATCCTGATTTTACCTCGTAACAAGCAGCAAACACAGGCAGTAGTGGTTGATATGTTATGATCGCATAGAGACACAACATTTTGGCTGGCTGTGGATGATTGCTTGATATCAGCATAATATCAATGATGTCATCAGGAATTTTATTCAATTCCGAAACTGTTGGATCTATGACATAATGACATTATATGAATATCCCTGTATCAAGAGCACAACAGGTAACTGTAACTACCACAAGAACATTCTTTTCAGCATGTCAAATATGTTTTTTATTCCTGTGTCATCAAGCTATTTGGCCATAAACCCAATCACAACAGATGACAGAGACATATTCCTCAATTGGGAAACAATATTTCAAAAGAAGAAATTATTCCTCATGTTTGAAAAGTTAAAAGAAGCATTTCTCAGTGAACTGTTTTCTCTTTTTCGTAAGTCTCTCTTCAATATTACCTTGTGTCACATCTGATCCAGGATTATCTTCTGTAGTTTCATTTGTAACTACTTGCTGGTATTTGGAACTTGTTGAAGATTGGTGAATGTGTTCTGTAGTAACAGTACCAAGTTTAGAGTAAAACTGTGCTCGGATATCCCTTGGAGCAGCCTAAATAAAATGAATCTTCAACTATAAGGTATATTAAGTTTATATTTTTATGTAAAAAAAAAGTATGAGGGTATTCGAGCAGATTAACTTGACCAACCAAAACAATAACGAATAATAGACCTTTTCTAAGGCTCTGATTTCTTTGCTTCGAGTATCTTTTGATTTTTTACGTTTTCTTTTCGCATCTGATGATACAAATTGGACCTCCTTTGTGTTAATTATAATTGTTAGTAGATGCTCTTTTAATTTTCGGTTTTTCATAGTGCAATTTAGAACAGTAACAACCTAGAAGTAGAGAGGTATAAAATCACAATTCAACAACTTTGAAAAATGCTAATGATTTTAAGCAGCTTTTTGACTGGGTGGATTATTTTAGGCTGAGCAAATGTTGACAAAAACGGCTTTAACACCCTGTAGTACTCCCAGAGTAACACAAGGATAGTAACACCACCCACCTGATCACAAGGGATTTGATAAAAATGAATGAATAGAAAAAGTTGCAGCCAATTTTCTTCATGACAACAATTCTCCATGTAACGTGTTGATAATGGTAATTGATGAAGTCGGCAAAAACGAATAGCCAGTTGCCATTGACATACTGCTTCATAAGAATATCTATTGAAAGGAGAAATTGCTAGTTGAACACAAAATGAAACATACTGACATACATACAATTTATATTATTATGGCGTACCTGTTCAGCTTGTTCTCGTGAATAATAACTTCAGTAGAATCTTCCAGCAATTTCAATAAATACATAAGAGGCTTGGTGCTGTCCGTCTCGTTCAAAAATGAATCAACTGAAATGTGAATAAGGAGATGAATAACGAGATAGACAAGTGAAGTAGAGAGTAAACCACAGATTCTAAAACATTAACAGCAGTTCCCTGTGGGTTGATTTTGGCTCCAGTAGGCTAATATATGCTTGCATGCATGTTTTAAGGGACACCTATGGGCTGTCTCATTTTTCTCGACATACATGGCTGAAATCAAATTTTGAGGCTTATTTTAAGAAGTAACACTTCTTACACTTATTACTATTTCCAAAGGAATTCTGGAATCAAATAACAAAATTATAATATTGCACCTACTTACTTATAAGCTTACTCAAGTCTCTGGGCGAATTCTTTTTCTCGTGTAATACGCGTTTCAAATAATTATTCTTGATGAATAATGCCACTTTAGTGTCAATTTTGATTTTCTCACAATTCTGTTCAATCAACTCAGCAAACAAAGCACACGATAACGTTATAGAAGATGACGTAAAATTCTCTATTGCCAGTCGATATGCGTCATTTAAAACAGTGGCACTAACAAGTTAACACAAAAAATGTAAAATATCTTTAGTGGAAGTAAAACATCTTAAGTGATCAGTAACCAATATCACTTTTCCAATTAACTCTTTACTTGTTACACTGTTTTCATCTTGAAATGCAATGTATTTTTGCAGACTGAGTTTCAAGAATTAATGGAACCAGAACACAAAAAAATTAAAGCATTGAAAAAAGCACATACATCGTGTAGTTTCTTTTCATATACTGCTTATATTTATTAAGATACACCAGATATGCGAAGAATGGCCGCCCTTGACATAGATAGTAGTCGTATTCCAATGTGATTTCATTTGCATATCTTTCGACCAAAATAGGATGTGAAAAATGTGGTAAATCTTGAAGAATATAGTCTGAAATAAAATAATAGGCTCAACCGCATAGAGCACAAAAAATACTTTGGTCATTACGAGTTTTTAATCTATCTTTTTATCTGCTTAGTGTAGAGGAAACTATCGATGTGTTATGATTTGCTTCAGGTACAGGAGGCAGAAACAAAATGAAAGATAAAACATCTAACAAATATAAATATAAAAATGTTAGTTTAAAAAGTTCCTGAATCCCAGTTTAAGCTACTTGAGTATTATTTTCATCTAAACAACAATGTCATGATTGACTAATACTAAAAATAACAGTGATAGTAGTAATATAAAGTTTTGTCTATACCGTCCTTTAATGCAAGATTGTTCATAGACTGCCAAGTAAAATATTTGGAAATGTTGATCTCTGTATTATCCTGAAAGAACACAAAATTCAATAGTTTTATAGTTACAATTAAATACTCATTTTTTCCTAATCACATCTTAATGTCATCTCAAAGTTGAAAAAAAAAAACAGCCTTTGAATTATCCATTCATTCATCCATCCATCCATCCATCCATCCATCCATCCATCCATCCATCCATCCATTCATTCATTCATTCATTCATTCATTTCATTTTGCTTTCTATTTATTGTTGGAACACTTAAATAAATTTATTGTTTTTTCCATTTCTTTAGTTAGTACATAGGCACAGCAAGCAAACACTCGCAATAAGTATATAGATTATCTATTATATATTACATTATATAATTTATAAGTATATTAAATAACTTACTTCCAGTAATTCATACATTGAAATATCATTATGAGAAGCAGTTGATTGTTTGAATAAAATTTGGTGCAATTTAGGATAATATCGTAAGTAATGTTCCAACAATGTTTTCTCCATGCTGTAGACATTCACATCTTCCTTTCCATCTAGCACCTTGAAGATAGACAAAATCTGTCAAAATTTGCGAAAATTAAAATATGGAGTAAAACAAACAAAAACAAATCACTGTGAAAATAAGCAGCTTTATAATTCCAATTATCAGTAAGGCACACTTGATATAGGTGCAAAATAAAGAAATAACAGAAAAACTTTCATTATCTGATAAGAAGTGACCAGATAATAAAGCCACTGCACTAGGTTTATTATCAAGGCTTGTCGCATTCACTTACAGTGTCTATGTCTAGATTTGCAATCAATGCAATTGCCAATGCTGTTACTGGCTGTTTATCTTTGACAACATCATTTAAAGTGTAATTTCCATCTTTTGTTATATGCGATTGATTGAGATAACAGGAGTTCATAAGAAGTGCGTTCAGTAGATTACCATTTACTATGACAGAATTAAAAAAAATTTTCAGAAAATTAATTAAAAGGTGTTCGAAAACAGTTTATCGATTAATGTAATCCCCTAAAGAACATGAGGATTGTTAGATAACCTTCATTAGAGGAAGTTTGCAAGGCAACGTGATGAAAGTGCATCATCATTGCGAACCATGATTTAGTTTTATCAGACCACTGAACATCACTCGGTGTGATCCTGAACGAAAAAAATTAATACGAGTTAATATGAGAAAGAGTTCTAATAATATGTGAAGATACATTTGAAATTTGACCAGATAAAAATAACCAATTGAAAAGAAATAATCAATAAGGATAAAGCAATAAAAAGATATTTCTGAAGGTAAACCAGGGTTCATAATGTTCCAGAATTTTTCTCCCTGACTTTGCCTGACTGTACGAACCACGTAAACGTAACCAGTTTATCATATCAAAATCAGAATTTAAGTGTATAACAACAGAGTACCAAGCAATACTGAACATTTCTTAATAGAAACTTAATTACCTGTAGTAGGACATAAAATGGTAGGCTAGTAGCAACAAGTCATTTTCCTGACAAAACTCTAAGAATTTTGTGTTGAATTGGCATATAAGATTGGTCCTTTCAGATTCTGCCAACTGCTTCTTGTAGTGTTCCATAGGGTGAACACTAGAAAAAAGTAATTTGTTATGACTGATGTATTTTAAAAATTTTGGGAAGTTATCCATCAGGTTCTCGGGATAGTATCCATGGTTAACTAGACAGTTCATCAAGGACTCCTTCATGTAGTTTGTGGTGATTTCATCATTGAGTGTCGGAGCAGATGGAAATGGTGGGAAGATTTGTTTTCGCGTTTTTGAATCCATCTCTTCAATCCAAAACTGTAAGATTGACAACTGTCCACGAGACTGTAAGTAAGTCCAAAGTCCGTCACTGTACTCTTTTGTTAGAGTAACTGGAAAACATACATAGAAGAGAAAGAAGATTTTGCTGTTACATCCAAAATGGATCGCAGAAACGTTTAGCTATTGTGAGGTGCTACTAGCTGTTAAGTAATAACGATGTTTTTATCAGTCTATTTTCAAAAGAAGTTATGAGAGACATGTTTATTATAATATTAACTTGGTGACTTAGTGATTAACTTGATTCTTTGTTTGTTTACATTTTAAAGCTGGTCACTACAGGGAAATATTGACCAGGCATGTAATTGATTTTATCCAATGAAAATATCAGATTGTTAGAAGACTCCCCATTGCCAGGTTCTAATAGCGAAGACAGTAACGTGATTACTGATACAATAATCGCATTAAACTTATTCAAATGATTGCATACTATTACTAACTTTGAGCATCTTTAATAAAAACTCCATCCAGTAAAACAGTTTTCCTTGTCTTTTCATCCCAAGATTTTACATCCAACAGAGAGAGTTCACAATAACATGAGCCAGCTATGCTGCCATCCCCTTCCTAAATTCAAACAACAACAACAGAAGGTAAGGTAACCTTAGAGGGAGCTACAGAAAAAAATGACATGAACCAAGTTAAAGCAAGTAACATCAAGCAAAGACTCACTTGATTTTCCACTGATATTGAAGAGAACTCAAATGATTCAGGATTGGTAAATGATAAAGGTAAGGGTAGATTAATTTTCAGATCAGTATTCCATCGAAAGCTAAGAGAATTTAAGAATGTTTCATTGTTATGACGAAAGAAGTCCAAATGTTTGAGACAAAGGACAAGAAATTTGTATCCACATTTTGCAATGCATCTATCTGCAGCTAGTAACCAAGGCCTGGTTATTTTTTATGGAAATAAATCAAATTTAAAAGAAAAGAATTTCATGAATTAAAATTGAAAGGATAAGGACAACTTACTTCTGTCTCCTCATAGCAATTTGAAAATCATCAACATCATATATTTTTTCCAGTTCTTTTAAAAACTCATAGTCAATGATTTCTTGTTGGGAAAGACAATCTTTCTTCTGCAGAACATCAAACTAAAATGTAACATCAAGGTCCGTGAAGCTAATAGGCTATATATATATATACAATTGGTAGAAAATAACAAAGTTTATTAAAAATATGAGCACAATTTTATATATTCCATCATCAGTGCATATAAAGAAATTCCAAATTCCCAATTATATACAATTGTTTTGCTCATTTGATATTTGATTAAAGCAGCAAGATGAATGACAATATCATTTTATAATGGCATCAGTTTTTAATTTTCTGACACGGATGATTCTGAATTAATGTGGTTAACAATTAAGCCCCCCCCCCCCCCCCCCCCATACCCATTGTTTTTACAGTAACTTATTGTTTATTTTCTGCTAGTTATTAGCAACAATACGCATAGTATTGCGAACATATGAATGAATCTCTACATCTTAAAAACAAGTGGTCCCCAAGTGAAAACATCAAAGTTGGAATTCGTATCATTTTGATCTCAATTCCCTTTCATTAAAATTGAACATGTATGTATCAAACTTACACTCTCTACTAGGTAATAAAATGCTCAATCTATACCAACAACAAAAATAGTAAAATGTGGTTACCAGGTATGCTCGAAGTGACCGTTGAACAGTGGTTAAGTAAATTTTCTTAATTTCTGCTTGTGGTGCCAACCCCTAAAATAGTTAAATCCCCTTATCAATGGAGTTACAATTTAAAATATCAAATCATTAAAAGTTATCCAAAACCTAGTTCTTATTATGTATTAAAACATAAAAGACATTTCTTGTATAAAACAGTCTTCTCACCAAATTTAAGAGAATCTTTTCAGCATTCTCTATGTTCTGTTGCTTAATCTGATTCATAACAGCAGTTCGTCCAAATCTGACAATATCCTCGAGTGTACCACCCTGATCACTACTCTATAAAGATGAAGTTAAACAACGTTTGAATTAATCAATCAATGAGTTAATTTGATAAAGAACAAAGAGGAGCATGTACCTGTGAATAAAACAGCATTTGTGCTGATCCAATATCTCCTTTTAAGAGATGCTTCACTGCTAACTCCTAGAAATCAATTTTTTTTTCATACTAATTTCCTTTGTTTTAGGAAAAACCCCTCTCTTTCACAGAGTAGAAGGAAGGGGACTTTGAAGGAAGGGGGCCTTGAAGGAGGGGATAGGTAAGGATGTTTTGAGCATCAAACTACAGTCCAAATTCCTGATAGCAAAATTCAAAAGGACAGATGGTTAAAGATGTAAGCTATAAATATCATTATTATCAGATGACAACCTTTGTCAACAATCTTTCAACACCAAAACTGAAGAAACCCCAGCAATATTTACAAGACAGCAGGATTGAGCAGTAGAAAATGATTCATTAATTACAAAAACCTTACTTCAAAGTTTAAATGTGAGACAACAGTTTTGCATTCTCCATCGACACTGTCATTTGTCAACACAGGCATTTTTAAATGTAATCGAAGCTCGATTATCTTTTCCGTGATATATTTCAAAGTTTCTGTGATGTCATATAGGAAGCTAAAACTTCCATTGGTTGAGAAATGACTTGCTGATCTCTGAAATTTGTTTTCACTTTCAACACTGACTTTAATCTCCAATGCAGTTAGACCATCTTGAAGTAGACTGTTACAAAATTTCAGTGTGACATTTAGCAATCCGTCAAAAAAGTTTTGATGGTGCTTTTCTAAAGAACAATAATTTCTTCTAAGATATTCTACAACATTGTAATTGATTTCCAATCCCTGTATGACTTTTAAACTGATAGAAAAGCACAAAAATTCATTTCAAAGTTCTACACTTGTGTGCTACACTTCAATCTGAAAGAAACTTTAGACGTTTGCGAAGAAACAAATTTTTACATGAAAATACAAATAATTTGAAGTTTTGTCTGTCACATGAAGTCATTATGTTTTCAACATGATTTTTATGAAATCTAGCACTGAAAAAACAAAATACCATTTTCTCTTCACGAAAGTTTATTATTTTACGGCGACATTCAAAATTTCTTTCAGGCTGTATTGTACATGGAAAGAAACCATTTCTTACCTTTTGAATTATAAGAACAACCATTGATTAACATTTCGATTACATCAAACATTTCGTCCGAACCTACCAGTTCTGTTAATGACTTCTGTGAGCCGACTGATTTTGGTGGACTGCTTGCATTACTGCAGGTGGATTGTTCACAATAGCTTCTCCAGTAACGTGTAAATACTACAAAACAAAACAAAAAGATCAAAAATATAATTATGTGCACAAACAAAATAACTTAAAAACAAAAACATGGACTAAATCAACAAACCTTTCTCACGGCTTTTTAAAAAGAAAACAATTGTATCTAATTGTCGATGTTGTAAGCCAACTTCCAGGGTATGCAAGGGGATGGAAAACTGATTCCATTTGTTTGATTTACAAATCAATTCGGCTTGTGCTATGTCACTATGTTGTATGATCTGAATGAGGGAACAAATACTTGCCGATTAAACAAAAATCTTTCACTGTAAGGGTACAAATTAGTGGCTCACACTAAAAACAAAACTCTGATGTCACATTATATACAAGATGAGGTTTTTGTTTCAACTCTGCTTGTAAACACAGAAATGCTTTTTGATGTCGTTCACGTGCTTATTTAATTCGCTTAAAAAAGATTGACTGTCACTGAATATTAATATGTATTTTTATAGGCTACAGATTACAATAATATTAAAAATATTATTCTGCATCATCTTTGACTTGAAATTTAAAAGGGTATTATCTTTTTATTCTAATCCCTTTTGTTTGAAGTTCATATTTCACAAGCAACACACGTTTTTAAAAATATTGGCGTACAGAGTTGTTTGACGAGAATGAAAACTATCCAGTTCACGAGACCCAAAACAGCCTAATTTTCTTGTTGTTTTTATGTGATACAATAATAAGAATACTGTAATCAAAATGTTGTTTCACAAGGCATATGGATGCTCATCTCAAATTGGAAGAATAAGCCTTTGTTGAGTTAGTCTGCCAAAAAGAACTTTCACTGGCTTCAATAAGGTATACATATATGACGTCACTTCTGTACTAGTTACTTGTGGAATCTAACTTCAAATGCATTTTAAGAGAGAAGGAAAGTGCTTTAAAAAATTTGGATAAAGCCATTTTATGTTAAATCATGTTCACTTTTATTTCAGCCAAAGTTTTTTTTAACTTTAATTCTTCTTTAACAACAAAAAAGCGAAGTTATGATCAGCAGAAAAGATGATAACTTTATAAAACAAATATTTCAGCACAGTAACAAGTCACATGTCCATTGGCGCATACTCCTGGCTTGATGTCAGGCCTTGAAATTTTGAATTTTCACAAATATAAACTCTTCATTTTCGTTACATCCAGGTAACGAAAACGATCGTAATGACATGGAAACAGAAGGATCATTTCCATGAAATTCTAAGGCCTGAATATTCTGAGAGAACATTCTAAAGTTCTTCAAAATCAAAATGGTATATCCACTTACAGTATCTATGAGTTGTTCTTGGGTTACGTTAAACAGTTCCACAGTTATCAGACTTGGTGAAATGAAAAATATTGGGATGTGGGCAGTAGAACTTCCACATAAACAAACATTAAAAGGAATTTCTTTTACTTCAAGTTCATCTGTAGAGAAATCGTATTTCCCGATAAATCTTTCTTCATTACATTTACTATTTGTTTCGTATATAAAGAATAATGATTGATTCGCTGCATAGAATGTTGTTATCCGAGAATCGTGCAACCAATTTGGTGATTGTATAACTTTTGTATCGAGTTCAAAATTTAGATTTATTGAACTTTTCAGTCTTGCTTTTGTTTTTTTAAGCCGCTGTTTCCAATGTGATACTGATCTTTGCGAACTCAAACCAACATTCTTCTGCACTATCTGCATATCAAAAATATTAGTGATATGTATATTATGGTGTTCGTCCACAATTGCCACCGATATGGTGTCACTTCCAAACACATCAAAATGCAGAATATCATTTGTAATACACATATCTAAAAGAACAGCATAAAATGATAAAGAAATCTCAAAACTTTATCTTAACTTCAAAGGATAGTGATCCATCTTACACTCCATAAAAAGGTTTTTGCAAGAAAAAACAATATGACTAACCATACAATTTGAACTTCTTTAGTTGTTGAAAATCCACGCAAAACACAATTACTAAACTCTGTTAAGTTTAAATTTGTCTTCTTCCATGAAAGATCAAGTTTTATACCTTACTCTCTATACTATTTCTTCAAGAAGTTTCCAAACATTTAAAACAAAAATGACTTCAGAATCAAAATAAAAAAAAAAACAATTTGAAAACTGTGTCACTCTTTCTATACAAACGAATAAAGTAATGGCAAGAAAAACATTGTCAGGTGTTCATACGAGTGAATGAAGAAAATAAACAAAATATCACAAAAACAAACAAATTATTGGCCAGTATCTTCACTTATTCACAATGACTAACCAAAGCAGTTCAATAAAAGGGTATTATAAACCCATCAAGGCTTGTTTGGAGGTTACAAACAACACTGTTACTGACTCACGTGACTCACAGGTCATATAACATGAATTGAAATGAAATTATTATTAACTGAACTTGTCCTCTTGTCAATATAATGCACATCAGAAAGACTAGAAAAGATACTGAGAATTTTATCATTGGTTATGAAGAAAAGCATATCTTTGTGGAAAGCATGCAGAAAAACTTCACATTGTTGCCCCAAACCATCAACTTTCTGTTCACATAAACAGATATCATGCTGGATAGCAGCTTTCTTACTGGCAGGTATCTGTAATCTGAACAACTGCGTTCGGTTGACAAGGCAAAATAATTCATGTTCAGTTCCAAAAGTGTTATACAAAGTCGTGATCAATTGAAAATCCTTCAGCGGTACTAAAAATTAAAAAAAACTCAATAAAGATAAAAAATGTTTCTGTTAATGGATGAAAATACCAATATACCCCAGTAAAAATTGTTGGTGCTTTTTGAATTTAATTGTTTTAATAATAAGGCCACTGTTAGTTAGTAGTTCGTTCATCCTCAAACACATAAGGAAATATTATGCTTTATTTTTATTATTTATCATTGTAACTTGTTTACAATACAGGTTATTGAACAATTTCCCATTATTATAAATTGGATTGTATATTTCAATTTTACCTTGCTTAAACATGTTTTTCAAAAAAATAAAGTGTTGTTTTAATTAAAAGGTAAAATTAAGATTTTTTTATTTTTATTGTAAAAAGTTTTGATAATAAACTTTGATGCATTATTATTAGCATTATCCTCACCGTCTTCAAGTCTATGAAGTCTATGTCTTCAAGTCTATGAGGAGGAGTGTTTTCTATAAGAACAGCAAGCAATATCGCCTTCTTTTTCAATAAAAAAACACTCCTCCCGAGGTAAGCGTTTGAGGATGATTAACTAACATCAGTTTAATGATATTATATTATTAAATAATATTATCTAGATTCTCAGCACAATTGAGGCTGGAAGTGTCAACTTATGATATACACACCTTTTTGATGCTCTGTAAATAATGCAGTGCTGTCAATCAATACATACAAAACAGATTTACAAGTGTTATTTTCATCTTTGTTGATGCTGAAGATTCGAATATTATAAGAGGAATCCAAAATAGATAAAAAATTCACTTCAGTTGGATATGATAATGTAACTTCTGCTTTCCAATTGCATCTTCCCCATGAGAAGCTATAAAAATGGTTACAAACAAATAAAGAATTATTTCAATAAGCAGTCCTTGTGAATGAGTTTTCTCTGTCAATTAGGCTGTAATTCGACCAATAGATTTTCTTTACTAAAACATGAACCAACCAGGAACCCACCAGATATAAGATTGATACTTAACATATGCTTAATAAGTATGTTGTAAATGAGATGGAAAAAATATCATTGTCCAGCTGTAGAAAAAAATGAAAAAAGATCAGTAAACATGGCAAAAAAATTATTTAAATAACTTGTGCTAGAGCCTTCTTGAAAGAACCCTGTGAAAGAAAAAATTGTAGATGTGAGTGAAATCATAAAAAGTAATTTCAGTCACACATGAATAAATTTTCCGAATTTTGGATTTTTTTACAATCAATTTTTTATGTTCACAGAAAAAAACTTTTATGCAATGAAAATCATACAAAACAAAAAGCAGTAAAAACTCTTTTGAATTTATTGTTGATGTGGCAGTCAAATACCTGCTCTTTAAAATTCAGTTTCTACAAACTAGTTTCTATTATTTGTTTTTTGTGAACTAATTAACTTATTGGTAATTACTAACCTACAGTCATTGTGATCAGTAATAGGTATTTTTAAGTTTCACATTGAATACATGATACAAGGAGTTTTTTCTTTGGATAGAATGAATGAGTTGAGACAATGATGTTATAACAAATGCTAGTAAAGAAAAGGAAATAGCAACGCAAATTATAGACGAAACTATGGTTTAAGAAATGACCCAAATTTGGAATTTTCAAATTACAAGTATAAATTGATTGTCTCATAAAAAATTCCATAAAAACTGATGAAACAAGAAAAATTGCCTCCATTTCGCTCTTGGTTACTCCACCTTTTGCTGAAGTTTGGCGAGGAGTAAATAAGGCAAACCAAAACATGATGATATCATCTGAAATTCCTCTATATCTTTGATACATTTGACTTCTATTGCTACTAACATTAACGAGAATCAACCAAAATATTTGAATTTTCAAATAAAATTAACGCAAATTAAGGAAAACTATATTATTATTAATGTGGTTTCTGAGAGTTTCAGATTTTTTTTATAACAGAATATCTACAATATTTGTATACTATGTAGAAAAAGCATGTTTATCAAATAACGAAACCATTGCGACCTCATACCTTTTACAGTTTTGTGCCTTCTGTAAATTGCTCCATGCAAGAGGTAAAGGCAAATTTATGTTTCTCAAATAGGAGAAATGAAAGTGAAAGCTTATAATATACAATGTTATTTTCATTTTGCATGTCCATTTTACTGATATTTTCAGCTTCCCTTCAAAGGTTCCTATGGTTCCTGGTGGTAGGATTACGAAATTTCATCCACCCTCACACGCACAACAGTAAAATAGGAAGCGTACCAAAAATGCTATGAAGTCAACTCACTCTTGATATGCACCGCGGTGGTCCTTTAGTAGCTAGGACTGAACACCACTCTCTCTCTATCACATCCATCATATCCATTGTCATGGTGGAAGAGAGATGAGACAAAATATTGTTTTATCCTTACTCTTAATCTATTATTCTTAATTTTATTTTCATTATTTACCTGATGTGGCTAGCTAACTAGCTAAAATGAATATGAAATTATGTCTTCATGCCAAAGTGTTAAATACTCCTTGCATGCAAAACAACATTTCCAACACAGTCAATGCATTTGAACGACAAAACGTTTTCCTCGGCTGATATACATTTCAATGCAAAAATCAAAGCAGAAGAAGCAGTTTTTAATTAAACCTACTTTATCATATCATTAAAAACAACTTCTTCGTAAATGTTGTTTAGAGCGACAACACATAACTTTTTATCTGAAGCTGAAATAGCAATAAATTGTCCATCATAAGAAGTCTCAGCATTAGTAATATCCACTATTTCGTTATTGATGTTCCAGGATTTCACTCTTGGAAATAATTCTTCGCTCGCAACATCTCGCGCCATTTTGAATTTCCAAAGTTGTTTTCTTTCGAAACGCAGACAAGGGACTTGCACTTGCACGCACCTGCAATTATGGCCTGTGTTTTTTTTGGCACCATCTGAAATAATATTCTACAGTTTTTGCCAAGGTTGCAGAATTATCTATACACGACACTACCTTTGTCGGTATTTTCTTCCCCGATAAAGTATTTTTTGGTAGAATTACACAAAATTAACATTATGTTTTGTACATTCTGATAAGGGTAACATACAGTTAATGTCTTATTTTCAGACTAAAAAGTTCGTGACGTAAACATTTTCTTGTTTCAAGAGAGATTAGTTGGGGTGCAAATGATACAAAAACAGACTCGTAAAGCAGTGTTACCTTGTTTCATGGATCAACTTTTTGATAATATACGTTTATTTCACGTGCTTGGAATTCGGAAGACATTCACAGCTGGGTACTTTTTGGCGGTGGACGATGGGGTCGTTTTAAAGAGAAAGGCGTTCGTAAACTTTTGAATATTAGAGGCTGCGTTTACTTGGAGGAAGGTCACACTGGGGAAGAGTTATAATTGAAGGACTTATATACCGTGTTAGTTGATGATTTATGTAGGGCGTGGGAGAATCATGAAACAAGGCTTTTATGCCATCTTACAAAGCTAATGGAATCTCTATGAAAAGCTCTACATTGCGTTTGATTATTAAATTTATTCAAAATTGATTCCAATTTCCTCCTCGGTTCTTCCAAAGATAATTTGAAGGTTGTAGGAATCTTGCACTTTTGCTTTCCATAAACACCGTTGAGCTTATATTTCAATCAACATGATTTACTGCGCAGTGTTGCAATATTTCTTCACTGACGCGATATAACAGACAGTGCCGTCAAAGCACTACGTCATATTTTCATGCTTTATCGTGGAGAACATCATTTAGCCGTAGGTCATGTTTTCTCAACGTTTTCTTCCTGCGCGTCGTCCTCAATTATTTTTTTCGTCAGCCGCTTCTTCTCTTCTGCTTGTCTTAATTTCTTTAATACTAAATTTTCAAAGTCGTCACTAGTAGCACAAGCTTGAGGAAAAGGTGAAGATGTAGATTCTGGAACTTCAGTCTAAAACATATTATCAACAGTGTGGTAAATAAGTAAGTAAAGGGATGTTTTTACGTCCATATCCATTTATTGCAATGACTTTTCATTCCCTCAACTTACACAAGTTGACTTACCACTACAAATACATCCCACTCAAATTATGATATTATGATTAGTTTTGCTGAAAATTCATGATTAATTATGGCAAATTGAAGAAATATTAAACCAAAATATCTCCGCTTAAAAGGCTGAAGTACACTATCATTATGCATCAATTACATGATCATTGAGGATGGAAATGGAAAATGATCATCTAAAAGTGATAGAAAAATTACAATGGACTTCAAACTTAAAAAACGAACAACTGAACAATATGCGCGATTCATTTCAACCGCTAAAAAATGTTGAAAAGCAATCAGCTGAGTTTCTCTTATTAGTTAGCGGCGCTTAGCTCACAGGGATACAATGAATTTTGTTTATAAGATTTAAGATTAATCATTTCGGTTGCTATGACGATAAAGCGTGTTTTGATGTTAGCCATCTTCTTAGTTCATTCAAATTATGAGAACGCAGTTTAATTTAAAGCTCAAAATAAGACTTGCCTCGAAGCATTTTTTAACGTAATTTAAAAAGTAAAAACAATGCGGTCACCAGCGAAAAATTAGCGTTAAGTAATGCTGAAATCATAGTCCCGCTAGAATTAGTTTCTTTAATTGAAGCCTTTCCCGAATTCATGTTGCAACATGACTCCGTTGTCCATACGGACCTCGTTTTGATGCGTAACATGTTTCACGGTAATTTTGTATTTATAATTTTGTATTTATAATTTTGTATTTATAATTTTGCTAATTAGCAAATCGCAGTGGGACAATTTTCGTTAATTTTTAACACAGAAACGAGGTCCGGATGGGCAACGGAGTCAGGATGCGACATATAAACATGAATTCGGGTTTATTGAAGTTTAGAAATTTAATACCTTTTCCTTTGAATTTCGTTTGTTGTCTAACCATAAAATAGTAATCGGGTTATCGGGAAGACCTTTTTCAAATTCCAACGCCATGTTCTAATGGGAAAAGACAACGAGAGGGTGAAAAGATCCCTCTTGTTTATAAAAATATAGCAAAGTACCAGAAGTTTGATGGAAACAGCAAATTATGAAATTGAGAAATGTGTTTTTATCTACACTGGATATAAAGAGAAAATAACAAAATTGATGAAACTTACCGCTTGCAACACGCTTTCGTATTCAATGATAGCCAGCCCATTCTTCTTGGATAGAACAACAGCGGTCACCTTACCATACTTAAAAACAAAGTCAAATGGAACATTAGCTGACTCAATGTTCGAACAAAGCTTATGCTGGTTCTCCATTCTGAGATTTTTCAGTTCAAATAAAATTTCTCTATTTCTTTATCAGTTTCCAGTGTTTTCATTGGTTAATTGAACAATAGTACAGTACTGTATTTTCATTGGCTAACCATACTTTGCGGCGTTGTCATTGGCTAGAAATTATAACATTTTTTGCGGCTTTTAGCGCCTTGTTGAACTGGAAATGTTCGAGGTGATTATATTTTTCAGCTCACTTTGTTCAAAATCTGATCACGTGGTTATTCCGCACAGAATATTTCGTCAGACCTGAAAAATCCCTGAACGAGCTTAACATCCTATATCTTTTTTTTTTGAAGTTGGACAAATCCAACATGCTATGTGGTAAAAATGTAAAAACACAAATACATACTTTTTGAAATAACGTCATCAAAATTCCTTCATTATATCCGCCATTTTGATGGTCATTTTTACTTGATTTCCATTTCACCTAAAAAGATCAACCATACAAGAAAGATACGAACACTTACAATACCGTATTTTCTTTAACAAACGCCTGCGTTCTTTTAAACGCCCCTCTCCAATAAACGCCCCTCTAATAAAAACAAAACAAACGTCCTCTCTAAAATCCAAAAAAAGCGCCTATTAGAGAAAATAGGATAACCAGTGTGTGAACAAGAAAGTTTATGCTGCGATAGACTCTATAAATTCGAACTCTCTCTCTCTCAATTCTTAGAACTCTCCTTAACGAAAAAACAGAGATCTATTGAAAACAATGAAATAAACATGTCATGTTGGACATGAAGACAACTAGCAGAAAAAACAGTTTGAATGTACTTTCAGCTTGGGTGTGTTGTCGAAATCATCTTTGGCTTTAACTTTTTCTTCCTCAACCTGTTTCCGAATAAGCTCTTGTTGTTCCCTAAGTAACCGCGATCCTTCTTCTCTTAATCGCTTTATCTGAAATGAAAACAAAGATTATTTGTCACGTGACAATCTCAGGATTGTATTTCGTTTGTAAGTAAGTAAAATTTATTTATCGTTAGCATAGTTACAAATTGAAAATAACTCATAAAAACCAAGAAGAAAAACTAAATATTAAAAATTGCAGAGATGTCATAAACAATGGAATATTTCGATATCTTATTTTTAATGATGAGAGTGAGTATATTGGTGAGCATTTAATCTGATTTTGAAGACCACTCCACAGTAAACAGCTCCGAAAATGCGGAGACTTTAGTATAAAACGCATGGAACAAGTGTTAGGTAGAATCAATTCAGTTATTTCTGAGGGTAGGCTTTTTTCAATGAAATAACCTCGCATGAAAATGGGATTAAGACCATGTAGTGATTTCTACACTTCAACCATGAGCACGCGTAAGTGCTCTGATAGATCGAAGACAGATTTTGTCGCTTCATGATTGCAGTAAGGGAGAGGTCCGTACAAACACAATTTACGAGACTAGCATTTGTTCTGCTGTAGAACATCCAGATGAAAGGATAATAAGAGAATGCAATATGCAATGATAAGATTGGAAATTATAGTCTAAGTCATTGGAATCTGTCATAGAAACAGGCTACACGTCTAAATTAGAAAGATTTTATCTCCAGGGTGGAGAAAGAATGGATACCAAATTCCATGTAGTGATTGTGAATCAGTTTATATAGGAGAAACAAAAAGAACATTTGAGCAACGCATCAAAGAACATATGCGAGCCGTACGGAATGGCGATGTAACCAAAAACGAAATTGCTGACCACTGTTGGACTAATGACCACAAGTTTGATTGGGAGAATAGAAAGATCCTTGACAAGGAAAAAGGATGGACTGCTCGAAAAGTCAAAGAGACTATATACAGTGTCAATAACAATTCCAGTATTAATAGTACATCGTATAATGTTCCTGCGATATGGTTTCCAGCTCTACGCAAAACAAATTATTGACATTGCTTGCTTCCTTCCAGGTCCGAAATAATTTCGATCCTAATTTCGATCCTACTGAAAACATATATAAACTTTACATCATTCATTTACAAACGCCCGATGATGACAGTAGTAACTGTCGAAACGTCGCAAACAAAAACAACCGGTCTATGACATGATAAACTCTAATTATATATTATGCAATGATAAGATTGGAAATTATAGTCTAAGTCATTGGAATCTGTCATAGAAACAGGCTACACGTCTAAATTAGAAAGATTTTGTAGTATCTCCAGGGTGGAGAAAGAATGTGAACACATATGAATATATAACACCACGGAGGAGAGATTTGTTCTCGAAGAAAACACAAACAAACAAACAAACAAACAAACAAACAAACAAACAAACAAACAAACAAACAAACAAACAAACAAACAAACAACTACATCATAATTCAAAGCCTATAACTCGACAAAATATCAGAAGCGAACTCAGTTGAAACAAACGGGGAAGATCAGAAGATCTCCAACGTAGAGGAAAGTTAAACAAATGTTTATTTTTGTCAATGTCTGTAAAAGTTTTCCTCCACAGTTCATACCAACCACCTATTCTTTCTCTTTTTTTGACAGACGGACAGCATGCACGGAAACATTAATTTATCCGAAGGAAATCGTCACCGGCAATCTTGTCAATAATAAATACAACACACAAACCAATAAATAAATAAATAAACAATTCCTTCTCTTCTTTCTGAAAATATTAAATATTAGTTTATTTTGACGGTCGAGGTTCGTATTTATGGATTTCTTTTGAATCTTAGAACAAAATAAACAACTGATCAGAATTAACGCCTTGTCGCTGATCGAAATTCTTGAATATTACCCCCATCCTGTATATTCGATATCACCTAGTTGTTTACACTTTCAAAATTTCACGAATATGGATTGGTTCATGGTTCAGATCAGCTCACGTTCACGAATGGAACAAGTCGGAAATTTGTCATTATTGAAAAGTTGCCAATACGAAAATAGAGTCGAAAAGAAAGAGCTGTTTTGACGATCAATAAAACAAACGAGATTTCCTTATCAAAACTATAAAACTATAATAGAGTTCTTTGTTCCGTCTTCTGGGATAAAAATCCACTTGGACGGAACGCTAACAAATATATTTAATATTAGATGATCAAAGACAAAAAAAGTCCGGAAGCTCGGAAATTATCATCGTTATCATCTTTGTTTTAAAGAAACAGTTTCGATGATCAATTATATATAGTTCCTAATTAGCAGCGACGGAGGAAGAAGAAAAATGTTTGAACCTCATTTGATGACAATAAATGAATACTTTGGATTCCATTATTTTGATGTGACATTCTAACAACATCTTTTTTGTTTTTACCAGAATAAAAATTGTCATCTCAGATTGAAGCTTTTCAGACGACGACAACACGATGTTGGCGCAATACATGTGTCTTTTCGTTTTTTTAATCGCTACTACCACGAACAAAAGTAGGTAACATATCGTTTATTTATCAATTAACATATCGTCTATTTATCGATTTCATTGCAATTCGAAAACGAAAGAAGTATTTTTAGTAGTATTATGTAGTAATTAGTAGAAGTATGTATTAAATAAAATTACACCAAATAACGCCTCCTCCTCACTATTTTTTGTAGTCATCTTAGGGTTTCCTCTGAAAGTGCGTTATACAATAAAACATCTGCGTTTCCAATAAAGATTTGGCGCTCAGTCATGTCCATTTGTTTACTCCATAGGCCTCGCCATGCCGTTAAATATAGAAGAAAACGTCGCCGATGAGATGGACATCAACCTTCACAATATTGACGAAATTTTAAAAAGACTTGGAGAAAAGTTAGAGAAACCTAAAGAAATATGGAAAATCCCCACAAAGTTACAAATGCAACCTACATCTTGTAAATGATAAGATCATTTTTTTGCTTTTGCATGATTTAAAAGAATTCGGGTTATCTTAATTTTCTTGGGAAATGTTTAAATATAACACACAGGCGAAATTCTGGTTGAACAGCCGGAACTTTCACGCTGATCGTTATTTTACCGAAAATTTTAAACATGAACATATTCTCATTATTTTTACACCTTTTAGGCGAGTCGTTAAATTATTGCCAAGGAGATTCAGCACCGCCAACTGGGAAATTTTACCGACACCCCGTCTATCCTTCATGGTATTATTCTTGTGAAGGAACTAAAGTCAAGTGTCATTCATGTCACGACAGTCGGAAAACGCTTGATCAATTGACATTATTTTATTCAGAGAGGTGTCAAAAATGTATCCTGCAATATGGTGAGTCATAATCTTAATCTAGAAAAACTGCTTTGTCTGGAAAAGGCGGCGAAATTTTGCTGACGATCCTAGCAGCCGACTATTTTTAATACTCACTTCCCGAATTTTAGTTTAAACGTCGTGCTTTGGGCTAGTCAGTATACGCAGCCCGCTTTCAATATCACAGTTGCTTCTAATCCATTTTACTGAGAGTTTTATTAGCAGGTATTATTGATAAAAGTCAAAATGTCAGAGAAAAAGTAAATTGCATAAAAACGAGGTCCTGGCTAGGCCAAAACACGGTGTTTAAACAAAATTCAAGATTCAGCATTTATCACGTTTATATACATTCAAATTATCCTATAATCTATGTTTTGGTGTTGTAAAAATTCGAAAATCGCTAAGCAGTATTCTCTTTCAATTTCTTAACTTTTCACCCGAAATAAAGCATTCTGTATTTTATAGCTAAAGATCACGTTTTGGTGCGACATTTAACACATTTTCCTAAATTTCTTTTTATAGAAGACAGCATTAACTGTTTGCAGAAAACACGAAACAAGAGCTAGCTATAAAACTTCATACCAGAAAAATCAAAAACGAAATGGATTTATTAAATTGAATCATTGTCTTCATTATCGAAGAGATTTAATATAATTACGATCTGGCGAAAAGACAGAGGAACATTACGCAAACCATGGATTTTTTTCAAAAAATCACAGATTCACTTTCTTCTGTACAATACGATGGAAGTCTAGGTTATTCATTATACAACTTGGTTATTCGGACTCTTTTCAAATTTCCAAAACGATTTTTTGTGAAAAACCTTGGAGATAAGTGTGGAAAAGGGAGAATTTTTTTCTTTCTCATGGCATCTCATCAAGAAACCATTCTAATTGAATTCTAGAAAGTATCCGGATTACAGGAACATCTACCAGTTATTTTCATTTTCTACATGTATACTGATGATAAAACTGAAGATTGCAAAAACACGACTATCATTAATAATTATCGATAACTTGAACTATCTGTTAACTTGAACTGTTTTAGCATTCCCTTTGAACCAATAATCTCTCAGAAAAGCCTCTCGATAACTCGAACATTCGGTTATTCGATTCGGTTCGAGTTATCGGGAATTTACTATACTACTGATAAATCGTGCATTTAAATTATTTACGCAAACAATTTCCCATACTTTCACAATGGTGCCCTTTGTATTGAAATGGTTAGGAAACAACTGTTAACCAGTTTCAAAGACAACTGTTAACCAGTTTCAAAGACAACTTACCTCAGCAGCAAGCTTCTCTGCGTTGCTCATGTCACTCTCCTTAAGCAGCTGTGCATCTGATTCTCGTTGCTCCAAATCTACATATCAAAATCATTAGAACCAGATGGAACATTGGGAAACTATGTATGAAGCAGGCAATATTTGAGTTTACCATTCATTAAACGTTTTGGTCAAAATTAGTCATTTTTGAGCATATTTTTGCAGATATTTGGCATGCATAGTTGAATGAATGTTTGGCACACACTTACAGAAGTCCTGAAACTAATGGTCAATAGAAAATTCTTGAAAGACTAACGTTTCGAAATATTTCAACAAGAAAACACTTAAATTGTTTCAGGGACCGTAAACATAAATAAACATTTCCCGAATTTACACCCATATTTTATCCTTACTTATTAGACTTGGCTGTGTGCCCTAACAAGCCTCGTTTTGATGCGTTTTATTTTCGCGGTAATTACTTTGTTACACAATTTGCTCAACTGTGAAACACCTGCCGGCAATTTAAAATAATTGTCAAATAGAAAGTCAAAAAGTCTATTTCATTTAACAATTAAGGAAACCTACCATCCTTGAACTTCTTTCTCTTTGCATCAAAAGCTTGTGTACGCAAACGGGCTGCTTCCTTAGCTCTCAGTACCTTGTCAAACGCAGCCTAAAAGAAAGTTTTTTTACCATTCATTCATGATATCAGATACAAAATTAATGAAATTGGATAATATATGCCGAAATACTCAAAGAGCAAGTGCTAGCAAGAAAAGCATACCCTAGCCTCTTTGTCTGTTAGTATTTTTAATGCTTCTGATATCTCCAGAAAAAGTTCAACTAATGAGGGGAAAAACAGAGTTTTAGAAACAGAGACAGAAAAAGGAGCAGTAGACAGAACATGATTTCCTCTTCAAAAAAATTAACTAAAAAATATAAATTCAGTTGGTTGACAATGATTTATGTAGTGATTTAGTAGATCAATTATGTGAAAGCTTTAGGACATTTCAGGGATAAAAAGAAATTCAAAAAGCTTCTTTTATCATTTTACATGCTCATTTTACATTTTACATCTCAAATTTTTCATGAAGGAATCCTTTTAACAAATGCAATTTCTAAGAAATCCAAGATATCAGTTTCCTGCTAATTAATCAGGATCATTTTAAAAAACAAAGATGCCACATTGATTAATTGATTGATTGGGAAGATATTATAATGGTTAGCATTATGTCCCAAAGTAAAAAACAAAGTACAAAAAATAATTTTGACACCCTTGGCATACTTTTTTATGTTGTATCAACCATTTTTAAACCAGCCCTTAATGGTGTTAATTTCTATGAGTGGGCGTTAAAAGGGTGTTAAAAGGGCGTTAAAAGAACCTGCATTATATGATTGTCTATGAATGCTTAACTGTGGACTTTTCAAAAATAACGCCAATAAAGACCAGCGTAAAAAGGTGTATCAATTTTTTTCTACTAGTTTATTTAGTTACGAAAATTTGCTTACCAGCTTTCTGGTTGCCTGGATTTTTATCAGGATGGCATGATAACGCTTTCTTTCTGTATGCTTTAACAATCTAAAAGTGAAAACATCAAAATATACATCATCACCAAAATAAACCAGCATAGATTTAATATTTCACACTGTCAACACATGTAAAATCATCAACAGATTCTATGACTTTATCCTAACAATGCAGATGATCAGGCTTGTAACGCTAGACATAAACTGAAAACAACGAACTTACTTCCTTTTGTGTGCTTTCTATCGTTATACCCAACAAGTCATAGTAGTTCGTTGTTGTACTCATCTTGTTTCATACAATATTACTACGTAAACCTATTGATATGCAAATATATTTATGGCATTACATACATTATGAATAAAACAAGGTGGACACACAATAGTCTAGTATCCCTTTAAAGTTAATCCAAAATCCAAAATTCTATAGTTTGAACAAAAATTCACTCAAGTCAAGTTTACTTCCAAACATAACTCATACTATGAAATGAAAAGTATCGAAATCATAAAATCAAAAGTTATAATTGACACTAGTTTTGTTTTACCAAATTTGATTTTTATTTTTATATAATAACGTGCTTTCTGTGTACAAAGAAAGAATGAATGTCTGAATCACAATCATCAAGTAAATGTTCACATTTGATACGAATGACTTGAAATTTCTGTCAGTTGCTTCTTCTTTAAACAAGAACATTATTGAGGAGTTATTTTCACATTTTTCTACTGGTTACTTATGTTCTTCTGGCCTTCATCTGTAAACTTCTACTGCCAGCTAGCTTCTAAACAAGGAGTCCACGATTACTTCAAGAGTTGTTTTTTTTACAATAGATCGAATCATTTCCGCCAGCCATTGCCTTCTATTATAACGACACAAATTTCATTTTCAGGTGTTTTTCAGTTTTCCAATGGTGTCTTGGAGTGATTCTTTCCACTGATCATCAGATAGGGACTTTGCCCATTCAGGGATGTTTGGTGACGGCAAAGTGAATCCAGCCATTGCCTTTTTCACTAGTTCCACTTGATCTATGGTTCATGGAAGCAAAAAAATAAAGTGTAATTCAAAGATAAATTGTTCAATTGTTTTTTGGCGTGACAGTAACACTCCTAGATCCTCCACGTTTCTGTTAATTTCTTCAATGAAAGTAAAGCTCTGTTCACATTGATGAGAATTATAATTTCTCATAAGAATTTTCATGTGAAATTAGTAATTCTTACAATGTGAACAGACATTCTAATTTCTACACTTCTCATACAAATTTGCATGAGAAATATATCATTGATTCCTTTCAAAGGAGCCATTTGTGAGGTTAAATTTTTGATTATTTTTGCTAATAACTCCAATGTGGGAGCCAAAAATAAGAAGGATTTGCCAATACGACAAGGCAGACAGCAGGTACAAAGTTATGCATTCTTATGATGCAGTTCATGAAACAGTTTACAAATCCAAATCCATATTACTCTTTTTAATTTTTTCTCATGAAATTTTCATAAAAATTCTTATGAGAATGTATGGGACATCCATCAATGTCAACCTAGCTTAAAGAAAAATGTTGAATCATCTTAAATGCTGAAAGGTAAAATAATCTTTACCATTTTTAAATCTGCAACAAATGAAGTCAAGAATAGTAATATGGGATAGGTGTTATTCCTTACTTTGGCTTAAAGGTAAGTCTTGCACAGTGGTTGAGGTATCAGCATCATCTACCATGTTTGATACATTCAAATGTGATAATGGTAAGTCATTATCAATTTCTGAACATACAAGATTCTGAATAAAAAATAATTAAATACATGTTTCCAACAAATCGTCATGAGTTTCAAGTAGAATAATTGATAAATAAAGCAATAAATTTAAGCAATTAAATGAAGCAATTTTTAAGAATCTATCATGTCTATCCAGGTTGGCACTGAAAACAAAATGTTTGCAATTTTTTATCTTGAATACCGTATTTCCTCTAGGAAATGCCCCCATAAAATAAACGATGCACATACAGAGTGATGAAAAAAAAAAATGCATCCCTATAATAAATGCTGCACCTAAATGCTCATAAGAACGGACCAATCTAAGCTTTATTATAAAATATAACAAAACATGTCTAAAATCTTTGTTTGTCTCATTTGGAGTTACCAACCAATAACATCCCCGAACTGTAACTACAAAGAAAGAAAAACCCCCGCTTAAATTGAGGAAATACGGTATATCAGGCCATTGAATAATTCCTATCTTTAAAGTGCTACAAAGTAAAAAAGGACTTAATAATTTTCAATTTTCCCTTGAAATTGGTGGTCTTTCAAATGAGAGAGAAAAAAAGATCAGATAAATATATAAGCCAAAAGATGGCTTTCAGTCAAGCCTTGTTGATTCTTACCTGATAATCAATATTCAATTTGATGTTTTTTTCATTATCTAAAGTATTTCCTTCAACTTTTAATTGTTCCTCCTCCTCATCTTCCTCCTCATCATTTGCTTCGAGACGGTTACTTGTCAATTCATCTTGTTGGAGTAGTTTATAACCAGCATATTCTGTTTCTGAATTTTCATCACTACTCTCAGAGTTTTCGCCTTCTTCATTATCATCAATATAAACTGAGTATTCAACAGATTCTGTCATGCTTTCAGAACAATCTTTATCTTTGGTTGTATTTGGATCGGGAGACATTTCAAAGACAAGGCTACTATTGATTATTCAAATTATATATTCCTATTATAGACAAAACCCTAAGACAAAAGAAGAAGAATAAGGAAAATATGGTTTTGACAATATGTATCCAAAGACATGTTTATTTTCGTAGATTTTTCATTCATTTTTTACCATCATGGTGGCATGTCTAATATGGAAATTATATCAAAAGTAATTATTATAGTGATGAAAATAATAGTACAACAATTGTATATATATTAAATTATAGCCTTCTGGTGGAATAAGTGTCCCCAGAAAATATTCAGGGATACTTAAAGTTCCTTACAGTAAAATATAGATCAGAGGTACCGTAATATTTTTTTATGAGGCTCCTTGATTTTTTTACAACTTTCACTAATCTAACTTTTCCGTTTTTGGTTATCTTTCCTTTCTTTTTATAATTACGTTGTTGTCTTAAAAATTGTCAACAAATAAAACGTCAAATGCAAAAATAAAATCAAAAATATTGAACAAACAGAACCAGTATAAGAGCTCGAAAAACTGATCAAAATAACGTATGGGATCGCATGTTGACAACCCACTGTTACAGAGATATCAAAATTCAAAGGTTTTATTGACGTAACACAGTCCCCAATTTTTTGGCCAGATATCATGACCTTGCCAAAATGGTTTACCCAAAACTATGTCAATTATTCCTATTGGTTCGAGATATTTGCCTTTGGATTTGGGTTTTGGGGACGCAATATAATGGTTTCACACTGATGTGGTACAAAAAAGAAAAAAACATTTTTTTTGTGTGAAAATATGTTGCACATCCACACAAAGAAAGCTCGGTGACTATCCTTACTAAAATAAAAATCAACATTTTCTTGTCCTAAAAGGAATGTACGGACAGTGTGCGAACTATGTGTATTAGCATATAATAGATATTATAGCAAAATCAATTTTTTCAAAGTGTCTAGATGCTCAGCAGTTTTTTGTGCATGATGGCAGTGAACAATTGTTGTTGTTATTTAAAGTAAAGTAAAGGAGTATAAATCAGGTCAACTGCCGTGCATGTAAGCAGGCAGCCACTGCATCATTTTGTAAGCAATCTTATGCTAAAATCTGTCAAAAACAAAGATAACAGCCCAACCTAAAATGGATTTTCCCAACAAGGAACAGAGAACAAAACCAAAACTAAAATGAAAAGAACAAAAACCAAAAACTGTTTGCTGATGAAGCTTTCTATAACTATGTTTGATTAGTTTAAAGGAGTAAAGTGTACATGATTTAAAATGAAATTGTTTTATCCAAATTTCTTAAGAAACTCTTTCTTATGTTCCAGAAGTAACCGTTATTACAGAAGTGTCGTCATATATGTACTTCTCATTCAAAATAAATATGGATAGAGGCAGTGTGGACAAACTCAACAAAAGCTTGTTCTTCCAATGTCATATGAGCCATTTTCTTACAGACAGTATTATTATTTTTATAATTTTTATTATTATTATTATTATTCTTTTCAAAAATCTTCAATTTTTTCTTCGTTTTCTTTAAATGTTATACTGACTTTCAAATCTAAAATATACAAGCATTGGTAGTGAAATATGAACTGAAACAAAAGGGATTAGAATAAAAAGATAATAGCCTTTCCAGTCAGATGTTTTATATGCAATTTTTTAAATATTATTCTGATCTGCAGCCAACAAGAATGCAAATTAATACTCAATGACAATCTATCATTTTTTAAGCCAATTAAGTCTATTTTGCACTTTTTCAATCTCATATTTCTTATTCTAATCAACTTTGGGGACAGAATCTTCAGTCTAACTCTCGCATTTTGAAACTTCAAAAAGCAACAGTTTGTGTCTTAACCATCGCAAAGTATAATGCTCATTCAAAACCCCTAATTAAATCTCTTAATATTTCGTCAGTTTTTGACTTAACTTTCTCATACAACATCTATCTTATTCATCAAATCCTTAATGAGTCATCCGCTACGGAGATTCTAAACTCATTCAATTTAACTTATCTACTTCAATTTCATTCAACTAGGGGTCTCACTAGTAACCTTTTATCAAAACCTTCTGTGAACACTGAAACACATGGAATATGCTCCATTTGATATCAAGCTATACTAAATTGGAACTCTTTGCAGAATTAGAATCATGGCACTGACCTAGCTTCATTCAGCCAGTCAAAGCTAAAAAAAAATGACTCGTAAGTTCTTACAAAGAAATCAGTAAACCTAGTTTTGGCAACTCTCTTGTTTGTTAGTTTGTTTGTTTTGTTTTTGTTTTGTTTTTGTTTTGTTTTTTGTTTTTTTCCATGATTAGCATACTTGCTATTGAACGGTTACCTGTCTGCTAAAAGGTTGTTTACTATTGTATTTATTCTTGCTATAAAATTGTATAGCCTGTTCGAGCAGCTAATAAATTCTGATCTAAATCTAATCTAAATCTTAAAATGGTAATAAACATGTTTGTGTGTTTTTATAAGCTTGAAAACTTGTTGAAACAACATTGTTCATATTTTCCAAAAATAGAGAAATAATTTCCTTATCTGGAAAAATCAGTTTAAACTACTATTTCTTTATATTGTAAATGTTTCTTGATATAGAAATTGCATAAATTAATTTTCTTATGTTTTCTGTATACGTTTCCTCTGTAGAACAAATCTACCAACAGATTTCTTTATCTGGAAATCGGGAACTTATTTCGATTGCAGTTTCACAACGCTTCAGTGAATATTTTAGAACCTGATAATTTGTTCAAAATTTTGAAAGAATATCTATAAAATTTCACTTTCATAATATTTGTTCTGGAAATCGAAAATCCTGATATTGGTTTCCTAATTTGGAAATTATTTCCCATAGAGCCTAGGTCTCAAATTTTATTTCCAGATAAGGAAATTGTTTCTATAGATGGAAAATGCCATTTTAGAAGAATGTGCTGTACCTGAATTTTGACGTTAATTCTCCTTTAAAGAAACCTGAAACCTGAGTAGAAAAAGCAAACATGAACCTCTGTTCTGTGGTGATCAGATGTTTTTCTCTATTGTATCTTAACAAGAAACCATCAAAATTAAATAGCTCGGCATCTTATATATAATACTATAAGCATTTTAAGCCCTGGTTGTGCGAGTCCTTAGCGGAAAAAATGAAAAAAAGGCAAATTTGTCTAATAGACTGGTTTCGTTTCCGTTTCCGTATGCATATTGGTATAGGGGGAAACCATTCCATTGTGTCAAACGTTTACATTTCTGTTTGTTGACGAAGAAACAATAAAAAGAAAAACAAAAAGAAAGAAAGTCAAGAACGTATATGATAACGTTAGATTATTTAAAAGTTGTTAAAAATAACTGCGTATAAAAGTGGTATGTCATACAAATAGACAAGGAGGTATGATTATATTTTTGCTTCAGTTTTATAATTAAAGATTGTCTTTATGATACAGAGTAATAAATTTATTCCAGAAGTAATGACATGTAGAGGAGTAGGGTTTTTATTTCACAAGTACTTTTTTAATATGCCCGGGTAAAGTACAGCCAGACAGAAACTTTACGCGTCTTCGAAGGAATGAATTTTTAGGCAGTTTGGTTTAGACATGCGATAGAACTGGACATGAAAATAACACCGATCCTTCGTGAAAGCTAACTATCTTACGCGGACACTTTTTCGCGCCTGACAGAACGAGAATTGCATCGGTAAAAAGTTTTTACCCGGGCAGCTAGTCTATCATAATATTAGAACGACAACAAAAGCAGGAAGAATCCCTTTAACATTAAGTCCTTTTTCTTTTGGCTGTTTAATGTGTAGCAACCGTTTGAGAAAAAGGTTTATTTTCCTCTTCAAAGTCAAAAGCGTTTATGTCGCAGCACTGTTGCCATTTTGTTTGGAGTATCCTTATAATCGGAATATCGGAAGTAGCGACGGTTTTTCTGCCCCGAATAATCAAGCCTTCTTCTTGGATATAAAGCGCACTTGGTTTCTATTTTCTAGTCGAAAATGCAATATTCACCCACCGCTAGTCTTCTCTGCCAGCCAGTGTGGCATAGGGACGGAATGTGGAGATTCAACAGCAAACTTGCTGAAATGCTTTCCAAGAAGCGAAATTTTGCGTTTTGAGAATTTCATTCTTAATACTGCGTGTTCTATATGTTCTACAAATGCTATATATTGAAACTGATAGTCCAATATTCGCTTTAAAAGTCAGTACTGCACTTCTAAATCCGTATTTATAATGTATTTCAAAAATAGGATTAATTAGGAAATAATGTTGTATGTAATGTTTAAATCTTTGTGAAATGATAGAATATAAGTAAGACCTCTTTGTAAAGCGACGGTTTGTCTCCCCCGTTATACAATCGTCGTAAGAGTAAGGGATTGTACTCTTACGAATGCCACATCGCAACCAGTCCTCTTGAGTTATGTTTGCAAATGGAGATTTGGGTGGTACTTACAAAATTGATTGAGTCTCACACCCATACGATGTCCTTTAACATTCGTCCGGACGTTGTTTCACACCCATACGACATACAATATTTCTTATTAAAACTTGGATTGTGATTATAAAGCGAATACCGTATTTCCTCTAATAAACGCCGCGGCGTTTATTACAAATTGCAGAGTTTGGATGCGGCGTTTGATAGAGGGCGGCGTTTATCAGAGGGCGGCGTTTATTACAAAATGAAAAATCAAATAAAAACAGACTTTAAACAACAATGTTTTCTCTTCCTAAAAAACTGTCTAAGCTAATAGCATTTTACATTGAAATTGACGGTAATCACGTGCACACAATCGTAAATGGTAAAAAAGAAGTACGAGAAAAACAATATTCGTTTTTATCTTTAGTTGTGGAAGAATTTGTTGATAGAAAACAAGTCCAACTCGTGTAAACTATTTTTTGTTGCTTGTTTAGTCTGTTTTCTAATAAACGCCGCTTTTCAAGATGCGGCGTTTATTAGAAGGCGGCGTTTATTAGAGGGCGGCGTTTATTACAAATGCTTGGCTATAAGTGCGGCGTTTAATAGAGGGAGGCGTTTATCAGAGGGCGGCGTTTATTAGAGGAAATACGGTATCTAATATCAAATGATATATTACATCGGTAAACAAATATCAAATGATATATCACATCGGTAAACAAATATCAAATGATATTTCACATCGGTAAACGAAGATTCAACGTTAAATTTACATCGGTTCTTGTCCATCTGTTTACAACCTTTGTTCGACGTCCCAATATCAACGTCGATTCATCGTCAGAGTTTCTATCAATTCATTTTAAAAGCAATTTCAACGTCACAATGACAAGGGTGTGCGCACGTTAAAACAACGTCGTGTGCCTGCTGGGCAGAAGGTTACAAAAGAACAACTTCGAACCCAGGGTCTCTTGCCTAAAAAACCCGGAAAGAACCCTGCGAACGAGGTTGACGAAAGAAAGATGCACAAAGATTGCAGATACGTAGTCATTTTATTCAAATAACAAATAAATTATACGGAATAGAAACGGTGAAATTTCATCACCAAACACATCTATGCGTCATGCGTACATCATAAACATTCTTAAAGCTGAAAAATCTCATTGTATAGATACTAGTACAATGTTTTAGCTTGCTCGTCTGTTCTGCTTTCTTCTCTGATTGGATGGGATTTGAACCCACGACCTAACACTGTTTGATGTCATGCTCTACCAGCCTGAGCTACCAATCATCATTGAAGTCAACAAACAAACTGCTGCTGTATCAGATTCACAACTTCTTGAAGTAGTTATGATGTGAAAAAATCTGCATTGACATTATGGTGCTGAAACAAACCATTTCCAAATGTTTTTTCTCAAAGTTTTGCCCGGTTATTGAAAATGTTTATAATTATAAAATGTTTAATCAAGAGGAAATTGAAAGTCAACATTCAGATGTTGAATTTCAATGGCAATCTTCATGGAGATTGCATGCAATTTTTCAATGGAGCCATCTATATTAGTAAGATCTTTAAGTAAGTCAGCCTTTCCAAAGATACGCCATCTCTGAGCCAGCTTTCTTTGTATTTTGTTTCTCTCCTCTTTCAGAATTGTCATCGATGATAATAATTTCTGAGCAGCAGTAATGAGTGACTTGTTAACCATTTCCTGCAAAAACAAAACAGATTATGTAAATGTTACACATGATACATGGCCAAATATTTTAAATAAAATATCAAAAGTTATTTCTAATGTCAACGATTCTTCAGAGCAAAGACAAAAAGAACAACCAAGAAATAGATTTAGCTACCTTGCACTTTTCAAATCCTTCTGTCAGAATTGTGATGTCATGATCTTTCTTCACGATGTATTGAGGATAAGGTTTCATTTTTTCTTTTAATTCTTCGATTTGTTTTAATTTTGGTGGAACTTGTTGTTCTAGTTTTCGTTCCACTTTCCTTGTTTTTGTTCCCAATTTTAAAGATTCGTTCATGATCAATTCAGACCTTCTTTTTTTTTCCTTCAGAATTCTTTTCTTCATTTTTCGCTGTTTCAGTGAAAGCTTTTGAAACATTTGGTGATCTTTCTTGGCTTCGACCATGTTGATATTTCCAAGTGTCCGCGAATGCTGCCTTTTTAACGAACTGGTTTGGGAAATAGGCTCCATCAAGTCTTGGGTAATCACAGATATATCACCTTTTGTTTCCTTGGAATCAAACTCCTTCTTCTCAGCTTGACAAAGATTGAATATATACTCTGGTGAACAATCCATTCTCGCTGGATGATAAGAAAACGTCAGTTGAGATTAAAAACAAAAATAGATAGGCGAGTTGCGGAACACACACAAACACGTTATTTGACGTCAAATTCAACGGGAAGTCAAATGTAGCCTCGATAATCATCCAAAGTCTTGCTCACTCAGAACATTTTTGTATTTAAGCATTTAGGCATTCATCAATGAGAATCTCAATCGAACACAGGATGGCCAAAATAATCAGTGAGTCAATCACCCTTGACCTCATCCATACTCCTTTACTGCCTTTTTTAGGAAGAAATATTTTGCGGATGAAATTTTTGCGATTTTGGCCATTATTCGCAGAAATGTCTTCCACACAGAGTTTTCAAAATTGATCAATCCCAAAAATGTTTTCCAGAACTTGTCTGTGATAACAAAACACTTGATCGATGAACTAAGAAAGAAAGAAATGTTATCGAAAAAAAGTATAAAACAAACACAAAAGAAACATAATCTACTGCTATCCTTGTGACTTCAATTTATAACTTTCACGCTTTGTGTAGAACGTACAAATGTAATTAACTGACACTATTCTCCAAAGAGTATGATAGACTTTCTTTCTAAACGAAATCCACAAGGAAAATGAATGTTTTGTTTCACTTACGTCGCCGTCCTCGTTTTCGTTTCGTTTCGTTGTGTAAACTCCCTAATAAGAAACTTTAATTCGCAAATATTCATTTTGCATTGTTGCAAGAATTTCTTCTTTTTAGGTACAGTGTTGTCCTTTTAGTCGTTGGTATGACTCACCGCTTCAACCGCAGAGCACTCTACCAGGATGCCGATTAAGCAAAAAAATTTTGATTTATAATTTGAATAAATTGTTTTATTTCTTCATTTAAACTGCAATTTTAATACTTCCAAATTTGAGGGAAACAGAAGAAGCAATAACAATCATTTTACATCGAAAAATAACAGAAATATTTCAGACATAATAAATAGCTATTCAATGGAAATAATATATAAAATTTACAAAATACCAATATATATTTTCGATAATTATATTCCCCTCCAAAAAAAACTTTCTTCAACAATACAAAACAGGATTATCATCACAACGAAACCATTCGTAACAAGGATATGTAATCGTAGTTACTATACTCGGCTTCCATCAATTTTCTTCGTGATAAGTTCATCACATTATATGAATGTCTTCGTTGACGGAATTTCGTTTGTCAGTTTCAGATGCACACTTCCGGAAAAATTACATTTACTCTGCTTCGGTTCTCGTTGTATTAACTGACTTTTCTGAAATGTCTTTCAATAGTAAAAAAGTTTGGAAATCTCCTGCTGTCAAACCCAATGTAGAAATCTGAAACAAACAAACAAACAAACAGACAAACCTTTTAAAAAATATTAGAAAACCTTATTTTTAAGCGTTGTACTCCAAAAACGCATTGGAAACTCTTGAAATCTACTTTGAGTTATTCTACAGAAAAATGAAAGTCCAGTCTGTCAGGAAAATCATAAAATCTGAAATGGAAAGTATACCTGATTCTCGTATTCCAACACATCCAAGTGAATTTGTTTACGAATCTTGTTTTCGTCCGAAGTCTCGTTAGTCTTCGTTGTCGTGGTAACAGCAGTTTGCCCACCTGCCGCTACCTTCCGTTGTTGTTTTAATCGTTGCAAACTATCTTCTGTCTTCTTGATGGATGTTAACAGTTCACTAACTGTTGTGTAATAACTGAAACATAACAAAATATGTATCCATTGAAGCGTGGTTTGTTCAGGGTTTGAGCAATGAATCACGTCAATGAAAACAATATTATAATTACTTCGTAGTTATCTCATCAACAGCTTCTTTGATGATTGCTAACTGTCGATCCATTTCCAAAGTATTTGAATTTACCTTGAACTCAACCAGCGGCTGAAAAGCGACACCAACATACGGTGATGGCTGTGTCGGAAGCTAGAAGAACGAAACCAGAAATTACCATCTGTATTGATTCAGTCTGGAAAGAATATTTGACAACATTGTATAATCCAATATTTTCACTGGCGCAACAAAATTTGCAATCCGTGTTTAAAATATATAAATATATACATCTGCGTTTTCATGTGTTACACGCATTTTTCAATGAGACATCTGTGAGACAGAAAACCATGATATGGTGTTGATCATCACGGATGCGTGTAGAACACTATTTATGGATAGAAATATATGCTGTCATATTAGGTGCTATATTAGCAGTAAACTCTTACATCTCGATTAGTTCTTCGATATAGCCTAGGTACATTCTTAACGTTTTCCAGTTGACTACTTCCTTCATTCGACAAACGTGATACAATATTTCGCTGAAGCAGTGTCAAGCTGTCATTTAAACTATCGCAAGAACTGTTCAATGCTTCTAAACAAGAAATTACAAGCGCTAAGTTGGAGTGTGTTTATCTAGCCAAAGAAGAAATTCCTGAATTTGTCTAATCAACAAATTCTTTATGAAAATCATGCGTTAATCCGAATCTCCACTAGGCAGAAAATGTCACGGCGGACGATTTTTTTCTGCCTCGACACATGCGCAGAAGCAACTCATGTTATCGAAGTCACGGCGGAAAACGTAGATGCAAGGAAAAGTAGAAAGGATTTCTACTACTCGCTGTAACAATAAAATTTGCACGCCGTGACATTTTCCTCTTAGTGGAGATTCGGCTTTATAAGAAAAACAATAAAAAAGGAAAATACAGTTCACAGTCAATGAAGCGCCATCTTTGGTACACAAGAATCAGGAATTTAAAAACAAACAAAGGGTTACGAAGAAGGATATGTACCTTTGCATAATCCGATATTTACAGAAGTATTATGAAGACATAAACATATGGTGATCTGTTCTTCAAAGATATCAGTTATCTGAACAAAAACATTGTAGAAATCACACTAACACCCAAAAGAATGCGCTTCCCTCGCTCAAAAGGTACGGTGATTTCACGGTGATGTCAATTATTTTTTTTGTAACAAAATGCAACGGGAAATAGTCGTTCTAATACCGAAAATTCTTTAAAAAATCTCGTCGTTCGTTAACAAACACCGCTTTGGAAAATTTGGAAATTTTGTAGTCAAATCTTTTATCAGTATTCTTTAAGACCTCCGGTTTGAAAATCGGGTTCTTGGCGGTATCATCGAGATAACGAAAGTGAAAGTGCAGATTGGCGTTCTCAAGCCCAGACTTACCTTTTTGATAAAGTACACCAGATCAGCGAGTAATAAAGTCAGCTGTTCAATACTGGTTTCTTTTGCTAGCTTTTCCTAACAATCAAAATAAGATAAAAACTCGTTGAAAAAAACATGAAAAACCATGGTTACGTTTTAACCGACGATTGAGACAAATGCAGGAAGATATTGTCCCGGTTGAATGGGGTATATAATGTCAGGGTGTTTTTTTTGTGCCGATGCTGCATGAGATCCCGTCTCGGTGATATTTGAACGAAAAACCTTCCGTCTCCGTGTTATACGTGGAAAAAAAAAAAGCATCCTGCTTAGATTACATGAAAAGGAGATCTCGGTTAAAGCGGGATGATTTTTATATCAATATAACTCAAATGTGTTTACAGTGTCGAGTTCCCACGTCCCGTCCAGGCTAAGCGGGACAGTTCCTTCCACATAACCACCCCTTTACATCACAAAACGAAACAATCGATGATAAAAGTAAATGTTAATAATCACCTCAGGTTGAACAACTGATTTCAAGAAAATTGTCAGACGACTAATAATCTAAAAAAACATAAACAAATATAACAAACAAATATACATTAGGAAATTATTCGAAACTGATGTGTGTTGGTGTTAACGCCTGTTTAATTCCCTAGTTCTTCCACTCAAAACAATCGAAATGAAAAAAAAAAGGACCTGTAGAGTCAATTTCCAAAAACGTCCATTTAACGCTGGAACATACACCTCATTACTCCAACATTGTAGTACACCTAACCAACAACAGCCAAATATGTTGGTCATGAACAGTTCTAAAGAAACATATTGGTATTTCATCAATTGGCTTCTCTAATCAACTCAATAATAAGTATGTAAGAACAATAATACAGGGGACCTCGATTTAATGAGCTGCGTTTTTTTTATAGAACAGATGGAACCATGTTCAAACCCTAATAATAAAACCTCCTTGGAAGAAGAGCTAAATGCAGACACAAGTTTAAGGTCCCAAAAGAACTTTTCTATAGAAAGGAACCTACGAATAAGAGACACATAAAACAATCTGATTGAAGTAAAACAAGCCATGACAGACAGAAGACTAAAAACGCATTCTCTGTGGTTACTGTAAAAGTCCACAGAAAAAAATAGCTGATTTTTCTAGATGATTCTGACATTCTAGTGACAAGAACAACCAAGTGTAAACAACATACCTGACGGCGAGGGCTCAAACGGAACATCAACACACATTTCAATTTTAGAGCCTATTTCTTGGAATCTATGGAAATTAAATACTAAATATAAGATCAGAGTATATAAAATGGTACGACTACCTTATTCGGATGTGGAATTACCATAAATAGAATTAGACGTACCTTATTTGGAAATAAACTGGAAGACTCCATTTAATCATAAATGAATGATAAGACTCGTGTTTCCTCAAGTGGTTAAAACTTGCAGCTGACGTACAGTGGTTCTCAAAGTCTTGCACAAAATTCATCATTACTTTGTAACGCTAAAACGATTTGCTATAAATTTTAATATTTTTTTATAAGGAAGAGTTATCTATCATGCCGTAACGAGGTTGCATTTTTACCTTAAGAAACAAGTCTGGATTTCCGGGAGAGAATAACAGCGGCAACTTCTCTTCCAATGCTTGCGCCAGTTCCACCCAAACACTGTTAACCAAGAAATCAAAACCTTTGACGGTTTGTTCTTTTGTATCATAAACTAACTCTTTCCTCTTCTGCAATTCGTCAGATGTCAATTCAAGCAATATATTACAGTTTTCATCTATAAATCGAAGGATTTGATCGCATAACGCTTTCGTGCCATGCTCACTGTGATACTGATCGTTGATCACATCTTCGGTGAACGGTTTAACAACAAGGTGACGAAACAGCTCCTCGGCATGCGAAACTTTGTCAATTAATGCGTATGTCCTTAAACAACGTAGAATCAAGTCCTGTTGTTTCCTGGCAATGCCCTGTTCAAATGTTGATTCGAGGTTTTCTTGTAACTTTGAGGTGATTAAAGATACTCTCTAAAAACGTGAAGGAATAAGCATAAAGTAGTGTGAACGAATCGCAGTTTTGCAACAAGAAAAGACAAGAAGCATTCCTCCCTCTTTCTACCCCCGAAAAAATAGCCTACAAGTACCAACAATAGGGAAAGAACACTCCATTGCAACACAAAATATAACTTACAGGTCGAATTGATTCGATAATAGGGTGCCCTTTACTTTGAAGGACATAAAACTGTAACTGGTTAAATTCACCAGCAATTCGCTCCAGAAAATGACCAGGATGGCTTCAATAAAAGAAAACAATCAAGTAAAGAATAAATAAAAAAAACAAAAACAAACAAACACAAGGTTATTTACCGAACCCAATTTGTTGAATTTGAAAGTTTACAAAGTTCCAATTTGTCGAAATCAAATTGTTGACAATTCGCTCAATTTATTTTAAAACGTCAACACAACATAACGCGATTGGTTAAACTCATTTCGCTACAATTTTTGAGAAGCTGATTGGTTGACGTTACTTTTGAAAAATTGAAATCGACATTATGAAATATGTCGAACCCTATAAATTGAATTGAAAATCTGTTCGATTTCGACAAATACCACGCGCCAAAAGGAGCTTATTACCATCGTATCAAATATGATACTATGAAATGAAATTTGGGCAAAATCTTCAAAAGTCTCTGTGGAGGAGTGTTTTTTTTAATTGAAACAGCAGACGACATTGCTTGCCATTCCTATAGAAAACACTCCTCCGTAGAGACTTTTTGAAGATTTTGCCACTGGGAGGTGACTAATTATATTCCTACCAACACGAATTTATCATGAAGAGCAACGATTAAAATGAAACTAACGAAATAAAATACTAAAAAACAATATGATAGTATCCTCATTTCGAATTTTTTTTTGAACAAACTAATCGACTATTATATTATCAGTTTGTTGTTTTATAAAACTTCGGTCTAACCCAGTGGGCACAGTGACGTCCCATGGACTTAAAAACTGGATCCGTTGTCGGCTGAATTTCAGTTTGCTGAGAAGCCAGCTGCTATGTCTTCGTGGATCAAGGTCACCGAAGAAATTATTCACTGAGCAGGACGACATCAATTTGATCACCACTGAATGTCAGTTAAAATGTTAAAACGAAAAGAAAATTTCGTATGATGTGATTGGGAAGTAATTGTTTGTATTTATCTTGATCTGGCTGCTCCGCCAAAAAGTTAATTAAAAACAAAAATAAAAATGGACGTTCAGTTTAGACGTCCCGGGGACGTCGAAAGTGAAGTCTAATCCGTGCGCTCAAATAGGATGTCCAACAGGGACTTGAAGAGGACGTCCCCAGTGGTACGAGGACGAGAGGACGTCTGAAGGACGGATGCGTGCCCACTGGGAAAGGTCAAGACCAGGTTTGACTCGATTAGCAAAATCTGTGCCTCTGTTTAATAACAAAAGTTTCTGCCTGCAAACTGCAAACCTCGCGAAAAATAAAGATTGCAGGGAAAGAACTCATCGCTTCCTTAACCAATTTAGTGAAGGCTGCGGCGGAACAAAGACCTTACAAGCAAAGTAATCAATACGATACCTATATACGTTCATAAAAACAATGGATAGTTTTATATCCATAACAAAATCCTATATTTAACATATTAAGTGTTTAAAATCACGTAACACATCAACCATTTTTTTGTGTTGTTTTATAATTATCAAAATAGAATTATAATGCTGGTTGATAGTATTATAATCAATCGAAAGTTTAAAATAAACAAGCATAGAAATAATGCTCCTTTTGGTTCGCGATAGACAAATTTAATTCGATTATTTGATCGTGTATCGTCCGCTTTATTGAGCGAATCTTAACAACTAAGCAGAGGAAATAAAATAAAAAATCAATAATTAATTCCCTGAATTTAAAAAAACAACCCAAAAAACAGTTTTCAAGGTTTTCCAGATTTTCAAGGTACGCTTAAACAATCCCAGTGGGCAAAATCTTCAAAAAGTCTCGGCGGAGGAGTGTTTTCTATAGGAATAGCAAGCAAATCGCCTGCTGTTTCAATAAAAAACACTCCTCCACAGAGACTTTTTGAAGATTTTACCCACTGGGATCAAACTAACATTGTATAGCAATTACAGTTTGAACAAAATAAGTTCACAATTTGTATTTACCTATCTTCATTCATGAAAATTTCCATGTCCGGTGATTTAGGGTCAGCAGTTAATATTTTCTCAATCTTCTCCACAGAATGGATGACATTTATCAAATGATGTAACCGAGTCTAAAACAAACGCAGTAAATAAGTCATTATTTTCGTTTTCAACCATTTGATGGTCCATAATAAATAAATACTGACAACTCAGCTATTTGAAGCTTTCAAAATCAACCTGAACAAAAACCCTAATTGTATTCAACGAGATTTGTATTCAACGAGATTTGTATTCAGGGAGATTTGTATTCAGCGAGATTTGTACTCATCATCAATTTAGTCCAAATACACCTACCACTTAACCTGATTCATGAAGCTTTGAAAAAGTACAATTGAGTACAATTGAATTCAAACAAACCTTGAAACTTTGAAAAAACGTTCTTGCTTTATATACCTTTTTATCACGAATAAGTTTTCGTTGAGCTAACTTCTTTTCCAGTTTGCTCAAAGCATCAACTATATCTTCCTTTACACTCTACAATAGAAAATCTGCAAGTACAGAACGTAATATTACGTAGATTATCAGAAATCGGATTATCGGGTCTTTCTTCATTTATTACTACACACCAGACATTAAGGAGATAATAAAATAATTCTATACATCGTTCTATTAAATTTCTATTTTATCTCCTTAATGTCTGTGTACAGTAATAAATTAAGAAAGAGCCGAAAGATTGGATTTCGTAGTAAAACTGGAAACATAGTTGTTTCTTGCTATAGGCCGAGATCTGTTGAGAGTGTTTTCCATAGGTGTGGCAAGCAATATCGGCCGCTTTTTCAATAAAAAAACACTCCTCCAAAGAGACTGTTTGAAGATTTACCCACTGAGATGTTATGAATAACAAAAACAAAAGAATAGCGTACATTGACCTCTTCTTTCAGTTGACCAAGAGGGAGACTAAGATTTTCAATTGTCTTCTCAGTACCAATCTGTTTGTAAGAGTAGAACTCCTGGTTAAACTATGAATGTACCAATAATGTTTCTTCTTAACTCCACACAGAAAACTAAGTATATATATACACACAAGAAAATGTTTCATTCATATAAGCATGTGTTGGTCGGAAACTATAATCTTTACTTACTAGATTGGACGATAAACTAACAAAATCTGCATAATCACGATTGATCAATTCGATCAGAGCCAGTTGTATGTTTTTGTAGTGTGTTTCAAGATCTTCCCGCAATGTGTTCATTGTAACAAGGTCTTTACATCGTGTTACAAATTTATCCACGCTAAAGTTTGGATCAAGGAATTCATCTTCTTTGAAACAAAGATTACCAGATGAAGATAATTTATTCATTGTGACTATATAACTATTTATGTAGATAACTAGGTAAAATGATTATTAACGTTAACGTTAACATACATCATGGGGACAAGTTGTCCGCTATGAGGAAGTGCTTGTAAAGCAGATATTTCCAGGGTGGTAACTTGATACTTTTAGCAAAAATAAATGGTAAGTTCACTAGACCACAAGGTAAAACTTCAAAATACCAATATTTACATGTTTTTGAACACCTTAATGGCACCTTAATAGCTGCTAAAAAAAACACAAGAAACAAAACATACAGCCTTTCAATTCACTTTACATCACTATAAGAAGCTCAAACCCGAAGAAACTCAAAGGCTGCATTGATCAGACTATGTAGTCATGTAACTAACATACACTAACAGATGTAAACCATAACTACAGTTCCAGAAGGAAAAAGTCATTACCTGAAAATCTTACTATTAAGTTCAAGATGATTGCTGAGCAATAATACAAGATCGACACAAAAAATCAAATGAAAAAAAAAACTAAATTTTTCGCAGAAGTAAAATACTTATTGCAAAGAAATAGTTACAACTCTCCTATTGGAAAATTTCATTTAGAATACTGGAATATTATATATAAAATTTTAACATAAAATATATAAAACTGGAATATTATATATAAAATTTAGACTACTAAAACAGTTGTATTTCCAGCTGTAATAAACTTTTCCTGGTATTTTAAGGTATTTTCTGTTTTTTTTTCCAGGAACAGTGACCACCCTGGTTTGAACTTAAAGGAGAAAAAAGCATCTGTTTCTGTAAAAAGTGTCTGCTAGGGTGTTCGTTGGAGAGAGGTTCGACTGGAAAAACAAAATAAATCATATATATAATGCTCAATTTCCTTTTTAAGAATCACCAAAAATTAGAAAACATATTTTTTCCTAAATTATAGATATTATAAAATCTTCCACGTAAACAGGAAATCAAATACATATCTAATAATACAAATAATACAGTCGCACAAAATTGAACACAATAATCATAATTTATCATTCTTTTTCACAATTTCACAATAAACACTTATACCTCCACATCATACAATCACTTGTGTATGCAAAACATTATTTGTGTCACTAAAGTTTAATAAACAGCTTTGTAATTAATTCAAACTTCATCAACAAGAGAAATAAGAAGAAGCTTAGGGTTTTTTTGTTGTATCTTTTTTTCAACAACATGAAGAGTAACAACAATATATTGCAAGTGGTTGCACATGTCAGAAGATATTGTTCAAATACTTGAAACTTGATTCACTTGAATGTGAGCAGAATCTGGTTCATCAGTTCAGAATCTGTATCAGAGATTAGCAATGTTCTAATACTTCTGAATAATTGATCAATTTAAAAACACGTGAAAACAAGCTTACTGGTAGGACCAATCGGTGGGGAATGTTTATTTTGTTCAGATTTCAGATTTCTTTATTATTAACTCCTCTACGGTTTCATCTTTGATGTGAGGAAACACTTGGCAGATATTCAATTTGAATACAATGACAATTCAGAAATACAAAAGGAAGTTGAACAAGTATCACATCAACTACGTCATCATGATTTTCCTGTTAAACTACCCTTCCAGAACGAATGTTACAATTTGAACCCCAACAAAGAGAATTGATTGGAACAAACGACTTGCTGTTAACAAACAAGTATCACCAATATCATAGAGTAAGAGCTGAGAGGGCAATTCAAACGACTAAAGGTTAAGAAGCAAATTTTTCTAACTTTTAAAGTCCCGAGGGTATAAACGAAAGAATTATGACAACCGGCTGAAGCTGTCTAGCCAATACCACTTCTTTAAGACAGGGACATTCTTGATTAAGAAGGGGAGCAATGTGCAAGAATGTCTTGGGCAATAATGGATGACAATGCGATATTTATTTATTTATATTTACTCATGCATTTATTTTCTAGAATGGTTGGGTGGTATTTTATGATTATAGCATAAACTTCTTGTCAAAAAAGAAAAGAAAAAGGGAAAAAAGAATTATAAAAAACCCTGACAAAACAAAACAAATTAAAAAAAAAAAAAAAAAAAAGAAAGAAAAGAAAAGAAAAGAAACTATAGGACTGAAATTATAGGACTGCCAGAGTTTTGATCATGCATTTTCTTTTTTAATAATTCAAGAAGAAACACTCACAATGATGTACCTTATCTTCATCTACCGGTTGTAAAGGTTTTAGTGTATGTCCATGTGTTAGTTGCGTCACTAACAACAATGAACATCAAAACAACAATCCGAACTACGAACAAACCATGCAGCTTAATTTGGTTTGGAAATGAAACAATTCTCTTATCTGAACCCTATCAAGACGTAATGGTGTTTGGAACCACCCACTGGACGAGATCTTACACTCACTCAAATCAAAAAGCCGACGCCGCTACTTTGGATCCTCAGCGGGAAAATGCAATGACAGTTGTGCAACACCTCTTGATATTGTTTGCATCGTGGACCCAACACATTTCCGTAACAGCATCGTATACATCATCCGAAATTTTAAAGCAAATAACTCAGGCATAGGCTAACTCAGGGGTAATTGGTTCGAAGAGCAAGCAAGTACCACTGGAAAACCAACCTATATGCTCTGGGAGAAAGAGCCCCTATCAGAACGATTTACAGAGATCCTAAACCTATTACCTAAAGTGTATCAACAGCCAAACATACGAAGAGGAATTGGAGAAGAATCCTGGCCTTCAACAATTGGAGACACAATTACACCCAAACAAACTGGAAACGTTGAAGAAGCAGATCCTCCACCAATGCTTCGTAAGAGAAAACAGGTCTATCGACAATGACCGTTTAATGCAGCCAAGAAGCTTTGGAAACATTGTGAAGGTGTTGTGAAGGTGTAACTGAAAATGAGGGACCTGGTCTTGAGGAAAGTGACATTGGATACCAATGTTTACAATGCCAGGGTATAACAACTGCAGATGATGAAACACAGACAGTAAAAAGATATCAGTTAACTAAAAAAAAAAAGAAGTGTTTTTGATGGACCAATTGCGCACAAAAAAAACACATGTTAATCAAATGGGTCCAAAACAGAAAAGACTCGATGAAACTTTACCATCTTTGAGGGTAAAAAGACAAGCACACCATGGTAATTTATTCATTGGTAATCACTGCAAGATAATCCTACTATAAATATGAACTATTTTGTGATGTGTTGGAAGATATACCTGAAGAGAAAAAAAAAGTGTTTGAAACCGTAGGCTTTCTGTCCGTGGAAGAAGGGGAAAGTCTACATGCTGCTTTTAATATGGAAAATAGACAGTTGATTTGAGTCCAACTTTTCCAATGATGGGTCTGTGGAATATACGAAAACGACTTGCAACTATTCCAAAAACGTTTTCAACAACCCTTCGAGGACGTGACAGTCGATAATTAAATACTTGTTTATCAACTGATAAATTCTGAGAAGGATATGGTTTCATCATATGGGGTTTTAAACCAAAGGCGTCGTCCCCAACAAATACAAACGGAAGCATACGCGGAGAGTCTTGTTACTTGGCTTCGGAGGGAATATTCAGGAAACCATTCTCAATAGCATAGTGACTATTAGCATACACATTTCCATCGCTTTGTCTGCTTACTATCGTCAATATCCACCAACACAAATTTATACGCAGCATCACAAATTGCCATCAGAACAATGCTGTGTTTTCTTGTAGTTAAAAAAAGACGATCTTGCAGGTGCCTGCATGACGATGTGCTTGCCATTGATAGCACTGATTGCATTTGGAAAATTCCATCTACTTTCAAAGTCTGATGCAATTTGTTTCCAGTCCTTCTCAGTTTCAAGTTAACCTTTCTCAATCAAGGTATCCATCCCATGGTACTTGGCAGGTTTCACTTATTATTCTCCCAACTACAGCTGGACTCATGTGAAAATTTGAAACTAGAGTAATCTGTGCATCTCCTGTAACTATGTATCGCATAGTCAAATACAATCTTTCACAGGGACAAATTGGCTCCTCGCATTTTTGTTTCTTCTTTCTGTAACAATGGCCCTGTCCATGAAAGAAGAGTTTCAAAAGCCGTATTCAGTATAATTGAAAAAACAATTCTCGATTGTACAACTTTAAATCTTTTACCAGAAGATGGTATTCACCCTTGGCTTTACGCTCCTGATATAGGCGTTGTACCCAAAATCTCTTTTTGTATTTCTCTTTTTGTATTTTTCTTTTCTTTTCTTACGTTTCCAAAGTAATAACAACTTTATAACAAAGAGTTTCCATAACAGAAATAAATGTTTTGATTTTGGCACACTTTCGTAGTGCTAGTGGAAATAAATTTTTTTACTGTGACTGTTTTTGCGGCGAAAAAAGTCACTTCACGCAAATAAATCCACCTAGTGGAAAACCGGCTGAAGCCAGGGTAGAGAATCTCAGTTTTTCCAATTATATTTCTGAATGAAACAGCCGTGTCCCGGAAAAAATGGTAAGTTTAAGCAATGATGCATTATATGAGGTGGTTTGAGTAAAAGGTGATTTTATCTATAGATAATATCTATAATACCTATATTATCTATAATAATGTAATATATCTATTATTTATTATCATCTATGAAGTCTATTATCTGTAATATAGATAATGTATTTGGTAATCTATAATTATAGATAATAAAATATTACCTATAATGTTTATTACTTTATAGGTAAAACCTATTATATAGATACACGTTATAGGTAATTCATATCTTAACATAGATTATAGGTAAAAATTATAGATAATATAGGTATATCTATAAATTTCATGTTGGTTTATTCCCTTGGACAGTCACAAATATTACTACAAGAATATTGTAGGATAGAGTAAAACAAAATGGTTGGGTTAGCTAGAGATCATCTTATGTTAGCTTGCGATGACAATTTGGAATGACGACGTGGAATTCCATCTTTTATATGATACCAATTACTCCTGAAACGGTTACCCTTATTGGAATTACGAAAGGTTTGAACTAGAGGATTTAAATGATGCTGAAACATGGGGAAGAATTCAGGTTTTTAAAAAACGATTTTCATCGATTGAGGGACCTTTTAAGTAAACTGGTAAGGACAAATCACCAAAACTTCTCTGCAAAGCAAAACTTCTTGCTCAACGTTCCAGTTTTGCCGTTGCTTCGTAGCCATAGTTTTAATTTAACTTATTTTATTACCTTTATTTGCCTACCTTTTTCTTTTAAACTGATATAAACACGGGAGTTAAACTACTTATTTGAAAGTTTCATTTCATAAATTATTCATATCTTGCAGGTTTTACAAGTGGCAGTAAGAAACAAGATTTCTAAAGCCAATGGGATTTCCTCTGTCCCTTATCAGAAGAAATCAATTGTTTTCTTATCACCCCCTCTGGATAACGCTTCATTGCTTAATAATAGCTAATAGGTGTCAAAAACTGGAGTTTTCAACTGATTTTCTTTTTTTCATGAAGAATGTTAGCAAATCGGAGAACAAAAGACACATTGTCATTTTATTTTGATAAAGATAATCCATACAGTATAGCCGAAAGAAACTTCACATTTCCACATAAGATTATTAGCTGTCACTATCAAATCGTGTTGAAGACAATGACTTCATGTAACAGATAAAACTTTACACAAAAATCTTTTGCATTTTCATGTAAAAATTCATTCCATCGCAGGTGCGTAAATTTCTTTCAGGCTATACTGTATATATACCAAATATATACCTTAATGTGGTAAGAAAATTTCACGTGTTCTCAAAATTTAATACTTGTGAACGAAAGAAAACTTTTTGCCTCACTGTCTGTCAACGTATGCATGGTAATATTAAATTTAAAAAAAATATGAAGACTAATTATTTGTGAAATTCACAAAATTAAATTCCTGGGAAAAGTTTATTTTATCTCGATTTGCGAAATTAAATTTGCACGAAAACTGCTACTATGGATCAGAAACTTTCTGGCATCGAACTTTCATGAATAAATTTATAGCAATTTATGAAACTTAACAACCTTGAACCCAACACTTTCTTTGGTTTTTAAGACATCACATATCAAAACAGACACAAGACCTAAAAAATTAGGATGATAATCCAAAGTTTCTACATGAATATAAAGTTATAAGGTTTTTTGAAAATCAGCTTATGGTATGCACTTTGTGATCCTAAAATAGCAGTTAGAGAATACTTGGCTTAGTTGCAGTGGTCTATTTTTAGTTTCAAATTTTATATTAAACCTTTTATTTTCTGTTTGTTTATTCCCATTTGTTATTATTTCATCATTTGTTTTCATTTTTTCAGATCTTAGGACGCTCATGGGGCATGAGTGGGATGAATTCAAAAACATCCTACAAGCTCACCCGTCCATCGTACCGTACCGAATCGACCCCAAATTGTGTAAAATTCATTGTTTCATGTTGGGACCATGGTGTTCATGAACGTTCAGAAGTTTTTTTGGCCACCAACAGCGTGCAATGGTGAAATTGTTAAAATATATAGCCAAAACAAGCCATAACAGACCGTTTTAGCGTATGTAACAGATGTGTAACATAACTTACGAAATCGCCCCCAAATTGTGTGAAATTCATTGTTTCATGTTGGGACCATGGTTTATATATGTCTTTCTTCCAAGGGGCATTGATCTTCGCTACATTGTTTATTTGTTTTCTTCGCGTGAGTATTGTAAGTGAGAACCTAGCAATCATCTTCTGTGTCCTTCATTAATCGTCAAAAATGTTGTTATTTATTTTGTTGTTTATTATTTACACAGTGCTTTAAATCGTTTTATGAAGTGCAGAAAAGAATATATGATATTATCTCAGGACGAAAATTTCGAACTACAACTACAAGCAGCAACTATTTTGGCAAAGATATAAAAACTTATATATGAAAAACAGTTATGTAACTGATATATGGTATATGTATATGTATACCTGTATAAACACTATCAAATAATAATAATAACTTTTGGGAGATTAAAGATCATTTATTGCAGATTTTTTTTACAAATCAATTTTCAGGTTAAATTGAAAAAAACATCACATTAATTCTTCCCACTAAAATTTCTGAAGATACTTGTGAAAATGGCTTTGAAATTCATTAGTAGACCTGAGATTGTATAATTTATTTTTTAGGTCCTTTGTTGGTGGCATCATCTCTGGTATTATCTGCTGCCAGAACTCCTCTGTTTCATCAGACCTCAAAACCTGACCTTGTCAGACTTAATTGGACTTGTCCGAAGTCTTTGAACTTGTCGGCCTTATTTGAACTTGACCAGATTTTTTACTATCCGATATTTCAAAAAAATGATTTCCCTTGTTCAATTTTGTATAGCCATCTTTGTTACGTGAGAAGTATATTTTCTTGAGTTTTCCTCATATATTCTTCAGTTTTTACTTTGACCCAGATTTTGTTACATTTATAATTATAATTGTACTATTATAAACGTTTTTTTATAATAAATTGAGTTCATAATATACATGAATAAATAGTTGTATTCAATACTTCAATATGAGAACTTCAGGTTGAAAATCGTTAACCGCAAACCAGAAACCGCTGATTTTAAAATGGAAACGACAATTATAAGGGATATCAGATTCGGAATAGAATTCTTCGTTTGACCCAAATTTTCTTTCTAAAATGTACTTCTTGCCCCCGTAGGAGAAAGGTTGTGAAATTTAGAAAATACACGCGGAATGTTATCTGAACTGTTTTAGGTATAGGGTCCTTCATAATGTGTACTACTTTTCTGGTATGCCCAACTGCGCTGACCTTCAGGCCCCAGGCTCTCTTGTTATTATTTAGAAAAGTAATTCTCATATAAATGGCCCTGTTATGTCTGATATTTTTAAAGATAGAGAGAAAAGTAAAGAGAAAGTTAGTGGTTAAGTTCAACAGGCTCTAAAAAAAAGGTAAATCATTGGATTGAAGAATCATTTTGGATATTGGATAAAGCATCGTCGTGTTTTAGAGGAATTGGTGACATCGAATGTAAAGCGTCATTGCAGAAATATATTATATATTATAACATATGTTATGTATATGTATGACGAACCTGGCGATGGTAAGTCCACTACTAGTAGGGATCAAAAATAAGTACACCCCACAAAAATCTAAAAATCTTCAAATATCTATTTATCATCGCTCTTTTAGTTATCTGCTCAAGAAGTTAAAATATCTATTTATCACCGCTCTTTTAGTTATCTGGTCAATAAGTAAAAATATCTATTTATCATCGCTATTTTAGTTATCTGATCAAGAAGTTAAAATATCTATTTATCATCGCTCTTTTAGTTATCTGCTCAAGAAGTTAAAATATCTATTTATCATCGCTCTTTTAGTTATCTGCTCAAGAAGTTAAAATATCTATTTATCACCGCTCTTTTAGTATCTGCGCAGCTAGTTAAAATAATGTAAAAATTCTCGCTAAATAATGTAATGAATTTTTGATAAATAAAAATTGGGAATTTCCCTTTTTTTTAAAAATTTAAAAAATAAAAATTTTTTTTAAAAATTTGTCCATGAATATTTTAACCCTTCTTCGGGGTATGTACTTATAATAAAAAAGATGACCACTCATTTCTCTCCCATGTATAATAAAAGAGAAATGAATCTTACTATGAATCAATTACGCAATTATGGTAAGTTCCTTGGAATCCGTGGTTTATGGCGGAAAAACAAGGAACAATTGAAAGAGCATTTATTTAATGCTTTTTTTCAAGAAGTGAATGACAGAATGTTACGCAATCCGGACAAGGATCCTGAAAAAGCACATCAAGAAGCTGAAATGGCATTACGATCAAAAAAATTGACACAAGAAAAGACGTGGAGAAGATTAAAAGAAGAAGCAAGAATTGCCAATATTCCAATTAACAGACGATCAACAAAGACTGGAATTGAAAGTCAACTGGTACATCGGAAAGAAAAAGAACTTCATAGCAAGTACCGAAAAAGGAGAGCCAAAAAAGGCTTTTTGCAGCGTTTTCAAAACCTTGTAACCCACATGGAATTGAATGAAGAAGGAGAACGAATTAAAAGCTTCAAAATCACTGGAAATTTAAACAACATTGGCACAAGACTGATCATGGATAAAATTACGCCTCATATTGAAATGAGAACGAAGGTAATCTACTCTTTTAAAGTGACAATTTATCGTGGAAATGACAGATTACAGCAAGACAATACAAGGACCACCTGGATTATTTACAAGTCTTGAAGAAATCAAAGCTTATATCGAAGATTGTGAACAAAAAAGATTGGATTTGGAAAATGTCGAAGTTTGGTCAAAAGCTTACATGCCTGCTGAACAAACAACTCAAGTGAAGGGTAATCACATGGGAAAGGTGGTATTTAAAACAGTTCATATCAAATTGATAACATCAAACGAACCTTTGATGGGTTGTGGGCCATTACCAGAATGGTTAGCAAAGAAACGATGCATTTTTAGTCTCGACAAGCATGATGACAACTTATGTGTTTGGAGGTGTCTTGCGATTTTTAAACGTCTTCAAGCTGGTTGAACGAATCAAGTTGAAAAAAGAACATGTGAATCTGCATTAAAACTGTCTCATAAATATTATGGAGATAATAAGTTGTCAAAACAACAGATCCGAGCAACAAAATGCTTTATGAGCCAAAAGAAAACAAGAAAGATGTTTGGAGGTTAGTTTATGGAAAAATTCAATTTAAAAAGGATTTGCCAACAATCAGTATTGGATTATTTGAGGGTCACTGCTTTTACATTAAAGATCTCGATGTTTTATATCAAAAATGGGAATGTAAAGGATGCAAACAGATATTTAAACAGAGCATCAACTTAACCAGACACTTGAAAGAAGATCATTGTAATGGAGGTAAAACCAAAGTAATTTGTCCTGGGAATAAATTCAAACGAAGAATGAATTCATCTGAGAAGATATTTTATGGTGGAGATACAGGCTTTAGTTATACTGCTTGTCAGCGGATTGAAGCAGAGAGTGAAATGAGTGGAAAGCATATTCATCATAAATTGTGCGGTCATGGAGGTGAAAGGAGCATTCCTTGTAAATACACTAATCCTGATGGGACAGAAGGAAGTGTTAGATTTTATGTTGATGGATATGAACCTGAAACAAACACTGTTTATGAATATAATGGTTGTCATTGGCACGGTCACAGATGCATTAAAGAACGTTCAAGAAGGCAAGAAAAAAATTATTGTGACACGTTGAAGAAAGAAAGCTTGATTAGAAAAAATGGTTATAATTTGGTGTCAGTTTGGGAATGTGAAGAGAAACCATTGAAGCAAATGTATTTTGACTGGGAATTTACGCCTTATCCTGATTATATTGTCATTGATTTTGAAGCAAGAATGATACCTCTTGATTCACAACAAACTCCCGATCTCAAATTTATATATGGTCAGGTCCCTTACAGTGCGGCTATCTACGACACATGTTCTAAAAAAGTCGAGTTTGTTGAAAATGCTGATCCAAAAGAGTTGATTGCAGAATTTTTTAAAGTCTTACGTTGGAAGAGAGAAGACATTGTCAAAAATGTTATGGCAAAAATACCATATCCTTCAGATTTTAAATTTTTGCCTCCGAATATTCGTCAAAAATGGAAAGAATGGGTTAACCAAGTTCCAGTGTTTAGTTTCAACGGCAAAAAATAAGACTTGAATTTGATTAAAGAGGATCTTGTCAAAAATATTGGTGTCGATGAAAAAGGCAATCTACAAACTGTTAAAGTAGCTAAAAAAGATAACAGTTACATGTTTTTACGATCACCTGAATTTTTGTTTTTGGATGTGTTGAACTACATTGCACCTGGGCAAAGCCTCGATGTTTGGCTTACTACGACAAGCGGTATGTTTTGGAAGATGGTATTCACACTCGGCCGTTATGGTGAAACCCCGTTAAACCATGGATGTTTTAATCGACCACACAACAAATCACACAGAAAATCATTCTGAATTGCGAGTTTGAGAAATCATTGATGCGTAATTAGAGCAGTGAATACATGAAAAAAAAATTTTTTTATGAGCGAAGAAAAAAAAAAAGATGAGGTGTGGAATATGCGGCGAACAGATGACTTTAAGAAGGTCGGAAGCGATACGTGACAAAAACGGGAAGGAGGTTGGAAAGACGATGTTTTATATTTGTAAAAACCAACACATTTCCCAAGTTCCAATGAAGAAATAACGATGAGAACAAAAGGGTTGTTTTAACAACCCGCAAATTTATAAAAAACATTTGTTGGCAACATTATAAGTTTAACAAGCACAAAAAGAAAAGACATGATCATTGAATTATTACTTTGTTTAATTTTAATAGTGTTGATCTATTTAATAATTATCATTCCATTTAAGTTTCCTCTTATAATAAAAAGAATGACACAATTTGAAACATTTTTAGATCAAGTTGATACACCATCTCTTCTTGATAAAAAACGTGATGTTTTAAAGCAAAATTTAAGTCAAATTAACACTGGTAAAAAACAGTGGACGTCTGAAATGATTGATAAAGCAACTGAAAAACAAGTTGAAGGTTTGCTAAAAAAATACAAGAACCTGAAATAATTGAAAAAGACTTGATGTCAAAAATGTCAGGTGTTGATAATTTTCAAAGGATGATGAAAGATATAAATTCAAACTTTCTGATTCAAAACACAACATCAGAACTCAGAGACAGAGTCTGCCGGAAAGGGAAGGTCTAGTGGAGCGGCTAGATTGGAACTGGATGGTGCCGTCCGCTCCCGGTATTCACCACATGTGCCAACCATTGTCGGTAAAAAAGTCTACATCTACGGGTAGAGCTCAGAGCTGGTGGACTTGAGAAGCCAGGGTGGAGTGCCGGTTAGATTGTAGACACACATAAAAAAAACCCTCTAGGGAATAGCAACAATAACAACAAAAAAAACCCTAGAGGGTTCTCCTGAGAGAACAGGAGTTTTGTTGTCTTATGTGAGGACTATGAAAGAAATGTATGAAATACTAACTATCTCTATTTTACTTTTAATATTTTTTAGATTTTTTCAAATTATAATTTTTTTAATTTTAATATTTTTTTTATTTTTTCATTATATAATAAAAGCAGTCATGGATGTAGAGATTGATAAATTTATGCAATCAATTGATGATAGCCAAAGACCTACGCCCGACGAAGTTGATACACCAGCAGAAGCTCAGAAAAGAGCAGAACTAACACGTGCTATACAAAATGGTGAACATTTTGAAGGAAAAACACCTTGGACAGTAGAAAGATTGCGTAAAGCGAGTGATAGAACTATAGAACGACTTTATATAAAAAGACAACATCGTATTGCACGCGGAGCGGTACACGGCCAAAGGCCTACGCCCAGCGAAGGTGCAAATGATTTTCCCTCTAAACTGTCTAATTTTATAGGTGTTAAAGATTTAAAATCAATGATGATGATGATTGATAAAAACCCTCTAACCTCTAACCCATTAACAAATTATATGACTGATTTAATTCCAAACGATTCACCTATAGATAGTATAGGTTCAGCTATATACTCTAATTTTCGTAATTTTCTTATTCCAATTGGTTACGCTGCGATTATTTTTACCAACCTCGATTGGGTAAAATTTGCAAAACTTGCGGATGAACAACAGCGAATTAAAATAAATGAGCGGCGAAGAGAAGAAAATAATAAAAACGAAGAACGAGGGTCGAATAGCATCGGGGAAGAAGTTAGCGGAATGGAATCGTAGGAAGAAGTTAGAACTTAACGCAGCTGCGCAAGTACCTAATCAAATACCTATGCAAGTACCTAACGCAGCCGCGCAAGTACCTAATCAAGTACCTTTCAACTCATATCAAATCATAGGTGGTGGTGGAATTTTAGTAATATTTGTAATAGCTGGTTTTGTATATTTTAAGAGTCGAAATGCAGATCCCGACAGAGCGAATGCGCTGAGACCAACAGAGCGATATGAAAACTTCAAAATAGATGATCGATTTGGAGGTAAAATCACAATACAAAAAAAAATATATTAAAATTAATATTTTATACTTTTTTCAGTAACCATTATCATTCAAGTTACTGAAAGAATATGATATCCTCTAGGATGCTCCAATCGTATATATAAGCAAACATGTTTTCCACTTTTCCAACGTTTCTGTATGGTTATCCAATCATCATCATTTATAACATTAGTTTCTTCATCAATCAACTTCATATCACTCTTTTCCTTTGGATACCAAGAAAAAAGCATTTTTACTTGTCTTCTAATATCCTTTGGAACAGCTGTGTAAACTTGTGTGAGGAACCAGAGACTATGTTTTTTATGACGTCCCGAGATAGCTAAATTTACCAATACATTTCTTTTTTCATTAAGTACCTTATCTGCAATACAATCATCAATGATGAATAGTGTCTCTTTGTTTTGAAAGATATTTGAGAATTTCTCAATCCATTCAAACAATCCTATTGTTGGTGTAGGGTTAATTAGAAAAATATCATCTTCTTCCCATAATGGTGTACATGTTTTATAAGCATCATTCCATTGAATAGTGGGACATATTATTATTATATATTCAAAATGATGTTTGAATTTGGTTTGTATTAGATTTAATACCAACTCAGTCTTTCCACATCCAGTGGGTCCAGAGAAAATTGCTGTACAAGGTTCTATTACATAATCCATTTATTTATGATCCAGTATTTTCAAATCTTCCATTTTTAAAGTTGGTTTGACTATCTTTCAAAACATAGAGGTAACAATCGATATCTCCTGCAGTTTCTGCCTTTTTCGTGATCGCTAATGTCACCCCAACACTCATGTTATTTATTTCTCTACCGGTACCATGCAACTTATTATCAGGTGTGGTTCTGAAATCAACGAACAATGAATAGCTTGTATTGTAAAATTGTGCTGGTGATATACTCGTATTCTCATCACCACTAAAATATCTCCAAGAATTTTCAAACATATCTTTTGGATATAAACCCTCTGTATAGAGTTGATTTGGTTGACCATCTATCGTGATGTTTACTTTTGATATTTTCGGATTGTAGAACTTTTCGTTATCAAAAGCGTAAGACTTTCGATTATTAGGTTCTATGAATAGCAGTAACAACCCCTTTAAACTTGCACTTGGTGTATTAACCTGCATGTTCCACATAGTGTCTTCTTTTTTAAGTTTGATGATTTTGTTTCTTAATATTTTATCAAACGGATATGAATTCTCTATTGAAGCATCCATAATGGTTTCTTTTAAGATTCTATCCTCTATTTTGTCAAATTCCAAAGCTATATTGGATATAGTATAAGTGCCATCAGGATCCTTCTTTGATCCTCCGGTTCCCGATCCTGCATCTCTGATAACATTTCCATAAGGCGCAAATTTCAGTTCAAAACCGAGTCGATCATCAATCTGCACAAATGGTAGATGTTTTAATATGCTATAATACTCCCACAATGGTATCGCAAATCTATTTCCATGTGCATTAGCCAATGCTGTATCACTCGCAGTACCACTTGCTCCAGATGTTTTAACTCTAATTTTATTCACATCTCCTTCGGCATCTACTCCTTGTTCTATCTTTTGAAGTTTTCGTTTCTCTGAATCCCATTTATCAACATAAAGTTGATATATATCAAAATCATCGATATCTTGTACCAATTTACCCTCATATTTAATTGCAAGATGAGTAATCAAACTTTTTGCGAGATTGTTCACAATATATCGAGCCGTATCCGTACTCTTCACTTCAAAATCGAAAGTAAGTTTCAAACTTCTAGGTTCTATGACATCATATTCACCTAGGTTTGGAATATATACACGTAAGACCTGGTTCTGATCGATTGTGCTTGGTGTGTGTGTTATTTTAACATGTTTCCTTTCAGCATTTATTCCCCCCCCCCCCCCCCCCCCCCCCCGAGTTCTATATCTTTTGTTTGGATTTAATAGTTTCCCATATGAAATCATTTCTTATATTTATTATATATAAAAGAAAATAAGAAATGACAGATATTTTCGATAATTATGGATATGATGATGACGGAGGTGAGGATGGTGAAGGTGATTCATTTCCCATCCCTACAACAACCGATCCTATACAACCGAGTGGAACAGATGTTGATGTATCTAATGTATCTAGCGCAACTCAAGAGATACAGAGGGATTTACTCCGCAATAACTTGGAGGAGCTGTATTTTCATCTTGACGTTCAAGGCTCCTCGAATCTTGTAGAAACTTTCGAAATACGAAGGCGTTCCTCGGTTCGAATACTATAAGGATGGAGATTGGGTTCGACTTACTGATAAACGTAATGGAAAATGGTTGAATAAGAAGACGATCATCAATATTATTGGAAAGACCAGGATTAAAGATGTGCTTAAATTAGGCACTCCACTACAACCTGAGGATATTCAGATGCAGGATCTTAGTAAGAAAGTTAAAATATATGATGATGAACTTAAGGAGATAGATCAGGAGATATCAGAACAACGTCGAGAGCTCGATTTAGATCCTGAAGATATAGAGGTGGAAGAAAAACTTGAACAACTGCTGCAAGAAAAAAAAGGAATTGAGAAACAAAAATCATCACAGATTTCACGAATAAAAGAGACAATCGCCAAGATAGCGGATAGTGACATGTCGTTAGGTGAAAAACTTCGAATTCTTTTTCGAGAACAAGGTATTACGATTACAGCAATCATAACAGCGCTCGGACTCGTTATATCTACAATCGCAACTTCATTAATCGGAGGGGTGGGTATGGTAGTTGGTGGAAAACCACCGGGAAAAGGTGGAATTCAACAGTGGATAAAAAAGAACTCGAAGCTCTTGGACGACTACTCGGAAAGATTGGTGCAAAGTTTGGAGCTGCATTACCAGGTATCATTGGAAGTGTTGTAAGCTGGTTACTAGGCTTTCTGAAGAAGGGGATTATGATGTAAAGTTCAAACGTCTGGTTAGTCGTTGTTTTCCTAGTAGGTTTGATGGGAAATTGGTTACTAAGAAAAGTAAATTCCAAGCAAAATAAGTGATACTCCAGCAATAATTAAAGCTTGCTTTTCCTCTTCATGTTGCTCGGCTGAGCACCTTGTGCCGCTCTGCGTGCGTTGGCGAATCCTGGTAATTTTACTGCACCTTCGCTGGGCGTAGGCCTTTGGCCGTGTGCCGCTCTGCATGCGCTGCTGCGTGCCGCTCTGTGTGGAGGAGGATGTGTTTTTTGCGTATATTGAGGAGGAATCAATATTGTTCCAATATGATCTGCATTAACTAATTTTATAGTGAAATCTGATAATCATCGAGATTTTTTAACTTCAAATCGCTTGGTATGAGATAAGTTCCCAAAGCAACACCAAAATTTAGAGTTGTTCTGGCATATTTCAAAACATTTTGAAAATTTGTAATCTCTTGCTGTAACGTATTTTTTTTTTGAATAATTTTTTCTAAAGAAGTTGAAAAAATCTTTTGTGCATCTAAAGCACGTCCTGTATTACCTATAATATTCGATCTCGCACTAGCTTGTGATTCTAAAATTAGATATGTATAATATCGTATAGATTGTGATAATCTCCTTAATCCTACACGTGTTAACCCGTTGACATTTGTTTCAAGCCACATTTTAATATTATCATTACCAATATTAATTCGTGATAGATATCGCCAATATGTAGGTTCTGGTATGATATCGAATTCTCGAGAAATTCTTCGAAAACCAGTCTTATTATATGAATTTTTTCTTGGATTAAAGGTATGATCTCCTGGTAAAGGTATATCCATTTCCTCTAGAATAAGACGAGTTTGTAGGTATGTATGAAAGCGAAAAATAGATCGTATCATTGGATTCTTATGATTAAGATGAAAGGTGGATATTCCACAACCTATAGTACTTAACCAGAAACTAAATGAAAGTTGTCCAAGATAAAAATCAAACGGTTCTCCGAAACGATCATTCGGACCTTCAGGTTGAAATGGAAGAAAGATATTACGAAAATTTACTGCGAATGATGAATTATTTTGATCAACAACGATTTGTTGTTTCCATAGTTCCTCTGATGGTATTAAGACGCTAGGTTTACCATAATCAGGTAAATATTTTACTTTTAAATTTAAACTTAAAAGATTTGTCATTTTCTTATATAATAAAAAATGGATCAATATATATATATATTAATAAACTTGGGAAAACACAATTACCTCGCACTTTGGAAATAGGAACTAAATTGTATTTATTTAATGCTTTGATTATAGTCCGATGGTTTAATTTAGATAAGGATTCTCGCGTAATCACATCGAAAGATCAGATAGCTACCGATCCGAATCCCACAATTATCGATTTTCAAAAAGGTCTTTACACATCGTCAACCATACTCAGAAATATAAATGCGAGAGGTAACAAAACAGTATACGTAGATAAAAATGCAGATGGGACTTTAACCTTATCTGTTACAAAGGGGTATCGAGCTGCATTCGAGCCTGGATTATTAAACCTTCTTGGATTAACGATGCCTGTACACAAACATTTCACAGCTGGATATTATAGAACAACTCCAAATTTCTGTACATTTAAAGCGCTCCGTCTACACTGTGAAGAACTCAAATTGCATAACATGATGGAAAATATGAACACAACGAATACACTACATCATTTTGAACTTGGCAAAGGAGAGTATGAGTACGACGATCATATGATATACGACTATACTTCAAATCCTATATACATTTCAAAAATTTTGAATTCTCCAATAAATAACTTAACCTTTAAAATGACTGATGAGTATGATAGAGATGTTGATGTTGATGTTAGAATGAAATTATTATTAAAATAAACATGGCAAGTTATGATCTAAATCCATATAATAAATTATATCCTGATTTACCCCCCCCACTGCTCCTCCGAAGGAAGACAAGGAACCGGAGGACCGGAGGACACAAAACTATAGACTTCAAACAATTAAGGAGACGGAAGCGTTCCTATATAAAGAGATAGTAAACAGAACATCTTTAGAACGTAAATTTTCACATTACATTCTAGTTGGTACGTATATCTCTTACTTTCTAAATGCGTCGAGCGTTGCGATTTCAGCTGGAGAAATCGCATCTCTAATCTCTGGTATATGTGTAGAGATGAATATCGCGTTGTGTGTAACAACTCTTGTTTGAATATGATAGTGATTATAATTCGGAAAAGTGTCTCTGGTTTTGATGTGAGAAGACAGAAAAATCATATTTCTATAACTGCTCAAAACATATTAGATGGTTTAAGCGTGCTTTTCTCGAAGAGTATAGAAAATGGGAATATTGATCATGAATTCAGTCGCATTATAGGGGAGAAACAGCGTTATTTGAATAAGAAAGAAAAACTGCGATCCAGATCGAGTAAAGCAATTAAACAACTTTATGATCATCAGAAAGAGGAGCTTTTAGAGATTGGGACAAAACAAGGACGCGAAGAGATTGCAAAAAAGCTCGTAACTCATGCCAATATCCCGGATGTAGATGTTACGTGATCTATGAATCACCACCTCCCTATGTTTTTATAGCTTGATAAAACTATAAAAACTTTACACAGCTTTTCCGTCATTATAGGAGCTCAAAGTGGAACAGGATTTACTATCCACCCCAATATCAAATAGACGGCTTTGTGGTCCTTCGGTCCTTCGTGATAGTTGGCCCCTGCGAGTGTACCCAACCCTGCGAGGGTCGTTTTGTAAAACAAATTCAAAACTACCACTTTTTCACATAGTCCGGAGGTACTTCCGTATCCTCCGGAATTAGCATAAGTTCTTCTCGAACGAAAGCTCTCTCGGGTCCATCTTGGAGATGATACAAAATACGTTGTCCTGGATACTGTAAGATTTCACGGAAGCGATACGTTTTCCGACTCCAGTTGTTGTCCGTTGCACGACGTCTTACATCATCATGTTCTTCACCTGGTTGTAAAAGATAGCGATACAACCCTAATTCAATCAAAGCGTCTTCCTTCGGATAGAATTCGACTTTTAACGGAACTTTCTCAAGCTTTATCGCTTTGGATGGTTTCATACCCGTCCTCGAAAGCACGGTGTTGTTGAGTTGTTTCACACTTTTCTGATAGTATCGAATCCATGTGGTACTCTTTTTCTCTGGATCCTCCATCTCTTGCGCATCTTGTATTTTGAAGAGTTCAAAGCTAAAGTTTTATTAAAATTTTCCACAAAGGCTGTAAACTTATGATGATACTTTGTTGTAATTCTCTTTACTTTAACATCGTGCTTCTCAAACAGTTTGCTTGTTACCGACTTGAACTCGGAACCATTATCAACATGGAGTTCATCCGGATATTTCAGAGGTCCTTTTTTATAGATGTCGGCAAACATGTCGGCCACATCGCTCGCTTTCTTTGTTTTTAGAGGTCTGCTCGCTTTATATCCTGAAGCGATATCGATAACATTCAAAACGTACTTGTACGTATTCTGATAGACCTTATCATGAGGTAAAAACATGAGATCCGCCTGATGTATCTTGTTTACCTTGGTTACGTAAAAATGTGCATGATCAATATGCTTAGGACGAGGTAGATGGATCTGCCATAACGCCTGTCTCACGAGCCAGTGTAAGACTTCCTTCTTTTTAAAATTAGATCTCTTTTGAAGCTCTTTAACAGCTTTGTGACCTATCCAAAGGTTTTCAGGTTGGTAATAAATATCACTCAGTTTGTTTTTTTCACCCATTTATTATATACACAAAAAAACCTAAAATACTTAAACTTCCTCCAATAAACATCAACTCACTTAACTTTTGTGGTTCAGAAGGTTCATAAAAATCCCTGAATTGAGGTTTAGGAGGTAGAGGATTAAGATGTTGTTTTGTTATTTGATAATATTCACGCATACCTTCATCAAGATCGCGAATATAATTAGTTGCAGCGTTTCTTTCTCTTAGTTTCTCGTTTATCCATTCTATTCTATTATGTTCCTCTTGAGTCGCTTTAGCTTGAGCTTTTTGAAATTCTAATACTGCTTTTGCTCTTTTACGTCGTTCTTCCTCTGCTTCTTCAGCAGAAGAATGATTCATGAGATAGTTTCCACCAATGAAAGCACCTGCGTTTAAAGCAGCACCAACAGCTATAGCTAGTAATGTTGCCATCTTTTTTATTATATAAAATTTTATTCTATATTGAAATAGTATCTTTATACAAACCTTTCTTAAGTGACATATCATCACTAACAATCGCTAACTCAAGATAACTTCCAAATTTTCCAACATCGGATAAATCCATCTTCAAAGTTGGTGGGGTGATATTAAAGATCTTTTTTCCTGTGAAGGCGTACAACAACATGTAACCACCAATTCTAACTGTTCTCCAAATACTATATATTCCTTCCTTCTCCATTTATTTATATGAGAAATTTTTTATTTTATTTTCCTTTTCCTGGCCTATCCTCTTTTAAAGTACCACCACATACTTTTAATAATTTCACGATCTCGATATGACCCTCTCTAGCCGCATCAATCATTGCGCCATTGAAATTTTTAACATTCCATTCTAGACATAATTTTACGATTTCGATGTGTCCATTTTTAGCTGCACACCTCATCACACTATTATAATTTCTCTCACCCCATTCTAGACATAATTTCACGACTTCGATATAACCTTCGACAGCTGCCTTCTCCATCAGCTCCTTATAATCCATCACATCCCATTCTTTTAATATTGTATCGCGATTAACATAATCAAATGTATACGCTATCCCATTGTGAAAAAGATGATTCACTAAATTTCTAACATAACTACCCATGATTGCTTTATTATATATAAATTATTTTTTTTTAGATTTTTATTTTATTTTTAAAAAAATTTTTTATTTTTTAAATTTTTAAAAAAAAGGGAAATTCCCAATTTTTATTTATCAAAAATTCATTACATTATTTAGCGAGAATTTTTACATTATTTTAACTAGCTGCGCAGATACTAAAAGAGCGATGATAAATAGATATTTTTACTTATTGACCAGATAACTAAAATAGCGGTGATAAATAGATATTTTAACTTCTTGAGCAGATAACTAAAAGAGCGATGATAAATAGATATTTGAAGATTTTTAGATTTTTGTGGGGTGTACTTATTTTTGATCCCTACTAGTAGTAGTCCCGTATTGTGTCATTGTTGACTACAGCGATTGCCGGTCAATCTTCCATTTCTGTATGTTAGCAGATGTATCCTTTATCCATATAATAGGACCCATAAATATTCGTTAGGAAGTTCATCATGAGCGTTGCTTACGGTGTCTTCAGTTAATCTCCATTGAAAGTGTTGTGTATCAGAATTGAGTTTGTTATGAGCTTCATATGTGTAGTTGTCGATACCCTCCGTATCGCAAAGGGGATATTTCATATAAATATTAACGGGTTTGTCTCCATATGTGAGCCAATGTACTGGATTATTATTATTATTACTTATTTGTCACTTTTTCTACATTATGTGGTCATTTTCTTAAATGCTTTAAAAATGACAAAAATGATAGTGCAATTTAACTTCTTAAAGATCAACATGACAGAGTACAGTACAATAGAAAACAAATTGGAATTTTAGAAAGATTCCAGAAAAGGAGATAAAAACGTATCTATTTAATTAACACCCACTTTTAACCACACCTTCCTGTGTAGTCTCAATATGAATGCCAATTTAAATCATAGTTTGATAAAAAGGAAGATTTGTAAGAAATGAAAGAAAACCTGACAATGGTAAACAAATCAAGTTTATTATCCTTTTCATTGACTATAAATGCAGCGGCAATAAATGATGCATGTGATTGAAGGAAATCAGTTTCTATGAAAGTTAATAGTAATGATAAGAATGGAAAGATAAACATTTACTATTATTACAGCTTCCATAGAGGAATTGCTAAAAAAAAATGGAATGGTAAGGTAATGATTGCTTAGCTCAAATTAACCGGCAGTTTTGATTGCCATTCTGGTAATTTTTGTTCAATATGCTACCTTAAGTGTTGTTGAATTTGCGCACCAAAAATAGAGATATTCACGAGTATTTTAATTCGCACATCCTGAAAAGGGGTTCTAAGAAAAAAAATGGCGTTTTTTGCTAATCAAGTTTATATTATGTTATTGTACAAGAAATGGATCTTACTTCTTATTGCAACGTAAAAAGAAGTTATCCATTTCGCGTGAATTTTCATATTGACTTTCACGTTTTCAGGCTTAATCCATTTTTTAAATTTGCTTGCTAACTTCACTTGAAAACCACCCCAGTGCTTCTATTTGCAGGTAAGCCGAATTGTTTGGAACAGAGACCATTTTACCGTTGTTGAACGCTGCTAGGTCTTTTATCTTGTCCGCCCAGTGCCCCTTCAAAACATCGGATATTAACAGCCATTCTTGAGTTTTTTTTAACTTTGAGAGTTCTTAAACTACCTCCTTTTTTATCTATCCATCTGGGCTTCCTTTCTTTTAATTAATCTGGTGTCTGGTGTCTGGAGTTAAGGCAACCCCTACAAAAGGTTTTCCCAAGCCCAAGTACCTAGACCGGGTAACAAATCTTGGTGAACGGGAAAGGCTTGGGAGGCCTTCTCTCTTCAATTAAGGGCAGACCAGAACCAAGCACATAAACGACAAAACTATAATCCCTTGCCGAAAAGCAATAACCACTAAAAATTCTTTAAATATTGCGTAAACAAAATAAGCCAAGAAACATCAACAGAATCGGTTATTACAAACATTATTGAAACACTCAAAAACAAGAGAGACCAGGACAAAACTCTTATGGTCTTCAAATCAAATCTAAAAAATCTAAACAATAGCCAAATATAACTATAAACAGATACTACCACACTCTCCGCATATTTGATGACAATATAATCAACAGATGCCAAAACTGTCAAGTCAACAACTCGGTAGTCTCCAGCTTTCATAGGATCAACCTTAACAAATTTATTCAAAACAAACATACCACTGTCAGTTAATGAAAAAATTCATAGACATGGGAAAAAATGCAAAATAAAAATTTAAAATTAAAGATCTGTCACATAAACATAGAGGAATCGGAAATAAATTAAGGGAAGTTAATAATTACCTAACACAAAACAACATAGACATACTAACACTAAACGAGACCTTACTGAAGTCGAACTTCACATGTACTATCCCCAACTACATCATCATAAGGAGGAATAGAGCCCATGGTAATGAGGGGGTGGGAGTGAGTGGCAATAATCATTAAAAAATGCATCCCATACACGCTAATAAATATACATTTACAAGAACAAACTAATAATGAACTACTTTCCATAAAAACAAATAACCTACATTATACACTGTATTTACTGTCCTACAGGCAATTCATCCCTTCTAATTCTACAACACATATGCAATACATACACAAACAACATAATACTCGAGGACCTTAATATTAAATGCCAAATATAAGGAAGCATGACAACAACACCAAATGGCAACCTATTCTATAACCTTTCACAACACAACATGACATGCTTAAACAATGGAGAAGTCACCTACACAAATGATTTTACTCTTAAGGACGATGTGTTAGATTCCATCACATTAAGCAACAGCCTTCTAAAATTTCAGCCCACATTTGAAACTGGAGAAGACATTGGCTCGGATCATCTCCCATTAACTATCACATTTGGATTTGCAAGCTATTACTGACGGAAAGATTGTCTATATGCTCTGGGGAAAAGAGGAGGACAAAGAATCCTTTTATAGAGAATGTCCTGAATGTCTCAAATTGCATCAACAATCAGGCATCGTATGCCTGGAGGAGTTGGAACACAATCAATAACTGCAACAGCCGGAGACACAATTAGGCCCCAACAAAGTGCTTTTTAAAAGAAAGTGAGTTGATAGGCGAAGACCAGATTGGATGCAAGGTAGATGATCAAATGACCGATGTATGCTTCCTATCTTAGCCACGCAACATTTCGATCTGGATCGGTTTGATGAGGTGTGTAGATTGTGTAGATTGTTTCAGAACCCACCATATAGACTGTCTTATAGTTTCGTATCATTGCTCTATTTTCAGATCATGTAACAGTAACTCAAGGACTGCAATTGTCAAGTATTTAAAATTACCTTCAATGTAGCTTTTAAACCCGTATAAATTTTATGTTTTCCTCAAAATCGATGCACAATATATAAAATGTGTAAATAAGTGAAAGGAATTTTTTTTACAGTGGAAAAATGGACTTTTACTCCATTGCTCCACACACATCCTTTACTTAAGTACCAAAATATGAAGAATATTGTTAGTCTTCCAAGTATTTTTTATGGATTGCAATTTAAGAAAATGTTGACTTGTTATCAAGAAAAATTGGAATAGCTGGAGTTAATACATCTCAAAACTTCACTTGCCGCAACTCTTGACTACCTTTTTCTCTTCTTTGCATCTCTTCTGTACATCTCTTTCTGTATGCACCATTACAAAGATAATAAATCATCAACATAGAAGCAAAATATTGAAATTAGGATGCAAAATAAAAGACTTTCCAGCATTTCTGCCATCCTCTTTGTGAAGTATCTGACAAGGCAGGTAGCTTGATGATCCAACGATAACATTTAATTACAACCATATATTTTTGCAGACTCCTGAAACAAAACACGCAATGTTGGAAATTAAAAACTGATACACAATATGCACATACACATCTTCAATATCATAAGTTATGAAAAGCATAGTGCTGGTTTACAAATAAAATTGTGTTTTTTAATAGTATAATTTACTGTCAGCTCTGAAACATCAGAAGTAATGAATTATCATATTTTATACTTACCATGGCCATACCACACGACTGTCAACATATCTCATACAGAACCATCACAAAATAAGTTGTCCAACCACTCTATTCAAAGTTGAAATATGACTTTGGATCCATACAAAATGCTTTTAAATGTAGCAATAAAGAAATGAAATTCCTATCATCTATAAAATGATAGTCATTCAGTACATCCTACACATATTTCAAACAAATAAAACTTCATGAACACCACATAGAAATCCACATCAGAATGAATCCATCCCGAACATTTCATGAATACACCATCTTTAAAGGGTTTCCAAACAAAATAATGAATCTTTGAGGCTTTAACAATGTTATCAACAAATTCATGCACTGTGAAATGTGTTGGTTAGCTGTTCACATTGAGCTATAGAAGAAAAGGTAGTAAACTATTCAAACTGACAAAAAAGAATCTAAAAATGTTCCACAATGTGGACTCAAAATATGGAAGTAGACCACAGAAACTGAAATTCAATAGAGTTACTACCGTTAAAGAAGAATTAACGTCTAACGTCAAAAAGCTACTTCAACTAAAATAAGTGTACATAATTTAGAATAAAATGTCTTTATCCAAATTTCTTCTAACTTTTTCTTTGCCTCTTGAAACAACTTTTAAGTAATGTTCCACAAGTAACTATAATTACCGTTGTGAAAGCATCAGAAGTTCTTTTATGGGGACAAACTGAACAAAAGCTTATTCTTCCAATGCAATTATGAGCATCCATATGCCTTTGGAAACAGCATTTTGATGGCAGTATTCTTATTATTTTATCAAACCAAAACATATAAAACAAATTGCAAAATAAAACGACACACATATGACAGGAACACACAGGTAGTCAGGACAGGAACACGTGTCATGAAGTGTCGTGGAGTGATTTGAACGCAGATTTGGCATGACATGATCATAAATGTTTGAATTTCAACTTAGAGATTGGTGACGTCACAGTTTCTGAAAGACACAAAACCTTTATTGCTTACAACTTAATGAAAAATAATCATATGAATTGGAAACTTAGTACACAAGTTCTTTCATTAGAAATACTTTCATGATACCAAGAAAAAACAGAATCTTAATTTTGACGTTAATTCTCCTTTTGGCAAAGATCAGCTACTAATTAAACCATTAAAGTCATTAAAACACAAGATTAAGCACAATAATTAACAATAGAATAAAAGTTTTATGCAGTATGCTGCTATAGACTTAGAATCCAGTAATTTTCTTAATGCTTGGAAAATAAATAAAGCCTGACTTGAAGAAAAACATTTCATTTGAGATCTTGCTCAAATGACAACAAAGGATGTTTGGAGCAATTTGATAACATTAGCATGTTGATCACTTAATCAGAGTTACCAGACACAAACAAGATAAAATAATAAAAAAAACGTTTTGTTTAAGTATTTCACTGAAATATGTACACAAGGTTTCCATATCAAAGTTAAAGGAAGTGCTAAAATTTGAACTCTTTGTATTTCTTTGCCGCTTTCCCACTGTCTGTTGGCTTCTTTCGTTTCTATAAAGAATGTGCAAAAAGGATTATCATCTGCATAAATGATCTGTCTTCACAAATATGCAAAAAAGAAAAGCCCTTTTAGTTTGTTTATACCTTTTTGGCAGCATGCTCTGCGACCATGTCACTGAAGTCTTCACGATTCGTTGCTGCTTCCCTCTCTTTCATTGTGTCATCATATTTGGCAGCCATTGCTGCTGGCTCAAGTTCTAATTCACTAGGATCTAAAGTTATTTCAACGCCTTCGCCTTTTCTACTGGTTGTTATATCATAAGTATGTGCTGAACCCATCATGGCAGCACCTACAGAAGTTTTTTTTTCAGGTAAGACGGTGTATAATGCTGGTGTATCACCACCAGTGTCCATGGCATCCTCAATTTCTTTACGTTTACGCAACTCAATCATATCAGGTGTTTCTAGTCCAGCACCAACAGATGATAGTCCACTAGGAGTTATCAATCCTCTAAGAAAAAGACACATTGAGAAAGAATCAGTTGAAATGCAAATGAAATGATTATTATTACTGTAAGGTTCATTCAAATATTGCTAGCTTCTTACGCGTCTCCTGGAGTCACTAGTCCTGTCTGATCGGTTTCTTCCTCTTCTTCCTCTTCAGATTCTTCCTCAGACTCCTCTTCAGACTCAAGTTCACCCCAAGCAGACTTATCTATCTCATCTTCATCCACCAAGATGCCACCGTCCTCTGTTTGCGTACCAAACACATCACCATATAAGGGCTTTCCCATCTCATCCACAGGAGGTTTACCCCAGCCTCCAGCATGATAGCCAAATGATGCACCCTAAACATAATTGAAAACAATACAACATACTTGCACATAATAAAAAGAAATTGAATGAATTATAAAGACAAATAACTCAGGAAATATCTCTCACATCTGGAATTGGAGCATTTAAGCCAGGTATTTTTAAATTAGGATAAGAAGGTGGTGGCCCATAACGCTGCATTGCTATCAACCAAGGTGGTGGAATCAAACGTTTCCCCTAAACAAATGTTTAAAAAGGTTAAGCGTGATAAGATAGATTTCAGATTTTGTTGTAAACATATTATAATTTATATCAATACTAACAGGTCCAATTGGCATCCCTAATGCAGTTCGCAAGTCATCAGATAGGTCACCAGGTTTTTTTTCTTTTAACCGAATTTCAAATTCCTTCCCCTGAAACACAAAAACTCACTAGTTAATGTTAATGCCAGGAAAATTGTTGAAAAAAGATAATTATAAAGGTGTTTACCTCGTAGTACAAGTCACCATGTATTGTCATTTTAGGCTTTGTTTGAAATCTAAATCAAAACAAATATCTGGTAATAATGTGTAAGGACATTTTGATTGAGAGAAAACTGAAGGGAGATTGCACTTCCCCAATATTACAATCTTTCAAAATTAGGTATTCTTTTCGATTCTGTGAAATCTTGTTCCTTCTCCATCAGAAAATGAGAAATAAGAAATAGGAAAGTCAGATGTTAACCACAAAATAGAGAAAAGGTTTAAATGAACCATTACTTGAAAAATGCATCATGCAGTTTTTGGTAATCAATATCAATTTTTCCAAGTTTAGGACGAACCTAGAAAACAATAAGATCATGATTATGAATCTATGAATTCATACATAGATTTATGAAAAGCTTTTACGTAAAAACTTGTCTTCATTATCTCTTTTTTTATCAATACAAAAATGGTGAAAGAATTACTTCATCAATAAGATCATGTCAACAAAAGAAAATGCACTAAAGCCATGCAGTTAATTCGTAGCCACTGTGTATACCTAACAGTTTAATAAGTAGCTATTGTGTTCATTATCATAAAATTACAAACACAGGTGCTATCATAAGCATCTGTGTGAGCGAATTCTTTATTTTGCTTTACCAAAACTGTATAACCAATAAACATAAATATAGTTGTTTCATTGGGAAAGTGGCTTTGGTTTTAGATGCTGCTTCATACATACTCAAATTCATAGCCACTGTGTATACCAAAGAGTTTTATAAGTAGCTATTGTGTTCATTATCATAAAATTACAAACACAGGTGCTATCATAAGCATCTGTGTGAGCGAATTCTTTATTTTACTTTACCAAAACTGTATAACCAATGAATATATATATAGTTGTTTCATTGGGAAAGTGGCTTTGGTTTAAGATGTTGCTTCCTATGTGCTTCAAAAAACAATAGTAGAATACTACATACCTTTCCTCTTTGCTTTGATTTTAAAGTTTTTGCATCTTCTTTTTCTTGCATGGCAGCTCTCATTTCCATGATTCCTGTTTGCTGTATAAATGCATATACATCACACATAATAATTGAATGTTTTATTTTGGACACCTAACAACATCAAATGTTATGCAAAATGTTTTCCCCCTTGAATCATATCATATTGCCATTATAAAAACAAAATGAAAATTTACCTTAATAAACTCAGGCAATTCAAAAGGAGGTTTCACAAAGCCACGTTTACCCTACAAGTTGAAAATACATATTTAATAACTGAGATTGTCAGTGTTAATGAGTTCTTTTGTTTTGATCAAAATTGAATAATCCAGTGAAGAAATTCAAACATTCACTGGAAAAGTCATTTGAAGCTTTTGGTTTTTACAAGTTTTTACAAGAATGAAAAGGTTTGATCAGAAACAGAAGTAAACTTGCAATTGGTGCACACCAAAGAAATGAGCAAGGTTATGTTGTATTATATAAACAATAGTCTGATTTCAAAATTAGAGCTATTTCAAACTTTGTATTATAATAAAATCATCTTCATAATAAAATTTCTGGTGTCAAAAACGTCAAACAAATTAAACATAGTTAAACTACTGATGGTTTACGTAATGTCAAGAACGTACTGCTAAATATTTTCTTTTGAAACACCAGTGCCGTGGAACAGGGACTGTGTTTTTATATGCCTAAAAAAATGAAAAAGAAAAAACAATGGAAATTAATAAGATACATCATTGTTTAGTGAAAGCAAAAAATTCTAAATTCAAGTTATATACTTTTAGGTAAACCAATAACTGAGGATCCTTTGAGTTGACATCATGCATCTCAACAACATCCGGTCTGGAAACCATCTGAAAAATATTAAAAGAATAGAAGAAAGAATCTATTCGAAACTATATCAAAGGCTATATTGTCCTACATCTCAAATTACCTGTTTCAATTGTGCTATTTCCATTCGATTTTGTTTTTTTAATTGTTTCTTTGATAATTTTGGTTTATCATCTTCTTTCTAAGGAACAATTTTTGCATTAAAACTACTTTTATAAGTCAAAGACTAATGCCTTATTAATAGTTTAGCCGGTCAATACGTCAGTTGGTCAAAGTCGGTTGCTAATATGTACCTCACTGCATTCAGTCCACGATGTCACAACCTCGCTCAATATTTTCCTATTTACAGGCTAATAAGGTATGTTAAGTGCCTTCATATTTGTGTTAATAAGCTCTCACGGAACAGACACCACTGGTCATTCACAATAATTAATTTGATTATGTTAAATTCCTATAGAAGGTGTAGTTGATTGAAAGAGAAAATAGCAAACACTATCAATGAAAGAAAACAACAGTGATTTGATTGAACTTTCTGGAACACATACATTTTGATCCATTTCATCATCATCATCATCATCTTCATTATTTTGTGTCAGATCAAAAGCCCCTTTGGTTACATCACCTGATGGTTCCTCCTTCACAGTTATTTCCTCTTCTTTTACTTGCTTTTCCTCAATCTATGGCAAACAAGAGTGCAAAAATTCAGGTATATCATCCAAGGTTATTGAAACTACATTTTGCAGCATATCACATGTTTGATGCTTTGCACACTTACTTTGAATGCTTCAAAGATTTTACTAAACGCTGCATAATTTGGATCCCATTTAGGTAGTTCAATTTTTTCTGAAACATATTCAACTTGCACATCATCAGCGTCTTCTTCAATATCAATGTTTTCCTTAAAAATGTAACAATAGAAAAATAATGAACAAATGAACTAACAAATATCTGATATATAATATAATATAATATAATATAATATAATATAATATAATATAATATAATAACTAAAATGATAATGATGTAAAGTATGCTAACTACAATTTCATTGTTAATAGGTATGAAAAGTATAATAGTACACTAAAATAAATAAGGAAATTGATAAAACAGGGTGTTAGTCAGGCTTAGGACAGCACGTATAATGCAGAATTTCCCCAAAAGTTGTGTTCCAATTCACGAAAACTTTTTTATCAAAAAAGAAATGCTAATTAATCAAAACTTTGATGCTCTCTCCATTGAGCGCTCCATCATGTTTTAACGCATTTTAACAATTACAACAGAGGCACCATAACGGAAGTTTCGATGACATTGTTTTAGATAGTTTTGTTGACAAACTTATGAGAGACAACCCTAACATGTGCATTAAATTGTGAGCTTCAAGTAACAGTATAATGGCAAGATGTCACCTGTTGAGAGGTGTTATTCAAAGCTAACATTCAAATCCACTGTTTTTTGTTAGAAAGAAACAAAGCTAATAAAACCAATGTTTAGACTTTTTGATTGGCTAGTTTTTTCGTTTATATGCTATGGTTTCACGCAAAAGCATGAGAAAAAAAAAATAATGTAGATTTTAAAAGTGAATTTTCTTCCTCTCCCTACCAGGGTGGGAGACAAAAATTCACCATTTTGGTAACATGTGGTATGTTTTTAAAAAAAATTGGAGTGCAACAAACCTGTTCATGTTGCTTTTTTTGAGTCTTTGCTCTTTTTCTTCTTTTCTTCTTCTTCTTCTTCTTATTAACTTTTGTTGAAACACCCTAAAGTATTAAAGTAATCAAAAATAATTAAGCAATGTTTAGTGAGTAAGGTAATCCAAAAACCACTATCAGGTCAAAAAATGTAAAATCCTGTGATACTGCAGCCAGTTTGTTTCTGAGTTTAGGCTGCAAATTTTGTGTTGACCTACCATTTAAAATTTATTAACAAGCATTGCCTACAAAAAATGGTTTGTTTGTCTTTATCTTTATTTCGATCAACTTTGGAAAAAAATATACATTGACGCTAAGTAGTTACGAGGGAATTAGGGAACATTGTGAAAGTCCTTAGTCCTCCCAACTGTGAAATGCTGCTCAGTTCTTTGGTCTCCTAATAAAGCTTGGCAGTTTCTGTATATAGAACATCCCCACCTCCTGAAGGATCTTTCATCAAAAGGGTACAAAAGGTAGGTACCAAAACTGTCCTTTATTCAACCTTATGTTAGAAAAATCTAAATATCATAAACTTGAAACGAATTTATGAATAATATGAATATAATAAATTAATCTATTAATTAATGTTTACATTTTCTTTTAAACCACTTTTTACAACATCAAATTCTTGCTTATGACCATATTGGAGATTCTCCTGTTTAAACTTCTTTATTACAATGTAATGACCTAATGACTCATGGCAAAAAACTTGGGTATGGTGTATTGACCGATACGCTTTACTGCTCTCCTTTGTATGTATTGAATTTTGTCATAGCTAATTGGAGAATATAAAGTTAACACTAGCAGGAAAACATGCAGAACAAACCGGCCTTAATAATGGAATACTTTAACATGAAACATTAGATATTTGACAACTAATCATCATTGAGGCATATCAAAGCAGAATGCATCCATAATAGAGTTCATCTATAAAATTCGTTGAAAATCGTTTTTTACAACAAATTTTTTTTTGACACGATACCCAAAGGAATAAAGGCAGCACAAATAAATGGTGGTTAGTCGTCCGACCGACCCATTTTCTGACACGTTTTTTTTTCAATTTTGGTCGGTGACCGTAAAAATTTTGAACATTGAGATGAAAAATTTGCAGCTACAAAGATTTAGTCAAGTATCCTAGCTGCTAGCTATAAATGTTGGGGCATTACCTAAATTTCGTTCCATTTAATACGCTAGAGATATTTCCTACTCAAAATTGTGCCGGAGATTTATAGGTTCTCTTTCGTCTTTTTTTTCCTGATCTACCCTATTTTGAGACCTTAAACGCCAATCTCCAATACCACACATTATCATATTTGTGATGATAGCTAGCCACTTAATTTTCCAATGAACTCCAAATTACCTGCTGTTGTTCACCTTCATCATCTTGTTCTAATTCATCTGCAACTGATTCCTTTTCCACTAACAATGTTTCCTGTGCAATTTCTTCGTCTTTTTCTGGCACTACTACTACTTCTTCTTCTTCTTTTTCTTCTTCTTCTTCAACCTTTTGTTCTATTTTCTCTTCTTCCACTACCAATTCTTGTTGTAGTTCTGGTTCTACTTCTTGTTGAGCTGTATCTTCTTGTACATTTTCTGTCGTCTGAGGATTTTCTTGCGTCGTAACCGTTTGTAATGATTCTTCCTCCTGCTGTTCACTTTTTTCGACACCAGCCTCTAAAGAAATCAATTGTTGTGGAAATACATAAATCTCATCCTCAAAAATGAACCAGTAAACGGCCATAATTATTTTTTAATACCAACCTTCTACAGATTCAGGTCTCTCTTCTTCACTAGTATTACTCTCAACTTCAGGATTATTACGAGAAGATGCGCGTGTCCTTCTAGTTGTTACAGGTACACTGTTTTTAGAACGTCGTGTTACCGCCATATTTGAATTGATATTCTGAACTATGTTGTAGCCTGCGTCAATAGGTAGGTAGAATGTCTTTTTTCTTAGCTGCAATAATATAGACAATGTTCACACTGTAGTATCTTTTCGCGCCTAGTGATGTGACTACACAATTCGATTGACACACATGCGGTTGAGAATAACCAGATACAACGTGCCCAACTTGTTCTTTCTACAAAATGTCAGACAGTGAAGAAGGCTCTCCAAGAAGGGACCGAATGCTCGAGTTTTCGAGATTCTTTTATGAAAGTGTCTATTACTCAGTTCGAGTTTACTGAGAGTTCGAGTGAGGTTTCGAGCTGTCGGGATTCTACTGTATTAGCTTTCTGCAATCATAAATTCTAGGGTTTTTTCTATGAAAACGAAAAGGCCCAGGAAAAGGTAAATTTGGAACATACGATTCCTTTATTGCAGAGCATGAATGGTTCGAAAGTGAGAGGTAATCAATTTAACTTTTTACGGACGAGAGTCCAAGTAATCTTTCTTGTTAGCCGCCATGAAGTTAACAAAATTGATGTTTTTTCAAAATTTGCACAAAAATAAACCCGTTCCTAAAAACAAAGCAGATTTGAAGCAGATATGTTGCGTTAACTTAGTTTGTGATAGAGATTACTTATTTTTGTTACATTTAACCGGTATGCAAACATGAATGAAATAAAAGGTAGAACCTTACGAGTATGGTCGCTTTTTTCTCGGTTGCCTGGATAGAAGAGGGAAATGTTTTTCATGTGATACAAACAACAACGGTGGACTGATGTGGGAAAGAACACAAGACAAATTTATAATATCCCATAATATATTTGTTTAAACAAACATCACACCTGATATTCTTATATGTACAAATATATCTAAATTTAATTCCATCAGAAATCCATCCTTCTGAAAATCTAAACGATTTCTGTGTATTAGTAGAGTAAGTAAAGTAGAGTCTTAAAAAAAATTCGGTCTGTAATAAATTAAACCTGCCAAAAAAATCAACGTAAAAAAAAAGAATTCATCGCAAACATAACAAAAAATTATACAGGAATGATATACCTATTAAAACAACACCAAAAAGGGAAGGAGGGGTGTGTTTATACTATTTCATGAGCTGAAGCGATCGATTTTTCTTTGTTTAAACTTATTGGATTTGTCGTAGAAATTAAAATCATTTCAATCAATCGGAACAAGCCGCTTTAGAGAAAAAAGTACATTTTGCGGAAGTAAAATTTTGTTTTTTCTTGCTCGAACAATTCTTCGGGAACCACATCCTGATCTACACTATGAAACTAGCGGTATATTTATATGATCAAAAATAGATGTGTTATATACAATATTACATTTTTATTTATAATATTATGAAATAGTAGTTCCTTATCAACAAACCAAATATAAATATGCACGACAGACGGAAGAATAATACGTTGGAAAATACGTTGAATAAAGAGAACTGGGTATTTATTTCCATTTAATGAGAGTTAACGCCTTTGACAAAATCTGGCGATATGATCAGCTCCACCTAAGGAAAAAAGGGGGTTTTAAGTTATGTGTAAATGATACAGCCAGTAAAGATAAGAACCATTATGCTTCGCAAATCTACCACTTACCGCAATAATAACATCGCAAAACTTGGTTGGATGCTTGACCATAATGGCTGTTGAAGTTACCATGAAAATAGGAAGGGTTGTTAGCACCTCGCTCGTAGTAGTAGCGTGAATTATTTCCACTGACGTTGTGTTGAAAGAAAGGGCCGATATTTTGTTGCTGGAAACCTGCAACATGACCGTTGCGATTATCGTAATATGGTCTGTGGCGTTGATAATAACGAGGAGATCTGGAACGAGATCGTCTTCGATATCCGTCACGCCTATTACGATTATCGGAATGCCTTTCATTTCTTTGTTGGTCCGTATTATCTTCAGCTGCTGTATTTTGTTCGTCTTCACCAAGGCGATGGAACAAGTTCTTTACGCCTTCTGGATCTACAAGAACAAGCCCTAATATTGTATATTCAGTGCAGAAACATAATAATGCTGAAAACAAAAGTGGCATAAATAATTAGAAAACATGAAGTCGATACAAGTGTTACGTGTTGGGATTTATTTGTATCTTCGGTGTCCGATATGTCCGATTTTCCATTTTTAGTAGTCGAGATATATTTATAAGTACTCCACGATGCCTCTTCATTTTCTCTTCAACTTGAATTTATTTTTAATTCATAGTTATGCCGATATGAAAAAGAAGATAAGGAAGTTTAGAAAAAGAAAAAACTCCAGCACTGGAATTTCGTTCTGTAATATTTGTTGCTGGTTTTTGACAGAGAATGACATACCCATAAACTCACGTGCTTCTACTCACATGCACCTGTCAATTATTACTAATTGATACAAATTTAAATAGAACAACCATGAACGGAGAACGCAGAGTAAAGTCAGGACGGACTCATTTACTAGAAAACTTGAAGAAAAAAGAGACACTTAACAATGAGATAATTTCTGCTCTTGTTACTGATACACAGGGGAGGGGACTGGGTTCCATTGAAAGCTATGCCTTCATACCTTATCTATTTTCGACTAAATAAACAGCCGTAAACAAGGTGACATCTTCAGTAAGGTTCCAGAAAAGACACGAATTAATGGAATCATAACATAAATGAAAAACATCATCTGCATTCATCAAACAGAAACTAATATAACCATCATCATTATTTTGTACGGGAATAAAAAGTTAAGTCAAGAAAAAAAGACATATTATATATTGATTGAAACGTTGAAGTATCAATTTTTGTAAATTCATTTTTTTTTATCAAACTATCCAAAACAATAGAACAATATAAAGTATTTACAGCTCAAACCCTTTTTAAAAATATGTTCAACACTTTTTAGTTTTGTTTTTGTACATGTTTTTATATAATCATCATCTGGGCTTTATCAAAAAGCCATTTTTCATATAGAATGAAAAAACAACAATAAAATCGTCTTTTGCTTTATAATAGAACAATAAAAAATAGAACTATCACCCTTTAAATAAATATGTAACTTCTCTCTTCAACTATTTAACTCTGAAGGTGTCATAATAAATCATTATGTATGTTTAAATCATGCAACATTCAATGAAACATTGAATTAGGTTTGTTGATAAAAGTAACGTTGAAACTGTTTACTAAAAACAACACAAAGGAAAACACTCCCCCTATTATCAAGAAATGATAATAACATTGTGGGGATTTTCTGGCCTCCGGTTATTTCGTATCGATAGAGAACTACTGGAGGGAATATTACCTTCCGTAGCATCATCCCTTATCTTTTGCTCGATTCGTTCTTGTACTATTTTGGTCCGTCTTTCCTTGGTTTCAGTATCCATAGCCTCTATCATTTTTTCTACAGCACTATCTAAAACAAGAGACCTAACTGCCTTATCCTTGATTCTACGGCGACACACAGGACAGTTCTTTTTTTTGCGCATCCACATACGCAAACATAATTCACAGAAGGTATGTGCACATGGTAATGTGGTTGCATCAATAAATAATTCTTGGCATATTATGCACGTAAATTCATCTTCAATAGTCTGTATCACGGTTTGTTTTGCATCAATTTCAACCTTTTTTGTTACTTCCACCTGCTTTTGTAATTCCTGATCTTTTTGCAGTATTTCTTTCTTTAATTCTTCCAAACAATCTTCGAGCTGCTTTTGGTTTTCCTCTACAGACTTATACTTTTGAATAAGACCTTCCTTAATTTGTAACTCAGCTAACAGCATATTTTTTTCATTCTCCTTCGAAAGCATTTGTTGCTCTAAATTAGATTTCTGATGTTCCAGAACTAACTGATATGATTTATCCTTTTCATTTAACTGTTTAGAAAGCTCTTCTTGAAGTGTCCTTTCAATATTTTCTTTTTCTTGTTTTAGGCATTTCAGTTGGTCATCATATTCGGTACGCAGGACATTTTCCTTTTCACGTAATTGTTCTTGCAGTAACTTTTTCAATTGTTGTTCAGCATTGCTACATTCAATTTCTATATCTTGCTTTTGCTTCTCAAGTTTTGCTATTAATCCTTTTTCCTTTTCTTCGAATTTATTGACAAGCTCATTTCGTTGAATTTCTTTCTGCTCTAAATCACTAGTCAATCTCTTTATCTTATTTTCTTGTTCCTTAATCTGTGCTGCATTGGATTCGATTATAGTAATAACAGGCAATTCAACAACACGCTGTCGTTTAGATGGTGAACCTAATATGTCAACACCGTAACTTCTGTTTTTTGAAATTTCCAAAACATATTCGAATTCGGGTGGATCATTTTCAACTCCACATCCAAATGTTATAGTCTCACCGGTCTTTATTTCACATGGAATTCCAGGTTTGATCCTTTTATTTTGAATATAAACACCATTGATGCTCTATAGACATGTAAATATATAACATATGAAAAGTAAACAGTAATGCAAACAAGAAGCTTTTTTAGAACTCTTTGTAAGTAAAAGGGGAGAATGAAAAATCAAACCAACAATATACAATCCTCTAAAAACTCACGTCATGATCAGAGACAAACACAACTCCATCTCTGATAGATATCGTCGCATGTTTTCTAGATATCATTAAAGGGGTGCTTTTCGACAGAAGCCTGACTTGAACTTCTTCTGACAATACCCTTCCGAAAGTAGTTGGTTTAATCAATGAAAGGTAAACGGTGTTATTGCAGATTGGATCCTTTTTACTTCCAACTGGAACGAGCTTTCTTAATTTGTATATTCTGCTTGGACCTTCATCCATTCCCCACCAGAGTTTGACGTCAAATAATAATATTCAGGGTCTTTTTTTCTCAAGGAAGCAAAAAACTAACTGCCTGTAAACGACAACACCTCAACTTGGATTTTATATCATATTGAATTTTTTTGTAGAAAAATTCCCGTTTGTTTATATCGGAAAGGAGACTAGGGATAGTAACAAATGACGGGGCCATTGTTTTTATGTAAATATGCGCTACTAAGTTAAAATACTAACGAAAGAAAAATTACAAATGATGCTACAAATAAGGAGCGTTAATTATAAAATTATAAATATAGAATTAAATAACTTTCCATTAGTTACAGTGAATATTAACAAAATCTAAAAATTTTATATCCCCCTTTTTAGAAAAAGTAATCTCCTAAAACTTTAATTAAAACAACCCCAATGAATAAAATAAAGATTTCCCATAATGCACCACTACAGTGAAAAGGGCGGCAGAACTTGAGCAGGTAGGAAACGGGGCGGGGCGGGCGTTTGCAAATGATGTATACACTATATATACCCACCGAACAAGGTTTTAGGATGTGCGCTTATAACCGAACGTGTGTGAAAAAGCAAATGAATGCAACTTTTTCTTATATCGTTAATATTTTCCAAAGAAAAAGTGAAATACTGTCAAAATTTCTTCAAAATTGCCCTCCCCCACATCTTCTATATAATTATAACCATGTCTTATTCTGGAGAGGCATCTTCTTTACGACACTTTTTTCTGGTATTGCGAAGAAAGGATCTGCTTCTAGTCGTGTAAGACGTTTGACCATGTCTAAAGATGTATAATTATTTGAACGTGTGTAATTATTTGAACGCTTAATCGAGAAAATAAGGTAAGCTATAGCGAATTCTTTTTCGCATGGACAGGAGAAAATCCCCCCTCTCCCGCCAGAGAATTTCCTTCAACAAATTCTCCCCTAGAGAGCGAGCCTTTCAAAATTTCTACCCTTAACCGGTTGATGATAAGAGGAAATTTTTTTTAATAATTGGTGTTCATACTACTACTTTCTGTTATGAAGTATCTTATTTTGAAGATGGCTGAGAATGAAAGGCTTCAAGATGAAATAAGAAAGTTCGCATGCATCATAAGCAAAATTTGTAAAGGTTTTTACACCATCTGGAAATGATGTTTTTAGATACCGCTTCGTGTGATTTAATATAGCTAATAAATACTTCTTAGCCCTTCCGTCATCTCTAATTAAAGTGTAAGGTGTCTCACTACTACACACTAACTTTGGTTCATCGGGAAAAGGTTAAGGAATAAGGGTTTCATATGTTTCCCCTGGTTTTGTCTGCTTAATTTTACTCATAATAAGAATAGCTATTGAATGAATCATCAGCAAACTGAATAATAACTATTCAAATAGCATGAATTGTTTGATATCTAATAACAAACACAACAATATAACAAGTTCATAAGATAGTAAATAATTACTTTGCATTGGTTGTAATAAGTCATGTGATCAAAGTGAGTGCAAGATAAACGGTGAGTGTCCAGACCAGAACATTTTCAAATGGCTATGAAAGAGTTTTTAAATCTAACTTACGTACCTCCGAAAGGGTCCCAAAATAATTAATTAAAATTTTGTTACCATCCCAAACATAAGAAAATCTTGGGAAGTTTGGCTTCATGTGGAAAGTCCCTTTCATTAATCTTTTAACTATTGGAATTTTTTCACAAGAAGTAGCACCATGGTCTATTACCGTAGAAAGAGGTATTATATTTATCAAACAATGTTTGTAGAAAATTTAAGGCAAATGAAATAGGTGGATTATATAATTGATGAGAATTCTAACAAGACTCAATCCACTGCATGAGATAAAGTCTGTAAGTAACCATTGTCCCGTATAAGATTTTTCGGATGAGGTGTTATCATGTTTGTCTTATGTCTTGACATATCCAGGAATGTATTGGACCAAATATGTGTTGGCCATTTTGGAGCTGCCACCATTGCTCTAGCATTGTCTGTTTGAATCTTTTGGAGAACTTTGGGCATTAAACTAAAAGAAGGAACAAGAATGACTATTCCAGTTTCTAGAGAAAGCATCAGCATAAGAAGAAAATGAATCTGGTTTATTTGATGCATATTTCTCTAGTTGAGTATGAAGCCTCGCAGCGAAACAGTCTAAAGTAGGGACAAATGCCAACATTTCACACTACAAAGAAAATAGTTGTGTGTTTAATTTCCATTCAGAGTTTTTGTATATTTTCCTAGAACACTTATCTGCTTCAGTGTTTCTTGAACCTAGTATATGTGATGCAGTTATCCAATTTTTATCATCTTTACAAAGATTCCAAACAGATTTTGCTATATCATTAGTTTCCTTACTTTTACAGATATCCATTTTCTTAATGATACCTACTACAGCCATACATACCACTCTAACATGTTTTGTCAAGATTGATTTGAAAACTCTAATTTCATAAAAAAAAATTGCAAGCAACTCTAAGCAATTTATATATAGCTGTTTAGACCATGAACCCTCTGCGGATGAGGTCTGTAACAAAGCATGCAATTAAAGAAGCATCAGTGCATATTTCAATATCGATTGAGGCTGAAAATATCCAATTTGTGAAATTATTAGTATTATACTTCCACCACACAAGTGCCGCTCAAGTTTTATTGTCTATTTCACAAAAGACACTATAACCTCCTTTTGCTATTTTTAGCACATTTATCATTATATTTTCCAAACTCCTGTAAAATATAGGATCAAATTTGACTGCTGAAAATGTAGAGATTATAGTTCCAATCACCTTTATGCTAGAAATCTTATAGTTGGTCATGAACTAGTTAGTAATTGACATGCAAGCAAGATTAAATGTCTCGTTCTTTGGGCTCTCCAATGATACTGGCATTGATTTAGATTTTATCATAAATCCCAGAAAATTAATTTCTTGATTAGGTGTAAATTGAGAATTTTCAGGATGTATAACAAAACCCAAAACTTTCAATACAATTAGCGTAACAACTTTTTCAACATTATTTTCACAATGTTAAATATTTTTATTCGCTACCGGTCTTTTTCTTATAGCCATGTGCCTTTTTAGTTTTTTACTTTCTATCGAAGAAAACGGTGTCTAAATGTTAATAGTTGTAAAACAAATCAGAAATTGTGTCAACCTGCGAATATTTCTTAAGAAAATCTACACGAGATTTTACACACTCATAGGTTACATAATCTGCCAAAGGAAACAAAATTTCCAAAAACTTTGTAAGTTTTATCATCCTTCAAAAAATCATTTGGACGCAGGAATCCCTTCAACTGAAAAAAACTGTCGTTGCTAGTTCGCCATCTTGCCTGTTCGAATGCACGTTGTTACTGATCTGTTCAGCCGCGTTCTGGAAACTAATCCGAAGTAAAATGTACCCTTGGTTTCGACACACTTGCTTAATAGCGTCATGATTTTGAGTACAATTAACGAGGATAAATCGTGCCCTCTATGCACTCGCAAAATTAATTAACAATTTATTAACCTTGTTACTCGTGATTAATCCTTAACTATACTCGAAAACATGTGATTACAAGTAAATATCTCAACTATACAGTAAATCAACATTTCAAGGTTTAGCAATGTTTGAGTCACAAGAACTTGCAAATTCTGTAAGCGAGTAGGCTTCATATGTCTCAAAGAAGGATTCCCCAGGTGTGCGTACTGCTCTCAAGTTCTACTTATTTTTGACCAACTTTAGATGAAAATGGTAAATAAATAAATAAATAAATAAATAAATAAATAAATAAATAAATAAATAAATAAATAAATAAATAAATAAATAAATAAATAAATAAATAAATAAATAAATAAATAAATAAATAAATAAATAAATAAATGGCTGGTCAGTGATGAAAGTCCATGTTAACTTCGAGTAACATACGAGTAAAACCCAACAGGAGTTCCATACATCAAATAGTCCCATTTACATTAAATACATTAAATTAACACGGTTTCTTTTTCAATTTGCGCCTATTAATCAATACACTTCTTCACCACGTTTCGCTTTTAACAAACTCAAAGTTGGAATATCAGATGTATAGCTGACATTATTTTTTCCAAACAGCCTTGAGTATTTCGTTTGCATTTCGAGGAGCACATCACTTCTTGGGCTCCAAGAGTCTTCAACAAAAACAGAGTAAGAGGGGGTTTACACGTAAGATTTCATCCCGGGATGAGTTTCATCCCGGGATGAGTTGCTCCCTGTGTCAGGTCAAAACGTTTATGTTGTTTACATGTTTTAGGGGTAGGTTACACGTACAATACAGGTAAAGTGATTTCTTTACAGACAGGGTTGAACTCACCCCGGGGCGAAAATCTTTTCTCTGTTTATTTTTGTACTGAAAATGTGCAAATCTGTTAATCAAATTCTTTTTAAACGTGAACTTTTGTGAAAAAGAAGTAGATATGGCAGAGAATTTTAAAAGGAAAATCAGGTTCGTATTTTGGAGGCTTTCTTATTGGCACGATTTATTTCTTGATATTTGAACACTTACCACTCTTAACGATATTTTTATAGTGATACTGGAGAATTTGCTACAGAAACAGCACATAAAAAAAACAAGAAACAAAAAGTGAAGACATCACAGAGTTCGAGGTTTCGTTGGAGTGTAGTGATGCAGGAGGAACTTTTGAATAGCCTGATGGAAATTAAAACACACTATGAATTTAAAGGCCTAGATTTTGAGTCCGATTTAGTGCGCATGTATGGAGATGTACGAACGGCAATGGCGAAAAAATTTGATTCAGGTGAATTTGGTCCTCCAGAGTCCAAAAGCATTCCAGATGATATATCACCTGAAGAATTTTTTGCAGCAAAGCAACGAAAAGAAGATGAAAAAAAACCAATCAAGACAGGATATGATCGCGTTAAACAAAAAGTCAAAGATATCCGACAAGATTATCGAAAAGCTGTAACTGAAGGCAGAAGATCTGGAAGTGGAAAACTAGTCATGGAAAACTGGGATACATTGAAATTAATTTGGGGTGGATCTCCAGCTACATCTTCTATCAAGAATGCTGTGGACTTGTTGCAGCAGTGTGAGGTTTGGAATGAAGAGGTTAATACGAATTTCGATGATGATGATGATAATGATGATGATGCTGACTGTGAACGAGATATAAATGATACACAAAGTGATGATCTTAATGATGTTCAAACACTGCCGTCAAAAGAATCAAGTGACGCCAACCTGAAATCGCCGAAACCTGTAAATCGATTTGTTGACAACAAACGCAAATTACTCGAGAAACAATTGTCAGCATCTCAAAGAGACCAGGTCTTTTTAAATATTGCTAAAGATGAACTTGTGATGAAACAGAATATGGTCAATTCGTTAACAGCAATGGCAAATGAATCAAACAAAGCTTTCATGCAGATGTCTCAGTCAATTGAAAAGGTCGGGGAGTCTATTGGAAATGGCTTGGGCTTGCTTGCCCAAGCATTAAGCGGAAGTTTACAGCAACAAGGCCCGTCATTCAATTACCCTTACCAGCAGCAACAACAATATCAAGGATACCCACTGCACCCACCTCAGCCACGTTTTCAATCACCCACTCACTTTCAACAAGCATTCGAAGAAAACAGATCATTTTCATCCTCACCAGCATCTACTGAGGGGAACAAATCCTTTGACATGATGTAATAAGTAGATTTTATTGAACTTCACCTTTTATAAAACATATAGCTACATACATTCTTTGAAATAGTCAGTGATTGCATTCCTGATCTGATTTCCTGCTTGCGCGTTATACGAATATATTTTGTCACTTGCTGCAATTCCTTTTTTTTCTTCTAAAACGATGCTTTCAACCATACCATTGTCTACTTCGATACGATGTCTTTCACAAAAGTTATGTAACACAAAGCAAGAAAAAATAACCATCGGTAACTTTTCTGTGGGAATATCCATAGGGCGTAACAGAATCCTCCATCGCGCTTTCAATCGTCCAAACGCGCACTCAATTTGGTTTCGAGCACTCCGGAGCATCTGATTGAAAATTACTTGTTCGTTGTTACTGCACGATTCATATTCCTTCATTAAATACGGCAAAAGAGGGTATGCCGGATCGCCTAACAGAACTTGTGGCACTGGTTCTATTCCGGGGAAAAGTGGTTTGTAAAACAGTTCCAATTTTTTATCACTGAAACCTTTTTGAATTGAAGAATTAGCGAAAACTCGAGCGCCATGAACACTTCCCGGCCACTTAATTTCTACGTTCAAAAAGCGCCCGTATGCATCACAAATAGCCTGGCAATTTAAGGAATAGAACATTTTATAAGAGAAATAATCGTGCGCATTCTCAGTCGGTTGTTTGATTGGGACATGCGTTCCATCTATGCACCCGACCACATGAGGAAATCCAAATCTTTTTAAAAAGTCAAAAGAAATTTTTTCGACTTCATTTCTTTCAATTGGGAATTTGATCATATCTGGTCCAATGTCCTTTGTTAAAATTCCGCAAACCTCAGAGACAATTTGGCCAACAGTACATCGAGCAATTCCAAATACATTAGCGACATTCTTCATATGGCCTTGATCTTTCAGATAGTAAAGCGTAACAGCTACTCTTTTCTCCAAAGAAACAACATCATTCCTAACTCTGTTAGATCGTACTTTAGCATGTGGACGAATAAGAGAGACCAAAGTATTAAAATCCTCTTTTGACATGCGAAAGTTTTCTTTCCATGTGAGGTTGTCCAGTCTTCCGTTAATCAAATTTTCCCACCATTTATCAGTTCTGCCAGATCTAACCCAGCAACTTCTTTTTCTGCGGGAATATCTGAAATACAAGGAATGTTGATTATTAAATGTATTTATAACAAAACATGTAGCTATATGTACTTTGTACCCAAAAACAAAAACACGTATGTAAGTTATACCTTAAACAAAGACGACGATATCTTGTCATAGCAGTGTTTCTTGCTTGAACAGCATCATTAAGCAGTGCATTTAGTTCTCTTCTTTGCTGTACTATTTTTATTATCGCAACCGAATAAATTTGAAGTAAAAGTAAGCTTAAGGATAAGATAGTTGTAATACTTGATAGTATGGCCATTAAACTTTTTAAAGACATCTTTCTTATTCTTCTGTCTATCATCATAAAAGGAAAAACAGATACGTGATGCTCAATGTATAGAATTACGAACATATTTTTATGCTCAAAGTAAGTATTTAACTTTTCAACCCGGGGTGAAATACAAAGCGTTTCACCCCGGTTTAAACAAGACGTGTATCGTAAAATATTTTGAACCCGGGGTGAAATTTCGCCCCGGTGTGAGTTTCACCCCGATTACGTGTAACCATACTCTTAGTAACTTTTCTAATCTCATTTTGCAAGTAACCAGCACGATAACCAGGTTATGCATGCCGGCAGCCGATGTCACCACTTTTCTGGACAACAGGGCTATGGATGCCTTGGCAGCCGGCCTGGTTATAAAGCTGGTGATAATCAATAGAATGGAGTGTTTTAACGCAAGAAAACGATCCGAAATGTATTTAATCGTTTTACAGTTTCTTAAATTTACCGTGTAACAGCCTTGATCATTGGTCAAAAACCAACACAGACGGTGTACTTGTTTCCTCCGCTTATATATACGCCGATGTTGGTGCTCGGCAAAAAACCCGTGTCCGAGTTTCACGCCACAGTATCAAATTCAGAAGAGAATATAAGACGATGGACTTTCTAGAAAAAATAGATTTCTGGACAAAAATACCTGGTTAATCGTAGCCAGACAACCAGCTTTAATCCGCTCCTGTTAATATAGTGATTTAATTTTATTCGTGGGTATAAAGCACAAGTGATTCATTCAGAGAAAAATGTAGTTTCGTTTCATCCTCATCCTTTTTCCTGTTTCCTCTAGACTTTTTAGCAACTAGCTCTTGCTCTTACGCAAACCTCATATAGTGATTGAGAAAGTTTGAGATAGCGGGAGTTGACATGAATAAAAACGCCTTTTTTAGTTTCATCGTTTTGACTAATTTAATCGTTTTGATTATTTTGTTGTGATTATTTGACTAATCTAATCGTTTTGATTTGACTAATCGTTTTAACCTCGATTAGTCAAAAAACGATGGAAATAAAATTTGTTTGCATCAGCAATTTTCTTCCAAGTAAAAAATGGAACATTCATGGCAGAGAGTGAAACTGGAAATTTAAAGTTCGTTCCTTTTTCAAAACTGAAAAGTAACTTATTTTGAAGATGGCTGAGAAAGATAAGCTTCCAGATAAAATTAAGAAAGTTCGTGTCCATCAGAAGCACGCTTATCGATTTTTATCATCTGCTTTGGAAGTGGATGAAAAAGCAGGTATACGTGAGAAATAATTTTTACCTGAACATGGACTCCAAAATGATGTTCCAATAAACAATTTTTCATGCAAATATTTCAAGCCTCCTATAAACAGAACATAACACATAGTTTCTTCTTGGATGAAATTGAATGCCTTAAGCCACAATTTGGTTTTAGTGAATGCATAATAGTTGAATATAAAATATAAACAAAAAAAACACAAGCCAAGTAAAATTGGACACTCAAAACTTGTTATTATATATTATAGAAAAGCTATCATCGTAACTAGGTGAGGGGGTTCATCAGAGACACTATTGGGATGACGTCCTTCTTATCCGGACACTACGACGGCATCCAAAGTTTTCAAGGCACTATTCCCCCCCCCCCCCCCCCCTCTATGCGAAGGAAAATAAAAATCGATAAGAACTTATCCCCAGTAAATGCATTATAATATGTGACCGTCCAAGGGAAAAAAATCATATGGATTTTTTTGATGTGATCGGTATATTAATCATGATTATTGATAAACCACTTTATCATTACTATCGATCAATATTATTTTGATCAAATGGAATACACCAGTTCATAGATCAGATTTTTAACACACATTCAGTATTAGAAATGGGAAGAAAAAATCAACAAATTAAGAAGAGTTTGACCAGAAGAAAAAGTAGAAATATTTTTTATTTCTTGAAATGTTTCATATTTTCCTTAGATCTTTTTATATGTGATGGGAAATAACTATCTTCAAAGAATATGTAAAGGAATGGATAACTTTCTTTTCAAAATTTTTCTTAAAAAATTATTTTCACTTCTGCTTCTGATCAGAGCCTTATAAATTTTTTTCTATTTTACTTCTCAATTTACATGCTGAATAAGAGTTTAACAACAATGCAAATTTAAAGTGAGCTATTATGTTTCCCAAACTATGAACTCCTGTATTGAATGACCAATATATAAATACACAGTCTTGATAACATTTATGAATGATATATCAATAGAATAGTATATCGATCATGATAAAATGCCTCACGTTCATTCATTAAGGTAGATTTCTATAGAGCAGCATTTTGCACTGTGTCAATAATACCGTCCACAAGATTTTGTAGTGCATGTGCAATAGCCGCTGTTTTGCTGCAGTGAAAGGTAGAAATGGTTTCTAATTTCGGTACAATCTAAATGTTTCGCCGCAACTTCCATAACATTAGTGGCTACTGCGCATGTTGTCGAAGGGGAAAAATTGCCTGTCACGGAATCTTCTGCCTAGATAAGATTAGGCTTGATAATCTTCCAGGATAAAACACCTTTCATTCATTCCCAGTAATCTTTACATGGTCTTGATGTTTTCCTAAGCATTAAATTTATTTAATTATTCCTTTTTTTTTAATTGTTAAAAATTACAGTGTCCTAATAACAAAGCCCTGGGGACGAGGTATAATCCGATCTTATCTTGAAGGCTTTTTTCCATAAATATATTACTTCGAATTTATCCACCATCATGCCTTTACTGCTAGTGTGGGTAGTTAAAATTCTTTTGTCTATAATACCAATATACCAATACCAATATTTTCATGTGAATTTTTTCCCTTGGACAGTCACATATTAAGATTATAAAAGATGGCATCACAAAACTTTAAGGTAGATGCAACTGTTAATTAAGGATATTAATTAGGCAAGTCTAATTTTCGTAGGAAGTAAATATTTCATTTCTACGTTTTCATATGAATTTTACATACTCTAAATTGATCAGATCCCTTTAGTCAGTTATTTTTTGCCAGTAGCATATTGGGATATAGTCCGCGCCACACCATATAGTTAATTTAGCGGTTTAGGAAAGATGGGTTGATAGATGGATTTTTAAATAATTCTTATGTTATGATGAAAGTTTAGATATTTCAAAAAATTTCTCCTATGAAACTCCTTATATTTTTCAACCTTTTTGACCTTAAAAACAACAATGGAGAGCAACCTGCATGAACCCTGTAAATTCATCATGCTCTTTGAATGATAACCAAGTTCAATCTAGATTAATGCAGATAAATGTAGATACGTTAATATATTTATAGTATTGCATGTAAAACTTTTTTACAGGTTTCCTCATAAAATGCATTTACACGCTATTAACCATTCGATATCTCAGTATTTTGAGGAAAAAACTTTGATTTCTTCCTTCTTGTCATCAAAAAACGAAATCTTAGAGAATAGAATAGAAGTTCGAACTATTACAGATATTTAATTTAAAGATTTACTGAAGAAGTCAACTCTTTTCTTTCTTTCTTCAAAACTGAGTTTTCTTTCACTGTGAATTCCTGGAATAGGTTCTAAATATTTGTTGATAGGAGCAAGGGGGGTCACCACATTAGAAAAATGCTATCTGTGTTAACTCATTCTAATTTTCTAGCCAACAAATTAATCAAATCTCTAATCTTTTATTGCTTCTCGACTTTCAACACATATTTTACTATTTTTCTTTCCTTTCTTTACAAAAATAGGATAAAATGCCGTTACGATACTTCTTACAATTTCAACATCAGAACACAAGTCATAATTGTGAAAAAAACTATTCTTCATAATAGAAACCTATTCTTCATAACACATAAACAAATGTCCGATAACATACTTCCCAAGACTAATTTTCAGATTTTCTTCTTCTTTCGGTTAGGACAAAAAAACACAAGAGTAATAAGATAATATTTTAATAATCTTAATAATAAGATATCCAAGACAAATGCAAATTCAAATGAGATTGTTTTAAACAAACTTTTAGATCCAACATTGGCAGATAACAAGAAAGCATTGTTATTATATGAAAATGGTGTACATGAACTTCAGCAAGGAATAGATGTGAAACTAACAGAATCTGGTAAATACATCTTAATTATGAATTATAAAATGTCAACACAGGTTTTGTATATACAACATAAAGTTGTTTTTCCATCAGCATAGAGTTTCTGTAATGGTTGTATAAAATGCTCATAAAGGAACGTTGAAAGATGTAAGAAATAAATTTTTTATAATGTAGGAGAAGAATTTGACCGTGCACGAAATCTTCAAGGAAAAATGGAAGGCAACTTATTGCATGCACAATCAAGAATAGTTGATCTAAGTAAGTTCATTGGAGTGCCTGAAAGAAACTTTACGCATCAGCAAGGGAATGAATTTTTAGATGAAAACACAAAAGATTTTTGTGTAAAGTTTTATCTGTTACATGAAGTCATTATGTTTTCAACGCGATTTTTTAAAAATAAGATAAACAAAAGACCGTTAAGTTCTAAAGATGGCAACTCTTCGCGAGAGCTAATTATCTTACGCGGAAATGTAAAGTTTCTTTCAGGTTATATTGTAGGGGTACAAACACTCACAGGTACAACATCTTTAAACAACGTAAATATATATGTCTTTCACTTTTCTGTACTCATTCCCATACATACTTTCCATTTAGCTGTGAGTGATTTTCCTACAGTGCTTTTCCCAATATTTGTAATAGTTGAATTTTTCAGCATTGGTTTGACCCAAGATCAAATTCTTAATGATTCAGAATTTACCTCCTGAAGAAATAAAAATATATTCTTACTTCGTTAATTAAGATCTTATTGTGGAACACGCATTCCTATAAGTTGCATTTTTAGTTGTTATGGCAGTATCTAACTCAACAACATTCATTAATTCTATATGTTGCATTCTTAAGAGATATTTGGCTATCAATGTGCTTAGGTGCTAATCTGAAACAAATATTGAATATGTTTGTTAGCAAAAAAGAATTGAAGATCAAACTTCCTTTCAGTGGTGACTTACATCGCAATGAAACCATTATTATATCCAGGTGTCCGCAATGGTCTTACCCCAAGGTCACTAAGCCAAATGCCACAGCAATGTTTCATTTAAGGATAGAAATAAACTTGTATTTATTTTTTGTTATAGCTAACATCAATCCTTTTTTATGATTTTATTGTTTGATTTAGCTGTTAGTGTTGCCCAACACTCCACAGAAGAAAAAGAAAATAATGATGCAAATCCATTACCAGATACAAGTAGGGGGAAATCACATTCCAATAAACCAAAATCGACAACAAAAAAATTAAATGGGGATGGCCTGTCCAAGACATCAACAAAGAAGGTTTGATTTGATACCTTTAATTTATTTGTCAAGGTTTCTTTTTCCTTAGTGTTCATATGCCAATATATTTGTTTCAGCCGCCCTTTATTGCTTCTGGAAACACACCCAGGACATCTTACTCTGTTACTAAAACTGTTAATAAAAAGGTTGGGCCAAAAGAACCATCCATAGATCAAACAAAGAAGATATCCAACTTAAAAAATGTTGATTCCAAACATGCAAATCTGATACTTAACGAGGTGGTTGAAAAGTAAGTTTGTAGATATTACAATGAAAGTTTTTTTAACAACAAGTAAACATAGTTTGATAACTTTTACTTTCTGCTAAAAGTCTCGTACCAGCAACATGTTTAAAAAGTAAAATCTGGAATTTCATTTCTCCCATAGCAAGCAGCAACTTTTTGAAATTTTATGAAAATGAAATTAAGCTTTCTGTATCAAAAACATAATTTTGCAAAAGTTCTGCACTAACACATTATTGTCTCTTAGAGGCAGAGGAGTTTCATTTGATGATATAGGTAAGTCAAGTCTTGCTACTTGCTAGTCTTGTTAGTTGTTTAAGGAAAGGTTTGTTCTATGTTTTAATAAATAAATATATAAGAATATTGGAAAAAGTATTCTTGTTGATACAAGATTTTTTGTTTTTTTACAAAAACAGGTGGAATGGAAAATGCTAAACAAATCCTTCATGAAATTGTAATTTTACCGGCATTAAGACCAGAGGTATTTATATTAAAAACTTGCTTGAAATGTTTAGTGTTCTGATCAAAGAGTCGTCACTTTTGGTTGTGATTTGCATGACTACATCCCTGTGAAATCGAATCATTGAGAGAAACAGATTGTGAATATTGTGTTATAATGTGTTCAAATAGAAATGTTCCTTTCCCTTTATTATAAAGTCCAACTAGTGTTATTCTTGTAACTGTTGTTTTACCTTAATTAATTACCTAATTTATTAAGAGTGAGTGAAATTGAGTGAGTGAATGCAATTGAAATAATGGATCATTTATGTGAACAGTTGTTATAAAATGTAGTTTAAAATGTAAATTTATCAGTATTTATCAGTATTTTTAAGTTGTTATGATTTTCACTCAATATCTATTTTATTTATATGAATGCACTAAACAACAACTGAAGAAAATTTTAGGCCTATATCATTTACTCTTGTTTTTATTTATTCCCTTTATTTAAAAATGTTTGATAAATTGCAAATTATTGAAGTTATTTTTATATCTAATTCAACTTTAATTTTTAATTTACATGTTGTCTTTGTATTTACTTTTCTACCCATTTTAAACACACTATCATTGCGTACTTGATTTCAGATCTTTACTGGATTGCGTGCACCAGCTCGAGGTGTTTTGTTATTTGGTCCACCTGGTAATGGTAAAACATTGCTTGCTAAAGCTGTTGCAACCGAGGCTAACGCTGTCTTTTTCAATATCAGTGCTGCCTCATTGACTTCAAAATGGGTAAGTACTTATACATCCAAGATCAACTGCATCGCAACTACATATATTAACGTCATAAGAAATCCTGACATCTGTCGCAACGAAGTGAGAACATTGCAGACCCAAAAAGAATGCAGTGTTTAAGGACGAACATCTCAATAACAAATAGCAATAAATTTTGGGTTCCTAATTGGCCACGAGGCATATGGAAAAATTTTGGGGAGTGTTTAGAACTGTGACTTCACATCAGGACGTCAACAAAATCTTTAATTATCGATATCTCGGTTACGGTTCGACATAGGCATGTGATTCCATACATTTTTTTGATCAACTTTTCGTGAGTATAAGCACATGTGATTCACTGTAGTTCCGTTTCATTTTCATTCTTTTTCCTTCTTCCTCTCTAGGCATTTGATATTTGGCTTGCCAACTTAGCAACTAGCTTTTGCTTACGCAAACCTTAATAAAGTGATTATTGATTAAAAGATCATCCATGTTGTGAAAAAAACCAAAAATTCCACCAGTCACTGCGACTGTTTGACCTAAAAAATGATACTGAAATTCTTTATTTCTTCTTTTAACCCAAGATTGGTGAAGGCGAAAAGATGGTCAAAGCAATGTTTGCTGTTGCTAGGGAACTGCAACCAGCCATTATATTCATCGGTAAGAAAGGTTATCGATAATTATTGTTAACTCTCTCTTTATATATTATATATCTATTCTATCTCTGATGTGATTATATTTGACTCATTATTATTCTTTCTATTATTCTCCCTTCAACTGAACCGATCCAGTACTTGATAAGTCAAATTTTTTTCAGACGAAATAGATTCGCTACTCTGTGAACGTAAAGATGGTGAAAACGAGGCTACAAGAAGACTGAAAACTGAATTCCTCGTAGGATTTGATGGGGTAAAGTATCAGTTGTAATGTAAAAGATATTTTCCACATTTATCTCCAAAACAACGAAAAAATCGTTTAACAACAGTAGTAGCTTTCCATTTATTATATTTGACTGTATGTGTGTCAGTATTAGGTGACTCGCAAACTTTTTCCTAGGTTATAAGCGATGTAGATGAGAGGATACTTGTAATGGGTGCGACAAATCGACCGTGGGAACTGGATGACGCTGCTTTGAGGTAATTTGAATGTCTTTTGAAATAGGACTGTAGTAAGTGTGATATAACCCACGCAAATATGTTATTCAATTTATTTCACAAGCATCTCCTGTTTATTTTATTCTACTAATTTTTTATTCTCTATTCTACTTAAGTTAAGGGTCCAACTTAGGCTACTGTTTTTTTGGTATGTCAACGAAATGGGGTTGGATAAAATATTGCAGTTCAAACTGAAACTAATAGGTGTATTTATGGCAACGATCGTTTAAATTCCAGTCATGTATTGTATACATTGTTTTTATATTCTTCGACATGAAGACGTCTGGTAAAGAGGCTCCATGTTCCACTTCCTGATAATGAGGTATAGAATCGACATCGACTGTCCAAATTTTAATGAAATTCTTTATTATGTTTTTTTAACTTCATCCGACACTAAATAAAATCAACAGGTACTTTTCAGGTGTTCCGGGACAGAACAATATTGTGCGAGAAGCAACTCTGTGTACTCCGTTTTGTGTGTCAGGTGGTGTGAAGCCTTTATTCCTATAAATCATATCGACTTCAAAAATGACACAAGACATGTTATCGCAATTGAAACAAATAATTTGGTCTTTTGATACAGTACTGATGCCAAAATATGTTAAACTTGATTTTTTTTCAAAATTAGAATCATATGTGTTATTTTCAGGGGTAGAGGCTAAATCAAGCGCATATGTGATCTTTATGTCAGTGCTTAATTAATAAATAAATAAATAAATAAATAAATAAATAATAACTTATTGGCCTCATCCATTTATATTTCTTCGTGCTATAATATCAATAAATACAAACAAATCAATGACGATAAACACTGTAGAAACAGAAAAGAAGAAGAAGAAGACGGAAGATATATGCTTGAAATATAACGAAGGCTAATGGCCCAAAATTCACTCAATTTTTGACTGAGACCACTCTACTCATCAAACACAGAAAAGCATAACCAAACCCTTTGTCATTTTAGTAAATCACATTATAAGAGTCATTTTTCGATATTTTAGTCAGATGGCCATTCGTTCTCAGCACACTCCTAATTTTAAGAAACAAACACTGGGACAAACTTCGATACGCTGAAACATGCCAGTGTGCCCAATATGAATGACGAACTAGCAACATTCTGTACTTTTTATTTGTTTTTATGATTTTTGAGATTTTGATTTGGGATAATAAATGAGAACATTTCCGTTTTACTTTTCCTGTAGACTCGACGTAGCATTTTGGAGAAAGTATTATCGAAACAACCTAGTCATTCTTTATCGGAGAAAGATTTTAAAGAAATCGCAAGGTATATATCGTATAATCCTGACTTTTTAGTTTCAGAAATATTGTCTAATGTATAATCATAAAATCTAAATTATGTTTGAGTCGGTCGCTTATAATGAACGCGAATTATTTTTCTGTGGGAATTTTTCATATTGCCAATAAATACTATCAAAATTCGAAGCTATACTATTAGTTTTTGAATTTTTATTCGAAGCTCGATAAGGTTGGTATAACGAACAATTTAGGCCAATAAATACTCCCTGAAAGAAAAAGAACGGACACAAGAAATATCATCAGATCTTAGCTCGTTCGCTACGGAGGACGAGTTAACTCTTCGCCAGTTTTGACGAGCTGAGTTTGTCGACGTTTTACTCGAAACGTAGGCCTTTGCAGAAATTTGGTTAATTCGTTTAAAAGTGGATAATAAAATCTTACACAAAATTAATTCAATTTTTTGAGTCAACCAGTCGTCGCAGTGATTTTCGTGTTAAAATTCTTCAAATTTGTCGACTTTGAAATTTCCCACATTGAACGTGTTAAAAATGGTTTTTCATAAACTAGCATTAGCCATTCGATTTGAGCTTCTTGTTACTCCTGATATATCGTGATTTTGATTTGTTTCCAGATTCACGACTGATTATTCTGGTAGTGATTTAGCAGCACTGGCTAGGGAAGCTGCGTTGATGCCAATAAGAAGTAAGAAAGTTTTGTTTAGTTTCAAGAGAAAACTGTTCCAAAACTGTTTCCATCCACCATTTTTAACTTGAAAACCTTGAAGACGCTTTAATATCTACAAATGATTCTTTCTTTTCGTATGTTAGTGATCTTGAAGAGAAGCTGTGTCCATTAGTCTAACTACAATGCTCTGTTTTCCCCCGGCTTTCCAAGTTACTTTATCAGGGAAAAGGGGCCTTAATTTCTCACCGATTTTTCCCCAATAAGTTAGTTTCCTATCAACCATTTTCCGTTCCGTTTTCGTTGTTTGTTTACAGACTTAAGTGCTGATCAGATCAAGTCCGTTCCAGCAAACAAGGTATTTTTGTCATTGTCATGTTTTTCTGTTTTTCCCACATTCTTGCATTCTTTCAATTGATTTCATACGGAGCCTGTTTACTTTTAGGTCCGCAATATAAATGTCGAAGACTTCGTACTGGCAATGAAAACGATTAGACCCAGTGTTTCTTCCGGATATTTAGACAAATTTAATGACTGGAATGGAAAATATGGAGTTTTAAGTTAGTGGGTTGGTTATAGTTGGATATATAATACAGATTGGTAAAAAAAAATTAAAAAAAAAAGAGAAAGAAAGAAAAATGCACTCCAGTGGTGCACTCCAGTGGTGCACTTTCACTCATGAAGTCGTCTTCACGACTTTTCGACTAGTAACAGGCCTTTTCGTTACTAGTCACTTTCGAACTTAACGAACATTTGCCTCGTTTCAAATTGGAATAACACTGACGTTCCTTTGCATTTTCGAAAATGACGACACGATGCTGCCTTTCTTGTCGGATATACAGTCAGAAGCGTAGCTAGAGGTCAGTCAAAATTTGTGGAGGAGAGTTTAGTCATTTAAATTAGAAAAGGAAAACGTGCAAGTAACCTAATGGCACTTAAGACTGAGAAGAAATACATAACGTTGGGCTCCTCCACTTTTTTGACTAACCTTGAATACGCCTATGACAGTTATTGTAAATTATGTGTATATGTCTGATGTCTCTCGTTCCATTATTACAAGATAATTATGTAATATCAAGTTGTATAGGCAGTATCCCAAAATCCAATGTTATATTACTCCATTTTTGATCGTAAATAAGTGTGGTCATACTTTGGGTTGTGAGCCTCATTTTTTGATACTCATTTTTTGATACTCAAATTATCTAAATCATTAAATCAACAAAGCAGACCTTATTTTCGGACCAACTTTTCGTCTTCTTTCCATTTCTTGATGATGTCGTGGTCTTGTTTCAACTAAATAAACATTTCCGTTGTCACTAACCTGCTTCCACTCCTAATTTGAGTCGAAGGGTCAGCAAGAATGGTTACTTTTTTTGTTGTTGAAAATAGTGATCGACTGAAAGATGCATACGATACAACAATTTATTTATGAAAAGTTCTATACTTTATACATGAAATTAATGAAGCGTATTGATTAATAGACGCAAATTTTCCTAAACTTTACCGTGCTGTCGTCTCTAATGTAAAACGCCACCTTGAAAAGGTTGGAAACCTATCTGCGATCAGCGATGCGTGATGACATGGCGGCTGACGAATCTAACATATGACTGGTAATTTTGATCTTATTGAGGTCTCCAACCAATTTGTAGGCATAATCACGGCAGGAAGAGAATATCTGGCATACTCAGTCAACACCAATACAACTTTCCCGAGTTGTTTAAACACCATGTTTTGACCTAGTTACTACACCCAACCTCGTTTTAATGAAATTTATTACTTAGTAATTATCTCTATTACTTAAACTCCCAGTGAAATGATTAGAGGCAATTTTGATATCTAAAACGAGGCCGGGTGTACTTATAATAAACAAAATACACGGCGTTTAAACTGAAATTCGGGAAATTCGGGAAAGGTGTATTGCCAAAGAAGAGGGTATAGTGTTTACTAGCACATAAACTGTTTTATCTGCGATGTAATAAATGGTCCAGATCGTCGTTGCTTAAACAAATAGTTTTGATTTGTAGTTGTAAACGTTCTTTACTGCATGATAACCTGAAACGATCCATACTTTTAAGGATAAAATGTTAAAACCTGTCTCTTTATAGTCTTTCATCTTCCATTCAAATATCATTATAAATCAAGAGAAAAAGGAGCTTACCTTCTTTTCTTTATCAAGCGATTTTTCCGAAAACCTCCTCCTTGGAAGGTCCTGACTGTTGTAAATATCGAAATGAAAAGTGCAAATGTTCATAATCAAATATTTAACAAATCCCTTAAAATAAACTTTCTTTTAAACGCGTTTCTGTCATCTCTTAAGTTTTACAGTGAACTCCCGTTAACACGAACACCGGATAACTTTAATTTTTATTATCTCGAACTATTTTTTCGGTCAATTTTTTTTGCTTCAAATTGGCCGAAAATGCGAGAAATGCTCCACAAATTTGAAATCAGCATGATTAAATTGTCCTACAACAAAATTTCGGAAGTGCCTCAATTTTCAAGAAAATTTGCTTGCTGGACAATTTAATAATGCCGGTTTAAAGTAGATATTGAAATACCCTTGGATGATGATGATCCTGAAAATACGGAAAAGTGGCGCGGTGCGAACGTTACACGGCATCATATGGTCTGAGAGAAACACGATGGGAAATTTTCATTCCTTGAAAACTCTGTAGATACATTTGCTTTAGTGTGTTTCAACCAGTTTGGTAGAAAGCAAAGGACAGGACAGGCAACACACGAACAAGGGAAACTATCTCTTTTATCTATACAATTGTTTTTGTTAAAATTAGCTTATTATCAGAGCAAGATTGAAACATATATATACATTTATTTTGATCAGGTTAATTACATGCTTTACCCTGTCCCTGTGTAAACTTAAAATCAACAAAAATGCATGCAAAAATATAATAGCTGTATAGCTAGCTAGCTATAAACAGATTGCAGATAAAGTGCTATAACGACTATATTCTCATTCTCTGAGACTATTCCTAACCCTAACTAGTCCCTGACTGGCTACATAATATATGAACTGATTCGCTTTATTGCGTATTAACCGTTCTCTACTGTGGATGTTCTGTTCGAAATCTGTCAGTCAGATGATTCGCTCTACGCTAGGGCTCTGAGAGCTGTTAATCTTCCATACCCTCAGTATTTATGTCCTAGCCTAATATTGTGCTGATACAATCCACGACGATAATATTTACTCGTCTATTTAGATCGTCCTAAAAAATATACTGTTTCATTTCAAGCTTGGAATACTTAGTCGGTTGTCGATCGGTATCTAATTTGTGCCAAGGTTTTTAGATTTAATTGATACACTTGAAGAAACCTGTTATTAGCTAAGATTGATTTATTTAATTGCGCATGTGCAAACTCAATAAAAAACTGGGTACATCAGAAATTTTTCTTTTCTTCATTATTTGTTTTCGACCTAAGTGTTTCAGGGGTTAAGAAGCATTTTAGGCGTAGATTTAGCGACTTTAGTCCTTCTTGTTTGGTATTGGATTCGCAACATGCACACAGTGTGAATAGTATATTCGTTGAAAGCTAAGTACAAGAATATCATAACTACACCCTATACCGTACCATGTATATACATTTAAAGTGTGACTAAGCCGGCTAAGAAAAAACCCTGCGGAGGAGAAAATATTGTCTCCAAAGCGTCAGTCACGGGTACCCTCAAGGTCTATTATCTACATTTTATCAAAACAAAAAAAAAACAATTAAAAGGATTCAAATAGCACCATTCTTCTGAAACATAATGTTTGTAAATACTATAAAAATGCCATAAATTCGAATGAGAACAGTTGGTCTTCAAGTTCTTGGTCGCCGTTGACTTTATTTCTCGTCGTTGAACGTGCAGATTAAACAAAGAAATAAAACCATAATGTCAAGAACAATAAACAACATTATATAGAAAAACTTATGACATGGTGTATGTTGAGAAATCTGAGGATTTGGCAAAAAACTACAACACCCTTTTATGCACGAGTTTTCCGCGCATGCTTAACGTCGTTTCCAGAAACGTCGGGAAAATACTTGCAAGCTATCGGCTTTGCCGGAAAAAATATTTTGTTGACGGTTTTAAAGGATTTCTATGCTTACGTAAAAATCCAATTACATCTGACTTTAAGCACGCGAACATAACAAAGATACTTAGCAATGCCTGTTTCACTCCTACCAATTAATTATAAAAAAAGTCAGAATTCACAAACTCTTAAAGCGGACGTGGAACAAGTTTCGACAACATGCTGAGTTTATCTGGTGTTGGTAGATATCGGCTCTATGATGCACACAAGTATGTGCATGCGTTCGTCAACGACGTTTCCCGGTGCACTGCCACCCTCGATTTTACTAAAAATAAGGATGTGGAAATACTGAAGAATAAGCTGGAACAACTTTCAATGTTTCTTCAAATTCATGCAGATAACGAAGATAAGGAGATCCACGTACTGTTTGAAGCTAAAAACTCGGAATTACACAAAAACATCGAGAAGGATCACTTAGAACTCGATGAAAAAATGGAGAAATGGAAAGAGTTATTATCCAAGATAAAGTCCACTTCTGACAGAGACGAAAAAATACATTATGGTCATCAGCTTTACTTGCTTCTAAGAAAATTTGAAGCGGAGAATTTACTTCATTTACACGAAGAGGAAACAATACTAATGCCTGAATTGCACAAGCTTTATACGGACGAAGAACTTATGAATGTTTATGGAAGGCATTTCAAAAACATGACTAGTCCACAAGCTTTACATATGTATAAGATGTTCTTCCCGTATTATGACGTAAACGACAAAATCTCCGTACTGAATCACCACAAATCAGCGGCACCGGAAAAAGTGTTCCTAAACGCTATGAGTGCTCTTTCGTCTTTGAAAGAAGACGAAAACAACGGGGTTCTAGAAAGAAACGAGTTGAATAAAATATTACAAGAATTAAGGATTGTTCCGTCGCAACTACGAAGTGAAGTGACTGTCGATGAATACCGATATGGTTTCGAAGATCCTGACAAGGAAAGTTAGAGACTCAGAAAAAAAAGAAGAAACCGAATCAGACGAGATCAAAAATATAACTCTTACATTGCTAACTTTTTTTGAATTAGTGTTTTTGTTTACATGAGATCATAAGTTTTGTTGTTTATTTGTGATTGCTGTAATTGTTTTTTATATTTACTATATGTTTTTTCAGAAATAGCCAGAGCTTAGTTAAAATTTGTGGAGGAGAGTTTAGTCATTTAAAGTAGAAAAGGAAAGCGTGCAAGTGTCTTAAGAAATATCATAACTTCGGACTCTTCCACATTTGTTCGATGACCTTGAACATGTTTTTTTATATTTTTTGTAATATTTTGTAACGTCTCAATAACTTTTTCTATTACAGTCAAATTCTCATATCAAAACGTCTTTATAGGGGATACACCTTTTTTGAAATCCGGAAAGAAAATTTTGCCTTTCCATATAGCGAACAGTGCAGAATAAATAAACTAATTTGACAAGTTTCTTTATTTCAGGCATTTACATAAAAGTCTGGATAACGAATCAAGCTTTTATCTTAGACGATTAACAAAGTGAATATCTAAAAACAGCAACTTTTAAACGATAAAAATTTCTAGCATTTTAAAATTTCTAGCATTTTAAAATTCCTAGCATTTTAAATGATGAGTTTAAAACAGCTGATGTTCATGTTTGTCACGTTTGTCATGTGCTTGCCAATGTTGTTATTCGCATACAGACCGCAAAATTGGTCAAAATAAGAATGTTATTATTATTGTCTAAAAAAACAATTTCAGACGAAGAGCTAATGTAAATTTGGATGTGCTGAAATAAATTTAACGGACTGGCATCATGTTTTGACCTAGTTACTACACGCAATCTCGTTTTAATTATATTTATCGTTTCAATAATGATTAAACTTTATTAATTATTAATTATCTCTATTACTAAAACTACCAGTGAAATGATTAGAGAAAATTTTATATCTAAAACGAGGCCGGGTGTACTTATAATAAACAAAAACGCGGCGGTTAAACAGAAATTCGGGAAAAGTGTATTGGCAAAGAAGAGAGTCACAGTGTTTACTAGCACATAAATTGTTTCATCTGTGATGTAATAAATGGTCCAGATCGTCGTTGCTTAAACAAATAGTGTTCTTTACTTTACGATAACCTGAAATGATCCATAATTTTTTGACCCAAAAAGGGCAGTTTGGGCACAATTTGAACCAAAGTCAATGAACAAATCAATGGCGAGGTTTTCCCTTGCAGTTTGGTTATAATCCAGGCTCTAATTAAGTCTCCTCTCGGCTAATTTCTTCGTTTAACTCAAACTTTTTTCTTGAGAAAAGGAATACAAAAGACTTGTTAAATTACAAAATTTTAAATGAGAAAAAGAATCGCCTTAACTATTAGTATATCTCATTTTTCCAAGAACTCGACTTTAACTGGAGATTCGCTAAACTCGAACATTCAAGTCGAACTATTTTCCCCGGTCCCCAGAACATTCGTTTTTTTTCATTTTTTTTCTTCATTTGCTCCACAGAATATTCAAGATTCGATTTTTTCATTTTAAGAATAAGGGGTTACAGAACCAGGTTTAGATGATCTTTATCATTTTGAGAAATGCAAATTTGTAGAAGTGTCCATGGGGAACCAAGAGAACATAAATACAACTTGGTTTCTTTGGGTTTGCGTGGTATTAGAGATTTTACATTTTTTTTATATTTAATTTTTAAAAAAGCAAGATGACCCCCTGATGTATTGATCGCGTGTGTTCGAATGCCGTAATAGGACAATCCAAATGTATAAATATGGCGGTTGTCAAACCATCAGTTTTATGAGTAAATATTTTTTACTTTTTTGCTTTATTACATGTGGACTTTGGTGGATTCAGTTTCAAATCGCCCACCAGCGACCAGACTATTTATGATTTCTTGGCATTTAGGCAATATGAAGGTTCAGACAATCATTTTTTTAGCAATTGAAACCTTAATCATTTGGTATTACCTTTCGCTAGTTTCTTATAAAGAATATTAAATCAAATTCAGGGCGTTTACAGTACTTTTAAAGACTGTTAAGCGGGAATTCCACTTTAAAATATAATCATTGAGCATGCGCATTGATTGTAATTTGGAAATACGCGTATCAATAATTCTCTTCGCGTACCAAAAAGTAAAGTTGATTGGATTCAACTTTTTTTGCAATACGACTATCACTGTAAAAGGAAACCAACCAAACTTCTTAAATTCTGCAACGACTGCCAGTTTTGCATGAACATTCTGTAAAACAAATACGAACGCATTTTTTAAATGGATATTAATGCGCGTATTGCATCGAACGTATCGTACCGTATTTTGTGCGGATACGCGTATCAAAAATAAGTGATAATCCTTTATTTCTGCACAAGAAATATTTGTTAAATTAAAGTTTTGTTATCGAATCGTTGTTATGTTGGACATAAATCGATATAAATCGAAATCAAGGGGTCCCATCTGCTTTAAAATTCAGAATTGGATATACCATGAAAAGTTTTCTATCGAGTTGTCATTTGAGTTATGCCAAGCGTTATGAAATCAGGTTTTTCTCAGATAAAAAAGATTGAAATATTCAGTCCATTAATCGTTCAAGTAATTGCAAGCCAATAATGAAATTGCAAAATGAAGCAGCCAGGACCAAGGTCTTCTTCGCCGCAGTCCATATATCGAAAAAGCAAGAGACCCTGGGTTTGAGGTTGCGTTTTAAAGTTCATTTCATGGTGAGTATGATCGTATTTATGATGGTATAGATCTCCTTCACTGGTTGTCACAAAGACCGGAGTTAAAGATGTATCACCCAAAGAAAAAATATTCCTGAGAAAAGCATTTAAAGAATTTTAAAGGTTTTTTCTTTCGAGTCAGGCTTGCTGCATAATTCTTGAATGAAGAAAGAATGAAGAAAGGAAACCGATTGACACATTGCGGATATGCATATTGAGAGTAAAATGTTAAAATTTGCACGGGCGGGCACCAGGATTTCCGTAGATTTCCACGAACACAACAACATGAAGTGGACACACGGACAAGGTTGATATAATTAGAGGATATCATCGAAAATGCAAAAATGATATTTTTAAAACACAGAATAGAAAAGAACGGTCCGGTAAATGCTTAATTTGGCCTGGTTCTATGTTCTGTAAATTCTCTGAATTTTCAGATTTAACGAAAATGCCGTTCTGATGAGTCGATTTAAAGTCCGCAATTATGACATTTCCCTTACCGATTGTCAGCACATGATAAGTTTATAAAGAATTTTGTATAAGCATCTCCTTGTTGATTTTGGGTTAAAATGTTCATTGGCTCATATATGGACACTTTTTCACATTAAAATTAATTTGGACTGGCTTTTGACACGAATTAATTTACTTCAAGGAAGTAGGTAAGGTATTATCCAAGAAAAAATCAGGGGGAAAATGTCTGGGAAACATTTGGTCACCTGCAAAAATATTAGTTTCATGAGCCTGCAAAAAAGTTCATAAAAAAGAAATCAGGGAAAATTTTGTTAATTGGAAAACTATTTATCACTTTACCCAATTCTTTTCCTGAAGGTAACCGGTTAAGAAAACTTTATGAAACTGCTATTTGTTTTAACTTTAAGGGGTCATATAAAATGAAAACTAGTTATTTGTTTATAAACCAGGAAAAAACAAGATTACCATCTGACTTTTTTGACAGAAATGAATCACTACTATGCAACACTGCAAAAACGTTCACAGAATACAGCTTCCGATACAGCCTTTTGCTTAGCTCGAAAATTCATTTATAGATTTGATTTCCACAAACAAAACAACATTTTATTCGAATTTCCCAAGAATCAACTTTTCGGTCATTTCCCAGAAGCAAAATCAAAACAAACATTCGTCTTTATAACCGACATCGAAAGATTGGACCCAAAATAGCAATGTAAACTCTTTTAAGTTCATTGATTCTTTCGAAGAGATGACGAAGATTACGAAAACTTCTGGAAAAGTGCTTACCGTGCTTGTCTATATTTATTCACACCAGAGCTGAGCTCTTTGGTATGATAGACCAACATGGTGATGCTAATTTGTAAATCGCGCAGGAGTAGGGGCTACTCTGAAGTTTGTCTTGATGAGGAAGAAGCGAATTTTCGGAAAGACGGTACCATATTTAAATGTAATGTTGGCTGATTATCGATCCTAGCGTTTGTTATACAGCATAAACGATATGGGGATGTTTTATTTATTGTCTGAGGAAGTATTTTACCGAATATTGTTTTAGATTAAAATTCAGTAAAAGTAAAAAATTAAAGCATAAAATCTCATCAGCATGAAAACATATCATATTTGCCAAAGTTAGGTCATTAGATCTCCTATATACAATACATTACTTTAAGTACATTTATTATACACCTTTCCCGAATTTCTGTTTAAACACCGTGTTTTATTGCTTCAATAATTTTTTAACTTTATTACTTAGTAATTGGATAGCATAGAAATCCTTTAAATCCGTCCGTGTTTTTGGGGTTTTTTTGGGGTTTTTTTTTCATCTGCTCCAAACCTTTTTTAAGATTTGGACTTAAGTTTTTTCCTGATAGTTCATTGGTTATACAGCCAATTTACTTAACGTAGGCGATGAACGCAGACTGAAATTCACTTAGTTTTATCATCTATGCAAAAACGTTTTTAAAAATGGGGAGCAAGTTACGCTTAAATTTTGTAATTCTTAGTGTATGAATCGTCTTTTAGATAACGAATTATTCTTACAAGAACGTTAAATATAGAATAATCTCTGAACTAGAAACTTGTAAACTTATGATATTTAATTACTTACTGCTTGATATGTTAAAAACGTTTGATGGAGAACGAGAAGAAGCTCCACTCTTGATCTTAAAATAAGTCAGAGACAGTATTTACTAAATTGAAACTTGAATGAAAATGCTTTTGAGGTTAATTCTTTTCATTTACAAAGTAGTTTCATAGTGAATTTTATGATCACCTTGATGTTTTGATGATTGAATTCACAGTAATGCATGCAAGCATTATACTAATAATAACGGTAGCCCACAAGTGCCACGGCAAACTAAAAACCTCGACTGCAAAACAAAAAACCTTCGGCAGAAATCCAATTACATCTGACTTTAAGCACGCGAACATAACAAAGATACTTAGCAATGCCTGTTTCACTCCTCCTACCAATTAATTATAAAAAAAAGTCAGAATTCACAAACTCTTAAAGCGGACGTGGAACAAGTTTCGACAACATGCTGAGTTTATCTGGTGTTGGTAGATATCGGCTCTATGATGCACACAAGTATGTGCATGCGTTCGTCAACGACGTTTCCCGGTGCACTTCCACCCTCGATTTTACTAAAAATAAGGATGTGGAAATACTGAAGAAGAAGCTGGAACAACTTTCAATGTTTCTTCAAATTCATGCAGATAACGAAGATAAGGAGATCCACGTACTGTTTGAAGCTAAAAACTCGGAATTACACAAAAACATCGAGAAGGATCACTTAGAACTCGATGAAAAAATGGAGAAATGGAAAGAGTTATTATCCAAGATAAAGTCCACTTCTGACAGAGACGAAAAAATACATTATGGTCATCAGCTTTACTTGCTTCTAAGAAAATTTGAAGCGGAGAATTTACTTCATTTACACGAAGAGGAAACAATACTAATGCCTGAATTGCACAAGCTTTATACGGACGAAGAACTTATGAATGTTTATGGAACGGATTTCAAAAACATGACTAGTCCACAAGCTTTACATATGTATAAGATGTTCTTCCCGTATTATGACGTAAACGACAAAATCTCCGTACTGAATCACCACAAATCAGCGGCACCGGAAAAAGTGTTCCTAAACGCTATGAGTGCTCTTTCGTCTTTGAAAGAAGACGAAAACAACGGGGTTTTAGAAAGAAACGAGTTGAATAAAATATTACAAGAATTAAGGATTGTTCCGTCGCAACTACGAAGTGAAGTGACTGTCGATGAATACCGATATGGTTTCGAAGATCTTAACAATGAAAGTTAGAGACTCAGAAAAAAAAGAAGGAACCGACTCAGATGAGATCAAAAATATAACTCTTACATTGCTAACTTTTTTTGAATTGGCGTTTTTGTTTACATGAGATCATAAGTTTTGTTGTTTATTTGTGATTCCTGTAATTTTTTCCATATATATTTTTTATTTTCTTAGGAGAGCTTTATACAGCCGCATAATCGCCGTGTCGAATGAAATTACTTTTATTCGGGTAAAATTTGGCAAAAATGCGACAGTCACTTTATACAATTTTGTTGCTGAATATCAAATTCGACATTGTTTTAGACAGCCACATAAATATCGCATAAATTTATGACCGTGCTCACATTTACTTAATTAAGGTGTGTATCTATTTGTTTTAACATTTTTAAACAATTTAACCAAGCAAGATTGCTAGTCTCAAGGTCTTGTCATCTTCACTGTCATTTCGTGCATTTTTTTCACGAAGTTCTATCAAGTTGTTATTAAAGTTCTATCAAGTTGTTATTAAATTCGACTATTATGCGGCTGTATGAAGTGATGCCGAATTATGTCGAAGATTGCAGTTTTATTCCACAAAGTCTGCTGCACTTAATATATTATGTCGCACTTTATTAATTTTTCACTTTATACAGTCGAATTTTCGCCGCATTTAATAAGTAATTTAATTCGACACGGCGATGAAGCGGCTGTATAAAGCTGTCCTTAATATTTCCAGTCTTACAATTTCAGCAGATATCACAGTTGGATGCGTTACTTATTTACTTATTTATTTCCATTGTTTGTACAAGAAAAGTTCAAAGTGACCTAGTCGACAATCCAGACTGAAAAGAAATTACATAACGTTGTACTCTTCCAGTTTTTTCGACTGACTTTATATACGCCTATGCTTATATTTCCTTGTTATTCCCAAAATCTGGATAACGAATCAAGCTTTTATCTTAGGCGATTAAGTGAATATCTAAAAACAGCAACTTTTAAACGATAAAAAATTTCTAGCTTTTTAAAGGATCATCTTAAAACTGAAGATGTTTATGTTTGTCACGTTTGTCACGGGACATGTTTGTCAATGTTCCATGTTGTTATTCGCATACAGACCGCAAAATTGGTCAAAATAAGCATGGTATTATTGTGTAAAAAAAACAACAAATTCAGACGAAGAACCAATATAAATTTGGATGTGCTGAAATAAATTCATTATTATTCTTATTCTTATTATTCTTAATGGTTAATGTGGTTATTGCAGCTGGCACTGGCACTGGCAATGATGGCAGACATGGGAAACGTGTCTACGAAAGGCAAAAATGTTAATAAAATATTGAGTAAAATGTGCGATGAACGAAACATCCAATTCATTGCCCACGAAAATATTAATCCACATGTGCATTTGAACTCTAGTAAACTACACCTAACGAAAATCGGATCGAAACTTCACTCCAGAAATCCTGAAATGATGGGCAGGCAGACGATATAATTGAATCTATTGAAAGTTTAAAATGCACGAGTATTACTAACCCGAACGTGGAAAATAACAACGAGCCATTAAATTCTTCTTCATCTTCTGCTGATAACATTTTAGGTGCGCCTTGCTCGGAAAACCTTTATAAATTGCGATTAAAAAACCCGAACAATGCGATGATTGTTTATGTTAATATTAATTCTATTAGGAATAAATGGGAAGACCTCAGTTATCTAATAAAAGATAAGCTTGATGTATTCTCCGTTGCGGAAACAAAATTGGATGCTATTCTGTACCATATCGTAAGGATGTAACGTCAAAAAGTGGTGGACTGTTGATTATGTCAACGCTAGCATCCCATCACAGCTTAAAATTGATTATGCGATACCTGAGGACATTCAGATTATCCCGAAGGAATTAAATTTGCGTAAGATAAAATGGCTCGTGGTGACTATTTACCATCCACCAAAGCAACTACTAAACTATTTTTTAGACGAGCTTTCTCTGCTGATAGATTTTTATTGTTCCAAATACCAGAATATATTAGTCCCCATATTTCTAAGGCTCTCAAAAAAGCGATTATGAGTATTATTGCTAAACAGACTAATGACCCCGCTGATTGGGTTTTGTATAAAACTCAGAGAAACCTGTTTGTCAACATGAATTGTAAAGCAAAATCTGATTATCTCTCTAGTATTGACGTTAAAACTGATTGTAGAGGCTTTTGGAGTTCCTGCAAACCTTTCTTTGCGGAAAACGCTATTAATACAGGTAAAATAGTGCTTATTGAAGATGGTGAAATCATCTCCGATGAAGCCAGTATTGCTACCATCTTCAATAAAGATTTCAATAATATCACTAGCACTCCTTTGATTACGCCCTGGAATTGTACTCCGGATCAAAGAGTCTCTGCTGATCCAGTTTTTCAGGCCATTGAAAAATTTAGAGCCCATCCTAGCATTGTATTGATTAAATCGCTACAGTACGAGGAAGACTCTCTTTTAACTTTGCTCATGTGACTTCTGACGAGATTTACCAAACAGTAATGCAGCTAAATGCTTCGAAAAAGACAGGTGGAAATATTCCTACGAAATTTTTCCAGATGTCTGCTGGAGAAATTTCCAGTCCTCTGAGCAAATGTTTTAATAATTCTTTATCTATATGTGTTTTTCCTGACGAGCTGAAACTTTCAGATATAATACCAACTTTTAAAAAAAGTTCGGCAACCAGCAAGTTAAACTATAGACCTATTAGTTTCCTGTTTCAAAGGTTTACGAAAAACTGGTTTTAAAACAGCTATCAGCTTTTATGGAAACTCGTCTATCTAAGCACATGTTTAATTAATTTACTTCAGAACTGGCAGAGATATTTTTAACAAACTCTAAAAAGATTTTTTCTTTACTCATGGATCTATCTAAAGCTTACGATATCTTGCCACATGATTTGCTGATAGCCAAACTTTGGGCTTATGGAGTTGGTTATGATAGCCTTAGATTTTTACATAACTATCTCAGGAATAGGAAAATGTGAGTTCGTGTTGGTTCGGCATTTAGGGAATGGTTGGAGATGTGTTAGGAGTACCTCAAGGATCTATATTAGGTCCTCTGCTTTTTAACGTCTTTTTAAATGATTAGTTTTTGTGTGACACTCTTAGTGCTTGAGGTGAATCGATCAACGACGTCATTAGTAAACTTTCTAAGGATATCCCTATTGTTATTGATTGGTTCACCTCAAATTAGATGGTCATCAACCCTGATGAATTCTAATTCTTTGTGCTTGGTTGTAAGGAAGTCAATGATCTCGAGTTAGTCGTCAGTGGACACCTTCACCTGTGGTGAGATTGTTGGACGATAAACTCAGCTCCTCTATGCATATTAATGAAATATGCAAGAAAGCAAATAATAAGATCAGTGCTCTTCTGAGAATACGTTCATCTTTAGACGTTCAAAAAGCCTACATGCTTTCAAATTCGTACATCATGTCGAACTTTCGATACAGCCCCTTGATCTGGATGTTCTGTTCTAAGGCTGATAATAAAAAGATCTATCCAACTCAATTGAGATCACTTAGAGCAGTATACTATAATTTTTGCACACCTACGAAATACTTTTTTGGACGAAGTTGAAATAAAGTTTTAACTTAACTTAAACAGCGTTTTATATTATTTCCTGAAAAATTGCATTTTTCCATTTGATCATAACAAAATGGATAAAGATATAAAATTAATAGATAAAATAATAATAACATTAATAAATATTATTAATACAGTGATACAGACCAAGCAAAGTTGATTTGACATCTATATGTCTAAAAGTTATTTAAAAAGCTGCTATCACATGTGATCAGTCGAGCGTTAAAAGACATACAATATTGATTCACATGAAAAAATTGTGAATAAATTTATGCTCAGTGTGAGGTGACAGCAGGGTATCGTTAAGTTCCCCAGCCACAAATAACCATGTTCGCAACATTTAATTAACGAACATATAGATTATTCAATAACAGGTCGATAGCTGGGACTGAACGGCATGGCGGGACATAAAAAGACAAATTCTACGAACGAAGAAATGATAAAAACTCATGGTAAGGATACGAACTTATCGTACACCGCAATGATTGCGCAAGCCATAATGACCTCTCCGTATCGTAAAGCCACGTTAGCACAAATTTACGAAAACATGGAAAAGAAATTCCAATTACTGGCTACTCGTGGTACGGGTTGGCGAAATTGTGTCCGCCATACTTTGTCATTGAATGAATGTTTTGTTAAGTCATATCGTCCGGAGAACGGTCGCAGCTGTAACTGGACAGTCCATCCATCGTATTTCGATGCGTTTTTACGCGGTGATTACCGAAAGAGACGCGCAAATAAGAGAAAACAGTGGTTAGAATCTGCAGCTTTCACCAAGTCAAGCAATCTTTCTACTTTCGTTGCAACGAAAAACAACTCTCTACCGTCACGTTGTTCAAAAACGACGCGGGCTGATACCGAATACAGTAGAAATAATACTCAGTTAAATGGAATTCTTTCAAGCTACAGTTACGATCAAACGGGAGTAAGTGGACAAACTCTGCACTCAATCCCATTGAAAGCTATCAGATGCCCAACTGAAGTGACATATATTGGAAAATCGACAAACAGTTTGCAGGGATATCCAATTCAGTATTTATCGACGGCACCGACCCAAAATTATATGTACTTGAATGAAAACGAGACGCGAGTAAGTAGACAATATTCAACAGGTGTAAACATACAGCCGAGTAAAAGACATGCAGATTACGATAGCATAAACAAGTTCGTTTATAATACAAAGACTCACTAGTAGATCAAGAAGTTTGTACAGTTAATGAGCATGTCAATTTTTCCAATAATTCCATTGATTAGTTCTTTCCAAGCATTATGTCTTCAGTAACGAGTTCTATATTTCTTTTTTTTTAAAAAGCACGTTAGCTGCTTTATGATTATTTGAACGATGATACCAATGTTCCAGAGGGGAAGAATATGCCATGGTATCGTCCTACGTCATGAATGTGTTTCGGCATTGGATACTGTACAATTTTCGTGTACGAACCGGGACCTGGAGTTTTCTAAAGGATAGTTAACGGATGGTATAAACAAATTAACATCTAAAAACAATTTAAGCAACATCTTATCTGAAGAAATTAGTACCCACATACTTTAAGTACATAGGCTTTGAGTGTATACATCTATAGAATTCTAATTCTAATCTGGGCTTCTTAATTTGAAAGTTTGAGGCATAACCTGTCTGACCATTATTCTCGCTCGTCCAAAAATGTTTTTAAGGTTTATACTACAAACTTTAGCTGGTTAGAGATCAGTAGATGTGCTGCATGCTATTTATACAGAAAATAATGGTGGTTTAAGTTGTGAAGACTATATGTTCAGTATTCAAAAGTTGAAATGGCATTGAACATTTTTGATCATTAAAATGTCAGGTCTGAAAAATCACAACAAAAATATATTACGGCGATATACAATAAAATAAATGCACATACAAAAGAGGCTGAAAATAACATAAACAAACAAACAAAAACAAACAAACAAACAAAAAAACAACAACAACAAACAAACAGAATGTTTTCCTACCAGAACATGAACTTTCTGAAATCTTGGAGTTTTGGAAATAAATACTGAAGTAACCGCTTTACAACATTTTGATTTAGTTTCATAATCTGTTGGTGCTGGTCCAAGTTTCTAAAAGAAAAGTATTGTAGTGAGAACTCCTCAGATTCTATGAATAAGGTGTGAAATGAAGAAAATAAATGAACAGTTTAAAAAAGAACAAACTTACTGGTTTGAAATAAACAGTAGGAAATCTTGTACTTTCAGATTTGAATGCTGAATGCCTAAGACAGTCAGAAATATTACTTCATGGATAATATTGCATGGTATTTACAAATATTTACTATATATATATATAAGAAGCTAATATTCCTCATCGCTATAAGTTCATAATAAATACCTTAAAGAGAGAAATTATTTACTGGAGAAATTGTAACAAATTCCAGTGAAATTCAATCCGAATTAAATCCCCGCAAAAAATCGCAGGATGGTTGATTTGAAACAATAATTCCATGTGAAATGTAAAAATAAATAGCTTGCAAAAATTTTTCTACTTAAGGTACGACAAATTTGTAATTTGACTTAAATTGAATTATAAAGTACAAATAATATTTACTTGCTGAAATAAAAAACATCAACAACATCTTATGAAAACATAATAATATAATTACACATTACATTATGTGCTGTCTTAAAATTAAACTACCCAAAGAAAACTGTATATAAAAAGACTTTTTAAACAACAACAGTTTAAGATATCATGTCAGAAACTCATTTTGCATGGAATCCCTTAAAAACATATTTTACATCCAATAACCTAGTTATTAAAGGCACTTAAACAACAATCATACTTAGATGGAAACTTCTGATCATTGGAATATTCTTTCGCATATGTAATAGGACTCAAATTACTATTCAATATGTCTTTGTCTTGAATGCCAACCACCACTGCATGTTTATTTTCTCTGCCTGTGTTTTTGAAGTTGTAAGTTAATTTCTTTTTATTATTATTCTCAATAAAAGTGTTGATTTTATACAGGCCAGGCATCAAATAGCGGCCTGTACGAGAAGGATCTGCAGATATCTTTCTTCCACTGGACTTGAAACCATAATCTTTTCTAATCTTAGTGGAATCTAGTTCTTGTACAAAATCAGTGTATTCGTACGTTCCAGGAATTGGTGTATCCTAAGAGTATAAATACAGGTGTGTGTATGCCATAATGAAATAAGATCTTATTCTCCGATTCGCTATGACAAAATACAATAGAAACTCCATAGAAACACAACTGCATTTGCTTTATTGGTTTCTAAGAGAGTATTAGAGTGATTAGGCGATAATTTGATTTCAGTGGATAAACTTTGTGCCACATTTTTTTCAATAAAAGATGATGGAAATAGATAGATCTTTCAAAAAATCAGTTTTCTCCTATGAAATTCCATATATTTTTCACCTCCTTTGATGTCAATAACAACGATGGAGAGCTACAAAGCAAATCGATTAATTATGATTTTACACATCTCTTACTCGCAAATGTCCTCTCCACCATGAATCTCTTCCAGGATCGTGATCGTTCACTTGTTTTTCCTAAGATACAAAAGTAAATAGTTTTTGTGAAGAGTAAATCAAGACTTTCACATTTTGCTCATGGAAATCTAAGATTCAACTTACTGTTGTGCTATTCACCATCATGTTTATTGTTTACATGTATGCGAGATTACTCCTCAGATCAGAATTTACAGTCTGCCATTTTAAAATAAAATGTGACCGGAAGAATTCATCATAAAATATATAGAAAATACAATAAAAATAGATGGTAAAAAGGAAGCTAACAATAAATTTTCAAAATACATTAAATACTCTATCCAGATATTAAGACTGTCTAATATATAGTTTTTTTAAAGATGAATTAACAAATGAAAACATTATTTCTCAGTCCCCGTGTCAACTTTCCATAGAAACTTTTGTTCTCTTTTCCCGGAATTAATGAAAATGGTGGGCTAAGTTGTGATCTAACATTCTTTATCCGAACGAATGCGAAACCATTTTACTGATTTATCGATCCTAAAAATGCCAGTTTTGATGGAAAAATCACAGCAAAGATATGATATAAAATGCTTTTGGAAAGAGTACGCTCAACAACAATTTAATATGCTTTTCACCAAAAAGGTTTTCAGGCAAGTATAATAGCAATCGTCGGATTCGCATTATGTTTTTTTTTGTTTTTTTATTTTGTCTAATACTTATTTATTTCCTCATATACCATGTGTTTTGTAGATTTCACTATGGAAAATGCAAATTGACACTAAGTTTGCACTTTGATGATGAACTCTGTCCTCCAAATTTTTAAGAAAAGGCGAGATGACTAAAAACCCACACCAAACAGAACCAAACAGTACAAATAACACAAGACAGATGTCTAGGTTAAGTTTTTCTAGACACGATATAGGAAACACAGGCAGGTTGAATTCATAAAGGGTGGTTTCCACTAACAAACCACATCACAAAAAACAGAATCACTCAACAAAATGTCAAATTTGATCTTAATTCACTCCTTAATGGCTGAGTGCAAACAAAATTGCAAGCACTCTAGTTATCATTCATCATGCCTTGCTCCCATGTGAGATATGGTCAAGTTTGGGCCCAATCCAGGAGCTTTGTCACCAATCTGCGGTGCTTCTAAAATCTGCGGTTAGCATTCTGACTTTTTTCCTCCTTGTGCTCACTCATTTCCACTCTTCTACCAACTCAACATTTTACCAATCTTTGATATGGCCGAAGTTCTAAATTCCTTATTCATTCATCAAGTTCTGAATAGTAAACTGTGAATTGTGAAATTCTCAGTACTTTCAACTTCAGATGTGGTCCTCACTCTTACTCCACTAGACAAAAAACTGCAGGATGCCTATTTTAAACGAATGTCAACAAAAGTAGTTTTTGAACCAATTCCTTATACTTTCAATCTGTAGAAACATAGAATTTCTTCTCCCTTCATTGTGATTTTATTTTTTGATTTCAAATTAGATTTGAAATCTCTGAGTGAGCTACACCAGACTCAAGCATCTTATCACCAACTTCTGCTTCTATATAAAGAGAGATAAAGAGATAGGAGAGATAAACAGGACTTAAGAACTGTGACTACAGCATAAAAGATTACCATTAAAGAATGTCATGTGTTGAAAAAGTGAAACTTAAGTTTCCGAATTCAAGGCAAATTTGCTTATATTAACAAGAACGACTAAAGTTGCTAAATCTGTGGCCAAAATCAACTTCTCCTGTTGCCTCTGAAAGTTGAAACTTGTTGAGTTTCAGGTTTCAGTAAAGAGAAAATTTATACATTTCTTCTCCCTGTTTTATGGAAAAATAATGAACGGGTTTGTTTTGTTGAGTTTGCGCAGAATCAATTTTTATTGTAATCTGATTTATCGGATTTTTCTAAGAAAAAGGAAAATGTGACAAATATCTTAGCACTTTTAAGTAGCAGCTGTAACGAAACTTAATAAAAAAAATAATAGAATAATGCAACACCAAGAGATCGGAAAAAGTAAACTGTAAATGTATCTGTAAGGTTTTCAGCTGTAGAAAATTTGTCATTGTGTATCTCAGACTGTTATATGTCATGTAACGAATGCACTACGTCATTCTTAGCAAGTTTCATCAACCGAATCATGATCCTCAGGATAAACCAATATACCACAGATAATTACGCATTCTTTAATTCTTCAAGCTTTTACTCTGCAATCTTTTATACCCTTCAAGGTAAAGGTCAAAAGGTGTAAGGTTTTGAGCATGATTTTTTGTAATCATGTTGGTAACAAGCTTTTGGTTTGGTTTTGTTAGTGATAACTTGACTACAAAAAATTCCTAAACCGAAAAAAGTTGGTTTTCTTCTACTTGTTAATAATTTTAATGCAACTTTAGAGACAAAGAGGTGAGCCTGGTGACTGGCAATGATCATGGAATTGTTAAAGTTCACAAAAGCATTCTAAAAAAAGGATCAATTATTGGTTTTGAGAAGGTTTGTTGTTCACCAGTTGTTTTTGATCAACATTTGGGCCATGTAATCAACTTGTTTAAAGGAATTGTTTCTCCTAGAAACCTATTTTTTTGTAACTTTTCCCTACCGTGACCCCATTCTCTAAATTTTTCATTATAATCTTGTTAGTATACACCATTAGCCAGTCATTAATATTTCAAGTGTATACAATGTTCGATAAAGCAGTTTTGCATGGATTATACATGCATGCCAAAATTCATTTTTTTTAGGTTGGACGAAATTATACATACATGCCAAAATTCATTTTTTTAGGTTGGACAAAATTATGAAACAAAAGGTGATTCAATCCAAGCCCTTAAGTCACATAACATCACAAATTTCTCATCAGATGATATCCTTCTTGGTCATACAAACGGCCTGCTTACAATCATTACAAATGGTCAAATTCTGAATCGCCGATTACTTTGTGACAGTGATATTGAAGATATCGTACTGGACACTGACTCTGGTTGGTTACTTTAGTTCAATTCCGTTTAATTTCAAATGAGTATATATTCATGTTAGTTTTTTTCATTTACGTATGTCAATATCAGTGTCAGCATCTGTGGGTGGATGGGAACCTTCAGGAAACCTTTTGACACGGAATTCTAGTACCCCTCGTTCTCAAACCGTTTAATTCAAATAAGACCCGGTTGAACTGACTGTAGGTTTATAAGAGTGACTTGGCGGCCTCGAGTACGGTTAAATCGGGACTAGGACCTTCTCTTATGATAATCACTTAACCACTTAACTGCATAATAAAACTACATAATGATATATTGCTAGGGACTAAAGTATAGCAAAGTCCGATTCTTTATGTTTAAGCTGGTAACACATCAATCATAGTGGGATCGAGAAATGGGATGGTTGTAGCTGTGACACCTTATGATATTCTATGGAAATTTCGATTGTCAGAAGTATTACAGCATGAAGGACAGGTTCGTTGAGGCTCACTTGTTGTTCTGACAATTTCCGTGAAGCAACGATTTTTTTAAATTTTTTTTTTTTTTTGCTAACAAACTCCACAAAGCTATCAATTCAATTTTCTTTGATCAGATCAATTGTTTTATATATCCTTGAGATTAATTCTTTCTTTTTAATACTGTAGGTAACCAATTGTTCGCTCTCAATCACTGCCATGTTCGTTTTTCGTATGCAATCGTCAGCATTTGACGCAAGCTATCTTTTGATTGCTGATTCAGAAAAACGGTTGCATATTTTTCATAACGAGAGACTAGTCTTGACACTGGCTGTTCCTTCAGTTGTTACAAGCATGTGTTCCGGATTTTTCATCAATGAAGACACAACTGCAGATAAACACGTCCCTAAGACAACAACCTCGCCAGGAAAACCTCAAAGATATTCGTATGACGAACAAGTTGCTCTGGCGACAAAATCTGGCGCCATTTTCGTGATGTTAAATTTCAATGTGATACCATATGCAAACATGTCATTTCCCGTAACAAAGCTTAAACGGCTACCGGCATCAGGTGTAGACGATCTAGATGCCATACTGTGCTGTGGACACTTCAATAAACTGTGTATTTTGCAAAACGGTGTCTGTGCGAGTACGTTTCCAACATCGGACTGGATTCATTCCCTGGACTTGATCGGTGATGATTACAACGAAGACGACACGGTGCTTTTAGTCATAGGTTGTGTTGATAAGTCCTTACAGCTGTTGCAAGTACGGAAAAATAGATAACAAACTGCAATAGATAACAATAGGAGGACACAGATTTGTGGTTTCAAGAAACATTTAGTCATTTAATGGAGATATTGACTAAACAGCTGGTTTTTCTCGTCGTACACAGTTGGTATTGATCGAACTTAAGCAAGCTGTACAAACAGTTATAAACATTGCAGAAGAACCCGCTCATATGCATGCATGATATTTTTTGTGTGGTATTTTACCTATAAAATGAGGCAAGTGATTCACAAATTCAAAGACAAAACCAAAACGCCTGGAAATCTGTAAATAAGTTATCGTAAAAGTTGTTGCTGAATTTTCACAACCGTGTTAGATAGATAGACAATTCAAATGATTCTTATCGTTTTGTACTGATCTTTCCTTTTTTTATTTGTTTTCATAAAGACCATCCCTTACGTTGTTAGGACCATCCCTGACGTTGTTGGGATTTCAGTTGATAAACTGTTGGAAATATTGGCGAATTCTCTTCAAACTTCTGACTTTTGCCGTACATAATGTTTCTGCCATTGATTAATATTCGCCATTACTTTTCAAATTTAGTATATATCCTTTAAAATGGATAAATGGGCTATTTTTGGCAAAATGAAGTAATTATTAGACTCCATAGGGAGAGTGTCATTTTCGGATTTTTTGTCTTCCTCCTAACTTAATGCGACTGAGTGCTACATGGACGTAAGAGAACTAACCTTTAAGCGTAGTTTCAACTGTGAGATAACAAGTTGTTATAACATGATATCTCGTAGTGGAAACGAAATTGTTTCATGTTATCACGCAAATTTCGACAAATTATCTCATGTTATAACATGAGATTTCGCAAAGATCAAATAATGCCGACTAATTGCTGCACGAGCAGCTAAAAAGTAATTATGTAATTGCCCTTGGGACAATATTTTATATGATACGCTGCCTGAGAACTTAAAATATTCATGATATATCATGTTATATCGCAGTGAAAACAACTCTGTCTCGTGAGATTTCCTAAAAATTGTTTTGTGATATTTCATGCTATCTCATAGTGGAAACTACAAAATAAAACAATTATCTCATGATATCTCATGCAAATTATTTCAAGATATCTCATGTTATCTCACAGTGGAAACTAAACCTGCCATTTTCTAAATCTGCATTTTTTATTAGTAGTTTTAAAACTACTACTTAATGTTTTCAAGATGTCTGATGGGCATTTACAGCGAATTTGAACGAGTTCCGCAGTATTAAACTTGATACATCTTGTACGAAAAATTCGCAACTTGCCGGGAAAACGCTGCGAATTCTACAGGAAGAAGAAGATCTTGTCCCTTAATTCTGAAAGTTTCAAGGTTGAGGCTGCAGGAGTTCCTAAAGAATCAGAGTTTTAAAATTGGCTACAAAATGAAGAGAACATCTTTAAAACATTTCTGGTTGGTTGCTAAAATCTCAGAAGCCAATAATAAAAGCATGTATTTTTAACTGCGGGAATCTTGAATCTTGAGGGAATCTTAAAAGACGCTTAATTTGAATAGATCAATGAAAGTTGTAAGTCCTTCCCGTACGTCCGTGAGTGTTTATAATGAAATGTCGATATCTCATATTTACTCAAGCTAGCTACTGACTATTCTCTTCTACTATAAACATTCGAGTTCTAAGACAAAATAGTCCAGTCGCTGAACTAAAAACTATCTTGCAAAAAATCGCATTAAGGGTCATTCGCGAAAGATAATTCCCTAAATTGGCCGTTCCCCTTATTAAGTTATCTCTTTAATAAATACTATCACAGTTTAAATGGACCCTAAATGGCAGTGAGAATAGCCTAAGTCACACTGATATTATTATTAACATGTTTCAACATGTTAGGATCTTTAATTTTTTTAAACTTTAGTTTTTTAGCGGACACTAAAGCTTCAGATTAGTTATTAACTGACGTCACAGTTTAACGAAACAGTGGAACTTCGGTAGATTAGTTCAGTTAAAGTGAAATGTAGATAATCTGTTTTAACTTGAGTTACGTTTAGCAACTTCATTATCTTTCATTACTGGGCAACAGTTGTTATCTTCAAGTTTCCAGCCTTATTATTCTGCCTTTTCTTTGGTTTTCAATAATTTCTATATAACTAAATATATCTATATATCATAAATGACCCACACTACGTAAGTGTCTAACTCTGTGATTAAATCACTCCAGAATTCACTGTTGTGTCGTTTTGGTCGGCGAACTGCATGTAGTCCTTTCATTTGTACAGCCACAAATGGATTATAGGTAGTAAAGCTTGCATTTGTTTAACACTGAAATTTGCAGCATCATATTCTTTTTCACATAAATATAAAACAAGTGCTTTTGATGAATTTCTTTTTCAATTATGACTGCTATACGGCACACACAGATAGCCTTGAATGACTTATAACTTCCCCAATGCGTGAATATTTGGACCATAGTTCTTATCTGAAAGTTACTCAGCATTAAAATATCTTGCAAATGAGGTATAACACATCAACTGTGGGCGATTTTAGATTTTTGGCCTATGGGCAGCTGCCGCCATTATAGAAAAATGCCCAAAACTCACTGTTCCCAAGATAATGGGGCTTTTTTAGCCAACTTTGCATAACCAAGGGAACCATCTGACAAAGTTTTAGCTTGGTATTATTTTTTCCCAGGTTAAGGTGGTTCCCCAATAAAAATTCAAAATTTTGATAATTGCATGTTTTACTGTAAGTTTTACATGGAAATGGATCCCGTTAATGTACTAAGCACAAAATAAGAAAAAAAATTGCAAAAAATTAATTATGCGCATGATTAATTAAGTTTCGGTCTCAAAAAGTATAAGATTTCGGTCTAAAATATCTCAAGAACCGTTTTACTAAAATGAATGAAATTTGGTGAGAACACTTTAGGCATAAAGAGCTATGTGCTGAACCAAAAAAATACCAAAATATGGCAGCCACTTCTTTGTATTACATCAAATAAGGAATCCGTTTTTTTTTTACTGCGGCTGGTTACATTTGTAAGCTAATTATGTCACCCAGGTAAATTATTTTAGACATTTTATTGGTTCAGCACATAAACTATATGTTGCTTTTACAATTTGCAGAGTTTCAAGAAATTTAAAGAAGCCAATCTAATAATATTCTTGGCAGAAGTTCTAAAAACCTCAAAAATCAAGGGCATACAGAGGTTGCTAGGGCCGTTGCTAAGGACTGAAAATTTAGTATACCTCATTAACATCGAAATTTGAGGCATTTCCTGACTCTTTCAGGCAATATAATTGACAAATTCGGATTCAGCAGTAATTTTTCGACAAAAACAAAGTGTTTTTCAAAAATCAAAAAATTTAAGAATTTTTATTGGGGAACCACCTTAAACCATTCAGCAACTGGACTAAAATGGCAGAGAAAGAAGAAGAGACTGAGAAGAGAAGAAGGATACTTGTTTCGTTTCTTTGAAGGAGAGAAAATAAAGGAACGGGGAAAAGTTTTTCTTTGGTACGATTTCGAGCCTAGGGAGGTGAAAGGTGTGTGTGTTTTCATAAAAAACCCACCAAACAAACAATAAAATAATCACAAAAATGACAACAACAATGTATGATTTAATTAAAAATCGAACATATGATTTTAGTTATTATTATTATTCTTTAAAAATTCTTTTCTCACAGGAGATTTTTAACATGGTTCGAAAAAACGGGACATTTCCGGTTAAAACACTGCGGGGGTGTTTGGAAGCAGTAAAAATGACACTACGATGGAGTCTAATTTTTTTAGATTTCACTTTCGTGCATCAATAACACGGAAATATTTATTTCTTGTTTTCAGTTTGAAGCGAAAGTCTGTTAAGTTATGTAAACGTTGGATAACTTATTATGGAGCGTGGTCCAGTGTTCATAAAAGGTAAAACATTTCATGGCTGTAGGAAACATATAACATTAATTCTGTCTTCTTGCTGCATTTTGTGTTTTCAATCTTTAAAGAGGCGACAATCACAAAATTGTTATGTTCGACGACGTCGTCCTCCTAAAGGAGCCAAAATTCTGAGTCGGTCGATCGGTCGGTATACATTTATCGGGGAAATTTGATAACACAGTACTCTACACCATGCCTTTTTCACCTTAATACTTGCAAGAGAATACTTCTAAGGAGGTAAGTTCATAAATAATCCTTGTCATGCTCAATTGAAACGATTAATCAATGAAAAAAATGGAAAAACATTTAAAATGGAAGCAGTAAGTACTGTTGACCCAATAGTTTAAATTTGAAATATAATAATTTGGGGGTAGATTCAAGATGAATCTGAAACTTTGTTTACTACTACTGGAATGGAAAGATTGGCCATGGGACTTTTGGTCATCATGAACTATAAATCCCGGTTTTGAAAGCAGATTTCCATATAGGGGGGATTTTCCATTTCCCAGTGCAAGAATATGTTATCGTCATGCTTAATAACCAGCTGAGCACCATAGTTTCTTTACATCATGATGTAATAGTTATATGAAAATGTTACGAGCAGCTTTAAGGGGAATTAGTGGTAAAGAAAAGAAATATCTAGCGTATAAAGTGTTTCCTTTTGGGACTATTACAGCACATGGTTTTCACAATATCTACTTTGTTATTCTACTGTTCCATGTTTTATCTCAAAATTGTTTTGAAAATTCCGCATGCCGAAAAAACATTGCTATGGTGAACATGGAGATGTCCTCTCCTGTTTCTTTTCTCCTCCCTTTCTTTAATCTTTAAAGGAAAGAAATGTTTTTATATTTTTATTACTAATGTTGTTTTGATATTGTATTTCATATCTTACAACCTTATGTTTTATTTTAAGATACAACATTCAAAATATACATTGTTTATATAGCTATTAGCTATCTTCACCACACGCAACACATATTTGATACCATGAAATTTCTTCTGCAAGTCCAGCTTCTGCTGCAGCAGTAGCCATCTTGTAACTCGAGTAACAGTTATGTACGGGCAGCTATTTTATTTTCTAATTTTTTTATTTAAAGGTTTATTAGATTTTTGGCCTTTCACCCGGTCAACCGAGTCGGATTTCGTTCTTACAAAAGCAGTCTATCAGAGGACGCAAACAGGGGACAATTTTGTGATTGCCACCTTAGTACTAGCTAGCTTTGGATAGAGATAAGATAGCAGATAATGAATTCAATAAAAACTATATATATATATATAATGACAATATATCACCCCCTTCAGTGCAATTTTGAGTCGGAAATATCTCCAGCATATTTAACAGAATGAAATTTTAGTAGGCAATGCAATGAGCCATCGTTTATAGCTAGGATACCATGACCAAATTTTCTAAACTCTTGGCAAAAGCTAATCATCTTACATGAAAATGTGTACCACCATATTAATAGTGTTTGGACTGCTTTAAATATCTCCCTGGAAATAATGATGTTAAATGATTCTGTTAGGTGAAATGAGAATGCATTATTGCATAAGTGCAAATGATTTCCATATAAGATTATGATTAAGTAGTGCACACAATGCCCTTGCATATAAAGTGAAAATCCAGTTTTATTGGACTTATCATATTTTGGTACTAATGGATTGCCTTAGAAATACCTTCTTGGTGTTTTTTTTTATAGAGTCACAATTTATAATTCTCACTTAAAATCAAAGATGATGAAAATATGAAACTAATGAAATTTTTAAAAGAACACATCTTTTCACCTAAATATGCCATGCATCGAACTCATAAAGATAAGATCACGTCAATCTTGAAGTATGATATGACTAAAGAAGAAATCAGAAGATGTAAATACGAGTACTTTCGTGGAAAAATTGTGGTGATCACTTCTGAATATGATGAACGCAAGCGAGAGAACCATGAAGCTATTGAGAAATTAAGAGGGTCTAAAGTTTTGGGTTTTGATACAGAAACACGTGTTACGTTTTATAAACCAAATGTTACATATCCTGTTGGACTTATTCAGCTGTCAAATGAAGACACCGCTGTGCTGTGGAGATTACGTCAACAGAATAAATACTTGAGACCAGAATTCCCTTCAATCTTAAAAAGTATTCTTCAAGATAAAGATATCAAAAAGGCAAATTTTTTTTTTAGATATTTTTTGGTTAAACTTCAATTATGTAAATTTTTCTATTATAACCTTATGCCTTAGCTATTCGTTTCAGTAATATTTCAGTAATCATGTTTTAAACATGTACAGGTTGGGACTGGCACAGATAGTGACCGCAAAGGATTGTATGAGCAGTATGATGTAACAGTTACAAGTCTCTATGACAACCAACATATTGCTAGACAAATAGGTGAGGAATGTTTTGTTTTGAGTTGTGAATGTACCTTATTATTAAGAGAAGAAAATTTTCATGGGATAAGTTATTGTGGATTTTTTTTCTCCAGATGAAGGTATGAAAAACTGCTAGTTTTTGCAGAAATGTTTCCTTAACATCAAAATTTCGGAATTCATTTTTGGCAAAATAGAGTGACTTTTGTTTGCAAAATAAGAGGAACAAGGGAACAAGAAAATGAGAATGTAATAGGTATTTACTAGGTGTAAAAGACAACATTTTCCAATTTTTTGTCTGTGTTCTACCAGATCGTTATGTGGCAGACTGTCAAACATCTATAGTTTGAACTTTCCATTGTTCAACTAATTATAGGTACTTCACCTGTGACTTATTTGAACAAGTCTATGAATTGAACCATTTTGAACAATCCCTTGAATGTTTGAGAGAGAGAGAGAGAGTTTTATATTTAGGATTATGGATTAATGATTTTCTTCAACCTTTGCAAAAGTTTCTGCCCTAAAAGTAACCAGTTTCATTAGATTTTGCGGAACTTATTGCTGATCAACGCATTTGGGTCATTCCAACCAATATCACCAAGGGTTGTTGAAAAAGGACCTTATTTTTTTTCCAAATTTTCACCATTTGTTAAATAAAAATTTCCCCTAAAAATTTCAGCTTTCTAGCTATTGCCAGTCGGATTTTATGGCAATTTTAATATTTCATTGTTGGTATTTGTGTTTCAGGGGTTTCACAACTAAAAATGCTTTTCCCAGAAGCCTCGAAAATCATGTTTCCTATACCACTATCAGGAAGTTTTTTTGAAACAGTCAGATTCTTTTCTTCTAACAGAAGGAATATTAGTAAAATTACTTTCAAAAGTGCGAAAAAGTTTGAAAGTAGGGGGTATTTTAACAAAATTCAAGTGTCAACAGATCAGTAAGTATTTGTTTGGAGGAGCCCATGTATCTCAAACTGACAGTAGACAGTACTTTACTAAATGTCGTAAGTACAAAATTGGGGTGCTAAGATCGGGAAAAAGTAAAAAGTTCCAAAAAAGTGTTTTACACTGCACCTAGAGTGGAATCAGAAATTACAAAAATTAAGTTTTTTATTTCATCCCAATTATTTATTTTCATATCTTGAAAATGGCTGAAAATCAAAAAGTGGTTAACAGACCTCTCGAAGGCAACCAGTGTAAAGTTTTCAGAATAAATTACTGATTACTCTATTTAAATCTTTATGTTTAAAATCTGGGAAAATATTGAAATTGCTATTTTATCCCGACTGGCAATAGCTACTGGCTGGAATGACTCATTTCTTTTTATAGTTGATGTTGTTTGTGTTGACTTGTTTGTTAAATACTTTGACAGGTTTTATAAAACTTGGTTTATCATCCCTAAGTGCCCAATTGTTTGGTTGGACAATATCTAAAAAGAAATGTTTATCAAACTGGGAAGCATATTGTCTAGATGATACACAAATCTTGTACGGAGCTACCGATGCGTGGGCATCACTGCGTGTGTATGTTAAACTATTCAGGTATTTGTAGTTTCTGGTTTACTGGATGCATTAAAATTGAATCAATCACCTTCACTTTTACATCAGATACACATATAGGTCACTGGTTTCAGAGATATTCAGTGTCAATTATTTTCAGGTGCTTTGATGTTAGGAGAAACTAGAGAATGACCAGCCTTTTTTAAAACTTTCCTCATTACTGAAAGGATTCTTCTCAACTAGATTCTTCCAACCTTTGATGACTTATCGCAAACTTCTATATACAAATTCTCCACTTGTATTCAGTCTCCAAAAACAAAAAAGTTTCAAACGCCAATGTAGAGTTTTTTTGAGTACGACAGTCTCTGTTATTGTATTTCTTTAGCATATTGGAAGAGTTGGGATTATCCCACCAACCTTTGCCACCTTATTTTCAAACTGTTCTTTCTGAGGAGTCAAAAACAGACCGGCACATGTTTCGCGCTCTGGATAAAAAGTTATGTGAATCTTCTATGATTAAAGTCGGGGTAAGTGGTGAAGATCTTCTTGAGGGATTTTATTGAAATTTTACCATCGAGTCTTCAGTTGGTTTGTATTGGCAACAATTGCATTAATTTCAGCGTTCTTATCTCAGGCACTTCGAAAATTAGAATGAACAATGTTTGCCATCTGCAAGGTGTTAATCGATTCTAACAAATGTTTTGTTTGTTTGTTTGTTTGTTTGTTTTAATCACTCATTTTTATTTCACTTTTTCAGGAGAATATGAAAAAACGTCGTAATAAGAGAAAGGTGGACAGCTACAACTTTGAAACAAACTTAAATTCACATCTTGATTTGTTGGATGAAGAGCTACATAATAATGAAACAACTTCAGAAACGAAAGCTGTGTACGAGAGTGTGAAAAGTGACGAAAGTTATAATCTTTCTAAAGCTGAACAAGAACCATTTATATTTCAAGCATTGCCTGACTAATGTAGCATACATAAACCTACCTGTCTCTCATTAATGCTTCCTTGTATGTTTTTCATGATGTAACTTCTGCTTGAGCTAATCATAAAGAAAACAATCAAACATTTTCTGTTTTGTTTTATTTTGTCATTATCAATCAAAATTTCACAATTTGTTTATTTACTGGAATGAACTATTAGGAATTCTTTCTGGTGAATGCAGATACTATCAAATTATCCAAACATCGCAGTCGTTACTTCACCCTAAATGTCCAAACTTTTGAGGATGGTCGCTTAAAGGTCAGTTTTCATTAGAACAAAACATTTTGCGCAACATTGTGCGACAATAATGTGAAGATCTCTACAATGAGTGTTGTACAACAATAAAACTGTCGTACAATTGTCGCAGTGTTCTACGGTTGTGCGACTGTTTCTCGACATTTTTTGTCTTAATGGAAACCGGACCTTCAAAAAAGAAAACTTCATTGGCTTTGATACATTTAAGGCTTGAGTTACACGTCGAGATATCTAGAATTACAATTTTAAATTCAAATATTAGTGGTCCGTTTGTTTCTCCGATAGTTATCCGAACACGAATTTTTATCCGATCGGTTATCAGTGTCCATAGCTAACACGTGGTGATAATCTAGGAAGTCGCATCTCTTATAGTTGTCAGTTTAAAGTTTGATGTCTTTTCGTTCTTTCATAACTAGCTTATAATCATGGTTTTGATACAAATTTTTGTAGAAATTTTCGCAAATGAGCTTTCGTGTTGTGCCTCTGTTGAATTCTCGCAAATGGTCGAATTTAAACTTGAATTGGTATAAGGCAACTAACGATTCTTTGCTGTGATATACAAGGATGTATGCTGTTTGTGTGTCCAATATTCCGGCGTATAAAAACAGCTCTAGTACAAATTGCGAGTGCAGAAATTTTTCTGAAGTAAGTTTCAGAAGTATTATGTCCTTTGTTTTGTTTCCAAGGAAATCCTTTCCTGACAAAATGCAATGGACGCTTCCATATAGACTGAACTTATTATCTGCGCGAATCACGTGGTTTACATCAACCATATCGAAAAACAAATTTTGTCGTAGAATTTTTGCAGCTTGTCGAGCGGCCTCCAGAATTGAATTCGTTACGTCATCTGATACATTTTCGATTTTTGCGTCAGAAATGGACTGGCACAATTGGGTTAGCGTTTCTGTTTTCAATGCGGTTTTGTTGTTCGTAAGAAATCCTTCTCCGCGTAGTAAAAGATTCATGTAAACTGTATTCTTGAAGAAATCTTCCAGTGAATTCGTGTTTTGACCTGGTTTAATGACCGATTTAAAATTCATAAGTCTGAAACCGCTTGTCACGTAACTTTGGTTGCCATATTTTGTGATTATGTCATCAACTGATGCATCTTGCAAAGCAATTCTTGATAATGACGTACTAGACCTTCGTGAAACTTCAGAGGAGGAACGTCTTCCAGATAATGGTGCAGAGGAATCGTCATCAAACGAAGTAGTTTCTGCCTTTTTCAATTTCGTCCCCTTGTCTGAATTAATCGACAGGCTTTTCTTTATTGTTGTTTTTTTCGATGGCAAAACAGAATTAATTTTATCGAGAGTTCCTGTTTGTTTTGACCTTGATAACGTTGAATCTTTAGGCCCTTCCTTACCTACCAGTTTTACATTCTTTTTCTGTCGATCATCGTCAATTTTTCCATTGATTTGTCGGTTTCGTGCAGTATTTTCATCTTTCACTTCCTGGTCACTTTCACTCATAGCTAGTGTTCCATTTTTTGTTTTCGACTCTCCAACGTTGGTGTTTATTAATGCCGCTTGTACGTGCTGAGCGTTGGATTTCTTTTCAGAAGGACTACTTTCCATAACAGCCGTTAGAATCGTAGGATTTTTTTAAAAAGTAAAATTTGAGATTTTTGCAAGTGCAATCAAAAGTCTGAATTTTCACAAGAGGAGAAATTGTAAACATTTCAATAATGTATAACACTCTTGAATGGTCTTTATGAATTCATTTATCATAAAATGTATTTATTTATTTATTTGATGGGATGTTTTTCTCAATATAAACAAAACCTTCCCAGTCTTTCTTTGGTTTACCTTTTCATATGTACAAAGCGCTGAAAACACGTAATTGCATGAACTATAGAAGTCGGCAAAATGGTTAAAATTGAAAGTTTCATGGAACATGCAATAAAACTGAGCAAGCGTTTGTAGACACTTGTCACAATAAATAATGAAAACAAACAAACGATAATTTAGGCTTCCTTGCACGTCCTTCTAATAATCTGCGGCTAGACTATAAGGTTTAACAAGATCCGATCATCACTAGTTTGCGGTCAAATTTTTTTTAATTCTGTCTGGGTTAACGAGAATATTGTTGTGGAATGCCTCGCTTTTTCAAACGAAAATAAGAGACTTTCAATCAAAACGTTTTATGATCACATCTTGTTAGACATTTTTAAACCATTTTAAGAAGATTTTTCGGAAATTTTCAATCCAGTTATTTTTGTGGAAAAGCAATGAAAGTTTATCAAATGCGAATTAATATGATTTCGTTTTTAACAGGTGCCACTCTAAAAGCACCATCACCCCTCTCGATTCATCAAATCCTTATAACTTTTACCCAGACTAAGACAAATTATTGAAAATTTTGTAAACCAAATTGGTGCCAAACATAGAGAACGTGTAAGAATAACGTTATCGAGTCCTTTAATCATTTCTAGGGAACCAAATATTCCCACTCTATGTTCATCATAAGATACTTCAGTTTTACAAAAATTGATCTTGGTTGATTCAGTTATCTAAACACTTTCACTTTAGGTAAATAGAAGTGGGCAATAACCTCGTCTAAAACCATTTCGTACACTTGCCCTCGCATTCTCATATTCTTTTAGTTGCAAGTAAAGAAACAAAATAGGGATTGGGAATTAAGTGGGACATACTTTAAGTAAGACTTCTGCAAAATGAAAAAGAAAATATCTTTTCCGATGAAGATTAAGCAGAAAACTACTATCATTTTTTGTTTTCCAATATTTCAAAGGACAATGCTTGTCAAATGGAAGGTTTTGTTCTTAATTGTGTTGCTATACTTTTTATCAACAAAGTGCTTGAGTTTCGCTGTCAAATTGAAAGCGTCTGATGGACGACAGTTGCTTGGACAACAACATTCAGGGCGCCAATTACGCAAAAATGGGTATGTATGCCGTCTTCAAGTTTGTTAGTAATCGGCTCGAAAAAAAACAATTGTGTGAAAGAACAACTGAAGTAATGTGTATAATAATCCTTCTTTTACAGTACATCCACGTACTTTGCTAGAAGAGAAACGGGGAAATCATTAACCGTTTTCGGGTGGAAAGTGATTATTTCTTCCCAATATTATATTTTACCTACATTTAACCAATATAATTTCCCCGTTTTTTTTCTCTGAGTATAACTCCAAAACTGCAAAGAAAAGATTAGGTTATATCGAAAAAAACAACAACACTGGTAGATCTACAGTGAGATTGCTGTCTTAGATTTTCGAAAACCCATGGTATTTATTATAATTTATTATTATGTTTTATAAATAGACATCTCTGTTGTGAATGTAGGACCTAATCAAAATAAAATATTTTTGAGAAAAGCTGGCGAATAGCCTAACCTGTGATATTTCGATGGTGATGTGGCCAAGACATGTGGGTGATTCAAAATCAAAATTTTGCTCCAATGTCACGTGATTGATGACGTCATGGTTTGACGGCCAGGAAAAAAAATCAAAGTCCATTTTTTGCATACACCAATCGAAAGCTTATAAAAAAATTTCACTTAAAGTTGGTAATCACTTTGTGGTTTACTTGCATTACGAAGAAGTTCTGGCCCTTAAAAGAAAATGCTCGCGTCAGCCTATTATGTTCTCTCTAAATAATATTAAATCTTTCGTTCAGGAAATGTTGTATGTTAAAAAAAGGTTTGGAATCTCTTGGTCTGCAAGTTAGAGAAAAAACCTTCAGAAATTGAACGACGATCGCCGCATATTTGTACAGTACGGAATATAAAATCTTGATATAAGATAAGTGATCATGTTTTCCATAATTGTACTTTGAAAAACCAGACAACGTTTACTACACGCAGCAATATTAATTTCCCTTAATTTCCAAATTATGAATGACCATGATAGAAAGATTTTTTTGCTTAGGAAAATGAACAAATATTCAGTAAAATCCGCTGATCTTGTTTTCAAAGTCAAATGGAAAACATGTTATGAAAACACAACAAACAAGATATCATATGGCAGGCTCATTCTCCTCCACATAATCATCATCATCATCGTGTCTTGGTTGTTGTTGTTGTTGTTGTTGTTGTTGTTGTTGTTGTTGTTGTTGTTGTTGTTGTTGTTGACATTACTTTCTCATCAAGTTCATGCTTTCTTAGTCGGCCCTTTTTCCGTTAGGTTGTGTACGTGTGATATTACGTTTAAGAATGACTGGATGATTGGATTGATTGTAGTAAGTTAGGGAAGTTGGTTTATTTGGTTTGGAAGGGAGATGTTACACCCATTCCTTGATCATTGCTCACATGTTCAAAATAAAGTCAATGTCGGCGTCTAAGTCGTTACCAACAAGGTCGTCATCAACTTCATCAGAACACTCGGAAGGTTTGCCAAAGATGTCATCAGCTGTGATTATAACTTCTTGATTGACGTTAGGAACTTTCGATGGTACTTTAGGAAGGTTTCGTTTAATTATGTTCTCGTCTGGATTGAGAGATGGTATTTCCAGGATGCATTGGTTTGGGATTGTGTATCTATCATGAGGTGGTTATAAGACATCTGCAAAATCACCAATCGATATTGTGCTGTTATCATCAATGAATGGATAATCAGTGATGTTGTTGAAGCTCACAGATCTGTTCATCATCACCTGTGCATCTCCCTTCTTCTCAAATGATTTCAGCAGTGGCACTAATGAGGTTGGCGGTGGCTCCATGACGACTTTAATGGCGTTTACAACTTCTTCATCATCAAAAGTTAAGGAAATATCAGTTTCAGAAGCACCGTCCGACACTTGATCATCATCATCACTATGGCTACCACCATTGTTGTCTTCACAATCATCATCAAAGGAATCGTCAACTTTAAAATCATATTCGTAAGAAACCATTTGTACATCTCCTACACTTGTTACTTCTTGTTTTTTATCCAAAATTTCATTGATTGTCGCTTTCTTTTCGTTTTGGGCAAACTTTTCATCACCATGAAGTTTGCTCTGTTAGCGTTTTGTTGAGTTGTTCCAATTTCTTGATTTTCATCTAGTAGTCATTGTTGCAGATCTTCTGTTTCTCTTCTTGTTTGAACAACTTTTCCTGTCATTTATTCAACTCCCTCTGAGCATCTCCATTCTCACATTTTAAATCATTCTGATTTGTACGATGTTAGTCTGCTATTTTAAGCATAACATTGACTTTCTCATTAAGGAATTTCACCATGTTTGATTTATCTATCAGTTGAACAATTAAACGATCATTCTCTTCTTTCAACCCTTGAGTTGATTTTTTATGTTCTCTTTCATCAGACTTCATACGCTCCATTTCTGCTTTCAAGGAAGCAATCTCTTCATCTTTTTTATTTCACGGATTAACTTCTTGTTTTCTTCTTCTAAGGCTTTGATTTCGATTCGACAATCAACAACTCTCTGTTGGCTGTTTACTTCAACTTGCCTGCACGCATCTATTGCAATTTGCATAACAACATCAAAATTCTGGAAAACGTCATTCAATGACACCTTTCCATTGTTTTGGCAGCTTTTAACAACTTCGCTATATTTCAGAACCATATGTTGAGTGATTTCAAACCGTCGATTGCAAAGAAATATCTTCTACAATTACCTTAAACTTTTCAAGAAGATTTTCACGTCCTCTCTCGGTAAAAAATTGAAAACAAGTCAACAGTTTATTAATTTCATGCTAATTTGACGTCAAATTTTCAAACGACGTCATACGGCATGTCCAAAGTACCCGAACATCAGTAAAACTTGCTCAAAATGTTAAAATGTGTACGCATGGTTAAAGGAATAGGAACATTTCCCACTAGTTTCGCACTAGTTTGTGATCCACTCGAGAGACAAATGGTATTGAGTTCTTCTTATGTAAATTTTTTAAATTAAACAAAATAATTATGTAATAAATACCCCTAGTTCTTCCAAGTAGTTCTTCACAGAATATGCTCCAATGTGCCCAAAATCTGGATTGAAAATGAAAGCAGATGAATAATTTTTGGCTTACACCTGGTAAAAACTAACGCTAATTCAAGTAAATATGGTTAAGTGACACCCATTTTCGAATAAAACAAACAAACAAACAAAAATTATATCACGGCTTATCTCTAGTGAAAATCGGCCCTTAAAGTTAACCTTGTGTCATCAATCACGCTTAGAAAGCAACAACAGAGAATGTCGAGAAAAAAAATTGATCGTCAAGATTTTGCTAGATAAATGCAAGGCGATAAAAGATATTGAAAAGGCAAAAATGGGAAAATTTGTAAGGTATATACAGTTGACTCCCGTTAACTCGAGCACCCATTAACTCGAACTTTTTCTTCGGACTCTTGAACCTTCCCTTATACTTCCTCCTAAAAATCACTCGTTAACTCGAACCTCGGATAACTCGAACATTTGTTAACTCGAACCATGTTTTTGTACCCCTTCGGCTAACTTCTTCGGATAACTCGAACATTTACTCGGGGAGGGACTTTCATGCTCTCTCTATCACCAAGATTACACCTTTTGCACAGGAGCTTGAGTACGGATCATTGCACAGGAAGTAAAATCGCCTTAACTCGAACTAATATCTTATTTTTGCCAAAATCCGACTAAAAGGGAGATTCGCTTAACTCGAACATTCGAAGTCGAAATATTTCCCCTGGTCCCTTGGAGGTTCGAGTTACCGGGAGTTTACTGTAGAATGCTAAGTTGCAACTAAAATATCGGAAGAGAAATCGCTGAAATATGATAATTGATCATAACTTTTTAAGCCATTTATGTTCCATTTTTTATAAGCTTTCGATTGGTCATTGGTTTATACAAAGTTAAAAGATTTTTGATTTTTTCTGACCGTAAATTCATGACCGCATCAATTGAGGGGCCATCAGTGATTTTGAATCACCTACATGTCAGGGACACATTTCCATCGAAGTATCAAAGGTTCGCTGTGTATATGGTAAAAAATATAAAAACAGACAATGACAACTGTACGCGGTATAGACCTTCTGAAGGTAAAAATTAACATTTCGAATTCTCGTTTTTTTTTAGAAAGAATGTCTGTGTTTTTCATGAAACGAAAACAATTTATGAATCTAAAGAAACAACAATCTCCGAATTATTTGAAAAGGAAGTTTGCTGCAAGAAATTCATAACGTGCTGGAAAAAATGTAAAAGGACTGGGTATGTTTATTATGTTACGTTTATACAGAGTTTTGAAATGAAGATTTCTTTGAAATTTTGTAAAACTTGTGGAAGCGTAGAATTAAGAAATACAAAATTTACTGGCTACAAAAATTGCAAAATGCTAGGACTTGACTGTGTCTTTAACAGGACACTATTCCTTCCTATTTTTCCAATGCAGTCCATTAAAAATGTTCCAAGGAACTTATCTTCTAGTGAAAAAAAGTCATTTCAAGTGAAATGTATATCATTACAATATGTAAATTTTAAAATAAAAATAAAGTTTCGAGTAGCGATTCAAGTAAATTCAAACATTTTCCCATTTTGTCTCCGTGCCTGCTCTCTTAAAGTTATTAATACACTTTCTGTCATCGGAAGAAGTCTACAGAATTCATTTCTGTTTTTGTGTAGTGTTATTACAAAGAAAACTACAAGAGTTGTATCAAAGCAGAAAAGTTTTGAAGTCTATCATTGCTGTCAAGGATGGTCAGTATCCAACAGTGATAGCGATGAGTGCACCAAACGTAAGATCCATCAGTTTTTGTAGATTAGTAATTTATATACAACACGTTTTATTATACACTTGAGGGATTTAAGATAAGACCTTCATTGCAATATAAATGGCATCAAAATGAAATGTGATAACGTCATAATTTTCTTTTTCAGCCATATGCAAACCATATTGCAGAAACGATGGTGCTTGTGTTGCACCAAACCTTTGCTTATGTAAAAATGGTACAACTGGAAGGTTCTGTCAATTTGGTAAAGTATTATATGTGATATTGATCATTTGGAGATAAGTGTCATAGTAGATATTAGACAACTTTGACCTTTATGACGTCACTTGCCATGCCTTTTATAATTATGTTGCATTTCATTATATTAGATTTGAACGAATGTGCTAATAGTAAACCATGTGAACAAAGTTGCATTAACTTACTTGGAACCTATCAATGTGCATGTAGGAAAGGTTATATGCCGAGTGATGCGAAAAGCAAAAAATGTTTCAGTATGTGATAAAGCTTTTTTAAATAACTATTGACTTATGCAACCATAATTGATATTCCTTAACACATAAAAACTTTAAATCTTCTGATAATGTCAAAAGTTTGTCCTGATTGGTATAATATACTTATATAATATATCCTATCTTTCCTAGAGTATATTCATACGGTTATACATATTCCTTTCAGATATCAATGAATGCAAGCAGTCACCTTGTAAATGTGGCAATGGGAAAAATAATTGTGGTGCAAAGTGTATCGATACTATTGGGAGTTACCAATGTACTTGCGGCTCAAAATTTAGATTAGCGCGTAACAACCTGTGTGTTGACAAAAATGAATGTCTAGAAAATCCTGATATATGTCCGCATGCCTGTGTAAACACAATTGGGAACTATGTTTGCAAATGTTTTGATGGATTTCAATTTGACATTGCTACGAAACAATGTGTTGGTAAGGATATATTTTAGAAGTTTTTAAAGCTTTATTCCCAGGACCTTCTAATGGTTTCCAAAGCTTTGCAAATGATTATAAAATACAGAGAGGCGGACCTAGAGTTTTAGGGAAAATGTATGGAGGAGAGTTAAATGTATGGAGGAGAGTTAAGGTATTTAGAGAAAAGTTCATAGAATACACAACAGGAAGTTGGGGTCAGGAAATAGCAGCAGCAACAAAAGAAAAGCGTGTAGTTCTTTTTTTCAGTTTTGTGCACCGATATTGTCACGTGACTGTCATTAACTATTGTTTGCAACTATGGAACCTTTCATACTTTGATTTTTACGGGATTGCTTAAAAATGGATTTCTTTCAACAGCTGATAAAATAAAAAAGATTTCAAAAGAATAAGTTGATGAAGTGCACCTGTAAATGTGAACAAAAAAACATCTACAGCTAATTTGAAATAATTTCCTAACCAGTAATATATACTATGAACTATGTTAAAAGTAAAAAAGAAAACCGTGCAGGTAGCCTAATCAATACTAATCAATAGAAACAAATTTTGTGATATTTTACTCCTCCAATTTTTCTCTAACCTTAAATCCGCCGCTGAAATATATACTTAAATTATAGGGTTGAGAAAAATGTTCCTTTGCAATGTAAAGTAGATATGAGCTCGTTCAAACTCCATCTTTCTTCACTGAGGGTTTTGGTCTAATAATTTCCTTGTAAAAATTATAATCATCTTAAAGTTCATTTCCTGAAAAAAGATGAATGAATAAAATGCAACAAGAAAGTTGAATGAAATGTGTTTTCAATAATATTTAGCAAAAAACTATTGCGATGGTTTTAAAGGTGGCTGTGAGCATTCTTGCCATCCTGTTTTCGGTGGCTTTGTTTGTACATGCAACCTTGGTTACTATCTTGCTCCAGATCGATATAGATGCATTGGTAAGTCCTGCCCATGGCGTATTTGTTGCATCGTTTTCAGGAATGCTTGATTACTTATTGTTCTTAAAAAATTGTGAATGAAATGTGACCACCTGTTCATTTTTTTATTTAGATATAAATGAGTGCAATAATATTCACTCATGTGATCCAACTACGAGTGTTTGTGTCAACACTCCCGGAAGTCATCATTGTGTTTGCAAAGGTAATATATTACTTTCTTATGATAAATAATCTACTGATGGAATTAATAATATAATTATTATGGTCAACAATGACTCTTCTATCCATTTTGATTACTTCAGTATGGTCACTTTGATAAATCTCCCTTTCTGAGGACTGTTATGCTTGATAGTGTCGTAAAGTGTTTGCATTTCCCCTTTAGCTGGTTTTGTTCAATCTGGATTGATTTGTGACGATCTTGATGAATGCAAGGAGAAAACTGCATTATGTGATCAAAAATGTTTTAACAAATATGGATCATATTCTTGTGGTTGTGACAAAGGATTCAGGCTAAACAAAGATGGGATCACCTGTGATGGTATAATAAAAATAACAAACAAATATCTTTTCAAGCTGCCTTTTTTTCTCATAATAGCAAATATAGTCTCGCTATTTATTCTTTTTATAATTTCCAATAATCAATAATTGTTCCTGAGTTTTTCGATGCTGTCATAATTGTCATTATTTACAAAACAAATGTACTAATCGACATCTCCAAGTCCAAGAAGCAACATTTATTTTACATACTTCTGCTTTTAGATGTAAATGAATGTCTTATTATTGGTAAAACAGTTTGCAGTCAACGTTGTATCAACACTGTGGGTTCTTTTTCGTGTGAATGTTACGACGGTTACAGTCTTGAAGCAGATCGGAAGACTTGTCGTCGTATGTTCCATTCTTGTTGGAATATTTTGTTATCTTCGAGAAACATAGTTACTTTTGAACAGCGCCGGATCCAGTGTCTGTCAAAAATTTGTGGAGGAGCACATTAACATAATTTCTGTTTCCAGTCTGTATCACCAATGGGATTATTTGCACGTTTTTCTTTTATGCTTAGCTAACATTCTCCTCCAAAAATTTCGACCTTCTAAAAAAACATTTAGAAAAATATTTAGAAAGTAACGATAAGCCTTGCCACTTCATCCGCGTTTGGTTTATACACGTTTTGGTTTATATTTTTTGCAAAATTTATTCAGTATCATTCTTTTTTTTTATAAAGCGAACTTATGCAGTGAAATTATTGATCCTTTCTTTGGAACTGCAACGTGTAACGGTTATGTTGTCGGAAAAAAATGCTTGTTTACTTGCGATATTGGTTACCAGTTATTTGGCTCCTCTAAGAGAGAGTGCTTAGCAAATGGGCAGTGGTCTGGGAAAGAATCGAAATGTTTACGTATGTATAATGTAATGTTTTTTATGTTGTTATAAATGATGGCTTTGAGATAGGAAATGGCATTTTTTTCGTTTCCATGACTTCAAGCAATGTTGTAGAACTGTTTTGCTTTACCACCTCAACAGATTGAAAATTGTTTTATTCAGTTTCAGCTAGCTACATCTATATTCCCTTTAAGCCAAAACATGTGGAAAACCGACTCCACCTAAAAATGGCAAAGTATTTTTGCCATGTGATTTGAGTTATGGTTCAACATGCCCTGTTACCTGTTTGGAAGGGTACGTTCTGCGTGGTCGTGAAGTTATTAAATGTGATCTGTATAACAACAACTTGAAATGGGATTTTGAAAAGATCAAGTGTGAAGGTACGCGATATTGGATCACTTTGTATTATTTTATTTACCATATTGGCCCTTTCTGCGCCAACCCTTAATGGCGTTAATTTTCACGACTTGGCGTATAAAGGGCCGGGGTTTTGTCTGGTGAAGGTTTGACCGTGAAGTTTTCAAAAATAACGCCCATTAAAAACCGGTGTAAAAGGGCGGATAAAGTAATAGCTTCGGAAATAAATTCCTATTCGAAATTTAGTATATGAAAATGTTAGCTTTTTTCACAAGAGTTGATAAGAAGATTAATCTAGAATTTCCTCAAGATTTTTTTCAAATTATAATTGATATACATTATAGTATCAAACATTTCTATTGCATGGAGAAAAAATTTCTCAAGACTAAAAAAAACTATAAAAAATGTACGTTAGGTCTAGAAATGTACTAAATCAATTTGCTACATTGTTGACTTTTCTAGATGAGAATCGAATTGAATCTCGTTTTATTGTTTTTCTGTGAACATGTCTATAGAAACGGTTGGATGATTCGTCTGCCAGTCTGCAAGCAATTTCCAAGATTTCATGAAAATTTTCATGTGTTTGTAAATTATAACCTATTTGTGTCATAGAAATTCGCGTCTGTAAGCCAAATCCCTGTTTACACGGTGGAATCTGTTCTATTCTGACTGATCAAAAACATTCATGTAACTGTACCGGTACAGGGCATGAAGGGGAAAATTGTGAAAAACTCGTTATACAACTTTCGAAAGATGCCCAAACTTGTTGTGAATAAAACATCCCGTCCAATCGTCATTACTGCTTATCCTGCGAGCCCAGTTCAAGTGGACTTCTATCCTGAAGACCCGAGGATTGTTTATCATCCAGCATCGGTTCATTTTCAAAACGTTAAAAATCATGAACAAAAATACACAGTACGTTCCAGTGCCACCGGCCTAAAATGGGTTTCGTATCGGATATCATCAAACGAAACAGTGAAGACAGTTCCAGACAGTTTGTTGTTCTTTTCAGATGTTGGTAAGGGCACAAAATTACCTGGAAATACATTGGTTGGACTTGATAGAAACTGCTACAAAGTTGAAGTGAAGCCAAAGTATTGTCCTTCATCAAACCTTATCATGTCCTCTACAACTTTGTGGCAACCAGTTAGCTCTGGATTAATTCAAACCGACGGAATAGTATTTATGAACATTGGGTCGGTAAAATTTCCCATCGCGCTGAGCAAGGTTGCAATCTCTCATTTGGTTCATGAATTCAAAGACGAAGCTGTGATTAGTATTCAACCACATCCCAAAACACATCCATGTTCACCCTTACTATTAACAGAAGCACATATACAATACGCCATACAGAATGACTTATTTGTTAGAGAGTTTATTAAGCAATTCAACCAACTTACCCCTACCTGGTTCTCCTTACAGATGGACCACATACTGAAATACATCCACGTCGATAACATCCGTACATACATCTGGTCAGGTACATATGTAAAACAGGTGGCTGAATGTAACGGTGCAGCTATAGATGAACAGTCTCTGTTTCTCGTTTACAAACACCACGAACATTTATCGATGAGAATTAACGAGAAAATCTCTTCAATGAAAACTAAAAGTAAATTCTGTTTTCTAATTGACTTGTGTAAACATGAACCGCATCTTGTTATCCCAGCAGACAACTATGGCACACTTGAGTCGGCGTTTTCATTTGCAGAGCTGAAGTCGCTTGGTTGGAGTGTGTCAGCGAAAGCAGTTGGTTTTCGAGTAAAGCATGACGGTAAAGACAACAGAAAATGCTTTGATAAATCTATACAGTTAGCATTTGGTGATGCACGAATTACTTTCGACCATAAAGCACATGTGAACGCCAGCATGCAAGGAAATTTGTTTGTGAAGTTAGCCAAGAAAGACGGGAAAACTGTGAGTGCCTTCCATTTTCTAACAGTCCATAAAATAAATTTTACATGGCTATTTGTTGTTGGTTAGCTAATCAATACTAATTTCTGTAATTTCATAAGCGGTACCTTTATAAGCACCAGAGACTCAAATTCACTAAAAAAATGATAAGCCTAAGACCACCTAACCACCACCCCAGACACAAAATCACAGAGGAGAAAAGACCACCTAACCACCACCCAGGCACAAAATCACAGAGGAGAAAAAAACATTCGCCTGTCCCTTAATGCTTTCTGCGCCGCAAAGAAACATCCTTCTCCGTTAAGGTCTAGGTAGTAGGTGGTTTTGGAAGTTTGGAGGATATAATTTCTGATTTCTTGATATATTAAATAAGGACCACTTAAGTACCAAAGTAAGTTCAAAATGGCGCAATGAAAAAAGTGTGTTATTGAAAACAAGTTTTGTTTCTCTTAGTGATGTACTCAGATATTTTCCTCTTTTAGCAAATCTCCTCTTTACAACAATGTCTTGATGGTAGCTCCAGAGTTGATACTCCAGTATGGTTCACTACGGATAATGCAGGAAAACGTTACGCAAGACAGACACAAGGTCATAACACAATCAAAACACGAAGTGGTGAGTATTGAAGTCACACTGATATTCAACAACATTGTAGGAACCGTGGTGAACGATTGTGGTAGAAAGGGGGGGGGGGGGGGGGGGGGGGGGGGGATATTTTTTCAAGAATTTTGTTCTGACAAAATATAAACTTGTATCAAGGTTGGTGATTCTTTATCAAATTTGAGTGTGCGGTGCTGGTAAAAAAATCTTTAAAAGCGTTCTTCTGCTAAGATCTTTCTTGATTTTTTGATGATATCGTCAAGCGTTTTAAAAGCAAAAAAAAAGAAGTCATTTTCTTTACAGCAACAACAGATGCATGCAGAAAATATGTGATAGAAATGTATGCAGTGTGGATAAATGAAGAAGAAGCGTGTATATACTTGTCCTGAATTTATGTTTATATGTCGCATTTCGACTCTTCCATACTGGCCTCTTTTCTGTGTTAAAAGTTACGTAAAATTAATACGATTTGTAGTTGAATGTATATATAACTGAAACAATAACGAATCAAAATGAAGCTTCATGAGGACAGTTCGTTGAGAACTGAATTCAGGAAAGGTGTATTTATATGATCACAAAATCGTCTATGGTATATTTCTGTATTATTATCCTTCCATTATCTATTGATGTTTTATTTAGGTAAGACCGCAAATAGGGAAGACATTTTCACTGTCATCCAAGCTCAAGATTCTGTATTCAAACTGAAGACTGGCTTGAGATCTGTTTTTTTAAAAGGCAACTCCACTTTGAATTTGAACTTCGTGTACAAGGATACGAAAGCCGCCGCGACATCTGCAGGTCTGCAGGATGGAGATGACATCTTCGCTAAGATCAACGCTCTGCAAAGCTTGCAAGTCCCGTTAATGAATCTCGAATCAGCATTGTTTGATGTAGCCATACACAAGGGACCTTTGATCTCCAAATTTGCATCATTTCAGGCGGAGATCACTTCCTGGAATGCAGAACTCAGTAACGATATAAACGATATCTGGGGCAAACTCGATAATAAGGATTTCATCTCTTCTATACTGCAAAAACATGTTCTTAAAACAGGGCCTGGTATTTCAGATTTGAAAGAGATCGTCAGAGAAGTTAAGGTCTGTTAGAAGTTCAGTTATTATTATTCCTTAACAAATATAAATCAAAGCAAATTTATGTTGTTACTTACTGAAAACATACGTTCCCAATTATTTGGGAGTTTTGATTTTTGATTTTTTTTTATATTTGAAATGTAAGAGTAATCCAAGAATTTTGTTCTCATTAAGTTCTCAACCATTTTTCCCAATGGAGTCCATCTTTAGAATCTCCAATTTTGAGTTTCAGAATTATTTATTGATTTCTTTCTAGGCTGACACTCTAAATGGTATCGATCAGAATGCCATTGCTGCGATAGAGTTACAGTTACCAGAATTAGAGACAGTATCAAAAGATCTGTCGAAGTATGCTGGTACTAAGAAGACTGCCAAAGACTTCCATTTCCTGACAGTGAATTTTGCTGCAGATTTATGTTTGTTTCTTCCGTGCTTACAAAGCACTAATGTCACATTGTATCCTGTTAACTATGATCTCAACTTGGCAGGCTTGTGTCATGATCCCAGCATGGGGCCATACGACGTATGGCAAGTAGAAGTGATGGTTTTACATGAACAGAGACCTGGTAGTTTCTTTCATTTTCTTAAGGGAGATAAGATTTATTTGTGTTTGTCTAAAAATGGCGTTCACGCTGCGAAATTGAAAGTTGGTGTACAGTTGTTTGGTACAGAGATTCGCGATACCTTTATCTTGAAGAATAAGAAAATTCTCATCTCTGCAAAGTCGCGCAAGATTTTTGGGAAATATGATTTTTTCATGAACAGCACAGTTGATTTCACATTAGGGAACTGGAAAACGGCATCAGTACGGACGAAAGGGGAAATTAGTAGTACTTCCTCCAAGATTATACAAAATTTACAACGGGCATTGGATAGTTACGCAGTTTCTGAACACATTAAGCTAAGTAAACGAGAAAAAGATGCTGGACAAAAGATAATCGATGCGGTAAAAGACAAAAGTATTTACCAAAACAAGTTAAAGAAGGCTGAAGCAAAGGTAACCGAAATGAAAAAAACATTAACGGTACGAAAGAAAACCCACGAAGCTTCTGTGAACGAGTTTAGAAGGTTCAAGGCGGATTACGATGGTAATCGCCAGAAGATGATAATGATAGAAAATGCTGTTGCCACCAAATGCAAAATCCAAACTTGTCCTTATTCATGCATTGAGGTGCCTAAGTGTAATATTTGTCAGCAGCCTTGGATGGTTAATAAGACTATACCTTCGTGCAAGGTGATATTAGAAGATCGCTCGTATGCTTTTTTAAAGAGCGAGCAGCATATCTGTTCTCGACTTGAGGGTGACAGGAAATTGAAGTATACTGGTAGTTGTAAAGAACCTGGTCCCGAACCATCATATGCTCAAAACATTATTGAACGTTTGAATGGCAAGCTGAAGAGAGGTTTACCATTAACGCTGGAGGATGCCTACATGCTCGAATCGATCAACGCTGAAAAGGGGAAACAACTTCGTCAGCAAATTGAAAAGAAATTATTTTTTGACAATCTTCCAAGGAGATTGCAAAATGGCTTGATAACAGAAGAAGAATTTAAAAAATTGGAAGAGTACACTAATACAACATTTTCAATGAAGACCCGTCGCCAAATGGAAAATATCCAAAATACAAAAATCATGAATCGTATCACAAAGAAATTGAACCAGAGTGAAGTTCTTACTGAGGAAGATTATGATCTTTTGCGTCATATTGATCCAGTACTGGAAAGAAAAATTAGAAAAAGCCAAGTGATTGGTGATATTACAAAAAAACTGCAGCTAACCGGAAACGTTACTGAAAAGGATTTGGCAGAGCTTCGAAAAATCGCACCAGAATATTCAAAGAACCTCACATTGTTGATTGAAAATCAAGAATTTCAAAATAGAGTCATACAGCAAATCAATAAAAGGATTGCCAATGGAACATTAACTCCAAACGATCTTGCTACATTGAAGAATATCAATCCGACTGCTGCTTCAAAAGTAGAAACTGCCCTTAAAGAACAGCTCGCAATGAAAGTTAAAGAAATGGAAAAGAAATTAAAAGCAGTGAAGGGTGCAATTGATCAGGGACTAAATAATACCGAACTCAAAAACTTACAAAAACAACTAAACACATTATCAGGAACGGTTAAACCTTATAATAACGAAACACTGCATCAGCTGCAAGAAAAGATGTTATCGAACAATGCCACATCAGGAACAGTATTTGAGGAAGTTCTCGAGAGAATTGAATTGGATTACGCTATCAGGAACATTACGGGTAATTCTGATGATCTGATTCGTGTTATGCAGCACTTTTTCGCTGTTTTAACCAAATTTGATATTCCACAGATATTACAACGCAGTGCACGTGGGGCTTTACATGAACTTGAGAATGTGCAGGATTGGTTTCGGACTTCTTCGATGATTGTTCTTCAAGCGTGTCATAAATGTAAAGCAAATGATTGTGATAACGATAAGAACGTCCAACAGACTATGGAGCAGTTGAAAATTAGCCTCGAAGCATTCTCTATTAAAGTATGCAAAACCTCTTGGACCGTTGGTGTGAAAACGCCCAGTATTTCTGAAATATGTGACGAAGTTTCTAAATTGGAATTGACACTGAAAGGTCGTCCACAATGCTTTGAAGTTGCAAAGCAATTGGTGGCGCCTCTTGAACGGATCGTTGTGAAATGGAAAGAAGCTCGAAAATCTATGGAAAAATTAACCAGTGAACAGTGGAAGAGAAACAAAATTACCATGGAAATTTTGGGACTTTTTGGGAATTTCGGTGCTAACTTGCAATCCGCATTCTCTAACGAGCTAGGGAATGCAAATCTCTCAATGTTCAGCGAAGGGGAAATCCTTTCGAAGGTGCAATCTACCTTGAACATTGCTAACGACACAGTAAGCCTTGTTCAGATGGAAGTTTTGAACCAAATTCTTACCGAAATGGTAAGAGTTTTGGGAACTCTTCCCTATCTCATCAAACGAAACGGCGAAAGCAGTATACACGTGTCTGCGATAGAAAAGAATGCAATGATAAAGATATTTTCCAAACTCACTGATTTTATTGAGGTGTTGCTATTACGTTTATGTGAAAATAAGAAGCCAGATGTAATTCCAGAATATAAAACCCTGTCAGCGGTCGTATCACGATCTCGCGTGGAACTACACTCACTTCTGAGTGTCGTTACATTATCGGATCTGTTGAAGTTCACCCATAGATTTAATGAATTTGCGAAGAATATCTTGACACTTGTGGATAAAATGAAGACCGAAATGCTACCATGCACTTTGCGATACGAGAAAGGGAACATGGGAAATAAAGAACAGAAAGATTCGACTGCACTGGATGATTTGAAGTTATTCCTTAGCGACGTGAAGCCACTACAAAAGAGGAACATTAAAGAGCTCGCAGAAGATATAAAAAGAATCATGAAAGGTTTCAAAACAGGTTTATCAAGTCCTGTTGGCAAGCTTATAGATTTAATGGCAAATTTCATAGAGGAATCTCCGTCATTTAATGTACCTTTCATCTTAAACTTATCTCCAAGAGTTGCAGCTATGGGGTTGACATCATTGCAGGATTATATGGAATCCACCCTGAAATTCTTTTATGGTGTAATTGATGCTTTAGAGAAATGTGACGGTAGTGATTGTCGACCACAAGATATATTTGGAAAGGATAACCTGATCAAGATATCATCAAAACTGGAAAACTACTTGAAACCCATCTCTAAAGGCACGTCAAGTTTCTTCAAAATCATAAAACTTGTGCCGAAAGGTTTTTCACGTTTTGCAAACTCTTTCGAACAGATTCGCGTTGCTCTACAGACATTGTTTAAAAGCGAAACGGGATTTTCAAAGGAGGGAATCGCCAGCATTATCACAGCTTTTCAAAGGGCTAAAGATACCGTAAATGGTGTCAGAAATGAAACCCAGGCCATGTTTAATAGTTTAGCGGGACCGCGAAATAAGGATGTGCAGGATTTGAAAATTTCACTGAAAAATCTAGGCAGAAGTGTATTAAGCTTATTTGAGAGATCCAAGGGAACATTACGTAACATGAAATTGGTGTACGAAAAGATAGCGAATCAAGTAGACGATATATCGTCTTTACCGTCTGAGCGAGACATGTCCAAAGGTGCACTGCAGAGAAGATTTGAGCTTGCGCGAGAATCTGCAACTGTGTTAAATGATGTGGGCTGTCAATTCGAGGTCATGTATTCGATGAATTTAGATTCAGAACTAGTGAATTATATCGATGTTACATATGCACCATCCGTGGCATCACAACTGAGTGACTTAAGGAACAATAGTGGACAGTTGCTGAACAATACCAAAACAATGGCTGACGTGATGGAAATCGATTCGCCACAATTGAACGAAAGCGCCATTTTCGCAACTGATATTTCAAACCTGATATTAGAGTTGGCGTCTTCTGTGGGAGGTCGTAAAACGCGATTAGGCAGAGCGTTAACTGCAACGTCAAAAACGATAACAAGCGCAATTACGAGCTTTTCCGAAACGGCCGAAACGTTGATGAACAAAGTTACAGGTACGGTATCTAAGTTCCAAAACCAATATGAACGACTACAGAAGAAGTTTTTGAAGTATGCCCAAATGTACGATGAAGTTGAATCTACTTTGAACGAGCTGAGTGATAAACCCTTTTCCAAGATCGGAGAAATTAAAGATGCTGCTAACGAGTTGATCAACTCGATTACCGAGTATGATTTGACTACACTTTTGTCTGCCGGTCCAGAAATAGTTCCTCGTAAAGTTTTGGAGTTGCAATACTTGTTCAATCAGACTGCATTAGCATTTACTGAGATAGATAGCATTCTGAAGAAATGTAATGTCTGTAATACTGAAAAGATTTTTGGTTATAACTATATGAAGTCCTTAGCTGGTCGACTTGGGCTGACATTTGGTAGTATGCTTAAAAAGTTGAACGTTTATAGCCACACCATTGGTGACACTATGGGGGAATTAGGACCTGTGCACAAAGCCGTTCGAAATATAAAGGAACGGTTTTCAAGTATCAGAAATGAGAAGTTCAGTATTAACACGTTTAAAGATCTGTCCCAAGCCTTTTCCAGCTCCACTAACGAAATGCTAGTCATTCAAAATGGTAGCGCAGCTGTTGTTAAGATTCTCTTTGGTAAGGATATAGACTTACAGGTTGTCGGTAGTACTGTAAACAATATTTTCCGACAGGTAAGTCGTGTTATGAATAAATCACATCAAGTAGCAAGCAAAGGTCAAAAAGTATACCTCAAGTCATTGCAGTTGAAATCTGTGTTTGTTGAATTGACCAAAAATACTAGCGGCTTAACAGATGGTCCTATTCGATCGAGAATAGACGTGGCTCGAAAGTTGACAGATGGTACCAAAGATTTGATAAAACAACTTCCGAATTTATTTACTTTATCCAAGGAGACACTCGAGAGTGCTGGCATAACTAGCAAATGGATTGGACAGTTTGGAGGTAACATTGAAAGTCTTACAAACTCTTTAGGATCACTTTTAGGAAAGACCAACAATGTTTTAAAGGCGGCAGATGTGACAGTTTCTGGTTACGAAGACATACGAAACAAAATACCTCTACTCAAGAGAAACTTTCAGAAATTATCCAATGCTTCTTGGGACCAGAAAATTCCAGCCATTCAAGAAACTGTCAGGTCGGTCGAAAACGTTTTTGATATTGCTGTTAATATCACGTTAAAAAGTGCAAAGGCGTTGAATGTTACCTTGACCAAAAATGACCTGGTGTCTAAGTTCGAAAGCGTTGTTGGAAGAGAAAGGATTTCAAAATTTAAAGGTTTGTACAGGAATGTTTCAAAAGCAATGACAAGATTGCAAAATGGACCTGTTAGCGAGATAGGAAAATTAACCGATTCTGTGGAAAATTTTGTGAGCGGTTTGGAAAATTACAATTTTGGTAAGATGCTTTTGAACAATCCCGGAAGTTTACGCGAAAAACTGGTCGAATTTGAGGAATTAACGGGTATTGCAGGTGGGATACTGCGTAATATCAGTGAAATAACCGGTCTGTGCAAGAAATGTGATGCAAGTTCCATATTTGGCAAAGGTTTTATTCATTCCTTTGCAGGCAGATTAGAAACAAGTTTTGAACGTATTGGAACGAATATAACGAGCCTAATGAAACGCGCCGACCTTGGGTTGCAAGGTTGGGGAAAAATCATCAATGTGGCAAACCGAATGTCCGGGCACTTTAAAGGTCTGAGTACGAGTGGTTTCACAAGGGAGACATTTGATAGGGCAGCTGAAGCATTGATGAAATCCGCTGACGATGTGAAACGGTTTTCTAACGCTTCTGCAGATGTTTTCAATGCATTATTCAACGGTAACAATGATATGCGATACTTGCAACAAAACTTTGAAGGATTAGTACATCATGTTAGCTCAATCTTTAATCGTAGTTCCAAGGCGTTGCCGAAAGCACAAGTAGTTTACGACACAGTTCAAGATGTCAAAGGAATGTTCAACGACTTGGCTACAGATTTCCAAGGCGTGAAAGAGGGTCCTGTTGAATCCAGACTTAAAATCTTACGAAAAATCATCAAAGGAGTAAATGGTATTGGCAAAACGTTGCCTGTTATTTTCGACCAGTCGACGGATGTGGTGGCTACGCTTGGTATTAATACTGCTTGGTTCAGAAAGGTAGCTGGAAGAATGACCAATGTTTCTGTAGGGCTTTCCAAAGTTGTCAACAAAACCGACACGGTGCTTCAAGGAGTCGGGTTAGCTGTAAAAGATGTTCGTCAAATTCAAAATCTAGCTGCGGGCGTCGGAAACGATTACAGTCGAATTTTGAAGGCTCCTTGGAAGCAGAAATTCACCATTTTCAATGAAGCTTTGAAGAAAGTTGATAAAATGCTTGGTCGTACAGAAAGTATTTCGGTCACTGTTGAGGATTCGTTGAGGAAAGCATCAATTATCGATGTTGACCTTTCTGGAAGTCTTGGGAATATTACCAACAAAGTTTCCGGAATGATCGGAAATCTGTCAAATGCTATAAAAAAGATTTCGCACATCCACGATGATATAACGTCAACAATTCGTACCATAAAGAACGGGCCAGTCGAACGAATCGGTAAACTGACGGACGAAACAAAGAACTTTGTACGATCACTGAAAAACTACGACTTGGCAGAAATGTTAGTTCTTGCACCAAAATTTGCCAAAGGGAAAATCGGCGATTTGAAAGAAATCATTTCAGAATCTGGTGGTATCTTGAAAAACATCAGTGGCCTTCTCAATAAACATTGTAAATCTTGTAATTTTGATTCAATTTTTGGAACTGGGTTCGTTTCTAGTTTGTCGACTCAAATAAGCGAGAACCTGGACAACATTACTGGTCGAGTGGAAATAGTTTTGGATAGAATTGGAGAGAGTTCGACAAGTATGGTCGGCATTGTCAACTCCGTGAAGGGTATCAAGAACGAAATTTCCAAACTAAAAACTGTTGATTTCAGTGAAGACGGTTTTAAAACTGTCGCCGATGTCTTGTATAAATCTTCCGACTACTTTAGTACAATAAAAAATGATAGCTCCCGCGTTTTTTCGATTCTATTTCACGAAAATCGTGTAATGTTAAGACTTCAAGGTCGATTTGGCGGGTTTATTTCTCATATGACTTCGTTTCTCGATGGGGCTGGCAACTTTTCCACGGACATTGTCAAAGCGTATGGAAAAGTAAAAAGATTGAAAGACCAGTTTGATCAAACTAAAATGAACTTTGCCAATCTCACGCAAGGACCTTTAGAGAATCGTGTTGAAGCGGTCAAAAATATTGCCGACGGTATTAATTCAATAATGACCGGGTTTCCAAAAATACTAACTTCTTCCAACGTATCGTCACGCTGGTTGCGTTCGTTTGGTACACGGCTGTCGGGAATTACAGATGACATATCTTCTGTTTTAAACAAAACGTCGGACGTTGCATCTGGCATCGGTGAAACGATCAGCGGAATAAACGACATACAACAGACAGCTTGGATTATTGGGAATGAATTCAAACGGTTGGTAGGTTCTGGGACTGTTGGTAGCAAAATCTTGGTGGCTAAAAATATTGTAGGCAAGATTAAAACGTTAACAGGCCAGGTGAATACTGTTGCCATGAACGCAAGCAACATCTTTAAGAAGATAACTGGGAGAACATTGCTCAAGACGAATTTGATAGGGGATAATGCAACTACTTTACTGACCAGAATATCAACCGGACTGGATACTGTGGCGGACAGATACGAAAAGTTTCGAGAACTCTCTAAGACGATCAAAGAAACATTTGCGAAAATTAAAGAAGAACCGATAACATTTGCGCTCGAAGAGTTACCAAAAGTATTCGAACAAGTCAGCAGTTTTACGAGTTTGATTTACACAGATGTCAAAGGTGTGTCACAAGATCTGGGCGTTAACCTGAATAAATTTAATTTAGATACGAAACTTGTGAAAGCCGCCAAACAATTTTATGGTTTTTCGCAGAATGCTATGCATACAATCGGGAGTGGCGTCACATTAGTGCAAAATTTTGAAAGCCTTCTGAATAGCAAAGATTTCGAGGAATCAATGCTTAACTTTCAACAGGTTCTTGACACAGGTACCAATTTCATTGAGGGCGTCGACAAACTGGGCGCAACATTGTTTGATAAATGGGATAGTATTAAGGGCGACTTTCATTCAGCTTTAGATAGTGTCACCTCATCGTTGGGAATAAACCTTGAAGAAATGGGAGGGTTTCTTGATAAAGGTCTAGCGGTAGGCGGAGAAGCGTTCAGTATTTTCTCCAACGTTCGAAAGCTTCTCAATCTGAAAGAATTCCAGCCAGGCACAGTAGTCGAAGCGGCTAACAGTTTAATGAAGATCGCAAATTCGGGAGTGAAAATTGCGAATCAGTTCGGCAAAGAAATTTCTACGAAGAGTTTAGATGAAGCTGCCAAATTTGCTAACGTTGTTACTGGTGCAGTCCAATTGTACACTGTTGTCAAAGGTTTCATAGGCTGGTTGGAAGATATATGTGATATCACCTATGAATCCGTCGTCATTCCGAAAAATATCACGTACATGTGTTTAAAGGAAAATGTGCAGATCGAAAAAATTCGGATTCCTGTTGAGAAGTGTGTATCGGTTCAGAAACAAATCATCAGCGGCTTTCACGAGGGGAAAATATGTTGTCCTACTAACGAATGTGTTTACATGCAAGACATCAACTGTTTAAAACAAAATGAACAGTGTATGATAAAGCAAAACAAGCTGACATCATCCCTGCCATACTTTCAGAAAAAGCTCGTTGTTATATATCAGAATTTCCACAGCTCTGCCAGTATCGTCAACGCCCGAAGTAAAGATACTCGTATTGCGGAGGTATTGCTTACACGTGCGCTGGTTACCCTAAATAGAACCAAAGCAGCTCTCCTCCAGAGTGAACGAATGCATAAAAACGCTTTGAGATCGCATGGTATGATTTCAGAACAATTAAAAAGTATCGCATCAGGAGTTCACAACAACAGAGCAACGGTAAGGGTTCAGAAAGTCCAGTCAGACGTTACTTTATATCACTCGAAATCGAAACTATTACCCGTTCGTATTCATATGACAGATCTAGCGAAAAAATCAACCTACCTTGACACCAACATCGACTTCGCAAATGAGGCATCCTCGCTGAAACATATTGCGCATTCAATAGTTGCCAGTTATACAAAGTACTTACCCACAGTAACTCGAAGACATAAAAGAAGTTTGTCGGGTCAATCAGACGATGTTGTAAATGATTTAAAAGTAAAATACTGGACTCTAATGTGTATCACTTACAAAGAAAATATGGCAGCACTGAAAGATATAATGATGGAATTAAAAAGGAATATCCAAAGTTCTATTGAAAAGCAATCTGCAATATCTCCTTCCTCAGGTGGTTTCGGAAACACCGAATCTTTAGCTGAACAAGCGCTACGTACAGAGTTAGCGAATTTTAATAACACCGTACAGGAGAGCCTTCGTGATGCAATACTTCGATGGAAACGAAACAGCGAGGTATTATTAGGTGACGATATTGGCAGTGAATGTACTGGTTTTCTGGACTGTTTCAATTCCCATATAGATAACTTAACTTCACTTTTCACCACAGAAATGAAAGGCTATACTAAAGTTTTAGTTGCATTATCAAAATTTAGACATACTCTCCTTGACGTTGTAAATACGGTAAGCATTTCCAAAGGAGAAGCACTAAAGAAGATTTCTGAGGTATTCGAATGTCTCGAGAAAATCGAAAATAACACTTACTTTTGTGAGGACGTGCCTGTCCTCAAAACTAGCATGCCTCTTTCTGTGGTAGCGTACATTGACGAAGATTTCACCTTAAAATGCAGTATAATTGGCCCACCAGAAATGGACTACAGTTGGATACGTAATGGCTCCTTGTTACCCAATCAAAATTCATGGAAACTCGAACTTAAAGATGTCAGTTTGGAAGATCAGGCTTTCTATGAATGCGCAGGAGAAACTTTAACTGGAAACGTTAGATCGAACAAAGTTCTTCTACGTGTTTTCCCACGATTGTTCCTGTCTACTGAGCCAACTGATCATTTGATCGATTATCCAGGCGGGAAATCTCTCACAATGTTTTGCAATGGCACTTCATACCCGGAAGCCGATTATACGTGGTGGTTCAAACCGTACAGCGCAATGAAACCAGTTTTACTCTCAAAGTCCGCCATTTTGAAAATTCCCAATGTTTTATCATCGAATGTTGGACAATACTGGTGCCAGCTTAGCAACGGCTACACTTCAGTTTACAGTCGAAAGGCACAGGTTGACATCGTCAAGAGTATAGAAAGGAAAGAATCTGCACGCCTGCATTTAAACATTATTACGAAGAATGAAGATGTGGATTGCAGCCTAGTTGAAACTGACCAATCACCAACATTAGACTCAGTTATTCAAGCGAGACTCCAAACGAAAATTGGTTTGCATGATACAAATAGTAGCATGACATTAAGGTATAAAAATAACGACGAAAAAAAAGCTGGTTTAGTTGTCGATATCAGTTTGAAGGAACAAAGAAAACAGAGGACTCGAGATAGCGTGAGTTTGGCTGTTGTCGTAGCCAGTGAGAGGAGAACCCTTCGAACCAAAGTCTCTCGGTTCGTTGACACTCTGAAAGAAGGAAATGGCTTGGAAATTCAGTGGAAGAAACGTTGTGAGTTAAAACTGACAGCCTTAACATTTGCTATTGATTGGCAAGTAGAAGAACTCAATTGTCCAAAGGGGATGGGAGATCAAGGCATGCTGCAGTGTGGTATGTATGATCCATTATATCAGCCTACTAGGTATAAGAGACAACTGAGTTTATATATAGCCTTAAAGTTAACCCGGTTTCTGTTTTATCAAGACATTTTTAACACATCGCACCATATCTCTGCATTCTTACCCAATGTTTGGTGCATTATACTGCATTTAAAAAAAATATCTCTATTAAACAATTAATTTATTATAGTGCAATGTAGACCAGGCACTTACGACAATGGTAGAGGAAAATGCGCGCGTTGTCCAGTGGGAACGTACCAGTCACTCTCAAGTCAGAGCACATGCTTGCCATGTGGTTCAGATATGCTGACGATTCAAGATGGCGCACCTAGTAAAACCGAATGCATAAAAACTGGTAATCTTGCAAGAAGTGAAATCATTTATTTTTTTAACGTTTAACATCACTCCATTCTCTTCAAAAAGAATTTCTGTGTTCTTGTTGTAGGTTTCACATGCGATGAACGGTTAAACGTTGTCATTCTTTTGGATTCTTCGGATTCCGTAACTTCTACCCTATGGCATCAGATGAAAAGGTATGTTTTGAAAATGGCGGCTCACTTTGTTTTGTCTGATGAAGCGGTGAGACTATCGCTGGTCTTATTTGGAAGTGACGCACGAGTAGCAGTTTCTGACGGCTCGTATGACGATGACATGACAAAATTCGTTCAAGATATTCAAGATGTTAACAAATTGAATGGCGAACATCGACTTGATCTCGCCATTCAGCTGGCGGACAAGTTAACTCAAAATTTCGAATCAAACAGCCGTAATATTGTATTAATTGTCAACAAGGAAACAACAAATGATGTCAACAAAGATGTTGTCCTGGAAACAGTGAATTCGATGAAATCAAGAGACGTCGATGTTTACACTATGCTTATCGATTACCCAGACGAACATGTGAATGATTATTCGGCATATGTGTCCATGCCAATTTCCACTCATTTATTCGTGGAAAAGAATGTAAACAGACTGTCTGATTGGTCGTCTGTAACTGCAAGAGCTCTTTGTAGAAACTCGTTTGGAAAAGAGTAAAGTTGTCTGAATATATGAAAGAATTGTCTTGAAAATATTAATATTAAAAAAACAGTATCTTCACTACAACCTTTTCAAACAGATGCACATAGATCGGTTCGTAGCTTTTCTGATGAACACGTTTTTTTTTATAACAACAAAGGATATAGGAACATAAAGCTTCGAAGGCCTAAAAGTTAAGAACATGCTAAGAACATTCGAGGCTTAGGAAAGGTTTTTTTAGAAGAAAACGTCATTGTGTAGTTCAACACAAGAAATTATCACCATGTTGTTTACACAACAGTATCAACTCAACTTCATTAGAAGAATTTCGAATTTTAGATATTCAATACACACTTCTATTTTTTATATATGCAACAAATCCTACAAATCCTTCAAAAAACGAAGCAACTGCAAAATAAAAAATAAGAAAGAAAAATAGCGAAACAGGCGTATTAAAACAACAATAGTTTCCGAGACATTCTTGTTCTGAAAGTTACTTAAGTTTCATACTAAAGTTCCATTTCGATTGGGGCACTAGCCTAACCGAGCAAGCAAACACGTGAATTTGGTCTTCCCAAGTAAATAGTCAACAAGCAACAAGTAAGCAACAGTTGAACCTGTAAAAGAGAGAAACTTAAGCAACTTTGAGCCTCAGCCAAAATTCTGTTGCTTATAAAAAAAAGCGTGTAGTTTATGACTTGAGAACATACTTAAGAACATTTTTAGGCTTCATAATTGAAAAATGAAGAACGTTTAAAGGCTTCATCAGTAGTTGAGTGTTATTTTTGAAAATTCCAAATTCCAGACAAACATCTAACGCCGGCCCTTTTAAGCTCGGTTCCCACTGGGCGTCAACTTACGATAATTTTAACGCGACCATTTATAACTTGCAATTAAAATGCGTCAAGTAACGACAGTTTTCAAAATATTTATTTTGCGTTTATAAGCGATATTTTTTATATGACAGTTCAAGTTGACGCACAGTGGGAACTGAGCTTAAGTGCAAGTTATCATAAATTGTCGTGTTGAAATTATCGCAAGTTGACGCCCAGTGGTGGGAACCGAGCTTTATCATTTTTTTAAATGTTAATTACTGTTTCAATTTTTAACTTATAGGGGACTCGTTATATCGTTTCTATTGAGAAAAAAAAATTAAACCGCACCACAATTTTTTTTTGATATCAGAGTGAAGAATTAAAATGCGTCTATTTTTGATAGAATATTAAATTTGAGTTCGTCTCGAGATTTCGAATTTTGTCCCAAATTTGACGCGTGGGTTAATTTTCCTACTCTTCAAGTGGTTTTTGATTAATTTTGTTGTCACGGACGCGAGTTCGTTGACTCTAATTAACAAGTTCACACAAATGGGGAAAAGAAACGATTTGTCTCACGCCAGGAAATCATCTTTTTGGTTTGGTTAAGGATGCTACTCCAAGAAGGAAATGGAGTTTATGTTACTCTTCAGTTGAATCTTGGAACCTTCCCTTTATTCTGCAACTGAAACAGTCTCAACAACAAACGAGCGTCTTCTCTCGGTGCCTCGCTTAACATAAAACGGACTTGATAATTCCTCCACTCTCGATAATGTAAACTCGAGAGATATCCCCCAATGGCAAGACAGTCGTTTCCACTAAAATGCGCATTTAACGCGTCTCGGATATGAATGTCAGGCGGCAAACCACTGATGTAAATTATTTGGTCGTTCTCTAAAATCTCGTACACGCCGCCATGACAACCGTGCTTATTCTCTACGTTGTTGAAACTGAACAGGGCCCATATCAATTCTTGCTGATTCATCAAAACACGTTTTTCATTCATCAAGTTTATGTTGACTTCAGAAAATTCTTCTCGAAGTTTCTCTCGTTTCTCTTCGACTCGTGCGCATTTTTCGAACAAAGTGTTGTCTTCAATGCCATACGGATGTGATCTTTTTCCAAACTAAGATACAGGAGGTGTGGAAAAGAAGACAAGTAATACATGAAATTTATGCATAAACACCAGATGACTTAGTAGCAGTCTTGCGTCGGATCTTCCCAGAATAAATAATAAAAAATTCCTCGACACGTTCAAAGGAAAATTCAGGTATATTTGTGAAAGTTGGTAAGACAAACATTAGTATAGAGACACGGACGTCACGAGATATCTCAGCATAACATTTCACGACAATTTTTAACTTTGCTGGTGCCTCAACTAATTTTACACCCTTGTTTTGAGCAATCATCAGTGTTTGTTGAATCGGCCGTCTTCAACGTAAAAGTAAATAAATAAATACACAAAACAAGAGCACGCGATTATTAATGAGCAGTGAATTTAACTTACATGTGCCATCACTCTCTCCTCCTCCTCTGATATAAAATTGTTAAAATAAATGTCAGTTAACGCCATGCAATGCAAAGGTTTCCAAGACGTCGACGTCATATACAAAGGCATGGAACCGGGGAACTAATCATTATTTAAATAAATAAATAAATAAATAAATAATAAATAAATAATCATTTTTTTGGCTTACCGTATTTCCTCTAATAAACGCCGCCCTCTGATAAACGCCTCCCTCTATTAAACGCCGCACTTATAGCCAAGCATTTGTAATAAACGCCGCCCTCTAATAAACGCCGCCTTCTAATAAACGCCGCATCTTGAAAAGCGGCATTTATTAGAAATCAGACTAAATAAGCAACAGAAAATGGTTTACACGAGTTGGACTTGTTTTCTATCAACAAATTCTTCCACAACTAAAGATAAAAACGAATATTGTATTTTCCTCTTCAACAGTTCGTCATGAAGAATTTTTGCATGAACTTTACTTGCTGTGTAACAGTTGAATTGCGCAGGAACACTCAAACCAACTTCTCGTACTTCTCTTTTACCATTTACGATTGCGTGCACGTGATTACCGTCAATTTCAATGTAAAATGCTATTAGCTTAGACAGTTTTTTAGGAAGAGAAAACATTGTTGTTTAAAGTCTGTTTTTATTTGATTTTTCATTCTGTAATAAACGCCGCCCTCTGATAAACGCCGCCCTCTATTAAACGCCGCATCCAAAATCTGCAATTTGTAATAAACGCCGCGGCGTTTATTAGAGGAAATACGGTATCCATTTATATATGTATATATGTTATATAGTATATCCATTTATATATGCATATTTATTATATACAATGGTTCTTCGTGTTATAATATCAATAAATACAAACAAATCAATAACAATAAACACTGTAGAAAGAGAAACGAACAAGAAGAAGACGGAACATATATGCTTGAAATAATTAAAGTAACCGAGCTAAAGCACAGTCTATATAAAATTCCTTGGTTTTACTCCTAAAATATTTTTCATTAGACGATTCACGAACTGTTCTTGGAATTTCGTTAAACAAAGATACTGCTCTTGATTTAAACGCGTTTATGTGTCCTTTTTGTTATGATTTTTGGTCCAGTGTCGTTGCATGACCGTAGATTTCTTTTTGGCTCAGCAAATTTCAACTTGAGGTATGTTGGGTATTGTTGATAATACAAAGCTTTGAAGCAAAGATTAACCAGATTCATTTCAATCCGCTCTTCGATAGGGAGCCACTTCAATTCAAGAATATCTTTGGTCGTGCAGTAGCGATTTTGAACGAACGCAGCAGCTGCATTTTGTAATTTTGTAACCTAGGCATCTGATAACGTGTGAGTGGATCATATACGGTATTGCAATAATCAAGTTTTGATATTACCAGTGATTCGGCAAGTTGTTCTCTTATGTGCCATGGGGTAAGTGGTTTAATTTTTTGCAGGGTACTGAGTGCTGAATATCAGCTTTTTGTAACTTCTGAGATGTGGGGGTCCCAATTCAGTTGTTGTTGGAACTTCACTCCAAGAATTTTGGTCACATCACTTCTTTCGAGTGAGTGTGAAGCATCTGGTTTGAAAATGAATTTAATGGTACGTTGTTTTGATTGCTTTGTGGTGAAGATCATAAATTTAGTTTTTTCTGGGTTGATTATCAAATTCTTATCTTTTGACCACCAATAGATGTCTTGCATGGTCGATTGGAACTCGTTGATGTTGTTACTAACCTAGAATGTTTGCGGTGTTTATACAGGGTGGAATCATCTGCGTACTGAATACAGATGCAATTTGTGGCAATTTCATTCATATCGCTAACGTATATGTTAAACAGGATTGGTCCCAATATGGAGCCCTGTGGTACGCCAAAATTGATGATTTCTCTGGTAGAAACTTTCTCGTTCAGTCGCACATATTGTGTTCGCTCAGTGAGATAACTTGTAAAGAGTTTCAGCGTTAATTTTTTAATTATTTTTGATTTAATTATTGATTAAGTCGATTCAGGGCTGTTTAATGAACGTTTAATTGTAAGAAAGGCAACAGAAATCTTTAGGAAACATCCTGTCATGGAGCACAAAGCTTTCAGAAATCAAAGATGTAATTTCAAAAAGACCTTGATATTCTAAGCTAACTTCCTCTGTTTTCTCAGTGAGGAGCGCAAACGAGTACACAAAACACAAAGCTGAGCTACCAAGTGGGTTTATTTTCACGGGGATGACGAATTTTTCGATTTTCCTCGCGGATGACGATAGTGTCTGACATTTATTTAATTTGTATGTTTCCTTTAATTATTTTGGGAGAAAAAAAGATTATACCAAAAATCAAAAATAATTATTTTTGGTCGACTTTTCACGAACTTTTCATGGTTACATTTTGCGGCGAACGGTTTCGAGATATTTTGCGCGGATTAAATTTCACGGAAGATGCCAAAATCCGCGAAAATTAATGCACTAATCGTAACACAGAAATGTTGACCAAAATATGATGAACAGGATGCTCGGGTAAGCATTTTGATTACAGATAAGAACAAAAAATATAAATAAACTCTAAATATCATTTAAAAATATGCCTAAAACCGTCAGCCGTCTGCTGTGGTGATAAATTGCACAACAGCTCCTGGCCCTGGTGTTACGACAAGCTGTGATAATTCTTGTGATTGAATTCGCTGCAGTTCAGAGTTTTGTAATTGTTGTTGTTGTTGTAACTGGTGCTCGAGTTGTTGTTCCTGCTTTTTCTTCTTGGTGTGTGATTTCCGCGGTTCACCAGTATGCAGTTTCATGTGTTCTAAATGTGACAATCGCCAACTTGTTCTCATTCCGCAATAGTCGCAGACAAAACGACGCGCCTCGTTGTGTGCACCGTTCACGTGGGCACTCAGACTGGCACTTGTTTTGAACTGTTTATCGCAGTGGGCACATTGGAAAGTGCGTTCGTCAGAATGCGTTTTTTGGTGTTTAACTAGAAAGTCTTTTCGGTTGAACTTCTTCTGGCATACGTCACACGTATACGCCATTGGGTGACGATGATAATGGTGGACGTGCTGCGCTAAACTGCTCTTTGTGCTGTATGCTTTCCCACATTGTTTACATAAGTTCGTTTTAGCGGCATGTTTGGCTTTCATGTGTTTCTGCAGTCCCGCTTCGTCGCTGTACGTGAAGTTACACAAGTTACAACGGAAATTGAATTCGGTATTTTCTTCGGATTCTGAACCGGAATCGGCCAGGTTTTCACCGAACGCTGATTGGTTGGTGAAGGTATCGTCAGCCGGTTTCAAACTAAAGGCCGGATTAGTAAAAGTGTTTCTAGTTTGATCTTCAAGAACAGCAGTCGCACAGAACGTTGCGTCGGACGTCTGCAAAATGAATGTGGTCGTGCCAGAAACTAAATGGATGGTGTTAGTTTGCTAATCATGATAACATAAAAACAAAACAACCCAACAAAAACCATGGACTGTAAAGTGTGCAGTTTAAGTGTCGACATATAGTAATATAATACCTTGCTCGCCTTGATTATTCAAGTCAAACGGAGCGGCTTGTAACCCATAATATTCTGAAAATAGAAGGAAGAATAATCATCAAACAGTAAAATTTCGATATTACGATCCCCGATATACGAACTGTATTTACAAAACTATGTGTCAAGCTTCAAAAACAGGAATAGAACTGCATCAAACCTGCTGTATCTGTCGTCACCACGTGATTCTAAAACAAGAGGAAAATAAAAATAAAAAAACATTTAGTAACTTGGCCAAAGATAGAGTTTTATTTCCACTGGATGAAACCATCAAAAACCATGTGAGGATTCGTAGTACCAAGTCTTTATTAAGCGTCGGTAAGTTAGCACAAACCTGTGTTAGCGCAGCCGAAGAATTCAAATTTGCATCTAAGGAGGTTACCATCTCAGCCTATGGAAGTAAAGTGCGTTTCTAATTTCCTTCATACAATGTCAAAGATTTAAGGAGGGTTAAAGATCAGGGTTGATTTTATTACCGGACACAATCACAATTTTCGCAGCACTATTTTAATTATACACAGACCCCTGACAGGAAAATAACCGATTGACCGATTAGTATCGAATTTCCCCAACGCGAATCGGAGAATTGGGGAACATAGTGTACTTACGGTAGGCATATTGGATGTTTCACTAGGTATGGTTGTTGATAGCGACAGTGGTTCGTCCTGAGAGTGAAAATTTAAGAATAAAACGATTTCTTTTAAGTGTGAGTGCAAAACTACGAACACTTCATATGTGTACATCATGCATAGCGCAAAGTATGTTTAGGACCTGTTGTTGTTGTTGTTGAACTGAGCCATCATTCGTCTGTTGTTGTTGTTGTTGTTGTGTCGAGCTTGAAACTTCATCTGTCATGTTACTACTGTTCGTAGGCTGAAAACACCAACCACAACGAATTATCAATCTATTTTCATTGTAGTTTTAAGAGAGGAGATCTCAAACAAGGTGTCTGCATGGCCGGCAGTGTAACATTCAAACGTTTTTTGTCGTTCTTTGGATTAAGGATAAAAGAGTAAGTCAACTGCCGGTCATTTAAGGCTATGAAAACAAAAGAAACTGCCGGTCATGCAGACACAACGGATATCATAAGCAGTGATTTTTACCTGGTCTTCCTCAATCGGCTCTGTTTGTTCGACAGTTTCGTTTTGTTTACTTGTCATTGGTGTTTCATCTTTAGCCTAGTAACAACAGTTATGAAATGATAATAACGAATGAGGGAATATGAGCATTTATACTTGGAGTGTTTCATGCCCTCAGTTGCAGACTCTCTAGTACTGGGGACGGGGACTATTTTGAGCAATGACACTACAAATAAAGCAACGCTGTGTCAGCATAATATTTTCATGTTCTGAATTTCTATGTAAGGGATGAAACCATGGTAATATATCAAGCCCGACATTAATCAGTATTATCGTTATGAAAATACCCAAATCATGACAGAAAATCGCATAGTTACTGGCGTCAGTACCAAGCATTACACAATGAAGTTTATTTACTTTTTTACGAGGTTTTTTCTTCCCCCTCTTGGTCAACTTTTTATCATCCTTACTGAGAACGGCAGCGGCATCTTTAATTGTAGCCAAGTCTTTTGAAGTATCCTAAATTGTCAACAAGAACCAGCAATGTTGAGAGATCAATATTGTACAATACAACTGATAGAGTCAGCTTCAAAACCAATTTTAGCTTGTGATTTTTTTTGCCAGCAGATAATCATATCTTCAAGTTTACTAAGTTAAGCCTAATTTTCACAAGTGAAAAATATTGCAGCAACGATGAAAATCGCCTGCTACAACATTTGAGATTAGACTTTAGATAGATAACGAACTTCCAAAGAGTTCAAAACATGGTGTCTTAATAGTTTCTTACCTGTGATGTCTTGATGCATAGATCCAAGTATTTCTCTTTCCAAGAAAGGCGCTCCTCCTGTGATTTTTGAATCTCCAACTTTAAATTCCATACAGTCTAAGAATAAACATGCCCGCCCCCAAAATAAAAACGTATTAAGAAAATATATGCATGAAAAAGTATGAAAAAAACCCTGAAACATCACCATTGTTCATTTCGCAGCCCAGGGATTGGATGCTATAATACATACCTCCTTGTTGCGTAGAGTTTCTTTTTGGATATGCCTCTCTAAGTTTTGTTTATCAATTTGTGTCTGATTATAGTCTTGTGATAACTAAACCAGAGAAACACTGAACATACAGACTCCTGATCACGTGGAGTGGAGTGTTTCATCGAAAAGATGATAAGTAAACAATATAGAAATAGACAAACATCTTATAACTACTGGAGCACATATAAATTGATATGAACAAAGTTGTTGTAAAGATGATCAAATAAAAAATTTCATCAACAAGGAACAACTGTCCAGTTTAAACAACCCATAAACAAACTATACCTGCTGTACACGCATTTGCAGCTCATGGTTTTCCGTTTTCAAGCGGTCACAGTCCTCCCGAAGGCTAGTAAAGTTGGACAGGAACTGTTCAGCATCCTAGATACAGAAAAAGAAACTTCCTACATACACTGACAGGACATTATTGGAAAAACTATGCTACTGCTAACTATATACAGATGGTCAACTTTACTATATCAGAAAGAACATATTTAAAATAAAACAATATATTTCTACGCTTTTACCTTCATCAGTTGTATGGTTAAAAACTAGTTACAAGCTTTTATACAGATGCCGTGAACTCTCTTAACGATAAAAACTTTAAGATAAAAAGAGGTAAAAGAATTAAAAGAGTAATCTAAAAATGGTAGTTTGATAGCTCAACTTTTTTTCTCTCTTTTTTCCCTTTAAGTTGTAATTTAAAGAAAATACAAGGGTATATATACATTAAGTTGTTATATCTATAATATATTTTATATCATATATTTATATAGTGAAGATATATCTGTCATTCAGGAGAATACAGGAGAAAGGGAGGTAAATATATATATAAACTGTACGGTCATTTTAGACCATTATTATACCAGCCTAGGCAGGTTTAAGTCAAGCATTGGTTGTTGTTGATCATACAGTCATTGTGGACCATCGGTTAAGCTTGGATGCATTTCTCCTGTCCTAATTTTTGACCAATAACAGTCTCTTTTTTGAGTTTTTGATGCCTGGCATATTTCATCTGTGCGCATACAGTTAACGTAAAGTGAAATTAAAATTGAGTAATGTTTTAGAACGCACTGAAATTGAGTAATCTAATGCTTGCTTCACACCAGTGGATTAAGCCTTAAAACTCACTGAGATCTCGGTGGATTAATTTCTTATTGCTCTGCTATATAGCTTTATTAAGCTTTACACTTTAATAGGTTTGCTTAATTTAAAAATTGACCAAATAACTATGCCATCAGAATTATCTGTTGGGGTTTTTGCCTACCTAAAACAAAATCAAATCGATTTCATAACGGAATCTTAATTAAATGAATTTCATCAGTGCCATCCACAGTTAATGGTTAATTCTTGCAACATCTATTTCATTCACTTAATTAGGATGTTTATATCTTATTTCAGCAATATTAAATGTAAGTGGTGGATCGAGAAGCAATTTTACTGGTGTAAAAATTATGGAGAAGAGTGTTTTCAAAATGATAGCTGCAATTTAATTGCCAATTTTATTTTAGAAAGTTCTCCTCCAAATTGGCTTACACCAATTAAATTTCTGCTAGATCCGCCACCGAATGTAGCAGAAAATCACACACTACAAACTCCGCAATTTTTGTTTTCTTGAGTCATAACGGATTTCTTTTACTCCAGTTGACTCCAGTTGATGTCACATCAAGTGTGCCCCAGGGAAGTGTTCTGGGGCCATTAATCCTTGTTATTATGTTAAGTGTTACTATTACACCTCCACAGGCACAATTATTAACTTCAAAAATCAGGTTCGGGATCTTAGAGTCATCCTGTTCAATGACTGCTCATTTGAACAGCAAATAATAAGCATGGTTGAGAAGGAAAATAATCTTAAGAACGTTTAACAGTCAGGGAGAAAGTGTTATGCTCACATAACATGTGGAAATCATTAGTTCTTCCCACAATAGAATATTGCTATGTTCTCCTGACAAATCCATTTATTCGAACAGTTACATTGGTCCAAGAAAGATAAAATATGTCAAAAAATTTAACTACTGGGAAATGCTAAGAAAATGCAAACTTTACTCTCTGCAAAGAAGACGAGAGAGAATTTATGTTATCAAAATTTTGGAGAAGAAAGTTCCTAAAATAAACAAGATCAAATCTTCCGAACATCCGGGCAATGGTCGCGAATACGAAATCAACATCTTCCCAAAATCGCCATACCAAAGTATACACAAATAACAATAGAATCCAATAATATGGCTGCATTATCTGCATTATTTTCCTTTTTAAAGTATTCTATTTTATTATCACGGCTGATTTGTTCTACACACTTTCCTGCCAGCATAAATAAAAAAGGGTGTCCTGTGTTGTTGCACCGAAAGAACAACCAAAAGAAGAACTTTTAGGTCACTATCAAAACTATCATACTTATCACACAAAACTAAAGTGCCTCATTTGCCCCATTCTTATAACTAGGCAATGGGTCTGAAGAAATACTTTTAGCATTTTATTCACAACGAATTTACCTACCCTTACCTTATCAACTTCGAGTTACAAGCAACGCAAGAGCATTCCATGTTAACCAGCAGGAGGCCCACGCGCACCACACAGTGTCACCACACACACCACACACATACAGCGTGAGCGGTGTGAGCAGTGTGAGCGACATGATGCCACCACCACACATTCTAACAAGATTATATGTATTGAATTTGTATAAATATCCTGAATGCTCAAAATGAATATTACTTATACTTACAAATAATGATTTATCTACATCCGCATTCTCGGATGAATTATCCATTGTGTAGCACAAGACTTCTACTTTTTCTCATCTGTTTATGGCTGCCATTTTTAAAATTCGAAGGCTTTGAAACTCAAACAAAAGAGATGCATTGTAGAGCTACTAGGGAAATTACTGCAAATTAAAACAATACATGGGGTTAGAAACAGAATTGTCAGATAAAAGGGTCGTTTTAAAAGTTTAGATATATTAAGATACATGATTTTATGTTACTAACAACATATAAGAGAGCACCCTTAAAATCTACTTTGCACTTTTAACGAAAACAAATCTAACCCAGTCCTCCAATAAATTCGAACAGTAGATATTAATGGTACGGTGAACAATGGAGTGTTTTGATCTCCCTTGTTGCAAAATTTTTGCTGCAAGTGAATTCTTGCTCTAGTTGTTGTTGGTTGATTAATTCAAGTTTTTTGTTTGTTTGTATTTTACTTTATTCTATGAAGGAATTGCACGCACGGAGTCAGGGGGTAGTACCGTTCTCCTCCAAAAGATAGATGGTCGACTAGTCGACTCCTCGGCTATATCTTCCATGCTTGTATTTGCTGTTGAACCACTTGCACTATTAACGATGATAAAGACCCCTTGGAGATTCTCCTAAAGATAAATTTCAAGTTTACATTGTAAATTTTGTGCTGGCAGAAGGAAAGCGTGCAGAACAAATTGGCCTTGATATTATTCGGCACTGCCCCCCAGAAAAATATTCTTGGTTCCACATCCTTTTATTCTCTTATAATTGAGTCGGTCGGCCGGTTGGTATCGAAATTGGTGATTTTTTCATTCTTACACAACAGAGGTCAAATTTTAGGTTTCAGACTTAAGGTTTTAAGATTTTATTGGTTGATTACAAATGAAAAGGTTGTGCTCTTCGCATGTTTTTTGGTTGATGGCGCAGAAATACGATTTATATAATTTCTCTGGAATTTTCAGATTTTGTTTAAAGAGAAAATGTGAAATCGTACAACACAAGGTTTACTGTGCTGAAGTAGAACTTTTTTTTGTGATTTTACTGAATCGCAGAACGAAAAATTTTAATATACTTTGCTTACAGCAGTCGGTTGGTCAGAATTGGAAGTCATGTTTACTGTAACAGGGAAAAATTGAAAATTCATGCAGTAAATTTTCATTAGTCATTCATTATTTTGTTTAATAGACAAAACTCATTCCTCAACATTTCTATTAATGCATTCTTCAACAATTCATCGATACATTCTTCCCTGTCATCAACAAGGCACACTGCCACCATGAACTCCATCTTTATTTTCGAAATTTACATTTTGCATGTTTTTTTACTCATGCTGCGCTTGACTATAAATTTTCTCATTGGACAATTTTTATTGGACAATTTTTTGATAAAGCTATCTGATTGGATCTTTTAATTTGGGAAAAGCCTCACTGAAAACCCTTACTATAGGTCATAAAGCCAAACTGGATTTCCTTTGTCAATTTTGAATACCTTTCTTCTTCATTTGTGAAATGTTAGTTTGGAAAATACTTTTATTGTGATAAATTTATTTTAAAATCAAAATAATTAAATTTTTTTGATAATGACATTTTTTGTGCATATGCGAGCAGGTTGCAGTAACATGTGAAGAACAAGATTTGACACACTGTGATGGAGTTTCTATTGAATTTCGTCATTAGGGAATCAGAGAATATACTTGTAGTTTCACACATAAATGTCTTTGCATCTCTCAGCAATGTTTCACTAAAATTTTAATATTTTAAGCTCACAAAAAAATGAAGCGAAGTCATGATGACGGTGATGTTTATGGTGGAAGAAGACCTGGGCCACCTGGTCTTCCTGTTGCTCATCCAATATCTGGACATACGGCATTCCAGCACGTGCTTGCTCCAGGGCAACTAGCTCATAGTTTTGAGCAAATGAGGGATAGTTTACCAAGGCCTCCATTTTCAACTCCACATCTACCAGTAGCGACTTCGTAAGTGCTTTTCTGGTTATATACTTTCTCTCTTGAAATCTGACTCTTCGAAATCGAATCAGAATAACCTCCTGGTAATTCTTTATCATAATGTTGTCACAATTTATCCATTACTTTATACTGAAATGCTTTAATTCTTTTAGATTGAATTCACAACCACCTGTGGCACCAAGCCACTTACCTCCACCACAAAACACAGTACAACCAGCAAAGGTAATTTATAATTTGTTTTTTGTAAATATCTAGTACAAGTGAATGTGTAACCATCAAAAAGCTTTTGTTATGTGGGGGGAGAGTGTGGTCTGAAATATACTGATAAAAAACAAGAAAGAGTTTCTACTTAAAAACAAATTTAAAATTTGCAAAGAGGAAATTGTCCTTAAAAAACATGCTTAAAAACTATTTTTTTTCCACATGGAAGGAGGTCCACAAATTTTTTATTGAAATTATCTCATTTTTATGGGGTAGAAAATAGAAGAAAATAGAAGTTGTTGTTGTTTGATCATTTACAAGATAGCATTGCATTGTTGAACACCCAGTTTTGCGATGAAGCAACCCTTTTCTAAAAGAACCTCTGGTGCACAAGGTTCAACCAAACAATTAGGAGAATTAGAATAATTAGGAGAAAAGAACACAAATATTTGTGATTCAAAAATTTAAGTTCCACATTAAGTTCTTACATTTGTGTTCTGCATTCAACAAGAAATCAACACTTTTCATTTGAGCAAGCTTGTTTGGAGGTATTATTTGAGGATCATAAAGAAAATGATCCATGAACTTATGCATCCTCTTTACTTTCAAGGCCTTTTATGCCATCCTCAGACATAACAAGTAAACTGTATTTTAAGGACACTCTTGATAAATGACCGTGAAAGTATTTATGTATGACATTGCTTCAAAGTCAAAATTCCATCATCTGTTAGTTTTATTATCTAAATGTCTTCATTATATGACAGTAGGCTGGGTTTTTTTCAGCCACAAAATTTTCAAACTCATATTCAAGCAGCTAACCCTGCCCATCCTACGGCAACGGGACAACAACAATATCAAAGGTTAAAGGTATGTCTTTTAGAACAATGTGATTGCTAAAGACATTTATGATGTTTTGTGTGTTATGTTTTTATGTTGCTTCATGTTCAAGCCTCAAAATTTAGTGGTAACAATCGTTTCGGTTCCGTGGAGGTCCCTTGAACGTCTAATCTGTCGAACCTCTGAATAGGTTCCCATACATTTTTGTAATTACACGTTTTCTTTGATTTGCAATTGCGGAAAACATACAAAAAAACTTTCATATTTCTCCTAAGTTTGATTTTCACTAAACCTTCAACAGTGCTGTTTTCATTACAGTTACTTTCAGTGAAATGGTTGATGGGACAGAAAAAGTGTCACGATTGCGCTGGCAATTGATGTTTCATGCTTGATATGTTTGAGGATACAGAGGCGTCTTTTCTCAAAATTTTCAAAAAAAATCCTTTTCCTTTCAAATAGCTTTCTCTAGAATATGTCATTGTTTACTGGGAAGTGAATGAAAATGGGTAAAAAGATCTTTCTGAAAAACTTCCATCCTCACTATGTGTAGAATTTATCATTCACAAAAAGCAAAGATCACACTGCAAAGTTTTAACAACAAAGATCATACTGAAAGGTTATAGAAGAAAAATTAACAATGAAACTCTCCAGATATAAAATCAAAGTCAAAATGAGTAAAAAATTTAAAATTAAAGGTTAAGATGTTTTTAGCAATAGGTAAAAATTTTCAAAAACTGTGACACAATATTTCAGAATGAGGAGTGCTGATTATGATTATGTAAATTATTAAGAGATTTACAAAAAACTTTTGAAAAAGGAACTCAATATATAAAAGAAGGGTAATATTTTTTGCATAAGAATAACTTTTTTCAAATAGTAATAACTTAATACATTGGATGAAAGTACATTTCTTTAGCTTTCCAATGGTATATGGATCGTTTAATGAAATGGAAGAAAAAGTGGAACATTTTTGAGAAAAGAAAAAAAACGTTCTCAAAAGACACCTCTGTATCCTTAATGTGGAAAAAAAGGGTTGTGAAAAATTTAGCTTTTTAAATACAGTGTTAACTGTTTGGGTTTTTTAGGTTGAAGATGCTCTCTCTTATCTTGATCAAGTTAAATTACAGTTTGGTAACCAACCGCAGGTGTACAACGAATTCCTGGATATAATGAAAGAGTTTAAGTCACAGACGTATGAACTGATTTTTTTTATCACATTATGGGTAGAACTACCTCATTGTTTACATAATAAATAGAAAACATTTCTGTGAGATTCTTATACTGTTCTTTTCTAGAATTGATACTCCCGGAGTCATCAGTAGAGTTTCAGCGTTATTCAAAGGTCATCCAGATCTCATTGTCGGTTTTAATACTTTCTTGCCACCTGGATACAAGATTGAAGTGAGTTTGACAGATATAAACACAGTTAATGTATGTGCGCCCACTGGAACAACTACCCATTTAATTTCCGGTAATGGCTTGATAGCAGCACCTACTCAACCATCACAGAACAAGGTGCACATTTGTATCTATTTTTTTTCCTCAGTAAATGTACACTGCTGTCTGTTTGTTTATTTTGTTTATTGAAGCTGAATTTTAGCCTTTATCATTTTCTTTTTAGCCATTGGGGAATAGTCACGATACATCAACAGGCATGAGTGTGCCGAGTACCCTGCCTTCTGGCAGTACTTCATCGACAACTGTGCCTAAATCTAGTCCAACTAGGCCATCTGATTTGCCAACAAAACCCATATCACCAACTCTTAAGTCTACTGTTTCATCGTTATCTTTGTCATCACCTGGTGTACAGTCACAAACGCAGGTTGGTATACATTAATAAAAAATCAAAGTTTTCAGTACTTCTGTTTTTCAGGGTTTTTGGGTATTTGTACGAGATACTATCCATTCTATGTTCTGATTTAATTATGCAAGAAGTACCTTATCAGGGGAAAATTTCTGTTGCTCGTTTCAGGCCCAGCATCATGCGATCAACTATGTAACAAAAATAAAGAATCGCTTTCAAGGTCAACCAGAAGTTTATCAAAAGTTTTTGGACATTTTGAACAATTATCAGACAGAGCAAAAAGCAATCAAAGAAAATGCTGCTGACCAGTATGGCAGACCATTGCAGGAACAAGATGTTTATGTACGAGAGGGAAAACTTGCATCTGATGTGTATGCCCAGGTGGCAAAATTGTTTAACAAGCAAGAAGATCTCTTGCAAGAATTCAGTCAGTTTCTTCCTGATGCTACCGGTTCATCATTTAATCCATCAACTGCAATTTCGCTCACTAACACTGTGAGCTCATATCAACCACTTTCTAAAAAGTCTAATCTGACTTCTGCTGCTTCTGGAAAAGGTGCAGGTGCGAAGTCCAAAAAAGCTGTGCCGTCATCTTTATCTATGTCAGGGTCAACAAAAACTGAACCAATGGATGTGGATTTTAAAGAGAATGGTGACAAACTCATGAAGAAACGTCATAGATCTGCACTTAAAGATGTTTCATTAGCTGAAGCTGTCAAACATGGAAATCTCAGTGAATTCTCATTCTTCGAAAAAGTCAGGAAAGCTTTGAAAAGCCCAGAAGTCTACGAGAATTTTTTGCGTTGTTTGACTTTGTTTAATCAAGAAGTGATATCACGTCCTGAGCTTATTCAGCTTACAACAACATTCCTGGGGAAATTTCCCGATTTGTTCACATGGTTTAAAATGTTCCTTGGCTACAAAGATAACCACCAAACAGAGACAAGCATATCAGGATTCAAAGACCGAGGAACAGGTGGTGAACTTGCGCATCTTGAAATAGGTAAGCTCTTTCAACGATGATTTTTCTTCTTCATATTTATATTTATGTTGGTATGCAAAGGTAGTTTTTCTTTTCTTTTTCTTATTTTTTCTTTTTCCTTTTCACTAATTCCATCTTTCTTTGACAGACTTTGCTTCGTGCAAAAGAAGTGGAGCCAGTTACAGAGCTCTACCAAAGAGCTACACGCAACCCAAGTGTTCCGGTCGGACAACACTTTGTAAGGAGGTACTAAATGACACATGGGTCTCCCTCCCTTCATGGTCAGAAGACACGCAGTTTCCAGGCACAAGGAAGACACAATATGAAGAGTATATTTACAAGTGTGAAGATGAGCGCTTTGAACTTGATGGTGTAATTGAAATGAACCTTTCCACTATAAAGGTTTTGGAGGGTGTCCAGAGGAAGCTTTCTAGAATGAGTAGTGAAGAACAACAAAAGTATCGATTGGATAATGGCATTGGCGGTACTTCTGAAGTTATCCATAAGAAAAGCATATACAGGTAGAAATTCTTTATCTAATTTTAGTCTGGGATCTAAACTGAAGGTTAATAAATAGTGGAAGATCCTTTCAAGTTATTTTGTAAAGATTGAATTATATAAGAAAGTGTTTTAGATTATGACTTTTGTCTGGAAGGATTGTTTGGACTTGGAATAAAAAAAAAGGGGGGGGGGACTATTATTTTATTATCAATCAAGGGGGAAAAACGGGTTGTGTGTGAGGACATAATATGCTTATTGTAATGTACTCGATGTGATCTAACCTGCCATTATTTTATCTGAATATTCAGTAAAGATTTTAATAGATACATTCGATTTTCCTACAAGGATTTATGGTGACAAAGCACCAGAGGTGATTGATGGTTTAAAAAAGACACCTCACGTGGCCATTCCACTTGTATTGAAAAGATTAAAGTCGAAAGATGAAGAATGGCGGACCGCCCAGAAACAGTTTAACAAAATCTGGAGAGAACAGAATGAAAAGTACTACTTAAAGGTACCCTGCTTTCAGACATTGTTGTCCATTCGAGTTTTTATTTAAAGCATTCATCAGGCAAGTTCTATACACTTTTCTGAATCTCTGAGGCAATTATGATTATGAATTATCTGTGTTGCTTTTGCATCAGTATAAAACAGCCGTTTTTATTGGAAATACTTCCATTCAGTCACTAGATCACCAAGGAATAAACTTCAAGCAGAACGACCTTAAAGCTATTCGATCGAAGAGTCTCATTCGAGAAGTTGAACAGATCTTTGAAGAGGTAAAGGCATCCATAATTTTTGTTCTAAATAAGGGATTCTGCGGTTCACTAAATAATGTTCAGAAGTTTCAAAGCATGGCAATTTATCTCTAATCATGTTAAATTAAAACCCTTAGTGTTTGTTGGTAAAGGAGTCCTGTTTTTTGTTTTGTCATGTATTGTTTTGTTTTCATCCTTTAGAAAACTGATCAGATCGAGGATGTGAATGGTGTAAGTTCTGGACCTCATCTTATATACACATACGAGGTATAAATGTTTCGTACGTTTTCAATGTTCTTTATTAATATGTATAACCACAAGATTATACATAAAGGTATTTTTTTGTTGATGATGGACAATCAACTAAAGGTTTTTATTTGTCCTGAATGTACTGCTGCACAACTTACCATTACCACACATAAAGTGCATCTGCCGGCTTCCAACCAGCAAAGTACGTGGTGCAAACCTTGTAGCATTTGTTTGGGTCTCTGAAGTAAGGTCTAGGCTACGCCTCATTTATAAGACTTTCCACCGGAGGCGTTACCTGGTTTGAAACCCTCTAAAGAAAAACAATTTTAATTTTTGAACAGAAAAATAATGCGGCCAAGCAGAATGAATTAAAAGATTTGTACTAGTTTTTATTTTTCTGCTACAGGATCAGTCTACGTTGGAAGATGCTTCAGCATTAATAATACATCACATGAAACGACAGGCTAGTATTCACAAGGAAGAGAAAACGAAGATCAAGAGCGTTCTTCTTCGATTTCTACAGGAGTTGTTCTTTGCACCACAAGGAGAATTAAGTGATAATGAACAGGATGACGATGAGAATGCACCTGATTTAATTGAGAAGCCGGCAGTAGTCAAAACTGATATGGATGATATGGATGATTCGTATCACTTAATTTTTATCAATAACACGTGGTGCAGTTTTTTGCGGTTACATCAGGTATGCATGTAATTTAGCAAAACTTTTGGCCATGTTTTCATTATACAATCAATTGAACCGTTTTTAATTTTTTACTAACTATCGAATAGTGAAACTGAAACTTCGACGATTTTTCTTTGTTTTCACATTTCGATTCGTTAATTGGTTCAATGAATCGAATTGTGCAAATGCTGTTTTGTGTGTGGAGAAAGTTTGGTTTTTCTCGGTTAACGATTCATTCTGGATAACCGTCCCCTTTCTAAAAATAAAGGAAAGGAATTGCTGTTGGATCTGTCGTCGAGTCCAAACATGAAGTTGTATGTCCACGAAGTTATATATTTACCGAAGCAGCAGTAGCTTTGCTTGGTTTCTGTCATTCAATACAATATTTAAAATCCTAATCCAAACATTTAATTTTCGGTGTTGTTTTTTTAGATGCTGTGCGAGCGTCTTGTTAAGATGTATCATTTGGCAATGAAGATTGCAAAATTTGAAGCTCGCGATAAGAAATATCGGCGAGAGGGTACAGCGGAAGCACTGCGTTTGAAGAAATCTGGCTTGACAGATGTAGAAGAGTACTATCCGGCATTCCTTGATATGGTGAAGAACTTGTTGGATGGTACGCAATTTAGCTTTGTTATTCCAAAGTTGTTTTGATAATGATATATATTTCGGCTTTTCCATATATATTACAATGGTTCTTCATCCATAACATAAATAAATAACAACAATAACAAAAAATTATAACGTTAAATAAAGGTAAACAAAGAAAGAAAGAAATGATAAAAAAACATCGATCAAGATTTGTCGTTGTGGATTTAGGCATGATATGTTCTAAACTGGCTCTTGTTTTTGTTTTCCTTCGTGGTCTAATTATTATAATATTATTCGTAAAGGTCACCTCGATCCCAATGGTTTCGAAGATACCCTTAGGGAAACTTTTGGTGTTAATTCCTATGTGTCGTTTACAATGGACAAATTGATACAAAATCTTGTCAGGCAGGTACGTAATGTTGTACGCTGGGGGTGTATGGAAATTTATTTATATTTTGTTGTTATTTTCCCAACGAATTAGCCTGCACTTGCGTGATGTTAAATGTACAGATAATGGAGGAGTCCCTGTGTGTTTTTTATTCTTTAGTTGCATAATTTGGTTACTGACGATGCCAGTCTAAAGATTATTGATATGTTTAAAGAGGAAAAAATTAACAATGGTTGTGGCGGAAGCGCAGTAACAGCCACGATGAGGAGCGCCGCTGAACTGGCATATCAAAAGAGAGTTGAAAGCATGTTGACCGATGAAAACTGTTTCAAAGTTTATTTTGTAAGTTGAAAGAATAGACCTTTTCTGCTGGAATTTCTGCTTTAAAAAAAACACCATTATGACCTCAGCCAACACGTGTAACTTTTTTGTTTTTGTTTCATTGTTCTACTGATTTCATAAATTTCTTACTAGGTAATTATTATAACTCCCCGTAGAGTGGTAAAAAAACAATTTTGATATCGAAAACGAGGACTAGGTCGAGGACTAGGTCGTAATACAGAATTCGAAAAAAGTCTATTTAGTTTCGAGCATATGAGATTCCCTTTAGCTGATTAAATCCCTGATTTTCCCGCTTTTTTTCAGTATAAAGACAAAACCACATGCAAAATGAGTATCGAATTGTTACCATCTGAAGACGACCAATCAGAGGACCAAGCGGAAGTCGAGGTAACCAATCAAATTTCTTGTGGGGAGTTCTTCAGCCAGTGAATATTCTTGATCTTTGAAGTTTTGTTTCATATATGCTGTTGTTTTGTTTTAGAAATGGTCGGAATATGTGGAGAAGTTCGTTGGTAATACGGATATCGTATTAGAACTGAAGGATCATTTATCTAAAAAACCGATATTTTTGTTGAGGTATGACATTTTAACCATGGTAAACTCTATTCGAGAGGATTGAGGATACTGTGGCTGTTGTGACAAGATCAATGAATGGTTACATTGTAACAGTATGAATGAAAAATTCGAGCAACATTCTTTTGCTTTTATTTTACCTATGAGTACGAGAAAAGAAAGCAACATTTTCATTTTCGTTATCGACTAATTACTGATCACGTTTTTCTTTGGATTTCAGAAATGCTCGGGTATTACAGAAACGTATAAGTGATAAAAATGTGGAGAAGAAAGTTGTTCAAGTGAGCGAAGAAATGGATACCATGGAACGTTCTGAACCACCTTTGAAGGAAGAGTAAGTGATATAGAAATAAGAAACATTTAATTAAAACATGAAACAATGCTCCAAATCTGGACTAAAATGGGTTGGATCGTTTCAAACCAGCTAACTGTTCCCGTAAAAGTCTTATAAAAGCGTTAAAAAGAACAAAGCTTAACCTGCTCCTGACCTCGACGACTCAAACTAATTAAACAAGGTTTATACCACTAACTTTGATGGTATAAGACCAGTACAGTCGCATAGTATGGTTAGATAAATCGTGAAATCGTATATTCTTGTCCGTTTTTTTGTTTTTGACTTTTTTGCCATGGAAAAGTTCTTGTTTTTCACAGAAAGGAAGATGGCCTATTCCCCAACTTGTTCATGGATAATCAATTGGAATGCAAGATAGGTTTAAACTCCTTCAAGATGCGATATGTTTCTGGTACCAGTGATTTCATGTACCGTAAGAATTCCATGGCTAAAACCAAGGCGGTATGTGTACATAATGTGCTTCTGTTTTTCGTTGTTGTTAGAGGGCGTGTTGTTTAGTGAATTGTCAGATCAATTGTATGTTGAGAGTTTTTGAACTGACCCGATTTCTCATATCTCAATCGGATTTTTTTTCTTTTTTTTTTTCTAGTTGCATCCGAAAATTAACGTCAAATTTCATGTATGTTGAGAGTTTTTGAACTGACCCGATTTCTCATGTCTCAATCGGATTTTTTTTCTTTCTAGTTGCATCCGAAAATTAACGTCAGATTTCATGATCGCTATTCCGGCCTGATTTCATCTTGGTTACACGAAAATACGACACGAGAACAGTGTCGTTCGGCTGACGAATGGCTTTCCGGGAAAGAAAACAACGATGATATGTTACCATGTTTAACGACCAAACATCTAATTAAACATGGCGGTCTCACAGTGAACAAATATTCTGTTATATATACAAAAGACTTAAAACAAGAGACTTTGACCCTATCCCCTTCCAACTGAGAACATTTTCGATCGGAATTAAAACTTGTTATAACATATATGGTGATGAGAACGACAGCCAATGGAACAGATCGTTCTGGTGGTCAGTATTTTTACGAAATATTTATGTACAAATTTCTTTGAAACGATTTTTTTTTGTAAATACCAGGTTACGTACCTTGATGTTACGTTATCGTATTTCGCTTCTCCGTTATGTTATACCTTCATCATATTATATGTCTGCGATTTCTTTACGTCAGTAGCCAACAATGAATACCTATTCCCTGTGTTTTCATTGGCCGCAGTAAAGCCGATTTTTTGTCATGTAATAGACCGTATGATGACCGTATTATCAAGTTTCACCTCGTTTCTATGCATCTTATTGTTTTACTGATTTCACAACTTCATTACTTGGTAATACCGACTGGTGACCTTGTGGTAGTGTTCGCCTCCAGTGCGAGAGGTCAGTATTTAAATCCTGGCCAAGTCATGCCAGCGACTATAACAGTGTGAATCGATCCACTCAGCTTGAGAGCGGGTTGATATCTAAGGGGGTTGTCTGGTTGAAGCATATTTGCGGCTTCGGTAGTCCAAATGGGGGCTTTAAATGCTCTAGGACCTCCTACGCAGGACCCTCATTCATAACAGTTCTATAAGACCTGAACAGGCTATCTTGGGTAAACATTAATAATAATGGTCACTTATTATTCCGATTTCCCGACGGAGTAGTTTCAAGTAATTATGATGATGAAAACGAGGCGAAAATTGATAATACTGTCTGTTACGACACAAAAAAATTGGCTTTACAGCGTTTAAGCAGAAATTCGGGAATAGTCTATTTTGTCCTGAGTATTTCCATTTCCTGAAAATTTGCCGAAACGGAACGGACTGACAAATTTTCTATGAATTGGAAAAGATATTTTCAATTTCCAGTTTCTTTTAATCAATCCGCCTTGGGGGTTTGGGCGTTTACAAAATTGGAGTTTCTTCAACAAGTATCTTTTAAAACTACAATGACGAAGATAACATAGGTCATTAAAACTTCGATATCATCGTAGTCCTAGTTAAAACAGTAACAATGAACCCTTTTCATATGTTGTTCAGAATTCATTTAATAGTCTACAAAGGTCTTGCGCGAGATGTCACATGATGGTTAATATGATTAGACTATGCTTTTCACCAACTTTGTCAGACCACATCGGGAGCTAAGAAATATTTTTAAATAATATATCGACTGGATATAAAAAGTTTCGCAAATCAGCAAACTTCGCGAATTGAAATTTTAGAACAATTTTGCCAAACAAATTTTGAAAATGACAAACATTGGCAAAGCTACTCCGATTAAAGTATGCCGAAAGTGTCTGGTCACCTTTTTTTTTGCAGAAGCAATGACATAAAAAATGTACAACACAGAACGAAAAACTACGAAAATTTGGGCGGATAAAATTTGGACAAAAATATTTTGGGCGAAGTTATTTGGTCCCACTTTTTACAATTTGGGCGTGACAAATTTTAGACCAGGTCAAATTAAGTCCATTTTTTTCTCTCTTTAACTGGATGATAGATATATATATAAAAAAAAAAAAAAAAACTGCAAAGAAGACTGAATAACAGTTTGAGCTAACGATGTTTCTATTAAAAAAATTCTTTTTGGAGAGCTTTAAAGAAACTTCCACTAGAGGATGAAATTTTGTCTCACCCAAATTTTTTGTAGTTAATGTAAGTTGATATGGTAGATTGATTATAAATATCTTAGTTATCCGTAAAATTTGCGATAACTGAATCTTCCGATGCTGGTATTATATGTAGAACAAGAGGATAGATGACTGTCGGTTGGAACACTTTCATGTTTCAAACAGAAACGACACGCATATAATAACAGCGTTACCGATACCGCTTTTTCTACATTTTTAAGTCGGAATGTAACTTTCTACGAGCATGCGGAAAACAGGATGATACTTCTCCCATCAAACATCAACATAGCTTTTTTTAAGGTTCTTTATAACAGAATATAAATCTGCAGAAAACTAATCTATTATTATCATCTGGGGCGCTTTCCTTCCTAAGGAAACTCCATATGAAATCCAGGCTGTTTCGACATCATACGTACAAAACTCGCAAAGTTTGCATAAATTTATGCCAAGTGCCACATGGTTGGTTACGCCTGAGCTGCAGCATGAATTTTTTTACGAAACTCTTCAGATTCCACTTGTTCCACTGTCAGGAGAGACAAGCCTAGTTGATCTTCCTGAAGAGAAAAAATATAACATCTCGTTTAGAAGGATCTTATTTTATACGAATTCAATGAAATGTTACTCTTCTTAAGTTTGATTAGAAATAGAAAGGACCATACCCGAGTTAGTGGTTGCGCCATTTGCCTCAAAAACCTCTTGGAAACCTAAACAACAATAAAAATAATTCAAAATACGCCCTCGCTCAACTATAGCTAGTCAACATCTGAACGATAAATATTATGGGAGAATGCTACTACGCCTTAGCTCAACGATAAATAGCTAATTGACATCTGAACGATAAATATTGTTGGCGTATGTTACTACAAATAGCTAACTTACTTGGACAGTTTCATCAACGGAAAGATTGCAATTCGCCTCTTTTAAATGTTCCTATGAAAGGAAAGATTCAATATATCACCTGCTTCAGGGCGTTTTATCCAAGAAAATGTCAGGTATTGATCGGAAACCATTTTCGTTACTTCGACATCGTCTATTATAAATTGTTTCAGTTTTTTTAAGCCGATAAATATTCATACCTGAATCCATTTAGGAAGTTTTGACCTTTTGTCAGATTTAGCGTATCGCTATAAGCAAACAAAAATATTATTCATGTTACTTTGAGTGGAGATCTTTTAAGGGGGAAAGGAAAGGAATCTTGATGTTAGTTTACAATACCGATTACCTTGTCTGCAAACACCATGATCCCGTAATCGGTTTTCCCACGAATGGCTCGACCCACACACTATAAAGATAGAAAGATTACGATTTTTGCGAGATTAAGTAAGATTAAGTAGACAAAGACTACGAGAAAGGACGTTGTAACTTAAACGGCTTCGACAATTCGAGTGGGTTTTCGTTTCCATACAAATAATAAGTAATAATAGGGGTCAATTGCAGGAAAGAATCTGAATGGCATACCTGTGCAGCATGTCGCATCGCATCGAAAGTTAAAAAATCATTTTCTCGAATATTGAACTGATCTCGCAGGTACTCCAACCGTGCCTTAAAAAGAAAAGTCGTGCCCATCATTCGACTATAGGTGGTAAACATCACAAATTGTTAGTGTTAGCATAAGGAGAGCGAAGCTGGTGTGTATAGAGACATAAGGATACAGTGTATAGACATATAAGGATATCGCCAGTTTCGCTTCGAAGGTTTCCTTTTCTAGTATGACGACCAAAAGATAATACCGATATTTACTTTGAGGATTTTGCTTTGCGTATAGACGTAAGGTATGCCAAACATAATAACAGCACGTCCAAGATGGTGATCTAGATGAACAAGTTAAAATACTGGATTTCAATTCCACGAAAGCAAAGCTGACGGGTGAATTTTTTCCCCTGAAATATGATTTCATCTCCACTTAACTTAGACAGGCACGGATTTTCATATTTTTCTCATTATCAGAACAAATGAAGCATTCTGATTGTTGTTTCTTGTCTACTTTGAGCTAAATTTAGAAATCTTGACGTCGCAACGCATCTTTTTCAATTTGTCCGCTCAGTTTTTTGCGGAATGGAAATCATCCTTTACATCGCATGCTAGCCTATGAGCTTGCATACGAGTTTTAAAGAATTTGATGAGCCCTAACAAGGACGAAACGTGTTCTGTTCTCCGGGTGAATGTGAGCATGCACAATAACTTTCACTATATAAAATATTTGACCTCAAATAAGCCCATAGGTTTGCATACAGAGGAATTAAAGAATATATCTGTCAACGATTTCGCTTTAGATTCTATCTTCACATTACCGAAATCAATTCCTTCAGACACCTTTCCTCTTGCAACGGAAAGTAATATAGCACCTCTACCATTTTCACAAGCCTAGAAAGAGGTGGAGAAATACATGTAACAGGGCATGCAATTTATTTGACCTTACACTGTTATAGACATTGAGAGCTTGTTGCAAGCTGTGTTAGCATAATGAAGAGTTTGGAAGGTATTTATAAATAAGAATCTTTAGACCCGGCTTTAATTCTGAAAAAAGATATTAATTGGCTCACCTTTTGATAATTATATAAGGCTAAGGCGGTTTCGGCACCATCTTGAGTTTCAATAAATAGAAGTTTGTTTTTCTGGAGGTTACCAATTATACCCTATGACACAAAAGAAACCTGGAAGTGTTAAGTGAAGCGTGTAATTATAAGTGTACACCGGTCACACAGACCATATCTTTGAGTTTTAGCTACACATGTATGTTATGGTCAATCTATTCTCACTGCTGACAATTATGTAAAACTAAGAATATTAGACATGGAACACATTTTTTACCTGGATATACCTGTGAGGCGCATTCTCAACGTTTTCAAAGAATATATAATTTCACACTATAGATGTATTTTATGGTAGTATTGTACGGTTTTGGACGAAAATTGTAAAATAACATCTTTTTAACATAATTTCACATAATCGTAAAAATCTCACATCGTCTGCGATCAAGGTTATATGATATTTTTACAAACTATGTGAACATGTGAAAATCTCGGATTGTGTCTGGAAAATTCCAAAAATACCCAAATAAGAACATTGAAATTAACAAGTCATTTTCCCCTGACTTTTCTAAAAAAAATCTAAATTCCAAGACTTTTTCCTGAAATCCCTGACTAAATAGTTTTTGCCTGACTTATCCCTGATTTCCAGAAAAGTGGCCACCCTGTGGAACAACCGAAACTTCTTCTCGTTCTTAAAATCAAGTGAACGTCGTACTAAACCACAAAAACTTACCTGGTCATGCCATATAGAAACAACTGTTTCCTAAAAAAATACACAATGATTAAAGATACTTGTCGTACTTGTTAATAATGTATCAATTTCAGACCAACAAAGTTTCTGGTGTAAAAATTTGGTTAGGTCAGTGAGGGTTAGGATCAGGCTATGCCTCGTTCTTTCAAACAATTTTATAAGAGTTTCCACCGGAGAAGTTAGTTGGTCTGGAAATGATACCTCTTGCCTCTAATTGAATTCCAAAAAATCACAAAACTACATCTTGAACATGTTACAAACAGATCACATTTCAAACTTACCATGTATAAATAACATCTTGAACATGTTACAAACAGATCACATTTCAAACTTACCATGTATAAATAACTGACAAAAAAGGAGACGATGCCGTCAGGGACAGCTGCAGACATATCAACCAGAAGGTTACCATAGTTACGGATAACCGCTATAAAAAATCAAACCATATCAAAAGGTTTCTGAAACGAGCATCTCCATCATAACATACGAGGAACTATCATTATTATATAGTTATAAAGTATTATTTTTAGACCATCGAAAACTTCCATGTGTAAACCCCGTTTAAATTAGTTTGGGTCAACGAGAGTAAATGTCAGCTGATGCCTCATTCTTTCGTGTACTTTTTAAAACAATTTCACAGGAGAATTTTGAAATGATACATGAAAGGCCTTCCATCATAAACATAGGAGCATCTTCATCATAACAGAGAAATATAATAGAAGTTCGGTGATGATTAAGACAAACTAAACACATAGAAATTTTACCCATGTCTTCACGTGTCTCGAACCGTGAGCTTATAGCAACTTGATCATTTCCTTTACTGCAAACCTGAATGAAAAACCAAATGGTGGTAAAATGACAATCTAAGGGAGGAGAGACCACACTATAAACACTCTTTTCTGGTGTCTTATTAGCTCCTCCCTGGTCACTGTTTGTACAATTCAGTTGAAAGTACATTTCGAAATGACACCAGACGTGCTGAACTTATCGTTCATAGAAGCCTTGGTTGAACTTACTATAGGGAGCACACATTGTCGTGAAAGAGTCATGGTGAGTGTAGACATATTGACCGGACGAAAATCTAACAACTTGGGATACATATCAACAGGAGATAGTGTCTAAAGAAACGAAAGAGAAGAAGAAAGTGTTTTAAACAAGTTTAGATTGATTAGCATTTCATTCCTACACTTCTTTCATTTATCAGTAACAACAAGTTCATATAAGTGTGTAACTCACCCCTGAAGTAATCACCACAGACTGATAGCGATCAAAAACAGGTTTGATGGCAATCGAAGCATCCAAACAACTAAATCAAATAAAAGAATTTAAAAACAAACAAGAGAGTAGTTGGACAGGTTTAATGTATTAATATATGAAAACATAATGTGTAAAACTGACCAGAAATGTAGGATTGGGTTCGGTATGGTGGGGGTCTGATCATCGTATGGTTCAATCAACAACACAAACCCTAAACAAGAAAACAATTTAAGAGGGGATAGGAAAATGTCGTTATTTCAAATTCACGTTATTCAAATTCATGTATGTGAGTACGTAGATCAGATCGAGTTCATTCCTGAGAGTCATGTCAGTAACTATGAGGGCGAACCTCATACTTACATCAAAGGGAACTATTACTGATAACGTTTACTTGATGACAGCAACATATGAAGGCACTTGGAACAGCCAGGTAATTACAAATAGGTTTCCTAGCTAAGATCGACAAACAATAATGTGTGAACTTACCTTTAGTGTATGTACTAACAAGAGTGGCAAAATGAGCAACAACAACGAGACCCCCAAATTCGCCGACATTTACCAATTCGAGGGTTTGCATCAACATACGCAATCGTTCCGCACAAAAGCTGTTGAAAATCCAAACAAAGATGAAAATACAAGACAGCCATAGGTATAAAGAAAATATCCAAAAAATATAGGCAGACTAACTGAAGAATATTTATACCTTCCTATCACTTAAAATTCTTAATGCAGTCCAGCAAAGAAAAAACCTACACAGTACAAGAAAAGTTAAAAAAAATGTTTTCTATCAAGTCCTTACCGTAATGGTTTTCGTTCAATACAAACTTGTGAGTGAATGTGTTGAAGGAAGGAAGGTGGTGTCTCAGACACAACATGTTGAATACGTAAACGCGTCTAAACAAAAACAGATGATAAAATATGCAAACTGATTACATAACCATTCCATTTTTTTCAAAATGGCTTGTTCAGATCTCAGGACAAATATAAGTTTATGATAAGTTTAGTATCCAGAAGGTTATCTAAATGAAACTTTCGGCATGTAAAAAGCTTGTGAAAAGTGGGTGGCCTGAAGTTAATCCCGTTATAGTTAACATTTTGAAAATGTAAGTATTACGTCAGTATTATGATAAGGAAGGTTTCACTGTGCCTATATCAAGTAGTTGATAATTTTGATAATTCTTGAGTAAATAAACATCTGTGGATTCAATGAGATGCTTGATGTAATTGATTGTGGAAAGAAATATGCAGGGCAATCCAGAAAGTTCAAAGAAAAAAACAGATCATTGTTGCGTACCTTGAGGTATTCAACGAAACGTCTCATGAATGCAAGAAAATGCTCAGCTTTACGAATATTGCCAGGAACGGCCTCTAGTGGGTCAATGTTTGTTTATCAATAAGATGCATGTTGCATTAGTTCTGTTTCTTTAAATTCGATAAAACCAAAAAGACGACTGAACCATTTACCTTGTAGAACCTCATCAGGGAGAACTAGAGGGAACATGAAAAAGGTTTAAGCCATACAGCATCAAGAAAGAAAAAAATTCAAAAGATATCAACAAGTTTTATAAAAGAATACTAACTTGGATTTGCAAGATGCCTGTCAGTTTCACGTGCAAGTTGAGCATCACGTAAACCTAAAAGGTTTATTCAGTTTATTATTGGGAAGATTTTGAACAATAATATTCATGGGGACCTCGTCGTCCTTTAGGTAAGTTCTAGCTGAAACATCTCTTTATGTGAATATCGTTTCAAAAAAGGTTCTGCAAACTACTGAAAAATTATTAAAGGACAAGGCAGAAATAAATCTGACCTACTTCAATCTAATATTTACCTTGAACAAGACGATCATACTCTCCCCTCAATCTCTGAGCATCTGTATTTTTCAACCTGGTCAAAAAACAATGGCTGATGGTAGTACGCAATGTTTCAAAACACAGATCAGTACACTAGACCAACCCTTACACAAAGAAATCCTCTAACACTTTCAGTAAAACTTTGGTGATACAAAGTGATTATATACCTATCTAGATATAGTTAGATATATCTCTAGTTTTCCAACTTTTCTATAAATTTCATGTGATTGTTTTTTTTTATGTCATTGTTAAATTCAAAATTTACTTCTCAATGACATGAATGCCAAAGATCATTATGATTCTTACCATGATTAGGTCAACAAATCTTTACACCTACCTAGTAATTTTGCTCGACAGAGTATCAATATTAGTATTACATTTATCCAATGATTTTCGGTTGATATGGACTGTCATAGCCTCAATACATACGTTATCTAAAACATTAGTTGAAATCCACCGGTGTACACATTATTTATTTTTACTTCAGCATTAGAATCCGAGGGCTAGCAATGTTTTATTCATTTCCCAGTTTTTCCATCTACTTAAAAATCAGTCCTACAAACCTACCCGAAAACAAAGACCCCCAAAAAGAGCAGGTACAATAATGTAATAACCCAATAAACTTGTTACAATTTACTGGGTATTCATTGGAGATGTTATGTCTCAATACAATTATTAGAAGAAGAATACCGATATTGTGACCTTCATCAAAAACAACAACGCATGCTTTAGGAATTTCCTTTGAAACAATTTCAGCAATTTTCGGGTCCAGGAGATAATGGTAACTGTATACAACGATATTTGCATGATTGATCTAGGAGACAATAAATTGATTGGTCAATGATAAACCTTTCCTGAATCAGCCTTGTTTTTTGTTTCAGTGATTTTATGATTTTATGATTTTGTACTTACTAAGGCTTAAGTGTGGAATAATTGTATCACTAATTTTGTTTGTATAAGGCCGTTGTTAGTAAATAGTTGGTTCATCCTCAAACACCCAGCAAATATCACTGTGCTGCGCGGGCTATTTTTATTATTTATTATTTAACTTAAAATTTGTTTTTCTTATAAAGTTACGATACAGCTTCATTGAAGAACTTCCCATTGTTAGTATCATATATTATGTGACCTAAACTTATATTCTATTCATAGTCTTTTACAGTGCTTTACGAGAACTAAACATGAAGAAAACATGAAGAAAACATTATTAAAAAAGATCAAACTGTGAAAAGAAAGAAAGATTAAAGCCAAATCTCCAATAGGCAGAAAATGTCGCTAAAAAATTCTAAAAAACACCCACCGCAACATTTTTACATGCAGCCATAACAAAACTTAAGTAATTGATTAGATTCGCTCTTGAAACACCATCGAAATAAACTTACCGACTAACTTGTGAAAGTGAAATAGAAACATTTAAACAAACATTAAAACTTAATACAAATATAATTAAGCTACGAGTGAAAACCATTCTACTTTTGTGGCGTTAGAGGGTTGTATAAATTTCAGTTGAATCTTGCTAAAAGAATAAAACAACTGTTGTTGTAATTCAGGTAAAATTAACAGGTTTTTATTTTTGTTTGGAAAGAAAGTCTTAATAATAAACTTTCATGCGTTTTTAATAGCGTTTGTGATCATGCGTGTGTTTCAGGATGAAAGAACTATTAACTAACAACGACCTAAAAACAAGGCAAATAGAGTTTCAAAACATTTTAATGCATAACAGTCAAGTAGACTTACAGCATATCGTGCAAAAAAATATGGACACCAACCCAAACGTCCGCAATGTTTCTTTAAATCTTCCTATTAATAAAATTCGGTTTAAAATTTAGCTTTGAAAAAGAAATACAGCAGTGGTGGATCAAGAGATATGTTGAAAATTGAGCTCTAATTTCTGTTTTCAGTCTGTATCACCAATGGGCTTACTTTTGCACCTTTTTCTTTTTCTTTTCTACCAGCTAACAATCTCCTCCACTAATTTCGACAAACCTCTAGATCCACCACTGTACACAGAAAATTTATAATAATGATTGAATAGGATGCTCAATTGACACATTATCGCTTCACTCAAGATTATGCAATGATTCAATTATAACAATGATTCAATTGGATGTGAAATCTTTTTCAGCTTTTTTACATCAGTATTGATCTTAAATTTCTAACTTATTTGAGTGTACCATAGATCTGAATAAAAATCATTTCAAGTGTTTTATTTTGTAATATCATTACTATTGAAAATCTTACCAAATTGAAAATTCCATTTGGTAAACTTTGCTCCCGTCCAATACTATCGAATTTCTATAAAGGAGTAACATTTATATCAATTGTACAAATACTACTTAGTGTATGACATCAACAAAGGCATGAATAATATACTTTGCTGCAGGAAAATATAGAGCTCCAGAAAAAAGTTTACAAACTAAATTATTGAACACAACTTACTAATTCACAAATACTAAGAGGCCGTTTACATGAGACTGGAAGTGAAATTAAACCAGTTTGAAATGAAAAATTTCACTTCGATGCTCATAAGAGTTACAGAATCTTTAATAGAGAACTGTGATAAAAATACTGTAGAAAAGTTTTGTTACCTTGGAGGTAGGGGTGGTGTAGAAAATAGTGTTACAACCAGAATTAAAAGTGGCTGTAAGAAGTTAAGTAAATTGTTTTTTTGCCTTAATTAACTAGCAGAGGTTTACCTTTAGTAAGTTAAGGGTTATCAGGCTTGTGTGCGCAGTATTGTGCTATTTGATGGTAGAGAGACCTGGCCATTAAAGGAAAAAGAAATGATGGCAGAATCATTAGGTTAGCTCAAAGTCACAGAGTATTCTGGTTGATGGCAACTTTTAAGAAGAGATGGGCCTGGGAAGATAAGAAATTCAGTAAGAAAGTAGCTAAAGGATAGGGTAGCATGGAAGCCAGTCATCAAAATCTGTCCAACCCATGCAAGTATGGAAAACAGACGTTAAACCAGGTATGATAATGACGATGAAAAGTTAGGAAAGGTTTTTTCAAACTAGTTGAAAAAACAATTCCCAAAAAAACAATTTATTATTAGCAAAGGATATATACTCATCTATCCTCAGTGCAAGTGTACAGTAAAAATTATACCAAACCATTCTAACACGTTATACAACACCTCACTTTCACATACTATAACATATATTTACGTAGTATTCAAAGTATTAAAATCTTGCAGGCTGTTCACATGAGTTTTAGTTTAACATCATTAACTAATTGCATTTGCTTTCTTTTGTTTTATATTTCTTAAACATGCCTAAAACAGGACTCGTTTGGAAAGCAGTAGCTACATAATTTGTAAATATGTATATACTGAAATGACTGTCCTGTTTAAAGATTTTAGAAATAAAAATAAATAATTAAATATATAAATACATAGTTTTGAGCATTGGATCCACCTACCTCATAAAGATCACAAACAGGTACAGTCTTATCCTGTTCATGTCTTGCACGCACAAATGAAGCAGTCAGTGCGTGGCACATTTCCATAACTTTACCCAAGTTATTTTCAACACCAATCTAAAAAAGGACTTAACTTAAGCAAAGTGTACAATTACAATTCTTGTAAAAATCAGAAGGATATGTTAAATACCAATCCACATTAATGGTGAATCTCTACTAGGTGGAAAATGAAACCATTTCTACTTTTTACTGCAACAATAAAAATTCCCTGTCGTGACATTTTCGACTAGTGGAGATTTGGCTAAAAGATCACAATTAATTTTAATGACCATTATTATGTGGCAGTAGAAAAATAGCAGTTATGCAGGCCAGACTTTTGTTGAAATACTCTTGGGAGGACTTCAATATTGCCATTTCAGAAGAGCAGATGGAAGACCAGTTATATCAGTTATAGCAGGTTCAATTGTAATTTCAAATGTAACAAAATAGTACCTCAGGATGTATGCATAAATTTTTTCTTGAACTCAAAGCTAAACCGAGAAACTTTAGTGATTCGCCAGTTTCTTTTTCATAATATTCCATCAATTTTTTCAACTCTTCAAGGACTTTCTCGATTTCAGGAACAGTTCGAGAACAATAAATCAACTTGCTCAAGTTTTGAGGTTTATGCTAAAAACAAACATTAAAATAGGACTTTGAAGGGCAATTGGAGGGGGGGGTGGGTGGGTGTATACCTCACTCGGTAAAATGTTGTGTTTGTAATACTAGGGTGATAACTGATGGTGGTTCAAATGCCGATACTGATGTTTAATAATGAAATGTGACGTATAATGTACAATGTAGTGATTAATTCATGATATGAAAGATAATTCATTATAATGTTGATGACTTAATGTGCCTAATATCAAATAAATTAAGACCACAATCAGTTATCAGTCCAGTAGGCACTGGTTCGTGCCTTAAAACCTGGGGTATGCATTCCCATGGAGGCCCACATCAGCTAGATGCTGTAGCCGCTAACAGAGCAACTGAATCAAACCCAACTAATTTTTCGTCTTATTTGGATTAAAGCTATCATAAAGTAAGGTGATCACAAATATGACGTCAAAGCCGCCCAACTTCCTATATGCGTATTTAAGATATGTTATAATTTTCAAGGATGTGTTCCTTCATAAAAACATTCTCACCATTCACATTGATAATCTTAAAAGTTTTATATTATTGTTGCAACAGGTCTTCCAATATCTCTTCTTTGGAGTGAAACCCTCAATCAAAGTCATTTTTTTTTAATTTTTTTTAATTTTTTTCCACTATATTCAAGACCACCTTTACTAAATGCGAAATTCTTTGCGGTAAAAACGGCCCAATTTGTGTAACCATCTTTCACAGTCGTTATAGCTTCAAGTGTTCCGAAAGTAGTTGGGCAAGTATGACATCCCAAATTTATGATCAAAATATATATATTGTGTTTGAAGGATAGTAGCAAAGAAGTCAGTCATCAGAATCCGTCCAATATTTTGAATATATTTGAATATATTTTGAATATATTTAACAAAATCAAAATCACTGACTTTGGCAAATGCACATTTTTTTCTTCGTCAGTCAACCTTTCCTTCTTTGTCACTGCTCTAGCTTCCTAAAAGCTCCAATAGGCCATTTAGCAATATATATTTTAAAATAAAGCACATAAATGAAGATAACATACCTGTAGATATGCCACAATCAGAGATAACAATGAAACAGTTTTACCCGTACCTGAAGGCATTTCTAATAAACAGTGTCCCTAAAAGAAGACATGTTTAGCAAATTAACAAAGAGAATTATATATATACATGTAACTGTGTACATTAAGAATTTCTTCAGAAAAGTATTTATCACCTGATGTTCAAATTTTCTGTTCTATAGTATGTGCGATGCTTTTTTTTGGCAACTGATTCAAGGTTTAAGGGAGTTAATAAGGAGCTTATAATTGTCAATAAATTTCGTTTCTAGAATTTCTGTTGATCATAATTGTAAATATTTTTCATGATTCCCTGACATCCACACTACGAATGTCAATCTCACTTGTGCTATGTATAATGGTTTATAAGGAATATACCCTGTTTCTTTGCTTTTAAGATCAAGGAAAGTGTTTTCAAATGCCTACCTTGGCATCTAGAGTCCTCTTCAACTCCAACATATAGGTATATTGTTCAGGGTATATATAATCATAAGGAAATAGAACCAACAAACCGTCAATGTTTAACCTATTAGAAAAAAGGTTATTGAAAACAAAGTCAACAAAATTACAACAACAAAAAAAAACAACATGGTGACTTACTTCATTTTGATTGTCTATCGGAACACGTTTGTGTTTGCTTTCTATTTTATTACTTTGGATTTCACATCTTGCTCTTATTTAGTTCTTAATGACATATCAAAAATGTTTATACTCTACAATAAAGAAGGTTTAAAGTAAAAGAAAAAGAAAACACAGAAAAAAAAATGTGGTTTCAAAATTTGTTTTGCTATTTTTCTTCTTTACGTTATGAAATGTCTTGTGTACTTAACTTTGCCAAAACAAGGAAGTCAGATTGAGTCACTGGCACAAAAAATGCAGTTTTCATATATTATATTATTATATTCGGAGTATTGGGAACATTGTTTTTTTGGAAAGCAGTATTGTAGCAAGAACCTTTAACAACCCATAAACGTTATATAGACGTAGGAGAGTTCATGAATACAATTGGCCTGAATATCACTCTTCAATATTTTCTGCAATGACTGAGGATTCAACCAAAAAAGCTAGCATAAAATTGAAGTTCTCACACATCAAAATCCTATAAAGGATACATAACAATATTTTTGTTAGTAGCTGAACATTCACAATTACAATTTATTTTGACACTTTCTTTTTTATTAAAGGATTTATGTACATGAACATCTATACTATAGTATCCATGGCAGAAGCCTCTATGACATCATACATAATGATAAGGTTTTATCTTTCGTGAATGTGATCAAAATCTTTCTGATGAACGTGCAGCAACAGCTCTCATGTTTCCATAGACTTTTGAAGGAGGGCTACCTATCAGGAAAAAGAAAAAGCACGATTACCAACTGTATGATTTCAAAATAATGAAGAATAACGATGGAAATAAAATAAAGAAGGAGAATAAGTTGTACCTAATATTAAGTTGCATATAGCTGTTCGTGCAATTTTTATATTTTGAAAGGATCCCAGTACATGGATTTTTCTATGAGAAAAGAGTTAGCACAGAAACTGAAGTTACACAAAATCGACTTTTTAGCATACATCAAAAATTGAATTAAACTAATAAGTGTTTTTGCTTTTGATATACCATTTAAAACAAAATCTCTCATATATAAACTCCCATATATCAAAAACTAATTCTCTTGGTCCAGCAAAAATTTGAATTAAGAGTTTTACAGTAATATAAAGGTATAAAAAAACAAAAATAATTTGAGAATACTACTCACGAATCTGCAAGAACAATTCTTGTTTTCGTCACATTTTCAATTGTATATTTTGTTTTGCCTCCTTTGCCGGCTACACGACCAATAGCACGTGACAAATGATCACCTTTTAGTGGTTTAACTACATATAAAATAGAACAATTGAAGAAGCTAGAACACATCAAGTTGGCAAATTGTAGATGTAGAGATATATAACTTTGATCAATTGCCTTACCATCATTTATTTCAAAACTCTCCACATACAAATCATCTAGCCGCAATAATGCTAGTGCGTCCTACAGAAGCAGAAGTGAGGATGGAAAAAATCAATTAATTTCATTTGTTTCTTACTAATAGAAAAGATAACAGTAATAAATTATTAAGGTCCCAGGATAAATCATAGCAATAACACGTTGTTAAAAAAATTGGTGGGAAGAAGTGACCTTTTGATTGTCCACAAGGAATATCATATTTTACTTCAAAAAAATAATTTGTTCAGTACTTACATCAACCTCAAAACCAAGAGTGAAAGCCTTAACAAAATCTTCAGCCTTTTGAATTGCACCAGGATCTTTTGTGTCTTTACATGTCTACAAGGATATTAGATGTTATATGAGATAATGTCATGAAAGAACTCAATCACCATTACTCTCGTACATATCCTGGTCTTAATCCAATTTTAGGACATACGAAAAACAGTAAAAACAAATGTAATGACTCTTTGGTGGTATAAAGGCATACAAGCAAGGTTCAATTGCTTTAGACAATGTTAAGCGAAAATTGCTTTAGGAGCTTGAAAAATAAAACAAAACTTTACTTTATAGATTTGTGAATTTACCAAGAGAAAATAGGTGACCAAAACTGGGTTATGTAAGAAGATAACTTTATAACTGTATAACTTTAAAGTAAAAAGAGGAAGAACACACTAAAGCCATTCTGTGTGAGGTATTAATTGTCATTTAATATACTTCACAAATACAGTATCAGACCTGGAAATTTGTTAAGTCTAGGGAAACGATTAATCGTTACTGCAGTTTGGAGCTTGCGGAAATGATAGAACAACCTTTGGTTTACGCAAATAAGGCTTGGCGAAAAGGATGTGGTAATGACGGAAAAAATCATCTAAAATCTCTGTTTTTTAGATGTGGATAAGCACCCATGTCGGCAATCATACCTTGAACATTTGACATTTGAAAGTTTCTCAAACCATTAGAATCACTTTAGGAACTGTCACAGAATAATATATATGAGGAATACGAGCCAGAAAAAAAGAAATCAATATATATTTTCCTAAAAATCTAAGGCTACTTTAGTTTAATTTGTTCTTGGTTTGTGAAAGGATAATGTCAAATGTCTTGGTAATGTTTTGAAAATTTTAGCATGTATAGATACACCTTTAAAGTGAACGCTTTGTTTCTTTTTTTTCTTTTCGAATTATGTGTGTGACCCACCTGGAGCTCTATCACTGATAATATTGTTAGATTTCATTCATTTAAAATTCAACAGTGTGAGAGAGTTTCCAGAATATTACGTTTGGGTAATTAAATATTTGAAGATCAATGGTTTATTAACGTGAATTCAAAGCAATTTTTGTTTTACAAAGTAGTGTAAAACCTGATTACTTTGATTTTTTTTATCATCATAAAAATGGAAGTCTTCAAATATAGCTGTGTGGAAACAATTCATCATTACTGCCATTTTACCTTCACAGAAACGTTGCGGTAACAAAACAATCATTTCTGCCTAATTTCCAGATCTGAGTATACAATCTGTAGAAAAAGGGATAAGGCGTTTCCGTGAAAGATCCCTGGTTTGCGTCCTTTTGAGTTTGGTTAGTATGGTTGGTATTATTTAATTTACAGCAGTTGGGCAGAGGCCGCAAACAAATTTTTCAGGGAACTACCTTACAGAGAATGCATAAATATGATCATACCCGAATTTCAACATTCTTTTTTGACAAGTTAAATCTTATTTGAAGATGAAGATGCTCTACGACAGGAGTAAAAATTCTCATCCAATTTTCTCTGAGTGGAGTATACCGATGAGGTGGAATAGGAACTTTTCGAAATTCTGATTTATCACCCTTAAAAATAAAAACAAGTTATCATGGAAGACACATTTTCAAATAAATAAAATAGCCAAGTATTAACCAAAGTTTAGTGTAAATCTCCCCAGCAAAATTTTCTCAAAAAAATAGTATCCAATATGCCCTGCACTAATTAGTCCTAAAACAACCCTTTAAATACTACTGCCATGGGAACATTTCCTCTTCCAAAATGTATGTTTCTGATAATAATAGTTATCACATGTATTTTTTGAACATTGCAACTGTGTTAACCCCACACCATAAGAACCCTATTACATATTCTCAACATGTGAAATTTTCAAACAATTTTGAGATAAAAAACAGAACAGTAGAATAACAAAGTACTGTAAAAACCACATGCCATAATAGTCCCAAAGGAAACACTAGAGATGATCTTTCTTTTCTTTACCGCTAATTACCCTTGAAGCTACATTTTCATAACTATTACATCATGATGCAAACAAACTCTGATAATCAGCTGGTTATTAAACATGTTGAGAATATAAATGTATATGGTAATTTTTCAAAACTAAGATTTCAAAACGGAGATTTAAAACTCATGGTTTGTCCCATGGCCAATCTTTCTGTTCCAGTAGTAAAGAAGATGTGACAATAACAACATGCGTGAATATCAACAACTTCATTTCATTTGTGTTTTTTGTTTTTGGATTTGTTTAAAGGGGTTTGAGATTCCTCTTGAATCTACCTCCAATTATTAAGTGATATTTCAAATTTAAACTGTTGGGTCAACATTACTTACTATAAGCTTCCATTTTAAGTGTTTTTCAATTTTTTTCATTGATTAATCATTTCAATTTTAATTTCAATTTTAAGTGATGAGAATAGATCCTGTGGATTATATTTGCCCTTACCTTAATCATTGATAAATTCTGTTCTATCTAATAGTCACTAATGAACTTCTTTAAGGCTTAAGAAAGGCTGACCTCTTAATGTCTTTTCAACAAACCTTATTAATGGAGGCTGCCTTCAAAATTGAAGTAGTTCTGACCATATGATGGGTTGACCGTCAGGGAAAACAATAGAACGAGGGATCCCTCAATTTATTATTATATCCCTTTACCTTTTTTTATTTTCGACTCGCGCTTTGGCACTGCTCCCTTTCGGAGTGATTTTTTTTGATTTTGAAAGGTTTTCTGATAAACAAAATTTTGAACTGATGGAAATTTGCCATTATCCAGTGCGATTCGGAGATATAAGAAAAAATACCTCAATTGAGGTATATATCCGGAATTGAGGTATCATTAGCTATATACCTAAAAAGTAATGTTCATTTTGGAAATTGAAAATGGTACCCAAGAAATTTTAAAGATATATAATTTTCTAATTTTAGAGACTAACTTAGACATATGTCGTGTTAAATTGGACTTTCTTTGTCCAATGTAGGGATTTAGTGTTCAGTGTGCGAGTTTGGAGCTTTCGTTTCACTCCCTTGGATGACATTTTGTAACCAAAAACAGGATTGAGGAGTTGAGGAGATATTTAATAAACGGGCCTGGTAATAACCTGAACACAATAAATGTGCAGCGAAACTCTGCGATTCTGCAAATTTCTTCTTAAGATGGTGGCAAAGTAGTGAATGGTGGTAAAAAATTTTAGTGTCCTTTTTGCAAATAATTAATGCATGTGTTTAAATTTGTTGAAAAAAACATTAATATTCGTAAATACTGATGTTTATTATTGAATGTTTTAAAACATTACATTATTATTATGATGTGGAACATTGCAATTGAGGGATCCCTTAAATGCAGTATAAAATAATACCGCAATTGAGGGACAACTTCAATCCCTTGTTTCATTGTTTTCCCTGACTGGTTGAGAAGAAATGTGTGTGGTGTCATCTCAATCATATCATGTGTGAGCTATACTTACAACACTGGTTTCAACTGAAACAGGAGGAAAGTTGGGGCGTTTTGCAGCATCTGTTTCCATTGTGTCTGAATCTTTGTTTCTCCTCTTACGAGTAGCTGTCACTTCGATTGGAGCTGAAGCAGCACCAGTATCTCGTAGAGGTTTATCAATGTTTTTATGATCAGTGTTGTTTACATCCATTTTGGTGTCCGCCATTTTAAAAAGAAGTAATATCATGTGGTTGATCCACTTTGCAGACCTGGGCAAATACGATAAAGCTTGAAATCAAATCGAATAGTGTTAACAATGAATTCAATCGAAATTATTGTTATCGTAATTCCATTTATCTTCAGAAGTCAAAGTCTGATTAATTAATCGAGGTAATCCAATTGTTCTCATCCTTCGATGTTTTGAAATAAAATCACTCTTTACCTGTCTACTTTGCTTTGCTTCACAATTTGCTGACATTCAAAAACGTTTTTGCACCATTTTTACTCTTCCACGAAGAATATGATATGCTTACCAAGTCATTAACGTGTTGCTTGTTACTAGATCATACATTAATGAATTTTTACGGGAAACTGGACTGTTGGAGATGCCTATGCCTACCCAAGATCATGTTAGGATACTTTTTATGCTGACAAAGTCACAAGTTTCTTCATGCATTCGTCAAAAAGCATTTCAAACAAGAAGTCAAATGACCAATCTCTCTAATGAAAAGGAGTTGTTAACAGATTTTTCGGACTTGTCAAATAAAACAGAGATATTTTCACGACCATTTAATATCACAGATTTCAAACGTAAATTTAAAAGAAAAAAAACTTTCTCAACAGCTGCAGTGGTAAAACCTCGCCACCACCAACACATTGTGAAACACCAAAAGTTTTTAAGAAAATGTATAAGAGATAAAGCTAATCTTGTAAATCAGGGTTCTAATACACAAAACAAAAAGTGTTTTGAAAATCCAGTTAGCCCAGCATTTAGTATTGACTCTGCAATAGATGTATCAAATGATTATAACTTTGGAGACAACAGAATGTTAGAAATTTGTTCAGATGTTGATTCTGCAATTGATGTCTCAGAATATACATATGAAAATACAGTTGCAGCGTTTGACAAGAATAACTTTGTTTTTGATGAATATATGCATCCTCATCAAATCATACAAGATCCAATGCCATTTACTAATGGAGAGAATGATGAAACACAACTTGAAATCATTTATAAACCTAAACAACAATGTTTGTCTTCTTTCAACACAAAATGCGAGGTTCCATTAGAAAATATCTTGGAATCAAACAAAATGACAATAGTTAATGAGCTTATTGTGAACCACGGAAATCATGGAGTATCTGGTTATTCTGATGAAAATCAATGTACAATAAATAACGAACCTGCTACTAGTAGGCTTGGTGTTAATTCTGGAGTTTTGAAATTGCAAAAAAGTAGAACTGGCAAAGAGAGAGCATTAAAAATGAGAAATAATAATAATGACAGCAATGTGTGTTTTGACCAAGACACACGAAACAACTCATTGTCACCTGACACAGAAGAGGAAATAGTTTTATTAGAAGTAATTCAAAAGCAGACACTTACAGCTTTGCCAGTGAATTTAATAGAAGGTGAGATTCCCTTAGAAACTATTTTAGCAGCAAATGAAATGGAAATACTAAGAAATAATGAAAATCAAGGCCATTGTAATGTGAATCATGATAAAAGTGGTAAACTCACAACTGAAGAAAAGACACCAAAACTGAATATTTCAAATCTAAAACAACAGAGAGTGACAGATAATTTGAATTCTGAGATAAAAAAGGGCGAAATTCAGCAGAATTCGCTAGAATATTCTGTGTTTGCGAAAGATAATGTAGTAGATCTTGACAAAGTAGATTATGGGGATGATATGGACTACTCAGATGGTCCTTCTTCTTCTGGATTGATTAAAGGAAGCTGTTCAGTGTACCCTAAAGATAATTCTGACCTTTTGCTAAATGGTTTCAACAGTTCTATTTCAAGTACTTGTAATGATTTTGAATTGCATCGAAATGACTTTCTGCCTAAAAGCAAGTGCCTTCAACCAGGTTTTTGTGCCACACCTATCGGTAAACCAGGTTTTTGTGCAACACCTATTGGTAAAGGAATAGCTATAAGGACTACAAAATTTATTGTTCATGATGAAAAAGAAACTCAACCAACGTTCTCTAATTTGTTCGAAGAGTCTAAAGTGGTACCTGAGTATTTTGTCTGTAACGAAAATGTTTCTTCATATTCAAAACGTGATTTTGTTTTGGATGTCCTCAAATCTACTTGTACTGGTGTTTTACAAGAGTTAAACAGTAAATTAAATGAGTCAACCTTGGCTGAATCCTTTCTGGGTTGTAATGGTGAACTCGAAAATAGCCAAATGTCTAAGGAAGACTGCATGAATTTTTCTGAACTGTTTATGCAGTTGCACAGCTCTCAGTGTGTTGAATCACAGAGTGAAGTAAAATCTACCAAAAAGGAGCAATTTATCTTATCTAGTTGATGTCAAGTTATTGAAATGGTCATATATCATCGATACAAGTAAGATTTTTGGATATATATCTGCATTTATAAAAATGTGGTATTGTTTTTGCTATTCCTAACTTCCTTTAGGTTTCTTTATTTCTCATAGAAGTTGCTCAGGAGTAACGAACATTGAAACATCAAAATTCTTGTGTGTAACTTTTGATGTTATTATTGTCAAATGCTTTTATTTAGAAATGGGAACATTTGACGACAATCCACATAAGAGGAAATTATAAAAGCGAAATAGTTTTTTGGGAAGTTACAAACGTATGTATAAAATCTTGAGAGACAATTTGTTCTTTTAAAGCGCCTTAACTTTTACTTCCGTTTTTAAACTGTTGCTTGATATATTTGCTTATATATTTTTTAACTCTTAGGTTTAACTTGCATAGTTTGTTATTGTGATGCAACATAATGTATGTATATAATAGCTTTTGAATTTGTTTATACACCCTTGTTTAGTTTTAGTATTTTGCTCTCTGTCTTTCTTTACTTAGAAACTTACTTTGAAACTGTAGATGTCCCTGCACCGTTTCTTTGAGAATTTTTGCAAAAACTTATAAACCAATCTTTGTATTATTTGTTCACTTGTTTTGTTTCTTTATAACAAATCTTTATCAGCTGTTTTTAGTATATTTGGAGTCATCGATAAACAGATGTGCAATACAAATTATAAGTATACCATTACAGGTGTAGTATACAATATTATCATGGAATAGTGAGTACTGTATATGCTCTAAATCATGCATAAGTAAAATTCATTACTTTAATAACAAGGTTATTGAGGGTTTCATTTCGTCTTCTCTTTCACTTTTTAGCTTTGCCTTCGTTGCACTTCTGGAGGCAAGCAATTCAACTCTCCTCAGGAAATTCAGTTAAGTATGAGTTTAGGTAAGTTTATTAAGGTAAATAAATGTGATCAGGTCAGACTTCGTCAGGTAAAACTCGTCGGGTAAGAAGGGCCATCATATAAAGCTGAAAGAACATGATACTTCACTGATATGCTATCTATTTAAATTTTAAATATACTACTTATCTTGGAAACGAAGCTAAACCTGTTGTGATGTAATTTACGGAACAGCCTATTATTTCAATATAATGTTTTTGCCAACTAAGTTTGTGAATCATGTCAATTTCTCAAAGTCTCGTGCTTTAACAAAAATATAATCACGAAATGTTTTCAAATACATTAAAATGATTTTAAAATACCTTTTCTGTACTAATTTTCGCAAGCCATCCCATAGTAACGCCTAAAGATGAATTTTTGTTTTCACTTTCGGCAAAAAACTCCCCTGGCACTTAAGAAGAAAAAAACCCGTCCCTTTTGCGCGTATTATCGGTACAAATTTTCGCGTATTTTTGGACCTGGGTGCGCGAATGCGCGAAAATTAGTACAAGTAAGGTATACAATAGCCGAGATTTATTTATTTTACGAATAACTAGTTTTTTCCCCAGTTCCTTCAAATTTGCAAATGTTCTGTTTTCTTACCGTGTGTTGTTGTTTTGGAGGAAGAGACTGAAAACTTAAAAATAAACTTTCATTTCAATTTCAAATTATTTCCCACTCTTCCAGATAACCATAGTCCCTTACGCATCCTTAGAAATTAAGATTATAATATATATAATATATTTTTGTTTGATTTAACTCTGGTGTGCTTTGATCCATGTAACGAACTGTGGTGGAGGTCGCAACTTGTTGTTGGTATCCAGGCTATTTTTGGTTCTTGTCATGTTTCATATAAATAGTTGTAAATAATTCATCTTTTATATAAATAGTTGTAAATAATGTAAATTTTAATTATTATTGTAAAGAAATGGCTATTAATGTTAAAATATAGTTGTAGTGAAATTCCTTTAACCTAACAAGACTCGTGTGGGAAAAAATCCATGATATTAAATCCTGTTGCGGTGTTAAGGAATACTTTGTAATACTTGTCCCAATCTGTAATAAAACTGTTCCGAATTGTAATACCACAAAAGCCAAATAATATACCACAAAATAAAAAGTGTTCCGCTTTGTAAAATTGCCGGTGTCCTGGTAAGGCCTTCACTTTCAGACACCCTTGTTTAAAAATGTCTCCATATTTTTCTATCATATGTGGCCCAGACGCAATGAAGTTGTAGCAACAACATTGGATATTGAGGATTTTTATACATGGTGGTGATAAACATACTATACTATGAAATGAATTCGAAAATAATGCTGACACACAGTTTAGATAAAACCAAGAAAGAACATAAATCGGTTTGTATAAAAAAGCGAGAGAAAAATTCCCAAATATACCAACACACAAATACTTCACTCACTGAATTAGACAATTTTACAATTCTATCGGATAATATCCACCGATAAAAGATACTTAACTTTCTGAGCTTAAGAAACAATTGCTTCCTGTTCAACTTCCTATTTCTTTGATTATTTTAAGTTATTTTGATAAAAACAGACCTCAGTGTCAATCCAAGCTAAAGTTGACAGCTTTGTGATAACTGAAGTATTCAAGTACAAAAGATCTCTTCTATAACATAACTTTAAAACGGAATAACACTTGCAGGGTTCCCACTCTCCTTGAATTTTGTTGATTTTTTATGAAAATCTCCTTGGATCTCCTTGAAATTGATAATTTTGCCTAAGATATGTTTTTCTTTTCTTATAAAATAGAAATCTGAAAAATATGCCGAGGCTAGAAGTGTTTGTCTGGTCAAGCTTTGGCAACTTTGTAAGTTTCTTAAGGCAGTTAGCAACATGCTGAGAGTGTATGGCAATGGTCTTAATCACAGTTAAATCTCTAGTGTTATATAAGTATATATGGTAAACTATTGTGTTCTTTACGAAACCTGAAATTATTAGCTTATAGTTACTGACCAGTCTGTTTTTATAGAGGGTACCTGAAAAGCGAAACTTTCTTTCCGAAATTCAGTTGCGTTTCTTTGGGTATTAGTGCAATTCCTTTGTATTAAGCAACATATGGGATCATACATAAATTCTGTATGCTCGAAATCAGGGAATGGGGACCTTATTCTCCCAATAGACTTTTAAACAATAGCACCTTTTCATTTTAGAAAATGTACGCTTTTGAAGACTTCCCCTCCCTCATCTGAGCATACACCTTTTATGAATGCTCCCTATGTTTGTTTGGCTGATTTATTTCAGATTAGAAAAATGTCTCAAAAGTACGACAGGTCATTTCAGGATATCTAGTTGACTGATCCACAGTATAAAAACTGGCTACAGCGGTCTGGTTATCTTGTTTTTGTAGCAGTACTTAACTACCCTTGTAGATAACGCTGCAGTAAGTTAAAAATAAAAAAACATTACTTAAACAGTTTTGGATAGTTTTACTCCAGTGAACTAACAGAGACATACATATGACAAAAAATATGAATTCATTAAAGGCACTGAGGTTGATAAAATGTAGTGCTTCTCTGAGATGTAGCGTACCTTTAATACCAGTTCAAACTTACATAGTCATTTGTGCCCTTTGTTTGTTTTGTTCTATATTTTCTTTCATCTTTGCATACCTGTTTTTGGCTTGAGAGGTTTTCAGAGGACCTGTGGTAATAAAAAGAATGCTTTTTTGAGGGTGGGGCTCAGTTTCAAGTGTGGCATGAATTGACATATTTTCTATTTTGGTTTTCTGCCATACTTTTAATACACCGTGAATTATTAAACTAAGTTGAGACATGAATTATATAATACGCCTAGGGCTCCGGTATAGTATGGATGAAGAGTTGGTTAAGTTAGCTTAAAATGTTTTTAAAACTGTATATATTCTGTTTATTACAGACCATCCTAGAGGTATCTTGTTATTTCAAGAACAGTAACATGTTGTTGAGGTGGATAGATGATGCAGGTGGGGCATCATCAATTTTATTTGTTAACAATGAAAAACCCTTGTTTTTTGTGAATCAGATAACGATTTTTTTTTTGGAACGAAAAATTTCAACAACCTAAAATCTCCTTGAAAAACAGGAATTTTCTCCTTGAGTCTCCTTGAAATTGGAACTTGAAAAAAAGTGGGAACCCTGTTTTATACTCTCTCTTCAGTCTTCCTCATGGTCTTCAAAAAGGTTAAAATTTCAACTGTTCCATCTGGAGCATCCTCTTTCCCAATAATTAATTGAATGATAATTTTCAAACCACCCTGCCTCTTGACTATTAGTCTCTCTTCATTGGTTTCTCTCTGTTCTGTCCTGATTTTCTCCTACTTCCCTTCCGTAAAATATTTTTTTAATAGATGCACCTCCTTAGTATCGTTCAATCTGACAATAGCTAGAATGAAGTTCTATTCAAAAACCACTAATCATGTCGCCCACCATGGTTGGGCGACGAAGAAAATTTTGAATTCTAAGAATCCAATTTTTTTTTCATTTCATTGGTAACAAATTGTGACCATCCTTGATGAAAAAAATTGTTTTCGGCATCTCATGAATTATTAATGTGCTCCCCAAACTATGCCTTACTTACCAAGAGGTCGCTCTCGATCTGTGCATTTTCTGGAAGACAGGCGTTGTTTGAAGAGCGTTGTGTCGCACTTAAAATGAAGCATAAGAGGTCGGAGCGTGCAATGAGCAACGAAAGTTTGCCCAAAAATCCATTTTAAGAAAATTAGGACTATTTAATTCAGAATTTGTTGAAATTGGTTAATTTTGGGAAAATTTGACGACACGACGATTTGGCGAATTTGATCGTGCGATATCTCTTGAGATATCTTTGCCAGGGATTTAGAAATACAACTTCCGAGAAATTTACGTTTTGATAAAAATGATTTCGATTATGATTTCGGCTTTTCAAGATTGTCCACGACGAAAAACCGATTTGTTGCAACCTATTGCAATCAAAGACGCCCCTACGATATTTTTCGCCAAAGAGGACAAAAGGCGCCGATCAACGCGTATACAAAGTATGCTCATATATATGTGCTTATTACGGTAGCAGCGAAAGCGAATACCGTATTAAAACACCCTTGGACTACTACTACTACTTCTCCGGTCGAAATGGCATTTAGCCCACGCTTTAGAGACTCTGCGAAATTTCCTTTACAAAACTATATAAATTGTATGAACGAACGCAGGCTAGGAATTTTCAAAAGCTTATCAAAACATTCAATAAGTATTTATTTTGGTATTTTACCAGTCATTCACGAAAAAATGGATCTTATTCCCATGAAATACAAGAATTTCAGTTACCTCTATTGCGAAGTATATCACTTGAAATTAAGTATTATTTTGTTGCCGAGGCATTCGTCTCACCTACAGTTCATATGAGAAGCTTCATAAAGCCGGTTTTTCACTAGACGGAATATTCAGCGCGGAGCGGCTATTGTTTTCTCCACGTGATCACTAATTGAACCATTTGATTGGTTTGCGGAATATTCCGCGGCGGAAAAGTTGAACTTGATCCGACTTTTCCACGGACGCATCTGGCGGAATTTATTAAAAACAAAAGCCCCCAGCCTGCAAGCGGAATATTCCGCCTAGTGGAAAACCAGCTTAAGAAGCAGTTCTTACTTTAACTCTATTAAACCACCTTCTTGTAACTATTCTTGTTTGTTATTTGAACGTTTTTGTTTACTTTGTTTGACAAAGTTTAAAACCCAGTATTTGGATGGATTTTTCGTTTTTATTTAGTATAATATTTTCGATGAAGACGTTTTAATTTTTGTTTCGGTTTTTTTACCTTTTGGCTCTTATACATTTTTTTTTTTTAAAAAGTTATTTTAAAATAAGATAAGTATCCATGGTTACAACTCACAAATGTATATTTCTTTTGTTTTAAGCAATGCTGTTTCTTTATTAAACCTTGTTTACACTTAATAAAGTTTAAACCTTGTTTACACTTAACCCTTCGTTAGTGTGGTGAGTAGTTTTAAGAAACTAGTCTGGTGGGTGTGAGATCCTCATAATAAATAAACCAACTGGACATTTCTTTTTACAGTGCAAATGAACATACAGTAATTTTGAATGATTTTCATAAAATTTTGATCGTTATGAAGGTACTTAAAGTTTGAAGCAAAAAATCCCATCATACGGTTGTTTTTTCAATGAATATTTACAGGACGAGTGTAAGAAACCCCACCACTCTAACGAAGGGTTGACAAAGTTTAAAAGTAAAACTCGGATGAATGAGTTTGTATCTATTTTGTTTGTATTGCGACTTAGTTTTGAAATGCTGCTACCGTTTTGCACCATATGGTTCTTGTTTGCTTTTGAATCGCTTGTGGCGAACAGAGGACTAGCAAGACATAAAAATCATCTGGAAAACTTTCTCAAAACTTTGTAGAGTCTTTTAAACGTAAAATCTCGCATCTCATTTTTTGACATATTAGAGGAGGTTCCACCTTAAACGGCCTAAAATGAATTTCAGAGTTCAATTTAAGCTACTTAATGGGGAATTTTTTTTAATATCTTTAAACCAAAAATAACTTTGGCTGCTTGATACACCTTTCCCGAATTTCTGTTTCAGCACCGTATAATGCTTAGTTATCAAGTTTCGCTTCGTTTCTATGCATTTTATTGTTTGACTAATTTCATAGCGTTATTACCAAGCAATAGTCACCGGTACATATCTATTAAGACCATAAAAAAGAGCAGCAATTATTTTCTGTGAATTTTGAAGTCCATAACAGCATCCAGTTTAGGGACAGAATAAAAATGCGGTTACTGTAGCATGTGGCGACATTCGAGATTTCAAAGTACTTGGGCTACGAAATGATCTGTTTCTCGAGTCTATTAAGATTTATATTTTATTGAAAGAAATAATTCTCCTCTTAAGCTCTTAAAAGGTGACAGACACGATGAAATGAATTAATGTAACGAAAGACTTGATGTCAGGAAAGCATGCTTGAATTTCATATATTTCATGTATTATTCAACAAAAACTTTGCCGGTGTATAGAAAATTGAAATTTGCTTACAAAAGTATTTATCAGAAAGTGAATAAGAAATTAATTTTCCTTGTTATCTTGCCTATTTCTTCAATTTTTGTTTGAAGTACAAAAAATATTTGATTGGAAAAATTTAAAAACTTAGTGAAGGAAGCGATTCAAAGTTTTGAGATAAATTGAAATGGCGAATATCAAAAATGACATGTAAGTAGGATTCTACTTTTTTTATTTAAGACATTTATTTCAAATAAAACAACCCCAAAAGATATTAGCTTCTCTATATAATAGTCAAAAAGTATGAATTAATTTCGAAAGACTCTTTGTTTGAAATCTTCATAGTGAGAGAGGTGGGATGTTTGCTTGGAGAAAATATAACAAAATAATGGCTTATTGTTAAAAGGCAGGATATAAAATTGTTAAATTGAAAACGGGAAAAATCATTGAATGTCTTAAGATCCTTGTTGGTTTTAGCAAGAGAATTTATTAAAAAAAAGGTTTTTTTTATACTTCCTTCCTATGTAACAGTAAAAAAGCTCACTTCTTCACTGTGGGGGAAGTTTCTTCTTCATCTTTCTTTCTTTCTTTCTTTCTTTCTTTCTTTCTTTAAGTTTTGGAAATAAGAATAGGAATGAAAAAATGTTAAAAAGTGTTAATGAAACAATAAAAGTTTTTTAAAAAAACTGAATGTTTAGAATGTAATACTTTCATTATTATTTCCAAATCTTTTGTTTTTATAGGCTTTTAATGGCGCTCGAACATTTTCAAAAGATCGCCGTAAGGAATGGTAATGTTCATAAGTACGAAATATTAAATGAACACTTGAATAAGCTTATCGATGAAGAAATAAATGAAATTCAAAAGTCCATCAGGGAAGATGAGCTACTTGTAGATGAATTCTACGACAAAGAGATGGATGAAGATGACAAAAGAAATGTAAGAACGGTCAAGTTCAAAGAAGGAACGTTCGAAACTCGTTCAGTGAATCTCGTATCAAGCGCATCCTCTGTTATTACTGTGAAACCAAAAGAAAATGACACGCACAAGTTGAATCAATCCATTGTTGGTTTGATGTTAGTTCTTAGTTTCGATGCTCAATACCCACCAAAGTTTTACTCCGCACTGTTACGATCACACGATATTCGAAGCGCCATATCGAAATTCTCCGATGATCAGAAAGTGTTACTGAAAAGTATTGCATGTGAAGACGAAGTTTACGACAACAGTACAATGGAAATAAACACAGAAACAAATGTGAAATACCAGGAAACTTTATGTCACGATTGTGAGAAGAGTGATGAGTTTTTTCTGGAAATTAATACTTCAAGCTGAAGAGTTTCATTGATTCTTTCCTTCCAAATTAACATGGAGTTTCTTTTAATGATGATAATACATAAAATACATAAACTATTTATATCAGTTGTTAATACCTTATTTTCGATGATCATAAGATTGTCTTATGGTATAAGATAATTGTGAAAACCAAGCTTAACATTCACAGGCCAAAGTTTGATTGAAAGGTCGAAAGTATCTTATAAAGTTATTTTCAAGTGAAGAAGAAACTTACTTGAAGGTAATAAAATGCTTTGATTTAATTTATTTGCAAGTATTCTGATAGTGTTTGAGAACAGTTTTTAATGCATTATATATTTTGTGTAAACTTTGTGATGATGAGGGACTGTCCATAAATAAAAAAGTGAAAGGAGCACAGCTTCACCACTAGAAGAACAGGGTATATATAATTGTTTGCTTTGATGTGTTAATGTGTGTTTTATGTTCATTTCAACATAATTTAAGTTTATTTAAATTAGTAGAGGGGAATTTCCATTTTTAATTTCTAAATATGCAGTATACAGTGAGTTTGCAGTAAGTTTAAAGATTTCAATGTAAAAAGAAGACTAAAATACCTTAAAATTATTAATTTTCGTTAACATTTATTTTGGCAAGTCCATAACTACAAACTGTATTTGTTTCCATTTTCCTGATAATTTAAGATAATTCATTAATTTTCGCGAATCAAGATTTTTCAGAAATTTCGCAAACTTTAATTTTCACGAATCGGTATTTCAGAAAAAATTTGCGAATATTAATTTTCAAGCCTTTTTTTTCATATGAATTTTGCAGCATTTTAATTTTGCGGATTATAGATCTCCATCTAAGGGGGTTGTCTGGTTGAGCGGTTGAAGCATACTTGCAGCTTCCGTAGCCCAAATGGGGGCTTTAAATGCTCTAGGACCTCCTCCGCAGGACCCTCATTGATAACAGTTCTATCAGAACTGAAGAGGCTATCCTGGGTAAACATTACTAATAATAATAATAATAATAATCAAATTATGAAAATTTCTTGCCTTTAAGTAGGTTAGTAAATATTTTTTCAAATTTTTCAATAATTTTGGATGGATTCTATTTTGATGATGATGATTTTTTTTAATTAGTTTTAACTTATGTTTATAACTAATAGCAGTTATATAAAGTGGGTTAAAAGAGTTATTTACCTACTTAATTGAAGTAACGTAAAGTTATGTCAAAGGGTAGTCTTATACAATGATGAAAAATAAATACTGCTGTTACATATTCACTTTCTCCGAATGAAAAATTTCTCTCGTTTTAAAGCATAATTTCCCATTTATTTATTCATTAATTTGGTAAAGAGGCAGTGGAACTACTATAGGACCTACATTGACTTTTATGGATGACCAGCTTACACGAGGAAATATGGTAATATGGAAAATGCATTTTCATTGATTTGTTTTTGTTTAATTTAATATCTGAATGAAAAAATATAGAATTGATATCTCAAAATACTGTTATTTCCTTTTTTAGCACTTTTTAGTACCTCTTTAACCACATCCCATAATGTATTCCTGTTCTCCTTCGGCATCATCGACTTACCGGATCCGGAGGTGTGGACCTTTGGAGCCTCGAAATACCGATCCTGAAAACTCTTGAATAAGAAGCAAGAAAAACAGAAAAGTACTAATAAGTTCATGTCTTTTTTTAATAAAACACAAGATGTCATGTACGTATTTACTGCAAATGACCTTATAACTTCATTTATCACTTTAAATTCATAAGAAGCAATTCTTCTGTCCCATTGAATCACTTTTCTTATCAACATGTTCTCCATGTGAGCCACTCTTTCAATGGACGCGTTGAGAAATCGCTCTTAGAAATTCAATTTATCCTAATATTTGTATTGTTTTTTCCTCATTCCTCTACAGTTTACTTGTTAAAAAAATAACGCAAGAATTAACAAAATGTAGCATTTTTTACCAGGATTTTTTATCCATGATAGTAGCGTTGCGAATTATGTAAACACAAAGATCGTCCTCAGTGTGACCACAGGGCCTATCCTATTTCCAAAAATGAACAAGGTCTAAGTTAGCGCTGACCTTCAAGCCTTAAGGTTCTTGTCTGTGTTCATTTCTTCTCGCTTCAAATCGAATTTTCGTGCGGCATCATAATTCATAATATCACGTGATCCATGTCGTAGCCCCTTTAAAGTCCGAAAGCAATACCAACATTAAAAACGCACAAAAATCTGCTAAAAGTCTTATTATCAATACCCAAAGTGTAGCGTACTCCAAAATCGCAAAATTTGTTAGTAAAGAATTAAAACATTTTCTTAATGATTCGAGAGAGTTTTTAAATAAAAAGATGAAAAGTGAAATGAAAATGAAAGATTTGTGAGTTTTGACAAAGCTGATACTTCCGAAAGATGAGGTTATTCAAGAAGTTGAAAGGAATTGATAGTGAAGTATTCAACACAGTCAACAAAACAGCACTAATAAAGTGGGCAAGGTTATCATTAGATTACCACCCCGTGCTGACATCATCCTTACTGATGCAGGCCTTTCAGTAACTTCAATTAAAGTCATCATTAAAAGCAACAAAAATAGTAGTTCATGGTCATGTGCTGAGACCACGATTTCACATTTAGCACATTGTCTTTAAATTTTTTTCAATAAATGAGAATTTTTAAATAAATTGTATCTAATTGGCAGGTGACAATTTTTCTTGGCAGGGCGGATTTAAAATAGGGATTTTTGGGTGAGCGGACGCAATTTTTTGGTGGATGGGAGCGGGTGGACACTTTTTGGGGTTTAGTGTTACCCGTGGGGAATATGTATTTTCAGTAACGGAAGCATAACAACATTCAGAAAAAGATGTATATTATCAATAAGAAAAAAATGAAAAGTACTAAAATATCCTAGATAATTCTCTTATATCTTAAAAAACCCGAATGACCTTGATGGCAGACGATCTTTACGAATATATCGTATGTACGACTTGAAGCCAAAATGTATCATCTAATCAAAACTGTTTTCTCCATATATAGAGTTTATATTAATAATATTATGCTATAGCATATATATATATGAACTAATATATATTAATATAATATATATATGCTGTATATGCTGATACCTAATTTGAAAAAAAATCTTGGTAAATGTACTTCAGATAATCGAAGCATTAACTATACAGTCGAGTTCTTGTAATTCCAAACAACGGGAGTAGACTTTTATCAAACCCAAACCATTAATCAATAAATTCTTTTTTAAAGTTTTTTTAGTAGCAATGAATAGCTTTTAATAACAACAACGTTACTAAGATCTGTATATTTCTTGTGACTATGATCAAAAGTAACCTAGTAGTTCATTATGAATACGAGAAAGTAGAAGATTCAATATATCAGTAATTCCAAGTTGTAAACAATAAATTTTCAGTTATAAACTATTATAAACTATAGACTATATAATAAAGTGATTTCCTATCTTAATTCATCTCACATATATTTATTCCTTCCACCCCCAGTCAGCCAGTCACTCCTCCCTTATCCATCATAATAACCTCAATTTAAGTAATAATGTTTGTCGCGAAGGAAAAATATAAAATTAAACGTTTTTCAGTGTATTTGTGATTCGTTTCAATCCATTTTCAATGCGATCATGCTCCAAGGACGTTATAACACGAAACCAGCCAGGAACTTTTGATTTGAAAGCTTGGCCTGGTGATATGTAAATACCATTCGACATGAACCTTTTAAAAAGTTCTTCCTCACTTTCAAAACTACTGGACTTCATATACTTTTCGAAATTAGCCCACACAAACAAACCGGCGTTGGACGGAAAACATTCGACGCCCAGTTCTTTGAGAGTGGATTTAACTAAGGCTGTTTTTTCAGATAGCCTGCTGGAAAAAGTTGGGAAATAAACGTTATCTAACCAGGCAAAATCAGTCAGAAACGTTTCTAAGAAATGCAATGTTAAGTTGGATACACGCTTATTCAAGTCTTCGTTGATGACTGATTTTATTTTCTTATTTTTAGTTATTAAAATTCCAACTCTGAAACCGGCAACTGCAAAATCTTTACTAAATCCCCATATGACATGGGTCTTGTGTAGCGAGGTTTCAATTTTCTTTCTCGGTATAACATTTAAGATGCTTTGAAATTTTGGTTCGCCAAACACACAGTTCATATAGATTTCGTCGCAGATTAAATCTATGCCACAATCCTCACAGAACTGCAAGCACATTACCAGTGTTTCCTCGTCAAAAATATAGCCCATTGGATTATTTGGATTGACCAAAAACAGAGATTTAACCTTATGGCCATCAACTTTAGCATTTGCGAACGCCACTTCCAGATCAACTAAGTCAATCCTACAGTATGTTGCACCAGTAGCTGGATCCGTCTTTTGATACACTGGAAAAGAGACGAGCTCTGCGCCAGTAACACGATGAAACTCGTGATCCAGTTGATAATAGTACGGATTTGGCAACAATATAGCATCCCCTGGATCTACTAAAGCATGTCCAATCGATTCGAAACATGTTCCAGCACCAGCTAACAAAAATACATCCTCCGGTTCAACAGGAACAACAGGCTTTGCATATCTAAATATAAAAAAAAGTAATGATCTCTACAAACTTTACTAGCAATGAATTCCAGAGAGAAATAAGAATATGAACCTACTTGTTGAAAAAAGCTGCTGTTGCTGTCCGAAATTCCATCGGTCCCTGAACCTCCCCAGTGTTAAAGTAATGAAGGGGCATAGTTTTAACGTCAACGGACTGCAATTTTTCCATAATCAGATCATTTACCAGGCCATTTGTGCTTGATCCCATATCAATTATACCATTTGGATTCTCAGCCTTGCTATAAGGATTCTCCGCAACTTGCTTGAAATACCTTTCCATGGCAAAATCATAATCGTAAAATCTTTGTGCTCTTTCAGATATACTCATTGCAACGCTAAGTATAATGTCCAGGGAATTCAGAAAAAATTTATATATAAGATTACAATGCTAAAAAAGAAGTTCTTAGAGGTGTGTTCATCGGTTAGAGAAGGAACGAACAAGGTTTGTCATAGCTAGACAGAACTAAACTAAAAAACAAACAACGCTCTTCATGCACTATTTTGAGTATGAAAGCAGTAACAATATCCCTTTCTTTAGTCGATAATTATAAATAACGTATGGTCTCCTGTATTCAAAGATAATATAGCAACAACAAAAAAATTTCCAATAAAATAGTCTTATATACTCTGCGAATTGAGAACAGTGTATTATCCAAAACGTAAAACTCAAGCCAAAACTTATACGAAAAGTAAGCTAATTTGGAATTACACCTGTGGAATAAGATCATTAGAGATAAAAAAAAACTTCCCGATACGAAATATTTACCTCAACCACCTTTTATTTGAAGGACTATTATTCTTATCCTATATTATACAACATTTCTTAAACTTTGTGTTCCATATTGGATATAAATAACAAGATTTAAACGTCTAGCACACAGGTCTACTAAAATGTTATTGTTTAAGGAACTTGGGAACGAATACTGTCGAAAGAATAATGTCGGCAGAAGTTGGTAAGGAACAGAAAAAGAGAGAGAGAGGAAATAAAACAATTGAAAAAAAAAAAGGAACTTATAAAATGATCGATGAGGTTAAGAACATTATTCCAAACAAATATGCTTAAAGTTAAGGTTCCTTATTAAAATGTGTTTAAATTAACTTTGGGAGATTTTCTATTTTCTCATAAAAAAAGAAACTGAAATTTAACTAGAAGCCTTCACCCTCTGACAGTTTCTGTCATTAGTCAATTTACCTGAGAATGAACGTACATGAAAAGCAAATGATCTCACAGATTTTGCAAAACTGGACTCCAAGTTTCACGACCTGGTAAATAAACATATCCCGGTAAAAACGAAGGTTGTTCGGGGAAGTCATCCACCTTTTCTGAGAAAAGGCTGTAAGACAGGAACTTATAATGAGAACAAGACGGAAAAACATTTTCAACAAAAATCCGTCTGCTGAAAATTGGAACAAATGCAGGTTTCAAAGAAATAAGTGTGTAAAACTCATTCGAAAGCAGGGATTTCTACTCATCACTGAAAGTGACAGATAACAAACGTTTCTGGACTACGGACAGGTTAATATAACGCTTGTCGAAAATGAAGAAATCGTGAGAGATAAATATACCATTGCAAATATTTCAAATGATCACTTTATAAACGTAACAAAATCTCTAAATATCAACGATATTCCTTGTATGGATGACAAACATGATTCAACAAATGAGATCAATAATATTATCAACTCTTATCAAAATCATTGTAGTATCAGAAATATCAAGAATAGATTTAAAAATCGATCTGAAATGAACTTCAAACACACTACCTTGGAGCAGATATTAGATTATGTAAACTTATTATATGACAAGAAAGCCTGTCCTGACGATGCAAAAGTATTAAAAGAATATGTCGACGTTTACGGACAAGTTAAATTCCCTTTAGACGAAGCAGGCGATAACAATGTTTTTCCTGACGTATGAAAAAAGCGGAGTTTTCTCCTTTATACAAAGACCGTTCAAAATCCTCCAAAGAAAATTTTCGACTTGTCAGTAAACTTCCTAATATGGCAAAGATCATTGAACGTATTATGCCCAAGCAGATTGACGATTTTATGTCTCATAAATCATCTCCATTTCTTTCAGGTTTTAGAAAAGGCTACATTAGGCAACACACGCTATATATTAAAAGCTGGCACAAGTCATTAGATGAGAAGAAAATTTGTAGCTGTTGTCCTAATGGACTTAAGCAAAGCTTTCGATTGCATTAACCATAAATTTTTGATAGCTTAACTACATGTTTATAGTTTCTCCTACAATACTTTCTGTTATCTATAGTTATTGGAGCAATCGTACTAAGAGGGTAAGCATTGATGGCGCATTAAGTAAAAGTGGAGTGAAATTTTATCCGGTTCCATTCTAGGTCTTTTTCTTTTTTAATATGCTCAGAATTTAATTATCGCCCTTAAATCTGGAGCTTCTCCAGCAGTAAAACTTTGAATAAAGCAGATGCTATACGGGAGAAAACGTGAAAATTGAGAAGCACTTTCGAAAGTTGGTCCAAATTTGGCCCGAATTGCCCATTTTGTCCATAATAAGAAGTGACAGATTCGTGATGAAACTCCACATCCACAAGAAGGACGAAAACAAATTCTGTTTTTTTTTTTGTTGTTAACATTACGTGCACATATTTATTTACAATTTTAGTCGTCCACCTACATGCCTTAAAATCAAGCATCTTGAACTACCATCCTGTACCAAGAAACCTATCAGGCCTCCCAACGATTATTGGAAGGGGTGGGGGCTTTTTGAAGACCAGCGAAAGACCAACGATCTATGACCTATGGTGGTAAGAACGCCTCCAAGGCTTAAAAAAAATAATCATCAATGTGTCAACCTTAATTGAAAGTGTGCGTTATACCTACAATATGCCCTGCTTTCTCAAGAATCAAGCTGTGAAGTCTTAATGGAAGACAAAAATGAATTGCTTGACCAGTTCTACTGGGGCAAGCCAATACCTTAATGGTACTAATTTTCGCTGGTACTAATTTTCGCGGTAAAAAAAATAAAAAAATAAAAAAAAATAAAATAAAATTCGCGGGTATTAATTTTCGCGGATCGTCAAAAATTAAGTAATTTTTTTGAAGGTTTCAGTCAGTTCCAAAATCGAAAAATTAAAAACAAAAGAACTTTTGATCAACATTAAACTACCTATTCACTTGTTACGATACGAATCGCTGTTAAAGGAACTGTATATTGAACCAAAAGATGAAGAAATTATCGGTACATTTCTTTCAATAAGGAACGAACATGAAAATGTAAATCAAGAGATAGAAATTGAGTTTGAAGCAGTGCAAAGAGAGCCACCTAAAAAAACTGGTCAGAAGAAGAAAACGGACATCCGTGACATGTTCCAAAACCCACGCCAAAACCTTTGTCGAGATTCGAGAAGAGAAGTAATTGTAATCGATTAATTAAAAGATGAAGAAAATAACAAAATATTGTTACTAAATTAATTTGTATTTTTTGTCCCTAAGTTGTTATTGACATAAGGGTGGAAAATTCTTAGAAATTCAGTTTTTTTTCAGTTTTTTTCGCAGGTATTAATTTTCGCGGATTAAACAAAATTGAATTTTTCGCGGGTACAAATTTTCGCGGTTTTGGGCAAAAACCGCGAAAAGCGCGAAAATTAATACCCGCGAAAATTAGTACCATTAAGGTAGCTTAATATTATTGGGAATCCAGGAACCACCTAGATTCCAGCGACTGGAGACTCGGCCCTCAATTATTTTATCAACTCACAGTTATAAGGGAGATTCTGGATTTTTTTGTGTCTCGTCTGAATCATCAACTACCAAAATACCTAGCTGTGTGGGAACAGATGCACTTCAGCATCTATGGAACAATCTGTACGTTTATGCATTCCCCCTCCATTCTGCTTAATTCTGCGCAAAGGTTCTAAAAAAGGCAAGAAACAAGCAGTCAACTCTACTTTTAGTGACTCCTTGTTGGCAGACTCAATATTGGAGATGACCATAGCAAATCAAATGTTACTTCCAAACTTCCAAGAACTGTTGGTAAATCCCCAGGGTCTTCAGGCAATTTTCTCACTTTGAACTTTGAACAAATAGAAATTTTAGTTAGGCCGCCATCAAAAGTATGTTTTGTTAGCATCCTCTGACTGACTTGTTTTGAAGTTGAAAAGTTAAGTTGAAAAATTAAGTTGGTGAATCTGCAAAGTTTACAAAAAATAAATAAATACATAAATAATTAAGAGAATATGGTTTACTGCAGCATAATCACGTGTGGTCTTTCAAAAATTAGAGAGAAGCCATGTGAATGAGGTTGCTAGAGTTTGCACATAATTATAGTCTAGCTTTCCTTACACACTTTGTCTGGAGCACAAAATTATACACTGATGTTTATTTTGTTATGCCCGACTGACCAAACTTACTCAATTTTAATAACAACACACACAAAAAAGACTACCTTAGCACCTACGATCATATGTCAACACAGACAAATAAAAAACTACACTGACAACAACTGACATGCATGATCAAAGTCACCCGGTTGACTAATGTGCTAAGGGCTGATTGGCAGCCATCATTCCAAGACTTGTGATAGACTGGTACTTTTTAGATAGAGTCCATCCAAGGAGGAGGAAGTATCAACTGTTCTGTCGGATGGTAAATATTCCCAATCCTAGCAGGTGTTGAATAGGCATGGGAAATATCAACACTGGTGTCAGGCACAGAAGCCAGGAGATTTGAGAGTCATGTGGTGGTTTAAGAGGGGACAGTCCAGGTCACTAGCTCAAAAGCACATCTCGATCAGGTAGTACTTCCTGATCAGGTAGTTCAAACTCAGGAAGTAACTTCCTGATCTGGTAGTAGAAAATGAAAAAACAATTCTGGCCTTTTTTTATTTGTTTTCTGTGTGATATGGCCACTTGTCTAGGTTTTCAGTAGCCTTACCTTTTGTGCGGCAAAATGGCATAAGTACACACGCTCTTCGTGTGTGGTGAATACTGAAATCCATGTTGTTTCTCATACATGTTGTATTTGGTAATATACTACTGTTTACTTTTAAAAGCAGCGTATCAGCCTTTTTGTGTCATTGACTGACGAACTGTACTTAACCTTCAAGCAAGTTTAGCTATACATATTTACTTAGTTGCAATTCGGCAGAGGAAGAAGAACCAATTGTTAAGGGTGAAGTAAGCTCAAGGACTTAAAACTCTTGACTTACTTACAGTAGGTGATTCTGTTACATGGCTCTTCTCGAACCAGTCACAACTCATATTTCCACAGGGACCATTTCATTTGTTCATAGGTTGCACGTGTTATTTTCACCAGATGCACAGAGTTTTATGCAATTAATTCACCCTTAAGAATGGCGCACATGATTCTTTTCTTCTTTAGATAGATGCTGTAGTCGTGTTTTCTATGGACTTTATGGACTTCTATCGACTATACTTCATGTCTCGTCTTTTTTTGTGGACATATTTTCTTATTTCTTTTGCGTTGGTGATACCAGTATGCATAATATATCATTTTGGGTTCTTCTCACTTTTATTATCTTAAAGCCTTGTGGCACGACGATCTGTATATACGATAGTTTTTAGCCTTTTTTACAACAAAAATCCAAATTTTGATATAGATTGTTTATTTAATATTCCCAGATTTTAGGTATATATGTAACTTCCTGATCTGGAAGTTTCAGCATATAAATAGGGAAGTCTCATGCTTGGTGTATACACGATTTCGGAGATAATACAGTCATTATAGATTTTGATGTTTTTGATAACCTTAGTAGTAGGGCATATTTCACTGGATGTGTTTTTTTTTCACTATGTTTACATAGGAAAAGTAAGACCTGCCGTGCGAAAATGTCTTGATTGTTGAATTTCCATTCTTGTACCTAATTTTATTCTGGACTGTTTAGGAAAACTTTCTGCACTTCGTCGGGACTTTTTGGAAGAAATTCGTATATTCTCACAAGGTTGTAAAAAATGTACACGATCAATTATCATATATATAAATAGTCTCTTTGGGGAAATGATCTGTTGTTAAAACATTGGGAAGAACGAGCAACCGTATTACACCACTTAATTATTTGTGTGATCTGAAGCAAATGGCAAAAAACCTCAAGATTTCCTGAGCAAGGTCACTTTTTGGCACTGAATATACTGAATTATCGAGTTAGAAGATGCGCGCATTTTTGACTACCTGATCGGGAAGGTACTTCCCGATTTTGAACTATTCGATCGGAAGTACTACCCGATGGAGAAGTAACTGCGCTTTTGAGCTAGTGACCCGGCTGGACGAGGGGAGGAGGTAAAAAAGTAAGAGATCGGTAGATATCGATCGATGGCTACAATAGGAGGAATGACACTCTAGAATGTGGAAATTTGAAGAGAGAGTATAAGAATCACTTAAGATTTTAAAACTCACAAATAGTTGTTTCACATTCTCCCGTTGCCCTGTTGGCCTCTGTTTTTTGCTGCTGTGTACGATCGATCGAAAAAGGAATGGGAAGAGCACATTATACTTTTTCTGCAACGAATCTACCATTATAAAAGTTTCAGGTTTCAGGAGCCAATGAAAACCTCGTTTTCATCTAATGTAAACAAACTTTAAATCGCGGGAAAATTCAAGTGTATGCGGAGGAGAGAATGTCCGCTGCAAGTTTAAATATAATTCAAATGTTTACATCATGCTTTCAAGGCACCATCTAAATTATAATTTTGAGATTGATATCCCTCTAGTTTGCGACATTATAAATGCTATTGTATTAATATTGTATTAATGTCTGTACATGACATCATAAAAATTAATGATCGTGTGTAAAATATAATGGAGAGACGACTCACTAAAAGTGTGTGTCAAAATTGACACACATTGCTTGATCAAGCATTGAAAACGGCAGTCAAAATTGGCAGTCAGTTTGTCTTAACTCCCTCTTGGATAACACTGATTACTCATTGTTGAAAATCGGCTTTATCAATTCAAAAATAATGTACTTTATAAACTTCAAAAGGTTTCTGTTTTGATTTTGTTCTCTAAAGGTTATAATGACAAAAATAATTAGAACCTACTATGTATTTTTATGTCTTCTCTTTCATTTATAGTTTGCTTGTATGATTAACCTGGAAGTAAAAACATTAGAAAGTCATCTATTTTTTTATATGAAAAATCATGTTTATATAATTGTGTTATATTGGATGTGGTATCTCTCAGGATCAGAGATCATATGCTCAGATATTTTTTGTATCAACTGGGCTTCGGTCACCAATCTGTCACCAATCTGTCCAATAAAAACTTATATTTCTCAAAAAACACTGTTTTAATTTGAAAAAGATTTTTCTCCCATGGATACCCCTACCATAAAGTTTTAATACCCTGTAGTTGGTGGACATGGGAAAGTAAAGGAAAAAAATAGTACTTGAAAACAAGACTGGCCTTTTAAAATATCGTTGGTGCGCTGCTATTACGCACCTCAAATCTGTAGGTGCGTGATTTTTTATATCGTTTGGTCAGTCTCTAACCATGTTTTTACTCCCAAATGTAGTGTTATATTTATTCCTGAGAACATGAATACAAACATCTTTCATTCGATCACAAAGACTATAAAAACTAAATGATAAAACCATCCCTTAATATCATAAATTTCTTTCCAATATCCGCAAAGGTAATGGATCGAGTGGGAATTGAAATCATGACTTTTCACTTGCAGGGCGATTGCTCTAACAATCAATGCTTCCCATCCAAGACCTGAATCCTGTGAACCATTGAAATGTTATCAAACTACCATCCAACCCGTTAACTCTGTGGAGATTACAAAGCTTAGTACAGAACATTTTAAAAACCTTTTAAAATATCGTAGGTACGCTGCTATAACGTGATTTTTTATATTGTTTGGTCAGTCTCTAAACATGTTTTTACTCCCATATTTAGGGTTATATTCTTTCCTGAGAAAGTGAATACATCAGTACATTGGGGAGAGACATATGTACTAATGTGCTAAGCTTTACAATCTTAACAATGTTAACGGGTTGGATGGAAGTTGAGCTCTGTCTGTGAGGTATTGTTGCTTACTGTTCAAGTACACTTGTCGATTTAATGTTGTACGCCAATGTACGTTAATTGTTGTCTATAGAAGTACACCTGGTTTCAATTCGGAATTTAAAAGTACGCTTTATTTCTCAAATTGTGTACGTCAAGTCTCATTTAAATTGTATGACAACGTTCTTGAACAAACAAAAAATCTAAAGGTACAAATGCTCTTCATTCCACTTGTTGATTACTAAAAATTATTGAACATATGAATAAATTCAAAGATCAAATCTTTGTTATTATATATAAAGTATGGATTGGCCCACCTTCAATTCTACTGCAAGCTGCATTGTCTGACGGCATTATGGAACATGGTAGAGGAAACATTTTGTTTTGTAAGGGTGTCATACTTCATAATGAAGGTTTCTAATATATCAACTGCTATTTACAGTGTCACTAGGACATGCACTGGTTATGAAGTTTGAGTATGTCTTGTGTATGACTAAAAATAATTCAAAGAATGCTAATTTACTAGTATGAAAAAGTATTTGTTAATTTGAAAATACCAAGTACATCTTCTTTTCGCAATCCATTTTTGCTTTATTTCTCTATACTTGGATGAATGCTTCAAAACAATTTAATAAAATTCAATGGGCATGTTTGCGTTTCAGTTTTGCGCTAGACATACTGATGTCGGCGTCAAATTTTACATCTAATTTTTTGTGTGTATGATAAATGCTTTGGTGAAGCTTCAGTGGACACTCAACTCAAAAGTTTTATCTAAAAAGTAGGCTTTTTTGGTTGTGCTCCAACTAATGATATCAGATACATGGTCTTAACCATTTTGTGATTTTGTTTTCCAGGGATGTTGTATAAAACATTACTCTTATTTCAATTTTTTGTGGTGTGCAATAACCTGTTATTATCAAAAAGCAATGTGCAAATGTGTGAAAATCGAGGTCATCATGGTCACGGAGATCCTAAAAATCTTGTTGAGGGAAAGTCATGTGAAAAGAAGCTTGTTGTCGCAATGACAGTTCGCAATAATCAGGTAAGATGTAGCATTTATATAATGACCTGTCAACAGTGATCGACAACACCCTTATTAGTTACCTTAAGGGAATCAATTTTCACTGGAATTTATTTATGCGGATGAGACAAAATCAAATAAATTGTGGGAATTAATTTTCGTATATATATAAGGAAACGTGGCTATTTCACAGGAATTTATTTTCTCAAATCTTAGAATTTCCAAATTTTTAGCAATGCTCAATGAAAATGAAACACAATAAGATTTGAGTCCAGTTACATTATGTGACAGGGTTCAACCGTTTTTAATATTTGAAACTAATTTATTCAAATGTCCTTCACTGACATCCACTATATATTTCAGAATGAAACAGAGAAGCTGCATGCCACAATATCTCGAGTTCGTGATGAAACAAGTAGTGAATATGGAAGATTATACAATCCTTTCATGATAGCGTTATCAAAATCGCCTGTACTCATAAATTATCCATATTTCTATACTGGTGTAAGTATGCTTCATGTTTTAATTCAATCATATATTTATTATTAGCCTCTTTTGTATGTGTACATGTAATAGTTTTATGTAAGGCCTAACAAGGTCCAGACATCTGGATGATGCAAAAGAAAGACACATTTAGCAGACTTAAAGAACAACAATGCCAGAAGTCTATTGGTAATAAAGTGGCCATGATTGACAAGTCCAAGTGGATTCTTAATCTTTCAGATAAAATTCTAACAGAAAGTAAGAGTTACCTCCTTTCTAAAGGTATGAAGTTCCCAATAATACCAAAGGAATTCCATCAAAGGAATTAATAGCAGCCTAGAAAAAGGAGAGGGTGACAAAATTAGAGCCCAAATTAACCTGACACTTCAAAATGCTAAACCACCAGGACAAAACCTTAACAAATAGGATATAGGAGCTATTAAAGCTCTGGAAGATGACAAGTCTATTGTTATTCTTCCAGCAGATAAAGGAATATGAATATGTATGTATTCTTAGAAAAACATAAAAAAAAATCCTTCTTTAGACCTTTCCTTTGTTCATGTTTCTATCCTGTTCACGACAGACATTCTATCCTCACTATATTTTAGGGATTGTTACTCAATATTACTTAATTTTCTTGCTTAAGTCAAATTGGCATTTGGCATGAAAATAATATTTATTAAAGGGAAACGGATATAAAAAAAAACTTACTACTTTTTTGTTATTAACTCTTCTATTATTTTGTCTTCTAATTATTTTCCAAATGGAAATTATGGCCCCTCAAAGTTTTGTTTTTTTGCTATGGTTTCAAAATTTGTGACATCATTGGTGCAGCTGGTCTTTCAGTGTATCGATAATTCTTAGCTTTGAATATCTTAGCAATGAAAGGATTTTGTCAGAATTATATATGGAAGCTAATGAATCTTCAAATTTCTGAAAAAGTCAATCGTTGATTTATATGAAAAAGAGTCAGAGAATTGCGAGGAAAAATTTTAAAGAAGGGAAAAACTAAGAAAACAGAAACTAAAGGAACTAGACTTAGACTTGATCAAAGAAATACGTAGTTAATGTCATACTGGCATGAACATGAAATAACAATGTAGTATAAGTATGTGGTATTGTTTCATTTTGTAACTAATGAATAGAAACATTTGTTTCATATTTCTGTTAAAAAGTACAAAAAATTTAAGTTTAATTCATCAAACATCTTCAAACAAAAAAAATTTATTTAACATTTCAATTTTGATTTAGTTTTCTGTAAATAATCGCCCCTCCGAGGAAATCAAGCTCGCTTCTGGTTCTTGGTGGAAATCAGACAGTTCAAAACAATGTTACGATCAGTGGCAATCTGTAGAGAAAGAAGAATTGAGGCCTTCCTGTGGATATCAGTACAGAAAAGTAAAGAAGGTGCAATCTGATGGAACATACAAAGATAGCAAAGAAAGAATATGGGACAGTCAGGTTAGCTTTAAATCTGGGTATTAGTTGATCAGATAAGGTCTTAAATTTTTTTCTATTTTTTTCTAAAAGATTTTTGTCAAATTCTTGGTTTTCTGAAGTCCTTATGACCTCAGCATCATGAAATGTTTGTAAAGAAAGGCTGTAACCTCATTAAAACTGCTCTTTAAACTAACAGTCAAATTTCAACGTCTCAAAACATGGTAAACCTTGGCTTTATTGGAAAGGGCAACTAAAATGGAGCACAAAACATAACACCCATGTCTTTAAATGAGACTAAAAGAAGTATGGTCATTTAAATTTTCGTAAGTGATAATACACAGTCTTCTATGATGTTTTTGGATTTCAAGCAAGAAATACATCACAACCGGCTTTGTTTTCATATTTTGTTTCTTCTTCTTACTCTCCAAACCTCAGTTTTTCGTTTTCTTGTATTCTGTTACATGATTCTTAATTTCGCGCATAGTAGTTTATGTTTGGACAAGAAGCGTGATTCTTGAAGTTTTAAAATGAAGAAATGTACTTTGAAAACATATTAAAAAGGAAATTCTGCTTTTAATCTGTAGTTTTATTTAAGCCTGACATACATTGAAATTTTGTTCAGGCACTAAAAAGGCACTAAAAAAATTTATTTAAATGTAAACAAAACTTTTCGTTCATCATGTCCACACATTATAAAACTAGCTGCCAAGGCGTCATCAATTCTATTATTATTAGTATAATATTAGTATTAGGTTGCACAAGAAATTTTGGGCAACTCTGAGTTTTTTCATAAAAATTTATTCAGCCAAAATTCTAGATGAATGAAAAGTAAGAGTAGGTTTTCTGGCAAATTGATTTGAATTTGATTCCATTCATACATTTTCTTTAACTTGCAAGGCTTTATGATATATTGGAAAACCGGGACCTTTTGAATAGTACAAAATACAGACTTTTAAAGGGTGATAATATCGATAAAACAAAGACAGCAATAAACAAAGAGCTTGTAGCACTCCATAAAGAAGGAAAAATTACAGATGAATTTATTATGAATTCATTACCAAGGAACTAAAACCGTTAACTGTGACAGGAAAATCATACATCTAAGGTTCTGAGCAATTGTTCATGAGCTGAAAATAGTAAAGCTAAAAGTTAAAGAAAAATTAGTCAGCTTCAACATAGCGGACATGTATCCATCCTTACCAAAGGAACAGGTCATTCAGAAGGTAGAAAGAATAATAATGGAGGGTGAATTCAAAACCAAAATCAACAAGGAAGCACTTGTAAGATTACCAAAACTGTCCATATCATAATGCCATGTCCAAACACAGTCTATAAGTCTGTATAAACCTGGCATGTATGTTGCTTGTGTATATGATCAAGAATAGTATATTGGTAATGTGACAGAATGCTCAACTGAGAATAATGATCTAGAATTTAGGTTTGTGAAATGGAATATATGGCCAAGAGTTGATGATTCTTTGTGAAATAAAATCCCTCAAAGTTATGCTATAAGATATCTCCAGAGGAATTTAACAATGTACTTGAAATTTGGAATAATGCTAAATAACATGTATTTACATTCTTTTTTAAATATTATTTGAGCACTTTAAACTTATTTTTTAGACTAATTGAAGTGTTGAACTCCAGTTAAACGTGATTTTATTATATTTTAAGCAAGTTTCATAGTATTTTGTGTTAATTGTTACATGATATGTTAAGTACTTTGTGTATCACTATCCAGGAAAACAACCGGGCCATCATTGGTCAAGCTATCTTAGGGATGTCAACAACTGGTGTAAAAGGAAATTTGAAGGAAATTAGAGGAGGTCAATATGGAGCTGTCATACAATATATGACATAGTTTATTGTGATTGTTTTGTAACTTGATAAATTGTTAAAAGCTATTTTAAGACAAGAAGTCATACATAGAAATAACAAGGATAAGGGTAACATTTAGGAGTCTTCCATAATATGATTTATATTAGGTAGGCTTTTCGATGAGTCTTTCTTCCTCACTATCAATATTAAATAAGTTTCCAGGAATTCTCAAACAATTTGTTAAAGTTGTTATGATTTCAAACTTTTAATGGGTTTGTTAGAGTATAAACAGTAGAGATCTTTTATTAATATCCACATCTACATGGAAGGTTGGTTGTATTTATTTGTGATAAGTAAAAGAAGAAAATTTATGACTGAATTCCTAATGTTATTTGTAATAAAAACCAAAATATGTTCTTTGTTGTTATATTTTTTGTCTTAACAATAATGGGCATTCTTTTATAAGATTTTGGTTGAAATATCACAGAAAAATAAATAACACGATTCAAAATTGAAAACAAATGAAAAACATTTAGTGATGCCAAAAAAAAGTATTATATAAGTACAGAGAAAAACTGTAAACCTGCCTTTACCATTAGAATAACGTGAGAATAACGTTAAAGTTTTAGGTTCGAAAAATTCTTCCGATCTAACGAACCATATTTAAGGTTAGGACATCTTCTCTACAACTAGTGATAGTTGTTTAAGGTTTTATGATATTTTTTTTATCTCAGGGCTTTTGCTGTCACTGTTCTACTGAAGAAAAAAATGCTAATACATTTGAGGAAGCCAAAAATTATAAACGGTCTGGTCTTAACTGTAAATTCTTTACAAGCTCATCTCAAGCATCTGCGCATTGCATGAAAATGGATAAATTATGGTAAGTGTAAATTTTATTCTGAGGTTTATTTTATTTACACATTCCTAAAAAAATAAATTTGTCCTGCAACAATACAGTGTATAAAAGTTTCCATTTGTCTAACTTTTTTTTTAAAGAAAAAGGTAATTAGTAAGGAAATTAATTTAAGAGTCAACTTAATATTTATCCAAGTCTTCTGATAAGACGTGTACAAGTATGATCTACACACCTACAAACACCTGTTGGGCCAATTGTACACATGAACGCATGGAGTAAAAATAAAAAGTTAAAATTGTCCCTGAAATTGTATATGCTCTTTTTGAGATTTTTCCATCATACATAGATGATTTGGGTGGGGGTATTTCCATTAACTTTAATCGGAGAAACTTTTGTGAGAGTAACTTGTAAGGAAGAAAATTTGCTAAAAATGCAAGATATTATAGATAATTATAGATATTTAAGATAAATTTTCAAAAATCACCAATGTTTATCAATTGAAATTTATTTTAAAATGTTTATGTTTGTGGAAAAAATTTCTTTAAAAATATTGACTGGATAAAGTTTTGCAAATCAGCAAATTGACAAAACTTCTACGAATGGAAATTTTTGAGTGATTGCGCTTGTCAAACTTTTGCAATAATGACAAAAAAAACATGAATTCATGAAAGTTTCTCCGAATCTTTGAATTGAGTGGGTCGGTTGGACGACTTTAACACCACTTATTTGTCACAACAACCTTAAAGTGAAAGTGCTTCATAAGCAAGTTGAGTTACTCTGAGTATGATGACAACACAATAACTTATTCGGCTTTGAGATAAAGGGGTCAAATCTGCCCTCAAAGAGAAAACATGAATTTGAAACTTTAAACAAAAAAATGCTGGCCTAATTCCGAAATCATCTTTTCATAGCATGTGTGTGTATGCTATATTTGGAGTCTCACAATTTTCTTATAAACAGTTCACAATGTAAACATAATGTCTATCGCTGACTATTTCCGCTCAAAGTAGTGGAAAACTTTTGTGTGTTTTATATGAAATCAGAGTTGAAGTTTCCAACTGCAAGTTTTTGGAAAACACCTTAAAAGATGCCATGAAAACAAGTGCGGCCCTTTTATATAATTCTTATAACCAAAAGCATTCAATCACTGAGTTAAATCCATTTTTATTTGCTAATATTCTCCAAAACATTCCATTCCAAAAATAATTGTGTAATTTGATTTGTTGTCATTTTTGATATTTTTTTCTGGATTGATCAGGTGAAAAGACCTTTCTCGCATTTCTGGTGAAAACTTGTGTTTTGTCAACAAATACCAATTTGATTTAATTAGATTTCATTAGTGCTTCCACAAGAGATCAGAGAAACATAGTCAAAGTTGTTTGAACTCAATCAATTTCTCTCCAACACTGAAGCAGAAATTGTTCCAGCCTTTGGGCTTCTAGTTTCTTTTGGTTTGGCTTCCTTCATGCACAGTGTTTTTGAGTTGCACTGATGCCATTGAAAATATAAAACGGCCTGCCTTTGTTATCTCAAGTATGCTTCAGGGTCTTGTCTTGGGAGAACAAGTTAATACAAAATAGTTACTGTATTTCCTCTAATAAGAGCCAGGTCTCAAATAAGTGCCTCCCTCAAGCAAGCACCACAATAACAAAGCCTCAACGGTATAAGAACTACAAATAAATATTGACATTTCATGGGGTAAAGTATGATAGTGGAAAGCTGAATTTAATATTGATATAATATTGTAATTTTGATAGTCATTAGGGACAACTGGGAACACCGTAGCATTGTGGTCTATGTAAAATATGAAAACCCCTTGCTTTACATTGTTTTTCATTTTATAAAAGTTCAAACTTTTTGAATAACTGCCACCTTTCTTATAAGCACATGGAACCTTGAAAATTGACGGGAACATGGCTTATTGGAGGAAATAATGGTAATTTTGGGAAAATTATAATTCCAATGTTGCTGGAAACATTAACTTTTTTTATACTTTCAGTTATGTTTCTTTAACTATTATTGGAATTTCGTGAAAAGAAATGTTCCCAATATTGCACACCTTTTGAGTTTTCTAGGAAATGATATATCCATCACAGTGTGTATCACATCTGGTTATTTGTTTTATTAGGTATACTGTCCATTCATTTACTGAGTCATACCGTGATTTCACAATACATATACGAGCGTTTGATCAAATTGAAAAAGTTGTTAATGATAAAACCATTATAGATTATGTAAATGGTGGTGAAATTATTCTTAGTCCATCTCAGAAAAGTGGAGTTGGGAAGTATCAAAGGGTTAGTTAAAAGTCTTGAGTTTCATGTTTTTTGTTTAAAATGTAGAACCATAGAATACATAGTCTAACAATATTGTTCTGCCATTTAGATGATAATATTCAATATATATTAGTATAATAGAGCGTAATATATACAATGACAAGCAGGGTATATAGTTCCATTATAGATCTTCATAACAACATAATGGTTTTGTTGTTGTTGTACCTTCCAGAATGTGCTTTTACGAAGTTCAACGATTGGGAAGATTGCGGTTGTAGGGCTGGTTACTTGTTTTCTTATAGACTGCTATAATGTTTATGTTTGTTTCTGGTCTTTGTATTGCTGTTGTGTAGTATGGAGTTGCCTGCTGAAAATGTCTTCATTTGATGAATTATAAAGAAGAACCGACCAGCGTTTGATGGTACATTAAAGCCCTACAACAAATATGCTGAAGAGGTGCAGGCATGAACTGTTGTCACAGATCTTGACAAGAAAAAGCAAGGTGTTGTGCTTGATTTTCCCTTGCTATGCAGGAGGAAGATCCAAGTGGAATACAAGATAAAATATTTATATTTATAATCAAGTTAGAAAATCTTAATAGAGTGGATACAATACTGACCTACAGGAACAGTCTTTTTTAAAAGATGAACAAAGTGAAACATGAACGATATTTGAAATTTGACTGTTATCAGCAGGAAAACAATCAAAAGACTTTTTTCTGGAATTTGAGAGGCTCTATAAATGGATTAAGTGAAAGGAAATGACATTGACTGTTTCACTGTTAGCGTTTAAAATTCTTGAAGCCTCACAACTCTTTTCATGTGACAGACAATTGTTGTTAACAGGAGTTGATTAGTCTGAAAAAGAGACATTGTTCAATGAAATAAAATCATCACTTGTTAATCAAGCAATCCCAGAAATTAAGAAATAACTGGTATTGGTATATATCGTTTGAGGTAGATGTTTCCAACTTGTGGATACAAGTCTTTTTAGCAATTCGGACACTCCTATACAAGGGTGGTGCCATACCTTAGATCAGAATGGAAGAACAATATAATGTGGATGTTGTGAATCTGTTAAGCATCTCTTGAGAGAATGCACACATAACAATGATTGTCCAAGACCTGTGTATAATATATCTGAAGAATGATTGACACTTTTTACTGACTCTAAACCAACATAATATGAGGCTCGAAATGCTGCAGTATTGGATTCTGGATGAACATCAGTCCAGAGCCGCATAACAGCAACCACATTATTCAAGTTTGGAGCTGGAGAAACAAAAGCTTCTCTGGAATGTGTTTTGATTCCACGTGTCATTGTAGGACAATCACTTAAGATAATTACTGATGTTGTTGACTGCCTTTGTTATTAAGCAAGCAAACTATGGAAGAAGCTAAAATGAAACTTGATTTTAGAAATCAAACTTTTGGGACCAACTGTAAACCTCAACTCCACATTATCATGTCAGTATTGTGTTCCTTTTTATGAATCATCAGTGGTGTTAGACAGTTTTAGTCAATTGCATTAGCTATCTGTAAGAGGAAAAGACAGTTATGCTACGTACATAAGTACATAAACTTGTAAATCTTAATAATGCAAACGCTTAAATATGATTTAATTATTAAATTTATATTTTTGAAACTTTTTAATAACCTAGTCGTGCTTCCCTTAGTTCTGACTGTTTTTGCAGTTTTTGCAGTTTTTGTCCCTTTCAAAGATGTATATGTATAGTGTATTCAGCGCTTTTGGTCTTTGGTAGCAATTCTATAATTGTAAGATTTGCAAGTTTTGGGAAGATAAGTATTGTAGTGGTATTAAAGGTAGGCTTAAAGAAGACCAGGTGTTTAAGTGTAAATGATGTGTACAAGGAGAGTTTGTAACAGCAGAAGAATGTGATGGACATTCAGTAGATATTGTTAAAAGGTTCTGTTACCTTGGTGATATAATTGGAGCTACTTGGTGTAGAAGATAGTGTTACAGCTAGGATTAAAAGCGGTTGGATTAAGTGTAGGCTGTTATTGCCTTTGTTAGCTAGCAGAAGTTTTACCTTTCGTAAGTAAAGGGAAGCTTGTGTATGCAGTGTTACTCTAATCAATTTAAAGTGTAAGTGATATTCGGAGAATCTGTATAGTGGCATAGTCGTCCCTTTCCTGTTTGAAATTCTCTTCTACAATCTTGCTTCTCTTCCTATTACGACCTCTAAGTCTTGTGTGATATTCATTGATAATTGTCTTTTCTGTAGTTTCCTATTTTTTCTTTATGTAGCTCTTACTCTGTCGTAAGGAATTGATAAGAAGAATCAATATTTATTTTTGAAAGTTTTTGTTTTAGGTAATAGCTCACTATGTTGGAGATTTTGCACCAATCAAGTCATATCCTGTCTTAACTGAGCGATATTTTCTCATTCCAAAAATTAATAAAGAGATTGATGCTGATAGACATGAACAAACTAAGGTAAACTTTGTCTCTAAATCATTGGCCTATTTCATTGTGGAATCACAAAATTGAAATACTTGCCAGACTCTTCTACTCTATATACAAATAGTTATGCAATGTTTGATATTCATAGATATTAGTTCTTGTACCTTATTTTACTGAATATTTGCACACATCTTCTTTTGGATAGAGTCAAAAATATAGTGAATTAAGGTATAAACCACCAAAATTGTGAAAATTGTGTTTTTATTGATTTCATTGGTATGATTAAAAAATATTTTTGGCATCTTATGAATAATTAATGAGCTCCAAACTCTGGCAGGTTTTCACTCGCGCTTTTTTTTGAAGGGAGGTGTTGTTTGGTTAACACTGTTTTCAAAGTAAACGAAGGTTAAGGGTATGGTGTGTGATATGAGTGAAATAAAATTTGCACAAAACTCCATTTTAATGAAATTCTAATGATTAAAACTTGAATGTGCTGAATTTGGTCAATTTTGGAGAGGTTTGAGGATCAACTCTGCAGCTGGATAATCAAGTCTCACCAAAACCCTTCGTTCATATCATAGAGGCAAGTGCTAATAACAATTCTTAAAAGTAACAACTCTATTGTTTCAATATTTCTTGAGATATTTTGTTATAAGATTTCCTTTTTCTTTATTCATAGTATGGAGTAGAAAAATATTTAATTCTACCAATGAGTGAAGTTGACTTAAGAGGAGGTGCATGTAATAAAGTGGGTGTAACATATAGCTCGTTCAAGAACCAAGCAAGTGGTGGTGGTGGTTTCGGCTGTCAACAGAAAAGTGGATAGTATGGTTGTTGTTTTAAATCTTCGGCTAATAATAGGAAGGCTATCCAATATTGCTGAATATGCGTGCTTTATAAAACTGAAATTAACTGAGCTTTTTGTAGTTAGATCACAACTATCAATCATTTGTATATCTTTTATAGTTGTTTGATGAATCAGCCATATAATTTCTTCAAAGAAGACGAGGCAAGTAAACATATATGCTCTTCCATTCTATGGACATGTCAAAAATCAACTGTTAAATTTATGAAAAGAGCTGATAATTTGTTCTTGAAATTAGACTTGAGTTAATTTGAATTGAACCACTGTTTTTAAATGTTTTTCCTAATATTCCTGGATTTCAACATTTTCCTAATCATTTCATAATTTTAGGAACGACTAGAGAAAGACCAAACCCCAATATACTTCCCAACACGTTATGGTAAACTAGCTGGTGTGAAGAGAGCTACAGAAGAAGAGGATTCCATAGTTCTATCGTTTGAATCTGAAGAAGATCACGTGAGTTTGGTAGTGTTACAGATAAGTGCCGATGATGTAATCTTAATTTTCAACAGGTAAATTAAAGTTTCAATCATCGATTACCTGGAAAACAGCCAAAAAGAAATTTCAATCTTTATACATCATTGTATGAATGGGTGGCTCGCTGCCCAATTGGCATACTTTCCTATGGATTATTGCCGACTACCTACATTCGTTCATAAGTGGAAGTTGCACCCACCCACAGACCACCCGGTGCCTGTATATCACAAAACTCTAATCTTAGTTTAGTATAAAAATAACAGATGCAAAGCCTTCAAAATTCCTTGTGCCCTATTCATTATTCGCTAAAATACGTGTATAAATGAGTCTCACATCATGAGTCATCATTGTTGAAACAATACATTTTTATTTACACATTCTTGTTGACATGTTTAGAAAAAAGGACATACATGAATTCAAGTTTTTACGGTATTCGCTTTCGCTGCTACCGTCTTGGACTACTCCTACGGCCGAAATGGCAGTTTAGCCTGCGCTTTAGACTCTGCAAAATTCCCTTTACGAAACTATATAAATTGTAATGAACCAACACAGGCTAGGAATTTTCAAATGCTTATCAAAACATTAAATAAGTATTTTTTTGGTATTTTGGTATTTTTCAGTTACTTCCAATTCGAAGTATCACTTGAAACGAAGTATTATTTTGTTGTAAGTAATGATTCGTGCTTCAAAGCTCACCTACAGTTGATAATAAGAAGCTTCATCTTACTATAACTCTATCAAACCTTCTTATAACTAACGTTTTTGTTTACTTTGCTGGCAAAAGCTTAAAACGCAGTATTTCGGATGGATTTTTCGTTTTAATTTATTAATAATATTTTTTAACCTTTTTTTTTCTTTCTCTTGGTTAGATTTAAAAAAAGAAAATTTCAAAATAAGATTTGTGGTAGAGTGCTCGCCTCCAGTGCGGGAGGTCAGGGTTAAAATCCTGGCCAAGTCATGCCAGCAACTATAACTGTGTGAATCGATCCACTCAGCTTAGCACTCAGCTTGAGAGCAGGATTGATATTTAAGGGGGTTGAGTGGTTGAGGCGTACTTGCTACTTTCGTAGCCCAAATGGGAGCTTTAAATGCTCCAGGACCTCCTACGCAGGACCCAGACTGATAACAGTTCTATCAAAGCTGAAGAGGCTATCCTGGGTAAACATTAATAATAATAATAATAATAATAATAATAATAATAATAATAATAATAATAATAATAATAATAATAATAATAATAATAATAATAATTGATAATCCATGGTTACAGCTCACGCATGTATATTTCTTTTGTTTTAAGTAATATTGTTTCTGCTGTTTTCTTGAAGATAATGAATGGTTATAAATAGAAATGAGTGTTGCAGTGTGGTGATGTCAGCAGTTGGAATCCCTCATTTGAACAATAAGAAATAAGTTTGGAAGGAACAGCTGACCCATTTTTTTATTGTTAGAACAGTTCATTATCACTTATTTTTATTATTATTTTTATATTTACTATTTTTAATTAAACCTTATTTACCTTTTAAATATTTAACATTTAAACATAAAATGGCGTCAGTGTAACTTAGGCTAACAAGGTTTAAAACTTGGATGGATGAGTTTGTATCTATTTTGTTCGTATTGTGACTTTTGGATGCTGCTACCATTTTGCAGCATATGGTTCTTGTTTAAATTGGTATAATAATGTTTATTAGTTAAATATTCGTACAAGAAATTCATTGCGAAAAAACAAACAAGTGAATTTTTTTTTGTACAAAAATTCTTACTCAAGTGCTGAATGAACCAAAATTTTTGAAATTAAGCCAACTTAACATACGGAATCCCTTCGGCAAATACAAAATTAGCGGGTCAGCCCTTTTAAGTAATGATTGTACATAAACCATCCAATTCTAAGGGTTTTCTTACTGCTTATGGCATCAGGACTATTAACTGATATTGCTGTTGTCAATGATGTTCAGCATCTAATTTTGTAGAGCTTCAGGAGAAATTGTGCGTGCTGCAATCAATGACTTTGAATCATTATCATTAAATGGAAAACTACACGTTGAAGTCAGAAATACTGGATTCGTTACAGCCGATTTTTATGTATGGAATTTACACCTTTTTTAGGAATATTTTGGTGCTGTTTTCAATCACCATATCCTATTACATACACCCCACTATTTTGTGGCATTTTGTCTAGGTAAGCATACCCGCCTGTTCAGAAGGAGTATATCAAGTGCAAGAGAAAGCAGCGTCTATCAACCCTCAAGTTACATCTTCATTTGTCTTCTCACTGAAAACCTCACAAATGAAAGGAGCTATGTACAACTGCATTGGTGAGTTCTGACGAATTTTCTCTTTCATGGTGAGTAGAGTTGTAAACAAAGTGTTGATTACAACAAACTGATTTCTCTACTTCCCTTAAGGATTTCGTTTTGTTAAAGTTCTGGTATTTTATCTTGAAGATGTTAAATTAATAAGGCTTTAATATAACAATCACCATTAGTTAATTGTTAACATTAGAGACGGAACACAATTTTACTTGAGATATGAAATGAAAGATACTAGCATTCCTATGGAACTTATTTACAACTATAGTTAATCACAATGTACTTTCCAATCTCCGCAAAGGTAATGGATCAAGTGGGAATTGAACCCACGGCCTCTCGCTTTCCGGGCGATTGGTCTATCGACTGCCTGACCGATCCAATACCGATTCCTGTTTTTAATGATCCTATTTCTTTTTTTATTATCTATTTTTTTTGTTTGTTTGTTTATTTTTCTTTCACTGTAAATGTATGTGTATTTCCTTATTTAGTGCAATTATTTGATTCCAAAAGGGTTTTGTTAGCACAAAGAAACGTGAGTTTCTCCACAACCACACCATGTGTTTGTGAGGAGATGGGTTGCAGATGCGAGGTAAGAACTGCCCATGTGTATGTGAGGAGATGGGTCGTAGATGTGAGGTGAGAACTGACAAGGGTTAGGCTTAAACGGTCTTAACCACAAAAGTACTTCTTAACCACGATAACCATAAAAATTTGCAACAACATTAGTAATAAATCTACAATAATTGCTTACTTTAGCGAGGGTTCAATTGATAGTCCGTGTACATGGTCTGGTTTTTAGTATCATCGCTAAATGGTATAGTGACAATCTGCGATAGTATGAACTTACAACCAACCGAATGTGGAAATTCTTCATTAAATTTCACAATTGTTTACTCCACATAACGGTATTCTTGCTGCATACCAACAAAACATTTTCATATAAACACGGGTAGTGTTGATTCTGGTTTATTTGGAATACACCTTTCCCGAAATTTAAATTGGAGGTTATGTCATGTGTGCGCGAACGAAGCTTGTCTTAGTAAACATTCATAGAATTCGTTGCAATAGCTGTAAACCACAGTTAAATCTGGTTTATTAAGCACAAATTTTACAGATATTCCTGAGCTGCAAGTTTGAAATAACATCTTATAAGTATATTTTTCATTTTTGTGAGAAAGAAAGGTGGATTTAATAATTCGCAATGGCAGAAAAAGATGAAAAAAATTATCCTGTTACCTTGAGACCTCGTCCTTCGGAGCTAGAGGCTGTTCGTTATAGAGCCTCTACATTAGATAAAAATAAATTGAAGACAGGGATAGGATTGTTTTCTTTCCCTTCTGAGCGGAATGCACGAAAAAATACCAAAGAAAAGATGGGGCAGACTTCTTCACTGTCAAGAAAGCTGTCCCAAAAACCACTAGAAAAAGTCCAAAAAAAAAAAGGAGTACTTCCTGTTGAATCTGATTTATTCAAGCTCTTCATCTGCTAGTGATGTGTCAGTGCTTCCTGGACAGAAGAAGGTAAATTTTCATCAATATCAACTAATATCAGCATCTTCAACCATTTTGACATTTGATTCTGATGATCTCTCTCTCCCTGTCTCTGTTTTTCTCTCTCTCTCTCTCTTTACTTTCTCTTTTCTTTCAGGTGGCTGGCTATGCCGTATGGTAGTTACCTTGGTAACAATAACCTTCTGCAATTCATTTCATATGTATATTTTACTTCTATTTATGTTGTTATGTAAAACTTGTATTTATTTAATTGTATGATTTTATGTTTATGTATTATTATTTTTTGTATGTTTTAGTAAATAAATTACTTACTTACTTCGCACGATCTGTTTGTTTATTACTAAATTTAGCCTCGTTTTCATACATATTACGTAACCTTCAATTTAAGTTTGGAGAGGTGTATTGCCTATTCCATTGACATTCTAAATCAGATCGATCCAGAGAAAGTTATCTGCGACCTGAAACTTTTTGTCGCGAAAACATGGATAATTTTCCACTCGCAAAAATATTTTTACGCGATCTTTGCATTTTAAACTGTAATTCGTAAATTTTCCCCAAAATTCTCGAATCTTCTTTTCTCTTGAAAGTTTCTGCTCACGAAATGGTTTTATGACATACTGGTATCTTTCTGGTGAAACCCATAATGTGGTTAAATGTTCTTTAATTTTTAGTGCTCGGAAAAAGGTGGTGTTACATGCGTCACAATGGCTGCGAATGTGACGATTGACCCAAACAAATTCAATGTAAAAAAGAAATCGTCGGGTATATTTGGTTTCATCGGCAATGTATTCAGTGCTATCGATAACATGTTCGGTGGTCTGTTCGGTGGCCTCTGGAAATACATTCGTTATTTCGTCATGATCTTTGTGGGTGTTGTCGTAATTGTTCTGCTTATCCAATGTGGCGCATTGAAATTACTTTCTCCGACATTCTGGGGAAAGTAAGTACTTTTATTCCCTTTCTTCCCCCGTGAGTTTTTCGTCCATCTCTATTTGGAAACAATTTCCGTATGTAGTATGATATTTGCCCCTCGCTAAAATTTCTTAATTAACTTATCATCATTGGAGAAAAAACATTTCGTTGCAGGCTTGGTGGCTTTTCTGCAATCAAATCAAAACTCAAAGAAAAAGCAGAACAGAAAAAGGATGACATGAAGTTAAAAATGATTTTAAAGAAAGAACATTTGCAGGAAAAGTTTGAAGATAAAAAGAACAATTTGAAGGAGTATATTAGCGATAAACGTCAAAAGACGCGGGGGAAACGTCACGAGAAGCAATCGCACGGAGGAAAGGAATCACCTAAAAAGAAGGCAGCAAGTAAACCCGACCGCCCTCCATCTCCTTCGAAAAAAACAGGTCCTCCATCTCGACCTCCTCCACCAAAACGTTCCCCTAAGCAACGACATAAATGAACGTTAACGTGTGTAGATGACGTTGATCAGATGAAGTCTAATTGAAGGAGAGCTTTAAGAACGTCCATTACAAATCTTTATGGATCAATTATTCGGACGTTCGTATGGAATTATATTCCCTTTCTATTCGATGCTCTGCTCGGCCAAATATCACCGTTTTTGTGGTTAAAAAAATTCATTGCGTTCATATATGAAAAAAACACAATCTGGGAGAGTGCGAACATACTATTTTGCAATCACAAAAGTTTTTTGGTTGAAGCCTCTTTTTTTCGTTTGAACGAACGAGTCAATGAGCATTAATGTTCTCGATAACCTAAACAGTAATAACAAAGTTTTGATTGCCAACTAGTGATGATCGCAATTTGGTATCTATAGCAACTGCTGGTCAGCTGGAGAACTTATTCACCTAGGAAGTAATTTTCTCATAGGAACGCGATTTTCAAGTCCATCAGGGCACATTTCCCAAATTTCTTTTTAAGAATGTCTTATTATTTTGTTTGGTGAAACGAGATAAGTTAAGACAGGAATCTTGTTCTTTCAAGCTTTATGCTTATAAAGTTTTGACGTCAGAAGGTAAAAATGCTTTCAAAATTGTTTGTTTGACACACTCCCGTATTTATTTTTGTTCACAAACCATTACGTCATACACGAGTCAAGTTATTTCCAGACCAACCGAGGAAATTTTATGCCATATGAACACCTTTTAGTAATATATGGAAATATGTCTGTCAATTTCGTGACATTTTCAAGTTTTATTTTCACTTTCGATCGATTTTCTCTATTTAGGTCCATCAGTTTAAAATGTTTTATCAAGTGTCAAAACGGTCGATGATCTCACTTAGACAGCAAAACACTTAATGTTCGTTGAATAACTTTTTTACACGCTATACTATTCAATTCTAGAGAAATATTTAAAGTAAATAAATGAGTATGTAAACAGAGCTGTTAGTTCTCTGCTGACTCAGCAGCAACTGGCAGTCCGATCGCGACTGTTACATTTTATTTTGGGAGGTTACATCTACAACGGTTATATTTTTTTGGGCAGCTAGTTGTCGAGTCATGGATTTTTTTTTGAGCTACTAATAATTCGTTTATTTATTTTAATGATATGACGATGATAATGGTTTATTTCGGGGCTTATACATAGTTCCTTCATGGATTATATTGACATTGTTCATAAATTTGTTAATCCTATTTTCCTGGAAGTATTTCGAATGTTTTGGTTGTAAAATGTGTTATAGTTCAAATTTGATTTATTATCTGTTTCCAATTATAATTGTCTTCTGATTGGTTGAAATTTGATTTACTATCTGTTTCGAATTATAATTGTCTTCTGATTGGTTAAATAATTCGCGCCAGCCACAATACGATTTTTAAGCGAATAATTCGCTGTGCGCAAAGTGTAGATGTAAAAGTGTATTTAATACACATCCAAAAATTGACACACGGTTTTGATTGGTTTAAATTTTCTGCAAAAAAATCAAGATCGAACAATTTGATGTAAATTCACCTTTTAAAGCCAGCTACAACTTTCCCAAGTTTCTGTATAAACCCAGTGTTCTGACCGTGTTCTGTTCTGGTTCATCCAACCTCGTTTTTATGAAAGTTATTGTTTCAATAATGTTTTAAACTTATTATTGCTCAGCAGCTTTAGTACGATTAAAATAGACGGTTTTTTCGTACACTTGTTTCCATGGGAATTTTTAAATTATTTTGTTTGATTAATTCAATATAATAAAAAAGTGTTCTTTAACCAAATGCTCGTAACTGATAATATTAAACAATTTTGTCAACAGAAACGTTCACGGAAAGAGTATTTTGATTAACTTATCTATGACGACTCTCTGTAATGAGCTTGGAGGATAAAAAACTTTACCACTGCCTATCAAAAGGTAAATTCAATCTTTTTGTCGCTGAGTTAACGGCTGTTAAGGTTGTTTTATATAGTAATAATGTTTATAACTAAAACTCCCAGTAAAATGATTAGATGGAATTTTGATATTTAAAACGAGGCCCGATGTACTTACGAGACCAAATCAAAGCCCTTTAAACAGAAATTTGGGGAAAGGTTCACGGTCTACTCCCGCCATCTCGGACACAGTATCTCGGACATAGCTAACAAAAGCCTCAGCATTTACGGTCTGTCGCGTTACATATTATTCCGCTATCTCGAACCAATTTTCAGGTCCCTAAAGCCCATTTAATTCGCCATCTCGATCTTTCTCAGAAAATTCAGTTCGTAGAAACCATCCTAAATTACGTTTTTTGTTCATGAGTAACATTTCACCAGTCTTTTCGAATATGTTTGAGTTGTGGGATGTTTTGGTTGTGTGTTTTAATCAAGTTTGGAAAACAGCTCGGCTAGGATATTAAAAAGAAATAGATACAATTAGATAGATACAATCCGATAATTCTTCCTTTTTTCTAAGAATTGGTAACAAACGTTTGTTCCTTCCTCGTGATCTATGTTTGTGTATAAAGAAGAAACGTCCATGGTTACCAAAGATAAATCTGTCGGGATATTTTTCACATTCTTTATTATGTTGATAAAGCTTTTGGTATCATGAACGTATGATTTCGTATGACATGCTTGATATCTAGAAATTCGCACAGGCGGCTTGTTCCCTGATACTATAGGTCGTAGTGGTGGAAACGTGTTGAATAATCATGCATCTTTGGGAGTCCATAAAAAATAAGCGTCCTCGGTTTTTCCAAATGCTCCGTCAGAACTTTGAATTCTTTGTGCCAACCACGCCAAAGAAGTATATTCGTGCTGGAAGTCCGTGACGTCAGTTACGATAATCGGTGATTTCATCTATATGTATTGTTATCTTCGTCGTTTTTAATCAAAAATAAAACAGCCGTACGTCAGCAGCAATGATTTGATGTGCACATAATTTCTGTATAATGGTTTTATAATATAAATGGTAGCTCAAGAACCTTTAAATGGTTTCCAAAAGGCTTTTTAAGAAATATCAACAAATTAATTCAGAAGGGGAGAATTGAGATTACTCAATACTAATCAAAAACATTTGGTCGGTCATAAAATGAAAAAAGCCATCTGATTTTACTAAAATTCAAATAAAAGAAAAATATCAATAAATAACTGCTGCAAAAATTTTGAAGAGTATTTTTAAGGTGAATCTCAGCTACGTGGAACATGTAGCAGCGAGCGATTTTTATCGTTGTAGCGAAAAGTAGTGGTTTGTACTTTACATGGTAGGTGGCATGAAATGAAGGCAATATATGAAATAGTGTTCTGTTCTTCATTTTCATTTCGCTTTCGCACTCATGTCGGGGCTGTTGAGACTACACGTTTTCTTGAGTTTTTTGGGGTTTTTTTATAAGAAACCACTTTATAAAGACCATCAAAATTTAAAAACTCCGATTTAGTAATGCAAATTTCCAAATAAGTATTTTTTCTGGCAAACATTGATAATACGGTAATAATTGATAAAATTGTATCACAATATATATACAGTAGAATCTCGTTAACTCTGACCCTCAGGGAAGACAGTCAAAGTCTTGATACATCGCTAACACCGACTTTCTTGAAAAGTACGACTTATCGAGATTTTATTGACTTTAAAAATTTAAAAAATCGTAATTTCCGTTTTTCTTGAAATTAAGGAATAAATACTCTCAGGAAATCGTGTGATTTTCATAAAATTCGACGTTTGACGTTTGAGGAGAAATAGAACTTTCCCAATGCTATCGGCAAGTATACAGCAAACAAATACTATGTTACTCTAACCTATTTCGTTTATTGAGATGATTTTGTTTCACCAGTGCGATGGATGGAAAGCATGTCATGATTCAAGCACCACCGCGATCAGGATCGATGTTTTTCAATTATAAAAAGTTTTTTAAATGGCAGTGTGTGATGCTAACTATGGTTTTTAACTAGTCGATGTTGATGATTCTGGCAGACAAAGCGGTGGGAGTGTATATAACAACAGCCATATCGGGCGCATTAGACATTCCTGGCAATTTACAATTGTTGCAATTAATATCTCAGGTCATTCAGTATTGAAGTTTGTCGTTGAAAAGTAAAAAAAATAATGATTTTTAGGTAAAGATAGAGGGTTGAATATTTCTTGGTGATGATGCATTCGCTTTGAAACCGTACCCATTAACAAACTTACAAGAAGAACAAAAGAGTATTCAACTATAGATTGTCAAGAGGCAGAAGAGTAATTGAAAATTCATTTGGTATTGCCGCAAGCAGATTTCGAGTATTCCGTCGGCCGATCATTGCATCCGTGGATAAGGTTAATACGTTTACCAAGACAGTTGTTGTTTTACATAATTTTCTTATTCCACTTAACTTGGAAAAAGAAAATAATAGCAATAACTGCCCTGAAAACCTATATATGAAAGAAAAAGAGATTGAATACGGTGACATCACAGGTCTTGTACATATTGGTTCAAATACCTTATCGGCCTTTTTTACGCCGGCCCTAATTCGGCCACCCTCGAAATTTGGCATAACGCCCCTTAGGGCCGCATATTCCGCCACATATTGTGAAAAAACGAAAGCACTTTTCTTTAATGATTTTCTCTGTTTGTACTATTTCAATCAAGTACAATCACACTTCTTTCTTCTTCGTCGTTTGATTCTACTTTAATTGTAAAATCTTCTTCAGCTTCTTGTCCTTTTTCTTCTTCGTCTTCTTCTTTTCTGTACGCATATGGTTTTCTTCGGGAGGGTTTCCGGAAAAATTCTCTTCGGCTAATGTCTCTACATCAAGTGTTTTTTTCATTTTTCCACTTGTTTCCTCACTAAAGTTTCCATTATCGAAGATATAGTTTTCTTTTCATGGGTAAAGTGCATTATGATCGGTATTTCTAACCCACCTTCGGGGTGGGTTGATATCCTTGGAGTGGTGCTTGCAACTGTTCCAGTAACAGAGCCTCCCTCTTAAATGAAATAAAAAATAAATCTTGACAGCTCTCTAGGAACATGACCTACTGTTACAGGTGCGATTCTGTCGACTCTTTTTATTGTTATTCTACAACAATATGGATCAATTGTCGATAGAAATATTGTTGACCTCTTTCATCACCATAACAGACTGTAAGTATGTACATGATGTAAGTGAATGTTTCTCCAACTTGTTTCGCGGTAAACGTGGTACCCTCTACTGCCAACCTCTGCAGAGAATGAATGCATTGTGTGACTTACAAAATACAAAACGCGATGGAATAATATCTACTACGTGGGCTAGAGGTGTTCTAAAATCCCTAGATTGGGTAAAAAGGCGATACACGACAGGTAAAAGGGAAATGAATCCTGCCCTCTACGAAGAATTAACATTTTCGTGGAAAGGAAAAATCGTAAATGCAATTTTTGAAAATAGAATTCAGAAAGAAATGATCTTGAACTTCGATCAAGCACCCCTCGGATAGACAGCTCAATCTACATTCACTAGCAAAGGGGTTCATTCTGTACCCATCGCAAATGTTGACGATAAACGTCAAATTACAGCTACTTTTTGCGTTAACATTGCCGGTGGTTTTTTACCAGTACAGCTGATGGTGGTGCTACTGATAAATGTCATCCAAAACTTAAGTTTCCAGAGTCTAATCAAGCTATTTTCATCGATTACCTAAAGAAGATCATTTTCCCCTACATTAAGAGAAAACGCGAGGCGTTGAAATGATGCAAAAGCGTAACTGATATTTGATGTGTTTAAAGGGCAAACGACAAGTGCTGTAAACGATTTGCTGAAAAAGAATGATATAATTGTGATACACGTCCCAAACAATCACACAACCTTGTTTCAGCCCTTAGACATTTCTGTGAATAATAGTGCTAAATGCTTCATTGCCGAAAAAATATCAAGATTGGTATGCAGAAAAAGTTCTTCAATAGTTAAATAGAGGTGTTGCAGCTCATGATGTTAAAGTGGATGTGAAGTTAAGCACCATGAAACGATTACACGCAAGAAGAGTTATTGAATTGTACCACCATCTTAAACGTTCCAAACAGATTATTATCGCCGTTAGTGAAGCCGATCAGTTGGTTCATATATGTGAAAACCCATTCGCTGAAATTGATATCGTTGCCAACTGAAAACTTTTTGATTAATTTTGAGTACAATTGCTATATCATTATGATCATTTTCGTTTATATCTTCAAGGAAGTAAAAGTTTATATTATGTTCGAGATTTTTGTGTTCTGTTACAATTCTTATGCAAGGAGAAAGAAAACATTTGCAGCCCATTTGCTTCATGCGCTTGGTTTTTTGGCCATAAATCATTAGAAAATCTTTTATTTACCCATAAATATGTGATTTATAGTGAAAAAAGGTTTAGAAAATTAACGCCGTTTTTTTCTTTTCCCCAAAAAATTTAGCCCTTTTTACGCCGGCCATTTTAACGCCGGCCCTAATTCTGCCACCCCCAAAAAATTAACGCCACTTAAGGTCGGCGTAAAAAAGGGCGATAAGGTAACTACACAGGTGAAACAAAGACTATTAGAGATATCTTCCGCGACATTTTTTATAAGGAAGGAGAAGTCGAATAGCAATGGACTAGGGTTAACAGAAAATAAATTCAAAGAATACTGCAAAAGAATAAACTTTATTGATCTCTTAAAATAATATACTTTCTTATAAATCTTATTTTAACTGACTGTGAACTATTCATCAGTTTACTGCATATCGTAAAGTATTTGCGAAAGTTTTATCTTTAAAAGCCTCAGTTTTTGAGGGAGAGCTCCTTCAGTTGTGATGATATATGACTTTCAGCATATATGACAGCCTCGGATTTTCCTGTCCCTGCCACCTCTGTGGACTTGATAGCTTCTTCACCGTTTCCGGGTCAGAAAATATTTTCTCGTTTACGTGTTTTTTTGTTATTGTTGTTGCTGGTGGCTAAACACTGAAGGTCAAATTTAGTGGAGCTTCAGGGTCACGGGGGATGTTTAAAATATTCGAAATGTTCGAAACTGTTAGCAGTCCCGTTGAAATGGGAATTGCGCAGAGAAAATTATGCGCGAGTCTCAAGGGGACAATCAATTTATTGAAGGCAGAAGTTTTGTATTCGTTAGGTTTTGGATTTAGTATGCATTATTATTGATTTGGTTTGTATTTTATAGACGGAATTAGGCAGTTTGACGGTATGAAATTTACAGTTATTGGGGTCCAGGGGAACACAGAGTGCTAAATTATACACTTTGCTTTGCACAACAAAGACTGCACAAACTGACAGAAGGTCAGAGAATCATTTTCTAATATAATAATATAGCCTAACTAGTATACCGTGTAAAAATTTTTTACATCTTTCCCAATAAGATGTTTTTACACGCTATACTAACCATTTGATAATAACTCTATGAAATACAAAAACGCAGTCCAAAACGCCGCCCTAAAATCTTTCATCGATTTATAAATATTTTACCCGAGGTAAAACTATTGATTTCTCCTTTCTTTGTCGCCAAAAATAGAATTCACGGAACACGGAAGAAGTTTGTTTGTTAAAAATGTTATTACATCTTTACGTCGAATCATATTTAATGTAAAGTTTTACTGAAGAAATCAATTTGAGCCATAACTCAAAGCCAATATGGGCCCCAAACGGCAACAGTTAACGCAATAATTATGCGTTTAATGTCATATATATTAAGCCCAGCGAAAAATTGCACACAAATTCAATTGTGACCGACATGTAGTCGGCAATATATTTTAACGTCATAATAATGACGTCATAGTTCCAAGTCCCTCAAACAACTTGCTACAAAAAAAATTAATAAAATAAGAAAATTTAAATAAAAGGCTGTATTTTTTCGACTTCTGAATCCTAACCAATTCTTAATTCTTTCCACTTTCTAACTTTATTATCAACCAAAAATTCTTTCAGTCTTTGTGGTAAACCTATTCATAATTATCAATGCTAAATCTCAGAAAAATTATTCACAAATTGTGAAATATCTCACTCACCCCACACTACAATACCCATCGCAGAATTAACTTTTGGAATATATACAGATTTACGTATGTAAGATATAAGGTATTAACTAAATCTTAAAAAGAATCATACCTCCGAAGAATGTTTCTTTCTTCAAAGCTGAGTTTTCTTTCTCTATAAATTCCAGGAACAGAGAGATCGCCAATTAGAAAAAAGGCCATCGGTATTAACTAATTTTACTCACGGCCAAAACCAACAGATTAATCAAATCTCTAATCTTTTATACCTTCTTGACTTTCTTCTTTCTATCATTGTACTAAAAAATACCATGCTCAACACAGTTTTTACTAAATTTTCTTTCTTTTCTCTGGAAATCTAAAAAAACAAACCGAAACTGGATAAAATACCGTTTGATATGTCTTATACCTTCAACATTACATATAACTCGTAAATATGTAAAAACTATTCTTCGTAAATAAAAATTGTCTTTTTTATCCATGTTTCTTATTATTACTTTGTCTTAAAAAATGTAAACGAACGCTTCTTTTTTCTTCAAACAACTATTTTACATTCGTTGTCAATAGCTGCTACGTTCGGATTGTAATTCGAAGTCTCCGCCTGAGATCCTATATCATGTCTTCCCTTACGTATTTTATATCATAAAACAATTATAAGCACTAAGCCGGAGTGCCTTATGCTAATACGGAATAAACATAAACAAACATCCATTGACGAACTTTCCGAAAATTTTTACTTAACGTTCTTTCTTTAAAAGTTAGGTAAGAAAAAAGCAAGATTGCGTATTAGTATAAGAAGATATAATACAGTTCTTGTTTAGGTTGGCTGGATTTTATGTTTTCAACACGCAAAAAACACAAGGTCAGCTGATTTCTAAAAAAAACGCGCAAAGCATCGTGGATGTTGGATGATGAATAAAATCGAAAACTGAATTTCGCCTATCTCGCGAAACTACTATGCAACAAATACAGACTGATTCTTTCTGATTTGAACAAACAATTTTAACTTTGTTGGTTTTTCTGTTTAATTTAGCTTCAACACGACGAATATTTATAATAACAAACAAGTGAAAAACTCCCTTTGTTTTTCTTTCTCTTTCTCCTTTCTTTTCTCTTTAGTGAGATGTGATCGAGGTTTATAAATCATTTACGATGACTTTACATCTGGCTAAAAATTGTCTTAAAACTCTTTTTAGAGCGAAAACAAAATAAAATCAGGCGTTTTCAAATAAAAAAGATGCTTGCAATTTTGGTTCTAACCTTGTTTTTCACTTCAAGTTGTTATGGGATGGATTTTACCCATCACATCTTTCTTGATCCTAATGAAAGATATGAAATGTGGTGGAAATTTAATGATAAAGAAATCACTGTGAAAGTCAGGGTAAGATATTATCAAAAGTTCATCAATAGTTTGGGACACAAGTTTAAGTTGTGAAAAGTGTCTTATTTCACTGAGGACCACGAGGAGTTTTAATCATTGTTTTTGCAAAAACAAAGGATTTCATATGCAGTTATTTTTAAAATGCAAAAGTTATGCAAAGTTATTTTTACATAAAACGATTGTTTTGAAAATTTGACGATCGACTTCAAAAGATTTCAAAATATATGGTTCTAGGAAAACCCCCCCTGGATAATTGCCCCAGGACAATTACTCCCGAGAGAATTCCCCCTGGACAATGCCCTTCCGGAAAATTCCCACCTAGGATAATTGCACCCCGGACAGTTGCCCCCGGAAAATCCCCACCTAGAATAATTGCCTCCCCCCCGGAATATTTCCCCCTGGATAATTCCCACCCAATATTATTTCTAAAAATATCCTCCACGGACAATCCAGAATACTTTGTTATCCAAATCAAGAATTTTAGTAACTACCTTATATAGAAAAGAAGATTAATAATCGGACGACAACCTCGTCCACTGACAGCTTTTAACGAGTTGAATTACAAAGTAAGACGTAAATTTGGCAACACTTTAGTCGCTTGTATGTAGTTGTGAAGTTTTTACATTGAATAATAGTTCAAAGTGAACATTAACACAACTGGTGAAGCATTTACTTTTAAGTATTAACACAACTTTTAAGAATTAACACAACTTGTAAGTATTACCACAACTTGTAAGTATTAACACAACTTGTAAGTATTAACGCAACTGGTGAAGCATTTACTTTTAAGTATTAACACAACTTTTAAGAATTAACACAACTTGTAAGTATTACCACAACTTGTAAGTATTAACACAACTTGTAAGTATTAACGCAACTGGTGAAGCATTTACTTTTAAGTATTAAGTGCATACTTGCTATATTATATAAAAGATTCCGCTAACGCCAATTTTCTAATGCGGTAAAGACAACCTTTATAAAGTGAGAATCGCAGAATTGCCGACTTTATATTAAAAAGTTGATTTGTTTAAATTTTTGCCGCCCTAATTACACGCCCATGATATCTACACACAAACCACCATCTTTATACAAACCGAGGGGCAATTGTCCAGGGGAAAATTTACTCGGGGGTAATTGTCCGGGAGCAATTATCCAGGGGGGAATTATTCTGTTACCAAAATATATAGACTAAATCTTTTTCACGTAAAAATTCACACATAAGACTCATAAAGTGTTATTTAAGATAAACTGGCAATCTGATAAAAGGTTTCCTTTAGAATAAAAATGATAGTATTAACTTTCACGTTGTCGAAGCTCATTTTTTTTCATCTTCAATTTTCACCTGCACCCGAGTAACTATGACAACCAGTTTTTCGATGTTTCACATGGATAAATATTTTGAAATTTTATGCATACAACTGTAACAGTATATCACCAAAATTGCCTGTGCGGTTTACAAATTTGCTTTTCAATATTTTCGTTCTGACAAAAAATTCAATTGGTAATAAAGAAATAATGCTTGTGTGAAAATTCAAAAAAATTGGGTGTGTCCAGAGGATTACTCTTAGATGATTACAAAGTAATGAGAGCATGTAAGATTTTCATTCTCTCTACGGATAAATGATTCTTTAAGATTATTTTATTTGAAACAAAAACCAAGATAACTTGTTGCTTACCGTGCGTCGGTTGTTTTCTCAAAGGTGGAAACAAGAGGTTGGATTGGATGGGGTGTATCACCGAATGGAAATATGGTTGGAAGTGACATCGTGTTAGCTTGGTTTGATTCTGATGGCAAGGGAATAATACAAGATGCCTATGCTGAAGGTAAAATCAGGCCTGTAGCAGATAAGAATCAAAATATCCACTTGATTGAAATGAAAAAAGATGGAAGCAATATCACTGTTACTTTCAAAAGGTAATTTTTATACCACTCGATATAAATCTTTTTGATGAGCTGATTTATATTCACCGGGGTATTGAAATTGCAATATTTCGTGAATGCAATGCATGAGAAAAGTACTTCCACCAGGTTTTTTAAATTTTTCTTTCATCAGAAAACTGAAGTTATGCGATGACGACGACAGGTCTATTACAGAGGATACTATGCGAGTAGTATATGCATATGGAGATAGTCAAACACCTTCATATCATGGAAACAAACGAAGTTCGCATTCCCTTTATTTACTCGATTACGGGGACAAGCATGCCTCAAATGAACTTCCACCAAACACAGTAACATATGAATTTCGAATGAGTGAGACCATACCTTTAACTTCGAAGGTAAGAGAATAAATTTATTTTCATGAAATCAAAGTGAAGTAATCCATTTGCACACTGTTCTTTTCTTTTGGGACATTTACATCTCTTTGTTTGACTCATTTACAAATATTGCCGTCTAGGATACACAATACATTTGCGCAGCCTTCAAATTCAGAAATATGACTGGTAAACATCATTTAATTCGTGTAGAACCAATTATCAAAAAAGGTCACGAGAATTTAGTCCACCATATCTTGTTGTATGAATGCAGGGGATTTAATAATGAAAGCCATCTTGGAGTACAGGTAATCTTCCTAACTTTCTGAAAGCAAATTGAAAATAAATTATTCGTCCAAAGGAGCGTGCACGTGGATGCTGATGTGCACACGTCAGTCGTTACTGCATATTTTACGTGCTTTACACAAAATTATGCACTGATTGAGCGTTTTATATTATCATCTGATCTGGAGCAATCTTTTACTCCTTTAAGTTGTGGCTCGTGTCTTCATGCATGGTTGGATTTCCTTCTCAAACGGTTATTATCAAGTATATTCATATTCAGGGTGGAAAAGGAATTAAATATTCATTGAAAACGGAATAAATGTCTTTAGTAGAATGACGTAATGGAAAATGCCTGTGAATTGGTAAGTGGCGTCCTTTTTTATATATCCGGTAGAAAGACAATCAATTTTCAAATATTTCATTTAGGATTTATGCTCTTCTCCAAATATGCCGGAACACATGAGACGTTGCCGTCAAATTGTCGTGCACGCGTGGGCGATTGGTGGTGGAAAGTTCGATTACCCTAATGAAACAGGTTTACCATTTGGCAGACCGGAAGACGCAAAATATTTCTTCTTGGAGATTCATTATGACAATCCGAAGAATACTCCAAATATAAGAGACAACTCAGGATTACGACTGTAAGTTACACAAGAGTGTATTTCTTGCACATTTCCCTTGGCAACTGTTTAAAATGTTTCTGCATAAACACAGTCAAATGTTGACTATAAAGAAATATAGAAAGAAAAAAAAAAGAATTCACCACATTAAACTGAGATGAAATAAGCGGACATTTTGCTATGCCATACCGTTTGCAGGATTAAGTACTAAAATGCATAGAGATTAATTTTATCGGTTTAAAGTTCTAAAACCGCGTTTAACACTGACTGTTTTATCATGAGCAAAAAAAACTTCACAACATTCTATTGTATTAAATTTGTTAAGGTATTTTACCAAGACACTCCGTCGATACGATGCAGCAGTACTTACAGCAGGGAGTGCGGTCCAAAACTATGCCATCATAATCCCCCAGAATGAAACCGAATTCAAATGGACAGGTTTCTGCTCTTCAAAATGTTTGAGTATAGAAAATGAAAACAGACCTAAGGTTTTTGCTACCTTTTTGCATTCGCATTTACAAGGAAGAAAGTTAGTTGCAAGACTAATCAGAGATTCAGATGGAGTTGAAGTAAAGCGAATTAATCAGGATTTAAATTATGATTTCAACTATCAAGAAATCAAATATGTTCAAAATGTCTTAGAGATACCAGCAGGACACAGCATACACGTCGAGTGTAACTACACCACAAAATATCGCTCGAGCCCTGTGGTGGGTGGAGAATCTACTAGGGAGGAAATGTGTCTGGCATTCATCTGGCATTATCCACCGATTGATAATGAATGGTGCACTTCAATCAACATACCAGGTTTTGGCCAGTTCCAATATAATGAACTCCGTTGGAATATGACTAACAGCGGCACAATCCTGCAGTCCGTCGTGTTACACGGTGAAGAATACCTTGGCAAACCGGCATGGAAAACACTCACGAATCGTGGATTTTGGGAAATTAAATCAGATTTAGCAGAAAAATGGCAGAAAATCCAAGAGTTGCCTTCTTATCTGCAGGTTTGTCGCAGTTCAAGTGGTTCAGTCAATCTTGGAGTAATTCAACCAAACTTGAATCAAACCATACCGACAGAAAAGTGTTTTCGTCAAACGTCAAAAGGAGAAACAGTCGCAAAACCATTTTACATTACAATGATGTTCAGTTTATTTTTCTTATTTGCAAACTAAAATTGCTTTCGTAACTTTTGATTAGTTGGTAACTTTATATATATATTGGATCGGGAGTGTTTTTATAAAAAGGCAATATGGTATTATTTAAATACGGAAAACATCCGCACGTAATAAAGCACGTAAGGGACATTTTGTTCGAAAAAACGAATGTTCCAATACACCTTTCCCAAGTTTCTGTTTAAACACCATGTTTTGACCTAGTTACTACACCCAACCTCGTTTTTATGAAATTTTCGATAATGTTTTAACTTTATTACTTAGTAATTATCTCTATTACTAAAACTCCCAGTAGAATGATTTGAGGCAATTTTGATATCTAAAACGAGGCTGGGTGTACTTACTAAACAAAAACACGGCGCTTAAACAGAAATTCGGGAAATTCGGGAAATTCGGGAAATGTGTATTAACCGAAGTTAAGGTAAAATCAAGAATCTGGCTAAAAGACATGAAACTATATTTTTAAGTACTTTTTTTTACAGTATTTTTAAAATTAATTTACTAAAAAATTTGTGATGACAGCGTTTCTCTATTTTGCGCAATGTCTGAGAAATTGAGCTCCGATATGGTTTTGCATACGACGGTTGGAATAAAAAAAAAGCAAAAATCGAATATACTAATTTGTCCTCATTGTGTTATTTCTGCTAAGGGTTCGAATTAAGCTGCGAAAATTACGAGACTTTTTTTAAAGCTAATTCTAAGGACTTGAGAATTTGGTCGAATTTGCTGAAAGTTCGAATTAAGCAGCACATAACAACCATATATGGATGTCGATTTGTATTTTAAAATTGCAAAATGATATATTTCTTCTTCTTCTTCTTCTTCTTCTTCTTCTTCTTCTTCTTCTTCTTCTTCTTCTTCTTCTTCTTCTTCTTCTTCTTCTTCTTCTTCTTCTTCTTCTTCGTGTATATATATATATATATATATATATACGTATATACCTCGCACAGAAACAAAAAAGTCACCACATATTGGATAGATTGAAGTTATTTTAATTTTGTTCGTGTCCATTAATTTGCATCAGAATTGGGTACAGTAATTTTATGGCAAAATATACTTTTTTTTTCAATAACAGTATTATTAAGAGGATTGGCCTTGTATTATTTTAATGATAATATTATAGTTCTTGAATCATTTGTTTAATGTACGCCATTGTTAACTTATTTCAAAAATATAAAATTTGAAAAACGCGAACGATTTTAATCCCTCACCTCGCCCTCTTTTCACCACAAGAATCAATAAAGCAGATTTAACATATTAATTTCTAATTCGCTTTGCTCAACCGAAATGACGTCATTTATATTCTGTATAGTATCGTTGGAAGAGAAAAAGAAATAATTTCAGAGCAGAGAGGCATCTTAGCTTTGTTCTTAAAAGTAGGGTAGAGGTCAAATTTAAAAAGTTATGATCTAGTTTAGAGCCCCGGAGATTTTGAAATAGACAAAAGTGCTTGGAGATTATCTTTTACATATCCATCTTTGGCTGTTTCTGATTTCCATCTACCATGACATTTGAATAATCTGTCAGTCACCCCGACGTTAGCTGCTGGACTTGCTATGCAAATCAAACTTCGATTTGTCAAGTCCAATTTTCTCAGGTTCATACATTATAATTTAACTTATCCTTGAGTAGGAAATGCTTTTTCCTTTTTTTAGCACACCGTCAGGGTTCTTCTTGCTTACTGAAATACCACAAAAAATAAATTCGTCTGAAGAAGCGTTAAAAATTTTAGCATTTCCAGATACAGGCTAAGGGTTTTAGCAGGGAACAGTTCTCCTTCAACTTTACAGATGTAAATCCAGTTGCCCTCTCTCTGTAGACATCAGTTTTTGATTTTAACTACAAATAATCTCATGAATCTGATTGTATACAGCTTAGTGTAAACAGAGCTATAGTTGTAGGATTTCACATTGAAAAACGTAGGCGAATAGGCCATTCGACGGCATTCGAAGGCCTAGCGACGAAATATTTATTTTTGCGTCTTAATATTGGTTTCTTCTCTACAAAACGACATGAAGGTGGGAAATTCCAAAGCCAAGTATGATTTCTTTCTTTTCAAGTTACTGTTTTGCTGCATCGTGTGCATTTTAGCCTACTGGTTATTGTTGCTGACTTAACATACGTCGTGTAGGGATCCTCCGTTTGAATTTAAGCCATGAAAAAGGAAAATGGAAAAGGCAGGTCATAATGATATTTATTTAGTGCTATTTTTCATTCTGAAAGCATTTTTTTTCGGTTTTTGATGATCATGTACTTGTTTCTGTTCTTACGATTTCTTTCTTTTTAGATTAGGAAATTTAGTAAAAATAAATTTAATAACCCAGAAGAATGAAAGTGCCAATCATGGTTTTATATCATGGTACAAACAATTAGGAAGTCATTTGGCGAATCTATAGAAGACTGACACTTGAGTTGTATCCTAAGCAGGTATAATTTTTACAATTCACATTTTAATTTACAGTTGATCCAGGCATCCCGGAAAAAGACATAATTTTATGTTTTTACCCAATAGTTGGTAAAAAATATAACATTTTTTAAGTTGTATTTTTATATTTCTTATCATGATTGTTGAGAGTGGAACCGTAAAATGGTTTTACACGAGATACTAGTATTTTATATCGATGAAGAGGCATTGTGCTTCATGAATAACTACAACTTAACATTTCTTTTCACAGCAAATCAACCCACTGATGATCTGCCCATACTTCAATTGATGTGAATATTGTTTTCTAGATTTTCAATGATCTTGAAAAATAATTCATTCAAGAACTGAACGGAAATATTATCAACGGGAAGCCGACCGAAACGGTAAAAAGGTGTGACATTATTCCAAAGATTGCATTGGCCGTCCACGTATTAAAAATAATCGATGTAGAACTTTACCGGAAGTAATTGGCCTAGATATTCTTTAAAGCGCATTAGTCTTTGTTCAAATCCGTAAGTTAATTATGATATTAACCGAATACAGACAGCTGAAAGAAAATGTGGTAAATTATTCACTTAACATCTATTTGATCACTTTTTTCAGTTTATTGATCGCCGAAATGACCAAATAACCACCTGGGGCGCTTATTTAAATAGAGCTGAGTATGAATGTTGTTGAAAATTGTGAGTTTCTATTTGTAATGATCTTCTTCAACAACTTAAAGATATTGCCTTTACAAAGTGGTTGAGAAAACCTATGTTTAAACCTACAAGAATTCACCAAATTGGTGAATATGAACTCACAGGTGAGTCATTTATATGAAATTTGTCATACAAAAATGCATTCTTTTTAAGGTGGACAAATATCTTTTAAGTTAAATCAATGGAAAAATCTCACAAGTGACAAAAGTATTTTGCAAATTTTTGAAGGTGATATTCTCGATTTTATTGATGAAATTCCAGGCAAACACTTTGCTAAGAATCAAAATTTCAAAGATGAGGAAATTTCCTTTATTTACAAGAAATCTAGAATCTAGAATCTAGAATTTATATCACCTATATTTACAGTTAAAAACCCTGATGGGGGCAATAGAATGATTCTAAATCTAAAATTATCAATAGAAACATTCATTATCACCATTTTTAAATGGATAATATTTATAGGATATTAAATCTTGTCGCAAAACACTGTTACATGGGATCAATCGATCTGAATGATGGTTACTACAGTGTAATAATAGATGAATTGTTTCAGAGATTTTTGAGATTTATTTGCAGGTATACATTATATCAATACACATGTTTTCCAAATGTTTTTGGAACTTGTTTACAAAAATCACGAAAGTACCTTTATCACTCCTAAGATGGCTATGTGTCCCAATTTCTGGTTATATAAATGATTTTTTCGCTCAATCAATTACATATCAAATGTGTGGAAAATGTTGTCTCATTATTTCATGCTCTTGGGTTTGTTGCTCATCCAGAAATGTCTAATCTGATACCAAGTCAAACAATTAAGGTTTTAGGTTTTGTTATTAACTCAATGTCTGTTACACAAACAGCACATAAACGAAAAGTTGTAAAAGCCCCTTGTATTACTCTTTTAAGAATAAGAAAACCCACAATATGTTTCTTTGCGAATGTCATATGATCATTAATAGGTACCTTTCCAGCTTCTATGTATGGGACTCTGTATTATAATTTGGAGCATAATAAAACCATGGCTTTAAAACGAAGTTTAGGGGATTTTGAAAATTTTGTTTATCTATCTGATAAAAGTAGGTCAGAACTTTTGTGGTGGTTAAAAAATATTTAAAAAACCTTCAATGTTATACATCCTCAAAATATTGACACTGAAATCTTTTGTAATTCATCTGACTTTGCATGGGGAGCAGTTCACAATGACATTACCATAGGTGGTTCTTGGATGACAATAGAACAAAAATTGCATATAAACACCAAAGAATTAATGGCCATTTACTTAGCCATAAGGACGTTTTCTCCTAAACTTCAAGGACAACATGTTAATTTTTTTTGGTGATAATACCACAACTATATCAGCAATAGCAAAAATGGGATCTAGTAAGAGTTTCATTCGAAGTAAAATAACCAAACACCTTTACACTTTCTGTTCTCACAATAATATAAGGATATCTGTAGCTCACATTCCAGGATGTGAAAATCTAAAGGCTGACAAGGTATCAAGAAAAAAGTATCGAGATGCAGAATGGAAGCTAAATCCACTTATATTAGCTAAAGCTTTAAAATTTCTGGACTTTTATCTCAATATTGATTGTTTTGACACCAGGAGTAATGCACAATTCGAAAAATACATTTCTTTACGACCTGACCCATTTGCCTGTATGATTGATGCATTTTCTTTTAAATGGGGATTATTTCAATGTTACCTATTTCCTCCCTTTAGTCTTCTTGGTCGAGAACTTCGAAAAATCCAGACAGACAAAGCAGAAGTAGTATTGGTATTCCCCCTCTGGCCCACACAGGCTTGGTTCACGACCATGATGGAACTGATGGTTTCAGAACCTTATGTGATCAAGGACTTAATTTCTCATAAAATTCCAAGTAAACTTCAACTTAAGGTCAGTCTCGTTTACATTTAAAATTTTGAGACCGTCATAAAATATATTACGGTTTCACAACATTTCAAGCTTCAAATATTTAGTCAGTCGCTCTCTATTTTGTCAGGATTCTTAGATTTAATTGTTATATTTGATGAAACCCATTCAACTTTAGTTTTCTATCTTTTCATGTTTTTGAAGTTCAACTTTTACTGCGACTATGATCTGTTGCTTTTCTGATATTATTCTAATTTATACTAACAAACGATGTGTTTAACTTGGGTAAATGGATACGCTTTTCGAAAGCCATTCAAATTTTATTTTTGGACATTTTCGATATTTCTTGACTTCCGTTTTCTAAAAAAAAATATTCACTTCATTTAATGGAAAGTCTTCAATAAACTCAAGTCAAGTTATACATGCTTTTATATAATAACAGGATAAAAGAACTTGAGGCTTCTCGAAGGGCTAAAAGTAAAGAACATTCGAGTTATAAGAACGCGTTTGTTCTTAAAGGGACTACGACATGAATCACGTGATTTCTGTGTTTTTGTTTACTTTTTCTCAGGCGGCCGTAGTGTTATCGCATTTCAAAATACTCATCGAATCTGCAGACCAGCGAAATAGCGAAAAGAACAAATAAGTTGTTAAAGGTTACTTTATTAAAGAAAGCAATATAAAGCCAAACAAATAATATTAGCTATGATTATCCAAGTTATAGCTGGCTAAATGTCGTGTCTGCTAATTCTTGATCTTGCCTGCAAATTTTACCCTTGCTCAATGATCCTGAAGAAGAAGTGGCTTGTTTTCATGCTCGTGCTGCAGATGAATTTCGAAGTTTTCAAAGCTCCAAGGCCTTATTTAATTTTGTTTTTAGCAAGTAAGACGAAATGAAAGTACAGAAGTTATACAAAAAATGATAAAGATTTTTCAAATTTTTGGAATTTTTGTACAACATGGGGTGTGGATTGTTGATTTCTATGTTAAAATGAGTAACAATTTGTATTATTATTTCAATAATGCTAATTTGTTATGCAAAATAAGAATTCTGCTTTTTATATAGCTCTTTTTATTCTCTTATCTCTGTGTTCATTTCTTCTCGCCTCAAATCGAATTTTGGCGCGGCACCATAATTCATAATATCACGTGATCCGTGCCGTAACCACTTTAAGAAAATATTTTTTACATTTTACAAGAAAAATTATTATCATAGTGAAAGACGAGAATATATTATCATTCATCCATGTTGTTTATAACAGTATTAACCCAACTCCATCAAAATGACAACCGATTCCGTTGAATATCGAAATTACAGGCTTCAAAGTTGAAACATCAACATGAAACATTCGAAGTCTTCATCAAAGTTGAGTGTTCTTATAAAAAAAAAACATTCAAGGAAATCGGTTATCAAAACGCGCGCGTAACCGAAGGAAATTGTTTGCTTTACACATTCTATCTATCTGTCTATCTATCTATCTAACAATTTTTGCTGTTTTCGTCCTGTATCTCATGCAAAATTTCGGATTTCGGGCCATTGTTTATAATGCAATGATAAACACTGGACTCAATAATCTGTGTTTCCATAGTTGGATAATATTTACGAAAAATGGTTTTTAAAGTATATTTAATGAAAAAATTAAAAACATATTTTGTAATTTTTGTTATTAAATTAAGTGGATTTCTTTTTATAAAAGGATTATTTGATATTTCAACTTTGATAATAGTATTCTTTTAAAACATTACAAACAAAGTCAGTAAATTATAACCACACTCCATGTGATAAGTCTTCCAATCCGATTTTTCTGTTGTTGACCTCTTTTAGCGCCCCTTTCTCCCTTTTCTAATCACCACCCACCCAAATTCAAAAAATGTCTTTTAGCGCCCCTTTCTCCCTTTTCTAATCACCACCCACCCAAATTCAAAAAATGTCTTTTAGCGCCCCTTTCTCCCTTTTCTAATCACCGCCCACCCAAATTCAAAAAATGTCTTTATAACTGCCAACAGTACTTTTTCGCGAAATTTATATCCACGTTTCTGATTATAAAGTAGTTTGCAGAAATTGTTAAAGCAAAGGGGCTTCTAGCGTACCTTAAATGGTTAGGAAGAAAGTATGGATGAATTCTAGCATGTCGTATAACTGATGTCTATACTTCGTTTTCAACAACCGAGAGAAACATATGTACAAAAGAAAGGAACTTCATATTTTTGTTTAAGAGAGAAAGTGGCGACATCACTGTTTCTTCTCTTACTTTGTGAACAAATTGATGTCTTAGTACAGTAGACTCCCGGTTATTCGAACCTGCACTTATTCGAATAATTCGGTTATTCGAAGTGAGATGGCGTTCCCCTTGGATCTGCTTACCCAACTCAGGCAAAAACACTCTCGGTTATTCGAACTTCAGTTATTCGAATAATTCGGTTATTCGAAGTGATTTCTATTCCCCTTGGGGCCAATTATAGGCTAAGTCACCCTCAGTTATTCGAATTTTTCTTATTGGGAGATCGTCGAGTGAGAACATTGATTTTCTGCGATTAAAACACTTTTTTTCTTCAAAAAATCAGGTTTCAATATTCATGGCTATTTACACTCTTCAAGCAATTTCTTCAAAAGTTCAATATTCTCCTTCGGTCCAGAGAATTGAAGCAAACAGGGGATCCTCAATCCCTTATCATCTCCAAAGTTAGTTCTTTTCCCTGTCACTTTTACTTTGCAAGTACACAACATCTCTGACTTCAGAAAGTAAAATATCGTTTTGGCAAATTTTCCTGTTTTTCCTTTAGGCAAATGACCAACAATATCTCCTTTTTTGCAGACCGCCACTGCATATTTGTCTATGTCGTTTGTTGGTTCCATTTTAGCTTCTAGGACTTCACTAATAACAGCGTTCCATTTCTTTTGATACTCATGATATCCCATAACGGTTGAGTTACTCTCATAATACTTGATAAGAATGATTTCTATCGGCTGTGTTTCGTTGATTATCATTGAAACAAGATCCATTGTAATTTTCACTTCTTCGTCCTAATTGTGGTGTGACTGCTTTGTTGTTGTGTTGTTTCGTTTCGTTTTATAACATTCGAACGTTTTAAAAGGATCATTCAAAATTCGAACGTTTCCTTTGATTTTCGAACGTTTCATCTAATTTTCGAACGTTTCGAAAGCTCGATTAAAAAACAAGTGGGTGGATGTAAACAAACTTTTTAAAGGCTCTTCAAATCCACATCAAAGATGGCAACCGCTCAGACAACGTCAAGGAAGAAAGCTGTTCTGACGATCAAAGAAAAATATCTTGCTTTGAAAGAGCTTGAAAAAGAAGGAACAACTAAAAAGTCTATTGCTAAAAAGTATGGTGTCCCACCTAACACACTTTCATACTGGGTTAAGAATAAAAGTGACATTTTTACCAAGTATGAATCAGGCCAGTATGGAGCTAAAAGACAAAAGCTTTCTTCCGGAAAATACGATAACATTGATAAAGCAGTTTACAAGTGGTTCGTTAACGCTCGTGAAAGAACTGTGCCGATTAGTGGTCAAATCATTCGAGAAAAAGCATTGGATTTTGCAAAGCAATTCAACGAACCTGATTTTAAAGCTTCAGAAGGCTGGCTAGACAGATGGAAGCACAGACAAAACATCATTTACAGAATTATTTCTGGAGAGGAAAAGTCTTGTACACCAGAGATGACAGCAAGCTGGGAAGAAACACACCTGCCAACCATTTTGTCACGCTATGATTTACAAGACATTTTCAATGCTGATGAATTCGGCTTGTTCTACCAGATGCTTCCAACAAATACCTATCATGCCAAAGGTGAAAGATGTGCTGGTGGAAAGTTCAGCAAAGTTCGTTTAACAGGACTTGCAGCAGGAAATGCCCTAGGTGAAAAGTTGCCCATGTTCGTTATCGGAAAATCGGTTACACCGCGCTGTTTCAAAGGAGTCAAAAGTCTTCCCTGTCAGTACAAAGCTCAAAAGAAGGCGTGGATGGATTCTGAAATCTTTACCGATTATGTGAAAAAACTCGATGCTAAATTTGAAACTGCGGGTCGAAAGATTGTCTTGATAATTGACAATTGCCCAGCTCATCCAGAAGTCACTGGTCTTAAAGCAGTAGAATTAGTTTTTCTACCACCAAATACAACGTCTAAGACCCAGCCCATGGATCAAGGTGTAATCCGAGCATTGAAGGCATATTACCGGTCAAATCTTGTGAAACGTCAAATAAAGTTCATTGACGGCGGTAAAGAGGTCCCTAAAATTAACATTCTTGAAGGGATGCAAATCTTGGTCAAATCATGGGACGCTGTTTCAAAAGACACCGTTAAAAACTGCTTTAAGAAGGCAGGCATCTCAAAAGAAGCACAGATCACGAGTCTCAATGATGCTGATGACCCATTTAAATCTCTTTCTGACAGCATAAGCGAGTTGAAAAAAAGAGAAGTTGACGGCGACATCTTGAACGCAGATGATTTTGTGGATATTGATTTTGAGGTATGCACGAGTAAATCAATTGAATTGACTGATGAGGAAATCGTGGAAATCGTACTTAATGAGGACAAAGATCAAAACGAGCCGAATCTCGAAGATGACGATGATGATGAAATTGAGGCACATGACATCCCCCCGAAGAAGCCAAAGCAGTCAGAGTTGGAAGAGGCCTTAGAATTGTTGGAAAGATGGTCTTTGTTTGACGAGAATGGTCTTGAAATCAGAAAGCAGTTAAACATGATAACACGTACATGTCAAAAACACTACATCGATAGTAAAAAACAATGTAGCATTAAAGATTTTTTTAAGAGTTGAACTCCTTGTATTTACTACATTTTCTTTATAACTTTCATATTTTAAAACCTGTTAACAATTTGTTCAAATTTATTCTTTCTTCAAAAAGTAAAAATTCTTTGTGTTTATTACGCTCAACTGAACCACAATGCCTCAATTACTTCAGAAAAGTCCATCCCATTAAGGTTAAGTTGAAAATCTGGCGGGAAAACGAATTTTTCAGTTATTCGAACTCCCGGTTATTCGAAGTAAATTCTTATCCCCCTTGGAGCTTCGAATAACCGGGAGTCTACTGTAGTAACAAAGGAAAAGTTTTTCTTCATCCCAACTTTAAAATATTTGTCAACAAATAAAAAAGTAAAAACAAACATTAGATGTCACTATTTCATTAAATAAGATCACTGTTTGGTTTCAAAATCAGCCGATCGTCACAAATTCTTGAAATAGTGTTTTTGGGCTTCCTCTTTTAACCGGACCCGCACCCGGACGCTGGACATCAAGAAAAACCGGACCCATCAAAATTTTACTTGCGCTAAAACACGGACCAGATCGAATATATTCCCGAGAATATTCAGTGCAGTATACCACCCAAAATATCACTTACGAAAATAACCAAGCTTGTCTGTCTTTTTCGTGAATTCTCGAAAAAAACAATTCAACATTTCGAAGAAAAGTTATTGGAATACAAATCTTTTCCTAAAAGTGAAGATTATTAAGAGAAACTTTATCGATACTAAAATGTGAAAACTTCGATCCATCAAAAAATTCAGAACTAGCTTTTAAAAATTGAGAGAGAACATAAAAATTGAAAATCAAAATAAGGTGTGCTAAAGATTGAAATAGCAGATAAAGTAATGCTACATCAAAGAGCTATCTGTAAATTGCAGTTCAAACAAACATGGGATGAACACTCCTTCAGTATCAGAGATCCTTTTAGTATAACTTATGTATATATAAGATGATTCGTCTAATAATTATCCCATATATCAGGTTTCATGTCTTCCTGATAAGCTTCTATAGTTCTCTTGCCCAATCATGATTGGCGGGTATACTTATACAATGCTGTAGTCTTGTGTTTCAAATGAGGTGCGTAATTAATACCGGAATCTGAAGATGAATTTTAATTCTTATGAAATTTTTCAAGTTTGGATAAAGGTTTTTGCGCGATTTTTGAATGTAAAGCGTGGTTCCCATTAAAGATAATGAACTGTTATAAATAGAACTTAGGGTTGCAGTGTGTTGATGCCAGCAGTGGCAACCCCTCATTTGAACAATAAGAAATTGGTCTGGAAGGAGCAGCTGACTTATATCGAAATGGCAAACAAAATGCTGACTCAGTTTTCTCACGACCTTTATAACAGTTTATTATTTTTAAGCAAAAGATGTTGCAGAACAATTGTACGCTGCGTGATCGTGCTACTTCGTACAACATTTGTCGCGCGTTTTAAAAAAATTAAAACGACTGCAAACAAAACTGAAAGAAATATGGCAGCGGTTAACAGACGACTGATCTAGAAGTCTGTTTTATGAATGCTACTTGTCATGAGAAAAAGACGAGCAACGAAACGAAAGCATCGTTTTTGGTTTGTAACATATTTTAACACAGACAACAGCTGGGAGAATATCATGTTTTAGTTAATGAACACAAATTACATGACAGAACTACCTCAGAATGTCCCCTAATCGATTGGAACATTTGCTATCTATGGTCAGTCCTCTTGAAAAAAAGTAGACGCAGAAATCGTCAACGAAACAAAGAATTTTTATGTTTATCGTGGGAAATTGTTGCGCGGTTGTTATTTCTACAACATGTGTTGCACAACCAAAAAAATGTTGTGTAACAATCACCGTGTTTCTATTAGCGTCGTATGTGCTGTGCGAATGTTGTATAACTGTTTTGTAACATTTTTTATGTTAATGGGAACCACGCTTAACAGCCTGTAATTTGAGAATCGAAAAGGTGGCTTAGTAAAATAAGCTTAAATCCGGCCGCAAGACTGGCTAGCACATATTCATAGGAACATATATACGAATTTCACTTCTGCTGGGAAAACATTTAACACAACTTCCTTTTACACAAACAAATTCAACATATTTCTATCCTGTCCAAAAAAAGTCATTGCTATCCCTTAATTCTGTCGAAATAGCTATTTTAGGTCAGCTGTTCTAACGAACATTTTCTTCGTCGCCCAACCATGGTGGGTCCCATTTTTATATTTTTCTGTGCCCCTCCACTTTAAATTTTGGTGCGTGGGCACCTGAACTAAAACAGAATGATTTGGAAAGCATGTTTACATATACGATATAAGAGTTTGTCTCAAGATAAGGTATAAACATTTGTATAAATTTTTATTTTTAGAATGTTCAATTTTAAGTGTATTTGTGCACAAAAAACCTCTTCGATGAAATCTTACGAGCTTCCTTGCAAATTTTGGAATGGTTCCTTTTTTGCCAATATAAAAAGACAATGAACAATCCATTATTATTAAAGCAATGTCATAAAATCCAAAAAGACAACAGGCTAAGGAACAGATTGATCAAATTGTCAAAATCTAAACTAAGCATAGTTTCTATAATTCTCAAGTCATCTATAAACCACCTTGGCGAAAAATGTTGGAAAAGATTTCAGACATTTCTCTCACTCTCATCTATATATATACTATAGACTATCATTGACTATCATTGGAATACTCTACTGCAAGATCTTGGGGGAAAACTGGACCGTGTGCAATTTTTTTTAACTTTATATATATTTAAAGTAAGCTATGATAAACAAGATCCTTCCCTCCCCACAAGCGCAGAAAATCTGTAAAACCTTTATCTAGATTCAAAATATATACCTTCTCAGAGGTCACCAACAGCCCAGAATGTGCTTTGACTTGGGAAGAACTCTTACTTCATAATCATAACTTAAATTATTTCTGTTCTGGAGCAGCTACTGCTGAGCCCAAGGTGAAAAAAACTTTTAAAAACAACAAAAAATTTGAAGAGAAGATACAGCAACCTTAGAAAAGATGGTGGTGGTAATTATGTTCTGGCCTGTGTACAAAGGAGGAAGGGGATGCAATTTCAAGAAAAAGTTCTAAAAATAAGTTTAAACCCATGTTTCACGTATGATCTTCTTATCAATAAAATGCTTATCAAAAGAGCCCTTTTGATAATAAACTTCAACAGTAAACAGGCATAAATGGAAATAATCGTGAAATTCACTATATACTATATATCCAGTACTAACCATATATATATATATTCTCACGTTACGGTCCGTTAAGGTCCTCAAAAATATTCGTATCATTTATCTATTTATCTATTCTATTATTTATCTATTCACAGTTTGGTCTCGATTTCGTAATACCAATACATATGATTGAACTGGCTCTCATCCCCGATCTCAACATCATAATTGCTAACCATAATAATAGGTAAGCTAATTGGTATATCATCTTGTTGGCTGTTGAGCGAATCGGCTGCACTATACTTTTTATTTCGATTTTTCTGAGGAGAACCCATAACCACAGGACTGTTATGATAATCAACCGTCGTGGCCACACTGTGCTGTTCTAAAGACACGTCTTTTGTTGGTCGACACACGAAGTATTTTAAAAGAAACGCACGTTTTTTAGTAGCGACCTTATTGTAATTATGATCGGCCGTGAATATTTTTGTGCCCGAGGGAGATCGGAAAAAGTTCTCTTGAAACAAGGTTGATACTTTTCTTTTGCTGGCACTGAAAACTTTTCGACAAGCAATACGATATTGAACATTGAAACCAGCATAAACGATTGGATTCATAGTAGCGTTCATGTATGCAAGCAAATGCAGCATTTCCAACAAATTTCTGTACTTTCGGCTAATCGCAGAACTTTCCGCGTACAGTAAATTCACTATATGGTATGGAAGCATGCAAAAGGCAAATACAGACAATACATAAACAAACAGCTTTAATGTGGACATTGTTTGCCGATAACGCTTAACCGCGAAAACTGTTTGTGCGTTTTCAACATCTGTTCCCGTGATTATGTTTGTTAAGCTGCGTTGTGCTCGTGTAATGGAACCACGAAATGACTCCCGAAATGATCCTGTACGAGAACGTCTATGTGTTCTTTCAGAATTGACGCTATCACAAGATTGAGTGCGAAATAAACTTCCCTCTGGTGCTTGTAGCAAATCATGGCAACTTGAACTTTTAGCTAAAAGGTGTTTAGATTCTAAGGTGTTGCCTGTACAATCGTTCGAATTATTTGTTTCGTGGTCATCATCTTTCCTAACATTAATCAACTTTGACATTTTCCTTGTGCAATTCAGATCAGAGTTGTTTTCGCCATCTTTATTTTTGCAATCGGCTTCATCAGATGTTTTTCGAGTAATCTTTGATAAACGTATGCTAACTCGATTTTTACCTCGTATTCTGTGCCAACTCCGTGAATACAAAATAACCATCACTATGAGAGGGAAAATATATTGCAAAAGAAAAATCAGCACGGCATGCCATAACGTAGCTGAGTGCGACCACTGACTGACGCATTTGTGATCAACAGAAGCCAGTTGGACAAAGCTGGGAATAGCCATTACTAACGATACTATGTCTAGCACTATTATCGCGTAAAACGAACGAGAGATTGTTAATCTGTACTTGTTAAAATGATGGAAGATAGACACGAAACGTTCAAAAGCTATCATGACTAATGTCAGTGCTGCGCATGTCAAAAATGTAACCAACAGCGACGGAAGCATTTTGCAAAACACGTCACTTGGTGAGATTTCCACTTTAGCAGCAAACAATGGAAGACCTACTGTCAATATGAACACATCACAGACACACAGGTTACAGATTAGTATATTTGTTGGTTTGTGGAGGTGTGAGAATCGCTTTGTTGCCACGATGACGACGATGTTCCCCAACAAGCCAATGAGAAAGATGCATATGTAAATACAAGCTTTCAAGATCACCAGACTGTTTGTTCGCGGACAACAGATTTCATAATATGTCCATGTGACTGTTTTATTTGAAGTGGTTCCTAAGGTGATATTCAAATTCGACATACTATTGATAACACATGAATAATTTCAAGACCAATGCAAATGAATTTCCAGAACGCTGTTTCAAAAGCTATAAAACAACGCTTAATAGCTCTTTAAAACGTTGCGACCATACTTCTAAATCTAAATGTAAAAAAAGATTCATTTGACAAGACCGCTATTCTAAACTACACTTGAGCGATTATCAAAACATCAAACTGTTTGTGTGGATCAAGAGAGGTTAGACATGGTAAATGACATTATTATTGTCTGCACTGCGAAGGTCGGGTGGCAACTCGTTGTTAACCGTCCGTGACTGGAAAACAACAAACCCTGCTACGATATCAATAAAAATAGGTCATAAATAAGCATTATAGCACCCACGGAGAAGAGCATAAACCCTCCTTTGTCTTCTAAAGTACATTTGGATGATCGAGGTAAGCTTATAAATAACAAACCTAATAGATTGCCAGCAAATCACATTGAATGAATTAACATCCCAAAACCCATAAGATTATTTTTTTTATCAACATTACATTATCAAAAAAACATTTGGAACATTTATTTGAGTGATCTCTTACAGCCATACTTTATTTTTATAGAGTTTTGGAAAACAAATGTTTAAGTTCTAACAATAGCAACGTTTCTATATAAACGTTTCTAATTTTTCTTTGTCGTTTTGAAAAATACAAAAAAATTCTCCTATCTTTCAAAACCGCACAGCTTACTATTTTTGTTTGTCAGTGTCATCTGTGATAAAAGCTATCCTTCAAACGGTTAATTTATGCAAGTTGAGGCGAATTGAGGTGACTTCACATGGAGAGCATGTCTCAATATGGACGGTTCGTCTTTTGGACAAATAAACAAATTCCTTTACTATCGATTGTTTACAAAAAATTAGATTACGTTTGTGTTATCAAAATTAAGGTTAATTAACTCGTTTTAACTTCTGATTTCAAACCCAGTGATAAAATCTATGAAAATAATGATAGCGTAAGTTACTTAATAAACCTCCCTCTGTGTGCTAATGGAAAGAAGGTTTCTCAGAAAACATACGACGCCGTTTTAATGTGCAGCAATGTTCAGACATTATAAAGACGTTCAAACGACGTCAGTGTGTCTGCTGGGTTATTTATTTGAGTTGCTAAAAGTGGAAGAAAAGAGGGAGGGTGTGGGTGTGGGTTAATCCTTTCAACTTATATTCATCTGCTCCAAGTGTAAAATATCATGGAAAAGTTTATAGCGATTCTATTGGAGAAAAAGGGAAGACATTGCGTAAACAAGTCCGAAATGGACAGTACAAAATAATCGATTTTTAAGGAGAGAAAATTGTTCTATATAGTTATAGAGTTGTTCTTACAAACAGCGCAGAGGTGGAGAACGTCACAAAACTGAAGAAAGCTTTCTTAAATAGGTTTCAAACATCAGTATGGTTTTCAAACAATTTGAAAAAAACTTGCATTTGTGTTTGTTTCGCCACTAAATATCTTCATGAGCATGTACAAATTTTGCTGACGCGTACAAAACATAAAGAATGCAAAATGTGCTAATTGATTCTATCTGCAAACGAAAATTTATGTATACTGAATTCTGAAACCAGTTTAAGTTCGGTACAGTTGTCATGTCAACATACTCTTGTATTGATGAACGTGTTGTCAAAACAATTGTTTCTTCGGCTTAACTTGTGTTTGCTTTTCTTAATTCGCTCGCTTATATATGGCGGTATTGACGTATAAATGATTTTAAAAATATTTCTTTACTTAATGGTGTTATCTCTGCTTTCAAACTATAATTAAAGTTTCCCTTCCTTATCAAAATGCTTATATATTATAAGTGTTTTCAGCTTAGGGATCTGATAAAATAAAATACTCTGATGAAGTATTGGGAAGAAAGTATGTAATGACTATTTGATCATTTCCCCTTCCTTTTCCCAGATCCGTTTTCAATTTAAAAAGCAATATAAAATTTGGATGCATATATTACTTATCATCAAAACGCTTAAAAGATGTAATAAGATTTTGAAATATTTTAACAATTACAAACGGTACAAATCAGCCAATTCTTCTCTATCCATAAAACTAAACAATCTAAAGCCGCTGTTTCATTGGCAGGAAAGTGTCTTTAGAGAGAACGTTTGAAAAGGATCCCTCGTTCTTTCAAACGTTATTTATAGAGTTTTTATCGTGAATGTAAAGACCTTTCAAATTACACACCTTTCTATTAGAAATATTCTCACAAACGTTGTTTTGAGTAGCAAGATTTTAAAAACCTATTAAGTGCACTCTTTATGTAAGCGAGCTTGACTTTTGATAGACCTCTATCGAATGTTTATTTACTTATTTGACACTTTTATGATATACTGGCGATGACTGATTAATTGCGTCATAATTTACAAAACTAGAAATAGAAAACTCAATGTTGAACACAAAAAAGTAAAAATGATGTTTACATAATAGAGGGTCCGCACTTTTCGATGTCGCGTCGCTGTTATTACTTTCTGATACACTCATATCAACAAATACATACAACTGTATTTTCCCACGATGAGAAAAGTTTGCAAACAAAAATAAACATTCCAAGATACAAAAGTAAAACCTCCCATCTTCCGTTTCAACTTTGTTGTTATCTCCGTGCATAAAAGCCATTAACATAAAGCCCATTAACCAAGGTTGTTTACATATAATTCAAGCAAATGTGTATGTTGATGACAGTAATTCTAAGCTTATCTTACGCTACAATCAGCTTGATTAACCGAAGGAATTTTCAATGTCGGGTCCCTTTTACGCCGGTCATTATTAGTGTCATCTTTTCAAACAACTCGATTAAACCTTCACAGACAAACATCTAACGCGACCCCTTTTAACGTCAATTCATAGAGATTAACGCCATTAAGGCGTACGTACTAAGGGCCAACAAGACTCTCAAAACTGGCTATGTAAACACAAGACGTTTTTTAGAGACCAGTCGGCAGGTCTTTAATACGTCCTTAACACGTCCGATCCAGTTAAAGACGTCTTTGTGTTTTTTGTTTCTTTAGGCGTTAAAAACATCTTTGTGTTTACAGGGAAACATTGTCAAATCACGAAAGATTTATCTCTCAGCTTCTTCTTTTCCATATAAAAATATCGTTTATTCTTTGTATAGCTACTCAGTGTTTTATTTCTAAAGGAAATTTATAGTATACCACCATAATTAGTTTACAAGATAAGATTCATTGATATTCTTACATTAAATCTTATCGTAAGATTTCATGCCAGACTGTAACTAAGATTATTCCTATTTTAAAGAATATGTGTGTTAATTTTGGTAGATTTTTTACGTAATTAATTTAATCTTTTTTCTATTGATTTAAGATAGTACTACCACGTCAATTTTTTCCAAAAGATTTTACTATCGACATAGCGAATGTATGATTTCTTTTAACCTGCGCCAAGTTTTTATCGACCTCACTTATGTGGATATGAAAATCTTAGTTAAAACCTTTTTCATTATTGGCAAAATACTCTTCACGAATGTCTGTTTAAAAACCTCGGAAAATTTTCGAGAAGTGGAAAATCGTCAATATGTCTTACCTTCTTTTCATTATTTAAACCCCTTTTAAGTTATTCTGCTGGGAATTTGAAATAAAAAAGATACTCAAATGCTTAATAAAATTATTTACTCGTTATGATTTGCAGAAAAAAATTCGGCCTATTCAAGGTCTATTGAGCAGATGTAGTGATAAAACTCTATCATTAGAGACAATTTTCGAAATTACATCAACTTTTTACTTGAAACTCGTATGGCATCCATTTTATAAAATGGTTAGTTTTTTTAAAATCTATAAATAAGTTTCTTAACGTTTTCAGGCGGTATTGGGAAGCTGCTGATTACGATGATCAATGTTACCAAGGTTATCTTCGCAGTTTTCGAGCAAAATGGGCAGAAAATGGTCTTATTGTGTGCTATCTAGTTTAAATCAATTTCTGCTACTAATTCTTTCCCTCACGTCTATAGTCTTCACACAACCGACCAACCAATGTAAGTTAACAGCTATCGAGATGGCTGATTGAATTATGAAAATGTTAAACCAATTTTGGCTGTATCCATTGGAATATTTTCCCTAGTAGAATCTGTCTTGGTAAAAGGTACTTTAATGAATACTTTTTATTGATTTATATCAAAAGAAATAATAGAAAAATCAGAACATTGAAAACTGAAAACCCCCTTCCATTACAGAATTTCAAAAGAAAACCTGACTTCGCCTCTAAATTGGTTTGAAACACAGAGAGAGAGAGAGAGAGAGAGAGAGAGAGAGAGAGAGAGAGAGAGAGAGAGAGAGAGAGAGAGAGAGAGAGTATATGAAGTGACAAAGACAATCCTTAAAATTTATTTGAATTGAATTTCACATTATTGTGGTCATATTTTCCTTTGTTGAACAGATGTCGATCCACGAACAAATCTCTTGAAAAAATTCGTTATTCGGATTTTTTTCCTCCTGCGACGAGACATGACGGGAACTAACTCTGAAGAGCCCGGTTGAGAGGCGGAATTTATCACATGACTGTAAGACCGCCATATCTGAACAGTCCCGTTAGTGGTATCAGTTTCAGACTGCGGGTTTAAAGAAGCGTGACTGCTCTCCGGTTGGTAGCTATCTCTTCTTTCATCTTTCCGTGTAATAGAAGTTTTGGTCAGTATCCTCACTTTTGACTGTTGTTCTGCTGTTGTTGGAACAGGTTCAACGACATGATCACGAGTGGACTGCGGTATGTTATGCACTACGTTAATTGATAAGGAAGCCATAGAATGATGCAAACCAGATAAACTCCTGCTCGGTGTTGGAGTTTTTCTCTTATCGAATTTGTTATTTGTGCCAGTCCGTACATCATGTTTGGTGGTATAGTTGCCAACTTTGTTAACTTCAATTCGTCGATATAGAAACAGGTAAGCGATAACAATAATGGATGACACAAATGCTACTGCTAAGAGTACTCCATAACGCGAAAATACAAGATTGCCAATAGAATCTAAAAAACAGAGGACTGAGATGTCATACATTAAGCTGAGAAAAAAGTAAACAAACATTTGCCCCGAATGACGAGAAAGAAATTTCATGAATCTTCGATGAAACCTAGATCGTTTTGATTTAAATTCGAAAAAGAAATTAATATTTGACAGTTTCAAAAAACCCATAATATTTACAATTTATTTACAATAGACGTTCTGCTTAACTGGCTCTCTTTTACAGGCTTGTTGCTTACTTTCCTGTTTTGTTGAATATCTACGTAGGAAGACCAAAGACCAGTTTTTGAAGATCACATATTTATTTGTTGGTTCTGTTTTCTGTTTTTATTCGAGCATTTTATTTGCTGGGAAAATCCACTTTAGACTTTAGGCTTAGCTTCGTTTTATGAGAAAATAGAGACTTGTTTTTTTTTTGTAAAATGTTGCTTATAAAAAAGCGTGTGGACATCCATTAAAATTACCCGGTTGGAAAAGCAAATTATAAAATTTGCGTAAACTAAAACAAAATTCAAGTTTCCAATGGTTGAAAATAAATGAACAAACACCTGACAAAATGTAGGAGTTTCCTATGGTAAAATGTTTAAAGAGGGTAAAGAGATCACTTTGAACATACAGTGGATTCTTTCTATATGGAAGAGTCCGCCAAATTTCGTAGGTCTTGTGCCATTGTGGGTTTAGTGTGGCATCTTTGTGCACTCATGTTTTCATTTTCTTCGTGAGCCTAAAAGTTTATCTCTTGCCCCCAGGGATCTATTTTTTATGTGGTGGTCACAAAGTATTGTTTTCCTGGGTTTTCAAAATTTTCTTGTGTGTCCAAATTTTGTTGGCGGGTATACACACCCCTTCTCATTGAGCACTCAATAACCCCCACAGTTGAATTGCAGCGCAGTGGAGGAGGATATCATAACTGGATGTGTGTAAAATAACGATGGTGACCTTTCTTGCCTTTCGTCATCGTCATACAATGTTTAAAACACTTACGTATCTCACCAGTTCAGATGTATGTACTGATTGGAAACCGTGAAAACAGTTGAAATGTTTAAAAAAAAACACTTTATTGTAGGCCGGTTTGGTATATGAAATGTGTAACACTTTTGATGAAACCATTTCCTACTGTACAAAAGGGTAGTACTAAAAGCAGTCTTAAGTTAGATCCACAAACAGAGTATCAAACCACCAGGAAATTATTATAACGCACGACAAGAAAAATACACCTTTCCGTATTTCTGTTAAAAAACGTGTTTTGACCGAGTCAGTACATCCAGCCTGGTTTTTATGAAATTTATTATCTTAATAGTGTTTTTACTTAATAACTTAGCAAGAATGATTAGAAGCAATTTTTATATCTAAAGCGAGGTTGGTCGTACTAGCTCAAAACACTTCGTGAAAGGTGTATTAGACCCACGAAAGTACGAGACATAAATGGGCCCACAAAGGCACACCATACTAATTGACCAAAGAGTGCGCAGATTTAACCCATGGAATGCAAGATGGTGCGAGACCGACAAGATTGCGGATTCATTTCGAACAATAAAAAATAATAATGAAGTTTATTAGTCTGATGTCTAAAGCAATGTCTAAAGTTAGTGCCAAAAGACATACATCTGTTAAAAAAGAAGGGAGATTTGAGGAATTTTATTTTGTATTTTGTATTGTGTAGTAATATTACGAGAAGAAAAACACAAAGCCACAAAATTTTCTTCCTGCAAAAGTTTCTTACATTAAAGTAAGTGTAGAGTTACCTTGGAAGGGAAGTTTCAGCATGCTTTCATTGATGTTACTGTTGGCTGCTCTTCATCGTTTATGGAAGAGTAAAGTATATACACAATCTGACGTCAAATAGACATCAACCAAGTTATTTGTGTTTTAAAGCAAATCGTAATGGTGATTCTTAAAATACCTAAGATGTGAAAAATTAGCTTTGGAATGGAGCTGTTTATAATAATTCGTTCCTATCCTGACTTCTTAAAATTCGAGAATGGGTTAAATAAACTTTTTCATCGATTACGTCACAGTAGCTTTCGCCTCGTTTTGAAGTTGAATAATCATGATGTTTGTATCATTTTCAACAGGGAATCATTTGCAAATGGTTTAGGAAGTTCTTTTATCGTGGTTAGATATATAACTTATCGGGAAAAATTAAGTCGGGAAAATTTTTAATCTCTTTTTCCCGATTATTGAGATCGTCGCCTTTGTTTTGCAACAATGCTTGGATTGGTGCCAGCGATTTGACGTTTGCCGTTTTTAAAATAATTCAGCGCTTACTTCTTAGCTTGGTTGTTGGCATCTTCTGCAAGGAATTTCTGTGTAACGCAAGTTTCTCTGCCCTTGTAAACAAAATGTTGATTTATTCATTTATTCGCTTTTCAGTTCCTTTGAGGTACTGTAATAAGCGAAGGTCTTATTAAGGCGGCTCTAGTGCAATAAAGGCACCTGTTTGCGCTACGGAAATTGTACTGACAGAAATCATTCAACTGACAAGTAGGCTAGAGTGATTCCTGTACTACATAATTGAGTCATAAGCAAAAAGGAATAATTCACACTGTATGAATGTTAGCCTCTGATCTTGATTGCAAACGAGGCTTATAACACTCAATGCATTTGTTTTAGCACCACGTGATCAAATATCGAACCAACGCTCTTGATTAAAAACGAAGCGTACGAATATCCATTATAACTGACGATATCAAATACAGTCAGATAGAAATATTGCAGGCACGTAAATTCTGACTCCCCTTAAAAATGACTCCCAAGTCGCTATAAACTAGTGTAAAGTAACTCCCAGTCATTATTAACTGGTAAATATGGACTCCCAGTTATTTTAACCTGAAACTAAGACTCCCTAGAGTTATTATTTCCTAGGAAAAACTCCCCCAGTGGATTCTGACCCCTTTCGGATCAAAAAAGGAAAAATATAATGTTTTATGAATCAAGTCATACTTTTTGAATCTTTAAAGAATGAAAAAAAAGTGAACAAAGCTATGTAAAAATTATAAAAGAATATTTTCATGGTCCTAAATGTTTTGAAAGCTTGAAAATAAAAATAAAGATTAAAATCACGCTAAACATGTCAAAGGACAATTATTTGGCTGTAAAAGTTTCGGTTCTTAAAAAATGTTCAACACTCCAAATATGGACATGCTACAGTTTCGAAGCAAATAAAAGAATTCAAAAGAATATTTTCTATGGTTTTAAATTTTTCAAAGCTTGGTGCGCCATCTTTCATCGCAAATATTCTATCCAACTTCCCTAACAAGAGATGTTGTCTTTCTCTCCAAAGAACAATCGAATGTTTCGAATTAAACTGCAATGACTTCATTAGGGAGTTCTTATCCTCTAGTTAATAATAACTCCCTCCCTTTAAGACCGATTAGGGGAGTCTTTTTTAACTATGGGGAGTCATTATTTTCTAGTTTATTATGACTCTAGGGAGTTAGTTTTCTCTGGTTTGTAATTACTGGGGGAGTAACTATTTTCAGGGAGTCAAAATAATCTGCTACACTGAGACCAAAAAATGTGTCTATAAGGAAGTGTCCATTAGGTAGAGGCTTGGAGTTCAAGGAGGAAAAGATCCCTTCTGCTATCAGGAGGTGTCCGCTAGAGGTTAGAGGTTTCGCTGTATTTACATAACCGAAGGATGGTTACTTTCGCAGAAACTGGTTGTCCGTTGTAGATCCTAGTAAAACAAGATGATCATGTAAAATACTTTCGATCAATTACTATAATGCGTGATCAATCAACAACGAGCACGATACAGTGATTCTTTGTAGCAATGGCATCACGTGGGAAGTTACCAAACTTTCTATTGGTGTTTCGCATAGTTCAAACTTTGTCAGAATTTTTAGATCAGAGTATATTAGTGTAAAACATGATAATATAATCTGGATGAAACGATCTTTATCTTTAGGACTTTATGCACCCAACACATTTGTTCTTCATTTGACGTTAGCAGTAAGCTAAGAGAATGGTTATCCTTCAACCAACTTATTATAAAAACGTATACTGTCCATTTTTTCTCTGATCTTTTCAATGCGCTATTTTTATCGGGTACTTTCACGTGACAAATTGCAACCAATAGTTCAATTAATTTACCATCATGTGATCAAACGGAATACATAACAAAGAATTAAACTGTTCAAGTAAATAATACCTACGATCTATTTTCCCTACGATGACCCTTAAGGCTCTTGTCTGCAATTTTTTGTGTAAGCAAAAAAGTACCCAGCGAAGCGAGATGGTTTGCAGCTGGAGCTCATTTAGTAAATGGTATATATAGTATAGTATTACGTATGCTGACCAAATGGACTTTTTACCATTCATGATCAAAATTTACAAACATTTCCAATTGAGGTTTACAAATTTCTCAATGGGTTATCTCCCAAAGGGGTTTTCAATAATTGACAAGAAGTTCCATATAATACCAGAAATCACTTCGAAATGGGACTGAAACCGTAAGCTACCTAGTACCCAAAATCGAGCAAAGCGTTCCTTACGAAATAAAACACTCTCACTTCTTATTCCTCTTTAAAAGAAAATAAAAGAATGGCAACCTTCAATGTACATGGTGGTTATGTAAAACATATCTTAAACATTTTTATTATTTTCATTTTTTTAATACTTTTAGCTATTGGTTCAATTATATAATATTATTTTTAGTTGACTTTCTTTTGTCAACTATACATAAATCGAATTAAAAATGTTTCAAAGATTTTGCTGACGTCATGCATGACGTCACAGTTCTAAACTTCCCCCAAATTTTCCTACATGCGTTGTGGCTAATTTGAACCCTAAGGGACGTCAATTATAATCATTCGTTACCGAGATATTTGACTATAAATGCAACGTTCTTTTTAGGTAGACTCCACGCACCACCTGATGCCTTTCGTCTACCGTAAAAAAGACTTTTTTTCACACCTCAACAAAAATTTGAAAACTTTTGGAACTATGACGTGATGTGACCCATGACGTCTGTAAAATCTTTGATCAACGATATCTCAGTAATGGTTTGTCGCAAATATAGATGCCATACATTTTTTTGATTACCTTCTCGAGCTCTAACACATAGTACCACTTTCTAATTCATATTAAGAGATTTTATTTTTTCAGAAGTAATAATCGGTAGTAGTAATTGTTATATATGTCGGATACCGGCAAATTGGCGGCCAGGACAGACCACGCGAGACATATTATAAGTAGACGAAGAAACTGAAGTAACAGAAATACATATAGTTATTCTGTTCCCCATCCTCGTAATAAATACTTGGCGACGAGATAAAAAAACCCAAAAACACTTTGATCATCTTAACGAAGATATCATCTATGTTTCTGTTATTATTGTGTTCGTTGGTCACTACTTTAACAGAACAACAAGTTATATATTACTTATAGTTACGTATATTCTCTGTAAGTATGATGGCTTCTTCCTTGCTTGGTAGCATTGAGTCGTTCGACCCCAAGTCGTCAGAAAGCAACTTGAAAGAGTACGATGAACGTTTAGAAATGTATTTTCTAGCAAATAAAATTGATGATTAGAAATAAGTTGTGTAAATAACTGTGATCGGTTCAGAGACTAATGGATTAATCCGAAATCTGTTAGCACCCCAAAAACCAGCCAATACCCCGATTAAAGAACTTATCGAAATATTAGACAAACATCTCAACCCTTATTACAAGTGCGGAGCGGTTTAAGTTCTTCCAAAGTATTCAACCAAAGCAGAATTATCGCAAAACAACAACAAAAAACTAGGCAAAAGGAAGGATTTTCAAGCCAAGAACAGAGTCAAAATACCAAAGACCAGGAACATTCCTTTCGCCTTGCCGGATAGTGTAATCAATGAACTTAACCAACTTGAAAATAAAGGAATTCTGAGACCTATGTCATATTCAGAATTGGCTAGACCAACGCATGTTTTGAGTGTCGGTGGGAATCGTCCTAGCAAAGAAAATAATTTATTTAAAAAAAATTAAAAAAACTATGTTATTCGAGATGTATAATACCGAATATATAAAAAAAAACATTTTAAGGATCTTTTTGTCACGTAATCTGTTGATTGAATTGTGTTTTTATAAACTCAGAATCCAACTACTTAACACAAGTCAACTTTGACCCATCCATGCCGTTGCAGTTTTCAGTCGTTTTAAGAGGAAATTTTGGGCACGTGACAAGATCTTCATCACATGATTTTCGAAGCTTCCGGTGGTTTTACGACCGCACGTAAGTCCAAGCCGGGCAGCTCACTCTGGAGAAAATGGCATCCGGCAGCCGAAAGGACGGGATTGATTTTTTTTCTCCGTGGTGGATTCAACTCGTCTCAGCTCATCTCTTGGTGGTTCCAGTTCGTATCAAATCGTATCAGATCATCTCAGCTCGGTTCAGATCGTCTCAGGTGGTTCCGTTGTTTAGTCAGTACGCTAGACCAATCGTAGTTGTTCCGAAACCAGACGGACACATTCGTATTTGTGCCGACTATAAAAACACGAAATATCATCATATGCAAGCAGATCACTACCCATTCCCTACAGCAAAATAAGACTTACGTACCGCGTACTTACGTCAATACCTAGTCATTAATACTATTAAAGGGTTGAAAGAATTCATGAGAATGCCCTATGGGGTAATTCTAGCCTGTGCAATCTTCCAGAGGAAACTAGAGCAAGAACTAACAAATCGGAGAAGCCACACAAACCGAGCGAATTCTCAAACAAGTACATCATTTCTGCCAACAAGACTCTTGCCCAACGAAAGAAAACGTTATACCGGAACTAAAACCATATTTTAATCGTCGAGATGAACTTTCAATAGAGAGCGGGGTAATATTATATGTTTTACGTGTGGTAATCCCGACAAAATATCGGCAGCATGTAATGAATGAACTACATAGCGCACACCCAGGGATAGTAAGGATGAAGAGAATTTACGTTTGGTTCGCTAGTATCGACAAACAAATCGAGCAAGAATTACGGAACTGTTCTCAAAGTGCAGAAATCAAACGCAACGCTATCAAAGCGCATATTCACCCCTGGAACTGACCGTCCAATCCATTTGACCGGGCACACATCGACTTCTTCAGACCGTTTCGTGGTATGGAATTTTTAGTTCTTGTGGACAGTCAGTAAGTGGATGGAAGTAGGGATCATGAGAAGCACCATCGCACAGCAAACCATTGCAACACTACACAAATGGTTCGCTCAATTTCTGAAGGAAAAGAAGCAAAATACGTTAAAAAAAACACAATAACAATAGCAAAAAATTAAAGCATTTCATCTTTTCCTCAGAACCTCACTGTTTTTGTTTTTCATGTGTGTGAAATAGCTTTTTTGAAAACCTCGCGAAGAGGCATTCATAAAGAAAATCTTTCTTGGAATAAGACTCAATTAAAACTTAGAAAAAAATTTAATAATTATAACTTGCTTAATAAAACCATAACTTTTAGGCACAGAATTTCCAAGATGAAATCATGAAAAAGCGTCAACAGTTCACTTCAGAAGGTATGTATATATGGGTATGTATATATGTGTATTCTGATATATTTTGAAGGATTTAGTATCATTGTTACTCATATAGACCTTTTTATAAATGACGTCCCTTTCGTTCTGTACAGCCTTCGTCTCGTTTCAAACCAATACAATAATGGCGGTGTTCACTCTATTAGTTTCTTGCTTTCTTTACTGTTATATTCTACAATTGAAACCTCGCCGATTTATTACTTTCAAATAGATATCTATGCGATTATAAAGAATGGAAAAAAAATAGCCAACTTGAAATTGGCCATGGCATTTGAAACGAAATTAAGAAAGGAATCAAACATTCTTAGAGTTGTGGTTGAAGAAAACCAATGTAATTCTGGAATGTAAATTTTTTGATATTGATACCAATTATAATGGTATGACAGCATTGATGATTAAAAATAAAAAAGAAATTTGCATTCTGGATACCACACAAATTGCTCGATAACCAATGGCAATAACTGACGTGATTTGAGGTCCAAATTGGCCAAGAGGCATGTGACAAAATTTTCAGTAACGTCAGAACATCTTTGATCAACGATATCTCGGCAACCGTTCTTCGTAAACATGTTATCAGATACTTTCTTTTGATCAGTTTTTCGAGCTCTACAGCATGGTATTACTTTCTGACCGTTATTCTTTCATTTTAATGTTCGTGAAATGAAACACAGATAATTCATTCAGTAAATTGTCGTTCCATTTCGGCCTCTTTTTCCCCCCTGATTCACAAGTTTTGTATATTTGGTTTGTCAATTATAGTTTTTGCTTACGAAAAGGAGTTATGATAAGGAGTTTTCTCCTCTGTATTTTTCTCTTTCATGAATTTATTTCCTGGGCAAGTATGACAACTATTGATAATTTTTTTTGTCAACATGTTATATCGCCATAAAGTGTTTTTTTCCGGATTTTGCTGTCTCTCCCTTTTAATAAAATCAACCCTGAAAGAACCTTGGAATTTATGGCTGGTTTTTATTTAAGCTTGGTTTCCAATAACTGAAAATTGTCTTGCGACTATCGCATAACAGTCTTAGGACACATTCGAAACCTATTGTTGCGTGATTATTCAGCAAGAGATGAACGACAAGAGTCGTACAGATAGAAAAAAAATTATTTCTGTGACTGTCGTGCGACAATCGGCAACACATTTTTAAAATTATTCAACAAAATAGTCACCCAAAACGAAATTATGGCGGCTGTATCTGTCATAGAACCGATTTCCAAAAAGTCTTGAATGCTTGAAGTGCTGCGAGCAACCATATTTTCACAGTTTAAAGACGAAAAAGCATTTGCATTATTGAAAACAAAGTGTTGTGCGACAAGTAGTCGCAAGATGGTCGTGCAACACAGAAAGCACGATAATCGCAAAACAAATTTCAGTTATTGGAAACCAAGCTTTAGCTGCATTTTCGGCTGTAGCTAAACAAAACTCAAGGTAGTGACTCCACAGGGTTTTGTTACGGTCAAAGAATAATTGTCTCTTTGGTGGTGGGAGGCCAGACCGAGACAGTAACCGAGACAGAGAAATAGTAGTGTTTGTCGTTGCCATCAAAAAGAGAACTCTCTACCATAAAAACATCTTGCAGGAGATAATATTCGATAACTCTACTAAAAGTACGTTTTTGTCTAAATAACGTCAAACCATATTAATGAACCATTGGGAAAAGTACTGGAATGATTCGAAATAACGCTATAGATATCTTAGCCAACCCTCTCGAATAAGTACTCAGGTAAACTCTCATAGTTCAATAAATATTTTGAAGTAAATGCATAATTTGATAGGTCTTCCTCGAATTTTGTTTTGAAACGCTGCTTAATGGCCTAGTCAACAAGTGTTGTTTCGTTGTCACTATCCTACTAGCTTTCACCTGATCCACTGGAATAATATGTGACTAAATTATGCGCTAACTACAGTTATAGGTAGTTCAAGTGGAAAATACTGTCCGTAGATGTTTCCTGTGGTCGTATTTATACACAGATTTCTCTTATTACGCGCCTCGTTTTGATTTTAGAAGATAATAAACCAGTAAGAGAATTGAGCTCGAGTAAGTCGGGAAATGTTTATAGGAGCTTCACAATGGACCAGAGAATTAGGAAGCATCAGATTTTTCTAATATGTCATAACAAAACATAATATTGTCCGGCTAATGATGGTCAAATTGTTACGGATGTTATGCTTCAGATCAATTCTTTCATGTCATTATAAAAATAGACAAATGACAATTAACTTTTTACTCTTCAATAATTTTTTGAGATAAGCTCTATCATAGACCTATCGAAGATACTTGATATTCGAGCGGATATGCCTGTTCAATACATTCTTTGCAATCAGCCTTATTAGATTAAGATAATTGATTTTTTTCCGCATTTCTGCATTTTATCCACCATTCATTTCAATTTATATCGAGTCTGTTCCTTATCGTCAGTTGATAGAGCAAGTGTTTCCCGAACAACTTTTCATCTGTCACAACAACTTTTCATCTGTCACAAAAACTTTTCATTTGTCACAACAACTTTTCATTTGTCACAACAACTATTCATTTGTCACAACAACTTATTTTCCACAACAACTTTTCATCTCCACAATTCGTACAAATTCTTGATTTACTTTCAGATGTTTAGATTACACATAATATTTTTGGTTCTTCAAGTCATGTTTGAATTTTTATTCAACTCGCCGTGCACCAAACCAATTTGACTGCACCAAAACACCTACTTTCAGTCAGGATCAGTCAGGATCAGTGGGATCTTCGTCTCATGCATAAATAAATTTCTCACTCTGCTACTTTTTGACCAACGATGACATTAGTTTGTCCATCGTCCATCTTGAATTCAATTTTTTAGAGAGAATTAAACCGATAAGCCGATTTTATAACAACCAGACTAAAACACTTTTGTTGTCCCTCCTTTTTGTGAACATTTATTCTTGACGCTTTTATGTTTGGTTTTGGAGGTTGTGACGTCAGAGATTAAATTTGCTATCCTCGTTAAATTTCAAGGCCGTACCTTAAAGTAAGTTGTTAATATCGGCTTCCAGACCATAGAATTTTCTAATGACTATGTCTAAAATGATGGACATTGTTTGATTTTAAGCCAAAATATCTTTTACTTTCTGAACATCATGGTGTCATTAAAACATGGAACGAAAACTAAAAACTGCTATGATTTGCCAAACATTTCTAGGTTTATTGGTAATATTAGATCACGTGAAAATTCATTTGAGTCTCTACGAGTTTTTCCAGCGAATTGGTTTTCGTGTGCCGTAATATTAGTTAGTCATATGATGTTCTTGTGATGGCAATTATAAGATGATCGATGAACCGTGTAATAACCGAAAGAATGGTTCAGATAATAATTACATGGAAATCTCATTTTATAAGATCTTTTTAATGAATGGACTTTGATTATCTGCTTTAATAATTATATCTCTGGTCTAACCTATACCAATTACAGTAAATCAAGTTGGAAAATTTGAAATTGCAAGAAATCGTCTGCTATTTCGATGTGTTGATCAAAATTGTTTTAAACATGATTGAATCAATGAATCAGGTTTGCATTTTTGTTTCTGGTATATAACTAAATCTGTGAGTTAAACAAAATAACTTCGAAGGGGGATATCTTGGACGTATGATAAGAAAATCTATACATAAAGAGCGTTCTCGGTTAACAAAGGCGGTTTGAAATATTCTTCTTCCGGTAGATTTGCCGGTGTTTTCCCGGCATCTTTCTAAGTTTCGAATTTTTCGCAAAAGATGTATCAAGTTAAATACTACATAACTCATAAAATTCGCTGTCATTAAAGTGAAGTTCTGTGAAGTACTAATGAAAGTCGAAGATTTAATATGCAATTCACATTTCTTCTAATTTCTTTGATTTATCACAATGGGTGAAAAATCTTCGTATAAACCCACCCATGTAAACCAAAATTCCAGTGAAATGCGAGGCACGCTTTATATCAAAAGAATGCCGACATAAAAGAGATCGCTAATTATTTGCGTAAATTGAATTAAGTTCGACAAGAATCTCACTGCATAAAACGAAATGTTCAACAATATCATTAAATCCGGCAATTTTTGCCCAACTTGCAAAAGTGCGACAGAAGTTAGGCATGTACAGGCGTACAGGTGCATAAGTTAAGGTCAGTTTTGCTTAAATTTTAGTATAATTTCAGAAATATTAACTCAAAACTTTTTTTTCTCGAAATGTAGTTACTTGTAGAAATACAAATAAGTAAGCTTTATTTATTTATTTAATATATTTCATAATTATTACTATTTGTACAATAAAATCAGTCCGGTTCGCAACCATTGAACAAAGTCAAAAAAGAAGGGTAAAATCTGAAGCTACAAATGAACATATATATATTTGAAGTATATATATAATAAAATAATCATTTAAAATCGCAGGAATAAAATAAAATTTTGAAAATATTTACTCTAAAATATATATACTACGTAGTTTTGTTGAATAATTTCATTAGAAAATTTGGTGTTTATTGATAAGTTGCATAATGTTGTACAGTGGAATCTGTCTAAAGCGGACACCGTTGGTGCGAAAGAAAGTGTCCGCTTTAGACAGATGTCCGCTTTATAGAGAGTTTTCCTAAAACTGATTTTTATGGTCCAAATTTACCAAAAGCTGTATTTTTATCTCGTGTATGGTTCACTTCGTTCTCAGGCTATAAAACAACAACAACAACTGAACAAAAACAGGCACTTTAAATACAGCTAAGAGAACAAATATCTAACATGAAAAGTATTTTACAATAATCCTACTGAGATGTAAATATATAATACTTGAAATTGTAAACAAAAAAGTTGAAAAATGTACAAATTGATGGAAGATATATTGTGTTACTTTATGTCCGCTTCATGCCGAGATTTTTTATGGGAAACCTTCATTTGGTGCAAAAAAAGTGTCCGCTTTAGTACTGTCCGCTTTATAACTGTCCGCTTTATAGAGATTTTTTTAAGAGAATTTGACCGTAAATCATTCCGTTCCACGAGATTGCGTCCGCTTTAAACAGATGTCCGCTTTATACCGTGTCCTCTTTAGACAGATTCCACTGTATTTTGTTTTTAATTATCTTGAGAACCGAGATTCTCAACAATTGTCCACTTGCATCTTTTATAAGGAAATTGAGACAATCTGCTTGTTCATTTTGCATGATGGTTCCTTTAAATGCTGACTCACACCCCAATGGCAGAGCCTAAAAGCAGTGGTGGTAGATAACATATAATAGTAATAATTATTATTGAGAAGATAAATGTCTCAAACATCATTTGTGGGTGGTTGTTGGGTGGGTGGGTGGTATGATATGAAAACAAAAGAAGCCGCATCAAAATGAGTAAAAATCTTTAAAATTGAAGGTTAAGATGTTTTTAGCAATAGATAAAAATTGAAAACCTCTTTTAAAAAAAATAATTGATACGTTATTTTAGAATGAGTAGTGCTGATTATGATGATGTAAATTATAAAGAGATTTAACAAAAACTTTTGATAAAGGAACTCCAGGAGGGTAATATTTTTTGCATAATAAATAATTTCTTAAAAAATTTATTGGATGAAAGTACTTTTCTTTAGCTTTTCAAAGATATACCATCATAAATCATATTATGAAATGTAAAAAAGTGGGAAAAAAAATCCAAATTTTAACTGTATGTAACTCGGAAAAAAAACACAAATAAAGTTCAAGCCTTTTCTTGAGATGATGGTGCCTAAAACCCAGTTTACTTCCGTGTGGAACAACTCAAATAATTCGTTCCACAGATCTTACGGAAGCTATGCTACTTGTAGTTTCAGCTTCCTTCCCTCTTCCTTTTCCCTTTACTAAAAATATAATCAGTACAAGTATGCATGTATCGAATTGACTATACTACGCGAAAGTATTTGTTTGTAAACATTGCGAGAGGTCTACCAACATGGCGCAATTTTGAAGGTACAATGCATTGTGGTCTGCTTCGGAAAAACCTCTATAGTCTCTATTTCTTCTGTAGCTAACAGCCATTATCTTGGTTTGTAAATGTAAACAAGTATGTTGTAAAAACCAGAAATATCAGATTTCCAATGTCGATACTTCTTTCAAATAATAAACAAAAGATATAATAACAAACATGGCTTGATTCTAGCAAGATATTCTCTGTTTTTAAAAACATCAACATTTATTAAATGTTAGAAAGTCACTAACACGGACACGGGCCTTAGCGGTCGCACTTGAAGGTCCACTACACCATCGCTACATTTCGAGAAAAACGTCGAAACTGACGACTTATGGCGAGCTTACTTGTCATCGGCAGAGAATGGGCAAATGGCCGTAATACTTTGGTTTCAACAGAGTTCAGTCTTCTCCCGACTCCTCCTCAGACATCTATCTAGGTTTCACAAATGACATCCAGATCTTACTTAGTTTTATTGTTTTTAGTTGCAGTCATCACACAACAGTCACAAGACAGTTAAAACTGTGTTATCTTATATATGCGGCTTGTCAGTTATTGGTCTGATTGGAGTAACATACTATCTCCTTCAACATTTTTTCTTTTCTTGTACCAACCCTGAGCATTTTACCTATTCGTTGATTTTCGCAATTGCACCTGGTGCGATCTTCTACTGTCTTGGTATCCTACATATCAACCAATCAATTGAAATATGTGGAATATTAAACACAGATCATCATGACAGAAAACGTTTGACGTTGGGTCGGGTATTAAGCTGGAGAGGAAAATCTCTTATTTGTGGTATTTTCTGCAGGTATCTTTATGCATTGGTGTTACCGTTGATTTGGTTCACAATATTGTTTATCGATGCCAAGGTGCCCGCTTGTGTTTATCATGGCCCGGATGAGAAGAGTGATGTGACCGGTACCATTCGCCACTCACGAATTGTTGGATTCTCTTTAGCCTGTGTACCAATTGTTTTGTTTACATTTATCCGAACAATTCAGAGGTGCTTTCAATCACGTAAGTTATCATATAATTAAACACCTTAGACACCTATTTCATTTCGCAAATTTTAAAAGAAGTTCTGCTCAAGTCCTTTATAAAAATATTATCATGAAGAAAGTAACAACACATGCCTTGTTTTCATGTAAAACAGAAAACTCTAAAATTTTATTACTGCCCAATTTATTTATGAAAATGGTCTATACATCCCCCTTTCGCTCTTGATAATTGCATTTGAGCATAAAGCATAGAAGCTTCCATCGATTGCTGTTGTTAAAATAAATATGGTTCCTAAAATGAGCACATTAATTTCTAATTTTTTTATTATCTTTCTAGATCCTAGTGAAATAATCAATCTAGAGTCCTTTGGTAAACACGAAGCTGACCATGCCAGAAAATATTTCGAAAGCCTCATGTTAGAGCGTGCCGAAGAAAATGGTAAACATAAAGTGCGCATGCTCGTAAACAGTGTCGAAACATTTAATCCCAAAGAGTTTGAGAACGAAACTTATCGCAAAATGAATTACACAGACATGATAACTGTACGTGACCGATTAATTGAAGCCTATCCTATTCTCGGGAATACGGAAGACAGATATGTGAGTCGCGAAGCTGTCAAGGTATTCAGGAATGAGACGGAGATTTTCAAGAATCTTGTCAGAGATGGAAGCACGTCAATGCCGTTAATGCACAATAAGAAAGAGGCAAATCTAAAAAAATACAGATCTGTAAATTTCGCGGAAGAAAATGAACGAACAAAGTTGATAGCTGATCGGAAAGTATAAAATGATAGATTTCACCAGCTTCCTTGCATTTCTTGTTTTTCCCTACAATCTCAGGACGAAATATTATTCAATCACCACTTGGTTCAAAGACACATTGAGCGTTTATTAATTATTTTTTATTTACTTATTTACTTAAAGTCCTTAATGTAAAAGATAATTCAAAACTTGCACCTAATGCACAACACATTCTTTTTCTCTTTTATACCCAACATATTGAAACCTGCATAGAAGTCTACTTCAAAAAACCAAAAGGAACGTTCACAAGCTTCTCCTTAGACGGAATATTTCACGCAGAGCTGGTTTTTCGCATGAAATTCACGTTCAGGTTGGGGCAAATTTTCTAACAAAATATTTTAGCCAATCAGACTGCAAGAATTCCGACTGCGCAAAATATTCCGCATTCGATTCACAAATTTAAGAAGCCTTCGATCTTGCAACCACCAATGTTATCGACCTTTTCATTAAAGGCATACCGAACTACCCATGTGTCCCACGAAATTAAAATTTAAGCGAGAGAATATACAAACAGAAAGTAATGACCTGTTTTCACCATAACTTTAGTATTTAAGTGTAAATTTTTTTCTATAACATTACAATAATGTTAATATTATACAATAAAGGCTGTCATGTCTAACCATTTAGCAGATAAATATAATTTTCAAGAGAAAGTTCTGGCAAAAGTTTACCGGAGTGTCTGTGATGATTGCTAAAAAAAGATAGATAGAACCAAAAAAAGTTTTGAAGAATTACATATAACAAAACTAAAAATATTAAAACTTTCATTTTTATTATCTTCGTTGCACGAAACTGTGTCTGTGCATCGAATATTGCCACCAAAAGTTGATCACGATTCTTCTTTTTCTCTCCATGTTGTTGTTTTTTGCTTTGAAAACGATGAAGAATTGTCAGAACAATATATACAGACCAGCTAACTTTCCACAGTCGGTAAATTAATGGAGGTGCCAGTAATAAATTTATGTTCAAAATAATAAAAATAAAAAAAATTCTCGGTCGCATAATTCAAAAGCATGTAAACAGCGGTGACTTGCCCTGAGTCATCGAACTCAAAATAAGTGATACCCTGGGTAGTTCGGTATGCCGAGTAAACGAGGTTATGTCTTCACAGAACATCTTTTACATGCTTGTCACATTTGTTCCATTGGAAAACAGACGCTAATTTCTTGGTCCTGGCCGGTCTTAACCTCGTAGAAAGGATGATTTTGGTGAATATTAAATAAAAATAGTTTCTCACTACCAAAAACTTGAATAATTTGATACTGATAAAAAAAATTCGTTATTTCTTACGAATGATCTTTTAAAGAATAATCGCTCGTTATCTCGAACTTTTGGATGAATTTTACGATTATTTTTACTTTTAGAAAAATAATATTATTGTTATTATCAGGACACGTTTTTTCACGGAGAAAGAAAGTTGCACTCCGCATTAAAAATCCACATAAAAAAAACTAGCAAAACTGCATTTTGCTGTGTTACACGCGTTGGACACTGGTGGGACTTTTGTAAGACGGAAAATCGTGCTATTTTCAAACTGTATTAATCGTTATGGATCTGTGTTGCATTTAGCACACTCGATAAAACTTAATAAGAGGTGCTTGTAATACATTGGTATGGTGTAGTTCAAATCCCTGACTTTAAGCTTGGTTTGCATTTTTTTGTTAGCACCGTGAAATATGTGGGAAGGACGACACCTCCTCAGGGTCATCGTAGGAATGTTTAATATATTATAATATTGGGTAAACTAAAAAAGATGTGCAATCTTTAACTTGGAATTGTTTTCTTCTTTATCTTTAAATAATTTTCTCGCAAAACATACGAAAGCCCAGAAAGACGTTACAAGGCTACAAACCAACTAAAATGACGGTGCACTATTTATTTATTTATTTATTTATTTATTTATTTATTTATTTATTTATTTATTTATTTATTTATTTATTTATTTATTTATTTATTTATTTATTTATTTATTTATTTATTTATTTATTTATTTATTTATTTATTTATTTATTTATTTATTTATTTATTTATTTATTTATTTATTTATTTATTTATTTATTTATTTATTTATTTATTTATTTATTTATTTATTTATTTATTTATTTATTTATTTATTTATTTATTTATTTATTTATTTACCCAGGATAGCCTCTTCAGTTTTTGATTGAACTGTTATCGATGAAGGTTCTGCGTAGGAGGTACTTGAGCATTTAAAACCTCCATTTGGGCTAAAGAAACCACATGTCTGCTTCAACTGTTCAACTAGACAACCCCCTTTGCTAAGTGCTAAGCTAAGTCGATTGATTCACAGAGTTATAGTCGCTGGCATGAGTTAGACTTGAATCCTGACATCCCACAATGGAGGCGAGCTCTCTACCACGAGGTCACTAGGCCTTATACCAGGAGGTGTAAACTGTCATGTCAGATAAGTAAATTCTTTTGCACAAGTCCAAATTATACTAAAGTTCTCATGACAGGATTACAGCCAATCTTTGTATTTTCTTTATTGTCTTTGAATGTGTTCAATACATGAACGTCCCTCATTAATTGATAAATGAAACAAATGACTTACAACAAGACATACAATTAATTTGGGACATCAAGACACAAAGAATTTTCTCAACCTTAAAAGCTTTCATAATTTCATAATTGAATAAGCATTATATGGAATGGGTGTAAATTGCACTAGCCTTAATTAAATGACAAGAAAATTGGCTTTGTTCTAATGTGTTCAAGAGAACAATTTTGAAAAGCAAAAACATACTTACTATTAAATCTTTCGCCTCATTTTATTCCAGTTGTTAACAGCTGCTTCAGGACATATTAATTCTGGCTCTGCAAGAACAGTTACGCATCTAATCACGTTTGTCGTTGTTGGATTGATGCAGGATATAGTATTTCAAAATTTCATATTTAAGTGTCCTCATCATGGAATGTATCGTATGCACTCCATCGTCTTGATCGCGGCTCCTGCCCTGATACTTTACTCCCTATGCCTGCTTCACTTATCAAAACCAAATAATCAGCACGCTGTGAGAGTGCTCAAAGCATGTTTTAATAAACGTTTGAGAAAGATGTCATCGAAGAAAAAGAAATCCTTTCTTTTTGTCAAGTTTACAGAATGTCTTGCAACACCAATGATCTCGTTACTTCGAAATGGACTGTACGTATGCGAAAAGATCGTCGCAAAAGAAACGTACGGGAATAACGCGTTTATGACGCGATAAGATTAGAATCACAAATGCTCGGTATCATTACATTTACCGCTTGGTGTTGCTAGCAACGATTCTTTATAGGTTTCAAAAAATGTCTTAATTATGGTAGATATTTTATTGAAATATAGTTTACACACTTTTTTTTATAAGAATGCTTTAAATTTTCCTAAGCATTCATGTTCTTAGACATTTTTCGATTCCGATGCTAATTATATTCTTAAATTGTTCTAAAGTGATAACTACGAACATTTGTTATGTCACATTACGCCATAATTGTTTCCCGGGTAAGAAGGTTGAGACGTCTTAATGACTTCATTCAAAATGGTAATTTCCTGCAGGGTTGACATCTTGAAACTTGAGCAGGAGGTTTGTTGCTGCGCAGTACATGTAACTCTGATATTCTCAGGGAAGAGTGTGCCAGCTGTTTGATAATAAAAAGCGTGTCAGAGTTGATTACAAAGTGTGTCAGGTATTACAAAGTATTACAACATCTTTAAGGCTTGAAAAACTAGAGCTGACCTCAACCCCTCTCCCCAATCACACACGCGATAAGAACCCCGTAAGGTGGTGAGAATCAGTTCGTTGTGTCAAAAGATTGTCAAATCGAGAGATTTTAAGAGGTTTTGTTAAGGTTACGAGTACATGGTATATTGTAACAAGATTTCATTACATTGCGGTATTTTTTTCTTTTTTTGCAGATATTAGTAATTTTCAAGATTTGGAAAACTTTACTATACACGAAGCCGACAATGCGCGGGAATATTTTGAAGAGCTCATGTACAAAAGAGCTGAAGAAAACACAAAGGAAAAAGTGTGAACAAGTAAGATCTTATGAAAACACATGAAAACCAAAAATATGGCAAGATGTCTTATGAAGATATAAAATGTACGTGACCGACTTATAGATGCATATCCAGTTCTAGAAAATAATCGAGACGAGAACACAAGTCGTAAAGCTATCAGAGGATACCACGCTGAGACTGAATACTTTAATAATCTGGTCAGACACGGAAAACTGCATTTTCATTATCCTAGAAACGACGTCATAATGGTACAACTTTCCGACGGAAACATAAAATACGACAAACTGATCGTCAACGAGAGATCTGCACTTATATCCAATACACAATTGTGACATTTGGATGAAGTAGCAAAAGGTATGTACCAGTCGTCAATCTGGCGGACGTCACGACATCCATAATGGCGACATGAACATAAAGTAAACCCACTATTTGAATTAGGAATCATTCGTAAAATGCAACGATAATACTGACTCTGGATTTTATTAGTAGAAAATATTGTGAGAAAAGTTTTAGAACGTTCAATCGCTTCGTTTGTACTGATTGTTTCTAACTAGGTAGAAGAAGAGTGAAAAGAGACAAAATTGAGGAAACATATTTCTCTGTGAGAAATGTAAAAGCATCCAAAGTTTTGAATTTTTATTCCGTTCGGGTTACCCAGCTTTTGAATTTTTATTCCGTTCGGGTTATCCAGCTTTTGAATTTTTATTCCGTTCGGGTTACCCAGTTTTTAAATTTTTATTCCGTTCGGGTTACCCAGCTTTTGAATTTTTATTCCGTTCGGGTTACCCAGCTTTTGAATTTTTATTCCGTTCGGGTTATCCAGCTTTTGAATTTTTATTCCGTTCGGGTTACCCAGCTTTGCCGAGAAAATCACCTAATACCTAGTTAGTTGCTAGTTGGCAAGCCGAATATAGTCAGTGTTCAAATCCTGGTCGAGTAATACCAGCGACTAGAACAGTGTGAATCGAGCAACTTTAGAGCGAGACTGATGTATGAAGCACATATACAGCGTCCAAAGCACAAATGGGGACCTCCTACACAGGGCCCTCATTGATAACAGTTCTATCAGAACTGAAGAGGCTATCCTGGGTAAACATTAATAAATCAATTAATTATTTAATTATTTAATAAAACATGTTGTTGAGATCTGTTGCTTTTATTTTTATTTTTAGCTCTGTTTCCCTCATATGAACACAGCTTTCCATACCTGGAATTCTTAGGATTGCAACTTTGTTGCTCTGTTATTGTTGTTGTTGTTGTTGTTGTTGTTGTTGTTGTTGTTGCTGTTGCTGTTGTTGTTGTTGTTGTTGTTGTTGTTGTTCCTGTAGTGTTATAGTATCTTGTAGTTTTGTTTTTTATTTTATGAAGAAGTTGCAAAAAGCAACTGAAAAAAGTAAATGTAGTGTTCAATTTCGGAAAAAAGGTTAAAAATAATTCATAACTCAAGATTAATCCTCAAGAAGCTTTAAGAATTACCGTGAAATACTTAGTGCGATAAAATAAAGCAATAATTTGGTGAGAATGGATTTGGTGAAAAGTATTTTGTTTAGCGCCTCAAATAAACATTCATCTGTAGAAATTATCTTGTTTGGTAATGAGAGACGCATTCAATTGCAGTATATGTCTTTCTGGCTACATTCAAAAGGAGGCATGGAATTCGTGATAAAGACATTGATCAGTAACCAATTTTGATGAAATTTTCCGTTAAATAATTTACTGAAAAAACAATCGATCAGCATTTTCAAGCTAATGTTACATTATTTCCCATCTTCGTTTTCCGTCTTATCTGTCTTATCTTATCAATTATAGCAGCAGTTAATAACAATCCATCTTCACTGTCCAAATCCATTGTCATAATGTAAAAGAATTGGGATGCGAAGTTTTAATTGCCCCCCACAGCGAGTGGAAGCAAGCGAAGAAGCATAGTAGTTTCACGAGATAGAGAAAGTCAGTTTTCCTCCTGATCATCATCTTCCAACATCCGTGATCCATTGCGTGGTTTTCAGAAATCAGCTGACCCTGCGTTTTTTCGTGTTGATAACATTCGGTCAAGCTCCACAAAAACAAGGTAAGGCTAGCTGGTTTATATTTATATTACATGATACTTTTGTATTATACTCTTTTCAAATGTATTTGTAAATAAGGTTTAAACATAAAATTCATCATAAGAGCTGCATTATCTTTTGACATGCTAATGCCAGCAGTCAAACATTTCACACACTGTACTTAGAGACAAAAATGGAGGCAAAATTTCTTGATTGATCAAGATTTTGTGGAATGAAGTAGGCAATGATGTATCCATCTATGACATCCTTTGTTTATAAAAAATTGTCCATGTCACATGTTCAGCAGTTTTCTAAAAGAAAGTGTGCATCTTCCATCCAAAATAGGTTGCGAAAGAAAGTGTGCACCTTCCATCCGATATGTGTTGCGAAAGAAAGTGTGCACCTTCCATCCGAAAAATTTAAAATTTCCTCAAGCACAATCATCAGACGCTCTGGTAAACTTTTGCCAGAACTCTCTCTTAAAAATCTTATTTTTCTGCTAAATGGTTAGACATAACAGCCTTTATTGTATTAGTATAAACGTTATTGTGCTGTTTAAGAAAAAAATTTACACTTAAATTCTAAATATATACTTTCCGTTTATATATTCTCTCGCTTAAATTTTAATTTCGTGGGACCTACTACGGCATGCCTTTACACAATAATGAAAATAAACACAATTAGAAAAAAGAAGGTGTTTGGAAAGTAAATAGAATAATAAAAAACAACAACGAGGAGTGACAAGACTTGCTTTTGGCATGTTCGTATCATAGTCACAAGAAAAAAACTATTTGGCTATATCTTGTGACTAAGTTCGTATCAAAGAATTCGAAGAAATTTGTTGAAGAAAAGAAACTAAAACTTTGAGTAAATAATAGGAAAGTTGGTTAACATATATTTTTAAGAAAACGACTTCGTATTGATTCGCATTCAGCTGTCAGATCTGAAATGTATTTTTCAATCATTACTGTGCTGGTGATCCTTATTTTTTTCACTTCTCCATCCTTCGTAACGTGTCCAAAGCCAATGTCAGCCATGCAAAGAACCTAAGAGACTCAACTGCTACAAAAAATCATCACAGATGGAGAACTCGTAAGTTTGGTAAAAGAAATAGGAGATCTTGCAATCCTAGAGCTAAAAGAAAACCTGATGCAAAATTTCTCGACCACCTTATTTTCAAATTTCAGAAAATTTAGGCAGCTTTACCTGGAAAGGAATCTTCTACTCACCAATCCCAAGAACCTCTCCAAATATCTACCGAAGTTAACATTACTTTTCATGAGTCGAAATCGTTTAACAATCCTCTCAAAGAAGATCTTGAAAGTTATGGAAGTTACATTATTCAAAACATATTAGAGAAAGTGTTACTGTACGCAATTGAAAATACAGCATTTCAGCTGCTCCCAACCTTAATCTGTGAAGAGGCAAAGTACGGTGACATTATGACATACAGAATTACCAAAAAGGACTGTTTGTAAAAATCATAAAGATTGAAACTTAAAACATTGTGTGTAAAATTACGTCCATGATATAATTAAGCTGCAATGTGTTTACCTTGGCACTTGTCTATATGATTTTACCTTTTCCCAGTATGAATTTCCTATTTTTCATTTTATTAGATTAATTGTCAGCAATATGAGAGGTTTCTACATCATCATTGGATTTCTTTTGTTTTTATGTGGTTTTGTAGCAAAATGTCCTGATAAGTGTGAGACATGCTTAATGTCGAGGATTCAATGTTTCAGAAAGAATATCAACAATGAAGATTTGCTTTCACTTGCTAATGGTTTTGGGAATTTAACACCAATTGCCAGGGAATTATATCTTAATGAAAATCTAATCAAAGACTTTCCCACAGAATTATTTAAAAATTTCACTTCATTAGTAGGCTTATATCTGAGTAATAATCTTATGAAAGCCTTCCCACAAAATATCTCAAAGTATTTGCCAAAGTTGTCTTTAATATTCATGAACAAAAATCAATTCACGGAACTTAAACAAAGTGATCTTGAAAGTTATGGAAACATCGAGGATTTGGATTTGTATGGTAACCTTTTGACAAGTGTAGGAGATGATGTATTCAAAAATACTCCTAAAGTTACCAGTTTATACTTAGAAGGAAACAAGATTTCAACAGTATCCCATAAAGCATTTTCAAACCTCGTCAATCTACGTAAGCTCAGTTTAGAGAATAACAAAATAACAAACCTAGATGCTGGCACTTTTGATGATTTGGCAAGTCTTCAAGATCTCTGGCTGAGCAATAATTCACTCACCAAATTTCATCCATATCTCTTCAGGAATTTGAAAAGCACATACAAAATTTACATAGCTAATAATAGTATCTCTTCCATAGAAGCTGGTACATTTAATAATCTTCAACCAGACTTGATCAATCTATCAGGAAATAAACTCACCTCTATCTCCAAGGAAGCATTTGATAATGCACATATTTTTATTGAACTTGACCTCACCAATAATCCTTTAACCTGTGAATGTCATTTATATGAATTATACCAACAACTTGTCAAGAAAGAAGCTGGTATAAAAATACTTGGAACTTGTCGATTTCCAAATTCTTTAAAAACAACTGAAATTATTGATTTTGTTACCATTAATGCATTGAATTGTACTTCGTGTACTTATAATCCTTGTGTGAATAATGGTACTTGTAATGTACTTTCAAAGGGTAGCTACAATTGCTCATGCCCTTATGGTTTTAAAGGCAAACACTGTGAACAGGAAATCATGTGTGCTCGAAATCCATGTCAGAATAATGGAATATGTACCATCATTAATGGGACCGTCTTCTCTTGCAATTGCACTGATGGTTTTAAAGGGAAAATATGTGAAATCAAAGAAGTTTGTTACTCAAATCCATGTCATCATAATGGTACCTGCATAGAAGTTACGGAATCAGAATATCAATGTAATTGCACCAGTCAATACGAAGGCAGTCGTTGTGAGAAAAAGAAAGGTACAGTTGATAAAATTGGTGGTGGTCTCGGTGCGGGTTATATCAGTCTTATTGCCATTGTATCATTGGTTGCTATTATCATTTTCATTGTGATAGCAGTAACAATTGTGCGTGGAAAGTAATGAAGAGAGAATTTAGAGACTACACCTTTATGTGCTCGTTAGAGACGCAGATGTATTATATTTGGTTACATTTTCATTAGTATTTTTATTATTTCATTAATATTTTAACTCTTCGCTCGAATATATCTCCCTCCAATTCTTGAGGGAAACGGGGTACCTATTCGAAACCAAAAGATATGCTTTCATTTCTGCAGTTCAAACTTCAATTTTGTAATTGTATTTTTGCAACAGAAATTATAGAATCGCTGTTAGGGGAATAATTCCTTCTCTTTCCCAAGTTCTTATTTGTAGCAACCTCTAACTTTAACATCGTTGATGGCAATGATAAGGAAATTTGCATTGACAGTATTGATATTTACGTTCGTTACATTATATCATCACAAATACTACCGAAAATTCGATAAAAATTTGCTTAAAGTGCGAAGTAGTGACGATATAAAGGAAAGTTGTACTCCTTTGTTACAAGACAATCTTCTTTTTTGTTTTGAATGCGTTTCCCTTTCTAATAAACACCCCTTCAGGAAGTTGAAAAACTTGATAGACTCTATATGGTGGTTTATTCGAAATTAAGCAGTATTTTATTGATTTAATTTTGAAGAGAGAGCTGCTTAAGACTGAAGAGAAACAATTTTAGTCAAAATCTTAAATTTATTAAATTTTGCAGTATATAAAAATATGATTAAACATTAGGTTGGATAATTATTTTCATGGACTTCCTAAAGTATTAGTAGTAGTTATTTGTACATGAAAATTCTTTCCCTTTTGTTGTTTTTCTTGTCTCTTCCTACTAATTTCGTGCAAACTCAAAGAATGTATGACTCATTAAAATCTCTTCTGCCGATTGGTCATTCCTAAACCAGGAGTGTACTGTGAAAACTCTGAAGAGACATCGGTACAGAAGCCTGTGTGAAAGACATTATGGCAAATAGTTTTTCGAGGTGAAATTACGAGCCTGACATTTTTTATGATCAGTATACTGCATAAGTAACATAGATTTACAAAAAACTTCCTCAAAAGGAGCACTTTCACTTTCACTTTCACTGGGATTAGATGGTGCAATTAAGCCTTTTGTACTAGGGGAGATATTACTTATGACTTCTATGCCCCAAAAAGCTGTCAAATTCAGGGTTTCAAAGGACCTTTCCCGAATTTTAGTTACAACGCCAATCTTTTGTCAAACTATCCTACCCTGCCTCGTTTGCATGCGTTATTGTTTCACGGTAATTACTTGATTATATATTTTGCTTAACTGCAAATTGCGGCAGATCCCTGTGATAAATTTCATCAAATTATCGTTGCAAAATGAGGCGGGGTAGGATGGTTTGGCAAAATATCGGCGCTTAAAAAAATCGGGAAAGGTCTATTTAAAACAACTTCCTGGAAGTGACTAAAAGCTTTCCATACGGCAGTAGAGATTTTTGAGAAGCACACTTCTTTTTACTAAATACTATAAGAAACAGGGGCGATATAATGTAATAAGTGTGAAAAATTAGCTTCTATAAGTATTAATGACTCTTTGCAAAATTTAGATAAAAGATATCATAAAAATGCAAGTGCCCACGTGACGTTTCTTGCGTGGTAATTATTTTACGTTATTAAAAGTAAGTAAGTAAGTAACGGGGCGTTTTAGGTCCTTGGGCGTCCATCCGTAATGGTTGACTTACCGCCAGAGGTACGTATATCATTGCTCTACCTTGCACGAAGGCTAGTGTACAGTCTGTAGAGTAGCCTGTACACAGTAAAGACAGTAATTCACGGTCGAAGGCCGACGCGTATCGAGACAATTCCATTTGTATGAACTACATTGTATCCCAGAAAAGATTTCGGTATTAAGTATATTGTGTCCACTTTACATGGGGCTGCTAGTAGGATAGTAAATCCATCTATCTAGTTACAAACCTTCACATCTACCAACTTCTAAGTACACAATACTAAACAAACGGACGACCTACATCTCATCAATCCGCCATCATTGATTTTTCTGAATCGCTACTTACACCTTGAGAATTACTGAGTGAACTCTGGGAAATATACATTCTAGTAAAAGGAACACTTTATCCAGCGGCGGATCTATAGTAAGGCAAAAAACGTGGAAGAGCACAGTGTCGTGAATTTTCTGTTATAAGTTTTGATTAGGTTATTTGCATGTTTTTTAGGTTATTTGCATGTTCAACTTCGTCAGAGTTTTCTTCCGCAAGTTACTATGACTGCATTCTCATTCTGATCGTTTGTATTCAATGTATCAGAATTGTTCATTAAAGATAATAAATGCCAGCAGTTGGATTCTCTCATCAGCACACTGCAACCCTCAGTTCTATTTATAACAGTTCAGTATCTTTGAGGGAAATACGGGTAAACATTGTGAAATATAATCAGTAAAATTACCCTATAAAATTATAGAAGAAATTGAAATTTGAAACTTGTGAAAACACTAAATTAATTCAGATTTAATTACATTAATTACTTTGTTGATACTTACATGAGCGTTCGCGAACGAGCGAGCAAAGCGATAGAGGAAGTTTAATCAATGACCTCTAGTTTCATACGTTTGGAGCAAAGGGGATATCCAGTGTTCGCTCGTTTGAGTAGATTTTATGGAATGAAATTTAGGATTACCAGGGTGCGTAGCTCCTGCAATGCAATCCCTAGATAAAATTCTGGATATCGCCTTTGGTCCGACCGTATGAAACTAGTGGTCATTTGATTACTTTTTAAATGAGATTACAAATATTCTCGATTTTTATTCTAAAGAATATGAAAACCTCATTATAATGGGCGATTTTAATGAAGAAGTCGTCCAAATTGATCTCTCCAATTTCATGTCTAATTTCAAATTATTTAATCTTATAAAACAACCAACATGCTATAAATCCAGTGATGGTAGATGCATTGATCTTATACTTACCAATAAAAATAGGAGCTTTCAGAAAAGTAACTCCTTCGAAACTGGAATTAGCGACCACCATCATCTGATTTATACTATGCTTAGGCTGACGTATGAAAAGTCACCTCCACAGATTGTGCATTATCGAACCTTCCGAAACTTCTCTCTTGACAGGTTTCGCAATGGCCTTGTAATAGCTCTTACTAACAGTGCACCTGGGGATTTTGACTCTTTCAGCTCAATCTTTGAATCTGTCTTAGACGCTCATGCTCCAAAGAAGAAACGCACAGTCAGGGGAAACCATAAGCCTTATTTGACTGAAACCCTACGTAAGGCCATTATGTTGCGCTCTTCTTTGAAGAACAAAGCGAATAAGACTGGTGATGTTTATTTTTCTAATCTATATAAAAAACAACGTAATTATGTTGTACACTTGAACTGTCAAGCAAAAAAATCCAAATTTCTGAATCTTGGAACCTCTGAAGACTTTTGGAAATCGACTAAACTCCTCTTCACCAAAGGTTCTCATGTTCATGAAAGCATTCTTTTGCGTGACGACGGTGATATTATTAAAGATGAAGAGCATATCTCTAAAATCTTCAATTCTTTTTTTGTAAATATAGTGGACAGTCTGAATATAACTCCTTGGGAACCTTGTCCAGATAAAGTTCAAGACACCGATTCAAGCATTGATTCGACTGTGAGAAAATATCGCAACCACCCAGCATTAAATGCATCGTTAGCTCAAATAGAGGGAAATCTTTTTCTTTCTCAAATGTGACCTCAGATCAAGTCAATCGGGAAATTCGGGATCTTAATCCTAGGAAAAGTGTAAGTGGACCTTTTCCTTCAAAAGTCCTTCGTATGGTTGCTGATATCAGTCTAAATGCCTCTCTAAATTTGGGTAAGTTTCCTCAAACCATGAAACTTGCTGATGTTACTCCAATTTTCAAAAAAAGGGACAGGTTTCTCAAGAAAAATTATAGACCTATTAGTATTTTGTCATCTTTTTCTAAAATTTTTGAAAGAATTATTTTTAATCAGCTAGCTGAATACTTTGATGGCATTTTACATTCGCAGCTCTGCGGCTTCAGATCTAAGCATAACACTCAACACGCTTTACTCCAAATGATTGGTAAATGGCATAAATGTTTGGACAGGTCTGGTAAAGTTGGAGCAATTTTAATGGATTTGTCCGAAGCATTTGATTGTATTGACCATGAGCTTTTGATTGCTAAACTTGCTGCGTATGGATTTGATCACCAAAGTCTCAAACTTTCTAAATGCTACCTGAGTAATCGTTTTCAACGAACCAAAGTTGGTTCATTTTTCAGTTCTTGGCTGCTAATATTGAAAGGGGTACCTCAAGGATCCATACTCGGGCCCTTACTATTCAATATTTTTATAAATGATCTATTATCTTTTGTAACTAAGACTGACATTTGTAACTTTGCGGATGATAATACCGTCTATTCTTGTGCCAACTCTCTAGCGGAGATAATGTTTTAATTACCTCTGTTGAAACTGTTGAGCTTCTTGGTATTTCTATCGATAGCAAACTAACTTTTTCTAGTCATATTCCCTCACTCTGTCATCAACCTAGTTATAGAATCAAAACTCTCAACAGGATTAGATCTTTTCTTCAAGAGGACCAGTTAAAACTTTTATTTAACTCCTTTATTTTGTCTATATTTAATTATTCACCTATTATATGGATGTTTTGTGGCAGATCTTCATGCAGTAAACTTGACAGTATCCATAAACGCGCACTTAGAGCGGTTTATCAAGATTTCTCTAAAAGCTATGAAGAACTGTTACAATTGTCTGGGTTTAAGCGTATACATGAGATCCATTTACGCTACCTTTTATGCGAGATATACAAAACCCTCCATGGGCTGAATCCCTCTTTTATGAAGACACTTCATGGTCAAAAACATCCGTTCGGTCTGCGAAACTCAAATCTTCTCTCTCTTCCTCCATCAAGTTCAAGTCGCTTTGGCAATCAGTCTTTTTTATTTAGAGGAAGTCTTTCGTGGAACGCCTTGCCAGATAGTGTCAAGTCTAAACCTTCATTAGATGCTTTTAAACTCTGTCTTAAATCCATTAACTTAATCAAGCAATGCAATTGCAAACTTTGTAGGGTTTTGTGATAAATTTTAGCTTGACGAGTTGGTATTGATTAGTTCATTTTATATTTATCATGTATCTTGTAAACTACGTAAAACCAACATTAAATAAATTGGGAAATGAAATGAAATCAAATATTGTAAAATATTAAAATCAAGTATAAATTAAATTCTCATGAAACAGTGTATTTGTATATTGATAATATACTGTATTATATATATTTCATATGCACTGATTTATTGGAATTTAAGTCTCTATAATGCAAACACTTCCATAATACGGACACGCCATTCTCAAAGAACGTTTCTACAAAGCGAAAACTATATTTTAGAACGAATGGACCGCTTTATAGAGATTCCACTGTACTTCATTACGAATGAAAATAATTCATGACATTGTGGATTGTTCACCCACTAACATCAGGAGAAAATCAGGAGGAAACATTCACAAGCTCACAAGCTTCACAAGATTCAAACGAAGTTTTCGGTGAAATTGGTGAAAACTAAAAATACAAGTGTTTAGATAAGAAAATAAGAAAATATAATATGAATTCGAAATACACATAATTAACATTTTTAATCTAAGATTCTATTGACAGATTCGAGTTAACATGGAGAAAACATTCGTCATTTTGTTTTAGATGCTTCCAAGGCGTTTTTGGCGGCAGCAGCTTTAGCGATCTTTTTGTTCTGACCTCTTCCTGTAACGTCCGCCTTCCCTGGTCGTTTGACAACACAACAAAATTCATTTTCAAAAGTAGTAAACCTACGAAGAAAAAACAATATGATAAAACTATTCGGGAAGAGAAAAAGTGGAAACCCCACGGAATCGAAACGAAACCCGATATCAAACCGACTAGACCAGAAGACTAGAAAAGTAAACCCGGGGTCAAAATAGAACTTACTCTAACGTGACATCAGGAAATTTCTCCTGCAATTCTCGAGCTGGTTGTAAAGGAATCTTGGCCATATATTTATCTGAAGAAAAAATAGAAAAAAACAACAATAGAGTGAACAGGCATTTTCATCGACAGGCAGGTGTCAAAACGAATGAAAGTTGATGAAAGTGGTTGTTTAAAGCCTCGAACAATAATACAGTCAAACCTGTACATAGTGCACATTAGTGGACACAATTTTACGGAACCGGCCAAATTACAGTCAACACGAACACCTACTATAGCTACATTAGCGCACATAAGGGAAACGTTTTAGAGCACCGAACAACAGTATAACCTGTACATAGTTTTTGAGTTATATTTTAGAAAGAAGAAATATTGGATAAAGAAAAACAGCTATTTCAATTTTTTTCTTCTTAAATTTTTGATCGACAAACATTTTTACGAAAAAGACCAAGAAATGCCCATAATGATATTTATAGAGTATTGTTTGATAATGATATTTATAGAGTATTGTTTGATAATGATATTTATAGAGTATTGTTTCATAATGATATTTATAGAGTATTGTTTCACGAAAATTTACTCCTACCTATGATTGGTTCCATGATAGGGTGATATATTTTCCAAACTTCGACAAGTCTTAAACCACTGTCCAAGAAGATGGCACCGGCAATCGATTCGAATATGTCACCTAATACTTTTGGAGCATGGTAACCACAATCAGAACCTTCGGGGATGATAACAAACGGACTCTAACAACAGCAACAACAACATAAACAACAATTTACTCTTTACTCACACGCGCTTCTTCTTACTTCCACTTTCTTTAAGACAAGTTAAAATTTGCCTACTCGATGAACAGAAACGCTGACACATAGTAAGACATTCTCAGAAATTAGCAGCCATAGCCCGGTTTGTAATCTCTAATAAAATTACTATACAACTTTCCCGGATATCCAGTACATCCAGCCTCGTTTTTAAGAAATTTATTGTTCCAATGTTTTAACTTTATTACTTAGTAATTATCTCTATTACTAAAACTTCCAGTAGAATGATTAGAGACAAGTTTGATATTACTAGACCACATACCGCGTTTAAACAGAAATTCGGGAAACTTCTTAAAACGGCGCATACACTATTCGACTGAAACACTCTTGATGTTAAGTGTAAAGCCGGGTTACATTATACGATAAATTTTTTATCCGATTATCATTTCTACGTCAAATCGAATTTTGAAGAAAGAAAAATCGATCGAATCGAATTTTGTTTGTTTTCAAAATCATTTCAATTAATGGAATTGTTTTAAAAAAACCCTTGCTTAAAAAACTTGTCGTGTTTTAAGCGCGTTTTAAGCGTTAAAACCAGTGGTGCAAACAAGCATTATGTTTGGATGGGTGGAATACACACAGTTACTTACCTCGAAGCAACTTTCCAAAATTTCCCCATCATCATCGGTGACTAACTTATGAAGTTCACGTATAGCATTAAACAACTTCGGCGAGTGTTGAAACAAAAACTTGTGAAAATCATGCTGAATAGCCAGTAGTGCAAATGTGTTATTATTCACCAACGCCGAACGCAAGCTTGTCAGTTCACCCGGCGACAAGTCGGCTTTTTTATTGAATATATGCAAGGTGACGAGAAAATCCAGGATAGCGTCGCCAAGAAATTCGTATTCTTGGTAACTGCCTCTGACGCCAATTGCGGAAGAATAAGACAAATGTGTCATCGCACGTACTAAGTGAGACTTATCTCGGAACACGTAGTGTGACAGTTCGCCTGGTTCGTAACATAGTTTTTCTTCGAAGCGGGAGAGTTTACCACTCTCGTATAACTCTCCAGCAGTTGAAACGTCTATCAGGGGTCGATAGAGTGGATAGTCTACGTACGAGCTTTTCGTGTTGTCCAAAACTTGGCATTTGTCCTTCTCAGAAATGGACGCGTACAGCACATCGAGCGTCAAAATATTCTGCATGAATTGCAACGCCAACTTCACGCCACCACTTTGAAAATATGCCCCAATCAGAGCTTCTACACAATCAGCTAGCGATTTATCTTGGACTTCTTGGAAAGGGAATTTGACCAAATCATCGGCTGCAGTCTCTGAACCTTCGCCACGAGTGTATCCAGGTGGAAGCCACACAGTGAGAGAATTCTGACAATGACTATCGGGGTTTGAACAACCGAACTGTGAATTACATATGAATTCGGGCAATTCGATTTTTTTGGCGATTCGACAGAGGTTTTTGTTACTGATGTTATGTTTCCGTTTCCCCGATAATTTGCCTTCGTGTGCATTTGGATATTTGTAAAAAAGATGAATAGTAATAGCTTGCTTTAAGAACGAATCACCGAGCATTTCCAGACGTTCCAAATCAAACCCAAATCTTGCTTGTCTTGTAGTAAGACACTCCAGCAGCTGATCTGTTGTTGGCGACATACAAGATGTCTTATGTAGAGACTGGAGCACGGTAGTTATTCCCTCTTGTTTATATTGGACTAGAGATGCCACTTGACCGTGCATCAACACTGGAATACTTAGCGTGTGCGCGATGTAGCATTTTAAAAAATGCGTAGAAACCATACATTCCATCATATAAAGAGCATATGGTAGTAACTGCATTCTTAAATGCAGATCCGCAGGAACCACGCTAGCTTTTTCGCACAACTCCGAAACAAGAAGTTCTTTATGCGCTTGTCGTTTGGTCTTTTTGTTTGGTTTATCATCAGTGTAGCTAATTTTCATGGACGCCGACACGACATCAAACAACGGTGAGTCAGGGGGAACAGATTCGCCGTAACGTTCGGCGTAATATTGCATGAACGTCTTTGAGCTTGAATCCATCAGATCGCGGCACTTTTTGTTCGATTTCTTGACAACGTAGTACAAGCGTTTACGTTGATTTTCTTCACCATAATTCTTATGTATCACAGTATTTACTATGCTGTTTTTCAAACTACTGCTTCGGTTGATATGCTGGTCGTATTTCCATTCGGCATTGGTAACTGAAACAATTTTCTCCATGTCAATAGGATCACGGATGGCAATCTCCTGACCATTTTGGATTTGCTCAAAAACAGATGGTTTCAACGGAACTAACAAACCCTTAGACACGTCGGTGGAATTCGCATCAAAGACTAAATCTCCTAAAACGTGTCCTGCACAACATTCGTTGAAGATTTTCTGATGAAATCTTTTCAGTAATCTTTCTAATAGACTTCCAATAACACCAGCGTTCCTACACTTGATGAAGTCAACGGTTATTCCACCAGCTTTTGTATATAATACAAATGATCTGATCTGTAAAGAAAAAGTGGTTTAAGGATCGACAAACACTCTCGGCCAGCCTCTTGAAAGAAGTTCTTTGCAAAAGTACCGCAATAACTTACAGCCAAACTTAAAACCTGGTAAAGGAACATAGCCAAGTTTTTAAGTGGATAAACACCACAATAACAAAACAGCCTTTACCTTCGGCAAACCTTTTGGCAAAAATATACCAAAACCTGCTGCCTCTTCATCAACCCACAATTTCCAATGTGTCAAGGAGCAGGATCGTACATCAGGATCTGATAAGGTTAAAGATATTGCATACAAGTCGCAAGCGGTGATGTTGAAATGACCTTCTTGTACAAGAGGTCGCACCACCTATAATGTTGAACAGAAATATCATATATGTATTATGTCTGAGTAACTAGACTGTACTTCACAATATCATCAACTTTTCTGATGAAGTTCGGGTGTGGTTTCATTCCCTTCCTACGAACCTTTCTTCTATAAAAAGCACGCTTTTTCTTTGTTCCTTCCCGAACATTTCCATCAGCCCCTTCTTCATCTTCTTCGTCGTCACTGTCTACATCCAAATGTTTAACTGGCAGGAAATGTTCATCATCCAGCTCTCCGTATTTGTGAAGGTCCTTACAAATTTTCATACAGACATCACGTTTCGCTATATCTTCATTTGGCATCCAAGCGCTCTTCAAAAGTAAAAAGTATATGCATAACATCTTTATTGTAATTCTCATTAAAACAGAAAAAAACCTCGTGTATATGAAAATGTCGCCAATGCAACAATACCAGTAATCATCATCAATTTATAGTCTACAATGATTCCATTATGGGGTATACTATTACCTCAACACTACTCTTTGAATAGTTTCAGCATACGCATTTGTTCGACAACGGGCCTTAGTCTCCATCCTTACTTAACAAAAGTGTTTTGGCTGCAACTACCAGGAATATAGACAAGTGTTCTATCATAATCACAGAAGTATTTCTTACACGGACCGTGAAATTATATGGAAACATTAATAGTGGACTATCTAATCTAACAGGATTATCAAGGACAAAACAAAGGGAAAGTTACAACATTGTTAGCCTAGAAAATACTAACATACTATACAGAACAGATAGATTATACAGAACAGATAGATTATACAGAACAGATAGATTATAAGGAACGGTGTAATGATGCAATCCATCTCAATAATTACCTTGTAAATACCATTTGGCAATGGCCAATTTAATGGTAATATGCATTCCATTTCATATCTATACCCAGCAAACAAATCTCCTTTGTCACGTCTACGAAAAATCGGATCTGCTCTGGAATATTCATCATGAGGCAGCAAGTTACAGTACCTGAAATAAAGACAGGGTGAAAAGAGTCAAAGGGTTTCGTTATGCAAATTTCCATAATAACACAACAATTAAAGGAATATTTTATATATTTGTTTATAAACAATAGACAACTGTTGATGCCGCTCATCCTAAAAGCAGAGCCTTCATCAAGTGTTAAATGTCTGTTCTTTAAAGCAGAACCTTCATCAAGTGTTAAATGTCTGTTCTTTAAAGCAGAACCTTCATCAAGTGTTAAATGTCTGTTCTTTAAAGCAGAACCTTCATCAAGTGTTAAATGCCTGTTCTTTAAAGCAGAACCTTCATCAAGTGTTAAATGCCTGTTCTTTAAAGCAGAACCTTCATCAAGTGTTAAATGCCTGTTCTTTAAAGCAGAACCTTCATCAAGTGTTAAATGCCTGTTCTTTAAAGCAGAACCTTCATCAAGTGTTAAATGCCTGTTCTTTAAAGGGGAATTGAGGGCAAATCTAAGCCCTCGAATTTTTTTCATAAAACGGTTATGAAAACAAAAATAAATCATTGTACAAAATTTCGCGTTATTTTGTTTAGATTTGCAGAAGTTATAAGGCTTTAAAGTTTTAAGGTTTTCAATGTTCGTGTCGTCACCCTAGTGGGCACGCATCCGTCCTTCAGTACCATTGTGGACGTCCTCTAGACGACCTTTGAACGTCCTCTTCCAGTCCCTGTTGGATATCCTATTCGAGTGGACAGATTAGACTTCACTTTTGACGTCCCCCATCGACGTCCTAACTGAACGTCCATGGGACGTCCCTGTGCCCACTAGGACTGATGCAAATGTTATAAAATGCGCTCATTCACGCTATAGAGTGTCCATAATAAAAAACTAGCGATTTGCTATGCTGTCAATTATTTTGACCCAAGTAAGGAAAAACGAGAGCAGAAAAGTGCCTTCATAATATTGGAACTCGATATAACCTGCCATTCCATCGTGCTACGTGCTTGTGTGTTTATGTTATCGAACGTACATCCGCTCAGTGAAGTCACATTTTTGTCACGTGATTTTAGAAAACCGCTATTTTTGTGTTAAATATAGATTTTTGGAAAGTTTTAGGTGTTATATGTTTCTTTGGCCCTGTTTTCAAAAGTATTTATTAAACGGAATAATTTTCACATTATGGACATATTAGAATCTACAGAATCTACAAATAGTTAAATTAGCTAAACAATAATTCCTAATTTTTCCAGTATTGTCGCTGAGCTCGCAGTTTCAGGCTACATTTTTTCATTTCATTTCAGTGTCATGCTATCATGAATGACATATATTCAGATATACAATGAGATAAACTATATGATACCTGTATAGCAAACCAATAGCTGATGCATGATTTATTTGAGGGCCAGCAATACCCTTTGGGCCATAATATGTGGGAATGTAATAAAACTCTATTTCATCGTATTGCGCATCCATTTCTTCGTCTGACGGACCCTCCCGTCCTTGACACTTTTCGAACAATATGTTTTCTATCGATTGCATTACCTATCAATAAGAAAAAATCTTGTAAGTATAATGGAGTCTCATTTTACGAAACTGTTTTCCAAATTTTCAACAAAAACATTGTGTACTTCCAAATCTCTTTCCATTTCGTGACTCTTCTCAGTTTCAGCCATCACAATAAATTTCGAGTCTTTAGCACGGGCTCGTCCTTTCGATTGAGCATACTCTCTGTAATTATTTATACCATCAAAACGTACGACAAGGTTGCATTCTTGTACATCCAGTCCTTCTTCAACAACACTGGTTGAAACAAGGACGTTAAATTTGCAGTCCCTAAATCGGTCCAAGATTTCATTTTGCTCAAACGATTTCATAAAACTATCAGCTAACCGGACGTTAGCATCCAATCCATGGCCAAGTACGTACTCGCTAGAGATTCCGTTAAATGTTTCAAAGTCTGCTTGCACTTGCCAATTGATAAGTCTACTTAAAATGACAGCTGTACATCGGCGCTTAACAAATACAATAGCGTGTAAGTCTATAACAGGTAAGAAACAAAATAAATTTGGCACTAGTAAATAACAATGTATAGGAACGGAAATTTGAAACATTTCTTATCACTACAGTGTAATTTTTATTTATTTATTTATTTATTTATTTATTTATTTATTTATTTATTTATTTATTTATTTATTTATTTATTTATTTATTTATTTATTTATTTATTTATTTATTTATTGTTTATACAGGATAGACTTTTCAGTTCCGCCCAATGAGGGTCCTGAGAAAGAGTTACTGAAACCGTCAATTTGTTGTAAAGTGAGTTTAACCAACCACATAATGTTATGTTGATGTTTTGAAAAAAAATGAGCAAATTATGAACAATTTAAGTTTGACAAAATAAATGGAAACTTTATATCGCCAGCTTAAGACAATCACTGGAGTTATATGCAACATATATGTCGTGTTTACCTGTGCCAAATGTCTCTTGTAAATTTCTCATTTCTTTCAAAAGAACATCATTTAAGAATACATATGCTTTCTTCGTTACAAATGGCTCCATAGGAATGATATTATCAACTTCTCCAAACCAACTATTCACAATCTGTTCGAATGTGCTAATGAAAGATTGTAGTTCTTTGGAACAATCTTCCAGCACTGCTAGATCAGCCTGTTTAAACCTTGATTTCTTGTGTTTTTCTATCAGAAGACAAAAAAAAAATAAAAAAATACAAATTTAAAAACCTAAATTTTTCTAAAGACTTTTTATGAGCCAACTTCACGCATATACAATACAACCCCAAAAGAAACCTTACATGTTTCTGAAGGAATCAATTTTAACATGAAAACACAAACAAATTACAGAAAAAAACTATAACACTTTGCAGACAAGTAAAGTTTCTTTTGGGCTGTACTGTACAGTCAGCACAATCAAATTTTCACAATCACATTTGTTGTATAGAATTTGTGTTATAAAATAAGTTTGTAGGTATTCACTAAAACATGCAACTTTAACATGTTTAAACAAATTATGGATTCAACCTATGAAAAAGTGGTGGCAGTTGGCCTTTTAGTGTACAGTGTTTCTATAATTATTGCTGAAAAAAATGAAAATTTGTGCAAAAAAGTGATTGCAGCTGAGTTAATACACAGGTCAAATGTAATTCTGAATTTGTTCAGTATCTGCTCCTACCATTCGTTCGTTGATCCTGTGTCATCATATGGGTATTTAGTTTCACGAATAGCAGATTTTCAATATTTTTGCAAGCATTTATTTGTGTGAATTAACACTCAAAGCATATTTTGTAGATATTTCCCGAATTTGGCCCAAAGAATTTGTAGCCTTAAAGTACAATAATACCTAGTTGCTCTTGGAGAATAACAGCTGCATTATATGCGCATAAAGGACCTAGATCCTCAAGAATATCAGCAACGTATTTGGTTGCATCAGCTGCAACTTCGCATGCATCTGGAGTTCTTAGGAATGCCATAGCTTCCTTGAAACTCTTGAAGATGATTCCAGTCAGTAGTTGTTCTCTTCACAACCTTCTTTTTATCTAGGAAAACAATACCATGGTAAACGAACAAACTATTATATTAAAAATGGTGGAAACTTGACATTGAATATGCATATTCACCTTTAGTTTTTAAAGGCGTTGAAAATCTGGACTGAAAAATTATCATGTTTAAAAGTCAGTTACCATGATAATTGTTTATTTGATCAATTTAGATTATCTATGTTTTCACTACATTGCTGATGTTTGGTTAATTACTCTAAAAAATCTCTAAAGAATTTGTAAATTTAAATACTTCTTAAATAAAATGTCTTTTATTATACTTTTTGTACTGATGACTGCTGACACTATAACTACGAAATCCTTCTTTTAAACGCTGCCCTCCAATAAACACCACACCAAAACCTTCAAAATGTTATAAACGCTGCAGCATTTAATTGAGGAAATACAGACAAAGAACTGCTATTCTACCTCCATGAACAACAGAATACTCAACAAAACTCAAAAAACAAAAGTTTTCTGGAAATTGTAACTAAACAAGAAATATGAGAAATATGATCACCAAAATGATATTTTTATGCAATAAACAGTAGCAACAGCAGCATAGCTCCTTGAAATTCCTCAAGTCCAACTTTCAGTTCTTACTTTTACAAAGCTATTTTTCTTTCCTAATTTGTACCCGACAGTCGTCAAATATGCATAGCAACAACTATTGGGTTTATGACAAGCTTGAACAAAATGTAAATACAAAACATATTTATCACTTACAATCCAGATTAACCTTTCTTAGGTGTGTAGTCATCTCATTGATCATATTTTCAATCTCATAAAATTCATTCACATCATAACCAGCTTTATATGGCTGAACAGATTCAATAGGTTTAGCAGCATATTTAGATGTCGTTTCCACATCTGAACAGGTCACACAGACAGATCTCATCCTAACTTCCAAGTCCTTGATTTTCTTCTCAAGAAAACTTTTGATCTCTTCCTTGTCATTGCTTTTCCGATACTTTTCATTAATAATGGAAGCTGTTAAACCCAATACATGTGGCAGCTCTTCACAATTAAAGACATGAAACATATTTAATATTTGACTATATGGATGTTTACCAGATGCGTTGTGACATTCGTCCAAAATCAACAAATTGATGTTTCTAAGCTCAAAGAATCCGTGAGTTAAAATATTAAGCAGGATTTGTGCAGTCATAACGAACACATCATTTTCATTGAATTCTTTTTCCCATATATCAGCATCCCAGAAATCCACCCCCATATCCCCGGTATATTTTCCAACCTTCAAACATGTATTGTCTTTAATCACTTCTGATTGCTGAGATACCAATGGAACTTAAAATAGACAAAAAATAACAAAATACATAATCAATTTGAAAATCTTATATTTCTTTCTACCAATCTTTTGGGCCAAATCCAAAAAGTTTCAGACCTGCAGTTTTTGAGAAGTAAGGCTTTAAAACAGACAAATCAGGTGTTATCAATAGAACTCAATATACTTCGATATCCATTCAGGCCATTTCTGATCCCATCACAACTCTGGAAGGTAGTCAAATAAAGAACATGAAGTCCAAGCTCCTGTCAGCTGTGGATGACAGTTGTACAACTCCCACCAAGCAGTGCATTGATTACTGACACTGTGTTGCTTTAAAGTCAATTCTAAACACATTTGGGGGTTTCTTAGGTAAACTTGTGATATGTACTCTCGTCTCCATTGGAAACAGTGTGAAGTTAAACCTATTGATTTTGTTGGGGATCGGTATCCCAATGTAAGTCTTAAAGATTTAGAGAGACAGAAAAGAGCTGATGCTAATGATGCTAATGCTAATAATTACTGCAACGTTATTAATGAAGTCCAGACGCAGATGTCTTATTGGTTGTTTTAAATGAGTTGTCGATTGCTGATATGAATTGGTATTTTGCAACAGGAACTCAAAAGGAGAAACTTTAGATATCAATGAATACTGTGATAGTGACCATTGGAGTGATGAGTGGTGTGAAGCCTTACCTGCTCTACATGCTTTTAAAGGTAAGCAGAAGTCTTTTTTAATTGTTACTTTCTGTTGATGATAGTCAATATAACTCCTAAATTGTTACTGAAGGTTGCAATTCAACGAGTTTGCTTTTTGGCAAATGGAAACATGAAAACATTCAATTTTCCTCTCTGATTTTAATTCTCTTTGGCCTGTAAGAGCGAGTTACGGCCAGTGTGTGTCAATCGCTCAAATTATTTGTTTTCTGTTTGTATGGAAATCCTGTTGAAGCTTCTGGAAGCTTCTGAAAATTTGACGAAGAAGCTACCACCAACATTAAATAGAAGTCATCATCATATTATGAGGTCAAATTATCAGTAGGTAAGGCAAAAAACTTCATTCCCTTTGCCCTCAACACCAGATTTTACTGAAAGTGGTTGGCAAGTTATTAATGAAAGATTCTCTGTGGTTTGGTTATAAGAAGGAATTGCACCAGCATGCTAAATTTCATCAATTATAAATGTGTAAAAGGTTGTTCATCAAAATGGTGCTCTTGTTATAAGAACAGGGTAAATTATACAGAGTTACATGCATGTAAGTCATGTGGAAAATTATTAATGACTCAGAAGAGGGACCATGTGACACCAACAAGTTAGACAACATTGGAGGGTACGAGCTGGAGAAATGTGGAGGATATAGTGATGAGGGGAACTTATTTCCATTTATATATTTTTACCAACAAACAGGAAAAATAAATGGCAAATCATTTTTTCCATCTACTTTAGTCGCTGTTCAACCATGATTAGGTTTTTCAGGCGAAGACCTATAGGTCAAACAATTTAGAAAATAATTGAAAACAAATTGGTGTTTGTTTACAATTATTCTTATTTCTTATAAACACCTGATAATATCAAACTTGCAAATATACCTTTTTGCGTGATAAATGACTGAGTTACTTAAAACGGTTTATATTTTAAGTAAGACGATAGATAATCACCATATTGTGTTGCTTCTGGTGTTTATTTCTACCCTCAAACCCATTTATCAAAGATTTTTGACTTGCCACACGAAAAATGCACGATTATTTTATTATTGTTATGTTGCGCTGCTGATCAGGAAATACTTTGAGTCTCACACAATGAATTTGATTGCTTAAAAAAACATCAAAATTCACCCCGATATAAATCAGAATACATCAAATCAATATTGCATTTGCTCAATAACACCCTAATTTTCTGTTTTTAAAGCCTTTGTTCTCAAAAACTGCAGGGGCTAGGTAGGGGAACTTCTTGTATTTGCATTTGACATTATATTGAAGGAGAATTAACATCAAAAAAACAACTTTCCCTTAAATAACAAGTGTACAACGCGAAAGACTTTTTCCAAAACTTGTAGTCCTCTAATACCCTTAGCATAAGTTTTAAAAATATTTTGAATTAAAATGAAACTTAAACACGTTGCCTAGTCGTTAGTGGCCAGTTTTGACGTGTTGACTTTGTCAAATTTTTGAATTTACCCTCCACACTAAAATATAAAATCCTACCTGTATTAACTAAGAAAAATGTCCTTTTACCACCATCTTCTAGTGTACCATTGATTTGCCCTTGCTTTTCTTTAATCAACATCACACTTATGAATGTTTTACCAGTTCCGGTTCCAAGACAAACAATGGTGTTTTGTTTTTTCGCAAACTCTAAGATTTCAACTTGATAAGGCCTTTCAGCTAAAGGTTTATTAACTTTAGACTCCATTACCAACCTTTACTTGATCATATGACAATCATGAAAGCTCTAAATAATAAAAATTCCTAGAGAAAAGATATGTTTAGCAAAAGCTTCTTGAATATTCTGTAATATGACAGACCATCAATCCTATCTTCAATATATAATAATAACAATTACCACCAGTATACTGTTATACAGCCCGGAATAAACTTTGTGTTCGTGAAGGAATGAATTTTTACATGAAAAGGCAAAAGATTTTCATGTATACATAGTTTTATCTGTTATTCTGAAGGCAAAATTAAAATCTTTTGGGTTCAATAAGATTAGTTTAGACACATGATTGAAATGAACATGAAAATGTGTGTTAAATAAACAAAATCCTGTTAACTTCTAAAGACGTATGTATCTGTGTGTGAAAGCTAATTATCTTTACATGTTAAAGTTTCCTATTGGCCTGTACTGTAAAAACAAGCCTAATTTGAAAAGAATCATCATGTTTACTTCAGAAGAACAATACAAGAAATACGAACACATGGTGGTAGACATCATCAACTAACAGCCAAGACACACATATATTTTGATATACATAAAAATGGTGCTTACTTTAGAATACGTTATTCTGTTAATAATGTTAGCCAACACCCAATCAGTCTCCGTATGTGTGAGGCTTTTGCAAGAACTTGGACCTGTAGCATTTTTCTTCCATACCTTAATAAAAAACCTTGAAGTAAACTATTATGATGTCAACGCATCAAAATCGTCAAAATCGAAAAAGTATATGATATTTTGAAACATGAAGCATTTGAAGCTCACCTTAACAAACTGGTACGCCTCCCTTCAGAAATAACATGAGGAAAACTAAATTCTGCATTAAACAAATTTCGCATCCTGAATTTCGATTGAAGACTTCCAAGAAATCTGAAGTGAAAGCACCGCCATTCGGTTAATTTTATTGATAGTTACTCACTCGTGGTCAATATAAAATAAGGCCACTAGTATTTTGTGGGCGTTTATTCAAAAATCAAACATTTCTGGTGCCTGGTGGGCAACGACGGCGTATTCACTTGGCGTAATTGTCTGTCATACACTTGTAATACAGCGTAATGGCCTGTAATACAGTGTAATAGCTTGTAATACATTGTAATGGCTTGTAATACGGTGTAATAGCCTGTAATACGGTGTAATAGCCTGTAATACGGCGTAATAGCCTGTAATACAGTGTAATAGCCTGTAATGATGATGATGAATCTGAAAAAAGGTATTATAACTTCTAATCAGTATGTTGGGAGCATAATGACGAGAAGAAAAATATCTAGAAAATGCGGCCCAAAACGAGCAATTTCCAGCACTAGGTGCAATTTGAACGGGCCGATAAATTGTAGTGCGAAGAACAAGCAGGTGGTCAGTTGGATAATATTAGTACTTCAGCTGCGTACCGACTCATCTAGTAGATTGTTTTCTTCTAAACATCGAAAAAAAGTTTGTCTAGCTCGTCATTTTATTTCCAAACATGATGACAATAGCACTTCTGGATCATCTATAACTGCAGAAGGAATGTCCATTTGTTTTTTAACCTAACTGTATGCAACAGATAATAATAATTATTATTATTATTATTATTATTAATGTTTACCCAGGATAGCCTCTTCAGTTCTGATAGAACTGTTATCAATGAGGGTCCTGCGAAGGAGGTCCCAGAGCATTTAAAGCCCCCATTTGGGCTACGGAAGCCGCAAGTATGTTTCAACCGCTCAACCAGACAACCCCCTTAGATATCAATCCCGTTCTCAAGCTGAGTGCTAAGCTGAGTGGATCGATTCACACTGTTATAGTCGCTGGCATGACTCGGCCAGGATTTGAACCCTGACCTCCCGCACTGAAGGCGAGCACTCTACTGTTGTTGAAACTTTGGTCAATCAAACTTCCATCTCAATAACATCTGTAGATGCTCTAGAACAGATCATATTTGATGTGCTAACGTGAAATTTTCTGAAAGACTCTCTGTATCATAGAAAGCATGGGTTCTATTTTTTCGCGGAACTTGACAAACGGCCGGATGTGCCCCTGTTTCCAAGCTATTCTTTTATTGGGGGCATCAATCAGGACATGTCCTTCAATAAACTCGAGAGATAGGCTTTTGTAGTAAAGATATTATCGTCCCGTACGACGTAACTCTTCCAACTCGACTTTTCGTACATTCCAGCTAAGTTGGTACCCAAGCTACTGTAGAGCAACAACATATCATCGACGCACGTCAGCCGGAGTATGGAGACCCGTGAAACATGCATCCAGAACCTATACATAAGCTGAGGCGGTTTACAGCCATATTGATAGAGAAGGTAATGGCATTTTAAGCGGGATGTACATGAAGAAGACGTACCATAAACAATTACTATCCATATATATCCATATATAACAATCCCAAACGTCCAAAGCAATTGAGACTCGATAGACAACGTACTAAATTCCTTCCCTTTCGCTTCAAAGTCAGCTATGAGCCATGTAATCACACCCTATGGAACCGTGGAGAAAATAACATATTAGTCAACAAAGTGACATGATGACATGATGCTCTGGGGCATCACGATCAACATGTTCCAAGAGTTCCCAAATGATTCTACAATACAACAGCTTAAGAAAGGCATCACCAAACCAAATACTACAGAAACTCATTAGCAGAATACTTACATGTCTTTCACGAGTTATCATATATCATGCGAGGGCATCAATTAATCATACCGAAAGTATTGCAAGCAGACATCTTTGGAACCGCTCAAGAAAAGGACGACAAAACCCTCAAACCGCAGCATGCTCCCTGATTGAACTTGGTAAATGTTTCATGCTGACTTCAAGGGGCCGATTGCTGCAAAATACTACCTTCATGCCGTAATCGACTAGTTCTTAAAATATCCAGAGGCAGATATTGGCATATCGACTGCTTTTAATAAATTAGAAACCTGCCTTAACCAAGGAATCGCAACTAACGGCATCCCTGAAACAATCTCATTAGATAGTGGTTTCCCCTATTTAGTCACGAAATGAAAAACTTTTGTTAGAAAATGAGCATTCATAATCATCCTTGAACACCTGAAGACCCCCCAATGTAACAGTTTTGAAAAGTTGGTCAAATTCCTGTAAAAGCTGATCCAAGCATCAATCATTGAAGGCAAAGAACCTAAGAGAGCTTCAAAACTATCTTTTAATCTACTACTCCACACCTAACATAACTATAGGTGTATCGTCGTTTCAAGTCTAACTGCTATTAGACGCCATTAGATGCTCTTAGAAACTATAAACCTCAGGACTAAACTCCAACAAGTTCTCAAACCAGTTGTTGTGAAGAATGCTCGTGAGCAACATGATCCAAAAAAAATGCAACAGAAATTCTACTTTGACAACGTAAAACCACACCAAAATCACTCAACATTGGTGTGCAATTCTTCCTCAAAGAAAAACAACCAAAAAAAACACCTTTCGATCCTAATCCAATCAATGTTCCCAAGGTGCAAGGCAATCGCACCACAACTGAAAGAAATGCACTAAAATACGAATACGAGATAAGACTAATATCAAAGTCCAACCAATCTCAGCAAGAGACAGAGGATGCAGCGTTTCAGCACAGTCTTTTTTCCGGATATAAGAGTCGCTGCGCAATGGGTGAAATTGTCGTTAATCGCTGCATCTTCTATCTCTTAACATATCGATGAAATTGTTGAAAATTGAGTACTTGCCCAAGGGGTTAAAATATCGATGAAATTGTCGAAAATTGAGTACTTGCGCAGATAGTTAAAATATCGATAAAATATAGGGTATAATGGATATGTTAATTTTAATGACGTCATCGCAATATCCCGCTATACAACTAGGTCCGCAGATAGTTAAAATAGTGTGAAATCATCGTTAAATAAGTATTTCCGAAGCTAGTTGGGATATCTCTTTTTTCTTGATATAAGAGTCGCTGCGCAAGGGGTTAAAATATCGATGAAATTGTTGTTAAATAAGTACTTCCGAAGCTAGTTAAAATATCATAAAAAATCTGGAAAATTGAGTACTTGCGCAGATAGTTAAAATATCGATAAAATATAGGGCATAATGGATATGTTAATTTTTGATGACGTCATCAAAATTAAGATCCGATTTTTAAAAAAAAATTCGATTTTAAAAAATCGAAATAATTTTTATTACTATGGAAACCATTCGGGAATTTCCCTTTTTTAAGTTCTGTCCGTGTTGTGAGGTAAGTTGAATGCCTCAAAGTATAATAAAGATGAACAATCCTATGATGAATCAAACTTATAGGGACTTGGTGATGACCATCAAACTATGTAAAGAGTGGGGTGCGACGGATTATGATGAGTCTATAATGCGTGCAGCTGAAGGCGGTCACATCGAGATCGTCAAACTGTGTAAAGAGTGGGGTGCGACGAATTATAATATGGGTATGATGGGTGCAGTTTTTGGTGGTCACATTGAGATCGTCAAACTGTGTAAAGAGTGGGGTGTGACGGATTATAATATGGGTATGTGTGAAACTTTCGATAATATCGGATATGAATGGGATGAGGATGGTGAAGACGAGGAGGCATCCTTTATGAGTAAAACGTACGATAGCATACAACCGAGTGGAGCGGATGTTACTCAAGCGCAAGTATCCACCTCAACGAAAGAGATACAGGTGGATGTACTCCGCAGGAACTTGGAGGGTCTGTACCACTATCTTGACGTTGAAGGCTCCTTGAATCTTGTAGATCTGCGAAAGTTTAAATTTTCGAAATACAAAGGCGTTCCTCGGATCGACTACTACAAGAATGGGATTTGGCGCAATCTTACCGATTTTCGTACTGGAAAGAGGTTGGGTAAGAAGACGATCATCAAAGTTATTGGGAAGACATCGATTAAAGATGTGCTTGAACTAGGCACTCCTCTACAACCTGAGGATGGAATTTAGATGCGGGATCTTGGTAAGAAGATCGAGATATTTGATGAGCAACTCATGGAGATAGATCAGGAGATATCAGAAACACTGATTTCTGCTCTCGATTTAGATCCTGAAGATGTAGAGGAGAAAGAAAAACTTGAACAACTGCGTGAAGAGCGAGAAAGAACCCAGAAACAAAAATCGTCACAGTTCTCATAGATAAAAGAGACCATCACCAAGATAGCGGATAGTGACACATCGCTAGGTGAGAAACTCCGAACTCTTTTTCGGGAACAAGGTATTGCGATTACGGCAATCATGATGGCGCTTGGACTCGTTATATCTACAATCGTAACTTCGTTAACCGGAGGTACGACGGCAGTTGGTGGAGGTGGAAAAACCACCGGGAAAAGGTGGTATCCAGCAGTGGATGAAAAAGCAGCTCGAAGCTCTTGGACGACTACTCGGAAAGCTTGGTGCAAAGCTTGGAGCTGCGTTGCCTGGTATCACTGGATGCGTCGTAAGCTGGTTACTAGGCTTCCTGAAGAAGGGAGTTATGATATTAGGTGAAAACGTCTGGCTACTCATCGTTTTCCTACAAGGTTTGGTAGGAAACTGGTTAGTTGGAAAAGTAAATTACAAGCGCAATAAGTGATAATCCAGCGATAGTTAAAGCTTGCTTTTCCTCTTCATGTTGTTGTGCTGGTTTGGTGAATCTAGACACTTTTATACCAAGTTTGGGTGTTTCCACAACATCATGAGTTGAATGAAAACTAGTAGTTCTCTTACCTTTGAAGGCGTCATATTTTGGAGGATGTGGTGTTTCCACATCTTGATGAGGAATCAACAGCGCTCCAATATTCTTTGCATTAACTAGCTTTATACTGAAATCTGTTACATCATCGAGATTTTTCAACTTCAAGTCGCTGGGTATGAGGTAAGTTCCTAAAGCAACACCAAAATCTGGTTTTGCTCTAGCGTACTTCAGAACATTTTGTAACTCTGTGATCTCTTGTTGTGTAGTATTTTTATTCAGAATGATCTTTTCTAGAGAAGACGTAAAGATCTTTTGAGCATCCAAAGCATGTGCTGTATCACTTATAATGTTCGATCTAGCACTCGCTTGTGATTCTAAGATCAGATAGGTGTAGTATCGTATAGATTGTGATAACCTCTGCACTCCCGCGCGAGTTAATCCGTTGACATGAGTTTCGAGCCACATTTTGAGGTTATCCTTACCAATCTGAATTCGTGAGAGATATCGCCAATACGTAGGTTCTGGCATGATACCGAATTCTCTAGAAATACTTCGGAAAGCAGTCTCATTGTATGGATTTTTTCTTGGATTAAAGGTAAGATCTCCTGGTAGAGGTACCTCCATTTCCTCTAGAATAAGACGCGTTTGTAGGTAGACATGAAAGCGGAAAATAGATCGGATCATCGGAACCTTGTGATTAAGATGAAAGGTGGATATTCCAGATCCCGCGGTGCTCACCCAGAAACCGAAGGAGAGTTGTCCGAGGTAAAAGTCTAACGGCTCTCCGAAACGATCTATCGCGCCTTCAGGTTGGAATGGTAGGAAGATATTACGAAAGTTTGGAGTGAACGAGGATCTATCTTGATCAACAGCGATTCGTTTTTTCCATAGTTCCTCTGATGGTATTAAGACGCTAGGTTTCCCATACTCGGGTATATATCTTACTTTTGAGTTAAAGCTTAGAAGATTACTCATTTCTTCATATAATAAATACAGCAATATATGTATGTGAACAGCCTCGGTAAAACACAAATACCTCTCACCTTGAAAGCGGGAACTGAGTTGTACTTGTATAATGCTTTGATCATAGTGCGATGGTTTAATTTAGAGAAGGATTCTCGCGTAATCACATTGAAAGAGCAGGTAGCTACCGACCCGTATCCCACAATTATCGATTTTTCAAAAGGTCTTTACATGTCGTCAACCCTCATCAAAAAAATAAACGCGAAAAGCAACAAAACAGCATACGTAGATAAAAATGTAGATGGAACTCTAACATTGTCTATTCCAATAGGATATCGAGTTGCATTTGAGCCTGCATTATTAAATCTTCTCAAATTAACGATGCCTAGACACAAACATTTTCCAGCCGGAAATTATAGAACAACCCCAAATTTCTGTACATTTAAAGCGCTCCGTCTACACTGTGAAGAAATCGAATTGTACACCATGATGGAAAATACAGCGCTCACGAACACTCTACACCATTTTGAGCTTGCTAAAGGAGAGTATGAGTACGGCGATCATATGGTATACGAGTATACTTCAAATCCTATATACATCGCCAAGCTAAAACATCCGACAGACACCTTGACCTTCAGGATTAGTGACGAGAATGATAAAGATCTCGAGGTTGATGTTAGAATGAAACTATTGGTAAAATAAACATATGGCAATGTATGACTTAAACACTGAGAAGCTATATCCTGTTTTGCCTAGTGCTCCGGAGGATGGTGTAGACGGCCCGACATTACAAACGCAAAACTATAGACTTCAAACCATCAAGGAGACGGAAGCGTTCCTATCTAAGGAGATAGCGAACAGAACGTCCCTGGAACGTAAATTTTCACGCTACACTATAGTTGCTACGTATATCTCTTACTTTCTAAACGCGGCGAGCGTTGTGCTCTCAAGCGGAGAAATTGTGTGTCTAGTCTCTGGCATAGATGCATCGATGAGTATCGCGATGTGTATGACGACTCTTGCCTTGAACCTGATGTTGATTGTGATCCAGAAAAGTGTCTCTGTTTTCGATGTGAAAAGACTGAAAAATCGTGATATCGCTACGGCTGCTCAAACGATCTTAGACGGTCTGATCATGCTTATCTCGAAGAGCATAGAAGATGGGAGTATCGACCATCATGAATTCAGTCGTATTAAAGCAGAGAAGCAACGTTACTTGAGTAAGAAGCAAGAACTGCGGTTCAGATCGAGTAAAGCAATCAAGCAGCTCTACGATCACCAGAGAGAGGAGCTCTTAGAGCTTGGGAGAAAACAAGGTCGTGAAGAGATCGTAAAAAAGCTCGTAATTGGTTCCGATACCCCAGGTGCAGGTGCTACATAGTCTATGAGCCACCTCCTCCCTATGTTTTGTAGCTTGATAAAGCCACAAAACTTTACATGTCGATATCGAACATATCTTCGAACAACTCTCGCGTATCATCGTCTGGTAGAGTAAAGTGGTTTCTCTGGAAATTGTCTCTATCCAGGACATCTTCTCGGAACCGGTACCATGCATGTACGGCGTTGGCGTCTTCGCATTCGCCAAGCTCTTCCATCTCAGGATGCCTCGTTCCTAGTACATTCAATCTAGTACTAAGTTGCCTCCGCTGGCATCGTATCATGTAGTACGGATGCCTGTCGATGTCATTCTTCTTGACAACATAGAGAATGTTGTCGATCGGTCTCCGATGTGGTACATAGCGTTCTGTAAGTTCAGTGACACGATTCTGAGCCTCTGCGATCTGATTTTGAGTCTCTGTGATCTGCTTCTGTGTCTCAGTAAGGTCGTCGTTCATCAGAGCCAGTGCAGTGCGGGCTTCCACACAATGATCCTGTGATTCATTCTTCTCTTGTACGATCCTTTGGACTCCTTTCTGTACGAGCCACTTTGTAAGTTCTACAGCTTTGGGTTTATTGGAGCGAATTGTGATCTCAGAGCACCTTCTAAGGAGACGAACACATCATGCGGATTTTTCGATCTCCCGAGGGCGCCGGTTGAACCGGCACCCTGTTCAAGGTTACTTCTAGAGGAAAAATGCTGCTTCTCTATATCTTGAAAGTTATCTCTAACCTTAACAAGATGAAGGAATCTCCCGAGATCTGCACGCTTAGACCAAGGCGGGTTTTCAGCATCAAAAATCAGTTCTATCGCGCTAGTGGGAATGACATAGAATAAAGATAACGCCATTTTATTAAGAACACAACTGCCAACTTGCTTGGGTATGGGTAGAAACCTATACTACTCTCCGTTCAAAGACATCCTCCAGATTTTTCGATTTTCCAAGGGCGCCGGTTGAACCGGCACCCTCCAGATCCTTTTTTTATTGAGAAATGTCGATCTCCCGATCTCCAAATTTTTTTTGATCTTCTAAGGGATTATCTTTCACACCTGTTATAACCTACTTTTGAACCTGTTATAATCTACTTCGACCCCTGCGATCTCACCCGTTTGAACATCAATCTCCACACCTTCTGCTGTTCTATGAATTTTTCTTGGTGGTGGTGGTTTCCTCGAGAGTTCACAAGCAATTCTATTCAGTGCGCATTCCTGATACTCTTTCCACTCTGTTTGGAAGCCAACACTACGCTGGTTCCTTTTATATCTCACGATCTTTTTCCCCCTCAAGAGTGCTTCAAAGTCGTCTCGCTTCATTGTAGAATAGCCTCGAAGACCTTGTTCTTTCACCTTCTTTCTTAACTGCTTCAGGTTAGACATGTCTATTGTAAAGACCTCCCCCTACAATAGCAGACCTTTCAACTAGCACTCAGCTCTGACACCTACATCATCATGGATCGTGAAACACCGTGAAGCCGTCTCGTCATCTTCATCTTCAGATTCGCTAAGAAGACTCTCATACGCACCTACTCGCTTGTACTTGGCCTCCTTCAGATACACTTGTAGATAGTGATTATGTTTTTTCTGCGTGTACACGCTTCCGAATTTCAGCACACCAGTTACATTGCATCTTTGATGAAACGGTACCTTACCGTTAAATTTTGTTTTAATAGCGTCGTCCCACACGATGAGCTTAGGATTAATCCAACCCGCAGCGCTGATCGGATCACCTGTAAGGGTAGTAAACAGAAGCTCTTTGATGCGATTGATGATCGTTTTATAAGCGTCACACCAAACTTTGTCATCCGACACGTTGAATCCCATCTTCCAGGCAGAGCCTTCATTATATCTCGATACACCTGAGGAGTGACAATTCATCGGTGTCTTGATCAAGAGAGGAATGATTTTACCCGGTTCCTTCTCATAGCCTATGTAGTACCTGATATCAGTTTTGTTCGCTAAGATACCCTCTGCTACAATAATCTTTTATATGTCGATCGTGTAGATGTTGTTAAGTCTTCCTTCGGATAGGACTCGACTTTTAATAGAACTTCCTCGAGCTTTATCGCTTTGGTTGGTGTCATACCCGTCCTCGAAAGCACGGTGTTGTTGAGTTGTCTCACACTTTTCTGGTAATGTCGGATCCATGCGGTACTCTTTTTCTCTGGATCCTCCATCTCTTGCGCATCTTGTATCTTGAAGAGTTTCAGAGTCTTGTTAAAATTTTTGACAAAGGCTGTAAACTTATGGTGATATTTTGTCGTAATTCTCTTCACTTTGACGTCATGCTTATCAAAGAGTTTGCTTGTTGCCGACTTGAACTCGGAACCATTGTCAACATGGAGTTCATCCGGATATTTTAGAGGTCCCTTTTTATAGATGTCAGCAAACATCTCGGCAACGTCGCTTGCTTTCTTCGTTCTCAGAAGTCTGCTCGCTTTATACCCTGAAGCGATGTCGATAACATTCAAAACGTACTTGTATGTATTCTGGTAGACCTTGTCACGAGGTAAAAACATGAGATCCGCCTGATGTATCTTGTTTACCCTGGTTACGTAAAAATGTTCATGATCAATATGCTTAGGACGAGGTATATGGATCTGCCATAACGCCTGCCACCGAAGATCTTTTTCCCCGCGAAAGCGTACAACAATGTGTAAGCACCGAGTCTAACTTCCTTATCTATCATTTATTATACCTTTTTAGGAGATATTTCAGACATCAATCACACCTCCGAATCGATCAAACTTTTTCACGTTTTTGAGCGATTAATCTCTCGTTTTTTTCTTCCACTCTCGAAATATATAAAACCAACTACCACAAAGATTACTAAGATCCCTCCACCACCTACGAGTTGATACAAACTGAAAGACTTGTTAGGTACTTGCTTAAGTACTTGATCAGGAACTTGATTAGATACTTGATTAAGTACTTGATCAGGAACTTGATTAGATACTTGATTAAGTACTTGATCAGGAACTTGATTAGGTACTTGTAGTTCAGCCTTCTTCTTCTTACGATTCCACTCCGCCAACTTCTTTACCGACGCTACTCGACCCAGGTTCTTCGTTTTTGCAATTTCCTTCTGTTCGTTCTTCGTTTTTGCAATTTCTTTCTGTTCGTTGTTCATTTATTTTAACTCGCTGTTGTTCCTCCGCAAGTTTTGCGAATCTTTCCCAATCGAGGTTGGTAAAGACGATCGCAGCCAGAGCGACTGGACCGAGGAAATTATGACAATTATAGTATATGCTAGAACCTATAGTATCCATAGGTGAAACGTTGGGGATGGAAGAGACCATATAACTTGTGATGGAGTTAGAGATAAGAGGGTTTTTGTTGATCTCTCCTAACATCTTAGATAGATCTCTCACACCTGTCAAACTAGACAGTTTAGTGCTGAAATCAGGCCGGTGAACATTGGGGTGAGCGTTCTCCATCTTCACGGCTTCACTTTGCTCATAACCGAGCCGCAGGCGATCCGCTCCACAGTGTCCTACCATCTCAGAACGTTTTTTGTAGAGTCGTTCTATAGTCTTATCACTTTCCACTGTCCAAGGCGTCTTCCCACCAAGATGTTCACCACCTTGTATAGCACGTGCTAGTTCCGCTCTTTTCTGAGCTTCTGCTGGTGTATCGACTACTTCTAACTGAAGAAATTCACCAATGTTCATGGCTAGCTTTATTATATGACGGAATCTCCAAAATACTATGAGTAAAATTACAGTCTGAAAAAGACAGACAGTTAGTGTTTCATACATTTCTTTCATGTAGCTCATCACCATATGAAAGACAACATACCGTACTTTGAAATAAAACTCCTGTTCTCTCAGGAGAACCCTCCAGTTCTTCAAAGTTTTAAAAGCACCATTTCATCACTCGTTTGGGATTTCAAGCCGCCTCCAAGAGTTTAGATTTACACACGAGTCCAGCAGAGGTACCATGAGCCAATGATCGTACACCATCAGCATCTTGAATTCTCTTATCATCATCTCTGCTCAACGCAATTTTGTTGATTCTCTGGGTATACATAACATGTTTTCTACTCCTGAATGCCAGCTGACTTCTATACTGGATCTTTCCATCTTCACAACACTGGAGATAGTCGTCGAATGAGATGTGCTTTTTTACCACACATTTCTTGATCCCCTTGCATTTCTTATCAACCTTCCCATCCAGCTGCTTATTAGCATACATTTTTGGTCTCAAGGCAACAAACTCGGTCACCATTTTTCCACCAAGTTCATCCTTCATCATACCGATAATCTTCTTATTCTTTCCAATCGGAAGTGGTCTACCATCTTCCTCACTATAACCACTTGTATCGAATCTAGCTTTTTCCGTGAGATCTCGGTAGAAAGTACCTTTGAATGCATCTTCTCTCTTCACATCTCCTGCAAGATGAACGAGTCTGTATCCATATAGCAAAGCTTGACTTTGCTTCATATTTCGGCATCATATAGTCATAGTGGTACTCGTACATTACTATCTTGCTAAGGTCTAAGATAGCTTGCCCAAGGTACACTGGTTTATTCATCACCACCTCTACTCGACGCATATCCATCGCGATGAGATGCTCTGAGAAACGTATCGTTTTCCGATAGTTTGGTTTGGAAGCTAGTCTCTTACGCTTACCTTCAGTACATACAAGCTTGATGTTTTTGTGCTTACGAACGTTTTCCATAGTTTTACCAAACACTGAGTTATTTGCCAGCTTGAAAAAGTCTTTCTCGAACGAGTTCTTCGCCTTTGCACGCAAGTCTGTGTTCATCTCGATATACGGCTTCAGCCACGCACTCTGCTGGAACTCGACGACTCTGGGCACCTTTTTCAAAATCAATCCATACTCCAAAGCCTGCTTCACAAGACGAATGTGTACTGGATATCGCTCTTTGTTATAGAGGCTGCATGTCAGTTTCTCTATGATGTTGGTTAACCGCATCTTCTCCGGTAGAAATGGTAGCTCGTTGTGCTTCAAGTGGAAGATACTCGGGATCGTTGGGATACTCGACATCAACTTCCAGGTAATAACCGGTATTTCCATTATGATAGCTTAAGATTTTCTCTGTTGTAAAGTCCTCGCTGTTTCTCCATTTTAAGCCGTGTGTTGGCAGCTTATTTATCATCGACCAACCATATTCATTATTGAGGTCGAGATACATAATATACGTTGACAATGCGTTCTTCTTATAGTGCTCACCCATATCCTTATTATTTGCTTTGGCATGGTGCTGAATAACCTGACAAATCCCTCCTTGAATACCCTTTTCAAACATAAGCAGCATATCAGTATCCGTTAGTAGCTCTAGCTGAACTTTAGTCTTCTTCAAGGCTGCTTGCCAAAATAGTCCTGGAGCTGTATAAAAGTGTACAGGATCTAGATCATAAATCTCTTGACATACATCTCGAAATCCCTCAAACATCAGCCTACAATAACACATCTCCGTTCAGATACAAGTCATGATAATCTCCAAGATTTCTACACTCAAACACCTTCCAGACTTTCTGAGCATGAACATAGTCATTCCTCGATATCCTACACAAGTTAAGCTGCTATAGAACCTCTCCTGAGGTGGCAGCTCTACCTCTTCAAATCTGTCGAAGCTATCCATATACTCATACGTATATACACCTTTACGAAGCCTAAACCGAAACTGTTCATCACCACCAGAATATCGATACGTGTTGCTAAACCTCTTCTCGAGTTCCTCCTGATTCAGCTGCTTCTTCGCATCCTCGCAATAGCATTTTTTACACTGAAAATGCGCTACATAGTCCGCATCAATTTCCAAAAATTCCATCTCATCCTTACAGCTCTTACATATCACACCACTCGCACCAGCTAGGTTATCAACCAAGCTGCTAAGAGAACTCTGCATGAACCTACAACTATCGATAAATCTCACCATACACTTCTTCGTCAGCACCTTTTCCTCCCCCGTTTTCTTTCTTGGAAACTTGATACCATTCTAGTTGTAGCGATCTACAAAGGGTTTCAGCATCGATATCCTTTGACAGTTTTTTATCTCCTCATGATGTAAAGCTGCTAGCACAGCCCACTTGAAGCACTCTTCATCCTCGTTCTTAGGATTGATACAGCATAGCTTGTTAAACACCCATTTAGGCAGCTCCAGCCAAGAGCTTCCACGTATCAAATCCACTTTGTGACAGTGATATGTCATCTCTTTGAAGCGATTAAACACAAAAGAGCTAGCATCTAGCTTTTGTATCAAACTCTCATATTGCCTCAAAATCTCTCTAATCATATCATCAACCACCTCTTCAAGATCACTACCCATCATGATCATGTGATTAACACCCCATATAGGCTTGATTATTTTTTCGTTTTCGTCTTTGATATTCACAAACTCTGGGACTAAGTTTAGTTGAAACTTCCAGCTTTCACCATCCTTGATCAAGTCTCCCATGACCTTAACCACATGTCTTCGAGTCTTCTTCAGATATTCTTCAATCGTTATGATTTTCCCCTCATCAACACCTTTGCTTTTAAACCGTCTAAAGTTCCCTCTAAATGCATCCTCTTCCTCTCTAGGCTTATATTCCTCACCTGCAATATCCTCAACGATATCTTTCAACCTCAATGTGCGATGTCTCACAATATTTTGAGCAATACGCTCCTTCTTCCCTCCTATAACCTGTAGACCAAAGTCACGTGCTAGTTTTCTGAGATCGTCTCTCTTCAATTGTTTAAGATCTTCCATCTGAGGTTTAATAACCCTTCGTAGGAAGAGAATAGTATTGATTAGATCACGCCTTCTCAAACTTCCATACCCTCTGATTCCCTCAGACTTTGCCATTCTCTATAAAGAAGTCTTTTTCTCCCTATACAATGTGCCTACCGTTTCTCGATAGTGTTGTATACGATTAACTAAGGTAGCTTTATTAGCCCTGCTATATGGAACATTCTCCGCCCTAGCGGTCATCACCAAGTCCTTATAAGTTTGATTCATCATAGGATTGTTCATCTTTATTATACTTTGAGGCATTCAACCTACCTCACAACACGGACAGAACTTAAAAAAGGGAAATTCCCGAATGGTTTCCATAGTAATAAAAATTATTTCGATTTTTTAAAATCGAATTTTTTTTAAAAATTGGATTTTCATTTTGATGACGTCATCAAAAATTAACATATCCATTATACCCTATATTTTATCGATATTTTAACTATCTGCGCAAGTACTCAATTTTCCAGATATTTTATGATATTTTAACTAGCTTCGGAAGTACTTATTTAACAACAATTTCATCGATATTTTAACCCCTTGCGCAGCGACTCTTATATCAGGAAAAAAGAGATATCCCAACTAGTTCCGGAAGTACTTATTTATCGATGATTTCACACTATTTTAACAATCTGCGGAGCTAGTTGTATAGCGGGATATTGCGATGACGTCATTAAAATTAACATATCCATTATACCCTATATTTTATCGTTATTTTAACTATCTGCGCAAGTACTCAATTTTCGACAATTTCATCGATATTTTAACCCCTTGGGAAAGTACTCAATTTTCAACAATTTCATCGATATGTTAAGAGATAGAAGATGCAGCGACTAACGACAATTTCACCCCTTGCGCAGCGACTCTTATATCCGGAAAAAAGACTGTGCTGAAACGCTGCATCCTCTGTCTCTCAGCAATTACCGTCCAATATTAGTTCTTTCGGTTCTTTTAAAAGGTTATTAGGGAGTTGTTACGCAGCAACTCACCAAATATATAGGATCATCATGTCAATACCAATCAAGACAATAAGACTTTCTTCGCTCAATCTCCATTGTCAGCTCTGAGATGACATTTTAAAAGTGATGAATAAAAGCTAAATCACTCTTGCTGTTTTTGCAAATTATTCAGAAGCATACGACACTATAGATTATGACGTCCTTATTGAAAAACTCAGTTACATTTCTGATTGAAGCCACATTGATAACAAAACTTCTTGCATTCTCTCAAATGGCTTCGGTGCTCCAAAGGGTCCTTAATATTTACCTAATCGACATGATCTTTAACCCCAATATCAATCTATCCAGTTTACTGACAACACAACACCTAACAATTACGCCAAACCTTTCAAGAACGCAATCAATAATATGACAATTAATGTCAATGCACTTAAAACGGTCATTCCTGCAAACTTAAACTTCAAAACCGATGATCTACTGTTCTTCAAACTCTTTCATTAACCAATTTTTATATAATAAATACAAATACATATCAAGAAATCAACACAATCGTAGAAAACATTCTATCTTTGGCCGCTTCGAAGTGAACTACTTTTACCGTACACTTAATTACAAACTATTACACTGTATTACAGGCCATTACACTGTATTACAGGCCATTACACTGTTTTACCGGCCATTACACTGTATTACAAGCTATTACATCGTATTACAGGCCTTTACACTGTATTACAGGCCATTACATTGTCTTACAGGCCATTACACTGTATTACAGGCCATTACACTGTATTACCGGCCATTACACTGTATTACAAGCTATTACATCGTATTACAGGCCATTACACTGTATTACAGGCCATTACACTGTATTACAGGCCATTACACTGTATTACAGGCCATTATACTGTATTACCGGCCATTACACTGTATTACAAGCTATTACATCGTATTACAGGCCATTACACTGTATTACAGGCCATTACACTGTATTACAGGCCATTACACTGTATTACAGGCCATTACACTGTATACACTGTATTACAGGCCATTACACTGTATTACCGGCCATTACACTGTATTACAAGCTATTACATCGTATTACAGGCCATTACACTGTATTACAGGCCATTACACTGTATTACAGGCCATTACACTGTATTACAGGCCATTACACTGTATTACCGGCCATTACACTGTATTACAAGCTATTACATCGTATTACAGGCCATTACACTGTATTACAGGCCATTACACTGTATTACAGGCCATTACACTGTATTACAGGCCATTACACTGTATTACAGGCCATTACACTGTATTACCGGCCATTACACTGTATTACAAGCTATTACATCGTATTACAGGCCATTACACTGTATTACAGGCCATTACACTGTATTACAGGCCATTACACTGTATTACCGGCCATTACACTGTATTACAGGCCATTACACTGTATTACAGGCCATTACACTGTATTACAAGCTATTACATCGCATTACAGGCCATTACACTGTATTACAGGCTATTAAACTACATAACAGGCCATTACATTGTATTACAGGCTATTATACTATATCTTACAGGCTATTTACATGTGACGGACGACATATATGGGCGCCCATATATGTTGTGTGCTATTAGTATATATTACAAGCTATTACGCCGTATTACAGAGTATTTGAGTAACGTATCTTTTTCATGTATGATGTGTTATATTTAGGTATACGACGGGTCTTTTTCATGGTAGTGATACACCAAGTCGTTGCCTTTCTGCAAAACTGTTAAAAGCAACGACAAACACCTTGAATGTACCGTACGGTCATGACCTCATTCACTTGAAGTGCGCTTACATTAGAAACCTGCAAGTCAACTCAAGAATTCATAGTTTATGGATATCCAAACTTGTGTCCTGTTGACTTTGCCATTTCCTTCCATCACGTGAGATTGATAATAATAAGATAAATTGCATGCTGACCAACATTTAACAGTGTTCAATAAGAATAGAAAATATACTAGCAAGGCGACCACCAACACACAAAGTCTGCGATCGTCATTTCGATGAATTTTACTATATGTTGAAAACGTATAGTACGACGTAATAAGCGTTACTGGAACACGGGCTGCAACATAAGAAATATCAACTAAATTACAATCAAATAGATGACTACATATCTGTTTTCAAAAACCGCCTCAACGAACGTGGAGACCTTAAAAGACCTTAAAAGAGAGAAAGAACTTAACAAACTATCCACTCATATAGAACACCTGAGATTGAGGCAGATGGTTTCAACAAAAAATATTCAGTGCTTGTCGGTATGTTTATCAACCAAGTTCTGGTCGATGAAGAACTAAACGCAGAACATTCACGGATCTTCCAGAAAGCTAAGAATAATTATTTCAGTAATAGACTTACCCAAGTTTAGAATTGAGAGTTGTTGTTTGCCTTCGTAATATAAAGGGGGTAAAAAGGGGATATGTACGAAAGCATTTTAAATGAAAAAAATACAGTTTACTGGATTTGTTGGTAAAAACCACTGATCTAAAAAACAACTTTGAAATCTCAATCTCATATTGTGGAGTATTTCGCGGAAAATCTATGCATTCTGGATGGCTGTTGGTAAAAATTGAGCAGGAAAAAAAAGACTGCTATTCAACTTTTTTCTGTCCGCGTGGAGAAAAACAAAAGAAAGGAGTCCGTATTTTGCACGTGCGGAATTTAACTTTTTATTGAAGCCAGCACTAGCAGAAACCCTTATGCCTGTCCGTGCTCTAGTTCACAATTATATTGTTTGTAGGGTTTACATTCAACCATATATAACAAGTATTTTGCAAAAATATTACTGTAGTGTAAGATGGCCTTTAAGGCTTTGATTATATTTGTTGAAATGAGAAAATAAAAGGTGAAGTGAATATTATTAAGGTTTGTTATTTTTAAGAAAACTATTTCTTATTGATTCACATTTGATTCAGATTTGAAATGTATTTCTCAATCATTACTGTGCTGGCGATGCTTACTTTTTTCACTTCTCCATCCTTCGCAACGTGTCAATGTCATCCATGTAAAAAACCTAAGAAACTCTTATGCTACAATAAGAACATCACAGATGAAGATCTCGCTTGGCAAAAGCGGGAGAAAGGTTGGTAAAAGAAGGAGGAGATCTTGTCCAGAATGTCAAAAGGCTAGACCTGGAAGACAACCAATTGCAAACTTTTGCGACCTCCTTATTTTCAAATTTAACTACATTAAAACTACTTTACCTTGAAAGGAATCTTCTAGCCAGCTATCCTAAGAGCCTATCCAAATATCTACCGCATTTAAGATTTTTTTTAATGAGTGGAAATCGTTTCACAAGCCTTTTCAAAGAAGATCATGAAGGTTATGGAAACATTAAACTTTTGGTTTTGAATGATAACCTTCTGACAAGTGTAGGAGATGATGTATTCAAAAACACCCCTAAACTTACCGTTTATACTTGGAAGGAAACAAAATTTCAAAGATTTCGAACAAAGAATTTTCAAACCTCATCAATCTACGCAAAGTCAGTTTGCAGCGTAACCAAATAACAAAACTGGATGCTGGTACTTTTGGTGATTTGAAGAAACTTGATATACTCTGGTTCAGCAATAATTCACTCACGAAACTTCATCCAAATCTTTTTAAGAATATGAAATATGTACATGATATTCACATAGCTTATAATAGCTCTCTTCCATAGAACCTGGTGCATTCAATAATCTTCAACCAGATTTGAGCAATCTATCAGGAAATCAAATCACATCTATTACAAAGGAAGCTTTTTATAACGCACGTATTAATGTTAACCTTGACCTCACCAATAATCCTCTAGCCTGTGAATGTCATATATATGAATTATACCAACAGCTTTCTAGGATACAACCTGGTGTAAAAATACTTGGAACTTGTCGATTTCCAAGTACTTTGAATACAGTGGGGATTATGGATTTTGTTACCAACAATGCATTGAATTGTACTTCGTGTACTTATAATCCTTGTGTGAATAATGGTACTTGTAATGTACTTTCAAAGAGTAGCTACAATTGCTCATGTCCTTATGATTTTAAAGGCAAACACTGTGAACAGGAAATCATGTGTGCTCGAAATCCATGTCAGAATAATGGAATATGTAACATTGTAAATCAAACCAATTTCTTTTGCAATTGCACTAATGGTTTTAAAGGAAAAGCATGTGAAATTAAAGAAGCGATTTTCTCAAACCCATGTCATCACAATGGTACCTGCATAGAAGTCACAGAATCAGAATATCATTGCAATTGCACTAGTCAATACGAAGACGGTGTTGTGATAAAATGAAAGGTCAAGTTGATAAAATTGGTGGTTTTGGTTTGGGTTACATCATTCTTAGTGTCATTATATCATTGGTTGTGATGACAGTAATACTGGAGCGTCGAAACCGAGAAAGTGAAAATTCAGATACTATACATGTTCCTTAGATTCTTACCCAGTGCGCAAAATTTTCAAAATATCTCTGTGGAGGAATGTTTTGTTATTGAAACAGCAGGCGATATTACTTGACATTCCCATAGAATGCACTCCTCCTCATACACTTTTTGTACATTTTGCCCACTTGGAAGAGTCTTATATTTGGTTTTATGTGAGTATGCATCAATAACGTATTCCTTTGAATGCTTCCTCTTCTTTGAAACGCCTCACCTCACACCTTATTCTTGAAGTTAAGGGGATGTGTATTCCGAACCTAAAAAAGTATCATTTCCTTCCTTTAAACTTTCATCTCTCAAAATTTACTGCTAGGGGAAAAAGTCAGTTCGTAATTGTAGCAACCTTCAACATCATTGGGGAAAATGATAATGACGTTAGGATTGGCAATATTGATATTTACGTTACAGATTGTTCTGTTATATTATCACAAAAAAAGACAAATAGCGGGCATGTCATGACGAAACGTTAATTTCTTTATTGCCTAATGTGCTATCATTTGCTATTTTATCACATAATCCAGGGATCACACATCCCTGCATAATCTGGTACTTCACAAAACTTCACAAAGTTAAAATAAAATGAAAATCTCATTTAGCATAATGTACATGTAGTGATGATCATTTCTAGAGGCATTTCTCCCCACTAATCACCACCATCACATTTTTACAATGTTACATTTTTTCTGCAAGTGTGCAAAAATCCTTTTTCCGGTAAGGGCATCTAGTTGTTGTTTATCATGATTAAATTCCTCTTTAAATTCTGTGTAAACTCATAGAATGTTTTAAGTCCCAATATATGTATGATTTACTCAATCTTTTCTGGTAATTGATTATTCCCCCAAACCAAGGAGTCACCTAAATGATGCAACGGCGATGCTACAGGTTATATTCAAATTTTAATGACGCACTCAATTAAAGACATTTATTATATTTAATCGGATGAGCAAAGTTTCTTTTCCCTCATTCGGTTATTTTTTAATCCATGTAACCCTTTTCTTTGTGACTCTTTTTATTGAACTTTCTGGACGTGTTAGGACGGAACGAATGCCAAAAGACTATAAATTTATTACGTTCTACTTTTAATGAAATCCTTTTAAGTATTCTTTTGTCTCATTATATTCTAAATCTTTACAGCTGTTTCAGGCCTACTCAAGACTGGCTCTGCAGAAACAGCTACGCATCTAATCATGTTTGTCGTTGTTGGATAGATGGAGTATACATTGCAAAAGTGTCCTCATGGAATGTATCGTATGTACTCCATCATCTTGATCGCTGATACTTTACTGCCTATGCCGACTTACTTATTAAAACCAAATAATCACGCTGTGGGAGTGCTCAAAGCATGTTTTAATAAACGATTAAAATGACGTCGTCGAAGAAGAAGAAATCCATTCTGTTTCGTATTTTTGTCAAGTTTACAGAATGTCTTGCAGTACCAATGTTATGAATCGTGATCTCGTAACTTCGAGGTGGGCTTTACGCTTGCGCAAAGATCGGCCCGAAAGAAACGTATAAAATGTACGGCAATAACGAAACAGAACGAGTTTATAACTCATTAAGAGGTTGTTGTTTTTTTTAATTTAATTAAAGTCGGTATAATATGCAGTTTTTAATAAAACTAATTATAAAAGACTAATCAAAAACCGACCCAAAACCGAGTAGAATCGCAAAAACCGACCCAAAACCGAGTAGAATCGCAAAAGCTCGCATCATTATATTTACCAGATCGGTGTTGCTAGCAACAGTTTTAAAGGTTTCAAGAAAAGTTTCAATTATGGTAGGTATTTTGTTGGAATATAGTTTTAGAGTTTTGAAGAGACATGCCGGATTGGTAAAATTCTGAATTTGTTGCAATCTGAAAGAGTTACGATTCATAGCATACATATACTTTTTTATAAGCATTGGCAAATTTATTAACCTTGAATTTAAAGTCTCTGACTTTCGAATATCGAAAAGGCAGGGTGTTGGAAGTTGCCAATTTATCTCAGTGCTTAATATTTTAGCCTAGAGTATTAGTTTCATGAATTTCGCTTTTTGGTTATTTTCGCGAAAGTTTCCTTCGCGAAATATTTCAAATGACAAAATCGCGAAAGTTTTTTTCCCCCGAAATCGTAGATAATTTTGAACTCGCGAAAGTTTTTTTCTTCCAAAAATTTTTATTTTTTACATTCCTGATGTTTCTACGACGATATATGTTTACTATCATTTACCTATTCTATATTATATTCTATTTTTTTTATATAACATACTACCTATTCTACCTATATTATTTAACTGTTACTGAACACAAAAAAGCAAGAAGTAAAGGTAAAAGCTGAAACAATCTAGATGTAAAGAATGCATTCTTACACATCACTCGTCAATAACAATTACTTCTGGTGAACCTTTTCTTTTTCGCTTAGGTGGTGTTGCGAACATATCCCTGATGTCAGTTGACAATGAATCGCGCACTGGTGAAATGGTGCAGACGTTCCTATGAGCATAAGTAAACGAGGACGAGTGATCAACACTACAGTTGCAAATGCAACAGCAAACGCTGTACTGAGTAAATACCCGTATGTTGTTGGTGAAATTGATATCAATTCTTCTGACTGGGCAAAAAGTGTATTCACCAGAATGAACGTTCTAAAAACCAAGAAAAACTTCGTCAAAGGTTAGCATTCCGGATGTAGCCGAAAAGAAATTGAATTCCTCTTTCTTCATGATTTTGTATCAAACGTAGAGACATATCACATTCCTCTAGCCTTAATCATTAATTTCGATCAGACACTAATGAGATACGTCCCTGTTGGAAATGAAATTCTTGCACCATAATGCCAACAATCAGTCAAAATCGATAGAAGTGCAGATACACGGTGCATAACAGGAACTTTTGGTATCTCTTTTAGTGGGAAAGGGGCTTTATACTCTCTATCCAAACTACAAAATGACGAGGCTCATTTGTGCTGATTTTTTGTCATTTTTAGCCTACTTTGGTGCTTAACACGTTGACTGCTGAAAACGAATATTTTCAGGACATTTCTCAGAACAGAAGCTATTTAAAGAACTGTAACTCAGCTCATTCGAAAGTAGATAGAATTTCACAAAGCCAATCCAAATTTTTGCGTCCCCATTGCGTCGACTGGTTAGCGAATTTTATTGCTTCAAACTTGTTGATCTTGAAATTTCTGTCAGCAATCAACGTGGTACTTATTTGATATATCAAGAAATCAGTGTATATATCCTGAAAACTTCCCAAAACACTTCTACCGATACCTTAACGATTACCTGTGGAAAAAGTGTCATAATTTATACAAACGTGAACACATAAATGCATGAGCAACACTTACATCATTTTCATTATAATTTATACACTGATTTTTACAGATACAGTTGACTTTCGATAAGGGGAACCTCAATGGGACCGAAGAAAATGGTTCCACTTAGCGAATGTTCCACTTATCCGAAGTTGACCTTTGTTAAGGCAAATCCAAGGGACCGACGAAAATAGTTCCACATATCGAAAGTTCCACTTATCCGGGGCTCCACTTATCGAGAGTCAACTGTATTAGCGATTTTCAAGACTTGGAAAACCTTACAATACACGAAACCGACAATGCGCGGAAATATTTTGAAGAGCTCGCGTATAAAAGAGCTGAAGAAAACGCTAAGGAAAAAGTGTGCGCAAGTTAGATCTTATGAAAAAACATGAAAACCAAAAATATGGCAAGATGTCCTATGAAGATATGAAATGTACGTGACCGACTAATAGATGCATATCCAGTTCTAGAAAATAATCGAGACGAGAATGCAAGTCGTGAAGCTATCAGAGGATACCACGCTGAGACTGAATATTTTAAAAATCTGGTCAGAAACGGAAAACTGCATTTTCATTATCCTAGAAACGACGTCATGATGGTACAACTTTCCGACGTAAAATACGACAAACTGATCGCCAACGAGAGATCTGCACTACCAATACACAGTTGTGACATTTGGATGAAGTAGCAAAATGTACGTACCAATCGTCAGTCTGACAGACGTCACGACATCTATAATGGCGACATGAACATAAAGTAAACCCACTATTTGAATTAAGAATCATTCGTAAAATGCAACGATAATGCTGACTCTGGATTTTATTAGTAGAAAATATTGTGAGAAAAGTTTTAGAACGTTCAATCGCTTCGTTTGTACTGATTGTTTCTAACTAGGTAGAAGAAGAGTGAAAAGAGACAAAATTGAGGAAACATATTTCTCTGTGAGAAATGTAAAAGCATCCGATGAAATTGTATCAGAGTTTCAAAGTTGTGAATTTTTATTTCATTTGAATTATCCAAGTTTGCCAGGAAAATCGGACTAATACCCACTTGGGTTATCAAACAAACGCATTTGTCAAAAAGGGGAAACAGCTTATATTAAGAAAACATTTCGGCGTGGCAAACTTTCGGACAAAAATTTGTCCTAAATATTATTCGTCCGAAATTTTGGTTTGCCCGAAAGTTTGTCACGCCGAAACTCTTCGTTTTTGCGTTGTTTTTTTTTCGGCAGGTGTGATTAATAAATGTCCTTAAAGTTAGAATATTGACAAATTTTTTTTGACGAAGTTTGCGATCTAAAGTTGTGTCACGGTCATTTGTGTGAAAATTTAATTCTTGGAAAAGTTACTTTTTTTATGCCAAAGAACCAACCCTATCTGTTTGTTTTTTTCAACCGATCCCATGTTATAAGGTAAGATTTCCCCAAAGTTCATAAACTTCTTTTATCAAAGTTGTTCGAAAGTTTGTCGTCCGAATTTTCCAAAATATGTCCGAAAGTTTATCGCCCACCGCTCTTCGCTAAAACTTTTTGTTCTTAATGCAGTATATGCCATCAAATTCTCATAGTCATCGCCAACTTGAAAAAGCCTTTAGCAAAAAACCGTCAGATGGCATTGGTATGCACACTTTTTTATAAGAATGACATAAACTTTTTTGACCTTCGACATATTTCGATTCTGAGCCTAAATATATTCTTAAAAGATGCTGCTAACAATAGAACATTACATATAGTTATTATAATATTTTTTCTGTGTTCCGGTTAAAAAACAACGAACTAGAAATAATCCCCAGAACTATGTTTTGAGGACATGGAACTTGAACCTGACCATTATTCTTAAGTTATTTGTAAATGTTTTAAACACATTTCGAGGCTCAATATTCTTATTAAAAGAATGTGTACTTAAATTGAATGCGAAGTTGTCGTGTCAACGCAATCAAATTTATCTTTAACTTTTATCTTCCTTTGCTATCCTTTATCTTATCTGATTTCAAGAAGCATTCTGCAGCCACTTAAGCGAATTACAGTTGGAAGAAAATTTAAACCGACAGATCAGCGTATGTACAAGATATGTTGTCAGAACAAATGTTAAATCTTTATCTGATTTCAAGGAGCAAATACATTTTGCATCAAAATGTCTAGTTTCCTAGAAGAGGTGAGTATGTTGAAGTTACTCTATTCAAACATATGCACGTGATGATTGATTTATACATACCAGATATATATATATATATGCGTGATCTTCTGGATGAAAATAAATATGGATTGACTTAACAGGCCACAGTCGACATATGGCAACAAGCGCTTTACAAAAAGCGTCCAAAGGAAGAAAGCATTTTAATTTAAAGATGGCAATTCTGAACGTTCTTCCCGAAGGCTAACTATATTCGCAATGGGTAAAGAATGAAATGCTATGAAGGAGATTGAAACACAATTTAACTTAACGGGGAGTTTTGAGCCCATGGCCTTCCATCCGTCGTTGTTGGGTATTCTGCCCTCCGACTTGGAACTAGGAAGTTGACCTACCACATTTTCTATTCCGAAAATGTAGATTCATGTTCATTCGGGTCGTTTTTATCGTAGATGACGTCATCATTCATATCACGTGACAATAGAAATGGGGACTTCTTTCAACAAATGACGTTAGAAATATTCGTCATATCAATCGTCGGTGGATTACAAGTTGTTTTTCAGCATTTTGCATTTCGCTGTCCGGAGAAATATTACACAGAATACTCCTGGTTTTTGCTTTTTGCCCCAGCTCTGCTGCTTCTATGTGCAGCTGTTCTTTACACCAATCAATCGAGTCAAGAAGCGGGCATACTCAGTTATCGTAAAAACAACAGATTGAGAAACTTGCAGTTAACAAAGTGGAGATGTCGGTCATTATTACGAATGATTCTGGAAACATACGGGCGTTGTTTGATTGCACCAATGACTTGGATTATCTTAACGTTCTTGCAGGCGAGAGTGTATATCTGCGCCGTAGTTGGCCCGAAAAATGTTCATTTAGATTCTCACAAGAATATATCATATCATAAAGCTTCCAAAACAGCTTATGTTCAATCACAATTCATTGGTGTTAGTCTCTTTATCGTGCCGTTTTTGTTGATCACAATCGGTCACGGAATTAAAAAATGCTTTCAGAAAGGTAAAGTGTGAATAGCTTACTGTCAATTATCTTTTCAATTTATTTTTCTTTTCTAAGGCAAAGGGAGGCAACAAGTGTAGTGTAAAATGGATCCCAAAAATATGTTTATATGTGTTTTATTTTTTTAGGAATAACTGATTTTCGGGCTTTAGATGTATATACCAGACACGAAGCTAATTTGGCACGGGACTATTTCGAAGAGTTGATGTACAAACGCGCTGATGAAAATGCGAAGCAAAAACTTCGGATGATAGTCGATTGCGTAGCAAAGTTTAAAAAGGATAAAGACGATCCTTATATAAAGATGTCATATGAGGACATGATAAATGTACGTGACCGATTAATGGATGCCTATCCAATCTTGGAAAATGAAGAATTTCGTGAATCAAGTCGAAGAGCCATCGAAGTATATCGAAATGAAGTAGAAACCTTTAAAAGTATCGTCAGTGACAGAACTGTATCAGTCACGTTACTACAAAACAACGTAGCCGATAATGGAACAAGTTTAAAAATGGTGTCGTTGCATCTAGAGGACCAATTTGCAAATTCGACTGATACGAGGGAAAAAACAAACCTCTTGACTGGACAACATGATATCTAAACAGATATTAACATTTGTGAAATAATACAGAAGTTGGTAGTCTTCAAAGCGTGTTACACCTTTAGTACCAAGGATGTTTTAACTCTCTTCTTTGCTCAGGTTTATCCTAGAAATAGGTGAACTTTTTCGACGTTTTTTCCACGTTTAAAAGGCGGTTATACACGCCACTCCTCCCGTTGCCGGTCCTTAATGGCGTTAATTAAACGTTAAAAGGGCCGGCGTAAGATGTTTGTCTGTGAAAAGAGCGGGCGTTAAATGTTGGCGGGCGTAAAAAGAGTCAAAAAGGTACTAAAATGTTTTTTCTCAGTCAAAACTTAATTGTAAACGGTTACCGGGCCACGATCAACGGTGGATCCAGGGTACGTACGTCGAGCACATTAACATAATTTCTGTTTTCATTCTGGATCCCCAATGGGATTATTTGCACGTTTTTGCACGTATTTTTTTATGCTTTAATAGGTAACATTTTCCTCCACAAATTTCCACATAACCTCTAGATCCACTGCTGACGATCCTTTTTGAACAGCTAGTAAAATTGTGGTACATAGGATTAAGAAGGCGGGAGGCCTGTGTACGAGGTCATCTAATACCCGTGTAACCCTAACCGACAGTACTAACTAATCGACGACACGTCTCTTTTACTCCCTAAATCAAATTTGAACTAACAGTAATTAAAACCATCATTTAGATCCATAAAATGTCGTCTTATCGGATATGAATGATGTCCGAATGACAGTAAACTGACATCCGTGTGCATTGAATCAGAAGGTGAAATGTTGGATGAATGAGTTCTTTTTAGATTAAAAAAAAATGTGATAACGGGGATAGATTAAGAAGCGAAACATGTTGACGATTAAGAGTCTTTGAATCTTAAACTTTCCGTCGTGTGTATCGGAGAGAAAAAAGGTTTTGTGCGTGTGTGGATATGAGTGTTCTGAATAATTTGCAAAGCCCCTTCACCTATGATTTCCATGTTAACGAACCTCCGGAATTCGAACATAAATCGATCTATTTTGTATGGTCGCTTAGATGTTCGAATTACACAAGACTACAGGAAGATTGAAATTCACCGATTGAGGCTAATGTGTTACCCACTTGTAGGGAAGAGTGGAGCTTTTTTGTTTATGGCTCTGTCGCACAATGAGCATGGACAACGAAAAAACTTTTTTATGTCAAACGATAGTCCATTGGTCATTCTTCAAATGTGAATTTTCAGATTTACTAGGACGTGTTTAAACTGAACATAAATGAGTGTGTTTCATTCTGCCCCACATCAAAAATTCAAATGGAAAAACTCATTGCAAGACAGTTCTAAACAACAACTAACTTAAAGAAGAAGTCAGTTGTAAACCCAAACATTACTAATGTTAGTTCATTTACAGTTTTGGCGCTTAACTTGCCTAAGGGAATGCCCACGGTCATCTCTGTTTGTGTTGTATTCATTAAAATAGATGCATTTTTGTACTTGTTCTTAGCTAGACTGTTTATTGAAAACGGCATGTAACATTCTATATTGCTGATGATATAATTTTCCAGTCTAACTTAACTGTCGAGAAGGTTAATTGCCTCCTCACAACGTATTTTGCCATAAGGGATTTATATGGTATTTATGGTGTATCAAATAATATCATATATCAACTTATTTTTATTTATTTTCTTCAAAAAATGACCAAAAATTCCTTTAGTGCGTCAAAAACAGTTTTTGAAGATAAAAATATTTCTGTTACATATTTGTTCACCAACCTTACAAAAAAGGTAGGATATCCAGTTCTTTCACACTGATATAAATAATATTGACCCTGCGATTTCACCTTGGAAAATAATCTCCACTTCATTTGTACTAATTTGGAATCCAGCTCCTCATAACGTATATTATTATTTTTTATATATAAGACTACAATCTATAAAAATATTGAGGATGAAAATGTGTTTAAAAAATTTAAGAATAATGACCAGGCTCAACTTTCATGTCCTCATTCTTGAACTAATTTAACCTTTGTTGTTTTTTCAGCTGGAACACAGGTGGATAGTTCAAAAATAAAATTCTGTGATTACAGTATACAATATGTTATTATTATTAAACAGATAATCGACACCGTGTGTGTATGTGTGTGTGTGTGACTAGGCAACATTGTGTGTGTGTGTGTGTGTTTCATTGGGGAGAGGGGTTGAGTTCAGCTCATTTTTTTTAAACGTCGATATTTTATCAAACTATCCTTCCTGCCTCGTTTTGATGCGATAATTTGATGAAAATTATCACAAAGCGATTTGCAGTTCAGCAAAATATAAATATATTTATATATATAATGTATGTGTAAGCCAATAAAGTTGAATGAGTGATTTTATATGTTAAATAAAAACCTCCATTTTAAATGAAAAATATTATATTTTTGCACACGCCTTCTTCAGTGTGCTGATATATATATATATATATATATATATATATATATATATATATATATATATATAGTAATAACCTTGAACAACACGACGCATCAAAAAGAGGTGGGATAGGATAACTTGACCAAACATTGGCGTTTAAACTGAAATTCGGGAAATGTGTATATCAGCACGACTTTTTTTTTTAATTCTTCAATTCACCTAATTTTCAACCAATTCTTAAAAAAAAAAGTAATTTATATTTCTCTCAATAAAAAGGTAGTTTTTAGATGTCACATGTTATTCTTTTTGATCGATCAGAATTGAATAGAAGGCTAAACGAGATTTCCTACTTATCAAACATTTCGAAGGATTAGAAAAAAGCAATCAATCAGTATACAATTGTTCTGTTCGGAATTGATCACTTCAATCCATCACAAATATCTTCTTTTGATTGATTCGTGAAGTTTCCCATCTTCAAACCAACTTATATAAAAATATATATTATGAGCTGATATGATCGAAATGTCAAAATTGAGAATTACAGATTCACGTAATCAATACTCACTAAGCAGATAAGACGGAAAATATCTTGAACAAATCAATCGCTTTAATGAAGAACAGTTTAACAAAACCCTATTCTGTTTGATTCTGACTCAGTGTACAATTTTTGTCCCAAGTCAAATATCTAGAAAATATCTAAAAGTCAAATAATAATCTAATATCTAATATCTAACCTTTAAACTATGCCCCAAAAAACGCCTTGAAAAGCAGAAAGCATGAAAGAAATTATATTTTTGACTGATGGCCATCTCCCATGCTTTTTTCTTGTCATAAAGATCTCATCCGTTTTTATCCGTTTTAACATTTCCGGTGAGTGAGAGGAGGGTGAGAGGAGTTTATTTGAATGTAATATTTATGAACGCATACTTTTTAATGAATGAATTGATGATTAATTGTTTGGTGCAAATCACCGTCCGTGGTCAACTTCTTACCAACGTCACATACCATCAATAATTTATGTTGTTAACCTGGTTTAATCTGTTTGTATTAATCTTTTTTTTACCGAATCGTTTGATGGTCTCAAACAAATTACTTACAAACTCTTACAAATGTACCTCTTTACTTAAGTCAAGTTTTCATGTCACATTAGCAATTAGACCTCGTTTCTATGTTGAAAATTATCTAAAATTGACCCACTGTGAAAATATTTAAGAAAAATATTATATATAACTTAATAATTACAATGAAACAATGTAACACGTCAAAACGAGGTTCCTGTGAGAGCGACATTATATAAACATAAATTCGGGATAGGTGAAAACATATCACATATTATTGGAACATTATATTATATTAACTCTCTATAACACGTGATAGTCCTGCAATGCAAATATTTCTGTCGACGGGGAAAATTTATGTTATTGAATATAATGAGTTTTGATTCCAAAAAATCCAAAACGTTTCATTTTTTAATATTATACAATTTCAACTACGTACTCATTGTATGTTCCAATTATTAGAGGTAGCCTGGGTACAAGTTCGGAAACAATGATAAAAAATCTAATGCGATTACTTCATCGTCTTCAAGATGGTGTCGAAAAGTTCTATATTTTTATGACACAATCTCTCATGTTATTGTTGAATGAGCAAATCAATGCATTTGTTACAATAGCGAAATAAAACAAACTTTTAGTTTTAATTTTGTTTTCTTTATTTGGGATTGTGTAAACGATCTAACCATATGCTCGCATTGTTACTTTGTATAATACCGAACAAACTATTTTACGGAATGGATTCATTAAAACCTTTGAATGGACTAAAATGAAAAAACATTTCATAAAAGAGAAAGGAGCGAATTGTTTTTACAGGATCACACAAGACAGAAGATAGCTTTTGTGGATGGGTTATTGCTTTATTTTATATCAATTTGATCGAAAAAAAATACTCAACGTGCAAAGAAAGAGATGCATCAAGCAGTTTATCAGGAACAAGTTAATTACCATTCTTACGACGAGCTTAAAAGTCAAGACAAGTATTCACTTGTGGAAACAAGCGCTGATACAAAATCCAGTTTTCTAACAAACGGTCTGACATTACCGCTGAAAGTTGGAAATGTGTCAAGGAGTGCCGACGACATTTACACACCAACACTTAACTACGGCAACACTCAACGGAATAACTTAAAACTTTTATATCAAACACAAATACCGACTTTCAACTATTTTCATCGAAGCAGTAGCGTCGATAAAAGAAATCGCTTGAAATATTCAGTGTTCAACCCGCCGCCGACACTGCCACCGCGTCGACACGCGACAGTGAGAGAACGCACCAGAACACATAGCGTTAATGACGGATTCACAACATTAAGAAAACTAATACCTACAGATCCACCGGAAAGAAAATTATCCAAAATCGAAACTTTAAGACTCGCCAGTAGCTATATATGGCATTTAAACTCTTTGTTGACGAATACGGACGAGTTATCTGAGTCCGAGTTGCGTTATGGGGAGTTGCATTATAACTCGTGTTCTGCTGGTACTGACAGAATTTGCACTTTTTGTGTTTCATTTTTAAGGTCGTTGAGAAACAAGTGAAGTCAAAACAAATACAACTTTGTGTGAAAGGTGAAGCTGTTTACGTATTTCTTTATGTGTGATGTAGCACTACAAGCACATCGAGATATAAATTATTATGAAAACTTACGTGTGCAAGTGATTAGATAGTAAATTATGAGTGATTTTTAATTTGGGATTAGCACCGTTTTATACCAATCCTCAAAAGTTTCTTCAATGTTTTATTCTGCTAAAATATTAGTTTGAGGGTTTTTTTGGGGGGACATCTACCCCGCCACCTTTATGTGGTGTGCATAAGAAATCATAAATGCATTGACACCACCAATGAACTTTGTCAAACTTTCAGCTCCTTTCGTTATCAAAAGAAAGTGAGGGAGAAAAAAGAAAACCTTTTGAGATATACTAATGGGGACCACAAAATGATGCAAATGAGACATCATTTCTTGGGATTATTGTGTTTGTTTTAGAAAGAATTTTCATTTCGCATTCAAAAATAGAATTGAATATTATTGTACAATCTAAATTTTCAATTTAATGTAAATTATTGGATTACTCCGTGAAAAAAAAAAATGATGACATCTATACTATATTTAGTTTTTATTAGTCTTAACATATGATGGTCTCTAGAAAAGCTTTTAATAAAAACACTTGTAATGAGTAACGAGTGAAACGATATGCATTTTTGCTGAAATACCCTGGGAATGACCATTTTTAGTGTTTAGGGCTGTCCTCCTTCACACCTTTTCTATAAAATTTAAATCGTTTCAGAACTGTTCCACACGTAATATCTATTTGACGTTCAACGAGGTTGTATGCCCCATAAGTTCTGTTTGGTCACGTGCCTGATGAATATATTTCCTTCAATGCAGCAAATAACTATCACTACAAACGTGATGGAGAGAAAAGACCATTTCATCTTCAGACTTCATTTTAAGATTGTTCATAAGACACTTCTTTGCAGCATGAGGTAATCAAACTATTCTCAAGATATAACTTGCCACATCACATGTATCATATGAGCTATCAACGGTGTAAATTATGCTGCAAATCCAACATGATAGCTTGAACTGGCGACCGATCAACGTAAAAAAATAAAAGATGCGTAGATTATTTAGTGGTTTCTTAGCTCTGTTTTTATTTTTATGCGGGAGTGTATTCCTGGGTTGGATACTGAAGAATTACACTCACGATCAACATATAAACATGAAAAGAAGAAAAAACTCTGAAACGAAAAAGGTAAAGCGAAAAAAAAATGTGTTTTTTTCAGTTTCTTTGTCTCAGTTATTTTAATTTTAATTTTTTGGAGTTTTTTTGCATTTATTTTTAACTTGTGTTTTGTTTTACAATTTTCCCCATTTTTTTTCAACAGAATCCTGATGTTAAAATGCAACAACAGTGTGTTTTCGGTTTCGACTTTTTACAAGAGTAAGTATCCATATATATAAAGGATTGAGAAAATTATAAAAAGAAATACAATTTAGAATTTATTTAGAACTACAAGTGGCTTTTTTGGTTGTTTCTTCCCTACTTTTTATTCTATGAGGCCCTGCGAACAAGGTTGTTGGCTGCATTCACTGAACTAAACAACTGCCTTCTACATATTTTTTGCTTTCCCCACATCAATCACTTTAATACACATTTTAAATTTGAAATGAAGTAGCACCCAGGCTTTTGAGATGTTTTTGTTTCGCTTTTGAATGTTTTAGTGTTATCAAGAAATCAGTAACCAGTGACGTTAAACGCCTCTTGCCAGAACACAGGAAACAAAATTTCTCAGGGGCACTAGCCAATCAGGACCTTATGTGTTTGGACACAATGGATGCAACTGCAAACCAATGGGTTGGGATTTATGAATGTCACGGACAAGGAAGAAACCAGGTTGGTCTGTTGTACGACATTCGAATGTTATGTAAAATGTAAAAGTAAAAGCATATGCAACATATATAAACTGAAAGAATGATTATAATTATGATAATTATGCGCTTTCCTAAAAGTGTCTATTTGGCTCCATGATTTTGTTCTTAAATGAAATGAGATGAATCGAAAAAGAACATTTTACAACGCAATTTTTAACTTTCTTCCTTTGTGTCAATTAATATGTGATGGCTGCATCATGGATTCTAATAGAATGTTTAAACACCGACCTTGTCTTATAATACGTGTCCCTATTTTGCATTTCAGGGGGTAAAATTTACAACCAATGGGTTCATTCAAACTGGCACCACAAAACCGCTTTGCATTGCTATGAAAAACATGGTATCGACAGACGTAGTTCTGAGAAACTGCAACGAACAAGATGAAATGCAGGTACACATAATTTAAAGCTGTAATTTTAATTTGAAGAGAAAACCTGCTTTCAGTGCGCATGTTTCAAATTCTGAATTGGCTTTTCAGAGTGTTGACACATATGCTAACGATAGAGGAAATGACATGTATTTCCAAAACGTGACAATTGTGAGACAAGAATGACACAGCTCTGACAAATTTTCAGGAAATATCTGTAAGCAAAAGTCATTTGATCTATTTTGATTCAGAAACAGCATAAATGTATCATCTGTACTTAACAACTGTTTGATATTTTCCTGAATTAAACTCAATTCATTAATAAGCTTCGCTTAGTATAGGGATAGAGGAAATTCATCAAAGCATCCAAATGAGTCTCGTGTTTCCTCTTTAGAGGTTTTTTTTTACTCTTACCTAGTGTTTTCACCTCACCGCAAGTTTCCTTCTTGCTGCCAAACTTTATTTCTCATTGCTGAGAGTTTTCTTCTAATCGAGTGTTTTCTTCAACATTGTGAGCAGTGAATGGTGAGATAGAAGCTGAGAAATACCAATTAAAACGCGTAGATTTTTTCAAAAAAGGTTCAGTTGAAAGAAACGAAAAAGGCTCAGAGACGTATTCTCAGGCACCTCAGATTTTCCATAGTGCTAAAACAAAGTTTTCAAATTATTCGACGAAATAGCCACCAAAAACGAAATTATGGTGTCAGGCATAGAACCGATTTCCAGAGAAACTTTTATGCTTGAAATGCACCGAGCAACCATATTCTCACAGTTTAAAGACGAAAAAGCATTTGCATTATAGAAACAAACTTCATTTATTGGAAACAAAGTGTTGACCGACAAGTACTCGCAACAAGAAAGCGCGATAATCGCAAGACAAATTCCAGTTATTGAAAACCAAGCTAACACAGAAAGGCATTTGTTGATGATGGGAAAGAAATGTCGCAAATATGCTTTACAGATACTCCTGAAGTGATTTCTAGAGATCTAAAATCCGACATAAACCGAAAATGTTAATCGGTTCTTTTCTTTCTCTTTTAGGTTTGGACAACAAACAGCATTATGGGTCAAATAAAACCTAGCGTGAGAAAGGACCACTGTTTAAATGCTCCAATGGAGGAGAGCGGATTTATCAACATTGAAGCATGTCGGGAAGACGATCAATATCAAAGATGGCAACTTGTCATGCAAGAAGTTCTTTCACTGTGGTTGTCTGGTTCAAAGAGACAAACAAAACCAAACTCCATGAAAAAGACCAAAGGGTCGTTAAAACGAATGGGAAAATTAATTATACAGAAGAAATCTATCGATAACAAGCAGTCGTTGTTTGACGCCATGTTTGGAAGATGAAATTGTTAACGTTGAAAAGTTAGTGAGCTCTGAGAAAGGATTGCAATGTGATTTTAACCTAATAAATGTCATAGATGAACAAGAAACAACGGAAGTAAATGCCTATGTAGAAGAAATATTGCCTGTTCCCCTTATTCCAGTTATCTCTTTAATTAATCATACAACTTCCACAATGTAATGCTCTGATTACTTGCTTCTGGGTTTGTTTAAGCATTTCCCTAAATGGAAGTGAGAATATCAGTTGTGTCCATAGAAGCATTTCATTAAGAGATAAGTGATTAAGAGGAACAGCCAATTACAGTCTGTAGAAACCATTAAAAAGACGTCATTGAATGGAGAACGTTAACCCTAACGGTCAATTTTGAAGTTATAACTCAAATGTTAGTTGAGAAAGACAACTCCTCTAACTAAAAAATGTATATACAAATTTTAATTATAAATAGTTGATTATAATATAAAAAGATTAAATGGAAAAATGTATATAAAAGTTTGTCTGTAAAATATCTGAATATATTGTCTGAAATTTCAATGCAAAGTTTCTTCAAAAGCCACGCCATACACACGAGAAATATTTTCTGCAATCAGAAAGAAAAAGCAACCGTGAAAATACGAAACGCGTAAGCAGGTGAACATTTGTGGATTTGATGGAACTTCTGAATTGTACACATCAAACATGGCGGAGGAAAGGACGCTGAAATCTCTAACTTATTCTTGTTCCGGAAAAAAAAACACGACTCTAGTTCCTTCAACTCATAATCACGTGATGAGTGAGACCCTTTTGAATGGCGCCACTTGTCAAGAGATTCGCTTTACTGGGACATTCGTCAAGTGGGACGAATTTTCTATATCCCCTGAAGGTGCCATTTACCGGGAGTATACGGTACTTAGATAATTAGATGAGGCTCGAAAGAAGACTTGTTTTATAATCGCACACCTGCAACTAAATAACTGACAAAAGTTCACTTTTTTAGGATTTCACAATTCATACAGCATTCAAGTTCTTGTATTGATTCTCATTAACCACTTGTGATGCGATAACGTTGTTGACTTCGTCATATGGCCCACCGGTCTATAAAGATATTTTGAAATAATACAGGCAACAACTGATTAATATTAAATAAAATATTGATTTAAGACTCCAGGTTTGAGGGAAGTCGAAATGGATGAAACAATGAGTACTCCACCTGTTTAAAGTTGCTAACAAAATCCCATACTCGAACTGTTCCGTCAGCTGAACCACTTATGATACGCTTAGAAGAAGCCTGAAATCAAAATGGAAGTAGTGAATTCTAAAGTTGCGATTCTGATAGTCTCCTTATGGAAACAAACTATAAGTTATACCACCTACCCTCACACAGTTGATGGCACCTTTGTGTCCAGACAAAGATCGTAAACATGTACACGTTAGAATGTCCCATTCTTTTACCAAGTTATCACTAAGTATTAATAAAAACAAATAAAAGTGAAATCCAACAAAGAGAGGAACCATTTCAAAGGCGGATCTAGAGGGCATGTCCAAATTTGTGGTGGAGAATGTTAGATAAAAATAAAAACGTAATCCCATTGGTTATACAAAGAAACTGAAAACAGAAATTAGGTTTATGTGCTCCTCCACAATTTTTGACATACCCTAGATCCGCAGCTGCACTCAAAACTAATGAATAATGTCGGGCAAAACAGAATTTCATGAGAAAAGAAAGATTAAGTCTTGCTTATGGAATCAGTACATATAAAGCTCTTCCAACAATTGGCTTATAATTTATTGAATTTCATATAAGAAGTTACAAACGCAGATGTAGAAGTTCTTATGAAGAAGAAAATGCATCCTTTCTCAGCACTATATCAAGATGATAAATAACCAGACTGACTGTCTATCGATATGCACATAAACAATCACCATAATGAAAATATTTTGCATACCCTCCACCAGTGATGAACCTTGCGCCCACAAAACAAAGTGCATTTACTGGACCATCATGCGCCTTTATAACGCCCTCCATTAGTCCTGTGTCATAATTCCAAAACGTTACTTTACCATCAGTAGATCCTGTAGCAAGTAGAGCACCACATAACTAAAAAGAAAAAGATTGGAGGTTAGCCATCGTCATCTATCGGAACGGTGAAACTCAACCAAAAAAAAACCATTTGCAATTCATTTTAAAGAATAGATTTTACGATCCATCTGGAAAACCTAAGAAAACCCTTCCCAATTTAACTAATGAAATCAAAAAAATAATTAAAAAAAACATGGCCTGGAATGTCACACATAGAATCAAAAGTTTACTCTCAGAAGACAATAGGAACCTTAAGCAAATACGACGACAACGAGGACGGCGACGTGAGTGAAACAAAGGATAATTTTTTCTTGTGGATTTCATTTAGAAAGAACATCTATGGCATTCATACTATGCCATTGGGAAAATTTGGCCGGTTAATTACATCATTAGCACATTTTCACAATGGTTGAAGAAATTTATGCGTGTAAAGAAAAAAGAATATATGGTGACAAAAAATGGTGACACGCGATTTTAGTTTAAAGTACCGACTTCCGAAAGAAGTAATTTTGTGGTTGTGTGACAGGAATCCGTTGAGTGAAAATGGTAGCCTTATAAATTGAGCTCAATTTTCCAAAAAATGCTTAACTTTCAGATGAAAAGTTTTATACCATTATTTTTAAGTAAGAAAAAAGCTTTCAAAAAATATATATTTTTATATATTTATTTCAAAGATTTGATGAATTATTGAGTGATAAAGAAAAACACTGTTTTTCCTTTACAGTAACCTTAACGCTTCGAAACCTGCTAATGTATTTTAGAAACAACCAAAGAACCATCATAAAACAACCTTTTTATATTTGTTCTATATTGTGCAGCGACGGTGTAGTGGATAGTACCTTTGAGTGTGACCGCTGACTCCAGTGTTCGAGTCTCAGTCATGTCGATACATCATTCCCATGCGCTTTAAAAGCAGCGTATTAGCCATTTGGAGCCATCGACTGACTGGACACTGGCCTTCGGGCAAGCGAGAGCGATGCTATACTATCTCTGGCGGTAAGTCAACTTCCTAGTTGCAAGTCGGCTGGCAGTGCAGCCAACCACTACGGATAGAAACCCAAGGACTTAAAACTCCCTGTTACTTTCTTACATGTTCTAATGTTTTAGTAGTTCCAATAATTTTTGTGCACTGAAAAGGAAACTCATTTCGCACCTATTATGCAGCTCCATGTCGCCAAAGCTAATAATTTTTATAACGGACAAGGTAGTCCATTAATATGTTCAGTTTTGAACGCAGTCAAAAACAATGTGGTTTTCCAAATAACAGTCGATTTCATGACATGTAATATTATGAACTGAATGAAGAAACTGAAGCTGCAAAAGACATTCATGGATTGAGTTAATGGATTTCAGTAAAACCATATTTGTGATTTGATTTTCGGATTAACTGAATTTCCAATTATGGTCTATGTCTTTCAATTAAATCTTTCACTATATATAATACTTTAAGGGGATTATTTTTGCGCGGATTCATAAAATTTAATTTGTGCAAAATATTTCAAATACCCTCGTCTGCAAAATTTAATCCGGCTGAAAAACCATGAACAATTTCTGAAAAATTGAATATGTAGGTTAATTAGATATATATTGAATTGAATTTTAAAATGAGACTTTTTAATAATTTTCTGTATTTTTTCCAAAGACTAACCTTAAAAAGTTATTGACGCATGCTAGTTGTAACAATTTAATTTGACTTGACCAAAGTCTTTGTTTTAACGAAAATTTGTTCAGATACAAATATATCGGTTTCTGACGAGATTCAGATAAATGGGGTTCAGATAAATTAGAATTCAGTGTATCTTCATTTTGATTGTATGTTGTATTTCATCCTTGAAGAGCAAAATTATTTTTATTTATGACACATAGTTCAACTGACATTTTCACCTCGCCTTAGTTTATGGCGCACCTTATAAATTCTGTCCGGATTAGTTAGGACAGAGGAGTCATGTTATGCCTTTCAAAAACTTTTCCCTTAAATTTAACGTCGCATTATAAGAACGATTTTCGAGAACAAATTGCTTGAAAATTTTCAGTATTTGCCGCTGTCGATAAATATTTCACCTATGATATACGCTCTCTACAAGAGGTTTGTGGGGTCTCACAATATAACTGACGTTTATCAAAAAGTCTTGACACCTATCATCTTAACTGAACTATGCGGTATAGTATTACCAAGTATATCAACATGCTGCTACCGTTTTGCGCCAACCTTGTTATTTGTCAGTACCAGAAGAAAGATGAAGCAGAAAGACGCAGTATCATTTCAACAAAAAAGAGCACCTTCACTGAATGTATTCCACTTGATATCCCCTCGAACTTTCGCAGTATTGATCCAATTTTAATGTCCCATAATATAATATTCCTGAAAAATACACAATTTGGAATTATTGACACTAAACATTCAATTGAAATATTTTTTCTGAAGTGGTTTCATTTAGTAAGTAAGTAACCATAATCCATTTATTTCAATGGCTCTTTGGCCAGTACACATAAATTTCATAAATGGACATACTTATCCAAAGCCCCAGAAATAACTTCAGTATCAGATACCAAAACAATACATGTAATTGGAGCTAAAAAGGTCAAATGAGATGATTACTTTAGAAGATGTGGCTTTACGCTGCACTTTATCAAGGTAACAAGTAGTATTTTGAATCTGGTTACCTAAATGTCCACTCAGTGACTGTATTAAATCCCAGGAATGTTTTCGAAAAATGCGAATTTTGCAGTCGTGTGAACCAGTGACCCTAATATACAATAATATAAAAATGAAAAAATATCAGATAAAAACTGAATGAAAATACCAAGAAATGTCTTACAGTTTATCTTCATCCATTTCCAGACAGGAAACACATCCTTTGTGGTCTATTATAACATGCATAACAGTAAAATTAACAACATCCCAAATCTAGAAAAAGAGGGGAAATCATTAAAAACATCTGTATTGAATAATGAAAGACTTGAAAAACTTAACTAAAATCTCACTACCATTCAAAGACTCTTGTGATGGATATTATCCAGACTCGATTGGTACAATAACATCGGAGAAAAAAATTATTTCTGAATGGTATTTGGAGATAATGGAAACAAATCTCGAAGCTTTGAAGTTTGTGGGAGTAGTTTTTTATGAAAACCCATTTATTCACTTCCTTAAATGGATTAATAATATAGCTTTCTTTTATATATTGTGCACTCAAATCGTTTTATTCTTATAGAAAGATATTGATATTGATGGATAAAGTGCTATAAAGTGTTATACATTTTTGTGAAGAATTGTATCCATGTGTTCGTAAAACAAATAACCCCAAATTCTTTCTTTGCAGATTTGTAAAGGAATATCTACATCAACAAAGTCGAAAACAAATTTTGTTTTGATTTTTTTGTTAACATCACGTGATCATAATATTTATAATTTTATCTGTCACACAAGTCTTTAAGAATATGCTTAAACATTTAGCCAATGAATTTTGTGAATTGTTGAGGAAAAATAAACACCATGGTCAAACATTTTATAAGTGTTATTATTAAAATGGGAATATATAAAAAAAGAGGTTCCTAATTGAGTCAAAATGAATAGTGTGTAAAATTACACTGTATTTACCCTACTTTATTTCAATTCTGTCGCGCACTAAATTAGGGTAAATATGGTATACGGTTTGGTTTTTAAATTGTTTTTACACCGTAAACAACCGTTTGATGTTGAGGTGATTATACCAAAAAACACATTTTATGTAACTATCCAAAAAACAATTCAAGTGAGTGTTCTGTTATGATGTCATCCCGGACAAAAGAACAATGTATTGCTGAGATAACTGAAATGGAAATGGCCAATTTGCCTGTCACAACTAGCCATTGTTTGACTGAATTGACAAGAGAGATGGAAAAGAAACAGACTGAAGTACACACCATTACTGTTGTGTCCCAAGAACCAGTCACAATGTAGCGGTCGTCAAAATATATAGAACGAACTCCACCCTAAAAATAAACACTAAAGTAATTTCCTACTTTTTGCAAATTTCAGTTTAACTAAGAAATTTAACTAAGAAATCTACCAGAATTTTACATGATTTTTTTATGTACACAGGAGTAAAATGATACACTCACAAAATCCATCTCAAAATCTGTCATGGAAATATATATAAAAAAAGGTTCCTAATTGAGTCAAAATGAATAGTGTGTAAAATTACACTGTATTTACCCTACTCTATTTCAATTCTGTTGCAAACTAAATTAGAGTAAATATGGTATACGGTTTGGCTTATAAATTGTTTTTACACCGTAAACAACTGTTTGATGTTGAGGTGATTATACCAAAAACCCAGTGTTGCTCCATCTAATAACGTTTTTACCAGTAATTCATTTCCCTGTGTGATACAGTCCACCTGTGGGATACAGTCTACCTGTGCTCTCATTTCTACTTATAAAAAACAAATCTATATCTACACTGTGGATGTATAGTTTACAGTATATATGTTATGGCAGGGTGGATAACATCAAACATAAATAATAAAGAATCGCTTTTATCTACATCTTCTACAGCTGTGACAATTGATTATGGTGCCGCTAATTTATTCTGCTCTATTAAACCTTTGAAAGATCAATCAACAAAAGATAAATGCAAGCTAATAGATTGATCTTTTAGTGCAGACAAACCTTCTATATTCATAGAATGCATGGAAAGCGATGTCCTTACTAAATGGCCTTTCAGTTTGTAAAAGTTCCGTCCACTTCGAACATCCCACAACCTTGTAAAACAAATTGAAATAAATAAATAAATATAAAAATATTTTTGTATTCGCCTTTTAGGTTTATAATTAGGAAAGTAATGTCATTAACGCACCGAACTGTTCGGTCTGCAGAACCCGTCATCACACGCTTTGCATCAAACTGTACACATAATACTGATTCTAAATGCCCCTAACAAATCAATGTGTTAATGTGGAAATGTATGAATTTGATCAATGCATTAATGCAGTTAACCTTATTTACTCCAAACCAACTTGTAATTATAAGTCCACCAATGTCACTGCATTAATGACTGTTGAGTGGTTTGCATCAAAACAGTACCATGTCCTGTACCATCTGTAATGTTCCATCTGTAATGCAGTGCTGCAAATAACGACTGGTGATCGGTAATTACCGGCTGTTTGACAATTTCTACCGGCCATATTTCGTGCAAAATTCACATGTTGTCCGATAGAAATTTCTGTTTTCTCTCAAAAATTTTCGTTAGAACATTATTTCTTTGATAGAAAAACCTTTGCTATTTGATGTGTGAGAAGATAATTCATGTCTATTCTTTGTATAAATGTCATGTAATTATGTTTATGAACTAAACAGTCTTACAGAAAGGTTCGATGTGATTGTAATTTATTGATGAGATTTTAGTTAACCCTAATCCTACCAAGCTTTTTGTCCTTTGTATGGATGGGGAGGGGGTGTCAATTTGGCCCGTGGCTAGATAATGTCTTATATCTGCTAAACCATTGATGCCTATGACATTAAACTTAGTTCAGACTTTAAGTAACCTTTTTGCTACAAGAATAATTACAAATGATGTCATGATGACCTCATCACTTTTTGTTATGTTGTCATCAATTTGTCTACTTTGTGAATAATTTTGAAATTTACGTAAGTTTTTAAAAAGCATAAATTATTGGTAAAAAAAATTTTTTTTGCAAAGTTTTACATTATTCTGTATCTAAATACAACAATATGCCCAGTCAGTTGAAATATGAGCTTTGTAAATAAAAAATCTGATCTGTAAATTATGAAAACTGGTCCGTAAATTACTCCAAAGTTCAACTGGTAATCACAAAAGTTCAATTCATTACAAAATGAAGTTGATTGAGTGCATTCCAATCAGGAAAACAAAAAGTTCCATGGTTGACAAAACACCCACCCACGGATAAAAGGGCGTGGTCACTTGTTGTTTTTTAGTTTTCAGAAAGCTTAATAAAAGTTAGGAAAAGTCCCAAAATTTCAGCAAATTGGGTTAAAGTGTATAAATATTACTGGACAGAAAAACACTTAATTTATTTTCTTCAGTTATTTTCTAATGTACAATTTTCTTTGAAACTGTTTTTTATCTTAAAAAATGAATAAAAAAAACTAGACATATTATGACCTTGTGTGACCTTGTGTACCAAATCAAAAACAATCTTTAATTAGTTCTTATATGAAAAAAATAGAGTCAACACTATTCAACACTAGAATGATACATTTTTTAAGTCAGACAATGATCAGTCATTGCACATCTATAACAGTTTAGGTGCACGCCAACATCAAAGAACATGCTTTTTTCATTTGTTTAAGATGTATCTTCAAGTTAATTGTAGTTGTACCAAACAAAATTAGGGTAACAGAAAACATTTTATCCAATTGCTAAATAGTGAATTGGTGGCACTATCCCATGCAAAATCAGAAGAAAATGATATAAAATACCCTTGGTAATTAATTTCGGACTAAAATACTAATTAAGAACCTAAACCATTACGGACGGTACGGTACCATTTTGGTGCAATCCACCCTATTAGGAAACCCTCATTTAGTTTTCACTGTCAAAGAAATGAAAGTCAGCAATACATACTTGTAATTTGCGAACTCGTTTTAAAGAATTAATTCCTGTGATTGGAACTTGTGCGTATTCTACTTTATCATCATCTTTCTCTGTGTTACCATTCTAGTGAATGTGAAGAGCAAAGCATTAATGCACAATTCATATAAAAAATCCTCATTTTTGTTCATATAAATTGAACTTACTACGTAGTTTTGTGCTTGTACAAGCTTACCACGAACATCAAAAGCAACATCAACATCTTCTTCATCATAATGTTTTCGTTTTTCTTGAAAATCTTCCCTTGATTTCACAAGTTCTGAAACATCTTCAATCTAGAATCAAAACAGAGAAAATTAATTTCCTTCATTATCATCAAATGATATCGCAAGCTATAAGGTTCCTTTCTTCCTTTTACATCGTTCATGTCAGAGCCTTTTACCATGATTATTTTAATGAAGTTTTTAGAGGGGGAGCTTAGAGGGAGATAAACTTTTCTAGATCTTTGGAGAGGCATCTATTAGGGGGAGGTGTTTAACAAAGACCCAGTGTTTATAAAAGCATTGACCATAATTGGTTAGTTTGTACATATTCCAAATACACAATGAATTAAAAAAAATATAAAAATGAAATAAACATTACATTTTGTTGGATAGAGCCACTTGAAATTTTCAAGCAAGGGATATTTTCAACAACATCAATAAGATTTGAAGGAACACCAGATATATCATCTTTGTGTTGAGTATCGTGTAAACTAACACTGGTTTCTAAACTGTCACTTTGGTTATCATTAGCTTTGGGTTGGGTTACACTATACACCTCATAGTTAATCAACAATTGGGATTCTGGCACAACTTGAAACACTTCATGTGAATGTTTTTTATGTAAGTTTTTCCGTTTAAGAGAATCAGTGAGTTCTGAATACACAATTTTCCAATCTGACTCTGTTGGCAACGAATCTAAGTATTCAAAAAGATTTGTTTCATTATGCTTCCGAAGATGTTGGTAACACTTGCTTCTCCACAAGTATGAAACTGACGATAGATGTTTCCAACCTTTACAAACTTGTGGAACTATCCTCAGTTCATTGCATTTGAGGTAGCTGAAAATATGAAGTAACACTTTATCTGGTAATCGATTGATATCACCAGTAGTTTTCAGACGGTCTGAAATGCAATTTGCTAAGAAGTGCAAGTCTTCAGCTGTACATAGATTAGCCAGGTTCATAATGAAATCACCCTTTTCAGCATTCTTCCAAGTCAAAAACTTTTGAATGAAGTTGTTGCAAGCTGTATTAAAAATATGCAATAAACCTCTCTTAGATGTTCCATTGTCTACTTGGACATTATTAATTTGGGGAAGCCAAAATTTTCTGTCAAGAGAACTGCTTTTAACTTTTGCTCTTGTGGTGATTGTTGCTTTTTTTGCTTCTGGCACAAAATCTATGGTTGATAGAGAGTCTGTAGTTCTGTTCACTAGGTGTTTGTGATGCTGAAGGTCCGTTATTAATGGTAATTTAAGAGGGACATCATCAAACGGGCTTTTAGTCCTTCTTACAGTGAAAGTTTGGCATGTAAGTAGTTTTTGGAAACTTTTTGTTTTACCAGCAGGAATCGTTTCATGTAATCTCTTTTGTTCCACAGCATTGACAAAGTTTTTGATCAGGGATGATTGAAATCCGTCTTTACTACGAATGATGTCAAAGTCACGGTGGTAAACTGGTTCTATAATCGTAGCTAATGTTGACAAAAATTGAACTGAACATTTTTCCATACATCTGCATATAAAAAGTCTTCTTTGCCAAGGTACCCACTCCAGAAAATGCTGCTTAAATTCTTTAAATAACATAAGTTTATCAATCGAAGAAACATAATGTTGTTTTGATAATTCAGCTTCTATTTCAACATCTTTTCTTCTGCTTTTTTTCTTTATGGATTTTGGTATCCTTACTTTTGTAATTGGTGTTGACATGAATGGATGAGATGGGAAATTATTATAAATTAAAAATATTAATATTAAAATCCTAGAAGAAAGCAACAAAATGTTAACATTTGAGATGGATTAATCAACAATAAAACTATTATTAGGAAAATGTATTATAAGCAGATCTTATTTAAGACAACATTGTTAGACTTCACAAAAATAATGCATATGCTAAGGTAGCACTTTATACGCTGTACAGAAAAAGGGTATAGTCTCATCATCATTATGTCTAGACAAAAAGACAAAACCATAATAAATATTGTTCTTGCATAAATTTCTGGATAAAAATGCACATAGTTTTTCATAAGTAACTAGTATAAGCAACTGGTACTAAAATCTGCTAGATTTCTAAGCAACTTCAATAAAGCAACAATATATTTATATAATAATACAAGCAATAATACAAACAGCTTATGAACTGCAGTTTTAAAAAATACATTATTATCAAATTAAATTTAAACTGGGCTTACACAATCAAATTATGTTTGAAGGTCGGAAAACTTTTGCAATGTCAAATCTTCTCAACCTTTGTTATGTTGAGTGAACATGATTAATTTTTAGCAGGGCTTTTTGCAACAGTTAAACAACTTTTCTATCAATTTTAAGGCATTTTTAGTAACTCAAGTACCAGGTCAAAAGTTAAGTTGTATATATATGGCCTCTTCAGAAAAAAGGTGTTTTAGGTGACCCAAAACCTTAAGACTTTCTTATTTCTTTCTTAATTTCTTAAACTCTCTTACATTTATTATTTTCTAATGAATTTATTGCAAGTCATACTATAATTATTCTTCATCTCGCAATGGAGCTATGAATTCTCACCATCTGATTTTTTCATCCCCCGAGGAGGGAGGGTCATGTGTGGTGAGACTTATGGAAACAAGTTTAAATAATCTGATAATGAGTTTTGGAGTATTGTTGAGGGAAAACAAACACCATGGTCAAACATTTCAAAAAACGTTTCTATATAGGTAGCTAACTGTATATTCTATAGAAGATTCAGGTTAGTGTTCTGTTTTCCCCCTCCTCGAAAATGATGTCATCCTGCTGGCCACCGCGGGACAGAGAAAGAATATTCCTCTCCCTTTCAACTTCGAAGCCATGACATATTTTTCCTTTTTTGGGTCATGTGTGACTTGGACATATTTGGTTGAGAAAAGACAAACATCTGGTCAAACATTTCAACTATATAAAGATTCAGGTGTAAGAAGTTTTTTTATTTATGCTTATAAAAAATGATGTCATCTTGGACAAAAATGCTCGCGCTGTTGTTTCCCACCTCTGGACTCGATGTTCTAAGTGATCTGACATTTATTATTTCATCCAAATATAATATCAATTCGAAAGCAACACATAAACTGTACTAAAAACTTTTATTTGCACGAAGCTTTTCGTAGCGCTTCGATTCAATCTTTTTCGCCTCCGCGTGTGGTGTGGGCCATATTTGTATACAAACATAGTAACTGGCCTCGTTTGCAAAAAATATTTCTTAGAATCAAAGGTCAAGCTCATATACTCGCTTTACCACATCGTATTGACATTAACAAATACTTTATTGTGCAGGTAAACGAGTAAACAACAAACGCGGGAAATATGTAGATTCTTTCCCAAACCTGGTAGGCAATATGTCTGTCAGTAACAGTATGGAATGGTATTTTAGACGCCAATACGTTGCTACCGAAAGAAACCGTTTTGAAGGTTTATTTTGTTTTTGTTTTTGTTTTATTATGTTATTTAATTTGTACTAGTAATCGCATGGACGTGAGTGGAATAAACTGTAATTTTACAAACTAGTGAACAGCAATCGAATGTTTACGTTTTTTCATACCATTCAAAAAAATACTTAACAACAGAAAAAATATTCAACAGTAATAGTGTACACTGTGATATCATAATTACTTATAAGGTAATGATGATTGATAAGGAAATAAAAAAAGTTATCAGCTTTTTTTTTTCTGCAGAAAATATTCACGAGTGCAGAAGAGTTCAATTATACTGTAATTGCACACCCTGTTGTTAACCAATCATCAGAATCAAGTAATTGTTCATCTCATATGATTACTGTGTGTAATCACTATATAAAGGTTTACATAAAGCAACAGGTTGTTAAGTTGTTAAGTTGATAAGCCAAATATTTAAAGCCTGCTAGGCTAGAGAGAAGCAGGAGAAACAACAAGGCTGAAATGGAACTGTATTTTCACTGAGTTAATCACTCGTACTTATTCTCACAAACATTAAAATAACAGAATAACGAAAGGAAAGTAATACTATGTGATAGAGCTCGAAAAGCTGATCAATACTGTAAGGATCGCAGTAGCCCTGCTTTTACGATGAACAGTTAGCGAGATTTCGCTGTGCTAAGATTTTACTTCAATTATGTGATGGAAATATTATTGTTTTGAACATATTATTAAATCAATTTCATGATCAAATTGAACGTTTAATGTTCAAAATAATTTTCAAAATAATGTTCAAAATATTATTTTCAAAAAAAGGACATTCATAAATGTATCAAACTTAAAGTAAGGGCATTATTCTCAACCCATTAAGTTCAGTATCCCATAAGTGAAAAAAGAAACCTAATTAAATTCAAAATGATGTAAGATATGAAATACAATATTTAAACAATATTAGCTAGTAATAAATATTAAAACATTTGTTTCCTTTGAAGAATAGATAAATGAAGGTGAAAAAGAACGGCTGGAGATGTCTATTCTTGACATATGCAATCTTTTCTCGACATGCAAAATTTTTAAAACAAATTTGAGATAAAACACGGAACAGTAGAATAACAAAGTAGATACCGTAAAAGCTACCTGTCGTAATAGTCCCAAAGGAAACACTAGAGATTATATTAATTTTCTTTAAGGCTAATTACCCTTGAAGCTACTCGTAACTTTTTCATAAATATTACATCATGATGCAAACAAACTCTGATAATAAGCTGGTTATTAAACATGTTGAGAATATATTCTCCCACCATGGAACAGAAAATGCCCCCTATATGATTATCTGCTTTCAATATGGGGAGTCATGGTTTGAAGTCCCATGGTCAATCTTTCTATTCCTGTAGTAAACAAGATATGGTGATAAGAGCACGCCTGAATATCAACAACTTAATTTGTTTGTGTTTTTTGTTTTTGGATTTGTTTAAAGGGGTTTGAGACTGCTCTTAAATCTACCCCAAATTATTAAACCATATTTCACATTTAAACTGTTGGGTCAGCATTACTTACTGTAAGCTTCAATTTTAACGTGTGTCAAGAATTGAAGCCTGTCGAGAATATATGCCCTTAGATATCAAACTTTAAAAGAAAGTTGAAAATATTTTTGAACAGTCTTGTTTAGGCCGAGGGAAGTGACATCCCAGTTTCTCATCACATCAAAAAATGAAAAATATGCGGGTAATTTTCATTATTCACTACATTTTGTCCATAGGGAAATATGTATAATACAAACACTAGCATACACACACGCCATTGCTTTCTCCGTTGAAAGTGCCTTCACACGGGAAATCTGTTGTATCAGTGTACAAACATACAAACCTTGAATATACGCTCAAGAGTATGTATCCCAAAAAAGCCCTATAAACGAGGTTAATACTACTACACTTCTACCAATCACAAGCAGACTAGTTAAGGATGTTACGAGTTGACATAATTTTTTTGTTTGGTTTTTAAATGTAGAAATGTTTTCTGATGAAAAGTATAACCAGAAGCATTTTGTTTTTAAAATTAATATTTCCATCACTACCCACTGATCATCATCAGAATATCTAAAATATATGTTAAAAATATTTATTACAGGTAAATAACTAGGTGAACTAAGTACTAAATGAGATCTCTATTCATCAGCAGATAAAGAAAATAATTGTAATGGTACAGATTTCTCTGGTACATTGAGAAAAGGTTTTAACTTCTTTGTTAACAGTGCTTCTGATATTTTTTCGTTTAACGTTGGATCTGTAATTAGCACCTATTATCTTGAAATCTTTCTGTTGAATGGCAGAATATCCCTTGTATTTGGTGTAATATGATATGAGATTTACGATATCTTCCTCGGTAGTCAGCCTACATAGGACTTGTCACAACCTTCAATAGGGCATTTAGTATGATACACAACATTATATTTTTCAATTTAACACTAGAACTACACCTTTTTTTATAAGCAATTTTACACAATTCCTTAAAATTTAAGCATGACATAAGCATATTCTGAGGCTGGGTTAAGATGAGAAATAGATTTTTGATAGAGTATTTATTTCTATCAAACAAAAAAACTGTCCAACATGTCAAAAATGTTCCCATCTCCTTCATTCTACTCAACCATTTTAGCTGTGAGTGTGCTCTCTTCGGGAGTGGTATCTTCTTCATGAACATTTGCTACATGTTGCAATGGTTGGTTTAGTGTTTGAGCAACAGGATCACATAATGATGATGTTGGGACAACATACTCAGGCAAACCTTCTGATATATTAAATATGGATATTAAACAACGACAGCTACTATTAAGACAATCACTAAATTTTCAAACTGAAAAATAAGCATGGTATAAGCATTAAATTAGGCTGAAACTAGAAAAAAATAAGCATATTGAGGCTGGGCTCAAAATACACCATGCATATAAAAAAAAGGTGAAGTTGTGAAGTTGGCAAGCCAAATATTCAAAACCTAGAGAAGCAGGAGAAAGAATGAGTATGAAACGGAACTACTTTTCACTGAATGAATCACCTGTGCTTATACTCATGAAAATTAAAATTATAGAATAACTGACAGTGGGTAACATTCAATGGAGGTCGAAAAGCTAATCAAAAAAATGTATGGGATCATATGCCTACGAGGAACTATTATCGAGATATCAATGATTAAAGATTTTACTGACTTCACAATTCCCAAAATTTTTGCTCCATACCTCGTGACTAATTGGTACCCCAAATCATGTCAATTGTTGCCATTAGTCTCATTTAGTTGTGATGTTAGGATTTCTCATCATGACATCACAAGGCTTGATTTGTATGACAAAAGGTGCACCAATATTACATGAAAATTTGATGAAACTGTGATGAAACATTAAATGTTTCTGGTATAATTGAAGCAAAAGTACTGCACATTTTGTCACAAAAATGATCCATCACAAAAAACATGCCCGTTTAGAAATGTTTATGAAATCTCTTTTGGTTTTTTTTTCTTATAAATTTGATCTTGCAAAATGAGCTCCAGCTGCAAAGCAGAGCCTGTAGTTGAATTACATTTCTGATGCTTATAATCTGGAAAAAATTAAAATCACAGAATAACGAACTGAAAGTAATACAGTTCTAGTTCTACTATGTGATAGAGCTCGAAAAGCCAATCAAAAAAGTATGAGATCATTTTAATGACAAATCTGACTGAGATAGTGTTGATCAAAGATTTTACTGACGTTCCAAAAATCCCAAACATTTTTCTCACATGTCAAAGTCAATTTGGACCTCAATTGATGTCAGTTATTGCCATTAATTATTAAGATATATTTACCTTTAAATTTTTCAATGCATTGCAATTCTTATTTTGCTGTGATGTTAGCCCCTATAACAATTTTAGAATTTCAGTTCAGTTATTATCTTTTCAATCTTGGTTTTAGCTCCCTGTCTAAATCATGTGGTTGAAAATTATTCCTGCTCTTCAACAGATGTATATCATATCCAAGGAGAAATGGGAGTGAGTTTTGTTATTTGAATAATCTGAGAAATTTGGTGCTGGATTCATTCATCTTTTTATTTGATAACGTAGATTAAATTTTTGTTGTTGCTGAATTAATAAGGTTATACAGAGAAATGTCCAATTTTTACTTGGAGGGTATAATATTATAAATATTATAATTTTTATATGTTCTTGTTTAATTTATCTGTTGTTATTTTTTGTTTGTTTGTTTGTTTGTTTGTTTGTTTGTTTGTTTGTTGCTGTTTTTCTTGTTTGGCTTGTGAAAATTGAACAAAAATAAAATAAAAGTTATATTAAAGTGAATATGTTCTTCAAACTAGAATTAAAAATACCTCCAGCTGATAACTTTTTGTTGTGGGTAGTTTTTGTGAATGAGGATTTTCAAGTGAAATGCATGGATATATTTTTGCAAACAGACCACTCTTGTTTATTCAATTACATTTGTCTTTTTTCAAAATGATGAAATTAAAGATGGAAATTTAATAAACATTTTGGTTTTTTATTGCATGGATTTATATTTTTGTGAATTGTCGAACCCTCTAGGTTTTGAATGCACTTATTTGCACATTTGCCCAAATTTCAGTAGTAGCGGTAGCAGATGCAGACATCAGTTACTTAAAGGTGGATTAATTTTTGAAATCTTCTTTCTCCTAAAGACTTTGAATTGTTTGCCATCTGTTTCAATGTGAAGCTGAAGGATCGAACTTAATATCCTTTTCATTGTTTCAATTTTTCTTTCTATCCTGTGACATGCTGTTAAGGTCAAATAAAAATTTATGACAGGAAAAGAAAAGAACAGAACTGTTAATGTAATATGTTAGCATAATATGAAAATGCCATTGTTGTATCATTATGATTAGAATTTTGATTTGGTCTAATGCCCGTCTGTTTTGACAAAGAAAGGTTTTCAGTAGTTATTCAGTTTCTGAAAATGATCAAAATCCTTCTGAAATAGTTTTCAGTGTTTCTGATTCCTACTGACTATTTCTTTCAAAGTTTTATCACTGCTTCACTTTTAGATGCCTTTACCGCCTTTTGTTGCAAGGTTCAGCCCTGGTAAGAATTTCTTTTGTTGGGAAAGTTGATACTCAATTTTGTGAAAATAGAATGTTGCTAATCATTCCATCAGCCTTTTCATTACTTGATTTTCCTTCTTGATGACATGTTGGTGACATCAGGACCTGTAATATCTTGAGGTTGATTTTATAGGATTTGGATTAGAAACTGTACATTTTGGCAAAAATATATTTTTATGCCAATAGATTTACTGAATGGTCATTTGATTAGTGTGGCTGATGAAGATGGTCATGTGATGTTGATTGACACAACCAAAACCAAGGGTGACTCAACAGTCAAAGGTATGTTACGCTCCATATCATCAAAATTAAAGAACATGTGAGAGGGGGTTGGGAAGAACATGTGAGGGAGGATTGGGTGTTTTCTAATGAAATTCAAACAACAGTTTTGTGGGGGTTTTTTATTGAAAATCTTTTCAATTCTCTATTTGTATTAAATACTACAGAGTGGCCAGCTCATTCCAATGCAGTATTTGATCTTGCCTGGATAAAAAACGAAGCTAAATTGGTAAGAAAAATTAACTTATCTCTCAACTAACTATGTACTATGGTGGAAAATTGCAAAAATAAGAATAACTTTAGTGATAGAATTAATTTAACATTCCTAGCAACCTTTTGTTTTAAACCGAATTTTTATTCTAGGTGACAGCTTCAGGCGATCAGACGGCACGTTTATGGGATGTTGAAAAAGCAGAAACTATTGCTATCTTTAGAGGACACACTTGCAGTTTAAAATCTGTTGCTGTCCAACCAAACAGCTCATGTACGTACCCAAATTATTAAATATTTATATACCGTTGACTCTTGTTTCTAGAAAATATAAATCAGTAACCAATTTAAACAAAAATTAATCTCAATTTGAATATAATAAACCTTTGAAAGAGAAATGCCGAATTATCATATTTGGCTCGGTTCCAATATGGACATACAGTGGACTCCCTCTATCTCGACTATCCTATATTTCTCTATCTCGAACAAAATGTCCTGTCCCTTGAACCATTTTCTCTCTATCTCAAACATATACATATTCGAAAATTTTTTGAAGGCCATTCAGTAAAATAGGTTGAGTTAAATACTTTCCAGGTGTTGAAAAATACTATATTGTGTTAAATCTTCTGAAAACTGCTCATTTTGTAAGATTTTCTATATCTCGAACTTTCTCTGTCTCGAACAAATCTCCCGGTCCCTTGAAAGTTCGAGATAGAGAGAGTCTACTGTATTGATTTTAGTGTTAAACCAATTTGGGTTTAGTCATTTCATGGTTGAACTATTTAAACTACAAAGTACTAGAGTTTGAGAATCCAGTTATCCATGCTTTCCGATATACCAAGATAAAAAAATAGAAATATCAATTTGACAATATCAGATCTGGTACACATGTTCCAAAGAATAGACTTCATGCTACACAGAAGTTGCTCATCTCGGAAGTAATACAAAAACTTGTAAAATTAATGCTTGTGATGTCTTGCTTTCCATACGGATATTTTGATTTTAGTGGTAAACTTAATTTGGTGGGTCATTTCATTAAGTATACCCCCAATATTCTTCATAAAAATGAAAGTTAAATAATGTGTGACCTGCGTTTCATGTCGGAAAGGAAACAGTATTAATGTAACAAAATATATTTTGATTAAAGTCCTGAACACGCAGTGGTGCAGGAAAACAACAGAACTGCAAGCTTATCAAAACATTTAGAAACATTATCACCTTTGATACTGTTCCAGAAATATTAAGTTAATGAAATATTTTTGAAATGAATTGTGATTACTTGGCATAAATCCCGAGCGATCGCTTGCGCTTACGTAGAGCTCGGGAAAGCGAACTGTTCCTGAGTATTTAATCGCGTGAAGTCTGGCTTTGAGCTTCCAATATTGAAAAATATTTTATAATTCCTGGATGAAAGTTAATTGTAAAATGGGGGGAAAAAATTAAAGAATTTGCACAGTTTGTTTCCGGTGAATTGACTAGAATGAGAATGTTGACAAAAATAATTAGCTTAACTAAGAATTGTTGAAAAAAGGGAAGACGTTTTGAAAAGTGGAGAGCGATACCACTTACGTGACTATTTTCACGTGAGCATTTTTAGAACTTGAGGCCAGAGGCGTAAGGGCGCTTATTTGTAATGTGAAGAATCATTACTGGTCTACGTATTTTCTCTGTTATCAGACATTTTTCTTACTGGAGCTCGCGATGGAAATATTATGCTGTGGGATACTCGGTGTTACACAAGAAACGGCTTCACTAATCCAGTCAGTACAATCCACAACGCACATATACTGCCACAGAAGGAAGCTGTTACTGGGAGTGGGAAGAAGAGGAGAAGTAGAAGATCATCTGCGGCGAACGTTGTATGTATTTTGTTTTTTGTTTTTCTCTATTAATTTGTTTGTTTGCTTTATATATTTATTTTCGGTACAACATAATTTACAGTTGCAACCAATCTCCGAAGTTATCCAACCTATAGATTACCTCTTCACTTCATAATGTATTTAAACGCAGTTCGTACATTCTCATTCTCTTTTTCTCATTCTTTTTTTCTCAGGATACAAAACAAAGTGTTACATCAGTTGTTTTCCAAGACACGACGACGATTATATCTTCAGGAGCATGTGACGGTGCCTTGAAATACTGGGACATCAGAAGACATTCTACCAGCCATAAAAATGAATCCAGTTCTTTACATACGATACCATTCCCTGGAAAAGGTCCTCGAAAATACGGTATGAAGTCCGTTCTTCTCCACAAGGCCTTCTGCTTTTATCACTGACATTAAAATGGCAGTATTCCCCTTATGTCTGGGCTTTTGGTTTTGATCATTAATCTTTGACTTGTCTTTTTTTTCATCCTTTAATCTGATGTTCAACCAGGTGATACCAGGAAGAACCAGAAATGAGATCGTTTGTCGAAAAATTCAATGTATTCTATATTTAAGCCTCGTTACTACACTGAATCTTATCACGAGCTTTGATTTAAGGTGCACGATATAAATTACAATACCATTTAATAGTAACTCCTACCTATATGTTTATAAACAGAACAAGCCTATTATGTATTTTCTTCTTCTTCTAGGGTATAGTTCGTTAGCATTGAGTTCTTCTCGATCACGACTCTTTGCCGTTTGTACTAACGATATAATATACGAATATACTACACTTAATCTTTCCAAGGAACCAGTGGCCACGTATTATGGCCATTTAGCTTCTTCTTTTTATATTAAAGCTGCCCTCTCTCCTGATGATAGGTATGTGATACAGCTTGTTAAAATATTTTGTTTGTTTTTCTGTGTTATTGTTCCATCTACCATGATGCTTTTTTCTTGATGTTTTGCTAGATTTGTATAGGAAGCTTCTTACTATCATTGAATAGGTTTTTATTGTGTGGATCTGGTGACAACAACGCTTATATTTGGCAGACTGACCAACCTGGTTCGTCTCCGTGGGTATTGAAAGGTCACTGTGGAGAGGTGACAAGTGTTTCATGGTCTCCTGATGTCGGGGAAAAGGTACTATTTGTTTACACTCACAACTCTGTATTTTGAATGGTGATAACTTTTTCCAACCCCATGACATGAACCCATTATAAACTTCAAAATAGTCGGTTTAACTGTTCGTTGTTTTGTTTCACAGATTGTCACGTGTTCTGATGACAATTCCTTCAAAGTCTGGTATGTTATGTTTAAACAATGACCTCCATTTACCGAGACTTGTGAAGTGACTTTTTTTTAATCTTTCTTATGTTTTCTCGTATTGTTTTTTTTTTGTTTTTTTTGAAGGCGGTTATTCCAAAAGATTTGTGGTGAAAACATTACTGCTGGTAAATGTGAGAGAAAGACACTTGAGACAGACTCAGTAGGTGTAGCATCAGATAAAAGTACGCGAGCACTATAGAAATTACTGCCTTCCTATGTTGATAGAATCTCTAACTTTATCTTATCCTTCATTGATTTTATTTCTTTAGCATGTTTGACAAGTGTGACCACCACCAAAAGATGCTGCCATTGTAAACCAACTAACCTAAGACCCGGTCGTGTCGACGGAAAATTCTGGAAATGCGTTCCAGTTGTTCTAAGCAAAGAATGTCAATCACCTCTTCCTCAGACCCCGGATACACCAACATTTCCTCGTAAGTTAATGCGATTATCATGTAATTCCCGCTTAAGTGTAACCGGCAAATGTTTTTTAATTTTGTTTTTAAGATGAATCTCCTTTCACTTCTGTCACACCAAAGCGAAATCTTCGTCAGAAAATATTAACACCGACATCTGAAAACTCTTTATCGTCTCCGACGTCATCGCGAGGTGCCGTTACACCAAAATCATCACGACTATTTATGGAAAGCTGGTTAAAATCTCCGTCTACAAATGGTCTCCCAGCAAAGTTAGAAAAAATTTCTGAAGAGGAAAATACTGCTAAATGCTCAGAATTTAATATTAGGAGGAACAAACAGCAAATTACCGAACCGAAACGCAACAAACTCTCCATCATTCCGCTAAATACTAAGAAAGCCAATAAGGAGAGTTCAGATAACGAAAAAACTAAACATACCAGAAAAATCACTTCAAAACCTAAGTTAAGTTCACGAAGAAGAAAATCCACCGCAATCCAAACTGATAAACCGTCTGTAAATATCCGTACTTTGATGTTAAAATCAAAACGCAAACGCGAGTCTGAAGCAACAGAAAATCCTATGAAATTGCCGAAAACAGATAAGGAGAATACAGTTGCTATGACAACAACAACGAACAAATCGGAACATGAACGGCCAGATGGCGAAGTGAAGGATTTGTTAGATCATGCAGAAGAAACGACCATCTGACGTTTATATATATATATATGTGTATATTATCGATTCATTTTTTATATAGTCACTCATTTTGTTTTTGTCTTTTTATTTCTTCCTCTGTTTTGTGACTACTCTTCAAAAATTTCGAAAGAAAAAAATTCCTGAATTTCTGCTAAAACGCCAATACTGTAGCCTATAAATATAGACCGTCGCTAACTCCCTATGGTCTATATACTTTGGTAGATTTTTTCATATTGACTTGTTACAGGATCTGATAACACATTTTGGCCAATCATTCGTAATTATCAACTCGTTTGTATCGTTCCTAATCTCTTTTTGGTAGGTATAAAAAAATCGATGGATGGCTATGACATTAAACTTAGTACAGATTTTAAGTAACCGTTTTGCAAAAGTAAGTAGCAGATAGTGCAATGAATAGAACAACCTTCATAAACAGCTTCCCAAAGTAGTTGAAATATCAGCTTTGTAAATTAAAAATCTGGTCTGTATATTATTATAACTGGTCCGTATGTTACTCCAAAGTTCAACTGGTAATCACAAAAGTTCAATTCATTACAAAATTGAGTACATTCCAATCAGGAAAACAAAAGGCTAATTTTTTTTAAAAACACCCAGGTTGACAAAACGTCCACCCGCTAATTTTCAGAAACCTTAACAAAAGTTTGGAAGTCACAAAATTTCAGCGAATTGGGTTAAAGCGTTAAAAAATTATTTAGATTCAAAAATGCCGCGGGCCAATTTGACTACGTTGGGTTTTTTAGCATGATTAATACAAAAATAGAAAAAAATCTTAAATGTTTTTGTCAAGATTTGGATTTAAAGCAAACTTCAGGAAACAACACATAAATATTACATTTTTAAAATACCCACACGTATGAAATACAAACGTAGGGAAACTTGATAAAACACCACAATGAAAAATACAGCAAAGGCACATTCAAACCAAGTCCTTCAGTGAAAACATCTTCATTTAGGATTGTTACTGTCCTGTCTCATTTAATCCGATGAGTCGCTTCGAGAAAGTGTTTTAATTCAGGGCATTTATAATCTTCACGCAATTTTAACGCTGTCGGCAACCAATTGTGCAACCACAGAACGCGTTTTTCATGTGATGGATGCGTTGAAAGCCACTCGTTCCTTTGCACGATCGTATCCTTTTCCAAGTGATACATACGCTCCCAAAACTTTGGGATATGCCTTACATCATAGCAAGCACGAGCAGCCAGAAGTAATCCAACTTCATCAGCCTCCCGTTCCAGCTTTCTGGAATAAGGAAATTTTATTAAAATGTCTTCCACGCTATTCTGCAGCCATGATGCTAAAATGGCTAGACCGTCCGTCGGCACAATAGCCCAAAGCAGTGTCAGTAGAGCAATTGAAAATAAATTTACGAAACCAGCATTGCTTAACTGTTCGGCAGAATGAGAGAGGATCGCATGAGCCATCTCGTGACCAAGTATACCAGCAAGTTCATTTTCGTCTCGTACGGAATTCAGCATCCCAGTAAATACGTACATCTGTCCATTCGCCAAAACAAATGCGTTAACTTGATCGTTAGAAATAACATTAATTTCCCATTTCAAAGCATTCACCTCCATTGATCTGTTCGCGTCTAGTATTCGCTTAGCTACACGATAAACTTTCGTGTGTTCAAGCGAATGGACCGGTAACCTGGTCTCAGCCATTTGACCATCAAGATTTCGCCATTGTATCTCTGCCACTTTCTCTAGCTGATCTTTATTTAAAATGATAAATCGTCGTCTACCGGTAACTGGTGTTTCTTCCAAATGATAAAAATAATAAGACACCGACAATCCAGAGAACGAAGCCAGGAGAAGTAACAGACGATCTCTACTCTTATTGAATCTGCCGTAGTAGCGTTCTTTTGCTTCAGGCGAAAGTTTTTGCCACCATTTTCGAAACCTTCTACCAACCAACAAAAATGATATCCTCGATAAAGGGCCACTTAATTTCACCAACAACGGTCCGAGCAACGGCGCAGCTGGTGTCCTTGACGTCACATGAAACTGAGCTTTTAAGAAATCACCATTTCTTAACACCACCCTCCTACTTGGGAACACATATCGAAGATTTATGTTTCTATGGCAACAAAACTGTTTATAACTCCATGTCAAGGATCTGGATAGAATTATTGTCATCTATATCTAGAGGTATCTAGTGTGACATAAACACGAAAAACATTAAATGAACAGAGATACAATTCAACAAAGTATGCAATAGCATAGTTAACAACAAAACGTTTCGACCCATAAAATTTCGGATGTATTTTAGAAATTTCGAACGATAAACTATGTAAAATTTGTTTCGGTCAGTGAGGCTTTGCCTTCAGAGTTAGATGGTCTGGAAATTATACATAAAATTCGTAGGTATATTCTACTGTTCTCAAAACACAAAATTTAAGCACTCGGTATTCAAGGTAAACATTTTTGGAGGTGGAGTAGAAAAGAGCTAGAGGGAGACGAAATCCTGAAACATAAGTGCCAGAAAATAAACATGGCTTTTCTCGGTTAACGTAAATATAGCAATGAGGAAACAAGGAGCAAACTGATTGTTGCATAATAAGTGACAAAATTTTTCTTTAAAAAATAATCTTATTTTCGTAAAATTTACGTGCTATTTAGGTATAAACAATTTCGTGTCACAAAGCGATTTTGAATAATTTGCTCCTATAACAACCATATAATGAATTTCACAAAGCTCTCCACAAATAAAATATTATCTCCGCGCTATGTTGATATTATATACCGATTAATCATTGTCTCGACAAATTCTACGAAGGTTATTTTGTGATGAATGGAACATAGATTCAAACGTTGGTATAGAGTCCCATGGATAGAACAATTGAACAGCAAATGCAGTGCAGAATAAAAAAATAATTGATTTCACCTTTACACGTCAGTTCACAAGATAAGCCTCCAAATACCTTACAAAGAATCGAAACTATTCAAGGAACTAATTAGTGAAAACGGTTCTCAAAAAGAATTTCTTTGCATGGAGTGAAAGAAGTTTTTCTCTCTCTGAAAATAAACGAAATTTTTCATCCAGAATGTCGGCTCTCAAATGCTTCAAAAATATGCAAATACTATTACATAATGAATGGCGATTGTTAAATAATTTATGAAATTTCTTATTTCTAAGCTATAAATTGTCAACTCCAACTTTAAAATATGTAAGTTTTAGAATTTTTAAACTTCATTTTTCCCAACATGTTCGACATTTTTTGTCGTGGCGTAATTATGACGTCAAAACTCGAGAACTACCTGCCTCGTTTCGCGCGTCATGCCCTTAGACTATTTCATTAATTACGTTACTTTCGTTCTGTACAAACACTGCCTCGTTTCCAACGAAAGTGACGTAATCATACCTCTTCAGTTAAAAGAACTATTTTCCCAATTGTATTAAAAAAAATTGTTAATAAAGAAAAATTGAAATACAAAAAAATACAAACGTCTTCAGAAGCAAAGATTTAAACTCACTCAGTAAAATGCCTATCAATTTGAAAGAAATATAAATAGTTTCTGAAATAGTATTTAGTCAAACAATCCATAATTTATATGAAAATTAGACGTCATTCAATTCAGTATATATTATTTGGCTGATACCACAAGGGAAGACGCTACCATTATCATCGTTGAAGTTAGTTTGCATATTTCACGAGAATTTAATTTACCGAAAGAAAAAACTGAGGAAAATTTATTTTATAAACAGACTTCGTTAACTAATTATTACTTTAAATTCCCATCCATTTGCAAGAAAAATGAGAAAATTAAAACTTTTCCCTCCATGTTGCTCCAACCTCCCATTCACTCCCTCCTTCCACTTTCTTCCCTTGTGGTAACAAAAATAAATAATAAAAACATCCTGTCTCTTTGTAAGAATATAATTCATACCAAAGTTTTGCTTCTTAGTTATCGTTATTGTTTAGTGCTGCATGTCAGATCCATAAACTAATGGAGATTCGCTGGGAAAATCTTCATAAACTTCCTTCTCTACAACTATTTCGTCAGTTTCCTTTTGAACACTATTCCGATAACCATACCCAAAATAAACAAGGAAACCTATAACAAACAAATATAACATGCAACATACATATAATAAACAAGTTTACTCCAAAACAAAATCAACGAAAGTTTAGTTTTAGTAGCAATGAAAGTACAGCGTCTCCCTTTCTTGAAGTTACTTGAAGTCACAACTTAAATCATGTGAATATATAAAGCGAATTATACCTATGGCCATCCATACACCAAAACGATACCATGTCAACTTATTTAAACCAAACAGGATGTAAACATTTAAAAACAAACCAAACACAGGCAACCATGGTAACAATGGCACTTTGAAGTAAAGACGCTGATGGTTCTGCGGCATACAAGAGACCAGATACGTCGTGACGAAAAGACTTAAAATCAGTAGAACAAACAGAATTATAACGCCCACGTTGGCGTCGAATAAGCGATGAGAAAGAAAATGCAAAATGGCCGCTATGGCAAATATTTCCATCATTATAAGGACGGAGCAGACGGTGGCAACAAATTGCGTGGTAGGCGTAGGGTAGATAATTTCCTGGTTTGTTCCACAAACTAGCGGAGAAATTACTAAGGTACGAATCTCTTCCTTGGGGTCTACAAAAAGTTCTTTGTCCTCCTCCGCTGATGCTAACAATGGATCAGCTTCGTGATATGACTCTTCTGTGATATGAATATCGTTTTCATTGTTTAAACCAGTGTCGTCAGCATTAGATAATGTGTTTTCTAAATTTAAAAAATACAACGGATGTAGTAGCAATAGTAGCTAATAGATTAAGACGAAAATAGACGAGCGGAAAAACAATCAGGGAAGTTTGAGTATAACCAACCTTTACTAGTGACTGAACAAGAAGACTGACAAACAGCATCGCGTTTTTCTTTAAAAGAATTCTGTCGAATGTAGGAAGTAGCAGGAGTACTTCTTCCACTCAGCCTGGAAGATTGAGCTCGTGTCATCCCTAACTTTTCTGTTTTGTATCGCAATAAGAGAACAGACAGAGTTACTATGGTGTACGCTAAGATTGTTCCAACTGAAACCATTTCCACTAAAGCGTGTAACTCGAACACCAAAGTCATGGTACCTATATGTATAAAAAAATGCAGCTGTACACATTTATTTTTGAATTAAGATTATTTTGAAAGGTTTCCTTTAGTGCTTTTTTTTTTGCTATGAAACCATAATGGCGTCCTAAACAGATATTTCAAACATGGATTCCTACTGAACGTGGACAAAGGGAAAACAAAGTTGTTTGAGGAATGCTAGGGTGTGGGTATGTGTTTGGGGGAGGGTAGACAGGCACTTAATTATCCTCCTTAATTACGTTTGCACAATAACGCAAGTAAATTAATGACACAAAAGTCTTCCTCTTCAAATTCAAATTAGAGAGTTGCTGCTGCAGTGGCCATACTAACAATCAACAAGTGCTAGGAGAATTTACCTGTTAACAATCCTCCAAAGATGGTGGAATAAAGGGGAATATTTGTTCTCTCGTTAACTTTCGAAAAACATTTGAAGATCAGGCCATCTTGTGACATTGAATAAAGAAACCTTGGCATCATCATCATTCCAGCAATTGCACTGCCAGTTAGTCCGAAAATTGCCCCCGCACTAATGATATACTTTGCAACTGGAAGACCGACCTAACAAGTGAAGGTAAAATAATGTCATTACATCTCATAACGTTATATAACGTTATATAACGTTTTAAGTGGATAGAAGAAATCAATGTGTGTAGAAACAACGAAAAATCTAGATCACAAAGTATCTTTTTTACAGAACTGAAATTAATTGCTCTGCCGTGGTACAGAAAAAGCTTTAGTCCATTTACCTCAAATAAATGTCATAACACTCAATTCAATATTAGTAATCATTAAATAAAATGAAACTGTAATTAAATGGTATGATAAATAGTGACAACCGAAATATGAGCAAATTTAACTTTTTAATTACCAAAATACAATTTTATCTAAATTATATATATATATATATATATTATAAAATAGAAATACATACAAATTGACATACAATCCATAAATAAGCCTATAATAATTCTTACGTCTTCAAATGCTGTAGCAAGGGCAGCACTACCATGCATTTCGGTATATGGTATCATCATATTCAAAATGAGTGACGCAGCCAGGAATCCAACATAGCAAGTTGCTTAAACACAAATATAAGCATCTGGTGTTCAAAGGAGGAAAAGCTATTTCGGGAATTAATATAAACACCATTTTACATAAACAGAATGACATATAGACAGAAATCCTTTGAAATTTCTTTGCTATAATCTATTTTCCAATTGTGTCAATCAAATACATAACATTATCTCCAAATGTGAACATTAATCCGAATGCCATTTATATTTGTGGAAAGGTTTTAGCTCCATAAAAGGCAACTACTTAAAGATTTAATAACAATATTACACTGAAACACAAAATGTTGAGATTTTTGAACCCTTTGCAACTAACAAAGAAACCTTAACTAGAATTAACTGACAAAACATAAAACTGAAACACACTTACAAATTGATATCACAACACTGATGGGTACAGATTTACTTGGATTTCTTGCTTCCTCTGCAACCATACAAACAGCATCAAATCCAATAAAAGCAAAATAGCAAGATGATGCACCACTTATTATACTGTGAATACCATTTGGTGCAAAAGGTTGTATATTTTCAACACGTGCATAGAATGAACCCATAGCAACAATCATAACAATGATTATGACATTGACAACAGTACAGAAACTGTTCATGTATGACGTGTTCTTAACATTCAATGCAACGATCAAAGTGAACATGATAGAAACAAGAAAAGTGAATATATCAATATATATATCCATTCCAAATATATGCAGTTCACCAATCGTTTCTTTAGTATAATTTTGAATTGCATGGTTTGCTAAAGCATCTATATAAGTTGTGAAACTTTTTAACACTGATGCAGCACCTATACCATATTCTAAAATGAGATTCCACCCAACAACAAATGCAAAAAATTCTCCAATGACAACATAGCTATAAACATATGCAGACCCAGCCTTTGGTACACGAGCAGCAAATTCTGTGTAGCATAAACCACAAACTACTGATGCTATTGCTGCCAATGTGATAGAAATGACAATGGCTCCACCTGTTCTATGCGAAACATCACCAGTTAAAACATAAATACCAGAGCCAAGTGTTGCGCTCACTCCTATCAGAGTTATATCAAATGTTGTCAAACATCGCCTTAGTTCAGTATTCAAAATATTTTGAGGTCTTTCTTCAAGTTTTTTCATTCTACATAAACTTCTAAAGAAGTTGGCCAAAACAGTTTTTGTCTGCATGTTTCCAACCTATAATTCAATAAGAATGGTTCAAAAAAATTACCAACACAGCCCGATAAAAACTTTACCTGTTCGCGAAGGAATGAATTTTTACATTAAAACACAACAGATTTTGGTGTAATGTTTTATCTGTTACATGAAGTCATTATGTTTTCATCGCGATTCAAAATTTGCTTTCCCATTTAAATGCAGTAATAAAAGGATGGCGGTTCTATTAAAGCATTGTTTAGCTAATTAATCTACATTTTTTATGTAAGCTCTTGGCATTATTTGTAATTGAAAAAAAAATCAAAATTGAGCACTGATGATAACTTGATGTCAGTTTTGTTATTTTCTATGGTTGTGGTAATTGCCATCCGTTCGTGAAAAGATACCACCAAAGAATTCACATTTTAGTATACAGTCTGTATAGTATACAGTTATGATATATCTCAATGATTAATTATCAAATATCTAATGTTTCATGAAAGTATTTTATTAGGTTACCCTCAAAAATATGTTGGGTTAGTCCTCCTGGCAAACTCATTTAGATGCAGAAAAGTAGTTGAATTAGTGAGTCAACAAAAGTGTAAATAAAATAGAATCAACAGAATATTCTAATGTACAGTCTACCAAAATATCACATGTCATGGAAATGAGGTTTCCAAAGAGTCAGCATGTACATCAGTATGTACTTTCAGTACACATTCGATTCCATTCGATTCCTTGTTGTTGTTTTTAATTTATTTAAAAGGAGAATTAATGTCAAGAAGAAGAAGAAGAAGAAGAAGAAGAAGAAGAAGAAGAAGAAGAAGAAGAAGAAGAAGAAGAAGAAGAAGAAGAAGAAGAAGAAGAAGAAGAAGAAGAAGAAGAAGAAGAAGAAGAAGAAGAAGAAGAAGAAGAAGAAGAAGAAGAAGAAGAAGAAGAAGAAGAAGAAGAAGAAGAAGAAGAAGAAGAAGAAGAAGAAGAAGAAGAAGAAGAAGAAGAAGAAGAAGAAGAAGAAGAAGAAGAAGAAGAAGAAGAAGAAGAAGAAGAAGAAGAAGAAGAAGAAGAAGAAGAAGAAGAAGAAGAAGAAATATTTATTCTACAGAAACGACAGTACATGAGTTGTAATATATATATATACATATACATAGCTTGTTGTTACTGTAAAGGAGACCAGCATTAATAACTGAGGGCTATGACAAGAATGCTGGCCACCTTGGAAACACATACACACATAATTAGAATTAATTAAATAACAAATAAAAAGTAAATAAATAAATAAATATAAATGTATACATCAACTGTACAATGAAATGAAGAACTGAGTCAGGGTAGATTTTAGCATTGGGAAGGTGAGAGAAACTAATTTACAAGAAAGTATGGACTTCTGTACAAAATTCCATGATTGAATGGACTGGTACCGAATGGAGTTAGAGCCAAAAGATTTAGTTGACACAATGGGGAGGTTAATCAATCCAAGTGTAGATCCACGAGTTTGGTAAGAGTGGATAAAGTCAATGGTAAAAGTATCCTGGAGAGCCTCAGGGAGGTTTTTGTGATACAGGTTATAAATGAAAATTATGTTCTTTATGTGGACCAGATCTAAAAATTTTAAAATATTGAGATTAGAAAAAAGGGGATTTGAAGATGCTCCGGAATGCTCAAAGGAAATCAATCTTGCTGCAAATCGTTGTAAATAGTGAATGCAATCAATAAAAGTATGACCAGGCTGTCCCCAGATTTCATTACAGAATTGGAGATGCCTACTGAAGACCACATCATATACAGATAATAGAACATTTTTTGGAACAAAATATTCGAAGTTTAGCTAAAGCTCCATTTGCTCTTTTAAGTTTGACTGCAACAGCATTAATTTGAGATTTCCACTTAAGATCTGCATCAAGAAGTACTCCAAGGTACTTAATACAGTTACTTGGGAAGAGCCTTTTGCCATTTATAAATATTCTGAAGTCGTAATTTAAAGGTTTGAGTTTATGTTTGAAGACCACATATTCAGATTTGTTAGTATTCAAACTGATTTTGTTGGCATTGAGCCATTGAGAAAGAAACTTCAGATCCATGTTGACTTTTTTAGAAAGAGATTTTAAGGAAGTATCAAAACATATTAGATTGGTATCGTCTGCAAAATGATGAACAATAAAGAACTTAATAGTGTCGTGTAAATCATTAATATAGATAAGAAACAATAGTGGGCCTAAGACAGAGCCCTGTGGTACACCATGACTAATAAATTTGCACCCAGATTAGAAGCCACTGATGGTTACAAACTGTTGCCTATTAGTTAGATAGGAGCGGAAAAGGTTAAGTGGAGTACCTCGCATACCATAATGGAATAGTTTTTTCAGAAGAATTTCATGATCAACAGTGTCCAAGGCCTTCTGGAGATCAATTAAAACACATACAGACCATTATCAAGGGCATCCATAATGTTTTGGCAAATATTTTGTAAAGCCTGAGCTGTTGAATGTTTTTTTCTGAAACCAAACTGTTGAGAGTAAAACATTTGTGATTAGATAGAAATTTGTACACACAATTATACATCAGTTTCTCAAATATTTTATCAATATTTGATAGCAAAGAGCTAGGCCTATAATTGGAACACTCAAGTTTAGAACCTTTTTTGAATACAGGAGTTACACTTGCAATTTTAAGTTGGGATAGGAAGACACCAGAAGTGAAAGAAAGATTTATCAGGAGTGTAAGAGGTTTAGCTAATTCTTCTTTAAGAAGAGATAATTTTGGACTGGGTATACTGAAAGGACCTGATGATTTATTTTGTTTAGAGCTGCAATACAGGAGATTACTTCGTTAGTGTCTGTTGTGAAGAAAGTGTGAAAAGTGTTTATAAGAAAAGGAGACCTTGAATTGTATGATTTAAGCAATTGAAGAAAAATAATCATTAAAGGCATAAGACATTGTGAGTGGGTCAGTAACTTTAGTGTTTTGAACATTTAAACAGGTAGGTACAGAGGACTGAGACTGTTTCGTAGATATAATGGAATTGACACCTTTCCATGTTTTGTGGATGTCTCCAACATTATTTTTAAAGTAATTTGTCATTTTTAAAGAAATTAGTCAGAACTCGTGTTGGTGCATACTGATTCAGAAGACCTTCAACCCTGCTGTAGAATTTATTAAGAGAGATCCACATCACCAGACTCAATTTGAAGATAGTGTTCCCAGTTTGTATTTAGAATGTCCAGAATAAAATTCTCACAATCAAAGTTTTTCCAATCTCTCAAAGTAGTAATGTTGTTGGGATGATGATAATTTTCAAACTTTTGTAAGATTAGAAATTGGGGTAGGTGATCTGAGATTAAGGTACAAATATTACCAGATATGGTGTTAAAGTCTGTGGCATTTGAGAATATGTTATCCATAAGGGAACTAGAGGTGTTTGTTGTCCTAGTAGGGAAAATAATATGTGGTAGCAGAGAGAACGAAGATGTTAAGTCAAGAAAATTTTCTACTGTTTTTCCACTGTCAAAGTTTAGGAGGTTTATGTTAAAATCACCTGAGAGGACCAACATTTTATTTTCCCTGGTAATTGCTTCCAATAAAGGGGACATATACTGTGTATTGAATTCTTCTACTGACATACAAGGATGTCTGTAGATGCATCCAATTACTAGGTTCTTACCTTTTTTTTGGTGAATCTCTATAAAAATAGATTCAAGTTCTTTACTTTTTAAAGCAAGTTGGTTTAAGTCAGAGCGAACTGTGTAGTCAAATTTAGATGAGATATACAAAATAGCACCACCTTTGTTAGTCAGAAGGGGTATGTTCGATAGAATAACCATCCAAAGAAATATTTTCAAGCTTGAGTTGGTCAAGTAGGAGCTTGACTTCATTGAAGTGAAGTGAAAGAGAAGCAATATTTAAATGAAAAGCAGAAAAATTTTTGTTATTAAAGTTGTTTAATACAAATTCATCTATTTCATAGTATTTACAGTTGATTCCATCCAAGTTGTAGGATTGATCATAGATTTCATGAGAAAGGGAGTTTAATTGTGTAAAAAAGGGTTTAAATGAGTTATTATTGGCAGGTGAAGAGTTGCTCTTAATGTTATCATCAGCAGTATTATTTTGAAGAAAGGGAAAAATTTCTTTCCTACATTCAATACAGTACCAAACATCTGTGGAATTTTGCATCAGAATATAATCACTATTTGTAAGACCGTTACAGTGTATATGGACCCATTTGTTACAGTAATCACATTGTACAGCTTTATGATTAGAATTCACATTGCTAAGGCAGACACCACATGGGTGTTGCATATCAGAGAGAGAAGAAACGAAAACAAAATAAAACAAGATAAATCAGAAAAACAAGGTTACTAAATAACAATCTATACGAAAAAGAGGAAACAAAGAGCTAACTGAACTACTGTGCTACTGAAAGTGGGCATGCTGGAAGTGAATTCCTGAAAACACAGTGACTTTGTGCTTTTGTTAAATATGCTATTTTAGCAAGCAGCTAAGATTATATATATGTAAAGATGTAAGTAACAAAACTTTTTGTACTGGTGATTTATAGTATTATGTGATGAAGTCAATCAGAAAATATTGCTCTAACCACTGGGAAAATTGTATAAAGAGAAAAAAAGAAACAACACGAAAATTTCCCAAAAAGTCAGCAAAAAAAACCGTGAGTGAATCAAAAACACGTTTTTAATAGTGACAAACATCTACCATTTTCTCTAATGACTTTTTTTTGTTTTTCCCCAGCTTAGCAAGAATACCATAACAGAAGAAATATAGATAGAAACGCGTGCTTTTTAAAAAAAAAAAATGAAAAGAAAGTAAGGCATGGTGCAGTTCTACATAAAAACTAATACCATTTACTGATCAAAATTTTGACATTAATATGTGTGATCGGAATTGTATCATCATCATCAGCATGGATTTTGATACGTACAATACCGTTGCTTACACGAAAAGACTTAATAAATTTTTGCTTCCAAAGCTTTTTACAAGTGTTCCAAATTCCTTTGTAGTGGCCACATAGACTATCATTAATATATACGCCATTTCTGTCTGGTAGTCTGAGTTCATCATTTTTAATCAATTTAAGCCGCTCTTTGTTTTTTACTACCATTTGACAGTCATTTCTTCCCGAGAATTTTACAATGACCTGATCTCACTTCTTTAATCGATGACAGGCCTCCAAGGAGTCAGCAGAGATGGAAACACCGATTTTATCAAATATCTCACATGACTCTCAAATGACTCCACATCACGATCTAGTATAGTCTCAGCAATACCGGTAATCTCAAGGCATTCTCTGCGGCTATATTGTTCATTCAGCCAGCACTGTCGCTCTAGATTAACGGTCCTCTGGGTTAGACTGTCGGCAAAATACTTAAATCAGACTCCAGTTTTGAAAAGTTTTTAATAAGATCACTTATTTCAGTTCTCACGATGTGATCGATTCTTGGTATTAATCTTGCAGTTTCAGTGCGAAAGTTATCACATCTTCTTTATTCATTTTTTGCAAGGAAGTTTTATTCATAGCCATAGCAATGGATTGATAAAACAAACAAATTTATTTATTTATTTATTTTTATGAATATTTATACAGGATAGGGACATCAGTTTTCATGCACAAAATATACAATAAAATCTGCTATCACTGTCCGTCCTGTTTTTATATTACAATCTAAAAAATTAGTAAAAATCAAAATGAAATATATTTACAAAAATTAAATCTTAAAATCAGATGGAGAGAGGCTATAGGACACAAAATTAAAAAATGAGAAAGTGCTAAAAACCTTATGGCAAGCCTAAAACTCAAGTAAACGACCCAGGCAAAATTAAAAATGATGCAGAGACCAGTAAAAATCTGACATAGCCAATAAGAAAATAAGATTATGAAAAATGTGATACAAGAGCTTTCTTAAATTCATTCAAAGTGTCCATGTTCCTGATATCAGTTGGTAAAGAATTGTATAAACTACCACCAGCAAAGTAGAAACCACGCCTGGCGGTTTCTAATTTCACCCATGGCAGTCTAACGGAGCACTGATTGTTTCTGGTTCGCTTTGAATGCTGCTGGGTAGTAAAGTACTCATTGAAAGTATTCGTAGTGAATTCTTTCAGTAAGCACTTCTTACCCAACAGACATTGATCGCGTTTGACCAAACTGATTATCTTTGGCATACATTTATTAGATTTGATGATGTTCTTTGCTCGATTATCAAGTGATTCCAGCTTTTTCAATTCAGTTTCATTTAAAATTACTTTCAGTGTGCTACTGTATGTAAAGAATGGTACAACCATAGAAAGATATATATTTAGGGCAGCATCACTGGTCAGAAACGATCTCATACGCTGTAGCAGTCTTAAGCGGCTACTTACAGTTTTATGTTTTATCGAAGTTTTCAGTTAGCGATAAGTGGTTGTCGACTACGGTTCCCAGATACTTGTACTTGGTCACAGCGTTTACTTGGTTTCCTTGGTAAACAATTTCCAGTGCATTTTTATTTCGTCTAAGCCTTTAAGCAGTTCCGAAAAGCATTACCTCTGTCTTACCTTTCTTCAGGTTAATAATCAATTCATTTTCACGGAAATACTCGGAAACGATCTCCATATCAGCGTTAAGGTTAGATTCAATAATATGAAAATCATTACTCGATACATATAAGACAGTATCATCTGCATATTTTATCACTGTCGAATGCTTTAAACGAACTTTAAAATCATCGAAGAAGATTATGAACAGTAGTGGCCCAAAAATGGAACCCTGGAGAACACCGCAGTATATCGATTCTTCAGCTGAACCAATGTTGTTAATACCCACTATCTGTGACCTGTTAAATAAATGATCGGTCATCTACAGAAGTTCTTTACCTTTTATTCCATATGCTTGTAATTTGTTAAGCAAAACACCATGACCAATCGTGTCAAATGCTTTAGATAGGTCTACGTAGATGCAGCCTATCATCTTGCCCTTGTCGATCTCTTGTCGTACGTTGTCACAAAGGAGTGTTGATGCTAATTTGGTGGAACGCTTGTTTCTAAAACCATACTGACTGTCCCTCAAGATGTTTTCTTTTTCCAGGAAATCCATTAGCTTTTTATGTATAGCCTTTTCAAGAACCTTTGATAGTATGGGTAGAACCGAAATAGGTCGGAAATTTTCAGGTTTAGATTTATCTCCATATTTATAAACAGGTGTAATTTTTGCTATCTTCCATACATTCGGAACCATAGAAGTTGAAATGAAGAGGTTAATGATGTGATATAAAGGCTTCGAAATATTTTTCGCACAATCTTTTACTAGTCCAGAAGGTAGTTCATCTATTCCTGTGGCTTTTCTACGTTGTAAAGAGCGAAGTTCCTTTTCTATAAAGAGGACTGAAATGTAACCCATTTCGAATATTTTGTCTGTTCGTGGCACTAATGTCTTTGTTACACGCCAAGTAAAATTTAACAACGGGAAGGAAACAGTTTTCAGTGTTTTCACAATCGTGCTAAAATATTCACTAAAGCTGTCGACAATAGATTGTTTGTCCGTATCACTGGCGGCATTAAGATTAATTGTACTTCGAGTTTTGTTTGGAAAAACAGATTTGATGGCATTCCAAAATTTCCGAGGGTTGCTGATATTTTCAGTTAAAATCTCCTTATGAAAGTTGGATTTCGCTCTTTTAACTTTGTTGTTACAGAAATTTTGTTGTTTTTTGTTAATATCGTTAGGACCTGGACACAGCTCAACATCTCCACAAGGCATGAGAAGTACACAAAATAGAGTTCTACGTCTTGCATTTCCGATCGGTGATTTGCTATGTTTGTAAACAAACAATCCACTGTACAAAAACGATTAAACAAGAATAGATTAGAAATAGGTTAAGAAACAGGTTGATAAATCGCCATTATATTTTCTAGATCACCTCATAGCATTGCCAACCCGGAGCGCACATCCATACTCGACGATGGTTGAGATGAGAATCACACAACGTAATATTTGTCACCTACTTTGATGTCGAAAATAATGAGGCACTATTTGCTTTTCACTATTTTATGTGGAAATAGCAATGAATTTTGTAAGAGATTTGGTACCACTTTTATACAGATATTTTCTTCAACTGGATGCCAAAAAATAGTTTTGTGCACTGAAAAGCTCCATTAAATATTGCCAAATGAGATTGCATTGCATTGCAATTATCAAATTAACACTACTAGCTGCCAGGTAAAACATTTTTACCGATTCATTTCTCAGTACGCTGCTGTTCACCTAGGCATTACATAGAAAAAGAACTTGTGAATTAAAAAACCTCATTAGTTTACTATACTTTACTTCTGTAGCCTGTATCATAGAGACTTACCTATATAATAAAACAAAAGCAAAAATATGACCATACCTCTTCTTATATGTCTATGTCTTTTACATACTAATAAAGTTATTTTTAACGACTTTTCACTAATGTAACTAATCCATACGTTCTTAACTACCTTTCTTTCTCTTTTTCTTGTTTCTTCATAAACAAACAGAAATGTAAACATATAACACAATGCATTGGTTACCCCCTATACTTATACGCATTTCGTGATTTGTAGAAATCAAATGCTCAATCCTCAACCTCATGTTAGGCGATCAAATGAACATCTAAAAATTGTCAACAGGGGTCCTGTAGTACCGAACACATTGTACAGGTCAGATTAGTGCAATGTACACATACTGTCTATTTTCCTTGAGAACATCATCCCGTGATAAGGTCAACGCTAAATAATTGAATATATTTGTAAGTTACATAGTAACCATATAAAACTATATATTTTTGGAAAGTTAAGGAGAAGCAGAAACTCTCTATATACGTTTTTCATTTTTCCACTTAGGACTCTTGACCAGGGTTTAAAACTTTTATAGTATTGATATATAGATTATTGATAATCTATCAATAATGATCATACTGATAATTTATCAATAACTTTATCAATATTTTTTTAAATTATCAATAATATTGCTTGTTATGATTTTCCCTAAAACTGTCACATGTGAAAAACAAGTTTCAAGTGAATTTAAATTTTATTATTTATTTAATTTTTTAAGGAAGAAATACTAGTAGCGAATCAAGAAAATTCAAGTGTTTTCCCATTCCATCTCTGCTCTGTTGAATTTAACTCTTCATCACACCAGGAGTAGCAATCACAAAAAAGAGTGATCCTATTGTCCCTGTACAACAACAACACACACTTTAACTTTGATTTCCAAAAGATATTCTTTGCAAAAAGGACTCAGCTCCAATGACGATGATGGAGAGAACAGTAAAGCAAATCGGTTAATATAAAGAAATGTTGTGTCTGTATGACCGGCAGTTTCTTTTGTTTTCTAGTCTTAAATGACCGGCAGTTGACATGCTTACCCTTTTATGACTAAAATGTTTGGAACGGTACACACTGGCCAGCAACAAAAAAATTCCAGTCATCCAGACATTTCCATTTTGTATATAAAAATTGTTTACGTTTTTACTGGAAAGCGACCCGATTTGGCCGTCAAAAGAAACAAATTCTATTATTTTGACTGCCAAAAGACATTCACTTTGGGCTGTTTTTTAGAGTTGAACATAAACATCATTTACCCGTCTATTACAGCAGGTTCAAAAGTGTATCTCATGCTGTTTCGCATGAGAAATAGTTATATTAAAATAGTTATATTTTGTCTTTGTTTATTTAATCTCTAATCTTCAAACAAAGAGCAAGCATAGCAAAGGAAAGAAATGTTTTTATATATTTTATTACTAATGTTGTTTTGATACTTTCATAATATTGCAACATTTTGAACCTGAATTAGGTTTCCTTTTTCACTTGTTTGATAATACTGAAGTTAAATTTGACGAGAATTTGATGGTAGTAGAGCTCTTTTTCTCTCTCTACTTTTTATGGGGGGAAAGAACGTTAGGTAAAATTTCTCGGGAAGTTCGTCAATGGATCTTTGTTTTTCCGTATTAGTATAGGGAGAATCTCCCATTAGGGGAATCTCTAGCTCCATCTTGCGGGGTTTTATTACTTTGTGGAGTGTTGTGCCTAAAGGAGACATCATAAAGCCACCCGGAGGAGAACGCAATGCAATGTTTTTTTGCGTTCAAAAGTTCATCAAATTTTCTCAACGTTCATTTCTTAATGAGAATGAAGACGCTGTGTGTATAATTTTTTGTTTTTGTTTTAATTTTTTTATTCAACGCTTTAAGTTCAGTAATAAAAAATAACCACATTGATAAGTATCAGTAACTATTCTATCCGACAAGATAGTCGATGTAGACCTGTTATGTGTTCGAGTTATCAGTTTATCATTTTCTACCGATTTTTATTTTTTTAATGTGTTTGAACATAGCTTTTTCATATCAGTTAGTTTGACTACTATACCGTGTAGCTAGCAGTTTATTTGGTATTTCATTGTAGTATGTGGATTGTTATTATTAAGGTTCGCCTTTAGGGAAACGAAGGTAGCAAGATCATTATTATATTGTTTTGATAGTGTTTGATCGATATCTTTTTGTTTTAGATTAGAAAATTGAATAGTATAGATAAATGTAATACAAGAAGAGAATGTGTAAATCATTGTTATATACATATATACATGGTTTTTGTATCATGATGCACAAGTGGAGTTTTGGGTTTTGACATTTCCACAATTCATAGCAGAATAAAGATTTGAAAGATAAAAAGTCTGAGAAGGTATTGTTTTTGTTAGCTTTAGTTAAGGTATTTTCTTATATTTCAGAAGTTTAATCGTGGTTAGGTAAGAGTATACATTGGTTAGGTAGGAGTATATGTTGTATTGTCTCTTTTCTAAATCTCTGAACATTGGAATTTTAGCTTTTAGTTTAACTGTACAACTTTAGAAACCTCTAAATAGGCCAGATAGCACTGAAAAGTAGGGATTAATAGCATTCTTTGAATGATCGATCCAAAATATTTATACAACAATTGTGTGTTAAATATGATATAATTCCAACATGGAGAAACACAACAATTTTTGTATATACACAGACTTATCATGGCAGTATTGCGTGTAAAAACAATTTATGGAGAAAAACTGTAAAATGTTTTTACCCGCTACACTAGTTAATAATATAAACATACCTGTCGTCCACCGACAAATAGACGGATATTGTGATATTCTTGGTTTTGTTTCTTGTTCGACCTAGGTAGGTTAGCTATATACAGCTAGGTTTCACTCTTTTAGTGTAGCATCCCCCTATATTTACACACGATCGTCACACGAGATCACCTGACTTTGTGTGGTCCCAGGTAATAACAAATAACTTTTCAAAACCAATGCCAATAAATAACTTTTTCAGTCATGCCGTACGCCAAGAGAATAATACTGAGAATAACGCTCAGTGTAGTTTGTTTGTGTGGTCAGCAAAAAAAAAACAAATAGCCTTTACGCTTACATTTGTTTTGCTTGAAATCAAAAACATGCTTTTAAGTATTTGTTTGCAGCAAGGTTTTCCATTTTTCTTGAAATTGCGGAAGTAAATTCAAGCTTTCTTTTTTTTACTCGAACTCGCGCTCAGCACAAATGATACCAGCAAAAAAAGTAATAGAAATATAAAATTTCTGTCTTTTTATTTAGGCTATAAACGAAAACCTATTGAAATTTTAGTTAACAAAACCGATTAGTTACTCATTATAACGTCATCATAAACCGAGTTAGTAACTCGGAAATTTTAACTTCTTTAATTTTTTCGAGTTAGTAACTCGGAATTTATTTGTTCAGTCAATTCTTTCGAGTTAGTAGTAACTCGAAAATAAATCCACCTGAAGAAGGCGCTTCTTATATACTACAAGTTGTTAGCAGTGCGGTCTGTATTTATATACTAGTTTTGACTTTCTCTCTCAAAACCGCTGATGGAATAAACTTGAAACAAATATGATAAACGTTTGGTAATAAAAATATTTTGTTCTCAGACTTAATTTTTTCGAGTTAGCAACTCGGAATTTTTTTTGTTCAGTCAATTTTTTTCGAGTTAGTAGTAACCCAAAAATGAATTTGAAAATAAAAAAAACGAATTAGCAACTTGAATTCAACTAGGAGGATAGAAACTCTCTATCCTCCTAGAATTCAAACATCAAATATTTTGGAAACGAAATATTTTGTCAATGTATCCTTATTTTCTAATTCGCTTCGCTCTCAAACAAAAATAACCTCATTTACAACAAAAAGAAGGGAAGAGACAGATCATCTTTAAGTAGTAGTAGTATCATCTAAGGATGGGCAAAAATGTTAGGGCAAAAAACCGAGTGTGAAATCATAAACCTAGGGATTTTGTTACAATTTATTGATGTTGGCTATCATCTTCTTCGTAACCATCCTTGGACTTGTCACTTCGTCATCTTCCATGTCTCTTAAACAACCGATCTGGTACGCCAGCGTTTGACGCTGCAGTCGCTCCACCTGAACGAAAACTGTGCAAACCGAAGTGCTTTCTTTTCAAGCCAATAGATTTCGTTGCATCTAAAAGAATCTCGCGCATTCTCCTATAACTGAGAGGAGTATTTTGAATTCGGAAGAAACCAAATTTGTTGTTTGTGGAGACTAAACAGGTAAGAGTTAGAATCAGTATCAGATAATTCACCATGTTCTAGGTAGACTTTCAGATTATGAACAGGACAAATTTCACACTATTATTACCACTGATAAAAATCCACTTACCATCTCTGTAGATATCAGTTTGCTTTTCTCTATGAACAGTTTCACATATTTATCACAAAAAACAACAATCACATCTTTTTAGAATATTTATTTCAGTGTATCTGAGAAACCCACAGAAACCTAGTAAACAAATATTCATTGTTCTTATTTCATTTAGATCTGTATCCTCTTTAAGCAGTTTATCGTATAATAAATGCAGTTTATCGTATAATAAATGCAGTTTATCGTATAATAAATGCAGTTTATCGTATAATAAATGCAGTTTATCGTATAATAAATGCAGTTTATCGTATAATAAATGCAGATGCTGAGCCGTTATCTTTTTATGATTGGTTAAGTTAGCAGTATACCCGGTGGTTGTCTGCTAAAGTTTCGCAAATTGTACGTAAGGGGTGTACCCAGCGGTTATCTGATCTATGATTGTTGGTAGTAACAATCTAATGATTACCTGCTATTAATTCCGAATGTAGTCTGGTAGTAAACGATTTCTAAAATTCTATTTTAAAAGCAATAATTTTAAAGTCACAGTTTGCAGAACCTTTATTACATTTGCTGCATTTTCCGTGAACGACAAAAAAATTGCTGCTATCGAAGATTCTAAAATCTTTTACGTAACTTTGAAAAGTATTTGATGAAGTAGCAATTAACGGCCAAAACGAGGCAGATTGCCAAAAAGTGTACCAGTCGCTTCGCACTTAAGTATATGTTTGAGAACCTTCGGGATAAGAGTGACAGGGGGGGACCAGTAGATTATTTTTATTTTTTCAAGAAACTGATAGAGCATCAACGTTCTCTGTACCTGGATAGTAAAATTTAGAATTAAATCTTGTGGTTTTTCTGTTATCCTGGTCAGCAAATCTATCGATGGTAAATGGGTCCCAGAGCGAATTCAGAAAGTCAAAAAACTCTATTGTTATCTCCCAGCTGTCTGTATCTCGGTAGCGGCTTAATTCGTCTGCAAATGATATATCTCCTCTCGGGACCCATTGAATTCCAAAGTTTATAGTGATCTCGGCAGATCTGTTATTTGTACTATTGTTATGATGATTATCATGAAGCTAAGCTGCAAAACCTGTTTCACTAGCATCAGAAATAACTATAACCATAGGGATATCATACGAAGTTAAATGTTTTATATAATGATCAGACAGATTTTTCTTCCAATAGAATAGTTCAAGCAAAGATTCGTTATATTGAAACAAAGTTATTCTGGGGTCCAAAGACATTCTAGATCCAATTACACTATACAAACGCCTTGTCTTTAATTGAATTATGTCGCCCATGACGAATTTCATTGAAATTAACTTACCACAAAAACTTGCCAGAGTTCTGGCTGTAGTATACGTAATGAATTTAAAATCATTTGTAAAGAACGAAACACAGAATCAATTCGATCTACAGGAATGGTAAAAATGATATTTTTTAGATCTACATTTATGCCTAGCCAAGTCATGTTTTGTGTAGCAACCCAAACAGATTTTTCTTCATTAGTAATAAAACCAGAAAGTTGTAAAGAGTTTTTGACAAAATCTGAGTGATTTTTGGTGAGTACATATTCAGATGAGGTTCCTGCACCGTCGTCAATAAAACAGGCGATTCTAATCAGACTTCGTCTCCAGTACTTAAGAAGTTCTCTCATAATTTTAGTAAACAGAAAAGTTGCAGATGTCAATACAAAGGGAAGAACCGTAAACACAAAATACTTCGTTTCACCATTTACTACCCAAGAAAATCCAAGAAAGTTTTGGTGTTGCTCTGCAATATCTACGTGGTGATATATCTACGTGGTGATATTCTTGTTATCCAAATGTTATGAAGGATGTGTGAACGTGGACAATGGATGAGTGGGGCGTGGCTGGTTATTGAAACCAAACTTCCGCTTTGTTCTCTGCAGCTTTCGTTTGTCATCTTCGGAATTACTGGCAAGATCATCTGAAAGATACTCGTCCACTGCTGACCAGCCAGCTGGCGACTTATCGTGAAAACGAATACAAATTGTGCGTTTTGTTCGTTAAATTTTGAATCAAAATATGCCATCCGTTGTTCAAGGCCCCCAGCGGTTTGAGTCTCCTTCCTTTTTTCTTCTACAATATTAGCATTGAGATTGGAAACTTCAGTCGGTGCTTCGTTGCTAGCCATGTTACTCAAAAAAGACAAATGTTATATCGACGGTTCGAAAACTAATTGACATGTGACTGTTTTCGCGCCAAATTGGTTTTTATACTTTAAGGACACGTGACATATTTAACGCATTTATTTATTTATTAAGAAACAGAAGCCTAAGTTCTAAATAAATTCAACAAAAATAACAAAGAAGATTTCATGCAGATGTTTCATTTTCAGGGCTACGAGAAAAGTATAAAAAGAAATATTAAAAAATCAACCTCTCGTAGCGCGGGGAAAACATTTAGGAACCTAAAAAATAATTAAAAGAAGCAAATTTTTCTTTAATACGTAAATCGTTCACATCTTCTTTCATATGTCCTCATGCATTTCGTTTCAGAAATGTTTTCATTTACATTTTGAAACAAACACAAATCGATTTGATATTGCATCGAATAAAAGTTTTTCTTTTCGGATATCCAATTGAATATTTTCGTGCATGTTGCATTGTTTAAATAAGACTCCCCGGTATGAATAGGGTTAAGATCCAGGTTCGATCCAGATCCGGTTTTTAAATTTCATTTCATTATTACTTTTTACTTTTTCTCAAGATGGAGTGCTCGATACGATAACAAGTAAATGAAAAGACATTCGTTTATGTCAATACTCAGGAGTTTCATATTTTGGGCAATCTTCAGTTCAGTTTCAACTGAAGATTGCTTTCAGTATTACATTAAGCCAAAAGAAATTCATAAACAGAAGGACTCCAAAAACACGAGCATGTAAAGCACGCCAAACACGCGAGGAGCTTCGTAAGCACGTGAAGCACGCGAGCACGTAAGTATGCGATTTAGCAGACTCGTCCACACGAACTACAAATTGCTTTTACCGTGAAATCGCAAACATTTTTGTGGGCCTTCTCGAGCGTTCACCACGCGCAAACATCTGAAAGACCATGTTCGTATGTTGTCAAAAAGGGGCGCAATAATACCGTATTCCCTCTTTCAAACCGAATGCGGGCGCTTAGTTGATTTGTTTTTTTAATTTGGGTGGGTGGTTTTTCATTTCTCTTTTTGCGCACATTCTTGCGTATTATTCCTCATTTGTCAATTAGAATCAATGAAATTCTAATAACTGCCACTGGAGCTTTATAGCTGATTTTCAAAGCTTTTTCTTATATACTTCAAGTTGTTAGCTGCGCGGTCTGTATTTATATACTAGTTTCGACTTTCTCTCTCAAAACCGCTGATCGAATAAACTTCGACTACAGATGCTGCTGGGACTTCCGCTCCTGTTGCTATTTCTTTGTTCGTGTTCCTACATTTGATGTGGAAGAATTATTTTAATTATTTTAAGGTTTCTGAAATGTTTTCCGCTGCTCTCAGAAAGAAATGCCATTTTTGCTCAAAGATTGGTCATTATGGGCGTAACCACGTTACTTTGCGAGAACAAAGAAAAGCTGATTAGTACAAAGTTTTACGTGAATACCAGAAAACCGGGACCTGGAACGCGGTGGAAAGGCGTTCATCAATGTGTAATTTTTCTTGAGTTGCAGAAAGATAACGAGAAGTCCCTCTTGCGTTACGAGATAAAGTTAAAGAACACATGGAAAATTTAGGTAAGGCTGATATAAAAGAGGATATTACGTCAGAGCCTACTCTCTGGTTAAGTCAGATGGTTGTAGCTCCTGAGACTGAGAACAATGTGAGAGTGTGCGTAGACATGAAAAATGCTAACCGTGCCATTAGTCATACCTGGTACCCTACCCCTACGGTTGATGATCTTATTGCTAAACCTGCGGACGCCAAATATTTTTCAAAACTGTATATGAACAGTGCGTTTCATCTGTTAGAATTAGATCCTGCTTCACGATATGTAACAGCTTTTCAAACAAATGATCGAATAAAACGTTTTAAAGAACTCTCTTTTGGACTTAATTTGGCTTCCGAAGAACTCCAACACGTTATTCGTACGCTTTTGACAGACATATCCAAAACAACGGTTCCGCTCAAGAACAACACGATTGAACGCTTTCTCGTACCCTTGAGTGCCTAGCTAAGAATGGTGTTACCTTAAATTTCAAAAAGCACCTGTTCAGCAAACGCCATCTTGAGTATTACGGCTATGTGTTTTCAGAGAGGGTATGCGACTGAGCGAAACGAAAATCCAAGCTTTACGGGACATTGAGCGACCAAAAAAGGGGTAATTTTTGACTATGCGAACTATTTGAAGCCCATCATACCGCATTACAGTACACTTACGCATCCACTAAGACGATTGACTAAAAAGGACATCTCTGATGATGAGGAATGGGAGGAGTCAACTGACAAATATGGGGTCCAAAAGAGAACAAATCTCCAAAAACAAAACCCCAAAGGGCACAGAATTCCTTTAAGTGAATGGAGGAAGTATTGAACTGTTTACTGCTGCCAATAATCTTATGTTTTAGGCTTCAGTCAAGCCGATGTGACGGCACGCCTGAAGTACTTATTTCACAGAGGGGTAGATGTTATATAATGTCGTTCTGCATAATTATAATATTTAGACAAACGCACATTTTACATTTTACACGTGTATGAAACAAAAGAAACTAAAAAAACCAATGGAAAAAAGAAAAAAGAAAGAAAAATTAGAGGTTTTGTTTATCTATACATTGTTCTCCACATGGACATGCATAAAGTTAACTTAATACGCTTTCCTGCAATACATCAATGCTTTTCGGACCTTCATTCTTGAAGTGATTATACGGCGCGGCTGATGCGTTTTGTTGGTAAAAATTGTTAAACTTCGTATGATGTGGTTGATGGTATGTTGTCAAATGCTTGTAATAATAACATAAAAAGGTGAGGAAGAGCAAGGAAACTGCGATAGAAATACTTGCGATAAGTATTTCATTTTTAACCGATGATAGATGTCTATAATTTTCTTTCATATAAACGCAAACGAATATTTCATAAATACACCCCAGACTTTGCCAAGTGATATATGCCAACAGAAAGTTTCTGTTTGACCTGTTTTGCTCCATGTCATCAGATACAGTAGCAAATAAGAGGAACGCCGATAGACCTGAGATAGCATTTGCCACAATATTGGCCATAGTGATTCTCTTGACGGTTTCAAGAAGATCAATTGTAAATACATACGTTTTGGCATTCTCAGGATGTTGCCGTAACGTCTGCTCGATTTTCGGTAATTGCTGCAGTCCATTTATGGCATTTCTTATGTGGTATAGCGAGTCAGCTAAAGTGATCATGCTGATGGCAATAACCATTCGTTGTCTGTATCCCATTCTGCTTGCGCGAGTTAAGATTACTCTGACGAGGTACGTGAAATTCTATTTGGCCATCTAGTCCACCTAATCATATATTGGATTTTTTTTAAATAATTTGATATTTACGTAACTTAAAAAAACAAACCAAACATATTATATTTCAAATTATTTCGTAATAAGCAAAATTACTTTCGGTTTCAAATGTGGCAATATGAAAAGTTATAACCTGAAATGTCAACAACAAGAAATTCAAGAACACGCGGTTTTTGAATGTAAAAAAGATTCTTTATTTAAAAAAATTCTTTATTTGTTTGATATATACTTCTTTCGACATATTTTCCTGTCAAACGAGAATTAAAGTTCTTCTAGAATTAATACAGATTTTGCAGAATTTCAACCACATACAGCCAAACACATATCGAACAAAACCATAAAAAAATATAACACATTATAATCAATATGGCAGGGCCCGAGCCAGCCTCGTCTCCAGGCCTCCTTGTCTTTCGATATTCTTCGCCGCCATCCAGTATATCGAAAAGGCAAGAAGCCCTGGGGACGAGCTACAGCATTATAAAATTTTTATGACTTTTTTATCACATGTTCAGCCTTGTTTGCATTTTTGGAAAGGATATATTGATTCGTTTGCCAGAAAAAAAGAGGTTGTTTTAAATGTTTACTTAACAAATGTGAAATTCGTACAATTGTTCTGACAAAATATTCCGCAAAGTTTCACTTACTGAATAAAGGAATGGCTCGATTGCTGATTTTACTAAAAAAGAAAAAAAATAATTACACTGATGTTATGTATACACAAACTTTTCTTAAGCATTTCTAGCAGAAGAGTCAATTGTATATTTAGAAACTAGAAATAAATCGCTTATTTATTTATTTATTTATTTATTTATTTATTTATTTATTTATTTATTTATTTATTTATTTATTTAAAATATGAGATTGTAAGATATAAAACACAAGATTAATATCGTGGAAGCAATTACATATAGAAACTGGATCAAACCTATGTAAGAAACTAAAAATCACATAGTAAAAAAACCCCGCAATTGCTAAAGCTGGATGCAATATGTCAGCAATTTCTATAAATTCTCTTAACTGATTAGCTAACAATTTTGAGCAAAAAAAAGAAAGTTAGAATGTCACTTGGTTTTAGAATGTTTCGATTTACTACGCATGCGCATTAAATTTCCCACTGGTAAAAGACGAGATGGAATATCACTGTTTAACATATACCAATAACCCCCGCTTTTGCTGGACATATCAAGTCTATAAGGCTTTCTATAACCCTGTAGCTCGAACAGACTTGATGAGAATGAAGAATCGAGTTTAGTTTCAGCAATAGCGAGGACATCAAAACTATAACCTACAACAGTTGTGAGGTCACTCAGTTTGTTTCTAATCGAGTTGATATTTATGTAAGCAAGAAAAACATTTTTTTGGAAGTTTAATTCTAAGACGTTCTAAACATTCTACTTCTTGGTTACCAGAAAGACTTACTTGGGAAGGTGTTAAAAGTGAATGCTTTTTGATAGAGTTCACCAAATTATTTGTCAGTTTTTCATTACCATCATGATTTAAGTGTACGTTATTTCCATTCAAATCCTGACTTAATATATCAGTATTTTCTACATATCCAATGTTCCTACTTTCACACATATTCTTGAGAATTTCGTTCATCGATTCAACCTTTCTACTTAGATTATCATTGCGCGTTATAATGATAGACAAACTTCTGAACATTCCTTGACAAGATCGATGATATTCTTGGTAATTTCGCTTGGTGATTTATCTGATCGTAAATCATTTGTGCCAACGTGCATAATAAAACGATCAGGCTTCTGTCGGATGGCTGGTTTAACGTAGTCATACATACATTTTGTCGTTGCTCCTGGGAAACTTTTGACAACCACAAAGTCTTCTTTGAGTGTTTTATTGCTTTTCCAACTTTTCTGATTTTTAACCAAAGAGTCACCAATTATACAAGTAACACGTTTCTTTTGTTTCTCTTCTGTTACAACACTGTTCTTCTTTGTTACTTTTATTCATTGTCTTTGAAGTAATTTGTTTCTTATTCTTTTGGGAAGTTATACCATTATCTTCTAAAATATTATCTGAATTTGACTTGACATTAACTTTTTTGTCAGATTTTTTAATTTCTGGTATTTTTGTAGTAGAAAATTGGATTTTTCAAGTGGAGTTCATTCCGTAAAAATTTAATCTCTTTCCCCATATGCATTATTAAATCATTATGATTGTAGTTATCCATGTTTCTCATAAAGTTTGACTCCAGTTCTGACTGTACGATATCTAGTATATTTTTCGTAATCTCTTCAAGTAGAGCCTTTTTCAAAGATGTAAAATTTGTTTCTTTAAACATTTTCTCAATGTATTCCTCACTATTTAGTTCCAGTTCTTCTTCAATATGTGCCATATCAATCAAACAAAACAAAACACCAAAATATTGAAGCAATATTCCAACAGATTGAACTTGATTTAAACAGATAAGAACCTCTTACACAAGCCGTTCAAACCAGCACGTGTGTATATGTTGTTATATGAAAGTGACATAAAAAGAGTCGGTGTAATTGACGTCGTATATTGACGTCGTATATTGACGTCGTATATTGACGTCGTATATTGTGATTTCAAGTAAACATTTGACACTGTCCGTCAACTTTTATATATTGTGTGATGGATCAATGGAACATCCTCCCAGCAAGCGTAAGGAAAAAGTTAATTACCATGATATTAGATAAACTTCGTCAATGGGCTATTAAATTTACTTAATGAGTTTAATTCATTTTCTGTACTTAAAAGAAAACGAACTTCTGTTTTACATTTCCTTAACAGTAATGGCAAGTTTTAAAACGTTATGGTAACAACTTTGCTGCACACTTCTAAATGTTCTGGCTTACATCCAGTTCATGTAACGATTTCTAACCAGTTAAGTTCGTGGTGTAAACCTTGTTAATATTATATGGGTAAGTGAGCGTAAGGTTCAGGCAAGCCTGGTTCTTTCAGACGATTTTAAGAAGCTTTTAACCAAGAAGTTTAGCTGGTTAAGATGTATACCCTCTTAATAGCAATCCAATAAGACAATTTTTTACCTATGGAGAACGTTTTCACATTTTCCTCAATATCTTTTTCTTTTCTTTCTGTTTCCTCTTCATCGTATCGAAACCTAGCGTTTTTTTTACTCAATAAAAAAAGTGTAGGAAGGGGGTGAGGAAAGTCGTTCAGTCGTCGTCAGGCACAAGGTTGTCCTAAGAATAATTTTATTAAAATCCTTACATATTTTTTTAAAAACCTATGTTTAAACCTATGATTAGTTTAACTAAGGCAAACCTGTTTGTAATTTTGTAGCATGTGAATTTTTAGATGAACTAAGTCTAAGCGCCACAACGTTATTTAAATATTTGTTCTGTAAAATCAAATTTCAATTAAAAATGCTGTCAACAGTTGTTGTTGTTGTTGTTGCTGTTGTTGTTGTTTTTCTTACGTCTGTTGCAAGTTACGAGGAAAATGAGCTTACGGGTGGTCATTCCCGCGACTTCCACGTCCTCAAGGACGACAGTAGTATCTGGCAAAGTTTGATTGGCGATTGGCATCAAAGTATCCGACTAAGACGTGACGTAGAAAATACGCCTTCGATTACTGAAACTAAAAAGCATCTTTTAACATTTCGAACTGCATTCGAATCTGCGCAATCATACATTAAAAGCATTGTGAATAATCAAGCTGTCTTAACCGGAAGAATTAAAAAAGCATACAGCATCGAAGAAAAGCTTCAAAGGTTTAACGTCACGCTGGATAATTTAACTGATATAATTGGGTTCAGACTTACGTGTCAAACAGTGAACGAATCATTAAGATTCGTCAAATTGATAGAAGAATCGACGGATAAGTTTCGTGTAGCTCGAAAGAATTGTTATGGGATGTGTCCAGGCCATGGAAAATATAATCAATTTGGTTATAGAAGGATTCATCTAATTCTTATGGTGAAACCTCAGCAAAAATACGTTGAATTACAAATAGGAACGCCATACACAAACTACTGGGCGGACTGGAGTCATGATTTTGTCTACAAAGGACCAAAATCCTTTGGGAAACGAGATGATGTCAAAACGTATAGTTTAGAGCTCGCTGATTACTTTTGGAAATTAGATGAAGATCGAAGAAGGCTTCCGATTTGTCCTGAAGTTCTAAATAATGCAAGTGCTTTGGATATATTAAAACAATCCCTGCCAGCCGAGGATGCTCAGGGAATGTATGTAAAGCTTGGAGAGCCAATCAATGCATGTTTCTGGTGGAACGATATGCAGGCTTATTTGACGGAAAAGGAGAGAGCCAAACCAAGCAGTGGTGCGAAAACTATTGTATATGAATCACTGGTTGGATACTTGATATGGCTTTCGGGTTTCAAGAAACTATTTATGTAGGTTGGAATGATATTCAGTCGAAAATTCATGATTTTCAAATTACTTTATTGGAGTCTCATTTAGTTATACATTTGATAACGTTCTCGCTTTTCTCGTTTAATGCAAAGTTGTTTATAAAAATTTGCTAAAAAAGATGTGCCGTTATAAATATAACAAAATCAAATTTCAAGCAAATCTCTATTTACCTATTTTCTCTTGTGACACCATGCACCGTCCCGAAAAGGTAATTATTGGTAATAATCGCTTATAATCGGGATCCCGATTATTACTCCCGAACCTATAAAATCACTGAATATTAAATGTAAAAAAGTACCATGTTGTACTGACGTCATCATGTGACGTCACAGTTCCAAAAGTCCAAAAAATGGACATATGCCACGTGTGGCCAATTTAGACGGCAACTGACGTCAGTTTTTTTGGCTATTGGTTATAGAGATATTTGCCCGGAAACGCCGCGTTCTTTTTCGTTACGCAAGATCATTTTATCTATAGCCTGAGTTTCAATAAAGGAAAAATTATACATTTCTTCTCCCTGTTTTATGGGAAACTAATGTACGCAGTTTTTTTATTGAGTTTGCACAGAATCAATTTTTATTGTAATATAATTTATCGGAGTTTTCCAACAAAAAAAAAAAGGTGACAAATATCTTAGCACTTTTAAATAGCAGCTGTAACGAAACTTAATAAATAAATAAAATAGAATAATACAACACCACACATATAAAGAAAACAAAAGAGATCGGAAAAAGGGAAGCGTTTCTACTAGCCATGCTACTTTTAAGGTGGAAACACACTACTGTAAACGTATCTGTGAGGTTTTCATCGGTAGAAAATTTGTCATCGTGTATCTCAGACTGTTATATGTCATGTAAAGAGTGCACCACCTTTTTTTGTGCAAGTTTCATCATCCGAATCATCGTCCTCGGTAAACTAATGTCTACTGTCGCTCGAATTCATGTTTGTATGTCGCATCTTGAGTCAGTTGTCCATACGGGCCTCGATTCTGTGTTGAAAATGAACGAAAATTGTCCCATGTATAGCTTAATAATTACCATGAAACAATGAAAAGTATCAAAATTAAAGGTGTATAAGAAGCACAAAAAACTGTTGAAATAATTATATAAACGTGTGTCGACAAATCCACAAGAGTAAGATGTGTGCAACGGAGAAATAAATAACGCGTTTGTGAAATATTTTTTTATTTATGCTTGTTAAGAGAAATAGTGATTAACCGATTAACCGAATTCGATTATCATTCGAACGACGTTTTGGAGAATAAAAGCAAACCTAAATATATACCTAGATATCAAGAAAATAAATCCATTTTGAAGCGAACACAAGTTTATTTTTTTAGCGTAACTATTCGGAAAGATGCCTATCCCAAACGTTACGAGCATTAGAAAAGTGTTTTTTTATTTTTTTTTTTGTATGGGCCTGAACTCAAAACAGTCTTCCCTTTTCAGCGTTTGGATAAGCAAGAAAGTAATTTATTTTAACGCCAATAATAATGGCATTATATTTCGATTCCAAATTAGCTAATATACTGTTCTTAAGCCGAAATAGCGACATCGAAATAGCGGATGTGGTATAAACTTAAAATAACTGAAAAACTGAAATTTATGAAGGAAATAAAGTGTTTTCTCTTTAGGAGGATAAAACTTTTGGATTCAGCTGTTCAAAAAGGAAGGGGTAATATCAGATTTTATATATATATATATTTATAACACCACGAGGATTTTAATATATTTTAATATCTTCAAAGAAAACTGTTAACTATAATTTTCTAATACAACATCGAAGATTTACAACACCTACAATCCAATTTTACAAGAGAAATATCGCATCCCATTCTTTCGAGATTTCACCTCTGGTTGAACGTGAGCATGCGCAATGGCATTCATTATGTATGTGTGCATATTTTGCTATAGTTAACTGTTCTTTGTAGTAATCTGAAGATGTTAAGTAATTGATTCAGGTTGGTTCATCATAAAAAAATCATCTTGTCGAATCTCTTTTCACTTTAAAAAAATGACTTGCATTCCCTGCGTGATAGTTCTCATCCCAATTGTATTTCATTATGGCGTTAATGCAACAGAGTCCACATTCATCCAACGGATTGCTGGGCAAGGACTAAAAACGATGAAAGTACCATCGCAAGATATGGAAATACTCACAAACGTTTCAGAAATGGAATGCTGTTTGTATTGCTTACGTCATGGTGGATGTACAGCTGCTGACTACATAGAGGAGAAAAAAACATGTCTATTATTTTCGACCAATGTGGAGAACCAACAGCTGATTACTGCTGGCAACACCGTTCACCTAAAATTATTGACAAGGATTGGTGAACGATTTTATGAAGGTAAATGTAAAAGCTTTGAAGGAAAATTTGGAGATATGTTAGACTGTACCACTCTCGGTTTGGTTTTAAACGATTGCCATGAGTTCCAGGCAAACGGTTTTGTTAAAAACGGGGTTTACAAGATCAAAACTAATTTGACACCTGAAAAGTACGTACCTGTATTTTGTGACGTTACAACAGATGGTGGTGGTTGGATTGTATTTCAAAAACGTTTTGATGGATCGGTTTCTTTCAACCACACTTGGGATGAATACGAATCAGGATTTGGAGATTTACGTGGCGAATTTTGGTTGGGATTGAAATTTATGCATGAGTTCACGATGAAACACGATGCAGAAATGCGAGTGGATTTGTGTGACTGGAAAGGAAACTGTTGGCATAGAAACTACATTTCTTTTCGTATCGACGACCGTAAAACAGGTTATAAATTAAATACGATCGCGGGAACAGGAAATATCGCAGATGCTTTGTCATATCAACAGTTCCGATCGTTTTCAACTGTGGATAAAGACTTCTCCAATGGTTGCGGTAGTGAATACACAGCACGCTGGTGGTCTGGAACATTCCCTTCGTGCCTAGCATCACATTTGAACGGTCCGTATTATCATACATCATCTGTTTCTTACGCCAAAGGCTTATTTTGGGTTTCGGAGCAATATGGCTATTATGATTCTCTGAAAGAATCACAGATGTCCATGAGAAAAATAATGTAAAATATTCATAAGATAGTTCCTTATTTTTGGCGAAACGCAAAACCTTTTTCTGAATTTTTCTGCATTAATTTCGTTCTGTACATAACTTCCCTGGTTTATCAAATTGCTATAATAACCATTTCACTTGCTGCATGATGATGGCTTAATTCCTTGGCGGACCATAAGATTTAATGAGCATTATTATTCTGATTTGAAACGAGGCAAGTGTCGTACAGAGTGAACGTGAAATAAAAGGTCTATTCAAAACTGATAGGATTAAGAATAAAGACTCGTTTCCATTTAGCTACATTTTCCGCTGTAGCGCAAAAAGCTAACTTTCTCTGAAGCTCAATTATATTTCCATTGAGCGTCAATTTTCTTTTGTGATCAAAGTAGCTGAATAAAACGTGTGAATGAAAAAGTTATTTCAAGAGAAACACTGCGCGTACCTTCGCATTCCATTTGGAAATGTCTTCGATGTTCTTTCCGATAAATATTACGTAATGTGTATAAAATGCTCAAAGATGATTGTTGATTTTTCACGAGTGAGAAAATTCAACGTTACTGCTAATCTTGGAGAGCATAAATTCTCCCAGTCAGCGGAATTGATTTGTTATAGAGGAAAATGCAGCTAACTGGAAACGAGCGTTCAAGGTTGGTTTCGATAGAGCGTAAAATTCCGTACGTGCAAAATGAGGATTCCTTTCCTTTGTTTTTCTCCACGAGGACAGAAAGAAGTTGAATAGCATTCTACATTTTCTTCCCAATTTAAACCAACAGCCAACCAGAATGCATAGATTTTTTCCACGCGGTGTCGTAAATCCGAATTATCACAGACTATAATGTAATATGCTAACATTGGACCATAAGCAGTAGGCTACAAAGACTGAATAACGTTTTTGAAAATCTTAGTTTTCACATTAAAAAAACCATAAGAATTAGCGCCCAGCAACTTAGCCGCCCCTGAAGATATAAAGCAGAAATGGGAAAAGTCTATAACTAGCGCTCAGGGTGCTACTTCAAATCATTAATATAGACGAAAGTTGCGAAACATTCATGGTCGACCATTTAAGTGTTTTTTGGAATGAAAAAGAAAAAGAAATATCGATAAATGATCAAATATTTTTTATCAACATATTTTCAGACCAATATAGAAAATATTTCTTCACCAACAGCTAGCATTTCTTTATCTTATTAGTGTATAGAAAAGGTGGGTAAGACCTAGCCTTCCTAAATTTTCTGTTTACGCAATACCATTTTCTTGAAAATCGTGTATCATGTGACTCGATCTTTCATCCAAAGCGCGGAAATTGCGTCGTCTTTGTTAATAAAAAAAGCGCTCAAAATACATAAAACTAGAGTGAAAAGCAAATATCCATCGTTTAAACAGAAAATTTCGAACTAACATGTACAAGTTACAAAAAATGAATTGATCGTAATTTTTTTTTTTTTTTTTTTTGTATAACGAATAATATAAATGTTTAAGAAAGCTTTTAGATAAACTAAACAGATACGGCTTCGTTCATTTCATTTTCTTTACAAATTCTTTTTTATTTATATAATGTATGTTATATTTATATACAGAAACTGATAAAGGAACCTGGAACAAACAAAAGAAATCCACTTCATGTTACACAGCCAGTACGCAATACTAAAGCAACCTGCACTTTAGAATTGCTTGTGGTGTGTGGAAAAAAACATACTCGGTATTTGACTGCAGAATTCCTTTAGAGTTTTATTTGTAGATAAGCTGCATTTAGATCATTATTATTTGTGTAATCTCTATAAAGCGGACAACAAACCAATAAACGGAACGTTTTCCTGGTCAAACTCTTATAAAGAACTTTACTATAATGCATACACTTCTATAAAATGGATAATTCATTTCGAAGCCAAAGATAAGTAACGAAAATCAATTTTAAGAGCTTTAATTCACGGATAGCACATGTCCTATGTGCCCTTTATAGAGATTTTAATGTAATAATAATAATAATAATAATGTTGTTATAATAATTATTGCTAATTTTTATTGTATATAGATGTTTATTTCTATCATGACAGTAACACAAACATTTATGTGTTTACTCCCCATTCTTTTCGCTAATACCAAATGGTACATCCACAGAGGAAGCTTTCTTTCTGATAAGTTTTGTAATTGACTTTCTTCGCTCTTTGAATTCTTTTGGTTCCAAATCTGCACAAGTATCTTCATTATTCAAGGAAGTGTAAGATGCAGCACGATCTAAACGTATGACAAATTTAAATCCACCCCCAAAAAAGATGAGAGCGTTATTTACATCAAAGATAAAATAATGCGCAAAAGAACGCCAATCAATTAACTTACGGAATTTGTCTTCGTATTTAACAGCTGCACTAACCGTTCTTACACGAAATGTGCCTGTCATATCGAGTAATTTTAATACTGCTGCAGGATCACCCATAGTGCTTGATCGCGAGGGAGCACTGAACGTTCGATGGACACCATCACAACTATCGTTGCGATTAAGCGTTTCTTGTTGACCAGGAGAAAACAATTGACATACGAATTCTTCAAATGTTGTTTGACGGACACGATTTTTTAAAACTTCTTTTATACATCGAGCTCTTTCTTCGTAACTGAAGTAACTTAAGTTAAGAAATTATACACCTCACAAAAACAATATACAACTTCAAGGAAACAACAAACACAACAAAGCTCTATCTAGACGACAAGAGGAGCTACTGAAAATTTAAACAAATTATTAGATGCTATTCAAAGAAAAGATACTGTCTTTTGTAATACGGTAAAGTGGATCGCTTCGCCCTACCGGCATTTATTGCAGTAGAGCGTACCAATAAGGGGAGGAGGCTTCCGTCCACCATAGCACCATCAAACAACGGACCAAATGGAGGAATCTACAGGAGAAAAAAGCAAACAAAATCTTCAATCTTCTATTCCGTTACTTTGCAGATGAACCATTTTGGATTATGGCGGAGGAGCACACGATATCTGGATCTATTATAACTATGCTCACATATTCGTTTGTACGCTTGTGTACGTGTGTTGAATAATATTGAAAGTTTTTTTTTCCTACAGCTTGTCACACTATGGTACACCACAGCGTTTCTACTCTAGTTTTCATTAAATTGAGTATGCTATCGGGAAACTTTTAGCGTGCCGAAAGAAGCAGCACTTAATATAGGATTTATGAACAAACCTTTGGTTTACAATTGATTTGTATTCTATACAAATTGTGTTCCAACGGATAGACGATGAGAAGAACATCACCAAATTCTGTATTGATTATACCACGTCGAAAATCACGATTGTGTTCTGACCAAACGATATGTACTTCGTCGTTACCAAGATGGCGAAGCTAAAAACGCGAGACATAGAACTTCGAAGGATTTGCAGAAGTTTTTTCCAGAACTCACAATTGATAACCAGATGCAACTCATTTTACCTTTGTTTTTAACTGCTCTTCATCAGATCCAGCCATTCGTGTAGACACGTGAAACATGACTTCCAGAGAGTGGGTAGCAAAATACGGTGCTGTTTTTCCAGTGGAAAGATTTTTTTCTAAACCACCCATAAAGCCTGTGTGTGTTGCTAGATCAACCTGGGAAGAATCCAAGCACCGTAAAAACAAATTGAGGCGAGAGATGCGATAATAATTATGGCTGATGGTAAAATAAAGGTTAACATGTACAACAATCACGTGATTCGTGTCCTAGCCCCTTATGTATAAAAGTACGAAAGTAATAACAAATAGTTTTAAGCACAAAACCAAGTTGTTAGCCTGCAAACATACCTCCCATGCCATTCCTGACAAGAATTCTTCAAACTTGACGCTGGCTTTGGAGTTGGACAGAATAGACTGTTTATCTTCTTGTCCAGCAGCAATATAAAAAACTGCGATTTTTTGTGTTTCGCGACTACACACAAGCAAAAAGAAAGAAATTAGCAAGCATAATAAAAAAAATGGAGCTCATGCGTATGTATATTATACAGCAACAAATTCGCCGGAAAGGAGAAACATAAAAACATGACTTCCAATCGAATTTAAGAAGTATGAGGTAATCCATAATTCTATGGAGAACATAATTTATTTATTTTCTGGTAAGATACCATCATCATGAAAAGCATCGATCAAATTAGAAAGCGTTAATGAAATTTAACTCATACCAAGGCTGGTTATCCAAATTTCGAATGTCTCGAAGCAGCCTCTCATTACGCTCCAACAATTCTATTTTATTCCTAAAGAAATAAACATAAAAATGTGACTTTCATTTCTCCCCAAAAACCCTTCATCGTTTAACAACGGAAACATTCTTGTTAAACTAAATCTAACCTCTTATGACTGGAGAAAAACCCAAGTTGATGTAGTAACATTTTCGATACATGATAAGGTGATATTGGGTCACTATACTCTGGTGCAAATATTTCAGAAGCTGTTATCCTATAAGCAAAACAAAATGTAGATCACCATAAATCTACTATGACGATTCACAGAAAGAAATGTGAAGAGATCAATCAAAACAGAGAATTTGATGAAAGGTTTGGATTGACAGGGAAATATTTACCTTGGGTCATGACTAATTTCGTGCACGTAGTTCTCTTCTTCGTTGTGCTGCTTCAAAACAGACGTCACGACGGAGGATTGGACCGACGAATCGACATGTGAGGGAACAGGTGCTGGGATATTCAGTTTTTGATCCGCAAATAACAAACATTCTGGAGAAGATTCCCCAATATAACGAAGAAGCTATAATATATATAATAAGTCCTTCATTTAAAATGACCGAAATACAGAATACAGAATATCGAGGCAAGAAACTGTGAGAATTTCAGCAACTGTTGCATGGATCTGGACTCTCAAAAGTTTCAATTTAATTCCAGAAGAAGATTGGATTTTTGGGAAAAAAAACTTTTTCCGTGTTTTAGTTCAACAGCAGAACGACAAAAACTTCTATCTAACCTGATCAACTCGGTCAGTATCTTGATCAACAGACTGCCATGTTGGTAAAGCCGTCGATGAACTGGATATCGTGCGAGTATTAGAGACAGATAGGTTGCGACTGTGTTTACGTATCAAACTGGCTGATCTTGGGTTAACTCGATCTGAAAATGAAAGATTATCAAGAAAGAACTTAGAAACATTTTTTAGAACCCTAAAACACAATGATGTAATTCAATTTTCAAAAGGTCTATTTCCAATACCTCCTTTAGATGGGACAATTTCTTTGTTTTTAGTAAACATATCAGTAAAGTCCCAGCAATGCTTCCCAGATTGATCACGAATTATGAAACGGCTAATGGTTTTCGGACCTTCAAGGCCAGTGTTCTCAGAGAATGTACACTGCAAGGAAAAAACAACAACAATGTTATCCGAATAAATCAAACGTTTATAAACTTTTTATGTATGTATGTAGTGAATGGAAATTTTTACTTACAGCTTGTGGTAGCTCTACCACAGACAGTAACGTTGTGTCGTTTAATAACACAAACTGAAAACAAAGACCATAACAATGTTGATACAGTGCTTGATGGTTATATGGTTCAGTTAAAGTTGTATAAGTAAGAAGACCCAGTGGGCAAAGTCTTCAAAAAGTCTCTGTGGAGGAGTGTTTTTTTGCAACAGCCGGCGATATTGCTTGCTTTTCCTATAGAAACACCCCTACACAGAGGCTTTTTGAAGATTTTGCCCACTGGGGAGAGGCAGATACTAACTTGAACGTTGTTAGAGTCTAATAAAGAATTCAAATCGTCCATTCCTATGGGATGCTCATCACTTTCAACTATCATACTCGTTTGACGCACTGCACCAGTTTCCAGTGGAAAATGCTGGTAATAATTTAGTATTTCGGAGATGGCCTGTCCATAAAAAGGAAAACAGTTTACAATGACACTGGTTCGATCAAGAATATAAAGAAAATTAAGATTTCCACTTCACTTTTTTGATACGCGTATCAGCACAAAATACGGTACGGTACGTTCGATGCGAAATGCATATCCATTCGAAAAATGTGTTCGTATTTGTTTTACAGAATATTCCTGCAAAACTGCAGTAGTTGCAAAATTTCAGTAGTTTGTTTGGTTACCTTTTTCAGTGATATGCGTATTGCAAAAAAAGTTGAATCCAATTCAACTTTATTTTTTGGTACGCGGAAGAGAATTATCGATACGCGTATTTCCAAATTACCATCAATGCGCATGTTCAATGATACGGTACGTGCTGATACGCGTATTATTTTTTGATGTGGAAATCCCGCTTTACAGATTTTTACAGGACAGTTCAAGTAAACGATAGGTTTTTCATAAAAAGATCACGATTATTCCAATAATAATGAAATCAAGTTAAATATACGGTACTCGAGTAAACAGGTAGAAACAGTTCGAGAACGGGATACTTTGAGTTACCCAGTATTCGAAAGAAGCTACTGTATTTTTTAGATGCACTTTCATGTTTAACATTATGGATATTTAATAATTTTCAGGCTTCAAAGATGAAGAAGGTTTCATCAAAATTGGGGTGTTCTTTTGAGAAAAAACCATGTAATATTAAACACAAACACTTCTTACATATTGGGCTGTCGAATGAAGCACGTCACTGTTAGTATGACTCACGTCGCCAAGAAAATCTGCTCAAAAACAACAACAAAAACATGTCAGAATATATTATTGTTATTGCCGTGTTTACACTATTCGATTGAGCAATTTTGATTTTTCACAAATCGAGTAATTTAAAGAGAGCATTTGATCGGTTTTTTTCTTCGGTTTACACTATTCAACAAATCGAAATCAATAAACTAAATGGATAGGATAGTTTATAAATTATTCAATTAATGGAATCAATTTTAATTTTGCAGTGGATAGAAAATTTATCGTCATTTCTTGGTTTTAACAATTCGATCTGTCGTAGAAACCAAAATTAATCGAATAATATAAACCACAAATCGTTTTGTAAGTACCTCATAAATTTCATAATTTATCATAAAATTAAATAAAATTTATGAGAAAAGATTGAACCTGTTTCATCGTCTTGTTGATCATGCACGTTTAAATCATTGTGAACACGAGCTAATCGAATTTGTCGACTTTCACCAAGAAATATCTGACTGATGTTTAGTGAGCGAGTTCTTTCTAAACTTAAAACCTCGTCCTTGTTTTCAGAACACTTTTTGAAAATCTAAACAGGGTTTAGTACATGAAGCAGTTTAACAAAAACAACCTTAAAAACACCATTAAAAAAAAATCAAAATTCGGTTAGACATTAAACTATCATTAGATAAATTCATGCTCAAATTAGAAATTTTTCATAGTAGAAATTGATTTCTTTTTTCTTCATTGAAGCCAACTGATTAGTTTTTTGAATAATTTAGGTATAATATACAATCAACTATTCCGTAAACTAATCCATTATAAGTAAGTTTTGAGCATAGGTTACCGAATAGTTTACCGATTAACAGGTCCTTTAAAAAGAAGAAGAAGAAGAAGAAGAAGAAGAGCATACCTTCATTACCAAACCAAGATATGTACGTTCAGCATCGTGTGATGTACGACTTTTCAACATCATCTCACGTGGCATGACCATACACCAATCCAGTAAACAGAGTAGGACTCTACTCATATACTAATGAAAAAAATATCAAGTATGAAAATTAAAAATACTGACACAAAAACGTAGAAGTGATAACTTATGCATCAATTACCTCTGGCTCTTCTTCAGACGACAAGTCGGAGATGCTAGTTTTTCGAGCAGATTGCAAATGAAATGTTACATGACAAATAGCTTCGATAATTCTCAAAGGAAGCTCTCGATCAAACCGATAAAGATGTTCATAATAAAAACTTAGTGTCCATAAAACATCTAATGCTACCGTTGAAACCACTTGACTATGAAACTAAAAAAAAAAGGAGTTCAAAGTAAGCTGCTGAATTACAAAATGGCGTACTTCCAAAAACTGTTTTTCCTTTTAACATCCCTGGCGGGAATTTCAGACAAATTCATGTTTTATGCATTTCATTTTTTTGTCCAGAGCGTTATTTTACTGATGTTAATTTCGTAAGTAAAAGAAAAGTTTAAAAAGAAATACTGCCCGGCTGAATACAACAAAAGTAGTGAGACCAACCTCCAAGGAGCTAATCAGTAGAGTTAAACATTCATAAATTTTTGGATGGCCACCCAGATGAACTAGTGACTCCACGATGAATAATCCCAGGCAATCAAGAGCAATACACCTAAAATGAAATGTTCAGATGATGTGAGTACCAACGCACAAACGAATTTTAGATAGTATATTGCAAAATTAACTTTTGGTTACCTGGCATGACAAGATGGGTCATTCTTGGACGCCCTCAGCAAAGGGGTTAAAAGTTTCTCCTAATTACAATGAAATATATTTATAATTCATACACTGTGGCTGCTGTATTTCAGATGTCTTTGAAGAAAATGTTCAAAAGAAAAAGTTAAAAAAACAAGTGCTAAGGCCCTGATCACACCTCGTAAATAATGAACCAGCAAACACTAAAAGCTCTTACTCTTATTTCTTTTCCAAAGGATACATTTGATAGGTCATGCTGACAAACTGGTTGGTAAATTCGTAAAGATGGATATACACCAGGAAGACAAATTAAAGATCCAAGTAGAGAAATAGCTTCTTTGCGAGGATACTGTAGATAGGAAGAAAAAACGATTATCAAATGCAATAAACCATCAACTTAACAAACATATAAACTTGGTTTAATACAAAGGAGAATACATACTGCCATATATTGGGTTGATATGATAGCCGTAGCACCACAAATGAAATCAAGTATTAAACATGAGCAGCTTTGAAATTCTGACGAAAAAAATAATGGACACTCTTCAATGATTGCATTAATAACATCCTAAAAAAAAGGTTGGAAAGTCTGAAATTTCATATCTAAAAACTCTTTTGATGATAGCTGGTTGCTATTGATCAATCAACCTATTACCTGCCCCTCACCAGTTAACCCTATATGTAAATGATGATAAAAATGTGCCATATGATCTGAAGAAGGGATCAAACCATGGCTTTTCATTGTCATCATGCATATAAGCTTGTATGCCAGAACTTTAGCATCTTTATGTGTAGCAGGTAAGTCCAACGACATAGCCTATACGGTAAAGTAGAATGAATTATTAAAGCAATGCCAATTTCATTTTCAATGTAACAAGGTGCAATAATTTGCCTTCCTAATAGTAAGTTAGGGCTCCATTATTAACAAGGTGCAATAATTGGCAAGTAAGCACATGGCAAGTAACTGCTCTGTTATTTTGGGTAAGATACAAGAAATTACCTGGAAACACCATGATGAACAGAAAAACAATGGAGGAGTTATCTCAGGTGGTTCTGGTGTAGACTTGTTATCAAGACTTATACCTTGATTTCGCTTGATCTATGATAACAACAGATTACCTCTTAATAGACAGAGATTTCAAATTGGACCGTGTAAAAGTTTTGAATTTTCAGATAATAGCAATGAGTAATGCACAATCTTCCATAAAATAATGCTAAGGAAGGATTGCAAAACGAGGGGTTGTGTGCAATATTATGATAAATAACATCTTGTTTATTGCAAATTTCAGTATCTGCATAGGCCAAAGAGATTAAGGTTTTTAACATCATGAAAACATGTAAGAAACAAAATTCAAAATGTTCCAGGGAGCCAAAAATAAATATTGATTTTTATCATCATAAAGCCAACAAACGTAATACACTTACTGCTTCCATATCCTTCCAGATTTGAATTAAATGTTTGAAAACACTCGCATGAACACTAGGATCACGAATTTCGTTGACATTACCTAGAATCCCTAAAAACCTTCTCCATAAAATCACTGCTGAAAGAACTGACCAACCACCAATATTTCCACCTTCAATTACACTGCACATGCTGTGATCTGTAGCTCTTCTCCAATCAGATATCTTTCTCTCAGAATCGATTTTGTCAGAACTTGTTCCTAAATGTTGAGAGATTGTATACGAGTTAGAAAACTGGCAAAAGTACGATATCATTTTGAATGATTATATATCGATCAATAACACTGAAATCAAATACCTTCTGCAAAATGGACATGGGACGTTTTATAACTAACATCATCAGCAATTGCTTCTTCCATTATGCCTCCTACAGATGATGAGCCAGGAGATTTCAAACCTGGATAGTTATCATCTTCAATGAGTGTAAACATCCGGCTGTCAATACTGTGTGAATCTAATGTCACTTTGGATACATGGTGTCCATCTGATCCGAAAGACATGAGGTCCATTTCTGATGACACAGAAACAGCTTTGTTTGGATCATCCGAAAAACTTGCAGAGTCACTTCCAGTAACGTAAGATTCTGTCTCAACTTTCTCCGTGTAAGATTTAATAACAGGATGCAGTGCACCAACCTTTGCCTCCTCTATGTCATCATTTTCCCCATCATACTCAAATTCAGCTAAAAGATTTTGACTTGACTCATTTAAACAACTGTTAATACTGCCATAACTTAAAGACAGCGGCATATTAGTGGAAGAACTGTCACTGTTAGTGTTAGTGTCTTTTAACATTTCATAAGTGATCACTCCGTTTGTCGTCTCATCAGATTCAGTATCACTGAAATGCTCAACATTCACAGCAGGAATTAATGTATCATATTGCGTTATATTACTAAACATATTGTGCTGCGTCATGTTATTGTGCTGCGTCGTGTTATTGATATTAAGTGAGTTAAAGAATACGCTGTTTGTGTCACTGCTCACACTGTCAAAACTTTGTGTAAGAAATTTGTTATCAGCTAACTCTGCCAATGTGCAAGGAACTATGAAAAAATAGTGATGCAAATTTACGAAGCAAGTGTGCAAAAGTTGTACTAACGCAAAGTTAAGAAAGGAAATGATAGAAAAGAGTTGTGTCATAAAAATCTTTTATTGTGCTTAGGTTTGTCATAAATAGTTACGAAAAAGTCTATCTAAAGTCTTTCACAATTTACTCACATCTGGACTTTTTGACTTCCAACTGCTCTCCTTCTCTTCCCTCCTCTTCTTCTTCTTCTTTTTGTTTTAATACTGTGGATCTCATTTCTCCTCTATCGAATCTTGAATTATCATCCATGTCATTACTGTTCTTAGAAAATTCACTATCACTATGCATTGATACTATATTACGAACAACTTTCGGACTGGCTTTCAATCCGGGCTCTGAAGCTGATCTTGGAATAACAGACTTGGCTGAAGGCAACACTGAAGAATCGTCTGGTCTTGATATGTGTTCTTGTCTTAGCAGTTTCCTGTTTCCCTGATATTGATTGTGAGAACCTGTTTCCTTTTGTAAAATATTCGAACTTGGCTCTGTTATCTTGCGTTTCATTTTGACTTTATCCCTAACAGTCAGTTGTTCCAATGGCGGAGCTTGTAAATCAATGTTATAGACGTTCCGAGCTAAAACTCGAGTTAAAGTTTTCATGGTACCCTATGAAGAAAAGTGGATTAAAACTTGTCCTTCTGTAAGTATAAAAAAAAATGTTCATTCTCCTAGGCAAAATAAAACAATTACTCACTGCCCATTCCTCCACTACTTCTTCCCAACTTGAAAAGGTGCTGCACACTCTCAACAGTTCATTCCATAAATCAGGTTCTAAATAAACTTGAAGACTTGCACGTACCCATGTCACAAATAAGGTCTGTAAAGAAATGAAAAACGTTTCATGCATTACTTTTAAAAATACATTTATGTATCAAATGTATGGACAAAGTACGCAGAGGAAATTACCTGAAGTAGATAACTAGCTAATTGACCACCTAACGTTGAATGACGTGGGGTAGGGGGGTGAATCGATAAGATATTATCAGCAATTTTCAAAAGAGCAGTCAAGAGTTGTCGCCTAAAGTAATAACAGCATGAAATTTGCAAGTGAATTATACAATTGCTGCATTTGAACATAACATAGAATAATAATGTTGAATTCATTGAATAGAGGGAAAAATTTACCAGGTGATAGAATCGAGTTGGACTTCCAAAACAATATTTCTATATATTTTCATTATTCGTTTGCAAATGTCAGCCTGTATAAACAATGGAAGTCACTGAGATTCAACATGAATTTATTGTTTGAAACGTTCAAGGTATAATCATTCATTTGATGAGTGTGAAACTCTGGTGGATGTTTTATTACTTTCAGTACCTTTAAGACAACACTTATTATCAAAACCAAGAAGACTCACATGCTTAGACATGCCATCTTTGTTTTGCTTTTCGAAAAATAGTTGAGCAGTAATTGTAATAAACAACCGTAGATTTGGCTGGAAACCTGCTTGTACATTTTGAACAGGAATGTTGGGGAAAAAAACTTGCTCATAACTTGTCACTGCTTCTTTGTAGGATGGTGTACGGAGAAGAGGGGAGTTTTCTGCACAGTTTTCTGGTTCTGAGATACTGTTAGAAGGTTTCTTGGGTTCTAACATGAATTGTGGTCGATCTTGAATCTAAAGTTCAAGATGAAATATAATCAAACCTCCCTATAGGTTGAAAACATAAAGCAGACACCTCATTATTGAAAACACCTAACCTCTACTTAACAAACACCTCCTTAAAGGCACTTTTTGGTCTGGATAATTTCCACTGTAACTGGTCCCGATAATGTAAAATCAAACAGTTGGAAAATATCAATTCAGGCAATTAATTTCATCAAAAATAAAATGACCAGAATGTTTTTATAAGAAAGAGTGAACTGAAATAAACTTTCTTAGTAAAGCTGAATTAAATTTCAATGTTACCTTAAAAAACCATTCCTTGTAAATATTTAAAACATCATTCATTTTGTCCATACTGTTCAATGGTAGTAGAAAACACTACAAAGAAAAAAATAATTGACAAAAAGTACAAAACCATTTTCCTGATCATTTGGATACATTGGAACAATTTTTCCCTGAATCAAACCCAACTTTTAAAAATTTTCAAAAAAATCGTGATGTCACAGCCGCCCAACTTGCTCGCACGCGTACATGAGATCTCTATAATAATATGGAAAATAAAAAAAACATTGGGTTCTCCGGACGCCAATTTTTCAAGGTTGTTTATCAAAATAAATTTAGGAAAGAATAAACTAGTATTGCTTGTGCACGAAGTTTCATTCAGGAAAATTCAGTAAAGAAGATTCGTTTCATTCAGGTGTTAATTGATTACTTTCAGCTCAATGTTCTTTTCAACCTATCAACTTTTCAACCACCTAAAGAAAACAAATATCTCTAGCACATTGCAGAAACCAGGTTAATGAAAAAGAAACGTAAAATAAGGTAAAGAACATCTGGACATCAGTCAAAGGACTATGCACTCTGTATACTCTCTTTGATTTGAAGAAGATATTGAAAATTATACTTCATAATATATAACAAAGACCTTGTTTAATACAGATATTTCTTTTTTTTAAAGTTAGAGTAAAAAAAACATGTGTGTAAGATATTGTAAACAGGAGAAAAAAAGTTGTGAGATAAAAATAAATTGACAATCATATCAGATATACCTTTTCAAAGAACTTTGTTCCTTCATACAAAGTTTCTCACCATTAATATTGATAACTTCAAAAGTTTAATGTAAAAATATTGTAGAAACCTGGCTTCAAAGTTCTCTAAGTCGGAATTAAACCAGGGTTTGTAAAACCTGATCGATTTCGAAACAATCTTTGTGAAAATGATCACTACACACAACGCTATCTTTACTAAATATAAAGTTATTGATGGTAAAAAACCTGTTCCAATGTTGTGTCATACACAAAAATGTTTTCTAAAACTGATAGCTTTCAGTCGTTCTGAAAGTTAGTTGGATTGCTGTGACATCACAAATTCATAATTACTGAAAACTTTAAACTTGAATAACTTTTGATATATGGGATCAAATGACTTTTTTAGGAATGAATCGATATAATCAAAAAACATAAGTGGTCAATTTTGACGTTAATTCTCCTTTGAGTAAATTGGTACCATTATCACGTCTCTGGCACTAGATGGAGGATAAAAAAGTCACAACAGTAAATGCAAATGAAGATGAAGTGTCGGATGTCTCTTTACTTTTCTAACAGATTGTTTTGTTAATCGCTCAAGCATTCAACTTTGCTTCATATCAACGTAGAGTAAACGTTCTCACAACCTTAATTGAGAGTTTTGAACATAGTAAAGGACATTAAAAAAAAAAAACAATGCTCAGATGCTGCAGACGATAAAAATCTTTTTGGAACATCATTTGGTGAAACATTAAGGAAGGAGCTCATACCAAATCAAGCAGAATGTTTACTGCTCTGAAAAGGGAATTGGGTTCGATTTTATTCATGAAATCAGAATTGCACTTCAGGCTGATTGTCCTTCATTTTTTAGCCTTATTATACTCAATTGAAAAAGCACAATCTAAGCAGGAAACTCATCTCACACCAGTCAACTTCAATTTTTACAAAAGCTTTTTTTTTAAAACAGCTGCACGTGTTTATCTGAGATAACTACAGAACCTAGAAACTAAGTTGTCAAAAAACCAAAAAGAAAACAGACTATCTATAATTATATATATATATATATATATAAATATATATATACCTGACGGAAGATTTCATGCAGAACAGTTACATTTTCTTGGGTAGTAAACAACACTGATTTAACTATATCTGCAATACTGCATAAGATCTCATAATTCTTTGACCTTGGCATGAGACGTGGTATATCACTGACAGAAGTATGGGTGCTATTTTCATCAACAGCAGAATTTAAATCAGACATTGATTCATTGGATGGTACTCTCGCACTAGCTCCTTCAACAGGCTGATCACTACTTGAATAACCTTTCCTTCTCAGCTTTATATTGAATAGAATAACCCAAGACAGCAGAGCACGTTGACAAGCTAAAGTTACTGATGGAAAGTCTGTTGATTTTGCTAGAGAACCTTCAAATCCACTATTCTTGTCTTCTTGAATGGGAATGTTGATAATTTCTAAAAATGGAGATGATTATATACAAATCTTAAACAATAAAATCAAACTTTTGATATTGGCTAGTGTTGTTGTCGGGTGTTTTATCACTTTACCTTCAAACATTGAACTTACTACTTTGCAGTAACTTAGATGAACAGACGTCTGTTCACTAGGAAATAAAGCTTTTAAAAACATTGTTAAAACTTATTTCCACCATAAGGAATATACATAAACAAAACAACCTTTCAAACAGCAATATATAGACCTTTCCATAAATTACGCCAGAGTAGGTTTTAGCTTGTTTCTACTCTCGCATTACGCTAAGTAAATGAGCCTCGCTATGGATGAAATCATAATAATTTGATCACGTGAACATTTATATTTTATTGAAAATCATAACAAAATATATGGTACATTGTGTCAAATTTGGCAATTATTGTTATCAAAAATAAGAAGCTCTGGCAATCAAAAAATTGTTATAATCAACCATGCATTTGTGTTGATTCAATTCATTTGTGTGAACAAATAAAGAAATAATTGTTTATGAATTGAAGTGATGGAGTTTTTTTATGAAAATACAAATATCTGGAAACCTCCAAAAAGGAAATCAGTAATTTGTTTAAATTTTTGTTGAGTAGTTAGAATAAGGATTGGCATTTCTTTCATGTTTTCATATAAGTCACTTCACATTTTGTCCATAAAATGAAAGAGAAAAAATCTAGTCCAGATCTTCATCACAAACATTTATCTTCGCCTTGATTGTTCACATTCATAAAACAATAATCTGATTAAAGAAGTCTGGCAAAAGGAGAATAGTACAATAGATTTTATCCAACCAAGACTCTTTAATCATGGCAAAAGGACTTTGCGATATTTTTTTGAAGTAATGTAATTTGAAGCATGGTGTAATTTACAGAAAAGTCTGTTAATGACTAAATTGAAGCTGTAAAATGATGTTTTCAAATCGTAAATACGTTCTATGTAAGCATTAAGTGGTATACCTGGTATTTCTCTATACAAATGATCTTTAGGATTCCATTGCGGAAAGATAAGTGGTAAATAGAATCTTTTAAGGTGAGAAAACAAATAAAAAAATCCACTCTGTTTCATATGTTTCTCTTTCCAATGGATATCGAGCATCTAAAGAAAAACAACACAAATATGGTTCAAAAAGGTGGACTGAAAGTAAAACACTGGAGAAACAATGGACTAAAGAAAAACCTACACGCTTTGTCATATGATCCAATATGACATCAAGAAATCTTCTGGTAAGTTCGTCTGGTGAAGACAGTTTTTCATATTGTTGTGGTGGACATATTGGGTAGCAACCTTCAGCGATACACCATTCTAAGAAAACCAATAATGAGTTCCGTGGATTAAGGAGCACTTCATTAGTTTCTTTGACTTTACGTTTTGCAGAATGGCATGTAGAACAATTAGCACGCCTTATGTTTCATGCTTCATAATTGTTAGAACTTCAAATACTTCGTACCCTTTTCATTCTCCATATTGGTAATGAAGTAGCTTTGATTAGTAGATTGTCCATTCACACATGAGATGAGGTATTCTAATGCATCTTTGTTTCTGTGTGTTTTGGAAATATCTATTTTGTCAATACAGGTGGGAAAACCAGGAATAATGCTACCATAAATGGCCAGGTTCAGTTCATTGACATTTTCTTGCAAAATATGCAACCATAGTATGAACAATCTAATTCCAATTTCTCGAATCTAATGCAAACAAAAATGCAGTCAAATGAACAGGCTGGAAATGTCAACTAATAACAAAGGACAGTTCCCGCTATAAGGATAGGATAAACGCCTCAAAAACAAGTGCTATGTGTCACATTATATGTAATTTCCACTATGTACTTGTGGGAGTAAATACAAGTTTCTTTGTTTTTCTTATTATCTTCTTATACTAATACGCAATCTTGCTTTTTTCTTACCTAACTTTTAAAGAAAGAACGTTAAGTAAAAATTTTCGGAAAGTTCGTCAATGGATGTTTGTTTATGTTTATTCCGTATTAGCATAAGGCACTCCGGCTTAGTGCTTATAATTGTTTTATGATATAAAATACGTAAGGGAAGACATGATATAGCATATCAGGCGGAGACTTCGAATTACAATCGAACGTAGCAGCTATTGACAACGAATGTAAAATAGTTGTTTGAAGAAAAAAGAAGCGTTTGTTTACATTTTTTAAGACGAAGTAATAATAAGAAACATGGATAAAAAAGACAACTTTTATTTACGAAGAATAGTTTTTACATATTTACGAGTTATATATAATGTTGAAGGTATAAGACATATCAAACGGCATTTTATCCAGTTTCGGTTTGTTTTTTTAGATTTCCAGAGAAAAGAAAGAAAATTTAGTAAAAACTGTGTTGAGCATGGTATTTTTTAGTACAATGATAGAAAGAAGAAAGTCAAGAAGGTATAAAAGATTAGAGATTTGATTAATCTGTTGGTTTTGGCCGTGAGTAAAATTAGTTAATACCGATGGCCTTTTTTCTAATTGGCGATCTCTCTGTTCCTGGAATTTATAGAGAAAGAAAACTCAGCTTTGAAGAAAGAAACATTCTTCGGAGGTATGATTCTTTTTAGTTAATACCTTATATCTTACATACGTAAATCTGTATATATTCCAAAAGTTAATTCTGCGATGGGTATTGTAGTGTGGGGTGAGTGAGATATTTTACAATTTGTGAATATTTTTATCTGAGATTTAGTATTGATAATTATGAATCTATTCACCACAAAGTCTGAAAGTGTTTTTGGTTGACTATAAAGTTAGAAAGTGGAAAGAATTAAGAATGGTTAGGATTTATTTTAGAAAAGATTATCAAATGCTTAGTATGGTGGGTAAAATATTTATGAATTGATGAAAGATTTTAAGCAGTGTTTTGGACTGCGTTTTTGTATTACATAGAGTTATTATAAAACGATTAGCATAGCGTGTAAAAACATTTTATTGAGAAAGATGTAAAAAATTTTTACACGGTATACTAGTTATAAAACAACTCTGTTACCTACCAGGCTACCTTAAATAGATTCAAACTAAAAATCCATTGAGGAACTTTTTGAAATTTTGAAATTAGGTTGTAAATGAGACATTATCTGATAAATAAGAAGAACTTGCAAAAAAATAAAAAAAATTTTGAAGAAGAATTAAAGTTTGGATGGTGATTTCACGAGTATGTTCAGGGAAAATCCCCACAAACTATTTAATGTGATTATACCTACAGCTGGACTATCAACATGCTAGTGTGATGTCAAACATGAAAAATTAGGAGATTTTTGCATGATGTTTTAGAAGAAATTGTGTTATTTCTCCATAAATGTCCTAAACATTTTAGGAAAAAAAATTAGGAGATCTTCAACATCTTCAATTTATCTTAACAATATCGAAGTGAAAAAACTTGTTGTTGTAGTACCCATATTAGGTCATTTTCATGGTCATAATTCAATTATTGACATATCGTAGCAAAATAATAAGAAAATAGCCAGTCTTCATTCAGCCAAAATGTTACTTTCCAAATGACTGAGAAAAAAATGAGACATCTAGGAGTAAATATAGAAGTTTTTAGGAGAAATTTCAAATGTCAAGAGTTATTAAGGAGAATTTAGGAGGAAGACAGAAATTTAGGAGTTTTAGGAGTTTTGAGGAGTGGTGGCCACCCTGTATTATAGAGAGAGATATATATTTTCCTTTCACGGAAACGACTATTTCAATGGTGTGACATTCTTGACAAAAATAAACTCCTCAGAGATCATGCTATTCCCACTTGCATCTGTTTACTGTCCTGAACAACGCATAGTGATGGGTATACGCTGTAGGTGTTGATTATCCTTCTGTATCGCAATCTTGTTTAAAACAAGCAATGATGGGAGATGCAGTACACATAGATAACACCACCATATTTATAACCAAGAAGTAGAGAAAAGGAAATAATGGAAACATTTCTCGCCTAAAATTTACACTATGTGACCCACCATGTAAATCATGGATAGAAGATGTAAAGTGTACTTATTATTGAGAGACATAAATAGGCAAGACACTAGAATTGAAGCTCGACCAACATGATATACTAACCAGGAGAATGTTTCCATAATGCAGGAGCTTCCGTAATATCTGCCCTATAAACAATAACAGTGTGACAGTGTTGAATGAATTTACAAAATCCAATATGAGCAGCCTAAGTTAGATCATACAACCACAAACAACATTTAGGTCATTAAACCTGCGTGCTGGTCTACACGAATAGACCAGTGAAATAGTGAATTTCTCATGTAGTTAGTCATCAAGCAACAAGTAAGCAACATTGAGCCTAATTTTGTGTTGTTTTAATAATAATAAAAAGTGTGTACTCATTATATGCACAGAATAATTATGATCTTGTATCAAATCAATACAGAAAACCATCATGTTTCTCTGTCTCGGCAAAACATTGGCATTGCTTCAACCAATATTTATGGCTAGAAGATATTGATGTTAGGTGCACCATTTAATTTAAAATTCAATAGTGTTATGAACTAAAGATGTATGTAATGCACCACTTAAGAGATATGAAATATCTAACGTGAAATAACTTTAAAATGAATTTTAATGATTCACAAACTTAGCAACAGCCCCATTCAAGACAGCTTATTCAATAAAAAAAACCTGGAGAAATACGGCTGTTACCGAAATCATTATAATACACTGTAATTGAAATCTGTAATATTGTAACAGGAAAAATAAATTTTTTTTGTAGGGGTTGGAGGGCTCGGACTTCTACAAGGGGCACTTATTCAAGGAAAGATGGTAATAAGTGTAAAATAATTACTATCAAAAACAATACATTGAGAGAAATAATTGCAATTTACCAATTCCATTGAATTGCCATTTTTGGTGAATCTTATCAGGTGAATAAAGAAATAGTTTCTAGAAAATGAAGGTGATGAAATTAATGAAACTAAAATTCAAAGTTGTTTGCACGAAGTGTCAAGGAATTGAAATATCTGGATTAAATTACCTCTAATGTCAACAGTAAATCTTCTAATTCATCCTTCAATCTAGTGCCTATAAATAAACAATTTGTTTAATATCAACAAACCAAGGGCATAATGCTATCTTACACATATCAAAAAAGCAATAAACACAATTGAACATAAAGAAAAAGTTTGTTACAATACATTAATTTTCTATGTAATGAAATTTGTATTATATACTGATTTGTTTCCATGCAGACAGAATGTATGGAAAAATTGCAGTGACCTTTACAGCCTCATAACTTCCAAACAACCAATTACCTCATATTTTGCGTAGTCTCCGTTTTTTGAATTAAGAATTGATTTGTTAAAAGAAAGAGTTCTTGACTTCAATTCTCCATTTTAAGTCTGTTGCTGTAATGTCAACGTCAAAGAATCTACCATATTTGAAACATTTAGAACCTACATATTTTTATACTTATTTTTTATACAGAAAAAATGTTTTCTCCAGTAAGTCGTTCATCCATGTTACAAAAAAAACATGTGGCAGAGATGTAAGAGAGAGACTTGCGATCGCAGGTTAGAGTCGTGGTACTGACACAAATGTGTCATGGTAATTGTTGCACAAACTATGATAATTTCTCTGTTAGCATTTGTAAGCCTCAGTCGTAATATGTTGTATCCCAATACTTCACTCTGATGCACCTTAAAAAGCAGTGTATCAGCCCATTTGGAGCTAAAGAATCACTGCGTGCAGGTCTTTGTGCAAGTTTGAGCAATGCTATTGTATCTCTGGTGGTAAGATGCAAATCAGCGGACTGAAGAACCAGTCATGGATGGAAGGACTCAAAACTCCCGGTAACTACTTACCTTTTGTTTTTCCAGACAACTCCAGATTGGTAAATTCTTCATAGAAGACAAAGAAAATTTCTGTTGAGTAATCACCAAAAAATATCTTGAGCTCTTGATCAGAAAGCATTTCTATAAAAAAGAAGATGTACCAAACATGATCATGTTCCTTGACACTAAAAAACTGCATTATTTTCTACAGAAGCAATTTTCATAAGACATTATCAGTTACCCTGTCAACATAATGGGAAGGACGAAAAATTAAAGTTCTATATGCAGAGGAGTAAAAAGGATGAGGAGGAGCCACTTTATGTTACCTATACCTCTTGTAGAATTTCTCTTGATACAGAATAATAATGAGTCAACATACCATAGAGATTCCGTAAGGCTTTTAGTCTGGTGTGTGTATCACGCTTTGGATCAAGGAACTTTCCTTGATTTTTGTTCCTATCTTGATTTGATCTTCTACCAGAATGGAACATGTTTGCAGAATCGCGTATATTCTCATTTATTAAGTTCTAAAATCACACATTTGGGAGCCTAATTTACTTTCATTTGTAGTTTGCAGACTTGTCAACTTACCATAAGGTAGACAAATTGAAATTCTGCATCCCACTCCAAATCACTGGACAGTCAAGTGTTTGCCACCTTCAGGAGGGAAAAAGCTCCTGCTGTAAAAGTTTTTAAATGTTTTTCTATGCTCCCGAGGAAGATCACATCTTTATATAATAGTCCATTGAAAAATAAGGGTGCAAATTTCTACATTTAAAAGACTTTCAAAAGACTTTCAAAAGAAAATCCATATCATTGCTTAAGCTGACAATCACTCTAGGCTCTAGCCTTCTTGTTAAGGATATCCCTGTATTTACAGTACAGCGCAAAAGAAACTTTTTACGCATTCACGAAGGAATGAATTTTTACTTGAAAACAAAAAGATTTTCATGTATATACAGTTTTATCTATTTTAGTAAACTCTTTTCTATCCGTTTCTATTCTATTTGTTTACACACACGATTTTGAACTTAACATGATAATACATGTTTCTTTGCTAATTATCATTATGCAGACATGTAAAGTTTCTTTCAGGCTGTAATATAACCGGCGACCTTCACACTCAGCCGACCTTCACTTAGCCGACCTTCACTCTATATCACAGAGTTTGAGGTAGATTTGGAAAAAAAGTATAGAATCTTATTTAGAAAAGTTATTTTGATCATAAAATAACGTTAGCAAAGTTAGGGGCCACTAACATATTGATTTTTCCCATACATTTTCAAATAAATTTCTATTAAGGTTACTGTAAAGGCAAAATACACTTTTTCTTTGATGCTTAATATTTTACTAAAATATAACTAAAAATAATTAAGTTTTAAAAGTGCATATTTTTGAAAAACTCTAATCCTGCTCTAAATGTTGGGTTTAATCATTATCTCCAAAAAGTTTGTGTTTTTTGAAATATGACCTCAAAAGTCAAATTACCCCATACTTATTAAAAAGTGTCCTGTGTCACAATGGTTAATATTTACATTTTTAAAAAATACTGCATAATTTTCTCTTGTGTCGTATTTAAAAACCGTGTCCCAAATTTATTTGAAAACGGCATAATTATTCCGCAAACCGGAAGTAAATATTGCATTTGAAAAAATTAAGGATAATCTAATATCATATCAAAAAGTCTAAATTTTCGGTTGCTTTACAGTAATCTTAATATGATTTTCAGAAATAATTGTCTATAGTCTAATTTATTAGGTACTAATTACTAATAATTGTCCATTAATCTAGATAGTAAAACATGTATTTATGGCTCACTTGGTAAGGCGGTGGACTCATAATACCAGGGTGATAATTGATAGTGGTTCAAATCTGGGTACTGGAATTTATAAATAGTAGATGTGAACTTGTAAAATGATAAAGAAATATGATTGAAATAATGATAAATTGACAAAAGTGCCTGAAATCAATAATAACACCACAATCATCTATCATCTATTAGAACTTGCAAGCTCTCACCTTAAAATCTGGGGTATGCATTCCCAATGGCTCACAGTCTATGTGGGTGCAGTCTGGAAAACCGAGGCAAATATGACACAAATCTGACATTTGTGCATTTTTAATGCCAGATTATGCACAGACCCCTCAGTTAGAAGTGCTGAAAGTGATGTTGTGCATAGCTACAGATATAGTACTAAACAGAACAGCCTAACCTTATTTTGAAACCACCCCACACGAAGATACAGCCCCTCAAAGTAGGCCAAAAATCTGTTTTCACCTAGTTTTGAAGACATGTAGCTTGAGGTGCCATTATCCACATGATTTTTTTTTTCTTCTTGTCTTTACCAAGCCTACTTATACTTTCATGAAACAAAACCATGTGGTCTCATTGGCACTTGAAGTTACGAGGTCTTGAAAATGAAAAAAAAAAATTTTATTCCAAAAACAGCAATTTAAGCTGAAATTTTCAAACCGCCATATTTCCACCATTTTTCATTTTTGAGACCTCAAATCTTGCAGAACAATTTCTCTCATCGGATAGATTATACCTTAAATAATGAAGAAAATCAAATTTTCATACGATCTGAATTGTCTATCACCCCTGGCTTTCATTTTCTACAGTCCAAATTTTTCTTATTTTATGTGTATACGTAGACAACACTTCATCACTTTTTTATTATTATTTTTTAAGGAAATAAAAAAAAAATTTAGGAAATTTTAAAAATTTATTATTCTTATCTCTGCATATGGACAATGATACTTCCTATTTGTCAGTAGCCTTCCCCATTACAATTTTGTCACTTCACATTTTAGTCTTCATTACCTGCCTATCCACTTATATTTATTCGTTCTCCTCATCCCATCATACGTTTTCAATAGAACTGTGCACCACTCTTCACAGCTTAATTTTAGTTTAATTTATTTTATAATTAGTTGTTGTTGTTGTTGTTTGTTTTTGTTTTATATATATGTAGAACTGACACTAGAGGAATATCCTGCTTGTCAGAATTCTTATGCATGTATATGTATGTATGTATGTCTCATTTTGCCTCATTCTTACAGGCAATGGCTCTTAACATGGAAATTGTTGATATTCATGATGGACGACACAAGATCATTAGTAAATTATCATAAGGGTTTTAATTCTAATTATATTCATTTTTAAGCTTGCAAAACTGTGTTTGGTCACTGTTCATTTAGCAAGTTGTGTGACCAAAACACATAAGTGGCAGTGTGACACAACATTTCATTCTCATATCTCTAAAGATTAGTCCTCACTAAGTGGCAAGTATATTGCGGCAAATTTAATTCCGTTAAAGAACCTGACGTCCAGGGACAAATATCGCGATAATCAATGCCAATAACTGACGTCACTTGAGGTATGAATTGGCCAATAAGCATGTGACAAACATGACATCAGTGAAATCTTTGATCAATGATATTTTAAAAACCGTTTGATCCCATATTGTTGTGATCAGCTTTTCGAGCTCTATCGTACAGTATTACTTTCATTTCGTTAATTCTATTATAAATTTATCATAATTCATTTAAATTTATCATAAGTTTCATCAGTTAAGACTCGTGTCCTCTGTAGATTCGGTTAGAATTTTATAGAAATATAGTATTCCACCAAAGATGTTAAAGATTGATCAATTTTTTTTCTTCTTCGTTTTCTGAAGAACTATAAAAACTGTTAAGGAAAAAATGCTGACAATTTTTGTTTATCCACTCCTGAAATTAAAAAAATCTATTGTTGCGAATTTTCCATAGTGTTATGTTTCTATGCGGTTGCTATGGTGGATTATGATTCTGGTCGAGTGGTCCTACCCTACTGCCAGTTAAGTTATGTAAAATAGCAGTATTAAGTTGATCAAGTTTTTTTCAAAAAAGGCCATTTTTACAGTGAAAACTCTAGTTATAAAGTATATAATATAGCTTTATATGGGTTAAAAACATGCATTTTTATCTTTAAAAGCAAGAAGGACATATTTTTCTGAGATGGTTATAAAGATACTGTATATTATATATACTGTAAACACACGCAACACAGACATGGACAAGTGCATGGGCACATGCCTGGTGTAATTTCTTTTCAGAAGTGAAAGAAATTGTGATAAATAAAGGAATTTTTAGAAGGGTATTAGTATGACCAAAGATCAGATCACCTGGTTTGTAGAAACAAGTTACAGAGAAAAAACTAGGTATTTCCTTTAGAATGTAAAAGGGCTAATTAAGCGTATTTACTCTGCTAGTTAAGCTACTTTTCTACTTTGATGAAAATATGTACTACAATTTATAAAGAGGTTCTCTGTTATTCGCCAAATTAGGCGAAATATCTAACTTGGAGACACACGAATTAATTTAGCAGTATATAAATATTTGAAGTCTTTTGAACTATCGGCTCCGTAGAGTTTTTAACTTTATTTTGTCTGAACATTCTCGTCCTTCGTATGAATGCTCCACAATTGAAAAGGTTGTGCGACCAGGAATATTTCCAAGTGTTTTTCATCTTTTACTTATTGTTTTACCTAATTAAGCAGTATTGAGCTTAGTTAGACAGTGACTTCTCCTAAAAGTGTGTTCTAACAAGATGCGATCATTACCCTTTTTGTTTGAAAGAACAATGTGCAGAGCATGTGCAGAGTTTAAAAACAGAATTTTTTGTGGTCGTTGGCGAAACAGTTATAAAAAATTAAACTTCTTCGCCCAGTTGCACAGAATTTTTGTTTTCTGGCCAACAGAAAGTGACAATTTTTGCAGAATTAACAAAAGTTTAACAAAATTAGCAAATTTTGTACATTCAAGCGAATGAGTTGTGTGAACTGTAAACTGTTGATCAAACATTCATGCCATCGAGTCGCTCGATTTGCTTGATCCATTCGTGAGAACTGTTAACCCGCCTCTTAAGTCAAGCTTTAAGGAGGGTGAATTATACCAAATTAGGCCAAAAAAAAACAATTTCGTAGATAACTAGCTTTGTATACATGGAAATATTGAATAATTGCACTAGAGGCTTCACTTCCAGATTGGCTATAGCGTGTTGTCAAAATATACTTGTGACCCATAAGTGGGCATATGGTGATGATGGAGTGTGGTGTAAATGGTACTTCCTGTTTTGAGATGTAGCCTAATTATTAGGAGTATGTGTTCCTAATTTCACGATTAATTAGGCATATTAAGCTTAATTTGGATTTTTCCAATTTTGAAGCCTAATAGTTTGAGCCTCATTTTTATGAAATTTATTGTTTCAATGTTTTAACTATATATAATATTACTTATAGTATTTATATCTCTATTACTTAAACTCCCAGTAGAATGTATCAGAGGCAATTTTGAAATCTGCAATGAGGTCAGGTGTACTTACTAGACAAAAACACAGCGTTTAAACAGAAATTCGGGAAAGGTTTTATATTAGAAATTGTCCCTCCTCTCGTGTTGAATGTTGCGCGCGCCGCGACGACAAAAGGTCAAATTTTCTTCTTACTGTCAACCGAGCAAACAAATCTCACAGTAAATGTTTGAAAACTCGGTTTCCCTTAGTTTGATAATTATAATAATAAACATGCATAATAAACAAAACAAATCCTGCAAAACCAACCCCAACCACCCCAACAAGTAATTGTCGTAGCTCTGGTACCATTTTATGTTGAACAAGACTTGCCTGCACAGTTAAGGATTGGTTCTTACTATGGACTGTTTGTTCGGAAGCTCTAGTGAATGAATGAATGAATCTTTATTTTTGGAGTGTGAATCTCTTAATTAGTTTGCACGTCATATCGGACCAAAGCCCTTAACCGTTAAGCCAAGTGACAGGTTTTTCAAATTTTAAAGCAATCCCGATGCTCTCAACCAAAAGAGTAACAAACAGTCAGTCACAACACAACGAGCCGCAAATCCCGACGCTCCCTCTCATCGAAAAATCGTGCCGTAGTCCTCCGATTTGAATATTGTAAATCTAACCAGCACGCAGCACAAAAAATACAAAAGGCGTTGTAAGCTCTCTGATCCAAATGATTTAATGGCGGGTGTGGGGGACGGGCGCAAGCTCCAGGAAAACAAAAAACATTTATGTTTTTTAAAAAAAAAGTATTTCATTAAGTGTTATAGTAAATAAATGGAAAATTAATGGGAATATTTCCCAAATGACGTAATATGAAATCCAATGGGAGAAAAAAATTTCTGATCCTTTCCGAAAAGTGAACGGTGGTGAAGACGGCGGACTTAAAAGGAAACATACAAAAGGATGATAATTTTGAGTCATTTCACGTAAGACTGCGCTTAATTGGACAATAGCTAACCACGTGACCAAGTTTTCGATAGATTGTCCAATGATCTTCAATTTAAATCCTAATGCAATGGCGGATTGAACATCAACATAAACTCGTGAAGCAAAAAGTGTTGAGTATAGGATTAGAGAGCAGATCTATAACGTGGATATAAACCATGAATGTTCTCATATCAAGTATTTTTCAACTGGTGACGTTGTTATCTCTTGCTGGTGGTGAGTATTATTTTTGTAGCACTTATATATAGATTGAGAGTTTAAACTGAAGTGTTTAAAATATTCAATATCTGCTTTTTTAGAGAGAATTTTAGCCCACTTTTGATATTAAGTGCCACTGTATAAATAAAGCCTTATTATGAACATAACTTTATATACAATCAATTAACCAACAAAAGCATGAATCGGAATTTGTTCATTATTTTTTTGTAGACATTTCAATTAGTATAATTTTCGTGTTTTTTTTTTCTTCTTCTTTTCACATGAAAAACATTTTTACAATGGTTATGATAGATATTAAAATTTATGCATCAAAACAGGGGGTGCAATTTAGCACCGTTAAGAAAATATGAAAATCTCTGTTTACATTTTTCATATCTCGCAGATTATGCTTCAAATTTGTAGGGGCACTGAATTAACACCAAATGCAGCTAAGAGATTCAAATGTATTTTATTTACAACTTGGCTGTTAAGAAGGAGGAGGGAAGGGGGTTGAAAACTTAATGGTCCTATGCTGTTAAAAAATACGGAAGCAATTATTGTGTTAGTGTCCTCCAACCGACTTGTTTTGATGTTAAAAAGTCAAGTCGGTGAGTCTGTAAAGGGAACAAAAATAAATGAATATATAATAATTAACAGAACGCACGATCTACTGCAACATATCCACATGTCGTCTGTCAAAAGTAATAAAGAATCCATGCAAATGAGATTCCCAGAGAGTTTGCATACAATTATAGTCTATCTTTCATTCCACATAGGGTTCTACAGGGAACGAAGATTATGTTTCTCATTGTGGGAACACAAAATTATAGACTTTCCACTTTGCGAAAGAAAACTCACAGTTTATTTAGTTATACTCGACCGACCGACTCATTTTTTATGGTTAAAAGGATGCTAACACAACATATTTTCGAAGTTGACCTAAAATCGTATGATTTTTAAAAAATATATAAAATTCATAAAATCAACATCCTTTTATGTTAGAAAAACAAAACATCAACTTTAGGCAAGATCTAAAAAACATTGAAACATTTGAAAACATCTGAAATCCTACAGAGTATCCAGTGATCATTGAATTAATTTCAATGACATGATAATTCTATCACTGGGGACAATGATAATCAAAGAGTTGTTTACTTGTAGAAAAAGCAAGTTACAAAATTAGTATTTGGTAAAAAATACAGTTACATAGATTTATTTATTAAATTCAATATCAAAGTTCTATATTAAATTATTGGTTACATAATGTATCATGGTATTATGATGTAGATTGATATTTTTATCAAATCTTTAGTGGGACATTAGGACATCATTTGATATGATACAAAGTTTGATTTCAGGTCAAGGGTACAGTGTCATGTTAAACATTGTACAGTGAAATTAAAAACAAAAGGGTGTTAGCCATAAGTAAATAAAATATGACGTGTTACCAAAATTGGGAATTTTGTTACTGAATTAAAGCAAAAAATGTTGGCCACCATGGCAGAGCTCCCACACCCTCATAAAATATCATAAAAAATTGGCATGTTAGAAATTTTGTAAAATGTCATAAAACTGATCAGATGTCATAAATGTCATAAATATTGGGCAATGAAGTGAAATGAAGTGACCTGGTTTACTGGCAAGAGTGACAACTGCATTATTTTGACCTATATTATAGTGTAGATAGCATGACCACTGCCTAGATTGTGGTACCAGCCAAGTCCATTAAATCAGATTCTTTATTATTTTAACTTTGAATGTTTAACTTTTTTCATAAACTCAAATTTTCAGGAACTCAAATTTTCAGGAATGGATTTAATTTCAAGGTTTTTCTCTGAGTTTTTAGGTTGTTAGTTCTTCAGGCTTTCATTTCTGTAACCACAGCCTAATGATGTGAATGTGAAAGTATGCAAAGTGATCATTCAATGTGTTGTATTTACATATTGTGGCTGTATGATAATCATACAACACAGTGCTGTCAAGAAAAGCAATCTCATGAAGTGAGAATTTTTCTGAGGTTTTTTTTAAATCTGAGGTTTTTTTTAAATCATCAAATCATTGGGGTAAAAGTTGCTTTTTTCATTCTACTTTTTTTCCATATCGTTCCTATAAAAACATTATAATGAGTTGTAAAATAAGGGCAACCTACTGTCAGTTCTGAAAAAGAAGTTGAAAGAAATTGAACAAACAAAAAAGTAAATGTGCTGCAGATATGATGATCTGGATTCTCATATGGTCTGTTTGGTCTTTTGTTGGCTTTCTATTTTGAAAGTGAAAATTGATTTGTTTTCCCAGTTATCAATTTGGTTTATAACACCTAATTCTAAGGGTTTCAGATGCTTAAATACCTGAAACATAGAATAACTTTTGGGTATATAAGATGTCTTACCAATTTTTCACCTCCTCTGCATGCAACTCTGTGAGTCCACTCAAAGACTCTTCTGGTTTTGGTAGTGGAGCCATCGATAACAATATAAGCAAAAAGTTTGACCTGTTGACATTTTGTTGAAAGTTTAAGATTTGTGGAATTTGTAGAACTCTGAAGACTAATGAAAGTGAACAGTTTACTATCTAGCTATATGAAAATGTTTGTTACTTGCTTATGCTGTTGAAAAGCTGTGCATTTCTTTTGGCGAATATACTATAATGTCATCGACACTAAAAAATGTCATAAAAATCGTAGAAAAAGTGTCAAAAATATTAGCAAACTTAGATTGGCCTGCCATGGTTGGGTGACAAAGAAAATTTGGGATCTAGACCCTCTAAAACACCTTTAAAATCAATTTCTTCGTGATTTTTGAGCAAATAATTAAGGACACAATATTTCCTGCAGTGGTGTATAAGAAAACCAAGTTAATGTTATAATGAATTATTTGCTAGGCTAGTCAGTGAGATCACCATCTTTCACAAAGGAAGAGAGGTCGTTATGGACACACATCTCTACATTAAAAACGACAACAATTGAATAAACTTTTTTCTTTCCATGCTTTTGCATGAAATCATGGTAAAACAAAAAAACTAGCCAAACTAGCCATTGGTTTTATAATGTGGTGCTTGAATTGCGCACACGCACTGCTTTTAAAGTGAAGTGACATTACGATTTTCAAATAAGTTGGAGTCGCGGCAATTTATCGTAGAGGGAACAAAAACGTAGCAGTAGCAGCCTCCAAGCTAAAACGTCCCAGCTAGAACACTGACCTACATGAACATACATTGTGAACAAAGAAAAGATTTATCAAAATCTCTATGGTGTACAGTCTTTAAGAAACTAGATCATAAACTTTTGGTAGAAAAAGACTGAATTTTTTTTTATTTTATTTTTTTAAATAATGTCTCCATGTAAAATGTAATGAACCATTGGCTGTTGAGAAGTGGAGTTAGTTCAGGAATGGGCTGTAGTTCAGGCAATTAATTTATTAAAGTTCTTTTCGTTTTTAGTATCACTGGCATTGACCGTTGATATATTTCCTAATTCTATCCTGCAACCATCCAAAACTGAAGTGATGTTGAATTGCCTAACCAATCCAAAAGATGGTGCAATATTAATATGGCAAAAGGATGGCAACGATATTTCATTATACCCCCCCTCTGGAGCGGATGCTGGGACCGCATACACTCTAGCTAACAACTCCTTATATATAAAGTCTTTAAAAAGGAGGCAGACTGGCACTTACGTATGTGTCGTCATATTTGGATCAGAAAGGAGAATTGCAAAGGTCATTGTGGAAATAGCTTGTAAGTGTGTTAAGTGCCATCATGTTTGCAAGGACTACTTTTTACGGAAAAAGATCTATGCATAGGATTGTGTATCTATCGACTTTTATAAGAAACAGTAAAGAAGAACTTGACAGCTTACACTTTTTTGGTTTTCAAGCAATTCATTCAGTGCCAAACATTGTGTTGAGTATCTTTACTTCATAAACTATACATTATATCATAGTTATTTGAAAATGCCCAATTTAGTTTTTATTTATTTATTTTTGACAGCAAAATTCCATGAAGTCAATATAAATGGATGTAGTTAGTTAATGATAACATTAAATTAACAATGATTTATTTTGAAGATATATAACGGCATTGTGTTTATATTTATTGTAAAGGAAATGTATCTATTTTTTCTAAGATTTGCAAAAATTTGCTCCAATGGACTCTGTGCAAGCATACGAAGGTGGCGCTACAGAATTTAATTGTCCCCGAGTTCTTGGGAAACCGCATCCAACCATTGCATGGAAGTTTAACGGTCAGCCGATCACTGATAATCGTTTTACGAGAAAAGACTGGAGATTACAGATAAGCTCTGTTAAGTTGAGTGATGCCGGTAATTATACATGCATAGCATCTAATCTTGCGAAAATTCGAGAAGTCACTGCAACATTGCAAGTTATAAGTAAGTCTATCTTCCATTTCACAATTACTTAAATCACCCATTTTGCTAAATTATAATAGTGTGACCACTTCAGACTAAAAACCAATATAATAAAATATAGCTGATAGTAAAATATCTATTATCTTTTTAATAAAACATGTCATCTCCACAAATAGATAACACTCAGTTTTTATTTTATTTTATGGGTGGTGAGTAAATATTTGTTTGTTTTGTTTTGCATTGTTTTTTCAATCAATTTACTTTTGTTAATCTCCTTTATTGCAGTTCCTGGTGTGGTTGAAGCTACTCCCATGACTGATGAAATCAAGGAAATGGAGAGTTCCCGCTTCACTTGTGTTTCAAAAGCCAATCCACCTCTTCCAGTATCATGGCTGAAAGTTGTTGAAAACTGTGATACTGTTCTAGGACAAAGGAAATGCAATACTGTTACAGAGGCTGTTGGAAATGGCACGACTGTTTCAGTTGATGGTGGTTCTCTAAATTTTACCAAAGCTTTATATACTGATCGAGGCATTTATCGGTGCATTGCAAGACTTGGTTCCTTGATAGACTCTGCTGAGGTTACATTGAACATAGTTGGTAAGAAACTTTATTATCATTACTGACCTGAAAATCTCGGAAAAGTCAGGGAAAATCCTGAATAATTAGCAACTCGAGGAAAATTGATAACCCTAAACTTTCTATGAGTAAAGTAGTGGTCACCTTTTATCAACATCCAGAGCAACTAAAATCAAAGTGCACTTTTTTCATAATCCTTTCTTAGAGCTTGTAAAGATTGATACCAGTAAGCAGAATAATTACCAACGAAAAGATCGTCGCCGACATTCTTCAGCAAGGCTTACGTGTCATTTCCGTGGTGATGGACCTCTAATAATTACTTGGAGTAGAATTAATTCTATTTCCCCAACTCTGCCACCTAACATGGTACCGAAAAACAATACATTGAACATAACTGATTTGAGCTTCAAGGATGCTGGCCAGTACCAGTGTAAAGCAGATGGACCGTTCAACACAGTTTCGGCAGTTGTTAATTTAGTTGTTTACGGTAATATTCTTTAATCATGTCCTTTAATCGGGGAAACTTTCTCTTGAGAAACATTCGTGAATATTGGTGATTCACGAAATTTTATCTTGCGAAATATCTTCAATTTTCAAATTCACGAAAGTTAATCAAAAAAAATTTGCGAATTTTCTTCCTCGCGAAAGTTTCTCCGATTAAAATAGTTACTGCTATTGAAAAAATTCCTATGATTGTGAACTCTGAATTATGAACCTTTTTCTAGAATCTTCACAATTTGTGTTGAAGCCTGTAAATATAAGTGCTGAAATTGGACGGCCTGTTTGGGTTCACTGCAAAGGAGATGGTCAACCCAAGCCTACAGTTATTTATCTCAAAGATGAGCGAGGAGCCAAGGAATTGAATGAAAGTCATTTTGAAGTACTACCAAACGGTACTCTTCGTATAAAAAAGTTAAAAGCTGGTGACGAAGGCCCCTATTTATGCTGGCTGACACAACTAAAATCAGGATCTGTATTTTCTCGCTTCTATATAAAAATCAAAGAACCAGGTTTGTGTTTTCGTTTTTTATCAATCTTTGTTTATTGTTTATTGTTTATGCATTATTTTTTTTAACTCTTTAATTGATAGAAATTATAGGTGAGAAGAACTCTGGATCAATGGGAAAGACAATCGCTATTGCTGTCGGTTGCGCTGGTGTTTATATTTTGCTTGTTATTGGGTTAATGATATATTGTCGAGCAAGAAGAGCAAGATTAATGAAGAAAGGTTTGTCTAATTGTTCCTTCCCTGACATCATTTTGAAATACTCTTCCCCTCTAAGCAACCGGGTGGTATTTTCAGGAAAATACTCATGATAGTTTTTTCAGTTTATTTTCAGTAGTTATTTCAAATGTGTTATTAATTCAAAATAATTTTTATAAATACCCCTTCTCGTAAGTGCCCCCGAAAATCTCAAAAGTCTAATAAGGGCCAGGCTTAAAAGAGGGAATACAGTCTTATTGTGTACAACTCGTTTTTATCTTGTTTCTTCAGGCATTATTACTGAAGTGGATGAAAATGGCGACACAAAGAATCCTCTTCTCAATGGCATACCACTGAACGATATAAAATCTTTAGAAAGGTGGCAGTTTCCACGTGATGGCTTAGAAGAAATTGAAACATTGGGTCGCGGCAAAATGGGACGTGTTTTCAAAGCGAATGCACATGGCATTACTGAGGGAGTGAAGTGTTCGTTGGTAGTAGTCAAGGAGTTTGTAGACAGGGGAGAAGAATACAAATCTGAATTTGATCTGGAAGTAGAAATGTTTGCACAGTTAAATCATGAAAACGTGGTGAGATTGTTGGGAGTTACCACAGATGAATCCCCATATTACATCATTACACAATTCAGTGAAGAGGTAATTTTTCCGTTTCTTTAGTATTATAGCCAATTGTTTGTAAACTAAATTGGGCAACAGATTTTATAATGTTGATTGAATAGAAACTATTGGTTGAAAGTGGTGTAAAGGTTGAGAGTTATTTTTACTTTTTCACATGTCCTCTGGCTAGAAGATCCATTTTGTTTTTTCTCTTGTTCATAATTATTTGCAGCTGAGGGAACGGTGTTTTTTGTTAATATATTTTTTTTCTCCTATCGTTCTTTTGAATTTCTTCCTACCCTCATCACCTTTTAATCATTCATCTCATCTCGCCAGGGTGACTTGAAGAGCTATCTCCAACAGGATAAAGATTTAACGCCCGCGGAAAGCCTTAATATTTGCTATGGTATTGCTTGTGGTATGGAGTATTTGATTAGTCTACGATACATACATCGCGACCTTGCTGCTAGAAACTGTATTGTGTATCCCGACAAAACGATAAAAGTCACGTTCCTCAGTTTATGCGAAGATGTTTACAAAGAAGATTACTATCTACTTAACGATATACCTGTCCCTATTCGTTGGTTAAGTCCAGAAGGTATTTTGTCCGAGTCTTACTCAGAGAAAAGTGATGTTTGGAGTTATGGAGTTACCATGTGGGAAATCTTTGCTTCTGGTGAACAACCATACACGGAATACGATAATGTGAAAGTGCAGAATGGTGTCTGTAAAGATTTAAGACTGCCACAGCCACCTGCATGTCCCCAACCTGTTTATGATGTAATGCAAAAATGTTGGATAATTGATGTGAGTAATAGGCCGTCCTTTACCGAACTTACCTCTCTCCTTGCCGACATCAACCTCGAGGGTGACGCCTAGATACTATATGTCAACGGTGATATGCGTCAAAAAGCACGCAGAATCTCGGTGTTACACGCGCATTGATCACGTTGAGAAAACTTAAGGACTTAAGAGGTAGCATAATAGGATACGTAAACTGCTGGCCACTAGCAGTCCGATTTCTTTTTTATATATTATTATCATTATTTGTTATGATGAATGACAACAATGACGTCACATTTTTTAAAGCTTCATTTCATATTATTATGTAAATTCTTTGTTGTACATGCAGTTTGTATATTAACCCCACATTATATAGCTAGATCAGTTAACAGGTGACAGCTCTGTAGTCGTTATTTTATTGTGTCAGCAAGGCATGGCTGTCTCGTTTTCCTCATCTATTTCCAGACTTTCGAGAGGTGTCCATGGTTTGACAAGTTATTTTATTGAGACTTGATATTTATAGGTTTTTGTTTGTTCAAGAAGAAACGTGACTCTAGATTGGTGAGGTTTTTAATTTCACATAATGTCTTCAGGTATTACATTTTCTTGTGGTGTTATACGGCTTTTTTATTGTCAAACTTTTATTTATGTACTGAATGTTTAAATAGGTAAAATGTTTTGTTTTAGTCACGTGTTTTTCTTTCTAAAGTGCCGCGTTTCCTCTTTTAACCGCCCGGGTGCATGTTGAATGTGGGTGGGCGGTTAATAGTTAGTGTGTGTGTTTTTCTTTCGAACATTCTTATTCAACTATCCTTAATTTGTCCATATTCATTATTTATGTAATAAAATTCCAATGGCTGTCGGGCGCTTATTTGCTAATTTGAACAGTTTTTTGTTTCTCCAATTACCCCCAGTAGCTTATTGCAGATGGGGGTCCTATGAAATTATTTTGAAATTCAGGTAGGCAATTATTAGAGGGAGGGCGCTAAAAAAAGGAAAGCCAGTATTTTTTTCCAGTTTAAACATTTAGCTCGCCTATCCCGACATTCAAAAGTGAAGTGGGCGTGAACAATCTTCTTAGGTATAAGTTACCACCTTTGATTGACAAAGCAGACATTGAGTCATTTTCGACACAAATATTATACACGGCTTTTAGCTTCACACTTTACACAACTCGTAATTTTGATCGCTGTGGATGGAAAATAAAATCTAGATTACATTCCGCCGGATTTTTATTGTCGAAGCATTTTTGAAATTTCACTTGAAATGGCATTGTATTTTCCCAAATGGTGAATGGGTCCGTCGTATTATTTTAGCGGCATTGGGCCTAAATCTGAGGTGGGGCTTACACCTTAGAGCCAAACCGAACTACCCAGGGTCTATTTTGAATTTCGTGGGTCCCACGATATTAAAATTTAAGCCAGAGAATATACAAACAGAAATTACTAACCTGTTTTCACCAAAAATTTAGTATTTAAGTGTAAATTTTCTTCTAAAACAGCACAATAACGCTTATATTATTCAATAATGGCTGTTAAGATTTTTAAGAGAAAGTTCCGTTAAAAGTTTACCAGAGTGTCTTTGAGGATTGCTTAAAGAAAGATAATTAGAACCAAGAGAAGTTCTGTAGATTTGCACAGAACATAATTAGAAATATTCAAGATTATTATCTTCGTTGCACTAAACTGTGTCTGTGCATCGAATATTAACACTAAAAATTGATCGTGATTCTTTTAATTTCTCTCCATTTTGTTTTGATTTCGAAACTATAAAGAATTGTAGAAATAATACAGACCAGCTAACTTCCCACGGTCAACAAATTAATGAAAGGTGCGATTAATAAAAATTATTATAAGTTCAAAATAAAAAAAGACTATTTTCTGCTCCGCATAATTAATGAGCTAGAAGCACGCTGAGACCTGCCCCGAGTGTTCGAACTCAAAATGCGTGGTACCCTGGGTAGTTCGGTATGCCTTTAATAAATAAAAAACTAAAAGATGTTTTACTCAAGTATCACAATTTCCTCAGTTAACAAAGTTCGGTTTACGGTCTGAATCTTTAAAACTAACTAAACTGTTAAAAACTGTCAATTTTGGACTAGTTTCATGAACACACCCACCCTGTGAATGTGTCAACAACATCTTTTCAAGATGCCCATTCAATTGGTTCAATACTTTTTCAACTTGAAGAACATAGTTTTCGAGAAAAACGAATTGTCTATTGAGAGATTTGAGCCATATCCGAGGAGAAAACGAACGAATGAAAAACCGATTCAATAAAATGAACAACACATTTTGCTAAACAAGGTTGACTCAAGCCATTATGGTTGTTAACTTCGTTGATGTATCCATTCTTAGATATTGATTTAATATATACAGCATCTACAATTATAAAACCTATATTCTATTTAAGCAATGTTTATAAAGTTTACGGAGCCGAAAAGGTGATGCTATCATTATTATCAATGCAACAGATATCTTAAAATAAAATGTCATTATCATTTCTGTAAAATATGAGAGCTGTTGCTTCACATAGGAACAGCAAGAATTGAAAATTGTTGCTCTTTGATTAGTTCAGTTTGGCTGATTAGTATTCGAATATTTTATTTTATAATTATTCGAAACTTTTATAGCTATTATTTCTTTGAATCTTTTGTTGTATTCCTGTTTATGTTGTTGTTGTTGTTGTTGTTGTTGTGTTATTGTGACTTGTAACATTGTGTTATTTGTGTTATTAGAAAGTGGAAGAAAAAAACAACTAAAAAAAAGTGTTCAATTTCTGGAAGAAGGTTCGAACAAAATTAATAACCCATTACAACAGTATCGTGAACAACATTCCACGTGAATAAAGTGTTGGTCTGTAAATTATTGTATAAAGTGCTGGTCTGTAAATTATTGTATAAAGTGTTGGTCTGTAAATTATTGTATAACGTGTTGGTGAGAATCCGATAACTTGTTAATATTTGACGCGACATAAATCTTTTTTGTTTATGTAATTGGTGATGTAGGCAAAAATACCATACACTTCACTTTTTTTCAACCAATTTAGGGATACCTAACGATTTATTAACTGGTCTTGAAAAAAGGAAAATTCGGAATAACATAGTGTGAACTAAGCTTTATAAACTTAAACATCAAAAAATAGTAAAGTACTGGCCATTTCTTTTTCACTAGTAAAATTGATATTGCTATGTTTCTTATTTAAATAATCCTAAAAAAATTAAAGAAGGTGATCAGACGATTTGAAAAGAACGAAAACGTCATCTACATATCTCCTATAATATACAGGTTCAAATTCAATAGGACGCTCTTCTAACCATATCTTTTCATAGTGACAGAGAAAAGCATTGGCCAAACTAGGACCAAACGGGGATCCCATGGCCACAACATCAACCTGTTGGTAAATATCATTATCAAATGTAAAATAAGACTGAGCAGTGGCTAGAATCAACATTTTTTTGAAATCATTACAACTTAAATTATTGACTCGCTCACACTCACTAAATACGTTTTTGACGCAAATGTCTATCGTTTCTTGGAGTGGAATTTGGTGAAAAGTGAGTGGTCCAAACTGGTCATTTAATGCTGAGAATTTTACGTAAATCATAAAGGGTTCCAAATTTAGTGCCAGTGGGTCTCAACTTATTATAATTATCATTAGTAATAACATTTTTATTCCGTAAATGTGATAAAACTTCTAATACCTTCTTTGTATGATTGATGACAAAATTCAGTTCTTTCTTTTTGTCAACATTGATTTTGCTAAACTTACAAGTATCCGACAAAAGAATATTAATTCGTTGAATATAAACTTTTCTATCTATTAAAACCACAGAATTACCTTTGTCAGACTTTTGTATGAAAGGTCGAGTAAAAAATTAAAGCAGATGAACTTGCTATGCTTCGTTTCGTTATACGATATATCACATATATCACAAATCGCTATGTTCAGATGACATATTCATATTTTAAACATCTCTATATAAATACTCAAAAGAAACTAAATAATCCGCATAATTAAGTTTATTGGGAGGAATTGCAAAAATTAAACCTTTAGATAGTAACTTTATTTCAGCATCGTCGTTCTAACGAACATACGACGAGTAATTGTGAATAACCTTGTCCGGATCGGGTGTCTAAGGAATCATTAGACAAACCCAGTTTAAACAGTTTTTCATGATGTAAATCATTATCAAGGATTTCGTTGTCATTTTGTGCCAGAAACAAACACTATTTACCAAGCAGCAAAATGTTTGCATGTGCGCTTGTCTAATTATAACAATTACGCATAATGTCACAATATAATAGTTGCCATGCGCAAACTACCGTGAGGGATTTGGACAACAGGGTCCGCGTCAGGATAGGGACGGATGTTCTCGGCATGATAAGGACACGCACCAACGTTTCCGTGAGATAGCTAAGACGACGCAGCTGCATCCCGCTGTTATCTTAAAGACACGTCCGCATGTAAGTATTATGAAAATGAGGTGCGGCCACGCCCCCTCGTTATCATAAGAGGAAGTACGGCCTCGTATTATCAAGTTTAGAAGCGGACATTGGTATTTCACAGAGTTTGCTTTGTAAATTTGCGTGCTAAATCAAAATAAACGCAGAACAAGAAGTGAAAACATGGCGGAAGCTCCTTTCGATTGTCAAAAATTCTGGGGTTTTTTTGACATTTTTGGTAAAGTATTTCCATAATCTAAGACCAAAATTCAAGTACATGGACATATGTCGCGTCAGCAATGTACATCATCATGACATCAGTCTAAGGTAATATAAGATAATAAAATCTGAGAAAGAATTAACTGCAATAAGGAACATTGGGAAAGTATTATAGATTCTAAGAGTTTTAAGGAATTCTAGGAAGTCCACCCTTAAAACATCTTTAACTTGTTCATACGAACCACTTGGAAAAGAGAGGGACGCGATTCAGATTCAGACAGTGTCAATGGATTGAAGTATATGATGGTGGGAAATTAAACTAATCCATTCAATTGATGTTTGTTTACACTTTGTGTATTTATTTATGTGAACACGCATTTTTTATAAGCACCAGAAAAATAGTTATGCAGTACGAGATTCAGTCTTTTGGAAAACCAATCTGACATGTGGATTATATATTTTTATCAGCAAGATATAAACGTAATACCGTAAATGTGATACTTATCTGTCAAATGGCTTTAAATAGGCTGATTGTATTGGTAAATGATTTTCCGTCGTATAAGGTCTCAGTGAAAAACGCGTGTAACACACCGAAACGCACATTTTCACGATTGGCTAACTTTTCACGTCGATTTTTAAAAAAGATTGGTCCGCGAATTAACAACATACTGATCATCGTGTCAATGTTGGAATGTTATTAGATGGAAATAGATGAAAATGGGAATAACTGTTTGGGAAATCTGATGACTAGATAGAAGAAGTTCGTAGTACTTATACTTTAAAGACAATGTGTTGTTATAAATATAGCCAAATCTGACATCATGATGATCTCAGCACATGAAGATGAAAATAACAACAGGTGAGAGACAAGGAAAGGAACTATTGTATTGTTTGATCTTCATAAAAGTAGCACGTGAATTATCGTTGGTCATAAATATAAGCTTCTATCTTTGTTGCTTTTAATGATGACTTTCATAGAAGTAACTGAAAGGTCTCCATTGGTAATGATGATGTCAGCACGGAGGTGGTACCTCCAGCGGTATTTATAACAACACATTGTCTTTAAAGGTTATGCTTGTTTATCATACATGTTACAGCGCAGAAAATTAAAGGAATTAAAAAGAAAAACTGATCTAAAAAAAACCTTTCAATATTTAATATTTCCAACAAAGGCAACAAATCTGATACATCCAACAAATAGCCCAAAAATGCACCCACTCGCGAAGTCAATGGAAATCATGGTTTGCATGTTATCCGGCATGCCTACAGAGGTATGAAGCTGAGTGAAAACTGAATTCTGCATGTCCACGATCACTTATATCTCACCTGACTCCCTACAAGACCTGGAAACTAGGATTCGTAGAATTTCAACACTACTTCAACTTCAGTCTCGTTGCGTTTTTTAATTCTTTCTTTCAATATTTAAACTCCCTGTGGGGTTCGTTTACTATTGATAATTTGGCAAACATGTTTTTATGTTTTCATCATATAGAGTTTTCTTTTGATTGGTTTGGAGAAAATGCTCTCCTTGTACCCCCAGTTTATTTAATCCCGAGATGTATCAAATATTTTTTAGCTTCATTAGCAAGTTCGACTGCGGTCTTGATAGTTCCCTATTGGCCATCTTCAAACTTTTGGCCATTTATTATTAATAAGAATCAAATTTTGCAAAATTTTATGAAAGATTACAAGTTTTTCAAATCGCGTAATACGCGAGGCGTTTGAATTAGGAACCGTTCGTGTCTACAAAAATAGCCCAGTTGCCGTATTAAGAAATTTGCGCCTAAGCATAAGCCCTGAAATTCAGCCTATAGGTTCGCAAATGCTTTGCATGCGTTGCGTTATGTTCCATCCAAAGCAAGCCTTTCATTGGTTGTTAAAGTATAAACTTTTTGTATAAATTGTGTATAAACTTTTTTTTATTGCAATTCTTTATGCCCAGCAGTTCTCAGCTGCCAGTACAATTTCTAAGGTGTTGTTACTTTTCCCTGCTACATTCTGTTTGCTACTAAGTATATATATAGCTGCAAGGAAAACTGTCTGATTTCTTGTTCTTTCACCCCTCCACCAGCGCCACTAATAATGGGAAAGGGTTTGAGTAAGGTAGAATTACATAGAATAAGCTTATCTGTAATTTTACTTTTGCTTCTCATAGCCACAGCACTAAAGATATATATTTTATTTTCATGTTTTCATCATATAGAGACCCCTTTCGAGAGAATAATAAATGCACCAACATGATGTTTTGATGGGCATGGATTTGATATGCTATGTTGAAACATTCAGTAATTATTGAGCAAAGAACACAAATATTAACACAATGTGACTTGGAAATAACTTGTGTCCTTTAAATGTTTTGATTGGTGGAGAACAACATTTTTTCATTACTAATTGTTTTTATACAAGGAGTCATTTAAGATGATGTTGATAATTCCTGCCAAAATTCCAAATAATGCCAATAAAATGAATCCCAATTTTTTTCAAAATTTACGAGTGATTTTCTGTACGCGTTTCTTCTTTTCACTGTATACAAAAACTTTAAAGATGATGGGATTGGTAGCATTTGTATCATAGTAAAAAATCATCAAATGTGCAAAATATATCGTGCATTTTCATCATTACGCGTTGTAGAAATTTGGAATTTCTTTGTTTGGTTGCATTATATTTTAATATAGTCTTCCGGTTGCGGCCCATTAAGGTCGTTAAGAATGCCGTGCGGGTCATAAAGGTGGTCCTGCGGGTAACCGAGGAGGCTGTGCGGGTTGCAAAAGAGGTCCTGTGGATAACCGAGGAGGCCGTGCTGGTTTTGTTAATTATAATCAGCTCAGTAAAAAATAAATTACAATGACACAGAAGGGTCAAACTGCGCGCACTTCGAGAAACACTGTGCGCTTCTCCTATAATTATTCTCCATGCTTTTCAGGGAACTTTACACTGCGTGCCTGCTACGATTCTGCGCGCTATTCATAGCCAGAAACAGTGCGCACTCTTCTCTACGACCAATTAATATTTCCCTACGACCACGACCAGAATTCGTGTATTTGTTACACAACCAATCATTGCACTTCGTGCCTGTCATCCCTGTCAATAAAACCATTGACTTTTCTGAAGTGGAGGAGTTTCAGGATCCTCAGTTTGCAATCCTGCAGAGTGATAATCCGGAATTTATAGAATTTGCGGAACTGTGCTGGACAAGTCTGGGACATTTTGTGAAGGCTTAGGAATGCATACCGTAATGCATCGAATAAACGCCCCTCTTCTTTTAAACGCCCCCTCGAATAAACGCCCCCTAAAAAACTGAAATTATTTAATAAACGCCCCCTTCTATTAAACGCCCACTCGAATGAACGCCCCTCCTAAAAGCGTTTATTTGAAATATTAATGATGAAAAGAGGCGTTTATTTGAGACAAGTTATGACGTATATTTCTTGATTTTTTAAATACAGGAAATTTTCTGTACAATCCTTTCTTTTTAAATTTTAAAGTTAATGTTGAAAAAGTTTTTTCCGCTTGAGGAGTTCCTTTTCAAGCACTTCTGCACAGGACTTTTGTTGAGTTTCGAAACTGAGTTTCGCAGGAACGACTAAACCAACTTCTCTGTGTCTTTTACCAGTGACAACAAATTTAATAAACGCCTCCCTCTTTTTAACGCCCCCCTCGAATAAACGTCCCCTCAAATTTTTCAAAAATTTAATAAACGCCCCGGGCGTTTATTCGATGCATTACGGTATTTGTTTATTAACTGCTATTTATGACTTTTTATAAATTAATTTTAATTTAATAAAAAATAGTTTTCAGAAAACCACTTGTGTCTTCATTGATGCTGTCCTTTTCGTATGAAAGTACATGCCTATGATCATTAATATAATCTTGAAGTTGTCATCGCCTTTTTTTCAGGCCTTTAAGTTATCTTATTGGCTTATTTCGCCTAATTTTTTGCCTGCGCATGTTACGCCGGCCTTTATTTCGCCAAGGCAAAAATCGCTGAATTTTTATCGTTGTTTTTTTTATCTTAATTATTGCCAGGTAACTAAATTAAAGTAAGAAAACTTTTTTTAATTTTCGATGCTGTTTTAATTTTCCATGTCCAATAACATTAGTTCCATTCATTCCCAACTTTGACTCAATTAATTGAAATGGTTATTTTACTTCTCGAAAATATCTTTCATACTAACGGATTGTAAATATTGATCCAAAAACATGTAAAAAAAAACGACAAGTGGTATACTGCTCGTCTCCAGGGTGTGAGGAAAGGGTTCAAATACCGAGTCTTGCCAGCGACTATAAGCGGGCTTTATGTGTAAGGGGGTTGTCTAGCTGAGCGGTTGAAGCAAACATGCGACTTGGGCTTAAAATGCTCTAGGGCCTCCTGCGCAAGACCTTCATTGATAACAGTTCTATCAAAACTGAAGAGGCTATCCTGGGTAAACATTCATAAAAGAAAGAAAGAAAGAATTTAGCTATAGTTTTTATTTAAGGCAAAAGCAGACACGATAACTCGAAAAAAATAATTGAAAACTTTATTTCCGAGTTAGTAACTCGAATCTTTTAAAACAATATAATATTCTCGAGTTAGTAACTCGACTTGATTTATTTGAAAAAGGAATTTCGAGTTAGTAACTCAAGTTGTAGAAGCGAGAAATATATTATCGAGTTAGTAACTCGAAGTGATATAGAAAATTTAAAATTTCAAGTTAATAACTCGAATTATGACGTCATAATCCATAACTTGACTTTATAACTCGATTTTGTAACTCGGGTTTTCCGGGCCTCGTCGAATATCTATTTATTATACATAAATGGATTATATATTATTATGTACCTTTTTAAGGAAAAAAACAAATTTTCGTGATATCTTCAAATCAAATAAAAGTGTAGGCCGCAACAGTATTTCAAACAGTATTTCTTATTTATTCTATTTTGTTTTCTAGATTTCTACATCTTTAATCGTAACATTATTTCAAGGTGATTTTCGCTCTAAACCTAGATCATCACAAAAAACGCAAATACTAAAGAAAAATGGATAAAAATCAGAGGCGCATCTAGAGGGTATGTCGAAATTTGTGGAGGAGAATGTTAGCTATTAAACCAAAAAAGAAAAACGTGCAAGTAATCCCATTGGTGATACAGACTAAAAACGAAAATTAGGTTTATGTGCTCCTCCACAATTTTTGACATACCTTAGATCCGCCGCTGAAAATTCGTTTAAAATCCGAGGTAGTGACGATTTAAAAGAAAATTGTGCTTCTTTGTTACAAGGTCATCTGTTTCTTTGTTAATGCAGTATTTTATTGATTTGATTCATCAGTACTGAGGCATCGGTACAGAAGCGTGTGTGGAGGACTTTACTTACTATGATCAGTAAACCGATACTACAATAACTACATTTGTGGCCAGTAAACTTTTTGTCAGAATTGGGTACCAAAAATGATTAATATTTTTTTATTTTGACATTATATTTCGCTATTATAAGCATCTTCAGGTCTAAACAGAGGCGTAGCTAGAGGTCAGTCAAAATTTGTGGAGGAGAGTTTAGTCATTTAAAGTAGAAAAGGAAAACGTGCAAGTAACCTAATCGACACTTAAGGCTGAAAAGAAATATCATAATGTTGGACTCCTCCACTTTTTTTGACTGACCCTGAATACGCCTATGCTAAAACAAATTAAAATATATAAAATAGTATAAACCATTCTACATATCCACACACTAACATACTACATATCCACACACTATACAAACGAAAGACTAAAATAAAAGGAAAATAAAAACGAGCGAATCCTATTTTCTGTGTGAGATCTACGGGTTCGGAAGAAAACAGCCAAAAATGGCAATGTTATTTTTGAGGAGAAAGAAGTATGCTCTGTTCTCAACAACTCCAAGGCACTCGATATAGGAATCTTCAGTGAACCTACTGATCTGGACACAATGATAAGAATGTATGACTGAAATTTCAAGGTACCTTCAAATTACATCACGTTTGCCTGTTCAAAGTTGAAAACGTTATTTTGAGCTTAAACTCGAAGAAAGCTACCAGTGTAGTTCTGTCCCAACAAATAGACTCAAATGGTTTTACCTATTTATAAAGGAAACGATCGGTCTATCAGTCTCCTTCCATTACTTTCAAAAGTCTACGAGAAAATTCTTTTTTCACGCATCAGCCAATTTAGTCAAAATTTGCAATTTTGGTTAACAGAACACATTATACAGCAGTAGGACCACCTTAGATCTAAGATGATCTTAACATGTTACTTTCTCGGTTCCATTTCAATCAGCTTATCGCAAACCCAACCAAATCCAGCTTATGTCCTTAGGTGTCCCAAATTCAGCTGAACTTTCTTTGACTGTCAATGGTGGTAATCTGTTTCCTACGGATAGTGTAAAACTTTTAGGTATTACGATTGACAACCACTTTGACTCCCATATACGTAATCTGTTTGCGTCAGATAAGACAATACCTTGACGCTTCTCATGTCATCTCTTGTCAAATGCATACGTTTCATCGACATTTTCGTACACACAGATATTATTGATGTTTTTCAGCAATATCGCCCATGATTTAGTAAGACGGACCCACAAACATTGCTTAAGAGCTATACAAGGCAAAGATTAAATAAAACTTACTTACGAAGAACTTCTTAGGCTGAATGGTGGTATTTCAATTCACATGTTGCAACTCTTCTCACTACTTACTGAGATTTATAAATGTCAACACAAACAAGCTGGAGAATTCATGTCTGATTTTTTTGTTCGTAAAAGTGCTTGTTACTCACAACTGTAACCTACTTATCTTACCTTCATGTAGAACGGACCTTAATGTAGAACGGACCTAAATGTAGAACGGAAGCGCCCGGCTATAACACGAGTCGGTTTAAAGGGTGCTTATGGAATCAACTCCCATCATATGTCAAAAAAGCTCCAACTCTTGATGCCTTCAAGATCGCTCTACTGACAGTAAATGCAATTGTCGAATCTGTCGACAAACCGTCTCCTTTTTAATTTTTAATTTTATGCATGGTTGGTTTTTATTAGTCATTTTATATATTATTGTTGTTATGACTCGAAATAAATTTTTACTTACTTGCTTACTTACTCACTTATTTACTTATTTACTAATTTCATAAAACTTCTCGCTAGCTTATATGAACATCTTATCTTAGTTATTCACAAAACTGTACATGCACAGGGAACAAAGAATTTGTTTGCTACAAAACAAGTTCGAGATAGAGAGTAGTAGTATTATTGAAGACATGAGGTGGAGGTTTGTTAGAGTTATCACGTACAGATTTCTGATATTTTTTAATGATCCGTGCGTGACAGAGTGAGAATTTTCTCGTGCAAAAAACATCGATCGCATGAAAAATATATGTAATGGATGCGTCAATTTATACAATTCTATAGCCTTCGGAAATCATAATTTGAGATTGATTGTAAGTATTTCTCTCTCCGTCATGGTTGTAACAAATTTGATCGGAGTTTTTCTTAGTTATATCAGAGGCGTAGCTAGAGCTCAGTCAAAATTTGTGGAGGAGAGTTAAGTCATTTAAAGTAGAAAAGGAAATCGTCCAAGTAACCTAATCGATACTTAAGACTGAAAAGAAATATCATAACGTTGGACTCCTCCACTATTTTTGACTGACCCTGAATATGCCTATGTATATCAATTAAAGTCTCTGCTCATAGTGCAGGAAAATTTGGCAATTAAACATTTTGTGTTTTCAATTTGAAGATGACAAGAAGGACATCAGATTTTTTACACAGAACAAGCCTAAAGATGGTTGTGTAATGGATGATAACAAGAGAAGGACTCACAACTAACTTCTACAGCCTTTGAACTCTATTGTTAAAATCTTTTATTTCGGCTTTCCTTTGATATAAAGCGTAACGCGTATTACACTGGATTTTTGGTTTACATGGGCGGGTTTATACGAATGTTTTATGTTTTACACATTGTGGAAAATCAAAGAAATTAGAAGAAATGTGAATTGCATATAAATCTGCGACTTTCATTTGTAGTTCAAAGCTACTACTTAATGTTTCCAAGATGTCTGATGCGGGAAGTCCACAGGAAGACGAATAACCTGTTCCTCAATTCTGAAAATTTCTAGGCTGAGGCTGCATGAGTTCCTCAGGAATCAGAATTGTAAATTTGGTAGCAAAATAACTGGAATATCTTGAAAAACATTTCTGGTTGGTTGTTGGAATCTCAGAAGCATCTATTCTTAACTGTGCTTCAGGAAGTTTAAAAACTACTTTTTTTAAAATTTCAATAAACCGAGACGCGCTTTATTTTAATAGATCAATGAAAGTTGTTAGCCCATCTCTTATTTTACGTCCAAGGTTGTATAGAATCAATCAAGGGAAAGCGCACATTGTCTCGAGTTAGTGTGGGGAAAGAACTCAATTATTTCCATGATGAAAACGTTACATTATTCCAAAAATATTACAGAAAGTGTTACTGTATGCGATTGAAAATATAGCATTTCTGCTGCTCCCAACTTTAATCTGTGGAGAAACAAAGTACGACAAAATAATAACATGTAAAATTGCTTAAAACATTGTGTATATAAATATATGGACCTACCTCTTTTTACGTCCATGGTAAGCTTCAATATGTTCTCCTTGTCTATATGATTTTAGTTTTTCCCAGTATGAATTTCCTATTTTTCATTTCATTAGATTAATTATCAGTAATATGAGAGGTTTCTACATCGTTACTGGATTTCTTTTGTTTTTATATGGTTTTGTAGCAGAATGTCCTGATAAGTGTGAGACATGCTTAATGTCGAAGATTCAATGTTTCAGAAAGAATATTAGGAATGAAGATTTGCTTTCACTTGCTAATGGTTTTGGGAATTTAACACCAGTTGCCAGGGAATTATACCTTAATAAAAATCTAATCAAAGACTTTCCCACAGAATTATTTAAAAATTTCACTTCATTAGTAGGCTTATACCTGAGTAATAATCTTTTGAAAGCCTTCCCACAAAATATCTCAAAGTATTTGCCAAAGTTGTCTTTAATGTTCATGAACAGAAATCAAATCACGGAACTTAAACAAAGTGATCTTGAAAGTTATGGAAACATCGAAGATTTGGATTTGCATGGTAACCTTTTGACAAGTGTTGGAGATAATGTATTCAAAAATACTCCTAAAGTTACCAGTTTATACTTAGAAGGAAACAACATTTCAACAGTATCCCATAAGGCATTTTCAAACCTCGTCAATCTACGTAAGCTCAGTTTAGAGAATAACAAAATAACAAACCTAGATGCTGACACTTTTGATGATTTGAGCAACCTTCAAGATATCTGGCTGAGCAATAATTCACTCACTAAACTTCATCCAAAACTCTTCAGGAATTTAAAAAAGGTACTCAAAATTTACAACGTTAATAATAGTATCTCATCAATAGAACCTGGAACATTCAATAATCTTCAACCAGATTTGATCAATCTATCAGGAAATCAAATTACATCTATTACAAAGGAAGCTTTTTATAACGCACGTATTAATGTTAACCTTGACCTCACCAATAATCCTCTAGCCTGTGAATGTCATATATATGAATTATACCAACAGCTTTCTAGGATACAACCTGGTGTAAAAATACTTGGAACTTGTCGATTTCCAAGTACTTTGAAAACAGAAGGGATTATGGATGTTGTTACCAACAATGCATTGAATTGTACTTCGTGTACTTATAATCCTTGTGTGAATAATGGTACTTGTAATGTACTTTCAAAGGGTAGCTACAATTGCTCATGTCCTTATGGTTTTAAAGGCAAACACTGTGAACAGGAAATCATGTGTGCTCGAAATCCATGTCAGAATAATGGAATATGTACCATCATTAATGGGACCGTCTTCTCTTGCAATTGCACTGATGGTTTTAAAGGGAAAATATGTGAAATCAAAGAAGTTTGTTACACAAATCCATGTCGTCATAATGGTACCTGCATAGAAGTTACGGAATCAGAATATCAATGTAATTGCACCAGTCAATACGAAGGCAGTCGTTGTGAGGAAAAAAAAGGTTCAGGTGGTGGTCTCGCTGTTGGTTACATCATTCTTTTTGTCATTGCAAGCTTTGTTATTCTTAGTATGATTATGTCAGGTAAGGGACAAATCGGTTGCAGTTTCCAAATAAGTGGATGATATTTAAGTGAATTAAGATATTTGGCTACACAGTTTCATTTTAATTGTACACCATTGCGCCAATTTATGTGTTCCCTGACAACATTTGGACATGTACTAAGACGTAAAGGTGAATGTGTTTGTATTTTGCACCAACTATTCAATGATGTAGTTTTAAATAAAACGAAAATCATCTTTACTGTAACTCTTCAAATAACCGAACGTTGGTTGTATAAAGAAACTGATTGAATATATGTTTTGGTATTAAATTCACGGAATTTTGAAAAGTAAGAAATATTTTTTATGAAAATGTGCTTTTCTTCCCTTCTAGCCACTATTGATTTATGTATTGACAGAAACAGTCCTAGTGTTAATCTGGTGACGATATATAATATATGATTCAAATTGAACCTGTGTAAAAGTATTGAGAACTTTTTCTATCTAGTCATCAGATTTCCTAAACAGTTATTCCCATTTTCATCTTTTTCCATCTAATAATATTCCAACATTGACACGATGGGCAGTATGTTGTTACTTAGCGGAGCAACACAGTTGCAATCTTTTTTTTAAAATCGACATGGTAGCCAAACGTGAAATGTGCGTCTTGATGTGTTACACGCGTTTTCACTGAGACTTTTGTGAGACGGAAAGTCTATTTGGAGCCATTTGACAGATAGGTATTACAAGTGGTTCTTACACACGTTTATATGTTGCTTATAAAAATTTAAAATCCTCATGCCAGATTGGTTTTCCAAAAGACTGAATCTTGTACTGCATAATTTCCAGCTGTAACGAACGATATATTTTGTGGATGGTGCATTAAAAAGCCTCCTGGTGTCATCTAAATTTTCATCAACGATAAGGTTTATTGTCAACTGCTGCACGTGAATTTACTTCTTTAATCTTATAAAACATTCTGATGTTACAACCAATACATCAACATAATAAGTTAGCGGGGAAATTTGCAATATAAACAAACTATAAGATATCATTCACATCATCAAGCTGTGTGTAAAAGATTGGATGAAAGAATGTATTGGTCTCGCTGGAAAAGAAAACGTGAAGTTGGTTTGGTTGTTAGATTAAAAATAACTAACATTACGAGCAGCAATCGTGGTGCTTCAATAACTTCACACAATAAACTTTTCCTGCGGAGTTGGGCGCCTATTCAAAATGTGGGTGCTAATAAGAACACAAGAACAAACATTTGTTTGTTAATGCGTATCCTATATATTTGTATAAAAAATCAATAACGCCCTATTTTATAAGCACCCAGTGGCTCAAATCCAATAAAAAGATAAGCATCACCTAAGTACCGCCCTTAGGCTCAAAAGTGTTGCTCATACTTTCTTCCGTTCAACATAAACCGAAATGTGTTCGAAACCTTAGCTATACCTTTTTATTCTTTTTCTCTGAATTTAAAATATAGGTAGGTGGTTTTGAGGTCACCGCTTTAGCACCAAGATAGCCCAATATGGCGAAAATATTAGCACCTAATGAGCCTGGTTCGATTTTTAAGGGTGCTTATAAAAAATGCGTGTGCACATAAATAAATACACAAAGTGTAAACAAACATCGATTGAATGGACAAGTTCAATTTGTGCACCGTCATATGCTTCAATCCGTTGACACTGTCTGAATCTGCGATATTTGGAACCATTTGAAAAATAGGTAGTACATGTTCATATCGTGCTTATAAAAATTTCTAATCATCATGTCAGATTGGTTTTCCAAAAGACTGAATATTGTATACTTCATAATTTCTAGCTGTAACGAACGATATATTTTTTGCATGGTGCATTAATCCATTTACTTTTGCATTTACACTGCCTGAATCTGCGAACAGCGATTTCTAGAATATAAGAAGAAAACGATTGATTTAGCTAGAATATAATTACCAATTCGGATGTTGACCTTCCATTTCCGATCATAACATGATTTTATGCGATATATTCATCTAGTGTAAATCCGGCTTTATCATAATCAATTATCCACTTACTCGTGAAAATTACAGTGTCCACGGATCACTCCTTTTAAATAGTATTCTGGAACATTCAGCCAATGTGTCCAGTAGATGGCAAATTATATCCCAAAGGCAATCTTCATATCTATTGTAGTGATGACGTCCCATTTTCCTCTTTTTATTTTAGTGTCTCCCATGTTTTAGTGTTCATTTTATGTCTCCCATGTTTTGTTCAAAATTTTTGTTACATTAAATATGGTAGCTAAAACTTCGTCATCCAAGTAAACAACACCTTCTTCTAAAAGGAACAACTTTACAGAAGTAGAAGATTTTTCAAAATATTGACGGCATATACAACCCACAAAGACGTGTTCCTTGTTTAGCTTCACAACCAAGTTTTGTTGCTTTTTATATGCTCTAATGGTAGAGGGCTTTCCTGTTTTAGCAAAGTTTTTTAAGTGAGATCATCTCATGATCTCTTCGTGTAAACTCTTGTGACTTATGTGAGGTTTATTATTTCCTCGAATGAACTTAAAACTTCAAGATCATATCACTTCAAATCATAAGTTAAATGGTTTCATAGATATAATTTCTCTGATAGGTGGGAATGAAATTTTACTCTATCAAAGTTTATAGAACTTCGAAGTAAAAACTCTTTTATGGGACATTTATCAAGCATGTATATGTTAGTATCAAATCAATGGTAATCTTCAACTGTTTAGTTTATCATGAAATCAGGCAACCCTTTATCCACAATGGCCTCACCATTATAGATTAGGTCATCAATAAGGACAACTAGATCCTCCATTTTATTCCAAAGTGAATTTATATTCAGAAATAAAAGGGAAATGTTTTGGGATGCTTACGTTAAGCCTGATTAACGGATATTCTTGGTTATATCGTATTCCACACTGTTTCAGAAATGTTTTTATGTTCAATTATTGTCCAAATGTCATTTGTGCGGCGAAAAAGGTTTAATTTTATATTTTCATGCTTCATGCAAATTTATGGATTTCAAGAGTATTTTCTAATTTCTTAACCTTTGGCTATTCTTTGGCTAATCTAATTTGCTTTTTATTATTTTGGGTACTGTATTTACTCGAAAGAGCGCCTCCCTCGAATTATCGCCCCTTTTTGACGTGAAATATTTAATGAGAACCTCGCTCGAATGAGTGCCCCTCTTTTCTCTCAAAAGGGGCGCTGATCTTTTGTAAATAATGGTGTTTTGCAACAAGGGTGTCCAGTATTTAAAATTTCTTTTTGATATAATGAATCCCTCCCTCGAAAGACTGCCTCCCGCGAACAAGCGTCCCCCTTCGAGAACCCAAAATTAAATGAGCACCCCGGGGGCTCACTACAGTAAATACGGTAGTTATTACCGATACGACCAAGCGGTCGGTGTTAATTGTTGTTGTTTACCCAATGTAAAACAATACAATGCCCAATACAAACATCGAACGACAGTCGTGTGTTATGTCCACGTAGTATTTTCCTTATCTCCTTCAAAACAATTCTACTTGGTAAAGTTTCACTTTTTATTATTCTGCTCCTAAGCAAACTAGCCTGCATTATCTCTACTAGGTTTGCGTCCATGACATTTTCGGTAGGGTAAAAACATGTTTTGCTTATTAAAAAGGAATTGTATCAAAAAATCCTACATAAGAAGGAAAATTTATGAGGTTCAATTGTGCTCATTTCCAGGCCCCCCCGAAGCATTTATTAGTAAGTTCCTTGAGCGTTGATCCATATTAAGTTGCACTTGTTGGATGTATGTGTTTTTGGTTTATGCGTACAAACGAAACAGAGAGCTAATTGCGACATAAAAACGTACACACAACCCAGAAAATGAAGTATGCTCTCTTTCTTGTAACGTTGTTTCATTTGGTACACTCATTATCAAGTTGTGTTTGCAAAAGCGATTCCGAAAACACGAAAATTGACTGTTCTAATCGACAAATTAATTCAACTAATCTTGAATCAATATTATCACAAGTAGCGGAGTCAGTTCAAGAGCTCGATCTGTCTGGAAATTCCATAAATGCTCTTGATACATTCTTGTTCAAGAATTTCAGTCAATTGCAAATTTTGGATATTTCTAAAAACCAACTGCTTTCATACCCAAAAGAATTATCGACTAATATCCCAACTCTACGATCCATAAATTTACGAAACAACATGATTACGGTACTTGGTAGCTTGAATGGTTCTGAAGGAGTTGCTAAGATTGATTTGGGAGGAAATAAAATTGCTAAAGTAGCTGATCTATTTTTTCAACCGGCAAATGTTACAAGCCTATATTTAGATCAAAATCAAATCACAAATCTAACAGAAGATCCATTTCGTTACGCCCCGGAATTGGAATATATATATTTGCAGGAAAATGAAATAGACGTATTGTGGAGTTCTACATTTTCAGGCGTAAAAAATCTGAAAGCGGTTGACTTGGGCAGAAATGCGCTATTCAATGTGAGCGCAAGCTTATTCAGGAGACTGGGTGCGCTGGAAAGTGTTAATTTATCTTACAACACAATTTCAGAGATAGGAAGGAATGCATTTAAAGGTTGCAATATTATCAACTTAGATTTATCATACAATAAGCTTACGACCATTGGGAAAGGATTGAGGAAAGCCAATGTTAGCGGAAAATTAGATCTTTCCGGTAACGCTATCAGGTGTAATTGCCGACTCTTTGCTTTTTTGCAGAATTGGATAACAGCTAGCAATGGAACTCTCGAGATAATAGGTAATTGTATCAATAATGATCAGCTTACAATTGATAGTTTCGCACGTTCACCAAATTGCAGTCAATGTTCGAGTAGCCCCTGTGCCAACAATGCAACATGCCAACAGGTTTCTGGTGGTTATAACTGCATATGTAGAAATGGCTTTAAAGGGAAAAGATGTCAAAAACCAATCAATTCGAGTGGTACGTATGTATGTTCTTCCAATCCATGCGAAAACAATGGTACTTGTGTCCAACTCAAGAAAGGGAAATACCAATGCAACTGCACAAACGGATACAGAGGAGATAACTGTAGCATAAAAGAAGAAGAAGAAGAAGAAGAAGATGGAGGTGGTTTTGCTTGGGGCTGGGTTTTTTTCATCGTTTTGTGTATTCTAGCTCTTATCATGGTGATCATAATGATTTTACTTTGCCGAAGGAAAACTGTGGTCTATAATAGTTTGGAAGGTGAGAGACAGCCCCTTAATACTTACAGAGTATAAAAGGGACGATTGGACAATTTTTATGGATCTTTACAACAGGATAGGATATTCTGGTTTTACAGATGTTTGTTAAGATTAAGTTGTATTTTTATTGTTATTATTCCGTTTTATTTCTTTGTAAGAAAAATAAGAAAAGGCTTTGTAACATCCGCGTTGTGGTTGAATGAAAACATCTTTTCAAAATGGATTGCCAGAAGGAAGTTGAACATGGAATATTGTAACGAGTCTAAGCAGTTATTATCAAAAACCTAATATTGTAGCTATTCTTAACATTTCAAATGTTTTACTTCTAAAGTCAGTTGAAGTAGATTTAAAGTAGATTTTCGTATGCATTTTCTCGGAAAGGGTGCCCCGTATTTACCGGGATAGGAACTCACTAAACATTTTGAAATATATATATGTATTTAAAAATATTTCGTGAAGTAGAAACATATTGAAACAAATTTTCTCTTACTTGCCCGAAGGCCAGTATGTAGTCGCTAGAATGTTACTAGAAATAGTCCCCAAACCCCCAGTGATTTTGAACCTCTTAAGTTGTGCTTCGCCGAGATTCTTGATCGTCATGCACCGTACAAAACTAAGATCTTAAGAGGTAATCACCAACGGCATGTTGACCGGAATCTCTACAAGGCCATGATGACACGCCCCCGACTGAAGCGCAAATATAACAACACTGGGAACTTAGATGATCTAGCGTTGTATAAAAAGCAGAGGAATTACGTCGTTAACTTAAATAGAGCAAGGAAAAAGGATTTTTTCGAAAGTATATGTTTGGATGGAAGGAATAGCACTAAATCGTTTTGGTCAACTTGTAAACCTTTCTTTTCGGACATACCAAATACCACCGGGTCAATAGGCGCAATTTTTCACAACGATAATGACAAAATTCTAACTAACGAATATGAAGTAGCTAAATAATTTAACGAATATTTTGTCAACATTGCGAGCACTCTTCCGATAGCCATAAACACCAATCTCTCGTATGACGTTGACGGAATAATCGATAACATTAGAGGCGTAGCTAGAGGTCAGTAAAAATTTGTGGGGGAGAGTTTAGTCATTTAAAGTAGAAAAGGAAAGCGTGCAAGTAACCTAATTGACACAAGACTGAAAAGAAATATCATAACGTTGGACTCCTCCACTTTTTTTTTTTACTGACCCTGAATACGCTTATGAAGTTTAAGTGTAGTTAACATCAAACATCTGTTTGATATGGTGAATTTTCTTTTACACATGTTGAGGCCTGGGAGATATATCAAACAATTGTTAGCATGAACTCCAAATAGGCCACTAGTGGTCCAATTCAAACCAAAGCGTTACAGTCGGTTGCTCGTGAAGTTTGTGTTCCCTTACCTCATTGCATAAACTATTCAATTGATGTTGATATATTTCTCAGTAAACTGAAGCTTGCTAATGTTAAGCTTTCTAGTATATTCTGTGGTTTTCGATCAAAGCATGGCACACACCACGCTTTGTTCAAGTTGTTGCAAAAGTGGGAAAAACTCTCAACTTCTCTGGGAAAGTGTTGATTGATCTTTCTAAAGCTTTTGATACACTTCCTGGCTCCTAATGGTTTCTCTAAAAAATCATTAAAGCTTATTAGCAGCTATCTGAGTAGTCGTTTTCAAAGGGTCAAACTCTCTTCAACTGTAAGCAAGTGACTGAATGTGATTCTTGGGGTTCCCCAAGGCTCAATTCTGGGCCCGCTCCTGCTCAACATTTTTACAAACAAGCTAGTATTTTTCATTGAGAAAACTGAATTGTGTAACTTTGCGGATGACAACACCCTTTACAGCTGTTCACAATCATTAGATCAGGTAATTTCATTTCTCCAATATGATATAAATGTTGCACTCTGTTGGTTTCGTAGCAACCAACTTGCTGCTAACCCGGATAAATTTCAGGTATTGTTTTTTTTCGGCGTGTCTGACCAGACAAGTTGTGAACTTAAAATTGCAGGCAAACTCCTGAAACCGAGCGATGGGGTGAAGCTGCTTGGGATCCGGATTGACAACATGTTAAACTTCGATCAACATATCAGCAATATTTCCACTGCTGCTAACGGAAAGATAAGTTGTCTTTACCGTGTTAGGAGTTAAGCGCGAATACTGAGTAACTCTCGCATCTTATCTCACTTTCCTTATTGCTCTCTAACTTGGTTGTTTTGCAGCAAACCAGCGAAACATCTCATAAACCGTACTCACAAGCGTTATAAATGGCTATTCAGAGATGACATTAAATGAGATGCTAAATAAATATGGTGGATAGACTATCCACATGTCAGACTTAACGCACAAATTATGAGCGGCTTTTTCAAATTGAAAAGCCTCTCATATTCCCTTCGCACATGTAACCTTGTTTCTATTCCACCTACAAAGTCCGTCACATACGGAACAAATTCGCTCCATTTCCGAAGCTGTTCCATTTGGAATAGGATGCCTGACAGTGTCAAAAATACTTCAAACGTCATCACATTTAAGTGCTTGCTAGCAACGGTTGATCTTGTTTGTGGCTGTCGACTCGATTTTTAGATTTTAATTTTATAACGGTATAGTTGGTTTGAATTAGTTTTTACTACTGTTGTTCCAACTTTAAACAAATTGAAATAGTTTCTTTACGCGTCGATCGAGCACATTGATCGGTGCCTTTGAGATGGCGTATTACCGAATCGTTAATTTCGTGTCAGAAGGCGTGGACGTGCTTCGAAAACCGAAAAACATTTGGAAATTCTGTGATTTTTTTAAAAACTTATTTTCCTCAAAAGTTGCATTTCTGAGTTGCTGGCGAAGATATCTCAAGAAATATTAAAGCAATTGAGTTCCTATGTTTAAGTGTTGTTATTAACACTTGCCTCCATGTTCTGAAGCAGCGATTTATTTAGACTTGATTATCCAGCTACAAGATGGTTCATCAAATCTGTCCAAACTAATTTCAACCAATTCAAGTTGAAATGGTCAGAATCTTCTTAAAATGGAATTTTGTGCAAATTTTTTAGGTTTATGGCATTACCCGATCTCTTATGCTCCATTTCTTACTAAAACAGCGCCCTCCAAGCTACGTCTCTCTTCTAGAACAGAGCCAGCATGAGTACAACGTTTTGGCGAAATTTTCATAATTTTGAGTTCATTAAGAGACCTTTTTATAAATAAATTGTGCAATAAAAAATTTTGCGTTTCAATAAAAATATTTAATCCAATAGGATTTTCAACATAAAGTTCGCAGTATGTCTTGAAATGTAACAGGTGTTTGGTTGGTTGTTTTATCTAAATAGTGAATTTATCATCAGCAATTCGCTGTGATCGTTGTCATTTTCTACGAAATTAAATTTTAAAAACTAATTCACCTACATAAATTCAGCAAAAATAATTTTTTTTCTATGGATGTGAAAAAGTTGAAGCTAAAACCAAGGATTTTGAGGAGCTTGAATGAGAAATTTACCTGCCCCATCTCATGTCTTGCAAAATTGAATTGTGGTCACTGTAATGGCTAATAAATACTAATACTATAAGAAATATCGTTTTCAACGTTTTGTATATATACATGTTTCATTAGTTTATGTATTATATAGGATACCATCTTGATAAACTGTAATGTGGTTGATTGACACAAATGAATCAATAATGATCGTCATTGTGCCTCCTTTCTTGTTTTTGCCTCACTTACAACTGCATAACCTGGACTCTTATCTGCCCCAGAACTTCAAGCTTCAGGCTTGAAAACTACATTTTAAAAATGAAAACTACTCTACAAACTATAACTGCATTTTAGTCAACCTGATAAAAACACCATCGTTCTCTCTCCCTCTACAACAAGATATTTGGAGGACTTTTATCTAGAATACTTTTGCAGTTATCTGCATATATTTGTATTGTGAAAGAACTAAAAATTATTGTTCAGTAGTCTAATTTGTTTTTCTTCAATCTCCCCCCTTCACACTTGTTTTTTTTATCGCAATTTTCGACTGGTTTAGTTCTGCATGAATCAAGATTAGCTTCAAAATAACTGATTAACTAAGTAATATCTTCAAAGTGCCTTCGATTTAATTGCTAGTTCGTAGATTCACACTTCTCAAAATATATATATGTCAATATTGCGAAAAAATATTCCGCGAAATTCACAGTTTTTTTTACCTTCCAACTGCGAAAATTTCCGACCTTAAGGTATTTCGATTTTCATCAATTTTGACGCATTCTTAATTTTCGCTGGCGGACTGGGTGATTCACGCACCCACTCCGCAACCCCATATATATTGATTTAAAACCTGTTACGGTAACCCCTATTGTAACTTTACTTTCTCCAAAAAAAATTTCCATAAATATGTAGTAATTATAATACGTGTCTGGAAGATTGCCCCCAGAGAACTGCAACTTTTATGAAACAAAGTTTGGTTATCATACATGCTTGTATTTAGTGTGTTAGATGTCTTTTTTTCTTCGTTGTTGATTTTTCAAGGTAGAAGATCTTTGGCTTGAAAGTGCGAATGAAGGCCCAATGTTGGCAAAAGAGAAAATACCTTGCAAGATGCAGGGTGATAAGCGACAGGATTCGAACCTGTGATCTCTTCAGAAACTTCTTTAGTCTACTGTTGTATGCTGGGAAAAATAATCTTCATATTCTCACTATATATAATTTACTGAGAATTCTATATTTTCTTTAAAGAACATTTATTGGCGAAATTCCATTGCTTTTCGCCTGTTTTGGGCAGACACAGGGGCAACAAAAGGTAGAGGGTATATTTCATTTTATGTGAAAAATACAGAAATTGGCCTGTCTTAATTAATTGATTTCATAAAAGTGTACATATTAACTTAAATTTTTAGACTAAGTTTACGGACTTATATTGAAAATATGGACAGCTGAATTTGACAGCTAAACTTTTTGTGCCTAAGTTATATTTTCAATGTGCAAATTAGAAGAAAAAATTGAATTGATATGGCTGTTTTAGAGAAATTGGCCTGATTTTATGAAAAAGTGACCTCTGATTCAACAACAGAGGAAACCTTCGTAGCCATTGCTCCTACTTCCCCACTTTCTGTAAACAGTGAATATGTAAGAAGCGTTTAAATAGCTTGCCGCACTTCAAGGTTTCACAGGGACTTCATCCTCAGCAGTGCCTTCTTCTTCATCATCTTCTTCCACTTCCGTCGTATTACTTCGGATTTCTTCAAGTATTTCTGCATCGGTTGGCGCTTGGGCTGTTACTGCAACGTCATCATCAACTAATAAAAGATTTTCGGTATTGTAGGCTTCGGGCACAGCATTCTCATCACGTTGTTTAAGTTGATCCAGCGCTTCATTTAGGTTAGCGAACGGGTCATCATCCTCAGAAATAGCGGTTTCTGAGAACCCTCCTTTCTTGAAACAGTTAACAATTGTAGTTGAAGTGACGTCACCCCAAGAAAGCTGAAAATTTCATACTTTTCAACAATCGTACGCGATTGTATTTTACGTTTCTCTCCGCTGCGTGACGCCATGTTGAAATTGAGGAATGAACGCTCTCAGGAAATCGTGTGATTTTAATGAAATTTGCAAGAATTCGATTTCCAATTCGAATCATTGGACATACGGTTTTCAAAAAGTCCGAGTTACATTAGGTTTTTTCGCTAAAGGGACCGAGAAAAATGGTACGACTTAGCGAATGTCCGAGTTATCCGGGGTACGACTTAAGCGGAGTATTTTGGCTTGATTAGGGTCGTCAAATCCAAGGGGGACAGGAAATCCGTACGACTAAGCGAATGTCCGAGTTACCCAGGGTACGACTAAACGGGATTCTACTGTATATATTTTTAACTGTGTTTAAAAAGGAGTCTTCTAAATGGCGTGCCCACGTGCCTTACGTATGCTCTACCTACGTACACGTTTTAAGTCGATATGACTAATATAGCTTGGTGTGTTCATTTATGTCAGAAGTTATTAATAAAAAAAAATTTATCATTACTGGCTTAACTCCGCTGATTTTGTCTCCCCTCTCCAGTTGAGACAGGCGAGCTATGTTATTATGAAGTTGGGATAAAATAAATGGTACAAGGAGAATTGCGATGACTCTGCATAATGATAAAACAGAAATGGTAAAACTGAATAATGATGACTCTGCATAATGATAAAATCGAATAATGGTAAAACTGAATAATGATGAAACTGCGAAAACTTTCTAAACGAAATAACCGCATTTCCAAACCGCATTTCCGAACTCTATTTTCAAACCGGATAGCTACCTAATGAAAGAAATTTTGGCAGAAAGAGAATTTGGCGGAAAGAGAATTTGGCGGAAAGAGAATTTGGCGGAATTTAATTTGACTGATGACAAAGATCCTTAATTATGGCAGGAATTTGATTTGGCGGATAACCAAAGAAGTTATCTATGCCGAAGATTTTTTTGACAAAAAAAACATGGAAGTGTTGCTTTTTCTTTGTAAGTCATGTAACAAGAATAATCTTTCACAATGGTAATAGTGAAGATACGCAAAACATGTTTGCAGGAATTTCATTTTTGTCTAATCCGCCAAACATTTCTTCCCTTCAGGTAAATAACAAAAACACATAACTGTGACTGCATAAGCAAATACGGAAACCACATAATGATGGAACCAAAATCGAATATCACAACCACAAAAGTCAGCTCGTTCAATAAATATTGCATAATATCGTAATATTGTTTGATTCATGATGATAATGAGTTTGTGATGATGATATATAATTCAAGCACGTTAACAAAATATAACCGATTATAATCGAAATAGTCGATTTTAATTAGCCTTTTTTAGTCTAACCGATCCCATCGAGACGGTTATTTTAATCTGTTTGTTATAAAATCTTAATTGTAAACCTTTGATTGACTTTAAATAAGGAGAAATATCAAGAACATCAAAATGTTTCGATCAGTGAGCGTTCTGGTCTTTTTCATCTTTGTTGAGCATGTTGAAAGTCTTCGATTTGCGAACCATTATGCTGATCATATGGTCTTGCAAAGGGAACCTTATGCGGCGGTTTTATGGGGATTTGGTGAAGCAGGAACTGGCGTTACTATTTCTGTTATTGATATGACAAGTGAACATCGAACTTCTTACGCCAGTCAAGTTATAGTAGGTAAGTAACTTAATACAAGTATAGAGTAGCAAAGTATGACTTACAGCGGCTTCCCATTGGTTCATTGTTAGATAATAGGGAGCTTTACACAACTTCAACGGCAACGAGCACATGGACGTGAGAGTAAGCTACGAATATTTAAAAATGAATGAATGACAAAATTTACTATGGAAGTTTAAACAACTTCTCTGTATCAACAAAACTTTTGATCAAGAGAAGGTCATCGTTGTCGTCTTATTTGTGGAATGATTGATCTTTAGATTCCCGTGGTTTGAGCTTATGGAGAGTAGTATTAAGCCCATATAAAGCTGGTGGACCGTATAAAATAACACTACAAGGTAAAAATGGTCCCAAAACATTTTCGTCTTCATTGACAGATGTGTTATTTGGCGATGTCTGGCTATGTGGCGGTCAAAGTAACATGAGATTTACTACACTCATGGTTTGTTGAAAATTTATAATTATTTTTTTCCTGAGGTTCTTTTAGAAACATTTTTTTTCTTCCAGATGCCATATTGTTATTAGCGAATAGATTGTGACAAGACATGACTAAAGAAACTGTTTTCAGCATCTCATGCAAATAAAAGAGTTCCAAATCTGAATTTCCAGATTTGAACATTTTCGTCAAATTGCCTATAAGTGAATCTCTCCGAGATCCTATGTCAAATCATGGAAAAAATTGTCCACGACAAGCGTTCAAAGTATCAGATCAATAGAACTTTCCCGAGTTTAAACACCGTGTTATGGCCTAGACAACAAGTATGGTCTCGTTTTTAAGGTCTTATTTGCTTTTTAAATACTCTACTGGGGAATTGGAAGTGACTATTGCTTGGTAATAACGATATGGAATTAGCAAAACAATAAAATGCATAGAGACGAAACTTGATAACTAAGCATTAACACGGTGTTTAAGGATACATCTTTCCCGAATTTCTGTTTCCATAGATCATTATATACTTTAATGTCAGAAATTTTCGCGGGAAGAAATTTAGCAGATTTTGCGAGAATTAAATTTTCGCGAATTGACCGAAGTGAAAGATTTCGCGAGAATTTATTTCCGCGAATGAGCAAAAATCAAAAGCATTTTCAAGAATTTAATTTCGCGAATGATGAAAAATGAAGCATTTTTTGTGCATTCATTTTGGAAAATTGTCACATTAATTTTTTTATTTTTTGGAATCGACCAGTATAAGACGAAAGATAGTTTCTGTTCAACATATTCTTAACTAATTTGTAACTATTACTTCTTACTAAAGATATCAAAAATATTTCCATCACTTTCTGGAAAATTAACATCATCTTTTTTCGCAAAAACTTATTTTCGCGAATCACCGACAAAAGACTTTTTCGCGGGAATTTAGTTTCGCGAATCTGATGTCCATTCGCGAAAAAGTATTGAAAGACTAAGTTTCAAAAAATTTAACTTCTCACAGTTGTTCCATTTTTGAGTACTGTCCGAAAAAGCCTACGCAATCTCCTCAAAGAGGGAAAGGGCAAAGGACGCCGATCAACGAATGATATATTGATATATATATATATTGTTTTCAGTCTTTTACCGGAAAGGAAGAAGTTAATCACGCATCTAACTACAGAAACGTCAGATTGTTTACTCTTGGGTTGAGCCACTCAAATGTTCCTGTACCTGAATTATCAGAGGACAACATAGAACAACAATGGAGTGTTGCAACAAATAGTATGTACTTATCCGGTTAATGAACGGTTCGAAAATACAACAGCATATTACATGCTTCTATATTGATGTATTTAATTAACATTTAGATTCTGTAGGTGGTCCTGCAACACAATATTTTTCAGCAGTATGTTGGATGTTTGGCAGGCGTTTATATGATAATCTTCAAGTACCTATTGGATTAATAAATACAGCGTATGGTGGCACACGTGTAGAAGCATGGTCATCACCAGAGAGACTATCATATTGCAATATTGCCAGGTTTGTATTTTTATTTTGTAAGCAAACATCCTCAATAATTTACATGTTAAATGAACACTCTCGCAAAATGATTGAATTCAGTTTCTGAAATCATCAAACAGGGTGAGAGGATGGCATGTTTACTGCCACTATATGTCGCAATCAGCACTATATGTCGCAAACTCAACACTATATGTCGCAATCAACACTATATATCACAAACCTAATACTATATGTGACAACACTATATGCCACACAAAATTGGAGAATTGACACTATATGCCACAAAATGAAATCTTTAAAATAAAACGGCCTAAACGGGTTGTTAACACAGCAGCAAGAAGATTTGTCAAATTTGAAAGACTTGTAATACAGGCCCTCAAGCTCATAACAGAGTCATCAATTTTAATCAAAATATATTGACAAAATTGTTAAATATTTGAAGTTCAGCATAATCATTAAATTGATGTTCGAAAAGGTTTTATCATTTCCCTAATTAGTCCAAATGCCCAAAAATGTGGTCAACAAAAAATGAGGTGTCCCTCAGAGTTCTTTTCCATTCAGATTCTCATATTTTCGTATTTGCAATTTTTGAATGAAAGAGCAACCTCCTTCTCACATTAAATGTGAATAGTATGTTAAAAGAGGATTTCTTTTCGAAAGAAAATACAGAGAATAAACAGGAGATTTTGCTCAAAAAAGTGTTCAAAAACAAAAAAATGTTTTACTTTTAAAGTTATAAGTGAATAAAAATTATTTCTTGCCTTTTCGAGATAAACCTGATCATCCACACATGTTTCATTACCTTTAAAGAGGTTATATCCCTGACTTTTTAGATACGAAGGACAATCTGAAATAGTCCACGATCCACAGAATCAACTCTCAGCATTGTATAACTCAATGATTTACCCACTATTAAATGTAACCATATATGGAACAGTATGGTATCAAGGTGAACACAATGCCATTAAAGAAGACGATCCATATAACTGTACATTCCCAGCTTTGATAAATGGTTGGAGAAAAGAATGGTACGAAGCAACGCATAGAAATACAAATCCCGAATTTCCTTTTGGATTTGTTCAGGTAGAAAGGTTTTCTGTTACTGTCAAAAATTTTCCAAACACAATTTCTGGACAGCTATTTTGTAACGTCATCTACGCTGATTATAACAGAAAAATGTGTTTGAAACACCAGATCCGCAGTCACATCATAATTCGTTTAGCAAATAAATGATAAATTCTTACAAGGAATAAAATAGTCGAATCAAAGATGATAATTTAAATTTGACAAGATAATAAATTAAAAAGCAAGAAATACTTTTACAACCAGCTTTGTTTTCATATTATTTTTCTTCTTCTTCTTTTTTGTTACTGTCGGGTTTTGAATTTTCGAGTGTTTTGTAACATGATTCTTATTTCGCGAAATGCCAAAAATAAAAACGAGAACTATTACGTTTTGCCTGTATATAACGCCAAATAAGTTACACGTTTATTTATTTTTTTATTTATTTATAGTCGATAAAATGTACAAATTTACTTTAAATTAAAAACGAACCATTTCCCTGCCAGAAAAGATTAATCAACTTGGCCTGATGGCTTGAAACCGACTTCAAATTTACATAGTAAATAAAAAACCTAATTTATATCACATTAACTTGGTATATACGTAGCACAGATACGACATTTGCATTGCAGACTATCTAACTGCCGGATCTTATTGCAGAAAAAAGACGTTCCACTTTTCACTGCCACTGGAAGGACCTCCAATAACTGTGCACCAATATGAGAAACAGATTGTAAACCAAATCTTGTCGATCTAATTTTGTTTCTCACCATGGTGCAACCGTTTCGCAAATTGTACTCTTTGAACGAAAAAATACTTTGCATATAGTAAGGGTTTAAGCCAATTTTAGTCTTAAATACCTCTCTCAGCAATATCTCACAATACTGACGGTGCATAGTCTTACTGACTGACTTCTCCTGCGCATAATCAGAACACAATGCAAGGGCTTTGCTGTCCACTCGTTCCATTTTATTGAGAGATGACCAACTAGCAAAGGACAATCTTAATGTAAACGTGGTCTAAATCATTAAGTTATAAAATCAGTAAAACAATCTCTTAAGGTACTTTTCACACTTTACGATACCTTGTTAACTTATTTCCAGTTAAATTTTAATTTCCTGTATGATTACCAAACACAAGGCCAGTTTTGTTACATGCACAGGTTATTACATATGATTAGCTGGTATAAGCAGAAATCCTTTTGCCAATGAGTGCATCTAGTTTTTCTTATTTCTCTCATAGAAATCATTTTTACGTAAAGATAGACGTTTATTTAATTTTGAATTCTAAGTGATTTGCGCCCGCTGAAGGGTGGAAGTCTTAGGTTTACCTTCGTAAGGAATTTATTTTCGATGAACGATGTTTGAGGGTATAGCCTTCAGGTAACGAAGTTTAATAGAATATACTGACGGCAGTTTTAAATTTCGATCGAAATTTCGAAATTTCGATTTCGAGTGCTTCAATTTTGATGAAATTTGCATGTAGAACAATTCAACTAGTGCTAGTTTCAAATTTGTGAATCTTTTTTTTTGGGCTAAAAAAGGTCAATTCGGGCAAAATGTAATTATAGGGTTGTGCAATGTAATGTAATATAATCTTCTTATACTAATACTAAATCTTGCTTTTTTCTTACCTAACTTTGAAAGAAAGAACTTTAGGAAAAATATCTCGGGAAGTTCGTCAATGGATGTTTATGTTTATGTAAAAACAATTTATGGAGAAAAACTGTAAAATGTTTTTACACGCTACACTATAATGTAATATAATAAGCTCACTAGCAGAAAGTCTTTCCCGTCCGTGTTCTAATTCTCTCTAAAAGAGAGAAACAATCGCCAATCACCCTTATTGGAAATTTGGCGAATTAAGCAAAAATTTGCGTAAAGTTTACAAGAAGTATTTCGTCCTCTCATACGATATACATTTCACATTTTAGGGTAAAGGCTTCTTGTGTTACTTTTCAATAAACTTTTTGACCTGATGGTGGTCATAATCATAGTTTGTTATTATTGATTACTCAGCAACTTTAGCACTATTTTAAAATAAATGTTTTTTTCGTGAACTTTCTCCCCGCCACGGGACTTTAATATTTCTTTTGTTTCAACAATTTAGATAAAAAAATTAGATATAAGAATTTTTTATTTTTTTTTATTCATTGTTCTTTTGGGCAAAATCTTAAGTTTGTATTTTCATTTTGCCGCTAATTTAACGGTCGTTAAGGCTGGTTTAACGGTCGTTAAGGCTGTTTTTTTAGTTTATACCTTTGTATCCAACATTTTATTTTCAAATTTCAGCTTGCTTCGTTAGCGTTTAAAGATGAAAGTATGCGTCCATATTTTCCTTCCATCAGATGGAAACAAACAGCTGATTATGGATATGTACCAAATCCTAAACAGACAAACACATTTATGGCTGTGGCTATGGACCTGCCAGATGATGAATCACCGTACAACAGCATTCATCCGCGTGATAAAGCTGACGTCGCAGACAGACTTCTTTTGGGTGCGCTTAATGTAGCCTACCATAACAAGGATGTGCATTGGAAAGGTCCAATTGCTGAAGAAGTTCGCGTAAATGAATTTGCTGAGTTCACACGTGTAACTGTTACATATAAATCTTCTTCGCTTACACAAAACGGCATAAAAGTTCGTTCACTCATCGGATTTCAGGTAAAAAATTATTTAATGCATTTGGTAGGTATATATTTAATCAAGTTATTTTTATTATTACTGATGTGAGATTTGAATGTTTAATTTCTTCCTTTACCAAAATAGGTTGAGTTTGATTCCACTGGTAATTGGTTATCCGTAGATGTAAATGCATTTGGGTTTGATTTTATCGAATTACTGATCGTAAAAGAAAGCCAAAACGTAGTTACAGGAGTACGCTATGCTTGGAGTTCAGAACCTTGTGATTTTAAGAAATGCTCTGTTTATGATGCCAACACAGGGCTTCCAAGTCCACCTTTTATCAAAGTTGCACCATTTGTGTTTACTCAAGAAGAAGAAGAAAAAGATGGAGGTGGTTTTGCTTGGAGTTGGGTTTTTTTCATCGTTTTGTGTACTCTAGCTCTTATCATGATGGCCATCATAATAATTTTACTTTCCCGAAGGAAAAGTGTGGTCTATAATAGTTTGGAAGGTGAGAAACAGCCCCTTATAAGTAATACTTACGGAGCCTAAGTGGGATTTTTATGGATCTTTACAACAGGATGGGATATTCCGGTAAAAGAATGTTTGTTATTTAATGTTCTTATTCTGTAAGAAAAGTAAGAAAACATCCGAAAACATCCGAAAACATCCGAAAAAATCCGAAAACATCCGAAAAAATCCGAAAACATCCGCGTTGTGATGGAATGAAAACATTTTTTCAACATGGATTGCCAGAAGGAAGTTGAAGATGGAATATTGTATTTATTATTGAAAATCTATATATCTTATTTATTTTTAAAAATCTTTACAATCTAGAGTTATACAGTGCTATTTATTTGTCCTGAAAAACATTTTCTCCAGTAGACTTTGGAGAAAATCAAGTACGTCTGACGGATAAGCTTGACGGACAAGCTGTATCCGCGCCTGGCGGCTTAATTTTCTCAAAAGTTGCATATCTGAATTGTTGGCGAAGATATCTCAAGCAATAGAAAAGCAATTGAGTTTCTATTTTTAAGAGTTGTTATTAGCACTTGCTCCCATGTTCTGAAGCAGCGATTTGTTTAGACTCGATTATCCAGCTACAGGATGGGTCATCAAATCTGTCCAAAATTGACTAATTTCAACAAATTCAAGTTGAAATGGTCAGAATTCTCTAAAAATATAATCTTGTGCACGTTTTTGAGGTTTACGACATCACCCAGCCTCTTATGCTCGTTTCCTACTAAAACAGTGACTTTCAAGCAACATCTCTCTTCTAAAACAGAGCCAGCGCGAGTACGACTTTTTGATGAAATTGATTATTCATGAGATTTCGAAAACATTTTTTAAAAACCTACGGTAACGGTAGGATACGGTAATCCTTAAAGATAATGAACTGTTATAAAAGTCATGAGAAAATCAGTCAGCAATGGCCAATCATTTGTTTACCTCGTTTGTTTGCCATTTTGATATAAGTCAGCTGCTCCTTCCAGACCCATTTCTAATTGTTGAAAAGAACACTGCAACCCTCAGTTCTATTTATTTATTTTTTATTTCTCAAAATAAAAGTAAAACTAACCCAACACAATCTAATTTATCTTTGTTATCGAAAATAAGACGCAAGATGAAAGACATACTTTTTCATTTCAACTCTAACGTAACAAATTAGTCAAACTGCAAACATGAAATAACAAAAGTAGGCAAACTAGTTCTACACAAACAAATGGTCGAAATGAAAAATTGTGAGCGATACTGCCGAGGTAGTGAAGGAGTTGCCTGTTTGGATAGTCGTCAACAATTCTTAGAATTCGAGCATCGCAATCCACGTTACACATTCTCTGAGGAGGAGGTGCATCCTTGGTGTTGCAAACTTGACGCCCTTACAAGAGCTTCTTCTCTCTTCAGGATGGAAAGAAATTTCCAAAAATTTAAATGACAGTGATATGTGCCTGGAAGCTCCAATGCCAACCCTTTATACTATGGTTCTATGATACATGTTCCGGATATTTATTGGAAAAAACGGGTAACGCCAAGAAGCATTTTGCGTATAGCGACCAATGTATGTATCCTCAAAATAATCGAGCAAATTATCGGCAACGCCATTGTAACTATTGCGTGTCTTTTGGCACAGATTAACGGACCCATTAATGACATCGTTTGGTGGCAAGAACGCTATGCACAAATCATTTTTAGGTGCAACACAAAGTCATGATCTTGGACATACCTCTGTTACAAACCCAACTGTTGGATGTGCTTCCAAACATTTGAATGGAGGTGGTAAAAACAAGCTTTCTTTTCGACGTTTGGCAGAAGGTTGGTTACTGTATCTAGTGCACTTTTTTCAAAATCTAACAAAATGTCTGTCGGTTGTCACCATTGAGTTGGTGCAAAATGTCTTAGAAAAAACGAGTATAGGTCGCTTCCATTTTATTTGGAAGGAGTCCAAAAACACAGAGGACTCCGCATGGTGTAGATTTGGAAGAATTGTTCTTGGCACACTTTGAAAGTTCCAGCAAAACCCGTGTTGAGAATAGAAACAAAAAAATTATTTTTTGCAATTTATTTATGAAAAGGTCTATTGGATAAAAACTCTTTTGCTTGCCCAGATGGAAATATAAACATACGTTCTGCGTCCCCATGTCAATATCGTATAGAAGAAAGTAATCGCCTGTTTCCGTCTTGTGGTAGGATAGGAAAAGCGGCACGATTAATGGGATTTGGTGGGGTATCTGGCTCTTGGCGTGCTGCCCCAATGTTCCTAGTTAGCGATTAAATTGATGGAAGATTAACAACTGATACTCCTGAATTCCGATGACGATTGGTATCATTGGTCGTCTGTGCTTTTCTCTTTATGCACGCTTTCACCTTTACTATTTCGCATGCAGGAGCAGAAGGAGGGTGAGTATGATTATTGACTTGTTCAATAAACTGATCAATCACTGTGAGTTTCACACGAGCTTTGCATTGAGATTCCTTCTTAGTGCACATTCCCAAGATGCGACATCATTCGCTCAATTTTTCTGAATAACATACATATACCCGTCTTTCAAAAACTTTTCCCGTTCAGTTGATGTAAACTCCATTTTCTTAGTAATGCCGTACCAGGCGGAATTCCTGGAATTTTCCTAGCAAAATTTTTAAAATGCGTAATTATTTCAATGAAGAAGGTAATACCAACGATAGAATTTACTCTCAGGGTGGTACAAGACAAGAGGGGTACATTAAAGCAGTTTCCCCCCGCCCCCTCTACTCCCATAACTTTTGAAGATCCTGATTAAGCAATGAGACTTAAAAACTGATCAAAAAGAAATCAAGGTAACATTAATAAAATTTCTTTTTCGGAAACCATTTCTTATTTGTCTTGCCAAACTGAGAGAAAATTTTCCTCAACTTTACCGTGCTGCGGTCTCTAAATGTAAAACACAGTCTTGATCAGCTATACGCGATGACATGGCGGATGACGAATCTTATGATTCTTCATGCATGTCAAAAAATATATAACTGATATTTTTGATCTTATTGAGGTCTCCAACCGATTTGTAGGCATTAATCACAGCAGGAAGAGATTGTCTGGCATACTCAGTCAACACAAATTGCCAAAGAAGAGAGTTGTAGTGTCTACTAGCACGTAAACTGTTTCATCTGTGATGTAATAAATGGTCCAGATCGTCGTTGCTTAAACAAATAGTTTTGATTTGTAGTTGTAAACGTTCTTTACTTCATGATAACCTGAAACGATCCATACTTTTAAGGATAAAATGTTAAAACCTGTCTATTTAGATAATTGCTTGTTTGATTTTTTGTTTTTGAACACTTTTTTGAGCAAAATCTCCTGTTTATTCTCTGTATTTTCTTTCGAAAAGAAATCTTCTTTTAATATACTATTCACATTTAATGTGAGAAGGAGGTTGCTCTTTCATTCAAAAATTGCAAATACGAAAATATGAGAATCTGAATGGAAAAGAACTCTGAGGGACACCTCATTTTTTGTTGACCACATTTTTGGGCATTTGGACTAATTAGGGAAATGATAAAAACTTTTCGAACATCAATTTAATGATTATGCTGAACTTCAATATTTAACAATTTTGTCAATATATTTTGATTAAATTTGATGACTCTATTATGAGCTTGAGGGCCTGTATTACAAGTCTTTCAAATTTGATCAATCTTCTTGCTGCTGTGTTAACAATCCGTTTAGGCCGTTTTATTTTAAAGATTTCATTTTGTGGCATATAGTGTCAATTCTCCAATTTTGTGTGACATATAGTGTTGTCACAAATAGTGTCACATATAAGTCTTTCGTGATTTTAAGCTGTGGCAAGTCTGTTGCTTTTGATAAGCGTATTGTTTAGAACGCTATATTGTATATAGGTTTTGTCAACGTTAAAGAAGAAACAAAAAGAATGAGTAATTAAGCTGCCAAAGTTATTTTTTGGTTTAAAGAGATATAAGATATAAGATATATAAAAATATTCACCATTTAGTTGCTTTAATTTAACTCTGAAATTCATTTTTAGGCCGTTTAAGAGATCCTAGAGTTCAAAATTTTCTTCGTCGCTTATCCATGGTGAGCGACAAGATTAAGCATTACTTCATTTTTTGTTTTTTGGTACAATCTGGGGGAAATCTTCCAGGGAATAATATGATGGGGGAGGGATTCTTCGTGTACCCGCCAAGTGAGTCTGACAAATCATATATGATTAATCACACAGTGTATTTTAGCCTTTTTCAAGTTTTATCTGTTTTTCACATACTTTGATACTAAACGAAACTCCATCAACATTTTTGGCATGAATTAGAAAATTGATAAATTAATTTTTTGTAAACGAGTGTTGATATCAAGGCCAGTTACTTGTCAGTTATTGATCTACAAATGAATAAATTAAATATAAATGTTTAAGCAGGAAACACACTGTGGATGCATGGAACGTTAAAATGTTTTCATTAATAAAACATGAAATTTAAGACCAAAATGTTGAGACTGCAGAGTTTACGTTCATAATGATTTATTTTGGTTTATTTTATGTTGCCATTAAAAGAAGAAAAGACAGAAGCCAAGTGGGGACCATCATGTGAATGATGTTTTCCACACGACAATAATAATAATAATAATAATAATAATAATAATAATAATAATAATAATAATAATAATAATAATAATAATAATAACGGATTATACTTCAGTTCCAAAATATTTACAATTGGCTATTTTACTGAAATAGCGTAAGATAAGCAGTAATATATGCGTAAGTGTTGAATAAAAAAAAAAGAAATATAAACAAATTTTTACATTCCTTTTTTTTTTTTTTTTTTTTTTTTTTTTTTTTTTTTTTTATAGACTTTTTGCTAAAAACTTTTGTAACTTTTACGACACGACGGTGGTAGATCGTTAAATAATTTTGAGGCTTCATGCTCGAACCTGGATACGATGTTGTGGCTCCAATTCAGTTTTAATACGTTCTCTTTAAAGTTTCTCGTTGGTCTCGTTGGTTCGTTGGTTTGCATTGGCAAGAATTTTGGCCAGTCTTGGCAATTGATTGATTTCCATGCAAGTTTAGCAAGACTAAGTTCGGCTCGTTCTTTTATTGGTAACCATTTGAGAGCAACAACATCTGAATATCTGGAGTATCGTCCTCTAACAAAGCTGGCTGTGGCATTTTGCACTCTTTGCAATTTATTAAAAAGATAAGCGGGGGCATTGTTAATTATAGCGTTACCATAATCGAGTTTACTTAAAACAAGAGATTCAGCAAGCTGTTTTCTTAGGTTGAATGGCAAATATCTTTTCAGGAGTGTCAGAGTTTTTAGAGTTGCATATGCTGATGTTGTAGCTTTGTTGACGTGAAGGTTCAAGTAACGCCTTTGGGTATATAATTGAAGTGACGACTCGTAACATTAACATTAACTCATTGGTCTATGCTGATAGTATATGTAGGTTAATCAAACCATGCAAAAATTGAACCACTAGCTTTGATGTTATGTTATGTACCGTAACATTACTTCAGCAGTTGCGGCATTTTTTGGGCACATAATTCAGAGTTTCTCGTGTTTTGCACGGATTTTTTATTATTTTTATTTTTTTTGGAATACAGTATATACCTTACTGGAAAAAAGGGTGTGAGACAAATTGTGGAGACGATTGCCGGGATGGAACAAAATATGAGATCTGGCTTCACTTAACATTTCTAAAAAAAATCACTTCTATATGGAGAAGTTTTGTCCCGGGACGATTTCCTCCCGTCCCTTCAGCCGTTCACTGGTCATACTATATTGACGTTATTTCTCAAACACTCTGTCCCGGGAAAATGTTTTAAAAATGTTCTCCCGTCCCGGCTATATTTTTCATGTAAAAGAGAGATATAATCATCTTGTTTTTCATCCCTTCCCGGCAAACGTCCCGTCCCATCTTCCATATAAACAGTCTCTATAATTTGGTGTTGAATCTAACTACATGTGAATGTAAAAACTACTTAAGATAAGATAAGATAAGATGAGATAAGATAAGGATTTATTTCCAGTATTTCCAAATAAATACATTTGGCTCTTCACCCAGAAATGCGTATGATATAAGTGTTTGCATCGCGTCAACATAAAAAATTAAAATAGTATAAACGTATTCATTATTGCTCAGTCATGGATTCCAGCTTACGAATTGAGTGTAGGTTGAAATTAGACAAACAAGCTAAATCAAAGAAAGGATAGATTGACAAAGCATTAGGGCTGTAAGCTGTGTTTGAACAAAATAAAAATAATGAAAAAAAAAAATGAAAAGGGCACAGACAAATGTAGAAGTTAATTGATACAACAAATTCATTTTAAATTTGAGAGAATACGTGCTGTGGCTTTATCAAAAAAGTAACTTTTTGTAGCAGTCATAAGCTTGAGTAACTGTCTGCATTTCGTCATATAATTGGTAATTCGTTGAAAATTTGATTTCCTTATTTTTCAATTTTTTCAATTTTTTGTTTGTTCTGTGGACATCGAGGTAAAAAGTGCTTGAAGAGCGGCCCTTTAAGACAATTTTATTTAATTGTGTAGAATTAAGAATCACTGCCATATTGAAAATAGTTTTTATCGAAATTAAATTGTATTTCTATCTCTATTGGTATCTCAGATTCCTTGTACTTCCTTGGGGTTAGTTTGGAATTCAACTACTGAATAATTTGTTTTTATTGATTACTTGTTCTCTCTTCAGATTGTTCGAAAAAGAGGATAAAAATGGGAAATAGTCGTCGCATCTTATGCGAATCTTGTTTTGATTTGTGTATAGTCCATCGAATCTTAAGAATAAATTGTCATTTGTTATCCATTTCAAAACGAAAGAGGGATTTATTTTAATGTTTTTCGTAAAAAAATGGTTTTTTTGTTTTTTTGCGAGGGTAACTAAACTATGGTATGTACAACTCACTGGTGCATGTACCAAAAAATCATACGCACGATTATTTTCAAGAAACTTTTTACGCGTGCACAAAAATTATTACACACGCACAAAATTTTCGCGCACACCTAAAAAGCGCTACTATAGTGTAACTGGTATCGTGCTTCAAGTAGCATGGTGACAAGATTTAAGGTAAAATGTTGCCAGCCAAGGTGAAAGGTGCAGTCGGACCGAATAATCTGTTACAAAATGAATGAAAACTACAATATACTTTTTATAATAAATAAGATTATTCAAGACAAGTCACTGGTATTCGTCATTACCACTTACTACTATAACGTCGTCGCTAAATATATCGTTTTCTTCTTGTATTTTTTCCAAAAATCTGTGTAAAAATAAGACCAGACTTCAAGGCTTCTATCATTGCATTGTTGTCCAAAGAAACATTGATATCTCCTCTCCCATTGGTTGTTGCAATATAGAATGGAACAAAAAGGATGGAACTAAATTGCAATTATACAACCGGGCCAATGATAGTGAACCAATATCTTGGCCAGAAAAGGCATAAACATATGCCTAAGGGTCATAAAGGGTGAGGTAATCAAGACTGAATGTATTAATCATATATATATACTCACTTCCATAATGAAATATGAAATATTGTGCGAGACCGGTTGTTGGAGCATGTATTCTTGGAAGGTAGCCAATCAACGGTATCTATCATGATAAATTGTTTACAAAAATTGAATGCTTTAAATTAGCACAATTATTTTATGATGAGCCAAGCTTTCTAAATCTAAATGTATCCTTATATTACTGGTTCAAGTTTGTTGGTACAAACTTAACTTGGCTGTGTGGGAATTCATTCTGATGAAACTAAGACATTTTAAAACATTTAGACTTTTCTCACAACTGTAATCCTGAAGTTGACGTAGCATTGTTGAATGGATTGGTTAAGGTACATGGAAGCGTTTAGATCGAATACCCTTACGTCGAAAAATCCTTGTTTGTCCCTTTATCCAAAATCTACGGACACGTATGTCGGTTCTGGTTTCGTTTCCAGTCCTCGTTGATTTGAGTTGGAAGATGATGATTTTATCTGCATTTTAATTTTTCTGATTTGATCGCATCGAATTTCATGTTCGTTGTTCGGTTATAGATCTTCTAGACGTGAATTTTGATATTCCTTATCGGAATTGTCCGGAAAGATGTTTATTCCAACAATAGCAGTTTTCGTTCTAGATTTGAGCAGCAGTATCCACGAGTAATTGCAGGAATGAATTCATTTCGTATGACATTTTCAAGTATTTTAAGATTTTCCTTTATGTTTAGTGTTGTTTCATAATATAGTTTAATTTCGACTTGAAACAAGCGAGAAAAGCACAATAAGCAGCTTGTGGTTCGGTGATGTCAATTTTTGATAGAATGCTCATTTGATCGGCTAGTGTTTGGATTTTCTGATTGACATAGTTGTTTTTGTAGGTAGGATTTCCAATGACAGCGCCAAGGTGTCTTTGACCGGATGATGTGATTTTGACTTTTGAATCAGCAAAGATGTTGTCAGCAGATCGTATAGGGAAATAGGCGAATTAAGGACCGTATTGGCACAACTTGTCCCAGTAAATCTTTATCTCTGGTGTTTTCCCTGCAACAGTAAAGTCTCGGCGATAGGTTTTGACCGTGGTAAGTATCCGTTTTTAGCTCTGACTGCTAGCACTGCTAGCACTGCACTGATAGCTTAACAGGGAAAAGAGATTCAGATTTTACTGCCCTCAAAAACCAAACAAATATATTTTTTGGGCAGTCAGTCAGTCAGGGCAGTCAGGTTACTCCAAGGTACTAAACAAATGGGCCCTAAGGTTTCGTCATTAAGAGGTAGTATCCCATTCTGCATGTTTTCTGTTAGCAGCTTTAATGCACCATTTACATCACCCTTTCGCATTAGCATCTTAAACTGCCTTGATATCGCGTAGATGTCGTTTTAATGTAAGGTGGTTTCGTCCGATCCATTCCGCATACAGCTTTGGTTCTTCCCATAACTTCAATGTTCGTTCCATCTTTAGCTTTTGATTTCTTACTCGGTTTCTACAGTAGTAACGCAGGTATGGACTCTATGACTTTCATTGCGATGTTTTGCATTGGCGAATGATTATTAGTCGAATGAGTTCATTGATAATCTGCTTACCAGAATGACCAGATGGAAGAAGGAACAATTTCTTTTTCCAGTAAACTATGTTGTTGAATATCATGTTTTCCCTCTTGCAATCTTCATTAAATCTGTAGAAATTGAACAAGGTTGGGATAGGACCAATTGGGCCTTTACTGAGTTCGATTTCTATAAGATTTCTCAAAGGATAATGAAGAAAGAAGCTATATTTCTAGTCTTGGCATTGTTGTCGCTAGCTTATTGGGGTTGCAGTGAAGTGACGAATAAATGTAATCAAGCTATGAACGCAAACTTCAACCATGTTAAATGTAAACGAACAAGATGGTCGTCACCAATTCATTATTACAAGAATCACGATTCAACCTACAGAATTATGTTGGCTGGAGATATCGAAAGAAATCCTGGACCAACATATTGTAATCAATGCTCAAAAACAGTAAAATGCAACAACAAACGAGTGGAATGTTGTAAGTGTCGATCTGTCACTCACTGAAAATGTGTCCAAAATATCAACGTACGCTTCGTTAATTATTCTTAATTATTAATCATTATGGACAAATTGTCTCTGGCAAACATTACCTTTTCACAATTACCCTTACTTAACACATGATGATTCACAAGATATGACTTCTCATGAAAACAAACTCAAAACTATCAACAACTACGGAAATCACACCAGCATTGCTCACTTAAACACATGTTCCCTTTCAACTTCCTTTGATGATTTCCAATACTTTATGGGACAACAGCAATTCGACATTATGACACTTATTGAAACATGGCTGAAAGGTGATCCAAACTTACTGAATTACATCACAATTCCAGGTTACAACATAGAGTACGTCAACCGTGACAAAAAAGAGGGGGCGGCGTTGGAGCCTATATCACGACCAAAATTAAATTCAAAGTCCGGAAAGACATACACAGAATAGATCCAGACATCGAACATCTCTGGTTGGAAATAAAAGGAAAAACCATTCATTTTTACTTGGAATAGTCTACCAACCAAGCGCAGATCAAGCAAGCAAAGACCTTTTGTTACCAAAATTTGAAAATATCCTTACCCAAGTCAACAACTTGTGGGGTGGCCCAATCATAATCGAACACTCCATCGACTCGCAAATACAGAGACATACTTCAGATTTTTAGCTTGGAAATTTTACAAATGAACAAACCAACAAGAAAAGGTGTGTCACTAATTGATCATATCATCACCAATATTCCTAAAAAGATCTTGCACACAGACGTCATTCCCTGTGAAACAATCAGTGATCACGATGCCCCCTTTGCAATAATAAACATCCGAAGCGACATGTTCGCACCACGACACAAATATGTACGAAATTTCAAAAACTTCTCATTAGAAGAATACTGCATGGACTTCAGCCACATACCATTCAACATCATATATGCATTCGATGATCCATGTGAACAACTAAATACTTTCAACTCACTAGTGATTGAGTGTATTGATCGTCATGCACCACTGAAACGATATAAGATGACAAGACCACCTGCGCCCTGGCTAAAAGACCTTGATCTGTCACAACAACTTAAAGAAACATCTTAAGAAAGGCCGCACATCGGACACACAATCAATCGGACTGGCACTCTTATAGAAACATCCGGAATAAATTAAAGTCAAGCATAAAAATAGCAAAAAGTACGTTCTACAAAAAGGCATTATCGTCAAAACGTCCAAAAGAAGTATGGAAGACTATACGCAGGATTCTACAACCAAACCCAAACCCAATAACCGAAAACCCACATCACCTTAACGACCATTTCAACAAAGTAGCCGAAAAACTAACTAACAAAAAGCCAGAAACAATGAAAGTACTTGATAGTGCAATCCATGATCTAGCTGAACCTAGCGAAAACGCCTTCAAACTTAGGCTGGCAATCCATGATGAAGTTAAACAAGCCATTCAGAAAATACGTAACGATTGTTCTTCAGGTCCAGATAAGTTACCAATTAATCTTCTAAAACCTGAATACATCATATCACCATTGACTCACATCATCAATAACTTCATCCGAACCAACAAATTTCCTGACGAGTGGAAACAAGCAAAAATCACACCGATTTCAAAAGTCACAAATTCTTCGTCACCAATTGATTATCGTCCAATTTCAGTCCTTCCCGTTTTGTCCAAAGTTTATGAAAGAGTGGTACTGAAACAACTTTGTGAATTCATAGACTCACAATCACTCTACCAATCAACACTCTACCAATATTCTGCCATATCCTGTCTCCTAAAACTACGTGATGATATACTTCAAGCCATGAACAAGGGTGAAATAACGATCGCTATTTTTTGCAGATTATTCAAAAGCCTTTGATACAATTGACCCCACAAACTGAACATCTCCAAATCCTTCCTTTTCTGGATCACTGACTACCTCTCAAACCGATCACATTACGTTCAAATTGACGAAAAAAATCTAATATCCTCAACTCTTGATTTGGTGTACCGCATACATCCATTCAATTCCAAAAGCACTCCCAGATTCAACCAAGAAATTTGAAGATGACATAAATGAACATCAAAAATGGTCTTCGTCATCAAACCTCGTCTTTAATAACAAGAAGACAAAAGTTAATAACTTTCTCTACTAAACAACTTTCCCGTACACACCAGCTTGATAAGAACAAAATCCATATAGCATGCAATGGTGATAATCTAGAGCAAATACAGTCTACAAAATTATTAGGTGTCACATTCGATCAACAGTTTAACTGGAATGAACACATCAACAATGTGGTAAAAAATTGCTATATAACGTTAAAACCCTACGGAACCTAAAAAGACTGGTAAACTTTAATCTTAGGAAACAGCTGGCAACAACTCTCATCTATTCAAAACTAGACTATGGCAATGCGATTCTCCAAAACCTAACAGAGTATCTCCAAAAACGATTTCAGAAAGTGCAAAATGCTGCTGCTGGATTTGTTTGGAACAAACGTGCGGACGTCAAGGACGTACTAAGCATACCATGGCTGCCAATAAAGGAACGATCTGAATACTCAACTGCCGTCATCGCCTTCAAAGGTATCCAAAAAATAGATGCACCCGAAAACATCCACATTCAACTCAAGAAAAATACTCGTAACCTTAGAAATAATCACGAAAATATTGGCCCATCATATGCAACAACAAACATCAATCCCAATCAAAGTGATATGGAGTTAAAAATACATCGATTATTATTATTATTATTATTATTATTATTATTATTATTATTATTATTATTATTATTATTATTATTATTATTATTATTATTATTATTATTATTATTATTATTCACAAATATAATTTACGAGTTACTAACGTATGGTTCGATAAAAGTGCATTCCAATACATCTTAAGCGTATATGGTAACTATAGTAACTATAAACATACAAAAAACTAAACAATTAATATTTGAATAAGTCTTAAGAGGTATATTAAGATACTTAAGTGCACTTAATAGATTGAAAAGTCTGTTTATTTATTGTGAATTGATAAAATGGAATTTTATCTTAACAATGCATTCTATTTTAAACTTATAATATTAATGTCTCGTAAAAATAGTTTCAGGCGCTATTATGACCAGTTAGAAGCTGCCGAGAACTAAAAACAAAGTCCAGTAGTCATGAACGAAGGCTAATGTTTTTATAAACATCACATGATAGAAATAGCTTAGGGGGGGTGGCCGAATAAGTTGGGAAGGTTTTCAATGCAATTCACCTTGGATTCTGCACCTCTGAAAGAATTAAAACACTACGTTCATTGTTATTTTTATACTTTGGTGAAGTGCACTGAGGAAAATAAAAAGAGCGAGTAGCACACTAACGTAATTATATCTCTTTATTTCAGATTGTCAGAAGAATGAAAGGTTTCTACATCATCATTGGATTTCTTTTGTTTTTATATGGTTTTGTAGCAGAATGTCCTGATAAGTGTGAGACATGCTTAATAACAAAGATTCAATGTTTCAGAAAGAATATCAGCAATGAAGATTTGCTTTCACTTGCTAATGGTTTTGGGAATTTAACACCAATTGCCAGGGAATTATATCTTAATGAAAATCTAATCAAAGACTTTCCCACAGAATTATTTAAAAATTTCACTTCATTAGTAGGCTTATATCTTAGTAATAATCTTATGGAAGCCTTCCCACAAAATATCTCAAAGTATTTGCCAAAGTTGTCTTTAATATTCATGAACAAAAATCAATTCACGGAACTTAAACAAAGTGATCTTGAAAGTTATGGAAACATCGAGGATTTGGATTTGTATGGTAACCTTTTGACAAGTGTAGGAGATGATGTATTCAAAAATACTCCTAAAGTTACCAGTTTATACTTAGAAGGAAACCAGATTTCAACAGTATCCCATAAAGCATTTTCAAACCTCGTCAATCTACGTAAGCTCAGTTTAGAGAATAACAAAATAACAAACCTAGATGCTGGCACTTTTGATGATTTGGCAAGTCTTCAAGATCTCTGGCTGAACAATAATTCACTCACCAAACTTCATCCATATCTCTTCAGGAATTTGAAAAGCGCATACAAAATTTACATAGCTAATAATAGTATCTCTTCCATAGAAGCTGGTACATTCAATAATCTTCAACCAGACTTGATCAATCTATCAGGAAATAAACTCACCTCTATCTCCAAGGAAGCATTTGATAATGCACATATTTTTATTGCACTTGACCTCACCAATAATCCTTTAACCTGTGAATGTCATTTATATGAATTATACCAACAACTTGTCAAGAAAGAAGCTGGTGTAAAAATACTTGGAACTTGTCGATTTCCAAATTCTTTAAAAACAACTGCAATTATTGATTTTGTTACCATTAATGCATTGAATTGTACTTCGTGTACTTATAATCCTTGTGTGAATAATGGTACTTGTAATGTACTTTCAAAGAGTAGCTACAATTGCTCATGTCCTTATGGTTTTAAAGGCAAACACTGTGAACAGGAAATCATGTGTGCTCGAAATCCATGTCAGAATAATGGAATATGTAACATCATTAATGGGACCGTCTTCTCTTGCAATTGCACTGATGGTTTTAAAGGGAAAATATGTGAAATCAAAGAAGTTTGTTACACAAATCCATGTCATCATAATGGTACCTGCATAGAAGTTACGGAATCAGAATATCAATGTAATTGCACCAGTCAATACGAAGGCAGTCGTTGTGAGAAAAAGAAAGGTATGGATGGACTCGGTGTGGGTTACATCATTCTTATTGTGCTCTGTATACTGGCATTTATTGTTGTAATTACCGTGGCAGTGTTGTATAGGAGAAATCATCCCAGTGAAGGAGAAGGTGAGAAAGAAAAGTTAAGAAAAGGTGCAAAGTGAACATGATTATTAAACAACCATTTCCATTGTGGCTGAAAAAACAATTTTTTATTTTTTTTATTCATGGTGTTGTTCTGATAATTGACTAACTGCTGAATACTTTAATGTGATTATACAGAAGATTAACTTTTGAGTATTTCGGCAGTTTTCGCAAACCAATGTCTTGTGAAACTTGATAAATTCCAAAAGTTTTTCCTTCCAAAGCTTTTTAAAACCTTTATTGGTGAAAGTTCCTTAGTCAACTTTGGAAATTTGTGATCTCTTTAAAGTATATAGTTTTCATTATTAATGACATTCTCCATTAGGCGAGATCAACTGAAGTTTTTACATTTGACACATTCGGTAAATGTTTTGTAAGTTTTACCTAAAAAAATTTTTTATTTTGTTTTTTTCAATTATCCATTGTGTTCAGTAAAATTCTTAAATTGTTCCTCTTAATGGCAAAAATGTCCGATGTTGGTGGAATAGTACTATGGTCGAAAAGTTTAAAACCTATGTTTTTGTATTTGTGTTAAAATTGTGCCCAAGAACAAAGTTAATAGCTCTGTCAAATAAGAATTACTTTCCATCAAAGCTTGATTAGTTTTGGTTAATGAATGATCTGAGGGAGATTAATTTATACAGATTTCTACATTTGAGGAAAATGTTTTCTCGTTTTTTTTTCATTTTTTTTTGTTTTTTTTTTTGTTGTTTTTTTTCATTTTTTTCTCATGGTTGCATTTTGAACTTTACCCACGTTGTTTTTAGAGGTAGAACGGTTCTCGTGTAGATACGGTTCTCGTGTTTTGGTTCTTTGTATTATTTAATAATTTTTTAAAAGGATAATTAAGGTTCTACTTCTTCAGGTTCTACTATATCTGCTGTTCCGTTTTTATTTAATAATTTTGTTGAACTTTTATATTCATTGTTAATATTAATAATTAAAAAAAACACGTTAACATTTCAAGCGAAATATGTCTTTTTATTCGATTTCCATCACATTGAATCCACTGGTTTTCTATCCTGCCATCATGGGTTGCACTTACTTCCCCAAAAATAACAATGGGAAAAATCTTAAGCTTGTTTCCTGCTAGCGGCATTAGCATAAAACTATACGCGTATCGTGAAGACGGGACCTTACTGACTTTTCAATTTTCCATGAAACTGAGAACAAACAAATGCTTGTTTTATTTGCTTGATTTTTTGTTTGTTTGTTTTTTATAAACACTGAACTTGGCTTGCAAGAGTACGATAAAAGGAAATCAGTTGATTCGTCGAGTGTTAATCTAAAAAATTGGATCGATGCCTTCTATTTTGTGCACACGGTTTGTTTTCAAATACGGATTTTCAGAATATTTACGAAGGGCAGATGTTTATTGTAACGATACATTACGTGTACGGTTTCACTTATGCTTATGACGCTGATATAATATAATGCACGAAAAGGAGGTCTGTACTGACAACCAAGTCAAAATATAGACGGTCGGAAGTATAGGTTACTCAAGGAGTATCATTTCTGAGAAGGTCAGAAGTATCAGTATTGGTCGTTTTATAACACAGCGTGCTTTACTAATATCGATGCTGGGAACACCGTCAAACAGTGGGTATGGTTTGACAGCATGCCTACGATGGGATTATGACTAAACATGTTACTAACAGTTTATTGACCTTATGCGTAAATTAACGTCCTCTTCCATTTTAATGCCTCTCTTCCATTTTAATGCCTCTCTTTGATGATTGACATCATGAGGACATGATGAACGCCCCCTAAAAATCAAAAGTATTTTATAAATGCTTCCCTCTTCTATTCTAAACGTTTATTAGTTAATGTCTCATTTTCAGACCACCAAAGTTCATGGTGTAAACCTTGTAAATTCGTTTGAGTGTAAGCGAGTGATAGGGTCAGGTTACTCCTATCCCATAATATAGACTGCCGCTAACTCTATAATGTTCAACACACTTTCTCCGCGCGGACAAATGGGTTGGAATGAAAATCATTTTGTGGCTAATTCATCAAATCATTTATAAATGCTAAGCATTGATTGGGTAAATTTGAAAGCGAAGGGCTAAAGTAATGGCTACCATATTGAGAACACCTTGTGCCTGTTTTTTTTTTAAATTTTAACTCGACTTACCAAATAAGTTGGGACATTTGGGCAATCGTTGAAACCACTGCACTTCCCAAAAGAACGCAACGTTTAGGGCCAAATATCTCGATAACTAATAGTAATAACTGACGTAATTTGGGGTCCGAATTGGCCACGAGGCATGTGGCAAAAGGTTTGGGACTTTCGGGACTGTAATGTCACATCATGACATCAGCAAAATCTTTGAACAACGATATCTCGGTAACATTTCTGTATGTTTTTAAAACTTTCGCTTGCGAACATAGTGGCCTATAGCTCACGGCTGCGCAACCCTCTTATATATCGATTTGAGATGGATCGTTTTGTGCCGTTTTGATGTCCCACTTTGATTGCTTCATTGTTTCGATCATTCCAGACCTTGATGTAATTTGCAAAAAAGCAGCGAGCGTAAGCGAGCTCATTTGGTAAGATCAAATTATAAATATATTTTGGTGCCGTTTTTGACAAACTAATTGAGCACTGTTACGCAAATTTAGGAGGACACTTTTACTACTGTATTTTGGTGGTGTATCGTCGCTTTGACGCTCCGACCATTGAGTTGGCTTCGTTCGTTCTCTTCTGATCGTCACTCGCGTCCGTTCTAATTTCTTCCAACTTTTCTTTATTTTTTTGTCGTCTTTCGTTTTTGATAGTAGCTACACTTTTCCCAATTTCTTCATCATTCATTCCTAGTATCTTGTTTTGTAACTGCCGTGTCACAGCTTTAGAGTTGTCGTGCTCAATTGGGGCAATTTTTGAGCCCAAGGCCTCCCAAACATGGAGGCAATGCTAACAGATCACGCTCGTTGTTGTTGATGGTTTTACCTCCCGTGATTGCTGGTATGAACTGATGCCGAATGATTTCTTCAATCGGTTGGAGGTACCTCTCAAAACCCGGTATTGTCCTGATGAAGTAGGAAAATTTATGTTGATAACCACTGACATAACATGAGTAAGCATCTTGTGGTTGTGTCACTGCTGTTCTAGAAAGAAGGGACAACCCTTCCGACCATTTTTCCACCAAGCTTTTGCAATATTTTTCTTGGTATTCTTGACTTCCAATCACAGCACCAAGATGTCGTTCACCTTCAGTTGTTATTTTTATGTCTGTATCTTGAAAGACTTCTGTGGCTTTCGCTAAATGATGTTCTTTAACAATCAACCATGATTTTTTGGGTTGAGGATAGTATCCGAAATAGGGACCTACAGTTGTAATGCTATCCCACCATTCTCGTAGTGACTCACATTTCCCCGTAGCTGTTATATCATCCGCAAATGCAGCCATCTCGTCATGATCTGCAATGGCTGATATCAATTCGTCAAGGAGAGGCGTTGTTCCTGTTGCATACACTGCCATGCCGATTGGATCACCTTGTGTAGTTCCTTCTTTTGAACTCAACTCGATTCCTCCGATGACAAACAGCCTAGCAGGTGTTCGGTAGCAATTGATGACATAATTTGCGAATACTGGGCATATCATTTTTACGTTGTGCAGAAAATCTTGAAGATTTATGTTGTTGAACGCGTTTGCTGCATCTATCAAGAGTACTGCCTCTGCTTCTTCAGTTTCGAAAACCCTCCTCATTGCGTGGATTGCAGCTTCTCCGCCTGCTTTTTGCCCGGCACACTTTTGAACTCTGCTACTTGATGTGATAATATCTTTCTTAATCACTGACATAACGGTTTTCCCACAGATTCTGCTTAAGACTTCACCAACGCCGATAGGTCGAACACCGGGTTGTTTGTCTAGTGGGACAAGTCTACACGCCAGAAACCCTTCGAGCAATTTGTCGTCTACACTCTCTGTGCATAAGCTTTTGGTTATATTTGCTATCGCAAGCCTAAAATCTCTTCCACAGTCACCATACATTCTCGATGTTAAGATTTTTCTCCACCCATCAGAGTCTTGACCAGACGGTCCAGAACCACCCTTAGTTTCAAGTGCTGCCTTCATAACCAGTGATTCGTCAATTGCTTCGTACACTACCGGATTTATTCTTTCACAAGGACCTTCAAGTTTGTTGTTTTCGTCGGCTTCTCTCGCATCAGGATGTTTTTCTCTTAACAATCCAATTGTTTCGTCATTTATAGGTAGTATTCCACCACGCATATTATTTGTTAGGATTTTGATTACACCGTTAACTGTTTCTGCATTTTCTGCATTTTATCTTTAAACATTTTTGAGATGTTTCGATGTTTCTTCTCTCAGTTGGTCTCGATAACCTTGACTGTATGCTTTCTGCTTCATCAACCAGCTCGGCAATGTTACCTTGGTGCCACAGCTTCAATCTTCTTTCCAATGCTCTTGTATGGTCTTTCGCCTTTGAATTTTTGCTTGGTTTCTGGAGGAGCAGAGCAGGCATGATATGTACTGCCTTCGTCGAAATAGTTCGGAGAGTGCTCTTCTCCGTCCAAGCATTCAGTAATCTTGTCACTTCTCTGATAAAATCTTTACCGGCACCTCCACTTGGTAGGTTGAATAGGTTTCGTCGACAATAAACGATTTTTTCATAACTTTCGTTTATCATTTCGATAAAGTCTCTACCTTTAACTTCGGCCCAGTAATAACGTTCTGGTTCTGGGTTATCTTCATTTCCGATCGCAATACTTGGATTAGTTGATGGCTGTGGAGGTGGTGGTTCACCTATTTCTACTCTGTTTCCAATTACTTTACATTGTCTCTGATGCTGGAGTGCAGTCCCGTGGAGTGCGGAATCGTTTACCACATTTTAAGCACGGAACTTCAGCAATTTCTACTCCATCATCTGTTCTTGTTGATGTGCTCATTTCTTATTTTCTGTTGTTCAAACTGTCAATTCAGGTTTTGTTATCTTTTGGGTTTTTTCAGCAATTTGTTGCGTTGAAAAGATACAATATAACCTTCATCTGCGTTTTTTTTTAACGTCAAAGTTTACGGAGCGACGGTTTTACGTCCGCCATGTTTTCCTATTGGTCAATTACGCTTAAATGTGACGTACTCACCGGTACAGCCCGCTAAAGTGTCATGGCAACAATATTTTTTATAAAATAAGAAGTAAACAAACACAGAAAAAACATAGATAAATATTTATTTATTTATTTATTTATTTATTTATTTATTTATTTATTTATTTATTTATTTATTTATTTATTTATTTATTTATTTATTTATTTAAAACATATTCATACAGGGTGACCTCTTCAACTTATAAAATAAATTGCTTTCAACGAGGGCCCTGTAAGATAGAAAAGACATTGTAGGGGGACAAATAATAACTTAAACAGTTAAAGAACTCATTGCATTGCATTTTTTTCTATTTTTAATAACAAATCGAATGTCACACAAAAATGAGAAAGAAAAGTTATAAATGCATTCATTTTCATGGTAGATTATGGAAAGATAATTCTTCTGTTTAACTCTGAATTAATTCTTGTCTGCTTTAGCAACATCATCAACATATGCAACATCAACAACATGATCTTTTCTGTTGTTCAAACTGTCAATTCAGGTTTTGTTATCTTTTGGGTTTTTTCAGCAATTTGTTGCGTTGAAAAGATACAATATAACCTTCATCTGCGTTTTTTTTTAACGTCAAAGTTTACGGAGCGAAAAAAAATATTTGAAAAAAGATATTTGCCATTCAACCTAAGAAAACAGCTTGCTGAATCTCTTGTTTTAAGTAAACTCGATTATGGTAACGCTATAATTAACAATGCCGCCGCTTATCTTTTTAATAAATTGCAAAGAGTGCAAAATGCCACAGCCAGCTTTGTTAGAGGACGATACTCCAGATATTCAGATGTTGTTGCTCTCAAATGGTTACCAATAAAAGAACGAGCCGAACTTAGTCTTGCTAAACTTGCATGGAAATCAATCAATTGCCAAGACTGGCCAAAATTCTTGCCAATGCAAACCAACGAACCAACGAGACCAACGAGAAACTTTAAAGAGAACGTATTAAAACTGAATTGGAGCCACAACATCGTATCCAGGTTCGAGCATGAAGCCTCAAAATTATTTAACGATCTACCACCGTCGTGTCGTAAAAGTATAAACTACAAAAGTTTTTGCAAAGCAACCAGGACATATTTATTAGACAAAGCATTAGCAAAAAGTCTATAAAAAAAAAAAAAAATGTAAAAATTTGTTTATATTTTTTTTATTCAACACTTACGCATATATTACTGCTTATCTTACGCTATTTCAGTAGAATAGCCAATCGTAAATATTTTGGAACTGAAATATAATCCGTTATTATTATTATCGTTATTATTATTATTATTATTTTCGGTTCACGAATACGTAGTAGACCTTTTAACAGGAGCGATAGGTTGTAGCACAGGATGTATCAGTTTTAGATCAATGTATAAGGCTACTTATGTTGTTTTGTTTATCTACGTGTCCAAAAATTACTTGATGACACACTGGTCCTGATGACCTAACATCGTTTATGAAATATCGTGCATTTCCCCTTCAGAACGTTCAAACGATAAAATGAAAAAGATAAAAAAGCCGGAAAACTTCTTTATTTAAGTAAATAAAGAAATTGTGGGGTTTCATATGCACAGGGATATGCGATAATATTACGGTCGACGGTAAACAAACAAACAAACAAAACAAAAGTAAGCAAACACGACAATCACGTGATTTATGTTGTGGCTTCTTCATTTCATATGGTAATTACTCAGCGGCTTAAGGTTATTTAAAGGAAAAAATAGAAAAATCCCAAAATTTCTGGTTTTTAAACATAGTACGCATCTTTCTATAAATTTTCACATGCATTAATTTCTTAATATGGAAAAAGTCTCTTTTAGTGGAAAAAAGTGAATAAAGAAGTAAATAACAACAATTTTGCTCATCTTTATAACTCAACGTAATGTTTTGTTTCTACACATTCCATTTTGCACTTTCTCAAAAATAAAAATATTTCTAGAATGCCGGTAAATAAAACACTGAACGTTCTGAACGAGGTTAATGCATAATAATTAAAAACTCTCTTTTCTCAGAACAAAATTTATGTCAAAACTCCACCAATAAAGAGTTCCTGTCGCACAACTAACCATGTAAACGTAAAAAGAGACATACCCACGTGACCATCTAACATTAGCTTAACAATCGCGTGTCAGCGTTTTTAAAATACCGTATTTCCTCTAATAAACGCCGCGGCGTTTATTACAAATTGCAGAGTTTGGATGCGGCGTTTGATAGAGGGCGGGCGTTTATCAGAGGGCGGCGTTTATTACAAAATGAAAAATCAAATAAAAACAGACTTTAAACAACAATGTTTTCTCTTCCTAAAAAACTGTCTAAGCTAATAGCATTTTACATTGAAATTGACGGTAATCACGTGCACGCAATCGTAAATGGTAAAAAAGAAGTACGAGAAAAACAATATTCGTTTTTATCTTTAGTTGTGGAAGAATTTGTTGATAGAAAACAAGTCCAACTCGTGTAAACTATTTTTTGTTGCTTGTTTAGTCTGTTTTCTAATAAACGCCGCTTTTCAAGATTATTTTCAAGTTTATTAGAAGGCGGCGTTTATTAGAGGGCGGCGTTTATTACAAATGCTTGGCTATAAGTGCGGCGTTTAATAGAGGGAGGCGTTTATCAGAGGGCGGCGTTTATTAGAGGAAATACGGTAATTATTCCGTTCCAAAATTATTATGCAATAAAGCACAATGGTTGAAGAAATTTATGCGAGTAAAAAAAAAAATGAAAAGTTAAAAGTACCGACTTCTGAAAGAAGTAATTTTCAAAGCAAAAACATTAGTGGTTGTGTGACAACTCGTTTAGTGAAAATGGTAGCCTTATAAATTGAGCACATTTTTCCAAAAAATCTTTACTTTTAAATGAAAATATATATTCCATTATTTAGAGTAAGAAAAAACTTTCCAAAAATATATGCTTTTATATATATTCATTTGAAGGATTTAATAAAATATTGAGTGATAAAGAGTATAAAAATAGACGGGTTTTTTTCGTACACTTTTTTCGTGCGGAATTTAATATCTCTTTTGTTTGAAAAGTTCATTATAGAACATTATAGATACATAGATATATTTACATTTAGATTTTTTGTTTTTGATCACTTTGGTCTTTTGGGCAAAATCTTTCTTTTAGTCTTGTATTTTCATTCTAATAAAAAAGAAAGATTATTTTGATTAAATTAGGATGACTCTATATGCTGAGCTTGAGGGCCCTTATTATTTATCATAATACCAAAAAGCCAAGTCTTTCAAATTTGTTCAATCTTTTTGTTGCTGAGTTAACGGTTTATAAAAGCAATCTGTACATAAATATGATTTAAAGGGAAACGTTTTTTATAAACACTTAAATGATCAATTATTGAAATTCACGAATTTTCATGGAATGATAAGTAACCAAGTTTTTCGTCATTCTCAACAGGGCTAGGCGTCAAGGGCTAAGCGTCCTTGTTTTCCGAAACTTTTATTCTGTTGTATTCTATGTCCTTCTTTCTGCAATCCACCTAAAAGAACACCCTAAAATTATGTTAAATGATAAGCATGATTATGCGTCAACTTCAATTGAACAAATATCTGTTTCCTAATCAAATTTTTTTATCCTTATCCGTTTGTTGTTTTCATATAAAATCAAATGTAAAGGAAAGATTATAAAGGGAACAAATGAATCCACGAGATAAAGTCAATTCAATGGATTTCAAGCGGAAGATTGTGAGAAAGGAGCAAAATCTAATTGACTTTCGGAATAAATTACTAATAATAATGGTTTCTTTCGGGCATATCCATGTTTTACAATGGCTCTTCCTCCCTGACAATAAAAATTAAAATTCTGTTGTAAAATCATTATATATATAAGAAGCATAATAAATATAGCCATTTAAAAAAAAATAATATATATATATATACAAGTTTGACTTTGAGGTTCATTTAAAAGCACTCGAAGTATTGCAAAGTTCGTAAAAAATTTCATAATAATGAAACTGTCAATTTTTATCGTTCTCTTATCCTCGGTAGTTATTTGCTGTTATCAGCTCACAGAAGATATGTTAGAAGTTGATGATAATCAAGACGAAGAAAATGATGAGATGCTTGACATCATGGAGGATATGGTAGACGATTGGGGAATACCTGCAAAACCTATAAAACCCATAAGTCCCATTAGAAATTTGGTAAGACACAACTTTCCTGGGAAGTTGACGACAATCTCCTGTGTATGCAGGAACGAGTTAAGAAGTTTCAGATGGGGAAACAGAATTTTTTACTACAATCAGAGGGTTTGTCAGCCCGATGGTTGCAATCGAAAACGATGAACTTGAAAAAGCTTTCTACTTTCCAATATGGTAGCTTAAAAAGTCTATTGAATGTATAAAGTACGTTAGTGAAACATGTAAACTTTTTTTTGCAACTCTGTTTATATATATCAACAGATTATATAATAAATAATATATCTTTCTTGGAGTTTGATTTTTCTCTCCCGTTACATTAGTTCCTTTTTATAAGCATAAAATGTTGCATGTGTTTTTTCACTTAGGGAACGTTATGCTTAGTTAATCAGCGTCTTGAATTTACCCTTTATATCCTTAAATTATGCTTAAAATTCACCATGCCAGATCTATGCTTAAATGCCTATAGAAGATAGTGGTGGTTTCCGAAAATATAATCGGAATACAGTTTTCTGCTAACGATTCTACTTTTATTTTCCTGTTTTTCAGGGGAATTGTTATGCTTACTTTTCTTGTTGAGATTTTTATGTATGCTTATAAACTGTATGCTACTGTCACTCTGCTTTACTTTAAGGGGACAACGGACTGAGAGTTGTTAACAAAATTAAACACAAACACCCCCACCCCCCTCTCTCTCTCTCTCTTGATGACAGTAGGTTAGGGAGGAAAGAGAAATAACGTTATTAGGTAAGGTGAGGTATATGAGGATTGTCTGGTAATCCACAAGAACTCATTTATAAAATTAGACTATCCTGATTGTTTCAATCTTCACTTGGATCAGCCTCTACAATTGAAACTGGTGTGAATTTTATTGTAATACGTGGTTGATTATTCTTCGTCCAATTAAGAAAGTCAGTTTTATCATGTTCATTGCTTTCATTTGTTCATGTTAAAGCTTCTTTCCCAATATCCACTTGTTTACACTTGGAGATATCGTTGCTATTCGTCTCAAACCTTCTTCAACGTCCAGCGTCATCGGTGTTGAAGGTGGGTGATGGGATAAGGGGTATTCTTTTTTTTTTCGTTTCGAACGTTTCATCTTCCATTTCTGCTTGTTCTTTCGTAATTCATATACAGTGAACTCCCGGTAACTCGAACACAGGATAACTCGAACTTTTATTACTCGAACTATTTTCTTCGGTCCCTTCGGTTGTTCTCTAATACTTCCTCATAAAAATCACTCGTTAACTCGAACCCCGGATAACTCGAACATTCGTTAACTCAAACCATTTTTAAGTCTTCTTCGTATAACTCGAATTTTTTTTTCTGAGAAAAGGAATTCAAAAGACTTGTTAAATTACAAAATTTAAATTTCTTTCATTTTTATTAATTCTTTGCGTAAGACAGACATATATTTCTCCTGTTTAGATAAAGTCAGTAAGTAAGATATACGAAACTTCTTCCAGTGAATGTTAATATTGTGACGTTATATTGTTATGATCTTTACTGAAGAAATAATCGTACTATTTCCCCCGGTCCCTAGGAGGTTCGAGTTACACTGTCTTTCTTCTCCGGGTTTGGCTTTGGGGGTGATCACGAGGCTTATCTGACTAATATTGCATCCAACAGTAAAGATAATTGAAGATATGTAACAAGTAAACCGGTCAAAGTAGAGCGCCCGCATTGCGCCTTAGTTTCCACTTTGAAACAGACGCGGATTAAGCAAAAATAAATTATTACCCTACATAGCAATTCGAACACCCATTACAAAATAGTTTGATTATGGTGTTCGAATTACTGAGGTTCATAGATATCATAGGTGAAGAAGGGACCTTTTCAAAATAGGTGGAATTAGAAAAAACCCAACCCAATTCCAAAGTCTTTTCGTCTCGAGTAATGATGAGACTAGAAACGACCTATTATTAGAAAATAGCTGTAGTAGCCTATTTTTCAAAATCTTCTTATACTAATACGCAATCTTGCTTTTTACTTACCTAACTTTGAAAGAAAGAACTTTAGGAAAATTTTCTCGGGAAGTTCGTCAAATGGATGTTTATTGCTACCGTATTAGTATAGGGGGAATCTCCCATTAGGGGAATCTCTAGCTCCATCTTACGGAGTAGTAGCAAATGACGCGTCTTCAGTTTTTTTGCACGGGGGACATTGCATTGCACCCCCAAAGGAACGCGACGTTTAGGGGAAAATATCTAGAGCCAATGGGAATAACTGACGTTTTTGAGGTCCACGATAAGTTGGCGATGGGGAGACGAAAAAAAATTGGTTCTAAAGCTTTTTGGGGACGGGTGTGACGTCATCAAAATGTTTGATCGACAAAATCTCAGTAACGGCACGTCGTACAAAGACGATCCCATACATTTTTTTGACCAGCTTTTCGAGCTCTACAACTTAGTGATACTTATTCTTTACCTTTAGTTAGTTTGAAAGAAACGTTATACCAATAATGGGTATAAATTGAGAAATAGTGTTCAGTTTAAAGTTTTATTTCCAGAAAAAATCTACAACTTATCGTGTGCAATTCTCGAGAGTATTTCTCGATTCCATTTCATTAAAAAACAATGAATAAATACTAGCGAAAAAATACAAAAATACACATATATTCCAAATGGAGTGAAACTCATAAGAATGAATGGATACTATATTACTCATAAGAATGGTAACTTTATATCACTCTAGTGTGGGAATTTTCTTTCTGTCTTCACAATCACCAGGCACACAAGATTAACTCATTGAGTATAAAATTTCAATCCAAAACAGTAAAGAGAAAAAGACTAATGAATATAATGAGAAAACACGAGAGTTATATAGTAATAATAGCGTCACGTCGTTTTCCAACACTCACCCATTTGACTAGAAAGCAAACAAAGAACTCGAATTATGGGCTGTTTATATGGAAAGTGGGACAGGGAAAAATATATCGTGTTTACATGATTTATTCTCATGTGAACACTCTGTCTTGGGATAACTAGAATGCTAAATGTAAAAATGAGATACATTTTTTTGTCCCGTACGGGTAAATATCCCGTCCCTACTTTCATGTAAACAGCCCTATGGTCATGACTTACTGATGAACTCTAAAACAAGGGGAAACGTTGATACTCACTAGGCACTCCCACATGCTCCTCAATTGTGGATAAATATTTCTTTGCATTCACAGGGAGATCATCGTATTTTCGTATATCTTTCAAACTCTGCTTCCATCCTGGCAGAGTTATATATTGAACTTGAACATTTTCTAACGTGCTCAAGTTTGCTAAAAGGAAAAGGAGCTATTGAACTGTCCACGAAATACGAAAACATTGCTGGCCTTGTCTCTATTATTGTCTCTTTAATATGCAGTTAAATTAGTTAAGTTAAAAAAAAACACCATGCTGTGTGAGAAGCATACACGCCCTACCATTTCTAATATTAAACTCTTAAAAAGAAAAAAGCGTATGTCTTTTCAAAAGCAGTTTTTTTAGTTTCTCCTCGAAACGGATCTGGCAACAGTCGTAGAGATATTTAATCACACTGTACTCACCTGGGAAAGAATTTAAAGGCTTTCCATCCAGTTTATAACCAACCCCTATCTTAATCTCATCCAAATCATCGAGAACGTCGATTTTGGTAACAGCAAGCCTAAAAAAATAGGATCAACTGAGTTAGAGAAGTTGATACTGATAGCATGATATTTGTTTGTTTACACTTACCCTGTGTAGCCATTGATCATGTGAGTATACTTGACTACCATTAAATCTAACCACCCACAGCGTCTAGGTCGACCAGTTGTCGTCCCAAATTCCCCACCAACTTGTTGTAAATGGGAACCAATGTCCTGCATAAAGACAAGTTATCAACAAGTAAATCGTACGGGTGTTGTAACGTTATCAGAGCATAACTGGCAATAACACTTTTCGAAAGAAGTCTGAAAAATTGAAAATATTCTTACATCGAGAAGCTCCGTAGGTAAAATACCTTCTCCAACACGGGTGGTATATGCCTTCACAACACCATATATGCAATCAATTTTCTTTGGAGGTAGACCTAACCCGGTGCAAGCACCACCAGAGCTACAATTAGATGATGTCACATATGGATAAGTGCCTATAAAAAGGTAAAGATGAGGCCATTGGTGCAAAAACATAAAGTTAAATGCGATGTAGATACTGATGATGTCAAAAATGTAATGAAAGTCCTAATTTACCAAAGTCAATATCCAACATTGCAGCATTAGCCCCTTCCACTAATATTCTTGAACCACTTGTAAGAGCTGTGTGCAGCGTAACAACTGTATCTTCCATCATGTCTTTAAGAATCTCTCTATATTCCTCAAAAAGAAAGGATTGAGAATTATTTTAATAGATGACTGAATTTAATAAAAGACTTGCTTCCATCTCTCATAAGTTTACAGTGCAAATTTTTGATATTTGAAAAACGCTGTACAGTGACCACTTCTCGCACCTCTTGTCTATTTGTTATTCTTATTTGCAATCTCTTGCTTCTCTCTTTGTTCGGACCTCCAGTAATTTAAAAATAATATTCATCACTATCTGTTGTTTCCAGATCTTATTTCTTAACGTTTCTTAACTTAACTTTCCAAGTTCTTACATGGGAGTCTTTTGACCTTGTAATGAGCAATTGCTTAAAAAATAAAATTAAAAGTATTTATACTAACTTGATATCTCTTTAACTCATCAGCTACATTCACTTCTAATTCTGGAAACCTAAGTGATTATAAAGGCATGAATATACATTCACAAGATAATTTGGAAAAAAAGAATTTGTTTGTCAACAACTTACAATCTTTTGTGGTAATCATACAGAGCTTTAAACCTGGAAATAGAAAGAGATGACAACAAGTCACAAGCTGAAAGACAAAGCCCATGTTTGGCTTTTCTGAGCAAACACATAAATTAAGTCCCACAATACATCGAGTAGTTTCGTTTTATGACATTGTAAAACCTTACTTCTTACAAAAATCAGCATAATCAGATATCAAATCTGTTAATCGTATGCCATTGCGAAGGGCCTGAAAAGAATTTTTTGGTTTAAAGAACATAGAAAATTGTTATTGATGCAAATTACCTTTAAAGTGCAGAATTACCTTTGTAGCATAAGTGGGACCAATACCACGTTTCGTAGTTCCAATTCTACCGATAATAATAAGTAATTCAAGTGCTGATTAAAACAGACAATTTATATCAGTTTGATTGACTTATTCCGCATTGTTTGTTTCCTTCAACTTGTTGAAAAAATATTCAACTTTTTAAGAATGATACTTACTTGCTTTTATCTCTGAGACTTTCAAGTAACCCATCAACTTGTTGATGCATGTCAAAAACTAAGGAAAATAAATATTGGTTGAAGACATCCTGATTTTCTTTTAAAAATGATTACTTTCGTAGAATATGAAAAAAATATATTGGCAAAAACACGCCCTTCTGAAGGCCACAGAATGATACTGTTTTTAAACATTACGAAAATAATGATTCCTCCATCTACTATGTGTCCTGGAAATGTTATCACACATGAAGATTAATCTAAACCTTGGTATTTATGCTACGATTATGATTTACCACAGAGATAATAGAAACCTACCAAGGTGGCAACGATCAGAAATCCTAATTCTTTTCCTCATGTTTTTTATTCCTTTCTTTTCATTCGTTTCAATCTCTTTCATCAAAGTTGGAATGTGCAAGACAACACCATTTCCTGTGAACAGAGTAAAAAATCAACAAACTTATACATGGTGATACATCAGTTGGCAGAAACAAATATAAAACATCAGTTGGTTTCTTACCTATCAAAACATTTAAACTTTCATTTGTAATACCACTAAAAGATAAAATTTTAACATTGTCACCATAAGGAAATTGTTGGAATATGTAATACAAGATCATTCTTGTGGCTGCAAAATAGTCCAGCACCTTGGGATAAGATGAAACTTATATTCATTGTCTTCAACAAGAACTGTATGTCCAGCATTACTTCCTCCCTATCAAAAAAGAAGATTTTAGAAACAAAATATCTCCATTCATATTGTAAAAATGCTCATCAAAATAACAAATACTATATCAAGAAATCTAGCAACATGAACGGAATTTATGTTGAAAAGACAGTTTATTTTGAAATGAAATAGACGTCTACTGAAAAAAACATCTATGATAGATGCTCAATTGTAAACATGCTGATTTCAATAGAATTTGACACGTCAGTCTATATTAAACGTTGTTCCAAGTGAATTCTGTTAAAAATGTAAACAAAACAAACTGTATGAAAATGAGATGCGAGAGTTTGTGTTTAACTGTCCTGCAACGTTTCAAAACAATTTCCACATGATCTACATACGATGCTAGCCCTCTACTCACCACAAGCGTTCCAAAAGCAAACAAGCATAAATAAACTAGCGTTTTGTACATGTTGATCAGCACCCTTTGCCTTTCGCCGAGATAGTGTAGAGGGTGTTTGGGTGCAATTCTGAATCTGCATTTTTATGTCGGGTCATGCTTCAAAACCAGAAAAACTTTCATGAATTCTTTGTTTTTGTTGTTGTTGCTGCCATTTATTTTGTTTTGCTTTGTTATTTTGTTGTTGTTTTCAACTTACTTTTGACAAAACCGTGTATCAATAACGTATCATCATATACTGACAGAATGAGGAGTTTAGCCAAATAGAAAGCCTAAACTAAGCAAGGACAAATTGCCTGGCAGGTTTTGAAGATACGGTTTCTGTAGCTAGAGAGAGATTGGCCAAGAAAAAAGAAATATAAGGTAGATCCATATAAGCTCGATAAAACAACTTTAGTATCCAATAAATGAAAAAGGAAACCTAATTTACATTCAAAAGGATGTAAGATATGAATATACAATATCAAAACATTTCTGTCCTTTGAAGATTAGATAAACGGAGGAGAAAGGGAACAAGAGGACACGTCCGTGTTCAACCTTATTATTGTTTTCTCGACTTGCGAAATTTTCAAAACAATTAAGAGATAAAACACGGAACAGTGGAATAACAAAGTAGATACCGTACAAACCAGGTGCCGTAATAGTCCCAAAGGAAACATTTGAGATGATATTTCTTTTCTTTACCACTAATTACCCTTAAAGCTGCTTGTAACATTTCATAACTATTACATCACAATTTAAACAAACTCTAGTAATCAGCTGGTTATTAAGCATGTCGAGAACATAACAATTGCACCGGGAAAGGGACCCCTCCCCCTATATGAAAATCTGTTTTCAAGACAGTGATTTAAAAGTCATGATTTGAAGTCCCATGGCCAATCTTTCCGTTCCAGTAGTAAACAAGATGTGGCGATGACAGTAAGCATGAATATCAGCAACTTTATTTTGTTCGTGTTTTTAGTGTTTGGATTTGTTTAAAGCAGTTTCGGACTCATCTTGAATTTACCCCCACTTATTAAGCGATATTTCAAATTTAAACTATTGGGTCAAAAGTACTTACTGTAAGCTTCCTTTTTAAATGTATATCATTTTTTTTCTTTGATTAATCGCTTCAATATTAACGTGTGTCGAAAATAGAAGCATGTAGAGCATATATGAAAATACCTTATAGAATAAAAAAAGAAAAGAAAAAGAAAAAACACACACACAAAGGGACAGACAACCCTTAGAGATCAATATCAATATCATTTATTTCTAACTCGAGATATTTGATAAATGGTTAGGCAAAAGGCAGAAAATCTTTGCTTTTTCGTTCGTATATTTCGTCCGAACGCGAACAGCGCGCCGTGTGTGTAATATAAATACTAAATATAAAAATATTTAATACGAACCTGACATCTGCACACAAGGTCATTTTCACCTGCCAAAACATCAACAATTTTACCTTTGCCTTCATCTCCCCATTGAGCACCTAATACAAGACTTACAACAGTTTTTCCAGTCATCTTAACTGCATGTGATCCTCATTCAGGGCGATTGTGCACGAGGGGGTTTGTTCGGTTCAAAAAAAATGAAGAATTCCTTGGTCGAACCTCCCTAAATAGATTTAATATAGTTTAACTGTTATCTAACCCCCAACCATATTTTTAACATAGCAAACTAACGTTTTACATTTATAAAACAAAATATATATTATTTTTTTTAGTCGGGAAAGGTTCATGTGTTTTGAGCGATTGAAATGAAGAGTTTTCGTAATATAGTTTAACTCCTTCTTTACATGGATACGTCGTCTATCGATAACTTGAAAGTGAACATTACCTTTAAAGATCGAAGCGCTTTTGATTTTTGATTCGATAACTTACAAGAACTTAGTGAAACATCTTGAATATGGAAGTGGCTAATCGAGTCGAGATCAAGCAAATCTCGAAACCATGGTCGAAAAATGTTGTGATTTGCTGTTTTAACACATTTACATTCAATTATCTTACATGAAATCCTTTATTTGTCTATTTATTTATTGAGCATTTTTATACAGGATATATGCAACTGTGCCAGTAAGAATACATCACTGTTTTTAACACAGGTCCTGTGCAAAAGAGATAATTATAATATTAATAACATTTTTATTTTGGCAAGTTTTGCGAGGGGGGAATGATTGCAACTATACAGAACAAGTTAACTGATGCCATTATTAACCTTTTGCTATTAAAAGACTTTTTTGAAATTTTCTTGTTAGTGCTTGCAGCGCAGAGAACATGGTAATATTTCTGATAGGTGTACGGTACTAAATGTCAAACGGTCGGTACTAAACGTCATCATTCATCATCATTCAAGATATTCCAAATCTCATTATTAAAGTATAAGTCTTGTGTGCTAATGTAAATATATTTTAATTGTGATCCTTTATTATCGTTTAACAGAAGCACCATGCATGGAATGAAAAGCACAATAACTGCTTTACACTAATGAGAAAAATCAACCTGTAAAATGTTTTTACTCGCTCGGGTACTACACAGATAAAAGTAAATAACTGCAAAAAGAAACACATTTTTCAACCTTATGTTTATGGCTTTCTTTTTTTTTTAGAATTATGGCACAGGAAGACAGCAACACACCTCTACTGAATGAATATAAATTGAGATACCTCAAAAGAACATTACTTCAAACATTATTTGGTGGAATTAGATTATACTTAAGCTTTGATGTGCCTTTGTTTATATATGCATTACAACTGTTTTTGTGGTTTGTTCCTGCTATAATTGGGTTAACTTTCACATTAGTTGCAGAACTATCATCCCTGAAAAATATAAACTGTGTGCTGATTTGTGGATTGACAGTTTCTGTATTATATTCATTGTTATTTTTAACAATTATCTTACTGAAGCAAAATAGTGATTTCACTGAACAGAACAAACATAATTTTTTAGCAGAAGAAGATGAATTAGAGTTCCAATCTCTGCTGGCTCTCAATACTCTTGAATTTATTGTACCGAAAAAGAAGTTTATAACTTATTTATTACATGCAGTCATACTGGGGTTGTTATGCAGCTTTGGATTATTGTTTTTACTTCCGAAAAGAACAACCTATTTTTTTGGAGACTCCTCTGGAAGTGTAATTTATTGTGTATTAGGATGGCTTGTTTTATGCTCTAGCTGCTATCCTTTGGTTGGTCAAGCACCTAAAGAAATTGCTGTATTTTATGATTTAAGTCACTATAGTGCTTCATTACTTACAAGACCTTTTTATGTTTTGTTATTTTGTGTTTGGAATATTTCTACCAGGTAAGCATTATTCCAATATATATATATAATTATTAATTTATGTTTTTGAAAAGGAATGAATTATAACGTGAAAACGTAAAATATCAGTATTATCTGCTGGGAGTTATTTAAATTCACTGGCACTGAAAACAATAGACCTTTGCAACTCTTCCAAACTCTTTCAAAGAAATATTTTTTACTTCCCTTCAAGATGTTTGCTTTTTAATAACTCATGGAGATTGGCTTAATAGAATCCACTTTCATCAAAAGTTGCTGGAAAGACTTTCCAGGTTATTCTAGTTTTTCTGGATTCTCTGCAATTTTTTTGTAAGACTAGAATGATCATTCAATTTTTCGTCTTAGATATATGCGAATACAGGTAAATATGTAACGAACAAATGGTATTTGTAGACATTTTAAACAACATCTTGTTTTGAAAGCAATACTGATTTGCATAAATGAGTTTCTCACGTCCTTAGACATTGTTGTTGAAACAATACATCATTTGTTTACTTTAAAGGAAGAAACTTTCACAGAAGAAGCTTTCGCAATTTCACAATTTTTTACAACATTCGCAAAAGTATGATCCAGCAAAATATATTAAAAGAGATCATACCCGAAAGTTAATTCTATAAAGATTTTTGCCCTCGTAATTTTAGTGGGATAGAAATTTTTTTCTCCATATCTAGTAGTTTCTTTAATAGTTTTTCACATAGAACAGACAAAATAATTAGAAAAAATCCTTTCTTACAGTCATTCACGAAAGTATATCCCCTAAATTTCACAATTTCTTGACTCACAAAAGTTTCTTCCTTTAACATTTGTCTACCTTCAAAGTACACATTTTGATTGACAGATTTATATAAATGAGACACATAAATTAATTCCTTTTTTTTTAATCATCAAAAGAGGAGAGGTCTTAAAAAAGCAAAAAATTAATAATTGTTTCTTAAATTAATAATTGTTTTCTACAAAAAAATTCTGGAGTTTTGTCACAACTTTTTTTACTGGAACCACCTAGAGGATAATCAATAGCTGTAAAGCATACAAGCTTTGTTTTATTTATTGTGTGCATTGTGAACCACAATCATCTTGAGGCTAACAAAACTAATAGTCTGCGAAAGAGGAATTCAGAAGTCATAGCAGCATGATATTTGGAACCATCATGGCAGCCAAAGTAGCGAGATTTAATTATTTTCAAATAATTAGTGACGTATTATTAATTAGAAGTTGAAACACAATAACAGTTATAAATATATTTTCAATTCTTTAGAGAGTTATAAAGTTATAAAAAATAAAAACATGATAACTTTATTCATAAGGATAATATATAATGATAATCCTATATATTGATCGCGATTGTGCATACCACTTTAGTCATTTTCTCATGAGGAGCATGTTTAACCATGATGCTGCGAGAAGCGTTTTTCAGTATTAGTATATAAGTAGTAGCAAATGACGCAACGTCAGTTTTTTTGCACGGGGCATTGCATTGCATCCCCAATGGAACACAACGTTTAGGGGCAAATATCTTGAGAACTAATAGGGATAACTGATGGTTTTTGGGATCCCCGAAATTGGCAAAAAAAATTGGGACCAAAACTTTGAGGGACAGGTGTGAAGTCATTAGAATCTTTGTTTGACGATATATCTCCGTAAGGGTTCTTCGTCAACATGAGATCCCATAAATATTTTGGATCAGCTTTTCAAACTTTAAAACAGTTACTACTTACCCTTGGCCATTCTGTGATTTAATGTTTCAACACTCTAATATTGAGAGGTGGAGCACGGGACAGGTAACTCATGGAAGGAAAATGAACCTGTAAAAGATTTTACATGCAATACTAGTTAATATTTAATTCTTTTGAGCATCATTAATCACAATTGAAGCAATGGGGTGAATTGTTTTCTTTCTTTCTTTCAGAGATTCCTCCAACTTTGATCAAGTGAATATAGTATTGTATGTTCTTTTCATGATGTTACCACTTTTGTTGATATCTGGTACACTGCCACCATTGGATGCTTTAATCTTATGGCTTCTAGAATACATGAACGTTCAACTGCTCGGAGGCTGCTCTATGGCAAATGATAAAAGGTTTGTTTTTTAACCACCGTATTCTTACTTAGTAATTTCATCTGCATTTTAATAGTTGAATGATTAGATGATCATGTCCCACCCTGCTTATTAATTTTTGATTTTATTGGCAACATCTATTTTATTATTAGTTTCGAGAAATCTAAAATTAAAATTGGATAGTAGATTTTTATAGCTAAAATTAGCTATCCAGATCAAGAACAAAAGTAGTCTGTAGCCTTTGTTACAAAGATGTTTTGTCAATATTTTAGTATGTCCTGGTGTTATCCAAGATTGATATTATCAAGTCCTATTGTATTCATATTATCAGAGGTATCAGACACTCAGATAACAAATTCATTCATCAGCATTTTTTTATTGTATTTTGCAGATTGATAATCATACTGTTCCTGACATGGCCTGTTCTAGTGATTGCGTACTTCATCCCAAACCAGACAGTTACTACCGTGTTTCTATCTGTAATATCAATTCTATTATCAGTTGACTGTGTATCAATTGTTTTATGGATTATCAAAGGGGTTTACAGTAGACACGAAAAGATCAGAAAAGTTCATGTCAGTCATCATAATATCAGCGAAAAAGACATTTATAAAAAGTCTTTCATGACAAGTCTACTTTTCCTATTGGTGGGGCTGTTATCTGGACTTACTAAGCATTACATAATTTCACTTAACGAGCCAAGTACATTGGATTTAATTACATACATTCTAATCAGTTTTATGGTTCTATCAGCTGTGTTGTGGAATCTCATGCAGGTCAATGTCGTATTTGGTTTTTTGAAAAATCCGTTTCATTCATTTGTTCAAGATAAATTGAGGACCTGTAATTCAGCTTCGGTCTTTCATATGTATTTTGCAGGTATGCATTTTATGTTTTTCTAATGTTTATTTTTTATTTTGATGTCATCAAATAAAGTTATACTGTTTTGTTATAACCAATCTTGAGCATAGGCGTATTCAGGGTCAGTCAAAAAAGTGGAGGAGTTATGATATTTCTTTTCAGTCTTAAGTGTCGATTAGGTTACTTGCACGTTTTCCTTCTCTACTTTAAATGACTAAACACTCCTACAGAAATTTTGACTGAGCTCTAGCTACGTTTGTTGAGGATAGTTTTGTTCTTAAAATTCAATCCAACCTCTGTATAACATTTTTTATAATAAGGAACATTTTATAACACGAACCTCAAATCTTAAAAAAATAAAGCAAATGCCAAGCAACAGTCAAGCTTAAAGTTGATTTGTTCAGAAAGGAAAATAAAAACAAATACAAAAAAAACTGGCAAACTGATCCGAAAACTATATCAAAAGAAAGAACGTACAAACTTTGGTCTTCTCAGTAAGTAAGCAACAAAGGAGCCTGTAAATGGGAGAAACCTAAGGAACTTTGAGCCTCGAACAAAATCTTGTGTTGCTAATAAAAATTATGCAGTGCTGGTTGTCAAAAACTATACGAAATCATTTAAATTTTGGAGAAGCAGTTATCTTTGTTTTTAGTCCATCTATTTCTTTTTATAAACGAAAATAGTGAGAATCATTAGGTCCAAAAATATCTGCAATCTGATTAATAGAGTGTATTATATGGTGATCAAGGGCGTGCAAAATGCAATCGTAAGAAATAGACATTGATCATGGGGGATTCCAAATTCTTGGTGAAGCAGTTTCCGCCTCACCGTAACTTCACTTTTTTTTTTTTAGGGGGGGGGGGGGGGGGGGATTTTATGAATTTTAGTGCGTTTAGCTACGGACGTATACAAAAGATACATACTTATAAATAAATACATTCTATAGCAAAGAGAATCTTGTCAAACACAAGATCTCTTTCATAAAGATAAAGATTATTGCATGCTTTTCCTATGATAAACGGGTTACCTATAACGAAAAATACACTGATAACAACAGTTATCCTTTTGTTAGCAGTCTGCCTCAAGAACTCGTAAGGTTGAAGAGTTATGATCATATCTACATGAGTAAAATAAGTTACGTGTGTAAAATATTTTATATGTCTAGAGTTTTTTCTTCTTGATTTTTTCTTGGCTAGAGTTATCGATAGGGGATAAGGATGAGTTCGTAATAGCGAGATTCGTTATAGCCAGCATAAAATATAAGGATTTCCAAGGTGAAAATCAACAGCCCGAAAATTTTGTTCCATGAAGTGAATGTTCGCTATAAGCAACAATTGTTATATAGCGGATGTCAATGGTACCTTAAGTGGATTAATTTTCGCACGGATTTAATTTCCCGAATGACGATAGTGAAAACAGATATACCAAACATCACAACATCACAAACATCATTATTGATCGACGTAGTTTTTGCCCTCCATTTTCATTCTTCAGAAATTTTTTAATGGTTTTTCAGCCAGATTAAATTTCGCGGCAAATGTTTTGAGATATTTCGCGCGGATTAAATTTCGCGAGGAATGCCGAAATCCACGAAAGTTAATCCACTTTAGGATTTTGCGTTGACACTTATAGGGATATCATAGATCTCCTATTTTTTTTGTGTTGTTTCCGTTATATAATGGAGGAGTTTACAACTTACGTCTGATATAATAATCTCATGATATTCTACACAGTGAGAAATAAGGCCATAATGAGGTGACTATTCGCAACTACATATTTTTTTAAATGCCTCTCCATTTTTCATTTTGTTTTCATTTTCTTTCAGTGTTTCAACTTTATTCTGCATTTGTAACGAGTGTATTGGTAGCACCAAACAATTTGGAAAGAATTACATTCTTATACATCGTCCTAATGTTCCGAGCATACAGAATGGTAAGAGAACCGTGATTAGTCTTCAGTATGGTGGGGTCGTGGCGTGTGGGGTGGGTGGGTAGTTCTGGGGGACTTGGGAAATAAATTTCACGGAAAAAGATTGTGTAATGCAGATCTCGATCATTAAAAGCAAACTGTCCTTGTGGAAATCCAGTGAAAATTTTTCTTTTAGTTTATCGCTTGGGAAGTACAGTGAAACCTCTCTATAGCGGACATCTTAGGGACAAAATAAATGTGTTCGCTATCGAAGGAGGCGTCCGTTAAGTGGAGGTTTAGACTATAAGGAGAAAAGGCAACCGTTCCTATAAAAAGTGTCCCGCTATAGAGGTTTCACTGTACTTTTTGAATCGTTTTGTTGATGATAATGTGAAATCAACACAACTTGTTCTTCTTTTTGCATTCTAAAATCCATAAAACATATAAAGTTAAATCTTTGAGATTCATTTTACTTGACAGTTGTCTCGGATTAACATTGGACAGATGTCACGATGAGAGTCACTTTCCTCTTATTTTGTACATTTTTGCCATTTTCTCAAAATATTAGTTTCCTCAGCAAACCACACATTATAGGCTAGCACTTTATTAAAACTTGGAACTTCGTTAAACTTCCTTGGAAACTTCCATCGTGTTCAACTTCCGATTATTATAAGTAATTTTTGTTTGTTTGTTCTATATGTAAACATCAATTTATATATTTTAATGTTAGGTTTGGATGCACACATACAAATCTTGTTTTGACATGGTCATATTATTTATTCTTAATTGGTCAGGTTTCCATAACTACTGGACCAACCTTAGCACACCACTGAAACTGTTCATTGTTTCGATTATCTTTAATATTTTGCTTTCCACAACGAAGAGAGTTTGGTTTTTCATTATTCTTGCGTATAACTCGATTACCGGACAAAAAAGCGGGCAAAAGAAGGTTTATACGTCAATTGCTTTATCAGTTGGTTTTTTACCATTAACAGTAGCCATTGTGGTTTTATCTGCCATTTTGAATGCACCACTGTTGCCATTGTTTACGTTGCCCATATTTGTTATTGGTTTTCCACGACCACTGCGTATTTGGGCACATACAAGTTGTCTGTCCAGATCATCGTCTTCCGATTGGATATATTATTACCAACTCATGCCATCATTGGTCAATGACTTGCAAAGGAACTATTTTAAGTTATGGCCTGATTCGGGTGAATATTACATTGGTAGATTTCAAGACCGCCTGGTGTGGATAAGTATTTTGGAATCTGGTTTATTTTATCAGAATTTTGTAAGTAAAGGTTTAGAACTACAAGAAACGTCGTGTCATTCGGCTGAAGCGCAATACATTGACGATGTTTTTGAGACGAGCTTCAATAGAGATACATCAGTATGTAACCAGTTTTCCTTTTCTGTTCTTCAACCAAAAACAGCGTTAATTCTCGATTGTTACTCAGATGCCCATAATGTTTTGACGGGTTTCATTGATAAACCAGAGACGTTAGAAAACATATCCAGTAGTTATTGCAAAGTTCTGTTATGGTCATTGTTGAAGTGTTGTTTGAAACGCAGGGAAAGGGGAGTAGTAGAAGATGCTTCAAGACAACAAGATGCATTGGAAACAAAATTGACGAACATTTCAACGAGAACAGACTTTCCCAATTCATCTTCGGAAACATTAACGATGAGGCAATCATCTTCGTTTATTCGTGAAGAAATGAGATTTCATCATCAACACGCTGTGGTGAAAAGCTCTGCCCAAACAACACAAGTCTTTAATAGTGACACATATGATGGAGATGAAAATGATAGGGATGATGATTATGAGGGAGGTGATAATAATGATGGAGATGATGACGAGTTCGGAAATTTCGGGTTTGACAGTGATTGTTCATCCGACGGGAAAGATGCTGACGCAAGCAATTATGATATGAATGATAACATATCAACTCATGAAATGGGGGATTGTTTGTTAGAAGCCTCGTTAATATTAGATCCACCGTATAATTGGAAAATAGGTTTGCCTTACGATGACTACAGGCTATCCTCTTACTTTTCATGTTTGAGACAAGACTGGTTTAACATGGTTATCAAGTCTTTTAAATTGGCGAACGAAAAAGATATATTGCGTGATAAGATGCTGTTTAGGGTATACAGACACTTAGTGTTAAATCTACATTACTTGATAAATGTTGTAAGCGTGATGGAAAACTCGATAGTCAAAGAAGGTCCACGACATGTTTATCGTGTATTTCATGGACAGCTTCCTTGGTCATCCCATTTGTCGTGGATAACAGATGATGAGCAACTAAAAGACTTGATAATCAAATCATTCAGGTGCGACCATACCTTTTTGCCAAACCCAATTTTCCATCATACTGAAAATTCCATTCATTTCATTTCACCATTGTTTTTTATTGTAGATTGACATTCAAGTTGGTTTTTGATCAGCAAGTTTTAGGAGAAGGTAGTTGTGATGACGAAATACTTCGAATGCTTGAGAATTATGAAAATAATTGGTTTATTGGCGAAGAGGATTCAGATGAATGGGAACAAAACGTTTTGAATGGGAAACCTCATCTTCTTTCGCTAGGAGTCAACAAGAAAACGGTAATATTTTTTTTTCTATTATAATTTTAAATGGACAATCATTTTCAACACAGAAAGGAAGATCGATCATAGATAAACAGAAACTCCAAAGTTTATTCAAAACCCTCAATCCGTCAAAGTTTATCTACAAAAAATTAAAATTGCTGCTGTAGTTTGCAAATTCTTATATATATTTTTAACCTTGTGTCTATGGAATGGGGGATAAATTTAAAATTGACCAATTCAAGTATATCTTTACAAAAGTTTATTGATCTGCCATTCGCTAAAGTTTTTTTACTTTTGACCAGAAAATAAGTAGTTGAGGAAACTGCGGTAGGATTTACTTGGTATTTATCTTATGTTCTCCTTTTTTTAGAGTGTTTATACAAGTCGAACATTATCAAAACAATCGACAGTAATGCCTGTAGCAAAACTGTACGATGAAGCGGTACGGGGGATCTGGTCTGCATTATCAATCGAATTGTATTACATGACCAACGACGATGATGAACGATATAGCATACAAGCACTCCCGCCCATGTTGCGCAACATAACGACGCAGGCGGCCGATCCACCGCTTGGCTATCCGGTGTACATGTCAGGATTGATAACTATACCAGTGTAAATTTTCTATCGGATTTTGTAAGTACGTATTAACGAGTATAGTACACTGTGTTTGCTGAAGCATGTTTATTTTTGTATGATCAACTTTAAGAATATATATTTTCGAGACGAAATAAAAACTTATATTTATCTCAAACAACCTAGTTCCCAGTATCACGATAATGATTTAAGCAGGGGAATTTTTTTGACCTCTTCATGTTAATTTCAATCTTGATCTTTCGTTTGACCATTCACTTTTTCTTTTGTTATCTTTTGTGAATAAGTTTCATTATAATCTCTTGAACAGTCATGTCAATTTTTTTTTGAGTTCATAATGACCAAAAGAATGGATTCAATATCGACGCTTCGCAAATAAATTTCAATCTTTTATTATGAGTATTAAAAAAAAATGATATGGCTGTGAATCATCATAGTTTTTACAGAACAAGGTATTTTCATAAAAAGAATAACTGACACGACTGGAACAGTAATTTTCAAAGGTTCGTGATGGGCGTATTGTTTACCAAAAAAGAAATAAGATTTTAATCTTCTTCATCTAAATAAATAAATGAATCCGTTTATAAGGTGTTGATGGTTGCCATCCGACAGAAATTTTCTTATTAAATTAAAAAAAATCTAAGACGCAGGAAATAAGATCAAGGCATGATTTGAATCTAAAGTTGTTTTTAAAAGATTTACGTATATTAAAGTATTTAAAATATCTATTTTTGTGTTTTCGATTATATTTGGGAAGAAATGATGCCAGCGTGCTAGAGAAACAGTTTTATGAAGACGTTCTGTGATTTTTTATTAGCAACGAAATGGATCGTAATCAAACAAATATCAAAAATTGATACGAGTGTTGCTATATTAATTTACATAAAATTATGAGTTTGTGAAAATCTTAAAGCTATCTGCCATGCGATGATCGACATCTACCTATAAAATGTAGTGGCATTATTTGAGCAACGAACAAGCCGTTTTAGAATTTGGTAAATGATTTCTATAAAACACGGTGCAGAAAAATGTTAGATAGCTAGTTACAACAGATTTTTCATGTCTATTATTATCATTTATTATCACATGTTGATGTGAAACAAACAAGGTTCTATTTCATAAAACAAATGTTTCCTTTTTTTACTATGAAGAGATTCTTCTTCTTTTTATGTGTCGAAAGAAAATATAAGTTCAAAAATGTGAATCTCGTGTTACAATTAATAATGGGGTAGAAGGTAAAATGGAGAGAGGAAGATGACAAGCCAAATTTGTTGACAATTTGTTTTTTAAAATTTTTCGGTATTTTCTTATCCCTCTCTTTTTTTCATATTTTTTTTTCTTTTATAATGATAATGTTTTTTATGAAAACAAAATCATAAATTGATCTTCGTGTATCACTTGACTGATGCGGGTCGCGGTGTGACAGATGGAAGACAGTTATTGACTTTGCCATTAAGCCTCCATAGCATCATTTTACGAACTGATCACAATGTTGCTACGTATACGGACAAACGTCTCATCATTAATTATTTGTGATTATACGACAAATCCAGTAAATTAAATATGAAAGCAGATTGCAAGAAATTGATGTGGTTTTTCATTAAACTAAGTATACATACAATGCTGGAATGATTACAAATCCGTGGATAAAAGCCTTATCATTATTCTTATCGCCAAAACATATGATAATGCTTTAATGGGTGTGACCATGTGTGCTGTTACGTCAGCTGCATCAGCTTATGACTTTCTGTGATAGGTTTTTGTTTTTTTCATTATTTGAAATCTTATAAGTGACTCCTGACAGCAGATTGACCTGCAGACAATCTCGTAAGAAGATTGTGGTTAAGTTTTAATCAATTGAATTAAAATTAGGACCAGAAATTCTATAGCAATCATATATAACACTTGTTAGAGAAGAACCGGTAGTTAATATAGCTACATATATCATTTGACGTGGGAGTTTATCGTGTTCGTGGTATAAATAGTTATATATTTCATGAGAGTTTGAAGATAGAAAAGTTACTCCTAAACAGTGGAAGACATTATGGATTTAAGTTATCTGATATGCAACCGTTTTGTTTTTAACTTTAACTTAAAATAATTAGAAATGTATAGAAGAAAATACCATTACAATTTTGCTTTTAAACAAAAAAAGAGAGAATTGCTGTCAGTGTATTACACCAGCAGGTTACCTTCATTATAACCTTTACTGCATACGATAATGATTATTGTTTAAAAAATGCCATGCAATGTAAGAACGAACTGCTTATTATTATTATTATTATTATTCTGTTTTTTTCATATAGATTATAGTTTTTTCTAATCTCAAACATTTTTTTAATAATGGTTTTTTTCTGAAAAGTTGTATGAGGAGATGATGTTAGAGATGTTAAATTTTATGGACCAAAAGATTTTTTGTTTTTGGAAACATTTTCATCAGGTAGGTTTGATAAAATGGTAGAAATATCAGTTGAAATCTGATTTGTAGACACGAATACACGAGAAATATATGTTCGTGATAATCTCTCGTGTCGCATAGCTATAGTTTTTCTTGTTTTAGGATCCAAAGTAATTTGTTAAGAATAAAAAGAATGTTGAATTATGCATGATAGCAGTTTTTATCGAATTTTTGTGCGATAGATCCATTCGTTTTAATATTCTTCTGCTAATAACTATGTTAATTTATGCATCCACATACCTAATAGTTAAGTTCTGTAATTGTTCGATTGATAATGTTGTCTTTTTTAAATCTAAACAATCAATCAATTTATTAGTTATGATTACTCCATATTCTAAATAGCTGGAAGCAATTACTTTTTTCTATGATATATTGTTATCGAAAAACTAGAGTAGTGTAAAACTCATCACTGATCGGTGGTATATTTTTTTGTTTGCTTTTAATGAATTAGGACAGATGGCAGTCCTAAGCCCGTGATTGGTACGCAATTAATTATTCATGGTTGAAAATTATCTGAACGTCCACAATTTCTTTTGTATAAGTAGACAGTTGAATAAAATCTTTTGTTCGAATTTATTTCATTTTAAATTTTTGTTTCTAGTATGTGCATAGAGACGTAGTTGATTTCATTTCCTGAGAAAAAAAAAACATGAAAAAAATACAATCATAAAAAACACACATGGAGACAAATGGTTATAGCTAATCTTATGGTTTATTTTACAATTTTATTGATATGTATCTCATTGTTTTATTGGATGAGAAATTCTTCAGTAAGTTTGAGTGATAATTCGGTTTATTTTGTGTGTGTGTGTTTGTCTGTAACAACAAGATGAAATTATGAAAGTAAAAATATCGAAGTGATAGAATTACATGTTGATCGAGTTATCAGAAAATATGTCTGGCGATATGAAATAAGAAAATGAAATATTCACACAGACAGGATAAACATCTTTTAGTCTATTATTAAAGTCTATTGGTAACGTGAGAACTCTTTCTAAATATAAGTTAGGTTTGAAAGTTCAGTTATCATTGTTAGTATATCGTCCTGGCTCACAAACTGCTTGAATAAGAGTCGGTGCAAATCGAGACAACATTTGGAGCAACATTGCTCACCAACATTTGTTGTCCCCAATGTTGGCGTGATTTGTGGTATGCGCCAACAAGTTGGCGAAGGAAAAAATCCCTCAAAATGTTGCGCCAACATTTATTAACTTGTTTATAAATATTGGCCAACATTGGGAAACATTGTTGGCCAGTTTTGTATGTTGCTACGATTTGCTTTACGTACCAACATTTTGAACAACATTTTTTTCAATCTTAGGAATTTTATACGTCATTTCGAATTTTTATTTTATTTTCGAATGTTTTTTCGAATTTTGAATTTAAAAATGAGAACTGAACTTTCATGAAAATGAATGAGCTATTAAAATGTTGGCCAATATGTTGTCAGGTATACCGCAAATCGCGCTAACATGTTGACGGAAATGTTGTCCGAAATGTTGGCTGAAATGTTGTCTCGATTTGCACCGACCTTAATGTAACTTTGTTAAGATGACGGTAATCAAACATTTAAATATTCGCATTTGTGGTCAAGTTAATTTTGACTCAATTGAGAAATGTTTAATATTCGTTCAGAGAAGAAAAAAAACATCCGAAATCCAGGGTCTTCTTATAATATTCAAATTTTTAGATGAAGAATTGAAATAAGAATTCGATTAAATGCTCGATTTACTCAAAAATAATGTGTCGAAATAGTTTCATTGTTTTAACTGTAATCCTCCAGTTGGCATGCGCTAATTACTCTCCACCGTTGATGACTGAAGAGCCGCAAGATGCGTTTGTTTACGAAAGTCAAGATGTAACCTTGAAATGTCGAGCAACTGGTAATCCCCCTCCTCAATTCACCTGGTATAAAAACAACAAGGAATTAACAATTGATGGAAGATTGAAACTATCTTTGGAAGGAGACTTGACCATTGAGAAGTTCAATCCGTCAGATGATACTGGACTGTACAAATGTATAGTTCGTGTCAAGTATTCCAATCTCGAGCTACAACTTACATCCAGAACAGCCAACATTCAGACCACAAGTAACTATTATTTCCCGGCTGTTTCTCATAACCATTTTTCTCTTGCTCCCAGGAGGCACGCGCCGTCGTCAAGACATAACGAGATATAACGACATCGTGTATCTGCTGGGATTCAACGAACTGTTTCTCTGTTAACTTGCACCTCATCTCTTCTAGAATTCCCAAATGCTTTCAAACAAGATGTAAAGGCGCAAACAGGATATGCCGGAGGTGCAGTGAGGTTATCTGTCGATACATCAAATTTTTTGCCTACACCTATGATCGGCTGGAATTATAGAGGCAAACCAGCCATACGAAATACAGATGTTCGGTTTTATGTTCTACCACAAGGTGTATTGCAAATCTACAACATAAGATCGTCGGATAGCGGGGAAATCAGAGCGATTGCCAGAAGTCGTTCGTCGGGAACTAAAGACGCAAAAACCTTGACCGGCGAATTTGCAAAACTGGCCGTAAAATCAGGTAAATAATAGAAAATGTTATTGAAAGAATTCACGAATATAAGTTGTTCATGTTTCATCTAGAAATGATACAACGTGTTCCCTTTTTGTAGGTAACGAAAGGCCTTCAAACAAAGGTTTTAATTTATTGGGGACTCCACACGACATTAACCTTAAATGGGGAAGAAGCACAATACTGGAAGCCTTTGCAGATAGTGCGAATCCGGTATCCTATAAATGGTTCAAAGACGGGAAAGAAATCCAGCTGGACAATAGCAAAAGTATTGTCGGCCAAGGTAATCTGAAGATCTTATATGCTAAAGAAGAAGATTCTGGTGAATACAAAGTTGTCGCGACGTCAGCTGGACAAACACTCGAAGCAGCGGCGACAGTGACGATTGTCAGTAAGTAATGATTACTCTAAATCCCCCGTAGACCCATTCATAACAAACGTCACCTTCGTTCTAACCTCGTTTCTATAATAAAAGTTTATAGTCCCCAAGAGTGGTAGAATCATATTCGATTACTTTCACTTACTTACATGTTCTTACTCATTTGACCGAAATGAAACTCAAAACGGGTAAATCATGTGAACAGCTATGTAAGTTATCTTCTTGCAGGCGAAATCAAAATCATCTCATATCAGATAAATCTTTTCTCGGGATCCATGTAAACGCCATCTTAATTATGAAAGGGGCGCTATTAGTTTGAGAATGTTCTTCAAGATACAAGTTATCTACATCTTTTGTCAACAAGAATTCGAGTAAAACCCATCAGAAAGTAATTTTCATATATTACTACTTATACAGGTGCACCGCAATTTACGGTTATCCCTCCCAGGCGAGTATATGCTAAGGAAGAGGAAAACGCCAGAATCGAATTTAAAGTGGTTGGGAATCCTAAGCCGAAAATAACCTGGTTTCGCGACAACGTTCTTATTGACGCAGCTGCTGACTATGTGGAATTTGGTGAAGATTATTTGTTATTAAAGGAACTGATTAAGGCTGATTCAGGAATGTACCAGGCTAGAGCAACCAACGCCGGTGGAGATACACAAATGTCCGTTGAACTTCTTGTTCTGCCTGCTGGTAAACTATCCTTTACATATTTTTTTCCCTTTATTTGTTCTTTGAAACCGCGAGAAAGCTAGGAATTACTGTTAAAAGTTATCACAAAATTAGAAAGGAAAACTAATTTATTTAACAAATTAATTTATGTTCAAATTAACCAATAAACTATGTTCGATAATTGTATCACTGCGATTAGAAACAACCGTGTCGGTTTAGGGATAGGGTTAGCTCTCGGGTAGTTCTTTGCAATAGTAATACACAACCGTTGCCTAACAAAAACGTCCAATTATTTTCATTCAATGGGCGATGGAAGCAACAGAAGTGGTTTAATTTTGTACAATTATTGATGTCGATTGGACGTTGTATGGACGTCTTTTCGGCGTTTGAGTGTGTGAGGACTGATATCATCAATGACAAAGAAAGCGAAAAACACGATAAAGTATATAACGTAAATTACTGTATTTCTTCCTATTTTGGCGGCCCCATTGATAAGCGCCCACCCAAAGTTCAAAACATATTTATAATCGTCGTTTCAGAAACTTATCATGGAAACTTATCATGGAGTAATAAGCACCCATGAAGTTGTTAAAAGAGGAAATACAGCTCTTTTTGGTTGCTTTTTATCGGGGAAAATCGGGGAAAAGTGACTAATATTTTTGCAAGTGAATAAAGAGTTTGTGAAAGACAAATATAAACACAAAACATTTTAAGCGTGATCTCGATGATCCAAGCCTTTTTCTATGGGATTGAAGATGTTGTTTAGTGTAAGAAAGTGATAAGCGAGGTATATAATCATAACAATGCCTGGAATACACTCTGATAAACAGGTTCGTCTGAAACTTTTTGTTAAGTTTGTTTGTTTGAGATAATGTTCTCATGTTGCAGAGAGCGTGCGGGAGTTCGTAATATTGAGAGTCCACTGTGTATAAACATCATGATAAACTGAACGTTTATTATGAAATAAATACTGGATGCAATGTCTAATGGATGTATCGCGCGGTTTGAATAGACCTTTACCGAATTTTTGTTTAAAACCGTGTTTATATTTTAGTTACCATCGGAGCAGAATAATTTCGCTTTTAGTATCGGCGCGAAATAACTCTGTTTCGCATATCGGATACTCTCTTATTTTATAAGAACACTCAAATATGACTTAAAATAAGAACAATTTGAGAACAACCTGACTGAGACTCAAATATAAGTTCTGAAACTAACAACAATAAATTCAGGCTGGAGTATAAAACAACAAGAACATTAAACGTGTGTTGCTTCTGAATCTTAAAGTTCATAATACCGATATTTTATTTAACTCCAATAAAAAAGAGTGTAGGCCAGATCTCGATGGACAGAAGTTCTATCCGATATTCACAACGTGTGAACCTAGTCTTGTGTCTTCCTCGTGGTCCGCGTAGGATTCCGTCTAGTGGATAACCTTGAGTTTACTTTAGCACGTGGTGATCTTGATATTAACGTCTTGTATACAAAAATTTATTCTTCACTTTCGACTCTCCTTTTCTTGTTGACAATTATGTAAGAAGAAATCTAGTAATTTTCCCTTAATTGTTAATGTGGTTAATAAAATCGTTTGTCGTTCTTCAGCAATTAGTGTGACAGAAAATCGATGAAACAAATCATGTCTGAAAAATGTTATTGATTGCATTATTAGTATGTAAGAAGAAATCTAGTAATTTTCCCTTAATTGTTAATGTGGTTAATAAAATCGTTTGTCGTTCTTCAGCAATTAGTGTGACAGAAAATCGATGAAACAAATCATGTCTGAAAAATGTTATTGATTGCATTATCAGTATTTACATCATGACCTTGTAATAATATAATTGAAGTGTGGAAAGCTAAGATGAACTTCGAAAAACAGTGATGCAATTTTGGAAATTATGTGAGAAAATTACCTGGGGCAGCAGCCTTTGTGAAATAATTCCATCTGTTTTGACTTTACTCACTGATGATATGGTGATGGAGTAATAGCCTCTCTGAGATTGTACATAAATAGTTAATTTTATTCTCCAGGTCGGAATAACATCATATTTGGGGGAAAACAGAACACTCACCTGAATGTATTTTCTATGACTTGCAAATGTTTCATCATTGTTTGTTTTGCCCCAACGATAGGCCTAATTTCATTGGCTAAAACCCAAGTCACATGACTATCCGACCAGAAGAATGGAGTGAGGTTGATTTACATTTTAATCATAGGCGAAGAGATTTTTCAATTTATTTTGAATCCAGGAGAGTTAAAACTGCTGAGGTTTAACTGTACTTGAAATTTGACTCTTAAAGTTTGTACTATAAAAGGGAAAAATAATTCAATCCATGTTTATTGAAATTTCTTTCAAGATGATTTAACATTCATTTTATGTTATCTTCATTAGGATCCCCTACACCAAGTTCTACTGTTGCACCATTTTTATTTCCTGGTAAACCAAGAAACATACAGGCTTATGCAAAGTCATCTACTGAAGTGACATTATCCTGGCAAGAACCTTCAATTACAAATGGTGCTATCACTGGATATCAAATTATATACTTCACTACTGTTGACTCTGCAGGTAAGAAAATGTATCTTATAATTTTCAACAGTTTGTTTACATAAGAAATTTGAATTCGATTAACTTTGTTTATATTTAAACCCGTTGCTAAGAAACTAGGGCTGGGCCAGTCAAAAACCTATAAGAAACTTAAGGGCTGGGCTTTAGTTGACTAAGAAACTTCCCTTTTCTAATTTTCTCTTGGATTTAGTACTGTTTACAATGGTAATTAAGAAACTTTTCAGGCCTGAAAAATTGGCTTTTTTAAGAAATTTTTAGGGCTCACTTCCTATAAGTAGTTTCCTATAAGAAAAGAGTACCTACACCAACTTAAGATTTTTATAAAATAGATAAATTAATTTTAATGCCTGTTTTCTTTTTTAGAAAAAATAAGTATTATAGGCAGCCAAAAGTTTATTACAATTTCAAACTTGATTCCTGATTCAACTTACAAGTTCAGGTTGCAAGCATTGAACTCTGATGGTGCTGGACCATTATCTGATATTGTTACGGCAAAGACGCCACCAATAATAACTCCATTAACTAATGTCAGGGATGTACAATCCTTTGTATCTGGAACACAACTTAGCTTATCATGGAGTAGTCCATCAAGGTAATATTTTATCCCACACCGCATGTCTAAGGGCCTTATAATACTGAAAATGAGCTTGCAGACCTGTTTGAGGTATCCTGTTTGAATAGCGTTTGTCAGTTATCTAATGTTGTCGCTGATCATAGAACTATATAATATTTTTGCATTTACGTTTCGGTAAAATGATATTACATTGCATGATATAATATAATCATATATATAAAGATTGGGAGAAGGAAAAGGTAGAAAAAGAACTTTATATTCAAGCTGAGAGAAAGTCTAGAAGAGCAGTTTATAAAAAGCTATCAGGACTTTCAGTGCCAAAGACATGGAGAGTTTGTGACTGCAGAAGAATCTGTATGAAAAAGAATTGTGATGGTCAATCATTGTATATATTGTTAAAAAGTTATGTCTATCTTGGTGATACTATTGGAGGTAGGACTGCAGAAGAAGAAGCTTGGATTAAAATTAGAATAAGTTTAGAAGGTTGCTGTCCTTGTTAGTTCAGGAAGGTTTTACATAAGCAAAGGGAAGGTTTTTCATCAGTTATGCATATGCATGCCATTTGACTTAGAATGATAAGGTGGATGTGCGAAGTCATTAGCTTACGTAACAAAGTATCTATTTCGGAGTTAAGAAACATTTTTCTGTTAGATGGTTCAAAAGTATGTATACTGAATAAGAGGTTGCAATGGTTTGGGCATCTAGAAGGAATACTTCCTTGTTTGCCTAGTAAATGTAGGGATAATGTGGGTTTAGCAAAGGGGACAATTTTAGTTTTTCTAGAAAGGGATATAAATACTGAATTATGCTCTAAACAGTTTAAAAATATGAAATCATCATGGAGAGATTAAACAACGCTATTTCCAAGATGTTCAAAGAATTCAAAAATTACACCAACGTGACTGAAAGGTAAAATAAACTGAGAAAAAGGTCTGAAAGAAACAAGATTAGAGCTGTAGATTATTATATAATAACCTTTCCACAAATTGAAGGAAAAATCTAATTGATAACAAATAAAACTTTTCAGTTAACAAGGATTGATAAGAACGTAATTGTATTACAGTATTGTGTTAGCATACATAGATCCATAAAATTCATCGCGAAACTCAGACTTGTTGTGATATCTGCATATTTGAATTTTTAGCGGAAACCCTACAAAATATAAAATATATTATCAAAGCACAGGTGGGGGATCAGTGATGACTGTTGAAACAACCCGAAATTCAGTAATTCTTTACAAACTTATACCCGATGCTACTTATAAATACTGGATTATACCATATGCAGACAATATTCCAGGAGCCAAATCTCCAGAATATTTAATGACTATTCCTCCAGGTAATTCATCTTATTACTTATATGACAGTATAGTTCTTGGATAACGATCTTATAATGGTGTAAATTCAGCTCCTTGGTTGTCCTTTATGGACCTAATCTTTGAAACAGTCTTTCTTCTGTTTGCTATTGCAGATTATCAGTAGGATAATTAATTCCATTCACAGCAACTTCATTTCCAGTATAGCTTGGGGCCTGGAATTGAGGTTGTTGATTTGTTTTATTATTATGTTAGTTGTATAGCCTTTCATCAAGAAATAATTGATACCACACACACTTTGTTTTCATCAAGAAATGATTGATACCACACACACTTTATTTTCATTGTTTGAGTTTCAGTCAAAAATAAACCTAGCTCATGTTGTATGTGTAATAAATATATGTGAGATATATGTGAGGTAGGGTAGGCTTTACAATAACAAGTCGGATATTCAATTAAAAAACATGAAATTGTGTGGCGAATAATTATGTTATATATACTGAATGTTAGTATACATGTATCTATACATACTGAATGCCTCTTCTCATGTTGTAAGACATACAGCGCAATATTATTGAACACTGAATGCGTCTGATCAATAAATTTTTTATACATAATATCTAAAATTAGTGACACCACCAAATCCTGTTCGAAATCTTGTTATTACACCTGTACTTGCCAATGTGGTAAATGTTAAGTGGACTCCACCAAAAAGGTAAACATTCCATGCCACTTCAATATCCTTTGTATGATTGCATAGGTGAAATCTCATATTACATAACATTCTTGTTATCGAACTCTCTTAGTGGACCAAGGCCAGACAATTATACCGTATATTATCAAAATATTGATGACGATTCTCCAGCATTGCAAACAAAATCAACGACCGCTATAACTGCAACGCTGAATGGTTTAGTGCCCTATGCAAACTATGTTTTCTATGTAATCTCGTCTGTGAAAGGTACAAGTGGAAGGAAATCTACCATTAGAAGTTTGAGAATGCTAGAAGAAGGTATTAAATGTTTTTTTCAAAAACTTGTTAATCTGTTTTTCAACTCATCAGAAAAAGACAAGAAAAAACATTTCAGAATTATATAGCTGCACTAACCTTCACAAATAATGGAGCTGCAATGCATGAAATATTTGGTTGAAATGTTGTATGTTGTAAAGCAAACATCCCAAGTGAAATATCTACACAAATGAAACAAAAAGCTTTTTTTGATACTGTTTAGTACCCCCTTCACCTACCAATCTTCAGTCTGTTTCTGTAAGCAGTACTTCCGTAAAAGTCAAATGGAATCCCATAGCATCAGGTGGTTTTCGTGGCAGACTGGTCAATTATAAGATTTTGTACTACGAGCAAGGCAGGAAAGCCGAAACATTGAGAAGTATTTCAGATATTCCTGTAAGTGTTTATGTTCCATAAGCGACGTACATAACACTATGGAAATGTTATCATTCGTGAACAAATTATATATGTTATTGGTTTTCTTCCAGATCACTGTGACAGAATGGAAAATTGAAAATTTAAAGGCACAAACACAATATAACATCAAAGTGAGTGGTGTAAGTGGCAGTGGCATGGGTGATTCCTCCAATATTTTGACTGTTAGAACAAGAGATATATCCAAGCAAGGTACGGTACCAGTTGCTATGATAAGCTGCAATTATAATGATAACAGTGTTTTGCACATGAAAAGTTGAATCGATTTTATATTTTAGGTCCCAGTTCACCTACAATGTTTGGAAGCATTCATAATGCCAATGTACCCGATTCTATCATGGTTACTTGGAATGAACCACAACTTATAAGTGGATCAATGAATAGCTATATTTTGTGTTACCGTCTACTTGGTTCATCCAACTGGATAAGTCGAACTCTTACTGGTAACTCCAAAGGATACAACATCACTAACTTTGGGTTTGGTAAAACGTACGAGTTAAAGATAGTTGCGGTAGATGATAATGGAGAAGGAAAGGATTCAGACATAATTCGTGTTAATACAATGCAAGGTTTGTTTAACTTTCTTTTTGCTCCATCACCCAGTGGTTGTCAAACTATACATAATTATGTTGTTATGACATGCTTATTCATACTTTAGAAAATGTTTTACCACCACCTCCTGTTAATGTTGTGGTCACACTTAAACCTGATTCCATATATGCATCATGGAATCCTCCTGCAGAAACATCACGTGTGGTTGTCAGGGGATACCATATTAAAGTTATTGAAGCCAGAACTGGAAAAAAAATTTTCAATGATAAACTCCCAGACCGAATGAACACAAATATTCAGCTTTATGATGATATTAGTAATAAACTTCTTAAAAAATAACAAATTTTCTTGTTGATTGCACGTAGCTGTAATAGGTCGAAGCTCTATACACATCTGAACTTTCTATTTTTCAGAGCCTGACACTCCATATAAATTGACCATTCAATCATACAATTCATTTGGATATAGCAATGCTGTTCAAAAGGATGTTAAAACATTGGCAGGTATAGTTCAGGCATTGTTCCCTTGTTTTTGTGGGTGTTTTGTACTTATGTCAGCATGTTTACTTTTATTTTTGAACCAATTCTTTCATCTTTAAGTTGTCGTACCGACTATTTACATTGAAAGCATCGAACGAAAATCAGACAGTGTATACTTTAAGTGGAAAGATAGTCTTCCGAAAAGTAACATCAATTATGAAGTTAGGTAACAGATATTATTTTAATAAATATGTACTATAAACCACTTATTCCCTTAACGTATTATAATACTTTTTCATATATTATATTTTGCAGATACAAAAGTTTTGACGTTAACGGTGTTCCGAATAATATCCTGAAAACAGCTGCTGTGCCAGAAATTACTGTTACTGGACTCACACCATACACAACATACAATTTCTTTGTAAAGCGAAAAACAGATGTTGATTTCCCTGCTGTACCTACCTTAGAAGCAAAAACATTAGAAGCAGGTACGTCAAATTTGTCTAATCAAATTTATTGAAATGAATTTGTCGAATTTGAAAGGTTAGTGATATACGCTTTTAACAAGGGATGGTCCTTTTTAATTTTGTTGGTTTTTTTTTGGTAGATCTGATTGCTCTAACTTAATTCTTCCACCATTCAACAGTTTCTAGCAAACCGTTAGATGTGACAGCACGTGGTGTCTCAAAATATCCAACATGGTTGATATTGAGTTGGCAACTCCCTCGTCATCCAAATGGAAAAATCAAGGAATACGGTATCCTTTATACAGATGACCAAAATTTACCTCATGAGAAATGGGCCAAGATGATGTCAAAAGGTGGAAATAATGCTTAGACTTTTTGCTAATACTGTTACTTTGGTATAAAATTTTTTAGACTTTTAAAAATACTTCTTTTTTACTCTGTTTAGGTGCAAGCATGTATCATAATGTAACAGGATTAGCTTCTGGTACAAAATATCAATTCATTTTATATGCTGTGAATGGAGCTGGAAATGGTGAAAAATCTCTTTTGTATACAAAAATGACAGGTAAAAGGACAGTCTTGTTTGCAATTTCCATTAATTAGGGAGATGCGTCTCCAATTAAACCAAACTTTTACGTGTGTGTTTGAAATTTTAGGTGGGGTGGTTGTTCCTGGTGGTGTTCTTCCATCCACTGGTGGTGGTGATGGTGGAGGTTTGTTATCCTTGTTTTTAGTTCTAAATTGATAGATTTCAACCAGCCTTTTCATTTATTTCATTCTTTCATTTTTTTATAGTTATTATTGTACCTGGTGGTTCCGCTCATAAACATGATGGTATGTTTGCCAATTGTTCATTCATTCGTATTCATTCATTCATTCATTCATATTCATTTATTCATTCGTATTCATTCATTCAATCATTCATTCATTGTTGTTATAGGTGGACACCACTTCGAGTTGTGGTGGATCCTTCTGCTTATCATCCTGTTAATTCTTCTTATACTTTTGATATTGTTGATATTATATTGCTGCTGCTGTAAAAGGAATGGTTTGCTTGCATGTTTCGCATGCTGTCCGTGCTGCAAGAAATGCTGGTTTTGTTGTTGTTTACCTTGGTTTTTATGTTGTTGTCCTTGTTGTTGTAAAGAAAAGAAGAAGACGTAAGTTTTCCTCGTAACTGAAATAAAACTGTTGTTGTAAAGTTGTTGTTTTTTACTCATCTCAGTTTTTTTCTTTCTCCATCAGGAAAGATCAAAAAACATACATTGCAGCACCAATCACTATTATTGGTGGTGAAGAAAAGGCATTGAATGGACACGCTGAAGCTCTACCTGACTTGTGGATGACTGGTAAAAAAGATCAAATTGAACTAATGCCTCTAACCTCTGCAGCTCATGATACCGATCTGCTCACAGCACGGTCTTTACATTCAGCACGTTCCAGTATGACTGGGTAAGTAAGGTTACTTCAGAAGAACTATCAAAGTATGACTGGGTAACTAAGGTTACGTCAGAGGAAGTAGTACGTGATGACTTTTTGATTCATTCATATAAAAGTTACATAGCGGAACATAGTGAATTACTTTCTTGCAAAATATTTTCATATTACAAGTTTTATATTCATGACCAATATGACACTTTCTCTTCGGCTATTGTTCTGTTGAATATTGAATATTGGAATGAGAAGCGTATGGAAAAATTTGTGAAGTAACATCAGGATTATCGTTGATTATATCATCATTTTTATGTTCTAATATGTTTCACATTTTTTCATGGATTTTGATTTTAACTTTGCTCCTTCTCCCCTGTACTATTACTTTGAAAATCTCTCACCATGATCGAATGAAACTATCCGTCATTGTTTGTTTACTTCTATCTTGTGAGCTTTTCCCTTTTGATGGATCTATGAAATGTTGACATGAACTTTATGAAGTGCAAGCAATAGAGAATATGAAAGGCTTCGTGTTGATTAAGATTTCATGTTATCTAAACTAACATGTTTGTTATTGTTTCATGAATAAACTTAAATAGGGATTATGAAAGCCGTTTTTTATGTCTGTCATTCACATAATAAAGTAACTGTCGCATAGAAAAATTGTAACGTGAATGGAAATTCTCTATTCTTTGAGTATTAGAATGACAAGGTTCGTATGTCTGTTCTGTTTTTCTAGACCGTCATTGAGTCGACAAACCAGTAAAAGTTCCATAGCCAAAGTTAAAGTGCCGGTACCCGGTGATACAACATTCATTTCTTACAAGACATCTCTTCAGGATTATTGTCAGAAGGTGGGTTGGCTTGCACCTATCTACACAACGGCCAACGCGCATTCTGCTGGCTACATTTCAAAAGTATCATTCGGTGGTGCTGCATACGGAAAAGGGGACGAGATTGGTTCATCAAAACAAGAAGCTGAACAAATAGCTGCTCATACAGCGCTTGTTGAACTTGGTGTGCTCGATTTATCAAATAAATACGCTAATGATTGTGAGTAATAAAGGAATGCTAGATGATCAAAACTTTTTTGACTTGATTATCTTACAAACATGTTGATTTTTTATTTTTCAGCGAGTATTTCAGTACCGAGTCCTGGCGATGCTTCCTTCATCTCCTATAAATGTAGTTTGCATGATTTCTGCCAGCAATGTAACATTTTGCCACCACGATTTAGCACATCTAAACATGAAAACGGATATGGCTCCTCTGTACGTAATCACTTATATAGTATATATAATATTTATTTATTTATTTATATACATTTATGTTTTTTCTCTATTTTTTCAATCATGATTTGAAATTGTAGGTGCAAGTTGGCAGCCATACTTTTAATATGCCTGGCAGGGTAAGAAGTTCTCAAGAAGCTGAGCAAAAAGCTGCTTCTATTTCTTTACAAGGTTTATGTATGACAGACTCACAAGGTGGATATTATCCGGAGTGTAAGTGTTTTGATGAATCGGTTGTTTTTTTTCCCGCTTCAGCTTTACGATGTTTCTCATATATTTGCTTTTATTCACTTAGCGTGCTTCACTGTTCCTGGACCTGGTGATTCAAATTTCATCTCCTTCAAGAGCAGTTTACACGATTTTTGTCAACGTTATAAACTCCCTCCACCACAATATATTACTAATCAAGGAACACATGGATATTCTGCCAGACTAAAATTTGGTGGTTTGTTTTTCCAAAGTAGCGATTATTTTCAAACCCGTTTGGAGGCAGAACAACACGCAGCATTTGAAGCTCTTCAGGGTTTGGGTTTATTGGAATCCTCTGTCGAATTTGGAGCAGCATTAGAGTCAAACCAAATGGCAGGACCTTCCGGTGGTGTAAGTTTAACACACGGAAGTGGTATTGTGACAGTTGGTCACATGGGTGGCTCTGTACCTACAAGTTATTCCACTTCACGACACGGTTCAAGAACTGGATCGAGGCCACCTTCAAGGCCAGCATCTAGACCGAGTTCTCGACCTGGTTCAAGACAGGGTTCAATGACACAACTTAACCAAACAGCTGGTGGGTCCTCCATTTATGCTTCTCCGCGTGATCCACAGTTTACAGTAGGTCAGAGAAGTTACAGTTCCGGTGGCGGTTTCCATGGACACGATAGTAGTTACGCCAGCGTTTCCCATGGGTATGACGACGGCGGCTACAAATCAGCATCTTCTAATGGAACGCTACCCAGAAATACTGGAACGCTTCCGAGATCGCGTTCTAAGTCATTCGAACAAAATAACGAGCATTACCAAATACCGAATAACGGCTCGTCATTTCAATATTCGATGACGTATGAACATACGTCATCCACAACTACGACTACATTACCAAAGAAATCGACAAATGCATATGTTGCCTATTCGCAAGTACGTAGTAACTTTATCGATGTGATTATTTTTTTTCTTCATGTTTTATAAATGTGATTATTTGTTGCTAGGATGGTTCACCAACTCGCGGTTATGGTAGTGTACAAAACGTGAGTCATGAATACAAGTACCAATCAACAGACAACAGATCGGCCAGTCATCCGGTAACTTTTTTAATTCTCATTTCCTATCTTCCTCTGTTGTTTAATGTTTTATTTATTCATGCTTCGAAAACATTTCTTCTGTTATATTAGGCATTGAGTGACCTTGAATCGGAAATGGCTGGATTAGAAGGTTTAATTAAAGATTTGAACGGCATAACAACTTCAGGAAAAATGGCATGAAAAAATAGATTAAGAAATATGGAATGTCTTTAAATATGTTGCTATAGCAACTATCTGTCGTCATGAATATAACCGATGTGAAAACGATGACGATCGATGCCCGGCGATAAATGGAAACAACGTCATCAGTAAAATACTTTTCGTTTTGGTTTTTATCAAATAAATTTTGCTTGTATGTTTTTAAAACTTATATTTTAGTAAACTTGAAATTTTAGTTCACGTATTTATATTATCATCGTAAACTGGGCTTTACATTATTCACTTACTTGAACTGATTTTAATTTTTTACTGCGTAGTGTAAACAGAGAATTCGATCGATTTTACTTTGTTTTCGCTATTCGATTTGTCGTAGTAATCGAATAGTGTAAGCCCCGCTTAAACAAGAAACCTTAGGCTAGTGAGTGATATTTTAAGACACGATTTTATCAAACTGGAATAGAAGCCAGTTTAGACTGCATCAAAACCCTGACGCACTTGTTGACATGCACGTTTTTATGAGAAAAACTTGAAAATGGAGTTATTTACGATATAAAACTAGTTGTTACAAGATAGTTGTTGGCCATAATAAGGTACATTTATTTGAGTTGAAGATCGATAAATAAGCCTGTACCTTTTACGCAGCGAAAGGGAATATCTGTATTTTTGCTTATAGAGCTCCAGCAGGTGACTTGATAACTTGTTTTTTATAACGAATCTTTATTTATTTATATATTGTTTCGTTTTTGGATTTAGTAACGTTTCATACTCTAACAAAAATACGACTTTCAATCTGTACTAGTCCTTTAAAAGGTAGATCTTGATCAACCTCGAGCCCAGGGCCGAACCCGTATATCGGAAAGGCAACGAAAGGCCCTGGTTTCGAAGTTGATATCTTGACTTGTTATTGTATTTAGGTTATTGTTAAAAGAAAAACGTTCTTCATGGTCTTTTCTAACGATCATTAATTAATACCCTTCATCTCCGAATCGCTCAACTAAAAATTTGCAACATTAAAGGTCGGTTCACACTAAGTGGGAAATTTAATAGAATAGGTCAAAGATTCCGACTCGTGCACAGTAGTCGCAAACGTCGGTTTTGAAATAAATGTAAATTTTATGTAACTAAACACGATGGGAAAGTCGAATAAATGTTTAATTTTCTCGCTGGATGTGAACACTAATTAAATCACAACACCTGTTTCCGGTTGAAAAATGTTCTAACTCGGCGAGAAATTAAATTTCCCGCCGGTAAGCCAGCCCGGTAAGAAGGCAAGCAGAATTATTTTCAACCCATCACATTAACCCTAACAGGTTAAGGTCACGAGATGGAAGCTTAATCTTCCATTATTTTCCACTCAAATAAAAAAAGACAATCGCCAGTTAAACGGGTTGCCCCGGTTGAGCAAATCACGAGAAAATTTCTCATGTGATCACACATCTAAATTTATAAGTTTTTTTTAATGATAGCGATATTTCGGTTTAGCGGGCTGAATTTTCTCATGTGATCACCCGCTTAGTAATTATCTCTATTACTAAAACTCCCAGTAGAATGATTAGAGGCAATTCAGAAATCTCAACTAGACGAGGAAGTGGTTTACGAAATACGTTAATAATTTGGAGTTCTACGACGAAGCAACCGAGTAGACAGTATTTAATAAAATCAAAATTTATTTCATACAAAATAAAAGAAGACTCAAATATCGGCAATATTCATCTTCTATACATTTCCAAAAACGAAAAATGACGAGACACGTGTTGTAGCTCAAATAAACATGAGAAAGTTAAAGGATGGTTTACATTATATTATAAACTGATGGACAACACGAACGTTCACCTTTGTGGCCAAAAACGAACATCAACAACTGACAAACGCATAATTACGTCATAATTTAGACTGCTCCCAAATATATATAAAAATAAAATATAAATTTTAAAATTTAACTATGATCAAATTATCTAATCCGCAGACGAGGCTAACATAAACTTTATCACCAAAATTAAGATACTATGTTTTAATTCTTTTTCTTTTTCAATAGATATTCCTTTAAATAATTTTTTAAATCTTCACTATATAAATCCAACCAAGACTAGAAGTAAATTTCATCTATATATGGGAACGAAAATAACATAGAACCTTTTCAGACAAAAAGGGTGAATGGATAATCGTGACGATGAATTGGTGTACTACTCGGGCTAATTCTATAATGTTAAATGCTTCTGTACATATTTACTGCAACAATATCATAGGGAATAAAAAATAAAAGAAGTTTACAACCCATGAGAAATTGAGACAAAAGAAAATTTATGATTAACGCCCCTAATACTTGGATAAAGACTGACTTTTCTATAATCATCTAACTGGCATGACCATTAGTTTCTTCGACTTTAACGCTTTCTTGTCTTCTCTTGCGTTCTATATAGAAAAAAAAGTTCCATCATCATCTGAAATATTTTTCAAAGGTGGAAACGTATTGAATATACCAAAGGTGGTGGGTGGTTGACATACCTGCGTCGTTATTTCTGATTATGTATTTATTGCTAGTGTGTCTAGGGCCTCTAGATTCGAATGTGAAACCAAAACGCAACAGTGTGTGATTTTTAGCCAGCGCTTTGCTTATCTTAGCCTCCAGTTGATGACCCATCTTCTGTGACTAAAAAGAAAATGCAGAACGTTAAACTTCAGGAACAATCAGGAACAAGGATTTACAGAGTTTTGTTTCTCAATACTTGTGAATTTTCTTCTTCTTCAAATAATGATTCAAGTTAAGTTAGAACTAACCTGATTGGCTAATTTCAGTTCTTTTAAAGTTTTATTGACTTCTAGCATTTCAAGGATGGCCTAAAAAAACAAAAGAAAACAAAAATGAAGAGGAAAACAAATTTGGTGTTATTTTGTATTTTCCCTTTGCTCAATTGAAATTATTAATTGCGTATCTGATTGCATAATCTATTGTTATTAACTAACCGAAACACCTTCTCTTGTCAAAAAGTTGGATTCCAAATTCAATGTTTCCAATGTTGTATTTTCTTTCAAAGACGACGCTAAGACCTACAAAGCATTGGACCAGATTCTTAAATCACCATAAATTAAAATAATCAAGAAATTTAATAGAAAATGAAGGTTACCTTTGCAACCTTATCTGACATCTGGGTATTTGCCATGTATAAAGTTTTTAAGTGTCCATTAGTTTTTATGTTTTCGGCAACGAGCAAAATTTTTTCCTCATCAAGGTCTTTGTGATTATTAAAGTTCAGTTCTGTAAGAGATTCATCAAAATTTCTTAATTGTTCTAAAGCTTTATCAAGATCTAATTCGTTCACAGCATTAATATCAGTATATTGTTTTGTTTTCGTTGCCACGGTTATACCTGAAATATCAACTATCAGTGATTAACACAAATATCCAAATGACAGAACACCATAATCAACACAATACCAATTTGATGTAAAACAGTGCAGGAAGAAAACTTACCCCCTTTGAATTTCCTTAAACCTGATCCTTTCAGTGATTCCCAAGCTTTATCAGCCTCAACATTATCACTTTGCTTCTGTGTGAGCATTCCATGAATCCCCAGGACAGCTAAATTCAACATGATAGTCAAGTCATAAATTTTAACATATTTATGATGAAATTGTAACTATGGGAGTATGATTATAAATTGTGTAACAGGTTAAATGTCAAGTTTTTTTTGAAGATTAAGATAAAGTTTATGTTATCAAACATCATTTTACTGACAGTTAATCATAGAGTGTTCCCTACATGTGCAGAAGGCTGTTTCAATTCTGACTGAGACAGTCCAAGTGTGAATAAATCCTCTCTGCCTAACATTGAGCAGCTAAGGGACAGTTGCTCTCCGTGTATCTCCACAGTGCAAATGTTATATTTCCACATAACCCTAACTGAAAACCAAAGGAATACCACAACTTTGTATTTTATACTTTCTAGGAAACAGTAAATAATAAGAACAGCGAATTGTCAAACTCTTCTTTAGTGAATTTCACCGGATGAGTATCTGTTCTACTTCCTTGTTTGCCTCACCCACCCAAGCCCTTTTTGTAGAAATTACATTTTAGATTTATTTGTTCTTTGCTGTATGTTATGAATAATCAACCAGGGAACAGTGAATTTCATTAATGGGTTTGAGGAGGTAAATGGTTATAAAATGTCTTACTTTTCATTATTATTATTATAATTTTTATATAAATGTTACTGTTAATTTTTGAGTTCTTTATTGATTCGCTTAAAAAGTTAATGAAGTTACCCATTAAAGGTTAAAAAAAACATTAAAAAAAATCAGACATTTTATCAAGTAGGTGTTGAATTTTTATAAAAAGAAACAGATTTTATCAATAGAAACTTAGCAGAAACATGAAATAAGATAGATATGCCCTTTTAGAAGCCTAACAATATTATCAGAGATGTCCAATATTATCAGATATCCACAAATTAGATAAAAAAAACTTGAACATGTTTCTCTGATCAATTTCAATATTTTTCGCAGAAAAAAAAATGTCATCACCAAATGAACTAACCTGCTAATTCGAGAAGGTCATCTTCTGAAGCTGCATCTAGAACATCACTAAGATCATCTGGAAGAAATGGCGTATTTGTTTTCTTTCTTTCTTTTGGCTTCCAGACGTTCCCTCTAGTTTTTTTCTCAAATGGTACAAAATCATCGAATCCCTCGACTTTTTGGGCCTCGTCTTTCAAATAAGTCATGAGATGTTGTCGATCAAATGGTCCAGTAGATTCCTTTTCAGTTTGATTGGCAACTCGATCTCCGGCAGAGAGTAATTCATTCTAAACATCAAACAAAATAATACTTTGGAAAATAGATAAAATATAAATAGGTTTTATTGTCAAAATGAGTACATTACTGAAGAGTATTGAATAAGGAAAAAATGTCAACAAGCACTGTTTACCTAATAATGGAGTTGGATATAAAATATGGTAAAAGTAAAAATAGTCAAACAGAAACTGCATTAGAATTTGTTTCAGTTTCCTCTAAAGAAAACTCCATTCGTTTTTATCATTCATTTTTATTAGGGAAAAAAGTGTATACTTTTAATTAGAAACCAGTATGAATTATTGAGATGACCGATACTTTGACTTGTTTTACTTTTACCATATGATAAGAATGAATGGAGTTTTCTTTAGAGGAAACTGAAACGAATTCATCATAATGCAGTTTCTGTTAATGAAAAAATAGCTTAAAAAAGCCATCATTTATATTATGATGAAGCATTGACAAATTATAATAATTTGACTGTTTTAAATTAGTAAAGTTTCTTTGAAAAAATGTCATCAATGACTCAAATGGCAACCATTATGAAACTGTGAAATTAATCTTTTTCTCTGAATCACGGGCTATTGTTATTTGTTAGATTCTTCTATACATATTTTTCAATCATAAAAAAACACTTTTTATTCTTTCTACATATCACCAAATCTCAATAAATATTTTGTGATTTTGAATTCTGTGACCACAATAGGGGAACACATTTTAATTCTATATGCATAACATGATTAATGAATTTTTTATAGACGAATTCACTTTAAATTAAATTCTTTTAAAATTACTAAAAGGAGGGACCACAGTTCCTCAGTGAAATCAAAAAATGATCTGATGACATCTTTCTCCAATAAATTCTTTTGGCTTAGTTGTGATTATCTTATTCTACGAAGAACAAGTCAAAAACAGAATGAATCATTCTTTATGTTGTTATGCTATGTTCTTTGAAACAAGTAATTATTACAGCTTTATTGAACGGGTAAAGTGAACTGTACCTAAGCCAATTTTATTTTCAAAATGAGTCAAGCATTACAAGTGGTCAAACAAGAAAAACAAAACATTAAATATTTGAACAAACCAACGTAATTAAATAAATAAACACCATGTAACATTAGAAGGACCTTTATTAATAAATGGTTACTTAGCTTATACTAAGAGCCTTTACAGTCTTAAACTAAAAGAAACATATTTCCAGAATAAAATCATTATGTACATGATTCTGTAAAATATAGATAACTAATTTAATTTCTTATTTTTCATGATGCTTGTCTGAAATGCAAGTAATCATTGATGGAGGTCCACATCAGCTCAAGGCTGAATAGCTCTGTGTGAGCATATAACCTTTTTAATTTAAATTAAAAATATCTCTTCTCATCTTTCTTAATCATCATAGCTACATTATATACCTACATCATAATATGTTTTCAATTCAATCTAAAATTATGAATGAATATTCGAATGAAAAAACACTTACATCAGGGTCGTCGAGAGCTTCACTAAACTCTTCTAATTCTTCTTTGGTTAAACCAGAAATAAGGTCATCATCTTCAGCTGATATTCCGTTTATAGTGGCCATTTCGTCCTTAAAGTTATGAACCATGTGAGGGGCTTGCTTTGCTAGTAAATGTAAAATAGTTTTAAGGAAATACAGAAAACGTCAGAAATACAACAAATTATTTTACTAGACGTTTCAATTAATTTCAACAAACCTGATTCACAAACAGTTAAGGTCTCTAAGAATCCTTTGTAAAGTGGAGGCGTTTCTGATGTATACTACACACAGTCTTTTTCACGTCTAATCTTCTCGCCTAAACTGCGTCGAATGAAGCTTCATGTTATGTTCTTTTTTGTATAATTTCAAGACCAGATTAAACGGAAACCGCTATCTTTTCACGCGTTGCTAAGCCCCGGTCTCACGACGATCATATTTTATTATTATGATGATATTCGAGAATGATATCGTAATATCGTTTGAGACGTGATGAAACATTAAATATGATCCAATTTTTGAAAGATAGGATGTACCCTATTTCTTCAGGTGAATATAATGATCATTATGATCGTACGTCGTATCATCATCACCTCCTAATTTGAAGATAACTCGTACAACATGTTGGAAATATCTGATGATATATTTCTTTTTGTTCAATTGAAATCCTCGGTTTCACACACACACACACACACACACACACACACACACACACACACACACACACACACACACACACACCAATAATTTCGTTTTTTCTATTCTAGATGTTTGGATTCAAGAAATTGTGCTATCGATCGATAATCTTCCCTGTATCCACGTTTCTACAACGAATCTTGCCATCATTTCCAACCTGGCCAAGGAGGCCTTCTTAGCTTCTCGTTATACTGGGACGATATTCTTCGCCGCCATCCAGTATATCGAAAAGGCAAGTCGCCCTGGGTACGAGGTTACCATCATTTCAAACTTATGCCACAGTATATCCGAATATCCGAAATATCCGAAAAAATACGAATGTGGCAATTTTGGTAAAATGTCTCTCATTAAAATGTCTCTCATTAAAAGGTGATATATAGTAGATGAGTTTCACCAACCATTTATCACGACATCATGTTTTGTTTTCAAGTAATTTCTTAGAACTTTACGACCCACTTGGTTTGTAATAGTTTCTTTCACTACATAGATAACTTTGACATCTCTTCTCTCCTGAAAAACGACTCAAACTGATACTGCTAGAAAACGATAAAGAATATGTACATAACTTAAACCATTCTCTTGTAAACATCTGCTTCCATCTCCTTTTCATACCCACGAGTTGTATACGTTCATGCATCATGAAAACACGTTTGTAAATATTTCAGGCTCAAATGGGGCGTGATGATAACACCTTTCAGGTCTTCTGCCGCTCCTGTCATCTTAATGGGAACTTTATCTATTTGACACTTAATTTCCTGTGACAAAAATAAATGTGTAAAACAAAAGTAAAAAAAACATCAATCTATGTTATTTCATTTGATGCTTGTCGACTGCTGTCCGACTGTCGTCAAGGAGATCTTTTCAGTAACTAATCAGGTAGACTTATCAGACAATTGTTGCTTAGTATATTAGTAATCCCTCCCAATTTTTAAATGAATCTGGGGGTAGTACTTTCTTACCCGGAAAAAAGTAGTTTTATCCTTAGACAAAAACTATAGAAGTTGCCCTATTGTACCCTATTATATAAGAACCAACTATATAAGAACATAAGGCTTCCAAGGTTTAAAAGTTGAGAAAATGCTAAGAAGAACATTGAAGGCTTAGGAACGTTTTTTCTTAACTTAAGAAAATATTTTTGCATTTTACAAGAAAATGTCATTAAAATAGTTAAACACAAAAATATATTATCATCATCCATGTTGTTTAACATACCAGTATCAAATGAGCTCCATTAAAATCCGAAATGCCAACAACTCCGTTGAATTTCAAGATTTTAGTGTTCAATAGTGAAAAAACTTAAGAACATAACATTCTTAAGCTTCAAAGTTTAAAAGGTTTCATCAAAGTTGAGTGTTCTCTTATAAAAGAACATGTAACCGTAGGTAGTCCACTACTGGGAGTCGTAAGGCCTTGGTCTTTCATTCGTAAGGGCTAGCTCTCTTGCGTAAGTAGCAGTGGACACGACAGTCCAATATGTCAAACAATTGTTCGTATGTTAGAAATCACCGGCTTGGTCCTGGCAAAAAACAGTTGAAACTTTAAAGTTCGACATGTTGATTTGAACTTTCTATTTCTTTTTGTGAGTTGTTAGCCATTCGATTTCACGTACTCTCGCGTAAAGAACAACATTGGATTGGATTCTGTTTTGTTTCATGAACAAGGTGACTGATATGAGAGAAGAAAAAGAAAACAATTTTTTTTGAAAGACAGAGGCTTTCGAGGAATATTTGTTCAGGATGCAAAGCAAAGCGTCACTTCACAACTATTGAATTACTGAAAATTTTAGATGAGAAAATTCAAAAGTTTTGTTCCCCGATCCGTGTTTAAAATCGCCACGTTTTAAGACTGCGAGTTTTGAGACGCGCGACGGATAAGCGGTTGTGATTATCTTGCACGCAAAGGTGACAGTGTCTGCTTTATTAATAACAATTGAATAGACCTTTTCAGACATTACCTCACAACTAATCTAATCTTCATAATTACTCCGTACTTTTAAGCGCTATTAAAAGAATAACGTGAAACATTTTTTCTGATTATTCTGTTTCAATTGTTTATAGCCTGTTTCGAAAGCATTTCTTCCTATCTCATCGCTCAAATGTTTTATTGCAGAAAAGTTCTTTTCTTGTATTTGTGGTCTTTACTTTTGTGATTCTCGATAGATCATTCTCACGTCGCAGTCGTTACATTTTACAGACAGATAGATTCCGGTCTACAGTTTCGCACATTGAAAATAGTAAGAATAGAAATTGGTCATTACTTGAAATATCGCATAACAGTTTTACGACCTGTTTTAATTAAATTACTCATCATTGCAATAATTTGTAAGAAGTACCAACCTACTCGGGGTTTCTAATTTTTGTGAAGGTAAATGATAGCGTCATCGTACCATGAAGTTAATTGACAATTTTCGTTTTACAAGTCGTCGAAATATACGCGTGCGATTATAGTTAAGTGATCTAGTAGTTTTACAGGCTGTGGAATGGTTTTAAAACTCGTCAAATGGGAAGTCAAGCCATCGAACGGTCTGTATTTCATGTACTTTTTTATGAATACAAGTTTCCGTGTAAATTGTACACGACACCTTCATGTCCTGCTGCGTTTTTACTGAAGTTGCAAAAATTGGTACCCAAAAAGTCTATATTCATTTTCAGTATAAAATGTAAAAGTTTTCTACACGCCAGTTTACTCATGAATAACAACGAACAAGATCATAGTCTTCCTTGTGACTATGATATTTATAGAATACACACATATAAATTTGTATTAAAAAAAGACACACAAATTGCAGACCACTCGACACAACTTAGGGGGTGCTTACATAATCACTTTTCAACCCGCCGGGTACCGGTATGAAAAGTACATCTTGATTTCGTGAAATATTTTTCATCCCGGTATATATGTTAAAAAAATATTGTAACCCGAGATGAAAAGGCGAAAGAGACTTTTTGCCCGGCACCCGAGATATCTCGGTTTGACAAACCGAAAAGTATAGGAAAATGAAAAGTATATATATATAATAGCACTTGTATAAACAAGAGAATCAATTAGACAAAGCGAGTTGGCCACAAACCGAGATGAAAAGTGATCGTGTAATCAGCTCCTTAATTTGAGAAATCAATTGTCGACCTTACAAATGCTTGATGTGCGCTATCCGAATACTTCTAAAATCATTCGACGACTTGTAAAAGTTGAAACATTATTGAAACAATAAATTTCATAAAAATGAGGCTGGATGCTTAAACAGAAATTCGGATTTATTACACGGTTTTTTATAAGCAACACGAGACTCAAATCTGTCGAAAAATGAAGCAACAGCCCAATGGATTTGCCCAGCAAGTAAAAAAACAACAACAAAAAACCAAAAAGGAAAAGCTCAGAAAAGGACATATCATATCTGTCTCTATATGTAAACGAAATTAAAAGAAGCCCCTCTTCAGAACGTTTGCAGGTTAGTTCTTGTGAATCTTCAAGTTTTCTATAGTTTGTCATCCCGCGTAGATAGTCAACAAGCAACATTGAGCCAAAATTTTGTGTTGCTTATAAAAAAGCAGGTCACTTCATATCGTTCACTGACCTCGATTAGAACGAAAGAAAAAAAAATCAGTGCTAAATCTAATTGTGAAGTCACTCAACTTCAATCTAATTGTTCAAATCTAAGTGAAGTAAAGATGATCTATTGGATTCAGAAAATTAAATATATGGTCGAAACAGTATCATTTTATATATAATCTGAAAAATTATAAAATAAAGTTAACAAAGAAAATGTTCTCCAATGGAATAGTGACTACCTTACGAAGGATGAAATTAACACGAACACTTTCTCCTTAAGAAAACAAAAAAGACTATAAAAATTATCGTTGGCTTATAAACGATCGTAACACCGTCTACACTTTCCCAATGATGGTCGTAAGGAACCTTTACATACACGGTTGCCACAAACAAATGACTTGCTTGTGGTGTTTTCAACATAAAGCAATGAAAGAAGTAATTGGCGATCACTTCAGAAAAAAATAAGCTGAAGGAAAAACATAGATTAATTTTTGATATGTACAATTGTTAGGAATCAAACACGCAGTGTTGGCTGTAAAAAAAAAAAAACAAGCAAAAACTTTGAAAGTAGAGCTGAATGAAGGCTTATAAAAGTGAAACAACAAAATCATTTGATTAATTTAGATTGGAGATTTCTCAAAGTTTTCAGTATATGAACTATATCTTTAAACTTTCATTCATTCATTCATTTCAATCATGGATGCTCCAATGAATTCACAACTCCTCCATAGATACTAGCTATAAACAAATGTAGTTTTTCATTATATATAAAAGTAAGCAGTGTAAAAACGTCTTCTGACACAAAAATATATCTTTACCCCAAAAACATCGGATTTGAAACACGCAAACGAGACTTTAAATTCAAATTTGGGACTATAGGCAGTAATTCACTAATTCAATTCTTGTTCACTGCGTTCCTGTAGTCTAGTCTAATGGAAAGATAAACGGATCACAAAATCGAGAAGAAAAAAACAGGAAGGAACTCAGTATGTAACCAAAAAAAAAAAAAAACAACAACAAAATAATAGTCAGGATGCAAGTAGAATGAACAGAGCCACAAGCAACATTATTCTGTTGGTATCATGATAATCAGTGTTATTCAAACCAAGTATCGTTGTCTACGTAGTTAGTCTAGTGATTGCATTGGTGGAAAAGCTTCATGTCGAATTCAAAATCGATGGAACAAGGAGACATTTTACAGCAGAGAACATTTCCAACCACTTTTCTTTGGTTTATTTGATTCTGTCGTAACTTTGATTTTTCCATCACCACTGGCATTTGGGTTTTCCTGCAACCACAAGTTAAATCAGTGAAAGAGAAGGATAATCAACACATTACAGTGTAACCTACAGGGTGCTGGAGTTATGGGGTGTTTACACAATACGATTTGAAGTATACTACAAACATCGTACAGAAATACCTGCTATACTACTCCTATACCGTGGGGAACAGAAGAAAAGGACAATTTCACATAATTACAAGTAAACGGTAAACCTAAACCTAACCTCGTTACATACTAAATAAGATACACACCAATTTCCTGTCCATTTTCTTTTTGATATCCCTCGCTAGTGATATGAAGGATTCTTCTACATTTGTGGAGGTCTTGGCACTTGTTTCCATGAATTTAACATTATATTCAAGGGCTAACGACTGTCCTCTGTCCTGAGAAACCTGTCTTTTATCATTCATATCACATTTATTTCCTAATATCATTTTTTCAACATCAGCTGCAGCATGCTTAAATGGAAAAGACATTATGACACAAGGAAGTTATTTACTTGAAGAGCTGAGTTGTTCGCTAAAATCATCTTACAAAAGATAACAGGGAATGAGAAAAGACCTTTTTATGATAGTGTCGCCATTACAGATTCTCTGTAGTTAAGCTGGAGTATATGAATCAAAAACAAAGACCGAAATCTTATACCATTCTTCTTAAAAATTTGTGCTGTAGTCATAGAATTTTCATAGAATTTTCCTCACGTCAGGTCAAAAGCTTCCACATTTCATTTTGACAACTATTACCATTTCATTTAAAAAATGATGCTGAAAAAGTTGGTTTAATAGGTATGATTTAATAACTTAATAATGATTATATAAATAATAAGTTTATGGGAGATTAATATTAATATATTATCTACTGACATAAATGCATACAGCCCACCCTTCACCAGGCTCAATATGTTATAAATCACAACAGCTATCACAAATCAAACTTGGGTGTGCATCTGAATTCGACAACATACAGACATATTGTATCAATCTCATGACAATTATAGCATGCACACATTCCACCCATGTCATTAACAGGCTAAAGTACAGCTTACAGAAGGAAATAATCATTTTCTATAAAAAATCTTTTGAAAGTTTCTTTATTATTATTCATTATATACGCTGATATATGCATTGTGTTCACAGAGAATCTATGATAGTGTTGCAATCATAAAAATGTCTAACTAGCAGAAATGGAAAACAAGACTTGATGAATAATATGAGAATAAAATGTTCTGTTGCCTACTTCTTCAATATTTCGGATCCAGTTCCTAATATTATCAAAAGATTTTTCATTGGTTATATCATACACTAACATGATTCCCTAGAAGAAAATGAAATATGGATTAGTTATTATATAGAAAGAACAACATGAAAAGCAAAAGAATTCTCAACAAGAAGATCATGAAATGAACAAAGAAACTTTACCATAGCTCCTCGATAATAAGCTGTGGTTATTGTTCTGAATCTTTCTTGGCCTGCAGTATCCCTATGGCAATATAAATTAAACAGTCTTTTACTGAAACAAGGTTATATAAACTTCTCTCTCAGATATGTTTTTCTTTTAAAGGTAACATTATACATTGAGAAAATGTTTCTGTGATTTTTTTTATTTACAGAATTATACATACTGTGAGTTTTTTAGGACCTACCATATTTGTAGTTTTATTTTTTTCCCATCAAGGTCTATTGTTCGGATTTTGAAATCAATACCTAAAGAAAAGTTCAATGAAACAAAATAAATACTTCATCTTGTCAAAAAAAATGTTCCATTATAACTATAATGCAATGACTAATCTATGACTCAAATTAACTAGCATTAATTTCATAGTTCAGAAACTAGTTTTTAAAGGACCATCTATAATTCGAACATCAAATACAAAACAGTTCGATAGTAGAATTTTGACTGCATTGATTTAAACTAAAAATGAATAAATTCTATTATAGTAGAACGGCATGGAACAGCATAAAGACAATATCAGAAAGATGATGATGATGATGATGATGATGACAATGATGTATGGTGTTCCAAAAACAAATAAACACAGCTATGAGAACAGGAAGGAACATCTGAAAAAGCTTTTCAGTAGTTTCGTTAAAGAAACAGATCATAAAAAGTTGTTTCTCTATAATGGCAATAAACACTGAGAAAAAAAAATGTCCAGAGAAGTTAAACATTTCATGAAAATAGAAATGAATTGAATTCTTGAAATATAAACAGACCCTTATAACATTTTCTTATAGAAGGAAAGGAAAAGGGATTTTTGTAGAGGCTAACTATAAAATATTTTTAATAATTTTCGTGATTTGTGCGAGCAAAATAAATGAAAATTAACGATCAAGAAAATTAACAACCTTACTGTTATATGTTTAAGATGAACACAGGAATCCCACCACTTTTATAAAAGTCAACATTATGAAAGATCAGCTTGTTTTAAATAGCGATGAAAAGAAAATATAAACAAACACCAACATTCAAATTTTCACTTACTGCTGCTTTAATAGAATATTAGTTGACAACTTTATTCATTAGTTACTTCACTAAACTGATAAGCAAATGAATAGGGAATTTCATAAAAAAAATATTCTGAAACAAAAGATCCATTATATTTTACCATGGCTGATTTGAACACTTTGTTTACAGATCATCCACAAAGAACTTTTTTCACAGTTTTAAACATATATCTCCTTCGGTTAGTGGATGAAAGGTTACTGATACCAGGCAGTGGGAAGAACCAAATACTGTAGATACTACATCTAATGTTTAAAAAGCTTATTTGCATTCAACATTAAATTTTGAGGTCTCTTTTATCACATTAATTTTCACGAAGACTGATATCATGCACATCTAATTTTCATGCACTCCTTCAATGTTCATTCTACTGTCAGTCTGAGATGGGTGGGGTCAAATATTCATTGATTTGTTGATGCTCAAACTTTTGATTTTCTTTAATACCACATTCCACCAGGTTTTTTTGCACATTATTTGTTGAAATTAATTTAAATTAAAACATGATTTTCAAGGCATTTTCAGTTGTGAAGCCTCTGAAATCAGCTGAAACTCAAATACATCAAAATTTCCAAAAATACTGAACTATTAAAATTGCTTTAAAATCCAACTAGAAAGCTGAAATTTTCAAGATATACTCGATATATAGAAATTTAAGGCTGGAATGACCCTGAAGCAGGGTGGATCACCCTGTCAGATGTTGGACCTGAGACAAATTAATAACAGACACACCTGGAGAAAGTTTTTAATAATTTTACATCTTAGGTAAATCAAATCAATGGTTATTAAATTAAATAATTTTTATTAATAAATGTCATTTTCTTACGAATCTTAAAAAGGGGGCAACAAGAAATATTGTAAAAAATTCTGAATTCAAGAGCATTTCAAAAACAAACCTGAAAAATGAAGAACCTTTTTCAAGAACACTTCCATTACAAACAAATATTTATTTACACAATTGGGTGATTTATATGAGGTGTACTTTGTTTAACAGCAGAAATGAAAACAATTGAATTTCATGGATAATTAAAAAAAATAAATACAGTATGACCACTCACAGGACGTGACAAACGTTGCCATTATATATACACAGGTGGTCGTTCTATAGAAAAACCTATGCATAACGACTTACATTTCATTTTTTAAGATGAGCGTGTTTTAAAATAACATCCCATCTTAAAGGAAAGTGGTGGGCAGCTCACTTGGTAAAGACAGTGGACAATGGCCGAGTGGTATAAACGCTGTCACTGAAATGTTGGCAACGTATGTGAAAAAATTATGTATAATAATGATTGATCTAATGAAACAATGATTTGAAATATACAGTTCAGCCCAAATGATAAGGTTTCAAAAAGAGACGGTGTACAAGTTCAAAATCTTTTGTTTATTTGAACATGCTTTTCCATGTTTAGTTCAATTTGTGTCAAAACAAATTGCTTTGAACACAAAAGGTTTAAATGTTGAATTCAATACCATATTTTATTGAATAAACGCCCCATCCAAAAATCGATGTTTTCAATAATTGCCCCTCTTGAATAAATGCCCCTTTTCAACCCCTATATATTCCAGTGGTTGAAATAACGGTCGTCGGTAAAAACTGATCCAAAACCAATATCTGAAATAGTTCTACGTACAATCTTTTTAAAAAACATAATTTCTTCATGACATTGCATATAATCTTTTACAATTTGTGTATGTGTTTTTTTGCTGCCATTTATAACTCTTCAATTACATAAGGGTAGTAGAAAAAAACCAAAAAAAAACCAAGTAAAATAAAATAAATTTCAGGTTGTTTGATTATAGAATATAAATTATGAAGTAAAGATAAAGCATTATTTCTCTCCTGTGTTTGAGATTCACAGGTTAAATCTTCCTGTGAAAATGATTAATCTCATTATTCTCCCGTTTCATGGAAAATAAAAATAACATTAGACTTAAAAACCTATAACTTTACATAATAAAAATCATTATGTTAACACAATTTCTTAGCGTCTTTCAGAAAACCCCACCCACCCCTGAGTGCTGGAAATAACGGCCGGACCATAATTCATATATGAACGCCTAAAAATGTCTTTCTAAGATCATTATGACCGATGTGGATTTTTCCTCATTTCAAAAATAAAAAAATTTGTAAAATACGATTTGATGTACCTGGATAAATGTTATCAAATAAGCAACTATACGTTTATTTCCTATCCCTATTTCTTCGCCTAATTTTTATCTGGTCATACCACATAAAATTTGCCATCTTTAAAATTCTCAAATGTTGACGTTAAATACTTTTTGTGCGCCATGTTCATATTATTGGCCATTTTTTCTATCAAGACGCCGGTTCTTTTCGTGCAGACAGACTATGTGGAATGTTATTTTCATATCATGGAACTTTAGAAGTGTTCTTATTTTTATACTCAAACATTTCTGTTGAATTTTACTTAATTCTCTACCTGTTTGGGTCAATTTCGTTTTATTAATATTGCTTCCCTTTTTTAGACATTTGCGGTATAAGGTATACTATGATAACGATCAAGTAAAACAAAAATTATTAAAAAATAAATAAAACCATGCCATATCTTTTTCACGTATTGCTTCTAAAAAATATCTGGGTTTCAAAATCACTTATAAACAAATAAAATGGTTGAAAACGCAGTATTTTATTTGCTTTTTAAGTTTCTGGAGATTAGTTTACAGGTCTTTTAGACGATCCAGAACACAAAATGTGATGACTGCCGGATATTTCATTTGACTATCTGAAAACTTTGTAACAACTTGATCAACATGAATGCCAATGAGTGAAAAGCACTGGTAAGTGTGAGAAAAGTGTGAGAAAAGTGCCTCCTTAATTAATTTGTAAAATCAGAGTTAATATATCACTTAAACATAGAAGTCTTAAGTTTGAATGAATTGGGTGAATGTTCTTAACTGTAAATTAATTTGACTAAATTAGTTAATTGATTTGCAAACAAATTAATTTAGAATTATCCTGTTATGTACACCTATTTTTTGATAATGCTAGAAAAGAAGAGAAATTCTCCCTAAAAACTATTATATACTTTTCCTATTTTGTTTTTGTAAATAGTTTTGTAAAGGAAGTCACATTGTATGTACTTGATGGGGAATGTCATAAGAATTTACGCCTTCTAAAAACTTAAATGCTTCTAATCTGTCGCAGAAATTCGAAACGAAAGCAAAGTTTAAACATACCAATTGTTGAAATGAATGTTGAGTTGAAGGCATCTTCAGAAAATCTAAAGAGTACACATGTTTTCCCTACGCCTGAGTCTCCAATCAATAAAAGTTTAAACAAATAATCGTAAGTTTTTGCCATTACAAGAATGTGAAGGTATCTGTGCGTTTCTAGTTCTTTTCCTGTCGTCAATAATTTTTGAATATCACACTTCGTGATTTTCAAAATATGCGCAGAAGGCTGGGTGGTAGATCATTCTCGCGCATTTCCAGACTCCCATTTCTGCATACTCAGCATAATAAAGTCGAGCGTAGAACCATGTTATGGGACACAAATACGATTAGCCGTTATAAAGTGCACCTATTTTTCGTGAAAATGTTACATCAAATGACGTGAGCAATAATAATAATAAAAAAATTTCATAAATCATGCCTAAATGTAAGAAATGTTAACATTTTATGTTTACATTTAGACTAAGGAAGATTTTCCTGTTTAAAATTCTTAAATTCTTTGAACAGTTTATATTTATGTATAAGTATAATGCAATATTGGCAGAGGAAACAACAAATTGGCCTTGATCAGATAAAAAAACATCAAACACCACACACAAAAAGGGAATATTTTGCAAAATATTCCCCATCAGCAAATTTGCTGATTGATGTTGTGCGTGTATCATGTGGTGCGACTTTCCAACAAGAATGTTTTTATATTCAACCTTATTTCATTGTCATTTTTGGGGCATTTTTATATAATACTTTACCCCCTTGGGCTGTCATTTCCATTACCTTTTTTTTTGCATTATTATTGATTAAGCAAAATTTTAAAAAAATTGCTAGCTATGTATAGCTATATTTATGTGAAAAATTTGTAATAAATATAATGATAAATCCCCAAGTTGTCAGAGATAACGAGAAAAGACTGTTATTTTACAGATCCACTCACCCATCCACCTTCATAACGGACCAAGGATTTTTAGTTACTTTTCTCATAGCCATGAACAATAGCACCACTACATGTCTATGAGCGTGAATCATCAGTGCACACTTTTTGGCTCAATATAGATAGCTAGACTTGGTTGTTTAGCAATGTAGTCTTTATTAATAATTTGGCTCTTAATATCTATTAAGACGAATAATCTCCACTAGGGGAAAATGTTGCGGTGGATAAATTTTCTGCAAAGCAGTGTAAAGAATAGAAATATCATCTATAGTGTCTCCTTTGGGACTATTTCGGCACGTGGTTTTTACGGTATCTACTTTGTTCCGCACTTTGTACATGTACTTTGTACTTTGTATTCTGCTGTTCCGTTTTTGTGTGTGTCAAGAATAGATTTTCCGGTCGTTCTTTTTCCCCATCTTATTTTCAAAGGAAAGATTTGTTTTTATATTTATTACTAATGTTGTTTTGATATTGTATCATATCTTATATCATTTTGAACGTGAATTAGGTTTCCTTTTTCACTTATTGGATGCTGAAGTTAATATGTCGATAATAGATGCCCTTATTATTTATTTATTTAATTATAGCCACGGATGGGTAGGGGTGGAGAGTGTTCTTCGCATTTTGCTGTTGGCATTCCAGATGTGATGTGTATAGTACTAGTGCCCCTAAGTTGCATTGTTTTTATAACATTTTTGGTATATACAGTTGTGTGTTCGTTATTTTTCTTTAGTGCGAATTTGCCACAAAAATAACTCTCCAATGCAAAACCCACCCATCTCCAAATGGTCTTTTCTTGTTATCTATGGCAATTTAGGTATGGTCGTCACCCCTTAGCCAGCTTTCTGTATTCATTTTTTTAAGATAATATCAGGAACTTTGGCAGAACAGAAGCCAATGGTTTCAGTGTAATATTTGGGTATCACAAATATATGGTGTTAGAAACATTTAAGGTCATTTAAGGTCAGTGAAAAAACTCCAAAAAAACAACGAAAGAGAATCCATAAATCTCTGGTTTGAGTCAGAGATATCTCCAACATATGTAACCGAATGGCATCACATGAACATTAATATTTCATATCGAAACATCAAGCAGCAGAACACAGTCATTTGTAAACATTACAATCCATGCATTTTGTTTATGATTTATAGTTTATGCAGTTTGTGTGCAGGAATGTCAAAATGAGAAGCTTGGGAAACAGGCAACATATAATTTAATTATATGTTATCATACTATAAATGTAAGAGCTGATGTGGGGATGTGTCTGGTGCTATACTGGATGATTAATCTGGATCAGTGGTGTTTGGTCTAGTAAAATGTTTTTTTATTGGGTGCTCTTCTAGGATGTGTGGTCATAATACAGGTTGCATAAGATACTGCTTGAATTGCTTTCATGAATTTGTTTGAGAAATGTCCTCAGAACCACTCAACTTGCAATACTCAACCTCGTGTTCTGGAGGTGAGCACCTCTTTCACTTGACCACCAGTCATCATTGAATGGATTACAAAATCACTCATCATGAAATCAATGGACATTATAAAGAGTGTTATATATTTCTTGCATCAGCATTCAGGTTAATAGGATGTGTTGTCCTACAAGGCTAATTTATGGGTTTTCTTATTTTAAATGAACTTTCACCTTAAGGCGTCAGTCATTTACCAGTTTGGAGATGACAATCATTTATAAGCTTGTGTTTTTATTTTTCAGAAAAAAATGATTCCATTAAAAGATGTCTGTACATCAAGATCATCAACTAAATCTAAGCAGTGTAAGTATGAAAAATCATTTTTGAATTGATATTTCCAATTCATTTATATAGCCATTCTCATTGAAAATATTTGATGTCTCTGGTACAAAACAGCATAAAGAAACGCTGAAAAAATTATCTGGAACGTTTTAGTGCCAGAATATTATGTTATTTCTTTATAATCATATAAAATATCCGAGAGTAAAAATTTTAGACTTGCGAAAGCATCATTTTGAAGCTCAAGTATCAAAATAATAGATTCGCTACATATGTAGCAATCTAATTCCTCATTTTGTTGGTCATAGTTTATGTTGGCCAAGGTTCTTTTTAAAGCCAAAAACTGACGGTGGTCGTGGAATGTTATTAAAATATTTAGATTTCTTTTGTCAATCTTTGTTATGTAATATAGTTTACAAGACTTTCCGACATTTTGAAACCAAAATTTTTATTGGAAGATTACGGATAATTCTTGATCTAAATACTAAAACAGGCCTTTGAAAGTCTTTTTCTCTGGTGAAAACGTTAGTTGTATATTTTCAACGAGAATGGCTCTATACTGTCTGTTGCACCAGAATTGTTAAATGTAACCATGTTTTAATTGTAGTTCTTAGAGCACTCAGTAAACAAGGATTTGGGAAAGAATGTAAGTGATTATTTGGTGCTAATGACAATAACCAAATAATCTGCTGCTTAACAAGATATATATAAATCAGTTTTTCTTTTTTGCTTTTAATACATTGAAACTCATCATGTCATAAAGATTATTGACTCAAACATGAACTGTGCTGAAGAACCCACCAGGAATTCATCAGAACTATCCAGAAACCCACCGTAATTGCACACCAATGGCATAGAATCAGAGGTTTTTGAAATAGGCTCCACTGCAAACAGACTGAAGTTCAAAATTCTTATTTAGTCTGGATGTATAGGCAGTAGAAAAGGATAGTATTAAAATAAAACGAAAAGCTATGTATATTCATTTTGTGCTACTGCGGTCAAAGACATTGCTGTAGTTTTCTTCCAGTAAAGAACTTTAGTTAATATAAAAAAAATATAAATGAGTAGCTCTAGTTTTCATAGCTCTCACCTAAAATATAACTTGACCTAAAATATAACAGTTAATGAGGTGAAATGAAGCATCTTAGACTTTATAGTTGTGAATTAATATATAAATTTATATATCTTTTGTACTTAAATAGTTGCTGCTAAAGTCCATGGCTTGAAGGAAATTAATCGTCAGATCATTGAGGAGACTGAAAATCCTCCAACTGGAAAGGATATTGCAAATTGCTTAAAGTATTTTAATACAACACTGACTGAGTAAGATATTGCTTAGATGATGTCTTTCTACAGAGAAAAGGGGGCTGTGATTCAAGTATTGTGTTGGAACTCGAGGAGGAGGCTATGAAGATGGAAAGAAAGCAAACAGGATAGGGGGATTGGTTCATATAAACTGTAAACGTTTACAAAAATCCAAAAATGGTTGATCAGTTACCTTTAAGCATGTTAGTTTTCACCGATTTTGCTGTGCTCCGTGAATTTAAATTTGCAGAAAAAATTGAAAAATTTCCTGTCTGTAAGATAAAATTCATGCAAAATATTGAAACATTTAATTTCCACGAATTTAAATCCATGTGAACAATCTCAGATTAAAGGGAAAATGGGAGAAATTCAGCCAATCCTATAAAAACATAATACTGGAATGGCCCATCATTATCTATATTCTGTTGAGATTTCAACCCATGTTTTCTTTTTGACCTTATCTGACTCTTGATTTATAGGTGGGTGGATGATACAATATCATGTTTCCTTCGTGAACAATTCACATTCAACCATTCAAGATTTCCAAGTGCAAATTATCAGGAGCTTTATGATGTACTTCTTAGTGTTCTTGAAAATGGAAAAGTTGGTGACAACGAAGAAGTGGTTGATGAACTTGTAAAAACACTCGCCTGTGTTCTGCCATTCCTATCTGATGATGTCATTGTTTCCATGCCGATCACCATTGCGGAGAGTTTGTATGATGTCCCTCCAAATGTTCAAACAAAGTTAATTGATGTGTTAGTTCAATATATCCTACCGTTGATTTACATTTTCATGACACCTAATCAAGAAGAATCTGAGCTGAACCTTTCTATAGCATCATTGTTAGCCAACATACTAGATTCTACTGCTGGGATGGGAATGTCAACAAAAGTAATGGAATGTTTGATGCGTTTTAAAAAAAACGTTTCAACAGATTTATTAACCGTTTTGGCATATGGCACCCATGACTCTTTGGAAGCATCAATTCAGTTATTAAACAGATACTTTCCACCAGTTGATGTTGGTAAAGTAATTTTCAAATTTTTAAATTTTGATTTCAGGTTTGAAATATCAACTAAAAGAATTGGTCGAAATTCAGGTCGTTTTGGATTTAGATTAAGAATAACAATTAAAATAGTTCATAAAATTTGTGTAAATGTTCTCAACGTTGTCTATCTCAAACACAACGCTATCTAAAGTTTTTTCTTCTTCATTTTTCTTCTTCTCTTTAACATTTTTCCTTCAATTTTACCAAAGTATATTATTCCACTCTACAATACTTTTGAACAAGGGTAAATTTGTTGAAATTCATCAAGACAGTGCTGAGAAAAAATGCGAGCTGAAGTTAACTAAGAGGTCAGAGGAATTTTTTAAATGTTTTATTTTATAGATATGCTTAAGGTTTATCAATCTCCATCATATGAGCCAATCAAACCATTTTTCTGCCAGTATGGTTCGTGTAAGGAAGATCAAGCTGTGAAATTGTGTTTGGATCCATCGCTTTGTGCAAAGTACCTTCAACAACCACCTCCAGTTTACTTTTGTCAAGCTTGCTTTGATGGTCTTCATGATGTTGTTGACAATTTTTTGTTCACAGATGTCATTCAACCTGTGGGATTAGTTGAGCAAGTTTGTGGTAATCCAGATTGCAGATTCGGTTTCATGAAAGCACTATATTTTTGTTTTTCGTTGGATTGTGCAAAGAAAAATGACAATAAACCAATACGGCTTTGTGAAGATTGTCATATTCGGTAAGACTTGTTTTGTAGTGACTTTGTAGCAACGATTTGTGAAACCAAAACTTACACTCTATCTTATTTAAAAATGATTGGTTTTAGTCTCCATGGAAATGTTAGCAATCCACATATGAATCATGGTTGTTTAAAAGATCTATGGATAACACCCAAACCTGAGCAAACTTATCTTGTAGATGCTATTGTTCGTTTGTGTAATGAAGCTCAACCTGACTATCAAGAAAAATGTCTTCAAATGGGGTATGTGCAATAAAAGTTTGCTGTTGTTGGTTGTTTTATGTTTTCCTCATTTATTACGTAACCTTTATTAATTCTTTTAAAAAGGATTGAACTTGACAATTTATTTACCAACCAAAACAATCAGCCGGACTTTACATCGAGAAACTTACCGTACATCAAGAAAATGTTTTGCAGTTTCAATGGTTTGGATTTGCTGAAAACAACTTGCCCTATCCCTCCAAGTCAGTTTCATTTGGAACATCTCACTCGATTGGTGGCCATGCTTCTCGTGTGGATTGAATGTGTTGACTATGCAACGCATCCAGAGGTAGCTAAGGTTCTTGTGACGAAGCGACAACAAGCCATCACATGGATAGTGAAAGTTGTTCAATACGATATGAATTTATTTACAACATGTCTGCTTCCGAATCCTTCAGTTTATGCACAGGTTGGACATCCATGGAATATGCTGACCAGTGTTGTCCGAAAGGATTTGGAAATACTGCAGCGTTTAGTCACATTATCAAAGCAGAAATTAATCATTGCGGAGGTAAGCATTTCATAAGTCAATTTGTCTAATTCTCAATCATAATATAGAGGCGCAGTGTTAGCTAACTGCTAGTTAAAGACTTGAACACTTTATTCAGCAAAAGATTACGATGAAATTATATTTTTATTTGACCTCTATTTTTAATTTCTCAGGTTTGGGATCATATCATGCCTATATGGATGACTGAAATCAAGGAAAATATTCCCATGTCTGAAATAAAAATTTTCAAAAAAGTTCTAGGGTAAGATAAATATATAATAGTATTATATATATATAATGTAATTTGAACTGGTTGTCTGCTGAAGAAGGCCTGTAAAGGTCGAAATGTGAGCTGGATTCCTAGGAACCCTTTTGTCGTTGACATAGTGTAGTGGGTGTCATTCTGGGCTAACATGCTAACATGCTTTTGCATACGAAATCAATAATCAAATGCTTCATCCTAGTTCATATATATATATAATTTACATATATTTAGATTTTGTATATATAAATTTTGTAGAGTATGTTTGAAAAAGTCAGTCGATGTATTGACAAAAATTTATGTAGTAAATTTTAAATTTTAATTCTTAAATCAATGTGTTTGTTGCTTATTCCCACTATCTTGTGTTCATATATATAATTTTCAGAATAACTGGATTTAAACCAATTGTGTTTGTATATCTATCTGTTCCATGTTTTAGAAAACTTTTTGACATGAAGTCCGAAACCAGACCAACTTATGCATTAGATTTTTTACAAAAGAGATTAGAATCTTCCATTTTGAAGCAAAGTCAAGAAGGTCTTACATGGGTCCAGGTAACTGTTCTTTGATTTCTTTTAAAAATGATGCAATTGTTATTTTGCTATCAATTTATTTGTATTTTTATCTTTGCTTTGAAAAAGAATTCCGGTACCGGTAATATTTTGAGTAATAACACTATTAGCATGGGAGCTAAGGAATGGTTGTTATCTTGAATCTATTAATTTGTTTATTAATATACCTCGCGAAAGTAAACTTACACGTTGTACATATTCCTTTATCATAAAAACTGTGAGAAAAAATAGAAGAAATAGAAATTCTAGTGGAAAACAGACTAAAGGGTTGAACTTTAACGTTACTTTGAAACAACCGATATTTCAAAAATGTACAGCAGTATAGGAACTAGAGCACGGACAGGCACAAGGCTTTCTGCGAGTGAGCTTATTCTAACCAAACCGCAAAAATAAGGGAAAACCTCACCATTGATTTGTTCATTGCAAATTTTCACAAAAATTGAAACACATCCGAAATTTAGTCCAAATTGTGCCCAAATTGCGCTTTTTGGGCAAAAATATGAAAAACGATTGAATAATTTTAAACCAACATTATTGAATTGTTCTGTATGCAAATTTTCATGAAAATTGAGGAACTTTTGAAATTTGGCCCAAATTTGGCACGAATTGCCCTTTTTGGCCAAAAATATGAGAAATGCTTCCCAAATTTGAAATCAGCATGATTAAATTGTTTTTCATGAAAATTTTCATGTAAATTGATGCAATTTCAAAATTGGTCTACGTTTTACCTAATTCTTCACTCAACTTACATGTCCTGCCATTTTCTCTCACGGCAATGAATGCAGACGTATAGTAATCCAATAGGTTTGAACAGTAAGAAAAATACAAAGAAGAAAAAAAACAAGAATGCGACTTTTTCTTTCAAGTTTCACTGACTTCTTTCAATATGATGGAGAAGCTTCTCTTCCATTTGCCATATTAAAACTTTTTATAATATATCAGTTAGTAATTAAATGTAAAGAAGTTTACAAGTTTCCAGGGCAGAGATTCTTCCATATTTAACGTTCTTATAAGATTCGTTATCTGAAAGCCGTTTTCAAACCTATCCAAGTATTACAAAATTTGAAAGTAACTTGTGTGCCATTTTTAAAGACATTTTTCCATAGATGAGAAAACAAAGTGAACTTCAGTCTGCGTTCACTTAAGTAGACTTAATAGCCAATCAGATATCAGAAATTAGCTGTATAAACCAATGAAGTTTTCAGAATCAAAAACAGCTAGGTTTGGACACTAAGAAGAAAAAAGAAAAAAAACAAGGATGATCCTAAAGGATTTCTATGCTTACGCGGAAATCCAAAAACACGGTCGGTTGGAATGTCTTACATGCTTATGCAGAAAGCCAATTATCATTTCCTATATCTTCTAGATTTTATCCTATTTGGATGTACAGATGGATATCAAGAAGTTATTAAAGATGTTTATCGAAATGGTAATTACCAAAGAAAATAGTCTAAGTAATGTTGAACACAATGTTACGTCCGCTTTTCCTTTTCCTGACAGAGAAACACTTCATGGTGTTTCAAATGTTGGAAAATTATCCAGACAGAATTCATTAATATCTCCTGGTACCCCAACAAGTGAGAGCTTCCCAACCCTGACAATCATCAAAGATGATTTATCCATCGCAATATTAATCATGGATGTTTTAATCAAGCAGGTATGTCTTGATTTCTTAGTTTTATGATGTTTCCTATTCTTTTCCATACGTTTGTTTTTTAATTATTCTTTTAGCTGACGTTACAAAAATCAAGTGATGGTGAAGTTTATATTGCCCAGAAAGAAAGCACTTTTTTAAGCTTATTTCTAGTATGTATATTAGATCAATCATTTAAAAGCGAGTACAGCGATCATGTTGGACCTGAGTGCCATCAGTGTAAAGTCATGAATGTGATCTTCTATCAAATTGCTTTATTGATTGATCTGGCTATCAAACACCAAGTCACTGTTGATCAAGCCAAAAAAGAATATTCAAAATCAATTATTTTAAAAAGTAGGCAGTTGAATTGATTTACTTCTCTAATAAGTTTAAGCGTCGTTCCTTCAAAATTTTATTTCATTTAAGGAATAATCAATGCATATTTTTATACTTCCAGCTTCAAGTAATGCTTCACACTCATCAAAGGGTTCGTATTCATCCCTAGCAAGTAACAATGGGATAATAGAGAAAGGTATGTTTTGCTTGTATATATAAATTTCATTGTGAAAATATTTTCATTATGTGTCTACCATAATTGATTAATCTTGTGTCCTTTATGAACAATTTTTCTATTTCAAAAACTCTATTTTCTGTCAGACTTTTTTTATATTGTTCATATTTACATGGGTAAATACAATTAAAATCCACTTTAAAGAAAATGTTGTTTTTTCTCTTTTAATCTATTCTATTTTGTTGCATAAAAGAAATCTTTAAGCTTCCGTTTAGGAAGTATAAGTTAAAGTTCCCGGGTTGCTAAACCAAGCATTATTAATAAGTTCTGGAGTAAAAAATTAGTTTATCCTGCAACCTTTCAAGGGATATTTTTTAACATGGTGTAGAATTAACAAGCAATAACTTAAAACATGGAATCTTATATCTATTATGTGGACAAAAACCAATTGTATTCATAGAATCACCGAAAATCAACAAATTTTTGGCGGATCCAATTCTTGAAGAAGAAGAAAAGCCCGTAAAATTTGAAAACAACAACGATGAGTTTACGGAGGCAGATACTATTGTTCAAGAAAAAGATGACTTGCAATTCAAGGAATTTACTGATGAGTCAAATAAGATTGATGAATTACAAAAACAACTGCATAATAATTTGCCTTCACAAGCTGCTCCTGATGAAACCTTAAAGAGAAGGCAATCTGAAGTTAGTGCCAGCATACTTTGCGCAATACCAGAGTTACAAATATTAGAGAAGTTATTGCAGGTTTGTGAATTTTCTTTAAGAATTATAAATTACATTTTGGGTTGACCTGCATTTCTTTGTCAAGAAGAACCTCAAAATCTAAAAGTATTTTGAATCGTTCTAAGGATTTTTTTCTTGTTAACCCGTTTTATTATTTTCAGCAACTAGAAATTGTTCAAGATATATCAGTTATGAGTCATATCTTGGGAAGTATTGATATATTATGCATTCGTGGGGAATGTTTGCGTATGGTAACAGATGAAGATATGGACCTTTTGCAAAAACTGCAAACACAAACGATCATACCAATGTATGTTTGTTATTTCATTAAAGACACATCATTCATTCAGTTGAATGAATGTTTGAACACTTTTTGTACTGGTTCCAATGAAAAAATGTCATTGCTGATGAAAAACAATTAAATTTTTAAATAAATAATTTCCTTTTTAAAAGATTGGGCTTTTTAAGAAATATTATTTTCAAATCTTTAATATAGCAAATAAAGATAATATTCGTTGTTTTATAGTCTGACTAGTATACCGTGTAAAAATTTTTTACATCTTTCCCAATAAAATGTTTTTACACGCTATACGAACCATTTGATAATAACTCTATGAGATACAAAAACGCAGTCCAAAACCCTGCTCTAAAATCTTTCATCGATTCATGAATATTTTACCCGCCATACTAAGCATTGAGGTAAAACTATTGATTTCTCCTTTCTTTGTCGCCAAAAATAGAATTCACAGAACACGGAAGAAGTTTGTTTGTTAAAAATGTAATTACATGTTTATGTCGAATCATGTTTAATGTAAAGTTTTACTGAAGAAATCAATTTGAGCCGTAACTCAAAGCCAATATGGGCCCCAAACGGCAACAGTTAACGCAATAATTTTGCGTTTAATGTCATATATATTAAGCCCAGCGAAAAATTGCACACAAATTCAATTGTGACCGACATGTAGTCGGCAATATATTTTAACGTCATGATAATGACGTCATAGTTCCAAGTCCCTCAAACAACTTGCTACATAAAAAAATTAAGAAAATAAGAAAATTTAAATAAAAGGCTGTATTTTTTTCGACTTCTGCATCCTAACCAATTCTTAATTCTTTCCACTTTCTAACTTTATTGTCAACCAAAAATTCTTTCAGTCTTTGTGGTGAACATATTTATAATTATCAATACTAAATCTCAGAAAAATTATTCACAAATTGTGAAATATCTCACTCACACACTACACTACCCACGGAAAATTAACTTTTGGAGTGTATACAGATTTACATATATACGATATAAGGTATTAACTAAATCCTAAAATAATAATCCGAATAATGTTTCTTTCTTCAAAGCTGAAGTTTCTTCAAAGTTCTTTCTTTATAAATTCCAGGAACAGAGAGATCTCCAATTAGAAAAACGCCATCAGTATTAACTAATTTACTCGTGGCCAATACCAACAGATTAATCAAATCTGTTCTTAAACCTTTGCTGTGGCAATAACTTTCCTAATCCATTATCAAACAGACACCATTATTCATTTCTATCTAACACTGTGAAACAGGATTGGGAAATGTATTAGTACTAGATGTCATCTCTGTTATGAGTGTTAATATAATATTTTTAGTTTATGGAATCTATTGAAATCATCCATGTCTAATATTGCACAAAGAGTGGTGCCGTTATTGCTTCATTGTATTTGTCTGCCGTTTGGTGCAAAGAAATTATGTAGTGAATTTGAAGAAAGTTTTTGTAGTGATGATTGGAAATTAAGATTTGCCGCAGGTTCCAAATTTTTTGTTGTTGTTGTTTTGTGCAAAAATGTTGTTTTCAACAACTGTAGCTAAAGTTTGTTGATTATTTTTCAGTGGAAAGAATTGGTTTAATATGTCAATTTTTAAATGAGAGTCATGTGATAGATTCCACCTTGGCTCAGGCTACTGTTGTTTATGGTTTCACATTTCTTGTCTCTTCAACGGCAGATGTTTCTCAGATTGTTGAATCTAGGGCAAGAAGTATCATACAATCTATAAATATTTCATCATTGAAAGTAAGGATACGTAAATTATATTTCTAAATCAACAAGGTTCTAACGGAATCATGAGAAGTATAATAATTTCTTGTTTATTTACAGATTGTGTATAGTTTGATGGAAGAACACTTCTTAAGAGTTGAGGATGACGGATTATTGTTGTTGCACGTTTATCAAACTATACATCTGACGATACCAGAATCATCTCCCTTAAGTGGCGAGTTGTTTGGACGGCTTTTCAAATTAGTTAAAAAAATGGAAGATATGAAAAAGAAAATGCTACTTAAGGACCAAACATTGATACAAGCTCCCCACGACTATGGTAAACATTATATTTTTGTTGTTGACCTTTTGTTTTAAATTGAATTCACATATGCTTAAAATTATTTTCCAGGAGATATCATAGTAATGTCTTTGAGGAGGTTTCCCATCTGCAGGAATAATCCGTTAGCGTCTACCTCCAAGTATAAGAAATTTGATCGACCAGGCGTTGTCCCATTATTACTGTACCAAAACTGTTACACATTACAAGCAGGAAAGTCATGGAGAGATGCGAAAACTGAACATGGAGGTTAAATTTTTGTTGTGTTTTTTCTTCTCCCCGTACTACTTGTTGCCTTTCCTTGCAACAAACTGAATAGTAGGTAGAACTCCTTGTTGGATGGTAGTTGAGCTCCTTCTGTGCATCAATTCAATAACACTGGTTCGCATGATCCAGGTCCTGGATAGGAAGCATTGAGTGGCTCCCCTTGTCTATGGTAGCGGTAGGTGGTGCAGTTTGTAGAGCAATCACCCCGCAAGCAAGAGGTTGTGGGTTCAATTCCCACTCAATCCATTACCTTTGCAAAGGTTTAAAAGTACATTGTGTGAATAACTGATTACAAATAATGTATACTATAATTGCACATTGGTCCCATATAACTCCTTGTTCATTTTCAGCATTTTTTCAGCAGCAATTTCAACCTGACATGGATAACATACTAGACACCGTATTGGATACTGTGACAGAAGAAAATGAAGTAGATGGGAAGCAAATACTGGCAGCTCAAATGATAGTTACTGCTGATGCTGTATCTACTGATCAAGAAGTGTTTTCCTTTTTACTTGCTATGGTCATGGAATATCTAGCATCCTTTAAAATGACCAAAAATGAAGAAATAAAGAAACAAGCAGAAGCGAAAGAAAATATTAAACAACATATCATTTTGTGCATTGGTCATGCAATGGGTTTAGAGCAAAAGCTAACATCGGATGGATGGTTATCTCCGAAAAGACTTAACCCAAGTGTTTTCAGGTACTTGTTGGATAATCGAGAATGACCACTGGAAAGCTTCTGGCGATTCTTTTCATTTCCAAACTTTTGGCCTGAACAAGAATTTTTGATAACTACTGTGCAAAAATTTTAATTGTTACAGTTTTCTTTTACCTTTTCAGTTTTTTGTTACCTTTTTTTTTAGAAAAAATCCTATTGTTGTCACGTTTCTTATGAACCTTCCGAAACTCATGGATGGTAGTATAGAGTTTGGAGGACTTTTTCTTCATCTTGGTCTGAAAGTTATGGAAGTATGCATCAAACCTCACGGTCTCGATTTTGATCAAGAAATACCATCGTTACTTCTGCTGGAACCAAACTTGCAATATGCATGGCTTCTCTCCCTGATTGTTATAATTTATAAGGTTAGTGAATCAAAATTTTTGTTCAGCCGACCAATAATTCCTTACAATATTTGCGTATACTGGCCAGGACATTTTCATGATAACTTATGTTGTGGTTAAAAGAAGAAAACTTGTTCTATGAATGGCCATTAATGAGGTCATTAGGAATAACACTTTCTTCTGTTCTCAGTTTATTTCTTCCTTTTCAATTTCAGCATAATTTTACTGACCATCACAAAATCATTTTGAGCTTTGCAGATGTTGTTAAAGACACCCTGGCTGGACACGACCATTTTGTTTGTCTTTCAAAAAAGCCAAGAAATCTAGTGTCAATGCGTCATGTCGTCAACATGAAAATAAACATGAATGCTAAAAAGAAAATTAAAAAAAATTTAGCAGATGATAGTAACTCGTTAGAACTGAGAGAATTTACAGAAATGAATGAAAGTTGTCCTGATGTTCTCAGTGAGGTATAGTTTTTCTATTGTTAATAAGACCTATCGATCATCATGTAAGTAAGTCATCCAGCGGGGTGTTTGAGTCCTTCCATCCATACCGTTTGGTTCTTTTGACTGTCAACTTGCAAATGGGAAGTTGACTTACCGCCAGAGATATGTATAGTATTGCTAACTTGGCTAAAGGCCAAAATACAGTCAGTCAATCGTTCCAAATAAACTTAAATGCTGCTACTCATGTACTGTAACTTGCGCTGCTAAAATGGTTGAGCTCTCAATCCCCTGTCTGATCTGTTGAATATTGTTATAATTTTTTGCCACATCCTCAAAATGGATGCGAATCAGAAGTGAAACATTGCAATGTTTATAAACAAAAAGATGTATGAATGGGAATATCATCATGTATGAGACCACGATATATTAGTCGTTCTAAAATAATAATAGTAATAATTATAGTATTATAGTATTACTATTATATTATTTCTATATTATCTCTATAATATATTGTACTATATTACCTCCCTAATATACCGTGGTCTCATACATGATGAAAGAGCCCTTAAAACAATATCAAAAATATTGATTTTCAGGTTGTGAAAAAGATTCTGTTTTCTTACAAGTTGAGTTCAAGTTCTTAGCAAGGGTAGCTAGCTAGTAAAAGTTATATTTGGTATAAAGAAGGTTGTAATTTACAAGGCAGTGTCAAACACTGATGTGGATTATGGCGTCTGATCAACAAAATATGTTAATGTATATGTAATGTTTAACTTCATTTATAACAAAAGAAACTAGCAATTGGTTAGGATGTTCTGCCAGCCAAGAAGCAAGTTTAAGAACATTGACAGACGAACAAACTGTCAATGGTACAGGATTAGGAGAAATGTTTATTGTTTTCTACAGTGATGGACGAAGCGACATTGATTATTGTGACAACTCCTGTTGGCATTATAGAACCTGCAAATGACCCCAGCCTTCTAAAAAGACACCTGCCCTGAACTGCAAGATGATGACTGGGGGGCCCCAGAATACGACGCAGGAGTAGAAGAGGTAGAACTACCACTTAAAGACCCTGAATAGGCCACAATGGACAAGACAAAGCCACGTGATCTACACCCCTACATGTATGTAAACAATGAGAAGGGAAGCTCCTCTAAGGTGGCAGATGTAAAGATTGTTGTCAATGCGATCCAATAAGGAAGTGTAATAGGCCATCTGATACAGAAACATCCTATCATAAGTGCCTCAATTGTGAGGCAAAATCGGAAATGATCTGCTTGGTATTGAACTCAGGTGAGGAACCCCCTGAAATCTGCAAAATCTGAACTTTTCTGCTGCAGGGACAGATGACGGAAGTAAGTGATCAAAGTTAACCAACTCACCATTCCTAATCCTGTCAATGATCGCTTGCAGCAAAGCAGGAATGCTGGGTGACCGACACGCAGACAGGCGATTGGCAGTTTCTTGTGAAGCTCGTGGCAAAAAGGCATGAAAAGAATGGACTGATGAATTATTCACTTGACTTACTGGTAAATTCCTCAGACTAAAATGTATGTTGGAGTGTCTTGGTGTTACCAATGGTTGATGCTGACTAGTGGAATCTTGCAAACACTGACAGGCAAAGAATTGCTGAACCTGGTCACAAATGATGCCTGGTATATCCAAAACCACATCATTGGTTCCAAGCCCTGATGCCACCACACTGGGACGAGCATTGGAAACAACAGCCAGAAGAACAGAACCACACGAACTGGTGTAAATTGGTGCTAGAAGTACTGTACCAACACCAGTGGAGCTGGTTGATGTATCAACAACATTAAAATCTTATAAAATTTGTTGGAATTAAATTTAGTGAATTTTGCACTGATAGTTCTCCAGTAATTTTCTTGGAGAATAGACCTAAACTCACGAAATTTAATTACCATGAAAATTAATAAGTTATAACGAAAATATGAACATTTTAGTTCAACTGAAGCTGCTTTCTCATCATTTTTTATTAGTTGTTCAATAAATTGTATGTTCAACTTCGCATAGTGCATAGTGCTACTTTAGTTTGAGCAATGATTTTACGATATACCTTTTGCGATTTTATCATTGTATTTTTCGCAGATCTTGTGAACAGAACCAGATATATGGAAGATCTTGTGAACGGAACCAGGTATATGGAAGATCTTGTGAACGGAACCAGGTATATGGAAGATCTTGTGAAGGGAACCAGGTATATGGAAGATCTTGTGAAGGGAACCAGGTATATGGAAGATCTTGTGAAGGGAACCAGATATATGGAAGATCCTGTGAAGGGAACCAGGAGAAGATCTTGTGAGGTATATGGAAGATCTTGTGACGGGAACCAGGTATATGGAAGATCTTGTGAAGGGAACCAGGTATATGGAAGATCTTGTGAAGGGAACCAGGTATATGGAAGATCTTGTGAAGGGAACCAGGTATATGGAAGATCTTGTGAAGGGAACCAGGTATATGGAAGATCTTGTGAAGGGAACCAGGTATATGGAAGATCTTGTGAACGGAACCAGATATATGGAAGATCTTGTGAAGGGAACCAGGTATATGAAGATCTTGTGAAGGGAACCAGGTATATGGAAGATCTTGTGAACGGAACCAGGTATATGGAAGTTCTTGTGAACGGAACCAGGTATATGGAAGATCTTGTGAACGGAACCAGGTATATGGAAGATCTTGTGAAGGGAACCAGGTATATGGAAGATCTTGTGAAGGGAACCAGGTATATGGAAGATCTTGTGAACGGAACCAGGTATATGGAAGTTCTTGTGAACGGAACCAGGTATATGGAAGATCTTGTGAACGGAACCAGGTATATGGAAGTTCTTGTGAACGGAACCAGGTATATGGAAGATCTTGTGAAGGGAACCAGATATATGGAAGATCTTGTGAAGGGAACCAGGTATATGGAAGATCTTGTGAAGGGAACCAGGTATATGGAAGGGAAGAACTTGTGAAGGGAACCAGGTATATGGAAGATCTTGTGAATGGACCAGGTATATGGAAGATCTTGTGATGGGAACCAGGATTATGGAAGATCTGTGAAGGGAACCAGGTATATGGAAGATCTTGTGAAGGGAACCAGGTATATGGAAGATCTTGTGAATGGAACCAGGTATATGGAAGATCCTGTGTGAATGGAACCAGATATATGAAAGGGAACCAGGTATATGGAAGATCTTGTGAAGGGAACCAGGTATATGGAAGATCCTGTGAAGGGAACCAGGTATATGGAAGATCTTGTGAAGGGAACCAGGTATATGGAAGATCTTGTGAAGGGAACCAGGTATATGGAAGATCTTGTGAAGGGAACCAGGTATATGGAAGATCTTGTGAAGTGAAGGGAACCAGGTATATGGAAGATCTTGTGAAGGGAACCAGGTATATGGAAGATCTTGTGAATGGAACCAGTATATGGAAGATCTTGTGAAGGGAACCAGGTATATGGAAGATCCTGTGAAGGGAACCAGGTATAGTGGAAGATCTTGTGAAGGGAACCAGATATATGGAAGATCTTGTGAAGGGAACCAGGTATATGGAAGATCTTGTGAAGGGAACCAGGTATATGGAAGATCTTGTGAATGGAACCAGGTATATGGAAGATCTAGTTGAGCAGCACCGTTGTCTCCTTTGTGTCCTTAATAGGTGAATCAAATGTAAATGCCACAGCATCAGATTCCTGGCTCTTTAAAATGCTTTCAACCTATCCAATAATACTGCTGTGTCATGATCCTCACGAGTTGACTGATACAGCTTTATTGCTTTCCTGTGATAGTTGATTAAATTGTGAATCTGTATGCAGCTTCATCTATTTTTCTACCAGATATTGATTCCTGCTCTTTCATCAGCTCACTATTTTTAAATGATAATTTTTCATAGGTTTGAGGAACAAGTAATTCGCCTATATTGTATAGTTGTAATGGACACTATATAAAATAACATTCAGTGTCTCCTGTCATCTAAAGAACCTTCTTCTTTGCTAATTTTTGTCATTCTTCTGACTAGCAAAGAATCCAAGCTATCCCTTTCACAAGCGAAAATGATAGGAGTAGCCAGGAATCCTTTTAAGCAAGATTGTTATTGTCTTAATTACCCAAATCTTTGAGTTTCTGTGTAGTTGTCCGCACCTGAAACTAATAGTACTCGCTTTGTTACTACCATAATTCCTTTTCTTTTCACAACTAAGTATTTAGATTCAGTATATTTTGGTGTTTCTTTCGCAATCTGTTGATTTTGTATATTTAGAATCTGATTCTTTTTGAAGTTCATGTACATGCTTCTTTGCTAGGGAAGTTGTCAATAAATTGTTTATATTTAACATCAAACTAGTTTTTTTAATTCATCTCCCAAATATCTGAGAAGCAAACTATCTGACCCTTGATTTGAATTGCTTTTCATTTTCACTGGCTGTTTTTTGTTTGTCAGCATTTTGTCAACATAGAAGAAGCTGCTACTTTCAATAATGGGCATGACTTTTATTAAATTCTGTTTTAGCTAGTATCAAGAAGAACTCTCTCTGGCAGTATTGCCATTTTTCAACAACTTGCTCCTGCGTTAATAAAATTTTTTGCGCGCCTTAGCAATGTTTTGATTTACTTGCGTAACAATTGGTTAAACTTACAATCGTTTCATTATTTCAGCATAAATTATTTTTGATAGGCGAGTGGCCATATGATGGTCATCGTTTTGTTACAGACAAGAATATAAATAACAAATGAAAATGAATCTTGAAAAAGGCTTTGGGCTGACATAAAAGATGATAATAAAAGCTTCTTCTTCATGAATAAACCTAAGACACTAAATTAAGCAATGCTAATGTCATTAATGAAAATCTTCATCCTTATCATGAAACAAAGTACACTTTTTGCAACCAGATCAGCTAAAACCAGGAATTTATAAATGATGATATATTTTTAAATAAGAAAAAACGTTCAAAGATTTATGACTTCTGTTTTCAAAGTTTTACGACTTCTGTTTTAGTTTGAGTTGAGTATAAATACTAGGATCTTTGGTTTAAAACAGTTAAGGAAGTTTCTGTTAATCACAAAGGGATTTTAGGAGTTTTTAACTAAGATGATTAAAAAGTTTGTCATGCTAACGATTCCCTGTCAAATAAACAATCTTTAGACAGTTAAACTGATTTGCTGACCAACAATGAAATCAGTTAAAAACAAATTTGCTCATTCGTTTAAATATAGGACCCAGGGTTTGTCGATGTGAACGTCATCAAATAATATTTAACAGACCTGACCTTAAATGCATTGAGTATGCATGATGCATGCAAGTCTCTGGTTTTCATTTTAGATATCAGTATCTGATAACAAAGCAACTCCTTCAGCATCTTCCATTTATAATCAGTCATTTATCAATTCAACTGAAGAAATATTACTAGGCATACAATATAAAATTTGTCCCATGTGCAAAGTTCCATTATTTCAATATGAAGACAACATCATCAACTTGAGTATTATTACATTGATGACTTTATTCCACAGAGATACAGAAATGGCTGCTCCAATGCTAATTGAGGTCATACTGTGTATTGCTAGGTTGGTCAAATGAATATCAATTCTCTTGTATCCTATTTCAAACTTCATTAGTGTTGGCTCATTGAATCTCTTGAGTATTTTCTATTGTTTTTGTTTGTTTAGGAAAGCTAATGTAATATCAGCATTTCATCCTGGAAAAGCACCGTATGTTTTCTTCTTACTTTGCAAAGCTATCCCATTCAAAATTTTCCCTTTTAGTAAGACAATTATTGTAATTGAATTTAGACAACTGAACCTATCAACAACAGCTAGTATCGCTCAACAATTTCTTCGAGGAGTTTTTCATAAACTTTCTCAAAGCCGCGTGTTTGCAGAGTTATATCGAAGTGAAAACTTAGGCAAGTACTTCATTGATTGATCTTTCAAACAAAAAGGTATAGTTAATGAAAGGAATAAATATCAATAACATGTCCTAAAAAAATTGGATTATAACGTTCCTATGTTCATGGTTATCTTTTAGATGAAGACTTCCATCTCATCACATCAACTGTACTCACAGACTTTTCACACCTAACTCAGATATGCCCCATAAAGTTAGCTATAATGGTATTCAAATCTTAATTTTTGTAGAAAAGTCAAATTCCATAAATTTTGCTTCCGACTGTCTCAAAATGATCCATATTAGTGATCTGTTCTCATAAATTCAAATTCATTTTGTGTGAAATTTTATCTACTTTCAAGTGAGCTAACTTACAGCTTTTGTAAGGGCTTATATTCGGAGATATCCGTTGACAAAAATAACTGATCAAAACTGGCCAGTCATGACATATATTCTTATCATCAGCAGTGAACATATTAATGAGGTTTGGCATTAGTTATTCATGTCATTTTCATTCTAAAAGACCATTAGGAAGTGATAATTATTATGATGAAAAAGGAGGCAATTTTTGTCCAGAACGAAAGTGTCATAGTCAATGAAGAAATTGTTCTATTTGTTGCACAATGTTTGCAATAACTCAAAATGGCACCTTAGTTCCAATAATTATCTCTGGATGTCTTTCTCGTACTTTCAAATTGTTTTCTTTGGTCATCGCAGGATTTGGTGGAAGGGAAATCAAACGATCGCATTTGTTTATTTTTGGATAATATGGCCGGTTATCTTAAATACGTCTTGAACCATAACCAATGGATCGCATTACAAAAGACATTTGAAGATTTCTACAGTAATATCATACCGCTAATCCCTAATGGTGTATGCTATTTTACGTTTTTTGGTTTTTGTCTCACAATAAGAGAGAGTAAAATACTATAATTATTAGCACATACAACAACACTGATACAACTGCCAAAAAACTTCAACTTCAACACAAAACTAATTGAAATATTGACTTTTAATTTCCTCTGGTAAGGCGTGAGTTGTCTTGCCCACAGCAAGAACTACATTTCTTGTGGTTATCTGAAACAAAAATGTTTGTTTGCTACAACGCTTCTCTCCCTTCTGGATGAATTGTGAATGAACTTGTTTTTTCTTCTTCTTTAGTCGAACATGGATTCTCTACTAGACATCATGAGTATGTTGTTACACTCACAGAAAGTGACATTCATGGTAAGGTTTGTTGGATCAGTGGTTATACCGATGCCTTTCATTCTTGAAGAAATAATTTTGGAGAATGATTTGATTTAGGTGCTGATCGACTTGATAGATAATGTAATGTCTCATATCATCAAACATTGTCAATTTAATGCAGGACCTCTACAAGATCTTTGTGGTGCATGTGTTGACACATTCTCAAAGGTATGTCAATTCCCACATAGCCTACAATGAAGATGATTTTTGTAATATTGGAGAAGTTATGCATATATACTGTACTTTATAGGAGAGAGATCAGTATAAACTAACAAGAAAAGTTTGTTTAATCTTCACTATGGTTTTATCATCAAAGATATCATTGTCTGAACACTCGATTATTTCTTTAATAAAGGTATAAATATACAAATATACAGATGTTTGTCTTCTGATCTCAAAATTTGTATGCATAAATTATGTTTTTAGTTTTTTTGTGGTCAACTCGACACAACTTTTGATTTCACTATGGCACATACCTGTGCTGAAGAGATTTCAAATAGATGGACTTCAGTAAGGCTTCTTATTTATCTTTTTACGAACAGTTTGTGTCTTTATGGAACCAAAATGTTTGTTTGTTTTTCATCACATGCGTTCTTTGTTGATTATCTTTCAGAAAATTGCAACCAAGGCTATGGACTGCCTGGATGAACACTACAGCCATGAAATGATTGATTATTTGAAAACACCTGCTAGGAGATTAAAGGTAGCACATAATTTTGGACAGGACTTTTCACTTTTCACTTTATTGAGGTGTTGAAAATCTTTATTTCTTATGTTTGCTTAGGACAAAGATTTTGTTGACCGAGCTACAGGTGATTCTTTTCACAGTACAGTGAAATTGTCTGTGGCTCAGTTTCTTGCGGTCAGTTTTACCTCATCGAAAAAGAAACTTTTCACCAAAATCATGTCTCCTTTTATCGGCATAAATATAGAAGACTTGGACAATCAAAATAGGTCAGTGTTTATTCATCTTAATTACAAAAATATTAAAATTGTATTCTATATAACTTATTCGCATTCTACAAATTTTATTCGCTTTTGCTTTTTCGTAGTTTTGAAAACCCATTAGCGAGTTTAGATTTCCAAGAACTAGTTGCTCACTTTCGTGCTCTTTGTTGGATATTAATCGGTGGACTGAATCACTTCAATATGACTGGCAACTTGATTCAGTTGATACCGCTCAGCAATGCTGTTGTCATTGCAGAATTTGTTAAGACTATCTTTGAAGAATTTTTAAAAGGAGAGGTAATTAAATTATGATCATGCCTAAATAATGTTGGTTGTTTTTGCATTTCTTTCTTACATTTTCTGTTAACTTTTAGGACAATTATGGAAAAGGAAAGAGTCGAGAACGACTTCATTTGTCTTTTCTTTTGGCTCAAATACTAACTGTTTATATGGAGAAGGAAATTCCTAACTACGTACAACAAACAGTGGACATCAACCCTCTGTCTGTTGTCAAAGAATTCTGGTCCAGACTGACACCTTCAATTTATAGATTACTTCAAAAGCATGACCCAAAGGTTTGTTTTACGTTTTTCCCTTACCTCCTTTGTTGTTTGCACTTCATTTTCTGATCTGTTGGCCTAATTTGTTTTAGTTACAATACGACACAATTCAAATGTTTTCAAAAATGGTAGACAATCTATCTATTCATTGTCCAAGGATCTTCATTCAAGTAATCTTATCACATTTTACTGTTTGTAAAAAGAATAACTTAATCAATCCTTTTTGTTTTTCATTTACACATTCTTTATTTGTTTATTCTTTATTTGTTTATTTGTTTATTTTTTTTGTTAGTTGTACCCCCTATGGGTTTCCATGCTTCAGCTTTATTTGAACGAGGTAAGAAATTATTCCTTATTTTCAAATCGAGCTTCTGAATGATAAAATCAATGTATGAGCATATCCATAAGAAAATTCCCTGCTCTGGAAGTCTATTATCTGGAAGTTCTATTGTTGGTACTTACACAGTGTAACTGTCTAATTTTTGCACACTTTTTGATCACATGATGGCAAATAATTACTGCACATTGGTTGGAATTTTGTCATGTGATCAAAAAGTATGCAAAACAAAGATTGCCTATTGAAAAGACCAAAGAAAGAATTATCAATAAGTTGGCATAATAGACTTCCAGACCAATAAGAAAAATACAAGACCCCTGTAATCCAATTCACAGGCTTCTCTATTTATCTGTGAACCAGTAATCCCTAAAAAAAAGGTTCCAGACTTCAAACTTCAGAGGTTCTTCTGTTAACAACTTAGGTTGTTTTCTATTCTGTATGTACATTCATTCATTTCATATTAAATATCCCACCAATGAAGTTTTATGTATTTTCAAATTTTCTTGTCAAATTTTAATATCGTAACTCCTTTCTTCAAACAGAATTTAATAATAACAAGAGCCTTACAGGGTTAGTGCAAGAACAGAAATGGATTCTGGAATTAATAAATTGACAGAATTTGAACAAATTTCGTGCTATGTACATGTGTTAATAAGATAAGATCAGATAAGTGTTTATTTGTTATTTACAAAGTCAGTAAAAACTGATAAAAAAAGATAAATAAATAAATTAAATAGAATAAAATTAAAAAGAAAATATAAACAGCTATATATATAATATGAAAAATAGAAATTTAAAAGTATAATATATTTATTAAAAAGTTAAAAAATAAGAGTATTAGTGGAAAACTGTTAATGGAACATGAACTGGGGCTCCACAATAGCTTTCATCATCATTATCATCGAACCCCTCGTATTTGTTTAGTTGTGTTCTAGTTCATCTCTTACAGAGTCATTTCTTGTTCTCTAGCTTCATCTAAGCTGTTTCCATTGTTTTCATTAAAATGAACAAATGCATTATCGACTACTTCACCATAACGTTCACAAATTTGTTTATTAGATGATACGTTGATAATGTTTATAACTTCTGAAACTAATATTTTTTTTCTGTATAATGTTCCCAAAAGTTTATCATTTAATTCAGTTTCATTTCGGAAAGGATAAAACATGAACAACATGACGATGAGCATAGGCTTCTGGTTTTGTTATGTTGTTAGGTATCCTAACACATTTGGTTTTCCTCAATTTCATGCGTTCCTTTGATGAAACAGATACTGGTAATCGTGTGGGGTTTTTTTCATCTAACTAATCTTCAAGATTGTCTGGTTGGCAATTGTTTTCCTCTTCATAGGTTGTTTTTGTACCCAAGACATAATTGGACAGAAACTCAGCATAACAGAAACTCTCCATAACTACGTATTTTCCGTTTTTCTTTTACATATTTCTTCTGAAAATTTGAGTTTCATAAATCAGGCATTTTGGCTATTTCTTCTTTGCTTTGACAAACTCGATACTGATTTTCAGGTAGATTACTGTTTGCAAAGGTAACTGCTGCACAGTTTTATGTAGCCAAATTTCTGGCAAAACAATTGAAACTGCTTCCTGAATTGATATTTCACTTTAACTGCCTCTCAGTTAAACTCACCCGAATTAATGGAATATTGTCCAAACTGAGACACCTCTTACCCAAACTTATATCAGTATATTTTGCACTTTTTCAATCCTATTTATCTTATGCTAACCAAGTTTGGGGTCAGAAACTTACACCAAATTTGCGTATCTTTAAACTCCAAAAGGCAACAGTTTAAATCTTAGTTTTGTCACATTCAATGGTAATTCAAGACCCTTATTTACTGATCTCAGTTTTTGAATTAATATATCTAAGTAATGTGCATCTTATTTATCAAATTCTCATCACCTTCAGAAATTCAAAATACTTTCAGCTTAAATTATCTACCTTGTTGTTATTCAACCAGGGGATCCGCCAATAAACTTTAAATGAAACCCAACGTCAAAACAGAAGCCCATGGGATTACTTCAACCAGTCTGGCGAAATTGAAACTTCTCACCATACAAAACTTTAAGAGTAATCAGGATTTTTTTTTTTGTGTGTATGTTTTTTTCTTTAAGAGTGGCCATCCCTAGATTAGCTTTACTATTGGATGGTCACCTACCTGCAAATAGATTATGCTATGTCTTGTAACCATAACCTGGAAACTGGAAATTCATACTAAGATTAACTACTACTACCACTACTAAACTCTGGCCTGTTAATGTATGTTAATGTATGTTAATGTATGTTAATGTATGGATTAATTGTACTAAATATATCATCATCAAAATGAGATTTGGAACATTTAACCATTAATTACTGTTAATAAATAGTAGTAAGGAATAGTAAGAAATAATAAATACAAACAACAACAATGAGAAATTGTAAGTTATATGGTATCTTTTAGATTCAACCAAGTGTCATACGAAACCTGAATGCGAATAAGACTTCACAACATGGTGATTCGTACAAACAGTTGCTGGCTGTTTGGTTATCGGAGGTCCAGCTGCAGTTATCCAATCCTGATCGAATGAAAGTGTAGTTTTTTTTATTGTACTGTTAATACCTTCAGACTGTAAAAATATCACAAGAAATACAAGGAAATCATTGTGCGGTCAGTAAAACCAAGACATTCTTTTATTCTTCGGTTATGCAAAACCCTGAATTTATATTTGTTTTGTTTTGTTTTGTTTTTCTTAAAGAATTAAAACCATTTGAAATTTTGAATATTTCTTTGTTTTTTTTAATAAACGTATTTTAATTGAGCATAGCCATTTAATCGGTCATTGCGGTACCTTCAATTAACCTTGATTAAAGTATGATCAGGTTTTTCTACCATATTGACATTTCTTTTACAGCTTAGTGCTAAGAACACATTTTCAGGACAGATTAAACTAGGATGTTAAACAGATTTTAGAAATTTATGCCTTAAAATTTGAATTTTTTATTGAACATCATCTGGCTGAATTTCAGCAAAGCCTAAAAAATCTCCCCAATCAGTGCACAATAGTTCCTTAAAGGTATCGCATTATAATTTATTTTTATCATATTTCATTTTGTATATAATTATCTTCAATAATTTTTTATTTATGATCATGGTATTTGAAATAATTTGTGACTTGTGGTTATAAGTTTATTTACAAAAATATTTATTCTGTCATTATTTTTTTTGTTTGGAAAGAAAAGTCTAAAGTGCAATCGACTTACAAGAGAGAGAGCTCAGTTTAACAACACGTGTTTTTGGAGTGACTCTTATCTATACGTCAGAGTCTAACAGTCATAAGACTCAATATGAAAGGTGTAATAACCATAGGAACTTCATGTAATTACATAATCAAATATATTATTGATTACTCAATCTTGGTATTTGCTATATGAAAAAATGATCCTCTTGATCAGATCGTCTTGATAAAATTAATAACCGTGAGTGTCTGTCTGCCTATCCAATTTTATTTTAATCCCTCCCCACTTTTCTACGTTTTTTTACAACACTACTAGTGAAAATTCTACTATCAATCAACTTACATCGTCAGGTAATGCAGTGGCAGTCTTGTGTTTTACACCATAGTCTTGTGACTATGTTTCCACTTAATGTTTCATAGACAAATTCCAACTTCCATAAAAAAACAATGGAACTTATGCAGGTACTAGTTGTTGTCAGCCCATTTGACTTTATATTATATGAAACAAAAAAAGTTTTCGTTTTTTAGTTAGTAAAAGTTGTTCAGTGCGATGTCTTCTAATGGAGATAATATGGAAGAAAACCAAGCAAGGGAATGTGGAACTTTGAATAATGGAGATCAACAAAGTGTTAGAAATGATGGAGATAAACAAACTGTTGAAAATTATAGAGATAAACAAACTGTTGAAAATGATGGAGATCGACAAACTGTTAGAAATGATGGAGATCGACAAACTGTTGAAAATGATGGAGATCAAACTGTTAAAAAAAGAACAAGTCAAGATGAGGAGGAAAGTGCAAATGAATCTTCTCAGGATGAAGAGGAGGATTATACATCAGGTACAAGATGTCAGAAAATTTCATACCTAACTGAAAACAAGGAGACGTTATTTTGGGATTAAATCTTATTCATTTATTTATTTATTTTGTTGTCTGTTATTAGAGCTTCAAACGTTATTAGCGAAACTTGGCATCAGAAAGAAAGGGAAGAAGGAAAAAGTTTTGAATGAATTGACTCTAAAAGGAATCGCGAATTTTATTCTGTCTGAAAAATGTATGTTTATTTCTAATTCTCTCGCACAAAAATCGACCACCACCTAGTATGACATGGTCAGGCTTACTATGACTATTTTTCTTATAGGTAATAATGTTATTGTGTTAACTGGTGCGGGCATTTCCACGTCGGCAGGAATACCGGATTTTCGGTCTCCTGGTTCCGGACTTTATGCACAACTTGAAAAATATGATTTACCAAACCCTCAAAGTATTTTTGAAATAGCCTATTTTAAAGTACGGATTTGCATGTTATTTATTTATTTTATTTTTTGTGCTTTTGAAATAATGTTTTGGGGGTTCAATAACGGTCAGTAGAATTGTTTTTTAGAGTAACCCAAAACCTTTTTTCACGCTAGCTAAAGAGCTTTATCCTGGTAACTTCCAGGTATATGATTATTGTTGTTGTTTTTTGTTATTGTTTTTGTTTACATTTCCATAAACAAACATATATATGGTGATGATATCATGTGGTCCCACATGATATGGTGAGCTTATTTTGAATTAATTCAATTCTGTTTTTCTTCTGGTTTTCCTAGCCAACACCATCACATCATTTCATCAGATTACTTGAAAAAAAAGGCTTACTTTTGAGAAATTATACCCAGGTAAGAATCTTTAGTAATATTTTATACCTATGTGAAATTCGTCGCGCATGCTCACACTCAACCCAGGGTGAGATCAAGGCAGACGCGGACGCGTTTCACCGTTATTAGGGCTCGGCAGCCGTCCATAGTCGACTTTCATATAACCATAAGGTCCATGGAGAGTACCAGAAGATGTATATATGCCCAGTACCTCTGTATTTGCTTGTGGTGTAAAATAAGTCATATATGTTGGTATGTGCTTTTACAGTCAGCACTCCTGCTCAGTTGATATGAGTTGCACTCAAATTATGGAAATCATTGAAAGGAGAACTTCTTGAAAGGAGAAATTCTTTAGTTACAGCTTGCATAAGTTAAACTTTTTGAAAGTCAGCAGTAGAGATGTTTTGAAGGGGTTTATTTTTTTTCTATTGGTTTAGAATATTGATGGATTAGAATTAGTTGCCGATTTACCAGATGAAAAACTTGTTGCCGCTCATGGCACCTTTCATGCATCTCATTGCATTGAGTGCCGAAAGTATCATACTGAAGAGTTCGTGAAAAGTAAGAAGCGCGAATTCTATTGAAACGCCATAACAGCGTAAACTCTTGTACTGTATCTTGTTATTGTTTTACAGAAGCAATCTTTAGTGATTCGATTCCTTACTGTGACGATTGTTCTGGTTTGGTCAAGCCAGGTGAGTTGGTTGCTTACTCATCTCTCATCTCAAGAATTCGATGCTTGAAAAAAAATGACAGTCATTACCAAAATGTATTTTTGAATAAGGGAAAAACACTCACCCTAATTTTTTTCAAAACACTTGCATAGAAAAATGTGTTTGAGCATTCGACCATGGTGTTTGTTTTCACCCAAAATACAGTGTCAAGTCACACGACTTCCTGACCAACAGAATGATTCCCTGAGTGTTCTTGCTTCCGTTTAGATATTGTATTTTTTGGTGAAAATTTGCCTGAAATTTTTTTTACCTGTGTTCAGACGGTAGGTAAAAATAGTCTTCTTTGGAAAAGTTCATAATTAATGTAACTGAAAGTAACACAATTTGTGCAGGGCATTAAGAAAGAGGGAAGCCATCTTGAAATTCTGGAGATGTGAAAAGTTTCTCAAAAAGTTCGTGTTAAGCATTATGTTCCAGCCTAACATAATTTCATGATTTTATTTTCTTCCTTTTCTTTACAAGGATTTTTTGGAAGCAGATTTACTGATTATCATGGGTACATCATTAAAAGTTCAGCCATTTGCTTCTCTTGTCGACGAGTAAGTTTTCTTCTCATTACCGAAACCCATACTACCAAGAAGCGATACTAATCTCTTCAGTATTTTTTGTCCACAGAGTTAAAGATGATGTACCTCGGTTGTTGATAAACAGAGAGAAGTGTGGACAGGTATTTATTTCCATGACGATTATTTTTTTTAATCAATTGTCAAATTTTAAACGACTTTGTTTTGCTTCACATCAAATAGGAGATGCTATTTGGGGGATTAGATTTCGATAGCGAGTATAATTACAGGTAGACACACACAGCATTTTTTCTGATCTGAAAATATTTTGCGAAGTTTCGTATAGTTTGTTTGTCTGTTTACATTTAGAGATGTGGCAGTGCTTGGCGATTGCGATGGCAGTTGTTTTCAGTTAGCTGAAGCGTTGGGATGGAAGGTAAACACATTTTACACTGACGAGAGTTTTGCTAATGAAAACCGGGTTTGAGTCTTCTACGTAGAAATACTTGTAAATTCCATGAATTGTTAAAAAAAGACAGATGATAAAGTTTAATATTATGACGATACGTTCGTGCATGATGAACAATTTTTAAGCAGTAACCTCAAGATGGTACGGAAAATTGTGCTGTTACTTTTTGTGCTTGTTCAAGGTTTGTGCTTATTTCCTGTGTTTATTTATTTATTTATCAGTAGATTTAATTAATTATTGAAAGTGATAGAGTTAAGACTTCTCTAATTTGAACTAATTTGAAGGTCCCTTTTCCTATGATTTCTATGCAATTCAAACATTTTATAAATTGAAACTTTATGTTCGAATTATGGGTAATAAAGTAAATATAGAAATTTATATGATAATAATAATACCAACCAATTTCATTTCCAGTATGCAATTCGGTTATTTCTAGTTACTTGGCAACGAACCATTGTTGTTTCCAACAAGGATGGGGAAAATCGGGCAAACTGTGGCGAAGGAGCAAGCAAGCCTTGCAGAACTATTGAGTACGTCTTCCAGGAAAAGGTATCTGGAAACGTAACAATATTGTTGGATAATAAGTTTCGGGAAACTTATTGGATCAACAGTACTATTCAAGTAAATCGGGATGTGATACTCAAAACACGATACCAACATCATTCAAGACCTATCATAACAACTGGCAATTCTTTTCCATCATTTTGCCTGTTCACCTTAAACAACAATCTTAAACGTTACACATTGACATTGTCAGATTTGCAATTTTCAAGTTTATCTTTGGCCGTGTTTCATGCCGACGGGGATATCGTTATTAAAAGCTGTTCATTTCGTAATCCAGGGACTTTGCTCAAAACTGGCAAATTCAGTAAACCTCGAATATCATTTAAAGTCATTTCAAGTAATTTCACGGGATACAAAGAACCATCCGTCTATCTGCTGGAAGTTACGGATTATCAAAAGCTTCATATTATCATCGAAGGGTGTGTGTTTAATGAAACCTTCGGTTGGAATATTCAGTCACCGAAGGACGTTCTTAATACACGAGAGCTGAATATAACAATGCTAAAGACACACATGACAGACGCTCATTGTCGCCTTTCTAATGCTTTAAATAAACTGACAGAATTGAACGTCGAGATAATGTCAAATACACCAGCTGTTTTGTTTCTCAAAAGTTGTCATTTCATCAATATCAGAATTCACACATCTTCTGCAGTTGTGAATTGTATGGAGTCCAGTTTTGATGGTGGCTGTTATTCAAGAAATCCGTTATTGGAAATGAATTGGCCGAATCTTTTTCGGGAAGGAGACGTGTCATTTTGGTTGACTAAATGTAATTTTACCAACTCTTTCTCTGGCGCCCTTTCTATTAGATCATGTAACGAAGGGCATATCGTTGGTACTCGTTTTGAAAACAACACTCGAGAACTTGACCATATGGGCGGAGCAATCCTGAATATAGACTGCCAGTTATTTGTCGACCGCAGCACTTTCGTCAACAATAGCGCTTTGAATAATGGCGGCACTATAGCGAGCAGTGAGGAACTGCAGATAACAAACACAAATATAACTGGTCCATATGATCGAACGTCATTATTGGGAAGCATTCTGTATTGTACATCACAGATTTCATTGGATAATGTCATTATTGATGCCTCGTTTAGTCAGCTATCTACCAACCCATATCTCATTTACGGTGGTCTTTTCAGTGTAGAATATGGACAACAATTTAGTTTTTATTGTCCTTTTAACAGTGATATCAAGATCGAAAATCGAGTGGCAAATATCCAAAAAAGCACAACTCAAGTTTTCGTGTATTGTTTACCATGTCCTAAAGACCAGTACAACCTAACACACGGAAGTTTGTTTTACCAAGCAACAGACGAAATGAATTCTTTATCACTTTCCAAAATACAATGCTCCTCCTGTCCGACGTCGGGGATTTGTGACGGTCACTTAAAAACCAAAGACAATTTTTGGGGTTATACTTCAAAACACCACACGAACGTGTTGAAGTTTATTCGATGTCCGCAGTACTACTGTTGCTCTTTGTATGGAAAGAAATGCGAATCCATAAATACTTGCAACTTCAACCGTCAAGATACATTGTGTGGACGTTGCATTAAGGGATATTCCGAAACATTTGTTGGAAACAAATGCATTCCAAATGCAAAATGTCAGGTGAAGTTGTTCTGGGGACTGTATGTTCTTGTCTTCATTGCGTTTTTGTTAGCCATATTATACTTGAAAGATGTCTTTAGATGGATTTCCTTTCGCTTGGGGATTCATAAGGAAGTATCAAATACCCACGAAGAAAATCCAGAAGACAAACACTTACTGGCAGGCTCCATAAAAATCCTCTTTTTTTTCTACCAAGCTGAAGAGTTACTACGTGTGGAAACCTCGGCAAAAAACCAATATCAGTTGCCAGTGTTCTTGCACACTGTTGTAGCAGCCGTGTTCAATTTCCAAATTCCCAGCAATATAAACACGCTGTGTTCATCAATTGGTTCGTCAATAGTTGAAAGGGAGGTCATTCAAGTTGGCATCGTTGCACTGGTATTTGTGACATTACTTTGCGTACATACAGTGCACCTGTTGCTAAGGAAACTTCGATGTATAAAAGATAATCAGAAATTCGGTCACGGTTTCAAAAAATCGTTCGGTGCTCGGATAAAGTGTGCTTTTATACAACTTATGTTGCTCGGTTTTGCAAACCTCGCCATATTTTCCTTTCAGATGATACACTGCGTTCACATCAACGACAAAAACCATTTGTACTTACAAGGCGACGTTCTTTGTTATACCTACTGGCAGAAAATCATCATAGCGTTCATTGTTGTCTGGATTGTCCCGTTTCCCTTCGTCTTGTATCTCAACGCCTACTTGTTACGAGAGATGAAAATTTCTACGAACAAATTTTTGAAAACCTTGTTTTTCCCGCCTTTTTTAATTGTGTGCGGGTTTAATGCGTATTTTCGAAAATATAAACCGACGAGAGATGAAGAAAAAAGTGCAAGTTTTTTCCTGCGCAATATATACGAACCATACCGGAGTGTAAGTTCCGATCGGGATAACGAAGAAGGGAACCCGTTATTAAACGATGATCAGAATGATGAAAATGGTAACAGTCAAATTTCTGCTGAAGAGGAGGCACCAGTAAAACGGATTCGATATTACCTGTTAGGGGAAAGCGTTCTTGTGTTTCGCAGGTTGGCGCTCACCATTGTGAACATAGTAACAATCCATCCTGTGATTCGTTTGTACGTTCTGTTTCTTTTGATGGTCGTTTTTCTACTCGCTCATTTGCGTATGAAACCGTTTGTTGATCCAGTCCTTAACGCCTTGGAAACGTTCTCGCTGTCCACACTCTGTTCTCTGACCGCCATAAATATATTCTGGGCATATACAGACGAATTTAATACTCTGCAAAATGCTGAATTATTCACAACTGGAGCAGTTTTCGTTGGCTTGGAATTGATATTATTGGCCCTACCTGTCATCGTACTCTGTTTGTGTGCTTTTATTTTTTTCTTAAGATATCACTTTTGTAAGACTTGTATATACAAGGTTGATTAGGTAACTGTCAAATCTATGCAGTGCAAATCTCCTATATAATCCTATAATCCTATATAATTTTGGAAGGACCCTTCTCTTACGATTCTATAACAGGGAACCTCCCTAATTCGAACACTCTAGAATAATTTTGTATAGTCCCTTGCATGTTCGAATCATAGAGAGTGAACTGTACTTTTTTAATGGAGAGAAGCACTCCAATTAAATCAATATTTTGACACTTCCTCATCAGGCTTTTTGTAAACATTCGTACTCTGCGGAGGAGTGTATCAAAGATTTTATAATGCCGACATTTTTGTTCAATTTTTTTTTTATTAACAAGCATGCTAATTTTCGATTTAATGACGCGTCCTTTACAATTTCTTCGATTTAATGACGCGTCCTTTACAATTTCTTCGATTTAATGACGCGTCCTTTACAATTTCTTCGATTTAATGACGCGTCCTTTACAATTTCTTCGATTTAATGACGCGTCCTTTACAATTTCTTCGATTTAATGACGCGTCCTTTACAATTTCTTCGATTTAATGACGCGTCCTTTACAATTTTTTGGAAATACTTGTCTTTATTGTGATAAATTTAAATAAAATTTGAATAAATTAGCGTTAATTTCTAAACAGCTGTCTATTGGATAAAAGGTTATCAGCCCTAAACGAGAAGATTTTTTGATAGCAGTAAATGTTAGCCTCCATACTAAATTATTCTGGTTTGTGTGTTTTATCCCAAAAAACAATTCGTTTGTTAATAGACCAGCAAGGAAATCATACGAATTGTTGTTGAGGGCAGGGTTTGAGAAACTAAAGGATTTGAGATAAAGAACAGAAGATTAGATTTATAAGCAAGTACAGCATAACCTGGAACACTAATAATTTAATTGCAAAAAAACAAGATATCTGAAAAAAAAAACCAAAAAAAAACAACATGACTATTCTTTCTTTAAGCTAAAAAGAAAATGATCTCGTGTTCATTTTGACGTCATTTCATTTCCTTCTCCGTCGTTTTACCGATGACATCTTTTCACACGATCATGAAAATTACAACTGCTGTTGAAATTAACAACGCCACACCACTGGCTGGCACGCCTCCAATGCCAGCATTAATAATCGAGACTAAATGGAAGTTCAAACAAGTCCATGAATCGCCTGTCTTCTCATAGTATTGTCAAAGGTTTACTTCAGATTGTTTTAAAAAAATATTTGTTTGAATAGGGTTTTTGTTCATAGGTCCACTGCCGAGGACGAGTATACTCTTCATTAGTGGGCAGTTTTGACGTGCTGACTTTGCTGGCGGTTTATCTCGCAATGTAACCCCTTACTACACAAGCGATTTTCATGAAAAAAAAAATTAAATTTGCAGATTTTGAAATTTCCGTCGGCAGTGAACGTGTTAATTACGTCACTCGTTATTGGCAGACTAAGCCTCGTTTCAATTATTACCTTTCTTTTGGACGATGATCATGAAATTTATGCCCACAAAATTATTGAGTCCTGTATTAGTAACCAGTTGTATTGTTACCTGTTGATAGGGATTCTCATGAAAAGAGCCTGGTGACCAGTTGTATTGTTACCTGTTGATAGGGCTTCTGTACTTGTACTTGTTCTTCTTGTAGTTGTCGATGTAGCTGGAAAAAAAAAAGAATATCAAAAAGAATTTATATAATCATGGTTATTTGAGGTTTTTTTTATTCCAAATATTATTAGATGATCATACAGTAAACTCCCGATAACTCGAACCTCCATGGGACCGATGAACATTATTCGAGATACCGAATGTTCGAGTTAGCGAGAGTCTTTTATGAGAGAGTATTACATCAAGGGGATTACTAAAGAAGTTCGAGTTATCGAGGGTTCGAGTTACCGGGATTCTACTGTAATTTTTAATCACGTAGGGAAAGAATTGCAGAATAATCAAAATGGAGAGTTTGTCTGTCGCTAAGATATTTACCGTTTGTCGTTGTTGTAGACGGCGATGTTGTTGTCGGTGCAAGCGAATCTAAAGAAAAAATAATTTATCGTGGAATCGTATCAACTAATCTCATCTTCTTGTAGTTTATCAGTCTTGATTTTACCTCGACATTTTGGATCTGTCAACTCTAGCACTATTTCCCCAGGATGTTTCGTTTCCCGCCATTTTGTTTTCAAGCTGTCGTAAGTTTCATAACTTATATTATGTCGGTTGCAAGCTTTCTCCGACATTCCCACTATCCCATAATTTTTGTGTATTTGCATATATTTCAAGATGCCGTACGTCAGCTGACCGTTACTAACGATTGTGATTTGATACATGAGTTTTTCTGTCGGCTCATATTCGTTCCTCAGGTAATAATACGTCACAATGACGGCATGCTCGCCAATAAAGTCGATGTTTTTCTGAGCACGCACATCTTCACTTATTTTCCGAAGGATGCTCGGTTCTTTAGTTTCACGATGAAAAATGTAACCCTTAAATTTTTGATTCGTTTGAGTTGCCCAACTGGTAACAAAACCTGCTATTACTGTAGCTTCACGCAAGTCGGATATGCCCCAATACACATTCTTGTCTATGCTTATGTAACCCCGGCTACTAATCTACAATGTAAAATGTTTTCAAGTCTTTTATTCAGTTCATTTCACTAGAATAATATTTTTAGCAGACATACATACAGACAGTGATCTATATGTTCAGGCTATTCGCTTACATTCAAAAAATGCTTTTCTATTTGAACATAAACAATCCTGTACATAGTATATGTCATATTTTTAATCATCCCGGTAGGATTACAAAGGAAATGTCACACTTACGAATAAATCAGTCTTTTTTTGTGAGAAAAGCATCATAGGAGCATGGAGTGTCATAGTGATTACCCACTTGTAGTATGTACTCGTCTCAGCATCACCATGAAACCAACCATATGGATAAAATACTGTAATATCAAACAAACCAATGTAATATTCCATACAGAACGTCGTATAAAATGTTGGCTTTGTTTGACCAATGCTCAGTAAAAACAGAAATCCGTACCTGGTAATTCACACTTGTTCACATTCACCTGATATACGAACAAACCTTTTTTCTGTACATTTGACCTCGTAGGCAGTGTGTAGCCTTCAGCTTCTGGTCTCAAATATACCGTATTGCATGTCGGTTCTGAAAATCCCGAAATTCCATACTGAAAATCTACCCTGTCGTATTTGAAGATGACGAATGTCAAATTCCCGTCAGTCGTGAGAACAACTTGAAATCTGGCCTGTAATGTTGCTTTTTGTTCTGTTGTTCTGTAAGTGTCGTAAGTGACAATAACCGCGTATCTTGCGTGGAAGTCGTTCGAAATATCCCCACTTATTTGTGATAATGTTGTTTGGTTTTTTGTCTGACGATAATATATGTTACCGCCGTTTACTTCATTCAAGTTGACGGAAAGAGGCGAAATTACGGTATTTTCGTCTGGTAATGAAATCTCGTTCGTGACTGATTTATCGTTTAATGTGAAGTGACCATTAGGACTAATCTAAATGACATGATGATATATGACACATTGTATCGTGAGCAGAAACTGTGAAATACACGCCTGTTTCGTGACTTGAATGAACTACTTACGAATAGCCTCGTTACATTCATGGAAGTTAGGGGGAATTTATCGGTAAGTGGAACTTCTTTTGTTGTACGATATTCAGCTTTTAAAACCCCGTCCTTGTTTTCAATACCATATGGATAAAAATCTAAAATTATTGTTTACATAATTGTGTGACTACCAACATGCATTTTTGGTTTTCTGTTTAGAAAACACATTGAGCAAACCTCTTAGTATTTTTATAAGTGTGGACTTCCACAGAGCATCTTTTTGCGCTGCGGCGATAAAATTACTTGGGGGATTTTGTAGCGCTTGCTTTTAAGCACAAAGAAAACCTCTCGCTATCTCGAGTTACATTTTACTTTTTTCGAGTTCGAGATAGCGGGGGTTGACTGTTAACAAAGTTTAAACTTGAAGGCTTTTTCGAAGACGGTAGCGTGTTAAGGTTTAAATTCACATCCGTTTAGACAAGCGACCGAAGAGTAAATATAGATGAGGAAGAAACCCGGTATTTTACTTACCATGAAGACAACTTTTGAAATCTTTTGAATTGAAAACAAATCTTCCAGGGTTCCCTACATTCGTTCTTTTTTCCATGTTACGGCTGTTTTCGGTATCTATACGTGTTTTCGGACAATATGCATCCGAATATCCGACAAACGCCCCATTTGTATCCACAATTTGATAGTTGAAAACAAAATATGTTTCCACATCGTCGGTTACTATGGCTACTTGAAAAGTGTTGCGTTCGAAACTTGTTCCTAAACTTGCCTCAGGAGGTAGTTTAATAAACGTGATTATTAAGGCGAAGGTGGCGTTGAACTTATTTCCAATATCTTTGCTGATGTGTGCTAATATCTTTGAATCTTCTGTTGACCCCATATAAGCACCTTGATAGTGAAGCTCGTTGAAGACTTGATATCTCATACCAAATGGTGAAATATACGGGACTTCCCACTCGAACCCAAAGAAAGCATCATCAATTATACTGATCAGACCATCTGTCGAGAACTGAAATGTATGATAGGAGATGAAGATAATTTTATCAGCTTGCTGAGGTTTATATTAATAACTAACCCTAACAACTGTTGACTGCAACATTTTGGATCTTATTTTTTGGATTTGTTGTTGTTGACTGAAGTATTGTTTACCTTGACTCGTTTTGTTATTGTGGAGAAAAATGTCACTCGTTTGGGTAAGAATGTTTCCAGGTAACTGAATGGATAAGTTATTCTGGCTAAGTGTTTGATCTCCGTGTGTGGGTACAAGACTGAAAAGAAAAACATTTATTACTTTATAGTACAGTAGCAAAGAAGACATTTTCATGATGATATGATGAGGCATAATTCGTTACTTTCTGAATAGCAGTTGTCTGGTGTAAAAGAGTACATGAATCTGCCTTGTACACCAGTGTTTGTTCTCATGTGCAACAGGTGGCTGTTCTTTTTCTCTGTTACCCAGTCCCAATTGCATGGACTCACGAACCCAGTTGGTGCATTTTTCCCATCCACTCGCTTGTAATTGAGAATAAGGAAAGATTTGCTTCCATCACTGACGATAACCACTTGAAAGGAATGTTTTAACGTTATGTTAAGTTTTTCTGCAATATTTAAATATGTGATGATGACTGCTTGGTTTGATGTGAAACTACGATTTCCAGTGAAAGCGTGCACTTCGTTAGATGCTCTCTGAAGTATACCTTGGTCGAAGCTCTCTCTGTACAGTATCCCACCTCCCTTCTCTATGTCATAATCCAGAACATATGGAGCTACAGCAATACCATTAAACCAGAAGTTGTTGATCGTCACTCTAGGATCGATGGAGATGATACCATCCTCGTGAATCTGGTTATGTAAAAAAATTATTACATGATTACAGTTAAGTGGCATAAAACATCGGAAAGAGCATTCCTGATGGGCGGCATTCCCAACATGCAAAGGACTTACATATAATTTATTGGTTTCCTCTAATTGGAAAGACAGCGTTTTTGTCAAGTTCATCTCTTGCACAGTACCTTCCTTTCGTGTTATAGTTTTATCGCCAGCGGAGAGTCCATACGGATAAAACAGTGCTGTAAATAAATAAACTTGTATTTCAGTTCTGATTCTTTCTTAATTATTCCACAGTTTCAAAATCATAATGTTGAAACTTACAGTGGGACTGACATTTTTGTGTTAGTTTGTGAACATGTCGTCCCTTCACGCCTATGTTCGTGGTTTCTGTCAGATCGAGACTATGTATAGCCCCCCAAAAAAACTCCTTGATACAATTTTTTTCGGTAAATCCACTAATGCCGCCATTTTGAGAAAGTTTTTTATAATTCAAGATGGCGTATGTCTCATTACCATTGGAAGCTAACACACATTGAAAAGTATGCTTTTTCTGGAAGTTGCTTTTGTAAGGTACATCCACATAGCTGATTATCACCACGTGTTTTGCTTCGAATGATGAGTTAGCATCCAACCTTTTCACGTCTTGTGTTGCCATATTTAATAGAGTGTCATTGAATGATTCTCGATGGAAAATGTTCCCGCCACCCCATTGAGTTGCCAGTGGTAAATGATAAAGTGCGAGTACCGTGTCGAAGTCATTTAATCCGTTTAACCGATTTAAATAGGGTCTTGTTCCGATTATCCCATCGTCAGCTATCTAAATATATACGGGTTCACACTCACAATCAAAAATAACGTAAGTTTAATAATCTTACACTTCAGAAAGTCCTCACATGAATCGTATTCGTTTTCGATGAAGATAAAGGCATGGAGCGGTTAAGGAATAACTGATCTGCCAGACTTAAAAAATCGGTTCTTTGTGAATCGCCATTTTCGATTCCATACGGATACATGAGATCTAAAAAAAACATGAAGTTTTCCATTTAAATTTTGCATTTCAAAGCATAGGCGTATTCAGGGTCAGTCAAAAGAAAGTGGAGGAGTCCAACGTTATGGTCTTTCTTTTCAGTCTTATGTGTCGATTAGGTTACTTACACGTTTTCCTTTTCTACTTTAAATGACTATACTCTCCTCCACAAATTTTGACTGACCTCTAGCTACGCCTTTGCAAGGCTATACCAAGCACTTTTAACTTGGACAGTTTAATGAACATTAGATGGACCTATGCAATGTAACTGATTATAATGTATAATATAATATAATATAATATAATATAATATAATATAATATAATATAATATAATATAATATAATATAATATAATAAATACAATATAATATAATAAATATAATATAATAAATATAATATAATATAAATTTTTAATTATTAAGTCAGAAATCTCTGGGGCGGGATAACCAACAATAAAGAAAACAATTCAAGATGTTAAAAGCGTATTATTTCGTCGGCTAACTTTTTCGTCGCAAACATTACACCTGATGGTATGCCCGATTACAATAACTAATTGTCCATTTTTTTTCGATCTTTTCAATAACTTTTGGATCACATGACAAATACAAACAATTATTTTCTATCACGTGATCAAAGTGAGTACACAACAAACTACAGTTAGACAGTTCAAGAAAAATAATAATAAAAAAAAAATAATAATAATAGAATAAAATAATAGAACTTGACAATAGGCTTCTAGAACAGGGATTTTTTTAATGATTAAGACATAAATTTACGAATCATTTAATTCGGCCTATTCTTGTCTGCCGACGATTTGACAGATGCTATTAAAGAGTTAAGAGAAACGTCTTTGAAACCTTTGTCTTTACAAGAAGGTGATTATTGATGCAATTAAAGTCTTTTCATGATATAAAGAATATACCATAACTGCCACGTGAAGGTTCACCCACATTATTTTGCCTTTGGACCCCTTTAAGCCCACGGGCCCACACGTAGCAGTTTACGGTACATATACGTTTTTACTTATACCTGGATTCCATTTTGATGATGTAAGACGCAAGGACGCAATGAATGCTGGATATATAAACATTAGCCAAATAATCCACATGCTTATCGAATGTACACTTTCTCGGTTTCAACTTTTGTTTCGGAAAAGAAAGTATTTGCAAAAACTGATGCAAACATGAAGAAAAACAAATTTCAGTTAAATTTAAAAAAAAACACCAAAACAACAATAAAACAGGTGATGAATTTGTATTTTTAATAATAAATAGCAAATTTTCAACGAATACATACATAAATACATGCTATATGCTACCGGATTAAAAAGGAATTCTATAGATCTTTTATGTTTATTTTTTCCAATAATATGCGGAAATAGTTTCAAGTTCTTTTATCTTTTTTTTTTCAGTAAAACGAACATTCCCCTGAAAGACTAATTTTTCCCGACTTAATTTTTCCCCGAATTTGGTCGGGGGAAAAATTTAGTGACCTTTCCCCGAATAATGTATTTCTCAAAATTGCTAATCTAATGTCTTCAAAATCATCCATCATCAATATTTCTGCCAAAATCTCCTTAACGAAAAGCCTCAAACAGTTTATCTTTGTTTCACGGTGCCTTCGAATTTGTTCGAATAATGGAGATTTTTGAATTATGGAGATTCGGATTTGAGGGATAATTGTACCCTATTATCCCACATATAGCTATGAAGTTAATTCGTTGCCAATATTCCGTTTCTCAAGTCATTGAGACGACTTATGACATCATAAGTCGTTGAGTGGTTTCACGCAATTACTATTTGTTACTGTTTACTATTTTTATTACTATTATTCAGTGTCGTCATGTTACATGAAATTTTTATTTCCCGGCGCGGAGAAATTGACCAACTTCAATGCAAGCGAGAAAAGCTTACTACATTTATTTATATATACTTATTCATACGAAGAGTGAATGATGATGATGTTAAATGATGATGCGAGAGAAGAAAAAGATTGATTTATTTCCCGGTTATATTTTTTGGCCAGAGCAGGAAACTTGAGTTGTTCCATTTCAAATTATGTGGGAAACGTTTGTTATGACAAAAATTATAGTGATCCAGACGTAAAAAAATTTAAAAAATATTTATTACAAGGCATGGTAAGTTCTACTGATGCCTATCTAATGGGAAAGGGTTAGAGACAGGCTAACGGTCAAGAAACCAAAACATTCATGTAAAATTCGCATGAAAACTTGTATTCATATAAAATACGCAGGAAGTACAGACCATTGGACGACTTGACGAACCATTCCACACAACTAATCTTTTGACATAATTCGCACGCGTATACTTTTGAAGCCGTTCGGCGACTTGTAAATCCACTCGGCGACTTGTAAATCAACTCGAAGACTTGTAATCCCACTCGACGACTTGTAAAACCATTCGACAATTTGAGAAACCATTCGACGACTTGACTACAATCTCACGCGTATACTTCTGAAACCATTCGACAACCTTGGTTGACGTGATTGTTGACGTGATTGTTGATGTTTACTTTGAATGAATCTCTGTCTTCTTTTTCACTTCTTTCCCCGAGTTCCACTGATGCATTTCAAATCTTCAGTAAAAATATGTCGATGGATAAAAGCGCATACGTCGATTTGTATAGGAAAAAATATCCATTTTAATAATTGTTAACCCTCACTGACAGCCTTATGACAGCAATATGACCGGCGACACCAAAGCGGTCACAGCGCGGAAACCGCTTCGAATCAAGTCGTGACCTGCAGTCAATTTTTAAAGAAAAATCAATGCTCTACTTGAAAATCCAAATTTCAAGACGAATGAACGACAGCGGCGATTTGGGCAGCCGCTCAAAGACTGAAGAAACAAGGTAGCTTTCCCAGTTTTTGGAAAAATCCCGGACACTAAAGGGTTAAAGGCGCTGCGCCCATATGCCCTGTTATGCGGAGTAATAAGGTAGGTCTAAACGGCCCTAATATTTAAAAAAAAATGTTAAGCGCTTTGGCGATTAACCGAGGAAACGGATGTAAAATGTCAATCGGATGGTGGTGTGTTTGAATGGATATAACTAATACTCAATCACCATTTACATTTTAGGAAGAATTAGTCGATCTTATCAAAGCTAGACAAACTGTTGACGAAACAAAAAGTGCTGTTTAATGCCGCAGGTAGAGGGAAAATAGGTTAATTTACTAAAAGTTTTATTTTTCCTCACTCACTCATTCACTCATTCGCAACTATTGATAATCACATACAGATTAAGCTATTGAAGTTAATTTCTTTATCCATCTGGATTTTTTACTTTCTCACGTCCTAATACTGCTACTTTAAGTCGTCATTGGAACATTTTCGACAGTTCCAGGGTATCGTGTGTCCACTGCATGTGTTCCCAACGAACCGTGAATATTAATATTAAGCTCTACCAAACGTACCGATAAACGACACTGCCGAATGTTAATACAGTTCCAGGGTATCCACTGTCCACTGGCACATGTTTCCATGGTGACTGGTTTAATTGGTCCTGGGAATTGTAGTTAGTTGACTGTCATGGTAAAAATAAACTTTGGATTAGAACATGATGAAGTGAGAATTTCAGTAAACCATCCTCTCTATGTTTCGAAAGTCATATGTTAAGTTGATAAGTATGTGTGGATAATTTTATTTTAGAATTTTATTTTCATTTCTTTTTTTCATGAATCATGAATTTCGCTTTCAATACGTCATTCGCCACACCCTTCTGTGCTAGTAGTTTCACGTTTTTGCCCCGGTTGATGGATTTTTTTGGTAAGAGTGAACACAACACAACACGCAGTTGGGGCCATTCCGTTGAATGTTCCAAATGGTTTAAAATGGTCTCCATGCGTATTCCTTCTTCAAAATGAGGTTGTAGCAAAAATGTTGTAAAAGAAGACGGTGTTAAAGATAGAATTTCATCTGTTGTTGATTAAGTTGTTTACATTAGATCAGGTATAAATGAAATAGTCGAAACATGACATTTTCAGAAGAAAAAAAAAATTGGATCGTTTGTAAAAGAAGTTTTTCAGGAAAGTTCTGAGTTACCTAAATTTTGCTTATTTTGCTGTGACGATATGTTTAATAGCTGGGGCTCCCTTGGTACCATTCTGACGCGTCGTAAAAGTCGCACATACCGACGTGAGTCCGACTGTTCTGACCATTCTTTAGCGACAATACCTGAAAAGGCACGTCAAAAGTTAAGTACCGCCAGTTCACCAGGACGTCTGCGCGTTTCGACTGTTGATGGTCCAGCGTTTCAGAAACAACTCATCCGACATGGGTTTTTGCCGGTGAAAGTAGACGGCGCCAACAAACCGATTGATATCGTGCAGAAAAGAAAGCGATCGAATACGGCAGTAGAAACGGTCCATGACACAAGTAAATCTTTAAAGGAAGTTACGAGCATGAAGGACTTTGAACCTGGATCTTCCCCTCACATAAAACTTTGGGAGCAAGCCTATTCAAACGGTTGCCGATGAATTACATTTTTGCTTCGTCGTGGTAAGTGTCGTTTGTCGGTTTGTTTGACAGGGCTTATTAATATTCACGGTTCGTTGTGAAAACATTCAACAATTGTTTGTAGTGATACCATAACGGGGAAAACATTAAAAATTTTCCCCGACTTTTTCCCCCCGATAATTCTGCGAACGTTACCCTTATTTCACATCATGTATTTTTTGTAAGCTTCTAACGGTTTCGTATATATGTAAATATTTTCGAAAAATGTTGTTTATATTTTTTAAAATATGTAATGTGAATATTTTCCAACTGATAATATATAAGTTATCTTTCTTCCCATTTCACTGAGCTTGTGTGCATGATACCCTCAAACGTTTCTCCTGTTGTTTCGTATTTGAAAAGTAAGTGATACGTATCAACTGAGCTATCAACAATATCCGAGCGTAGTGTGATTTTACATCCGCCTGACATCATTTGAAATTGGACTCTATGTAATATTTCTAATGAATTTCTTCAGAAGTTGGCTCTTATTTTCTTAATTTGTAGTTTCTAGGATTGCATAAACCTTTTTTGTTTTTTCTGTTTTATACTTTTCTTTGATTCTTCTGGTCTTACATCTTGAACATTCACGTTTACTGTTTTTGTGTTATTGCTGTTGTTTTGTTGTGTCTGTGCACACTTTCACAGGACTAGTTTGAAGAGCACTATTTTTAGCATTTCTATGTATATATTTAAACGACTATCCTGTATAGAAATAAATAAATAAATAAATAAATCACCAACATAAAAATAACGTCTACTACTTCATTAGTAAGTCATAGGTAGAATAATGCTGACTCACTTTTAGCATGATAAGAACTGTCATTCAAGTAAAAGTAGATTAAAATTTTAGAAAATGCTATTTGTATTTCGAAAATTTGTATTTAGAAAACACTAGTCACCTCAATTTTCATAGTCCTTTGGTTTTCGAGTATTACAATTGGTCTACCACTCATTCGAACTGACCTATGTATTTTAAAAGTTTCAAGGAAAGCCAGGAAATTGTTTAAAAACAAGGTTTTGAACAACTGAAACATATTTTGATAAGCCATTGTCCATCTTCAAAGAGAGAGCATCTTTCAATCAAACAATAGCTGTTAGAAAATTCTATGGTCTGGACTTCTTGTCCATTTTTTTCTTTCTTTTCAATCACTTTATCATGCACTCACATTGATCACATGACATATTACAACCAATGCAGAGTAATTATAGTTTAAGCTAAAAATATCGACCATGGACTCTCAGACCAGGAAATTTTCTAATGACCGAGAAAGTTAGATGCACTAAAGGGAAAGTGTTTCGAGACAATTTGTAAGGAGGCAGACCGTAAATGCTAAAGAGATTTTTGTTCGAGATAAAATATTGACCAAGGTTGTGACTTATTATTATTAATGTTTACCCAGGATTGCCTCTTCAGTTCTGATAGAACTGTTATCAATGAGGGTCCTGCGAAGGAGGTCCCAGAGCATTTAAAGCCCCCATTTGGGCTACGGAAGCCGCAAGTATGCTTCAACCCCCTTAGATATCAACCCCGTTCTCAAGCTGAGTGCTAAGCTGAATGGATTGATTCACACTGTTATAGTCGCTGGCATGAATCGACCAAGATTTGAACCCTGAAATCCCGCACTGAATGTGAGCACTCTACCACAAGGCCACCCCTCGGTGGCGTCATGGACCGAGCGCAGTGAGTTTCATACGAGCGACCTCGGTCAATATTTTCCCAAGTATTGACAGGCTAATAAGGTTAATAAGCCATTTTGTACCTGGTAACATAATTAAGAGAAGAATTATAGCCCTGCTAAAAAACAGTTTCTCGCTACGCTCGGTCCATGACGTCACAAGCTCGGTCAATATATTTTCCCGTATTGACCGGCTAAACGGTTAATAAGCCATTAAAAGAATCACATTTTCCTAAGGATTTTTTCCAACTCGTGAGATAACAAGCATATACTTCCGCGGAACTTTAACACAAACAAAATCTTTGAGAATTACGGATATCCACTTTGTTTAATTTGGTCACGTGGTAGAACGAACTGGTGTGTGTAGATAGAATTTTCGAAATATCTGAAACACCTAGCGTCCAGAAATATCTCAAATGCTGGGGGGATGTGGAGCTGCGGCCATGGACGTCCTAATGCAAATTAGTGTTGCTATATTTCAGTTTGTGTTTTAAGCAAGTACTTAGCAATAATGCAGTAACTACTGATTGGGATAATGAATATGCTCTGTCTCCAACTCTCTGAGTTGATAATTATTTTGAACATCAAAAGAATGTGGAGTCAAAAATTTCATTTTTCTACTACCTCCATGTTACAATATCTTAAATCAAAAATTTTTCTAACTGATTTTCTTAAATAAGATGGAATATGGTCTTATAGCTTTATCATCATTCGTTATAAAATAACGAACGCCTGTACTTGATATAACCTCTCTTGTAGACCTCATGTTCACCCGGTTCATAAAAATCAACTTGTATTTATCTCCTTTATAAGTAAACGAATCAGCGAACGTTTCAGCAACAGTTGGATCTGGAGTTGAGTAGATACTTTTAAGTGGACCATCTTTTGTGTGAACATAAAGCTGCTCCGCGTTGGACTCTGCAAATTCTTTTTTTGTACCGTGATAAGATACTGGCCATTCTTGTGGAGCAGAGGCAACTTCAGTAGTTCGAGTACTTACTCCTAACCAGGTGTTGTCTTCGTAAACATCCAACACTTTTAGTGCTTTTTTAAACCAACCATATGGTCTTGCAAATGAACGATTCCCGCGAGAAAATACCCTTGCATCTTGGCCAATGTTAGGATAACAGTAATCAAATCTTGGATGGAATATTTTCTCAGGAAAGAAAGAATACACTTGCCCTCCATGTCGTGATAAGATCAAATAGATTGTTCGATCGCCAGTCAGAACACCATAATCATTAATCGTATGTCCTTCTTCTAACAGCTTACTAGCATAAAACAGACGTTGCTGTTTTACAGGTACAAGTTCAGATTGACTAATTTTTACCTTCAATGCATCGATTGTCATTTCATTAGAGACTGGGATAGTTGAGGTTTTCCCTGTCAATGTTTTCAAGATAATTTGTTGAGTACCTTCATAAAATTCATTAGGTAACTTTGCAGGTTCAGACACAGATCTTCCCCCTGCTACTGCACCTACTTGTTTTGTTATTAAGCAGTATTCATGCAGTGATTGTAGCTGAACGCAGTTCTCGTCGTCTTTCAGATCTACGTCGATAGGTAATTGAAAAAGTTCTTTAAGTCCAACAGCAATGATGTTCGCTGCTTCTGGATTCATTGTTGATTTACTCATCATACCAGTCCTGTGACTATGATACGAATTAATCGTGTGTGTTTTCTACTTTCGGTTTTAACTGCTTTTATCATAATTTCAATGTTTATATTTTTCACGTATAACGGCCCGTTTTTTCCAATTGCAGTATGGTCGTTTCGGGTCGCATATTCTTAAATGTTAACAAAACATTTATCAGGGGGTAAGTATATCACATTTTTATTCTACTACTATTCTACAAAAATTAAATCAAGGATATAACATACATGTGCTTTTTTAATGCCGCTATAATTGTTTTATTTTGGTTTAACGATTCCGTTTTTGGAAAGGGAGGGACGATCACGTGATTTCTGTGTTTGTTTACTTTTCCCGGCAGCCGTAGTGTTATCGCATTTCAAAAAACTCATCGAATCTGCAGACCAGCTGAAGGAACATTGATGAGCTTGTGAGCTAGCGAAAAGTACAAGTAAGTTGGTAAAGGTTATTTTACTAAAGAAATCAATATAAAGCAAAAAAATAATATAGCTATGATTATCCAAGTTATAGCTGGCCAAATGTTGAGTTTGCTAATTCTTGATTTGGTCCGCAAAGTTTACCTTCGCTCAATGATCGTGTTGAAGAGTAGAAGTGGCGTTGTTTTGATTCTCGTGCTGCAGATAAATTTCGAAGTTTTCGTAGCTCCAAACGCTCATTTAATCTTGTATTTAACAAGAAAGATGAAATAAAGTACAGAAGTTTTACAAAAATGAAAGATTATGTTTTTGAGCACAAGAAAACGAAATATCAAGATTTTTCAAAACATTAGGGAAATTTTTCTAAAACATTATGGCATGTGGATTTGTATTTTTATTTCAATTTCTTATGAAAAATAAAGTTTCTGTTGTGTATATAGCTTTTATTCTCTCTGTGTTCATTTCTCCTCGCCTCAAATCGAATTTTGGTGCGGCAACATAATTCTTAAGATCACGTGATTCATGTTGTAACTCCTTTAAAAGTTTCCAAGTAATACTTTTTTTGAAAATTTGGTTTAATGTAGATGAGGTCTAAAACAATTTATCAATCTCAGGGGGACACCAAATATTTTTGAACATCTTTTCAGTTTATTCTCCTCGCATTGATAATACCCTGTTTACATTAATACAACTACTATTCGGATTCCTGTGGGGGATACAGAATGACATTAAACAGTGAACTCCAGGTAACTCGAACCTCATCTAGGGACCGGAAATAGTCAAGGAATGTTCGAGTTAACCGAATCTTCCGTTAAGTCGAATTCTTGCAAAAATGAGATATAAGTTCAAGTTAAGGCGATTCTTTTTTCAGTTAAAATCATAACAATATAATGGCACAATATTAACATTCACTGGAAGAAGTTTCGTATATCTAACTTACCGACTCTGGACAGGCAAAATATATGTATCTTACTGTCTTACGCAAAGAATTAATAAAAATAAATTTAAATTTTGTAATTTAACAAGTTTTTTGAATTCCTTTTCACAGGGAAAAAAATCGAGTTATACGAAATTAGCCGAAGGGAGACTTTAGTGGTTCGAGATAACGAATGTTCGAGTTAACGAGTGATTTTTATAAGGAAGTATTAGAAAATAGTTCGAGATAATAAATGTTCGAGTTACCGGGAGTTCACGGTAGTTGCTCGTTTCCATCTTCTTCTTTTTTTAATAGGAAGAAAGATATCGCATGATTTTAGAATCCGTATACCATATATGACCTAGTCGGACAAAATTTTCGTCACCTGATGATATTTTTGTCACTTTTGTCAGACGCAAAATTTTGTCCTTTTTCAAGATTTCATGTAATTTATAGAAAAACAAATTAGTATTATGACACTTTATGAAAATACTTTCTTGAGACAATACAAAAGATGACAATGTTTAGAAATCTTACAGTCTGATATCGTACATGCAGTTTACGTCCATGCTTTGAGGTGTTTTTCCTTTTTTTTGACTCAAAACTCTTGCTTATTGAACATTTAAGAAACACCGAACTTATATAAATAAAAGAACCAAGTTAAGCTTCTCATTTGGACAATGATTTGAACTTTTCGTCACGTTCAGCAAATTTCCATTCGTCATCTTGTATAAGGTATACTATATTATTTACGAAAAAACTAAACCGCAAATACGCTTAAATTTCATACATATTTATATATTATAAAAATAAACCTCAGTTATCCGAACACCGGGTTATCAGAATTTGTCTCGGTCCCTTCAACCTCGCTTAAGAAACTGTCATAGTTTACCCTGACTTATCCGAACTTCAGTTATCCGAATTCCCCGATTATTCGAAGCAATGACTTGCAAGGCAATTAAAGAGCTTTAAGGAAGCGGCGAAATTCTTAATTATAAAACGCACTGTTTGAATAAAATCCCCGTTACTGCTCGTATAAAAAACGGACTATAGAAATACCATACTTTCACAAATAGAGCCTGCATAGATTCTTGCATGGCACTCCATACTAGAATTTTTCATCTAAAAAAATAAAGCTTCATATAAATAGTACTCTATATAAATGATATATGATTTATAAATGATACTTTTCTATAAATAGGTTTCTCACTAGCCAAAAAGTCGTTTTTATTTTCCACAAACTAATAAAAATAGTCATTATCAAAATATCTAATTGTTTGTCGGTCATATTTCTAATAAAAAAATTGCATTGAAAATCTCCACCGTTGCGAGAAAATGTGCTCCTTACACTCTTTTAAGGAAAACATTTTCTGATCTAGTTCTATACACAGGCCGGACTTCAAGTGTCGTATTCGCTCCCGAATCATAATCTTCCAACGCTGAAAAAAAAAGATATAAAAGCGATGACAACAGAATCCGATAATCCGGAGATTGGAAAGTTCCTTGTGTGCATCACTGATTACATAATGTATACTATAGTTGCACATTGGTTCCAGAATCCGATATTTTTCAAATATTCAACAGAGCATTCAAAACGAGCATTTGAAGTGACACACGAAACCATTTAAAATGATGTATATAAAAAGGAATAGAATGAAACTAACCTGATTTTGATCATTTTCATCACAAGGAAGGAGAACAACAAACTTTTGGTCATTGCTTGCCGCTACGCAGTTGCCACTGTGACTTCGTATCCAACCAGCATTCGTCATTTCCCACTCCTATGACAATAACATATCTGATACAATAGTTTTGAGTCTGTCAGAAGTACACCCACCCGCTCATTGGTTGCTAGTAACGTGACTTACCTGGTCTGCATTCTGTGACAAAATTTGACAAAATTTTGGTACGAGTTCGTATTTGGATGGGTTAGAAACACAATACGGATTTTTGGCGACAGCTTGTCTTAATTCACCAAGCGCGGAAATATTAGGAGGGGGGATTCTAAAAATTGAAATTTTGAATTCAGCGTGACAAAGAATGATTAGCATTTACATTGAACACAGTCTGACCATCCGAGGAAAAAGCCGTCCACATGGTCATACATAACCTATCAACAACTTGAACCATTTTCAACGAATAGAAAAAGAAGATGAAAAACAAAGATTGTACCTGAGTTGCGGATAGATGTTGTTAAGGTACCACTTGAATGGTTTACAATTCAAAGAACGTCTTAACATTTTCTGTTTTTCTAAACTATAACGATCTGGATGTACTTACACAAAACGAAAACAATACAGGGCTTCTTAAGATTACGATAAGCATGAAATCAAATTATGTACTTTTTATTAGACATAGGAATTTTCCCGCCACGTGATTTGTAGAGGTACTGTTTATATGAATCCATCCAAACCTCGGCCACACGTTGAATGTTCCTAAAAGCATACAACCAAAGGTATCTTTGTTTCCTGTGCGTTTACGAGAAAGAAAGAAATTAAAACAAAATTAATAAATCGTTATAACCATACGTTTGATAAGTGAAACCATTCCCATCAGGAAACGAATAAGGATGTTGCATGCGAAACACGTGACCAACTCGCGAGCAGGGAATAATTTCCATTCTTCCACCACACATCCACGTTTTGAAGGAGAGTTCTGGAAAGAAATCAATTCTAATCTTCACCACGATAAATTAGTAAGAAGTTTGTCGTTATCCAATTAAACGGTTACCAGGACAACTAGTCAGTCTCGAGTACCCACCGAAATTTTCACCTCCCCATATATTGAGTTCCGGATCGTATTTACCGAGTTTGATAAACCAATCTTTTTGAATGGTAAACAATCCACCAGCTATTACTGGAGTTCTAAACGCACGCAACATAAGGTAACACTTAGTATGATGGGCCCAAAAAGTGGTATGGGCGTGAAGTATAAAGTAGTATGGGCGTACTTTATGGAATCAGTAGGATACTTAAGATGATGTCGTTTCTGCTGTTCGGATAGGGCGTCCCATTTAAAACGCATACTCCAATCAAACCCTACAAGAAGAAGTAATTACAACATGATTCAAGTAGTAATAGACACAACAAATCAGAAGTGATGAAAAATGTCAAACGACGTTTTATGAGTAGTTTGTAGTGCTGATAGACCGTGGTACCATAGGTCATCAGAAACAAACTGACATTGTGCAAACTGTAAATGTCAGCTCCTGATGAAGGACTTGCAGTTCTGCCCTTGTTTTGGCCAACTCATATGCGCGTCCTTTTCGATCTCCTCACTCCATTATTAACAGCTAGGACTTCTCACCTACCTTATTTGTTTTGATTTTTGTCTTTCTTCAAATTCGTAATGGGCATAGCACTTCACAATAAACACACTTTCATTAACTACAGAAACAACTTGACCAAACCACAACACTGACATTAACATACAACAATTATCCACGCAACCAGTTAACATCACAACATTACAATAACGAAGACGTGACACACGACAAAAATAATTCACCATTCACTTATATATGCACCACACCCCCACACACATACAATACAATTTCGGTCTAAACACCTAACACTATTAGATAAAATCTTTTATTTCACACCTTATTTTTACACACATACTACACCAAAAACTCATCAACCACTTTCTCTCCTAAGTACATTTACTGGTTATGCTGCAATCTCATTTACTGAAAAAGTGATGAAAAATGTTTGGAGAATCAAACGCCATTTTATGAATGAATACATTCCACTACAAGGATTAGTTGCTGAGATTATTAAAAAGTAATAAGGAGTTACCTTCTTCCATGCATTAGTGCGAAGTTAGTCAAATTAATGGCCTAAAAATCAATGATCATGTAGTTTCAGGTACAATGACTATAACATTACTAATTACTCAGCGACTTTAGCACGATGAGTATTAAAAATAGACGGGGGTTTTCGCACACATTTTTTGTTTGATTAGTTCTATATGATAAAAAAAAGGTATTCTTTAATGAAATTTAAAATTAATGGACTTTTCGCCTGTAAGTTAACATCTTTAAGAATTTTGTCAACAAAAACGAAAAAGTAATTTGAGTAAATTATGATGACTCTTTTTAAAGAGCCTGGAAACTATATCAAAAGCCAAGTTCGGTCTTTTTCCCGCTGAGTTAACGGCCGTTAAGGCTGTTTTATTATAGTTAATTCCACGATTGAACATACCTCCGGTAAGCTGTGAACTGGTTTTTATGTATTTAAATGTATCTGCATGAATGATATCGATAACAGGACTTACAACATCCTTAGGGGACTAAATAAACCAATACAAAAAACAATATTATTTATAGAGACTAGCAGAGAGCGAGTGTGAAGAAGGAGATTTCTTACTTCAATAATTTGTATCAACAGTGGTTGCAACCATTCCTGGTTCACTTCACAGTGACTATCTAAAAACGTCAACACACTGGCAGATGCAGTATCAGCTCCATATATCCGTGATTTGATTAGACCTAGATAATATTCATGATTGTAGTTAATACTATGTAAGAGCTCGAACATGAAAAGCAATGAAAAATTAAAACCCATACCTTGTCTCTTTTGATTTCGAAGAAGTTTGACTTTTGGTAAAAATAAAAGTAAGTTTCCATCGTTCGCTGAAAGAAATTTAACATTCATTAACATAACATCTTTAATGAGAACAAGCAATAAGATTGATTGAATCGCCTTCCAAAGAAATGAGAAAAAATATGATTGATATATTGATAGTCTACTTACGATCCAAACTAAAGTCATCCACGAGAATAATTTCCTTTAATAATTCAGCTGGTGTTCGTTCCAACACACTTGTAAAGAAACCAATACATTCGAGTAACACAAAGATGTATATTCAGTAAGCTCTAGGAAAGTCATTCAGAAAACTTTATGAGCTCACCTCTTAACAGTTCTAAGCAAGGTAGATCTTGCTTCATTATGAAAAGTAATAATAATGCTAGTTGCAGGAAGATCTTTTGGATATCTTTTAGAAGAACACCTAAACACAATAAGAAATAATTACTCAAGAACTTTTGTTATGTATTTTTTTAATTCTTAGCATCAAAACAAGGAAAGTCTACTTTTTTTCTCTGGTGTCTGGAATATTTCGATCCCAAGGAATACCATCACTTTTCAACTGGTTGAAGTGGTGCTTTCGGTACCCTTCTGACTTTCCAGTCAACTGAAATTCATTTAAATAAACAGCCGGATTGAAAATAACTGAATTCGTTGGCATGTTCTACAAACAAAAATGAAACCAAGCATGTCTCCAGCACATCACAGAAAATTTCCTCAATAAGAAAATACAAAAGATAACCACCTACTTCCCAGTCTCTTTTCTTGTTACCAGAGTGATCATTTTGAAGATTGTCGTTGTTTTTATCATGGCCAAAGGGATAAAAATACACAACAATCAATAGTAACATCACACAAAAAGTAACTTTCTTGCGACATCTCATAATTATTTTGATACCTATAACATCAAACAATCAGTGAGCAGAACAAGAAAAATAATAAACAACTGTCTGACTGTCAATACAACTAGAGGTTTGAAGGAATATGGGTTCTCCTGAGTACACATTTATAATGAAACACTACATCACAGATTATATTTCACGAGGAAAATTACGTCGAAAGGGTAACATGATCGAAGATTTGGGATTAATGAAATTATTGATCTTCATAGTTGTATTCTAACATATTAGTTCATTTAAACTCTAACATTAATTACACTATCTCAACAGGTAAAATGAAGGTAAAATCATATCATTTGTAAAAGACGTTTATTATCATTTGGTAATGTCCAATTCATGAAAGAGAGACTACAGAATTGCTTTTTGCTTTTGAACATGAAAGGGGGTCTTCTCTATTTGTAAGTCAAATACAGCTCACCTCTGACCCTGTTCCGAAAAAAGACATAAACGTAAAACAAAAAAAAGAAGGCAAATAAATTATAAAGGGGATTAACGATTGTGTAATAAATAATAAAAAATAATAACCATCAATAAAATAACAATGAATAAAAAACAAAAATTATATACTACATTAAAAAACCAGTTGACAGAGACACTGCTACCGCCTGGAGTATAAGTCATACATGGAAGTTTGGCAATAGAAGATTGAATTATAGAATTTGATTGAAAGTGGTCACAACATGAAGAAAAACACATACAAGATGCATCACATTAAGCCTGAAAACAAAATATGGAAGAACAATCTTGGCAAAAACTGTTGAGACAAATTGAAAAATTCTTAAGAATATCCAGTGCTCAGCTTCACCCTTATACCATGTTGTTAGGGTCTGTTGGACTTCCCGAAGTTTGCTGAACATCTTAAAGTATCGAGGGAAAGGGTTCTGTTTAGTTTTCCATTCCTTACAAAATAAAAGGAATTTCTCAACTACTTTTCAAACAGGACTGTAGTATGGTTTCATTTATAAATAAAAATGTCATGACTCCACTAATCTCTTTCAAGATTTCTCAATTTTTCTGACAAGGCATTCCCAAATGACTCTACATAACTTGGACTAATGTGTTCTAACAAAGCATAAATGGTTTCATATGTGTCTGGATATTTGTCAGACAAGTCACTGTCAACATCAAATCCATGGGAGACGACTTTAAATCCACTACCATTTAACCGTATTGTTAACTTTTCACCCTCCTTCGTTTCTATATTCATGTAAACATTGTGTTTAGACTGTGTAAGTATAGTGGAGAGTGAAATGACGTTGACAGCATATCCCACATCTTTGATATGAAAATCAACTTCTTCTAAAAGATTTATGTCTGATGAAGCCATATTTCGCTTTTTTTAAGAAATTGCTATGTGATTATTTCTCTATAACAACAACCAAGTGAGGTAGGTTAATGAAAGAACAACAGGAAGTGCCTGATTGTCAGCTCAAAAGAACAGGCTCAAAAGATAAACATACTTTCAAACTTATTTGAAATTATTTACAAAGCAGTTCATCAACTAATTAGAAAATACATTATTGTATAAACATTTTACAATGAAATATAAATGACATCAGAAGAAAACATTCAACAACATGATGTCTCTTCCTTTGAAACAGAACCAATTAACTTAAAAATAAACTTCTAAACAACTGTTGTTTAAACCCAGAACACAAAAATATGTTTCGAATCAGTGACCTATATTACACAGAATCACTCCTCACAAAAGACAGCAGCAATTAACAACACCTAGAATTCCTTGCACTTTTTGAATATAACAGCCAAGAAGCATTTTTGTGAAACAAAATGTTGAGCATTAATATAGATCACAAATTCTTCTTTGTATTATTGAGGGAGGAATAAAAGTGACTCATAAGTCAACTAGAAGACAGAAGATCATGAGTAAATTCAGCCATCTCCGGACCAAAACAAAGATGGCTCAAATTTTTCATAATCAGTAAACAAAAAAAACAATGCAAAATGGCTGGTACAAAAACAACTGAAGATTTAAACATTCAAACAAATCAGAGTTTTCGTTTTCGTTGAATGATATACCATTTTTGTCGACAACTTACGTGGGATCTCGTACCAACATAAGTAGATACCCATTTCCAGTTAATATTTTCGTTTATCTCTGTAATAGACGAAACACCTTCATATAACTTGTCAATCTCTTCCTTCTTCCAAGTACCAATATTTATTTTGTTGCTTTCAAATGTTTGATGATACTTTGTAGAAAGTTCTTCTTTGCTTCTACACATTTCTTGTGATATAATGGACCAGTCCTTGTTATATTTGGAAACTAAGTTCTGCAGATTTTGCCACTCTACCTTTGAAAGTGGTCCAGATTTATAGCCAACCCGATGTTTAAAATAATTCCTGATCTTTACATTTACTGAAGTCAGCGGCCTCTGAATTTTAAAGGCCATATTCCGAGTGAAATTAATATCTTTCAAAATCCTCTTTTTTTCTGGGCCATTTTGTGTAAACAGTATTTTTAATATGTCTAAATCTTTATGTTGTTCCTGCAAATTTCTCAAATTCAATTCTAATTGTTCATTTTCATAAGTTTTCCATGGACCAGTTAATGGCAGAATTCCATTTCTTTCTAGTTCTTTCAGTTTAAAGATACCAGCCTCATCATTCCAAACATGAAAACAATCAAACGGGTCAGCCTAAAAGAGAAAAATGATTGTCATTCATTGCGAAAGTTTTATAGCAAGGAACAACAACTTTGCAATAGAATACTTGTGAAGTGCTCATGTTAAGTCACCAAAATGTGAATAAGAAAGGAACTGAACAACTTTACCATATTTCCTTCTGATGATTCACTCAAGCTAACATCTTCAAAAAATTCCATTTTTATCTAGCAATAACGTAAAGGCGTTACAAACAAGTAACAGGGCTCGAAATAACATTTTCAAGATTGGAACAGTCAATGTTATCATATAGATGTTACAATACTTCCAGAATCACCATGCAGTGCAAGCTATCATATATATAAACCACACTAAAAAACATAATATGTTTTAAAATGGAAACAGAACTAGTCATATTGATCACAAGAACCTGAAGAGATGTTTTTAATGGTCAAGTCAGAAAACTGGGTAGACTGCTGACCACCCCTTATCACAAGCCCTGAGTAAAGAACACATATCAAGTAACCTGACCCTTGGGTTACATGACGGGCAAGCAAAAACAAAATTGTTGCAAAATGTTTAACCTGAAGAGATAATACCCATCTTTAATAAATAATAGCACAATTACAAAAGAACGTTTATCTAAGATTACAAAATTAAACCTATCAAAATGAATACAACATTTTCTGCCCGAGAATGATTGGTCCTCATGTCAATCTTTTAGGAGACAATTTATAAAATGTTATTTTATTAATTTTATCTTTCTGTAAATGATTGTCTTTCGACTAACTGTTTGAATAAACCATTTTCTTTATTTAATAGTTCGCCATATGACCCAATTTCTGCAACAGTACCATTTTGTAAAACAGCTATCTGATCAGCAGATTTGATTGTTGACAGCCGATGTGCAATAATAATTGTAGTCCTGTCTACCATCAACTTTTGTAAAGCATCTTGAACTAAATATTCACTCTCTGCATCCAAGGCACTAAAAGAAAAAACTAAATAGTGAACATCATGCACATGCTCATACTCATCTGGAGGTGAGATCTCTGCAGAACGGGACACATTTGGACCTTGTTAGTGCTCATCAGCTGTCCATAGCCAGAAGTTAATCTCTTGGCCGACCTATAGATGTCTATATAGCCAGCACCTTCATGATCGCTACATTTTCAAAAACACAAAAAGATTAAGTGAACATTGATTTCAAACATACACTTATTATAAGAATAATAGATGGACTTTGAGAAGGAATATATATCTACCATTCACAGATACATGAAAACATACCTTGTGGCTTCATCTAACAACAGGATCTTCGGGTTCTATAAAAATGATGTACAAAATGTTAATTAAAAAGATGAAGATTAAAAACAAGATTAGGAAGCATTAGATTCGTAAGCCACAATACCTTCAAAATAGCTCTAGCTAAAGCAATCCTTTGGCGTTGTCCACCTATAAAAAAATGAGATAGTGAAATGCAAGTGCTCAACAGTATTTTAATACAAGACAAATGATGGCCGTTTCAAAAAAAAACAAAAAAAACTAATAACTAATATATACTAAAAGAACTAAAAAACTAAAAAACTAAAAAACACTCAGGCCTTCCCATGAGTAAAATACTTGTTGAATACCTGGCTAAAGCGCTCATGAGAAAATCGTCACGGGAGTGGTGTTGCTCTTTTTTTAAATCTTTTTAAAATCCATTTTTTTTTTTTTTTGGGGGGGGGGGGGGGGGGGGGGGGGGGGGGAAGACTTCTGTTCAATGCCAACATGCTCACCCTAGTTAATATATTGGAACCTCAAAGCCAGACTTCACATGGGCGCTTAAACGCTCAGTTCATTTTCCCTGTTTTTCCTCCACACGAGTGATCGCACTCAATTCATGGAAAGGACTGAAACTAATCCTATTTTTACCTGACAACATTTGACCTCTTTCTCCAACTATTGTGTGAAATTGGTCAGGAAAGTTAGAAATGAACGTGTAAGCATTGGCTTGTTTTGCTGCAACTTTGATATCTTCGAAACCAACATGTTCTGAAGCACCATACATTATGTTTTCTGCAATGGTGGAAGAAAACAGGACAGGCTCCTATAGAATTACCAATTTTTGTCTTATTTTTATACAGCTAATTGTTTGGTTTAAAATAAATGCCAAAGTATATCTTTTTTAGAATCATACTGTAAACTTCATATACAGTATACCATACCAGTTCAGTATCGTTCGCATATACAAAGTATTAGAGGTATTCTGCTTTCAACTTTAGTCTTTTTTAATTTTACAACATTTTACGAGTTATATTCAAATGATTACTCACTTGATTAACTGTCCCAATGTATGACCTTAAGAGCGATGGATCAAGGGCTGTTATATTGTGTCCACCTATCTGCACCATACCGGAATTAACATCATAGTATCGAAGAAGTAGAGATGCAATTGTGCTTTTTCCACTTCCACTTTCACCTATAAAATTAAAAGAAATGTCAGTATAAATTGTGAGAAATAAAAGTGTCACCGAAGTTGCTCTGGAAACAATACCATATCGTTGTTGATCGCTCTTATTTGGTCATGGTTGGCCATCTCACTAAAGTCAGTCAGGTATTTGAGTCAAGACATATTATTTAGTACTTGTCTGGTCATTGTGGACCATCACTAAGTGCACTGTGTTTTTATTGTGTTATCCTCACTGATTCAATTACCTGTTGTGGAAGTTAATTGTTGTTGTGAAAATAATGCAGTCCTCTTTGCTTACCCACTATGGCAGTGACCGAACCAGATGGAACTTGCAGATTTACATTTTTAAGAATAGGTGCGTCAGGTCGACTGGGGTACACGAAGTTAACATTACTTAATATTATTGACTGATCTTCCATGACTTCATCAGGGGAAAATCCACCTAATAAACAAGTGATTGTGTTAGATATTGGGCAAATCATATGAACAAAGAGGTTGTTAGTCAAGGATTGGCATACCATGTAAAGGTATTGATGCTTGTCTATCAATAAAACTCCATATACGCGAACTTGCACCAATCCCTTTCATTAATTCTGTGTAGAAATTACCTAAACCTAAGATAATAATAAAAAAAACACCATGTCAACAAACATCCTAGTGTACCACCTGAACATCACATGGTCACAACTGGTATAATGAAAAGAAAAGAAAACAAACAAACAAAAAAAACAATTCAAAACATTGCAGTATTGATTGATTTGAAATGTTTACATATGAAGCTCAGAACTCAGTCACAAAACTGGTAAAACATTTCTTTATAAAAGTCTGTTGAATACATGCTAATTATTGGTATCATTTGTAATATGAAAATCTACCTGATAATGAAAAGCCAATGTAGACAGTGTACATCAAAAATGATGTCAAATCCCCCACTGTTATCAAAGAATCAGCCATCATCACACCTCCATTATATAACACAAGCAAAGCAATCAAATTTCCTGAGAAACCATTCTAAACACCATCAAAGTTATAGACATAAAAATAGTGTCGAAATACATGAAAATAAGAATAATGGACAGAAAAATAGAGCTTACAAATCCATAAAACACGGCTCTTGCTAGTGCTTCTTGCCTTGATAACATGTAAACATCGGTAATTTTCTCTTTATAAACATTTATTTCATTTTCTTCCTGAGCAAAAGCTCGAACAGTTCTCATATTGCTAAATCGTTCTTCAGCAATTTGACTAGAATCAGCAAGTTTATCTTGAACTTTTTTCGTTATCTTGCGAACATAACGTCCGTAAACAATAGCAAAAATAACAACCGGTGGAACAATGAGTAATGAAATCATTGCAAGTTTTGGTGATGTATATACCTTAAAAACAAATTAGCTATTTATCTTATCAAATACTTTATCCATGATAAATAAGTTCAAAAGTACTTTTGCCTATAAAACTATTCTTTTGACCCAAAACTCACAGCATTATCTCAACATACTTTCATTGTTTCCGCAATTCCATATGAAACTGGGTGAGAATAACATTTTAGACTGTTACCATTAATGACACTCCACCAATAGCTTGCATCAGTGCTCGCAGGCCATCTGAAACATTATCTGTTACTGCTTTTCCAACAAGTGTTGTATCAGACGATAGCCTGTTAATTAATTCACCTGATGATGTCTTGTCAAAAAATGCCATTTCTTGAGAGACAATTGAACTAAATGTCCTATGACGAAGCTTCCTGATGATGTTTTGACCTAAAATATCACAATACCAATAATCAAGATGTGCAAAAGTTTCTTTTTTTTTTACAGTATATAAATCCTGAGAAAATAGAATGAATTTAAAAATGAAAAAAAAAGTTATGGGAAAAGAATGGAGTGTAAAGGAAACATTATTGATTCTGTGATGTTTGAATGTGGCATGTCAATGGAAGTATAACAAAGTAAATCATTGGACAAGAGTTTGATTCTTTCATATTTGAACATGAAGTCTATTTCCAAAATGTTGGGCTATACTGTAGATTTGAAAATTCATATAAAAAATGTTACCAGCAGTTTGTATCATATATAGCCTTCCAACATTTGCAATTGCACCAATCAGAAAAACACCAGAAAGCGTGATACATGTTGCGCTTAATTTCGATAACATTTTGGCATTGTCGTCAGTCATGGTGTACATAATATCAATGATCTTTCCAATGAAATATGGTACAGACATGGATATTGAAGAAAAGATAAGAAGCAATACAACAGCTCCTGAAATGATTGAGCAAAGTATGACAGTCAAGTGATGATTACATTGTGTTGTTGGAAATAATAGATAGGTTGCACCTACCACTGATCTTCCAACGTTCAGGTTTTGCTAATGATAGCAGTCTCCATATGCCTTTGTTTTTATCTAGTACACTATTCAACTTTCTTTGCGATGAATTCCATCGAACTTTGTTTATTAATACATTTCCTTTCAAACTGCTGCCCTTTCTGTACCAACCTAATCTAGCACTAGAAAATTGACATTGACATGGCTTGGCATGTAAATTGACGTGGAATTGTTGAAGGGTATTGAATGATCTTAAACCAAGAACATTTCTTGGTGTGATGCTGCGACTAAAAATTATCAGTTTTAATAACATCTAAAAATAGTATATATATATAAAAGTATTTATAACTAATTTTCATTCACATCAACAATAGATACAAATACAGACTTGTTTTGTTTTTTATAAAAATAAAATATATAATAGCATATAAATAGATAAATATTTTCTTGTTGCTTAAAAGGGAAAAAACATAACAACCATAAACAATGAGAAAAGTGAATAGTTTAAGTGAATTGGGGTAATACCTCGAGATCTGTTTTCAAATCAATCTAAATGTTATCATGAAAACAGGATGTTTATTAATTTATAATTATAAGTGATTTTTACATCTTCACAGGTTTTGTTCCCCTTAATGAACAATGTAAAATGTATATATATACAAATATACACATAACTAATAATAACATTAACACTTATTATAATAATAGTAATACATTATTACAGCTGTGCAAAAACTAATTTTTTACAAACGAACCAATAGAAACCATCTGCCCTTTCTTTAATTCTTCAAGACGTTTGTTTCCTCTACGTACTAAGTACTCAACTTGCATGATATTTGTTCTTGGAATATCTTTATTTTTTTGGAACTCGTTCCTTATATGGGTCTTCATACCAGGCCTTTCAGCTGCTTCACGTAAAAGCAACCGGTATAAAGAAAGAACTTGCTTCTGAATTTGACTTCTTCTGGCCATCAGGCTGACATCCACCTGATGTATTATGTTGACCTAAGTATAAAATAGTTTTCTGTAAACCGTTGACAATTCTCCCTGGTATTAATGAAGATCTGAAACATGCGTTTATCTCAAATTTTGCATTTATCTGACTAAAATATGAATACAAAATACAAAAAGCTATGCTCGTGTAACATGCAGGAAAATAAGAATGAATTAACACTGAAAAAAAATTTAGAATTAAATTAAAATAAGTTCTATAATGACCAAGCAAAATATCATGATGTTAACCAAAGACAAACAATCGCTATGGTCTAGTACACATTGGGTGATTTTTTTATACAGTCTTGTTACAGGATAATGATAACGTATTTTGCATTTTAGCTAAGCTATCAGAACGTGAAAGCCACCAATGACACTTGAATGTCTATTAACAAATATATACACTCCACAAAAGCCAAACAGATATATATGATTATTTCACCGACTGGTGGCCTTGTGATAGAGTGCTCGCCTTCAGTGCAGGTGGTCAGGGTTCAAATCCTGGCTGAGTCATGCCAGCGACTATAACAGTGTGAATCGATCCACTCAGCTTAGCACTCAGCTTGAGAGCGGGATTGATATCTATGGGGGTTGTCTGTTTAAGCAGTTGAAACATACTTGGGGCTTCCATAGCGCAAATGGGGGCTTTAAATGGTCTGGGGCCTCCTTCGCAGGACCCTCATTGATAAAAGTTCTATCAGAACTGAATGACTTTCAACAGCTAAAAATGTGAACTTGCCCAAATTGGTAGAAACAATGACTTTAAAAATAAAAGCACACTATGTCACTGATGCCTGGTGAAACCATTTAAGCAACAGTCTAGACCATAGGGTTCTTATTAACCGCAATGGATCCTTGCAACAACGGGTTATCCTACCTGTACTGAGATATCAAACAGTAGGTTTAAGTTCAGTACTGCTATCATGTAAACACCCTAATGCTCAAACTTCTACATTTAAGCTCAGATTGTACTATGTGAAGCACAATTACCTAGTTTATGTTAGAGAGCACTAAAACTAGTTGGTATTCAAATGGACGAAAAAGGTGGAAAGAGAGCTATTTTCCAGTCTTTCAAGTGTCAGGAAATCCAAAATTTAATAATGGGCTCAGGACATATCTCCCGTTTTCACTTAATCTTGGGTTGAAAGGTATGAAGTTCTTTTAAAAGCAAAAATGTAAACATATATATATATATATATATATATATATGAGATATTTTCAAAATTTTTATACTTTTATAGAGCGCAATGCTTTTTCTATCAATATAAAATATGTTGATGTTATTTGTTATTTAAACTTATCATCATGGAGAATTATTCATCCAGATATGAGATTTATTATTAGCTAGCTATATTTTCCACCTCCCTTTATTAATTTTGTGGTCCAATATAACAATATTATGAGATATTATATGAGATATATATGATATGGAGAGGAGCAATAAAAGACAAATCCAAAAATAAGTCAAGATCTAGAAAAAGTGTTGGCTATAGAGAGGTCTATTTTTGTTAGAAATCTAGAGTAAAGTTTGACCAAATGCCAGTTTTTACATTTTCTTTTCACACAGCGTCCACAACACAACTGCACCACAGACACAGCACAGTACGTCGCCATTTTTTGTTTACCGTCAATGCATCCTCTGCCGAAAAAACTCTTCCAAATAAGCGCCCTCCGCCCAGACAAGAAAGTCGAAACACCCAGCAAGAAACACCCAGGGGAATTACGGAATCAAAAAGGCAACAGACCCTGGGTTCTAGGTGGGAATAGTATAAATCGAATTTGTGACTGAAATAACAAGGTTTCCACCCCAAACTAGTAATGACAACATCTTATAGAAGACACCTGAACATATAGTTTCAAAAAATATATTAATGGATATAATGTGAACTTCTCCTGTGGTTACCATGACAACAGAATAATAATTTTTCTTTTTTGTAGAAAACGTCCACATTGAGATTTACGATGGCCCTCAGTTCTTCAAATTGCAGTTCTTAAGACTCAGTCGATCGTTCTTATTATCTTTTCTGGTCAATAATATGTAATAAGTAATATGTTTAAAGTCACGAGGTTATTCACCAATTTTACATAAACATAAGAACCACAAAGAACCATAAAGCGCAGAAGGTGTATTAATCGAGTCTGACTGAAGGCGGAGCAACATCACAAACCACAGTGGAAGAAGTCATGCACTACCAACTTACATCCCTTGCTTATCAACTGATGTCTACGACCGAAATACGATAATAACACAGTATTTTACAGTAATATCGAGATAATATCGAGATTTTTCGTTCCTGGCTCTACCATGATCAGAAAATTAGTTTGTCAACACTGAAAAACACTATCCACACTATCCAAGATAGAGAGAAGTGGGAAATTTCCCGGCAGTTACTAGGCAGTGCTAGGAAGTGGTGGTGGATTAGGTATGCTAAATATTTATTTTACAATAACAAAAGGATTTGCCAGTTTCCACTTTAATTGTCAGCCTTAACTTCAGGATATAGGAAGATGTGGTGTGTGCTTCAGAACTTGGGTTTTCCTGCCAAACAGAACACTGTGATGGAACTAGTAAAAAAGCTTGATCCCGATGGCGTTGGACATCGAAAGAAAAGGAGGTTATTTCGGCGGATTTGCTCTGTGGCTGGGTCGGAGTTTATGTGGCACACAGACGGCCACGAGAAATCGAAGCTTCTGCATACATAGATGACTTTCCCGTCGTATTATATGGCTAGAAATCGGAGTAATCCGAGTAACTAATAAAATTTCTGAAGTTGTCGTATACTAGTTTATAAACGGCCGTCAAACAACTCAACAAGTTACCATCAAAATTGCTCCGATGGCACGGAGAACAGTATCATTGAAGCGATTCAGGATTCGTGCCGAAATGCACACAACGATGAGCATTCTGAGTTTTGATTGGCTCATCACCGTCTAATCAGAAAAATGGAATGTTTCTGGTCGCAAATGCTTTAAGGATTGGGTTGGCTGAGACATTTCTTTGCTCACTTATCTAATCGATATATGCAGAACAGTGGCAATTCTGTTATTGTTGAAGTTTTACGTTTTTGCTTTCTGGGGATTTTAAGGTCTGAATTGCATGATACGGCAATGAGATAGAATCAGCATTTGATGACCAGATGTTCTTTATTTCTATGGCATGGAGTTGAATCTCGATGAAATGAAGCAGTTTAATGGTCCTAGTTTTGCTCAGCTTATTCCAGACAACGATGAATACTTTTTAGAATTTGCAGAAATAGCATTGCCCTTGAAAGGTTATAATGCTGACCGACAGACTGCAAACAATATAACAAAGCATTGGGAAAATGTTTGCTCTCTTGGAAGTGATAGAAAATTCGTTACAATAAAGTTATGTCTGGAGGCAGTAACTTTTTCTCTTGTGAAGTACACATATGCGTTTATTTTGTATTTGGAGTGTTTTCTTTTTGTGATAATCAATTTTAAGGTTAATCAACCTTATAATGAATTAAGAAGGAAATCTTAAACAAACTGCTTTTCTTTCAACAGGAGCATCAATAAAAGCAACCTTAACATTAACCAGTATTTGATAAGCAACTGAGGTATTCTGTTAGAAAAGGCAACAAGGTTCGCGTAAGATGCGACTATATTTCCCCATTTTTATCCTCTTTTTTCGAAAAATCTGAACAGTAGTAGAAAAACAGTAGAAAATGACCGTACTGACATTATCAAACTGAGAACACTTGATCTATAAATTAGCATTAGCATTGGCATCAATAAGTTCTCGTTTTCAGTATCATAATTATTTTTAACTACGCCGGGGAATTGCGAAAGGAATGAAATCGATAAAACAATAAAATGCATATATAATGTATATATGGTGTTTAATCAGATATTCGGGGAAGTTCTATCTGGCATTGATATTGATAGATTGCTTCATTCTCTATCAGTAGTTGAATTCCAAACTAGCCTCGTGGAATCTACAAGGAATCTTTGAGATCATAGAACTACAATTTAATTTCGATAGAAATGTTATTCTTGTAATTTTTCACAAAACCTACCACTATCCTATCCTCAAAATAAATTCTGTACAAAAGATTTTAAAAAATTGAAAAAGTGCACCAACAATAGTTACAAAAAAAATCGAAAATACGAAAAAATCAAATTTGTGAAGATGTGTGATCTCTTATTGTGGGAGATAAAGTATATTATGTACCTAAATTTCATTTCATAAATTTTGAAAATCTGAACAGTCAGGTATATTTTTCGTGATGATTGACGTTTGTGAATCGCCCTAATGTTGATATTTCGCATGAATATTTTAGCTGAATATTTAATTCTCGAAAGTTGCAAAAACTTTTCCATTAAATAACATGAACTGACAGTTCTATCTTTGGTACGACATACTTTCAAAACTAAAATCCCCCCTGCCCCCAACTCCAATAAGAAATTATATGATATTATAAATATCCTATATACACTATATACACTTTCAACATAAAGTGTTCCAGTATAGCTATATAACTAAAATCAATAATAAAGGTTTTGTCGCAATCCTGAAAAAACATACGATTCTTCTTGCCCTGAAATAGTCCTCAAGCTGTATTGACGGTACAAAAGCTGTTAAGTTCTTCTCATTCAACATGGTCATCTTCTTTATTTCAGGTTTGTTTTGCAGTATATGCCAATAATCTTGTATATTTCTTAATACGTTTTGCAGAAGTGGCAAGAACTTTAATGTTATGAGTTGTCACTTCATTTATTCCCTATTTTGTTATTGTAGAAAACTACACACTATACCGAGGCTTCTTTTCTTCATTTGGTCTTTTCCATCCATCAAATTTATGTGTAGCTGTGCTGTAACTGATAAATAGTTCGACAACAAGATTAAATGGAGAAAATATAACACTTATAAAATCTTCCACTGCTTCATTGTCAAAACACTGTTTTAATGCAACCTATTCGTTGCTAGTACCTTCATATGGTATGGTACCTTACAAAACCAGTAAAAGAGATGCAAAGTTCGCGACTAACCCCTGTTCCAACTTGTAACCCTTGATGGACAAATTCTAATGTGGAACTCCGCCTATAAAAGTGAACGGAAAAGAAGAAGGAAACAAAGGAAAACGTCATATGGGGAAATATATATAAAAAAGGAATGTTGGTAAACATATTATGTAAATTATAAAGAAAAGAACCAATTATAAAGTTATGAATTAGAAAACTAAATGTATAATGTGGATATTTGAAGAATATGGTTTTGCAAAACTGAAATTTTAAAAAAAAAATTTTTTCATCAATATTTTATGCCTCCTATAAATAATAACATTACGTTCTTCTTGCATGAAAGTGAATGTCTAAAACCAAATTAATTTGAAAAGATAATTATGAGCCAATTACGTTTTCCCCAAATTTTTATACAATATTGCAAGTGACAATGAAATATAGCATGATAAACAAGTGTTGGGACAAGATGGCGGATTTTAGCTAAAACTTTAAGTCCAAATTTATTTGCTTAGCCAATTGTTTGGGTGAATCACTGATAGGGGCTGTTTATATGAGAGGCGAGACGGGGCAAAGTATGAGACCCCGCTTCCCTTAACATTTCTACTAAAAATTACTTTTGTGTTTCTATGAAAAATTTCTGTCCTGGAACGATTTCGTCCCGTCCGGCAAAGCGGGATCTCGCTTCAGGCAGGACTTTTTTTCTCATATAAATACTCTGTATATAAATACTCACGATTTTTTCATGTAAAGGCGAGATATAATCATCTCGTTTTTCATCCCGTCGTCCCGTCCCGTCTTCCATATAAACAGCCATGTCTATCAGAAAATTTAATATTACCATAAAAATTATCATAAAAATTTAAGATGAACATAAAATACAGATTAGATATAAGATATATACTAAGAATTAAAAGAACTGTAACAATAAATATATCTATAGTATGCCGACCAAACCAAAAGACGGGTGCTCTGATAACAAATTAGGTAGTCCCTGTACATAATAACTCACGTAGTTGACTTAAGCCGCTTTTCACACTCACATGGTTGCATTGACTTAAGCCGGTTTTCCACAAGACTGAATATTCATTTCGGAGCGGCTATTGTTTTCTCCACGTGATCACTAATTGAGTTATTTGATTGGCTTCCGGAATATTGCGCAGCGGAAAAGTTGAACTTGATCCTACTTTTCCGTGGACGCTTTTGGCGGAATTTATTAAAAAACAAACAAAAGGCGCTAGACTGCAAGCAGAATATCCCGTCTAAACCGGCATTACAGATTTATTCGACGACTTTTCGTCGCTATATTCTTATGATCGAAAAGTCATGTGAATTTGTCATTAGCCAATGAATTTGCTGTTTTGTAGGGAAAAAGGGAAATATTTTTGCAACAATATCAAATGTTTGGTGTGGTTACTGAAAATCGTTTAGATGTGAAAAGGCGTATTAAAATTCGAATGCTTTGAAGCGCTCCATTGTGTTAAAAAGTTTCATTATTTGAAGTAAGTGCTCAATCTGTAATATTCATCGTACCTCTTACCTTGCTGAGTAACATATATTTTTTTCTCTTTTTCCCATTCCTCTTATTGATTGTAACGTTCCTCAAGTTCGCAAAATTGGAACCCATTGATACTTTACATAAATTTTGATTAAAAGTTGTCTCAGCTACATTGCAATCATCAAAATCTGAGAGGAATAGACCTTTCCGTAAATTACGTCAGAGCGGGTATCGCCTCGTTTCTAATCTCAATAATTATTACGTACTTAAAGGCAATAAATGAGTATATTAGCAGAAACTGCCAGTACTCTGCTGAATCAGCAGCCACTGTCAGGAATCACGAACGGTTAGATTTTCTTCTTTATTTGAGCAGCTACATTGTCGGGTCATATTTTGTTTAAAACACTTATATTCGTTTATTGTCTTTAAGCATGATAAAAGAAATTCGCTAGACAATTTTCCATGAGGTGTCGTTTCCTTTTGTAAAGGAAGCAATCGTGATTATTACTCAACTTCGGGGCGAAACCTGCTCTGATGTAATTTACGGAATGGTCTATAGGTCACGGGGAGCAACGAAAAGAAACTGAATATACTGCTATATATATTTACACATTGTTGTTCTAGTACATATTTAACATTCAACGTTTAATCCACAATATTATATTAATCTTCATAACATAATATCTACAAAAGAAATGCAACTCAATTTTTATGATAAAAAACATGTTCTAGGGAAATTATTCACAAATGAAGTAAAAAAATTGAAAAATCAAAATCGATAACAAAAAATTAATTACATGCAAAGTTTATATTATACAGTTCAAAAATAGCAAAATCCAGATGGGTATTGCTTGTTTCTTTCTTGATGGAAACTAATCCTTCTTTTCACAAATGTGAATAAAATAAGCTGGATTGGAAACTTCATTTAATGGCTCAAAATCAGCCAAAACTGTATGTTTAGCATCAGATCCGAAGATTTCAGTTACGATTTTATTGAAATTGTCAAGCAAATGTGGGAAGTATGATAAACGAAATTTGCTAAAAATAAAAATAACATATTACATTCAATGTTTAAACTACAATTGTAAAATTTTATTTCATTTTGAAAAAAACAAAACAATAGACGTTTTCTGAGATTGTCTTCATAAACAGAGTTCCCTTATTTGCCTCTTTTTAATGTTAGAAGATTAGAAGATTATTCATATTTACATTTATTATTATTTATATTTATATTATATTACTAAACAAAAAACAATATAAGTAAATTGTCAAGTAAGTCGTTTAAACACGAACTCAGGAAAAATCTATTTTGCTTAAACTATTATAAGCTAATCAGGACAACTACTTTCATCTTAAAAAAATCTTTTACCTTTCTTTTCCTTCTTTCGATTCACCTTCTGGGATATCATCAGGTACTACTGTGTAATCCAATGTAACCATTTGATATTTCCCATCCACCATCAATACAGATGTTTTTATATTAATATCACCTTTACTCTACAAAAAGGAAAATAAACAATACGTTACTTCTCTTATTTCTACCAACACATAAAAGGTTAAAGATAATAGTCATCACTGTTACCTGGTAATATATATTTTTCATCGGAGCTTTACCACCAGACACAATGTGATCATAATTTCGATGATCAATTATAAGTACCCCACCAGGTCGTAAGAAGTTGTAAAAATTTTGAATGGCTGTGTAATGGTTAGACTGGTTTCCATCAAAATCAGGCAGATGAGCAAATGAATTACCCATACATATGATTGCATCAAAACCATCACCAGGTTTTGTGAAGCTAGAATCTTCAAGATGAAGCCAGTTTCCCTCTTCAATAACTGAAAATTGAATAAAAAATATTAATCTTTTTATATCAGAAAACTAACTCTGAATATAATTTAGTTTCTATTTTATACTACATATAAATTCCTAATAGAATAAACACAAACAAAGAAATCTAACCCCATTTGTCAAAAGCCTCCTCCTTCCTTCTTTCCCAACGAGTCTTTAGTGCATATTTTAACATTTTATCCGATGCATCACAACTAGTCACTTTAAAACCTTCTTCCAAAAGCATAACAGAGTCAACACTATGAAAGATGACATAAAGGAGCTAGCTCTAGCTATATTTCATCTCTTGTTTGTTTGTTAAAAATACATCGTTAATCATTAAAAAGGCTAGGCAGTGACAAATTTTAGCCTCTTATTTTATGTTGCCAAACATTATAACATGCAGACAAAACGTGTGGCTGCAGGTTTTGGTTTCTGTCTCATTGAAATAGAAATAGAGAAGGTCTTAAATCACCAGGGCCTCTCTCTCACACAATCAAATTATCAAAAATTGTGAAAATAAATATATAAGAAGTTCAAATCATTTTTTGTTACATTATAACATCACAAATCATTGTCAATCTTAAGGTTGAACATAGATAAACACGACAGTTAAATTATGAAGAAAACCCGTAAGCAGAAGAGAAGAGAGAGCGCTATACCCTGTCCCACATGCAATATCTAAAACATGTTTAACATTTTGTTCCCTTAGAATGGCAGTTAACTTTTCTTTGTAATATCCGGTACGTTGTTGCTGGTCTCCAATATATTTTTGCCAAACTTGAGCAGCTTTACCATCAGCATACTGATCTGGGATACCTGTTGCTGCAACTCCAAGAGAGCGAGTTCGAAATACTCCGTCTACTTTCTGTTCCGCCATTTTGAATCTAAAACCAGATGCTACACCACATCCGTTTTGTTTTTGACACCCTATTGAGATGATCGCTCGTCTTTTTTGCTTGGCATATGTGGCAACCTCGAAGAACGCTTCTGGCTCTACCTGATATCTGGGGCAGTCACAGCGCAAAGCGTTAAACGTTTTGGTACATACATTTTTGATAAATAATGATAGTCGTGCTTAGATAAGTCCTTAATGTGTTATACAAATCACAAAAAAGCTTTTAATATATGTAAATGTAACTTTATAGAAGCATGAGAAAAAGAAATTGTGTCAAAAAAATAATAATGATTAAAAACTTACCCTGTGCCACATGCAACATCTAAAACGTACTCACATTTGTGAGCTTTCAAAAGTTTTAAAAGATGATCTTTATAACAACCAGTTCGTTTTTGTTGATCCCCGATGTAACTTTTCCATACTTTGGCGGCTTTTCCATCAGCGTATTGATCTGGTATACCTCGAGCTGAAATCCCTAGTGTTCGAGTCCTAAAGATTCCATCAACTCTTTCAGTGATGCTTGGAGCTTTTGACATGATGCACCTTCAAATTTTAATTGCACACGTATATACTTCGTATGGATCTTGACTGCTCTTGAATCACACACTGGTATATTTCAAAGCTTTATAGCGGAAAATAGCTTGTTTAATTGTCAGGGGGGGAGAATGTCAAAGAATAACAAAATACAAAATCCGGGTGTTCTTTTCTCTTAAGCCGATTTAACTTTTACCAAGTTTATTTAATGCATTTTCATGGTGTGGTAATTACATTTTGGAGGTAATGTCATGTATATTTCTTAGAACTCGCTCTAAAAAGTTATAGAACACCCAATGACTTTATTTTCTGTTTCAATAGATTGAATTGAGAAACACAAATGTAGACCATTGCAGCTATTAAAATAAACTTTGTTAAACTTGATTAAACCAGTTATACAAGTGGCTGTCAGACAGACCGGTTTCTTTCTCAGCACGTACGACAGGCTTTTGTTATACAAAAGAAAGGAGATTATTTAATATTTTCTTTACAAGGGTCATCGATATTATTTTAGAAAATAAATGTAAACATTGCGAGATCACGTGACAATAATAAAATATCAAAACATAACAAGTTGTTTTCATGTTGTATGTTTTCATCACTTCTTTTCGATGTGATCTAGTAGTTGTAAACGTTCCCTTATCTTCGTAATCAATTGTGTTATTATAGAATTATAAAGAGAATTGGTAATGATTCTTGAGGCCCGGAAAACCCGAGTTACAAAATCGAGTTATACAATCGAGTTATGGATTATGACGTCATAATTCGAGTTATTAACTTGAAATTTTTTAAGTTTTAAATTATTTTTCTCGAGTTATCGTGTCTGCTTAATTTTCAAAATATTTTGGATAGCAAAAACAATAATTTTTCATATTATAAGCATTAGTTTCAAAATAATCATGTCGAGTCATCGTCGAATTCAAATCATCTCCACCACCAATCCCCTGCCCGAAATCCCCTTACTTTTCCATTTTTAATCCCAAATTGTTCCGAGATTCAAAGTAAAATATGTCAGCGTAGAAAGTGTCATGGTACAACTGTTGTTAAGAATGTTTGAAAGATACATAATATTTGATAACCGTTGATATGTTAGAACTAAATTGGCTACCAACCGAAGATCGAATTAAGTTCAACTTGATGAAAATGACTCACAAAGCAATTTACGAACCGACCTTTCCGAAATATTTGGGTCTATCGTTCAGGAAAAGGAAAGGTAATTTACGGCAACTAGATTACGAAAAGAATAAAATTACTTCAACTGGAGAACGTAAAACATTTGCTGGTTATGCTAGCTCGGAATTTAATGAGCTTCCTGCAAATATAAGAGGAGAAGAAAGTCATAATACTTTCAAGAACTCTCTCAAAAGGTTTTTAATTGACTCTGCTCTTGCAAGCAAACTTGCAAGTAACTAAAATTGAGAACAACTGTTTTTTTTTAGTGAGGTTGGCGGTTGCATCTACTGGTTGGCACAAGTGATACTGCCTCACGTGCAATACGGGACGGTGTTGGATAGTTTTCTATCAATCTATACAAAACTTTCCGGGACTCTCGTGGATTGCCGTGGAGCAGGGCCAACTACCAACAGTTACCGATCAGTTCGTTTTGTAGCGCAATCACTTGTGACTATAGCCAACTGCCAATTTTCATGGTCTCGATGACGTACACTGTGCGAAATTTGGTGTTGTCCTATTGGATAGTATGATTTTTGCGCAGTGCTAGTCGTTGCTGTCTATCCGAAGTTTTTCTTTCTTTTTTTCTGCCCTTTTCGTTTCTCAGGTCGCGTACGGACTCCCCATCATGAACTACCTTGCTGCAACAGCTGATAGTTCGCGGTGGTGTGTCTGTGTGCGCCATAAGATTTTTAATCAAAACAAATGTAAATAAAAATTTTTTTAATCTTTTTTAATTTTTAATTTAACCTGTTGACATCCCTAAAAATGCGCCAATTCTGACTACCGAGTTTATAAGCTTTTTAGGGATTTCTACAGGTAACACTGCATGGGAAGTCGCACATTCTTTTGCGTGTTTGCGCGATTGCGTGCACTATCCGCTGGTTTGCGTGCGTAAACCGGTGGGCAAGGCGCGTGTTTCTGCGGATACGTTGAGGGATGTCTGGCTTTTCATGCGGTGTAAACACAATTAATGTAAATATGGGATGAAGAGCCATGTAAATGGATAAGCCCTGAAATAAACCATTATTATTATTATTATTAATATAAGGATTGCTTATCATTAGGACTTCCATATTACCTATCTACATCCTTAACTGATTAATTTTAATCCCATTTTTACATTAAGAAATGTAAATCAAAATTAGCACTGTCAAATTGTTCCACGCACAAATTTTCATTAGAATTGAACAATTGCAGACACGATAACTCGAGAAAAATCGACTTGATTTATTTGAAAAAGTTATTTCGAGTTAGTAACTCAAATTGCAGAAGCGAGAAATATATTTTCGAGCTAGTAACTCGAAGTGATATCGAAAATTAAAAATTTCAAGTTAATAACCCGAATTATGACGTCATAATGCATAACTCGATTTTATAACTCGATTTTTTAACTCGGGTTTTCCGGGCCTCATGATTCTTTGATGAAATGTCAACACGAAAATACAAATACATAAAAGAAGGCTATATAATATTATGAATGTGAGGAACTTTTTTTTTTTTTACTGTCATAACGAAAAAGGGCGTTCTCCAGATAAGCCAAAAGGATGTTGAAAAATTTTGATGGTTTGAGGTATACCACAACTGCATTGATGAGGATGAGATTTAAATCGTGACACATTTGATTGCATTCTGGATTCCATTTATGATGAGATAGTTTTGACAAATCTTATATGTCGTCAAGCAAAAACTTAGAGAAAAAAGAACCAAAACTGATATAGCCCCTAACTTGCGTCAAAAAGACGAAAGTTATGAGATGACGACGAACAAAAATTGTGAAAATGTAGTCGGATGAAAATTATAACGAAAATTAAGTGAAAACCGATTTCAGATTGAAAGATGAAAATTTACATCCAGATGGAATTAAGTCTCAGTATAAAAACAGCTATACTCTCAATTTATCAGTCCAGAAATAAAATTTTCCTCCTTCCCTGCTATGACAAAATACAAAGGAAACTCCATCGCAGTGTCATTTTTGTGGGTGAAACTTTATAAGAGAGTATCAGGAACAATTTCAAGTTTCAGTAGATAACGGCTGTTGCCGCATTTTGTTTGCAAACACTTTTCCCGAATTTCTGTTTAAAACACCGCGTTTTGAGCTAGTCAGTACATCCAACCTCGTTCTATTACGATAAAAGTTTAGATATTTTTAAAAATTTGCTTTTCTTCTATGAAACTCCATTTTTCACCTACTTTGATATCGGTATGCCCCCAAAAGCTTGTCTAAAAAAACATGGATTTGTCATAAACAGTTGTTGTTTCTTGTATCCATTATGCCATATTTAAGGATTTATATTAAAACGAATAAAAACAATAATATTATCTTACTAAGCTTTTAGGATTAAGGGTTTTCGGTTTTCGGAAATCTATTCGGATTTCGGATTTCGGATCAAATCCGAAAAGCTTAGTAACATAATATTATTGTTTTTTATTCGTTTTAATATAAAAAGTTGTTGTCTCGTCTCGGAGAAAAGCCTTAACATACATAGTAAATAAGATGCTACTTACTTAGTGGTGAAAACTTTGTTTTGATAGATTTACGTCATACCTCATTCTTTCAAACATCCGAAAATTTTATGATCTTCCATTCATACTTTACCGCGGCTGATTTGTACAAAGTGGTTTTTATTTAAATATAAACGTGCGGCCGCACATTTTGGAAACTATTTTGAGGTAAATAGTGTGGCTGCAAATTGTTCTACCTTAAATTGTGCCGAATGAAATTATTTATGGCCGCATAAAGTTTTTATTCATGAATCTTGTCCGTATGTTATTAAGACGTGTCAGTAAACTTAAAATGTGCGACATTTTTGAGACGAAACATTCGGCCGCACATTTTTTTTGTTCGGATGAATAAAATAATGTTTGGCTGCACGATTTAGAAAGAATATTTTAAACTTCAATTGATCTCATTCCAGAGAAGCAAGTTTTTATCATTATGGACATTACTTTTGCCAAAGAACATAAATGCAACTTCAATAGAACTTGTTAATCATTACCATACTGTAAGACCAAAGCTGAAATACAAAGAAATTCGTTCCTTGATAAATGATTATCATAACCGTCCACTAACTAGGCAATTGAAAGACTGTGTTATAATGTTCGGCCACACGTTTATTTTATGTGGCCGAACAAAATTTCGTGCGGCCGCACATTTTAATCATTTTGTAGCGCGTGAATTTTTTTTGTTTAATGAAGGGGATGAAAAAGTCAACTATCATAAAACAAAGACCAGAAATTAATTGAGACTTTTTTGGTAAAAACACCAATCCAGGTATGTGAAAATGTGCGGCCGCACTTTTCACTTCAAAACAGTTTCCTATAAATTTGCGACCGCACGAAATTTTGTGCGGCAGGACGTTTATATTTAAATAAAAACCACTTTGTCCAAATCAGCCACGGTAATTCTATGTAGAACATACAAAATTTATTAAATAATGATTGTGAACTGTGTTTTCTTTATTAGATAGATAAGACCGAGTTTAAAAAATGTGCACAAAGAAATGAAAACTATATCCAGTTGTTAAATAAAAGGTAAATAGATACTATAACATGTTTGGTTTTGGAAATTATTTGACGGGTAAATTCATAAAAATACGAGTTACGTAGCAGTACTTTGTTGAAATTCTGATACACAAAGTGCTGTGTTGTTATTTCATTTCTTTCTTTAGTTATTATACAAATTTTCGCAAGGAAAAAATTTCTAAAATATTTATACAGGATAGTCGTTTCAGTATATACATTTTACAATGTTAAAGCTACTGCTTTCCAAAAGAGTCCTGTCTGAATTAAGATAAGCAAAAAATTGATAGAATAAGAGAAGTAAAAGCAAAAGCAATAAATAAAATCAAGTTTGAAATTCAAAACAAGAATTTTGCAACAAAAAGCAGCTTAGAATTCAAAATTTTTTAATTTATTTGAAAATATCTTATCTTTTTCTATTGTACGGATTTCTCTCGGAATCTGGTTGTAAATGATTGCTCCTTGGTAAAAGAATCCATTTTGTGCTGTTTTAGTCTTAACCTTTGGTATCCTTATCGAGTTGTTGTTGTTTCTTTTGCATGGGATATCAATTCAAAGAAATTCAGCATAGGTGGAGGAAATGTCTTCTTGATGGAATTTCTCACCAGTTGGCATGCATGTCGTTTTACGGAAGTTGCTATTGGTGTCAGTTTTACGTTTCGAGCTCTTCCTTTGGTGATAATCTCAATAGCACGTTGGTGAATTCGATTGAGTTTTTCTACTGATGTTCTGGGTAAGTTTAGGTTTACAATTCCACAGCAAGTGAAAACCGGTACAACGATACTGTTGTATATCGTCCTAGCAGCTTTATATGTCAGATTAGGGCGAAGTTTCGACAGTAAACGAAGCCGTGAACTAAGCTTTTTGTATTTTGATTGAAAGTTTTCGTTTATTGATAATGTTGAGTGAAGGTACCTAAGTACTTGTAAGACGTTGTTTGTTTTAAGATCGTTCCGTTAATTTTGATCTCTAGTGGTGAGGCATTTTTAACTCGTGGTGATGTACCAAAATCATCGTTTCAGTTTTGCCTTTTTGAGATTCAGTGACAAGTCATTATCGGTCAGCCAATTGTATATTTCGAGTATGTCAGCATTTAGATTTTTCTGAATAACATCTGTGTGTTTTCCTGTGGTGTAGATTACAGTGTCGTCCGCATATTTTATGACTTTGCAGTGACGTAAGCAAATGTCAATGTCTTTTAAGTGAAGCAGGAATAACGTGGGACCAAGTATTGATCCTTGAGGGACTCCTCTGTACACGGGGAACCCGTTCGATAAGCAGCCATCATAAAACACGTGCTGTTTCTGATTGAAAAGATAATTCCATAAGATGGTAATTTCGATAGGAAGTAGGAATGGCTTACCGTATCAAACGATTTGCTTAAGTCCAGAAAAATTACTCCTGTTAGTAGGTCATTATCCATGTTCTTTCGAATATCGTCAATAAGGAGGGTACAAGCTAGTTCCGTTGATCTGCGCGGACGAAAACCAAACTGACTGGATTTTAAAAGCTGATGTTTTTCAAGGTAATCCAAAATTTGTCGATGGACAATTCTTTCAAGTATCTTTGAGAGACAGGGTAATACGGAAATCGGACGATAGAAAAAAATCCGTTTTTGAATCCGATTTAAACTTTTGAAGTTTTCCATATCCTTGGGATTGTGCCTGTTGATAATGATTTATTTATGATAAATGCGAGAGGTTTCGAAATCTCCGCAGCGTTATCTTTCAGGAGATTTGGTGGAAGTTCATCAATACCTGAAGATTTATTGCGCTGAAGTTTTTTCAGGCATCTAGCGATTTGAAATGGTGTAACAGACCGAAAGGAGAAACGTTGGGTTGTCCGTTATTGGTATTTTTGTTTCTTTTTTCCAAATAAAGTCTTGGACCGGGTGAAGAATATGGAGAAGTTTGGTTGCTATGTTCGAGAAAAATCGACCGAATTCGTTTGAAATAGTTTGTTTATCTGATATTTCATTATCGTCGACTTTGAAGGTTGAACTAGTATGTTTCGTTTTTGGTTTCGAGGGGAAAACCTTTTTCAACGATTTCCAGAACGATGTTGGATTATTGTTGTTTTCTCTCAGCATGTTTTTGTTATAAGTCTGTTTGGCTTTTTTGATAAGGTTGTTAACTTTATTTCTCTGATGTTTGTATGTTTCATTGTTCGTTTTGGTTATTTTTGATTTTCGAAACTTTCGCTGTAGGACATCTCGATAATCCAATTCATTTTTTAGCTCTTGGGTTAGCCATGGACAAATGTTGGTGTTTGCTCGTTTCGTAACGAAAGGGGCATATCGGCCAAAAAAGTCAGTTAGGATTTTATTGAATGCATGAAGAGAATCCGAAACGGAATTTGCGTTGTACACGGGAGTCCAGTCAGCATTTCTGAGGTCTTATTTCAGATTGTTATGATCGTATTGTCGGTAATTACGGTACCGAATTGTTTTGGGGATAGTTTTTACTCTGTTTTGTTTACGGTTAAAGCCAATTAAGTCGTGATCACTGAAGCTATGTGCATTTATCGGCGTCATGTTTTGTGATGTTAAATGGTACATTTGTAAACACTAATTCTATTAATGTCTCCGATCGATCCGATACTCTTGTGGCAGTTTTAATTATTTGCTTTAATTGGAAACTTGTAAAAATCGATTTCAATTCAATGTTCCCTTTAACTTTCAGGTAATTAACGTTGAAGTTACCGGTTAATATCATCTCTTTATTCTCCGTTGATGCCCATAAGAGTAAGGTCCTAATAAGTTCATTGAATTTTGTTGGTAAATATTTAGATGTAGACGGGGTCGGTACCAAACGCTCACAAGGAAGCTTTTCGTTGTGGGGAACCTGATTCCTAGCCAAATACATTCTAACTTGTCGGTTTCCAGGTCTGTTCTTCTTACAAACGGTATGCTATCCTTGATGTACACGGCAACACCACCAAAAATAGCCGATTTCCTGTTTTTGTTGTTGAATGTATACCCCGGAATTTCAAAAGGTGTGTGGGTGTGGAGTCTTCTATGTGTGTTTCACTGAGAGAAAAGATATGTGTGTTTTTTTGAGTATGTAGAAATGTCGATACTTTAGCCACGTTTTGAAAGAGCCCACGTATGTTCTGATGAAAGATCTTTACTCCCTTTTCCTTAAATAGCCCAGTTAAACTTGGATCGGTTGGTCCAGGACATTTTTCTACGTCTCCACTCATAAGCAATAACAATAATCTTCTTTTTCTCTGATAAACATATCTCTTTTGAGATTTTGTAGCAAACAACGATGAACAAATAAAATTCTCTTCACTACAAGCCATCTTCTTGCAATAAAGTAATGCTTATTCCATCGGGTTGGCAAAAACAACGATTTTTAACGGCAAATAAAAACAAAATCAAGCAAAACCAAAAAGTCGAACAAAACACGTCCGCTCTCCGTGCTGCCATCTCACACGATAGTGCGCATACAGGTTTCGTGCACTGATTGCAGTTAGATGGTCCGGGGTTTTCACCAGCTAATAGTATACGATATGTGGAATCGTGGTTTGTGTAGTTTTGAATCGAAGCACTCAATCTTATCCTATTACTTCTTATGAAAGAAGATCTTTACTTACAGATCGGCTGTGTAACTTTTAGTGTTGGCTGTGTTTATGATGAAGGGGGTGGTAATAACTGCTAGCAGAAAAGATCTTCGTATATTAACCATATTCTCAATTTATGTTGCAGAGCTTTGAATTCTTCTTACACGTACAAAAATCTAAAAAAACCTGCCCAAGTCTTAATTGAAATTTGAAGCAATCGTTTGATTAAATATCTCAAAATTTGATGAATTTTATAAAATATATAGAGGAAATTTAGCAGCAGCTCCAAAAAAACGTCCGTTGCGGGAAGCCTTTAAACTGTATATATTTATATTTTTATTTATATTTATATATATTTATATTTTTGTGTTCCATGGAAAACTCTGTATTAAGAATATTTTCTATAGGAGCATTGATTATCAAGCCTTTGACTCCTGTAGTGAAGATATCATTGCAACCTCGTCCCTAGGCCTTCTTGCCTTTGCGATATAATGGATGATTATCATGCTCACCATTCAGTTAACTTTAGTAGATGCATGTGAAAATCGGCGCAAAACATTTTATCTCACTGCCAAATGATCACCTGTTTGCGGAAAATACACGATCTTGTCTTCCTTTCACCGAAACCATGTGACCCTTATATATATTTATATAAAAGCTAACTTGATTTTTCAAAATTTGTTTCCTTCCACCCCTCTCTTACGCCCCTGTTTTCCTTGGCGGGCGGTGAGAGGCGCACTCTCGCTTCACACACCACCTGGACACTGATATAATTTCGTGTTATTTTACATCGTTACAAACGCTGTGGTTACTCGGACCTTTGTTTTGTGTGGAGATTTGTTTGCAAATTTTTAAAATAAATACATTTTTCAGTATATTATATTTACCACGAAGCTATTGAAAGTTATGTCTGATTGGGAATTTATCTTTGACGGAGTATTTGGATTCTTGACATCGCCAATATGGGAAGTTCCGATTATGTCCTTCATTGAAACGCAATCAATAGGTAGGGAGTGTTCTCTCTTTTATTTTTGTTCGGTGTACCTATGGAATTCCAAGAATTTCCAGCTCCTACGTCCTTGCTTGAAGAAAAAGCTACCTTAATCCTTTAGATTTTGTGCGCCTTGTATTTATAATTATAATATAGAAATAAAGCTTAATCTACCACAGTTGCCATTTTTGTAACTGATAATTTATCCAAAGTTCAAACAGTTTTGTTTACATATTTTTCAGAAAGAGAGAGAAATAGACAGGTTTCCTAGCTAATATCACCCCCACAGGTCTTTATGCATTTCCGTTGCTTTTAATGTTTGAAAAATTAGGAAAAAGGCTTAGTAGATATCTTAAGGGATCGTTACTGAATTAACAGATTTTTGGGTACAGTTTTTGTGTTATGAAGTCTTTTGTATTCTATGCAGTTTGTTTAGATGCAATTGAACTGAACATGAAAATACATGTTAAATTGAGACTGATCCTTCTTAAAAGCTTTTTATCTTAACTCAAAAACGTAAAGTATATATCGGGCCGTACTATACTAGAGGGATCATTGACATTCAACACTTTTTTAGCAGTTTTTGTCCGTTAATGGGGGAGGAGGTAAGCTAGAATTTATCTTTATCCAAAATATCTCCTCTAGCTACACACTAGACAGAATTTTTCAAAATTTTGTAGTATTCTTGTCTTCCTTTACATATCAAGCTAAAAAAGTAAACATAAAAGGTGAAGGCACGGGACAATTTTTAAGCCAAGAAGTCTGTCATGTTTTTGTTTTTCCATTCACTATCTATTTTGAAGACTGGGGATCTTGATTGTATAACAAAAATTTACATGATAATAAGTGATAAATAAGAAATGCGTTCTTATGGTGTTAACACAGTTGCAATGTTCGAAAAATATAATGGATGAGTAGTCAAACATCCAAATGTTTTTGAAATGCCGGCATATTGCTGGATAACGAGCCGAAATCCCATGCGATGCGAGTCAGTTGGCAAGTATATGTTTTATGATATTCAAATATTATATGATATACAAATATCTCGATTGATCCATCTGACCGACCCAAATAATTCAGGAGCCATTTAAGTGACGTCTTAGCTTGTTGGGAAGTAACATGCACTTCAAGCGTAATAGGAATGGTAATGGTAATGTTTGTGTGATGGCAAAATGTTGGTACTTGACGGCCTCATTTCTTAAATTTCACCATCTTTTTAATAAAAGCATTTTAAAACAGAAACCCTGGTAGAGTGACTTGAGCCATTTTGAAATATCCTTAAATCCTTTATAGGCAAATTCTTTATTATGTAGATAAGCTGAATACACTAGATAAGAGGTTTATCTGATGTTTTTTATGGAATATGTCATGTTTCTTGGTTGGAAACCAACTCTTTTCATCCAGAAAATACTGCAGAAAGGGGCCACAATAGATGTTTTAGCAATTCTTCAATCGCAAAATTTTCTTTGCCCCCAACCATCTTATTTACATGTCCCCTTATATGTGCCCTCTTTGAAAGTTGGTTCGGTGGCCCTAACATATAAAACTTCACTTCAAACAAAATTTATTTATATCATTTCCATGGTAAATTTTTATTCTCCATTACTGAAATAATGGGAAATCCAAGAGACAATTTATAAAAACAAAGTTTGTCTTAAAAAAAATCAACTGAATATTTTTCCGGTGTTCTATTGAAAAATTACGTAAAACAATCATATGCATGGATAGATCTTTTGTTTGAAGCACTGAACTTAAGCACATATTGGACTTAACTAAACTAACAGTTCTCAAAAGAATTTTTAACAAGGAAAAAAATGGCATAAATATGCAACAGTGTGAGTTTTGATCGAAGACGACAAGAAGTACAAGAAGGTTACAGTTGATACTGCAACTGTAACCAATCTTTAACCCAATAATGTTTTCTTTTTCTTCTTTCTTTTTGAGGTCTGTTTTGTTCAGCTATAAGAGCAACTCCTAATAAATCTGTTTTGTCGGCCATCATGTTTACTTACCATACTGATCTGCTGATTTTTCATATAAACATTTGCATGACATTATTTTTTATGCCAAAAAATATGTGTGAGTCAAGAATAATATGTTCGAAATAATCTTATTTTGATATTATTTTGAAATAATATGTCAGTGAAGCCAGGCCTTTAAGGTCTGAAGATTTCAAGCCTAGGAAAGTTTTTCTGCCAAATAGAAAGCTGGCATGGTTTTAATTTTTTTGTTTAGTTTTCGAACCATCAGAAGAGAATCTAGAAAGTTGGACGGAAATTCATAATAAATATAAAAATCTGGTAATCTTTGTGTGTTAATAGAATTTTGGAATTTTTATTTTGTTTTATTTTGATAAAATTTTTTATGGAATTTCTGTCTGATGACCTGATGACCTGACATTTCTTTAGGTAGAATCGTTGTTGACAAGTTTCTTAAAAGATGTAGGTATAACAGAGCAACAATTTATGAAAGCCTGTGGATCACCAAGTGCTCGAAATATAGCCGCTATGCAGGTAGCTTAGAATATTTAAGGGTTTATTTTTGAGAAATACATTAACTTTTTGTTAGCTTCATAATGTTTCTTTTTAGCCTGTGTATGAACAGTTATGGGCCACTGAAGATTATGAAATCTTTAAAAGAATGATGATCCAAAGAAACATAGAACTTCAGTTACAAGCACTTGAGCTCATTCGGAAAAGACAAGGTATGTAAATATCCCTGTAATTAACTATGTACATAGGCAGTTAATTTGAAGCAATTTACTTCAAAACCAATCAAAATTTTTGTTTTACTTTTAAGGCAAAGCTAAGAAGAAGGAGAAAAAAGTCAAAACACAAACTGTATCTAAAACTGAAGAGGAGATTTTAGCAGAAGTTATAAAGAAATCAGAAGAAGAATATAAAGAAGGGAAATCCAAAGATAATGAAGTTGTATATGATCCATCAATGGAGTTGAAAATTTCACAAGCATACGAAGACAATGAAAAGTATGTTTGTTAAAATTCGTTTTACTTAAAAAAAAACTTAACGAAACAGGTTGTGCATTAGTATTTAATCCCATTTTAGGTTGGAAAACGAAGTATTAAAATCACAAGAGGAAACTAAAAAGACAGTTATGAATGGCTTGGAAATTCCACCAGCTCCGGTTGAAGCAGAACCTGTATGTAATGTTGCATTCAAAAATTTGACCTTGTGTATCTATTTTTGAACTTGTCCAACAGGACTTTCATACAGAATAACTTGTGGGGTTACTTTGATAGACATTAAATATTGAAATTAATCAATTGATGGGCTATCCCTTTAGGCCACCTCAGCTCCGGTAAAATATGAACCAAAACCACTGCAAAAAGAAGCAGTTTCTGATCAAACAAAATTGAAGACCAAAAAGGATGGAAGAAGTTCAAAAGAAAAAGCAAAAGAAGAAGAATTGAAAGCTCTTCGAAATCCACCACCGAAACCGTCAGTTATACAACAAGAAAAAGAACCTGAAAACAAAACAAATGAAGCTTCGAACAATTCATTGAAACCAAAAGAGAGTGTGAATGATAAAGTACCAACAAAAGCTCCCGTTGTAAGTTTTTGATCTGCGATTATGGACTTTTCCTGGCCATCATGTTGAAATTTGTGAATTAGTATAGAGATTATTTTTATGGCATCTTCATCAGATTCTGTTTTTTGTTAAGATTGAGCCGACTAAAGATGAACTATTTAAAAGAGGTGAGTATTTGAAGCAACAAAGGGATCGCTTGCTGGCACTTAAGAAAGAAGAAAGAGAGAAGAAGTTATCCGACTATACTAAACAAAAACCGGGACGTCCCTCTTCAGCTCGCGTAGCAAGGCAGGCGATCAGCGGGGAAGTGAGTGCGGAACCTACAGAAGCAGAGAAGAAGCAAATTGCAATGAGGAAGGCGCTAGCAGAAAAGTTAAAAAGAGAAGTTGTCTACAAGTGAAGTTATTTTAGAGTGTTAAAACAACAGTAAAAAAACAACAGTGTTTTAGAATTATTTATTGATAGCGAAGAAGGAAAACTGAATGAATATATGATGAATAGATATATGTGTCGTAATTTATAATTTATGAAGTATTAAGTTTTTCACTGTAAAGCATTTTTTTTTTTTAAATATTTTGATATTTTGTAACAAACTTATAGGTGTTGTTGCCAAAAGCAATAACCTGTCGCATAGCAACGAGTATCTCCTACTAAGTAGATGCATTGACATTCATCCTCGTCGCTTGGAATCCTTAAATGAATAATATTGCGAATGAATATTTACATTTTTTTACTTTTCTGTCGTTCGACGTCATCTTTGGTTTATTGTTAAACGCCAGCTATATAAAAGCCTCTTGTCGAAGCAGCCTCTTTTCACGTCGGGTGCACAAATTCAAAGCCTGGATTTTGTGTTGTAAGAGATCGTGGTTGGCTTATAGTATGGTCGGCAGTTAACGGTATCCAGATGCAAGTTTTAAACACAAAAATTGTACATTTTCTTTTGCATAATTTAAATGGATTGATATAGTAGAAAAAATTAAGTTATAGGCTTTTGTATATATTTTTTTCTAATTCTGTTTTCCCTGAACAAGACTTGGTATCAGTGCCATATTCCTATGCACTGGTTATTTGGATCTGTACTAGTGATTTTAAACATTTATTTGACATTTGCACGTTTGCAATGATTCTCCTTGACTTTAATGAACAAAAGCTCTAAATTTATTCACTTTGTATAATAGAATGTGTTATAAATGGCGTTTATTTTCAAGATCAACTTTTTTATTGAATGATCATTTTTCGTTGTTTCGTAAGAGAAACTATTTTATATGGCCTCTTATCAACGAGAGCATTTCAAGCGCGGATCGATTCACAAGTTTTTATAAAATTGTTTTAATATCCATAAATAATTAATGCTATCCTGCAAGAACAAGTTGGTAAGACATGATGAAGTGCTTGTGGCCTATTGTGGATCGAAAACTTTAACTTCTGAAGAAATTTATAGCTGAATAAATTCAATACGTAACAGAGCAATGACGTCACCAAAGTGTAGCTCATTCACCATGTTTAATGTTCGATAGTGGCATGAATTAAATTTTGAAACTCGCGGTTGCCTATAATAAATTTGTGGCCGCTATATCTTGAAACTTGCGGCTGCGTAACTTACCGCTTCATCAACCCCTTGTTTTAAGGTATACAATGCCAGACCATCTGAATTTTTCAGGTTTGTTATACAGACCAGAAAAGTAAAGACACTGTATTTACATGACATTGGCTAAACCCAAAAGGAAAATTAGAATTGAGGAAAAACACACACCGATAATTTTACCCAAGCAGTTTATCCAACAACAAAAAAAGTGTAATATGATTAAAGTCTTTCTGTAGTTGTAGTAGTGGTGACTAGTTACGAGTGAGGCTACATGGTTTATTAGGTTTAGGAGACATTTGATATGTATTGTGGAGTATTCTTACAGTTAGTCATAATCAATTTTATAACACTATACACTCTGCAAGCCTTTTCCATACTGACTCCTTAGGCAACCTTTGACCTTATCATATAGGCGTACATGTCAGTATCGTCTGCATGTTATATATGTTTTTTCTGACAGTACCGCTTTGGTGGTTACCCAGAATTTTGTTGGTGTGATTTAATGTTGTTTTTTCTACTGTTGGGATTATCATTATCGAATTCCTAAAAGTCATTAGATCGCAATACACGATTTTCCATTTAACGATTTCATGAATCAAAATTGCACGAAAACTTCGACCAACATTCCTAAAGAGATAAGACAAAAATTTACAGAACATTGATAGAAGCAAAGGCGATTTCTTTAGAGAATCACATTTTGTGTAAAACTTTCGACCAAGTTCCAAAAATAGTAATTGGAAACTCCTGTATTGTTAAGCTGATCTCGCTCCTTTTCATAACTTTAGGATGCCATTCTTGTGAGTCTCTTCTGTGGTCATATGCCTAGTTATTCATTCATTCATTCATTCATTCGTTCACTCATTCATTTATTCATTCATAAGGTTTTCCCGTAATTTATTGTTGTTGTTGTTGTTGTTGTTGTTGTTGTTGTTGTTGTTGTTTGTAATTAATCCATTTTCTGTTTTTATTACGTTTTGACGGTATCATCTCAAGCTTGTCTAGTTAGTATACACTAAAGGCTCTGGGAAACTGGTCGACTTTTCTTAAATCTATGTAACAAAATTAATATGTCTCAAGTAAAAATTCCATTAGATGCCTAAGAAGGAGTGTTTGGAGAGATCCACCAGTCGACTTGCTGAATGGTGTACTTATTGAAATAGAATCCAGTTAAGTGCCAAGTAGATCAATTAGCGATCTCTCGATTTCAATTGCGATTAGTCAATTTGCAACCTTCAAATAGAAAAAGTTCGAAATCAAAGTAACATAGTTATCATAGTAATCAACATAACAGTAACGAGAATAAAAACCACCGTGGGAGAGAGATTCCTTACCCCAGTATTTAAACAGAAATTCGGGGAAAAGTCTATTAATAAGAACACGCTCTTACATTGGAGGTTTGAAATTGTGGTGGCGACTGACGTCAGAACGGTTTATTTCCCTCGGAAGCCATTGCATTGACGAAAACAATAATAACAACTTTCGTTAGTGAAGTGACGATGGACATGCACATACATCATACATAAAGTAAACATTTACTTTCAAACTCGTTAAAGGAACAGAAATCTGGCGCTTGATTTTCTTGCAGGCTGTCTTGGAGGTTGGTCTCTGGTTACTTGTAAAATTTCTGCCAATTTGTGATAAACACACAGACAATGATGTGTATGATGATGTATGTATTGTCTATATGTTTTTTCAAATGCTTTTCAAATATTTCAGGTTTTGCAGGCATTGTGGTTGGATATCCTTTCGATACAGTCAAAGTAAGAGAATCTCAAATATGAAAAAAAATTTCTAAGGTGTCTGTTAGTGTTGCAGCTTTGTTGCTCTATTTCTACTCCGTGTGTGATTTAAAACGTTCAACAATACAAATTTTCCAAATTTCCCGTGTATTGATGAAATTTATTGTTTCAATAATATTTTAACTTCACTTAGTAATTATCTCTATTACTAAAAGTAGAATGATTAGAGGCCATTTTGATGTCTGGAACGTGGTTGGATGTACTAACTACGTCAAAACAAGACGTTAAACAGAAATGAAAAAAAAACCCAAATGCCAGTGATTCACGATTTTCCACATTTTCAAATCAAAATTGCTTTATTTTTCAATCTTTAATTCTGCAATTCTAGCCACTTTCAAATCATGGTTCTCATACTTTAATAATTCGGCAATCTTTAATCCCACAAACTTTTCATGCCCTTTAAAGTACTTTCTGTGAGAAGACATATCTTTATTTGAATTTTGTTAGGTTCGGTTGCAAGGTGAAGATGCAATTCAAAAAGGATATACTAACACATGGCAATGTTTTAAGAAAATAATCAAAACTGAATCAGTGAGTATACCATCGTTTTATTTTCTATAGACCTTTCTCCGTAAATTACGTTAGAGTATGTTTGGCCAACCTGTTTCTATCCTACAATTATGGCCTGTTTTCAGTAGGCGCGAATGGGTCGCGCGAATGTTCGAGCATGCGCGAATGTTATTTATGGAGACATTTCATCCAGTGACGGCCAATTCTTATTTTCTGACCAACATTTGACTCTGGACGTGTCATCCGCACATTTATTTCATAAAGCTCGCTCTCTTGTTACGTTATACTTGTAGAGAACGGTTGTAAAATAATAAAATTTCTAAAATCAGGAAGCTAATGTTTTAATCTTTTTTTACCTTTTCTGGTAGAAAAGATATTCTCCATATTTTGGTAGGTGATTTTATAGACTCATTCGCACGAACTGTTAACCAACATTTGAGTCAGTCGAATCCTGCGACTTATAAACAAACCTATAGTCAAATTGAAAAAGACGCATAATCAACTTTGACGTAATTTACGGGTCTACTTTTCATGGGTCACACAAAGGAACACCTTCTGCGTAAATCATTTCCTTTCCTATAGCGCTTCATACTATAGGCAATTGGACTATACAAAGGAATATCCGCTCCTTTGTACGGACAGATTTTGATCAATGCAGTTGTTTTTGGTGTTCATGGAAACATCATCAAAATGTTTGATGGACGAAGTCCGTACGCCCAGTTTGCTGCAGGATGCGTGGCTGGGACTGCTCAATCGTTTGTGTGTTCACCAATGGAATTGATTAAAATTCGCTTACAAATGCAAACCAAAGTTTCAAAATCAGCGCATTCTGCATTTAATAAATATAAGTATAACAACACGATGGATTGTATACGAAAAATATACAGACACGAAAATGGCATGAAAGGTTTATTTCGAGGCCTACACGCAACATTATGGAGAGAAATACCATCCTTTGGAGTTTATTTCAGTTCTTATTATTACTTATGTGATAAAACAGGTGCTTTATATTCTGGAGATATCAAGCTAGCACGTTTATTATTTTGCGGTGGAGTAGCAGGGATATTGTCATGGGTCAGCACATACCCCTTCGATGTGATCAAAACCCGACAACAGGCAGACGGTCTAGGACAAAACTTTTATAACGGTATCGTCGATTGCGCAAAAAAGAGCTATAAACAGGACGGCTTCTTTGTATTTTTTCGTGGTTTTAACGTGACATTAATTCGTGCTTTCCCGAGTAGTGGTGCTACTCTAGCGACTGTAAGCGTATTTCTAGACTATTGTAAAACAAACAAATTGTACTAGCATGAAGATTTAACAGAAATTCAAAGTTTCAAATTCTTTCCATTTATTATTATATTGGTTTCGTCGATCGTCCTGGGATCCAGAAAACCTTACAAACATGACGTCATAGTGAAAATCGTGACATTTCACACTAAGTCATCTTGCAACACGCATCAACATTTTTTCCTTCTGGTTTAATGTTATTGTTGATATCGTCAATCAATTCGGGCAAAATTTGGACAATTTAATGGTGCTGATTTCGAATTTGAGAATTATTTTGAACATTTTGGACAAAAGGGGCAATTTTGGTCACAGGAGGGCAAAACTCGTGTGAGGAAAAAAATTGAAAAAAAATCAATCATCATTTTCGCTGATGTCACCATTAAAATGTGCCGAAGAAGATTGGGTTCACTACTATCCCATATATATTTCTCGGCACAGGAAACAAAATGTGTCGGGGTTGTGGACCACACAAGCAGCTTTTCGTACTGGAATTGGCATCATTTTATTTTTTTCGTTTATTTTTAAACTGTGGATTTTCCAACATTAAGTTGGAACGCGCAGAATTCAAGACGGGGGTCTTTCTGGTTGTTTTTTCTCTTGCAGCATATATGATATAAAGATTCTGCATTTATCGTCCAGATTAATTTCTTATGCAGCTTGTTCGATTTAGGCCTTCAATTTTCATTATCATGTAGGTCATTATTTTTACACTTTTATCTTTTTAATATATTCGCCGAATAAAAATATAAGTCACTTTTTCTTAGATGCTCACCTGGCTATCCTCATAAAGAATCAGTAAATAAAAATAAATTACATTAATATTCTTAACATAAGACGAAAGAAAGGGCAACACTATACATTGAGTATCGTTTTCTAAAAAATAGTTTGTTCGAGTCTCTGAAATCTTCCGTCTGCCGTCTGATTCGTTAACATGCTTTTCTACATTTGTATTTTGGAACCAAACATATACGATAATATTCTGCTAGCGATTTCGCGAGCTGGTGACACAGTTCGAAAATCTCAGTACACGTTCGTTGACAAATTTTCTTTTCGCGCGGAAATTCTTCCGAATTTGTGCAACTTGCTAGTATCGACAGCACCAAAACTGTTGCCAAGGAATGTGAGAGAAACATGTCACGTGGTTGCTGTGGACCCTAGAAAGATTTTTATTCGATCATATCTTTCGAATACCAACAAGAAATTGAAAACGAATGACAAACAAAATATATATATAAAAAAAATGAAAATCATTTACTTTGTGGGTTTGGCGATTTTCTGTAATGCGTACCGATAATGTCTTGGTTCACTTCATACTTCTCTTAGACAAAACTAATATTTATATATTTGGAAATCACATAAACCTGTTAACGCAAATTATTACCACCTTTCTTTTTCGCACAAGAATTTTTTTTTAATAATGTGAAAAGAAACTTTTTTCTGATTTCTTCAGTATCATCCAATCTCAAAAATCTTAGCCGAAATTCAATTCAACAAGATTGATTTAATTGTTGGCTGTCGAAATCCCAAACAAAATATTGATCAGATTGCAAAGTAGGTAACGGAAGGTGTTATCATGTTAATATATTAAAAACAACTTAGAACCCTTCTTCTCTCTTTCATCCGATTAAAGTAGTTTTATCTCGCCCTTTCTCTTTCTATAAGTTGTCTTTCTCTTTCTATAAGTTGTCTGTACGAGACAGAGACAATGTAAGAGAGAGGCCTGGTATAGAGGTTGATATTAGTACGATTTTTATTCGTCATTTGGCTATTGGTTACACGGTTTTTTTTATAAGAACGTCTAAATTTCATCTGAGGCTTCATACTTTTTCAACCACGAGCGTTCTTCAAAGAAAAGTGTAAAACACTTATTAAAAAATGTGCGCAACATGTTTGTGTATGTAAGTTTCTTGTATTCCCAAAGGAAGGAAGAAAAACAAAACATTTTGTCAACTACAAAAGAAATCTTACTGTTATCATTTGGAAAGAAATGTTTCTTAGTAATTCGAGCAACTTTTTATTAAATTCATGCTGAGCATGTTCTTAAGATGTTCTTAATTTTTGTCCAAATCTGTGTTCCTCTTGTACTTACGGTAAATGAATCTAAAAACAACGCTTCGAGTTGATCTTAAAAATTTTATGCTTTCGTAAATGTTTAACCGATTAGTTTATTTCCGGAATGTTTTACTGTTGGTCGTATCTTATAAAAATCATATGATGAACAATATGTGTGCCTTGGTCACACTGTTCATCATTGGGTATAGGTTTTTCACTCTGCTTTTAACCTTATGATGAGTTGATGAGTGAGTGCGCTCACAGTCTTTCAAGAAAGATTTCTTACGCGTGTGACAACGGACGAGCCGATTTTTCATCTGTTGCTTGGAAGATGGACGGAGCGGGATCATCAACCAGGACAGCTATTTCCTACTCGAATGCGAATTCCCAGCCAACCAACGAACCGTCACCTGTATCAAAACCATTTGCGCCTAGGAGGAAGAAGAGGAGACAACTTTTTTATATACTTCTTGACATGAAGTATATAGCCATCTCCTCGTGAATAAACACAAACCCCCAATAAACGATGGTCTTGAATAAATGCAGGGCAAAATTTTCAAATTAGGAAATAAACACAGGGGTCTTTATTCACTGAAATAAGGTAGTCTTCATCCTTCAATAATTGACCAAAAACCGTTATAAGTTCTTCTTCATTCCATGGACATCTTCTTTTATTTCAGAACAATTTGTTTTACAGTTTGCTAATACTCTTGCATATTTCTTTACACTTTTGCAAAAGTATAAGTGGCATCAAGAACTTTACTGTTATGAGTTGTCACTTCAGTTGTATACCCTATAGCATTACTTTGTTATCGTCGTGGTGTGGAAAACATCATTCACATGTACATTATGTACCGACTTGGCTTCTCTATCTTTTCTACTTTTAATTTAATGGCGATACAAATAAACCAAAATATATCTTTATGGAAGTAAACTCTACAGCCTCAACATTTTAGTCTTAAAATTCATGTTTTATAAATGAAAACATTTTAACGTTCTATCCATCCACAGTACTGTTCTATCCATCCACATGTTATGTGTGTGTATAACTAGTATATAACTATTCGCAATAATAAGTTTGCTATATGATAAATAGTTCGACAAGATAAAGAAACAACACTTTCAAAATCTTGCGCTGCTTTGTTAGCAAGCATTGGGTTCAATACAAGCTATCTGTTGCCAGTACCTTTTTGCAAAACTAGTAAACAGATGAAAAATCGCAACTTTTTCAATAGAAAGGGCTTTTTCAATAGAAAGGTTTACAAAATGGTGTATCCAACACGCTACTTCACTGAACACTAGCCTCTGTTCCAGCCTCTAAGCTTTAATGGGCAAGTTATATTGCAGAACTCCGGTTATAAAAGTGAACGGAGAAGGAGAAGGAAAACCGGCGTTTTGCCCATGGGGAAATATATAATAAAATTAATTTTTGTAATAATTTTAATTAATTGTGAGTCTTAATACAAAAGAGATTTCGTCAGCCTATTGTTGTAAAATGATCAAGCAACGTGCAGTCGATACAACAACAAAAATGATGAAACTTGATAACTAATGACAAAGCAGGTAATTATGCTTAACGATATTTGTTAATCCCGCGGAGATTTGAAAAGTAGTTTGTATTTTGTCACTTAATGGTCGTAAAAGAATTTCAGAAGTTGTGTCTCCTCCTCATTCATCCTCCTGGCTTAGCACAAGCTCCCGATTATCTAGCTATTATAAACTTCATTATGAGCCGATATGAAAAAGAGAGGTTCGGTTCTTTTCTACGCCATAGGCGTATTCAGGGTCAGTCAAAATAATTGGAGGAGTCTAACATTACTTGCACGTTTTCCTTTTCTACTTTAAATAACTAAACTCTCCTCCACAAATTTTGACTGAGCTCTTGCTACGCTTTTCTCAAAATGTTATAGGAAGTCAAATGCTCTGATCTGGTGATTTGTATATTTTTGATGGAAAACTACAAAAGTGCATTACGTCAAAATGTTGCCAAGCGCACGCTCTAAAATTGCTAACCAGAAAAAGACTCCTTAAAACTGGATTTAATTGAATTTTGTATTAACTAATTCATTTGTGGACCCGAAACAAGAATACCAAGAAAAATCACAAGCAACTCTAATGAAATCACAAGAATACTTTGGTGTGACCAACCCGAGCATGTATGCGATAAAAACGCGTATACTGTTTACAACGTTTTTGGAGCGACAATCAGTGTGTTTTTAAAGCGTTTTGATGATCTTTGGATACGTTTCTACTGATCACTTTACAATTGGTATCTTCAGCAAAGTTGTATCCTATGCGATAAATTTTTGACGATGCACGCGTATTAATTTTCGCGGATTTCGCGGAAATATCTAAAAAACGGAATTTAGTCCGGCTGAACAACAATGATATTTGTGATTTTTGTTATAATCTTTTTTTCTTCCCAAATTATCAAAGGAGGAAACATACAATTTAACTAAAATGTTACTATCAGACACTATCGTCATCCGCGAAATTAAAATCTCGTGAAAATTGATACACTTGCCATTATTCTTGGTCGATATTTTTATAGGCTATTTTTAACGAAATTTTATGGCAACCGTTTTTAAGCAAAGCCGCTTCTCATGTTTAATCCATCTATCACATCCAGGGTACAATGAAAGTAGTTGTTTGCATACACTGGAGTTATTTCTTGTCTTTTTATGAAGATGTTCAACCCAGGGACGTTTATCTTTTTTTATATGACGCGCATGTTGAATACATGTGATAACTTGGACATAGAAGTGTGTGTAAATCATCTCATTGCTAAAAAATCTGGAATTTCTCCTTTTTGAATTCTGATGGTCCCGTTGTTATTAATGGTCCGGTTGTTATTAAAGGCATGCCGACTACCCAGGGTCCATTTTAATTTCATGGGTCCCACGATTCCCGTGATTCTTCTAATTCTCTCCATGTTGTTTTGCTTTGAAAACGCAGAAGAATTGTTAGAACAATATATAAACCAGCTTATTTTCCATGGTCAGTAATTTAATGAAAGTGCGAATAATAAACTATTATAAGTTTAAAATAATTATAATAAAAAATGTCTGGTCAGTATAATTGAAAAGCATGTAACACGCGGTGACTTGCCCAGAGTCTTCGAACTCAAAATAAGTGATACCCATGGGTAGTTCGGTATGCCTATAATGACAAAAAGTTGGTATGTAGTGGATTTGAAGTTTTGGCAGGAAACCGTGCAGAACAAATTGCCCTTGATAATAGAAGACCTTAATTTGATCTTAATGATTTTAGTTCCCTGACAAATTAAATTCTTAAAAAATTAGAAACTTTCGTGCAGTTGTTGTAACAGAAGAAAACATGGCCATTTGTCTGCATACCATCTGTTGATGACATAAATTCGTATTAAAGGAAATTGCTTTTGGCCTGCAATGCCTTTTCTTCTCGTCGTCTTCATATCAAATAGAGACAAGTAGTCCTGGGTTCGAGGTTGAAAGATGTTTCGTTATTCCAACTCAGAGCGCAACGACACAACAGCCTTTATTATTATTATCATTTTTTTATTTATTTATTATTTTTCATTTTTTTGGGAAGGGAGGGGATTCAACTGTATACAACTAAATAATCCAAATACATAAAAAATATTTCGGTAAGTATAAACTATAATATCCTAAGCAAGTCAAACAAATCCCTAGCACCAATGTGTAATGTAGAAGAATGGTAGAGGGTGCTCTTTCAAGTTCTTTTCCATCTTTCTCAAACTTTATGTCGTCTGATATCATAAATAAGAATATATACATAAGCGATAACGAAATCAACAAAAAAAATCAAACGGATACAAACCAAAAAACCAAAAAAAACGCCTTCATTTTATCACATTTTTTTCGATTATACTGAACTATAAATATATATATATGTATATATTAAAATCAGGAGGATATGACTTCAACAAGCCTGGTCTGCATCCTCAGATTCATTTCGTATCTTACAAACTTTTGTAGATATAGCAAAACACCTCAACACTATAACAACGTAACTACAACAAATGGTAAAGAAAAAAAACACGTCAAGACTAAAAATGAAAATCTGCATATTCAAAGAGGTCCTTTCTTCTGTGAACACGTATCACAAATGCGAACAGGATAGTCCCAGCCACGACTTGGAACAGGTGCTCGTTGTTTAGAGCAATTGTCACAAAAACCTTGTCCACAACTTCTGCAATGATGTTTGGATTCGTTACTTTTGAATTCTTTCTTGCAAATAAAGCAGTCAAGAATCTTTGAGTCAGGAATCCAGTATTCTGGTCTTGCAGAATCAACAAGATATTCCAGTGGATACTCCAGAGTGCTGGTCAGGTATGACAAAGTCGAATGGAAAGTCTCTGTAACTTTTCTAGACGTTACCATATCAGGTGGATGTCTTACAGGGATATTTTGTGATGTTTTTACAGCAACTATTTCCCCAGTCTCCAAATCTGACTCATCATCCAGCGCTTCCAAAAGTTCACTAAATAAACAACAACATACAAAACGAAGTAAAGAAATAACTTTAGAATCAGAAATTAAAAAAAACTTGATTTTTTATGAAAGATTTCTTTTACCTCACATCTATGTTATTGCTTACAGCATTTGCTTGGTCGGCCAAACCAGACTTTACAAAGCATGTGTTGCAGACTCGAACAGGGTCATCACCCCAGCCTCGATCTGGTACAGGTACACGATGCTGTGTACAAGCATCACAATAACCATGACCACACGCTCTACAATGATGTTTTTTCTCAAGCTCGTCGAAATCCTTTCCGCAGCTTGTACACTCCTTAAATTGAAATTTCCAAAAGTTTTTCAAAGAAAAATTTTCAATTTTCAATTATTTCATATAAGTTTATCACAAGAGAACACAGAAATGCATTAACACTTACGATAATCAAGTAATTGGGAGTCCAATACGAAGGCGCTATCTTATCTGTCATCCAATTGGTTACTACTTTTGTTGGCTTTGCACTCACGTCTGTGATTTTGGAAGCCAACAAATTCATCCCATCAAGTAATCGCCTTGCAGCATTTTGATTGGTGTGTGGAAGTGGAGTCTAACCAATCAAAAGAAAATTTTAGATATAACCTTTTCAAAGTAAAGGAAATAAATTCTTTATAAGGCTCTTAAAAATCTTTCAAAATATTGAGAGCCTAATGCTTCTTAGTACTTATTTTGGAAACTTGACTAAAACCAAACTACAAACTAAAATATGATAAAATCTCAGATCAAGATGGATCAATGAAAAATCTCAATAACATTTACTGAAACGGATTCCAATATTCATGAAAAAACATTATTTTGGAGTCCTTTTGGAAACAAATCAGGCAGAAGGATTGTATAATATATGTGAGATAGAAAATCCTCATGAAATATGAGTGTAATGCCACTTTATGGTAAAACGCTTAAGATTAACTAACCCCTGGCCAAACATGCATGATTTCAACTCGAACTGAATTCTCAACAGGATCACGATTGCCATACCAATACTGTCGGCTTCTATATATAACTCCGCATTCAGGACATTCTAACACATACCTGAAAGTCAGATTTTTGATACATATTAATCACAGAGTTCAGTATTTTATGACAAACAAAAAAAACATGGAAAAGATGAAACACTTTCAGAGATTCATTCTAATGCCAAATTAATGAAATATATTTCCATGATTCTACAACATTAACTGAAAGATCCATAATAATTAAACATTTACCCTGACCAGGCATATTTTGCAAGACCAAGCAATGGTGCATCCTGGGCTTCAGATGTTTTCGGACATACTATAGACTCAATACCTTTCTCATGACAGACCTATCAAAATAGACGTTTTAAAATGAATCTTTACAGCAATAAAAAAAACCAGGTAAGATTTCTAAAGAGTTCGGTAAATTACCTTGCAAATATATACTCTATTTTCAAATTGAGCTTGATATTTGCATCTGAGAGAAGATGTGTGTGGCTTCCCTTCTTCTTCATGATTCATACTGCATTCACAACGAACACTTAAAAGAAAGTTAAGAAAGAAGGATTGAAAAGTAGTTTTTAGAATTATAATTATTGCTATTACATCGGTTAGTTCAATTATATAATATCAACTTACTTGCATGATTGACATTTGAACGTGCAAGTAAAATATTCATCAGGAAAACTATTTGGAATAACACCATCAATTTGATCACCAAACTTTTTGTTTAGGTGCTAAAAATTCATTATAAAGATGTGAAAAGCTAATCTAATGAAGATTAAAGAATTACTACAAGCCTAACACGATAAAATACTATGCTCACCAAAAGTGCATTAAAGATGACGGAAACAGGTCTTGCAGAACGAACTGCACTGTTATTCAAATGAAGTTGAATTTCTTTTAGAAGGGTTGAAAAATCTGTTTGTTGATTTTGTGTGCATGTCCCAACATAGCTAATTGAGCTAAAAGCAGAGGGATTTCGACCAATATTCGCAAAACTTTCACGTAAGATGTCTTCAGGAGCACTAAAATGTTCAGAGTGATGTAGGAATATCAATAGAGTATTGGATTTTTGAACACATATATCTTTCATTTAGTCAACTCACTTACTGTTCAATGACTGTTCTCCCATTTTCATGTCCCAGTGGTGTGGTATAGAGAGTTTCCTGAAAAATTATAATTGAAGGTCCAAGGTTGCAAAGAGGTGTGGTGTCCTTCATCTTTCTTCTTTGTTTTAGAGATTGAAGATCTTTTGTAAAATATTTGATATATGCTTCGGAGGCATCACCAAGAAAAGTGAACATATCACTGTGAAGTCTCTCTGCTCTTGTTCTATAAATGACAATGTCTGAAATTGCAAGAATTTTCAGCAAAAGTCTCATTCTCTGATTAGCATTCTCAGTTACTCCTAGTAGTCCTTCAGTATCTAATATGATTGCCTTGTGTTTTCGGTCATATGCTGCCCAAACCCCTACAGTGCATGATTTTTGAGAAGGTGATGTATCAAACACATCTGTGCCATTGAAAAATGTATGATTTAAAGTGTGAGATTTTCCATCACCAGTATTACCGAAAATAGAAACAACTTTTACACGAGGGTTTTCTGGACATCTAAGGAGTTCTCTGAAATCCTCATCGGAAGAAATCTATAAAAGAAACAATAAACAGTCTTTGGAAGGAGAGTGCATTGTAATACAATTTTGCAGTTTTTAATGTTTTTATCACATTAATGGCCTGTATAAACGTAAAATAAGGAAATGCATAAAAATATCACATTCTCACAGAGAATTGACTTAATATTTTGATTGATTAATATTTCACATAGAAACACTCCACAATTGTCGTGAAAAAGCTGTGAGCATTTGTAAGCAATACGGAACAGCCCGTAACAAAATTTATGTGTCCGTGAAAAATAACTTTTAACTTTTGTGAATAGTCGCCATCTTTAAAAGTTAAGTCTTTTGTTTATCTAATATGAGACTTAAAAAAATAGGGTTGAAAACATAATGACTACATGTTTATTATAAAACTTTACCCAAAATATTTTGTGTTTTCATATAACAATTCATTCCTTTGCGAACACGTAAAGTTTTTTTTGTTGGCTGTACTGCATGTCATATAGAAACTGGTGCTAATCATATAATTCATTATCTTTGTACCAATTTTTACATACATTTTTGAAATAAAGGGAGTAACATCATATCATTAGAAAATTTCCTTGGTCTGGAAGTCTATTGTGATCCTATCGTCACCATTTTTAACTTGAACTACCTAACTGCAGTTTGTGTTGCATAGTTTTTGATCACATGAAGGTAAATAATACTGTGTGTAGATTGGTTGGGATTTTGTCATATGTGATCAAAAATGCAAAACAAACTTTGCCTATGATAAGATCAAAGAAAAATTGACCATAAGTTGATATAATAGACTTCCAGACCAGGGAATTTTCTAATGGTTATGTCTGCATTCATAAAATCCTCCTAAAAGAATTGTGCCATGTTGTTCCCAGATGATCAGTAGGGTACATTCTTCTAAAACAGCAAAATTTTCCACACAAACAATTCCTTATTTGGAAAAATCAATATAAACTATTATTTCTTTATATATATAGTAAATGTTTCTTAATGAGGAAATTGCATAAATTAATTTTCTTATGTTTTCTGTATATGTTTCCTCCATAGAACAAGTTTTTAAACCAATTTTTTTACCTGGAAATCGGGAATTTATTTCGATTGTAATTTCTATTTTCACAAACCTTCAGTGAATGATTTTGAATGGTGGATAATTTGTTCAAAATTTTGAATGAATTAAAAGAGCGAATATCTATTTAATTTCACCTTCATAATATTTGTTTTAGAAATTGAAAATCCTGACAGCTATCACTTTCCTTATCTGGAAATTAATTCCCATTCGGTTTCAAATTTTATTTTCAGATAAGGAAATAGTTTCCATGTGTGGAAAATATTGTTGTTTTAGAAGAATGTGCCCTAGCTACTGGTGATCTATCAGTGAAATAATTAATAAGACACTTACATTTAAATTTTCACTACCATCAATAAGTAAGAGACTTATGGGTTTATTTTCTTGCATGTCTTCTTTTTTAGCAGGGCTATTATGCTTTTTATGATTAATTAAATTGTTTATGGGTCGTTCTTGTCTTCTTCTTATAGCATTCAAGTCATGCAGTTTGTGTGAGCGAGTTTCATCATCTTGATGAATTTTGTTATTACATTCTGAGCAAAGATATACATCTCCACAATCTGTACATACAATCGAAACTTTTCTTTTCTTACTTTTACACTGATCGCATCTTGCCGTCTCTATATCACCATAAATGTTGATGCTAGATTTCCTTAGTAAGGCTTGGTCGGCAGCCATATTTGTTTCCTCCTTTGATGAAAACGATCTTTTGCAGGCAACCTCTGCCATGCTCGCAATTTTGAACTTTTAGAATGATTGGTTTCGCTGCCTCCATATGTTTAGAAGAATATATGGAAATATGTGCTGCAAAATTGAGATATACTGCTCCATTTATATATGGCTTTCAACATCTCAATCATTAATATTTTTTTTACGAACGCTTCTTGTTTACATCTGAACTAAATTGCAAAGTCAGCACAAAAAGAAAGTTTAAAATAGATCATACGCGATCGGATTGGTTTAAATTCAATTTCATCACCCCAAATTAGATGGTTATTATTAACTTCCGAAATAAAATTTAAAATCATAAAGTTTTTCATCTAACTTTTAGTTTTAAAATACCTGAATGTACATAGTTTGCAGGGAGAATAATTATGAAAGCTATAGCTATTGCTATAAATTGTCTTATTGACCAGTAGTTCTCAACGATTTCATCGTAATAGTAAAAACCAGGTAAAACAAAAGAAAAAACGCGGGGGTAAAATCTCTCCGGTTGCCGTTCATATAAAGCAAATGGTGGCAAGAGTGGTGGTAAGCCCCACAAAGCATGGACGGCAGCCAGAATACGGCGCTATTTTCTTTTCGCACCCCCTACTATTTTTACTGCAATCCATTCCAAACGTTACAAGGAACTTATATATAGTGAAAAACATCACAATGATGAATTACTTCCAGGAGGCATGTACAGTCACTATGCAGGGTCGTCTCAGAGATCCAAATTAGGAACACATACTCCTAATTAGGTTTCATCAAAACAGGAAGTACCATTTGCACGCTCCATGCCATTTGGTCGCAAGTGGACTGCTCCCCTTACCGCTATGTGACACTTACTGTTAACTGCAACTTTGATCGTTCCTTTCGTTCTCATATGAAGATAACAAATCAAACAAAACTTAATGTTATCTGAAAGTATAGACATTCAGCTATCTTAATGGAAAGTACGAGAGTGAATCAACAAATACCTACTGATCTCTAGCAAAAACTTTAACATCAGGCCGCGATCATCGTGAAAAATAAAAATGGTGACTCCAAAAAATAAATGCTTGAAAATACTGTGTCATAAATAACAGAACAAATAGTTTCATAGATATTCATCTGCTGTTTTGAATACTACCAACATATGAGATTTTATCCACACAAACAGTTTTCCTGTATTTATCGTGTACACGAGTATAAATCACCAAAAGTATACAGTAAGGTAATTCTGTAACCACGTGCCTTTCTCCGCTATAGCAACAAAAATTGTTCTTGTTAGCATTGATTTCAGCTTGATTATTTATACAGTCAAATCTTTCTCATAGACGTTCAATTAGCCTCAAATCCCAAGGTGATAATCACTCACAGACTCGTCATCCAAGAAAACATGAAATTAGGTTCATAAAATTAGTCCCATGTGCATGCTCATAATTAGCGCTATTCCCATCACGTGTCTGTTTTTTTTTTTGATTAAAAGTTGACTTGTCGAGACTGCAATATTGTTATATAAAAAACTATGCTGATAAAAATGCCTTTGATTTTAAAACAAAGGCATGTATTTTTATAAGCTTGTGGTAGTCGTTTATCTGCAGAATCAAAGAGGAAAAACAGTTACATTGAGAGAAAAGGGATTAAACTTTTTGTATAAACATCATATTCTATAAAATTTCGTTATTTACATCACTTTTGATGAACGCAAAATTAGTTAGCGGAAAGAGGAACAAGTTAGCAGAATAAGGAACATCGCCTCGATGATGTTTGCAATAGCAGTATTTATTACCAATCTTATTCTGTTTGTTTATTTCTGTTGATTTGAAATCTAAAATGACCAATTGTTCTGCTAAATCCAATTAGTTGTGTTTTGTCGTTCGCAACGAAGAATTTTGCAGCATTAAAATTAAAGTTAGCGGTAAGGGGAGCAGGCACTCTATATTATTTTTGACAACATGCTATAGCCAATCTGGAATCCAAGCCTCTAGCGATATTGGAACAACAGTTTACAATTCACGTGAACAACAGTTTACAATTCACGTGACTCATTCGCGTGAATGTACATAATTTGCTAATTTTGTTAATTCAGCAAAAATCGTCACTTTATGTTGATCAGAAAACAAAAATTTTTTGAGGCTGGGCGAAGAAGTTTAGATTTTTTAACTACGCTGACAACCACAAAAAATTTCTGTTTTTAAACTGCACATGCACGCAATAGTGAATTCCTTTATTTGCACGATCCATTCACGAGAATTGTAAACCCGCCTTTATTAGTAGTGGCTCAAAATGTTTCGTGTTTCTATAACACAAATCCTAATAATGTATTTTATATACCAGAGGAAAATAAGGAAATAGTGCCAAAATCTAGGGATTGTGCAGAGAAGTGGAAGGAGCAGACAGTGCAGTGCAGTAGCTAGCTATTGTTTTGAAATTGAAGCAATATAACCATCAATATGCCTAATATAATAAATAATGTTTATGTTTTTACTGAAAAGCAACCCGATTAGGCAGTCAAAAGTAACAAATTCTATTCTTTTGACTGTCAAAGGATGGTCACTTCGAGACGCTTTTCAGTAAAAACGTAAACCTTTATTACTTTCCCGTCCTATTACGAACAGCCTTCCTAATTCTCAGAACGTAAGTAATAAACAGACCTGTCTGGTTAACAAAATATACATCCATACTCGACAAAATCATCACAAATACTAAAATGTTTATGAAGCAGAAAAGATGTTGAACACCAATTATCAGTGTGAAGAATCACTGGTGCAGTGATAATAGCCTACACCATTTTGATATCTCTGAAAATATATACGCACGTAAGTTTGGAACAGTGATCCACTTGGTTTAGTGACTCCCCCTGAGGGATCCCCATGGTGGTCACCAAAGGAAAATTTGTTGAAAAATCAGACTTCCAGATCGCCGGAAAATGCACTTCCACTGACTATTAAATGGAGGGAAGTGACATCGCAGTTTACCGTCAACATCGATAGCACTAACATATGCGGAAAATTTCCATTATTCATTATTTTCATTATTTTCCAATACTGTGTACTTGAAAATTACCAGAATCAGAATCCAAAGCAAAACACAACACCTTTCCTGTTCAACAATTGCAAACCTTGTCATTCCAAAGTACAATTTTAAATGCTGCATTTTGCCCAGCGGAACACAAAGCAAAAATTTTAATGGAAATGCCAGAATAATTAAAGAGAGTAATAATAATTAAATTTCTGCAATCTAATTGGCTCTGTAAAAATGTCTTGACTTTGTGAACCAATCAGATTGCAGAGAGCTTTTCCACTGCAACATTTTCCACTAGTGGAGACCTAGCTAAAAACTGTATGAGTTTTGTGCCATTCATACAAACATCTGGCCAATGTGTGGATTTAACACAAGAATGAAAATGTGGTCTTTTTCAATTTCTTTATAATATTTTTCTATATGAAATTTTTAAAATAATGATTTTTTTGAGCAGTACCTTGCAGTAGTGCGGGCAGTTGACAATAAACTGAGATGTCACTTCCCTCCACCTTAATTATAAAACCACTAGCTGCCACCTCAACACAGCTTTCATGCTACTTCACAGACTTTAAATTGTTTAAAGATGGTAGTATTGTACAGGGTGCCTGAATTCGGGACAAATCACAAATTACATACGTTACATCATAGCTAGATGAATTCCATTATGATGACAGCTAGCTATGATTTACTGTCTCTCTCTTGATATCATAATGGTGTTCCGAAATAATAGCTGATAATTAACCTGATCAAAACATGAAAGTCATCCGTAAATAAATAAATAAAATATATAGACAGAGATCATAAAAACATTCAAAGTATTGCTATATATAAATAAATCCTTACAAAAGTCTATTCCTTTATGGTTAAAAAATTTTCTATTTTCGTCTGAAGGCATTAGAATAATATTATAAAAAGAATAAATGATGTCTGCAAAGGAAAATTCTAAATGTAATCTATACTCTAGTCAAAGTTTGTCTGGACGTGAGAGGGCAAAATCAGAAAGAACTCTTTTATGTTTGCTGCAGGCATGTCAAGGCCATAGAACAATGATAGAATTGAGAAATGAGACCATTGTAATCGGTGAGATAATGAACTGTGATGGTTTTATGAACATAACTGTTAAAGATGCAGTCACAACAAAAATATCAGGAGAAAAACAAGAATTTTCAATTATGCACATCATTGGTAATAATATTCGATATGTGCATATACCAGATGAAATAAATATTCAAATGGCTCTTGGTGGAGAACTATCGAAAATAACAAAATCAAGACAAACTGGGTCACAGTTTGGAAGGATGTCTGGTAAAAGTTCAAGAGGACGAGTACAGAGAGCTCCAAAATAATTCATGAAAACAGATTGTTTTTTTGTCATCTCAATAATTATATATTTATTTGTTACAATTTTGTTGCTTATTAATTATTGTGATGATTGTTTTTAACAGTGTATAATGATCAATATTAATTCTCGTTTGATTCGGATGTATATATTTACACGAGCCTACATGTTAAGACAAATCTTAATATCTGTATGTAACTTCACCAATGTATTGCAGCATTATTTTGAATGTCTAACTATACCTAATTAAGACGTACATTCTTGCTTTCTCAAACTATGAAGAGAGATGGAGAGAGGTTTTCTCAGGTAATGAAATACTCAAGGGACAAAGATTTTTGTTCGAGGTAATGGATGTTCAACATAGTGTCGTTCGATCATTAAATTTTACGAGAGACTATTAAGAAACAAATAAATGAAAATAAGATTGGATAACAGTGAAAATAAGTGTCTTGTGTACTTTTGAGATCTATTTATTATTTAATTTCTTGAAAAAGTATATACTGTTAATGTTATTTTGTTTCTGTTATTTTTTGAGGAGATAGATTTAAACACTTGATTTTCATTGTAAAGTTAGAATATGTTGGATTAAATAAATGTTAGTTCACAAGTGAACAGACCAGCGTTACAGTTTCTAATATCATAACGATATACAGTACAATCTCTGTTATTTGAACATCTAAGGGGCCGAAAAAATGGTTCGATTTATGGAGAGTTCGAATTATGGAGGATCAACTACAGAGATTTGACTGTAATAGATTCTTCCTTCTGCTCCTACCTTGAGCGGGAAGCTTTCTATTGACACAGGTCTTCCTCAGTTACTTTAACAGTAGCACTGAAGTTTGAAACAGTATTGATATTACCAAGATATTTGGTTGTGACGTTTTTCGATTCGGATAGTTTTACCCATGCTAATTGCTGGTTTCTTGTTTGTCTTGAAATCGATGCAGCTGTTCCTTTTTTTCTTATAGATCCACAAACAAGAAACATATCAATGCAATATAAATTTTAATTATGACTTTAGCCTTATGTTTGAAAGACTTTTTCATACAGAACACATTGCTTGCGTAGTAATCAATTTTGAAAAATAGAAAAATGAGTCAACGTTTAAAGAAGAAAGATTCTCCAACAAGCTTGGCGTTTTGTTCGCAATCTGTGATATATTTAAAGAAAATACTTGAAAGTAAGCATTCCATTAATTTCCAACATTTCCACTCCTCGATAGTAAGTAAGGTTGTTATATTAAAGGTAGAAACTTTTGCAGAAGAAACTTTTGTGAGTTGAAACCTTCTGAAATTTTTCTCTACAATAAACTTTCGTGACGAAGGATTCTTTTCTCATTATTTTTTGGGGAGGCACAAATTATAATTATTTTGGTTCTAATATTTTGTCTTTTCCACGGGAAAAGCTATTAAACAAAGTACCAGATATTGGGAAAAACATTTTCAATCTCACTTAATCTTTAATATTGCGGAAATATACATTTGCGATTGTTGCAAAAAATCGTGAAATGTTTCTTTAAAAGTATTATTATCTGTATCGATGTGCTTTAACTTTTTTAGATATCGATGTTACTCATGACAGCAACTTGCTGCAAGTTGTTGAATGTCAAACAAATGGAAAAGATCAGTTGAACATTTTAAAACTGGTAAGTATATACTTTAACCAGCACAAAGTTTTTGTTTGTTTTGTTCTCTCTGAAATTACTTCAACTTTATTCTTGTGCTTTAATTGGTTTGTTTAATGTCTTTTTTTGCCCTATACTAATTCAAGTGCTGACATTCTTTGATCAAATTTGAAAAAATTCATTGATAAACTGATTAGTACACAGTACACAGTTGGTTTCGGTTAATACATCTTTAAATGTGCTAGGAAGGAACATTACCTCAAGGGACTAACGAAGTTATCCTGAGTAATAATAAAATAAGGTGTTTCAAATGAAACTTTCATTTATTTTGATTGCAGTTGAGTTCGGAAATCAAATCGTCTACAGGTGATGATGAAGAGCTTAAGAAGATTCCCATTTTGTGTGATATGTTTATTCACTGTGAAAGCAAACATCCAATGCGGAGATGCCTAGCAAGGTAAAAGAATTTTATAAACCGCTTTGCGGTGAAAGATGCAAGATGCTTTGATTCTTCTCTTTGGTAGTTTGCCGTACTTTCAATTCATATCTTCTATTTACTTGTGTATATTGGTATGTGACATATCTGGTACTCTTCTAGTTTGTTGCAACATCTTAGCAGTAACGAAAAGTATAAATGTGAAATAATGGCACAAACTTCAGCAAAACTTTTAGATTTCCTGCTATCACAGGTTTGATTTTTTCTGAAATCTATAACCAGTTGCCTTCTTTTACCTGTTTTCTTCATTTTGACTGCATTATTGAATATTGATTTAGGATGAGAAAGATATAAGAAAAAATGCAGAAACAATTAATTCTTTGATGGAAAACTTCAAATTAGGTGCATATTCTTTTTTCTATTCAGTCTTAAAAAGTTTATCTGTCGGTTGGAGACCATTCCAAATTCATTTTGTATACATATTAAGTTAGTTTGAGTCAGTGAGGGTTAAAGCAGCTTATGCCTTATTCTTTCAAACAAAGCTTGATGGTTTCACGTAAAACGCACACTTAGAAGGAAAGGGCATGGGGAGGACCTCATTAATACGATCGATTGCAACTTTTGGTGATTTTTTTTATAGGAGATGAAGTTGTAAGATGTAATTATTTGCAAGGTAACTAATTCCTACTTTCCAATTATTTGTGGCATTTACCAGGTTAGTCAAATATCTCAAGGAAGTGTTATTGTTTCTAAGACGTGCTTCCCATAATGATTTATTTAGTTCTTCTCTTCTTGAAAGCATCTCTTGAAAAATCTGTTGAATTGACAAGGTAAGTTTTCCTTAAACCTCTTCCTTAAACTAGATGGGTTGTGTTAAAAATCTTTATGCTAATGCCATCTTCAGTACCAGTAAAAATGTGTTATGTGGTTATGATGTTAGTGTTAAAATCTACATGTTTATGAGTTGTGTTTAATGTAATATCTTAGAATTGTAATTTATCAAATTTTAAAGACAATGTGTTGTTATAAATACCACCGGAGGTACCATATTACCGATGCAGACCTTTCAGTTACTTCTATGAAAGTCAATATTAAAAGCAACAAAAATAGTAGCTTCTATTTATGACCAACGATAATTCACATGCTCCTCTTATGAAGATCAAACAATACAACAATTCCTTTTTTTGTCTCTCACCTGTTGTTATTGTTCATGGTCATGTGCTGAGATCATCATGATGTCAGATTTTATAACAACACATTGTCTTTAAGTTTGTCCTAATGTTTTTTTGTTTTTTTTGTACACCAATAATACATTTTCTGTGGAGATTTGTTTTTAACAATCAAGCTGAAAATCTCCTGAAATAATAACTCCAGTAAGTTCTTATTTGACCATAATGTTTGGCGAACCCAAATAAAAGAACATTTTCGAACCTTGAATAAATCAATAAAAGATCATGGAAAGTTAATGAAAGCTGTTTATGAAAACTAACTTTCCTTTTTTTATGAAAACTAACTTTCCTTTTTTTTCCCCTTTCAATCATCTGTGTAGATCATCAACCAGTCCAGTTGAGCAAACCAAGTGGATTCAACATATTCTTGCGCTGTTGAAAACTGCAATTGCCGTGCAACAAAAATGTGACAGTGTGCCAACTCAGCTATTTATCGATTCACTTTCTAATGACGATGCTCTTTTATGTGTAAACAAAATCATGATGTATTCCATTGAAATCACAACTGATGTTTTTTTTACACTGGAATGTCAAACAGCTGCTGCAATGTTGTTCGTATCGTTTACAACGCTACTTCCTAGTGTCTCACTTAACCAAACTCTTCACATGATATGTTCTTATGTTATAAAGGAACATCCCTTTCAAGGGAGCGGTTGTAAAAATTTAACTTTTGAAAGTGTGGTGATGAACTGTGTTACAGATTTGCTGATGAAGGATTTATCTCCGACATGTTTGCTCGTTTACTTGAATGCAATCCTTGTGAAAGTTCCACTGCATTATCTTCGTCATACCACCAATGAATTCAGGAGGGGTTTCTTTGATGAATTATTGATTCGAAAACTCATCGAGATTTCAAACATTTCTCAAAGTAAAACTGCACTTGTATTGGCTTTTAAGACGATAGGAGTTTGGATTAACGAGTCTTTAAAAGAAGTCAAAAGGGGGGAGAATTCTGGAAATTTGTTTGAAAGTGTTTCGACGTTTGTATTTCCACATCTTGTCCTGTTTGTCGATCATCCAGTTGATACCATCCGACATATCGTTAAAACGTCGATAAAAGATTGTCTGACTATGCTGCGTCTGTCGGATGACTGTAAAATCGTCGATCGAATTACGAGAGAATATTTTTATGGCAATATTAAATCTAGAGGTAAAATCACCATGCTGATTAATTTAGCAGAATTTATACAACTCTGTGATGTTATGAACCATCGTCCTGACTTACCCGTGGATATTTTAAAGCTTCTATCCGACGTTGACTTAGCAACCCATGCTTGTGAATTATATAAAGTTTTATCCTGTAAACATTTGAAAGAGTTAAAATGTGATTCCAAGTCATGGAAAATATTTTGGGTAAAGCAAATCCACAAACCACTGTTTTCAGGTACAAAGGAAATGAAGACGTATATTGTAAACTATGTAATCCCTGGATTACTTCAAACCAACCCAAATGTAATTCTAGATCTTCTCTCGACTACAAACGCGGAGCAGCTAGAACATATCAGAACACTTATTGTCTTTTTGAAGGCTTTAAGATCAATGAAGAATTTTTCACATAGCGTCAAATTTGATCGGTTATGCGGAAGTACCCTAGAAAATCATAATATGTGGAAGAACTTGCTAGACATGAGGCAGATGAAAAAATGTTTGGTTCACATTGATGACCAGGTAGGGCGGAGTTGAATTTTACAGAACTGTTTTTTATAGAATCAATCTTTCAATAGGGTTCTTTTCCTTTTAATTTTGATAATTATTACGCAAGAAGAAGAAGATTTATCGTCTTCTTGTAAATGACGAGGTTATCCTTAATGCACCATTTTTTTTTATAAGCACCACGAGGCTCAAATCTTTCAAAAAAAACAACTAAGCAACTGCTGTGCAATAGCCAGATGGATTTACCCAACAAGGAGAGAAGAAAACTGAGAACTGAGAAGAAAAGGGGCTACGACATGAATCACGTGATCCGTGCGTTGCCCCTTTAACTCTTAAATAAAAAGAGGAGAAAGGAATATATTTTTTGCTTGCTGTTGAGAAACGTGTAATAAAAGTTCCATTAGTTTAATGAAAACTTGTGCTGTTCTACGTGAATAGACAAACGCGTAAATTTGGTCATCTCGCGTAGATAGTCAACAAGCAACAAGTAACCAACAACTCGGCCTTTAAAAGAAAGCAACATTGAGGAAGATCCAAGATTTTATGTTGTTTATAAAAAACGGGTATTGGAGAATCTAAGGGGAATTGAAAATCAGTCTGACCAAGGGATTTAAAGGGATTCCACAGTAGCTTCAAGAAGTTGTTTTATTTTGATTTAGGTACGATTTGATACACTGGCGTTAATTTGTGACTCAGTGAAATGTACTGATTCCGTCGATCAGAATGATGTTATTTTACTCCAGTACTTTCTGCAATATAACAGTGCGTGTGAGAACTCGTCTTTTCGCCAACAAACTGTCACTAGTTTAAAAAAAATTTGCAATCGAATATTTACTAACGCTTTTCAGTTCGAAAAAAATTCTGCTGATGAATCAAAAAAACATTTGGGTGTGTACGCAGGTTTTTTGTCATGGTTAACTGATCATTGTTTTGAAAAACTGTACGATGACGCGCCATATTGTCAGTTGTCAATGTACCTGGAATTAACTTTACTCATTGCGAAATTGTTCTCAGATAACCAAAACACGACGTTGGTACATAATTTAAAGTTAACGTTGACACAGAAGGAGAAGTTTACGAAAATATTAATCCACTGTTTTGAAGACACCTATGATCCGAACAGGTTGTTGGTTTATGAAATCTTTCGTCTTCGACCTGTTTTTTGTACTAATCTAGCTACAAAAGAATTAACAGGGATTTTTGATGATGTGCTGCAGAGGATTGCAAGTCCTCAACCAGACATCTCATCAATCAGTGCCTATCTTGTAAATTTTCTCCTTCTGCAAGTTAATTCAAATGATTTGAAGATAATTCTTACAACGCACCAATCTGAAGAGTGCCGGAGTGTCACGTGGGAGTGTTCGGAAGACAATTCTTGTGATGGATTCTCAACAGTCAAACTGTTGTTAGATTTCTTACTTGAAATCACCAAACGCCAGTTATCCATCATGAAAACCAGTCTAACAACCGCCTCGCAAACTGCGCCCATGTATGGCGTTTTATATTGTATCCGAATGCTGTTCCAACTACAAAATATCAATTGTCAGAAAGAGTTTGTCAACAATAATCGTCAACGTTTTTCTGTATATCTCGAAGAGCTCGTGTGTATTGGACTTGACATCATTGAACTTGTGTCACAATATGTTTCAAATGAGGCGCCAGAAGGTTACCTTTGCGATGCAAATTTAGCCGATGTTTTTGAACAAGTCAACATCTCCGATGTTTCTGCAAACTGTATTGAGATACAAGCACAGATAGCCAGAATGTTGTTAGTGTGTTGTTGGCGCTCAATGAAAGAAGTTTCGTTATTACTTGGTATCATTGTCGCGAATTTTGCAACCGTTGACCAGAAGGAAAGCTTTTTAAGAAAACCGTTGCTTCTCAAAATGTGGCACATGTTTTGTAACATTTTGTTACGTTCTAAACACGCTGGCGCGTACGAATTAGCTAGTTTGGGATTCATCAAGTTATGTGCGGTTCTATGGTCGTCAAATGATGTGGAGGTACAGGCCATTCCAGCAGATGCAGTAAACACATTGGTACAGGAGCTCGTGTCTCAGGAAGCATTCGATAATGCACAGGTTACCCGAAGGAGTGCCGGGTTACCGTTTTATTTACAGGCTTTATGTACAACAGAACCGGCAATCAAAGCTAAACAGAGTTTTAAACATCTGATGGTAACTCTGACGCACTTGTGTAAGCATAAAATACATAGCCACGATGTGAATAAGATTGTCATATCCTTGAATATACTTAGAGCATTTTTTAAGGACGCCAAGCTATGCGAAGATGTGTTTCCCTATGTCAGTGATGGAGTTGTAATCGGAATAACTGGATTTTCTTCTGCAGTTTGGCCTATTCGTAACTCCTGCACATTGTTGTTCAGTGCAATGATGCAGAGAATTTTTGGTGTGAAGAAGTTCCATATGACAGGCAGGGAATTTTTCTCGAGATTTCCATCCTTGTATTCTTTTCTTATGGAGCAAGCGAAAGAAATGGCGGCAGTGAATGGTGGCCGTCTTCATCCAAGTCTTTTTCCTGTTTTATTAATGTTATCACACTTGTATCCATCAACAATGGATGGGAATGATTCGTTGATGAAGTTAGCAGAATTTATACCATACATCAGAAGGTAAATTTTATCTTATTCCTATATTTACAGTCAAATCTCTGTGGTTCAAACCGTTGCTAAGGTGTTTACTCAATCAGATTTCATGCATTTCCGTATGCACCACATTCACGCAATTACTCAGACGTAAATTCTTGTATTTTAAAGGGCTACGTTACGGATCACGTGATCTTACGACTTATGGTAGGAAGTCGATTGGAGGTGAGGGACGCGATATTACGGTTGACGAGAAAAATATCCTGTATCTAAGTTATGCAAAAAACATACGACGATAGGGAAAAAATGTAAAGCATTTTTCGAGAATTTCGAGTTCCAAATTTCGCGCTATAAACTTTCTTTCCTTGAAAATTTTCGTTCTCCACATGTTCTCAGTATCATGGACGCAACAAAAGAACTCAATTAATTTGAAAAATCATCTTGATCGAACAAATTCCTTGGTCCCGTCGTCATAATGTTCGAAAACTCACTGTTTTACTTTTGTTGCTTGCCGGACGTTCGATGTTGCTTAAGAAGGAAGTGTTTTGATGCAAAAACAACTACAAAAATGAGTTTCACTTTCATTAAAGTTATTTGCCATCTAGATATCGTAAAATAAAGACAATCGCTTTATCAAATATCAAGCGTCATTGGTTTCACCACTAATTTTCGTAAAAAAAAATAAGATAACAAAACTAAGATCTGTAATTCGAAAACTCATGTAATTTGAACAGAATGTTTTTGTCCACTGCGAGTTTAAATAACATGAGTTGTACTGTATTATATGGGTATGTTTTAGTTGTGGTTCGTGTTCAGTTTACAAGAGCCGGACAATGGCAGCAAGAGCTATGGTACCATTAACAACACATCATCAAGCATATGACATTATGATGGAGATCCTTCTGAACCCCACCTTAGATGATCAAAACGAAATTCACGGATCTCTCTTACAAATACGATCATTGTTAAAAAGATATATACAGGTGTTTCAGGATGAAACCGATATGAAAATTCTTATTCAACAGATTCACAACGCTGCACAGACATTCCTGCACAGAAGTATTGCGTACACGAGCAAAGCGGTGTATATTGATATTCTGGTCGACCTATTTGAAAGTACATCCAGTGGTCAGTTATTTTATCTGTTTTCTTAAGGTCCTGTCAGGCGGTGAATTATTAAATAAATAATCCTCAAAACTTATTAGTTTACAGAATAGTTTATCATGTGAAGTTAATACAGAAAAAAAAATTAGTATTATGAAAAAAGCAGTTTCTATTTTGAGCATAATTTATCTAATATTTTACCATGTAACAGGACCTTTAAATTGAAATTGAAATCCATAGAATAATGAAAATAAAAAACATTTTTAGAAATAAATCAGCTAGCTGTTAACAATAGCTTGACAGAAGTACTTCGCACAACCGTTGAAGCGAGACAATCGGAAAATCTCGGTTACACGATATTCCTACGAAGCGCCATATCGTACATCGGCGTTGTGTTTCGTGAAAATCAGAATTATGTTTGCGATCAATTTTACGCGATAAATAACACGAAAAATTTACATCCAGTGTTCATGTTACTTGTCTTGACTAAATCACATTGCCTGGAAGTGCAGGTTAAAACACTGGAAATGTTAGTTTGTTACGTGAAGCTTGTTCGAAGTATTCCAACCGAAGCCTTGCAACAGTTATGGGAAATGGTTTTGTTGAGTGACGTCAGCGCCAAAAATTATCCACAGGTTTGTCACGTGTTCTATTCTCAGGATATTGTCTATATGCTCTCAGGATATGATGTACATGCTCCAAGGATAATGGAATGGAACGGCGATGAGTTAAATGAGAACATAAGGTTGTCGCATATACGTTTTTCTTATATAAGCGAAGAGCAAAAACGAACAAGATATGTATTTTCACAAGTAAGAAGTTAATGTCTAAATCAACTATTTTAGATGTTGGAAAGTGTGACTTCGATGTTATCTGTAATTGACTGTATACCTATCAATCAGTTGTTTCAAGTACGTAACATACATTAGTCTTTACTCCCACCCCCCCCACCCCCAACACCGCCCACCCCCAACGCCCCTCAAACTCTGTAAATACTTAATATGTTACTTGCATCATTTTTATTCTACTCATAGTTATGGCAGAGATGGCACGACAACAGTATTCTTTCAAATATGAGGTGATTTAGTTCATCCAATTTTTTTATTATTATGAAAAGAAAAGAAGTAATCAAAAGAAAACGTGCGTTTTATTTTTCACTCTGAAGTTTTTTCACCGCCTTCCAAGTTTCATTTTTTCTTTTAGTGACGACGTCAGGGTAGCTGCTTTGAAATACGTTGTTATGATCTTGAACCGATCTTTAGACATGGTAGCCATCATACTTCTATTTTTGCTTTAGTATCTTTTTAGTATCTCATAGCAACAGTTGTTTCCATAGTTACTTTTCTGTTATTTTAGAATTCGAACGAGGCAAGAATAGATCAGCTCTGGAAATTTATTCGAGAATCTTCCGAAGCTGACCAATGCGTGGAATCACGTGATCAAGTTGCTAGGATGTTATTCCTTTCTTCAAAACTATTTTCTCAGTTTCCCAAAGGTAGGTTTCTTTTCTCGTAAAAAGTTGGGGAAAAAAGGATTTTATGTCAATTATTACATCACATAAAGTCTGTCAACATATCCAGGTGGTTAAAGAACCGTAATTAGGCGATGTCTGTCGTTCTTTTCAGAAGCGATTTGGGAATATGTAAGATGTAGTGTCAATTTGTTGAAAGATGGCGATCCGAGTGTTCGTAATGAAACCGCAGTCAATCTACATCGCATGATAATGACACGGAAAGGTGTGTGAAAATTGTTTTCCTTTTCCAAGGATATTACACGAATATCTGGCAATTTCTGTGTTTATATAAATATTTTTACAGTGAGAATTTATTTCAATGAAAATATAGGTCGAAATTTATTTTATTTTGTCCTAAGGTAGCTAAAATGTTGAAGCTGAAGCTGGTGAAGCAGATTTTTTTTTATATTAACGATCGGAGAAACTTTCGTGAAATTCGTGAAAGTTTGTCTCACGAAAACCTTTTAATTTGCCGAGAAAGTTTATCAAGGCGACATTTTTAAAAAAGTTTGGTAGATTTTTAACTTTCTAATCCAAATATTCCTATCCTAGCTTCAAGATGAGCATAATAATTTGCAAAAATTGGAACATTCGAAAATTTCCGAGTAAATGTTTCATCCCTGTAGTCACCCGAGGAGGAGATCAGAGACATTGAAAATTGTTCTCCCTCTCCTAATGTCCTAACCCCTTTGCTAACTTATAAATCTATTTATAAATCTTTAATTATAAATTATAAATCTTTACAAGTTATCTAACTGATCGAACACAATATGTGTAACTGAACGAGAAAGTTTCTTCCAGAGAAATCATCAATTTTGGCGTACCACAGGGCTTCATATTGGGGCCAATCCTGTTTAACATATACGTTAGCGATATGAATGAAATTGCCACAAATTGCATCTGTATTCAGTACGCAGATGATTCCACCCTGTATATAAACACTGCAAGCCTTCTGAGGTTAGTAATAACATCGATGAGCTCCAATCGACCATCCAAGAATCTATTGGTGGTCAAAAGATAAGAATTTGATAATCAACCCAGAAAAAACTAAATTTATGATCTTCACCACAAAGCAATCAAAACAACGTACCATTAAATACATTTTCAAACCAGATGCTTCACACTTACTCGAAAGAAGTGATGTGACCAAAATTCTTGGAGTGAAGTTCCAACAACAACTAAATTGGGACCCCACATCTCAGAAGTTACAAAAAGCAGCTATTCTGCACTCAGTACCCTGCGAAAAATTAAACGACTTACCCCATGGCACATAAGAAAACAACTTGCCGAATCACTGGTAATATCAAAACTTGATTATTGCAATACCGTATATGATCCACTCACACGTTATCAGATGCCTAGGTTACAAAATTACAAAATGCAGCTGCTGCGTTCGTTCAAAATCGCTACTACACGACCAAAGATGTTCTTGAATTGAAGTGGCTCCCTATCAAAGAGCGGATTGAAATGAATCTGGTTAATCTTTGCTTCAAAGCTTTGTATTATCAACAATACCCAACATACCTCAAGTTGAAATTTGCTGAGCCAAAAAGAAATCTACGGTCATGCAACGACACTGGACCAAAAATCATAAAAAAGGACACATAAACGCGTTTAAGTCAAGAGCAGTATCTTTGTTTAATGAAATTCCAAGGACAGTTTTGACTGTGCTTTAGCTCGGTTACTTTAATTATTTCAAGCATATATGTTCCGTCTTCTTCTTCTTTTCTGTTTCTACAGTGTTTATCGTTATTGATTTGTTTGTATTTATTGATATAACACGAAGAACTATTATATATAAATGGATGAGGCGAATAAATGATTATTTATTTATTATTTATATTTATATTTATTTGTTTGTTTATTTATTTATTTATTTATTTATTTATTTATTTATTTATTTATTTATTTATTTATTTATTTATTTATTTATTTATTTATTTATTTAACTTCGTTCAGAACATTCTATTTTATTCATCATATCCGGTTTGTTCTGTTGTCCGTGTTTAGATTGCGAACACAGTTTCACTCCACTACCGTCATTTGTTTTGGAAAACTTTTTCAAGCAAATCGTGAAAGAAATGGTACAAAATCAATCCATACAAAGTGCGGAATTGTTATTGACTACCATCTTAGACGATAATGAAAACGAGGTTGTTTCGGTGAATGGCGTAAGACATGAGATGGAACGAGCGAATGCCAGTGATAGTGAAAACCTGTTGCAAAAGTTTGTTGTATACGAGAGAGGTAAAACCAATCCTTACTATGATCAGCAAGAAATTTATAATTTATGTAAACATGTGATGGAAGATTTGAAATGAAAAAGCAACACATAAATTGACATTTCTTCGTCTATCATCGGGCCGCCGTCCGTTTTGATCAGAGTTAGACTTTCTTAGCTTTCGGGTTGTTCCTTCTCTACTAGTTGCTATGCGAGAACCTAAGTATTTTTAAATGAGAGATTTGGGTGAATCACTAAGTGAATTACTAATTTGGAACTAAAATTTTCGTTATACTTTTTCACGAGACCTTTTTATTAAAGGCATACCGAACTACCCAGGGTCTATTTTAATTTCATGGGGGACCCACGAAATTAAAATTTAAGTGAAAGAATATACAAACAGAAAGTACTAACCTGTTTGCAACAAAAATTTAATATGTAAGTGTAAATTCTCTTCTAAAACAGCACAATAACGCTTATAATATACAATAATGGCTGTTGTGGCTAACCATGAGCATGAAGCACGCTGTGACTTGCCCCAAGTGTTCGAACTCAAAATGCGTGATACCCTGGGTAGTTCGGTATGCCTTTAAACAGTGTAAAATTCATTATATTAGTGCCGTTGGTAGTTTAGTCACCGTTTTTACTGTCATTGATATATCATTGATAAAATCTGGTCCTGAAAATTGCTAGAAATAAATCTTTGAAGAAAGTCTCGGCCGAGTGTTTCAAACGCCCGGCCGAGGATTTAAGATATCCGGCCGGGCATTTAAGATAACTCTTAAGAGCTTACCAGTTCGACTGCTTTCTAAACAGCCAATTTCGATGGTTTGGTCTGTTGAATACACGTTTTATGCTGTTAAGGCTCGTTTCCATAATTATTTCAAGAGAGATGTTCAAAAGGGCTGTAAACAATTTTGGTTAAGGACCTCATGCTGTTTGATCATGAGTATAAGGCCTTCAGAATGTCACCAGTCAGATTTAAAGAATTACATTCTTGGGTGGCCCCCTCAATTTTCTAATCCTCTTTTTTTTTTTCGTTACGTGATTGGACCAAGTGAACGATTGTGTATAACACTTTCGTATCTTGCTAGTGGTGATGCACAACTTTCCATTGCAAATAGCTTTTGAGTAAGCCCACCGACCGTCAGTAGAATAATTCAAGTTTCGAATGAGATCGGAGCACATGGCTATCTTGACGTACCAGATATAGTATAAATGAAAAAGGATTGCAAAGGAATTCAAAGTACGATGGAACTTTCCACACTGTTTAGGGGCCATTGAAGGAAAACATGTTGTAATGCAGGCCCCTCCTCGAAGCGGTTCCGAATATTTCAATTACAAAAAGACGCATAGTATAGTGTTTCTTGAAGTATGAAATGCGCAATATTAATTCACTATGCTTGACATCGGAGATGCTGGTCGCCAGGAGGTTTACAAAAAAAGTCAACTTGGTTATGAAATAGACACTTTCCCTTCTTTTTTTTTTTGAAAAAAAAATGAAAAGGACACAGACAAATGTAGAAGTTTATATGATACAACAAATTTATTCTAAATTTGAGAGAATACGTGCTGTGGCTTTATCAAAAAAGTAACTTTTTTTAGTAGTAGTGAAGCTTGAGTAACTGTCTGCATTCCGGCATATTAATGGTAATTCGTTGAAAATTTTTGATGCCTCATATTCGAATGTTGACCTTGGGGCGTTGGTATTACATTTGATGGTATCTAGGTCGTGGGTGTTACATCGTAGTTGTTGTGTTGGAGCATCACGTCTTCTCATTGACAGATATTTTGGCCAGTTTTCAGAGATGATGGATTTGTAAGCCAATTTGGCGAGAGCAAGTTCTGAGTGTTCCATCGTCGGTAGCCACTTTATCGCTAATACGTCTGAACAAGTCGAATACGAAAGTCTTACGAAACTTGCTGCAGCGTTTTGTACTCGTTGAATCTGCTTTTGGAGATATTTTGGGGCGTTGTAGAAGATAGTGTTATCGTAGTCAAGTTTGCTAAGGATGAGATATTCTGCTAGTTGTTATCGTATATGATATGGAGTAAATCGTTTGAGATGGCTGAGGGTCTTGAGAGTCATGTATGCCGACTGCGTCGCTTTGTTGATATGTGTATTCCAGGTGAGATCTTCGTTGTAAGTAATGCCCATTTTTTATAGGACTTTACTCTTTCTATTTGATTTTCACCAGGATTGATTTTATAACTGTCCGGGTTGCTGAGGTTGTGTGAACGTCTCATCTGTTTTGTAGCAAAAAGAATCGATTTAGTTTTGGCCGAATTGAAGATCAGGTTTGTATATGTAGACCAATTAACAAGATTGGTAAGGTCGGTATTTATTTGTTTTGCGCAGTCAGCAATGTTCTTTGGTTTGGTGTGGTGGTAGAGATTCGTGTCGTCAGCATACTGTAGACAAGTTCCGTTGGTGTTTTGACTCATATCGGATACATAGATATTAAAAAGAATTGGTCCAAGTATGCTTCCTTGCGGCACACCATTCGAGACGAGAAGTTTTTAGACGAGTTTTCATTAACTTGTACAAATTGGTAACGATTAGACAGGTAGTTTGAAATTGTTAGCATAGCACTTTTGGAAAACTGGAGAGAGTGAAAAAATATTTTATATTTAACTATCGTTTGTCTAAAGCGAGAAGACTGATTAGAAATTGTTTCGGGATTGCAGTTGTCAGATTTAGAATCTTCCGGAAGCCTATTATATTGAAAGTTGACACTATTATAGCAATAACAAAAGCTGTAGTGGCCTCACAAAATTACTTGATGATAAGTCAAAATAAATTTTGGGACATAAGGTAGTGTCCACCTGGCTTTGCTGACAGTGATTACCAGGAAGCTTCTGTTGAAAATAGTGACTGGAGAAATGAGACACAGTCATACAGTGGAATGCTAGAATCAAATAACTATACAAAAGCGGCAAAAGAAACTAGACATGATTGTATGCTATATTTGAACTCACCAGAAGGAGAAGTTAGTTGTCAGTGGGAGTATATACAAAGAACAATTGACCCTTTTGATAAAGAGTAAAATCTTTGTAAGTTGAACAAATATTTTGTACTACACTGATCTTTGAATATAGAAATATAGTATATATAGAAAAAAATTAAGGTATGCTTCTATATACTAAATACCACAATATGCCAAAACACATAAAAAGTTTTAGAGTCAAGCATACCAATAGGCTATGTTTGTTGTTTATGTTTTCAATGAGTGAAAATTGGAAATTCAAAAATGGAATTCCGTTCATCAACTAAATAGTGAAATGGAAAAAACAACATAACTTAACATGTATATACATAGGCCTTGTAATTACTTATTGTAATTACTGTATATAATAACTTTTTAAACTCAATAGTGTACAATACCTTTGTGATTTTCATTTTCACAAAAGCTTCATGTTCTTGTGCAACTCTATCAACTTTTACAGAAAAAATAATTTTCATTGTCAACTTCATTATTTCCTTCTGAAATCAGAGTATATGTTGCATGATTCGTGTCCTTTATTGCATTAAGTATTTCTCCATCAACATCATCACTCTTGTTTTGCTTTGTGTCACGTTTTCTTTTCAAAGGGGTTCTTTGCATTGGTGAAGGACTACATGCTCGTTTGACAGTTACTTGACTTGATAATAGAACCAGTGGAAACTCCTTCTGAACTTCTCATATCTGTAGATGACGCAGAGCTTGCAGTAACAGTTAAAGTTGTTGTGTGTCTATTTATTTGAAACTTTCTTTTGCAAAAATTGCAGTTGTGCAAAATACTTGCACTTAGGCAGGGTGCGAGCAGCAGCACCGAACTTTTGCATACTGGCTCTCTTGACTAAACATCGTTTCAAGTTGTCTCTCAGGCTCTACCATTGGCTTCTCGGGAAGGAAACTAAAAAGGAATTTTAGAACATAGAAAATAAGCAATGAATGCATTTGAGTTGACTTATCACATTCCACTTGTTATTGTTTGAAATTGTTCACTTATAGGGGCTGCAACATTTAAATTGTCAGTTTACGACCCAATGATCTCACCCACCCTTAACTTTTCTGAGAATATATCTCGCGTGCAATCCTAATATTTTATCTTGCTATTAAGGTAAATTAAATTATACTAGCATTCTAGGCTGCTAAAAGTAAAGATAAGCAATATATTTTGCAACTATAAGCGATATTACTATAAGATACATATATAAGATATTTTACCTGAGTTTCCTTTTTGTAACAGTATTCCTCAGGTTTTGGTCGTGATGAGACCTAGAACTGGTATTCCATAGGCAAAGGTAAGTTTCCATCTCTATGATGAAATTCTCAACATCATTTTGCTGTGATTGAGTTTCACTACTTTCATCTCCTACAACTAAATTATCAGTGTGCTGGCTTGTTGGAACTGGAACATTTAACGTTATTACTGCAGGGTCAACAGTTGATTGCTCTCAGTTTCTCTGCGGGATGAACCGTTGAACTTCATTATAAACACTGTACGTGTTGTCTTCGCTGCTCTCCATATTGGAATTATTTTCCCGACGTTCTTTCCGAGAAAATTACGTTTACAAAATTCTGAAAGAAGATTGGCTATCAGTCACGAAAGAGAAAAAACAACGCGGCGAGTAATCTTGGAGAGCATAAATTCTCCCAGTCAGCGGTATTTTTAACAAAGTACGCATGCGCCATTACGGTGCTCTTGAATTTTTTTGCTGCAGCAGGAAAATGCAGCAAAGATAAATGGAAACGAGCCTTTAGGTCTGTAAAGTATATATATTCAAAGACTCCCGGCCGGACAAGCAAGATACCCGGCCAGATATCAGGATGTCTTGCTTGTTCGGCGATTGGAGACATATACTTTCAAGTGCTGGCAGCAAAATGAATGTGTTTCTTTAATAAAAATAATGGAAATTGTTTTACCGCGAAGCACTCCACTGGATACTTTTGGATTGATACAATACTATTTTGAAGTGAAAACAAAGATGAAATATAAAAATATAAATACACTACCATCAATGTGCATCATGGTGTGCCAATAACTCGCACGAAAGTATTTCATTTGAGGCCCAGCGACCTTAATGAAATCCCCGAACATTAGAACAAAAATTGATGTCACATTATGGCATCAAGCCATAAATTTACAGACCATTTATGATTTTTTGAGAATCAACGTTTCTCAGTTGCAAAATCCCGGTCGGATGTCTTGATGCCCGGCAGGACGTTTCAAAGATCCGGCAGAATAACTCAACCGGCAATTTTCAGGACCATATTTTTTACAAACACCCGCCGGACATCTTGTTTTCAAACTCACGACAGGATTTCCAAATCTGACAGGGTAGACTAAGATTTATATGGAAACGATATTAAATGTATATTTGCGTCCGTCGACACTCATTCTTCTACAAACTGTTTCTAATATAAAGCTAACGACAAACTGGTGTGAGCTATTGTGAGTGTTTTGAGGCTAAGAGATGACCAAGATTTCTCACATATATTTTATTGCAGATATTATTTACAAGAATTATAGTTATTTAAAAACTCATTTATATTTTAAAGGATATAGATTCTAACAATAAGGCGCTTATTGTATCTTTGCTTGAGCTTCCTTGTCAAAAGATTTTGCGACCAATAAATTAACTGACCGCTGACCCAATATTATTTTCTTTTTTTCGTAATTCTTCTTCATTCTTACCAAGGTAACCATTTCATCGAGATGTTTTCGCTCCAGAGTTGCACATTTTTCCGCAATCCGTCCTTTCATTGTCTTTAATATGTCGAACATTTCTTTATATAATAACAAATGTGACTCTAAACAGCAAGCCTTTTACGTCAGACCTATGAACCTGTTTATATTTGAAAATATCACAGAAATTCGAAAACCAATAAAATAATGAAATAGAACAGAAGATGGAGAGATAAACATACCAGGAGAAGAGTCGGGTGCTATCTGTTTCCTCCTTTTCAAATATTTCCAAAATTCAAAACAAATTCCAAGAACCAGTCCGATGGCGGTAAGAATTTCAAGATACATCACCGACAGTCGGAAAGATGGCGCTTTTGATGAAAATACACCCTTTGTTGTTTTACCGTTCTCCGGCAAATCTAACTTCTAAAAAGTATACATCATATTTTAATGGATAAGCGAGTGTTTAGATCTATCTCTAAGCAGGTATTTCGTGGTTAAAAACCTCTCAAAATTGTGTGATATGTATCGTATGATCCAGTCATACTAACTAGCCTCAAACAAAATTCACAAGGTTTACACCAAAACTTCAGATGGTTAGTAATAGAATTTTCATAAACTACATTCGTTCTGTACAACTCTTCCTCGTTTTAAATCTAACGGGATATTGACTGTTTGCGCATCTGTACAGAGAAATACAAAACCCTGAGGTCCGAATGTACAGCTCGAACTTACCTTTTTTCTCATTTTTGTGTGACATTCAATTTATTATTAAAAATAGAAAAAATGCAATGCAATGATTTCCCTTAAATGATTCACTTATTACATCTAACAGTTTTTTTAACGCGACAATTGCTTGCTTTCTTTTCACTTTTCGTTTATTTGCTTACTTTTTAAGCTACCATTTTATAACCTATGACGCAAACCAGTCAGTACGGCTCTGTACCGATGCCCTGGAGCCAATCAGAAGCTCTCATTTAGCTGTACTGTCACTTTTCATAATGGTTTTCAGGTAATAAAGAATAATAATGACGTTCTGAAGCATGATAATAGAGATAATAAAAATTTAATTCCTCAGTTTTCTTATCATGCAAGGGCTGCGCCAAAGGAAACTCACGTAATTTATCCGTCACTGCATAATATTTAAAGGGCATTAAAATTTAGAACAGGAAGATCATAAAACTGGAATAAAAACAACAACAACAACAACAACAACAACAACAACAACAACAAACAAACAAAAATAAAACGGATATGAAATTGAAGTTAAAAAATATCAGCAATGCATACATCTTTGACAACGCAAACTAAAATAAAGTCGATCAATCAAAACGGGACATACCGGAACCTTTTTTCCCAATTCTGAAATAAATTCTGAGATGATAGCGGCTTTACCCTGAATTCCACTTTCAATCTCTTGTTTTAATGTTATCAGTGTGGGAGATGATAACACAAACCCATACCCAGAATTTGTATAGATCAATTTCTTCACAAGCAAAAGTTTCTCTTTTATAACATGTCTATGTGACGTCATTGTATATGTGTCGACTAAAACGGCGTCAACCTCGTTGGATTGTAAGGCATCGAGCATCGACATAACGTCAGCGTACCGACGACCTAATTTTGAAAAATAATAGGATCTTAAAGCCAGTAACTTTGTTCCCAGGGCCTTTTGCTTTTGTGAACTTTGTGCCTTACGATAATGAGATTATGAAGAGATTGGAAATAAGTACCTACCAATTTTTGCGTTTCTTAATACAGCGTAACGATACTCGAAAGAATTATTCAATACGGCAGTCTATGTTGAGAGAACGGGAAAGAATTAAAAAATGAGAAGGAGGAGAGATTATCAATCATCGAATATGCAATAGAACACACTCTACCCTGGTGTCATATAATTTCACATTCTTAGCAACTCCAACCGACGTTAAGGCAGTTGTGATAAACCCGATTATTATTCCGTTTAAAACGACTCCTATTAAAGCCCATGCAATTGATATCGACTTTCCCAAAAAAGACCGCGGCGTGATGTCACCGTAACTAACAAAAGAAATATGCATGATTATCAATCATTCGCATCAAAAAACCATCAACATATAAGCCAACAAATGAAAGAAATATAATGTACCCTGCGGTAGTCATGGTAACAAAGGCGAACCAAAATCCACTCAGTGATCCACGTAAGAAATTACCAATTCGAAATTCTTCAGGATTCTCAAACTGATCCTGAAAGATAATGAACAACAAGTTAAAAAATATCTGTTGTTGTCCACTTTATGGAAATTCCACTGTAATCACTGTGGATCTCAAAGTATGGCCTAGCATTCAACATAGCTCAAATCGATGACAAATAAACGATACTATACAAAGTGGATATGCGATAGTACGATGTTTATAGGGACCAATGAATCTTTGGATAATACAGTTGAATCTTAGTTATCCGAATTTCTCGGTTACCCGAACTCGGTCCCTTCAACTTCGCTTAAGTAACTCTCATAGTTTACCCTGACTTATTTGAAACCCAAGTTATTCGAATTAATTCACTCGGTCTAGTGAGAGTTCGGATAACTGTAATAAAATTGCCTTACACAAGCCCATACCAAACATCCAAAAACAGCGGCGATCAAGTAACTGACAAGAAGGAATGGCCACACACGGACCACACTTATAATGATCTTTTCCACTGTGCCAGCAATTTTTGCTTCATCACGAACAATCATTGAACAGCCAGGTGATGAAATCAACTTTAGAAACACGCCATTTGACGGTCCCATTTGACGGGAAACTTGACCGTAAACCGGAAAAATGACGTCCACTTCTTCAGAAATTGATTTTTTTAAACGATATTCATCATGCTTTTGAGGATTTTCACCAGTTTTAGATTGAAAGAAATGTAAAACAGATTTTTTATAAGATTGACAACTTCCGCATGCTTCAATTACCAGTTCTTCTACTAGTTCAGTAAATATACCAGTAAGGTAATCGTTTCCAACTAATTTGGTGTACGGAGGAGATACAATCCAGTTTGCATATAAGTGCTGCAAACATCTGCAAGTTTCTGAACCAAAAGACAGACCGAAATTAATAACAAATAACACTTGATATCAATTCAATAAGGGTACGCAAAAAACATACTTGCAAAAAATTGAGGAGCTGGGCCATCACCGGGTGCCGTAAACCCGGCAATAGAAACATTGTATGTGGCAAAACTTTCTAAATTCTTAGCCTGATAATAAAATGTGTGCGTATCAAATTCTAGGCTAGTCACTGATTTTCCTGTGCCAATCTCCACATCGGATTTATATGACATATAATACGTCAAGCGATATCCGAGAAGAATCCCATTCAAACCATCTTCAGGAATTGGTCCCCAAGCTACGGCCCACCAATTAATCGCTACCATATCATGCACAACCACATCAGGGACTGGTAAGGACGGAACTAAATAAAACAAAGAAGGAACTGAACAAAGAGTAGCCTTATTAGTAAACACTAGCTCCCTAACCAAGCATTTAATCATCACCTCCTTCCAATGTTTCCAGAATGACGTAATCACTTGGTCCTTCCCCTGCTGAATTGACACCTTTGATTTCGAACCAATACAGTGTATACGGCACCAGCCCGCCTAACGTCGTTGACGTTTGTCCGTATTGGATGTACTTATGCAGAGTTTTGTTATCGAAGTATCTCTTGTAACGTACGACATAATGTAACAACAATCCATTTCGAAACTCTGCTGGGATGTTTTCCCATTCCAGATATATTTTTTCCGGCGACGTGGAATGACCAATGAAATCCAGCGGAGAAGCCGTCGGAGCTAAATAGAAACGATTTTATACGTCAATGAGTTGTGAATGACGTAAAACTGAAGTTTGTATTTATTTATTTAATATATATATATATATATATATGTATGTATATATTTCCGATTCAAGATACCTATCTCAGGACTGGTAATGCGGAAAGGTCGGCTAGGTACACCATTTCCAATGCTGGCACCTTGCAACGCATATCCTCGATAAGTTGTTGCTGGAATTAAATCAGTCAAAAGAATCCAACTTTGATTATTGGAAACACCTTTGACTAGCCACTTAGAACTGGCGTTGGAAACATCAGCTTCTACTCGATAAAAAACGTAAGTCAAAATCGGTCGAGTTAAATCATGACACGTCGGGGTGTTAAATGTCACGTTTATCGCGCGATTGTTGAGTGTTACCATTACAATATCTGTTGGAGGAGGACAGATGACTAAGGAAAGGAGATACAGTTAGAATAATCATGCGCAAAATGAAAAATGGGAAGAGAGTGCAAACTAAGTAATTACTTGAAGTTGAATTGATGGCATAGGAGGAGATTGGCATCTGATAAACTTTCTGAGTAACCTCCAACTGATCAGCAATATTGACAATTTGTTCTCTGTTTATATAATTGTAAAGGACAGTCACATGAGCTACTACGCTACCATGTCTAAAACAATACGCAAAAAATGTGCATGTAATGCTATGAGGAAATTCACGGCGTTCCAACGTTTATCACTTTACTTTTCTCTACACGGAGTACATTAACCCAATAGGCAAAATCATCAAAAGTCTCTGTGGAGGTGTGTTTATTTATAGAAACAGAAGCCAATATCGCTTGCCATTCCTATTGAAAACACTCCTCCTTATAGACTTTTGAAGATTTTGCCCACTGGTTAGTCGTTTCAGAAATTAGAAATAAGCAGTATCCTTCCTAGAAAAAAGTTTACCTGAATGCGTCCACGTGGGCATTCATAATGATTGAAGTATTTTCGTGAAGTTTGAAAACCTAGAATTTTGAAACGAACAAAATTACACAAATTTTTATTTTGTTGACCAAAATTTTAGAAACTACTGTGAACTCCCGGTAACTGGAACTTTCATATATTATTATCAGTCCCTTGAACCTTGAAATTATATTTTGTCCAAATCAGCCACGGTAGAATATAGTGAAACATACGTTTTCAATGACCTTCCTCTGTAAATTCTGTGTCAAGGCATGATTTGAGTAGACGAGTTTATAATTCCATTTCTCATCTGTGAAGTGAAATGTATACGTCATGCTGATAGCTGCAAAAAATAATAGATAAATATATGTTTAAACAACCACAAAATTTGGAAAATAGTTTTTAGTGAAAGTCACCTTCACAAGCAAATAGGTAACACGAGCGCTTTTCCTCAAGGGACTCCGAACACGGTTGACCACGGTTTGCAGGAACTGGATTGTTACAGTATCTGCGCCGAGTTGTTATGGAAACTCCACATGGTTGCTCGCAATGTTCCCATTCACTCCAGTCACTTACACCACCATGAACTGAAAATAAAAAAGTGACAGAAGCTGACACAAGCATATGTGTACGGAAAAGAACTTTCATGACACCATGACACAAGCGTAAATGTGTACTGACAAGCGCTTTATACCTGGACATGGTTCCGGATTACAACCTGGTATGACAAACGAATCATGACCGGGGCAATACTTCCCATTAAATTGTGTGGTTGGCTTGTCACAGATGCGTGTTTTCGCCCGGTAGCCATATCCACATGTTACACTACAACCAGATAACGAGGACCAACTCCCCCACACTCCATCAACTAAAAGAATTCAGTAAAATATATTCCTTCTTTTCCTTACCTGCAACATGACACTCTTAAGGTCATTTTACAGAACCTGTGCACACAAAATGACTTTAAGTTACTTGGGCAGTTTGGGACATCGCATTCAACAGTATGGGTGGGCAAACCAGAACAAGTTTCGTAACAGATTCTTTTACGATATTTGCGCGAATTTCCGCACGTGGAGGAGCACACACTCCATTGCGCCCATTCTGAAAACCCAACATCGTCTAAAATTATAGAAAAAGAGAAGAAAACGAACATGTGATAAAAATAAAATAAAATGCGCGAACAGGATAGAAAGTAAATATATTACTCTTCTGTAGGCAGTTACAAATCCGTTGAAAGGAGGTGTCGATCTGAACACCCTCTAGTTTACAAGGACGTAGAAGTGGCGTGTGAAAATAACCAACGCAAATATTATCCTTAGGATGATATCCAGGATGGAAAGCTTTAGTCCAGTATTTCTGCATTTCATTTGGTGAACAGTTTACACCAAGTTTCTGATAAATATCTGTTGAGTTGGAGGTCTGGACGATAGGTGAGCAATGGGCACCAACTGTCTCACAATAGGCTGAGCAATCTATTTGACCAGGTGGTGCAAGCATGTACCCTTGAATCAAAATAAATACTCACACTTTGAATTATATCATACAAGAGTAAAAGAACAGAGGGAACTGGAAGATTTGGAGAAACTTTAAAAGACAGAATTATTGCATTGACACAGTAGAATTGATAATATAAAAAATATCGCAGATCGTTTAATGATAGCATAAATCTCTTTTTTGGAAATTAAACGATTTTTTCACACATTATAAATTCTTTTTTTTTAAATGTCTTTTTTTATACTTCCGAAATTAGAAAATCTAACAGCTTAGGAAGTCGTCACCCATTGGCTTACAATATGTCACACATTTACTATTATTTATTTCGCCGTTGTGTCAGCCAGAAATCTAGAAACTTTCTTATTATACAAGGTGATACAGAAAACGAAGGGAATCAGAAAGATAGTTGACAAGAAGGGAATCGAGCTGCTCCTCACCAGAACAAAAATCCTCATTACACGAACTTTGCTCTTCATGTGTGCCAGTACAATTACTTCCGCCATTCTCAGGACTGGGATTAGTACACGCCCGTGTTCGCACAGATATGCCGCCACCACATGTGGCGCTACAAAAGCTCCACATACTCCAAGCACTCCAATTTCCATTGACTAAATGGAAGAGAAATATTTTCAATAACAGATAACATTATACACAACCTGATGTTTGTATTTGACTAGCACTTACCATACGCTCCAGGGCTTCCAATAATACTCAAACATTTTGGGCCTAATCCTTTGGCAGTATAGCCAGCGATAGATATGTTGTATCGCGTGTCCCGTTTCAATCCCGATAACTCGTACGGGGTTGTCGTAGACACATTTTGAATTTTGGTAACACCCCATGAAGTGTTTGATAGTACTTCACTGTAAAAAATACTGTAGCCAATAACAATGCCATTTCTTTTGGTTGCAGGTATCTCCTTCCAAAATAACATAATGGTGGTCGACTTTCCACCTTTGTGAGACACATTTGTTGGAGAACCAACAGGAACTGGGAACAAGTAAAGAACAAACAAAATAATAAACAAACATGGTAGCCAGCAATCACCAAAATAATAAATAAACATGGTAGCCAAGAACCACCAAAATAAAACTAACAGACAAACAAACAATCAAACGACAAATAAAAACACAGACACATATTAACTAATTAGGAGCCTTTACAGGCATTTCCACTATCATTATGCTGATGAAAGCATATAAAACTACATTCAGAAAAAATGTCAATCAGCAAAAACGTTTTCGAGATAAAAATTAGCATTTAGTTAGCAGACTTAATAAATATGGAAACCGACTAGGTAGAATTTCTAGGTAGAATTTTTTTGAGTGTGCATACAACTTAAAACATAGAAATATACAACTATATAAGATAATGAAGATACCGTCCTGTTCTGTTTGGAGGCTTATTGATTGCTTTGGTCCAAATCCTTTGGTGTTAACTGCTTGAAGTGTGAGAGTATAGTTGTGATACTTAAACAAATTAAAGAAAGATATTTTTCTTTCAGAAGTATGTGCAATCTGTGATTTATTCGTTTCGTCAGTAAGCGTTAGTGTATAATTGAGCATAAACGCGTTTCTTTCCATCAATGCAACCTCGGACCATGTCACGTGTATAGAAGTGGAGTTTATTGCTCGGTCCAAGAACGTTGGACTTCCGGACGGTACTGAAAAATATGTAAATATGTATGAGGCAAAGTTTTAGATTCCAGTTCGATCACATGAGGCGGGCCAGCACTGTTAGGCAGGCCAAAAATCTGCTAATGATCTGTCCGGTAAAGCGGGGTAGGTTACTATACCCAAATGTTTTTCTTACTAGAAAAAACCCTTATGAAATGTTGTCACTTGAAATGTGTAATAGATTCCTTAAAGTTAAGCTAAAAAAATTCGATCATCAATGCGGTTTATGGTTTAAACTTTTATATTTGGAACTGGCTTAACGAGGTTTCGTTCTTTCCAATAAAAACAACAATCGGAAAGTTCTATGTTCGCATTATTTTCGCATCTTGTTCGCTAAAACACGACCTTACCGTCATCTGAAGTAGCAAATGAAATTTCTGTATATTCTCCACATCCTTCTCTGGTGCATGCAGCCAGTCTTAGTGTTGTGTTTGTATCGGGATACAGATGAACAATCTGGTAAGTAGTTGCATTATAGCTGACATTAGACTGTTGATAGTAGACTGTTAAATTTCGTAAGTATTGTGTTACATTGTACTTATAGTGAAACGGCCTTCCTTGCCAGTTTAAAGGAGGGAACTCTGTCCAAGAAATATTGACCGATCTTGATTGAAGTGCGGTAACAACAAGTGATTCTGGAGATGAGTTTGGAACTAAACAAAATTTAAAAATAATACCCATATAGTAATGAAAGACGTTTCCATATTCCTGTAGTTTCTCAGCATTACAAAGTGATTTCATTACCACCCTCCAATGTTTTGGCGGTAAACACTTGCGATGCATTACCAGAACCAACTCTAGTGAAATATTCCAATGAGAACGCATACTCTGTGTATATTGAGAGATTACGAATGACGAAGTAATGGGTAATCTTCTCCACGAAAAATTTCGTGTGATTGATATAGTATGAAATTTTTCGCACATTACTGTTCCCTTTTTTTGTTAATCTGAGAATTATTCCTCTCAATCGACCATTGACCATTAATTGTTCATGTTCTGTTGGAATCACCGAAAAATTACATGTACTCTTGGTCATTGTGATGGAAGAAATTTCTGGAATCGCAGATGGTTCTAAAAACAATAACAGAGGTAATTTGGTTCCAGTTTGATGTGCAACTTTGTTCGAATACAGTCTAGTGAATCGTAGAAGTCTCACGTACTGTCTTCATCAGTGAGCGCGCATGTTTCATTACTCCATGGACCAGTTCCATTAGAATTCGAACCAGCAATCACAACACAAACTTCTTCAAATCTTTCAAGCTCGTGAAATTCAACTGAAACGTTTTTCCCTGCAGACACAGTCACGTTTTCTAACAAGCTTTGCTTTCGTATCAATGTTACAATATACTGGCTGAGTATACCATTCACACAAGACAACGAGATATTGTTCCACGTCACTAACACTGATGTTGAAGATGTGTTATGCACACTAAGGAATTTCGGGAGCGCAAGAAGGGGGGCATTCTTTTGTTCTTGTGGTCAATGAATTTGACTTATTATGGTGACAGTTAATTTCATTACAAGGTAGTAGTTTTATGTCATACGTTCGGAAACATTCCAAGCCAACTATTGTCATAGGAACCGACGTGTTTTGATTGAAATAAAATGATAGGATAGTGTTATTACACGCATGTACATTTTGAAAATAAATATCGTCGTTGTTTTCATCATATTCGAACGACTTGTTAAATCGAAGAACTTCGTTCGAAATGTCATCTTCAATCTTTACGTGAAAATATTTATTTTTTCCTTGCCAAAGGATTGGTGACGTCACTTGGACGAGAAGACTGACGTCATTCGAGTTAATTGAAACCACACTGAAAGTAAGCTCTGTTGACGGTTCTGTAACAAAGGGATAAAATAAATGAACAGTACAAGGTCCATTTCCTACGAGCAATAAAACGATCACAAATAAAGTCACCTGTGGCTGGCATGAAACAGACACTGTCTGACGGAGGTCCTTCACCGTACTCTGAATAGCCTGCTATGCTTATCTTATAAAAGTGTTGTCCATTGAATAATTTCAAATCAACTGATATTTCTGTAACATTCGTTGTTAAGGTGACATTGTTTTTTTTCGAAGTCACTGTGTCGTTATCTGATGAGATTTCATTGATGACAATAATATAACTTGCTTTTGACAAATCATCCATGTTCCACAATTCAGTAGTAGCGGGAATCGGTAACCATGACAACTTGAAGGTATTCATTATAATGGTTGCATTGGAAATCAGTGGCGCAATCTCTGGCGCTAAAACGAAGATAATAAGCAAAAATGTTATAACACGTGACTTTTTCATTTTGTACACCAAAAGATAATTGAGACGATGACTTTTAGATTATGAGAGTTCCGTCGTAGAATTCGGCCATATAAACATCATAATAGAGAAGAAATATGTATATGTCTTTATTTTTGGAACGATAAATACATAACAGAAAAGTACAAACACTGAATACTCTACGAACTGAATGACATATAAAAAACGTGTAGCGTCTATGGTTTACCATCTTGAATTGAACGTGTTGAATTCATGTTCCTAACTCCGTGTGCAGTTCCATTTTGAGTAGCTGCCTGGATAATGATGGTGTAATTTTCATAGCTCATAAAAGTTTCCAAAAGAGCCTCATAGTGTTGCGTGCCTTCCTCGTATTCAATGTTCATTGAACTGAAACTGCATAAAAAATTCATAAGGAAAACATTTCAAAACAAAGCAAGCATGTCACAAAAAACATCGTGACAAAAAAAGTCAAAAAAAAAAACTTTCATAGGAATACAAACAAATATTCCAAAAAGCAAGTTTAATTTTTTCATATTTGTGAATTTTTAAAAAAATTCATTTCGTAACATTCACCTAACCAATGTCGTGATGTTTTTCATAATTTCATTTTTAGAGTCCATATTGACTCTTTGAAAACTTCCGTTATATTTGCATCGTTCGTCTCTGTTGCTAATTCTTCTTGTGCACCATTGATTGTAGAAATAATAACAGATTTATATTACAAGAAATTTTCACTTATCTTCACTTGTTTTTCTTCCAAGTAAAACTTCGGAAAAACAGGTCAGAGAAGATTTTCGGGTGATCTCAAATGGACTCTTGTCAGGGTGCCGGGAGCCGAGGGGGGAAATAATTTAATTTTGTGTAAATAAGGTTAAAAATAAACAAAAAAGTATCTATTCAAGAAACTTACTTTTGCAGATTCCATTGTTGATAATTTTCGTTCTCCTCCAAGGAAGTGAGATTCTTTGTTTCCTTCCAGTAAATCTGATAACCAAACGGAACTCCATGCCACGCTGAAAGCGGGATAGGTTCAAAAGTGCAGTTAATGAAAAACTTTTCGTCACTTGCAATAGCATCAAACGAGTGGAAGATTGGTGCTGAAGTTGGTACTAGATATCAAACAAATATTTCATATTTTATATTTTTGTTGGTTTTTTTAACAAAAAGTTAAGATCCTATACACTTTTCCCGAATTTCTGTTTAAACGCCGTGTTTTTGTCTAGGAAGTACATCCGGCCTCGTTTTAGATATCAAAATTACCTCTAATCATTCTACTGGAAGTTTGAGTAATAGAGATAATTACTAAGTAATAAAGTTAAAACATTATTGAAACAATAAATTTCATAAAAACGAGGTTGGATGTACTAACTAGGTCAAAACATGGTGTTTAAACAGAAACTCGGGAAAGGTCTATTAGATGCTAAATGTTGAAAGTAGAAACTTTTGACGTCTATTGAGTAATTTTTTGAGTAATTTAGGTAAGATACACGATAAACTATTCATAAACTAATCTATTCTAAGTAAGTTTTGAGCATAGTTTGTCTAATAGTTTACCGTCTGATAGGATCTTAAAGTCTGATAATTTAAAGACATCAAAATAATAATAAAAATAGATAAATAAATAATAATAATAAATAAACGTTCCAACGTTCCAAACCCAGTGGGCAAAATCTACAAAAGTCTCTGTGGAGGAAGATAGGCATATAGGAATGGCAAGCAATAAAAAAACAATAAAAAAACACTCCTCCACAGAGACATTTTGAAGATTTTGCCCACTGGGAAATCAAAATCAAAAAGAAATAAAGTGTTGAAATACCTCCTTCTGCAGTTTGTATTTTATACCAAGTATCACATGTCATATTTGGTGTCCCATGAAATAATTGCGGAAAGATACAAATGCTATAATTACTATGAACATGTAAGTTGCTAATCAAAATGTAATCTGTGTTTTCAGATTCTTGTATTGAGTGAATGGATCCGTTAGAAAATTTTACAAGGACCTGTAACGAGTTAACAGGTTGTTTTTTGATGAAAGTTTTTAAAATCCACTTGAGTACAACCGAAGTCTCATCTCTTGTTTTAACTTCATATGTCGCCATATTGGAAAGGTTAACTAAAGATGAAAGTAACTAACATCATACGAGAGTTAGGAGAAAATGTACAACATCAAGGCCGAAAAAGCAATCATGATACAGTGAATTCTCCCTAGCAGTTTTCGACTCTGATATGGTGTGACGATGAACGAGTAATAAAGGATTATTTTTACTTTCACTTTCTTTGCATAAGTTTGCTTTCAGAAAAGTCATTTATAAAATTTCTGCTTTGTTGAAAATTTTGTGAACGCCCCCCTCTGTTAGACGTCTTTCTCTAATTAACGCCCCCTCCTACAGTACTGATATTTGCACAGTTTTGACCTACTTGCATCGCAATATGCTCCTGGGTTAGGTTTGGTGCCATCACATAAATCATCTAAAAAATAAAGAAGGGAAAACATGAAATCCTGGCTCAATCTGAAACATACAATTTCATACAGTACATCCCGAAAGAAACTTTACGTGCCCGCATAAGGTAATTAGCTTTCGCGAAGAGTCGCCATCTTTGTAAGTTAACAGTCTTTTGTTTATCTAACGCGAGATTCCATCAAAACGCGTTGAAAACAAAATGACTTCATGTAACAGATATAACTATACACGAAAATCTTCTGTATATTTTCATGTAAAAATTCATTCCGTCGCGAACACGTTAAGTTTCTTTCGGGATGTAATTTAGGGTATGTCGTTAAGTAACTAAAGCTTTATTGATTTATCATACCGTACAATCGGACAATACGGATTAAATCTTCTTTGTTAACCAAACCAAGTACTTTGTTCAGTATATCATCATCAAAATATGTTATATAAAATTCAAACAGGCCAGTTGGTAGTGGACGACCACTAGATAGAGGAGAGAATACAATGTCTAAAAATCTCATTTACGTTGATGGGTAGGAGCAGTTATTATCCATAGAATCGAAACAATTGTTAGATGAATTTGGGAATAAATTAGTTCGCTCCAAACAACTTATCTATGAAACAGGTGCCTCAACTAAGACCAAGTATACAATCCATCACAAAAATTATTGAGAAACCCTATTTTAAGGCAAAATCAGGTTAATCCGCATGCAGAAACCCCTCTTCTCCCTGAATTCAATGTTGGAGAGTGGTTCCACACTTGTGGATGGTGCAAGAACCCAACCAAGTTTCATACAACACACCAACATTGATTTTAGGGGGAAGTCTCATAATTTTTGTGACGGAAAATAGGTGTTTGAACTGTCAAAGTAGTATTTTATAACTTTAGTAATAAATAACACCACTGGTTGCAGGTATTTACAGCTTGCTAATGAGGTCACTCTTATGGGCCCGTTACACATAGCAAAATTTACAATAGCAAATAACATTGAAGAACTTTCACTTTGTGTATATGTTTTGTTCATGTGATTATTTGAAGCTCGCGATATAAAAGCATTTTCAGATGCAACAGATTTATGTGAAAAGTGAAAAGTATATAACTAGTAACCAAAGATTTCATTACATGTCAGTATAATTAATGATTTCATTACCTGTCAGTATATTCAAAGAGATCTTTTACATCAACGAATTCGGCTGTTCCATTCATTGACGTAATTACCTAAAAGAAAAAAAAGTAAGACAATAGAATAATAAAAACAACAACAACAACAAAGACAACAACAACAACAAAGACAAGAACAACAACAACAACAAGAAAATATGGAAAGACTACCTCATTAATAATACGTTCAGAGGATGTTACTGCAATATTATTATTATTAGGATTTTCAAACGAGCCAAAAAGCACCTCCATATTGAAACGATAAGCAGGAATAACACTCTTAACAATGTCTATCGATTCACCATTACCTAAATCAAAAAGATCACTTATAAACAAAAATAAATTTCGTACAATCTAAAAAGGTTCATTTGTATCTCCTTCTTATGGCATAGATATGCATAGAAATAAAAACCTTTTAACACTAAGCCCGTATTATGCTAAATGGCATTCGAAAGTCGAAACCATCAAGAGATTCCTGGAGGCTGTACGAACAACAAAAGTTATACACACCTGTTAAAGATGTCTCAAACAAATCCTTTACATCAACATCGTTTAAAGGGATTAAGCTTATCATCAGCTCATCTATGCATATATAACTTTCTGATTCCCCAATTTCCAAGCCCAACGAAAAAGACGTTATTAGGTCAGAAGTACAAATTTTCACGGGAATTCTTTCCACACCATCTACATAGATTTTGATAACACCATCAACCACAGACAGACTTAAATGATACCATAAGCCCGCTTTAGCTGCAGTTTTATAAGTGCATCCCTGATAAGTGGAAACAATAGACATTGTACCATCAGTGAGGTTTGTGACACAAGATAAGCTGAATGCTGGCGTGAGAAGTATTTTCTTCCTATTATATTCGCAGTGAACGTTTAACCACAGGGCGATGAAACACTTATTGATTGTACATTCAGCAATGGATTCTAATAAAACCAACGAGCTTGCATTTCTTACGCAAAGAGCGTTATTAACTATTGCATCTGCTGTCAACTCCATGACTGATTCGTCAAATGAAATAAATTGATTTGAATTTCGAAGATTGAATAAACTGCCCCTTTCAACAAGATCCATTGAAAAATGAGTTGTGACGGCAAACTTTTCAAATGCTGAAAACAAAAACAAGTCAATATGGTAGACAAGTTGGTCAATATTCCTTTTATTTATGAAAAAACAAACAAATAGAAAGAAGAATAAAAACAAACAAACAAACAAACAAGTTGCAACACTGTTTCAAGATGTAATGGTAATGGAGTTCAATTTCAGAGTTTATTTACAATGTGTACAGTTCTCGGACATGAGCTGGGCAAGCGAGTTCCAAATATTCCATTTTCCAGTAAATTGATCACAAGTCGCACATGATCTTGATCCTGCACAAGCGTCAATGGCTACAACAAACACAGAAAGAATACCCATTATGCAAAGGAAAGATTTAAAAGTAACGAAATAAAATTAGTTATAGGAGATTTCCTGATCTGCAAACAAACTATGTTATGTTAGTTATTTGAGTGAGATACATACAATGTCTGTTTGGACACCATCTAGACTGTTCCAATTCAACCACCTCTAATGGTTCATCGTACCACTGAAAACATAGCAGGTTTGAACCAAGACTGACATTTACCAGATCAAAATTCATGGAAGGCAAAATCACTTCATTGATAGATTTAATTTCCTGAAATAAATTGTTTTTAAATCTCTAAATTTAAAGGGGCTGAGCCGCTCATGGTTGTTTGAAATCTATTCAACAAATAAAATAATGAGCGTGTCAGCTCCTTTAAAATCTTTTTCTACAGAAATGCTCACTTCCTTGATATCAAGACTTAATATCAAAACCAATCTCTAACCTTAAAATCAATAGTGATTCGAAATGTTCCAGTCTTGTTATTAAATTCAACGATGTAAAATTTCCATTCATTGTAATCTACATTCTCCATCAAGATTTCTGACGAGAAGAAATCTGATGCAATACTAAACATACAAGCATCACATGACAGAAATAAGAAGAGAAACATAATATATATTCTTATTAACAACATGAAATAGTGATTCAGTGGTTAAGGAAGTGGCATTGAAAGACCAAGGATGCTTGTGATACTGAAACTAGTCGTTCCTCTGAGAAATGGTTTTGAGAATGTTTAAAGGTCATATGGTTGGATGGGGGGATATGTGAAATAACATGTTGTAAAATTGATTAGGCGAGCCAACCATACGTCTTGGATGGTACAAAGTTCTGTAAATACAAACACGTTAACAAACGAAAGAAACAAAAAATGATAATTACCTGATTTTACCATTGCCTGATTCCATTTCAAAGAAAGTTGTATCATCTTTGAAACGAACAGAACAAAAGACTTCCATTTCAACATGCTTTATCCAAAAAGCAATTATAACCGATGAAAGTGGAATGGCTTGCCATATTTTGTATTGCGGTGCTGTGAGAAAGGGTTGGTAAGGATACATGTAGTTGGAATGATTTATTCTTCGATCCTTTACTCCGTCGGTTACTGTTATAGATAGTGGGCTGATTACTTCATTCGAAAATTCGCATGGAATCACCAAAATGGGAATTGGAAAGTGGAGTGCTTCTAATGTTTCTTTCATAACATTGTAATCATCTGAAAATAGAACATCTGAAAGAAGTCAGAACTAAATTAATTTGTTTACTCTTGATTCTCTAAACTACTACGTTGAAGAAATTATTGAAAACTACGACACAAACCGTTCATAAGAACAGAGTAGCGAAACAAAATAATTCTGAAAGAATGAATACATCATATAAAGATTTTTGTTTTATTAATAAACATATGGGATATACAAACTTGTAGAGGAGTTGGTTTTCATCGGTGGATGGAGGTTACATCGTCTTTTCGATATTTCAATATCTTTAAATCCAATATAACCAACATTATTACCATTTCGTAAAGGACTTAATTTCACCTAAATAGAGCAAAGTCATAATTCAAAAGATCAACTGGAGTGCAAAATAATTAGAAGCTCTGTTACCTCAGAAACACCTGGCACACTAACAAGCTGCCATGTTGATTTCATGTCATTTAAATAAAAGCGAAGAATTTCTTTTGTTATTGCTTTGTTGTTACGTTCACTTCCGTACACAGACAAATGTGCAAAACCATCTCCTTTTGTTTTGTAAGAAAAAGATATGCAAGATGTGCTTTTTTCCCCATATATGTACAAGCTATCCTGTTCTGAATAATATGCAGGAATCCAAACGAAAGAATCTAAACATCAATAAAAAGAATAGGAACGCTTGATGGAAAAAAACAAACAAAAAATGTTGATTCTGAAATAGTAGCCAGAAACGTGTATCTTTATTAGTTGGACAAGTTTGATAAACACCAAATATTCCTTAATGATGTTTTTATAAGTAACTCTCCTCCTCCTCCTACTACTACTACTACTACTACTACTACTACTACTACTACTATTATTCCTTAATGATGTTTTTATAAGTAACTCTCCTCCTCCTCCTCCTCCTACTACTACTACTACTACTACTACTACTACTACTACTACTACTACTACTACTATTATTCCTTAATGATGTTTTTATAAGTAACTCTCCTCCTCCTCCTACTACTACTACTACTACTACTACTACTACTACTACTACTACTATTATTATTATTATTGTCCTATCAGTTTCAAAGCAATAATTTCTACTTTGCCTTACTCCTCCAAAGCAACCAATAAGTTGAGTACTGGCTATAATCCTTATATATAATATAAGGCACTTGTGTCATACTTTAGCTTTGCTGTTTGTTGTATCTATCATGACAGATCCTATTTTTATGGAACATAAAAAGTGAAAGTTAATAACTGACCTTGAGCTGGTGGTTCATACAGGATTTCTAAGGTAGCAAATTTAATGGGTAAAATATGAATCACATGATAAAGGATAAATCCAATATTCATTATTTCATTGTCCTTTCCAGTTATTGATGGCCTGAATATACTTATCAGGTCAGGAGATCTGAATCGCTCCCGATGTGATAGACCACACCACTTTATTGGCTGGCCTCGGTATTTGTTCATGTCAATGAAAAAACAATTTGATAGTTTGAAAAGTCTCAAATTTTCAAAACCCATGTGCAAGAAAATTTGTTTGATATTCACAGTCCGAAAATTAAGTTTGATTTCAAATTCCACAACCACGCTTGGGAAGGGGAAAGCAATATATTTGGGTTCTTTCATTACATCAACGATGCCTTGATTTTGAACAACTTCTGTGCGGTATGAGATACTTTTGTATTTCATGGACAGCAGGTAATCTATAACAAAAACATTATGACATTATTTTGTCTTCATCTTAAAGATATCTGCCAGACTTAAAAACTCCTCATAACAATCAAAGTACCTTTTGTTTCACAGGGACAAAGTAATTGAACACAATTACATAGAGATCCTGCACTCAATCTCTGCCACGATGATTCAGGAAAATGAGGCTGCCCTGTAAAAAAAATATCATCATCATTCATATGCTTGGAATATAGTAGTATAGGTGCAAGCTGTGCCAACATTTTGTCACAAATTGACCAACATGTTGGTGCTGTTTGAGTCACTCACATTGTAGCCAAAATAAATCGATTGTTGTCTGGCAACATGTTGGCACTGTTTGGACGGAATGTTGACCTTCAAAAAATGATGCACAAAATGAATTTAAATGTTTGAATGTTGGCATCTGTTCAAAGTGCACCAACATTGGAAATAACCTAAACATTTTTCATGTTGACTAATGATGCTGGTGAAAATCTTTCCAATGTTGGTACAGTTTGCACCTACCTTATTATTGTAAAGCGGTACCTACCTGTTATAGAAAAAATCTTCTGAATTTGATCAGAAGTTTGATGTTTCCTCCAAAATTTAATATTCGACAGCAAAACATTTGAATAAGAGAAAGAAGAATGATAATTTCCAAATATTGATAAATACTCTTGTCTGGGATAGGCATCATGTGATTGTAGAGATGTCTTTCCCATGTCTCTATGTACCAGTATACCATCAACATATAGTTCCAAATACTCCCCTTTTGACCATGTCAACACGAAAGAACTGCTTGACTTAACAAAAGATGTTTTGACAGAAAAATGTTTATGTTTTGTTTGTACAACTGCAAAAAGATCGCTGTTTACATCATAAAACAGACATAAACCCAGTCCGAGTCTGTTTTTTTTGTTTGCATGTAATCCAAATGATAGAATAGGGAAAACATCGTCATTATCATCTGTTAAGACAAATAAAAACAATCAAATTAATAAAATTCTTATATAGGGTAAAGATATAACATGCTTTATTGCCAAATTCCATTTTCTGAAAATTGATGTCAGTTAAGATGCTAAGGTATAACTTACCATCTGTATCTGCTCCATACAGCTCAAATGCCAGTGGACTGCATAAATTACCATCTGGGCTTTGCAATGTGATGTAGAACTCAACAAAAACCAATGGCTGGATTAACTGTAGATATTTCACATCACCTTCATTTTCAAGTTCTAATTTATTAGCCTAAAACCAAATAACAAAGAAGGGAGATGGATTACACAACAACAACAACAATAACAACAACAACAACAACAACAAGTGGATAAATGGAAGAATTTGTTTTTTGCACATTGGGTTCAAAATAATGACGGAGCAACTAAGAAATGTAATGCAAAACTTGACTCTCCAGAGTTAAAACAATGTTAAAAACGTTAAGGCAGATGTACAATCTTTTTAGTGATAAATGAAGAATTCTCAAACTGCAAAAAAGATCTTACATCTGGATACTCTTGCCATGTCTTTGAAGTATCTTTGAAGTGTAGGTGCACCAATTTTGATTCCTTTTTGGCTTTTCTACAGCTTTTTAATTTGAAGCCAGTAACCACTTTCAATTCTGGAAGTTTGTAGTGATTAGATATCGCCCCATTGGTATAATTCAAACTTCTGATACTAACTGGCACTAAACAACCATTATCAAAATAAAAATAGATGTGAAAACACCAAAGGAACATTTCAAATTTTACCTTCGGAAAAACTGAATATTTGTATTAGGGGAAACTTTAAAAATTAAAAACAGTGTACTATCTAGATTAGATTACAGTTTTGATGGCTAGCGTGTGAGGCTGCACATTTTTCATTTCGCAGTCAGTTTCTGTCAGTCAGTCTTTCTGCCTGGAAGATCATAGTTCTTAGCACCCATTCATAATACCCTGAAAATTATTGGTGTTCGCTCTTGCCTGTTTCTGCAACACCTATCAATCAATTATAACTAATTGGTTTACCCAAGAAAACAGGTTTTAAAAACGATGTGAAAGTTCGGTTTTGTGGATTACGTTTTTAAATGCAATGAAGAAAGAATTTTTTTTCAAGTTTTAGAGAAAAGATTTTGTTGAAAAATAGGTAGGAAAATACTTTGATTTGTTTGCATGTATATTGTTAGAGTTTTAGTAGAGGTTTTTAATATATATTTTTGTGATTAATGCCTATAATAGGGCAGTTCCCTTAAAAATTCTTTGTTCCCCTACTCAGACTGACTGCCCTAAACCTTCTGGCAACTTACTTGGTTGTTAATAGAATATGATTGTATAGCTGATGGAAATTTCACCATTTTTACAAAACAGAATCTTTAAATTAACTCACCTTTTACTCTAAAATGAAGATCTAAGAAAATGTTTTCGAAATCAAAATCTGTTGTTCCATATTGTCCACTCACTTTGATAAACAAGTGGATTAACTTGATGAAACCATATACGTTTTTAACCAACTTGTTCATTACATCTGTTAAATGTATGGTATTATTTTCTTGCAGATTCACAGAGAATGATGGTAGTGCATTTAAGCGATCCTCTGTGATTGTGTTAATAGTTGAATAAGCATTGGCTATGTAAAATTTTGTTGTACCTTGAATTTTTATATTATTTAGAAATAAAATGCTGTTAGTAAAATTCACGTAACTTCCTAATGTCACTCCTGAAAAAACGATGCAAAAAATACTTGACATGGAAATGACATGACCTTGCTGAGCAAATAATTTGTAGTAGCTAGTTGTAGAATGTAACTTGCCTACAAAATAAAAAAAAATTAAAAAAAAAAAAACAAGTTAGGTTTAATATAAACATGGAAATTGTAAACTTTACTTGTAGACTTTACTTACTATCAATATCAAATGCCAGCGTGAAACCATTATCACAAAAATCTGGTCTTGTGTAACAATCAGCACCAACAAAATCACTTTGAACACGTTGATCTGGAGAGACTTTTTGGAAATTCTCTACATTTCCATAGAGCGTCATATCTGCCTGTTGATCTTCATAAACGTACAACCCATCAGGATGATCCAAATTATGGGTAGACCTACTCCATTTGTGCTCAGCTAGAGAATGAATACAGTTTCACTGTATTTCAATCTTTGAAGGGGAACTGAGGTTTGAAAAACATTGTTTCTAAATTTTGGTTCCACTATGAGATAATAATGAGAGGTTTCCAAAAAGATTAAATTTTTATCATTTGCATTGTTAGTTTTTGATTTATTACCATTTTTTTTAAAAAGGAGGAGAATGGGGAACGTTTTGTGATGTAATTGACATGGGACTCAAATTCTATCATTAGTAAACAAGATGCCATCAATGCATGTTTCTGTTCACAATTCTAAACGAATTTTCGGAATACCTAATGTTTATCTTAATGATAACATAAGTAATACTTTATTATATAATGACTTTATTGAATTTTAAGCAATACATTAGGTCTACTTTATGAATTGACAATAGGTGGTGTATAATGAAGTCAACATCAAAACTGCCTAGACCACTTTTTAAAAACCAATTGAAACGATGCCTAGAAATCTATTACTTTATTATCATCAGTCTTGGTAAAAATAAAGTAGACCCTTGTTTTTATGCTGGGACTACTTTACAATCTTGATAAAGTAGACGGGTCGGTTTAAGTAGTCAAAGACAAAGATGTAGAAAACATAAAGTATTCCCCATCGCTTACATAATAGCCAATTGTCGAATTTTTTTTTCTTTTCTTTTTTTTTCACCGACGTTTAAAATTCTGTTTCCAATACGATATTGTACCATTAGAATCACTCATGTTTACATTTGCTACACTCAAAAAATAAATATTCATATGTTGCACTGCAGGATCCTCTTATAAAAAAAATATTTTTGCATCAATGACGTGAGATCATTGAAAATCTTTAGAAACTTTAACACATTATAAAACCAAGAACAGGACGTTAATAATACATAATTCGTTATCTTAAATAATGTTAAATTTGGACCTCATTTTCCCTTATCTGACAAGTATTTTCATATTCTAATTTTAAATATTGTTTTTTTCTTCATCCACTAGGAATTATATCTTTTGTAAGATTTTTTTGCAGGTTTTGACAACCGTCACAATAAGGAATAAAAAAAAACTTACGTAAGTTTTTCTTGGTTCCTTTAATATAAATAACAGCGTGTGGGTTAATGTAACCCTCCCGCAGTTCAACACAAGATATAACAAGAAGACTTGCATAAAATGGTCTGACCGATACCACCTCACCATGACGCAAAAACATCTATAAGATAAACCAAAGGAGTGGTGACACAGAGGTACCAGTTTCTGAATGGTCCCATAAAATACTTTGAATGATATCCATACAGTTGGGGCAGCACTCAAAGGGTTGTCTTTGTATTCAATCAAATTTTCACCATTACCATATTTGATACAAAACCGTTCAAAAGTTTCTTGCTGTATGATTTGAAAACCTGTTATCAAAGATAGATCCTCGAGTTGTATCGCAATTTCATTAGCAGTAATATTATTCACATCAACTTCGACAGCCGAAAGGTAGTGAAAGTCTAAATAGGAAAAATATCATATAATGAAAAAATTTATATATTTTTATGCCATACAGCACAGAAAATAAATATATAAAGTAAATAAATAATGGGTATATTGTAATAAACAGCCAAAAGTTTTATTTTGAAAAAAAAAAATACCACCCAAATGGAAGTTCTTATTTACATCATTTGAAGATTTTATCTCTTTGACAACAACTTTATTCCTTTTCCAAAATTTCATATATTATATACAGAAACCTTCAAATTTCATATAATACACAGAAACCTTCAAAAACAGGGTGCTTTGTTGCTTAGAAAAGAGTGTAAGGGACATATTTTTGAGATGTACAATAGATGATTTAAAGGAGTTATCATAAAGGACTGAAGTTTTAGAAGTTATGGAAAGAGTTGTTGAAGAATTGATCAGGAAGCAAGTAAATATTTATAAAATGCAGTTTGACTTAATGCCATGCTGAAGTACCACAGATGCAGTTATTCATCCTGAGACAGTTGCAAGAGAAACATTTGGCTAAAACAAAAAATGTGTATTTTGTATTTTTAGATTCGGATAAGGGTATTTCATCAACGATATAGAAATGTAGTTTGGTGGGCTCTAGCCTAAGGAGGGATTGTCACAGCAGAAGTATGGACAGTCTTGTTTTGTAACATTGGTGATACTATTGGAGCTAGGGGCAGTGTTGAAGAAAGTGCTGTAGCGCTAGGATAAAAAATGTTTGTTATAAGTTTTTGTTGCCGTTGTTAGCTAGTCTTTTAGGATTGTGTACACAGTGTTATGTTATAATGGCAGTTAGACTTGGCCAGTAAAGGAAGAAGACATAAAAAGGGTAGAAAGAAATAATGTTAGTCTCCTCCATTTGGGGCAAGCAATCACTGGTGCGCATGCTGCACTTCCACGATAGTTGACGTGTGTTGTTTATCCCTCTGTTGTATATCACTCATCCACTTTTAAAATTTTCTGAAATATAGTCATAAGAATCCGTACCAACCCACACAAGCATGAAAAACAGTTGTTAAACAGAGTATGATGATGGTGAAGAAACATTGTATTTTGGAGAAATTTAGAGTCCAAATTTTGATTTGGACAATATTTTTGCCCCCTCCTGAAATATTTCTCACTTTTTCAACACAGTTTTGTCTAATATGTTATGCTGTAAATTAAAATGACATCAAAATATGTTGTACATCTTGTATACATTCTTCATAATTCTCCTTCAATTTAATCGCAAATTCAAATTTAATTTGAAACTTTCCAGTGATATGGGGTGATTTACAAATAAATGTGTGATTTATGCTCTTTAATCTTTGAAAGAAAAGATACATTCCAACTTACTGTGAGAGTGTAATATAGAGCTCAAACCGCGAACGTTAAGTGAGAAAGCTATTCCGTTAGCTTCTGGTAACTGATATTGAAGATGAAAACGAACTTCAGATGCAAGAAAAGGTCTCTTTAATGTTTTTATGGCCCAATAATCTTGTAATTCTTTAGGAAAAACCTAAAACCAAATGATTAACAATCAAGTTGCTGGAGTGTAAATCGCCAGAAGAATGTCAGTCATTTCTTATTAAGTAAAAAAATATAAAGAAACCAGACTTTCCAAAACATTTTTCAAACTTTAGAGACAAAATTTAAACGTAGATTTGAATTTCCAACAAACTTGATGCGAGGTTTGGAATTTCCGAGTTACGAACCGAGTTATAAATCCGAGTTACGCATTGTGACTGCACAAACCGAGTTAGTAACTCGGAAATTTTAACTTCCTTAATTTTTTGAGTTAGTTACTCGAAAATAAATTTGAAAATAAAAAAAAACGAGTTAGCAACTTGAATTCAAATATCAAATATTTTGGAAAAGAAATACTTTGCCAACATATCGCTTAGCTCAGCTCTTTTTATTAGTCCCAAAAAATTTTGTCAGTAAAAAAGTGGTAAAGCAAATAAGTAAAAAATTTGAGGGCCACGTGCAGGCCTCAAGAAACTTTATACATTAAACTCAGGGATTAGCTCACGAAAAGTAGGTATCTTCAGAAGTTACACTTTTGTTTAACAAACGTGAGACTTTAAAAAATCACATGGAACAGAAAAGATTTAAGTGCACAAGAAAATATATTTATTTTGTTTTTGTTTTTCTTCACAAGCACATGACTAGCATAAATTCATGTAAAATAGGTTTTCCAGCCTCACAAACTTTCTCATTTCTCGATGTTTTCCTATACTTCTCTCCCTTATTACTGAAAACTCCACTGTATTTTATCTGTCAATAGATTTTTTTAAAGAGAAAAGTGACAAATAGCTGCACACTTGTATCGAAACTACAGCTGTTGTAGTTCAAATAGAATAAAGCAACACCAGGGCAGAAAACAAAGGATTAAGGAGGAAAACTAAAAGTTTTAAAATAAAATGAAATCTAAAAGTGTAAGCAATGTATCCATAGAGTTTTTTGTGTATCTCAGACCATAATGACGGGTGAATTACGTCATCCTCTGTTTCTGCAGATAACAAGAAATGTCAATCTATATATTTTGGGGGTCTGGTCTATTCTATATTGCCTCAATTAAAATGTATATTAAGGTTTTGGGACCAACTAAAAGAGCTAAGTTAAGCGTATTTCGTTTCCAAAATATTTGATATTTGAATTCAAGTTGCTTACTCGTTTTTGTTATTTTCAAATTTATTTTTGAATCACTAACTCGAAAAAAATTGACTGAACAAAAAAATTCCGAGTTACTTACTTGAAAAAAATTTTTCGAGTTACTAACTTGGTTTGTGACGTCATAATGCGTAACTCGGTTTTTAACTCGGTTTCGTAACTCAGAAATTCTGAACCTCACTTGATGCCATAACATTCATTTTAATGAGATATAAACATTTAAACAACATTACCTTGACTCCATCATCTTCATTATAAAGAGTAAAATCACGATCATTCCTTAGACGATAGGAGATATAAGAAGCGGGAAAAGTGCAATTTATTTGAAAATTTGTTTGAATCACATATTCCATAATCAACACTGTGCATTTCAATTTTAGGCTAAACCAGCTCATTGGACTGTGATCAACCAATGTATAGTTCCACACGCTGGCTGAGCCCACTTTGTATGAAAAGGAACTGTCTTTGCCAGTGATAAACGTTGCCCATTTCTGGTCAAGAGTGTTATAACGTGTCATAGTGTGGGACATTGCTGATGGAACTTCGTTATATATTGCAAAATCTACAAAAAAAAATTTATGATTGGAAAAATTATTGCAAACTTTTACTAATACAGAGTAAACTAAGCACATAATGTTTAGTGCCATTACATTCCTTGCTCAAAACACTTCAAAGCAAAATCAAATAGATAATTCTGAAGCACCTAAAATATTACGCGAAAAAAATACAGTTTTTAAAAACATTTTCCTGGACAAACCTTCCTTATGAAAATACATGCCATCAATTTTAATTCCGCAAAATAAAGTTCCTTGTTCTGGGTACATGTAGATATATCTTCCTATTGCTCCATTGCATGCACCATTGTTGTTATTGTTGTTTAGAACACATATTTTATTATCATGAATGTTCGCTGATAAACCAACAAAAACTTTTCCAACAAAAGTATTGTAGAATTTAAAAGTAAAGATTCTTTGATATGACAGCAAGTCTAATTTTACATACAATGTGTCGTTAGACAAACATTTATAACGATTTGTTTTTTCAAGAAATCCTCCGGAACGCAATACTACAGTAACTGACTTCCATGCTGCTAAGTCATGAAAATCTGAAATAAGAGGAAAAAACATTGACACTATAAAATACATCAGTGTTGCTTTATTAAAGAAATATTCAGAATAAGGAATATAGAGGAACAAATTTTGTTTATTAAGTTGTGAAAATTAGTTACCATAACCACCATAAGTATTACAAGCAGCATCAACAAAAGATGCAAGCCAACCAACCTTTAAAAAATGAGGAATATTTTTTCCCAAAATCTTCCATTCAACAAAATATTTCCTTCATATAAAACAGTAGAGGAAAATTAAAATTCTCACCAACAAAATACTTAAATCTAACTTCATCTTCGATAAAGCACCTTCTGTTTGTACTTGTATGAAAAAAGTGAAATAAATAAAGTTTTAAGTTGAAATATTTTAAAACTGAATTTCTGATTACATGAATTAAATCATCACAATTCAAATGTCATTGCTGTAGACATCTTCAAAAATGGAATATTCTGAGTTCCAATGAAGGAAATGCTGACATCTGTATACACAAGTTATAACAAAATTTTCCAAGCTCAATCTTATTCAATTACTTTTTTAATAAAATAAACATACAAAAATTATGATATATTTACATAAATTTGATCAATATATATTTGAAAAACCCATTTTATTTATTCATGATGTGTTTCTGATAGTTTCCAGATCTGCAAAATTCACAATCAATTTTTTTATATGATTTTACAACTCCTCATTAGTTGTTTTGTTTTGTTTGTTTTTTTCCTTGTTAAACAAGTTTATTTACACCACATTTCCGCCACACCATACATTTGAATAGGGGGCTGATTGAACTGTTATTAATCTAGGGTTTATGTCACAGGACATTTTTATTTGCGGAAGCACTTCAACGTTGCTTTCAGCCTTCTCTTCAACTTTGCTTTTAAACTTTCCAACTTCCTCTTCACTTATAGACTTCACTGAATTCAAAATCTTTTTTACATCAAGTTTATTCTTTGGTTGCAAAAATTTTGATATCGGTAAAACTCTTATAAATCTAGGATTTGTTCCAAATGACCTTGTTAGAAGCATGTCAATATTCCGTTCTCCCATTCTTTCGACTTTGTTTTGATATGTTGACTTGACTTTGACTAAATTTAAAATCTCCTTTATATCTCGTTCTTCTTTGTTTTCCAAGACTTCAAACATATGCAAGTGGTGAGTTCGAATTATTTCACATAATTCTTCTACACCTTTCGAAAGACTTTCATATTTTAGGACAACTTCCGACTCTACAGAAACAAAGAAAATGAAAATAAATAAATTAAAAATAAATAAATAAACAAATGATGTTGAAAAAAAATCTATCTACTCTTAATAACATCAAAAAAAGGCTCACAAAATTGAAATCAATCATTTTCAAATAACAATAAAAAAACACATATCTACAAATCAATGAAGCTTTCCATGAAAAAATAACATAAGAAACATTTTACTTTTAGCATGCACAAGTTTTCTTTGTTTAACATATCTGTGAATATTAAGAGCAATACCAATCAAAGTACCAGACAAAATCATCGCTACCATCCATATTACTGACGATTGAAAAGCATCACTTTCACCACTGAATAAATCCTTTGTTGCTTGACCAGCTTCAGGTAAATCAAGATCCTAAATGAATGAAAGAATCAATGGAGGAGAGAATGCAGTTCATGACATATAGATCAGTAATAACCCATTTTCACCCATCAGGTATTCCATTAAATGAATCAAATTTAGAGGTTTATGTTCCACTACGCTGGTACAACCGAAAGAAATTTAACACATTTGCAAAGGGTGAATTTTTACATTTTACAAACGATTTTTGTGTATATGAAGTCATTATTAAAATAATTTTATTCCATGCGGTTTGTTTAGACACCTAATTGAACTGGACATGAAAATGCATGTCAAATAAACAAAAGACTGTTAACTTCTAAAAACACTGACTCTTCTTGAAAGTTAATTATCTTGTACGGACATGTAAAGTTTCTTTCAAGCTGTACTGTATCTTCATGAAAATATTTGTACAAATAAACAAAAGTATTTGAAAGAACCAAAAGGAAATTTGACTCAACTCTTTTTTTTGTTTACTTCAGAGCTTGAAGCTTATAAGGCAGGCTTTTCCTTTTTCCTTTCTACTTGCTATGTTACCCTCCTTTTTGCTCCCTTTGAAACTTTAAATTTTATTTGTTTCATATAATTTTTACATCTTACTTTTGCTTGTTTGTCATTTTATGTATTTTTTCTTAAAAATAACTTTTATTTTTGACTAAACATTTATCAAGTTTAATGAAGATTTTAATTGAGGAAAGCATTGCGTTTCGTTCAAAAGACAGATAATTTCAACACAAATGCCATATTTGTAAAAAACTAAAACTGATTAAAGCAAAGAAGGTCATGAATTCATTTGGTTATTAGTTCCATAAGTGAAAAAAAAAATAATCAAAATGGCCATCATACCGGTATTTTCTTTTCAAGTGAACCAATGAAATTATTAATGGCTTCCTGCTTTCCAGAAATCATACTTTCAATGGATGGTTGAATAGCTTGTGACAATCCGGAAACCACAAAACCATAACCAGAGTTTGTTTGTATCAAGGCTTTAACTTTTTGTTTCTTTTCCTCAAGTATTTCTTTGTAAGCAGTCATCGAGTAAGTATCTACTAACACTGCATCAACTTCCATGGATTCAAGAGCATTTAGCATCAAAGGGATATTCTGATATTGTTTATCTATGAACAGAAAACAGGAGCCATTATTATAAAATGACAAACAGATAAGAAATGTCTACATGCAGATCTGAAGATATTGTTCTTAGAATTACCTGCATCAACTTTAGCATTTCTCAGTACAGCATATCTGTATTCAAATGAGTTATTCAAAGCAGCAGTCTATAAAGGAACTGCATGAAGAGAACAAGAGTTTACAAGACTAACGAAGTGATTGTAACACGAAAAATGAATTACCTTCGTGTTATATAGTTTGACTTCTTCTGGAAGTCCAAAAGATGTCAATGCCGTGGAAATGAATCCAATGATAATTCCATTCAAAATTAAACCAATCAAAAACCAAACCATTGATAGACTTTTACCGATCACAGACCGAGGTGTTATGTCACCATAACTAAGCAAATAGATTTGTTGAATATAGTGAAAGGGGTGATAATTCTTAGCAAACCTTTCCTAAAGTTTTCCTCTTCTATAGCTTTCCAAAACAATTTAGAAATTTTATTCTGTTCAAATCTTCTGTTATTACAAATCCATCAAACTAGAGGGGGTCACCACTATCCAGACAGCGTCCTTATCTGGACACCACAATGGCATCCTAAGGAAATAGGGCCACCAAAACTTACGATGCTGTTGTAGTGTCCGGATAAGGATGCTGTCCAGATAGGACCATAGTAAGTAAACCAAGTGCAATTAAAGAGGAAGTGTGTAATTTACCCAACAGTTGTCATAGTTATGAATGCAAACCAAAACCCAACAAGAGGTCCTCGACAGGAATCACCAATATTAAACTCTGCAGGATTTTCAAATTGATCCTATAATGGACAATAAATTTCAAATTTTTTTTTCATCCACTAGTTTCTGAAATTGAGACAATTTGTCAATATTGTGTTTAACTTACAATACCCCAGATCACGACCCCAAATAATGCTGCAATAGAGTAGCTAACAATGAGTAAAGGCCAAACATTGAATACACTCAAAATCAACTTGACAACATCAGCAGCTAAAGCAGCTTCATCGCGAACAATCATTGCACAACCAGGTGATGATATCAACTGCGTAAATAAACTATTGGGACCAACTTTCTTTCGATCTTTTCTTCCGTAAATAGGAAAACTAACATCGACAATATCAGATATGCTGATTTTTAACTCATATTCATTTTTTTTCTGAGAAGGTTCGCCAGTTTTAGATTGAAAGAAATGTAAAACAGATTTTTTATAAGATTGACAACTTCCGCATGCTTCAATTATCAGTTCTTCCACTAGTTCAGTAAATATACCAGTAAGATTATCATTTCCAACTAATTTGGTATATGGAGAAGATACAATCCAGTTTGCATATAAATTTTCCATACAATTGCAAGTAGCTATGTATAAAAACACAGGATTATTATAACAAAACCTCAATTACTAACGAAACTTTGATTACACAAGCTTTTTATTATGTGATAAAAAACTACATACAAGCCTGGTGTTCTGGGGAAGGGCCATCACCAGCAGCTGTATAGGCAGTCACAACTACATTGTATGTTGCAAAATTTTCCATGTTGGTGGCTTTAAAGTAAAAAGTAAACTCATCAAAATATAATGTTTGTTTATTGACAGCTCCTGAAACTTCAAGTCCTGACTTGAATGATAAATAATAAACTAGTTTATATCCTAAGTGAACTCCATTAATTTTGTCTTTTGGGATTGGACTCCAAGAGACTGCCCACCAATCCACAGCTTGCATGTCATTTATGATCACACCAGGAACTGCAACAGAAGGAACTATAACAAAAAAAATGGTCTTTAGATTTTCTGTAATGAACTTGGTCTCAAAAAGTTCTACCAACCAAACACACACCTATGTTTTCACTCATGTCATTTCATGCACCCTGGTCCTTAACTTGAATATTAAGGACAATAAAGACATTTGATCTGCATATTCCCTCATCACATTTATTACATAGCTGTAGAATTATGTTTATTGTAAGATTGTCTGCAGGTTAGAAATTTTATGCTAACATTGACAAAATAGAATAAAACTTCAAGCAGCATGGTGAAAATTCAAATAGAAATCAGAAGGCAGGAGATTACATCTAAAGAAGATAAACAAAGAAGAGTGGTTGTGTTAAAATTCAGCTTCCACCTCACATAGGTGAATAGACAAAGCATAATGGCTGACATGGATGTATTGATGCATAATGAAGAGGAATTAATTTGAACATTTTAACTTGTTTTTGTTTTTTTGCAAAGTTTATGTTGAATTATGGATACAGAAATTTGGTTCACTTATTTACAATTGAGGGAACTGTGATGGTAATGGAACCATTGTTTTCGTAAAATCTTGATGGCTGATGACCATAAAGAACTTACCATCTTCTTGTGTCTTAGTAACAGAGAACTCTAGATCACTCTCACCAGCTTCATTATAGCCAGTCACTGTAATCAAATAAGTTGTAAAAGCCTTTAAATCCGAAAGAATATTGGAAAAGCTATCAGCATTTGCCAGCTTCATATTCACTTTTTCATCATCAAAAATTTTATAGCGTATCTTATAACCAAGTAGTGGTCCATTCCAATACTGTTTTGGTATGGGTATCCATTCTATGTAAATATCATTTGGAGTTGTCGACGTAGCTGTGACGTTCTGAGGTTTCATTGAAGGAGCTAAATGAAGCAATATTTTATCATATTTTATATTATAAAGCATCTGTACAACATGCATAATATGCAACTTCGTAAGTTAATGCCCTTAAAACTGGTTTCCTTTTAAACAGTGGTTTCCTTCCTTAATGAGAATTAAATTCAAGCAGAGTTTAACTAAATCATTATAATTAAAGTAATCGCTCACGTCCTATTGGTGTTTGAATATAAAACACTTTGCTGGGTGATCCATTCCCAATATTTGTAGCGACCATCAAATGTGCTTCGTAAACTGAAGAAGGTTTCAAACCACTCAAGTCATATTCAGTGTAATTTTCCGGTATCGCAACTGTGGTCCAATCAAAGGTAGATATATTTTGTACATTTTCATCTAGTTGATGGAAGTATATGTATAATGCGTATGCAACAAATCCGTTTCGACAAGGAAAACGAGTCCAAGTAATTTTTACTGTTTGACCATCCAATGGATCTGTAAGAATTTCAACAGGTGCAGGACAGGTAACTGAAACACAAAAAATAAATTCTAATTGATTTTTGTTTCAAATTCTTTTGCCACTGAAAAGATGGATGGACGATAACTCACTTGTTGTGGAATTCCATTCAAAATAATCAGTCCCCATATCACCAAGTGCTTTTTTCCTCCTCATCGCATCAATAAATGTAACGACTTGGTCACGATTTATATAGTTATAACTTATAGTTAAGTCAACAATTACGCTCCCTTTCCTTAAAAGAAATAATCACACAGATAAAACAATTGGTGAATTAAAAGTGATGCATGTCAAATAGAACAAAAAATACATACGTAAAGAAGTGCAGATGGATGCCTGCAATAAACTGAGAACTGTTGTATTGTTTCATAATCTAAAAAAAAGCAATCAACCCATCATTTTGTTTAAATCAAAAACCTAATCCAATTAAAAAAAAGAGATTAAAGGTAATGAACTGTTCTAACAATAAAAAAATGGGTCCGCTGTTCCTTCCAGACCCATTTCTTATTGTTCAAATGAGAGATACCAACTGCTGACATCAGCACACTGCAACCTTCACCTTCTACTTATAACCATTCATTATCTTTAAAGTCTCGTAAAACATTGTAATATACCTGTAATTGAATTTGTCCGAATAATTTTGTTCCCTCTTTACCATTAGCATAAAACAACTTATAATTCCATTCCTCATCAGGGAAGTGAATAGAATAATGCATATCTATCTCTAAAATGTTATTATAATTTGTAAGGTTTATTAAAACATAAACATTCACAGCAAATATGGAATGGAAAGTATTACCATGTTAATTAGAATAAGAAGGAAGTTTCCATTATTTATACCTTTAAGTAAGAGTACTTTTCCGATTATGATGAAATATTTTTTACATTTTTCAAAAAAGAAGAATTCCAAATCATATTAGTCTAATCATCTTCAACCTTATTACCTTGGCAAAGTGACAAATTACATCTCCTATACTCAACCAGTGGTTCTTGACAGGGATTGCCTCGATAGGCAGGTGCTGGATTATCACAATACCGTAAGCGACTCGACACTGCAGTGGAAGCTAAGCTCTTGTTGATCATGCAGGGTTCATTGCAGAGTCCCCATTGACCCCACTCACTAACACCCCCATGAACTGAAGAAAGCAAGGAATATAAACAAAATAGAATATTAGAATAATATACAATAATGATAATAATAATAATAATAATAATAATATTTTGCAATAGATGTGAAGAGTTCCAAGTTCTCAAAATTATAATATCCAGCATATCCTCCAAATAATTCCTCCAGAAATCTTTGAAAATTTTGCAAGGTTACATGAGGATTTAAGTGTGACTTTATAAGTGATCAGAAATTGAAGTCACCTGGACATGGGTCAGGATTGCAACCATTAATAACGTTTGAGCTCGGCCCAGGACATTTCATACCACCAAACTGTGTAGGTGGACTGTCACATAAACGTATTCGTTCTATGTAACCAGATCCACACGTTTGACTACATGAGGCGAATTCGGTCCAATTTCCCCATTGTCCATCAACTATAAAATGAAAGTGCCGTTAACTGATTTCTATATCCATCTACATCTACACACAGAAAAAAATTCAGCAAATATCAAAAATGTAAAAGCAAAAATCTCAAAAATAATTCTAGGGGGATAATCAAAAGCATTATTATTCGAAAAATATTTTAGAATATGAAAATTATTCAAAAGTTTTACTTGGGCATGGGTCCACAGGGCATTTGACAGTATGTAAGTCTTTTCCATCACAGACGCCAAAACAAATTCTTTTCCGTGCCATGAATGATTCACCACAGCTTGTGCTACATGGACTCCATGATGCCCAAGGTCCAAAACCTGCATCAGCTACAATGAGAGTTTATTATGCAATTATATAATTGACAGTAAAATTCAAAATTAAATAAAAAAGTAAATTCAAAATTGCTGTTAAAAAAACAACACCAACCAGGATTCAAGCAGTTACATATCCTTTGAAGGTTCGATTCAGAATTGCTTTCATAGTTACACTCTACAGGGATGGGTACATTTTTATACCCAATGCATTTTTTCAGTTCGGGATTGTATGCAGGATGGAACGGCTTGTTCCATTTGCTGCTGCTTTCGTCCAGGGTACACATCACATTAAGGTTGTTGTAAATGACTGTGTCATTATTTGTTTGTACAACGGGAGAACAGATGAGAGATAGATCTTTGCAAAGCTTTGTACAACTTAACTGACCAATTTTTGATAAGTAGTAACCTGAAAAAATATTTTGAAATTGATTTCAGTAATGGTGAATTACTTGTGACTCCTGTGTTAAAAACAAGCAAACTGTTTATGCTAAAGCCTAAGAGTTTGTAGTAACATCACTGATTATTCGTTAATGCATAATCATACGTGAGTACCGAGTATAGATTTCTCAACCATTCAATGAAAGATGATTGAAGAATTAATAAAAGAACCACTACCTGAACATCCTGTTATAAAGCAATTCTTTGATTCAGAACTTTCACCAGAACAATTATGTCCACCATATCGAGGAAAGGGTTCAGAGCATGTTCGTGATCTTAGTGATAAACCGTCATTACAAGTTGCACTACAAGCACTCCATTCAGACCATTCAGACCATCTGCCATCAACTAAAAAACAATAACATTGTATTTTTTTTAAAAACATTGACAACAAAAATAGCACTATTATAAACAGCAAGAGATATCAGATACTGCACTGACTTGGACACGATGGTAAGAGACAGGCTTGTGATTCTTCAAGTTCTCCATCACAATTCATTCCACCATTCAGTGGAGCAGGTTTAGTGCATGATCGTATCCTTGATTTCAAACCAACACCACAGCTTGCAGTGCAAGAATTCCAATCAGACCATTCACTCCAAGAGCCATTCACTGAAATCAAATAGTTGATATATATCAACTTTTTTTTATTTTATTACTTATTTATTTATTTACGAATTTTTAAACAGGATAATTCTACAGTCATATCATATACAAAATGTACACATATACTGTTATCACAGAAGTCCTGTAAAATAAAATAAAATAATATGTTTAAGCATAGTCATAAGAAAAAGAGAGAGTCTGGTGATACAATCGGAAAGATTTGTTTTTCTACAGTATGTTTGTTGATCTCGTACGGCCGGAAGGTACATGCACTAATTTTTAAAAAAGGCTGCAATTGGGGAAGATTTCGTTGTAGGAGATGATTTAGATGCAGTAATCCAAGCTATTGAGGAGGATATATTTGAAAATGATGAAGAATTTGAATCCCAAAAAGTCAAATTAATCACTGATACAAACTTGCAATCAACTACTGCTAAATTATCTTGCGATCACTGTGACAAACTACGCAAGACTAAAGCAGGCCTTCCAATACATGTTCGAGCAAAGCATCAGCAGCAGTGAGAATCTTTAAGCAACCACCAAAAACAGAAATCACCCGAGGAAATGCTTCATCCATTATCCTTCAAGAAATATATTCAATAAAGTGCTACAAAACTTGATTCTGACAAATGTTATTTAGAGAAAACTCGATAGGAGTTCTCAAGTCATTTGATTTCTAATGAGGATGCAAATTCCTACCAGTTTGTTCGAGGTGTTTTTGGTGGATTCCAAGGTGATGTGGAAAAATTTTATCTTATGTTTTATAACTGTGTATCATCAGAAGATTCTTTCAGAAGATTCAGAATCCTTGGTTTTGAATTTGCAAATTATGTTGTTGCTCACTTAACTGGTTCACAAATGAAGAATGACATGTTGATTTTTTATAAAAAATATTTATTTTTCAAATAAAGAAAAGGACATTACAAAATACTTGTGTGGTTATGTTTTTGGAACAGTGTATCACTGCATCTGCAGGTCACAATCGACAAGAAATATGCTTGGTCATCAAAGCCTAAGTATTATACTTGCTGGGAAAAGTATCAGTGATGAAAACAAAGATGATCTTTTGACCCAGGCGAAAAATAGAGGAGGGCTATGGAGTGTTACAAACAGTGTTTATTCGATTTTTGCCACTGTTGAATGCACCCCCATCAGTCTACTGCAAATTGTCTAAGAAAAATTGACAGTAACAAAATGGTGAGTGAACTGCTGGAAAACTCATCTGTCCTTTTCAACTTCAATAAATTACACAATGAAGCTTCTGAAAAGGTTAGGAAGTTGTTCTCAATTTATTGGAATATCTCATAACCTTATATATTCGTGTATGGACATTTTCATAAGTTAAAGGCAAAAGAGAGGAGCATTATATCAAGTCAAAGAGGAAAAAACCATGATCACTTTGTAAAGAAATCAAGAAAGCTTCAAGCAGTTGTGAACAAAGACATTGATGGCCATGAAGTCCCGGACAGTGACTATAATCCAGTCAAAACAGCTATTTTTATAGCAACCAATCTTAAAAAACATTATTAATTGGCAATTAATAATTTGGCATTATAATTGTCAACCCATGCAAGTAGGGAAAACGGACATTATATACATTGGGGATGATAATGATGGTGATGGTGATATGATGATGGATTTCAGGTTAAAATTATAAATATAGGTAAGTATTCACTTGGTACATACTGGAAAGTATTTTAATGATTTTGTTGAACTAGACCTTAACAAAAGAAATGTTGGTGGAAAGGAATTTTTGTGGATCTGTCTCTTGACCTCAAATAAAAAATTGCGAAATTTATTTGCAGATAATGCGTAAAAATAAATTCAGCAAAAATTACTTTCACAAAAGTTTCTTCCCTTCCTAAAATGCTAGTGATTAATTTAATAGGTATGGCTCTACCTTTACAAACATTTCCATTTGATGCTGTTGATAACATAACCAGTTAATGTTTCTTATTAAGTATGTGGCTTTAAAAAAACCATTTTAACAGGATTAAAGTCATTGTCCCGGACTTTGTTGTGATAATCTATTTTGTTCTAGTACATCAAAGCACAGTCTCGACATCAAGCTTAGCAATTTGAGAATCACTGTTGTTTTCACAATTACCTGTAATTATCTTGAAGAGTTTGGTTGTAAGTATGGTGTTATCATTATACCGAAATCACGGAGTGTTGGATTATCTTTGCTGCGACACAGGGCTCTTTGACGACCGAAATAGTTTTCAAGAGGGTCCTGACAATCTTTCAGTCAAGATGTATGGAATACCTGCTTTAAGTAAAAATTGAATAAATTCAACAGCAGAATGGACTGTAATTTTCAAACCCTCATATGTTAGCCAGGAGATAAATATGTTGGTTTTAGCGTGTACACTGGTATACACACACATGGTTTAATTTTTTTTCGCACTGAGAAGTATTTTTCACATTCATAAAATCAAAGAATTTGACAAACATGTGACAGTCAGCCGTTCCAATTGCTTCTGGTGGTCCATATGTTGCTAACGCTCGTTACACAGATTCACTCAATACTTGAGCTGCAAGACGCACATTCATCACAGAGAAACAGGTAAGATTAATGTGATTGCTTGTAATTTTGGGAACCAAATGAAGTCCATAATCTAAGTCATCATAAAATATTTTTGAAATGTGATTCCATGCAAGATGTTTATCATTGTTCCACATACTCCTAGTACATCTTCTGGTAAGGGAATTTCTCAAACATTTGTGAGCTGTTTTTATCAAATGGGGTGGATTTGAGATAAAATAGATGTATCTTTCTTCTTCAGCCATAATAATATAAGGTTCTATAAATAACATCAACATTAGGATTTGCGTGTTCAGGTGGAGTCATATGTCAATGCATCTGATACATTTTGCAATTAGATGAAGCACCATCACTGGTGACTCCAAAAAACTTTGATTCCCACATTCTCTTCAAGAATGCTAATTAAACTGAATAAACTGAATAACTGAACATAAGCAGCAGTGGTTGTAGCAAAATTTGCAAATGAAAACTTTAATGGGTTAACAATGCTTCTGACCAGAAAAACCAACACATGTGAAGCAATTTCATCTGTTTTTTTCAAAGTAGCATAATTCAGTTCCATATCACCTAAGTCAACATAACCAATCAGGTCATTTGTGTGTTTGTCCCACAACAGATTTTCTTGGATTTTCATCTTTGACTTGGAAAAATGAGGAAACCACTGTTTGTTTTTTCATCATAACGTATTTCATCATACATAGCAGCCAATCTCAAGCAATAACGTATGACCATTGGGTGATACCGAACACCCGTTTTTGTCGAGGATAGGTATATTTACTGTTCCTCCCAAAACATCTTCATAAAAGGAGGAATAGATTCCTTATCAGCACCAGCCATAATTTTAATAACATCATCACCAAGATTTTTATCCACTTCAAGAGACTTTGACTTAATTTCAACTTGTAGTTTACTTAATTCATCTTTCAGTTGCTTGTTCTCAATTCTATAACTTTGTAGAGTATGCTTTACTCTCTCAGGAAATGTAAGAGATGTAAGAGCTTTTGGTTTAGCTGGTATATTTAAACTGAATCTCTTCCTTTTCAAACTCATATTTTCTTTAGATTCAGCAGAAGTACAGGAATTACACTTTTCAAGTTGGTTATCAATTAAAACCAAGCATGATGAAGATCTATACCATTTACTTTGGTGAAGATGTTGGGTTTGACTGAATCGAATAGAAAATAACTTGGGAACAGCATTTTCAACACAACTAGCAATAAATTGACCCGATAAACCAGGGCATAGTTTGTAACCTTTGATGCATCTTATTAGTTGTGAAAGGTGAATGTTTTTAAAAGAAGATTGGTATAAAGTGTACAGTGGGTGAACTGAAGAAAGACTTCACAACAGTACTCTAATGACATAGTTAACATCTTCTGAGATATGTAGCTCATACTTTGGTACCATGTGGATGGAATCATAACTAATAATCTTCTCTTGGTAGCTTATTTGCAAATCTGGGAGTTTTAAATTTCTTAACCTTGAAGAAAATTCATCAAAATGACTTGTAGCATTGTTTATCCCATGTGTCATTTATAACATTGATAAGAGATTCTTTTTTCTGCTGAATTTTTATGGCTGAATCACGAGAGGTTGTTGTAGACGACGATGATGAAGAGGGAAAATTTTTTACTGGAAGATTTTAAGTCAGGATTGATATTGGGTTTAAAGTACGTTTATTGTTATGTGTTGCATAGCAAATGACGTTGACAGATGAACAAACTTTTGTTACTGATTTGCCTTTTTAGTGATTCATCGATTACCGTATCTTTTGTAATGATGTTTATCATTTTATTTCGCCATACCGTTTCAAACTCTCCGTCACCAGTTGGAACTTTAAAGAGTGAAATTCCCTTATACTTGTAGGCTTTACAAGAGACTGTGCAGCCATAAATAGAACAATTATCACCTGGAATGTTACAAAATCCTTTCCAGAGGTTTCAGATTACAGACAAATTTTGGCGAAAATGCACCATTTTTAAAAGTTGGTGCACAAAGAAAACCGGGTTCTAGTGCAAACTAGCGAACAAAAGGATAGACAATAACACACTTTGAATCACCACACTATCTCTTTTTCTTATGACTATGGTTTAAGATACGGAAATAGGTAATACAGTCAAACCTGTGCTAATGGCCACCTTTATAAAACAACAACCTCTCTTAAGCAACCATGTTTAATCCCTCCTGTAAGTATTTTAATAGAACGCTTACTGGAAATAAATGACCACCTGCATAACGCAACCAGTGACCACTATTTTGTCAGCCCTGGAATGTACTTTACCTGTGTATAATGACCATTGAGATTTTAATCTTCAAAAACAATGAAACAAAAATGTTTAAACGAAAGTTTCTACTAAAGAAACTATTGCACATCTTATTTTATCGTGAAAGTCAACAATCAAACGGATGGGTGAGCATATTTTGATTTTTAACCAATAAGAATTCTTCCATCATTTTTTTCATGATTCCCACGTGCAGTAGAAAAATTGAAACTAATTTTTTTTTAATTTGTTGGAATTTGTTCTCCATTGGTTTGAATGTGTTGTCTTAATAAAACATAAAAAAAAAATTAATACATTTCCTTTATAAGATGCATGGAGTTCAGAATACATACCAGAAGCATGAATATTTTCGTAATAAAATTCTGTGAGTTATTTACTCAAAAATTATAATTTCATTGTGTCTTCTGATTATAAATTTATTTGAAAATGAAATGAAGAAATTTAATATATTGTTAAAAATCAGTCATCTTAAAAAGATTATGGGATCGTTAAAACACTGAACCTGTATATATAATGACCATATAAAATAAAGGTCGTTATGCACATGTCGATATGCACTCTATAAAACGACCTCCTGTATAATAATGCCATGTTTTTCAGGTCCCACGAGTGGTCGTTACAGGCAGGTTTGACTGGATCTATTTTTAAATAGAAATCAGATAAAAAGATAATAAATATAATAAAGATAATAAAGATAATAAAGATAATAAAGAAACAAACATAGGAAGTACCTAAGCATCCGATAATTAAACAACTCTTTGATTCAGAACTTTCACCAGAACAATTATATCCACCATATTGGGGAAAGGGTTCAGAGCATGTTCGTGATCTTAGTGATAAACCGTCATTACAAGTTGCACTACAAGCACTCCATTTAGACCAAAGAGACCATCTGCCATCAACTAAAAACCAATAACATTGTAATTTTCTTAAAAACATTGACAACAAAAATAGCACTATTATAAACAGTAATGCAACATTTGATGTCTTCAAGATCAGATGTTTTTGAAGAATAACAACACCAACTTTCCTTAGAAATTATACAAAATTTAACAACAATATCAAATAATTATAGCTTATAAAAACAACTACCAATTATAAAGGATATACAATAATGGGTGATCCCTCAGAAATCACTTTAAACATTGAAGGAGAAAGAAAATGTGCCATAAACGCATGTAAAAACAACTTGAAATGACACAAATGCAAATGAAAGGTGCACTACCGATGTACACTTTTACCTTTGTAACAACTACAGCAATATGTTAACTTTGGGAGTAACTACCACAAATATGTTTGCATTAATTTAGTTGAATTATTAAGTTATCTCCGTGATATCATCCTAGAAAGTCCCTCTAATGAAGCGCTACAACTTGAACTGGAAACCAGAGGCAACTTGCAAAATCTTATAAAGATGAGGTAAAGAAACAAAGAGGGATGGTGAAGAAGTACGAAAATGAAGATGTTAATAATCCGGCAAAGAAACAAAAACAATAAAAAGCAAAATGAGGAAAGAACAAAATGAATTGAAAAACGACCATGCAAATTTACTCGAAGATATAAAAACTATGATGAAAACTCGATTCGATGAGATGGAAAATAAAATTACAAGAATAGTCGAACAAAAGATAGACAAAAAACAGAAGAATGATTAAGCAGTGATGAAAACATCCTTTGCAGACACAATAAGAAAAAATCTAAATGGGGGAACCATAGAAAATGCAATCAGTTGTAAATAAGGAATTGGTACAAAAAACTGAACGTGCAAAGAGAGAAAAGAACGTAATCATACATGGTATAGCAGAAAGGAAAGAATCTGAAAAAGAAAATGAAGAACACAACGACAAGTTTATCGCACCCATACTTCAAATACTTGGCACAAACGTTAAACCAATGAAAGAAATTCGACTTGGCAGTGAATCCGACGAAAAAAAACAGTCCTGTTAAACTAATCATGAATTCAACAGTAAAAAAAAAATAAAGATCAAGTCCAGACTCGTAAACTTAAGAAATGACAAAGACCAATACAGAGCTATAAGGGTTCAAGATGGTTATAAAGTTGAGGAGCATGATCTCATCAAACAATGGATGAAAAGGGCTGATGAAAAGAACAGGAAAGAAAACACAAACAACTAAAAGGTATGAGGTACCCCCAAAAACAGTCTACGAATTGTAATGGTGACAAAGAAGAAAAGAGAATATCAACAATAAACTCAGTGAACACGAAAGATAAACACAAGAACACAGCAATAACTAAACACAAGAAAAATGAAACATACAAAAATAACAAAAACATACAAAACAATTTTTTTTTGCTTCCGAACCATCAATATTAACGAGAATGATTGAGGTGCGAAAAAATATATAGTAGTGAAGGAAGTTGCAAAAGCTGGATTAACCTTTTGTTGCCTACAAGAAGTGAAATATCTTAACTCTGTCAAAAGTATTTGTTTACAAATTTTTGAGAAAAACGCGAAATGTTTTCTCATAAAAACATTCTATGGCCCACCCTCAGGATCAAATTATCTCTCAGAAACTTTCAACGAATCTTTCAATGATCTAGAAATGTTTGATTTGACGTCTTTAGAGTCAATCCTCTTGGGAGATGCGAATGTCAACTATGCAAAGAAATCGGAAAACAAAGACTTTAAAATGTCGTTATCCACTAAAGGCTATAAACAACTCGTTATCCAACCAACCCGTATAACAAAGGAATCATCATCCATAATTGATACCATTGCAACAATGCGTTCCCAGGTAATAAAAGAGACAAAGGTGTTTTCAACAGCGATATATCTGATCATGAAATGATCAGTTGTATTCGCAAACGTAACCACGTGAGTTTTACAGCAAAAACTATTCGTATTCGTGATTACTCAAAGTAAAACTCTATTGACGTAAATAATGAATTCGACAAAAAGATTGGTCTTGTGTTTACAATTCGAGTGATGTAAATGAAGCTGTAAAGAATCTCAATACCGCCTTAAACGAGACATTTAATAAACATGCACCATTCATTGACAAACAATTTAAAGGAAGACCATGTCCATGACTCGACAAAGATACGAAAGCTGAACTCAACAACCGTGACAAGGCTCTATGTAAAGCACACCGTACAAAGGACGAAAATGACTGGAAAATTTATAAGACACTCCGTAACCCCTGCAACAATCTACTGAGATATGCAAACTCTGAAGTCTAAATTCATCCACTGTCGCGATTTTGTTTGGCGTGCTCCAGTACACATTCTACCAAGAACATTGAAATCTTTTCGTTTTATTCCTGTCTGCAAACAATCTATTCTGAAGCAGTAAAAACGGTTGAAACGAAAGAAGGCTCCCGGCCTAGACGCTTTACCTCCAAACATGCTGAAAAACTGTGCAACAACCATCTACAAGCCTTTGACACATATTAACTTTTCACTCAGCAGCAGCACAGTACCGTGAATCTGGAAAAATGCGAATGATCCTGATAACTATTGACCGATATCCGTGCTGCCAATACTCTCAAAACTTCTTGAAAAAACAGTCCACTGTCAGCTCATTCAACACCTTGAATCTGAGAACCTTTTGTCCGACTCCCAGGGATTTAGGGCAAAAAGATCAACAGAATTTGCTTCCGCCATGTTTACAGATAGTATTCCCTTGGAGGCAAACAAGGATCTGTTTATGGATCTATCTCGCGCATTCGACACAATCAGCCACAGTCAACTGCTAGCCAAATTACCATCGTATGGTATTCGGGACCAAGAACTGACCTGGTTTACAAGTTATTTATTCCAACGTACTCAACTTGTAGAAATTGAAGGTAACCGATCAACCGAGAAACTGATATTCAATGGTGTCCCTCAAGGATTGATTTTGGGTCCATTACTATTCATTTTATTTATTAATGACATTGCCGATTCACTCCTACACTCACGTATCATCATGTATGCAGATGATGCAGTAATCTACTATGCTGACAAAAACGTTAATGAAATCGAAAGGTGCCTGAACAAAGACCTTGAAAAGATCGCACAGTATCTAGAGGCAAATGAACTTGTTATAAACCTCAAAAAAGGAAAAAACGAGTTCCTTCTTTTTGCTACAGTGAAATGGTTGAGCAAGATCGACAAATTCGAAGTAATGTATCGATCGTCTATTATCAATAACGTCACCAAGTATAAATACCTAGAAAATATTGTAGATGCATCGCTGACACAAATGATTTCGACAAAATCACGAAGCTTAAAATAGAGTGCATCTTCTACAAAAACTCCGTCCCTATCTCACGAAAGCAGCTGCACTTAGCATTTACAATTCCATGATTACATCACTCCTGACATACTGCGGAATCATCAATCTTAACTTGACCAGAACCCAAAAGGAAAAATTACAATCTATCGAATGCAGATCTGTGCGTGAGTGTCAGGAGCTATTTCACAATTTGTTGCAAAAAAAAAAATTAGTAAAATAAAAAAATTTAAATAAAAGCCTGTATTTTTTTGAATTCTGAATCCTAACCTATTCTTAATTCTTTCCTCTTTCTAACTTTATAATCAACCAAAAATACTTTCTGTGAACAGATTTATAATTTTCAATACTAAATCTCAGATAAAAATATATTTTTTTTATATATGTTTGAGGAACTTGGAATTATGACGTAAAATGTATTGCCAACTACATGTCATTTAAAGTAGAAAAGAAAAATTTGCAAGTAACCTAATCGATACTTAGACTGAAAAGAAAGATCATAACGTTGGACTTCTCCACTTTTTTTGACTGACCAGGAATATGCCTATGTATTGTGTTAACTGTTGCCGTTTGGGGCCCATCTTGGCTTTGAGTTATGGCTCAAACTGATTTCTTCAGTAAATCTTTACATTAAATATGATTCAACGTAAACAGGTAATAACATTTTTAACAAATATATGAGATATATGAGATATCAGATATTACACTGACTTTGACATGGTGGTAAGAGACAGGTTTGTGATTCTTCAAGTTCTCCATCACAATTCAGTCCACCATTCAATGGAGCAGGTTTAGTGCACGATCGTATTCTTGATTTCAAACCGACACCACAGCTTGCAGTGCAAGAATTCCAATCAGACCATTCACTCCAAGAGCCATTCACTGAAATCAAATAGTTGATTTATATCATCCATATAGGGTATGGAAATAAGTTATACCTATTTTGAAGATGATTTCCATGAAAAACAGCAACTGTTTTTATCGTTTCTTTCATAGAAATTTCTAATATTTCGCATTTATTCACAATACATTTTTGTTTCTCACAATAGATGTAAGAGATATTGAGACTAAATAGATTTTCCACTATGGGATCTTGATAAGATAACATTAATAGCATTATTAACCTTAGATTGTTTGGATAACAATTTAGTATTAAAATAACTGTGAGGTTGTTCAGCATTCACACAATTTTTGTTGGTATTTATTTATGTTACACAGAACATCCAAAGTACATATAAATTGGTGTAACAATAATTATCTTCAATATTTTTTTATGTTATTAAATCCAAGCCCCTTGAAATGTCATTTAAAAAAATTTCCCAAACAATAGAAAATATTGGTTGTAATGTTCATAAGACATTAAAATACAAACAAAAACAAATTCTGTTATTTTAATCACTCAACCAAAATAACTTACACAAACAAACAGGTAAAAAAAAAGAAAGTTAAAATATAAAAACAAAAGAAATGTGTATACCTGTTGGTGGAACAGATGTAAATAATCTTTTAAAAGTCGCTGGTGGAAAAGCAGATACTCCAGTCAGAGGTACCGTGGAACGAGTAATCCCTTCCACAATACTGGATTCTCCTGTAGAAGTTGTAAACATGTAAGACGAATTGCTAGAGCTAGTTGATGAAATAACATCTTGAGACTTAGCTGAAGGATATATAGTACTTTCCATTGTGTTGGATGGTTCGAAAGATGATGTTAGAACAGAAGTTAAACTTGCGGAATTAATTGCATAAGATACGTCTTGGTTACTGGTAAAACTTGTGAATATCTCATCGGTAGCCTTTGTGAATACTGTTGATGTATTAGTCACAGGGTTGCTTGAAGGATTCTCTGTATTAACACTATTCTCCAATGTGCTGGATGGTTTAAACGATGTTGTTGGAAAAATGGAATCTGCAGAAACATTAAGAAATCTGGAAGAAAACATTTCTGAAGAAACATCTGCATTGCTGATCCTAGAAATTGAAGGTGGTTTTACTTCAGTAGCTGCATCCTTACTAGATAGGGTTGTAAATAAAAGTATTGATGGATGTTCGATTGTTTTCATTTTTGTGCTGGAAGATGATGTTAGGATGTAAGTTGAACTTTTAGAGGTACTTTCTGAAGAAACAAATTGACTACTGGTTGAAATTGTGAATGCTTCACTGGTAGTATGCAGAGCTACACTTGATGTAATAGCCATAGCGGTCAACAGGCTGGATTCTTTTGAAAATAATGTTGGAGAAGGCGAAGTTGCAGACACTTTTGAAAATCTAGTAACAGTAGATTCTGGAGAAGCATCCACAGTGTTGATTGAGGAAATTAAAGTTTTCTTTCCTTCAGTACTTGAAACTTTACTAGATGCAATTGAAAATAAAAGGGTGCTTGTATCTTTGGTGGCATTTACCTCTACTGTACCAGACTGCTTGGATGATGATGTCAGAAGATAAATTGAACTTGTAGATGTACTATCTATTGAAAAATCGCCACTAGTTGAATTCGTAAAAGTTAAACTGGAAGCATCCGTAGATACACTTAAAGTATAAGTCACAGCAGCGCTTGATAGATCCTCTGTATTGACAATAATCTCCATTGTACTGGATCCTTTAAAAGATATTGTTGGAGAAATGGAATCTGCAGAAACACTTGAAAATCTAGTAGAAAAGGTTTTTGAAGCATCTGCATTGCTGATTGAAGAAGTCGAAAGTGTTTTTACTTCAGTACTTGAAATCTCACTGAATACGGTTGTTCTTGAGGAAGTGACAAGATATTTGGTGGAAGTACCATCTATTGTGATAGACTGTTTGGAAGATGATGTCAGAGCAATAGTTGAAGTTGTAAAAGTTATTTCCGAAGAAACATCCTGATAACTGGTGGAGGTTGCAATAGTTAGACTATTAGCGTTTGTAGATACACTTGATGGATTTTTCACAGCAGTGCTTGTTAGATTCTCTGTATTGACAATAATCTCCATTGTGCTGGATCGTATAAAAGATGTTGTTGGTGAAATGGAATCTGCAGAAATGCTTGAAAACCTAGTAAAAAAGGTTTCTGAAAAAGCATCCACACTGCTGATTATAGAAGTTGAAGTTATTTTTACTTCAGTACTGAAAGCAGTACTAGCTTCAGTACATGCAGTTGAATATGAACATGAATATTTTGTCCTGGAATGAATGGAGTAATATTTCTGAACAGATGTCAAACTTGTGGAAATACTTCTTGAAGAAACATGTGCACTATTGGTAGCAGTTGTTAATGTTCCACTTGAGGCATTTGTATAAATACTTGACAACGTATTAGTCAAAGCAGTGCTTGATAGATTCTCTGTGTTAAAAATATCACCCATTGTGCTGGATTGCTTAAAAGATGTTGTTGGAGAAACGGAATCTGAAGGAATGCTTGGAAATCTAGTAGAAAATGTTTCTGACGTTGCATCTTCATAGCTGATTGGAAATGTTGAAGGTATTTGTATTTCAGTACTTAAAGGCTCGCTCAATGCAATTAAAAATGAAGAAGTGATTGGACTATTGGTAGCGGTAGCATCTGTCGTGCTGGACTGTTTGGATGATATTGTCAGAACAAAAGTTGAACTTATAGAAGTACTTTCGAAAGAAACATCTGCACTACTGGTTAAGGTCACAAAAGTTAGACTGGTAGTGGTTGTAGATATACTTGATGTATTTGTCACAACGGTGGTTGATAGATTCTCTGTATGGACAATATTTTCTGTCATGGATTCTGTTGAAGATATTGTTGAAGGAAAAATTGAAGTTACAATCACATTTTTAAATCCAGCTTGTGAAGAATCATCCACACTGTTGTTTGTAGAAGTGGAAGTTATTTTTACATCAGTACTGGTAATTGTACTAGCCTTAGTAGATGAAGTTGAATATGAATATGAATATTTTGTGCTGGAATGAATAGAATAATATTTCTGAACAGATGTCAAACTTGAGGAAATACTTCTTGAAGAAACATGTGCACTATTGGTAGAAGTTGTAAATGTTCCAGTTGTGGCATTTGTATAAATACTTGGCGACGTATTAGCAGTGTTTGATAGATCCTCTGTATTAAAAATATTATCCATTGTACTGGATTGTTTAAAAGATGTTGTTGGAGAAATGGAATCTGGAGAAATCTTTGAAAATCTTGTAGAAAACGTTTCTGAAGTAGCATCTTCATAGCTGATTGGAGATGTTGAAGGTATTTGTAGTTCAGTACTTGAAGGCTCACTCGATGCAATTGAAAATGAAAAAGTGATTGGATATTTGGATTGATTAGATGATGTTGCTAGAGCAAAAGCTGAACTTGTAGAAGTATATTCGGAAGAAACATCGCCACTAGTTGAGTTCGCAAAAGTTATACTGGTAGCATCTGTAGATATACTTGATGTATCAATCACAGCAGTGCTTGAAGGATTTTCTGTATTGACAATAATCTCCATTGTACTGGATTGTTTAAAAGATGTTGTTGGAGAAATGGAATCTGCAGAAACACTTGTAAATCTTGTGGAATAACTTTCTGAAAAAGCATCTGCATTGCTGAATGGAGAAATTGAAGGTGTTTTTACTTCCGTACTTGAAACCTCATTGAATATGGTTGTCCCTGAGAAAGTGACCAGATGTTTGGCAGCAGTACCATATATTGTGTTAGACTGTTTGGAAGATGATGTTAGAGCAAGAGTTGAACTTGTGGAAGTTATTTCCGAAGAAACATCTCGATTACTGGTTGAGGTAAAAAAATTAAGACTGTTAGCATTTGTATTAGTCACAGCATTGCTTGATAGATTCTCGGTATTTAAAATATTTGCCATTGTGCTGGATTGCTTAAAAAATGTTGTTGGAAAAATGGAATCTGCAGAAACTTTCGTAAATCTTGTGGAATATGTTTCTGAGGAAGCATCAGCACTGAATGACGTTGCAAAGTTTACACTGGTAGCACCCATAGATAAACTTGATGCATTAGTCACAACAAAAGTTGATGGATAGTTAATGGATAGTTGAATGGATAGTTCAGTATTGGAAATATTCTCTGATGTTGTTGGAGAACTTGGATATGCAGAAACAGATCTTGATCTTCTTGTAGAAATACCTTCTGAAGATACATCGGCACTTCTGGTTGAAGTTACCAATGCTTCACTGGTAGTATTTGTAATCATACTTGAGGCATTAGTCGTAGTAGTTGTTGACAAATTTTCTGTATTTCCAACATTCACTGTTATACTGGATTCTTTCAAGTGTGTAGTTGGAGAAGTGGCAGCTGTGGAAAGGTTAGGAAATCTAGCAGAAGTAGTTTCAAATGAATAATCTATACTACTGCTTGAAGTTAAATATAACTTTACTTCAGTGGTTGCAGCTTCACTAGTTATGGTTGAAAAGGAGAGTCTTGATGGATGTTTGATAGTTGCAATTTTTATTGTGCTGGACTGTATAGAAGATGCTGTTAGAAGAGATGTCGAACCCGCAGAAGTACTTTCTGAATAAACATCTGAGATTCTGGTTGAAGCTGTGATTGTCTCATTGGTAGTGTCTGTAGATGCACTTGATGCATTAGTCATAGGAGTGGTTAATGTATTGGAAATGTTCTCCATCATGCTTGATTCTTTTGAAGGTATTATTGATGGAGAAATCAAAGGTGTAAAAACAGTAAATCTACTAACAGTAGCTTGTGAAGAAGCATCCACCCTGCTGATTGTAGAAGTTGAAGTTATTTTTAATTCAGTACTGGAAGCTATACTAGCCTCAATAGATGCAGTTGAATATGAAAGAGTGCTTGGATGTTTGGTAGTATTTACTTCAACTGTGTTGGATTCATTTGATGATGATGTTTGATTGGTAGCATTTGTAAATATATTTGATGTATAAGTCACAGCAGTGCTTGATAGATTCTCTGTATTGACAATATTCTTAGTCATACTGGATTGTTTAAAAGATATTGTTGAAGAAATGGAATCTGAAATAACATCTGAGAATCGAGTTAAAAAACTTTCTGAAGAAACATCTGCATTGCTGATCAAAGAAATTGAAGATGGTTTTACTTCATTACTTGCAGCCTCTCTAGATAGGATTGTTGATAAAAGTAATGATGGATGCTCGGTAATTTTTGTTGTGCTGGACTGTATAGAATATGATGTAAGAACAAATGGCGATTTGGCAAAAGTACCTTCTGAAGAAGCATCTGCACTACCGGTTGAAGTTATGAATGTTTTGATGGTAGAATCTTCAAATATGGTTGATGGATTTTCTGAACTGGAAGTAAACCCTCTTGATATATCAGTCGCAGGAGTGTTTAAAGGACTTTCTGTATTAAAACTATTCATTATTGTACTAGATTGTTTAAAAGAAGTTGTTGGAGAAATGGAATCTGCAGACACATTTAGAAATATGGTAAAATGTGGTTCTGAAAAAGCATCTGAACTCCTGATCAAAGAATTTGAAGGTGTATTTACTGCAGTATTTGGATCATCACTAGAGACAACTGTCAATAAAGTTGCTGATGGATTTTTGATAGCGGTTATACTTTTTGTTGTACTGGACTGTTTGGAAGTGGATGGTTGAATAGCAGACAGAATTGCATGACTAGTTGAAAACAACGTAGTGACTGGAAAAACATCAATGCTACTAATTGAGGTAGTGATAGTGAGTGTTTTGGTACTTGCAGCCATACCAGATATAGCAGTGCCATAACTTCCTGATTGACTTTCAGTAGTATCAAAACCATTTGTGAGCACCTGGGTAAATGGTGGTAACACAAAAAGAGTTGTTGGAAATGTAATGGAAGCACTTTCTGAAAAAACATCTTTGCTGACATTTTTGATTGAAGTAGTTATCACTGATGATACAGTTGAAAGTGTGGTAAGTATATTTCTTGTACTAGTGATAGCCGTTGAAACAGTAATAGAAGTTGAAAAGTTATTTGAAAATGTGTTAAATATACTTGAGGAATGAAGATCTTTTGTTGATATCGAGATAAGTGGTTTCAAAGTGGTTGAGGCTATGCCTGTTATAGTAGTGAAGATGTGATTAATTGAGTTATCTTCTATAGTTAAAGTAGCCACTTCAATTTCCTGGTGACTTGCTGTTGTGGTGGCAGGAAAATTTGTAAAGTTAGTTGGCCAAGTGGTAGATGAAATTAAGGTAGTATTTTGTGCAAAGTTGATCAAACTTACATAAGCATTTGTCAAGATGATGAGTTGTTGAATCCCATACAAATAAGTAGGTGAGCAGCTCTTCATTTTTTCGATGGTGGATACATAAGTCCTTTTCACCAATTGTAGAATTAATTATAATGACCGTAATGAATCAATTTGAATGAAGAGATATAAATCTAAGATATCAAAAACTATTTAAAAAGTTATAGAGAAAATGACATATGAATGATTGATCAAAATTATTTCTTGCACAAAATGAATATCTAAAAACTATTCAGAAATAATAAACAATTTACTTCAAAAATGATCCTCCTACTTTAATTCTGGCCATGATTAATTTCGTATTTATATTATATCAACAGCAAGACTTTATCAAAGATCACTATTATAGTTATCACTATTTCAAAAAAATATATTGATAAAATATTAATAGTAAATTTATTTATATAGAAAAGTTCAAATATAAATCATGCACATCATATTGATTTGCACGCAAATTAATATCATACTGCTCAAAATGTATAATAATGAATATATGAAATTTTTCGACCACTTTGTTCGATTCTTTATCAAATGACAAACTCATACCATACGGAGACACTATGAAAACTAACATTATTATTAGTATTATTATTATTATTAATGTTTACCCAGGATAGCCTCGTCCCTTCTGATAGAACTGTTATCAATGAACAAATTCAAAAATTTCAATTTTATATTGCGATTTTTGTAGGTTAAATGGCCATAGACCTCAGCTTTTCATACTATAGAAAAACTTTGAAATAAGAAATTGTGGTGGATTTTTAGTTTCTATATGACTATATTTAAGGTTTTTACTTTACCAACCTATAATAAGCTTCCGAATAAGCTCCAGGGGTGCTTATTGAAAAATCAAACTTCCAGGAGGGGTGCTTATTCGAAGAGATATGGTACTTAATATCCTTAAATTATTTCATTTAATGGGATTCCATTTTATTTATTGTTACTAACATTCCATTAACAGCATTCCATTCTTTTAACAACACAAAAAAACCTGAAAAGCTATCAGGGATTCATTACCTCCCACTGATTGTTTCAATCTTCATTCAAAGGGAACATAAAAAAAGAAAATCCATAAAAGTTATGCTTTTCATCTGATAATGATTTATTTCCTTATGAGATTTTAACTTTACATTTATTTCTTGGATTTGCAATAAATATGTGAACCCGATATCTCTTATGTTCATAAAGATGATAAAATTTCATTGAATTCGAAAGAGCACATTTGTTAAAAAACAAAACAAACTAAAAAAAAATTCAAAAATTGTCATGTTACTTTAAAAAAACAAAATGTTATAAATAAAGATAAATAAGGGATCTGTGATATATCTAATCAAATTATATTACAATAATAACAGAGTTTCGACTTGATCTTTGGAAAAAGTGTGTATATATGTATGCTGTGCAAAAGTATTAGGTCATTAACAAGTCCAAACAAAATCCTTGGAGTGTTAGCTATAACAGATACACTATACCACAAATAATAACCCACCCCTTCTCCTTTCTTATAAAACAGAATCTTTAATTAAAATGATTTTGAATTGATGTTTTCTTGTAAACATTCCTTGATTTCACTCAATACATCCTCGCTAATTTCATTTTCAGCAAGGTTTAATTGCTCTAGATAAATGTTATATGATTCAAGTGCATCACATAACAAATCTGCACCAACATCTGTTATGCCTGTCCCTTCTAAATCAAGTAACTTTAAATGTTTTGATGATGCTAAGGCAACAGCAAATAAGCCAGCACCAAAGTCGCCAACAATATTATAATCAAGAAACAGTGATTTTAAGTTAGTGCCATGAGATAGTCCCATTGCTAACTGTGCCCAGCCAGTTTGTGAAACGTCACGATTACCAGTCAGTGTAAGTTCAGATAATTCTTCTTTATTGTTTTTACGTTTCAGTAATGAACAAACAACTGTTATTGAATCGTCACCAAGTTTACAATCACCTAGATCCAGTGTTTGAAGTTTTGGATGTTGTTCTAGTGCTGGACCAAGAATAGCCATGCCTTCATCATCAAGTGGATTCCCATGTAATCTGAAATGCAAAAAACATTCCTCATGGAAAAAGGCTATCAATTATTACAAAGTAGATCTTTCTTAATAAAGGTACTTTAGTCGTTATATCAAGCAATGAATAAGATAGTTACATTAGCACCCAGTAGAAGAAAACAAATCCATAAAAACTAAGTAATAACAGACAAAATTTTCAGACTTTTATTAATTCACTTGTTCATTTTAAGAATTTGAGTGGGAAATAATCAGAGGACAAATCAATACATTGTTTTAACTATTGTCAGACTTTATTCTAAAGCCACTTTCCTCATACTTAAGACAAACAAATTCTGCAAACTATGAAAAAGCTGAAAAAACTGTAAACTGGAAGCAGGCCCAGTCAGGAGATGCGAGCGATTGCACGTGCACACGTCCATACACACACAACTACTTTTACGTCAGTCATTAACTGCTAAATTATGTTGTATTGATGGTTGTTTTGTCAAATTTAGTTGAAGCTCAAAGGAAGTTTGAAAATTTAAGAAAACGATACAACAAAAAGAGAGCATTGTGGAGGAAACCACTACAATATGGTTCTGTAACAAATGATTTTAAAAATGTAGGAGTTAAAGAAAGCATACGAGTCTTTTGCATGGCTGGATCCTTATGTGGCACTTTGAAATACTAAAACCAATTTTGATGATGTTGACGAGTTGATCGAATCTATCTCACCTCAGCAACCAACAGAAGAACATTTTGAAGACGAAATAGAAGAAAAAAAGTGAAAGTGAGGTAGAAGAAACGGCAACAAGAATCTTAGACAAGAATCTTAAGAATCTCTCCTTCAATAGTCACCACTTCAGCAGTCAAAGAAGCAAATTCATAAAAAAAGATTTACAGCAATGCATCAAAATTGTTGGCAAAAAGGCAAGAAGATTGCCTAATGAGAATGTGGAAAATGAGGAACTAACTCTTTTGAATGCTGTTCAAAGCTCCATTTTAACTAAAAATAAAGAAAGGTGTGAAAAATAATGTCACTGCTAATGATGATCTATTCGGAATAACGGTCGGCAAAGATCTAAAAGCACTTCCTCCAATTTCAAAGTTACAAGTCAGGAATGAAATCCAAAATATCCTTTTCAAGTACCGCATGGGTGCAACGCAAAAATCTCTGCAATAAAAATAAGTACAACAATGGTAGATGATATAAACTTCCCACCAAGTAAAATGGGGCAACATTTTTCACATAACTTTGGATATGGTTTTCAAAGCATTTATCACCAAACAGCAGTAGTGGATACAGAATAATGAACAGTTATAATTGTTCTTAAACAGGTACTGTTTTTACACTGTTTGTATGATGTTTGTTTAGTATACATCATATCATAACAAAACAAAAAATGTAAACTTATACTGTTTATTCATTTCCAGTGTTCCTAACATACTTAAGTTTCCATTCCATACTCCCTTTCTTGCTATTTACATATTCCATTAAATCATTCCGCATGTCAGTAGATGCAGTACTTTGTCCAGAACCACCTATGTTTTTAATATTTAGAAAAGACCTTGTGTCAGACTTTGTGGCACCAGCATTGGAAATAAATCCTGCGTTATTGTCTTATTGCTAGGTGAGGACTAGGCTTTGAGTATATTACACAACATGATATAGACACAATCTTCTATTCTTCTCTAGTGAAAAAAAGCAGGTGTTAATTTGGCTATGAATGAATTAATATTTCGGTTCATTGAGGTCATTACCCATATTTTCGGTTAAATATAGACGTGAAAGATCTTTCTTGTGAGAAAATTCTGTTCATCACATCCCCATGGGAGCTCATAGTAAATGTATATCTCATACATTCAATATCATTCAGTTTCAACTTCAACATTCAGTTTCAACTTCTCATGACCACTCCCAGTAAAAATGGCTGCTAAAAAATCGTAGTTCATTAACCATTATCCATGTTACGCATATTTTAAGATAAACACATAATGTTTGTAACTCTCTGGCACATTGCTTAAAGATGATGATTTGATAATTATGTACAAGAACTAACAAATGCTTATTTTGTCTGATGTTTTAACGTTCATTATATATACTCAGTGTATACTTAATAATTTCCGCAATACCAGACTTGGAAGTTAAGGCTGAGACAATCGTGACACTCAGTCCTCGTGTTTGGGTTCACAACTTAAAGATCATTTTTATAAGATATTAGGACAAAATCTTGAGTTTCTCAGTGACAATTCATACACAAGTATCCAGACAAGAAGACACAAACAAGAACTTTTTTAATTCAATTCTGCCCTAATTGACAAATAGTTTAACTAATAGCTTTCATGCAGACCATTAGAGACTGAGAATTTTAGGAGGAATTTAGGAGATTTAGGTCTTTTAAACAAAATTTTAGGACATTCTAGGATGTAAATAAAGTAATAAGAGCAATTCACCACTCACAGGGGTTGATTTTCCTGGAGGGTTGTCTATCACTATTGATTTTCTATGTGGATCATTTCTGATCTTTCAAAAATATATCTGTGTTTATTTTTGTTGTACATTGCTTTTTTTAGCATTCCCTTGCTACAAGGTCAAAAGACCAACAACAAAGTAAGCACTACGTTAAAACCATAAAGAAGATAGACTAGTATAAACCATACACTAGATAATGATGAACATTAGACTAAATGACTGGAGGGCGTAATGGAGAGGGAAAAAATGTAGAAGAGAACTCCAAAAACAAGAGGTGCCAGGAAAGTATCTGTTATATTCCAATGATCAGGAATTTGCACTATAAACTGATGAGAACAATAATCTTCTTGTTTGCTTGAAAGTTCAAGAAAGTGGAACACAAAGGAGCAATGTTATGTTGATGCGAAAGAGAATCCAATGGCATTACAAATACACTGACAGATGCAATCTAACAAAGTTAGAGTACTGGTCCAGATGTGCCATTCAATGCATGAACAATAGTCTGAGGAGTGAGGAAAGTCATTGAATGAATAAGAGAGCCAGGGGAAAGAAGTGATTCCAATGAGCGAGAATGAATGGTATTTGTGAGGTGGTTTACCAGCACAGATAACTTCCTTGACACAGTTCTGAGCAGACTTAGAGAAAATATCAAACCAACGGGCATCGCAAAGAAAATGCCCCATTTACCACAGTCATAGCTAAAAAGAGTGCTATAGACTGGGGATTCTTGAGCTGCAGGGCAGTTCAGTACAAATTCAACTGAAACAACAACATGATTATGAAAAGACAGAACCTTCATCAATGCTACCAGAGACACCTTGAATGACAGAACAATTTTGAGATTAATTGTTGGGTTCCCAGTGTGAAACAAAACACAGACATAAACGAGTAAATGTATTGCATGAACAGTTATTAACTACAAGAGAATTTGGGGAAATTTGGGTTGAGATGTTGAGCAAATAACGTGGAAGTGTCCTTAACCGAGCTCGCATATTCCCTATGTGATCCAGCATGAATGAGGCAAAAGTACAGCTTGAAGTACTATGCATCCACCATCAGGCACAGCTTGAAGTGCCAATGGACAACATTAAGGTACAGCTTGAAGTACCAATTTATCATGACCAGGCACAGCTTGAAGTGCCAATAAACAAGTTAACCTTGCTTGCGTACAAAGAATCAAGTACAACTTGAAAGCAAAGCACAGCTAGAATAACCAACATACTGTGAAAACATAGGAAACAACTGCAGCAAATCCCCAAAATGGCTGACAGGGGAACCCCAACACCCCAACCAAGAGATAAAGGGGTGCCAACGGTGAAATACAGTTGCTTTCACTCCTGGATATAAAACCTTGTTGTATTGTACTAGCCAAATGAACACATACAAGGAAAACCATGGGGCTAAACCAACCGTAAGGACGATGGTACGGAAGAATCTAAGCCAAAACAAGATTCTGCTTTATAACGACATTAAATCAAAGGGGGAACCATAGATGAAATGAACGTTTGGTGTCAAGCAGATATCGTAACGAACCAAAAACGGATAATGAAATCCAGCCAGTGATACCACTTGTTGATGACATCAAACTGAATTAAGTATTGCTGACAAAATACCAGTATACCAACATCACAAGCAGAAAAATGTTTTACCATAAAAATAAAATAAAAATAGATTGATTAGACCAAAAGGAGAGGGAGGGTGGGCAAATACTAGCTCTTATCAAAGCAAGACACAAAGAAGAGTGAGAATGCAGAGAACAAATCCAAGCGAGTTTAGATAAGGACATGATCCCAGACCACATTAAAACAATAGTGCCACAAGTAAGCAAGACAATGCAAAGAATGCAGTACTCAGTAGGCAAAGACATAATTTAGAGGAACATGTAAACAAAGCAATAGAGAACCAAATAACACTGTGTGGGAACACAATTAAACTGAGCTAAACCTGATGTTTTAGCCCCAAAGTAAAGAATGACAGAAAAAGAACAAGTAGACCAGAACAACTGAGTCACTACTACAATACAAACAAATGAAAACTACAATTCACTCTCTACAAAGACAGCATGAAAGATTATAACATCATTTTGTAGGAATAAACACATTTTTTTTAAATAATTGTGCCTGTTTTCGCTAAAAAATATAAAATTAGAATATAGCATATTATAAAGATTTTGTAGGTTTTTGCATCCTATACTGCCATATAATAAAAGTTTGTGTATATACAAAGATTCTGTTACAAACTATAGTCTATAAATGTTGTTTCCATTTCAGAAGTATCCTCTTCTTCTGCTTCATCTCCACTTACGTTGTTTGCTGGTCCATTACTGCAACCAGTATAACAACACAACTCTGTACAGGCAAGATTCTTCCTTCTTGCACAATAGCGGAGAGTTTTGCAGTTATTAGTACATGCACACTGAACAGTGTCGAAGAAATGATCAGGTGCTGATCAGGTAGGGTGCATATTCTAAACAGATTCTCATTTTCCAGGAGTTTCCAGGGCATAAAAAGTGACTTTCCAGGATTCAAGATTCTTGCTGACATAAGTTCTTAAAATTCACAGAATGTGCATTAGAAAAAACATTTACAACAGAACTAAGACTAAGAAATTGAGAACAGAACTGAAATGAAATCTAATGAGAATGAATAATAACATTTGCTACACTGCATTGATAGAACGTTAAATGGTGATGCAACCAAAAGTTTATACAACAAAATTCCAGGAGATTGCAGTTCCAAGAAAAACAAAATCGGGTGGGAATCAAGGAGTTTCCAGGAGGCGTATGCACCCGTTTTGATGATCATAGCAGATAAGCAGTTCTTCTCTATATACACTTGGTAATTCGTTTTAAGTGTGTGCTTTTCTTTTTCTTTCAGATACCTTACCTCGTTGATATTGTCTAAGTTCACCATGCCCATATAAAACACAAATATAATTTTTTTCCAGATGCCTTTCATGACATCATTAATTGAGGGAATTTGCCTTTTTCTCGAAAACTGTGCAAGAATACAGACATTATGGAATATTTCGTAGCTCAAAACAGATGCAACTAGTCAAATAATCTTATTTCCCTGACATGGTTTGAAACTTTGTAAGAGTATTGTAGAGTTTTACTGAATAACTTCTGATAACTTCAACAACAGTACAGCCAAAAGAAACTTTAAGTGTTTGCGAAGAAATGAATTTTTACATGGGTTTGTTTAGATACGCAACTGAACTGAACATGAAAATGCATGTAATGTCAAATACATAAAAGACTGTTAACTTCTGAAGAGACTTCTAAAGCTAATTATCTTTTACGATAAGATATGATACGATAAATCTTCAGTGCAATTGTTTACCAACTTTAAGGTGTAAACAAAGATATATTTTCCCTGTAAAAATGTTTGGCAATGAACTCAAGATTTTTGAACAACCGGGTTATTTTAAGTAAGTGGGTTGGTGGGTTAGACTGCAAAATTTCAATGGATAGATTTGGCATGATTGGATGCGACTCCTTTTAGAGATTCAGTTTTTAATCCCACATCATTGTTCTATCTACTTATATTGTTGAAATAAAATTCATTATTATACATAACTTACAGAAGTGTGGTGAGACTGAGGTTTCTCCTTAATCCATCAGCAAGCCAAGAAACTCTATTCCGAGTATTAATGACGCCTAAGTTCAAGTTCAAATGCACCAAAGAATTGGTTTCTTTAAGAGATTCTGTTAATTTCCTAAAATTCACATCTTCGATTTTGCATCCACGTACAGAGAGCAGACGGATGGAATTTCCACGAAGAGACTCACAAATGTCGCTGACTTCGATATCACCAATTGTTTCACCAGAGATTTGGACTGACCCAAGCATGTCGACTATACTGTCGTGATGTTTTTCTTCTCCAACACTCACTTTTACTTCAACTCAGCTGTGATTTGTTTATTTAAATACACAACACTGTGAGGATACAGAATTATTCTGTACACATACTTCCATGTCCATAAGCCACCTAAAACACCTATAAGTTGCAGCAGTTTCTCCACCACAGGGATCGCGGCGACGGGGGAGGCTTTTTTGCTGAGTAAATTTTTTTTATTACTAAGAAAAATAGGGATTACAATTTTTCTCCATCATTATCAACTATCTGCTTTGCAAACGCCTAGAATTCTATATGTGATCAAACTCGCCTTCAGTATGTAAGTAAATATTGATTTCGTTCCATTGTTAAAAAGGTTTTCATCGCATTGTTTTCTTTATTTTCTCTAAAGTCTAATCGGAAACAGCAAAACCTTTTCTTGCGCTGTTTTTTTATTATTTCTCTGCATAAGTAAGGTATTGAAGTAAGGTTTTAAGGTTAAGGAAGTAGCTGCACGATTGCGTCCTCTCTATTAGGATTATTTGAATTTCTTTGCCTTGAGTATTCAGTTAAATTATGCTGGGTATTATTTATTATGGCAATCATCATCATTTTGTTTTTTATTTTTTAGCTGGAAATTGTTGTGTATATACTTCATCATTTTGGGTTTGCTTTGTTTCTACTACTTTCTGTCAGTTACCCTTTCTATCTACAATAAATTACAAGCACTCCGTGAAAATAATCTTCAGCTTTGATGAAAAAAAAAGAAGGTAAATTTAGGCAAAAATCTTGTTCTTGCAAGCTTTATTTATTTTTAGATTTTAGCGGTATAAAAAGGGCAACAATGAAGAAAAAACGTTTACCTACCAAAAAAGTGGTGGTCGGGTAGGGGTTGGCATGGCATTCCCCCTTCCTGGTAAACTGTGAGCGTCCAGACCAGGGAATTTTCAAATGACTATGGTTTCATAAATAAACTATATTTTTAGAAGACAAGAAAATTTAAAAAAATTCTACTTTAATAACCCAAATGTTGCTACACAGTTTTCGGTGCTTTTATTTGTGTTCATAAAATATTTTATGCAATTTAGGATGACCCATAATTGGCAAAAACTTCCATCCCCCTTGGTAGCTACGGCACTGAAAATTCGAAAGTATAGTTTCACAGATTCCTAATGATAAATGGAATATAAATGGATGGAGAATATTAAAATGGGATATGAATTTGAATGTATAGTTATTTTAGAAATAGTTGCAAAAAAGTTGCTTATTTACAAAATATACAAACAAGGAACCGAAATAAATCTAAAATTCTGAAGAAAAAAAATAACACGTAATAAAAATAAAATTTCTAGTAAACTAGAAAACAGGGCTTAAATATTCCCGTTAAAATACACAATGCAGTGGGATATATAAAAATCTGGAAGTAAAAAAATATACTATCAAGGTTGTAATACACATTTGAACTTGTTGTACCAACAAATCGGATTTTTGAAACAGTGCCTATGTAGATTTTGTCCATTTGTTTACTAATGAAGTTTTCGATGGGATTATTTGAAGATATTTCTTGTTTTTGTTTTAGATGTTAGTTTAAAGAGCATTGTAGCGATCCTAACAATTGTTCAAATGGAGACTGACAAAAGAAAGAAAGAACGCAAAAACGATCAATTTGGTAAAAGCCATGGGTAGGACATGTAGTAACCACTCAATGAGGTTTTTCTGTTTTCAAGTTCAAAAGAAAATTCTTATCCAACCAGTTAAAAAAAGTTGAACATGTCCAACGTTAAAAGTTGCGTGAAACGAAAAAAACAAAGGTACAACAGAAGATTTTAAACGGTCTGGTTGCAATGGGTATTACAACTCCAGCTTTTTTAAAAAGGGTTTCGCTCCATATTATAGGCGACCGCCTTCCACCTTCACATAGTATTATTTGGTAGCTATTAATTCTTTACTCAAAGCCCAAATAAAGATAAAGGAGCAGAAAAGCATGCTATCCATATGTTCATGACGTGTTCATTAGGTGCTTCAATATAATACGTGCGCTCGTATGTTTCCACTTGGAATATATATTTCTTCTTTTTCTTCCGCGATTCAACATTGACTGCTCTTATGCTTGAGTATTTGAATACACCCTTGGGTTCTGTTGACTGAAAACAAAAAAAATCAATCTTGATTAGCTACATAAGGGTGAAGAGAGTAAAAGTTTGTCTTGAAAATAATTTGCTGGATAAAAAAAGCTCTTTAACCATTTCATCTTTGTAATAAGCCACCAATTTGTCTCGCAAATCGACCACAAACCATCGTGGAAGCCATGTTTTATAGTGACCTGCAAGAAAGTTACAAATAACAACATTTATATAATACGTATGTATCAATCAAGTACAAACACGTAAGTAACTTTAAGCCGCTGTAGGTAAGGCATTTAAGTCCCTGGGCCTTCATCCGATTCCCTATTCCGCCCGCCAACGTGCAACTAGGCACAGCTGTCTTTCTGATTAGCGGACACCGTTCGTGAAAATGATTTTGTCCACTAATTAGAGGGTTTAATAGGAAACCAACCAACCTCCTTGTTTTGTTAGGTAGCCTTGGCAACACATTTTGGATATTCTTACTCCATCTATTCCATCAATGTTTATTCCTACAAACAAATATTAGTTGGAAGAAAAAAGTAACCTCATCCAACATCATACATAAAGATCGTTTATGACAGAAGCTAGTCTTACCAGTACTTTTAAAATACTGCTCCAACGATATAAACTTTCTACCACCAGACTTTACAGCCATTGAGTCGTTACTCTGTTTTGATTGGCTTCTGACTACTACAATGAGACAACGATTTTACCGAATCAAAACTCAAACTCAAACACTGTTGATTCTCGACAGGGAAACAACATTCTATTTTACCTTCAGCTCCCGTTCTTCCTTGGAAAAAAACACTTCTTCCAATTTCCAATTTTTCAACAAATGGACATACATGTTCTTCATTATCATTGTTAAGTCGAAACACATCATCAGCTGAAGCCCATTTATTAATTAAGGAGGGATTATTGACAGGAAAGGATGTCAATTTAGAGTTTAAGTATGTGTCCTGTTCATCTCTCGATGACAAGGAAGTAGAGGATTCACTTTGTGAAAGGACAGGAGAGTAACAAAGACTGGAATTAAATGAATTGTCGGAATATTCATCATATGTACATAACTGTTTCAATAAAATTTGTCGCTTTTTTAGTAAGTCCTAAAAATGAGACAATGAGATTGAATTGTTAACCAGGAATTGTATTCAAGTGATAAACAATAAACAAACATTTCTTATTTTAAAAAAAGGAACATACTTTATATTCAACCTGCAATTTTTCCAACTCCGTAAAATAAAACCATGAAGAAATATGGAGTTGATCCTATAACAAATAAAACAATGCCTCACAGTTTCAATCATGATGGAATTGTTTTATAATTTTATAATCTGGAATAATTTCCAGACCAGTCTTTATGACATTGTTGGGAATGGAAACAACAAAACCTCATCTTTTGTTGAATATTGTCCGATATTTGTCCGATATTTGTCTGATATTTGTCCGATATTTGTCTGATATTTGCCCGATATTTGTAGGTTAAAAAATAATAACTTACATGTTTACGATACTGTGTAAACCAAAACCAAACTGTCAGATAAGCTGGTGTCACATTAGGCTGAAGAATCCTAATCCGAACAAAATGTTCTTATGAAAATGATCTTATGAAAAAGTTATGGAAAAATAAAGTCAATAAAAACAAAAACAAACAATAAGTTCAATACCCATTATTATTATATTTGTCATAATTAAAGTTGGTCACGCTGTCTTGGTACATCAGAAGTAAGTTTATGTAAGACCAAATTTCAATCAAAGAATTACAATTCACCTAAAACAGAAAAAATAGATTATAGAACAGAAACAACATACAAAAACGTGAAATTAGTGGGTAAAGAAATTAACGAACAGCCTTTACGTGTAGGTCATTCATTGACGTAAGGTCTCATATTACCTCTTGATCTATAAACGTTCCAAAACGACCAGAATACGAATGTACGGTCAACAACTAAACGGTAAAAGTAAACAAATACAAAAATCTTATAGTTATAAAAAAAAGAAAAAATAATAAGGATTTTTTTTATTATTATTATGAAACAGGTAAAATATTTATTTTAAACTAACCTCAAGAAGCTGATCACTGAATTGAAATGCAGTTGGATACTGTTGGGATACCTACGATAAATAAACATGCATTCCCCAGTGGGCAAAATCTTCAAAACGTCTCTGTGGAGGAGTGTTTTTTTTATTGAAACAAAGGGCGATATTGCTTGCCATTCCTATAGAAAACAGTCCTCCGCAGAGACAGTTTGAAGATTTTGCCCACTGGGTTCAGTAATATTTGGACTGGATTTGGGTTATTTTATCGTTTGAAGTAACAAGAAGAATCACAATAAAAAGGTTTGGATAGACCTGTTTTTAAAATGACCACCATCAATTCAGTTTATTCAAACAATACCAGATTATTATAATGAGAATGAACCTTTTATATTATTTCCAGACCAACTTACTTCTACCGTAAAAACCTTTATAAAAGTGTTTGAAAGAACGAGGCATAGCCTGACCCTAACCATCACTGACCCAAACAAATTTTAAAAGGCTTACACGATGAACTGTAATGACTAGAAAATGAGACATTTACTGTATGAATACATCAGAAATTATGAAGAATTAATAAATCAAAATAATATCAAGAACAATATATGAAAAACATCCAAATAAATAAATATACAACATGATAACATGAACAGTACTTGTGGATATCAGGTTTACCTGCCAGACACAATCCAAAAACTGCAAAAAAATTGGTGACAATTCTTCTTCAGAACTTAGACCTAAAAGATTCTTTTTAACGAAAGGATATTTGATAGACAACCACTCCTTTTGAATTAAAACCTAAACAAAACAAGATGAATATCTTTGATGCACTTGAGTCATTTGTAAGACAGCAACGGCCGATAGAAAGTTTTATATTAACATAAGGCATAGCACAGATTCAAGTTATAGATTTAAACTGTTTTGGAGTTGAGGTAATAGTCATAGGCGTAATTCAGGGTGAGTAAAAAAAGTGGAGGAGTCCAATGTTATGATATTTCTTTTCAGTCTTAAGTGTCAATTAGGTAATATGCATGTTTTCCTTTTCTATTTTAAATGACTAAACTCTCCTCCACAAGTTTCTATTTTAAATGACTAACTCTCCTCCACAAATTTTGACTGAGCTATAGCTACGTCTCTGATAGATTGGCAGAAGTTTATAAAAAAACTTTAATTTATTATGTTTGGCTTATTTAGGAATACAAAAACAAGTTAAATAAATCTACTTGGAAACCATCTAATGTTCTATAGTATGGATCCACGAGTAACTGCACCAGACTTGATATCTAAACATTAAAGAACCTATGTCAATTATCTGACCTAAAAGAGACAAACAATAAGTGAAACTTGATGCTTGGCCTATTAAATGTAGGGATATTCTGGTTGATGGAAGGGGTGGCCTCGAAAGACTTGGAGTGAAGTAGTGAGGAAGGACTTAAGAGATAAGAAAGTCAGATTTAGTAAAAGATAGGGTAGCATGGAAGTCAGACATAAGAATCTGTCCAACCCAAAAGCAGAGTATGATGATCAGGTAAAAAAACAACAATGAACTAACTGAAAATAATTATATCGTACTTGAGCAACTCTCTCAATTCCTGAACCAATGGAGAGTAATACGGAACAATACTCGTTCTTAAGAACAGCAGCAATGCATAGCGAATAATCTAAGATAACGCCCAATTCATTAATCCATCCACTATCTTCGATACTGCTCAAATAATGACTGTCATCGCTATCAAACACACAAATTCACTCAGTAACAATATTATGTGAAATACTTACACACTTTATGTTTTCATATAAAAGAAAAACTTACCATTTTGATATGACACTTTGAAGTTTCAATGCAGATTGATGTGTGGAGGAAAGATCAGGGAGTTTGTCCAATGTAATAATTTCACAATTTGGATATAAATGAGCTTAAGAAAAGGAAAGGAAGTTGATATTATTCATTCTCAAGTAGCAAATTCAATCCATAACAGGTAAATTCATATCATATCTTTTTAAGATCAAAAATTACGTATTACAAAGCAGAATAGATATTTTTTGAAAATGTTACTATCCCACGATAATTTGATTTGGTGAAAATGAGATATTACTTACATGTTCTTGATTGTTGTAGCCTAATAAAAACAATAAAAACAATTTTACCAACTGGCGGCCTCGTGGTAGAGTGCTCGCCTCCAGTGTGGGAGGTCAGGTTTCAAATCCTGGCCAATTCATGCCAGCGACTATAACAGTGTGAATCAATCCACTCAACTTGAGATGTCTAAGGGGGTTATCTAGTTGAGCGGTTGAAGCAGACATGCGACTTTCATAGCACAAATGGGGGCTTTAAATGCTGTAGGACCTCCTTCACAGGACCCTCATTGATAACAGTTCTATCAGAACTGGTGAAACTATCCTGGGAAACATTAATAAATAAAAAAATGGGAGGCCTAAGGCTTGAACAATTTCCACTTCGGTCTTCTGGAGAAATCGATTTCAAGCAACTTGAGTATGTTTCGAGTTTGCTTAAGTCCTTGAATTTTACATTTTACATTCCGTTTTCAATGTTAACTGTTGACAAGAAAATTTTGAGACTCCAAATAGATTACACATGCAACAAATAGATAATTATGGAGTTAGGCCAGCATTCTTTTGAGTTTGAATTCATGGCAGATTGAACTTTGATCCCTGTATTTCCAAGGCAAAATGACCTTTGATGGAGTCATGTCTTTGTTTTTGCTTATTTAATTATTACAAGTTCATCGCCTTATCTTTTTGCACAGTTTACAAAGGAAAATATGTTTGCTGTCCAAATCTTTTAACAAAAAGAATCTCCCATATTACTAAGTTTTTCGGTCAACCGCCAGATTAAATTCCCGCAAAATTAAATTCCCGTCAAAATTAAGATTTTTTGTCAATGGCCAAATTAAAATACACCAAATCTGCCACATTTTCTTTCCACAAAAGATTCATGCCTTAAGGTATTGTTTCGTCATTTCGTCATTATAAATCATCTTCACCTAATAGTAGTTATCACAAATAAGTGGTGTCAGAGTTGTCCAACCAACCCATTCTCCGACACAATATACATTATCAATAAATGAATAATAAATATTAGCAATTTGTGAAATTTTATCTCACAAAATATATAATCTTGAATTTTCCAATTCACAAAAGTTAATCCAACAAATTTTCTTCGCACTGAAAGTTACTCTGACCACTTTTTATGTATTCTCATCCATGTCATTGATTTTTCCAGGGTACAAGCTTGACATTAAAGACATACCAAACTACCCAGTGTATCACGCATTTTGAGTTCAAATACTCTGGGCAAGTCTCAGTGTGCTTCATGCTCATGCATTATGCAGATCAGAAAATAATCTTTTTTATTTTGAACTTCTTTTAGCAATTCTGCAAGACACTTCAAGAACTTTCTCTTAAAAATCATATTTTCTGCTAAATGGTTAGCCACAACAGCATATTCTTGTATATTCTCTCGCTTAAATTAAAAATAGACCCTGAGTAGTTCGGTATGCCTTTAACATATACGAAATGCATTCCAAATGAAAATTAATTATATTTCGAACTCCAACTACCAGTGTCCTCCGTCTTACTTAAATTTGGATATTTGTCCCTCTCTCTTGTCCTCCATTCCATGGTTGCATGCATTTTTGGATACTAACACACAGTCAAGTTTGTGCTATTATTTTTGTTATTTGTGACACATATCTTTAATTTTTCCCAACCACACCTTTTTTCCCCCCCAAATATCACCACACACATCATCAGCAATCAACTATTTTATTTTTCTGAGTGTTGATTTCATAAAGATCAGTACTTCTGCAATGGCAAAATGTTCTTATGATTACATTAAGTAAGTTACATTTACATTAAGTATTAACAGGACATTTCTTCTGCTAAGCTTCGTGGTGGCTTCTCTGCGAAAAAAATTGGTCCGCAATACTTTTCACATGTTGAATGGTTTTTACTCAATTTATATAGATTTTTAAAGAATGGAATGCCAAGTATTCAGTTTAAAACACTAAAAATCTGAAAACAAAAATGAAGATAACTTTATCTTAATGAAAAATGTTTTTATAACGAGTTTTTGTAAATATAGTTTTAAAGAGAATGTATATTTAAAGGTCTGCTGTTTATCACTACATGTAAACATACGACCCAAACTTTGAAATCTTGTATCCGATTGATATCCGAAAACGGCGATAAATTGTTTTTAGATAGAATGTGTAAACCAAACAATTTCCTTCGCTAATGTGCACGGAAATTGAAAAAAATAACTCAAAGAATGCTGCTCATACTTGGCAGCTTAATGGTTTTTCTAATTACCTGTCACTAAAAATGACCAGATTTTTCCATTCAGTAGAAGAACTAGCAGAACAGATATTGCGGAGTATCTCTTCATCAATGATATTTCGAGTATCACTGTAACCTCTGCAAAAAAAATAAAAATCAAACACTATGCAACACCTTGCAATGATGAAGGAGGAAGAAGTTTGCAGAATGAAGGTTTATATAATAACCTCGAAGATACAGTTTGTGATGATCTCAGTAGGATATTGCCATATTCTTTATTCTTCCATACTACAACTGGAAAACATCCATTGCTAGAAACAAAAAACGTCATCAATAAAATAAGTTGGAGATTTTTCTTCTAGAATTATAAGCAGCAAACAAAATAATTTATTTTACCAGTGGTATTCAGACCAAAGTTTAAGCTTTCCAGGCTCCAAACACACTCTTGGAATGATGACTTTAGCAGGGTACACATTATGCAAAATTTGATCTAGTAAAAGTAAAGGTAATTTCTTTTTCTTGTAACAAGCACATGCTCAGATGATTTTTGTGTTTTTTTTAATTCTAAAATCAAATTATCGTAGCCACCTGAAACCTTCCATTCACTTGAAAATGTCAGATCAAGCCTTTGTATTTCTCCTAAAGAAAAGAAAAGTATAGGCTCCAAGATATATGATAGTGAGATTGATGGATGGAAAACATTGCAATCAAAAAATAAGCAATCAAATAAGGTTTGATAGTGTCTTTTTCAAAACATCACATATGCCATGTTCTTCATAACATTACAAGTTCTTACTTTGTAAATTATATATATTTGAAGTATCCTCACTGTCCAAAATTGTACAATTTTTGGGAAGGACAATACGTTTGGCATAAACATAAGCAAAGATGCTCGATCTGCTCTAAAGAACAAAAAATGCAGTATATTTTACTGGCCAAGTCTTAACATTGTAAATAAATGATGCCAAGAAAATCTTTAAATAAGTACCTTTAAGTACGCAATAGCCTACTAACGAAATTGATGATAGATTAAAAAAATTAAAAAATTACCTTTATCTTAGAATGTTGTAGCAACCTTTGTATCAATTCATCAGCATCATAGCTATCTTCATCGCCAAGACAAAGCTGTAACATAAGTGAGTATGCTGGTCTTCAAATTAGTAAATAGCAAATTAGTAAATATTGAATTCGATACACTCATGATCATGTGCAGTTGTGTTTACATAATTTGATTAATTGTATTAATTTGATTTTTTATGAAAAAACACAAAAAGTGCAAAGAATTCGATAATATAAACATAACAATAAATCATAACATACTTTCTCAATAAATCAAATCTGAAAAATTAAATAACTCTATAGACGAGTAAAATTGGTACATTAACAACAGAGAAAATTGGTAAATTAACAACGGATAAAATAATTATTTCTGAATTGGGAAATCAAGATGATGAAAACAAATTTTCGAAGATTTATGAAATTAAAATTGCGAAATTGAATTCTTGAAAGAAAAAAAATATTCCCTTTTTGAATGTAAAATTTGTATTTATATGACCTGATTGAAGCTTTTCCAAATTTAATTAAATTCCCACAAGTTTAATTTTTCCGAATTCACACAATTAAATTCTCTGAAGGTAATTTATTCAAACAAGTTATCTTATTATTTAAAACATAATCATTATTCTTACCAAAAAAGCATATACCAGGAAATTAATTAAATATTTTTTTCAATATTTTAAATGTTTGCAACAATTTCCTTTAAAGGGAAAAGATAATCATGATTTGCTACCGTAATAACAGTAAGAATACTGGATTTCATTGAAAATAAGCCAACCTTCAAAAATAGGCCAATTCGTAATTTAAGATTTAAGATTTCGTTTGATGATGTTAAAAAATAAGCTAATCCTTTTTTTAGTGGAAGGTGGAAATCAATACTTTAACTTATTCACATTCTCTCCGAAATCTGAAATGATTAATTTTTACTTGGCTTATGATGAAAAACTCTAGAATAAAATTTACATTAACTGAAAGACGTCTTGTCAAAAAAACAGAGAGAATGGTGGGCATCACAGATCAAAGCATTTGAAAAATTCAAAGCGACGAGTTTTCCCACATAAGGTGATATTAGAGACAAGCTTTTATGAGGGTTTTTTAAGGGAGTGGAAAGAGAATCGAGTTCGTTACAACGAGAATTCGTTTTATCGAAGTTTATAATAATCAAGATTTCTCTGTATATTCTAACTAACAGAAACCTTCATACTGAATTTGTTATTGAGGACTTCAGTAATAACAGCTGTTTATCATTATAGCTAATTTATTAACAATAACATTTCAGAAAACCCTAGATAAGACAAATTGAGGATGGATCGAAAAATTCTGTTTTGAAAAAGTAATCTACGACTTATTTTCAAGAAAATTATGGTATTTTTGTTTTCAACAGACTAAGTATTAATTTCCTTAGTGAACCGGATTTCCTCATTGCTTTCACAAATGAACAAAATGTGGCAAACACAAAAACAATAAGCAATAAACTGTGACCCATAATCCTGCAATCCTTTTGTTCTTCTTGTGTAATTAGTTATTTTGTGACGTGCAATTTAATGACAGTCTGATGGAAGGGCAACTAAAATAAAAACAACTCTTCTTTGGAAATTTTTCAAAATAATCATCATTATAACTACATTCAAACTACATCAAAACAGTGGTTAAAATACAGATAAGAATAAAAAAGTTAATGACGCCAAATAATTAAATTTTGTCAACAAATGAAACTTTAGGATGAGATATAATTGCATATCTTTTATAGATCATTGATACTCTGGAAATAAAACCAGTTTGTTAATTTTTTTAATCAAACCACATGATTTATATTGTACCAAAAAACCTCAAGAAGAGAGGAGTCATTGTTAGAAGAGTCTGATTCATTAGATTTCTCATTAAATACAACATACTCATTAGTTTTTTTATTGGATAAACATATAATTGACATCCCAAGCATTATAACCACGGCAGAAAGAATAACACCAAATGCTGATATAGTGTAGGAAAAACCGTATCTTTGAGTGATGTAGATTGTGTTGGGACAAAACTTCTTGAGATTACTGTCAATTCCTTTGTGTTTTATTAATATGAAAGTTGTCGACCAGGACAACAACACAAAAAATAAAAATCCACAAATCAATGACACCGGAAACGTTTTCAAAATCCATGCAAAAATGACAATGATGGTGGCAAAGATTAAAAGTACAGCAGTTAAAAAGTAAACACCTTGAAGAATTTTCCACCAATGATAGAATACGGTATTTTGCATCTGTTGACTTGGTATATCAGCAAATAGTCCATGTCCCTGACATTTTGAACTTGAACAAATCTGCCATAAGCCAACATGAATTACAGTTTTCTTAAAACCTAGACACTGTAGATTGACCAAATCATTTGTGGCTAATGTTACTGACAACAATACAAAGAGAACACAGGTTAAAAACAGTAAACCAAAAAATGTCCTCCGAAATTTTGTGCTTTGTTCCATCTTCTTTTACCAATTTCTTACACTGCAACCAGTCCTTGTTTCGATATTAACTAATCATTGGCTAAAACACTATGAAAAACTTTAGTCTTGGCAAACAAAGCATTGAAAGCAATTATGATTTAATTACAATTTGAAATTACGTCAATCGCTTATAATGATGATGCAAACATGACAACTGATTTATAATCATTGAATGTGACATAAAAATTACTTTCCGAGACATAAAGTTGCAAAATTAATCTAGTAACAACTTTGATTAGTAGAAATAACCAAAAAACAATACAAGTACTTTTCCCTATTACGAAAAGCTTCCCATTTGGATAATGATCCATCAGGAATTTCCCAATGATCTTTTAAAACATTATTATTTCTCCTCATTTCAGGATATTGGTTTATCATAAATTCTTCCAACACTTCTATTTAATATCTACTCATATCAATGTTGTTTTATTCACTATGACCACGTAAACATTGTAAAAGCATCATAACTGCTTCTTGATTTCAATATTTGATTATTCAAACTTCTTACACTTCCACCTTTAACGTGATAGTTGGAATGACAATACAATTTATTTCTTTTACCGACATACAAGATGTCCCATAGAAATGTATATCGGTGGGACATTAATGTCATTACATCGGACATCAACTTCTCCATTATCGAAATGAAAAGAACAGTGAAGTGTGAGGGGCCGATTAAACCTGAGTATTAAAAATCAAATGAGCTGTATGAAATATAATTTATTTTAATTGTGGTTTCAAGGTTTAATATCTTTTTATTATTTTCTTTGAACACAAAAATCACATGGATCATTCATTGCGAATATAAACAAATGAATGAAAGTTGAAAATGAAACTGATTATGAAACATGGTGTGAAAAACTTAAAAATTCATCTGTACCAGGCAAACATTAGTGTGATTATAACACTTTTACAGTTGAAGTTGTATTTAATAATACCTTTATGTTGAATGTTTGACTTTTTTGCCAGGAGTTATGGAAAAAGCATATTCAACGAAATATTTCTTAAAATATGCACGTGTTAGTTTAAAATATAAAACCAGACATTTTCCATTTTCGTAATTACATAATACTTTAATCTTTCAAATGTACTCATTTTTTTTAACACATGTTCAGTCTTGTTTTGCAAATTTGAATGTCACCAATCATAAAAACGAAACTATAAAAATGAAACTATAAACTCGTGAAGTAAAAACTTAAATTTAAAAATAACAATTAAAGGAAAAATAATTATTTTTTTAATGAGATAAATAAAGTATGGAATTACTTTTAACAAATAAGAAAAACAACGTCGGCAAAACATTGCTGCCGCCAACTGGATATTTAGTTAATTATGTCGGCATTTACGTCAGCATTTGCTGTGTACCAACACCAATTGCAAGGGCTGCTATCTGAACATTTCAGGGTGCAAGCTAGAATTTACTAATTTTAATAGTATTAACACTAATGTAATGTATTTTTGCTTAAAATCTAACCTTCGCAACTTTCAAAGAAGCATATTAATAGTAAATGTTTTTTTAAAGAAAATTGTCAAGAAAATTGTCAAGAAAATGACAACAGTACACTCGCAGGACATGAGACCTCTCAACCGCATCTTCGTCTCCATGTTGTCTTAAGCACACTTATTAATTTTTGCATTTTTTCCTTAGATGAAATTATCTATATCTTAAGACTTCTATCTGTTATTGGATAGTTAGGCAGTATCTTTTTCTGTTCTTTGAGAAATTGTTTACACTCCTTATATTGTTACTGAAGATTATGGAAAATTCTCAGGAAAAATTCTTGTTATTGTACTGAGTTACTGTAAAAAACACAGGACCTCTTTTTAAATAAAACAAGAACCATATGGTGCAAAAAGTAGCAGAATTTCAAAACTAAGTCGTAATACGAACAAAATAGATACATAAAAATTCATCCGAGTTTTAAACTTTGTTAAGTGTAAACAAGGTTTAATAAAGAAACAGCATTGCTTAAAACAAAAGAAATATACATGTGTGAGCTGTAACCATGGATACTTATCTTTCAAAAGAAAAAAATTTATAAGAGCAAAAAGAAAAAAAAGAAAGAAAAAAACCCCATCTACATCGAAAAAAATATTATTAATAACTAAAAACGAAAAATCCATCCGAAATACTGGGTTTTAAACTTTTTCAAACAAAGTATACAAAAATGTTTAAATAACCAACAAGAATAGTTATAATAAGGTCGCTTAATAGAGTTACAGTAAGAACTGCTTCTTATGAAGCTTCTCATTATGAACTGTAGGTGAGCCGAATGAATGCCTCCGCAACAAAATAATACTTAATTTCAAGTGATATACTTCGCATTAGAAATAACTGAAATTCTCCTTTTTGTATTTCATGGGAATAAGATCCATTTTTTCGTGAATAACTGGTAAATACCAAATATTCACTGAATGTTTTGATAAGCTTTTGAAAATTCCTAGCCTGCGTTCGTTCATACAATTTATATAGTTTCGTAAAGGGCATTTCGCAGAGTCCAAAGCGTGGGCTAAATGCCATTTCGGCCGGAGGAGTAGTAGTCCAAGGGTGTTTTAATACGGTATTCGCTTTCACTGCTACCGTAAGTAATGCAATAATCATTTTAACACTCCTCAAGTAACAAAAGAACTAATTAACACAAATGTTCAAATTTTATAGTCAAACTCTCTGTATCCCTTTGAAGACGCAGTTCTAAACACAATTTTTTATTTTGATTCGGGTTAATTAGTACACTCCATTAATTCTGCTATCTGAAGACCACAAAAATCTGATGAGATGCTGAGTCTAATGAACAAAATGACAATGAGGTTCACAATAAATCATAGATAGATTTCAAAAATCACATATAAAAAAAATAATACCTTAATCGAAAGATAGGTTGTTGTAAGGATTTCAATACCAGGATTTAACATAACTAACTTTTCGTTCTCAAGGTATTGTTTCGGGAACTTTTTGATATCATAAATACACATTATAGGTACACATATGACAACCTCCTCTTCTAAAATGGATTAAAACAGAGACTTGTAATTCTTATGCTGACAGATCAACTTATTACCATGTGTTCTCAATGAATTTCAAATTGTTAATACTAGCACAATCTTTTCTGTTCATCTGTTCATCTACTTGATTATCATCATCATTTCTTCTACTCAAATATTCATGAATATTATCCGTCGATTTTGCCCGTATACCGAGATGATATATGGTTTTCTTTTGTTTTTGACTACCCCTTTTCAAGAAGGTCGGTCGCAAAGTTCTAAATAGAAACTATTTTTAGTTATTGCTACACTATCTCTGAGAAGATCCAATCAGTGTGATCAAAACACAGTTTTCAATTTTATAAGGAATTAACAAGGGAACCAAACAGATTGTTTGAATAAGACTTTTCTAACAAATCTTGAAGGGTTCTAATCTGCACTCGACTGCTGTCAATGCATCAGTGTGACAATTTGTTAAAAATCAAAATATTTCCTGGAAATAACATAATTAGGTATTAGCAACGACGACAACAGTCTCAAAATAAAGGTATAACAGTTGCTGTAATAACGAGGAGGATTAACAAGGAGGATTGTTAATGAGGATACTCACTTGGATTTGTTGACAAAATCCTTCAAATTGGATGGTCTAAGTGCAAGTATTTTTTTTCGTCTCTGATAACGATAACCCAACGAAGCAAGATACTCAGATTGCATCTCGTGGGAATATTTATTGTACTAAAAACAAGGTAAATCTCTTAAAATCACCAAAAGAGAAACAAAGTACATCCGCCGACTTTGTGTTAAATAATAATAGTAATTTTTATTTATAGTTTTTTAATTTCGATACATAGTAATAAATTGGAAAATTGGAGAAGGGGTTGAATAAAGCTCTGGTATTTGCTTTTGATTCTTTTGTCTTCAAAATTTTGGGAAAATCATGAGTAATTTTACGACATCTTGAAGGGGCTACAACACCAATCAAGTGATCTTAAGATTTATGGTGCAACACCAAAAATTAATTTGAGGAGAAGAATATCATGGTTGACAGTAAAAATATGTAAAAAAAAAATACAATCATGTGATTCATGTCGTAGCCCCTTCAAGTATAAAAGTCATTCAAACTATAAATCATGCAGAATATTATGTTGATGATATCTTGAAATGAAAAAAATGCTAGTAACTGAAGCAATTACTTTAACTGTCAAAAAAATATTTCAAAGAATTAAAACTAGATTTAAAATTTGAAAACATACTTGCATATATGTTCCGGAAAAAATTATACGATAGTTTGTAAGGTGTAAAGCACCAGTAGCAGCATTGCTCAACGTATTAACACATGTAACTTTCGGTTGTTGCAAAAGTAATGTCTCCCCAGGCAATAATACCGGAGCTGGGATGTACAAGTTATGATTCTTTGCCAACAAGGCCTAGGAAAAATACAAACTTCAACATAATTTGTGTTAGATCATCAAACCACGGAGGAAATTCGAAACACCTTTTTATCCTTCTGATTTGTCAATTTGAGTATTCCTAAATGTATTCAGGCAAAATATGTTTATTCTGTGACCCATTTTGTGTCAATAGATCAAAAAATGATCTTTCTTTAATAACTTTACTCTTGTTTGCTTCTTATCATACCAAGAAAAGGTTCCTCACCAAGATTTCTATCATTATTAGGCACCATTATAGGGACATAGGTAGTGTATGTTCTAGGTTATTATCATCATTAGAAAGTGTGAATTATAAATGGTTCACAGTGCAGTGGCTGAAGATATTTTCTTTTATCTCGTTCCTTCTTTTCTGGAATACATTACTATTTTAGTTTTACCTCTTTTTATAAGAAATTTCTCCCAAAGACAATCAAGAAATGTCTTCAATTTTCCAAAGAAGCTCATAACATGTTGACCAGGTTTAGCTTATATTGTATTCTCAGGTTTGGTAGGTGACTTGATGTTATTACTTGTCCTTCAGATTACATTATATTAGTCTTCAATAATTAACTGATAGTTGTCTTACACCAAAACTTCTTGCCTCTGTTTCCATATGTATCGTTACATGGGGGTCTCATGCTATAATCTTATTTTGTTTTATACGCCTGTTCACTTTATCTCGCAGGCCCTCACCTCAGTTTGTGGACCCTTCTAGGTATTTGCATATTTGCCTGCCCACTCATCTTTGCACTAATTCATTTTATTGTTTTCTGTTTTTTCAATATTACATCCTACATTTTGAGTGAAGATGTTTGCAGATGCATTGTTGTCAAATAAGAACATCACACACCTTTGTGGTAATTGTTCTTGCTATACTGACATAGTTCCACATTTGTTTGGCTCTTTATTACAAGTCTTTATTCCAGGATTGAAAACAGCTATTGCAAGATTTACTAATTATTCCTTTTATGATTTGGATGTTGGGATTCCTTTACTAGGGATTAAGTTTCAGCCATGTGTGTTTCCCATATTTATTTGTGAGTAATTTCTATGGAAAATATTGTGTCCTCCCAGTTATGGCATTATCTGCATCTTGAACAGCGGTGCAGCATGCACCTTGAATATCCATGTGTGCCTCTTGAGTTTGGTAATGTTACTAACAGTGAAATAATTTAGTACTTTTTGTGTACAATTTCTGGTACTGTGTGTAGTACATATTTGTTCAGAATTTCCCCAAATACTTCATCATTTCTATTGCATTTTCATATTCCATACATGTGGCTTGTTATATTTGTTTGTCTTTACTCTACTGTGGACCCAACAATTAAAAAAATACTTTGCATTCACTGACCAGTTTTAGTTTTAGTTCATAGGCCTATTCTCAATGACTCAAGTTCCACAATTTTTATTTTCTTCATATGGAAGAAAATCAATGTCTTTATAATGAAGATGGGAATATTATTGTTAATATTATTTTATAAGTTCTATTTAATAAATATTATTTCTTCTCATCAGAGCCCGCTAAAATAAAACCATATACTTACTCCTGATGTCTCACTCCCTTTTTCAAATAAATCATATAATTTTGCTGGAGAAATACCAGACGATGCCATATCATCAAAAACAAGAACCTTTGATTCATTATTCATTGTATGCACATCTTGATAATGATGCCTAGAGAGAAATTTTTTTTTAAAAAATTAAAAGAATTTTTGAATGGTAAAGACAAGTGCAATGTAAATAAATGGCCGTACAATCTCAAATAGAACCTTTTCACTCAGAAGCTTGAAAGGATAAAGCTAAGTGATTTCATTTTATTTAACTAACTGAATTCATCAATTTTTCGCGAAAATATTATTTTATTGTTATTGTCTTGTATTTGTTTGTCCCATGTTGTTATATTTTGTAGTATATATTTGTTTGGAATAGATAAGACAAGGGTGTTTTAATTTTTCCTTTTTCATTTCTTCGCATTGTTTTTTTTTGTCTCGACTTGTGTGTTGGGTATGGGATGTAAATAAAAGGATAATGTTTTCAAAGAAGCCATAGGGTGGAAAGAATCTTGGGCCAAGGAAGAAAATGTTCCGGGACCCAAAGAAGATGGGCTAATGTTCTTTCTTTTAAAACAATTTCTTGGGGAGTTACGTTATTATTTTACATTAGTTCTTGGTCCACATACTCCCAGTAGTTTTTGATTTACCAGATGTGTCTAAAAAATAAAGGCACAATTAGTTAATTTCAGGAAGAAAAAACTTTATCAAGATAACACAGGAGGAGTGCCTTTTTCACCCATACAACTGCCACTGCCAGAGAGTTAATAATGAGGATCAGCTCCACAGCTATATGCATAAGGACCAGGAATTGAGGAATCAAATTGATGCGTTGATTTCTAAGAAAGGCCAGTTAGTGGTTCTCAATACAAATTTGAATGTGCAGCTAAAGGCATTGGAAGCTGAGGTCCTCTCCTTACACACTAGGAATGAGGATTTTGAGTCAAACCTAGCGTCATTTGATTCTCAGGTCAGTATAATGGCACTTTAAAAGCAGACAGAGATAGAGAGATAGAGAGAGAGCTGCAAAAGCTGCAAAGAAACTTGCAAATAAGTTTGATGTCGCTTCTGGTGCATGCCGGTACACAGATCATAATGAGCGCAATCTTGTTGTGATTACCTCCATTCAGGACGGTAGCGACATTTGCACATCCTTCATCTTTAAGGCTTGTTTGGAATTGTGGAGCACTACAGATAAGAAGTTTCAGAAGGGAATTTTATGGAGGAGATAAGTGCTACGTTTGCGGCCATGTAATAGAAGAGAGATAAATACCGATTTACTTGAAAGAGCATCTCCCTCAACTTAGCCCCTTTTGACGTGAAATATTTAATGAGTGCCTCCCTCGAATAAGCACCCCCTTTTGAGAACTCAAAATTAAATGAACGCCCCGGGCACTCACTCTAGTAAATACGGCATATGTCCTCTTTTACTATTTGCTATTTGGGGTCTCTGTCTCTGCATGACTTTCTTTACTTTTTTTCTACCTAGGTTTCAGACGTCAAGATTAAAACAAGATCCTCATCCTTATCAAATGGAAAACTGCAGCCTTAAACTGTGTAAATTTATTTGAAGTAAATCCAATATTTCCATGCTGTTTAAGACAAACCTCTTGTTATTTTTCTGTCTCCTTGTTCTGCCAAGCTCATGTGAAAATTTAGTTATTTTCCCAATCAATCTGAAAATTTTGATCACGATGTGTGTAGTTCTTCTCAGCCACGCGCCTCGTGAGAGCGCCTAATAATTGATATACTTACCCCCAGTTTTGAGAGAAGTATTAAGAAATATTTGTGGGAAAAAGGATGAAATTGGCCTCACATTTTTATTGAATCAGAAAGTACCCAATTTTCTTTCATATATTTGATTTGCAATAAAAAGATTAACGTCAAATTATTGATTTTTCGATGTTCTCTAACCCCTGGAATTGCTGTACATATGCAGCGAATGAACCATTCTTTTCAATAATAAGTATTTCCAAACTAATTGATATGTGGTATCACTTACCTGTGTGAATGATTTTCACAAGAACAACAACCTATCTGTAAGGGAAATTTCCAATTTTTTCGAAAAAAACTTAACTTTTCCAGCTGGAAATAAATCGGGGAATTCATGTTTTCAGCCACAAACTTTGATGTTTCTATTCAGAGGGGGTCTGGAACTTACCAATAATGATGAATTAACGTAGTGTACATGAGTCATCGAGGCAAACGTTTGATAAAATTGATGCCGCTCGGGAAATTTCTTTTTGTTTTTTTTGTTTTACCTGAATTCGCCCGATATCGGGATAAGCAGGATACCCGGTTCTGTGTTCTTGATATAGCTCCAACATTTCTATTTCACATCCATTTTCAATATTAAAAAATCTGCATTAGTTTTCAAGATATTGAGGTAAGCAGTGGCATCGTTGGGGAAAATTCAATGTGGAACGCACATGAAAGATCTCAACCACTCGTGTTTCTTAACAGTGTGTGCTATTTGCATTAAGAATTAGAGGAAGATTGACGGTATATATATGTTTCAATTGGTCTGCAAAACATTACCATAATTGATCAATTTTATGACATTCAGTGCCCTGACTAATGAATTTAGCTATAATTTTAGCAATAAAAACAACAATAAATAATGATGGAGAGAGCAAGCAGCAGAGCGCGATTAAAAAAGCGAATCTCAAAGAATGTCCAATGCAATTTGAAAAACAGGAATGCAGGAATAACAGAATACTACTTAAGATGAAATAGCGTTCTTACTTCCCAGTCTTTTTTTATTGCTACACTAGACAGCTGCATATTTTAAAGATTGACATCCCTCCACACATACCATACCATGCCATCGATACTGAACTGACCACTATCGGAAATTTCTTTGGGCGGCGGCACAAGAAATATTGAGGGCGTTTGAACAAGGTACATGTAGAATGTAAATAGATGGCAAATCATTCAGCAAATGATGAAGATTCTGATTAAAATATATAGTATTCACAGTAAAAAAACAACTGACATAATCACCAGATTTTTCCAAAATGTGAAACACACTTTAAAACTCTTTATAAAACCCCCGCTGCCGCCCTTCATTTTCAATTTGTATTGCTTGGATATCGGTCTCTTTTCTCGTGTTCCTGTTACACTAATAGGTTATCAAGGCTGCTTATCAATTTTTTATTCAGAAAGTTATCAATTTTTTATTCAGAAAGTTTCGTCTTTTTGCGGAATGGATTTTAGTATAAACATTTTTCTTTGTTTGTTGTTTCAACACAGGTGTATTGAGGAGTTGAGGATAATAAAAACGAGTGCAGTGTTTTAGTCAGTCCTAAGCTATTGTTACAAAAAAAGAAAAAGTTTTTGATGAGCATATTCATTTATAACACTTAGCCTCTCTACTAGAGGCTATATAGAGGCAGAAGGGCACCACGCGTGAATATTAACAACTTCATTTCTTCTTGTTTTTGGCTTTATTTAAAGGAGTTTGAGACTCATCTTGAATCTACCCCCAATTATTAAATGATATTTCAAATCTAAACTATTGGGTCAACATTACAGTTGTAATGTAGTAAGCTTCCATTTTAAATGTTTTTCAATTTTTTTCATTGATTAATCATTTAAATTTTAACGTAGTGATGAGAATAGATCTCGCCGAGAATATATGCCCTTACCTTCCTAATTTTTGATAAATGAAAATTGTAACTAAGAAAAACACATTGTTCAAATAATGGAAAAGAAAAGAAGTTGCTGCTCCTTGCTTGCTTCGAGACAGATCAGGAGCGGAAGTTAGATTTTTTATTTAGTTTATCCTGTTGACCACCTAGGTCTACTGGGATACCAGCTTGAACAATATCATTATTAAAAAAAAAATTCATTTTTGTGGTAAAATTTCATTATTTCACTATTTATTTTCATGCAGCAGAAGAACAAAGTATACATTCATTGTTTGATTGATTCTCCTATGGGTGTACAAACAAGTCATGATCATATACACCATACCTGTGTGGTGCTAAACTAATATATATAACTTCCCTCTGTCTAAGAAGAATTGATACTACTGACTAAATAAGGAGAGGGGGTGTCTTGCAGTAAACTAAATGGATGTTGCTTCACACTTGAAGTAGTAAGGCATTTATTTGACTATATAAAATATGAATACAAAATACAAAAAGCTATGGTCATATAACAAGTAATCACAGGAAAATAAAAATGAATTAACACTGAAACAAATTTTAGAATTAAATCAAAATAAGCTCTATAATGACCAAGCAAAATATCATGATGTTAACTAGAGCTAAGCTAGGAAAACGTGAGAGCCATCAGAATAGCTACAGAATAGAATATACTAATGTGTTTAAGAATACCATAGAAATGCATTATTTCCCTTTTTTTAGGAAAATGTAGATAACAATGGAATCTCCCAGAAGAAGCTCAAAAAACTATGATCACTTGTTCAAAATTATACTGATTGGTGATTCTGGTGTCGGTAAAACATCTATTTTGGCACAGTTTGTTGGTGAAGAAGTTGTTAAATCTCATATCTCCACAATTGGTAAATATTAAAATTAAACTTACTCCTTCTAGCCCAGGAATGAATTTTAATATTTTAACACAAAAGACTTTTATGTACAATTGTAGCTGTATCATGAAGTAATTAAAGTCTTTCGGGTCTCAAAAAGTTTAAGAAACTATTTCCTCATTATTTGATATTGGCTGTTCAACAAATAATTCATTGATATCAAAATGGATTTATATAAATGTTACTAAAGGAACATTACAAATCTTAAAAATAACTATACATGTTTGACTCTGGTATGTTATGAAAATTTAATATAAATTAGCTTGATCCACCCCTCTGTATTTGGCTATCATGTGCACATACACATTTGCGAAGGAATGAATTTTAACATGAAAACACAAAATCTTTTTGTGTACAATCTTCGTGTTACGTGAAATCATGATGAAAATCTTTTGTATTCTATGCAGTTTGTTTAGACATGTAATTGAACTGAACATGAAAATTCATGTTAAATAAGCAAAGACTGTTCATCCTTCATGATTATAGCTAATTATCTTAAGCAGACATGTAAAATTTCTTTCGAGCTGTACTGTAAACGATATTGATTGCTGGAATTATTTGTCAACAAACTGGTTCAACATTCTGCATGAGTTTTAGCCAGGCAAACTGCCTTTTAAGCATCACTTAAAAACCTTCGCTTCTTGAGGAAGTATCATCGCTTTTGTTGAAATTGGATACAGGATTATACCAAATGTTTTTCCACAAAGATGACGTGGTTGAGTTCCAATCCAAAGTTTGCTTGAACACTAGTTGACGATTTAAATAAGTCCTATAAATGTTTTAGTGAAGATATGGCAGACAGTGAAATAATTAATCTTCAAAATTTCTTTATGTCTTTATATATTGTCACGTAGGTATTGACTTTAAAATGAAATGTCTGTCCATTGATGGAAAACAAATCAAGATACAAGTCTGGTAAGTTCTTTCTGAAGCAAAAACGAAAGTGTTGAAAAGGTAATCGTAATTGCAAACTATGTCTATGCTGCTCATTCAGACTAGCAAAGTTCTTAGTATAAACCTTTTAAAATTTCTTGGAACAAGTTTTCTTTCAACCACTTTTTTTAGACTTTAGCAGACTTTTTTAGAATTTAGGTGGTTTGAAACTAGGTAAACATGGCATATAATGGCATATAAAGTAACTTATAAGTTAATATTACTTTGCCATTTGATGTCATTGTGATTATAGGGATACTGCTGGACAAGAGCGATATGAAACAATCACCACACAATACTATAGAAGAGCCCAGGTACAGTATCTACATAAAAGAAATTTTCCTAATGACTGTACAACATCATCTCTCAAAATGTAGTAACCTGAAATTAAGACATATTGTTTGTAATCAATTGTACACAGTAGCTCCCTCGTCTACTGTGAACAAGGAAAATGGTATCAGATTGGTAGCGCAGTCGGTAGACCAATCACCCGGCAGGTGAGAGGTTGTGGGTTCAATTCCCACTCGATCCATTACCTTCGCGGAGATTGGAATGTACATTTTGTGTATAACTGATAATGTGTAATAACTTGCACATTGATTCCATAAGATATATTTTTCCATGCTCTTTTTGTAGGGTATAATTTTAGCATATGACCTTACAAGAAGGGAATCATTTGATAACATTAGAAAATGGTTGCGATATGTAGAAGAAGTGAGTTCATGACAAAACTGCCATTTTAACATTTTTTGGGTTGGAAAATAATATTTTGTTTATGTCATTGTAATTTTTTAATTGATAGTTTGCAGAACGAGATGTTAAACTAACGTTAATTGGCAATAAATCAGATTTAGCTGAACACCGAGCTGTTTCTACTGACTCAGCAGAAGCGGTATTTCCTTCAGTAGACATTCTCTTGCATTTCACTCCAACCAAAACATGTAGTTGAATTTTCCTTGAATTTTATTTTCCTTTGTAGCTTGCTCAAGAATATGGTATTCCATGGTTTGAGACTAGTGCATACAGTGGTGATCACGTGGAAGATGTAATGTTTTTTCTTCTAGTAATGTTTAGGTCATCTGTATTGTCATTCACGATTAGTCGTTTTTCACCTCCTGTTTAGGTATTTTTGACAATTGCAAAACAAATATATGTGGGTGTTTTACAAAATAAGGAGGTAAGATTTCCATTTTCGTATTATGTCAACAAGTAGAATATAGAGCATTAAATTGTTTTATTGGTCAAACTGATAATTTTTTCTTTATCTTAGCATGAAAGGCTGAAGCGTTTGGAAAGTACTATAGTTGTAACACCTATTGAAGAAGCTGAATATGAGGAGAAGAAGGATCGGTGTGGTTGTTGAAATCTATTTTCTACTTAGATATATTAATAGCATGCAGCACTGCAGGATTTCTTACAATTGATAATCAATTGCCATATTTTCTTTTTTCATCTTTGAATATTTTCCAAATTACAGTGAAGCCTGTCTATATAGTGTTATAGCGGACACTCTTTACATGCGAACCTCTACTTTCTGGGCACCATTTTGTATTGAACACCTTTTTTTGGTTTTGATGGTATCTACTGTTTGACTGTATTTTTTGTGATAACTGCTGAAAGAATTATTCAAAAATGAACAAAAAAAATAATTTATGGTTCTGAATCTGCATATTTTTTTAAACAATTCTTTCTTTGTTTATTTTCTTTTCATGTCATTCTTTATTATTTGCATGCATATTTTTCTGTTCCATATAAATTACATTTTCCTGCAAGTTTTGCTGTTAAATAAACTCTGAACAAGAACAAGTCAAAATTGAAGGACACGTGTTCTAGCTTATAATTTATAATTTGTTGGGTTTTTCTTTGTTTTTTGTTTGTTTGTTTTTTGCATTTTGCATTTTCATGTAGGTTATGAAATTATAAAAATTAGTTTGTATATAATATAAATTCATGGCAATTTTAATCGCTTGTATTTTTAAGGAATTTTTTACGATGGTAACATTATTACTTTATTTAAACAATCCTGTGAGTAGATATCCCAGTGTGCAAAATCTTCTAAAAGTCTCTGTGGAAGAGTGTTTTTTATTGAAACAGCAGGTGATATTGCTTGTCATTCCTATAGAAAACACTCCTCCTCATAGACTATTTGAAGATTTTGCCTACTGGGATAATATTATACTGCATTCCAACAGACAAAACAATTTGATTGAGTATTATTTATTGTGTGTTGATCATGTCAAAGGTGAATGGAGAGCGTTAAAGGCCGGAGCAAACCATCCAAATATGTCAATGTTCAAATGTTTGATGGTTTAAACAGCGTATAACAAGGTAGTACATGTTAGAAAGCTCGTGTAACACGTTACATGTTTTTGAACATGTTGAAAAATGTTGTATGGTCTTCTAACATGTCAGATGAAACTTAAGGCCGGAGCAAACCGTTCAAACATGTCATATAACATGGTATATACCATGTTAAAAGTGGGATGATGGGACGGTTTTAACACGATACAACATGGTCATATAACACGTTATAACATGTTAGAAAGCTCAAAAATGTCATATAACATTTTTGAATGCGTTTAAAAATGTTGGACGGTCTTTCCAACATTGTTGATGAGTTGTTGGAAGAGTTGTTAGAGGGGTTGTTCGAACCGTTCAAAAATGTTTTATGTTATTTCGTTTAACATGTTATATGACATGTTTGAACGGTTTGCTCCGGCCTTTACCATATTAAAACTGTACGTTAGAAGAGTTGTTCAACCCGCTCAAACATGTTATAGAAGAAAACCAATAGCATGTTTTATGACATGTTTGAACGGTTTGCTCCGGCCCTAAATCTCTTTGCATGAACAAAATTCGTGAGGATAATGAAATAGTTTCGTGATCGACCACTAAACCAAATACTATTTATGAATATTTATGGATTATTTAACCAACTCACTAGATGTATGAATATATGGATTTTTTCCCTGAATAGGTACGTGTAGGATCGAATGACTTGCGTTATTAATATCCACATAACTATTTGTTTTTATGGTGACATGACATCATTTTGTTGACGTTAAATGTGTCATATGGGGAAATAGCGAGTGAAAGATTCCATGTATATATCGTTCAATTAGTTTCTGACCATCAAAGCAAGGAAAGTGTTTGTATGTATAAGACAATTTATTCTGGAAATAGTCACGTGATTGTCACACAAACTATGGTTACCATAGTAATCCAGCGTTTACATTCTTCGATTAATTGGAATGATTTTTTATTTCCACTACAAATCGAACAGTGTAAACAGAGAATTCGATCGATTCTTCTTTGTTTTCACAATTCGATTTGTCGTGGAAATCAAAACGGTTCAACTGCCCATTCCTCTCATTCGGTTATCTCTTAACTCATACAACTACCACAATGCAATTCTTTAATAGACGTTTCCTGAGGTTGTGTTTAAACTCGATTCTCTTACTGGTTTCGTTTTCAAACAATGATTTGTAAATACGCATGCGTTGTAGTCCTCGCGAGATTTAGAATTTAAAGTTGTTCTTTGCTTCATAATATAAAAGGGTTATTGGTGATTATCTTCTAACATCGAAACGAGGCGTGAATAAGAGAAATCTGTGTATAAATTCGACCTTCCATGGAGACATTTTTAGTGATTTTTTGCATTGCATTGTTGTAATTCTATGGAGAACGGCGACGCTAATTTCGAAATTAATTAAAAAGCCAAATAACATGAAAAATTTATAAAAATTTAATTGATTGATATTTGTTTTTCATTTAAGGTTTGATATAGTCCTTTTCAGAATTGCTATTCATTGGTGCATTTCATCTTCCACATTTGCTGAATCATTTTCGTTTTCGAAACTGCCACATTTGGATACAACAGCATGACACATGTTACACAATTGTTTTTCATTCAAGTAATACTAAAAATAAGAAGAAGTTCACTGAGATCAACATGGACATAATTATAAAAAAACAAAATCTAAAGATTAGGAAAAGCGAGATTTTGTCCAGGTATGCAGTTTTTTCCAGATTTGAATTAACAAAAGAAAAACAAAAACAGAACAGCCTCGTTCGCCAGAGCTCTGTTCGCGTCAATTCTTCCGTCATATTTTCTTGTACTCAAAATGCAATCAATTCGTCATGGCGGAGAGAAAATGGCGCGAAAAGTTTTCACAGTCACGCTTTCTTGAAGTTGATTCGTATATATATTCGTTCAACAAACTGAAATCTTACATTCTTTTGTATGTCTCGCCTTCCTCTCCAAATGCTTCCCCCAGTTGTCATACAATCAATCTGTTGCCCATACAACAAACACAACAAAAATATAGCATATACAACCTTCGGTTCCATCTTCATGCTTTAAGAAGTCTAAAATAAAGTTTTCCATCTGTTTCTTGCCTTTTTCAATTTTTAAGTTAATCTGTGAGATAATTTAAGGACCAGGCTCAAAGTACTTAGTTCAACTTACAGACTGATAGTCAGTTTATTGTATTTCAAAGTTCCCACAAACATTAGTCAGTACCGACCATGGTCTGTATTGTAATATTGTAATATTGGTTCTGGAAAGCTCTCCTTTTTTGTCAGGATTTCATAATAACAAAACAGGCGGAACTTTTAACTTTCCACTTGATATTTCAACACTTACGTCTTACGTCTGTCATCTCTATCTTCACATCGTTAAAATAAAAAATAACTCCGTTCTCAAGTTCCCAATTTTCATTCAAGTAAACAAAGACACAATAAAAACTGGAATGGACATTCTCTCGCAAAGCATTGATATTGAAGGAAAGGACATTTGAAATAGGTTGCAACCAGATGAGAATTTAATATAACACATTTTTCAATTGGCTTCTAAAAAGGAAAACAAAAGAGAGCCCCTACACATATTTGGGACGGTTAAAAAGATCTTACCATCTAAAACAATATTCGGTAAAATACTTCCCCAGACCATAAATAAAACATCCCCATATGTTAGAAGCTATATAATAAACGCTAGGGTCGATAATCAGTGAACACTATATTTTAATATTGTACCGTCTTTCCGAGAATTCGCTTCTTCCTTATCAAGACAAACTTCAGAGTAGCCCCTAATCCTGTGCGGTTCAAATTAGCCCCACCAAGCTGGTCTATCAAACCAGAGAGTTCAGTTTGGTGTGAATAAATATAAACAAGCACGGTGAGTACTTTTCCAGGACGTCTGCATCTTAATCTTTGTCATCTCTTCGAACGAATCGATGAACTTAAAAGAGTTTATATTGCTAATTTGGGTTGAATCTTTCAATTTGAATGTTTGTTTTGATTTTGCTTCTGGGAAATGACGAAAAGTCGATTGTTTGTAGAAATGGATTTGAATTTCATTACACTTTTTTGTTATTTAACCTCTCATACTTGTAGCTTGAACATGGTATCGACTAAAGTGTTCAATGAGGCTTAACAAAAGGTCAAAACAAGTGGATCTCCTCCACTGGTGAGTACAGTTCCTCTATATTCGTTTACTCCACTCATACGTCACACGGTGCGTGGGGACTGAACGCTATAACTGAATATTGGAGCAAAGGGGGAGTGAAAGGCTGTAATGACGGCTGTATTCAGCGAACGTTTTTGCAGTGTTGCATAGCAGTGATTCATTTCTGTCCAAAAAGTCAGATGGCAATCTTGTTTTTTCCTGGTTTATAAACAAATAACAAATTTTCACTTTAGATGGATCCCTTTAAAATCTTTTAACTGGTTGCTTATAAATTTTTCAAAATATTTAGCAATAGTGAAAACGCTGAACGCTTATTCCAAACATTGCTTATCTTAATGGGATGCGAGTTTAAAGCTTAACAAGTAAAATTGGAATGTAAAAGATAAAACGTCAAAGTGTTTCAAATTTGACATCAGCAACATATCGACTATTTACAAAATTAATTAAAATATAAAAAAATTATACTTCTGTGGTTTGTATAAAATAACATCTGGCTGGATTATGAACGGCTTAGCAAGCAGGAAGTCAGGGGAGTAACGAGGACGAGAACGTGAATGAAACAAAAGTTTGGTTTTCCTTATAGAAATCAGTAAGAAAGAAAAGCTCACTTCTCACAAATTTGTTAAGTAATAATAGTATTAATTTCACGTTCTTTAAACAATGTAAAAAGGTATGCTTACAAGTCCTGTTGTGAAGTGCTGTCTTGTAAAAATAATATCATAAAAAAACAAATTAAACAACCGATAATAAATGATAATATAAATATTAAATTTTATAAAATGTTTATATCAGAAAAATATTACATCAATACTCACCCATAGTAGATCATGAATAACCATCTGGAAACTTAAATGAGGTTACCATAGACACGGTCTGGAAAATGAAGAAAAGAAGAAACCCATGGTCTACTATAGTTTACATGCCTTAAAAATATATCTGCACCATGTTATTTGAAAAACTTTTTACAATATCGAATCAGTATGAAACATACTATGGGCCATACGTGGAAGCATCAGCAGTGAATGGTTCAAATCCATTGCTATAATATTTACAATATAAAAGAAAAAAATGTTGAATAATCAAATGCGGAAAAAAAAAATAACAGCAAAAGAAAAAATAATCTATGAAAAATTAAAAAAGTACAAAGAAAAAAAAGAAGGTACTAGATATTTAGTTATATGAAGCCGTCGAGTATTCATAACACTGTGTTTGACCTATCAAACGCAGAATTGACATAAGTATTCCCGGAATGCTGTTCCAATGTACTTGCAGGTCGATCGATATCCTTAGATGCTTTCATTTGAATATAGCGTTGATCTATCGGTGCACCGTCAGATGTATCATCACCCTTCAACTTCTCCTCTTTAAGTGACGGCGTCGACACCTCCTGTTTTAATTTCTTCAGTTCGTCAACGGTTTTAACCCGCATGGGTTTATTCAAATAGTCCTCGTCGAATATCTCATCCTCAGTGTCAGATGGAACACTTTTAAACGAGGCCACGTTGTAATACGTATTTTGTTCATTAATATCGAAACTGAAGTAATTATCTCCTTGTGAGATAATAGCTTCCAGATGTTCTCTCAGTTCGGTAAAATTGGGTCTTTGTAACGGGTCTTCATTCCAACAATGAAGCATGATGTCATACCTGCGAGAGATAAAGAAGTGAACCATCATTGTGATGCATATTACAGAGATAACTAAACGCTAGAAAGAATTCAAAAGATTCCAAAAAAATTACTTAAAAACCCATGGGAAAACAAAACAATAAATAAATAAATAGAAAATAACGAACATCGGATCAGCGCAGTTGTTAGGTTTTTCCATTCTGTAACCCGATTTCAACAATCCAAGAAGTTCACGGTTATTTATGGATGGATATGGAGTACCTCCTGCAAGAAAATGGGAAACGATCGTTACTATAGTAACATCATAAATAGCATCAAACAGAATTTAAGAGAAAGGAAATTTGTCTCCAAAAGCATAAGATTCCGTACCTAGTGTCACAATTTCAAACAACACGACACCATATGCCCATCTAAAGAGAAGAAAGCAGAAATTAACTTTAGTTATATGCACATCCTGTTCAATCACGGAAGTTTCCTCATAGCAACTCAACTCACACGTCACTAAACGTGGTGAACATTTGATCAAAAATGGCTTCTACAGACATCCACTTTACAGGTAATCTTCTGTTTTTGCTGCTCATGTAAATCAGGTCACTGCTCACAGCTCTTGTCAGACCAAAATCCGATATCTTCACTGATTTGTCAATGCCAACCAAAATGTTACGAGCAGCAAGATCACGATGTACCAAGTTGTTCACTGCGAGGTATTCCTAAAAACGTATAGTAAATGCATGGGTACAATCACTGTAAAAAAACTTGGCAGAGAAAACGTTAAAAGTACAAACCATTCCAGAGGCAATTTGCCATGCAAAAGACAACAGATCATCAGGTGTAATAACATCATCAGTTGACAGGGAAGATGGAGTGGGGCTGGTTGGCTCAACAACCAATTCTGCTTTGGAATTTTCACTCGTGGTTGTCTAAACAAAATAAATCCCATCCCAACAAGTTGATTTTTGCATTACAGAACGTACAGAATTTATATAATATCATAAAAAGGATTAATAATAGCCAAAGTCACACCAACAGATTAATTAAGTAATCCACATAACTTAAGTAATCTGAATCTGGTGAAAGTGCGTGACTGTACCTCCTTAAAATTTACCATAGTCACACATAAAATATTAATTATTTGGAGAGATTACTTGAGTATACCAGATACTTTAAGTAATCTGTTCATGCGACTTAGGCTAATCAGTAATAGATCAATTTCAAGGAATCTTGGTGTGAATTTATCATTATGAAGGGAATTTCACACTTTCAAAGATTAAACAAGTAATACCTGCAAAGAATCTTGGAAGGTTTGTGTGTACATAAATCCTCCAGCCATTCCACCATCAGAATTAGTAGCACATAGCTAAAAATCATGAAATAACATATTGAGCTTATAAAATCAACTCAAAACTTTATAACGATACAGATTGACAACTTTTCGTATGTTTTCTCGTTAGATGATGTTACCTTTGATCTTCTCTTTCTGAGAAAATGCAACAAATCACCGCCAGCCATAAATTCAACGATCAAATACATCGGGGTTTTCACTGTACTGCAGCCAATCAAATTCACGATATTTTTGTGGTAGCCAATCGTTTTCATGAGTTGGATTTCTTCTTTAAAATCGTTATGTTCCATTTCGTTGGCACTTTCTATGAAAACATCCAACGCAATAAATAAATTAGGTAAATGTGGGTATCTATTTGGGGGTGCACTTACACTGATAGCTTAAGCCATGTATATACATTCAGGCCACTCCTTCTCTTCCATGAGCACATACTTTGAGCATTCATCCGTTATTCATCACCGTTAGACATTTGGCTGCATCATTGACTCTATGGAGTCCTATGGGGGTCACAGGCTCCTACATTGGCAATATCATTCGTGGACCTTGCACCTCCAGGTTCCTCTTTTTCTACCACACACGTGCTATTTTTCTCCTCTGCCCATCTGAGTTAAGTATAATCTTACCTTTGAGCAATTTCACAGCGACCTTAGGATTCTTCTCACTTAGCAGGACACCTCTTTGTTTCGAGTACTTAGAATGTGAAAAAGCAACCGCTTGTATATTTGCACTAAATACGGTGCCAAATGCACCCTCGCCAATCTTCTCGTCCAGTGTAATATTAACAGGGAATATTTCCCACTCATCGCAGGCAACATTACCATTGATAGGATCCATGTACATGCTAACAGAAAAAGTCAAGAAAACCACAATAGTAAGAAAGCTTTCAAAAGCTTAAAGCCAAAACAAATATTGTTACAAATGACAACCTCAATCCATCATGTGAATACTCGATGTTTGTTTGCTTTTTAGTTCTTCTTTTCAAGAAAAACCAAAGACTGCCTATTACAATCAAAACCACAAACAAAGGAATAATAACAGCCGCAGCAATCCAATTATCGCTTGATTCTTCTGATTTTCCTGTACAAAACGTTACAATACGTTACAAAACGTTACAAAAAGAATAAGAAAACCACTGCATTAGAAATCCTGCAGACACACAAAAAAACACATTTTACCTGGTGCTGGGAATGAAGGATCAGGAAGACCTATTAACAAACAAATAAACAAACAAACAAACAGGCAAACAAATCAAAATTATCAAAATGTATTGAAAAAAACTAGATGGGAGTAATCGATTCAATTTTATGTTTCATGGATTTCCTTAGGAAACAAAATGCCTAAACAAGTTTATATCAGAGCTTCTCCAAACAACATAACTCCTCTAAGTCTATTATTACCATTACTGAAATGTTTTCATACAAAGGCTAAGGAACTATGAAAATCATGAAATACATACCTGTGAATTTAATAAATGTTGTGGTACCTGCATCGTTCGGTCTGGGGAAAGGAACACCCGGTGTACTGGTTTTTACTTGAACCTGCCATTTTTAAATAGAAGAACAATAAAAAGAATGTTGTATCTCTGAGTTCAGTTTCAAATGTGACTGTTCAAGGGAGAAAACTAACATGGAATTTACAGATTAAAATTATCGATATCCCTTTTCAGAGAACAAAAGAATTACTTATAAATACACCTACAAGTTATTATAATCTATATATCTATAATATCTATAATATCTATAATATCTATAATCGTTGGTTATAGATAAACTTATGGGTAAGTAAAATAAAGTTGTAGGTAACTGCTTGCCTATATTTACCTATAGCAGCTATAGATTTTATCTAAAATATCTAGAATATCTATATAATCTATAATATCTATATTATGTATAACTTTTATATAAAGAGTTAGGTTTATAATTAATTACTATAGATTATAGGTAATCTGTAATATAGATAATCTAGAGGTAATCTTATATGTCAGGTTTATTATTATTTATAGATAAAACCTATAATTCCAAGTAAATATTATAGGTAGTTCTTACATTATCTAGGTATATCTATATTTCATGTTAGTTTTTTCCATTGGATGCACACAAATATTTTCATGTATATACTTTTTATGTATATTCATATAATATACTTTTCATGATTCAGAAAAATCATCCACTAACCTGCACACCAAAATCAATATTTTTCCCTGTGACCATAATGTTGGAAATATTATAAGATGTTATATTCTAAATAAAAAAGTATAACGTGAAATGACAAAAAGTGTACTGACTAAAACATGAATTGACCAGAACCCACCAGGAATCAAGCAGATCCATCCAGAAACCAAGCAGAACGATCAGGAACCCACCGGGAAACAAGTAGGAACTAACCAAAACAGAATGACTATATCTCGCTTTTACATGAAAAAAGTACTGTCAGGACCAGACGGGACAAAATCTTCTTTCATATTTTTTATAATGCTTGAAATTGATGGTGGCCCAGCTGTTTCACCATTTTAGAATTAAGCATTTACATAAGAAAACATTCCCACTGACACAGGATCCCACTTCTCTCATAATTTTCCTCATGAATTCGTATTTCTGTGTTTTTTTGGTTTTTTTACTTTTACTGTTCAAAATTCAAAAGCCAGTTTCTTAATTCAAATTTGTTACTTCGAAATGAAACAATAAGCTCATCGCAAATATTGTAGTAAATAACCCTCAAATCTTTCTTATTCAGTAATAACAACATTTACAAGCATAAAATAAAAGTATTTATATTTTTATTAAAAAATCTGCTGTTTTTTATAATGAGGTTTATTGGTGGAAACCATCCTTTATGAAGCCGATTTGCCCATCTTTATTGTAATTTGACAAATGTAACCAAGACATATGTCTTGGTATTTACTGTATGGTTCCTGGTGGGTTATGGCCGGTTCATGTTTTAATCATTGCCAGGGAACATCATCCAACATTTTTTAGGATGAAAAATGTTGCATGCATTTGTGAGTGACATTTTGTTTTTAAATATTCATCCTACATTTGTGTGTCCCTAATAAAAAACAATTGACCTTTTAAAAAACAATCAAATGTTTACATATGTTGCATCATTGATGCATCCCACATGTTGCACCTACACTGACAAAATTTTGGACGCACATGTTGGACTCAAAACAAGGTAAAACAAATGGGCTGCATTCATGTTAAAAAGCAATGGAGATCAAACAGTTCATCTTACATCATCCTTTATATTGACACTGCCTTCTTCATTCTGAATTGAGCCAAAAACAGTTCTTCCAAACCCCCATCTTACATGGTAAAATTGGATGGGCGTTGAGGTAGATGGTTTCCTCCATGTAACAGTGACGTCATATAACATTTCTACACATTTATGGCAAGTAACATTTCCTTCTTCAGTATGGCATGTGGTAATTGTTTTGTTACAACGTCCCATCAATGTATCACTTTGTGATATTGCTATATCTGTTGGTGGTAGGTCAGTTGGTTCTGGAATAACAAAACAAAAAAAAGATTGAAGGTGTGTGGTAGAATAAATTTGGAAAATAAACTATTATCCAGATAGGGAACCTCTGCACCAAAATGTACAAGTCCAAAAAACAATCATTAACTCCCTATGTAGTAACTATTTAAAAACATTCTAAGAATCATCTCCTTAACAGTTCATTAAAACAGATTGTCAAACATTTGGAATGCAGAAACTACATTAATCAAATATATTATCACAAGGTTAGTAAAGAGGACTTTTAGAAACTTACTTTCTGTCGGAGATGGTGGACACACCATATTGGGAACAGTCTCACATCCTGGCGAAGAAAAAGATCATGGTTATGCAAATATTTGCGATAAATAATTCTTCAAAAAACCTTTACAGTTATGAAATCGAATTTCAAGTTCAACTCAACACAAGGAAGAACAAATAGGATTTAAACAAACTAAGCAGCTGCCATTTCCACCAAAAGTCCTAAAGTCTTCAGCAACCTTTTTGTTTAAATTATTTGTTTAAATTATCACAACATTTTGTATTGCAATATTCATCATATTTTTGGTAGACATCTTGAATATTTTGAATTTCAATCAATCAAAGAAAAAAGGTTTTTGAAAGGCCATAACACAAATGACAAATATTTTTATGACATACCTGCATAGTCCACAAGCTTTATCAACGATGGCCCTGCAATGCATTCACCAAATTTTGTAACAATCTATCAGACATGAAACTTGTTTGTGAGGAAGAGAACAAATATTCTTCAAAATAATTTCTGATCAGAGGTATCTATGTACTTACAGTGAATTGTAATGTGCAACTTCTTAATGCATCAGTAGAGAATTGGACCATGTCTGTATTCAGGGAATCGAAAAACATTGAATAATTCATCTGAAAAATTTAACAGCAGCCAGTTACACAAACAAAAACATCAGAATTTAAAACAAGTATTTAGATCAACATGGCCGACACTCTGAGATAATAATAAAGTACACTTTTGAAGGCAGAATACATCACTTACTGCATTAGCATGATTAACAGCAATGGTCTTTTCTAATGTACCAACTATAGATGGTATATTTTGACGATTTAATAAAGTACAACGAGAAACTTGTCTTTTAATAACAACTGATTTAAATAATGACAGAATTTCCAAATCTTCATCTACAATCAAAACAACAACAACAGCAATATATTTCTGAATGAACAAACAATGTTGTTTCAACATTAAAACATCAGCAGTCCTAGTTTTGAATATTATTGTATTGGAAACATTTTATTGAATCATATCAAAATCTCAAGATATAAAACTCAGGGTGTTAAGTAGCACTAATAGTGTCCGTTCGACAGCCTTTTCTCAATTGAAGGAAGCAAAGGAGTTTCCCAATTGTTTATTTTCTATTATGTCGCTTCCAAAGGACTCTAAATGTACAATAAATCTGTATAATTCAAAGTTTGCTGTTTAACATTCTATCTTTTATTTCTTTCTTTTATTCATTTCTTTTATTTATTTACTAATATTTACCCAGGATAGCCATCAATGAGGGTCCTGCGCAGTAGGTCCTAGAGCATTTAAAGCTACGGGCATCTGGGCTATGGAAGCTGCATATCTGCTTCAACCGCTCGACAACCCCCTTAGACGTAAATCTCACTCACAAGCTGAGTGCTAAACTGAGTGGATTGATACACACTGTTACAGTTGCTGATATGACTCGGCCAGGATTTTAACCCTGACCTCCCACACTGGAAGCGAGTATTCTACCACTAGGCCGCCAGTCTATCTATCTATCTACGATAAGTTGCACGCAGCATAGAAAGGTTAGATTTTAAGCCAAAGAAAAGTTGGGATTTATTCATGTTCATATTTCTGGGAGCTTAAAGAGCTAAAAGGCTGTAACTGTAAATTTCCCAACTCCTATCAAACAGACAATATAATTCAATTCTAGCTAACACCCTGAAACTCCTCTTTTTAGTACCTGCAGGTAATGTGAAATTGATATTGTAGCGCAAATAGGGATCAGTAAGTGGATGCAGAAACACTTGCATGGGATTTCCAATGTCAATATTCTTTATATCTGGTGGAGCTTTTAAAACTATAAATAAAACATGATTATAAAAGGTTTTGTTAATAGCTGCCCATGGTGTTTCTTATTTTTAAAAAAAATAATCTGAATCATGCTCACTACAAGAAATTCTCAGAAACAGGGCTTTTCCCTGATTTTGTTCGACATCATGTAATGATTTATAGTCTTATGAAACATTGAAATTTAGCTGAAACATACCAGTGTAATTACTCTGAATTGACGTAGAAACACCATTTAGATTCATGGGATAAATAAAAATTCTGTACTTCATAGTTTTTGAATATCTTCCGTAAAAGCGAAAACTGGAACATATCCCATTGATAGTTACTGTTATGTTTGGTTCAGCTATCTGGAAATACAAGCAGAAAACAAACAACATCAACAATAATCAGATTTTCTGGTTGAAGGAAAGGCCAATCAAGGGTTAGGCAAAAAAGATGAGGAGCACATTGTCTTGAAATTTCTCAAACTTACCAGACCTAAAACATTCTTGATATTTGGATAATCATCATTACTGTACACATTTAAAACCACTAAATAAATACTTGAAAGTTTAGGTGTTCCCTTCGATAAAATAGTATGCCATGAATAGCTTAGATTGGTGATAGAAATATCAGTTATAAGTACAGATTGTGATGAATTTTGTGGTACATTTCCATCATCAAATGTGTTTCGACCTAAACGTAAAAGAAGTTCATCAGCCTCTGTCTAATGCGTTTCCAAAACAACATGATAAACTTCATTTAAGTTTAATTACTAGGTGTTGGTCCATGTAACACTTTGTAAAAGTTACAACCTTTGCGGCACTCATCTGTACTCTAAGAAAAGGAAAAAAGGAAAATAGGCAGACCATCCAAGTAGTTTTCTTATAAAATTCTACACTACACTGATTTCATTTTGGTAACAACAAACCTGTAATCAATAATGCTATTAACACACAAACCTTCAGTTTAAGAAAATTTTGATGCATTCCTGGAAGTATACCTGTGTGCTTTCAAATAATACTGCATCTTCCACCAAAATATGTTTAGATTTTTAATTCAAATAATGAGCTAACTTAAAACTAAAATAAACTTACACAGTTTGAGAGACAGCTGCTTGAATTGAATGGATTATCCGAGCTGCATGCTTTCATACACTACAAATGTCCAGAAAATTAAAAGATTATAGGAAATTGCTTTGTCCTAGTTTATAGTGTTTAAAACAAATTGTTATGACACTATTATATATGCATCCATCAATGTTGTCCAGATTTCATGTTGATGTCATGATTACCTCTGTTTGCAGTGTTTGCAAACATTTACCCTTGTTGACTTTTAACAAAAAGAAAGTTGGCATTTGGGTAGACTCTGAGTTTGTTTTGAAGTGGCAGAATCAAATAGTTTCACTGTCAGTATCATCTTCTTATACTAATACGCAATCTTGCTTTTTTCTTACCTAACTGTTAAAGAAAGAACGTTAGGTAAAATTTCTCGGGACGTTCATCAATGGATGTTTGTTTTTCTGTATTAGTATAGGGAGAATCTCCCATTTGGAGAATCTCTAGCTCCATCTTTTGGGGTTTTATTACTTCATGGAGTGTTGTACCTTAAGGAAGACATAATAAAGCCGCCCGGAGGAAAAGGCAATGCAATGTTTTTTGCGTTCAAAAGTTCATCAAATTTTCTCAACGTTCATTTCTTTAAAGAAAAATGAAGACGCTGTGTGTATAAATTTTTTTTTTTTTTTTTTTATTCAACGCCTTAAGTTTAGTAATAAAGAATAACAACATTGATCGGTCTCAGTAACTATTCTATCTGATGAGATAGTCGATGTAGACCTGTTATGTGTTATCAGTTTATCATTTTCTACCGATGTTTATTTTTTAATGTATTTGAACGTAGCTTTTTCGTATCAGTTAGTTTTGACTACTATGCCGAAATGTGTAGCTAGCAGTTTATTGGGTATTTCATTGTAGTGTGTGGATTATTATTATTAAGGTAAACGAAGGTATGAAGATCATTATCATATTGTTTTGATAGTATTTAAATGATACCTTTTTAGATTATAAAATTGAATATTATAAATGATTGTAATGCAAGAAGAGAGTGATTACATACATATTTACATGGTTTTTGTATCATGATGCACAAATGGAGTTTTGGGATTTGACATTTCCACAATTCATAGCAGAATAAAGAATTGAAAGATAAAAACTTCTGAGAAGGTATTGTTTTTGTTAGCTTTAGTTAATATGGAAATTTGAAGGTATTTTCTTATATATCAGAAGTTTTATCATGGTTAGGTAGGAGTATCCATTGGTTAGGTAGGAGTATATGTTGTATTGTCTCTTTTCTAAATTTCTGAACATTGGAATTTTAGCTTTTAGTTTAACTGTACAACTTTAGAAGTCTCTAAATAGCCCAAATAATAGCACTGAAAAATAAGGATAATAGCATTCTTTGAATGATCGATCCAAAATATTTGTGTTAAATATGATATAATTCCAACATGAAGAAACACAACAACTTTTGTATATACAGAGACTTATCATGGCAGTATTGCGTGTAAAAATCAACTTATGAAGAAAAACTGTAAAATGTTTTTACACGCTACACTAGTTCCTTTATAAATTTCTACAGAAATGCGAGCAAAAAATCAAGGCTTAAAGATTGGGGTTGTAGGGAGTGCAGATTTTTTTCCCCAGTCATTATGCGATTACAACAACTATCTATTCTCAAAGTAATGTTTTGAGAAGCAAAATAGTTTCTCAACTTAAAAAAAGTGAGCACAAAATCTTTTTGCCCAAAAAGCCAGCAATCTGGCAAAAGCTGAAACATTTACATCCCTATCTATATTGATTTTGAAAAAGGTAAACCATTCCAGCTGGGCATGGATGCTGGCAAACTGTCTCCAAAGTTAGTGATACCTCATCATAATTATAAATAATGTATATATTTATTGTGACCCATTGATAAAACTCATAAAAAATTAAGGAAAACTAAAAAAGATATGGTGCAAGAAATAAAATATTTATAAATTTTTCAAGAAAATTAAAAATTAAAGGACTATATACTTCAATGCATTATTCTTTACACATTTTTTTAAGTCATTAGCTTGAGAAATTACACCAAACCTCAAAATAATGCTATCAAGATATACCTTAATATTTTTTTTTGTGTTTACCAATGCGGTTGTGCTGATTGCTCAGACAATTTGTGAAGGAATCGGTAAGTCAATAAAATTTGAATGTCAACAAATAAATTTGTTTGGGATAACAACAAAATTATAATCAATTATCTTTTTAATCTTAATGTGAAACCATAATCTTTTTAGATGGTCGGATAATGTACCCCAATCAAGTATCACCAAGAATAAAAGATTGGGAAGCTGTTTGTCAAAACAATGGAGAACTGTTTTGGTACAACATATTGTACAAATAAACAAATACCATCATAATAATTTAGTATAATGTTTTTGAAAATTCAAATTATGAAATATAAATTGATGTATGATTGTAATTTTGTAGAATGATTAGTTCTGTTGTAGTCATTGAAAAATGAAAGCTTCCCAAATCATAAGTTAGCTCCAGCTGAATAAGCAGCCTGTGTTAAAAAGATTTTTCTAATAAAGTGTCCTCTCTAAGCAAAAAAAGAGATGCTAAATTCAATCAGGGAGGAGTCTTATTTAGGATTTAGGATTTAGTGTAACTTACCTCTGTACATGAAACTGTACTACAACCTTTACTTGTAACAGTTGTCTCGTTCTAGTAGCAAAGAAGAAAACATTAAGGCTTACCGTATTTTATCAAATAAATGCCAATCAAATATGATAGTAGCCAACATTTCTCATCACTATATTTTTTGATTATATATATATAATGAATATTACATCTTTGTAAATTATTAGTGAATAAAGGAATTCTATTCTGAGTTGAATAATGATAAGAGTGTCCATGGTTAAAATCCTGATAGGATCCTAGTTAAAGGTTCCGTTCTCCACTAAAACAACATGGGCTCAAATGAAAGATTTAGGTTCCCAAACAAACAATTTAAAAGTGTTTTTTCCAAATTTTAACCGAAACTCAAGGAAAAAAAAAAGTTTGCCTCCACACAATAGTAATGTAAAGTGTTAAATATTTTGAAAAAAACATTAATATTCGTAAATACTAATGTATGTTGAATGTTTTAAAGCATGGTTGTTGTAGTGCAGAACGGAACTTTTAGGATTTCGACCAGTAACAATATTGACAATATTGACTCGTTCAATAGTTATGCACATCAACAAAATACTATTTTATTACATCAAAAATAAGCGTTACACACAGACTTTTAAATAGAAATATCTGCCCAAGGAAACAGAATTGTAAAAAGGCTTGTTTTGAACAACTTTGTGAGTTCTACCATTCCTTTAAAATATCATTTTGGACGCAGGAATCCCTTTCAGGTCATAAGTCACGAATAACTCATGTGTAACTCTTGAACGAGTCAATATTGTAAGTTTACCCCGGTCGGACTCAATTGGATAGCAGTAGCTTTGACATTGTAAAATGTATAACTGAAATGACTATCCTGTATAAATATTTTAGAACTAAATAAATAAATAAATTAACCAATCCTGAGCAGCACAAAGTACAAAAAAGAACGTAAAGATCTTCAAGAGCATTTCTTGCATGAAAGTTGGCAACCCAGATATTAGATCCGCAATCATTAAAAGCACTAATTACTTGTCGTTCTATGCAATCCGCACATCACCACTTCTACAATCATTAAGAATAACAAGACCAAACGTAAAGCAGGTTCGTTTTGCTAATGATATCGCTGGTGCTGGAACACTCACATACTTAAGAGGATGGTGGGACAATCATATCACACAGGGAAAGAAATTTGGATATTATGTCAACCAAAGGCAAGTCATGGCTTATACTTAAAAGTCATCAATCCAAACAGATAGCTCTCACTATATTCGAGAACACAGGAATCCAAATTATATCTGAAGGACAATGTACAACATCACCTTGGAGTGTCAATCGGAAGTGAGACTTTTCGTGCATCATTGATGATGCTCAGTTTTGAAGCCTCTTTTTGGTAACTTCTCTTGCAACGAGTATCTGTCTGTTTGTTTGTTATTTGTTTTTAATATATCTAGCTTGTCCAATGATATTTTAATACATTGTAACTTACCAAATTGTATACTATGTTTTTTGAAAAGATTAATCTTCAATAAATAAATAAATAAATAAATCCTTTCAGGTCATAAGTCATGAATTAATTAAATAGTCACAAAAAATTCCAACCTGCATACAATAAGAGTATAGCCGTCCCCATTTGAACCAATCTTCACTGAACTTTTCATCAGCATTCCTAACTACTCCATTATTTAGTGTCTGGGTAGTCTGTGGTGGTGAAAGAAAATTATTGGAGCACACTGGCAAATAACCATGACTCGAGTTTCTTTGCAAGAGAATGAATAACAAAGTTAGGCTGATGAAAAAATTCTGCACATCCATCTCTAAAAAGTAATCTTACTACTTCTCTAGAAGGAAAAAAATATGCTACAATCAAAACACCCCCGCCTTGAGTAGGCATTTTCTAGCGCCTTTCTCTATTTTCCACTCGCTCCCACGGCGCTTCTGCTTATTAATTACGTCACCTTGAATTACTCACGCACGACGTTTTCTGTAAAAACATAAGTGTTGATCAGATTATTTTTTTCTTTTATACGCTTAATAAATTTCGACTAGGGTCTAGATCCGCCTCTGAACTATATAGGATGAAACGGGAAAAAACATACAAGTTCCTGTTAAGTAAAGGCCGTTTTCCACTTACAGAAAATTTTCCGCGGACAGGAACGGAACGGACAGGAAAAGTTACTGAGCATGCGTACAAACCATGTATACATCACGTGCTCAGAAAATTTTCCGTTCCGTAGAAAGTTGAATTGAGTTCAACTTTTTCCGTGTTGTCTGGTGCGGAAAACGCGGAAACATTTCGATTAACCAATCAGATGTTTTAATTTCGTGCTATCTCTTTCATGAGTGAGAAATCAGAAAAGTGCTGTCAGTTCAGAAAGTGAACGCGATCATGTCACTTAAAGTTATTAATAAAGATCAAACAAATTTATATATATAGTGAAATAAATTCTATATTATCACATTTTTTTCCAGCTAAAGAGGCTCAAACACATTGGCAAAAATTAAAAGAAAATTTTCGGAAATGCTTGAAACGGAGAGAAAGAGCAACAAGATCTGGTGCTGGGAAAACAACATTGCCCACATGTCAATATTTTAAAGAGATGCTTTTTATAACGGACACTGTCGCAAACAAGCCAACAGTCAGTAACATTCCCCAGAAGCCAGATATTTTTACACCACTAGACTCTCCTGTCTTTGCTGTTACAGAGTCTCCTACTGAAATGGTTAATGAAAGCTATGATATAGCAAACAGTGCTGTATCCCAGACGACATCAGCTACATCAAAAACAAATACTACGCTAGCAAGCAAGAAAAGAAAAAATGAAATGACTGATGTGGATAAGTTGTTATTGGCATCAATTCAGCGTGATTTAAATACACCTGCAGAACGTCTGTCAGATGATAAAGATCCTGATACGTTATTTTGTTTAAGTTTGGTTGAGGATTTTAAAAGCCTTTCTGCCAACAAGAAACGATTAGCGCGATTAAAAGTAATGCAAGTCCTTAGTGAAATGCATGAAGATGCTAATGAGTAAACGTTTTGTTCATGTGTTTTTACCTTGTATTAGATGTACATACGTTTTTTATAGATATAAACTTTAACTGTCAATGCCTTTTGTCAAAGTTGTTTTGTACACTTGTTACTAATTCCACTTGCCAGGGAACCTGTCCATCACCAACAGAAAAAAATTATTTGTAATTTTCTCGAACAACTTTTGCATTTCTTGAATAGTTATTTGAGCCTAGCTGCCCCTGCAAAGACAATAATCCACCTGACATCTCCATATTTCGCCATGTGCCAGGCTTAAGTCCTGTGGGAGTTTCCACATCGACCATTTCTGGTGGACAGTATTGATATGCAGTTTCAAATTCTTTTTCGTTCATTAAATAATTATGCAAAGCTACGGCCGCCTTTGTAACTGCAACAACAAGCTCCACCCTTCCTATAATTGATCTTCTGAAAATCCGAAATCGGGACGCAAGGATACCAAATGTGTTTTCTATAATTCGTCTGCATCGCGAGAGTCTATAGTTGAAAATACGCTCTTTCAAGCTTAAGACTTCTCTCGGGTAAGGCTTCATAAGATTTGTTCTTAAAGGGAATGCTTCGTCACCAACAAAAACATATGGATATTTAATTTGACTGTTCCATATTGATTCTGGATCAGGTAAATCCAACCTTTCTTCAGTGATAGCTATGCCAAGATTACTACTTGAAAAAACTCCCCCATCACTGTTTCTGCCTGAATCGCCGATGTCTACCATAGTAAATTTGTAATTAGCATCGCATACGGCCATCAAAACGATAGAGTGAGTTTTTTTGTAGTTGAAAAACATTGATCCCGATAGAGCTGGGGCTTGCATTATGACATGCTTACCATCAATTGCACCTAAACAATGGTTAAATTGCCATTTTTTTTCGAATTCTAGCGCAATTTCTTTCCATTCATTTTGTGTTGTAGGACAAGGTAAAAAGTCAGGTCTTAAAACATCCCAAATCGCACTTGAAGTTTCATGAATGATTCGACCAACTGTAGTAGGACTAATGCGGAAACTAGCAGCTATAGTTGTCTGCGAGTCACCTGTGAATAGATATCGCAGGGTAACACTTAACCGCTCACTTGGACTAATGGCATCTCGTTTTTCCGAAGATTTCACTATTACAGGAGCAACTTTTTGTAGTAGTTCTTCATATCGTGTTGGATCCATTCGAAAGTATCGAAAAAATAGAGCGTGATCGTGTATCATCATATCTTTAATCAATAAATGAAATTCGCCTTTCTTCTTTCTTTCTTCGTATAATTTTCGAACCCACATCTTCTTTTTATGTTTATGTTTATTTCTCATAATACGATTTCTCAGTAATAATTTTTTTGTTGTTGTTGTGCTTAGTTTCGCCATTTCACTTTTCTGAACTTTTAAAAACAAGTGGAAATAGCTTATGGAAAATTTTCCGCGGAAAATTTTCTTTTCCGTTCCTGTCCGCGGAAAATTTTCTGGTAGTGGAAAACGGCCTTAAAGGTTTTCTTTTAAGTCCAACGGTAAATCCCCGGAGTTTTTTTAGGTGACAGGGAGGTCAAGTGGTGAGGAGTTTAAAAGAGGGTTCCACATTGGGGAGGGCATTTGTTGGTTTTCAATAAAGCGCCCCTCATAAAACCCTCTCAAATGTGTGTCAGAAAACATAAATAAATTGAAATATCTGAGTGTGTTTATCTTACAATTTCAGACCACCAACTCTTATAATAGATTTTGGAAGAACGAGACATCACGTGACCAAATGCTCACTGGCCCAAACAAGTTTTACAAGGTTTACAACACGAAGTTTTGATGGTCTGGAATTGATAGATAACCTATATGGTCTATACGAATATCTTCACCAACCTACGCTTATAGTTATACAAAAATATTGACGTATGCGATAAGCAATGTTTTGTAATATTCTTATAGAAACCACTCATCTCTTTATCATCACTTCCAATGAGCATTATTCTAAAAATGTAGTCAGTAAATGGATTTACAATCCAATCGATTTAAATTGTTCAAGGTTATAAAATACTTTAGAAGTAGAATCAAGTAAATGACAAAATTATCAAAAGCAAATAACAAAATAAAAAGGACATTAAAAAAAATATAAAAACATGATCCATATACTACAACGACTCCATATCCATTTTTGTCGTTACTGGTTTTATCATCATTTTCATTTTTAAGAATTAGTTTGTCTATAGCGCCCAATCTTTGCCAATCTTGTTTTTATATTTTCGCCTTTCGAAACGAACTGTCAATATTTATTTATTTATTCTTCGAATATTTATGTGCAGGATAAGCATTTCAGAAAATATATAATTCTGTTGTCAATATGCGTCCTGCGTATAAAATATAGAATTTAAAAATTAAAAATTACTTGGTATATATGCAGGTAAAGTCATAAACATAGGTAGAAAAAATTATATAAAATTAAATCACGTAACAAGCGAACATAAAAGAAAAAAAAAGAAAAAAGAAACTGAAACAGCCGGAGAAAACGAATATATATAACACAATAGACTGCTAATCCATTGCGAATTGCGAATCGTTTTGATTTTAAACGATAAAGAGGTTTCGTAATTTTGGTCGAGAAAAGGAGTAAAACAATGATAAAACATGATAGCTTGTGTTCCTATTATTGTTCTCTATGATTTCAATTAATTTTTCTACCCCCGATATCTAACAAATTTCGTTACCAAACTCCTTCCATGAACTCACAGCATTTTCTTTTATTACCGTGCCGGATTTGCTCCAATAAAAGCTAAAGAACCTGGGCATTTATTGGAAAAAATAAGGTAGCTACGGTATATAAAATGCTGCGAGTGTTTTCTTAGCCTACCCCATACTCCTAGCCTCAATATTCGGGTTTTTGTCTCTCTCAATCGGACATTTACAGAGATGTTTGGGCATTCCTTTCTCTCCTCCGTATTAAATGTCCAATATGAATGTATAAGAGATTAGAAGTCATGGGATCGAAGTTGCTCATCCACCACGTCATACATGTTGTAAGTATTACACAATGAAATATTGATGCTATAATAATTCCTCGTGATTATGTTTTCCTTTTCAATAAACCAAAATGGTTAGAAACACCTGCTGGCGCTTCAAATTGCTTTGTAGACAAGAAATTATCCAGCTTTGGCATGAACTAATACTTTGTGTTATTATATTTCTTTAGTGTCTAGAATTTGATATTTCAACATTATTTCACGAAAAGAGTTTGTCCTTTTGACATCACGCAATATATTTTGTCACTGTGCATATTTTATGCATAGTTTACATAAAGAATGGTCTGATTTATGTAACTACGCAACCACAATCTTACCAGAATTTTTATACTAAAACATTATTGTTCACGAAACTAACTTTTTCAAAGAGCACCTAAAACACAGAATGACGGAATGGTGGAGATGATCCCTTCGGAAAGGACAAAATATCATGGCCATCAGATTTCGTTACTTTATATAAAAGAGCATTGGAGAGTTTTCAAAATCTTTGTCCAACAAAGAAAAACTGTGGACGACGATGAAAGCTCCGACAAATATGACAACAACAAGATAGACGCCTGTTAATCACTTATGAGGTGTCAGAGAAGCTAATCAAAAGATCACAGGTCACGAGTCTTCCCTTCTGATGGAGAATCTTCTGTATTTCAGTATTTCTCTTATTTTCCTGGAAAAAGTTTTAGTTACTTTAGCGTGACATTTATGACAACTAACAGGAGACGCGTCATTTATAGAAAAAAAAAAAGTGGAAAAAGTTATTGCAAACCTCAAATGAAAAAAACGAAACAAAAAAAACGCACCAATGATTGTCTAAACTTTATCACAATATCCAAATTTGTATCTTTTTATTCTTCCCTCTGAAACATATTCCCCAATACGATGCCGTGTGCGCTACAATTCTAAATTTTTAACACACATCTTCATAAATTTGTTCTTACACACAACATCCATAAAAAATAAAATTGACAAAAATGTTTTGATTGCAAACAAAAGTCAAAAGAAATGAAAATAAACATAGAAACGAGGCATCTCTTTCGTGTGACAAATACAAATATTTGAGTGTACAAGAGGAGTAGGACGTGTATTGGTTCATGCTTATCGAGTATAATCGAAGATATCCATCGAAATTTGTTATGAAATAACCGTCGCTGATATTGTTTTGATAAGTTGATTGGAAGGAAGCTTTATGTATTTATGTCTTTGTCCCTTCCATATCTGGTGGCCTTGTCGTAAAGTGGTCACCTCTCCAGAGCGGGAGGCGAGGGTTCGAAACCTAGCCGAGTCATGTCAGCGACTATAACATTGTGAATCGATACACTTAGCTTGATTAATTTAAAAAGGGGTTGTCCAGTTGAGGGTTTGAAGCAGATGTGCGTTATCTGTAGCCCAAATGAGGGCTTTAAATGCCCCCGTATTTGGACAAAGCAGCAGTGTCATACTCGCTGGAAACCCCCATCTTCTATAATTTCACGTGAAACCACAAGCTTAGGAATAGACTAGAGGTCTCATTATATGGAGGCAGTTTGCCCTGGTATACATAAAAAGCCTCTAAGGTGGAGAATACAACTTTCTGAAAGTATGATTTCAAACAAAGTTAAATTTCACGAAAACTTTGACTTTGACTGGCCTTTGTTTAGAAGTTTGTTTCTAGCTCTTTATTTTGTGGCGAGGTTCTTGTTTTGTTTTCAACATTTTTTAAATTTATCACAAGTCTTTATGTTGCTGTGAGTTTTCTAAAATGCAGAGAACATTCTTTTTTCTCTTGTCGTTGTAAGTATTGTGTTTTGTTGTGAGAATTCTCAGGACCTACTGGACCTGAATTATGTCCAAAATTATCTCAAAGAGATATTTGTAAAATTTTATATCTCAAATATATATATATATATATATATATATATCAGCACATAACAGATTCTTGTTTATCGGACGACGTCATATTATCATAAAGAAAATATATCATATAAAAACATAAATGAACACAAAAAACAAACAAAAAACACCACAGTCTTGATTTCATTTTGACTTTCGTATCAAATTCACGCTAAGTACAGATATATATAGTTGTCAGAATGATTTATGTAAAACGCAGTAGTAGAAGCGATTCAACTTGAGAGAAGATCGTGATGAATTTTTGTGGTAAGTTTAACATTGTTTTTGGAGATCAGTTATCAAGAAGCCCTCTAGAAGCACTACCTCCTTGTTGTCGATAAAATTATAAGTATTTGTTCATATCGTTTTTGTTTTTTGTTGTTGTTGAAAAATTGACACTTTCAACCCTATTAATTGAGGTGTAACGTCTCAATCACTTTTCAGCTTTCAACAAGGCATGGGACGGTGGTTTTTTAACTTACTAAAGAGCACCAGCAATATTCCAGTTTCAAAAGCAATGGAACTTCTTAGAAGTTTACGACTTTTATTGTGATTCTCGCAGATGCACTCACAAAAATGTTGATTTTAATTTAGGCCTTCTTGTGATCCTTGTGGTGCATCAATCGACATACGGGTTTCCAGTTTCACATTCAAGATCGAATGGTAGTGACTGTATTTACCTTGATAAATATTACAAAACTGGCGAAGTGATTAAGAAAGAATATAATGCCGCGTCAAGTTTGTGTTGGATCGTGTATTGTAATAACACATCCGTCATTGAAATACCAGTAAAAACATGTCCGGAATCGCAAACAACAATAACAACAACAACAACAACACCTACAAGAACAGGTTGCGTAGTTAACAACCAATTCTATGAGCCTAATTCTGATATTGATGTCGGAACAGACCAAATTTCAGATCGATGTTACGGCCGTCGTTGTGACGTTAATGGTCAGGTGATCCATTGGGATAATTTTAATTGTTTTACAACTCCGTCTTACAGTACAACGCCAACAACACCAACCTTTGCACCAGAAACAACCGCAGGAATTATGTCTTCCACCTTTCCGAGTGGCTGTTATGAAAACGGAAATTTTTATGCTCCCGGTGAAGAAATGAATACGGGATATGACGAGAACACGAATTGGTGTTATGGATCTTACTGTGATTATAGTGGCAACATTATCAGTTGGGATAATTTCAACTGTAAGACAACAACACTACCGCCCACAACGCCAATGACAACTATCCAAACAACGCCCGGCTTGTTTGGCTGTATTGTTGACGGAGAATTCCATCCACCCGGAAGTGATATTTCTTCCGGGAATGATGGCTATAACTGGTGTTTTGGAACATACTGCGATGGAGATGGGATTGTAATACCGTGGGATGATTGGAATTGTGGATCTACCACGGCGCCCACCACTCCACCTTTCACCAGCACTCCAGCGCTGGACACCACTCTTCCGCAATAACATAAACGAAGGAATTCCGTGTAATAGATTGTCGGTGATCGACCATCTTTTTATGTTTATTTTATTCCTTGTATTATCTAAGAACAGATACTAAGCTACTGTTTCTCGTTGTTAATGTTTTTCAGTTCCTATTCTTGCTCGAAGATTATGACATTTTTCTATCAAATCTTTCATATCTTCGTTTTTTGTTGATGCAACAAATATACAAAACCCTTGATTTACGTCACTCGGGTGTGTGTGTGGATCTTTAAGAATAGAAAGATGTTCAACACGGGTTTTATGTTGTGGCATATTATTGGGCAGGAGTTTGATAAAGAAATTCAACTCAATTATAGTCCTTTATCTTTTTCTCTCTATAAATTTTCTTTATTTTTTCTTTCATTTTTTTCAGCTTCGTGATTCAAATCATCTTAAATTATGATAAGAATTAAAAACACTTCCAAGGCAAACCATTTTCTTTCTTTTTTCTTTCATTTTTTTCAGCTTCGTGATTCAAATCATCTTAAATTATGATAAGAATTAAAAACACTTCCAAGGCAAACCATTTATCTTATATCAAGAAAGAAAAAAAAAGCATAAGACTGGCGTACTTTTCGCTGTTCCGGAGCCAGCGGCACAGGTTCCCCTTACCTCCCCACCATACGCATTTTTGCTAAGTAATGTTTTGAAAACGTCAAAAAGTATTTTCAAACTAAATATCTGCATTCTAAACGCAAATCTTTCCCACCCCCGAACCATTGAATAGCCATCACATAAAAAGGTTGAAACAAACTCAGCAATTGTTTTGTTTCTATGATTTGCAGCTACAAGCTGTCAAGTTTTGTGACGTAAATTGTTAGCCACTAACCACGACCGCACGATGTACCAATATCCATCAAAACAAAACCACTATTACAATCATTTTTTCACGGAGCAACAAAATGGTTTAAAATCCACGTGGGAAAAATTAGCGACACGTGCCAATCTGCGTTTCGATGTGTTACACGCGTTTGTCACTAAGACATGATTTGGTCATATTGTAATCATCATTGTGTTTTTGGCACAATTGGTAAAACGGTTCATTTATGATACATGCTTGGTGGCTTAAGTTCCTGGTAATTAAGAATGATTAATAATGTTATTGACATGAACTAAAAATAAAGGTTATATATGGATTATGGATATATAATGCAATGTTGAGGAACTGTATTAACTGTCGTTTCATGTTACGTTTCATGTTACGTTTCATGTTACGTTTCATGTTACGTTTCATGTTACGTTTAATAGCAAAGAACGTTTTATTGGATCGTTTATTAGCCGATTTTGATTAGTTTGCGACTATGCAAACTAATTGTTTTCTTGTGTATGTTTTGTCAATTGACTTTAAATAAAGCTGAATGAATGAATGAATGAATGAATGAATGAATGAATGAATGAATGAAAAAATTGTTTAATAAGAAGAATTTGGTTGCCCACGATCGCAAAACCTTCACACTACGAAGTTATTGAATATCAAAAGCCTTGTTTTTAGGCTTCTGCATGGCTGCCAGATTTTTGTAGCTGACAGCACAGCCACAAGACATTCCAGGGTACACGATGCATATATAGATATGCAATCATTTTTATTATTCTTTACAATAAAAATAAAAAAGAGCAAGTTAACTGCCAGTCATTTAAGGCTAAGAAAACAAAAGAAACTGCCGGTCATGCAGATAGGCGTCTCATATATACTGCCTTCAGCGGCAGATCTAGAGGGTAGTCGCAATTTGTGGAGGAGCACATTAACATAATTTCTGTTTTCAGTCTGTATCACCAATGGAGTTACTTGCATGTTTTTCTTTTATACTTTAATAGCTAACATTCTCCTCCACAAATTTCGATTACCCTCAAGATCCGCCACTGGTCCTAATGTTATGGATTAAATTCAGGTATGCATGCGTATAATAGTAGTTCCACTATTATACTATATATAATTGATTCGTGCATCAAAACTCTTAATCTTAGGAATTTGCATATTTTATATTTAAACTATATGTGAATTAATTTTTGGGTGGATTTAACTTTGTGGGATGATATTTTGCAGGCCTGAAGATTATTTTTTCCGTGTCGGACAAGATGTCCACCGGTAGAACTGTAAACCCGATCCAGACATTAACATCATCACAGTGTTTTCTCTGTATATATACGAAGCGAAACGAAAAGTAAAGTGGGGGACAATTTAACCTGTGAACCCCAAACATAAGGATACTGATTGCCTTTGGTATTTTATTTACAAATATGTCTGTTGATTAGGTTCTTTTGTCGGACATATATATACTGTTTTTACGCCGGAAATTTCAGATGTCTGGAACTAAGAGGTCGTTTACATGAGACCCAAAGAGTGAACTCGAACCGCTTTGAACCGCTTTCGGGTAACCCTTTTTTGTTGAATCAGCAGATTATTTCTAATAAAGTTTGAACTTAATGTCGGAAAATCCTTTCAGAGTCGGACATCTCACAAACTAGCCAAAATCACAATGATGTAAACAAGAGTTGCGCATGTGCATGAAAACAATTGCGCATGTGCCATATAGAAAAACCAGACCGCTGTCAATAAACAGACTTTCACTTCGGGGAGTAGTGTTTAAATTTTAAACCGGTTTGAGATTTCGGTCAAATTGACCGAAGTGAAACTACACCCGAAGTGCGTTTCACCTCGCCGGAAGTCATGTAAACAGTAATAAGAATTGCATCATGCATCGAAGTGAAGTTTTTCATTTCAAACCTGAGTTCACTTTGGGTCTCATGCAAAATATTCAGGTTGATTTTGAAATTAGGAAAACCCATGCCAAGCAGTTTTTCGTGCATTTTATCATTCTTTAAAAAAAAGAAAAGAAAAAGAAAACATCCATCGTTCCCTGTATTGTTTTCTGTAAAGTGCATTAGGAAAAAAATTGTGCCTAAAAATCTACTTGTTTAGAACTGTTGTGCCACGAGTCTATGAAAGCATTACAAATTTATGTTACCACAAAAAATGTCCTCAGTGTGAAGGTTTATCCAATTTCAAATCATGTATGGACAAAGTCTAAGTAAGTGCTGACCTTCAAACCGTAAGGCTCTTGTTTATATCTACGTAATTGATCATATTACCATTCTTCTATCTTTATCTAGCTTCGTCTTACCAATTTAATTTTCAATGTGCTACTTGCAATCCTAACAGCTCTCCTCTCTCTATGGCTCTCCTATCAAGTGTTTAGTCCAGCTTGTTTGAAGTTTTTGCTTGTTTTCTAGTTTATTTTTATATTCAACACTTATGCATTCACTAAAACCAAATTGTATACAATCCCATTACTTTTGTCCTACCCACATTAAGGAAAATTTGGTTTTAGACATTCATTTTAATGCAAGAAGAACTTATGCAATTATTTAAAGGAGGCATGAAATATTGGTGAAAATATTTATATATATATATATATATATATTATAATAATAATAGTAAGTGAATTGTTGTTTAATTAAGTGTAATGACGTCATTTACATGAGTTACCCCCGGATTTCGAGAAATATGAAATATGAAATTTTTCTGTGAAACGTAGAAGGCGGAGAGTTGATCGTGCACAAGCAAGCACTTCATCGCAATTTTGCGGTACTGTCCGAAAAATAGATTCAGTTATTCACAAACAAGCAACAATATCTATTTCAAGAAAACAAAAAAACATAACCAATTGCAAGAATATTGTACTAGATTACTTAAAGTTAGAACGTAAGATATAGTTAAGGTGTTGTTAAGGTGTGTCTTATCTGATTGGTGTAGAAAATTAAGTCACGCATCTGAACTTAATTAGCTTTTTGGTTAAATATCGGAAATTTCAGAAATTTCTAAAAATTCTTTAGGGTTGATGTATTAATTGAATTCCCCACATCAAACTGGCTTTTAAAATTTTCAGAGATTGCAAAATTTCAATAACTACTTCATTTTTTGCTGACGTCAATCATAACTACCGTTTGGACACGTGCCATATTGACATCTCACAGGTAGTCCACAAAACAAGGAAGGAAAGTAAGAGAAATTAAAAACATGATGAGCGTGTTGTGTCCTGTTTTAACTTGTCAATAGAATCTTTTAAGGAACTGTGTACAACAGAGTTTAACGATCTGTAACTCTGACCTCTACGGTCAGAGTTACAGGTCGTATAACAATCGTTGAATGATTGAATTGACAATCGGAAGCAATGACATGAGAGACATGCGACTATTATGGCTATAATCAACGCTGAACAGCTTTTGCGCCATTATGTTTTCTCTGTCCTCGATAGCAGTGATGCTGAATGCTTGACAAATCCTTAACAAAATATATTTGTCTGTGCTGTGGTTCCATGGCAGGTCTTGAAAGTTGGCGCAATATGGTAAAATCCTCGGAAATATTTGTGGAATTATGTCATTCAAATATGGCGATATTGAGTAGACGATCTGTACGTTCTTTGTGATGATTGAACTAAAGAGTTCCGATTGACATCCATTCTCGCGTTGAATTCTCACTATTATTCGTCATAGGATGTAAAATTCCATCGGAAAGAATAATAGTTTTCATTAGTTAAACAGGCTATGATTAACAAACGGACTAGGATCCTATTCTTCCAAGCAGCCATATTTTTTTCTTTTCAAGAAAGTTAAATGAAGACAAGCTATTGTCGGATGAAAAGTACAATGCGCAGTATTTCATAGTAACAATTACCATAACACATCGCCAATAATTTGCAAGATCTGAAAGATTTCAACCCACTCAAAAAAATTAAAATTAGGTGCCTTTACAAATATATTCGAGCACTTTAATTAGACCTAATGATTAATGTTTGATACGGGTGTTTCAATCAATTTGGAATGATATGCGGAGGCGAGGGAAGCCCTTAAAAACAGGACACACGTCAAGAATATCTTAGTTAGAAAGCTGGAGATTCAAGACGACGAACGGTAAATATACGTAAAGAAAGCAAACATGAAGTTGTTGGCTGTGTTAATTTCATTACTTTGTTGTGGATCCGTAGTTTCTGAAAAAAACAACTTGCTTAATCAATGCTCGACACAATTTTTGAACAAGAGAAGCTTAAATGAATCTGATGATTGGTTGAGATTGGGGCAGTTTCTTTCATATTGCATGCAGGTATGAAGTAGCTTTTTGAGTGCAGTCACTCGCGCTAGCTTTTTGGATCCTTTTACATTGCATCTAAGGTTAAGTCTATAATGTGGAATAACACAGACTCTGAAAATTAATTGTATTGGCTCACATTCGATTGTTTTTGCCAAAACTAACAAGTTAATAGTTTAAAACTATTTTTTTTCAATTATGTCGCGATGCAATTACGTCATTGATAATGTAATTGAATCTTAATAACTAAAAAAAGAAAATCGTTTGAATATTTTGTCAAACCACAAACCCCTTCTCTTTTGAAATTTTGAGGTATTCCCAACTCTTTCCTCTTTGAAATTTTCCTGAAGTTCAGTTTAAACACCAATTTTTTGTCAAACTACCCTAGCCCGCCTCGTTTTGATGCGTTGTATTGTTTCACAGTAGTTCCTTTATTATATATATTTTTTCCAGCTTAACTGGAAATCAGTGTGGTACAATTTTAGAGAATTCTCATCAAAAGATCGCATCAAAACGAGGCGGGCTAGGGTAGTTTAACAAAATATTTTCAAAAATTTTCAAAACAGAACTCAAAGTGTAGGATGGTTTGGAAAAAATATTGGAAAAATGTATTCCAAGAATATTCTTTCGTCGTTCAGGATTCCATCTTTATGTTGGTGTAAAGAGATGGAAGAGCACCACCTAAGCCCTCCCGTAGGCTCAAAATCATAAAGAAGAAAATTTTCCCGTCTCTTACACTTTCTCAGCCTCAAAGAGACAGATAGCCCTTGGATCTTAAGTTAAGGTATATGTGGTAAGTGGTTTTGGAAGTTTTGAGGATAAATATAATCTGATTTTTTAATATATCAAACAAGCGCCACTTAAGCACCAAAGTAAGTTCAAAATGGCAAAAAATAAATAAGCACAAATGAGCCTGGTCGGCTGGTGCTTCTAATAGTGTATTCGATTAATTACAAAGGAAAATTATGACAAATTCTTGGACAGAAAGCACAGGAAATGGTTGAGTAAAGTTCGAAATTCTTCTTCCAACGCAAAAAACCACTAAGAAGTCATTGCGCACCATTGCACATGTGTTGCGCACATCCTTAACATCTTATGTCAGTTGCCATTAGTAAAAAAGATATTTTTCTTGACAACCGTCAAATTTTGTAATAAATTTAATTGTTCATTGTCTTTGTCTAGTATAACAGCATAAAAACTGGAAAGTCATCAAAATTCGATAAAACCTGCTCATCGAACGAATGTAAAGAGGTAAGGGAAATTTACATCGTTTCCTAAACTCACGAACAGTATAAGACAAAAAAATATAAATAAATAAATGATAACCCAGATCTGACCACTAACTTTTATCTTCTATAAAACAACGGTATTTTTTTATTTAGTGTGTGAAACCCTGTTCCATCACGAGGCCTGTTGATATTCACACATGTGTGGGGGATTGTGGTGTAAGTAAACATATAGGCCGTGCTTTTGAATCTTACACAAAAACACGCAATGGATGTAAAGTTATAAAACCACTTTAATTTTAGCTTTCACAAGCCTGTAGAGACGGATGCACGTTTTATGCTCACTTATTTGGCGGGCCTGCTTTAGGTAAATAACAATTTCATTGGTTGGTAAATTCTAATTTTCATCACATGTCACACAGTTGTCAAAATGTCAAACTGTTTATTTCTAGGAAACCCCTATCCTGTTGATTCAGAGAATCGTCCTATCATTACGTACAATTATGTGTATATTGATCAAATCGAAAATTCATATGTTAGTCTTGCTTGGCCAGTTGCTACATGTTTACAAAATTCGGAGATTTCTAGTATTTATCTGCTCACGTTAGAAGTGGTCACACCTTGGTTCAACGAGACCATCGTCATTGGACTGGTGAGCATTATTCAAATATAAATAATCTATTACATAATAAGAGCATCCTCGAATTCACGGTTTCTTGCCTTCGTCCATGTATCGAAACAATCCTGGGTTCGAGGTTGCCCTGTTGGCACGTGGCAAAAAATCTTGTCGTTTCCTTTCGAAACCAATTAATATTTCCCGAAACTCTGTTATGTGTCTAATTTCGTTTTTATGCAATTCATTAATTTCGTAACAATCACTTTATAACTTAGTAATAGCATATATTCCTATATATGTTCACTAGACCATTACACAGTGTTTAAACGGAAAATCGGGAAAAGTCTATTTTAACTCATGATCGCAGACACTCGTTCCGAAACATTCCGAGACTTCATGAAACATTCTGATAACCATTGTAAAGGCTCCTGCATTATATTCATAGACATCGAAACTTTATTATGATGTTGAGCTGGATGATATCTGCTTTGTAAACAGTGGTTACAGAGTATCGCCTAGAATTGCGCGACTAACCATTCAACCAATAAATTTCAATGGATGGACAGAAGGAGAAAAACTGTACAGTAATTATTTCTGTAAGTATACTACAAAAAAGTTGTTTCTAGAATAAAGTAAAACGAATCTCCCCGATAATAGAAGTTGCATCACACTTCAGAATGTATCACAACAATTCAAAATGCTTTAAATATCGTCTGATTCGTTCAAAATGGCATGTGGTACTTCCTCCATAAAACGTTGAAATTCTAGATTAAAATAAGAACATTCAATTCCATTTTGTCGCTTTACCGAAACGAAATACTGACCCGACAGATAAAATGAAACAGATGCTACGGCTTCTATTTGAGAAAATACTATTTGCACTTTGTGTTTCTACAAACCATGTTAACTCATGATTAATCCCACAACTGTAGAATGTCACTTTCGTTAACTTTCAGCGTTCAAAAAAGAACCAGCAGTTCGAAATCTAACTGTGGAAGGACCACCTGTACTTGCACCACCAAGGTTTCCTGGAGACACAGAAAGATTGAAATGGTATGTCACGTGGGAGTGTCCAGGTAAATTCTTTTAAAATGGTAATTCAAGGCATGCGAGTAAAAGAACATCTTTTTCTTCGATCATGTTTAAACTTTTTGTTTAGATGGTAATGTATTTCCAATGGTGGAGATCAAGACTATAGTTAGAAGCTGTCGAGATGATGTGAACTTCCAAGCTATTTTTGTTCGGCAACCGGTAGTTGTCCGCCAAGTACCTATTGTAAGTACCCCCCGTTGACTTTTGCACAACGTAATATATTTTCTCCAATGTAACCTGAAAGACTTGTCTTTAGGATAGGGGGACATATATTGAAATCGCAAACACTGACCAAGATCACTTGAAAGGATGTACCATAGAAATTAGGGTAAGTGTACTTTGAAGTTCAGTTCTTTATTGTGGTTTATTTTTGTTGATTTCCAAACATATTTAATTTAACCTCCTTCTACTTTAAACAAACAGGTAACAACTTTCCAAGGAGATTGTTTACGCGGGGAATTTGCAATTGTTGATTTTGAATATGAAGGTATGCAGTAATATTTTTTGGGAATGTAGCCTGAATTCAAGTGGACCCAGTGGGCACAGGGACGTCCCATGGACGTTCAGTTAGGATATCCCGGAGACGACCCGAAGGGAAGTCTAAGCCGTTCGTTCGAATAGGATGTCCAACAGGGACTTGAAGAGGAAGTTCAAAGGACGTCTAGAGGATGTCCACAATGGTACGTGGACGAGAGGACGTTAACGTGACGTCTGAAGGACGGATGCGTGCTCACTGGGGAGGAGAGTCCAGGCATGTTTTTGATGATAAGATTACAACTATTTCAATCGAATGAGTTGGTCGTTCTTTTTCAGAAGTAAATACTGTGAGTTCCGTGACTACACATTCTACTTTCATCAGGAATTATTTTATCCATCAATTTACGAATTTTAAGAAAGTGCAAGGCTAGGTATAGTAGAAAAATATAAAGGAATGCACAATTCTGTTTAGGATGTGAGACCGTGGTTGGTGGCACATGTCCAATCCCAGTCATCACTCGTAAGCACTTAGTTATTTCTGTTGTTTTGTGTTCTGTTGATTTATCCAATGTATTCGTCTGATTCGTCTGGAATTGTTGAAAGTTGAATAAACGATCCGTTTGTACCTATTTGTTGAAGATCACCATCAATACTTAGATTGTTATTGTTATTGTACTTGTTATTTTCAGCTCCATTGAGCGATTCCGTCAAAAATCGACGTCTTCAACTTCTTCAAAGTCAATGCTTGTCGTGTGATAACGGTGCATGCCTAAATGGAACGCATGTTATAAATGCAACATGGGTAGTACCCTCTACGTCACCGGTTGCAGAAGCAATTAAAATTGTTTGGGGTGCGCTAACATCGATTCCAACGCCTTTGGGCGTACAGAAAGTGCTCTTGGCACGCGATGTGATCGGTTCAGTCGACGTATCACCGGTACGTAGATGTAGCAGTGTGACGTCACAACTCGTTTTCAACTCATTCCGAATATTACCCGGTTTACATCAGAAACAAATCTATATTGTATGTGTGATTTTACTTTAAATTTTTTCTTCTTAGTCCGCCACATTTCTTACCATCACTTCAATACCATCATCCATCGGGGAATTGGCTGTTCTGGTAAGCTTTTCTTTCAAAATAACAACAATTTCATCAACTTTCAGTGGATAGAAGTAGTCATAAGAAGAACTCCAATAAAAATGAAGGAAATATTTTGTATTTTTTGGAGTGTGTTAACCTAACAAGATGTGATCATTAAACTTTTTGGTTGAAAGTCTCTCTTTTTTGTTTGGAAGAATGAGGCTTAAGATAACCATTACCGCGTACCCAGACAGAAATGATGATCTGGCGATGATCACATCTTGTTACGCATTTCATACGAGGGTTTATTTTTAGATTCAGCCTTTAGAAAATTCTGGTGATCCAGTCCGTCTTCTTAAAACGGACTATTATGCCAGCTTGCTGTTGCCAGGTGAGATTCTATTATTGAAACGATGCAAGTAAACAAGAGATTAAACTTGATGCTTTGATTCGCTAATGCTGTAATTTTTTGTTGTTCTGTGTTCACTAACGCCCTATTTTTTGTTGTTCTGTGTTCACTAACGCCCTATTATTTTTTTTGTTCTGTGTATTTTGTTCTGTGTATTCTGTGTATTTTCGATATTAACAGGGCGTAATGCTCGGAACTTTGTTACGACTGTTGTTATTGTTGTTTTTAGAGATTCAGTGTTCACAAACATAATTGAATCCTGATGCGCTGAAACTCTGACATTTATTTGCTTAAGCTTGTTATATAATTTATATGTATATTTGTATCATCATGTGTTGTTACTAAAGACACAAGAAATATTTTATTTCCAAATATGAAGTTTTCTCATTTCTTTTTGCATTCCCACTAGATCGTGATCTGATAAAATCGAAAAAGTTGAATTGCATAATTTTTGAAGTAAACTTCTAAAACCTGCTAAATATGTTAGTAAAACATATTTAACCTTTCAATAGACCTTTTTATAAATTACGTCAACAGCCATTTATCTCTCGTTTCTAATCTTTATAATTACTCCGTACTTAAGAGTAATGAAAGAGCAATGTCAAACATTTTTCCCCTGAGGTATCGTTTCTCTTTGTAAACCACCCAAGTTAATGTTCAGGGCGAAAACGAGGGGATGGATGTACGACGGATGTAACGACGTAATTGATGAAAAGTTCTATCACGCTCGCCAATAGCTTGTAAATGAATAAGCAAAAGAAAACAAAAGATGAAAAAAAAGTCACCTGTTGATTATATGGCAGCGAAACCGCCAATAAACTCTTTTTTAAAATGAACTCTCTTTGTTAAATTATACTTTCTTTTCAATATATACTTTCTTTTTCCGAAAAATAGGTTTTCTTATCGTTAAAGTACATTTTCATCTTCAAGAAATATACTTTCTTTTTTGAAAAGCAGTTTCATTGCTTTTAACTTAAGTTCATACTTTAACATTAAAATTTGCTTTCTCTTATAGAATACTTTCTTTAAAAATAATTACGCATAATGGTCAGGTGTTGCTTATCCAAAAGTATCATTTTGTAACCGTGGGCAAGAGCTAAATAAGTACGATCTGAGGACCAAGTAGCTTTACCAGTCACCAGACCCACTAGTCCGCATTTTATACATACTTTACCCACGTCGTTATTTTTAAAAAATGGTTTCTTCTCAAGACGTTCAATTCACTTCCACTTTAGTTCTATCGACGCAAGGCTTTTTACTTGTTCTTCATCAATCTTTTTCGTAGGTCGTCCTTTAGCACCGTCCGCGATATTGATTGATTTCCGTCCGCCAAAGGGTGGGAATCTTTGGTCTACTTTCGCGAGGAATTTATTTTCGATGAACGAAAAGGGCAATTTGGGCACAATTTGGACCAAATTTCGAAAGTGCTTCAACTGTCATGAAAATTTTCATGTAGAACAACTCAATAGTGCTGGTTTCAAGTTTGTGAATTGTTTTTCTTATCTTTGTCAAGTCTTATGCCCGTTCGGGATCTAGTTTTTCATTACGCCAATCACCCTAAAGCAAATATTTGCGTAAAGTTTTCAATAAGTATTTTGTCTTCTCATACGATATACATGCCTCATATTATTGGTGTATAAAGTATGAATCAAACAAACGCTTGGGAAGCTTCAAGTACATTTTCATGCTTGAAAGTTAATCTAATAATTTCTAAACGTGTTAACCTTGCGAAATTTGTTAGGATGATATAATATAAGTTTATAAACAAAATTTCTTTCGTTCTTTCAAAAACTTTTATAAGAGTTTTCTCCCATATAGTTCATCTGACAATTTCTTCCCACTTAAGTTTATGGTGAAAACCTTATAAATTTTCTCTGGGAAAGTGAGACTAGAGCCAAGTTATGCCTCGTTCCTTCAAACACTTTTATAAGACTTTTCACCGTAAATTCATACATAGGAGGAATCGTCGATACTACATACAGAGGGACAGGAAAAACAAAAATCGAGATTCTAATATATTTACAGGATTATTGCTCAAAAATTTTCCAAAAAATTTAATAAAATAAATAGATGAAATTAGAATGAATTCATTTCAAACGTCTTGTCAAGAATTAGATGCCACTCTTTCTAAACCGTCCTTTACATGTGGAACTTCCTTCATTAAACGTTTAAATTCTAGAATAAAATTAGAAGATTAAAATCCATTTTGTCGCTGACTCGACTTTTAAATAATGCAGTAAAAACAAACAAAGGAACCTTCAAAATCTATTGAACCATCCCTATTTAAGTCAGCGAAAGCCATCATTTGAGAAATTTGTTTCGGGGAAAGCTTTTCTCCCAGGGATTTCATCATTCGACGTAGTTCTTTTGTCCTAAAAATAAAAGGACATCTTTCATAACCAAACAAATATATTAATTCCCGTGCTACCTCTTTTAAGCGCCCAGGGGCTTACTCAATTATTTTGAAATTTTGGGGTGCGCTTATTAGAGAGGAGTATGTAAAATCTTCAGCGATTTACAAAGATAAACTTCGTCGAAAGTAAAGTCTAATCCGTCCGCTTGAATAGGATGTCCAACAGGGACTTGAAGAGGACGTTCAAAGGACGTCCTTTTGGCCAAGAGGACGTCCACAATGGTACGTGGACGAGAGGTGGACGAGAGGACGTCCACGGGACGTCTGAAGGACGGATGCGTGCCCACTGGGGAGCTGTCTAAGACGGTGACTACTGTTGGTTACTGATTACTTTAGTTTCCTCCACCATAATAGTAACTTTTTAGTAAAATCAAATGGCAAAAAGTACTTACGATATTAAGCCGTTTTTATTTTTATCGAATAATGAGAAAATATCTTTTGTGACATTGGCTTCGTTAGTTTCGTTTAAAAACGTTTTCATCATTTCAACAAATTCCTCAAACTCGATGACACCATTACCTGAAACATGCATAATCACGCCAAATAAAAAACAGGGCGCTTACAACACCGGGGCGGTGACAGGTGCCACCATCACCACCACTTTGCACGCTAAAGAATTTTTTTACATATTTTCTTGCCGGGGTTTGGTCATAAAGGAAATATATGCATCTGAGGTCGTCTAAAGGTTTTGAAATTCTCAAACACTTTTTCGTTGTCCAACCATGATGGTTGCCAACAATGTTTCCACTAATTTATTGACCCACCCATCACACACTTTCATTTACGTGTAGTTGGCCGTGAAAAGAAAACTTAAATGTCTTAAAAAATCATTTGTTACCATTTTTATCGACTTTTCGTATCATCTTCAAAACGTCTTCTTCTGATGGATTTTGTCCAAGATGTTTCATTACAGAGGAGAGTTCACAGCTGGATATTGTACCTTCCTTGTTGATATCAAATTCATTAAATGCACTTTTGAATTCTGTTAATAAAAAATACAGCTATCAATTTTCATTATAAACTTACTGCTGCGAGCCTACGAATGCGTTTATCTAATTAAAATTTATAAATACGTTTAAAAGGTAGAACTTGATCTCCTTTTCAGTAGGGCTTTTTGCCTTTTTTAGATACCGGAGGGAAACACTGATTCAAATGAATTATATAAGTTTTATATCATAATTGGTAATGGTCTGAAATTGTTTAGATAAACTGTCAATATGTTTGTTTGTTTGTTTGTTTGTTGTTATTTACCTTGTACTTGCGCTTCGGTTAATCTCTCACTTTTGACGCCCTACAAAAAAAACAAATATAACCCAAGGTACACACATGACCTAAAATCTAAAACAAGGGGGGGGGGGGGGGGGAGGGGGGGGGGGGGCAAGGAGCCCTCAGCTGCTTTGCATATGTTATGAAAAATCGGCTTTTCCATAGGGTGTTGACGCCTGTTTAAAGCGCCCGTGAAAGTCGGAAATCTGAATGTCTTCAAAATTTGAATTAATAGATGAGAGGCCATTAAAAATGTTGTTGTAACATACGTAACATACGTAACATACGGACGTTTTTTTAAGTGAATTTTTTTGCGTTAATTTTTTGCAAAATTATCGCCGCCCAGAATGAGTTAAATTGGCAGGTTCATCCGTTCATCGATCCGGTGCTAATGTCTGTCGTCAATCTATGGTCATTTTGAATTAATTTTTATATCTAATAATCGTGAATCATTTTGAAATCTTAAATAGTTATATGATCCTTATTGATTGGTTTATTTATAAGGCTATTTTATGAACAGAGTTTGTTTTGTTGTTGTTGTTGTTGTTGTTGTTGTTGTTGTGTTATTCCAAGCAAAGCATACGATGTAAGAACAAGCGTTCAAACCAGCTCGCAGAAAATTGCAGCATCAAATGAAACCTCCCTCCTGCGTTTTATTAAGCATATTTTAATTTCCCAGGACGACTTCCTTAACAAAATGTTGGAAGTAAGCACTACTTTCAAAATGATGAAACCATTTTTAATAACTAGCTATAATTATACTACTGCACTTATTACTATCAGAGTGATCCTTCAGCCAGCAAAGAAAAGTATAATTACGAGTTAAAAGTTTGATCGCCTTCACAACACAGAACAGCAGCAAAAGTTGGTAGAAAAAAAAAAAAAATGAGAAAGATGACATTAATATATATGTTTCCTTACCGACATGTTCTTTTGGAATGCAGAGATTTTAGTTTTAGGTTAAAAAAACCTCTTTTATTTGACCCGCAGTTTTATAACAGAAAACAGAAAACAAAAAACTCGGCAGTAAGTATTGATAAAAATCTTCCCATCACAACAATAAAGCAAATACGATTTTTTAATCTCTCTCCCCCGTAGGAGTTATACAAGGCGGTAATTGTCGAATAATGGAAGTTTTGAGCAAAACAACTCATTATATGGGAATTTTTCAGATGTAATAAGAGTTTAGATATCTATGGTGATGATAAAAACATTCACGTCCAAACTGCAAAAATGGGAACAGTAAAATTTCCAAAGCTTCTTAAACTTTTGATCTAGAAAATACTCGCGAGTAGATATCAGAAGTTTCAATTAAATATTGTGAGAAAACCAGCCAGATGAAAAAAAACCATATGTTTTCGGAAATATCAAAAAGATTTATTCAAAAGGAAAACTCGAAAAAATTGTAAAAGGTGCAAAAGTTCATGAACGAAGATGAAAATATTACTTCTACGGATTTAAAATAGGACACACGAGTAAGTGCGTTTGTAATCCCAACAATTAAGAATTTGTCAGACAAAATATATTATGTATGATGGTAAAAACTGTAGAAACTATATCCCAGACACGCGACGTTCTTCTAACGTCAAAACAACTTCTAAAAGTGGTCAAGACGTCCACATAACGCTCAAACGACACCGTGTGCTTGCTGGGCTATGCGGAAATACCGTGTGTGGCGCTATTTCTAATAATAACAGCGTATATTATTCAAGTGATAGCGGGTGGAGAGGGGAGGGGAGGGGCTTTGATTAATCGTCTGAAACTCGACCACAAGTAGAAAACAACAAGAACCAGATTTAAAATTGAAATATGCTACGCAGTTTGATTTCATTCAGTTCAAATAAAATACTAAAACAATAGAAAGTAATTAAAACGAACACACAGAACGAATCGAATGGACACACGGGTGTAACTTGTCTCAAAGTCCATCATTACTGAATTTTTTTTCGTACGTATGTTATTTTTACGTGTATATGATTTATTAAAGAATTAAAACATTATTCTCCAGTGCATATTCTTGTGTGTATATGCATTAAGATTATCCATCTTTTTACTAAAAATAATTTATTCTTGTCGATTATTCTTGTGTGTATGGCGGCCTTGAAAAAAATATATAATACCCGTCTTCTTGGAAAACAATTATTTCATAATTATTTCATAAACGATAAAATTCATCCGAAATTTTACGAAAATTTTATTATTTTACGAAAACGAACGTGCAAATAACAAACGAGAAAGGTAATAAGAAGGTTTGAAAGAGTTAAGTTGAAAACTGATGAAATTTCTTACTAACTGTTGATGATGGGCTTTGAAGCACGAGGCAATACTAACAGCAAAATCTAACAGCAAAATTATAACTTAATTTTAAATGTTCAAGAGATATTTTCAGTTAGAATTAACTGAAATCCTAGGCTGGGTTCCTTCATTACAATTTATATAGTTTCGTGAAGGGAGTTTCGCAGACTCTAAAGCGCAGGCTAATTGCCGTTTCGGCCGGAGTAGTAGTAGTAGCCCAAGGATGTTTTAATACGGTATTATTACGGTATAATTATGGATCATAAATTTCCATATACTTGGATTAAAAGTTACATTTGCAGATCATAAAAATCTAAAGTCTTGAATTAACACTTTTGTTCAGCTGTGTACATTTTGTTGCTTCACGAAGATTATGGAAGACAGGTGAAATTAGAATTTTCTAAAAAGAACTATAAATGTTCACTGTTAAAAGAAATAACTATATTTTTTTATATTTTTATATTTTAATGACCGTGTTATCAAAAAGAGATTTCTATGGTTTAGAAACCAGTTGATAATTACGAATGATTGGCCAAAAGTGTTATCAAATCTTGTAACAAGCCAATATGAAAAAATCGACCAAAGTGAATAGACCATAGCGACGGTCTCTATTTATAGGCTACTGCATAACTGCAAAACATGTAAAAATTTAGGAACATTCTGCAAAACAATACAAAGATTTTGCACGGGAAAACCGATTTTAAAATCTGCAGACCAATATTTCAATTCAACTACTGCCCCATATATTGCTATCAACCTGCAAGTTGATACTATTAGTTACTAAAAATTGTAATGAATAAAAAAGATTGAATAAAATATTTAAAGCATTTACAAAGGATTCGTCTTTTTTTGTGAAATGTTTGCAGTAGTTGTGGGCTATGGCGCGCAGAATCGCCAATAAATACTTTCAATAAATACTTCTTTTTTAAAATGTACTTTTCTTTTTCAGTAAATGAGATTGTAGCATAAACAGTGAATATACTTAGGAGAGAAGGTGGTTGATGAGTTTTTGGTGTAGTATATGTGTAAAAACAAGGTGTGAAATAAAAAGGTTTCTATCTAATAGTATTAGGTGTTCAGACCAGAACTGTATCGTATGTGTGAAGAGTGTGATGAATTAAATGTTTTTTTTAAAACAACCGACCGGCCACTTACCACCGAACGCCGACAAACCGACCAAAAAACCCCGACCATTAAAGCGCGGCCAAATTCTTTTCTTTGAAAAAATAAAGGCATGTGCCGTGACTAATTAGGCTTTATGAAACAACGAAATAAATTTCATTTTAATCCATTAAATGAAATATATTCGAGACCACCAATTTTGTCAAGACAGTCGCATAAGATATGCAAATGTAAGGGAATCTTGCATGACCAAATAACAACGTACAAAACGATCTCCTTTTTTATTCAAATTTAGGAGGATTATTAGTAAATAAGAAAATAAATAATAATCAACTTTCTACATGGAACATATTTCATTTTTGCATAACTGTGTGTGAGAAGAAGGTTTGAAATAAAGTTTGTGTTTGACTTTTGCGTTGCGTGGGAGTTGTTAAAAATTAGAACATTGACTCAAAAACATGCGCACTTGTATGTTTCATTCAATCTTTTGCTTCGCACCTTGATCGTTTTGCAATACATGTGCTATCCTCCACCCCGTGGCTTTATCTTTGATTTCTGCAGTTAGTCACACAAAACAAGCGATGGAGGGCGCTTGATTGAAAATAATTTTAGAAACACGTGCTTATATATTTTTCTCCCAATTTTTGCATCTTGTTTTACATCTTCCGGTTAACTTGGATTTGAACTGGCACGGAATCTAGGAGAACGGAATAGGAATATAAGATATTGATTTGTGCTTCATTTGGATTTGGTTTATAAAGAACGTCGGATAAGGTACGTAGATACTCCTCATGATTTTGACATTAAAGACATACCGAACTACCCACAATTTTGAGTATGAAAATCCGAATTTCGCTAAACAGAAATAATCTTTCCAGATAATTTTTTTTATCAATTCTTTATGGTATCGCATGCCGTGTCGACACTTACACATTAAATTCATGGTGCACTAGGAGCAATATGTACTTTTAATTTTCGGTCCACTGACCAACCGACCAAAAAACGCAAGTGGTCGATGGTCGATGGCCGATCGGTGGTCGATTGTTTTGAAAAACGCCGGATTCAATGTTGTGGTTTAGTCAAGTTGTGTCTGTAGTTAATGAATGTGAATGGTGAAGTGCTATGTGCATTTCGTTTTTGAAAAAAAACAACGAAAGACAAAACAAATAAGGTTGGGGAGGAGAGAAGTGTTGGTTGTTAATACAGTTGTTAATACAGAAACGAACTGACATTGTGAAAACTGAACCGAGCTGAGACGAGCTGAGACTACTGAAACTGAACTGAACTGAAACCACCAAAAAATGAGCTGAGACGAGTTGAATCCACCACGGAGAAAAAAAATCAACCCCATCCTTTCGGCTGCCGGATTTTTCGAGTGTCGGTGGGAATCGTCCTAGCAAAGAAGATATTTATTTAAAAAAAACTTAAAAAAACAACTATGTTATTCGAGATGTATAATACCGAATATAAAAAAAAACATTTTAAGGATCTTTTTGCCACGTAATCTGTTTTTTGAATTGTGTTTTTATAAACTCAGAATCCAACTACTTAACACAAGTCAACTTTGACCCAGCCGTGCCGTTTTAGTTTCAGTCGTTTTAAGACGAAAATTTGGCCACGTGACAAAATCTTCATCATAAGATTTTCGAACGTTTATTTCATGGCCACGTGACAATAAAGCTTCTGGTGGTTTTACGACCGCACGGAAGTCCAAGCCGGGCAACTCACTCTCGAGAAGATGGCATCTGGCAGCCGAAAGGACGGGGTTGATTTTTTTTTCTCCGCGGTGGATTCAACTCGTCTCAGCTCGTCTCAGCTCATCTCTTGGTGGTTTCAGTTCGTCTCAGATCATCTCAGGTGGTTCCGTTGTTTAGTCAGTACGTCTATCAGTTCTACGAACTACTTGTACTTTTGGCAATGAGCTACTGTATTCACTTGGAGGAGGAAATGTGAATAAAGAAATAAAACTTACCGTAAGGTAATTTTTTGTTAGGCCTAATGTTGTACTTTTGTGAAAAATATTTTTCTTTTGTTATTGTTTACGTCGCGGTGTCTATGGTATGGTATGTTCTTCGATCAGTGTTCGATTTAGATCTATAGACGTAATGATATTCGTGGTATTTTTTGTGCGAAGGCTTCTACCCAGTGGGCAAAATCTTCAAAAAGTCTCTGTGGAGAAGTGCTTTTTATTGAAACAAAAGGCGATGTTCCTTGCCATTCCTGTAGAAATCACTCCTCCTCATATACTTTTTGAAGATTTTGCCCACTGGGTATTTACTTGCTTACTTACTTATTATACTTTCCTTTCGTTAAAGTATATTTTCATCTTCTAGAAATATACTTTCTCTTCTGAAAGGCAATTTCATCATTGCTTAAGTTCATATACTTTTACATTAAAATTTGCTTTCTCTTATAAAATACTTTCTTTAAAAATTATTACGCATAATGGCCAGGTCTTGCTTATCCAAAAGTATCATTTTGTAACCGTGGGGAAGAGCTAAAATAAGTACAATCTTGGGACCCACAAGTTTCTTTAAGTCCACATTTTATACATACTTTACCAACGTTTTTATTTTTAAAAAAGGTTCTTCAGCCCCCACCCCTGCTTCCGTAGGGCCTGTAACTATCCTTGATTCATTCATTTTATCCCGTCATTCATTCACCGTACCATTATTTATCAATTTATACTCATACGTCAAAATCAATTGCCATTTCAGTGGTTACTAAAGACAAGAGAAGCAAGATTTTATATTGAACTATCTTTGATATAGAATATAGAAGAAAATAGCCTAAAAAAACATCCAGATTTGTTTATAAAAATTTGTATAAACGTGATTTCTCCATGTTGTTCTTTTGAAACAAGATTCGATCACTTCGCGAGGACAGAAATGGCATCGTTAAGAATTGTGTCGAATCGTCTTTCTCGTTTCGGATTTTCGTCATATTTTGGCCACAAGAAAATGGCAGAAATACTTGACGTTTTAAAGTATCACTGTATTGACGCTGTAAAGTATCATTGTATTGTGACAAATCCGTCATTAAGTGTCTTTGCATCTGTGGTAAAGCCGACAAACTGGACCAGTGTCGTTTATTAAGCCTGTTCATTGTCCGGTTAACTGACGTCTCATTTCGTAATGGCGGATAACAGTGCATAAACGGAGCCGTCGTTCCGTAGTGAAGTGGATAGAGTTTACTAGACAGCTGGTTATCATGTTTAATCAGGAATGATTCTTTACTCATCGTTACTTTGTTCAGATCTCTTAAATATATGTCTGTTGAACCTTCCCTATGCATGTTTGTAGTATGGTTTCTTTTAAATATTTTTCTCGCATTTCTTCCTCGTGTTGGTGGTTTAGGAGCATGGAAATTATCCCTCATATCGTATCGCGACTTCAAGTAATCAGCATGTGAAAGCAAGAAAGAATGATAGTCATGCATCGGTTCACGTATGTTTCGTGTATATTTAACATCGCGATAAGGGGAAATCATGTGTTGAATTACTTGATCATCATAGTCACGTGACATAGCATAAGTGAAACTTAGTCTTTGGTTATTGTGTGTAGAAGCTTCGATCTGTTCTGGGATAGAATGATCGAATGTTAGGGCGGTAGTTGTCGCATGACTCTCAACGCCCGAGTCAGAGTGTGGCGTATCAGGTTGGTCGATGCTAAGGACTTCACGTTCTTCGTCGTCGCGGTTGGTTAAAATCAAAACATCTATATGTTTATACGATGTATTCACTTCTGGTAGAGTTCTTTCGGTTGACGTGATCGTTGAATCACTGGTGTTTGTATTTTTGTTTTCCAGGCGTTCACCCGTATTAATTTTCCTAACTTCTTCGTCTTCCGGCAAAATGTTTTTATCACTTTTATCTGTGCAGAAACAGTTCTCATTTAAACTATGTCTGCGGACCTCTTGTAACCACAGCTGCACCTGTTTGTCATTATCTACACCGCTATTTTCATTGGGTGTTTGTTTTATAAGAGGGAGCTCCGAGGAGTCTTTTTTTCTATTCTTTTCTAAGTTCTTTTCGATCAATTGCCGCCTTAAGTATTCACCCGCTGTCGCCATTCGCTTCAATTCACTCAATTTCAAATCACCGTAGGTCAATGAGTTCCCTATTTCCAATTTCTTTTCTCTATTTTCATCCGGTCCATCCTCCACATATAAATGTTCTCCATCGTGCTTGTTATCTTCTTTGGCTTCTTTGGTGTTATCTTCTGGTTCTAAAGCACGAGAGTTTTCATGTTGTTTTTGCTTATGTGTAGTGACGTTGACGCTTGTTTTTTCGGCTTTCGAATCTAAAACATCATCAGCCGCTTCTATCAGTTCATCCAAACTAGTACAAGATATAGTGTTGAATGTTTTATTGGAGCGAAGTTCAGAAAGGCGAGGTGTACGATGGTATACTTCTTCGGTTTCAAATACAGTTTCCAAGTCCGATTGTAAGCGCAAAGATGATCTTCGCTTCTGTGATTGTCTTATTTGTAATGTTTCTTTTTGCGTCCTTGGAGAAGAACACGTCAACGGAGGTGTTACGGCAATTTGTTCGTCAACCGGCATTTTATTTTCATGATTAGAATAAAATAAGTCATTATCAACGTCATACTTTTCGAACGTGTAATTTGACCGAGATAATGCGCATGCGTCAAGATAACTAGCATCATCATAATCACTGTCATAAAACAAAACTTCCTTGAGAGAATCTTGGTCCAAATCCTTTTTAACAATTCTTGGCAACTTTTGCGCTGTATCAATAACCGGTGTTAGTCTTAAAGCGCTGGTACTAAGATCCAATTCGTTTTCTGGGCTGGTGTCGATGTCTACAGATTTCTCTTTGTTATATTCTTTGCTCGATGAATCGGCCGTTTGATCAAGTTTCACTGGAGTCGGATGATCAATTTTCACTGGAGTTGGAGTAACTACTTGAGAACTGTTTATATCTAAGATGAATTCCTTGTACGCTACCATATTGCCTTGCTCATCTTCATGATAGAGTTGCTTCAATTTGACGAGTTTCAATAAATCACTAACCTGAATAACATCAGTTGGACTTTTATTCAGTTTTTCTGCTAACTTTTCAATAATTTTGTTTGTTTCATTTAAATCAGTGTCTCTAGTATCCTGCTCTATAGTCTCGTTAGAAAGTTGATGGTTCTGCAACAATGGACTGGGAAATGAAGGCAAGTTGTTCATATGAACACAGTCAGTCTTGAAACAATTTTTGCAAATCAATCCTGTATAATTGTTGTAAAGAAAAGATAAACGAGTTGAATTACGACTTGGTAAGCCAGCAGGTGTTAAAACATCTTGATCTCCTTTAGAAGTTTCAAAAGGTGAATCTTTCGAGAATCTCCCTGGTGATGTGTTCCAATGATCCCACTTGTTATTCTGGTCGAAAATCTGATTTCTAATGAAAACACCTGATTGGTTATTGTAATCCGCGCTGTCATCCAATGACAGACGAAATCCCGTTTTGGGTTTGGTTTGGTTGATGACTAAACCAGAGCTTATTTCAAGAAAACTTGTATTGGTCCCAAGAAAACTCATGGTACTTTCATTAAGTGACAAATGAAAGCCATGGTTTCGTGCCTTTGTGTTTCTTATTGGTTTGTTGTTGTTATTGTTGTTGTTGTTGTTATTATTGTTGTTGTTATTGTTATTATTGTTATTGTTATTATTATTGTTGTTGTCGTCATCATCAACGCTTATATGAAGATAATCGACTGCATCGTTTTTTAATAGAACGCTATGTCCTGGCTCATAGCCATCTTTATAAAGATGTAAACTATCCCGATGCTTGAATTGTGATCTTCCTCCTACATGTCGATGGCCGGCGGCTGGAGATGGATCATTTTCTTTGATTTCTTCAAATAAACCGGATTGTTTTTCTACAGGAGTGATGTTCGATTCATCCAGGGTAGATGCCATATCGGCCAGAGATCTTTTCTTGATTTTCGCGACTTTTGTACCGTCACTTCCTACTGCCCTCTCGACAAACGTCTTTTTCGACTTCGTTTCGTCGCGAGGATTCATTCTGGTTTTCACACTCACTCTTCTTGTTTGCGAATTCGTCACTTTAAGTTCGTCCTTTTGATTCTGTTGCTTATTTTCTTTCGATTCTTTCGAAATCTTCTTTTTGCGATGAATAGGTGGTTTTGCTGCTTGTTTCGGCTTGTTTCCATTCTTTTTGCTATTCACACTATCTCTCCTTCTAAAATTGTCATCCGTCATTTCTGACTTTCTCTTCTGTGGCGACTCGCCATATTTTGAAAAAGTTTCTTTTCTGCTAGCTTGCTTTTCTTTTGCTGTTGTTGTGTTGACGATTCTTGGTTTATCATCTTCTACAACCATCTCGTTTACATTTGTTTTGGAATAATTTAATCTTTCCAAAGGAGAGACGACATTTTTCTTCTTAAAATGAAAGATTTCAGTAAAAGCGTTTTAACTCCATGTTATTGTTACACACACTGTTATATTTTGTTTCAAGCTCACTATGGCAACAATTTGATTTTTTTTTTTCGTTTATGATGCATGCTTGTCTTTTCACCAGAAATATTTATAACCATAGAAAAATTTAGTTCTTCTGAATAAATAATCATCATTTATAAACGTATAAATATTGATAGTGAATTCAGTATGATAATATTTTGCTGCTATGGAAACCACGTTTCAATTCTTTAATTTTCGTTTGCTACCACTGTAATCATCCACCATCTTCTGTAAGGCATCGGTGTGGTGGGTACGCAGGTATACTTTGCCAATGATGAAAATTCCCTGTTTTTAATTAACCTTCACTTTTTCACATTCTTCGGCATTCTTACCGGGGCCCAGGTAACTGAGACTCATTCGATAAGATAAGACCTACTCAAACAAATTTGGGTATTTCCCTCTTTCGCCAGGAAACGTTTCTACATTTGCATAAATAAAAACGTTGCGTACGAAAGCGTACGAAACAGCAAGAACTCAAATGGGAAGCAAGTTTTAATGTAGTTTGATTCTTTTAGTTTTGTTGGAATGATTCGTTACCAACATAGCAGCGCTTTATATAACAGCGGTAATTTTTTATGTCTTCCCTGAACACGAGTTTCCAAACAACGAACATAATCTCAGTCGTCTTAAGTTTCTGAAGAATTTCTTAAAAATAGGCTATGAACTATTCCTTCTTCACGGTCCCCATAGAGGAGCCATTAATCCCAGCCAATAAAAATCATGATAGGATACACTTTTTTTATCCTATAAAAACGTTTTCACATCAATTTAAAATTCATTCCAAATCTTACTTATAATAAACATTTTTCGTAGATCAGTCCGATTTTTTATCCGCTATATGGGCCTTTAAAGACTGGTCTAACCGTCCAACATCCCGGTAACACTATAAAAACCTGTATCCGAGCGACATAAATAATGTGACTATTCATCTACCGACTTCTAACCAGCTAAGTTAGTAGTGTAAACCTTGTTAAATTTGATCGTACGAGAGAAAGGAATTTTTAACAGTGAGACATAAACCATATTATATTATTTTCAAACAAGATTCTACAAAAATGAGATTAAAAAAATTGTTATAAATATATATCATACAAGTGTGCAAATTAGTTTAGACAAGGTCTCTATCAATTCCTTCTGCATAAATACATGCCGATTTCCCCTTTTAACAACCCAAGGAGCGCTAATCATTAAAAAAAATTTTTGTTGGGCGGTTAAAAGAGGGGGCGCTAAAAAGAGGAAACAATAAATACGAGTGTGTTTGTCTAACACCATGCAATCATAAAGTGATGATGACATCTTTGTTAGACAAACCTATACATACATACATAATTTTGGTGTTATAAAAAATAATCTACAAATCTCTACAAATATTAAATTCATCCTGTAGATTCTATAACTTCAAAACGTGCGCTACATGAAAATTATCAAATTGGATAAAAACGACAAAACAGGTACAAGAAAACTTGAGCTAAAAGTGTGTTGAAACTCGACATACCAATCAACTACCAGGGGTCCAGTTTCGTCGAAAATAAAAAACCCGAAATGACAATCGTGTTTGGTTCAACAAGTTTATCTTCTCATGGAAGGAAATACGTAAAATTCATCAGTTTGGGCTACAATGAGAGACTAACACCCTTATCTTTTAGCAGGCTAGGTAACGGGCATATCGTAGGATTTGAAAATTTTAGACTTCTAAATTCTACAAATAAATATATATACATACTAGCAGAAAATCACAATAGGTGTTTAAATGTTGTCAGGGGGGTTAGACAACAATCCTCTACGACGTTTGCGTATTTCAACCCGATATTTTCGACATTTCCGATAATACATAATGGAGTCAATAAAGAACAGAATCATGGCCACGAAACCAAATATCTAAAAAACCAAAGTAACACGAGCAATCAAAAAGTGTTGGATTGCATCATTTTATGAACATCTTTAAGAATATAATCTAAAAATTTGTTTTGTAAAAAACCTTCTAGTAGTCTGTCTAAATGTACAGAAACTTTCAATCTCAGAGCAAGCTGAAAACACCCTTTTCTTTAAAAACAGCTACCACTTAAGTGATTATCGATTTAAGAGGATGGATAAGAAACATTTAGTAGAAAAAGAATGAACTTTTGCTACATAACTATTTTTGAGATTTCTTACAAAAATATATGTGTATCTGAAGTTTGATGTTATAATTTACATACCGCAGTTGCAGCATTTCCTTTCCAATAAAAGTAATGATATGCAAGCAGAATGGAGCCAGATAACCAGAAGAAAAACCAACTCAATGAGTATGCTAGCAGGAAAATGTACTGAAAAACAAAACAAAAACAAAAATAGATGAATTTGCACCATATTCGAACTTATTAGCATAGAGAGAGGAAATCTTATATTACTAAATGGTTCACACTTACCCATCCAAATAATTTTGTGAGCTTTCCAAAAATACATTTGTTGAAGCAACCACATATGTTAAAAACGATGACAAAGAAAGTAAATATCCAGCAGATGATGGCTATCACCAGAAAGAACGTGTAACGAGCAGTTAAGTGGTGGTCATCAACTTTATCAAACGCAACAGCACAAAAAACCCACGCAAGGAACACAACAAACTGAAAGAGAAATGAAACATAAAATATATAAATACTGTGGTTTTTATTGGTAGATGCAAAAGCCTGGATTATGAAGCAGGTAACATTGAACAGGTCTATGTTGACAAATTGTGGAAACACAGTGGAATGCAAAAGCCCAAAAAATGAAATAATACTGATTTCCTCCTGGTATCCTAATAACTTAAATAATTTTCAGATTTGGGACCAGAAAGTGATTTAATTGTCTGTAAATCAATTTTCTAATGATGATGATGTAAACATGCTTCCTCAACTTCCTCAATGCAATTCCTCAATTTTTTTTTCTTGTCTGTTGTACCCTCCTGCTTCAGTGTGGTTTCGTTACAATGGTGAGCAGTTTTGTGTTAAAGCATCTTCTCTCAAGTATAAGATTTTAAGAACTTTGAAGGTGGTTGTTGTGAGGTAATCTTCAGGACCCATAATTTCTCCTAATATTTTTGAATTAATCTTTTTGCTAAGTAAAAAAATAATAGAAATATCATCTTCGACTGGGTGAAACTATATAAGAGGTGGTAAACTGATACATAGATGAGGATAGATTTTATCGCCAAATTCTAGATTTGGAGGATAACTTTATTTGTTGCATTTTGTTTACAATTAACCAGAGATACATTTTTTATATAGAATTATATAAAATTTATATAATTTATATAATTATATAGATATAGATATAGAATAGAAGAAACCAGAGATACATTTTGAGCACATTCTACACAATGGAAGATATAGCTGAAAAACTGAATATCTTTTATCATACTCTCTACATTTTATCACTGAAAGAAAAGATTAATTGGATTAATTGCTTACAGCCAATGTTGAATTAAAAAAAGTTATAAAAAATTACGTTATAAAACTTACAAATTCAATAATTTTCAGTATTCCCTCTAAAGAACATAGAAATTTCCAGTAAGGTGTACATGAACCACCATTTTCATTTCCCATCTTGAATTCTGATTGTAATCAATAATATTTCTAAAAGAATGTCTATAACCACACATTAATCAGATAATGCAAAAAAGTAATTTTCAGCAAGCATAGATTACAGTTCTAAAATCTACAGAATTGGACATTCAACTAAAACAGTACAGCCAGAAAAATCTTTATGTGCCCACATAACATAATTAGGCAGCTGTTAGTTAATAGTTTGTTCATCCACAAATGTACGCACAGTCACAGTGCTAATAATAGGGCATGAAAGTTTGTAATAAATAAAAATAAAGCGCACACAGCACCATAATACTTCCTACTTGTTTGAGGATGAACGAACTATTAACTAGCAGTGACCTTAGCTTTCAAGAATGATTGGTGTCTTTAGAAGTTATAACAGTCTTTTTATATTTTACATGCATTTTCATGTTCAGTTTAATCAGGTGTCTAAACAAACTGTGTAGATTACAAAAGATTTTAATAATGACTTTATGTAACATAAAAGCTAACAACCAAAAATATTTTTTGTTTTCATGTAAAAATTCATTTAAGTTTATGGGCTGTACTGCTGTAAACTCCTTCAATCTTTCTTCTCCAGGGTTGGACAGTTCTTGACAGTTTGAACACTTTCAGCTGAAAAATATAACATTTATTTCTAAGTAAAATTACTTCCTAACGCTTCCATTGCATTTCTCATGTTTTTTATTGTTATCAAATATTAATAACTGAATTGAACTGGGGAAAAGTATGAATTGTCAAAATCAATTGCCATAAATTTCTTATGCATAAAAATTTTCAACTTTTCATTCATAGAAAGATCATCCCTACCACATATATATTCTTGTCATTAACCTTTCAATATACAACACGATGATCCATCTATATGGTAGATAACAAAAACAATTCATTGGAACTATTTGTGCACTTGCAATGGGTGGATTATAATTTGGATTAAAATAAACATGTCAGATAATATGAACAACATCCTGTTGAAACAATTCTATACTGATTTAACATCATACGACAAAAATAATAATTTCAAGACAGTTTCACACAATAATCAAATGTTACTGGCACATGCAAAAACAAAATACATTTTGATGAACCCATGTTGATATTGAGATGTAAAGGCTCATGCAAGGGAGTAACAATGAAAGATCCTTTACATGGATATTTGTTCTTAGTACTCTGATTACTGGACAATTAAATGGGAATTTATTTTTCACAAATTTGCAAATACTTGTTCCAATATTGAGGCAAAAACTTCTGGAAAATAAAATCTGGAAAATTGTCCATATCTAGTTTTTTTTCATAAGAATATTTATTCTAAAGAACAACAAAAATGGGTAAATCGTACACTAATGACGGCCAGTTGTCACTCACACATCAGTTGATAAAAAATTGGACTTAATGGAAGGAGAGAGTTCCTCTCACCTAATTCAAAAACCCAACTGAAATTCTGAGCCGTCCCAAAATAGTTAAGCCAAAGAGCACCTCAGGAAGTTAGAGGAAAGGCTTTCACTGTGGAAACATGGTCAAATACTGGACCTTTTGAAAGAAGGTCGCACAATACAAAAAATAATGGAATTGTCAAAGAGAGCAAATCCCAGTGACCCAGCTAAAACGTTTGCAAAATTGATGAAGCAAGGGAAAGTCAATGCAACCCTGAAATTGCTATCCGAATTCGATACAGGTGTGCACAAAATAAACGAGGTCTTGGCCAGTCTCCGAGAAAAACATCCCAATCCAGCGAAAGTGGATGAGAGCGTGTTTGTTACTTAATGGGCCGATTGATCGCGTAATGCTGTACTATTTCGATAGCATCAAAGAAACCAAAGCAGCAACGTTAACAAAAGGGGCAGGAGGTCCGTCACTTATAGATGCTGAACAGTATCACCACATCTTAACAAACAAGAAATATAAAAGTGAAAGTAAGGAACTCTGGGAGCAAATTGCCCAATTAGCTCGAAAGCTAGTGTCTGAAATTATAGATCCTACCACCATCGAAGCTCTAACAGCGTGTAGACTTATACCACTAGATAAAAAAACCCGGCGTAAGGCCTATTAGTGTTGGTGAAATATTGACGAGAATAATTGGTAAATGCATCGGATAGGTTTTAAAGAAGAACATTCAAGAGGCAGCCAGTCCCCTTCAAACAGCAACAGGCATACAATCTGGCACAGAAGCTGCTATACACGGTGTAAAAGAGATCTTTGACAAACCTGAAATGGAAGGGGTGATGCCAATAACACTTTTAATTCAATTAACTGACAGGTGGCACTTCATAATGTTCAGATCATCTGCCCTAAATTTTCCAGCATATTAATTAACACCTGTAGATCCCCGGCTTGCATGATGATACATGGAAACGATGACATTATGTCTGCTGAAGGTTCTACACAGGCTAATAACCTTGCTATGGCGTTTTATGCTCTGGGAACTGCGCAATTGACCACCAAGTTACAGAATACAGTGCCAAATGTTAGTCTAGTATCTCTTGCCGATGATGTCACTGGGGCAGGAACTCTTGAAAATCTCCAAAACTGGTGGGACACAATAATTAGTGAGGGTTCAAAACTAGGATATTACATCAACCAAAAGAAAAGCTGGCTAATACTTAAGGATCCTACATGCCTTGAAGAAGCCCAAGCACTATACAGTGGAACAGATATAAAATTTACAGTAGATGGTCAACGACATCAAGAAGCAGCTATTGGCAGTCAAGATTTTCATTCCCAGTATGCAACCGAGCTTGTTAAAGAATGGTGTGACGAGATAGATAGGCTCTCTGGATTTTCAATAAGCCAACCCCATGCAGCATACACCGCATTCATTAATGGTGAAATGCACAAGTACACATACTTCATAAGAATGAATTCGGGGATGCAGGAATATATCAAACCACTTGATGGCACCATAGAGTCAAAATTTCTACAGAATTTATGTTACTCGATTGTCACTGGAGAAGAGCGTGAGTTATACTCCCTTCCTATTTGCTATGGAGGACTAGGCATCCTGAAACTGTCAGAAAATGTTGTTCGATGTTTGTTTTTCTTTACAGTTTTCCCTGTTATAGCCTTGTTATATAGTCTTGTATTTGTTTTTGAGTATTTTATGTTTTTTCTTCTATGGTGAATAAATTTTACTAAATTTTGTAAATAAAAATTAAATTGCGCGACAAAAAATTGAAATTCTGATAAACAAAACAGAGTTGAAACCACTCCATTCAAAATAAATCTTTTAATTTTTTTTCAAAAGTTTTTCTTTTATATCCAAGAAGTTAAAAGAGTATAGGGCAGATATCCCATCTATATTGTCGGGGATTGAAAGACAGTAGCACAAAAATGAATGTTGGCTATTCATGGTAGGACAAATAAATAGTGTGGTGAGGAAGTCTCCTTTTCAGTTAATTAAAAAATAAAAATAAAAAAAAGTTCCAAACTCTGAGATTGCATCCTAAATACATACAGCGTTTCTATATTATTGTAATATACCATTCACCATCTCAGAAAAATATGTCCTCATCACGGTGCTTTTAAAGATAAAAATGCGTGTTTTATATAAAATAATATAAAATTATGCCTAAAATATCCAAAAGGCAAAGCTCTTCTTCTTGCTACGATATACACGATGATAAAATAAATATAAGAGGTGAAAAGTTTGATGAAAAAATAAAATTTAGTTGTTTTTATATTTCTTTATTCCAGTTCCAGGTTATCCTAAAACAAGAAGTATCTTCTAAATTTAGTGCTTCCGAAAATCAGAACAAAACATTATTTTGCAAATCTTCGTATCGTGTTTTGTTGTTTATATAAATCGTGAAATGGTTACATGGATTATAGAAAGAGAGCAAAAAGCAAAGTTGTTGCTGTTGTTAAATTTAATGCAATGCTTGTTGGAATATTTAGAACTTAGAACATGTTTCTATGCTAAATAAATTCGGTATTCATAAACTGATCTTAAATCTATTTAACAGCTATAAGAAAAAAAGTTACCATAACAAATTTTACACTAAAAAAATAAAAGCCCTCATGACGTCACATACCGTGTAAAACGCCCATCTTACTTTTATAATTTATGCAGATATAGAATGTCTGCGGTAACCATATTGAATGTTTTAATGCAAGGACTCACCTCTTTCGATTGCGAATTGACCGTTGACAAACATTACTACGCTTTAATCAATTAAACACATTGATTTTCTTACCTTTCCATCTCGTCCACATCAAGTAAAGGTTCGTTTATTTTTCAACTATTCAAAATTCAAACGCCTTGATTAGTTCTCTTCTCGAAATGACGAGGGCATTTCTCAAGTGGCTGTGTTTGTTGATAATTTCGGCTTTTTGGAGATAAGTTGATATGTGGTATATAATAATTGGCACTAACTATTTCGTATGGTGTTGAAACACTTAAAGAATGTTTGGATGGAATGGAATATTTAAATCCATATCTGTTAAAAAGTCTCTTATAAAGGTGGGGGTGAATGAGTTTTTTTTTTTTAAAGGATCAAGGATTTTTGAAGTCACTCCTTGTACCTGCTGCTGCTAGCTGGTAAATATATACCACCTAAAATCTCTCTCTCTCCATTTGTTATTAGTTTCCATAGTGTGTGTAGTAAATCATGATTATAATAAATCATGATGCACCCGATACACAAAAAATATGCCCCTCCTTCACCGTGCTGAGATGTTACAGATAAAAAAATGCATGTTTCATGAGAGTTTTCACTGTAAAAATTTTATTTTTCGGAAAAAGCTGTTTCAATTCACAATTTCGGAGATAATTTGCTTTATTTCTAAAAAGTTATTATTTCTAAAATTCTAAAAAATCTATTTTCACTATCTCAAATTTATTTTTTTACCTCTGAACCTTGAGAGAGAGTGTTTAAGGTTACTTTCTCATGTAATGCGATATCTCGGAATCGTGTATATGTGAGAATAATAACTAATAACTCAAAAACTTTCTGATACAGTATCTATTTCAAAGGATATTTAAAAACTTATTTTTAAGGTTGAGGATAAACTTGCTTTAAAAAGCCTAAAATAATAACATGGAAATATTTTGTCAAAATAAGGGAAAATTTCTGACAACATTTTTTTTTATTAGTTATGACACTGGTCGAAAAAACGAAATTGTCAGATTTAGCGCTTAAAATAGACATAAACAACAGGAAAATAATATAAAATGGACATGAAAAAGAAGAACAAGAACATAAACATTTTAAACTGCTAAAAATAAGTTGACTCATACATTGCTGAGAGAAATATTTAATGCTGTAACAAAAATATGAAAAATATTTATGATATGGAAATTAATTGTTTGAGCCTTGAAGTTTTTGATATAATATTATACAGGCAGGGATGTATAGTTTACTTGGTAAGAGGTAGTATGTATCTACACTGTAATATTTAATATTTTTACTAGGACTCACGTTGATAGCAGTTAATTTTACTAAAGTACATATCCTGTATAAACATTAATGAATAATAATATACTGTATATGATTACTTGAAGATATCAATTGAAACCTGCCTAACATCAAATAATTAAATTGGTTGGCTGATAATTTTGGGATCTAAATCAATTTCTTCATGATTTTTGGGCACATAATTAAAGACACAATATTGTGTGTAGTGGTGTATAAGTCCAAGTTATTATTAATGGGTTAGTGAGATCACAAATATTTGTTTTCGTGTCCTAAGCCTGACTAACACCCTGAAATGAATAGCAAGTCTAAAATAGGACTACAGTATATCTAATTGGATCTGCTTTATTGCTTTACTGACATGATGTTTTTATGTGATCTTCAAATCAATATTACTTTATAAATGTTTGCTTGTGTTTATGTAGTAGGTATTACATTGTTAAATAAAGAAGGTTTTCTGTTTTCTAGACAGATCATCATTTTTATTTCATTTATCAATTGAAATTGAAAGAAGGTCATAAATTTTTTTATAATTGAAATTGAAATTGAAATTGAAATTGAAAGAAGGTCATAAATATTTATGTGATATAATAAAGTGTGAGATGTTTTAGTCTGAAAGCGAATCTATGATCTAGTTAAGACTTATTTTCAGGAGACATTTGTTGGAATGAAAATGAATATAAATGTATATTTGTGATATTTATAATAACTAAACTTTAAAATGTTTAATTTGTAAACATACTTAGCTTTTGAGTGCTCAAATACAAGTGGTACAATAAATGAAAAAGAACACCCTTTAAGAATTATAAAGAAATTTAAAATGTTTTTGAACCTTGATTTAGTTTTAACTTAAGTGGATTCCTCTGTAAAAACATTTTGATTTTGCATTGATTTGAATTCCTTGTACACGATTCTTATTTCATGTCATTCTTATTCAATAATCTAATACATTTTTGTTATTTCAATTACAAAGCAAGAGGTGTGTTCTTACTTATTTGTGTATTTTTCATCAGACAAGTTGTTATAAAAAACTAGAAGTGTTTTTCAATTTGCCCTTCTCCAGCCAAAATTTTCAAAAGATTTTGTTTGATTTGGTTGTAATGAACTTTTGGAACTTGTGATAGATTTTTCATTAAGGTTTTGATTAACTTTGATTAACTTTATAAGCACATGAAGGGTCATGTAATTAAAAGGTCGTAAGTTAAACTATAGTTTATTTGTATGACTCACAAATAAATATCGTGATTGTCTTACATTTTTAATTTGATAAAGTTTATTGTTGATGTTTTCTTGATTTATTCCAAATTTAGTAATAAATTGTCAATATTATCCTGTTTGTTTTGTAAGTTGTAATTCTTTTGCCATTTAGCACTACATGAATGAGATATTGTTAGTTTAGTATTTGAACAATTAAACAATAAAATCCTTTTGTGTTAAGTTTTTGGCATTTTTTGTTTCTTATTTAGAAATGTAAATTTTATGTAAAATAACCATTGAAGAAAAATGTCAAGTTTAGTGATAAAAGTCAACCTTGAAAAGTTGGAAATCAGCAAAACTCTACAGGTATGATAAGTTTTTATTTTTATTTTTACAACATTTCACACCTAGACACTAAAGTTTTATTTTTTTGGGATAGTCATTCAATTTCTATATGATTAATCAGAAAAACCATTTCTTTTAAAGTTTGATCCATCATCACCAATTCAAGATGTTATAGATCGTGTGAGACAAAAAGTCCCAGAGGCTGCACCAAAACAAAGTAAGAAAATTTGATTTAAAATTTGAACTTCCTACGATTTTTTGTTTTTTAATGATATTCTGTCAACTTCTATTTATATTTTCTTTTGCTATTTTCAAAGTTTTTGCTGAGGTTTTGCCTTTTCAATCTATTTTCATTTGAATTAGAATAACTGTTAAATGGAACAGTAATCTGGTTGCAGACATAACAAATGGAGTTCAAATTTTCCATTATTTTTATTTTTTATTTTTACTCGCGACATTATTTTATATTTATTTTTGCACATAGTTTGATGTAATCTGATTTTCCACTATTATTTTTTTGTGACAGATCAAAACTATGGCATCTTCTATATTGATAATAATGACCAAACAAAAAGCCAATGGTGTGAAAATGATAGATCTCTTGAATTTTATGGGATCACAAATGGAACTGAGCTCATTTACAGAGATAAGCATCGTTACTTGAAAGTGAAAATGTTGGATGGTACCATCAAAACTGTTCTTGTAAGTTCTCAACACAATCCAATTCATTGTTTGCTCATATTTCCAGAACTTACTTCATTGCAATTCACGTTTTACGATAAAAAACTTGAATACTTCAGGTTGATGACAGTCAAACCATTGGAGTTGTACTTGAAACAATCTGTGATAAAGTTGGTACGTAACTTAAAAACAGTTTGCTGATGATGATTTTTGTTTTTCTTTTGCGGTCATGGTAACATCAATATTGTCATATTTCATCTAGGAATCACAAATGTGGAAGAATATTCCCTATTTATTGAAGAAAGCAAAGATGACAAGAAAGAGGAATTCCAATCTGGGACATTAAGTCGAAGGGTACGTTTTGGGTTTTCATGTTCTGTGAAATATTTTTTTTTTTTTTTTTACAGTTCTATGAAATTCAATATTGTTTTTTGTTCAGGATAAATCAATGAAAGCTTCAACACTACAAAAAGTTGAGGAACGTGATCGAAAGAAAATGGACACTTTGAAAAAGAAATTGCACACTGATGATGAAAGTGAGTAACCATTACTGAACCTATACCTTGGGTATGTAGTCAGCACACTCAACAACAAACATGGCAGTGTTGTGGTGGATGAATGTGAATTCAATTAAAAAAATTTTACTTGTACATACTTTTTTTCACAATCAGCAATTAAATTAACAAGGAATTTTATCATGGTGTTTTTTATACTTATTTCTTCTTAGCAAATTGGCTTGGTCATGACAAAACATTGCGAGAAGCTGGTGTAGGCAGCAACACTTTAGTAGTTTTGAGGTAAGGCATTATTTTTACATATTTAAGTCATGGCTGAGATGGCCCAATGAACCAAATGACTCAATTTCCTTTTTACTTGTTTCAGACGAAAATATATGTACGAGCAGAGTGTCAATATTAAGAATCCAGTTGAAATCAATTTGCTTTATGTTCAATCTCGTGATGGTATAATTGACGGTACTTATCCCTCCACAATGGAGGAAGCTGCCAAGTTCGCTGCCTATCAAATCCAAGTTCAATATGGCGATTTTGATGATGCAAGATACAGGTCTGGTTACATCGAGTAAGTTTGTTTCTGTTTTACAACTTGTTAGTCTGCTTAATCATCCCCAGTGGTGTTACATCTTATTATCATTTCTTTCATTTAGTCTGAAAGAATTTTTGCCAAAAGAATATGGGAAGAAGACCAAAGAGGTTGAAAAGAAAATTAAAGAGGTTTGATGTAGCATCTATCTATCCGTTAAATACAGTTCTAATTTTGGTAAAGGAGAATGAATGACAATGCAAAATGCAACAATGTTTTAGCTCTCTTTTGTTTTCACACTCTAAATCTGCCTTTGAACCTACAGTTAAACCTCTCTAGAGTGTCAGGGGATAATACAGGCCAAATTTCATGGTGGTAACCGCTATTGGGCACAGAAATTATCATGCCCAAATTCAGTGGAAGTTGAAATAAAAAATTTGTTTGTCAAAGAAAAGTGCACAGGAAGGAAGAAAAGATATTTAATGAGAAAATGAAATGTTCCTCAACATTTGAAATCACGCTCATTGTACAGAAAATCTTATAAAAGAAAAAATACAACTCCATCTACTAATCTGTTTTGCTTCTTGCATCGTCCTTCGTTGTTGTGAAGTTATGTGGGAACAACACGAAATTTAAAGTACGGTTTACATTGTGCAGAAGCTATTACTTGGACAGCTGTGCAGTTGAAATCGACATTGTTATACGTTATGGATCTTGATATTAGAAATCAAGTTAGGAAGTCAAAGACTGCAGGATTGTGGTTGCCCATCATGAATCCTTTGTGCGGTTGCACTCTATTTCCTATCTTATCACCTAAATTCCTGACGGGAAACACAAATGACGAAATATTATTTACTCCCACCTTTGCCGATCTAAAACATAACATTGTATTTGCTCCTGTCTCTTAAACTGAAATGACGTCTCCAATATAGCTTGGTTGCGGGCAAGATTTCATCTTAAAAGTTCGATTCTGTAAATTATCCTTCAATGTTGCCCAATATGGTGACCTTATTTTGATGAACGACAACGCATGCTGGAATGAAGAAAAGGTTGGATTTGTTGGAAATGAAAGACATTGATATACTGACAAATTATGTTAAGAAATAAGCCATTTCAGCATCTTAACAAGCCTAAATCTCAAACATTTTTGAACCCCCACTGTATTATCCCCTGAGTGAACAACTCGGCAAAACAGACACTTTTCTAGTTATGGAACATGATGCTTGATTTCATTTTTGATCTCTTTATAAGCAACATATTTCATTTCCAAATGGTTATAGAGGTTTCACTCTATTATGTCCTTGTTTCTACTACATAATAATTTGCATACTGTATACTAATTTGAAGGTTATATATTTACTATAGGAACATAAATCCATTGTTGGAATGGATGCATTGAATGCTAAGTACAAATATATACAACTATGTCAAAACCTGCCTACATATGGTGTAACATTTTTCTTAGTGAAGGTAAAATATCATAACTGATCTTCATTCAAGTGTTTCCTGTAATTTTCCTGTAATTTTGCAACAATTTACTATTATCTGTTATCTCTATCTTTTAGGAAAAAATGAAAGGTAAAAACAAGCTTGTACCACGTTTGCTAGGTGTCAATAAGGAAAGTGTTTTACGTGTTGATGAAAAGACTAAACAAATGTTAAAAATATGGCCCTTAACGCAAGTTCGTCGATGGGCTGCTTCACCGAACAGTTTTACTCTCGATTTTGGCGACTACACAGAAGGTTATTACTCTGTCCAGACACCTGAAGGTGAACAAATCAGTCAGCTGATTGCTGGTTACATTGATATTATTTTAAAGAAAAGGAAGGCTCATGATATGTTTGATGGGGATTATGATGAAGAAAGCACGATGTTAGAAGATACTGTTTTACCTTCAAAAGCAACTGTATTGCAACATCAAACCAACAGGGCCAAAAAACCCGAATCTGGATCTGTAGCTATACCTGCTGTAATACGAGCTGGTGGTCAAGGCCCAAGTTCTTATGAAGTTGGTAACATGAATGATGAACAATTCTCAAGCACCAGAGGTCTCACCCACTCAGCTCATCGACAACATTTAGGACATCAGGCTGAAATGGGCCAATTTTCTACTGGTCAAAAAGCATTAATGAAAAATATTGACGATGGGAACCAAAAAATTAAGATAGTTGTTGACGAGTTATGTGAAAAAGGACCTGATTTGCCTGATCTTGGCACTGACCCGGTATAAATTTTAAATTCTTAAGCTTGCACACTGACATCTAATTGAAATAAATGAAACTTTTTACTCATCACAACTGTATTATCATAGGCGTCAATGAAATGGAAAGACAATCAAATTGAGATCTCTAAAAACAATGTTGCTAGTCGGCTAGCAGCAATGTCTGCTGCAACTGCTGCAATTATTTCTTTAACTTCTGGAGATCCAGAGGCCTTCAATTATACAGCTGTTGGTGCTGGTGTCTCTACAATGTGAGTGCACTTGGTATTTTTTACCTTTATCTTAGTCTAGAACTAAATGTTTACAACTTTGCTGCTGGTTGTAAGATGGTTTAACAGTTGTTTTTTTTTAATTGATTTCAGCACTTCCAATCTTGAAGATTTAGTTGGTGGCATCAAAATGCTTGCGGCATTAATGGACGATGACGGAAATGGTATTAGTTTACTTGATGCTGCAAAAGACCTAGCAAACGCTTTTGGTAGCTTATTGGTATCGTTGAATCCTTCAGATGGAAAGGTAAATTCATTCATTTTTATTAACTTTACCCAATTTTTCATTTATTTTCAGATTTCATGATGCGTCTGATTTTATTGTTCTTTAGCCAAGACAAAATCTTTTGAATGTAGCAGGTGATATTGGATCATTAAGTTCTTCTATCATGTCTGCGATCGGTGATCCAGAAACAGATGCAGAATTCCAAGAACTACTATTACAGCTTGCCAAAGCTGTTGCCACTGCGACTGCTGCTTTAGTTTTGCAAGCCAAAAATGTTGCTAGTACCACTGAAGAAATAGCTGCCCAAAATAAAATTATTGATGCAGCAAAAGAAACTGCAATGAGCACATCACAATTGGTTGCTTGCACAAAGGTGTTGGCTCCCCATATTGCAAATCCACTTTGCCAAGAGCAAATGATTGAAGCTGCGAAACTTGTTGCAACAAGTGTCGATGGCGTCGCTGAATCTTGCTATGTAAGTTAAATTTTTACTTTATTCATATGGTAGCAGTGTGTTCTTCACTCTAAAAAATATGAACTTCATTACAAAGTGCATTTTAATTTCAGGAATGTACGGAAGATGATGATCTGAATGAAAAAATGCGAGGTGCAGCTCAAGGTGTAACTGATGCTTTGAATAACCTTTTGCAACACATTCGCGATGGTGCTCGTATACGACCAGGTGGTCAATATGATAGTACTAGTGATGACATTCTCAATGCCACTGACAGATTATTTAACAGTATGGGCAACGCTGGCGAAATGGTCAAGCAAGCGAAAATCTTGGCTCAAGTATATACTCCTTGCTTTTTTGAGATGATTTTTTGCATGTTCTGTTGACATTTGCACAGAATGTTCTCACTTTAATTTATATGATTTGTATAATTTAGGCTACATCATTACTTGTGAATGGTATTAAAGGTGAAGCGGAAGGAGAGGATGATGACGATGCACAAAAGAGACTTCTTGCTGCTGCAAAAGTTCTTGCGGATGCAACAGCCAAGTTAGTTGAAGCTGCAAAGGTACAGACAAACTATGTCATCTGAAACACTTTTTTGAAAATATGGTGTTATTAATAGCCTGATGTACCATCAAAAATTTGAATCTTTGTTTACAGGGTGCAGCTAGAAATCCTAATGATAAAAATGAACAAGAAAACTTGAAGAGAGCAGCTGAGGACTTGCGTGTAGCTACTAATGCTGCAGCTAGTAACGCTTTGAAGAAAAAGTTGATCAACAGGTTAGAAAATGCTGCTAAACAAGCAGTTGCCTCAGCAACTCAACTTATATCTGCATCAAAAGCTGGTGCCCCTCACAACCGAAACCCTGCCTCTCAACAACAATTAGATGATTCGGCTAGAGTAAGTCTAAAAAACTATTTTTGTTGCTCTTGTATTTCATGAAAGGACTGGACTGTGGACTGCCGTTAATATTTATTTGTGTTCTTAAATTCAGGTTGTCAATGATAGTTCTCATGAGTTAATCCACGCAATTCGAGACAGTCATAACAATGTTGACAGTCCTGCTGCACAGCTTGGTTTGATAACAGCTTCAAAAAATTTTATTCCTGTAAGTTAGTTCTTTTTATAGGGGAATATTCTCCCGTTCATGTTAAGGATACGTACAACGTTTTTTAACCACATTTAGATTTTCTTCGATTTCTCCTAAATTGTTATAATTTTCCGTAAAAAAACTAGACATTCCTATATAATAACAGCATAATTATAAGAAACTAGTGTAGCGTGTAAAAACATTTTACATTTTTTTCTCCATAAATTGTTTAGAGATTTAGAAATAAGACAATACAACGTATACTCCTACCTAACCAATATGTATACTCCTACCTAACCAATGGATACTCCTACCTAACCACGATAAACTTCTGAAATATAAGAAAATACCTTCAAATTTTCCTATTAACTAAAGCTAACAAAAACAATACCTTCTCAGACGTTTTTATCTTTCAATTCTTTATTCTGCTATGAATTGTGGAAATGTCAAAACCCAAAACTTCACTTGTGCATCATGATACAAAAAGCCATGTAAATATGTATGTAATCACTCTCTTCTTGCATTACAATCATTTATACTATTTAATTTTATAATCTAAAAAAGGTATCATTCAAATACTATCAGAACAATATGATAATGATCTTGCTACCTTCGTTTACCTTAATAATAACAATCCACACACTACAATGAAATACCCAATAAACTGCTAGCTACACATTTCGGCATAGTAGTCAAAACAACTGATACAAAAAAGATACGTTGAAACACATTAAAAAAATAGACATCGGTAGAAAATGATAAACTGATAACACATAATAACAGGTCTACATCGTCTATCACGTCGGATAGAATAGTTACTGATACCGATCAATGTTGTTATTCTTTATTACTGAACTTAAAGGGTTGAATAAAAAAAATTAAAAACAAAAACAAAAAAATTAACACGCAGCGTCTTCATTTTTCTTTAAAAAAATGAACGTTGAGAAAATTTGAACTTTTGAACGCAAAAAACATTACATTGCTTTTTCCTCCGGGCGGCTTTATGATGTCTTCCTTAAGGTACAACACTCCATGAAGTAATAAAACCCCGTAAGATGGAGCTAGAGATTCTCCAAATGGGAGATTCTCCCTATACTAATACAGAAAAACAAACATCCATTGACGAACGTCCCGAGAAATTTTACCTAACGTTCTTTCTTTAACAGTTAGGTAAGAAAAAAGCAAGATTGCGTATTAGTATAAGAAGATAAAAATTATAAAAATATTTAGAAACAAAAATATTTTTTGTGGGCTTTTTACTTTCTGAAGTTCCAACTTGTGCTATTTCCATTCTTTTAAAATATAATTTATACTGGCAAAAACATATTGATCTTCTCTCCAAAACTGTGTGTGTGATTTTGTAATTGGCTTTCTGCGTAACCTCTGTTTTTCTTCTCCTTTTTTTTCTTACTGTCCAAACCACAACATTTTTCATTCTGAAAGTCCATTTGTTTATACAGCTAATTTCTGATACCTGATTGGCTGTTAGGTCTAGTTAACATAAACGATGAACGCAGACTGAACTTCACTTTTTTCTGGGTAAACATATACGTATATACTTGGATATTAGATTATATGAAAAGACAATTGTGGCTCGTGCTTTGACAAATCTTCTTTAATTTAATATTCAGACTGTCATAAAAAAATATTACTGTTTCACAACATTTCAAGCTTCAAATATTTAGTCAGTATTTGGTCGGTCTTTATTTTGTCAGGACTTTTATATTTCATTATTATATTGGACATTCAACTTTTGTTTTTTATTTGTTCATGTTTTTGAAGTTCAATTTTTAATATGACCTGTTACTTTCTGACATCCTAATTTATACTGACAAAACGGTGAAGCCTATTCTAAAGTGTTTTCAAGGTGTACATGTTTTCAAGTTAAATGCATACGTATACTTCATATGCTTTTGGAAAACCATTCAGATTTTATTTTTTGACATTTTTCATATTTCTTGACATCCATTTTTACAAAAGAGATTACAAAAAAATAAATGTATAATTTTAAGTGGTAGTCGGTCATGGTAGTCGGTCTATCAACTGTATTATTTCTTATGTTTGCCTTTAATCATGGACTGTTCACATTTCACTATTTCGTTGGCTTTCACTTAATGACAATTTTCCTTATTATTACAGTTTGGTTACAATAAGCTCACTTGCAGAAATTCTCACGGATTCCATTTTTGTTCAGGAGAAATTGACGCAATTATAAAATGTTAGAAATTATAATTATGTTATGATTATTTTAAAAACTTCATTTTGTCACAAAAAAAATATTTTCTCAGTCTCAGAGCCACACAGCTTTGTAGCTGTGCCTGTGCTGAAAAAGGATCCGCTAAGGAGAGCCTTTATAAATGATTTCTACTCAAATTGCGGCTCGAGAAAGCTATGTGATTGGTGGAAAAATTAAAGCTGAGAAATCTTCCCAAGTTTTTTACTAAAACCATGTGCTAAAAATTCTTAACATTCCAATCTTTTGTGTAATACATTTTGTTTATTCTATTTCTTACCAAAAATTAAAGGTCGCTAAACTTTATGACATCAATGATACCAAATATAAGTAAAAAAAGATCAATCTTCAAAGCAGTTCCTTTAAAATTGTTTCTTCATTAAAACATTCGGAAAATGTGAATATTATTTTTGATACGGGAAATTGCTTTCTAGGATAAGATTTATTTTCCCCAAAAAGTCGGCAAATATTTTAAAAATATATAATCTGATTTCAGAATCGAATTCTTTGCTTTTCCAGTAACTATGTTTATTTTTTTAAATTTTAAAAAATTTTAAAAAATTTTCTAAACACCATTGTACGTATCCTTAAATATGTCATTGGATGTTCATTGTCATTGGCATCTGTCAAATTTTGTATTACTACTGAATTTCAGCCTGGTTCAAAACTGGTTGCAAATTCAAAGGCCGCTGTGCCAACTGTTGGTGACAATGCTGTTGCTTTGCAATTGACAAATTCTGGTAAAAATGCACAAAATGCTTTGAATGAGCTTCGAATTGCTGCAGAAAAAGTAAGTGAACTTACAAGCAATACACTTGAAATATAAGTTTTGTCAGACAGCTATCTGACCACATAAAATCTATGATGTTTTTAGGCAGCTGATGCCTGTGGTTCACTTGAAATTGACAATGCATTGGCTGCAGTGAAAGCATTAGAAGAGCAATGTAATCAAATGATTATTGCTGCTGATGAAGGAAAACTTCAACCATTCCCTGATGATAGAGTAAGACTCTTTAAAAATGAAATAATTTTTGTTGAAAAATTTTACTAACAATTTGAATAATAAGTCTAGACAGATGCTGTAAAAGTACAAGAGAATATGTTTTTGTTTTTGTTTTTAGGCTGATGACCGTGCCCTTGAAGTAGGTGCTTCCTCAAAAACAGTTGGTGCAACGATGGCGCAATTACTAACTGCTGCTGCACAGGGCAATGACAGTTACACTGGTATTGCTGCTCGTGATACAGCCAGTGCTTTGAAAGTTCTAAACAACGCAGTACGTGGAGTGGCTGCTACTTCTGACCAACCGAAAGATCAGCAAGCCATTTTGAAAGCATCGAAGGCTGTTATGCGTGAATCAGCAAATCTTATTGAAGAAGCAAGAACAGCACTTGAAAATCCGAATGATCCCAATAATCAACAGAAGCTCGCACAGGTTTGTTTTAATTTTGAAATTAAAAAAGATTTAAAAAGTATTTGTAGTGTGATGTTTGTGATTTGCTTTCGTTATCCTATTGGGCTTTCAATTTTATTTGAATAGTTCAAATTAGTGAACTGTTCAAATACGAAGGTGTATTGTTTTTGCTAACAGGTTGCAAGAGGTGTTTCAAATGCACTGAATAATGTTGTGAACTGTTTACCTGGTCAACGTGTTGTTGAAGATGCCATAGAAGAAATTGCAAATGCTAGTCAAGTACTATCAGCACCAGATATTGTGGTAAAGAACTATCTTCAGTAATAAATCATGCAATTTGTGGAAGTAAAACTCAGTAACCAATTTGTTAATAAATTTTTCTAGTTCCCTGAAACTGATGAACCATTCAGTCAAGTCCAAGATAAATTGAATCAGTCCAGTTTGAACTTAAACGCTGCTGCAAACGATGTGGTTCATGCTGCTAAAGGGCCAACTGGCCAACTTGCTAAAGCATCAGCAAAATTTTCACACTCGTATCAAGACTTCCAACATAGTGGACTTACATTAGCTGGTCAAATAAAAGATAAGGAAGCTCAAGATGAGTTGATAAATGATTTGAGAAAGACTTCAACTGCTAGTAGCAAATTACTGCTTGCCTCAAAATCACTTGCAGCCGACCCTGGTGCACCTAATGCAAAGAATCTACTTGCTGCAGCTGCTAAGTATGGTCTTATTCATTTCGTTGAAACATATTTGGTTGATTCCAGAATTTTTGATTCCTAAATGATGTTTATTATTATAGAGGAGTAACTGATGCTATCAATCAATTACTTAATCAAGCTTTAACAGCTGCTCCAGGCCAAAAGGAATGTGACTCAGCCGTTCGAAATATTGAAACTGTACAGCATGTATTAGAAAATCCTGTGGAGCCTGTTAATGAAGCTTCTTTCTTTGAATGTTTGGATACTGCTACAGAAAAGTCACAAGCACTTGCCCAGTCCATGCAGGATATTACTGCTGCACTTAAAAAAGAAGATGCTGCTCACTTGGCTTCTGCTGTAGGAGATGCATCAGATGCTGTGTGCCAGCTTACTGAATCCACTGCTCAAGTAATTAGTTAAAATGGCCACTTGTATTTTAAACGTTCTTTTGCTTGAGTATTGGTAAATGCAAGTTCTTCTGCATTTTTTCTTGTAGGCTGCATATTTAGTCGCCATTGCTGATCCATCAAGCACTGCTGGTCGTGCTGGCTTAGTTGATCAGTCACAGTTTGCAAAAGCTCGCGATGCTATTCGTGAAGCTTGTGATGGACTACTCAACCCCAACGCATCACAACAGCAGGTGATTTTGTTTATTTCTTTTTATAAATTTATAATAGGATTTTTTATTAAGAGCTTGTGAGGAGCAGGGACCAAAGATTTTGCCTGATTGAATGATTTGTGAAGTTAGATTTACGAATTTATACTGTATATAAAAGCTTATAATATCATATCTTCACTTAAATTCTGGAATGGACTTATATTTTTTAATTAGTAACTAACTTTACTAAAAACTTTATTTACTTAATAGAAACACGAAAAACAATACTACAGGGTAAGATTGAATATATAATCATAATTTAAACTTACTATAAATTTTAAATTGGTGTAAAACCTAAAACACAACAGTCTTTGATTGAATGTATGTAAATGATTAATTATGAAGAAGTAACGAATTAAATAATTAATTTTCTAAAAAAAACATTATTTAAAAAAAAATGTAATTAAATGCTGTGTCTTGGCATATAAAAAAGTTAATATAAACATATTATATTTGTTGTCAAATGTATTCTTGTCTATTGTAGGTCTTGTCGGCTGCTACGGTCATTGCTAAACACACAGCAGCTCTGTGCAATGCATGCAAGGCAGCATCTATAAAAACTGATAATCCAGTTGCCAAACGTCATTTTGTACAATCTGCAAAAGATGTGGCAAATAATACTGCTAACCTTGTCAAATTTATTAAGGTGAGTAATCATCTGTGCTTGATTGATCTTAGTTTTCATTTTGGTGTAAACTGTTATAATATATTTTTGATTTCTCTTCCTCTAAGGCTTATGCTCAAAACATGTCACCAGGAAATCGAGAGAACTGTGGTCAAGCAACAGAACCATTGTTAGAAGCAGTGGATAACCTTGTCACGTATGCATCCTCTCCTGAATTTGCCTCAGTACCAGCCAAGATCAGTGCACAGGTAATGAAATTAAAAACAAGAAATTATTTCTAAAAGTAATCATATAAATCTGATTATCTCTGGAAAAAAGTTATCTTAAGATAAGATAAGATAAACATAATACATCAAAACTCTCATGGATAGAAAAACTTGAATCGCTCTTAACAAGGATTAATGGCATCTGGAATGGTCCTATTTTAATAACAGGTGACGTCAACCTACTCATTAACAGCCCACTCGTTAAAAAGTACAATAATTTACCTACACTGTTTGGCCTAAGAAACGTCATTAACCAACCTACATGAAATTCTTTACTCACTTTCTTAAGGCAAAGGCTGCTCAATATCCCTTAATTATGTCTGGGAAGGCTATGGTGTCGTCCAGTGCCAACTATTTCACAAGCACGAAAACACTTGCAATTAACAACAAAGACCAGCCTACTTGGCAACTGTTTGCTCAACACTCGCGTGCACTTGCAGATGCAATGAAAAAAATTGTTTTGGTCATCAAGTAAGTAAAATGTTTAAGAAAAGACCTTTAGAAATAAAATCTTTGGGGTGTCAATGTCATATTATGTTAATTATTCTTATCAGGGAAAATGCACCAGGCCAACAAGAATGTGATCAAGCAGGAGACATCATAAACAGAGCTATCAACAAAATTGATCAAGCTTCTTTGGCAGCCATTAGTAATAACTTAAGACCAACCACTGAAGACTCTCTTAAGGTACTTAAATATTTCGTTGTTGCTGTGTTGTGACATAAAAAAGCTAGAACTTGAATTGATTCAGGATTATGAACTGTTATTTTAGGGCTTTGAGGAAAAGATGATGTTAACATGTGCTCAATTACAAGAAGCAGTACCTCTCACCATTGAATATGCAAAAGGTTCCCCAGAAAAAATTGGACACTCTGTAAGTAAATGCTTGTAACTGTATCTTTTGAAAGCTATTTTTGAAACAAGCATATTTTGAAATTCTTGAAATTATTTTCCAGGTCATTAAAATCGCAAATCTTATTGATCCATTGGCTGATAGTTCAATTGGTTTTTCATCAAAACTGCCTGGTGGTTCTGAAAAACAAACAGCTATGTTGGATACTGCTAAAACAGTTTGTGAGTCTGCAGCTCAGCTTGTTTATGCAACAAAAGATGCTGGTGGTAACCCTAAGGTTAATATCAATATTTACAAATCAATTTTGAATACAAGTATGGATGTTTTTTTCAGTTTCCAAATAAACATTGTTTTTATATATACAGGCTGCTAATTATCACCCTGCGGTTGATGAGGCTGGTGAAGATTTTGTTGAAGCTGTCAAAGATCTGACTCAACAACTTGAAGAAGCTGCTAGTGATACTGGTGCAGTTACTGCTCTTGTTGACTCCATAAACAGAGCAAAAACATCGGTCAGTTACTGTTTCTATGATCTATTTAGGGTGCATTTTTTTCATAGCTTAGTATTCAGATTTGCCTACCTCAAGTACCGTCAGTGCCCCTTGTTTGAAAAAAGCATCATAGAAATTGCTACAAGTATCACCAATACCACTTCTCTGTTTTGAAGGCAAACCTAGACAGATATTTTTACTGTTAAAAGATGAAACACATGGGAATTATTTTTAAAAAAAAGGGTACCTGTGGCACTTTTGGGCAAATTTTGGGATAAAAAAAACGCACCCTTACCCAGGGATGTGGCAGAAAAAATAGTATTCCTCTAAAAAACATCTGGATATGTATGTATATTCTGTTTATTATTATTTTTTAGATTAATGTTTTCGTTGGAGACTACCGCCAACCACCTAAAGCAACTTATGTGGAAATCCAAGACAGCATGGTGAAAGAATTGAAGAACATTGCACGAGATGCTCAAGACATGGTAATTAATCCATTTAAAAAAAAAAAAAATATTTCAAAATGATGCTAGAATTATTGACTGTTGTTACATTCTCTATGTATAGGTTGGAAAGGCCAATACGAAACCAAAGGAGCTTGGTACAATCAGTCAAGATTTATGTAAAAACTACAATGCATTGGCAGATGATACAAGAGACGCTATTGTATTGTCTAACCAACCTGATGTATGTGCTAACCTTTCTGTATATTTTGTGTCCTTCTCTAATTTGCAAATAAATACACTTTCCATGAACCCTTGTTGGATGGCACAGTAGTAAATTATATTAATTCGTTATAGATTGCAGAGCGTTTGAAAGGCAGTGTTGATACACTTGGAACTTCCTGTACTCGGCTTATTCAAGCTGCAGGAAATGTGCAATCTAGTCCAAGTGATACATATGCCAAAAGAGAGCTATCAGATAAAGCAAAAGATGTTTCCGAGAAGGTTCGTTCTTAATTGCTTATTGAAATAACAGATTTCATTATGAATTAGTCTGCAAAAAACGAAATGGTTTTCTCTTCTTTGCTATAGGTATCTTATGTGTTGGCTACCTTACAAGCGGGTTCAGTTGGTACACAAGAATGTATTAATGCTATCAGTACTTTGGCTGGTATCATTGGAGATCTTGAAACTACTGTTATGTTTGCTCAAGCTGGTACATTAAATCCTGAAAATCCAGGAGAAACGTTTGGTGATCACCGAGAAACAATTCTGAAAACTGCCAAAAGCCTAGTAGAAGACACAAAGAATCTTGTTGTTGCTGCACAGGGTACACAAGAGCAGTTAGCAACCTCTGCTCAGAATGTGCTCTCTAGCATGACAAGACTGGTTGATTCAGTGAAACTTGGTGCAGCCGCACTTGGTTCTGATGATAATGAAGCACAGGTCTGTTGGTGAAAGAATTCTTTTTTCATCTGTTTCCCTTCTGATCATCATTCTGGTTGATACTTGATTGTTTTGTTGTTTTTTGTTGTTGCTAGGTTATGTTATTAATGGCGGCTAAAGACGTTGCAACTGCATTAACCGACCTTATCAGTAGTACGAAGAATTCATCGGGAAAATCTGCGAGTGATCCAGCTATGGAAGCACTTAAAACATCTGCAAAGGTTGAACAAAATCACCTCTTTATATAAGTGTTTAATTGCCTTGAACTAAACTTTAAATTTTTTTCAATTATTACCTCTCACGTACTGGTTGCGTTCTAATTTTTTTATTTCTTTTTCAGACTATGGTTACCAGTGTATCCTCGCTTCTAAAAACTGTGCGAAGTGTTGAAGATGAAGCGTCTCGAGGGGTTCGAGCTATCGAGTCAACAGTCGACGCTGTTAAGCAAGCCGTCATTGTAAGTTTTGGTTCGATACATAAAAATACGTCGTAAAATGAGTGGTGTTAAAACCTGCTGGGATTTGTTGTTTTCAGAATCTGCAGATTGGTGATCCCGAGAAAACAGCAACGCCGGAAGATTTGATTAGAGCTACCAAAGGTGTTACATTGGCCACAGCAAAAGCCGTTGCTGCTGGCAATTCTGGAAAACAAGAAGACATTGTTCAAGCTGCAAATGTTGGAAGACGTTATTGTACTGAGTTGCTTGTGGTGGTTAAGGTAAGCGCCAATGTTTACAACACATCAGTTTTCTTCAGTAAGAGGCAACACCCCTTCATCTCTATTGGAGCAAATCTGATAACTTTTCATTTATAAAAGAATAATGTTTCATATTAGGCTGCTGCGTTTAATGCCGAGTCGGAAGCTATCCGCGTAGCCACCATCGTTAAAGGTCGTGATACTGCGCAAGCATATTGTGAAGTATTGGACCATGTAGCGTCTGTTATTGTACATCCCACTCCACAAAAGAAACAACACCTAACTGTTCTGTCAAAGAAAGTTGCCTATTCTGTCGGTGAACTCGTCAAGTCTGCAGAGGAATTGAAAGGTTTCAAAACCTGTTCTTTTTTAATGTTTGGTTAAACTAACGTAGACCTTTCGAAATCAAGTAAATGATTCATTTGCAATCAGTGTTTATAGCTGTTTTCTTGTATCAGGTGCTGACTGGGTTAACCCCGAAGATCCAAATGTTATTGCAGAGAATGAATTATTGGGAGCTGCTGCGTCCATCGAAGCAGCTGCCCGAAAACTGGCTGAATTGAAACCACGCGCTCGACCCAAGGTAAGATGGATAGCATTAGGTGTTCTTTTTCTTTGGTTTAAGAAAGTTTTTGAAAAAAAATAATCGCTTTTTAAAAAACAATCATTCATTTCTTAAATATTATTAGAAACCTTAAGAGATTTAAAAAAACCGCCGTTAATCTCTCAAACAATTTTCTGAGGAAATATCATCAACTGGTGACAATATGAATTAGCTTTAAGTGACCAATTGACCCCCTGTTTCAAAATGATAACATGTACGTTTAAATAGTGGTGCCTTCGTGCCTCATGAGCTACTTCGAGAATGTCAGGGGGTGTAATATAATTGAATCATTTCATACTCAAGATTTTCTAGAGTCTTAGTTTACGATATTTTTGGTAATTCAATATTTTTGAAGTTTCATCTTGAATTCATAATGTTACGCAAATTTGCTAAAATGAAGCTCCACGAGAAACAATCACTTGAAAAATGGTCTATTGTGAGTTACAAGAAGAAATCGAAAAACAAATCCTGTTTTTTGTATACCTTCGCTACTTATGCGGAAGATGGAAAAACTCTCCAAAATTTTCGTAGTTTTATGTTAAAGATTTCGGTAGAAGCCTTTTATTGTTTCGTATCTTTTATGCGTAATTTCAAATTTAAAGGATTTTTGTGAGAGGACGTTTCATTACTTCATTTTGTGTTGTGTTTTTTTAGCAAGCAGACGAGTCACTCAACTTCGAAGAACAAATCCTGGAAGCTGCGAAATCGATAACAGCCGCTGCTGGTGCACTTGTGAAAGCCGCCACCGCTGCTCAACGTGAATTGGTTGCCACTGGACGGGTAAGTTGCTTAAAAGCATGTGCTACCTTTTTAATGTCTCCCCCTGATCACTTCGTTTGTTTCGTTGGGGCCTATAATAGGTTATGGCCATGTTTACATGCGTACCCCTTATTTCAAAAAATATATTGTTACGTTTCCACCGCGCCAAATTTCTATACCCCGCATATCGCTTTGTTGCGCTGCAGCGCAGATTTGTGTTTTGGTTACATCGGTGATTTTTGGTGATTAAATTAAGATATGGTGTCAGAAATATATTTGAGTCGTCATCATATCTCAATTTCCGTTCATTTAAAGTAGTCGTAAGTACAGTTTTGATTGGTTAATAGTATATCACGTATTATATCGTCTCCAACAAACATTGGTCGATATAAAACCTGTTATTATAGGCCCCGTTTACACAGTGCATGTTTTACGTCAATTTCATTCTATTTTGTTTCTCTTCAGGTTTCTTTAGATCCTTCGTCAGCTGCTGGGGATGGACAATGGTCGCAAGGACTTATTTCAGCTGTAAGGATATATAGGATATTTACATTTCTATCATTTTATTCTCCCTTTTTCATTTTAGTTTCTCTTGACAACATGCAATATCTGTTATTATTCATCCGGCTGCCCTATAGAAACAATATATCTAAATGTTTTGCCATTTTGTTTCTTCTTGTAGGCACGTTTAGTAGCTGCAGCCACTGGTTCATTGTGTGAAGCTGCAAATGCTGCAGTGCAAGGACACGCAAGTGAAGAAAAACTTGTTGCATCAGCTAAAGCTGTCGCCAACTCAACTGCGCAGCTTCTGTTGGCGTGTCGTGTTAAAGCAGATCCCAACAGTAAAACACAAATTGGTCTTCAGGTGATCAGCGTAATCTTTGATCGTTCAGAAAAGTTTTGTTAAGTAGTTACTATTGTTGTTCATGGTTTTTTATTTGTTTTGTAGAAAGCGGGCGGTGCTGTAAAGCGTGCCGCTGATGCTTTGGTGAAGGCGGCACAAGGTTCAGCTTTTTTCCAGGAAGAAGAAGAAGAAATAATTGTTGGCGGTGGTTTGCATAGTGATTTTAAAACGGAACTGGAAATTCAAGAGATGATTTTGAAGAAAGAACGAGAGTTAGAAAAAGCCCGTGCCAAACTTGTTGTCATCCGGAAACAACGGTACAGAGGTGAAGAGGAAGAAGATTGAATAGACATCATCGTGATTCGTGAATACGTCGTCGGCGAATACTTTTAGTAAAATCGATAATAAAAGAAAACACAAAATCAAAAAACATCTCCATTATTATCTCCAACATAATGTGGATAGGATTTCATTTCATTTTTTTTATTTTACAGATAGAATATACATTTTTGTACATTATCAATTATGCAGATATTTTTTGACACAAAATTATTGGACGAAACCTTATCACTTACGTCATCTTGTGACAATCTTGTTTATAAAAATGAGTATTTTATATTTAAAAATTTTCTCTCCTCTTGCTAACACTATGATAACATTCTGACAAGATGTTTTGACTTTTTTTGTGATTGATGTTCTTGTTTCTTTTTTTTCCTTCCTTCCTTGTTTTGTTTTGTTATTATTAGTAATGTATTATTTCATTTCCTCGTTTTTCTATAATATCAAATTGTCAATTTATATCTTGTTTTTATCCTATAAAGCGCGCGGGAATTTTTTCCAATTTTCAGATTTCACTTGCCAGACCTATTATAGACGCCCCATTCTGGCTAATCTTGGTTATTTTTTTCATTGGTTGTAATGTTTTCTTTTTTTTATTTAGGCATACTCTGGGGATTCTTCGGCCGATTCCGGACAATGGTCTCAAGGTCTCATATCAGCTGTAAGATCAAATTTTCTTCAATCGTTGTTTTTTCTTTGTTGGTGTGAATAATCGCGAAAAAAAAGTGTGCATCTGCAATTTCATTTGATAGTCACGTGACTGCTGAACTGTTTTTTTTAACAGGCCCGCATGGTTGTTGCTGCTATTGGTACCTTGTGTGAAACTGCCAACGCCGCCGTACAAGGCAATGCAACCGAAGAGAGAATCATTGCATCAGCAAAAGGTGTTGCATCATCGACTGCTCAGTTGTTACTTGCGTCACGTGTTAAAGCTGACGCTAACAGCAAAGCACAAATCAACTTACAGGTAATTTCTCATGAATTTGATTGGTTAGTTATTTTTTGGTTATCTCTATAAAAGACGGACAACAAGTGGACGAAACGTTTTCCTGGTCAGTTTTCCTGGTCAAACTCGTCTAAAGAACCTTCTATAAAGCGTATATTATATTTCGGAGCGAATGTCCAGTCTTAAAGCCATTTCATATTAAAGCAACGACTTCATGTAAAACTAGCTACAATGGAGAACGGGCCGAAAGCATAGAAAGCAAATCTTGATCTTAGCTGACGTCGGTCCGGTTTTTTATGGTAGTGATACATGAAGTTCTTACGAAAGTAAAACAAGTTTGAGAGCGGATTTCCGACAATGTTTCGCAAAATTCTTGTTTTGTGGTTCTTAATACACTTATATAAAAATGTAAATAGTTGTATGGTACATAATATATTTGTGAAAACGTTGTATCATGTAGGTCGCTGGTAATCACGTGAAGCGAGCCTCAGAAGATTTGGTGAAATCTGCTTCGTCTAATAGCAGAGAAACGACCGTCACTGTGGAAGTTAGTCGACATAAAATGCGTGGTATACGACAAGAACGCGAGGCTGAAAACGAAGTGCTCAAGATTGAAAGAGAATTAGAAGAAGCAAGAAGAAAGTTGGCCATGGAAAGGAAAGGAAGATACCCGAAAAAATAAGAAACAAAATTTCGATTAAATTTTTCTTGGCGATTGTTTTTTTTTTTTTAATTGTCCATAGTCGAAATTATAATACGGAGCGAAAAAAGATCGTGTTGTAACGATGATGATCGTATCTCAAACGTGGTCAAGAGAATGCTGTTCATTCTGAATGCTGGTGAAATTTCTGCCAAAACAGAGATCCGAGCAAAGTGGACATGAACAAAAGCTTCGACTCTCTTCAGATTTGTTTTGTTAAATGTCGTTCCATGTAAACATAAGCACGATTTCTATAATGCATATATATATTTTTTATTAATATTTTGTTTTATTTTTCGGTGGAATCTCCAAACTCCCGTCAAAGGTAACGAGGGAATGTCCAATAGAAAGATATGAAATAACCATTATTTTATGGAAGAACAATGGTAAAACAATAACGCGAGGTGTGTTTGGAGACTCCTGCGCGTTGCAAAGTACAAATGTGCTTTTGATAAATGCCTCCACTTAATAATCATTTTGATTTTTGATACTGGCACGAAACGCTGTTCGCATGCAGGTTGAAGCATTTATAATTCATCACGCTTCGTTGAACACAATTTTCTCCTGCTGATATATTCTACTTTTTTATTTGATATAAAAATTCTGAAAGAAAAACGTCTTCTGATTGCTTGGATGGAAGGAAGGAAGATGAGAACCGTATAGACTTGTTCCATCAGAAATATTCGAAAAATTATTTGGCGTTCATTTTTGCTCGATATTACTCAACATTAGCAGGCGGCTTCTATATGATTCAAACTTGCCAAAATGTAATTCGTTTCTTGACATTATTTTCATGAACTCATTTTCGGTATATTTTGTGCACGAGCACCCTTGGAGAATCAACATAAAGAAAGTGACCATTGAACAAATAAGCAGAATAGAATATCTTTTTAAGAAAGAAAAATTTTCGAAGAAGAAAAGAGGCAGAAGATTGTTCTTCTATTTTTGTTTCATGTGCATGGAATAAACCCCCGTGATCGTTTGGATAGATATTGTTAATGGGTTACTTTAATGGGAGCAGTTTTGCAAACCGCGGGGGCAGCTGAAATAGTTGCGGAGCTCACGTGTTGTGCAGCATCATCTGTTTGCGGACTTATAACTCGAGATAACGCAACAAGAGCCAAGTTTCGATATTGTTCATTTCTGCTGTTGGCAACGGTCACGTGTGTCATACTTCTTATCCCCGGTTTACGAAACAAATTAGATAGAATTCCTAACTTTTGCAACAAGCTCGTAACACCAGAGACTTGTGATAAACTGGTCGGCTTTAGTGCTGTCTATCGGATACTTATTTCAGTAACACTATTTCATTTATTGCTTTCTTTGTTGACAATACGAGTAACTCGCGTGAAAGGTTTTCGAGCAAGATTTAACAACGGTTTATGGCTTTTTAAAATGGGCTTATTATTTGGGCTGACCATTGCTTCGTTTTATATCCCAAGAAAGACAGGATTTTTTCGATTGTGGATGTATATAAGTTTGACAGGCGGATTTATGTTTGTCATGTTTCAAATTATACTTATTATTGATTTTGGACATTCATGGTCAATCTCCTGGGCAGAGAAGCTAGAGAGTGGTTACACAAAGTTATGGTATTTAGCAATGGCTGTGGTTACTCTTCTCATGTTTTCCGTATCTGTTGGCGCCATTCTTTCGTTTTACATATTTTTTACTCACCCTCCAAAAATCATGAAATGTCACGCTAATGTATTTTACATAACATTTATTGGTATCCAATGTTTCTTAGCAACAGTTGTATCCGTAACACCGACCGTCCAACAAGAACTACCTGGTACAGGTTTGCTACAGAGTTCGGTAGTTGTATTGTATACCATGTATTTGACTTGGAATACGTTATCATCTGAACCTGATTCAACTTGCAATCCACTTGGGAACATTATACTCGAATATGACTCCTTAACTGGAGTAAGTGGTGAAGCAATTTTTGGTTGCTTGCTCACATTAATTTTACTATTTTTCGCGTGCACGGTTCGAGCTAGTACGTCTCATCTAGGCAAGTATGGTCTTGCTTTGGCTGAGAGTGAAGCTTTTGCGATGACAACTTATAAGGAAGATGAAAGGAAAGAAACAGCCGAAAAACAACTTGAATCCGGAAAAAAAGAAGTTTTATTGGATGAATATGTTGGCTATAATTATTCTTTCTTTCATATCATCATGTGTTTAGCAAGTTTACATATTTTGATGGTTCTTACAAACTGGCATTCGCCTGACGAGACATCAAACATGAAAAAATTAGTGAAAAACTGGGCGTCCGTTTGGGTGCAGATGGCGTCAAGTTTTGTGTGTGTACTGGTTTATGTTTGGTTCTTAGTTACGCCATTAGTGAAAAAGATGTGGGGACCCATGTTTGGAATTTTTATGGATGAAGAAAATGATTCTTTGTCACCTCACATATGGAAATCACAAGATGAAAGGGAACCGACGCTCACAACAAAAGAAGTTTATACAAATCAACGAACAATGAAAGAGCAAAAAAGATTAACGAAAACAACTAATCATGATGCTGATTACGAAAACAAACATGGCAGATCAGAAAGTAGAAACACATACGACCCATACAAAGTCAAAAAATCTAAGAGTTTACAGCGAAAAGCTTCCGAAGAGTCTATCATATCTGCAGTGTCAGCAGTTTCGAATTCAGCATCTGTTGCTCGTAAAAGAAAGCATAAACTACTGACGGTGCAACAAACTGAAAACTACGACAACAACGAGGAGGAGTGGGAGCGCACAAATCAGAAATCTAGTATATCTGACAAAAACCGTGTTCAACTTGACGACCATAAAAGAAATTCTCGACTGAAACGAAGAATGGATCAAGATGTAATGTACAGCTCGTGTGAAAGCATTGTTTCACGTGCTTCTTCTCTTATCTCGAAAAAGAAAAAGAAAAACACGAAAAAGAAGACTTCTGAAATGTCTGAGGAAAAATGGAACGATGAAAAAAATACTGAGTCAGCAGTTGTAAATGTTTCCGAAGTGAAGAAAAGTCCTGTTAATGAAAATGCTAACTTTGAATCAGCTTTTTCTTTTCATCAAAAGAAGAAAAATGAACGTCGAAAAAAGAATACTGCAAATGCTCCTATCGAAAAAGAAATTGTGGAGGAAGAAATTATCATTCCGACAGATATCGAAGACGATCGGGTAATAGGAATAAAACTTGACGAATCTTCTTTAGTTCCTAGTGTTTTCAACAGGAAAACACAAAATCCCGATACTGCAAAAGAAATTTTACAGCTCCAGTGGATAATTTTACGAACTCAAGCCAAAGTTGTGAAGATTCAAGAACGGATTATTCGGTTGCAATCCGAAACAGAGTCTACTGAACCCGGGAACTGTCCTCCATCGTATACTCTCCCTCATAGGAAAAATATCAAGAAAACACACAAGAAAGAGATTGGTTGAATGGAGGTTTTTTTTGCGGCTTTTGTATTATACGAGATTAGTTTTTTCCTTTTTATAAAACCTATTGTGTATTCCTCAAACTTCTGAATTTTCAAATTTTGTAAAACAAGTAATCGTTTGTAAAATACAGTTCACTTATCCGAACTCTGTCAATATGAACTATCATTATTATTATTATTATTTATCCAAGACCATGAGGTAATGTTATCAATAAAGGGCCTTGCAAATTACTTACTTATTTACTTCAGGATGACTTCAGGATGACTTGCCGTGCTCACAGCAGGAAAACATTGTTCGTAAACATTGTTCGTATACATTGTTCGTAAACATTTTCGAATGTGAATGTGTCAGTTATTTTTGTGATGTTTTACAGTTTAGTTGGTACGTATTGAAAAATTGTATTTGATTAAGAGTCGATGCTAGTTGAAAAACTTTACATTTTCTACCAAGACGGTGGTCCCAGCCAGTTCCAGCTATAATAACATCTTGAATCACATTCGGGAAAAATCTCTCCAATATTTTACAAACTTGAATTATGATATAGCGTTCCCTTCTTTTCTCTAACAAGTACAAACTAAAAGGGTCTAGGAGGTCACTGTGGCACTTTCTTGCACCTTTCATTTTGCGTACAAATGAATTTCATACTGGCATACTGGCGGTAAGTCAACCTCCCTGATGCAAGTCGGCAGTCAGAAGAAGCAACCGCTATAGAGACAAAGCCAAAGACTGTGGGTTTATTTACTTATCCCCTCTGTCTCTTGTTTGCTTATTGGTGACAAAAAGGACAACAATATTGAAGAATAGGACGCACGCATTTAAAATAATCATTATCATTGGGGTTTTTTTTCTCGTATTGAATGTTCGCAATATCCACGAAGTCATCTTGATTGCTGATCCTGTGATCTTGCCGATATATGCTTTAAAAGAACATTCAGACCACTCCCAAGTCTTTTACAGTATCGGCTTCTGAAATATTTTGACCATCAGGTGACAGGTAATTTGTAAATTCTTTCATAATGTCGTCACGTCCATATCTCACAAGTTTAAGAATGCTAAGGAGTTGAATTCATGTTATTTACGTTGCTCCAGTAAGATTTCTTTAAAATCCCTATTTTTGCCACGGAAGGTACTTAATATCTCATCATTGATATAAGGAGGAAATTGTATTTATTGCAAACATTGTCCAGTTAAAACATGTCTCTCAAGCAACTGTGAGATCATGAACATGTGTTCGTGCAATGCTGTTGTAGCTGTAGCAAGTAGCTGTTGGCATTTCTAAAACGCAGACATGCCCAGAATGTTTCGAAAAACCAATATTCTACTCCTCCGATGATGACTTGAAAAACCATCATTCTTAACTTCATACCAGCAGTCTAGATGAAGTGTTGGAACTGAAAGAACAAGTAAACATTCGTTGTTCGCGGTGAAGACAAGATACAAGATATATGATACTTTCTTCTCTATTCCTTTGACGATGTTTCCAATCTGACTTCTCTTCGCTTGTTACGTTATCTTTACCACGAAGAATTGCTGTTAACGGCTCTACTCTCATCTTGACTGCTATGAAAGTTGAGACGATGTCTTTTTAAGTCACCATCAGAGAGGAATATAGGCTTTCCAAAATACTCTGAGCATTTTCTCATACGCATGTCCTTGTATGTTTCTTCTTCTTCATCAAAATCAATTCTTTTTCTTACGAATCAAAACTTCACAATTCAATTTTCATTCTAATGCATATTTGACGTCATATAGTATTTCATCGGAATTTAACTTCAGCCTTTTATACCGTCAAATAGTAGAAAGTGGAAAACTTATCCATAATTTCAAAAATCCTTGAACGCATAATGTATAACAGATTATATAATTTTCTAAATAAACATAATTTACTTTATAAAAGACAAATCGGATTTCAAAAAAGTACCTCGACCGAACATGCATCCAATTAGTAAATGACATCACAAAAGGGTTTTCTGAAGGTAAATTTACACTACGTGTGTTTATTGGTTTAACAAAAGCTCTTGATACCGTGAATCATGACATCCTATTAAAAAAATAGAATTCTATGGAATCACAGGCACAGTAAATAATTAGCCTAAAAGCTATCTAGAAAACAGAAATCAGTATATTAGTTACGACAGAGGAAAGCTCCCTCAACTACTCTCATGCGGGGTAGCTCAAGAGGTAGCTCAAGGGACAATTTTAGAACGTTTGTTATTCATCCTATATGTTAATGACTTATACAAAGCTTTATCTGAAATTTTTCAAGTCATGTTTGCCGATGATACAAATTTATTCAAATCAGATAAAGACCTAAATACTCTATTTTTAGATATGAATAAAGAATTATTACTCAAAGTCTCATTGTGGTTTAACGCAAATACACCACCACTCAATATTTCTAAAATAATGTTAATAATGTTTTCAATATTTTATACTTTATATCAAAAGCGAAAATTTTCAGCTGAATTGCCAAAACTAGAAATTGATGGAATAACTATTAAAGGAGATACAATAGCAATATTTCTTGGAATATTAATCGAGGAAAACCAAATACAGTTTCTTATATCAAAAGTTTCAAAAAACATTTTTATACTCTATCTATAAATCTAGAAAGGTCTTAACAAAAAAAGTTCAATTATATTTCGCCTTTATTCATAGTCATTTTTCATATGTAATACTGTGTGGGCAAGCACACATAAAACGAAATCTTTATTGCAGAGTGACAATACTAGTCCCTTTAAAACAAAGATAAAAAATCACCTGTAAAACCTCGAGAATGTGTATCTTTTTTTCTAAATCAATTTACAATTGAGTTTTTTGACGTTCTTACATTGAATTTACGTCACAGCTTTCCAGCTAAATGATAAAGTGGTTTTACGTTGTTTGTAAGAGGAAAATACACCTCAGGTAGATGCAAATAGCACCGAATGTTGATGTTAAGGCGAATCTCCACTAGGCGGAAAATGCCGCAGATTTTTAATGGTTTTTACTTTTCGTTCAATCTACATTATCCGCCGCGACTTCCATTGTTTCGAAGGCGGAAAAAATCGTCTACCACGACATTTTCCGTCTAGTGGAGATTCGGCTTTAGAAGCTATGGGCGTGCGCAGTGGAGAAAAACGGAAATTACAAACGTTGTTGAAAAATAGAAAAATCTCGATAAGCCGTACTTTTCAAGAAAGTCCGAGTTATCGAGACTTCGGATAACTCGGACATTCGCTAAGTCGGACGAACTTTGCAAGGGTATTTTAATATTGTATATACACTTTATGTGACTATCTTAAGGAGAGAAATCATTTGCCGGACAAATTTTTGCGATTTTCGTGTGAACTTTGATCAAATTCGTGAAGTTAATAAATCTTCTCATCTCGGAAAATCACCGGGCGATCGATTCGCGAAAATAGATCCACGCAAAAATTTCTATCCTCAAGGTGGGATCAACTGAAATTTCCTATTGTGAATATAAGACAGATAATTATAGAGAAAGGGAATTGTCAGATTTACAAGATCCATATCAATCATAATTGGATTGCGCACTTTCATAGGCCAATATTACGCAGATAACCAAGGAAATCCAATAAAAGTACGTATTTTATTTACTCGTGCATAGAAATTAAGTTGTGGTATTTTTTATTATGGTAGCAGTATAGATGTTACACACAAATAATACACTCGTGGTGGCAAAGAGAAGAAGAGAGAGGAAGCATGATGATGGATTCAAGACTTAAGACGCTAATCCGAAACGGGTATAATTCTATCCGTAACTTTGGTGTTTAAAAACGGGTTATCAAAGATGCTAGCTGGCTACTAGAGGAATCGGAAAATTTTTTGGCATTTCAACCACCTTTATCCTTTTCTTTTCGGCTTCAAAAAGGATAGTCTACATACAGACTATCAAAAAAGGGAAGAAGAAGGGTCTATCTACTAACCCTAGATGAGAAGAAGCTTGCTGTACCTCCAATACACGCACGCCACCATGTTTTAGTAGCTAGAATGCTAAAATGTTTTTTTTTCTGTTTTCTGTTATTGGTGACTATGGTTTTTCTGTCATAGTTAAACTATATACAACACAGATGGCATCATAAGAAGTTCTTGTAATACATGTGGGTAGGTTGAAGTGGTGGAACCACAGAATTTATTTAGAACAATATCGCTTTTCCATATTTTGCATTATTGGGAGAGAGAAGAACTTTATCAAAAACATGCAACACTTCATTCAGCATTACTTCTAGATGTGACTCTGCTGAATGAAGTGTCCCTTTGAAAACAGCTATTATTACATATAACCTTTTGCGCCATGTAATAATTCTGATAAAATACATACTTTTAAACTCTGTTAATATTTATAGCTATATATACACCATAATATCATCATATTTTAAAGAAATGCAACAATTTCAGGAAAAATGAATGAAGATGGAAATATAGTTCAAGGTAACGAAAACCATAACCCTGATAACAAAAAATGTAATGTAATTACAAGTGAATATAATGGAAAACAATATAAAAAAGAAGAAGATTATCTAAAACTTTCAGCAGTGTTGACAAATGGATTCCAAGAACATGATCATGATGGCCTAGTAGACACTTGTGGCACAAGTAAAAATAATGATACCCCTAGTAACAGCAAATGTTCCATTGGACAAGAAAATTGTCAAGAGAAACATGGTAGCTCTGAAAAAAGTTCTATTGAAATGATTACTCTTGGCAGTAATAACAGTATGTTTATGACGTTAAAGACTTCATATAATGAACCGATATACACGTCGAAAGAATTACCACAATTTTTGCAGGATAGTCTAGTTGAGTCATTATCGAGAATTACAATAACGGAAGATAGCAGAGAAAGAACTGTTGAATTTATTGATTACAAAAATGAAGAACATTTACCTGATTTAACAGCTTTGATTACGAAAGATCTCTCTGAACCTTATTCTATTTACACCTATCGATATTTCCTTCACAATTGGCCACAGTTGTCATTTCTAGTAAGTCACTTTATTTATTGGTTGAGGAATGTAGCACTTGTTTGATTTCCACTAATTGTGAATTCAACTGTTTCGGATTATAGAAAGAAATAACTAAATGATGCATGTTTTCTACCTAAGTACTTTTTTGTCAGAAGCTTTTGTGTGGAGAAGATTTCGTGGTTCCAAAAAATGGTTTCGCGGTTGTCAGAAAATGGAAAAATTTTGCAGGAATTTAATTTTTTAAAAATGCGAAAACACAAAATGTTCTTCCCATGACAGTTTCTGACAATAAAGTAACCTAACATGATATAATTAAAACCAAACCTCAGAGTGTGAGGAAGAAAAATATTTAATTATACAGGTTTGTTGTGTTTTCTGAAGACACTTTTTTATCTGTTGATAGGCATATTGCAGAGACTGTTGTGTTGGTGCCATTGTTTGTAAGTTAGATCAACATCGAAGAAATGTATGGAGGGGTTATATTGCCATGTTAGTTGTACATAAAGATTTTAGAAGATACAAAATCGGTAAACACCAATGTCATATAGTGTACATATTAGAATCATTAATCACACAAGTGAGAGGTCATGGGTTCAATTCCCACTTGATCCATCACCTTTGCGGTGATTGGATTGTGTGATTTAATGATTACAACAATCATACACTTTCTTTTGTAATATCTAGCAGTAATGTTTCTATTTTGAAATATGAAGCAACAAAATTTTTTTGACAGGAAGTTATGTTCATTTCTCAACTTGAACTGGATGTGTGTCATAATGTTTTGAATATTTTTTTTGCAGGCTCAAAATTGGTACAAAAAGCCATTAGAAGAATGGTGGAGCAAGGATGTGACGAGGTTTGTTGTCAACCTCCCCCCACCACCCACAAGGTGTTTCTAATTCTTTTGACTTGAAAATACAAAATACCATTTTTTTTCAGGTTGTGTTGGAAACCGAGGTTACGAACAGAGCAGCTCTAAACTTGTATGGAAATCTTGGTTTTGTCCGAGATAAAAGATTATTACGATACTACTTGAACGGTGTAGATGCATGGAGACTGAAGTTATGGCTGGTCTGACGAAATAAAAAAAACCCGTTTCCAATGAAAAAAATCTATTTTTAAAGTTTTTATTTGCAAAATTTCATGTTTCGTCAGCCCTTACGTACGAGAAAATTTATCAGTGAAGCGTATCGCCATATTGTATGGGTGTACATCGTCAACAATTCAATCCTTGCAGAAAGAGTTTTGCTAATTACTTTGTGATAATAATTCCATTATTTTTTCCTATAGAAAGGTTCAAACATATTTCAAAAACTGTTTTCTAAGATGTATTTTATATTTACAGCAGAATGCTACAACTTACTAAAATATAAGATTGTTCGTTTTAATCAGCTTGTTATCACTTCAAACTTTTAAAAAACTTTTTGCTCAGTTTTAACATTTTTAACATTTTCGACTAAAACGTCCAAATGAACTGAAGTGTTGGTTTTTATACCTTAAGTTTTTTATCACCTTAATTCGGGAGAATCGCAAAAATGTGCCCATTAAAATAATTTGTACTTAAATTTTAGCGAAATTCGCGAAATACCTAAAAGGCATACCAAACTACCCAGGGTATCACAAATTTTGAGTTCGAAGACTCGGGGCAAGTCACCGCGTGTTACACGCGGATCCGAAATAATCTTTTTTTATATATATATTTAGAACTTTTAATGTTTCTTAATCCCGCTTCCATTAATTTACTGACCATGGAAAGTTAGCTGATCTGTATATAATTTCTACAATTCTTCATCGTTTTCAAAATGAAGAAGAACGATCAACTTTTGTTGGTAATATTCGATGCACAGACACAGTTTAGTGCAACGAAAATGATAAAAATGTATTCTTTAATATTTCTAGTTATTTGGATACAAAGCCATTCTTAATTTAATTGAAACGTATATATAGATGACACTTTTATTTCGTAAATATATAAAAAAGCAGGCTTTTCGTAAAACTAAGTTTACATCCTCAGTGCTTAAAAATGAATTTCTAGTTATGTTATATGCAATTCTTCAAAACATTTCCTGGTTCTATCTATCTTTTTTTAACAATACTCACAGATACTCTGGTAAACTTTTACCATAAACTTTTCTTAAAAGTCATATTTTTCTGCTAAATGGTTAGACATGAAAACCTTTATTGGATAGTATAAACATTATTGTGCTGTTTTAGAAGAAAATTTAGTACACTTTCTGTTTGCATATTCTGGGATCCACTAAATTAAAATAGACCCTGGGTGGTTCGGTATGCTTTTAAGCGTGTCAAAGATTGCGAAATAAAAGATTGCGTAGTTAGAAGCGTGGATAAAGGAGTGCGAAATTAATGTCTACACTTAAGTTCTGTCTTTTTCAAGCCATGACATCAATGTTTTCATTCAGTCACAGTTCTATTTATCTAGAGTTAACAGTTTATTCTCTATATTGTAATTCTATTCCGTCTGATTAAAAATGTTTAACAATAAGACTTAGAGAAAAGTGGCAACGACCATGTCTATAACGGCCCCGAAAACTAAGAAAGACCTCCGGTATATTTGACTGACTTTCTGACCACAGACATTAAGGAGATAAAATAATACATGTTAAAGAACGATCTTTAGAATTATTTTATTATCTTCTTAATGTCTGGTGTATAGTTATAAATGAAGAAGGATTCAACTTTATCCTCACTATAAATTAATGGTGAAAATGTTTGAAAGAACGAAGTACTCTAGCCTCAAACCTAGGCAAATTTATAAAGTGAGGAGAAAATCGATGACGGACCCAGGTCTTTTTTATGGTAGTGATACACAAGTCGCGTTGTGTCGCAACATCCATCGCCTCGTTTTCAATGTTTAAAATTATAAAGTAATTGGGCATGATAAAAGAACATCGTAAAAATAATTAAAAATAATTCCTGGGGTATCGTTTCCTTATGAACTACGCAAATGTCATTATTATTCATTTTGAAAACGAGGCGATGGATGTTGTGACGTAATTTATGAAAAGGTCAATTCTGCAAATTCAGTAGAAATAATATTTAATACCTTTTTAAAAGTATCCACGTAGTAAAAGGGCGATTCACGAAAATTAATTTTCGATCTATCGGGTTTTTTCTTACGTCGGGCTTTGAGTTTGAGATTTTTACTTTATCGTAAACTTGAAAAATAAATCCACGCGATAATTATTCCTCGAAGTACCGTGTCTCTCTGTAAATCAAGTTTTACCAAAAATTAATAACTCGATTGGAGGAAAATTTCACGTAATTTGTGAGACAGCCTTATTTATCAAACTGTTCGAACAAGTTTGAAATACCGCGTGTGTTCAGAGCTTTATTCAAGTTGTTCGAAATATGTTTATGAACGTTTATGAAATGTTTATGTATTTGTTAGACCATAAGAAGGAGGGTCAATCCATTGAATAAACCGCTTCTCATCTCTTCTTTCTTCCAGCATGAAACGAATTTTAAAGCAATGAAAAAAATACTTTGAATCGTCATATATATATATTAGTATTCTTCAAATCTACAAAACCAGAATATATTATCAAAATTATTAAAAAATTTAAATTTAAAAATTATATACACAATCTTTTTTATATAAATAATATAAAAACTTAATGCTTAAAAAAATTAACGATAACATTTTCACAACTACTGAAGCAACGACGAAGTTTGATCCGGTTCGTGTTCTTTTACATCGAAACATTAAGAACAATTTTCCGAAATGAGATGAACATACCGTTTGTTCATCTACCAATTTCTTATCAGCTAAGTTAGCAGTGTAAACCTTGTTAAATCTGTCTGGGTCAGTGAGTGTCAGGCTATGCCTCGTTCTTTCAGACGATTTAAAGAAGCTTTTAACCAAGAAGTTTAGCTGGTTAGAAATCGGTAGATGTAAACACTCTGAACAAGAAGTCATTGCAACAAGCATAGAGCGCTTCGATTTTGTTGAATGGATTGTGGCAGAGCAGATTTCCGATTTTTATGAAGTGTATCACAGACCTACAAAAAACAAAAGTTATCGATGCCTGAACAGATGACATTAAGTCAACAGATTCAAAGATGATAAGACAAGCTATACCTTTAAACATTCCATGAAATCTAACGAATTCGTCCCATCCACATCAATCTGTTTCAATATTTCCTTGACATCATGTTTTGTAAACAAGAGTGAGGCTGTATCTAATATTTTTTCTAACTCTTCTACATCGATGGTCTATCAACAAAATAAAGATGTAATAATAGTAGTCATGGTTACGGAAGCATCAACAACAGTTTTTTCGTGTACAAAGGTTAACTATTTTCCACGGAACATTTCCTAAAAAGAACACTGCCACCTCGTTTTGTTTCGTTATAATGTCCAGCGCATAAGAGGTCATTTATTTCTATACAGCCTAGATAAATTATCAAAACTTAAATTCCTTACTCCATCTCTGTTGATATCAGCTTCAATAAATTTTTTCTCTGCAACAATTACTTGCGACAAAGGAAGCTCGGGAAACTGCTCAGCAATTTTCTAAGAAACCGTCAAACATTTCCAATAGCAGAACAAGTCAAAAATAAATAAATAAAATAAAGTTTGAGTCCTTTTTTTGTACGTAACCTATGTAGCTCATTATTGGTATGCTTAAACTTCCATCTTTCCTGATGATGGATATATAAAAATATTTACAATTTTTTAGGACTTTCAAAGTTACAAGGGCTAAAAAAAAACCTGTGTTAAATTTACTCAAAACAGTGATGTTTCAAAAAAAGACGGGAATTTTTTAAAAATATGCCAAGTACACAAGACAGACTTGAAAAACCCTGTAAAAATTTACCTCATACAAATTTTCTTGACTTTCAAAAACACTCTCCTCCTCCTCGTCATTTTTTGACTGATTTTTTATAGTCTTGGGAACTTTTCGCCTTGCTGGTCTTTTTTTTGGACCCTTTCTTCTCTAAAAACATGAAATGTTTCGCTTTGGAAGATGGATACTTTAAAACATATTTTCATCTCAGCAGTGAAACTCAATAATCTTACATTGTTTTGCAGCTCTTTTTTTAATTCTTTGTTCTGAATATAAATAAATAAATATAAGTTAAATATAATAAAAACAAATAAATACTTTTACGACTATCTATCTTTATTTGCATTTTTTTTAAATTTGTAAAAAAGGATTTTAAATTGTTTGTTTGCGAACTTAAATTTTCCATTTGAGCCCATGTTGTATCAGTGCAGAACGGAACCTTTTAAGACAAAAAATAAATCTTACCTCATTTTCTAATATTTCGATCCTCTTCAGAAGGTCGTAGTTATTACCTTTGGATTTATTCAGTTCCCTGTACGCTTCAGATAACTCTTCCTAAAATATGATAAAATTGGGGGAAATCATGCGCAAAAAAGAAAAACTCATAGAATTCACATAGTACCTTTAATACTGCCTTGTCCTTAACCAACGTTATATATTCGGATGCATGATTATCTCCCTCAGTTTCTGAATGGTTTGTCTCACTCTCTTCGGTGTTCTCCATAATATATCATATATAAGTTTATGCCAGAGAGAAAGGTTATAAAATCAAAGTTTCTAAAAACATTTGAAATCAGTGATGGAAGTTAATATAGAAAATAGAAACTTAAGCAACCTAGGAACCTATAGATGATATCGAAAAAGTAAGAGAACTAAGTTCAAGGTTGGGAATTGAGATAAAGGTCATGAGCATCGGATAAGAAAATTGATTGATCAGTTCTGAAAAATAAATAAGCAAACTCAACTAAACAGCAGGTAGACAAGAACAGCTAGAAAGAAATAAGACTATCTTTTTTCTTGAAGTTCTTTCTGTAATATACAGATTGACTATTTACAAATTATACAAAAAAATTTTAAATACAGTGAAATATAGATGCACCATAGAAACATAACAAAATACCAACGAAGCCCTGAATGTTTTTTAATAAGGAGGACTTTTCGTTTTGGTGACATCAACAATAAAAACAAGGTGTTTGTAGTCTATACTGAATAGAATATTTTTAAAGAACGTAAAAAGATAAAAAAACAAAACAAACAAACAACACAGACATAAAATAAACATAAATAATAAACAAAAAGAAAAAAATGTTTGGTGAAAAGAAATGTCGGTTATAAATCTTTTTTTAATTTTAAAACATACCAACCAAAAAAATGACGAGATAAAATAAAACTCAGCTTCTCATGGAACTCCTTAGAAGACTCAATGATCAAGTCTAGTGGGAAACTTCTTTACTAGGCCATAATACGGTGTTTAAAACCGAAATAAAGGGATATATCTATTCGTTAAGAATGACAACAGGAATCCAGCACTATAATGGTCCTTACTCATATATAGGTTTTGTTAGACGGTAAACTATTAGATAAACTATGCTCAAAACTTACTTAGAATAGATTTGTTTACAGAATAGTTTATCGTGCATCTTACCTAAATTATTCAAAAAATTGATCAATTGAGGTCAATGAAAAACGAAAAATCAATTTCTATCATATGAAAAAAGTTTCTACTTTGAGGATAATTTATTTAATAGTTTACCATCTCACAGGACCTTACGACATATATTTATCCAATAAAACATTTTTAAAAAAATGAGAAGTGAGTTATATTTTCCAATGAGAAGCAAACAATAGACCAGGCGTAACTCCATTTGTGATGTTGATAGATGGTTTGAGATTAATAAAATCTATATAAAAAAAACCCAGGTAAACACGATATTTTGATAGGTAACCGAAAGTTATGATTCCGTTTGACTAGCGAGAAAATGATCAGGATGTTGATGTTTTTGAAGAGCTTGTAGTGTTAACGAATCCAATGGAAGATCTGATTTACGCCTCATATTTAATCTTGCACTTGGTTTTCCCCCAATTGGCGCTTTTGCTGCAGAAACCTACAAGAATGAAATATGGGCGTTATAAAAATTTGGATAAAAAGCAAATGTCTTTAAAATCAAACATTTAAATAAGCATAAAACAAAAATTATTTTAAAAGTAAAGATATACCTGACTGTGGAAAGCGTTTATATTGACATTATTTCCCATCTGATTTTCCCTTTGTAATTCCTTCAAACGAGTAGCTATCGTTGGAAAATCTTCCAATAGGGATGGATCGATTTGAAGTAATTCTGAAGACTATACAATAAAAGGTTCAGTGAAGATGTTACGAACATAAAAAGTTTGAGTATTTCTTTACATCATAGGGTATGTCGAAAATTGTAGAGGAGCACATTAACATTAATGGGCTTATTTGCACGTTTTTCTTTTATGCTTTAATAGCTAACACCATCCTCCACAAATTTCGACTACCCTGTAGATCCACCGCTGACGATGATGATAACATACCCTGGGATTCATAAGAGCTAGATCAATTATTTTATGCCAAGCTTTTTCGCGAGCTTCCAATTTTTGCTGTTCCCTGAAAAAAAATTTGAGGATTTAAGTTTGAAACATAGGTGAAAAATGACATCACAATGTTGACGTTACAACAAGTACCTTTCCAACTGTATTTTATAATTTGTTGCACATTCATCAAATAACCGCTGATTCATCTCCATTAACAGCTTTAATGCATTATATATCAAACCATGAATTGTTCTGGACAAAAAAAAATAAGAAACAATTATTAAGTAAATAAATAAAGAATAAATAAAGCATTATGAAGTCATGTTAACATCTCATAAATTTTTAAAAGAAATAAAATGTGCTCACTTATTCCAGTGGCTTTTCGAATGTTTATATAAACTTGGAAATATAATGGGGATAATAACACTGGCATTGTCGCTCACAAGACTCATGATGTATTCGTTATTCCAGTAATACAAAGCTCTTTCAGCAACCTACAGATAGCAAAATAACAACACATGCAAAAAAATAACCAAATATATCACAAAACATAATAAATTGGTGAAGAACGTTAGCTACCTGAAAATGAGGACTAGACACACATTGGCCAAGTTTTCGAAATAACGGTTGCATTATTTTAACAAATTCATTTGGTTCGATAACATCCAATACTTCTTCGAGTTCGTTCAAGAACATAACCTGAAAATGACGATGTATTTCATTGAAAAGGAAAGGAATGAAGATTGTATAAGAAGGATGTCTTAGCATTATTTCCAGACCAACTAAATGTGGAATTCCAGATGTAAAGTGGTTGACTTACCTCCTTTGGACTATGAACTTTTGGCCAAAATTTTAATAAACCCATTATTGTTGGTTGTGTTAGAGCAGGTTCCTTCTCAAGAAATTGCACGACACAGTATGCTAACTGTGGATGATGCATACTCAATGCTTTTGCTTTATGAAGAGGAAGCAGAACTTTTAAAAGAAAGATCTTGTGTTCTTCTTTTAATGGAAGTGCAAAGCCATTGATGATACTACAAAGAAAAAAATGCAAAAATGACAGCATTACTCGTGAAACGCGGAAACAAACAAATCTTGAATACTGAAAGGAAACGGTCATATTGTACAAACAAAAAAATAGGAAAAACAGAAATCTTTACCTCCCTAATACTTCAAGTAATTCAGCAATTCCATTATGTCGTTCTGTCTCGTATATAAAGCTATGTAGAAAAGTAGAATCGATTGCTTGGAAACTTGGAGATCAACTACGATGATGCTAGCTGCAACCAAAAAAAATTAGATTAGGTACCTGTAAAATAAGTGATTGATTTGCTTTCGTATGTAAGCCCTTAGATTTAGAAATTTCCCGTAGATTCTGTGCAAAATCGTTTTTAAAAAATCACGTTCTCGTGGATCTTCACTGTCAAACAAATCCAATGCCTGTAAAAGAAAAAAACCTCGGAATTGAAGTATATACCGGGAAATGCTTCTTAATATTGTAGATGATCCAAGAAATACTTACAGAATTAAGAAAACGTTGGTCGATGTATCTTTTAGCAATGTTGGGTTGAAAATCTGGCGATTCAAGGAATCGAAGAAAGAATTCGTAAACAATCTGAAATAAAATGACATCACACAAAAACAAGTTTTATTTTGTTTTCACACCAAGCAAACATTTGAAACCTCAAAATTACTTCAAATGATTTTAGAGATTAGGATTCGACATCATCAATCAAATACGTTTGGTGAAACTATTTTTGGGGTAGGCTTTCAAAAATAAATTCTATCATAATGAAAATAACAAAAAACTGTGATTATATTTTACGAAACATACTTGCAGATGTGGCCATGCAGCCTCTAGTGTTGGCTCATCTTCTTCAGGATCATATTCAGCTCCTGCAGGATTTGCAGATGGTGGTAATGATCGAAAAACATTAATAGAGAACTAAAAAAGGAAATTGAAATAAAACAAAGGAAAATATAATAAGTGTCAAAAATGGAATCAGCATTAAGAAATATCCTGGAAGTAGTTCAAGATTCCTGATCCTGGACACTGTTAATGATATTGCTGTTGTCCAATGCCTACATCTGAAAGGGCTTCCATTAAAAACAGTTGTACATTAATAGATCTACAGCATTTCTGAGCACCCTACGTTTCTTTGAGACACTTATGCAAAAACAGCTTATATAAACATTTCTGGCGTAAGAAATCATTGACAACTAATAAAAAATAGCATGGTTTCATTTAATTTTAGGTAAGAGCAACTTCTGCAGCAAATCCAAATAAGCAGTCAAAAAACACTTACCATAGCACATGCTTCAGGATAGATTTCTTCAGTGATAACACCCTGATTATGGGTTACATAATCCACAACTTCATTGAGAGCTGCCCTCTTAACCTCTTTCCATTTTAAGTCTGATAGGGGGTCAACAACAAAATCGAATAATGTGCAGCATTGTTGAAGTTTTTGAATAAACAAACTACCTCTTTCAGCTTGATTAACATCTAATGACGAAAATGATAACATTAAAATAATCAGAACAATGCTACCCTCAAGGGTTCTCCAAACTAAAGTCTTTTAGACTCCATAATATTAAAATATAAAAAAACACTGCACTTAAAGCGGAAAATGTCGCAGCTGGATAGAAATATGAATCAGTCTTTCACTGTATACCTTTTAGTAAAGGTAATTTCTGTAGTTCTCGGTTTTTGCTTATATTAAAAGATGAGGATCCTTGACGTTTTTCTCGTTTCAAAAACTGTGCCATACCACCAGTCTTCTTCACTACAGGTGTTTGTGGTGGTGGTGTGCTACCAGTGTTCTTCATTTTCTAAACAACAAGTAACAAATGGTTACACAATCATTATTTCCAATCATACAGAGGAATAAGTAGTGTCAAAGAATTTCATTTCGTACATATTTTTATAGACCACTGGATGATCCAGTTGGAATGTGTAATCCAAGAACCCCTCTTTATTTACCAAACCAAATGAAAAGTTTAATTTCTTTATGATGTTCTGTTTAAACGTTAAATTTTTACAAATTTAACAATATCCCTACATTATTTATTACAATGAGAGGGGAAAAAAGTTAACAAGATATACATCAGTAGTCAAGGTAGTCAGAGTAACAGCTCATATCCGTACTGAAGTATTGTTATCATCCTTTATGCAATATGCAAAAAAAGACTACGGTTTTGTAAATCACCTGTTTTCAAGACCGTCAAAAACTATAAGAATTTGGATTGGAAATTAAAAAATACAAAATGAAATATCCCAAACAACATGGTATGTTACAACAACATTTGATGACATTAATGACACCTACTGGGCATGGCAAAAGCTTTGGGGTTTTCAGAAAGGTTGATCAACTACATTAGCCCTACTTAGCATGACTGAAAGTTGGCATAAACATCTAGACAACAATCACTTTGTAGATATACTGTTCCTAGATTTTCCTAAACCATTGGACAAAACACAACATCATTAAAACAAAGCTGATCAAAAATGGTATAACATGGAACCTAAACCAATGGAACATGAACTATTGAAGTGATTGTAGACAGACAACCATCGTTAATGGTCACTCATCTGAAGAAAAAGTGGTTGACCCCGATGTACCCAAAGGGTCACCAATTGGCCCAAGGGCATTCTTATTAACTGTCAATGACTGCCCTGATATATCTGATGAGTTTGAAACAGATTTATTTGGTAATTTAACACAATGGTGAAAAATGACACTCCAGATTCTGAATTTTAAGATGTATTGGTTGAGACGGTTGGTTCATTTGGTAACATGTATAAAAAGCAACTCATGTGTCTAGCTTACAAACTTTTCAAAAACCAACTTCCAGAATGTTTTAAAAGAAGGCAAACAGAAGAAAAAAAAAACCACATATTGAGGAATCACCATTGTTTTAAATTACCATCTTTCAACAAGTTGTGGTATCGATCAGCAATTATCTGGAATCAACTTTCAAACAGTTAATCAAAACTCAATATACTCATTCTAATGCAAACTGAGTAAGGAAATAGATACAATTTCCTTTGCTGCTGGAGCTATGAAAAAGAAAGATTTATTTATTTTTTTGCTAAAAATTTACTAATCTATTACTATATTTAATTTACTAATTTATTACTATATCTAATTTACTAATTTATTACTATTACTATACTTAATACGAAGATTTACTTTTTTACGAAGATTTACTTTAAATTGTAAATTTTAACCTACGTTATCAAACAAAAAATGAATGAATGAATTTTTGACAAACATTTTCACTTCAAAAAAGTAGAATTTCATCCTATGTTTTTGGTGAATCATATTTTCTCATAAGATGTCTGAGTTATTCTGATTATTTAATGTTATCATTTTCGTCATTAGATGTTAATCAAGCTGAAAGACTATTCAAACTATTCAATTTAGTTGTTGACCCCCTATCACATTTAAAATGGAAAGAGGTCAAGAGGGCAGCTCTCAATAAAGGTGTGGTTTATGTTACCCATAATCAGGGTGTTATTACTGAAGAAAAAATATAACAAATATGTAACATTGCAATTTCGTTGTTTTCCTAGTATAAAGCTTTGTAGAAACTTAACACTTCACATTTCGATGCTAATTTGTACTCTGATAGTTATCTACTATTCTATCATTCTATTTGCTAGTTTTATAAAAAATATCAGAGGTTTATAATGTCTCAGGTTATAAATGAGGACAGAATTTGTACAGGATTTGTCCTATATAATCCGTGCAAAAAGACTTTTTGAGCAGCTATAAATTCTCATCGTGATGTTTCATTGTTGTTGCCATGCTGAAGTGTTCATTGCATAAAGCTATCATCTTTTCTGTTGATCATAACTTCGCATTTTTCTTGCTTAGCTAGAATAAAGCTTCACCGAAACTTAGAAACACTTCCCATCATCTTGCGAGCCGCTAATTCGTACCCTAATCAACAGCCTTCTGATTTTCAGACAGCTTGCATATAACAACCTCAATAAGGTCTGCACACCTCACCTTAATAATAATGGAAATAAATCTCAATGAATATTTTCAAATAAGACATAATTCCTAAAACCATCCATTTTGCATAGCTATTTCCTTGATTAATCTTAAGCTTGATGTATTGCAGACATTCAGAGTAAATAATGTGATTATAAACAGGGTTAGCAAGACAATGAATATCACAAACGAACAAAACAAGAAAATAAAATCTTAAAAATGTCAAATTCAATAAGAAAGTATAGTGTTTGTGACCCAATGATCAAGTGAGATCAGTGACAAGCAGTGTTTTCAGTTTTCAGAATTTGGCATCATTTGAAAGAATTTTCTGTTTTAAACGGTTCCTTATTAAAGTTCTGTTGCTCTATAAACATCAATGTACTGTTGACAATTTTATAAACATCTAAAACCACTATTATATCTTATTTACAAATCATAAAAACTAAACGATAAAATAAGTTCAATTTTAAAATGGCGACAGTGAATAAGTAGTTGATTCCATAAAATTACATGATGGTAGTAAAATTTTGAATCTTAAAAAACATAGTTTATAATTGACATCAAAACTTGACACAACATACGTCTGACAAGAGAAAGAATAAATTCTTAAAAATATGTATGTATTAACAGCTGCTAGATTTATATATCATTCTATTAAATTCTTTAGCATTTAAAAAAAATTGATTTATCCCTTTGCCTCTTTATGAAAGCATTGTTATGGAGAAAAAAGTATTAAGATTTTCATTGTCTCAGTACAAGTAAAGAGAGCAAGGTATTTGAGTTATTTATACTTTACCATATAAATAATCCAGAACAAATCAATTGAATATAAGCTTCGAAGAAAATATGATCAGAAGATTTGGTAGCAATTAGAACTTTCATTTCAGCTGAAAGGGATTTTAAAGAAAACAAGTTTGAGACCCAGGACTAATGAAATCTGCTTTGAAATATCTTTTTTCATCTGTTTCTAATTAAATGAGGTTATTAAATACAGTTATTCAGAATTTTTGTGTAAAATCCATTGTAGTGATTAAGCAAACTTCATGTTTGAAATAACATAAAAAAACCTGTGGAAGACAAAGGAAGGAACTGGTGAGAAAAAAAAAAACACACTAAAAAACTGCTAATGAGCATTAGAAAAACTTGAGTTCTATTGTTTGCTTCAATAGTTTGACATAGTGTTAAATCCCTGGAAAACTACACATGAAACAACATGGTGATTGCAAAATAAAATCACACATGAATTATAAATGAATTTTTTCTGTAAACATGTCCACTCAAAATATTCTTTTTTTATTTTTGAGTCAAAGTCATATATGATAAGCATAATATTGTTTAAAAATATTGTATCAAATTCTTATCGTTTTTTTGTTTTTGTTTTTTTAGTAGGATGCAGCTGTTTTATTTTAACGGTCCTAAAGATTGCCTACGTCTACGGATTACAAGAGAAAAATGAATTTTTCTAATGGAATCTCTTCCACATGGAAGTCATTAATGCAAATAATTTAATTTATTGATTATATTTAAACTTAAAACTTTTCAGCTTTATTAATCTAATATTAAGGTAAAATAAAAGGGAAATGTTTAATGTATGAAATAAAACAAATAAAATCAATTGTATATATTTATTGATTATAATCATTTTTATAGAACTGCTATAGGAGAATACAAGAGAATATGATAATAAAAAGGTAAAGATACTTTTGATATCACAATTATGCCAGAAAGTGTAACAAGTATATTATACTCACTGACAATGAAAAACATGAACACATAATAGCGGGAATCTCCATGTTCAATGAAAATTTTGAATAATAATTAAACTAACATGAATTCATCTCAGCTTGAAATGTTAAACAACACTAATCTTAATTAACGACTCCCCAAATAAAAATGAATTCAATGAGAAAACATAAAACACAGGGAAGAAAATGACAATAGAAATAATGTGTGTTAAATCAAAATGTTTAGTTTCTGATAAATTGAAAAACAAACGCTATTCTGACCATTTTCAAAGTTCATTACAGAAAAACATTCATGTTTGTTTTCATAATAATATCTCATTCTGCATACCATCTGTGTGGAAGCTTGATAACAAGCGGAAGAAAAATTGAACAAAAGCAAACCTCTTCTGTCTCAACCTTTTTCTCTTTCTTCTCCGTCTACAAAATAAAAGTAACATTCAAGTACAGGGGGTATGAAACCAACTTTGAAAGGTAAACATGTGCTACAGAAAAACAAAGAATGGAGATTCTCCAAAAATAAAATTTTTTATTTTACTTTTAACCTGAGGAAGGCTTGACACCGAAATTGATAATAAAATGTGTTTTTCTTGTTGACATATATAATACTATTGACACTTTACATGTCTTCTTCAGAAAGGTATAATTTTAAGGTATAAGTCAAAACGAGGTGTATAAATAGTAGATCCGACACAAAATAAATCGTGCATAAATTCCTTATATAGTTAATCGTTTTGAAAAAAAAGGAAAAAAACCTTTTGTGTAAATCACTGCCCCAAAAGGAAATATAACGTGTATATTTATATTTATCACGTCATTTAAATATTTTATATATATATATATATATATATATTTTAATGTACATTGAAGTTGTTGGAATAAATTACATATAATAAAATTGCTTATTACCCCCGTCCATCAGAGCAATAAAGAAAAAACACATAAATACTATATACAAATGAAAAACGAGAATCTATTTAGGTTACTAACTAGTATAATAATGTGGAATAGTATATGGGCCCTTACTCGCCAGGCTTTTGTGACCCATCGAGCAAAATTTTATTATATGTAATTTATTCCAACAACTTCAATGTACATTTTTCTTATTTTTGTTAAAATTCCCACCGCTGCTATCACCTTTTTTAACTATTTTTAACTATTGCATTTATTGTATATATATACTTTTCTCCTTTTATAAATACCCATTTTAATAGGTCACGCATTTCACGCATTTTTATTATTAACAAATAATTTTCCTTTAGTTATCTGTTTTTATTTTGATAACACCGTTAATTTATTTGTTTTCAGCTGAACACGAAAAATTGCTGGTCATAAAAAGACACAAATCCTTATACCTGAACTTATAGTGTGCGTATGGCGAAGTTCCAAAGCCTTGTTATTTTAGTTTCTTGCAGGCAGACCATTCCTGTGCGTTCTGCGTTCTCTCTCTCTCTCCTCCTCTCTCCAAAAAAATATAAAAAATCATATTAGCTACCTTCTCCTTCTCCTTTTTAAGCTTGGTCGGCATTTTAGATAGCCACTCCAGTTTGAACGGATGTCTTTATACTTACATATTATGATAAAACTTCTATATTTATTTATACGTATGAATTAGGCTAACGCAGTAAACAATTTTTGTTATTCACTTCTAAAATATACCCCATTTTATTTTTAAAATTTCGAAACTCTAGCTGGGAAAACAAACCTTACGTTTGGATCTACTGAATTGACATTTTGCGGAGCGAAAATATGAAGAGAATTTCCACCACGCATGCGGAGAACATTACACACACATTACATTGGGCAAACAAGCTAAATCAGATAAAGGCTAGATTGACAAAGTATTAGAACTGTAAGCTGTGCTTGAACAAAAAAACAATTAAAAAAAAATATGAAAAGGAAACAGAAATTAGGAGAATACGTGCTGTGGCTTTATCAAAAAAGGAATTTTTTTTTAGCAGTAGTGAAGCTTGAGTAACTGTCTGCATTCCGGCATATTAATGGTAATTCGTTGAAAATTTTTGATGCCTCATATTCAAATGTTGGTATTACATGTGATGGTATCTAAGTTGTGGGTGCTACCTCGTAGTTGTCGTGTTGGAGGATCACGTCTTCTCATTGGCAGATATTTTGGCCAGTTTAAATAGAGAAGATTTGAGTGAATCCCCCGCCGAACGGTAACCATTTTCTGGTTTCGACAAACAAGTTCAAAGAAATATTCTTTGCTGATGTGAATGTTAGTATAATTGAAGTCACAATCACAAGTCTTAAAATAGGAAAAATGAACTAGACCAGATAACGTATGTTCGAATAAATAAACTGTGTGTGAGGATGTTTTTTGATATTCAAGAGTAACCTTTCCACTACAAATATCAATCAATCTAACATCTAACAAAATAGAACATGCTTTAGAAAACATAACTAGAGAGACAATTATTCCATTCCCTGAACATCAAATCCTTCTAACTGAATATTCGCCCTTTCTTCGAGAGACAACACTCCTTGTTGAGGATCCTTCTTTACCAGGGGAATCATAAACAACTGAATGTTAGTTTTACAACCTCGAACCCAAGGTCTCTTGCCTTTTTGATATACGGATGGCTTTGCCGCTATCCATATAACGAAAAGGCAAGACACTCTGGGTTCGAGGTTGTTATTTTTCTTGCTGTAAATATTTTGGCAGCATGATTTGTTTAGGCAGAATCTCAGCTTTGTTTTGACAACTCGATCTTTTGCTTCTAAATACAATAAGCCTTTAACGCAAAGATGCAAGTCACCAATTTTGATTTTCGCTTGCTTCATGCAGCCTGAACATCTAGATGACAATTTCCTGACAATTTTCGAGAGAGAAACCATTCCTGAGGAGCATTAAATTTGACATGGTTCTTTAAAGGTGTTGCAAAATGTCTTGTAAGTCTGCTGAGATTTCAGATGGGCACTTCTTCATAAGGTCTTATCCTACAAGTTCTAGTTGAGCAAGTATATAATCATTGGAGTCGACATGGAATAACTTTTATAAGCACCAGACTGCGTGACAACAGGTTTGCCTTCATTCCATTTGTTATGACACGCAGTCGCAAGTTATTTCGTTTCCAATTACCACAACAAAGTTTTGAGCGTTTGTTAACATGGTTATTTCGACAAAATTGCTTTGTTTTATACTAAGAATTCGAGAGATTCTAGTCATTGTTGGAATATTTTTCAATATTTGCTGGAAATATTGCGAACCTCGTGACCTTGTCCTCTTCCGTTTGATATTTGGAGCATGGCTAGAGCTCAGCTCTGGTCTGGTGCTATTTTCAATGTGATCACAGTTTTCTTCGATGCCTGATGTATTGAATGTTTCAAAGTGCTCCGCAACGAACCGATTTGCTCGATCGATTTGTCGTGCTTCGTATCGATTTTGCAATTCTGGGTTCAAATCCCCTACAATTTTCGCCACTCATGCGATTTAGCCATTTAGCATCCAGACGAGCCGAGTCTGTAATATCAGCATATGGCATCCATTAGAGATTCTTTTCCCCAACTGCTTTCATGGATGCTTGGGCAGCTTCAGCAAGGCTAGACTTTGGAACTCCGTGAATACTAGTCGTTGCCCATCTAATTTTTACGCTGTCCCAAAAATTGTGTCGCGTAATGATTTTTTATTTTCTTCACTTTGAGAATTTATCAACGCAGATAGTCGCAATTTCGCTTTATTGTAGCTTTCTTCTGTCACAGCGTTTTTAAGTTTTGCTGTCAATGTTCAATACAACCCTACATCGCTGGTACGCACACACTTTTTATGTTTCTCTGCACATCTGTTATAATGAAATTCACACGAAGAAGTTCGTTCATGGAGAATATCATTTCCAAATACTGATCTAATTCCGATGCGATTACCCGAGTGGTCATCGTATTTTTATGTATTGGGTTGAATTTGTAATCTGAGGTATTTAGGTCAACCCTTTCACAGCGAAGCTTTCGAACCATGTCATTTATGTTTCTTAAAAAGTCTTCGAAATATTTTCTATCCTCGTTTGTGACTTCCATAGTAGCCAATTTCACAAGCTCTCGCAAAACTGAGTATGACAAAAAACAAACCTCTACTGAAGTTTTACTCTCGACAATTTTCGATGGGAACATGTGATAACGAACTTCGCCATTGCCACAGTAGTAGACAATTATGGAACATGACAAATATCTGACAACGCTGTAATGAACAAATCCACAACATTTGAAGTGCACACACGTTCGATTTCATATTGGAGCAACTGTTCAATCAGCATTGATATATGAGTGATAGCTTCCATAGTCGACAATGTTACTCGTTATCTTAGTGATTGTTGCGCTGAGCATATCTTTGTACGTAATATATTGTTGAAGTAGTTCTTTCCTTTTCAGCCCCGTGAATACAGCTCGTGGCAAGCAGTGACTATCAGGTTTAATAAACATCCTGTATTTTCAAATTTTTGCAAAGTAATTGTCTATTATGTGATATAGCTCAGACAGATCTTCCATTGTTATTTTATTGAGAAAACGGATACTGACATAAAATTCTTATTGAAATAGATACTACTTTTCCATGGTCTCTATGATAAATATTAAAGTTTCACTCATAACTCCAAACTTTACCTTCCTCAATAAGGGTACCTGGCAAGCATTTTATTGGTAAACTTTCCTGCAATTCAAATCATTTATAATCGTATCATGAAACGTTTCAAAATCATTTTAAATTGTTTCAAAGCTGACAATGAAACGATTCTAATGAAACTTCAAACGATTTAAATTGTATCAAATCGTATAATGAAACAAACCATATTTGTGGACGATCCCTTATCATTTAAAAAAGTTATTTCAAATTTGATCCCAAACTTGTTCATGTTTCCAGAGTTTCATAAGAAAAATCGAATTCCTTAAAGTTTATTTTCGCTGACGTCGTCCATAACAATACGTTATTTTTCAGATTATCGTACTTGAAATAAGAAAGCATCATGTCACACCTTATCGGGGAAACAATTTGTCAGGGATAAAATTCGTCACTCTTTCCCGGCGAAACATTTGCTGTCTTTCCAGCTCTAACATCATATCCCCTCGAAACAGTAATGGTCTTAAAAACTTAAAAACGTCATTATTACAAGAAGTGTCTAAACATACCTGATACAATAGAATTCGTCACTTTTCCCCAGAAATTTTGAATACAGAAGAGTCTTGGTCGAGCAAAAAAATTCGTGCTATAAAAACTACTAAAGATAATAATATACAAAGTATAAATTATAAATCATTAGCGTATAAATCTTTATCAAAATGTTATTAAAAAATTTTAAATTTTTTTTAAAAGAAAGAGTGAATGAATAATGTCCAAAGTTGTCACGAGTAAGTTAAGAGATTGGTAAAAATTGGTTCCATAAGATGGCTACTGCTCTAACAATATAAAAGCTGTGTATTGTCTTTTTGAAACTATATAAGTTCTTCACTTCTCTAATGTTTCTCAGCAATTCGTTAAATATGCTTGCACCTCATGTACTAAAGGAATTTAGCACATGAGGTCAATCAATGCATTTACGAACGGTTCTATTGGCTTGTACAGATTTTTGTTGAAGATAATTCGGAAAGGTTTCATGGTGCAAAGCTTTGAAGCAGAGTACTACGAGATTCATTTCAACTTTTTCTGTAATTGGTAGCTAATTGAGAGAAATAACGTCATCTGTCGTACAATATCGATTAAAGACAAAGGCTGCCGCAGTGTTCTGGACTCTCTGAAGACGCTTAGTTTGTTCATGTGTTAGTGGATCGTATACCGAGTTATAGTAGTTTATATTCGGCAGAACGAAGGTTTCACATAGCTGCATGCGGACATTAAAAGGACCTATTCTTTTGAGCTTGCGAAGTATTGCCAATGTCGCATAACAACCTTTTTGAAACTTCGTTTACGTAATTGTCCCAATTCATTTGTTCTTGAAAGTGAACTTCAAGTATTTCAGCACAGTTTTCTATCAATTGTGGTTCTTTCATGGACTGTTAAGTTGTAGTTCTTGCTTCTGTATCCAGATTGCTTAGATGTGAAGAGAATAAATTTTGTTTTTTCTGGATTGAATATCAAATTTTTACATTTTGACCAGTTATTTATCTGTCATTTTGTAGGTTATCGACACCAGCATCAATCTCATATGGTTTGCAGTGTTTACAGATGTTAGGGTCATCTGCATTATTGTAAACATGTACAGTTGCGACATACTTCATTTGTATCACTTATATAAACATTCAATAAAATTGGCCCAAGAATGGATCCCTGAGGTACACCAAAGTGAACCTCTTCACTACCTGAAATTCAGTCATCCACTCGAACCAATTGTTTTCTGTCAGCAACTACAAGTAAGGTTGAAAGAGTGTTTGGATATCGCATCATGAAATCAAAATTGAAATACGACAATTTTTATGGCGATAATTTGAAATAAATGTTAATTGGAAATTTGCGTACATAAGTTTGATAATAATTGAGGCTTTTTTGGTGGGGAAATTATAGTTAGGGCGATCACAATATTATCACGAAATATTAAAATAGAAACCAAGCACCATTTTGACGTCAGAGTATCTTTTATCTGTACATTCTCGTTGAATCCCCACTTTAAAGCGGTTTCCCAATGTCGTCCCGAAAACGGTCGGAAAATCGTCTACAAAAAAAGTCTTATAAGCCCAGAGTGTAAAAAGGTCTATTTCATAAATTACCTCACTTTCGTTCTGTGCAACCCTTGTCTCGTTTCAAATCAAATATTATCAATAGTGTAAACGATTGTAAACGAATGTAATTGACTTACAAGCTGTACTCACGGTATCCGGATCAGAATATATCAAATTGCTCCGTGTTATCTGTTGTTGTTATGTGTAGGAAAAGTATCGAAGACTTAATACCACTACTATCATGCATAAAAGCTTTGATTTTAAGGTTCATCTCATGTTGATTTTACTGCGCAGACACTAGGTTTATGGAATCTATAGAGTCTATTCAGGGGGCATACTATCAACAGACTTTACAAAAAACGGTATTAAGTAAAACAGCTACATGATGTTTGATGTTTCATCTATTTTACTTACAGGGGCGTGTTATAAAAAAAATATATTCTGTTCTCATAAAATTTCTGGTCTGTAATTTACAAGGGAAAATATTTCCACAATAAGATGCAATTAAGGAAAGTCTTAAACAATCTGTGATTTCGTTGGAAAGAAAAAATTTGTACGAGTTCGATATAAAATATTGAAGATTTTTCCCCAACGAAAAAATCACTAACTCTCACAATGTGAAATTGTGAAATGAAAAGATTATCTTTTTCCTACAATATTCTTCAATGTTTTCATAAACTTGTTTTTTTTTTCCTTAGGGGTTTTGGATGTGGTGTTATTGTTGTCATGGTAATTTTCCTCTTCTTTCACACTACCATAATTGGAGGTTTGACTCGACACAGTCTCTTCACTCGATATAGATATGCTGTCTTTATTCGAGACTTTATAGGCAGTAGAAATTCGCGATTCTGATACGCTGCTTGTTAAGTTCAGTTGTTCTTTGGAACTCCCTTGACGTGTATTTTTCCGAAATGAAAATCGTTTCTGTCGTTTTTCTTCGTCATGTTGGATGACGTTTAGCTCATCCCAAGATAAAGTCTTTTTAATTTTCTGAGAGTTGTTCCTTTGGAAGATGGATTTAAAGACAGGACCAGCACTACCTCTCAATTTTCCACGTTTGAAATACAGAGGAGAATTTGGAGTTCTTAACGATGTCGACGACTTTTCTGATGCAGTCGAATTACGTCGATGAAGTCCGTCAACGGAAGACGTTATTACAGGAAAGTCGAGAGAAGTCGGAGACGATAAAGTATCGTCATCTAGAGATGCGTCCCTCACCATATCATTTAAATGTTGAACTGTGTCGCCATCAGCATTATCACTGGCCTTATAGTCATCATTCGTAGGGGGCGTATGGACGATAGCTATTTTACGTCTAGCCATACTAGATTTACGTTTAAAACCTCCTCCAGACGCGCCATCTGTTGTATTATGGTTTTCCTCACTATCTGATTTTATATCGATATCTTCAATTATGAGTGAGGGTGTAGACCTAAGCTTTCCAATTCCGTTATTATTATTGTTATTATTAGCCTGGAAAGCTTCCTCTTTCGACCATAACTGTGAGAAGACTGCGCCTAGAGATCGTCTCCACCTGTACAAATAATAAAATATTTATTTGAGTGGAGCTCTATATGCATACAAGAATTCGCTGTCTGAAAAAAAAATAACATTACATACGATTTTCTGGAATCCATATTTCTTCCAATGACACTTTCATTTTTTCGCCTGATTATGACGCCATTTTTTCCGTCATCACTTCCAGCAGAAACCATCGACATAGATCTTTTACCACCTCTCCACGTTGAAGCACGTGCTTTACGTGTCGGAACTTGCTCATCTTCCGGTGATTCGTCTTTAGGTTCACCAAAACTGCAGTAGCCTTGGTCAGGTTCTGTAGAAGTCCGACTTTCACTCAAAACGCTTGTTTTCTTGGAAGAAACTCTAAAAAAAGGACATCCACGGAGTCATGTCTTTGCAACAACATCTCATGCCCTACACTTAAATATTTTGATTTTGTGTAACGTAGCCTTACTTTTGCAGTGCTGACGATGTTCTTTGCTTCCTCTTTTTGCTGGTGAATTGCCTTGTCATCTTTTTCCTTCTACTATCACTAGCTGAATAAAACTCCATTGAACTATGTATCGAACTATTTAATGAGGAGATTAACGATTCCATCTCTTTCATGGCTTCACTGATAAAATATTTATCCGGGTGCTCTTCGTCTGTATATTTCGATAACTCCTGGAATTGAAGAAAAGGAAATGCTTAATTTGATATTTCCCTCTATGCACACACGCATATTCACACTGAGATAAAAAGAAATTACTAAGAGTAATACATAAAGTTATGAGAAAACATGTGGAACTTACTCTTAGAAGTAATATATATCGCGGTAACCTCTGAACTGGTGATAATAGAAATGAAGGGAGGTCGAGCCTCTCAACAACAGGATTTTCATAACAGTCCTAAAAATAATCACGTAATGTGTTAAGGGCTTTAACGGGATTGACAAATTCTTCTGACAAATTGGCAAAGGTGACTTACTTCCAAAAATTTCCTAAACTTTTGCGACGATCTGGTGCATTTGCTGAGTGTGCTTATTGATTTTGGAAACGCATTCACATAAGCTGTGTACATTTCAAGTAAATTTGATGATGCTGATGTCATCTTAGCAAAAATGTCTCCAATGATCCCGCGCCAATTTTCATTCTTCATTCGTTCTTCCAATTCATTCATGAACCAGGAGTGGGAAGTTTTGATATCATTTAAGTGTGTCGGAAAAAGTGAATGTAAATCCTTCTCAGTGATGACATTTGAACCTTGCAGTTGATTACGAAAAACCTGAAACAATAATCAGTAATCGAATTCAAAGAAAGAAGGACTAAACTTATTGTGTAGTTCGACAATAATCCAGAAGAAGTCAAATAAATTCCAAACAAATCATACTTCGTTCAGTGTTTCCAAACAGGAGATATAATTTTTTTCTGTTTCTAATATTTCCTCCATGATCATCAACCTCTTTGTTTCTCTTCTGGTCTTCTCCTTTTCTAAAGCATCTTCTTCACTGCTTTCATGTTCCGCTGCTTTACTCTCTGGCTCGACAATATCTGTATCCGGTGAAACACATATCACCCCACCAGATAAGGGTACATTCAGACTTGCCAACAATTCATCTTTAGCAAGCGCTTGTAATTTATGTTTGCTCGAGGATGGAAGATCTGTCAAACAAAAGAAGAAAGAAATAGATTTTTTTCACTGACTTGTGTAAGTATCTTATAAAGTTTTGAAGATGAAAGAAGCGACCTACTTGACCCTGCGGAGGAGAGTCTTCTTCGAACAAAATTTCGAGAAGTAGAATGTTTTCTGGAATTCCATTTATTTTGTAACGTCACTGGATCCAAAAGAAATGGCTGTAATAAAACACAGAACATAAACATTTTAAACACACTGCATTCTGAAAGACTTTGAAATTTACATTCACACCACCCCCACACCTATCATTATTTTATCCAGGTTAGTGATGAGTGGAGGAGTTTTAATTTCATTCGAAACTGTTCCACTTAACACATGTTTTTCTGTTCTCATTTGTGCAATTTAAAACTTGATATACAAAGAACAACTGCGAAATTTTATATCACACACACAAAAATTATTAATTTAATTTTTTATTTAACGAATATTACCAATAAAAGATGGCGGAGTTTGAGGATTGGCCTGTTAAATTTCAGTTAAATTGCGGTTAAAATTTCTCAGCTGTATCTTCCTCATTATTATACACAAGGTTGAACTTTCAATCAAAATATTCCTTATATTCTTCAATTGTTTATTTTGGTTGTTTGATCAGGCATTTGAAAGAGTCTCTGGTAGTATTATTTCATCTGGGAGGTCAAGTCAACAGTAACCAAGACAAACGTCATCATAACCGATTAAATGACATTTCCATGTCGGTGATAATTATAACGGTTACTTTCATGTTTGAAATACGAATTTATTTTTAAGGATGTTATTCTTAATTTCATATTTGTTTTATGAACGAAAACTAAGCACAAAGGTCATCAAGAAAACTGTATGTTTGTTTTTGTTTGCAGCAAGAAACAGAGTTTATCATTATCATCAGAAAAAAAAACCTTAAAAGAAAACAGAGATCTTTTTTAGTACTCCCCCCTTTTGAGTCCTGTATAGAAAACCATCAAACATACTTCGCCATAAGTATAAAAGCCATAAGTATAAAAGAACGTTGCTTTATGGAACTTTAGACCTCCTCTCTATAGAAAAGTCACATCCTGTATGGTATACACAAACTTAATAAATCGAATACCACAATAAAAACTTATTCATAATTAAGTGATGTCATAGTTTAAAAAATGTTTTTGTTTTCTGCTCTCACGTCCTTGTATTATATTAAGATGGATAATTTTTTTCTTCTTAATGCAGTCCAGAACATAAAATGTGTGAAGAAAGAAAATTATCCTGACTAATACAATTAGCTAATGTTGATATACCATGGAACAGGAAATTTTTTTAAAAAACTTGATAATTTCTGAAAATATTTACAGATAGGATTTTCTGTTTTCTTTTTCGAGAACGAAAATCTTAAATTGATGTCATTCTCGTCACTCTCGCCTGCTTCCACCAAAGTGTCGATGGATGTTGATGAAAACAATTATATGAATGAACTTATTGAAATTATTAGTGTGCCTTATTAAGGTTGAACAGAAATCACCAAAATATCTCCAAAAATCTCAGGTTTTTCAATCAACTGGTGCTGGGATATATGAGAAATGTAAGAAAGATAATGCTATAAAAAATGAAAGAAAAAATATATATATACCTCACTACACCTCCGCACTGGTCTTCTCTGAAAAGTGTTAGAAGGTTTCCTCGAGACAGCAACCTTTAAACAAAAAGAAGGAGAACCTCCATTAAACCTTGCATAAAAATCTTTGGGGAAATCTAAAGCTTGTGCAAAACCAAACGGTCGAATTCCGAGGCTGATGCTACGGTCATGTTTTCTGTGTCTCATTTTGAAATTTAAAATCAATCTCCTAAAACGTTCATTTTAACGTTTGCTCGCTTGGTAGTTAATGACTCTATCCAAAGATAAAATGATTAGCAACACAGTTCGAGATCAGTACGAATAAAGTTCTTTCAGTTAACGTTTCTTCTGACAAGTCTTCTGAACTTTGTTGCGTCAACAACGTCTACGCTTTACGACTTCTTCGTTTTCATTTAGAACTGTTTTTGCTAATGAAACTTAATTCAAACCATCTGGAGTATTGATGATGGTAAGGCTAAATGCTAACCAGTTCTCATGAAATCTGTCGATTTATTTTGAAAACTCGTCTATTGACACATCAACACATCAACACTGTCGACACTGTCGTGTTATTTTGTAAAGTTATTTAGTGTCAATATATATTTGATGGCGCAACTCAATAAGCAACAATTTCTGATTAAATCAACTTGAAAAAAGAAGCGCTATTAGAATGCAGAGTTTTTTTTGTCGTTGAATTTTATAAAACCCCAAAATAATTAACCTTTATTATTCTGCTATTAATATGACAACAAAAATCTATATTTCTTTACAACAGTTTTTATAGTCTTCAATGTTTTATAACCTCGCTTTGAAAACGAGGTCGCCTCAAAAATCTAAAATCCTTAAATAGGGTTTTTTTGTTAAAATCGATTTGTATTGCAGCAATTATATTGATTTCATACTTGAAAGTGAGGCTTTCATTTCAATAGAATTGAGACGGCATTTCTCTTTGATCTGAATAAAAATGTGATTGACGTGAAGCTTTAAACCGAGTACATATTATGTTTGATACATAATATTCATCAATCGTCTCAAAAGTTAATAAAAAAAATCATAAATAAATCTGAACCAACTAAATTTAGAGCAGGAATTTAGAATATTATATAAAAAAAGACGTCACGTGCGTATGTTGTCAAGTAATCGAATTGCGAATTATCACGTGACCAAAAACAAAACAAGAACAAAACATACATAGGAATGACAAGAAAAGTAAAGAATGACAATGAAAGAAAATCTTTTTCAGAAAAAAATCAAACCAAAAACGGTAAACATGATGTATCTCGTACCTTATATACTTAGGAATTTATAACATGATGTATCTCGTACCTTAAATTTAGGAATGTATGAATATGATGTATCTCGTACCTTATGTTTAGGAATGTATGAATATGTTGTGCGACGAACTAATGGTTTTTTTAACTTTTGATCTTTACTAGATGACCAGTTTACATGGGAACTGGCACGACTTCTTCTCCTGTTGGACGACGCAAATATAGACCCAGTGCTGTTGTTTGACATTGTACGTCGAATTGACGTCCGTCGACTCATTACAGACGTGTTAGTGGAGACTTCTGTCATAGATGTTTCCTCAGGTTCTTCAGTTATAGTCGATGTCCAACTAGAATTTGATGCAGAACGAACAGAGGGTTTTGGTGTTTGATTGATGACTGGAGTCACCACGTTACTGCAAGAGATTTTACCCTGTACTTCGATTGGATGAAAATCAGGAGTAATGGGTGAATGGGCCGGTGCCGAACCTCTGAATGGTAACTTTTTAAGAGAAGTTGAACGAGTTATGACGCGTGGTCTCGGTGATCCCAAATCAATGTGAGCCTCCTCTTTTAAAGCTTCACGAAACGTGAAACTCGTACGACTTTGAAGTTTTGGACGATTTATGGTCGGACGATTTGGAATACATTTCACATCAACTGGTAAACTGCTCCTGGCACCTAATGGAGTTTTAACCGGTTGAGTTCCAGAACCCCAGCTGCTATTCAATCCTACCGACATTTTTACCGACGTCAAGAATTCAACGATGACGTTTTCATGCAATTTCCGTTTTGTTTTTTGTCTTATTTTGTTTCTCTAAAAACCACCACATAGAACTCAAAAGAACAACTTTTGCTTCGATATATAGTCTCTATCCAACACAATAAAAGCTTGAAAGCAAGTTGAATTCTTAAGTAAAAAATTTAGAAAATATTACAGAGCTTTGTGAAGGCATTATTGTCTTTCAAGAAAGTTAATTTGACATCCATATTTAAAGATTTGATTTAGAAAGGAGTCTTTCTAAAAAAATCAAATATTAACTTTTGTTCAACAATGAAACCAAGCAAATACGAAGTAAACCTTTCCAATGGCAACAATTTGTTGCCATCTGTAACTACGATGGAGAGCATTAACAACTGCGATGGAGAGCAAAAACAGGTCAACTTATCACATGAAAAAGAAAGAGATACTGACGTCACAGAGAGGGATTTGAACTATCACATTTGAAAAAGAAATTTCAGATACCTCTGCACCAAAGTTGTTTTCCCTTTGTTGTTTTTTTCAGGAGTAAACATTAAAAAAACACTAAACCTTAAAAATGTTGGGAAAATATTGTTAAAGAAATATTGCCTAAGTCGAAAAATCCAAAATAACACCAAATATTATAAAAGATTCTTTTTCATGGGCATTCTTAAAATTTCTTAAAGCTGTAAACAACAACAACAGCAACAATAATAATAATAACAACAACAATAATAACAACAACAACAACATCAACAGAACAACACAGACATGAATTCAACATAAAACCTGTATTTTTAGACCAGTCACTTTTGACCTTAGATGGCAAAATCTTCACACATGACTGTCCAACTTCTTAACAACATATATTTTGATGAATAACAGAAAAACGATTAAATTCCAAACAGGATGTTCGATAAATTGTTTTGTGATGTACCGGTCACATGACAGAAGAAACAGCGTTACGGAAAAACATTTATTTTTTTATTCCATATCTTTGAACAGATTTAATGCTAACCTTTTCAGCCTCCATTTTTATGTAAGCCCCAATCAGTGTCCCCCGTCTAGCAGAATCCTCATGATGATGCTTCAGTTTCAAAGATGTTGAACCTGTCAATGTTGCCCTTCTTGTATCCCATGACGTTGAAGTTTCTTCGAGCAGCCAGGAGTAGTACACCCCTCTTTCTTCGTTCATTTTTTGACACATCATAACTTGTACGTTGAGAATTAATTATGAACTGACATTTTGTAAAGACTTTTGATATTCATCTCACGAAACAATACTTCACGTAACTAATTCATATGACGCATGCAGTCTGACAGTTAAAGTTTTCTATTGTCCGAACAACCGAAACAATTCCCCTATACAGCCGCAAACTGCCATGTTAATCACTTGCGATAATTTGTTTTTTATCTATGCTCTCCTGTCTCTTTTCCTTTCCTTATTGTACTTTTGATTTGTTACCATTGCTGCGGCCAATCTCGTGTATACACGAAAAGACGTTATATATAAGGTGTTGTGATAAGGGTTAGTGAAACAATATGGCTTGTTGGTTTTCGTGTGGTCGAAAGTAAGCAGTAAAGAAAACGCTAGGTAAACGAATTTTTTAAAAATATTCAAAATTTCCAATATTTGCGTCTTTTACGTCGGTATGCTTAAAAACAATCTTTGTGACGTCACGTGACGTTTGACAACTGCTGACGTCACTGCTGTAGACATCCAAACAGAGTTGTCAGGAAAGGGGTGCTTGGATGCAATTTGAAATAGTATTACTGTTTCAATGTATCGTATAACTTATAAATAATACGACACAATGACGGTTCTGTTAATCATGTGTTTATGTAATACCGAGAAGTAAAAGTCAAAAGTGGAGGACATTAACGAGCGTGTACACACACGCAACTTCCTGACCTTGCTTAATTTTTTCTTATTCAGTAAGAAGGAAATATTATCTTTCAAGAACGGAAAGTATTGCATACAACATATAATTGCCGCGCATTAGATGAACGTCGGTGGCCTTCAGTAGAGAAGAAGAAAAAAAGAGCAATCCGGATAATACTTAGTGTGGAAGGGATGAAGTGGAGTCGTGCCGTGCCCTCTTTAGCACTGGTATAATATCGTAATAAAGTCGAATATGTTAAAAATGAATATGCGTTATTCTTAGATAAATGAATCTTCAACAATAAATAACGACATCGATGTTGTCCATTGTGAAAATTCTTTCTTGAATGATTTTCACAACAGAAATGTCGGCAGATTAAATTGTAATCATTAATGCATGAACTGTAACATTTAAATGAAATCCAATTAACACATGGTTGATATCATGTATCTCTCCGTCAGTCCACTGTGTTTACTCATTTTCAAAGAAGATAAAGTTGAAATTATCCCAACTCAAAACACAAAGTTTCCTTAGATCACTTTGATAAGTATACACTGAAGTTTTTCGTGTAAACCGGTTTGAGTTCTCTTCGGGTCTCACAACCTCTTTTTTAAGCCTGTTTCACATAATTCACTGGTTTTAATTTCAATTTCAGTAACTTCAGGCTTTAACAGGTCATTTACCAACATTAAAGGTTTAAAAACAAAAACAAGAAAATTATTGAAGATAGTGGCTGCCAGGCAACTGGTATGTTTTTTATCATGATATGACGTTATGAAATATTTGATCGTCCTATAATGATGTGTAGGTGATGCCAATATCAGGTCGTGATATTTTATTAACAAACAACGGAAATTTCAACGGAAATGAAATTCCAGAGCCAAAAACTCAAAACAATATCACCCTTCTTCCCCATGCATTTATCAAACAAATAATAATCTCGTTAATTCATTAAATCACTTTGATCTAGAGTTTTTGGACTCTTGGATCCATTATAGAATTTAGGCAAGTAAGTTTTGCTTGGAGAATACACCTTATAAACGCAACTTTCCTGTTTGCGGAAACCAAGATATACTGCACGCTTCATATTGGTGTGTCTATTATAAAGTGTTCATTTGTTCGAAGATTAGCAAGCGAAAAAGTCAACCGCTGTTTTGGCGGCAGTCTGTCTTCAGTGGATAGTATATATAAGGAAATGAGCTTGGTTAGACAAAATATTGATTGTAAATGGACTAGTGTAACAAATCACGTGGCTTACCTCTTTTCTCCTGTTGATAGTGGCGGTGGAATGGCATCTCTTAACTTTGGAAACGCGACTGGATACCACTCGGCCACGTGGAAATAAACTTGATGTGGAACCGACTCGTGGAAAAATCTCCGATCGGGTTCTTTGTAAGCTGCAGCAACTAGCGTGCATGTCAATTTTAAAATATCTTAAACCGATGGCGTCTCTTAGTTCTGGACGTAAACAACTTTGTGTACGTGTTAAGCAACAAGTCGAATTATCTAACTTTCGGCGCTTTATCATTGTTGTGTTTGCTATTGGTATAAAAGGTGCACCTTCTTTGGTGCGTGGCCTACGATACGATTTTGTAGACTCAGACCTGAAGACGATATTATTATTCTTATGAACAGGTAATATGTCCATCGGTTCTGGCAAAACGCCAAGATATCTTGACGAATAAGCCGAGCTTAATTTTACTGGTTCGCAGTCCATTTCTGTATTGTCTTCTGATTTTAACCTCTTTCTCTGCGATCCTGGAGAATCGTCTATATTATTTTGCGCACCACAAGTAAAAAGAAGATCGGACTTCGGTCGCTCTCTTTTGTACAAATACTGTTTTCTTTCGTAAAACCTTTTGATGTGACCCATATTGAGGTTATCCATTTTTATAAAGCTTATGTCACGAACTCAATAACTCTTTAATAAATCTCTTTTTCACCAACAACCATACGAAAAATATATCTCCTCTGTCCTTATCATAGATTACTAATTTTCTTGTTAAAAATTTTTCTTGTTAAAATCGTTTTCTTCAATCTTTTTATTAATACAAAAAAACTCTCACTTTAAATTTCACGTTCTCTGCTCTTTTTTTTAGACGACTTCTTAAAAATAACAATATATTATATATTCTTTTGTTTCGCACATACTCGTGAAACGTCTATCATTCTTTCATTCAGGTTAAAGATGAGCTTTTCCTACTTAAAGAAGAACTCAAAAATTACACTCTCCATCACTTTTTATAAACAAATAGCCAACAAAATAATTGCTAGAACACAGAGAGGCTATAAGAAGGAGTGCTTCGCTCTTATTTTTAAATATTCATGATCAACAAATACTTCAACTTAGAACCCAGGTTTTTTTTCGAAATCATCAATAATCGTTGTACATTTATGTATGAATTAATCTAGTAACGAAGTAGTTTCTTGTTCTATTCTGCTTACGTAATTTCTTGTTTTATCTAATTGACACATCTCTTCTATTACCTGAAAATAGTTTTTTATGCAATCCTTGGATAACTAGGGGACTTGCTGCGATGCTTATCAAGTTACTCCATAGCCTCGTTTCCGTCTTTCTTTGAAATAATAATACAAAAGTGAACGGGGCTTCCATTCTTCTTTCTTTTATATCAAAACACATAGGTTATAAAAGCATTAAAATGTCAGCTGGAAATTATTTATTTATTTATTTATTCGTTTATTTACATTCAATTTGTTGTGTCGTTGATTTTAGACAACAGATCTCATGTGTTCAAATATGTTTGTTTTCATTCTTCCTCCCCTTTATGGAAAAAAATGCGACCTTACGTAAACAATTATTGGCTGTAAATTCAAATACACATTACTACAAACAAAACCAAAACTATTTTAGTTCAAAATCAAACAATAGATCTTTCACAACCTTGAGGGTTTGGGAAAATTTGGGACATACGCGCTCAATATCACCGAGGAGGAAAGATAAAATACTGGGGCACCCTTCCCCATCGAAAATAAAACAATTTTATAAAGCATTGTCCTGAAAGCAGTGATAACTTAGAAACGTCATTTCTATTTAATATCAACGACACATCACGTCAGTTAATAATGAAAAAGTTCTATGATTTGTTTATACGTGTATGAAAAATCGATCTTTCTTTTAATAAAAGACCTTTTGAATATATTTATTTGACGTTCAACTGAAGTTATCAGTTCTGTAATCAACAAACATTGATACTTATCACCATTTGAACGCCCATACTTATGAGAAACGTGACTCCCCGATATATAAGAATTGCAGATAATGATCAATTAGACAGATTATGTAGATTATATAGATATCAATATCTGTACGTGGCATTACAGTACTCCATAAATCAAAACCTAATAACTTCAAATCATCATGACTACATGGTAGTTTCTCTTTTTTTGTTTTTGTTTACCTCGACAACAAGTAAACATGAATAACGTAAATAAAAACATAAAGGTACAAACAAGGATTTTTAAGAAGGGTTGTAATTTCCTGTAACCTGTTCTAACAGAGGTATTCATTCAGTAAGATATTGCTGCCCTCATTTCATCCGAATTAAATATACTGCTCGTCTCCCGTAAAATTGGGAGCAGGCTGATGCCAAATATTACATTTATGTAACAAATCTCCAAACGTGGTCGTCTCGAAACGAAAAAAAAATAAATAAATGAAAACACCAAAAAGGCCCCTACCCAAACTGTCATTTTTGTGAACCAAATGAGTGAATGAATAACAGATTTCAGGGAACGATTGAATGAAAGTTCTTGAAGACCAAATGACTCCCCGCAGTGTGTTTATTCATTAATGTAAAAAACTTTAATGTTCAACCCGAAATATTTTGGAGTTTATTTATGCTTCCGGAAAGAATCCCGTTAGATATGCAAAATATTTCTAATAAGGAAAACAAAATTATCGAATCTGACTTCTCATAACATAAGAAGTTATTCTATTAGAGTGAAAAACGGAACAGTAAAAATCTGAGAACTTTAAGAAATCCATATATAGTGGTAGCCATCATCAACTAAATATGCTGAATGTGCAAATTTGTTTGTTTTGGCAACCGCAACAGTAATAATTATGAAATTGCTATGACAACTTGTAGCCTCGCTTTCATTATCTTGTTGATTTGGTTAAATGATTAATATGAAAGATATCTCATTGAGAGTTCATTTGGCACATCTTCCTGAGAAAGAGTTCATATCCAGTGTGCGATCTATTTACAACCTGGGAACAGGCTTGATCTTTCACTGGATGTAAATAAACAACTCAAAGACAAAGTAGGCGCCAAAAATTTATTTAGGAGAAATTGTCAGTAAAACGCTTTTGGAAAAAAATCTGTAAACGATTTAATAAAAAAAATCTCATATAATTGAGCCAACTTACAGATAATCTTCTCGATGGGATCACCACTTCAGACAGGCTGGATATCGGTCTATCTGTTTGAAAACGAGGCAGTGACGACGAGTTTTCCTTCCGAGGTGTAGTAGGCGATGATCCAGACGATAATGTTCTTTTTCGCATTCGTGGAGGTGCTGCACGACATGATTGCTTTCTTATGTGAGAACTTTTTACTGAAATTCTTCTTCTGCGTGTTGATGGTGAAGCCTAAGTTCAATGTTTTAAACAGAATAATTAAAAGGTTTTACTACTTTTCAGACAGCAGCAAAACAAAAGCAAGATAAACAACTTGAATCCTCACAGCCTCATTAGTTTCAAAATGTTTAAAACTGAATCTTCACTGACGCGTTTTTGCAGCGTCTAATAAATTCGCGACGACATTTTACAAAATAAGTACAGCTTCCGTACGGCGAATTATTTAGACATAAACATCAGCATTTCCACGAACTGTTACTTTCAAAATGGCCAATTTAGAAATCTTTTCAGAATGATTAACCAAAGTCAAAAAATGTGAGTAACAAATTGAAGATGACAAAGGTCAACCTTTTGATATGTAGTATTATGCAGGTCGAAATTGACCCATGTATTGAATAATTTTTATCACGTGATAGCTTGGACATAGAAGTGTGTGTACATCATTTAATTGCTAAAATTTGGAGATTCTCCTTTTTTTGAATCCTTTGTTATTACTAATGGTCCCATTGATATCAATGCCAAAAAACCTTATATGTTGTATTGAAAGTTTGCTTTGACAGGAAATCGTGCAGAACAAATTTACCTAAATAGAAGTATTTGATTTTTGTTCCCTGAGAAATGAAATTCCTAATAAGTAGGTAATGTTCGTGGAATTGTTGTAACTCAACCAAAAATACAACAACAATGGTCCATTAATAAAAAAAACAATGGATTTGTTTGCATACAATCTGTTGATGACACTAAATTAATATTCAGTAAAATTGTGTAACGATTGCGACCGGTTTCCGTCAAATGAGTCAATTGTGATCTGCGATGTCAGGAGACTTTTCGTCTCGTCGTCTTCAAATCAAAAAGAGAAAAACAGCTCTGGGTTTAAGGTTGAACAAAGATGTCATGGAAAATTTGTTAAGTAGTTAAGCTTTGTAAGAGGTCTTTGAGTCTCAAATATATCAGAGTCTTTTGGGTACTGGTTGACTAAGCCCAAAATCTAAGTTTTCATTGGTGGAAATTGAATCAGGCCAAAGTTTCAACCGTCGCTGAAAGAAACATTTCAAAATAAGCGTCAGTGTAGGCTTTAACAACTAGTTGGCATATTGAAAGTTCTATCATACTTGGGTGGTTAGGAAATTACAACCAGAAGTTGAGAGTAAATAGAACATAAGATATCGTGCGAGAGAATATTATCAACGCATATGATGTGTGTTATAACTGATTTTCCAAAATCTTAAATCGACCATAACACAGGTATATAAACGTACCAAGTTATAAACGCGATGGAGTGCAGCGTAAAGTACCAGGTTATAAACGCGACGGAGTGCAGTGTACAAAGAACTGCCGCAAACTGATTCCGGCAATACGTTAAAAAGCAGATCGATAACACCATAAATTTTATCCATCACAAATAGCAAACAATCCATTAGCTGAGTCGCCATTGTAGACAAAGAAAAATATTCCATGAAGTTGCGCCTCATTATAAGGCAATAAAAGTTTTCGACATCAGATTTTTTATTTCATTAATTAATGCTTATTCAAAATCTGCAGTTTTTAACGAATTCACAAGACAAAAACCAGCGTCAATATAATGTATGCAGTACGTCATCGCTAAATTATTTAATATACTCGATAGCATTATTTGAAAAATTTTGAGCGAAAAGTGAGGGGTTTCACGAACTGCAAAAGTTATGGGGTTTTTTGTCTGTATTATACTATATTATAGTAAAAGTTTTTGGGGTTTTTTCATATGATTTGGTGAGTAGATCAGGGGTAACGCACTGGGGGAGCTGATGGTGCTTCAGCCCCACACTACAGTTTTGCTAAGAAGTGATTCAAACCCTCTATTCCTGGGGTTATGTTTGAAAACTTAACTATCCCCCCAACCCTTACACACATAGCCCACTTACGATTTCATGGCGCCACTCCCGTAGATTTTTTCAAAAAGAAGACTGGAGACAAAGCAGAAGACTGGAACATAAATTACCGTACATGGTAACTAATGCAAAAGTCATCAATAATTAATGCTTCTGGAAAGAAATTTCATGGTGTACTTCTCCATAGTTTTCTTTATGACCTAGCAGGAGTAAATTCAGACTTAAAATTTTAAAATGCGAAGGAGTGTGGCAGCACAATCACGTTTCAAAATTTTCAATCCAAATCAGTGTTCAATTGTCTCCCTCTTAATTCATTTGATTGAGATAAAGGTGGAGAGGGGGCATGTGATATAGTGACACTACTCAAGAGTCTACCATGGTTACCATGGTTACCATGGTTAGGCCCGAATGGAAATTGTTTGGATTTTGGTTATCTGAAATGGCGGCGAAAATCCACTTTTTGAAAAGAATACCCATGATACCCCTGGTTTCCTTGCCACATTCCACGCATGGCTCTGAAAACATCAAAATTCCTTCTTTACTAGGAATTAAATTATTCGGACACATTTAATATCAAGATCATTTTAACAGTGAGTTATATGTATGTAGATATCAATCCAAGTCATTTCGGATTTTTTTTTATTATTCGGTAATATAGAAGAGTTTTTTTTTACTCTTTCCAGTAAGTATTTATGTGAATAATATTTTGGCAAAAATCGAAGAAAGCCCTACGAATAATAACCTGAATTAAGTTGAACTAATCTCAGTGTGACTTGGGCTATTCCTATTACGCAAATGTTGAAACTTAATTAACTTCGCGCTTTGCGATGGAATTCATTATTTAAAACCACGATGAACATTTAGCGATTAACCATTTTCACCGCTTGTAAATTAGAAAAAGATAGGCCCTTAATTAACACAATTTAAACACAAAGACACACAAACTGTTGATAATCAGATTGTGATGAACTCTCCATCGTAGATGTTCAATCACTTACCTCAAACGAATTGCACAGAGAGCTTCTTTCTGAAAATACCAGCCTCTGTGGACAGCTTACTTTGCGGCTCTCAAAATCAACAGAAACGTTTTTTCTCATCATCCTGCGTCTGTGTATGCATCTCTTACTTCCTAATCTTCTGAGATTATTAATTTGAACGGGTGAAATGGAAAGGATCTGGTTGGCAATATTTGTAACAGCCTGTTCGGTAATATAGCCATTCGGTCCGGTCAGCAGCGTTTCATCCAAAGTGTAAGATTTCAGAAGTCTTCGGTTCTTTAAAGTATCTACTTTGCTTTCTTGATCAACTGTTGTTGTTTTGTTTGTCTCACTAACAATTGACCATTCCCTCTTGAAAATTCCCTTTTTAGACTCTTCAGAAGTATGATAATTTTTTTCGATATTTTGGTTAATGTCTGCTTTGGTTGATTCTGTATTGTGTACTTCATTCATGTTATTTAAGTTTTCTTCCTCATGGGATAGATTCACTAATTCGTTTGTTTGATATTTCGGAAAATTTGAACTTTTTGAAAAAACGGCAAATGTTCTTAACTTCTTTTCTTTTGTCTCATTCCCGTTTAGTGAACGTGTTCTCCTCTGATTTCGTCTGTATTCATCAATCTGTTTTTCAAAAGAGCTTGGTTTTGAACATTCGATGACGGTCGCTGCGCGGCATCTCTTGTAAGTTAAACTCTGGTGATGATCTGTTTGATGATGATTTGTCAGCTGAAAAAACATGACCTCTTGGTTAGATAAAAATACTTGATTATTGTAAAAACTTCGATCACGATTTATATATTTTGTCCTTTTCATTCGATTTGTATGAAGGGAAGACTTTGATTGGTCGAAGTGATATTCTTGTGATTCGATTATATCATCTTTTTGATAAGGTTCCTTTAGTCGATCAGTATCTATGTTTGTAAACATAAACTCATATGTATCTTTATGAATACTGAAGCTAGGTGCACCACTACTCAAAAGATCTACACCAGATCTACGTTTTGCTGTGTTTTTGGGAAAGATCTTAGGTTCTTCAACTGACAGACTTTGCGAGTTTTTGATTTCACATTCATCAACGATTCCACAATTGCAATCTTCCGGTTGAATTGATTCACGAATGGGAGTAAGTCTTTCTTTTAATTCCAACCTTTTTGATGACTGAGTGAAATTGAAAATCTTTCTAGAACAGGTAGGTACAGTTAACGTTCTATCGGTACTGTGTAGAGCGACAACTGTTTCATCAACTTCCTTCTCCGTTTGAAACTTTTCATCAACTTTTTGACCAGACAGATGTTTTACTGTCTGGATATTATCACAGGTTAATCTCTCCTTTTGATAATCTTTAGTTCGTTCGTTCGGAAATCTGTCGCCAACAGAAAAACTTGAAAAAGACTTACATCGACGTAGAAGATCGCCAGTAGCAAATTTTCTCGACAACTTTGACGAATTCGCTAATCGATTTTCGAGTTTATGATTGAATTCTTTCTTCGTTTTTGTCGAGAAATGTGATGGTGATTTAGATAGTCGTTTAAAATATAATGCGGGCATAAACATACTTGACGAAGCTATTGCATCCATAATTAACTAAGATATTAACAATTAGATAACAATAGGCAGACTTAATAAGTTTCCGCAAAATTCTTTCCTTCAAAGTTATCTTTTCATGAATTGAAAGGGATATCCACTTAATGTCATCCACCAATCATCTTCAAATTTCGGAAAATGAAACATTCCAATTGGTTGACTCAAAATCTCGTCGCTCTAACACAATGCATGTAACGAAGTTTGGTAACTTTAACACTGCAATTAAAGATGGCAGGACATGTGTCTATAATTAGATAATTTTCCTCTCAAAAAGCAATTGGTTGATGTAATTACTTGTTTTTCCTCGCCACAAAGAATTGTGATTGTGTTGTGTTGTGCAATTGTGAATTATCTTGTATGCTTCGTATGTCTTCTCTCTTGCGTCCCTCTTCATCCGACTGACCAACTTGAAATTAACATCTATTTTTGTTCTTAAACGGCTTTACAGCATTTTCACTATTTTGCACAGTTTAAAGGTGTTACAGTTAATTAAAAATTATTAACGCCGTCCTGCTGCTTAATCTCCCCCAAAAAAGAAAGATTAAAGACTCCTTTATAAAAGAAAGTATTTTTTTATTACTGTGCAATACTTTCTAATACGAAAATCTTTTTTTTTTTCTGATTTTCGTAATGAATATTATCAATTAGTTTGTTTCAAGGTTTTGCATGCAAATTGTTTTAGTAAGTGACAGTTAAACTAGCCAATCAATAGAAAAGAGTCTGGACTGTAGAGACCTATCAGTGAAATATTAAACAAACAAAAATAGAATGGGTTGTGAGAATATTATTTATCGATTAGATATTTATTGATACCCGAAGCTGATGCTTCAATTCCCCCCTGCTATGAAGGGGAAAAAAAGCTTTCTTCATTTCCTCCAACAGTTCATATATTTTGGTTTAGAGATCAATCACATTACCCCCAGATTACCCCCAGATTACCCCCTCTTCATTTCCACTTCTATACTCCCTATAGCTGCATGGAAACGAATTTAAAAGAATGTTGCATATTTATAAATTTTTCCACTTTTGGTAATTTACTGTTTTAACAGTATTATTTGAAAAATTAGATTGCAAATTTTTTATGCAAAGAGATTTGCCATTGTATGATAAAGATGGTCTGCCAACTCTTCAGGCTTTTACCTGTAGATTCGCCTATATTTGTGATCTTCTCATCACCATATCCACCTTGCAGAACACGATATCACAATAATGTAAAGCTAAAGAAATATACCGGGTTTGTTTTGAAGAAATAAATTAATGAATTTGGATTTTTTCCATGAAAAAGAAGAAGAAATGGCGGTTTCACTTTCAAAAACATTTGATAATCTGCATGATACTTTAAAACAATGGTTTTGAGATATACCAAGCAAATAAGATATTGTCATTTCTCAATATTATTTAAACATTCTTCAAACATTTAATGTTGTGTTCACGTGATATGCTTTTATAAATAGCATCAGATATTTATTTTTTTGATAAGAACAGTATTACACTTAATACTTCCTTAGATCCTAACCACTTGCGTATTCTACGAAAACTTACAATCAATTCTTTATCTACTAACCAACACCGTTTCTCCTCACAACTCAAATTATAGAAACAAATATGTCGAAGGTTTACTAGTTAACTGTTGTTGGAAAGGGTAATAGCGATCTTATGGAAAAAGGTAGGATTAAGAATCGAAGAGTTTAAAAACAGGACTCTCTTTTTCTATACTCAGTATAAAGTAATGGCCCCGCTGTCGTAGATTGCATATTGCAAAGTAATAATTTTACATATGGTAAGTTAGTTCCAACATAGATAATACATAACATGTTGTTGTTACCTGTGCGATATTGTACGTTATATCATACGCGGTCATCAAATTAATTACATATAGTCTATCAATCGTTTGGTCGATTTCTTCTGTAACACGGCTTACAATCATTGTTTACTTAAGATGTTATCGAAATAAATTGTGTTAAGAACGTCTTCTTGAAATATCCTTCATTTTCATTGACAGGCATTGTATTTTAAGGAACCGCTTATCGACTTAATGTTTCCTTTCGTATTATCGAAATAGGTTCGGGACATTCTCCGTGTTACTTTTATTAAGCCGCGTCTAGATTTATGCATGCTCTTTATTATCAACTTTATAAACAGATGTTTTTTAAAAAAAAGTTTTGTCAGATAAACAGCAAGAAAACATTCTAGTTTTATGGAAATCGAACAGTATCAGTTTCAGCGCGTCAATTGACCAACTGGTGTGAAAACATAAGTGCGCACACCACAAACAGAGCGGAGATAAGGGAGATATTAGTACTTGATGCTACTAATCCCTATTATTTCCTTTCAAAATATTCTAAAATGCAATAATGTTCGGATTGATTTTTTGACATCATAACAACACGGTATGAACCGAAACTGTTAAAAAAGGATTCAATCTTACATTTTATCAACTTGTAAATTTTTAACATAATACTCACAGTCCGGATCGAGCGTCGCGTTGAATTCCTAACAAATTGAACTCTCGTCTGCGGCATTTTTATCTTCAGCGTTTTCCTGATTTCTATAATATTTTTTTGATTGGATTTCTAACACCTTTGCTTTTGCTTTAGAAACGAGACTTTTTTTTGCATTTAAAGAAAATGATCAACGATTTTATTAAATTGTCTTTTTGTGTGTTCAGCAAACATTAAATTGAAGAAACGATAAAGAAAACCGTGGTGTTATTTGAATGGAAACAATGTGAAGATTTACTTGAGGTTTTGCAACTAACAGAAACACAAAAATTTGAAATCACAGCGACAACATAACTCTCCGTGTTACTCATATTATGCCCACTACACACTATATTCTGTTACTTCCATCGCGTTTTGGCTAATTGTAAACTAGCCCTTATAAAACTTTGCAGTCACTTAGTCACTGAGAGGGGGAGAATATTTATAATGGTATACATGTTTGAAGTGTTTGCGAGATGCGTGTTTTGTCTGGTGGGGTTTTAAGAAAACAAGAATTTCCTAATTCCTACATAGGCACGTCGATATAATTCATAAAATGATTTTATGATAATGTTTCGTGTTTCCTTTCGTCATTATCGACAAATTTGTTTACATAAGTGTATTAAAAAAAATATAAAAAATATAATTAATTTTTCTTACGTCACTATATCCGCCTGTCGTATGAAATGTCTTTGCGCGAAGTCTTGGTGAACAGATTTCTGACAGCACTGGACTGGAACAGATGTCGTAACGTTGACTGTAAGATCTGGAGAAAAAAAATTACATAGCCTACACCTTGTGGCAGTATTTTAAGTGAATTACGCAAAGTGCTTAAAACTAAGATTTGTTGTCAGTTTAAGCAAGACAGACTGGAATCAAGAAATAAAATGAAAAAATTTCTTCTGATAAAATAGAAGGATAACGGTGGTAATAATAAGGATGAACAGGAAAAAAATTGAATAGCTGTGTAGTGAAAAACAATGCTAAACGAAAGTTTGAATCTCACCCTAGTGTAAAAAGGGTCTCTCGCAGTCTTAACACTAAGTTACGATCCTTTAAATATTAAACCAACAAAAACTTCAAAATGTTTGTTTGTTTGTTTGTTTGTTTGTTTGTTTGTTTGTTTGTTTGTTTGTTTGTTTGTTTGTTTGTTTTGCAATCTTTTGTATTTTTTTGAAAAGAGAATCTCCAGAAAGATGTTCAAAAATCAGTTTCGTTCCAAAAATTTCGTTCCAAAGTTCACATATAATAGGAGTCCTGAGAACACGGGACAATGTGAGTTTACAATTATTGCATCGCAAAGCATTGTTTCTTTATTGTGAAAGACTAGAATATCGTAGCATTTAGTTCAGAAATTACTTGATAAACCGTTTGACAAGCAATCTGTTTATAGCAACCATTGTATAGCAACCAGGAATTTTGATCCTTCATGCATTGCAGCTAAGCAATTATCTTAACCAGGAACGTATTTCGCGTAGATACTACCAAAATGTGGTTTTCAGATACCCAGTTTTTCATAAGAACCCTCTTCACAAAAATAGCAAACTCAAAAAGCTCGAAAGTTTAGAATTCGTTTAGAACCATGTTAAATGGAAGAAGAGGACAATATTGGTATTTTTGAATATTTGCTTTTGCCTTAATATGTTATTCATACTGTTTTGTTACAATTGTTCTTTTCGTAGACTTCAGTTGGTTTTGAGATGGACAGTGTGTTTATTCTCAGTGTTTCTACTTGCATGATCTATTTACCCTGATAAACAATTTAGACTGATGTCATATTACGATTCGCTTTCATTAAAATTGAATAAAGGATTTTCGAGTTCTTCTTCGGTAACTTCGAAAGAAAGCGTACATACTTCTCATATGTTGCGTTGTGTGTTATTACTCACCGCATCAAAGGCTCATGTACCACCCAGGGTGGAACCGCAGACGCAACTTCGCAATTTTTTTGCGCCTCTTCCATCCATTGTGGAAGTGTATCTCTACTTTCCGAATTCATGGATTCCTGCATCCATAATGGCAGTTTTTCTTTAATACAACCCAATCCACTACGGTCCGCATCACTGGAGTAATATCCATTTTTCACAATATCAACACAATCTTTCACAAACCAGGTAGTTTCGGAAATTTTTTTCCCTTTCCATCTAGATTTCAACATATTTGAAGAAAATAATTTTTACTTTTTGTTTCTCAATTTCCTTTTTGTTTTACTAGAGACTTTTATTCCGCAAGAAAAAAGTGTATTTCCAATTGGAAAATACCAAGATCACACTGTGCCATATGTCATCTCTCTCCCACACAGGTTGTCTCGTGAAACAGAATAATTTTTTATCTTCCATGAACATAAAAAAACAGGCGCAATAAACGTCCATAATAAACGAGTTGAAAATCCAATTTTATTAAATTTTGTCGATTCAGAAAGTGCTGAGAAAGTTTGTAGCGCTATTGGCGCCCATCGTTTCAAAATAGAGTTGCTGCGGGGAAGAGACACATGTGCAAATGAACAAAATTTATTTTGCGAGGCACGGTTAAAAATGGAAATCCTTAGTTAAGTTTTGTTGTTTTTTCATGAATTAATAATCGCAAAATAAATATGTTTAGCGTGTAATGCTAACTTTTTCTTTGTATATGTCATAACACTCCCCGTGTTTGACGGAAACTGTGCATGCTATGAGCTGTTGTATAACACGCGATTAAATATTTAGATTTGTAAAATCGAAACTAATCGGGACAACAATAAGAATAAAGAAACATGCCAAACCAGAATGACGCATCAATAAAGTCGTAAATATTTTTAATATATATGCACACTTGTTTCTTTGTAAGGAATCGTCAAACATAATCCTAAAGTTTAAAATGATTTTATTTATCATTAATCATCTCCTCTCCTCCCTGTTTATTGTGGGAGTCACTCTTCCTCTGTTTAGTAGGACCATACACGTTTTTTTATAAGAACACTCAACTCTGATGAAACCTTCAAATGTTCTTATCTTTTTTTAACTTTGAAGCCTAAAAATGTTCTTAATTATTTTCTTAAGTTATAAATTATTGAACATCTAACATTCGAATTCAACGGACTTGGTTGACATTTCCGATTTCAATGAAGTTGAAGTTGATGATATTTGTTATGTCTTGGCTATTATAATGTAAAATTACTTTCTTAAGAACAAACCTTCCTAAGCCTCGAATATTTTTAAAGGCAATAAATGAGTATATAAGCAGAGACCGCCAGTACTCTGCTGACGCAGCAGTCACTGGCAGTCGGAGCGAACGGTTACATTTTTTTATTATTATTTGGACAGCTAGTTGTCGAGTCATCATTTTTTGAGATACTTACATTCGTTTATTAACTTGAAGTATATATTCTTAACTTTTAGAACTTCAAAGCCACATTTTATAAGCAAAACGTGACTCACACAATTAGCTAAGAATTGTTAAGCAACAGCCTAGGCTCAACTCGATTTGCCCAACAAGAAAAAAACCCGAAAAACCCCGAAAAGAACAATAGCAAATAAACTGTAAACAAACCGAAATACTAAAAGAAAGACCCAAAATGGACATATATTTTTTGTTTGCTGATGAGAAATGTGTAATAAAAAGTTCTATTTGGTTTAAAGAAACCCTAACTGGCCGTGAACCTTCTGAAAATAATTGGAACGATAAACCCTGAATTATTAAGGCTAGCCGCTTGAAATACTAATATTCTCTTTTTTTTATAAGAATTAGTAACATTTTTGCTAAACTTCACTGTTCTTATTTTTATTACGAGCCTCCAATGTTCTTAACCTATTCTTTATCATCTAAATTTCTGAACAAGATCTAACTTATGCATTTTATTGCTATTTCACGCTCGTGATTGATTGAGTTATTTATCGTTTTGTTGTCAATAAATAATTTAACAGGTACGCAAACGAAGCATTCGATTTTAGGCAAGGAATATCCCTGGCTAGTGCTTGAAGTTTAAAACCTTTAATAACTTCAAGTGAGCTTTCATATATTTCAAGCTCTTTAGTGCGATATGCTATCGAGTTCATATTTTGAACTGAACCTGATCTGAGCTTCAGAATGTTCTTATGTTTTGGTGCAATTTGAGCTTCAATGTTCTAATAAAGTGTGTTCTAATAAAATATATAAAAAAGAGTGGACAGTAGAACTCAAGGAATGCGAATCCTTAGGGGAACTCTTAATATAGGAGCTATTATGAGTTCTACTACTAATCTGTTGATTATAAGTCAATTTTTCTTACCTGTCTCGTCCTCCCACATAACGCAAAGACTCCCTCTGGTAACTTTCTGTCAAAGAGTTGTTCTCGACATTCAAATAGTTTGTACTAAGAAACATCGTCATATTTTGCTCACGGTTTTCCAACGCATGTTGTGTTTCACTATGCCAAGATCTGCACTTCAGAGTTCTTTTTCTTGTATCGAGGCCTTCAGTAGAAGATTTTCTCGAAATCGTATCAATAGATGAACTGGAAGTCTTCCATCCTCCATCATAACTTTCTGTCGATGTTGATCGTGATCGATCACTGCCGTCATCTTGTTCCACAACATTTACATCCTGTTTAAAAGTGACGAAGAAAATTTTGTAAATTTCCTATATGTTTTGTTGGGGGGATTGGGGGATAGAATACGATAATAATATAATATCATCAGGTAAAGTTTTTGATATGAATTTGTCTTGTGTAAATTTATTCCTAAAAGTCGTCACATCCACAAGATTGACGTATGAATTTTTATTTTATCGCTGGACGCAACGCAACGCCTCGTTAATGTCAATCTTTGTTGTAAACCCTTGATGGCTTTGACACCCATCACCGTCTTACAAATCTAGAAGTCTTCCATAACGTCACACACACAATTCTGTGGCAGTAACACAGAGAATAGGTGAACTTATGCAATCAAAGTAATCAATAGCGTACAAATAGGTATATCAGTAATTTCTTAATAATGTCAAGAGACTCTTTTCTACCTGCTTTTTCTCACCCTAAAACCTCGAAAAGCCGATATCCAAATTTCCAATGATTCCAAGCAGATCTTAAAACTTACCTACTCACGTGACAACTGCCATACTTAGAAACCGAATTTAATCCGGATTTATATTATGAAAATATTTTTGTCAGACCGGATGTTTGTAACTGTCAGATTCTTTGACTCGATTGACTTATGTTTTTGAAAGACTTTTTTGAGTTCATAAAAACGAAGTTGAAACAGGTTTTCTGTTACTAACAGCGTTGGAAAGAAAAACTTATTATTTCACCACTCAAGAGTCTTTAAATGAATGATCTCTTTTTTTCAGTTTGTTTACCTTATTTTCGGACAACGTTATTTTATTGTTGTTGTTGTTGTTGTTGTTGTTATTTAAGTAACAGGGTTGAGAAAACATAGCGTGATATTGAACAATTGTACATAAAAAAGGAATCATGGTGGGATATTTAATTTTCTTCGCAACAAACCCTTACATTTTTTACATAAAGAAACAGAATATAACTTGCATGACGTTAGATTTTTTGTACTTCACATTATCGAGAAGAGGTCCTTCAAACCCTACTCAAGTATTCTTCATCTTAAAAAATGACAAACAATCTTTTTAAAAAAGCATGTTAAAAGAATTCTATAGCATTCATATCTTCTGTATTTTCATCCAGAGGATAAACAGAGGGCGCACGCTTTATGGTTGGAGATGGTGCAAAAAATAAAACGTCTTCTTCGAAAGTTTGAACGAGGTCTATTGCGCACGCATAGATGTACTTGAGACGAGACCTCCTCTAATTTAATAGGTTTTTATAATCCGTTTGCAAATAAAGTGATCTACATAAATAAACTGCAAAATAACATATTACTTTTTATTAACTTTTTTTAAAATCAGCTCACCGACACAGTTCACATCGAATGTCAAAGAGTCGGAACGTCGGAACACCGTCGAAATCCACGCTTATCGATTGTTTTTTCCGACGATAACGAATAAAGAGTAAGAAGCAAAATACGACAACAACATAGAAACATTGTCAACAATTCGTACTTACGTGGTTGAATGTCAAGATAGACCAATTACTTTGATAACTTTCTTTATCGCGTTCATTATGACTGAAGATGCGTTCAATCTTGCCGTTCTCGATCAACATTTCTCTTCCATCATCCCAATCCAAACAGTTTACGAGTGGACAACTTTTAGGTCGAACTAAGCGCTGACTAGTTTCCCTCAGTATCATAACGTCTGTGAAACTTTTACTTGAAACAATCTTTCTCGTGTTAGCTGAACTGAAAGCATTCATAAATGCTCGTGACAAACGTGTAAGTGAAACATTCAAGTGATTTGTGGAGTGCTCACTTCTCGATTTCTATAAATATAAACACACCAAACTTAAAAACGAATCACAAGAATTTCTTCATTTGTACCCATTTGTATATCAAGTCAGATTTTCCTTTGTAGTTTCAAAACAGTTTCAAAACGAGGTTCCTGAAACACAAAAAAGTATTAACCCAACACAGCAGCGGATCGGGGTAAAGCAAAAAGTGAGTATACAGTGTTATGAATGTTCTGTTAAAACTTAACAGTTGATAAGGTTACTTGCACTTTTTTGTTCTATACTCTTAGTGGCCTTACTCTCTTCCGTAAATTTTGCCTAGGTTATAGATCCGCATCTGCAACAGGCGCGCGACGTCCTTTTAACGTTCGACCAACGTCCAGACGTTGTAAAGACGTCTTCTTAACGTTCAAAAAAAGTTGGATAAAAGATACCAGAAGTTATCTTGACAAAAAATCTCCTGAAAACCTTGTCAAATATCCTCCACATATTGTTTTGTTAACTTGCCTTGAACATTTCCAAAACTCATTTAAAACCTTCTGCTCAAATCGCACAGCATCATATCAGAATGCTGGGAAATTTATTGCATTAAGATTTTCAACCGGTTAAAATCCATCATGTCTCAAGCATCATGGCGTATGTTCGCTGTTTTTCAACGTGTTCTGACTGTTCAATTTTTTTCAAAACAAACCAAGAACTATTTTTTTTCAGCGATTATGTATTTTATCGATACATAATCGTATTTTTGAATCTAAATTCATTTCTTTGCGTAATATCGTATCAGAAAGACTGACGCACGTGTTAACAGTTCAAGTGGCTTTCTCAAAATGTAAATTTTACTCGAATGAATTCTGACTTTTGGTTTGTTAGATGAAATGTTTAAGCCATAAATACTTCGCAGAAAATTGCCTGACAATTCATTAAAATGCAGGTGAATTAAAAGGTTGAATGCTGACCTCCAGAACAGGAGGTCGAGATTCAAAGACAAATCAATAAAAAAACTTAGAACAACAAAGAAAGTTTCTTTCATGCCTGAAGTCGTTATTATATTCTCTATGGCCTTCTCCTTATTATCTCCTTATTATCAGTTACGTTTTTAAGCGGGAGAACAAGGCAATTTATTGCTCTTTTGTACGAATATCTTTCAAAGACCTTTCTCTTTTAATGTCATTGAAATGAGATGAGACTAAACGTGACTCTCCCCCAGTCCTACTTCATCAATAAACGACAAAAAAATGAGTGCAGAACAATTGTTTTTTTTTTCCTTTACATTTACCTGACGAAGCGAGAAACAAATGTTTACATTGCTTGGCTATGTTTATCAGTCAGGATAAACTCAAACTGAGCAAATGGTCAGCTTATTTGCATTTGTCTCAGTTAAGAATTTTTATCCAGACACGCGGTAAGGAAACATTTGTTATACTTTGAATCCAAAATCTCAAGTACCTTTTCATAATACTGCCAAATCTCCAATTACTTCACTTAATCAAATTTTACCTTGGTCGTGTTTGTAAATTCGTCACCATGGTGATGATCATTTGTGATATAGATATCAACAAACCCTTCTTCTTCTTCTTCTTGTACGTCTTCCTGAATCTCTTTCAAAAAACATCCATATACATTATCAATAGGTTCGCTTGATACTTTACGAAAGACTTTCTGTTCATGTAATTTAGGAATGGTAAGCATCATCTTCTCGTTAATTTCTCAGTTTCGTATTGACAAAAAGTTTTGCCCAAAGGTTAATACCAGCGAACAGAAATGTCATGATAATCGATATATAGTGTATCTGCTTTATAAACAAAGTTTCTTTTGAAAAGCGCTGAAAATTATACTCTCAAACATTGATTGTTGGCAGTAGCAAAAACATTCACAGTTGAAAAAAATAGAACTGTCACAATACTTCATTTACACTGAGCGATGCGCTCAGTATCTGTGACATCATTATGATAATCACTGTTTACACTGTTTTCTAAAATCAAAATGCATTGCAAAAGCGATACACCTTTTGATATAAAGATAAATTTGCTCCTCCTTTTTGGTTACTGCGGAATATTTTCGCTTCGCGTACATGAGCAACTCTGATTTGTAGAGTGAGATTAAAATCAACTAAAATGTCAAAAAACTGTTACAAAATAACATTTTGGTCAGGAAAACAATCCATTATTTCACCTTTCAACCTGTCACCATTCCAACTTCGTCACCAATATTTTGATCGATTATATATCAGTACCTACAATACCATGTTGAAGGAGAGACGATCGAGTATTTTAAATAAGCCAAGAACATTTTTTGTAATATGTTTTAGCTTTGCCTAATACCGTAATAAAGAACTATACTGACAAGAAATATGTACGCGGGTTGTCTTTCAAATTTGGCAACCCCCTCAAGTAACCAATGGAAATCGTTTCCGTTTGAAATTCATCCAAAGAAACTTTTTGTAGCTTCAAAACAAATAATTCGATATATAATATACTCCCGTTCCTCCATGTTGATAGATCCTCGTTTGTATGTATCAAAGTATCAAGATGAGATTTATTGCGCGGTTGAAAAAAAACGATGCAATGTCAAATAACTGATTTTTATTGGATGAAATGTCACAAAGTGCTGCGTTAGATTTAATGTTTTTAGTTTCCATAGAATTAGAAAGATTTTGTAACAGAAAAGTTATATGCCAACTCAATAATGTTAACATTGCCAACTTCGTGCTCAGGGAAAATTACGTACCCTGTGTTGCGTTATAAGAGAACAATGTTTGGACAGTTTCATATAAATTTCATTGAGGTTATAATTCTCTCAATGTTTACTGTTCGATGTATCTTTTCTTTTGTTGATTACGGGGAGTTTTAAGTCCTTGGGCCTTCCATCCTAACTTGCACGAAGGCCAGTGTGCAGGCAGTCGATGGCTCCAAATAGACTAATAAGTTGCTTTTAAATCAAAATGCGATATGGCTGAGACTCGAACACGGGCCTTAGCGGTCGCTCTCGAAGGTATTATCCACTACACCATCGTTGCCATAAACTTCCCTAAGTAATTACAGTCGACTCTCGGTTTCTCGATCTCTAAGGAAACCGACTGAAAAGTTGTAGAGATTTCGAAGAGCAGTTTTTGAGGGACAAAAGAAGTTATTCGAGAGGTAGAACGGGTTCCAGATACCGAGGAGATTCAACTGTATCAGATATGTTATTGCGCAGTCATTTTAGTCTGAAATCATGTTAGCTTTTGATATATATCCAAATTGTCAGCTTGAGATATTATTGCCCTCCTTCCAGATTTTCTTTCAATCTGCTTCCAAACTTCCTACTTTTGTTAATGTGTAACTTTTTAGTACGGTTTTAAAGGATTTACGACACGGCCATCATGTGATTATGCTAACGTTTTCCCCGTCAGCCGTAGTATTAGGGTGTTTGAACAACATGAAACTGTTTCCAAGGTGATGAAAGCTGCCATCTGCACTGGCGTTTGTCTCATTTATAATATGGATAATGAGCAGTTGTTGTCTTGAGTTCCAATTGGCTCATTTATTGCTAAAGAATGTCTTTCAAACTCTAATCCAGTCAGAACACAAAAATTGAGGAAGAGAATATCACAATTCTGTCTTCCTGGAAGATGGTCAAGAGGAGCAATGTGATGCAGATAAATCTTTAATTCATAAGCACTTCGTCAATCCAAACCGATTGGCGCACGTTTCCGCCGCAGAATTTTTGTTGCCCAAGCATCGTGTTTTGTTATTATTATAAATCGTCAGATCAAGATCTTAAAAACTCTGTGTAACTCTGTTTAATAGCTTATCTTCTTATACTAATACTAAATCTTGCTTTTTTCTTACCTAACTTTGAAAGAAAGAACTTTAGGAAAATTTTGTTGGGAGGTTCATCAATGGGTGTTTATTTTTTTCATATTAGTAAAGGAGGAATCTCCCATTAGGGGAATCTCTGGCTCCATCTTACGGGTTTTTATTACTTCGTGGAGTGTTTTGCTTTAAGGAAGACATCATAAAGCCGCCGGGAGGAGAACCCAATGCAATGAAACGACACCATTTTCTCAACGTTCATTTCTTAATGAGAATGAAGACAGAATGAAGTAACATTTTTTGTTTTTGTTTTTAATATTTTGTTATTCGACGCTCAGTAATAAAGAATAACAACATTGATCGGTATCAGTAACTATTCTATCCGACGAGATGACCTGTTATGTGTTCGTGTTATCAGTTCATCATTTTCTACAGATGTCTATTTTTTAATGTGTTTGAATGTAGCTTTTCGTATCAGTTAATTAGATTAGAAAATTGAATAGTATAGATGAATGTAATACAAGAAGAGAATGTGAAAATCATGGTTATATACAAATATACATGTTTTTTGTATCATGATGCACAAGTGGAGTTTTGGGTTTTGACATTTCCACAATTCATAGCAGAATAAAGATTTGAAAGATAAAAACGTCTGAGAAGGTATTGTTTTTGTTAGCTTTAGTTAATAGGGAAATGTGAAGGTATTTTCTTATATTTCAGAAGTTTAATCGTGGTTAGGTAGGAGTATACATTGGTTAGGAAGGAGTATACGTTGTATTGTCTTATTTCTAAATCTCTAAACATTGGAATTTTAGCTTTTAGTTTAACTGTACAACATTAGAAATCTCTAAATTTTTGTATATACACAGACTTATCATTGCAGTATTGCGTGTAAAAACAATTTATGACTGTAAAATGTTTTTACATGCTACACTAGTCAAAATATAATAGTTAAAATGTTGTATAATATGAACTTTGAATGGATATATATCTTGTTTTAAAAGAGATATTTTTAAAAACAGATGATAAATAAAACATGTTTGCATAGTTTAGGATTACTGTTATGTGATTACTATTATCAACGCTTTCTTCGCTACCCTCCAGTATATCGAAAAAGCAAGAAGCCCCTGGGAACGAGGTTGCTCTTTTTACGGAAGAGACTGTTCCTGCTTCTTAAGTATTTTCTTTATGCGCATGTGTCGTCTCATCTCAGAAAAATCTGTCTTTTGTTTCGCTTGCTGTAATACCGTAAATGACCGATTAAACGCCCACCGCCCAAATATACCCCAAATGTTCAAATAAACGCCAATGAAAGAAACTTAGTGATGCCAATAAACGCCCAATCTCAATTCAACGCCTATGTACGAATAAACAACCAGGATATGGTGCTTGAAAATTATGCTTCGAGAAAATTGTATTGTTTTAAGTTTGGAAATCAGCTGTTCCTTTTTCCTTATTCCTGCTGAAGTTCTGTCTTAAAAAACGAGCAATAATTTAAATATTGGTTTAAAACGTTCTAGTCTAGCGTTCATTAATATGTAGGCTGCATCGTGATCACTGATGTCTGACGTTGGAAGAACATCGCAATGTGATAGATAGTTCGTTGTAAAGTGATCGATCATAGATTTGTTTAGACGATTAACAATTTGTGTCACGTCGTAGGTTGCTAAGATATCGGCGGATCTAGGGTATGTCAAAAATTGTGGAGGGGCACATAAATCTAAAAATTCGTAAATTCGTAAATTTATGTGGTTATTTTTTTAATATATATATTAAAGTCACCTGTTTTAACAAGAATGCCATGCCATTGTCGAGTGAATCTGTTATAAGAGCTTTTCAAATTTATGTAACCATTCCGTAACTACGCGTATATCAAAATTAGGTTGATTACGTTCCAATAAGAAGATGAGAGTGTTTGTTTTTCCCTTCAACTTGTAACTTGTAGCCCGGGGCGTTTATTTAATTTTCTAAAATTTTATAGAGGGCGTTTATTGTAGGGAGGCGTTAAAAAAGGTGGGAGGTGTTTATAAATAGAAACACTAAGGATTTTCATTTTAATATATTATTTTATTCCTTTGAAATTTAAAAGAATAAATAATCTTATACAACTTTTTATCAAGTAAACATTGGAACTATTTCTTAAAAAAACGCAAAAGAGGAGGGAAGAACGCGTTTATTCGAAGATTTGCGGTACTATTTCAATATGTTTCTAATAAAAGCCCCCTTCAACACAGAGTAGTTTAAAAGGGCGTTTAAAGAAGGAGGCGTTTATATAATATTTTTTATTTTAAGGGGGACTTTTATTAGAGAGAGGCGTTAAAAAGAAGGACCTTAATTAGAGGATTTACGGTATCTAGGAAGTCATTTCTTTCATTAAATTTTATTAGGCCGCTACGAATATAGGTATATATGCTTAACACCACCACCTCCACCACCACCATTATAAACGATTACGATATTTCAGTGTATATCATCAGCTGGTCTTTGTAGCAAAATGACATCGTGACAAAACAAAAACCACTTTGGTGCAGCCACTAACACGAGAATGGAAAGAGAAGTCCTTTTCTGGCCCAGCTTTCAATCTTTTTTCCAATCTTTTTTTTCTCATGGTTGTCATAATGTACGATGCTCACACTCCTAGCAACAAGAGCTGTGTCATACAAAAAAAGTCCAACATTTCGATACGTGAGGATAGCAGCATCAAATCATACAAAATCTTCAAAAACAACTTCCAATATTTTTCATTTTGAGGAATATTTTGATCGATCCATTCTTTAATGGTATAACGATTGATAAAGTATATACCTAGTGCCAAAACGGAGACGGAGGTGCTCTCAAGAACTGTCGATACACTTAAAAATATTTTATGGGTTCCTTCTTTAACAAATTCAGAGACTAGTGCGGTTGTTGACTGAAGGAATAACAACCCCAACCACACAAAAATTGTCCAACAAAAATCAAAGCTTTCAGGAATTCTTTCTTGTCAAACTGTTTCCAAAGTGCAATAAGTGTTAGTAGAATTATTGAATTTACAGATTCCAGCATGGCACTGGTCGCACTAACAGAATCAGAAACTGATTGTTCAAAAATCTCCATGTCCTTTCCACAGTTTTCTACGATATGACCTTCATAAGCGCATATTCCACTGATTAGGAAATTTAAAGAGTTGTAGCAAAATCTTGTTAAACATAAACCGAATAGAGAACCATCCAAGCAATTTCAGCAAAGCTGCTGTCATTTCATCCTTTCGCTATTATGACTATAACACATTTATACACAACAATTAATTCAAACCAGTTAAATAAACCTGGTCACATTCACTAGAGTAATACTCTTTCATTTATCTGTGTTTTATTAATCTTTCGTAAATATTTTTGAGTGTGATATCACAATTTCGAATGTTTATAAAAGTGTCTGTAACTATAAGTACTTTTTATTCTAAAGACTAATTCATGACCGACTGGTGGCCTAGAGGTAGTGTGCTCGCCCCTAGTGCGGGAGGTCAGGGTTCAAATCCTGGCCGAGTCATGCCAGCGACTATAACAGTGTGAGACGATCCACTCAGCTTAGCACTCAGCTTGAGAGCGGAGTTGATGTCTAAGGGGGTTGGCTAGTTGAGCGGTTCATGCAGACATTCAGCTTCCGTAGCACGAATGGGGGCTTTAAATGCTCTAGGACCTCTTTCGCAGGACCCTCATAAATAATAAATATATAAAATAATAAATATATAAAATAAGAAATATATAAAATAATAAATATATAAAATAATAAATATATAAAATAAGAAATATATAAAATAAGAAATATATAAAATAAGAAATAAATAAATTTAAGTAAAACACAGTATAATACTATTTTTGTGGCTAACACCAATCAGTAAAGTTTCGGCTGATTTTCCCATTAGTAAACCAATCAAGCTTAATTTAAGTCTAATTTCCACATTAATCTCATAACTGACAAATTGTAGGACTAAAAATTCAATTTCATCCCGCGTAAAATTCAATGCTTATTGATTTGTTCTAACTGATTAAACCAGCATCTGAATTGGAAAGAGCAAATATCCTCTGCCATCACTAGTAGTTACGCTACTTTAAGAACACTAAGAAGAATTAGAAGACTCAGTCCTTTTAATGTTAGGAAGTCGTTAGCGGAATGCTTAACACTATCAAAAATCGATTATGGTATTGAATTGTATAAAAATGCGCCAGAATACTTACAAACAAGACTACAACGTCTACAGAAGTCAATAGCTGGTTATGTTCTAGGAAGATATGCCAAACAAATCGTTAGTCTAAACTGGTTGCCAATCTATGAAGAAATTGACTTTTCCATCGTAGAATCGGCTTTTAAATCACTTCACGATGAAAATTCCCTGGTTATTTGCATCTTACATTTGCGACTGTCAACAATATATTTCGTAATTGAAGTCAGTCGAGAGAAAAATACCTTTGAACATGACGCAGCAGGAATATTTAACGACATCCTAAAAAAACATTCGTACAAATGATGATCTTGTCATCTTTTTTATAAGGAAACAAAATAATATTATTTTGCTCGGTCACTGTAAGTCTATGAGATTCTTTTGTGTTTCCTTGTACAGTTTTGTTTGTTATTTAATCTCCGATTCTCTAAACTCTCGCATCTAGTTCCGTTTTATTCGGCAATTGCGGATGCCAAGTTTCTCTCAATACAGTCGGACATTTGCTTCGTTTTATTGCATATCGAGCTTTTACATTTGATTTCCTAAAATGTTATATACGCATTGTATTTGCCAATAATTTTCCTATTCAGATAAATAATCGTAACTAATTGGTTGGACACCAATTATCAAACGTCTGATAATTACCGTAGCTGATTTAGACAACAGAGTTCCCGGCATGATAAGACACGCGGCTGCGTCTCTCTGAGATGGTTGATACGCGGCCGCGTGTCAGTATTATCACAATGACAATTGTTATCATAAGGAAGCGCGGCCTCATATTATAAATTTAAGACGTGGAAGGTGGTATTCCACATACTTCTTTCGGTAAGTGTTGGAATAATAGGCCCTCGTTTCATTTTGACTGTTTATCAAATCGCACTCACTGCGTACGGGAAATTTTGAAACCGTCAAAATGAATAGTACAAAGCACGGACAGAATTAAAACGTTCGATTTAGTTTCTAATCATATGAGGTGCACAATTACTCGATTCTGATTGGTTAACAGAGTGTGCAATTACAGTGTAATTGAACTCTGCACTCGCGAATATTTATTGCAGAAAAAAAACTAATGAAAGACCAGATCGGTCACTAGTATTAAGCGAGTCACTCATCTCCTCCTAATGGGTTTCAGTACGGAAAAATTTAGTCTGTAATTGTAACTTACTGAAAAATTAAAAAACAATAGGAAAGGTAAACAAAAAACGAAAGCTTGATAATTTTTTTTTATTTATGCTGAAGTTGCTCTCTTTTACAGGCTGATTGTTGCTTACTTGTTGCTTGTTGACTATCTATGTGAGAAGACCATATTTACGCATTTGTCTATTCACGTACACCAATGGAACTTTTATTACACGCTTCTCGTCAGCAAGGAAAAGAATATAATGCCCTTTTCGCTCTTTGGCTTTCTGCGTAAGCATGAAAGACATTACAACGGACTGTGTTGTTGTTTTTTTCATCGTGTCCAAACCTAGATTACTATACTTCCGCATTTCATTGCCGTGAGAAAAGAATAGCGGACATGTAGGTGGAAAGGCAAAACTTGAAAGTGCTTCAATTTTCATGAAAATTTGCATGTAGAACAATTAAATAGTGCAGATTTCAAATTTGTGAATCGTTTTTCGTATTTTGGCCCAAAAAGGGCAATTCGGGCCAAATTTGGACCAAATTTCCAAAGTGCTTCATATTTCATGAAAATTTGCGTGTAAATCAATTCCATAGTGCTGGTCTCAAATTTGTCAATCGTTTTTCATATTTTGCAGAAAAAGGGCAATTTGGCACAATTTTTACCCCAAAATTCGAAAGTGCTTTAATTTTCATGAAAATTTGCACGTATAACAATTTCATAGCTGGTTTGTAAATATTGTTATCCGTATTTTGGGTTAAAGAGCGATTTTAAGAAGAAGCTATTCCTTATTATGACAATTTGGTTACAATAATCTCACTAGCAGAAAGCCTTACGCCCGCTCGGCCTCTAGTTTTATTTTAGCGCTAGGTTTTGTTCTCTATTTGTTTGTTTGTTTTCTTGTTGAGCCTGAACTGTTACTTCATCAGTTGCTTTGTTTTTTGACAGATATGAGCCTCGTGCTGCTTATAAAGTGTTGCTTAAAAAAAAAAAAGGAAGTGTGTACCTTATCAATGATTTACGATCTCACTGAGGGTACACTGTTGAATGTTTTTTCTGTTATTTTCTATTCTTCGAAGCGAAAAAATAACTTTGTTTATTTACTTATTCTCAACATTCGAAAGGACAAAATAGAATATTAAAAAAGATAGCCTTTCAAACTATATTACAGGGCCCTCGTTGAAAGCAATTTATTTTATAAGTTGAAGAGGTCACCCTGTATAATATATTTTAAATAAATAAATAAATAAATAAATAAATAAATAAATAAATAAATAAATAAATAAATAAATAAATAAATAAATAAATAAATAAATAAATAAATAAATAAATAAATAAATAAAGTAGTGTAGGTCGTTCCAGGTCGTACTCGTGACGAATATATGTATACGTTTTACAGAAATAGGAAGTAGTAACAACTCAGATAACTGGATGAAATATGTACATGGCTATCTGGTAACGATTGATTGACAGTGATTATTACTTGAACATTTGAAATTAAGCGATGATTTTGCTGTTAGTATTGCCTCGTGCTTCCATAGTCTGTAGAAGCCCATCAACACAGTTAGTAAGAAATTTCATCAGCTTTCAACTTTTAACACTTTCAAACCTTCTTATTACCTTTCTCGTTTGTTATTTACACACTTCGTTTAAAGATCTAGCTTAAAAAGCAGTATTTCATAAAGCAGTCGTTCAATTTTTCGTAAAAGAAATCATTATTTTTTTTCAATGAAGACGCGTGTTTTTTTCCTTAGGATACCCAATTGGAACCCCAATTGTGGTACCCTGCGTTTTCAGATTTTCACATCTGACTCTTGTTTAAACTAGAATCGCGTGTCACCGTTTTTTAAATAATTCCGTCATTCACAATATATATTTATATATATTCATTCTTTCCTTTACTTTATATATTATTTTTTTTAAAAACGCTGACACGCGATTGTTAAGCCATGTTAGATGATCACGTTTTTAAGTTTCCATGGTGAGTTGTGTGACAGGAACTCTTTATTGGTAGAGTTTTGACATAAATTTTGTTCTAAGAAATGTGAGTTTTTAATTATTTTGCATGAACGTCGTTCAGAACGTGATTTTCACACATTTTTATAAAGGTATTTTATTTACGGTATTATTGAATTTTTAAGTTATAAAGATGAGTTCACTGCACCTTTTTTTTAACCTTTTTTCCCCACTAATAGAGACATTTTCCAGATTATTGCATGTGAAAATTTATAGGTAGATGCACACTATGTTCAAAAACCAGAAATTTTGAGTTTTTTCTCTCTATTTTTTCCTTTACAGTAACCTTTAAGTGGTTTACCCCCTAACATGTCTAAAAATTAAGATTTTATGTTTGAAGGAACTACATGGTTTGGAGATAATATTCCACATGAAATACATATTTAAATAATTTATCTGAATGAAGTGACATGCACAATATCAATCATTTTGGTACTCTTGATTCTAATGTTTTGACAAAGCTTGACAATTCCTTTCCAAAGGGTCAATTTTTAATAAATGGTTTTTAACGCACCCCTACGTCTTGATCGTAATAACAATGGAGGTGGAATAATGCTTTTTATTCGAGAGGGTATCCCATCAAAGCTTATTTTAAAGGAAAGTATACCAATAGAAGCCTTTTATGTTGAATTTACTATCAACAAGAAAAAGTGGGTTTTATGTTGTAGTTACAATAACCATTTCCGTAATATAGAAAACCACCTATACGCACTGTCTAAAACCTTGGATTTAATTGTACCACAAAATATGATCACGTATTAGGTGATTTTAATGCTGAAGTTTCAAATAGGGCTATGAGTGATTTTTGTGATAGTTTTAATTTGAAGAGCCTATAAGTACACCAACATGTTTTAAAAATCCAGAGAGTCCTTCTTGTATCGAAGTTTTCAGAGTAGCTGTGTGGTGGAGACAGCTCTTGGATAGAAATTTTGTTTAGTGTCCCACAGGGTTCAATACTAGGCCCAGTATCATTCACTATTATCTCAGTTTTCTGACTGTCCTCTAACTTGGATGTTCCATAGTAGAGAGATGGACCACGAGATAAATAGAATACACGAAAGATGCCTTAAAACTGTGTATAATGACAAGCAATCTTCGTTTCAGAAACTTCTGGACAAAGACCGGACTGTTTGCATACATCCCCGTAACCTTCAAAGACTTTGCATAGAAATGTTTAAAGTTGTAAACGGAATTTCTCCTGAAATATTTTCAGAACGGTTTAAGGAGAAAAACCACACTGTTTATAATTTTCGCACCAACGGCCATTTTGAAATACCCCGTGTTAAAAGTGTATTTAGTGAAGAATCTATTGCAGTACTTGGACCAAAAACATGGAACAAAACCTGAAACTGATTAAGTCTCTCGAAGGATTTAAAAGTCAAATAAGAAAATGGAAACTTACAAACTGCCCGTGTCGTATTTGCAAACCATACGTAGCGGGCGTAGGTTTTATATAATAAGTCTCTAATGATTGATATTGTGCCTGTTAGATTTTATTTAATTTGTTTAAATTTTGTCAATTTGTAATTTTTGTTTTTTTCTAATATTTATGTTGACTTTGATTAGCATACCATTGAAAATGGTATAGCTATTTTTTAATTGTAAAATATTCAAAAATTTATATATTTTTGAAATTGTCAAATCTGTGGGGTTTTTTAAACTTTATTTTCTCAAAAGTTGTATTTCTGAGTTGCTGGCGAAGATACTCAAAAAATATTAAAGCAATTGAGTTACTATATTTAAGAGTTGTTATTATCACTTGCCTCTATCTTCAAAACCAGTGATTTTTCTTGGACTCGATTATCCAGCTACAGGGTGGGTCATCAAATCTGTATAAAATTGACTATTTTCAACAAATTCAAGTTGTAATGGTCAGAATTCTCTTAAAATGGAATTTTGTGCAAATTTCCGAGGTTATCGACATCATATCCGGCCTCTTATGCTCTATTTCGTTCCAAAACAGTGTCCTTCAACCAACAACCAACTTCAGCCAGCGCGAGTACGACTTTTTGACGAAATTTCCATTGTTCATTAATTATTCATGAGATTTCGAAAACATTTTTTTTCAACATATTTCGTCACAACCTGTTATATTCCACCAATGGAAGCTAAAAGAATGCAATTTTTGGCAATTTTTTGACGACTTTTGAACTTAAGGCATACCACCTTAAATATATCTTTCATATAGACAGGGTTAATATCATTTATAGTTTTAAATATCTCAGTGCAAAAAATTTTTAATCTGCATGGGTGTTTGTTTGTTTTGTCTAAAAGTGAATCGTATGAGCTTACATAGTCTCCAAGAATTAACCTTAAAGCTCTCTTTTGGATAGCATTAATTTTCTTGAGCGACTTGGATGATGCGAATTGACATATTAAAGGGATAAAAGTACGAATCTCCCTAAAAATATTCCAAACCATACAGTATTTACGAAAAAATACTTTTTTTTAACAACAATGCCTCTTCATGAGACAAATCAATAAATAAATATCAGCAGTTCACCATTTCCACCGACCTCTCGACTTTCGCTTTCAAAACATAAAAATTAAAAATGGTAGAGTGTACGTCACAAGTTGCAGACCGAATCTACTCTTTTAGCCTGCACAACGTTAAAACAGTGCACTGTGGACTTGAGAAGAGAGACATATCAAGTTGCCAGTCTGAGTTCCATTTCTAATCGTTCCTTTACGGACTGTTTGAGGAGATTGTATGATGGTGGTTCCCTTTTAAAATGCAAACGCCTTTAATCCACTTTCACACCATCCACTTTCAAATCACTTGGAAAATCATTTTTGGAAAACTTAAGCCTATTCTCTGCACGCTCTGTGGCTCAAAAATTGTATTTCAAAGTCCGCCGAAGTCAAGTCCGCGCGGACGATTCTGTCCCTCGTGGAGAATACACCTTTTTTGATGCTTAACATTGTTTAACGGAAATTACTTAGCTATGTATTTTGCTCATTAGCAAATCGCAATTTTCGTTCCTTTCCAACACAGAATCCGTATGGGCAACTGGAGTCAGGAAGCGACATATAAACGTAAATTCGGGAAAGGTGTATCGGCTTAAGGCTGTTTTTAAAAGTGCTGATTTGATCATTATGGTCTTTTTTTCAGCGTTGGGCCCCAGACCAGAATCAGGAATCCAGAACCGACAACGCGTTAGGAGTCCTTTTTTTCTCTGACCGATTCCTTTTACATAGAAAAGATAATTTAAACTCTATTAATAAATACTACTTTAAGGAAACGGAAATACGGGATATGATGTATATATGCTTTCATGAAACGACGAGAGCCCTTTCATTGTTCATCATATAGCGGGTGGTAGATATCATTGCATGATAATTCCTTTAGAAGAGTATTTCATCTTTAGAATAGATTTTTAAAAAATTCGCTTCTGATTCATGTTGTTTTTGCTTTGATTATATTATTAGTAAGCGTAGACAGCACAAAGCAAACATGATTATTTATTTCGATGTTAGTTATTGACGTATTTTTATTTAAAGTTAAAGAATAGCAATATTTTTAGGGGAAATTGCTTTTTTATATTTTCTTGTCAGCGCTACAGCTTGTTAGGTCACAAACAATCATTTTCGGCAACCGGAAAAAAATACATTTTGAAAAACAATATGGCGACGTTGATTCTTGGTGCTCGAGCGTGTGGGGAAAATAAGAAATATTCTCGTTACTAAATGTTTTTACTTGAAATGTTATCGTTTTTCTTTCATATTTTATTAAGTATTTTCATATCAAGCTTTCTTTGAAAAGTGTTGGAGGATCCCTTTAAAGTTTGAAAGAACAAAACTTTGCACGAAGATTGATTTAGCTTCCGAACTTAAATTATTTTTCATCCTTCTTATTGCATTTAACTGTGCAGATGCTGATTTGACTATTCTAGCCACATGAGAATCAAAAGTGAAACAGTTGTCAATAGTGACTCCAAGAAACTTGACACTATTCACTTGTTATCAACATTTATAAAAAATGGCCCTTCTATTTCAGATTTGTCTTTCGATAAGATATGATTGATTGAAATTTCTCAGGATAAGCTTTCATTTTATTGTTTCTTAACCAATTCAGTGCTAAGCGGGGCTCAAACTCAATTTTAAAGTATTTTTCGAATGGAATGAAAAAACGTAAACATTCGATTGTTGCTCGAAATACCGTATTTCTCCGCGTATAAGACGAGAACTTGCACGTACCAGACTGATAACTGACTGTGGTCTTAATTATTTGATTTTAGCACCTTTCATCATCATCATTATCAATTCATATCAACATTTAATTATATACTAGTCACAGCGCCCCGTCCCTAAAATTTTCCCCAAATTCTTGTGTCACCCCATTGCCAATGTCATGGACCCCCAAAAACGTCAGTTATCCCTATTGGTTCTCGAGATAATTTTCCCTAAATCTCGCGTTCGATTTGGGTCGCAATGCATCGGTTTCACATATTGACGTCGCACAACAAAAAATAATTTATGTGTAATCTTACGTTACTGACTCCCCGATCTCTCTCACTACTCGCGTCTACCATTTTGCGTGACAGACAAACAGACAAACAAACAGACATAGAATCGAGTATTAATACATAAGGACGGTGCGCTTTAACTATTCTCCATACTAGGATTTGAACCACCATCAGTTCTCACCCTAGCATTACAAGCACAACGCCTTAACAAGTGAACTCTACACCTTTGGATGTTTTGCTTTTTCCTCTGCTTTTTCCTCTACAATGTAGATACCTCCAATGAATCTATTTCCAGAAAATTAAAACAGAAAGGAAAATCAAACGTTTTTCTTGTTGACTATTTTTTTCATTTTAAGACGATAAAAAATTGATTAACGAAAATTAAGAAATCTAACACTGTCAGAATACCGTTAAGGAACACCACATCTTGCAATCCACAATGTAATTTGATCAAATATCTTCTTTTCTTCTTTGCAGATTCTCATCATTAACTTCAACTGGATTTGTTAGCTGGTTATTATCGTTACCGTCAACTTCGTCATGTTCTTCTTCGTATTCCTTGCATACCTTTGAAAGTAAAAAAAAGCTAGCATGACAATGGGTCATATTTTTTTATAAGCAACACCTTTATAGCATCTATATGTAACTTGAGACTGAAAATTGCCTGAAAAATAACCCAGTGAACACAAGGACGTCTTAAAGATATCTTTTCTCGTCTCCTGCTGGTTCGGACGTCTTTCGACCAGATAAAAGAGACGGCAACGAGGACGGCGACGAAAGAAAAATTCGTTTTCCTTGTAGGTTTTGTTTAGAAAGGAAGTCTATTTCTTACCATACCACTGGGAGAATATGATCAGTACACTATTAACAGATTTGCACTACACACAAAAGTTATATTTTGAAGTGGTACTAAAAGCAAAGACGCAAGGATAGCGGTAGATTATGTTTCTCTCGTATTTGTTTTATCCTTTTTTTCATCAATCAAAGGTTTTGTTATTCGAGACAAGTTCTTCAAACTTCAATTGCTTTGGTTCATAACATACATTACACAAGTCTTAGATGAGAATAAGAAACTTGTGGATCAAACGTTAGTTAGACTGTTTTTTTTTTTTCTCGCCTTTACAATACAGAAACTACTATGGTTTTCTTTCAAATGACGAAGCTGGTCGTCAGATTCTTATTTAAGTATTCGATATCTAGATCTTAAGAAAATTTGACTGTCATTTCTTAGACACCAGAATCAGAGACAGTAATTTGTTGGCCTCGTTTGTTTGTTTTTATAGCGTTCCTCAGTCATTTCATAAATACACTACTACCTAGTACTTTTAATTCATTCTTCAAGGTCAAACTTTTATACCATGCAATCATCACACGATTACTTTCTTCACCAGTAACCCTTTCCACGATTCCTTTTAATCTTACAAAGAGAAAGAATCCGCAGATACTTAAAGGTTTATTTACATTGTTACTATGTTGTTGTTGAGACTTTTGTGCATCAATGAAGTCTTTAAAGACGATGAATACCACAACAGAATGCTAGAAGAAAGATCGACACAAACAAAAGGTTCTGAAGCATACAAATCAACGACAAAGAAGATAAAAAAGCATGTGAAATACATCAGAAACCAAACACTCCGCCTGAAGCAGAGCAAATAAATCGCCACGCAACACGTAGAGAAGCTGAAGAATTATTCCGAAAAATGCAATCCGACAATTAGGAGGATTTGTCGGATCGATAAAAAGTACTAAATGTGACCCCGAAAAACTGAAAGAATACTTTCCGAACCACTTCAATGTTGAGAACCTAAATCAGGACAACGTCCCAAGTGAACTGATAGAAACACCTGAATACATCAAGGAATTGCAAAATGCTACCAACAACATTAATCACACTCCTCCAAATATACCTACAAGTAGGTACAGTACTTTGCAAGATCCTTGTTATCACGATACTGAACAGAATAAAGTCCTGGTATGACCAGACGTTATTGGATCAACAGCAAGGCTTCCGCTCTGGGAGAGGAACTGCACACGGTATCTTCATAACGAAAAGAATCCAACAAATCAGCGACTCGAGGCAAAAGCCAGTCCATGTACTTTTTGTTGATTTAAGCGCGGCTTTTGACCATGTAAACAGAGACTGGCTGTTCAAACCTATACACCAGCGATTCCCATCAAACCAGGATAATACTCTATTCAACATACTTCAAGCTGTATACTCCCATACCACCACCGCACTGGCAGATACACCAAATGACATTTTTGAACTCACTTCTGGAGTTAGACAAGGTGGTCCTGAATCACTTCCGTTATATAATCTTTATATGGGTTATGTAATGCGAGTATTCGAACATCTATGCTCTGAAGAAAACATTAAGTTCACCATTCTCAAATACAGAATTAGATCAACAGCCTGTAGAAGAAAGAATGCGTGGTTATTACGGAGATCACAAAACTGACTGGTCCGGTTATACAGACGACATAGAGTTCTTCTTCGATCTTCAAGAGGATCTGCAAAAAGGACTTGACCTTCTCCACTCTGTCTTCAAAAAGTTCGGACTCCACATCAACATCAAAAAAAACCCAAACTATGATTTTCAACTACAAATACGTTGAAGAAAACCCTGATTCAGAATATTCTGAGTCCATAGTAGAACTTGAAAATCAACCCATTGAAAATGTAAAGACTTTCCGATACCTAGCTGCTGAGGTTGACCTACGAATATGCATTGCTGAAGCAAAGTTTAACGAAATTATCAAAAAACTTACAAACTTCTCTATACACCTAAAAACCAGAGTAATTATATTGAACGCTCTAGTACGCACTAGACTCACATATTCCTGTCAGACTTGGAACCTGAATGAAGCCCAAATGAGCAGGATAAACTCCACTTACATCAGAAATCTCAGAAAGCTAATAAGAAATGGCTCGAAAACTGAAGACTTAGACATCTTGCATGTCAATCAAACAAATGTCTCACAAAGAAACTTCTTTTTAATGACAATAAAAGAACAAAACCTGGGAGACCGTTGGAAACCCTGGAGGATAAAGTGATGAAATCTACGCAAGGCTCAAAATATCAATTTTACAAAATGCCTTAAATAAGAAAGGACATGAGCTATCTAATGAATATACTCGTCGGCAGTCATCAAGATGATGATTTGACTAATGTTACAAGTACAAGTAAGTAGATTGGTTGACACACCTAGCTTAGTAAAGATTTCATCTATAAATGGAAACATTCCATCAAAACACATGCTGGAACTAAGAATATGAAAGTAAAAAGTCTTACCTTAAACTCGCCCCTCCCGTCAAGTATTTCGCCAAAGAAAAATTTTGTTAAGCTTCCTCGGAAGGCTACACTCATAACTAACAAGAAACTCGTCCAATCTTTTTCCTCATGGTTGTCATAATGTACGATGCTCACACTCCTAGCAACAAGAGCTGTGTCATACAAAAAAAATCCAACATTTCGATACGTGTAGGATAGCAGCATCAAATCATACAAAATCTTCAAAAACAACTTCCAATATTTTTCATTTTGAGGAATATTTTGATCGATCCATCCTTTAATGGTATTACGATTGATAAAGTATAAAGCTAGTGCCAAAATGGACACGGAGATGCTCTCAAGAACTGTCGATATACTTAAAAATGTTTTATTGGTACCTTCTTTAACCAAATCAGCGACTAGTGAGGCTGTTGACTGAAGTACTAACAACCCCAACCACACCCAAAATTGTCCAACAAAAATCAAAGCTTTCAGGAATTCTTTCTTGTCAAACTGTTTCCAAAAGGCGATAAGTGTAAGTAGAATTATTGAATTTACAGATTCCAGCATGGCACTGGTTGCATTAACAGAATCAGAAACTGATTGTTCTAAAATCTCCATGCCCTTTCCACACTTTTCTACGATATGACCTTCATAAGCGCATATTCCACTGATTAGGAAATTTAAAGAGTTGTAGCAAAATCTTGCCCAACATAAAACAAAAAGTGAACATCCAAGCAATTTCAGCAAAGCTGCTGTCATTTTATCCTTTCGCTATTATGACTATAACACATCTTTACACAACAATTTATTCAAACCAGTTAAATAAACCTGGTCACATTCACTAGAGTATTATTCTGTGTTTTTGTTCTTTCGTAAACATCACTCAACATGTTATTCATGACGTTATTCATAACAAAGTTCTCAGAAATACAAATAATTTACCGCGACTCTAACTCTAATTTTTTTTAATTTTTCATTCCATTTTATTCTAAAGACTTAACCATTTTAAAAAGCAGTCTACGAAACTATTTTCTTGAACTTTTGTCGCTGACGTTAATTAGCAAAGTTTCGATTGATCTCTTCACTCAAGGTCAATCATAGAACTCATAAGTAAATTTCAAATAAATCAAACGGAACATCTACTCAAATCATCTACTTAACATTCTTGGAAGATCACTCACCACAAGTCAGTTAAAAATCATTGCTTGAAATAATTGTTTTTAAATGTAAATGACATTCGTACCAGATTATTACTAGATTATTACTCTTAGTAGATAAACCTATTGGGGTAACTCGTAATTTTCCTAATAAAGCGCCACCTCTAAACAAGAAAAAGGGGATGTTAATACATGAGTATCCAATTGCACTTGCCATATAGTTTAATCCACCCTGACGAGTTTCCTCAAGTTACAAGATTCTCCAAAGATAATAATAGCATTTTGTTATATGAATAATCAAATTTCAGCTTCTCCAATTACTGACAGAACATAAATAAATAAGCTGACAATACACACAGTTATATGACAGATATAGACTATCAAAACTTCATGGCCTACAATCAGAGAAGGATGCCGACACCCTAATAATAAGTAATGGTAAATGGGATATAAACATGAATTTACCAAGTCAAGTGAAAATTTATTTAGGCAAATGAAGGAAAATTTATTTAAAAGCTTCACCATATCTGATTGCTTCAGTTTAAATGAAATAAACTGAAATATAATCAAATCAAATTGGCCCCTTTTACGCCGGTGTAACAACAAAAAATACTCCCCCAGTACTTATTTCCTAGGAAATAACTATTCCCTTTAGGAAATAAGTACTCTCCAAGGGATTACTTATATACAAAATAACTCCCGACACTTTTTTTTATAAGAATACTGTATTTTCACTAGCCTCGATATTCTTGGAAAATTTTCGTGTTTCCTGGAATGTATTCTTAAAATATTCTTATTTTCAAAAATCTCAGATCGTTTGAGGAGGGCATAGTAAAAATGACATTTCATGTCATTACAAGGAGGAATAGTACGAAAGAAAGATTTAACCAAGGATTTATTTTGCGTGGGTTCAAAATTTACGGATTCGGGAATTAAAAAACATCGCAAGAGAACAACATATTTCCCCGAGTAGTTGAAAAAAGTTGAACTGAAAATTTTAGCCTCTGGCGATCAAGCGAAAATTTGAAATCACGTCACTCAGGGAAAAATTTTCGACTGCGGCAGGCGAAAAGTTAACTAGAAAACCAGAAAATTTATCTCCATAAAATAAACGAGCTCCACTGATGGGGGATTACTTATTTCCTAGAGAGAGAGTCTAGAATCAATAGGTAATAAACGGAATATCTTAAATAACATTTCTGTACCCTTGTTTAGATCTCCGAAGCCAATAGAAGCACGTATTTTTAACTACGCTTGAGGGAGTTTAAAAACTACCTTTGTAGAAATTTCAATAAACCAAGACGCACATTATTTGAATAGATCGATAAAAGTTGTAAGTCCTTCTCTTGTTATACGTCCATGTTATAGAGAACTTACTTTGATCACATGACAAATTACAACCAATAGTTCAACTATTTTGCCATTACGTGATCAAAGTGAGTACACAACAAACTACATTTAGATTGTTCAAATAAAAAATACCGACAATAGAACTTTGAAAAGGCTTCCAGACCAGAAAAAGTTCTAATGACTATGTTTCGATACATCATTATCTAGGTTCATAACCTTTTGACACCTTGACTGGTTGAGAACTGATTGATACTGGAATTTACTGAAACAGAGACTAGGGATATAAAGGGATGACAGACAGACGTGTCCCACAGCCATAGGGGGTGCATCAGCACGAGTGTTCATTGTAACTTTTTTCATTTACCTGTACAATGGAGATAACCCAATGAACATCTATTTCCAGCAAAAATGAAAATGAAATGAAAATCAAACATTTTCTTGTTTACTTATTTTCATTTTTTTTTTCATTCGAATACGATAAAACTTGAATTAGTAATCAAGATGAATTTCAGTCTCATTTCCTCAAGGATCTCATAACTCACAAGTTTTAGGACGCCATTTTTAAATCTCATCTTCCATTCCGTGAAAAAAATTTTATAAAACGCTTATTGATTTATTCCAATTTCTTTATAAGTTTCAAAGAAATAAAACGACAGACATATATTTTGGAACATCTACTTAACATTCTTGGAAGATAACCATGACTCATCACAAGTCAGTTAAAAATAATTGCTTGAAATAATTGTTTTTTATATTTCTGAAAACTTTAAAAAACAAACAAAATGGTGGAAGAAAACGAACGTGAAGAAAACTTGACAGATAATGATTCTCAAAGTTCTTTCAGGTTTATACAACAACAACACATTGGCAACTAATTCAACAATGTGTGGTAAAGCTTTAGCATTGGCGTCTTTTTATTTTCAATAGAATCGCCACAGCCAGTATATAACGTTTTCTTTGTTAAAAAAATTGTTCGCTGATGAAGATAAAGCATCAAAATTCTTCCTGTATTTTGAACAGCCATCATCTTGTGCTATTTTGGCATTGGAAAAAATAATTCCATATTAAACTGGCCTAACAATGGCCTAACAATTTCATTTTTGATAAAACTTCTTTAACCAGCTTGTCTCTGTTTACTATTGCACCTCGTATTTATTTCTTCCTTTGTATTTCAAATGACTGCCGACACATACGACTGGCAAGACGACATCTTTGAATAACATTTGATAAAAAGATCGGGATAAACTCCCACGAAATGCTACAATCAAGAGTTGGAGAATAAAATCAATGTATTTGTCCTTCTTTTCTGATGGAGTTGAAATTTTCAACGTTGCAATCATGATATCGTAGAGAAACAGGTACAAATTTCTCAGTAAGTACGTCACCAAGGTGATCCTGACCACACTATATAAAAAACAAAACAAAAAAACAACAGTTATTCAGACGCGTCATTTTCAATATTCATACGGCATATAAAATACTATTCAACGTCTGTCGTGACGTCTGTCGTTGTTTACACACTGTCACTCACCATAAAGCATATTTTGGTTTATTATTGAAACAGCGCTCCATCCAAGCAGAGAATACTTTCCAATCAATAAACTGACTAGCCAATGAGAAGAAGGATGTTAATAGATATTCAAGTATGATACCAATCCCAAGAAATGTCAAATGTATATCGTGTCTTTTAAACGTAATATTTTTTTGTTGTGGAGCTACAACAAATGCAACCAGAAGAAGCCAGAACCAAAACAGACCAACGGTTGGCAGTCGTTTCACGTAATTTTTGAACGAATATCTGTCCCACTTGAATATGATAAGAAGCAGTCCGCAGGTGAAAATATTTATCGCCCACGTACCAATCAAGTTAATTGTATCCGTGGCATTCTGAGAGATGCCGTAACCTTTAGTGATATTCCCACAATCTTCTGAATCCAGATTATGCGAAGTACAGACGACAACAATCCAAAAAAAATAGTGAATAAAGAAAAGCAAAATAAAACAAGAGATAAGTATCGCACTGAGTAGAGCTTTTTTTTTCCACATGACAATTTTCTTTTCTTGTGTGACTACAACGCCATAAAAACTTTCACTTTGTCAAAACGCTTACTTGTTGTTCGTTAAATGTATTTTAATTCAACAATACATTTTTATCATTCCTTGCATTTGTATAAAGTGAATGTGACCACTGATAATTTCATCAAGCAATCAAAACATCAAAAATGTTGTCCCGGATTTCTTAGAATACACTGTATTGATGGGTTTGTTCGGAGAATTTCATCAAATGTCTGGGAAAAAAAGTCTTTTTCTTTTACAAAGGCATTGTTTCCAAAACTGAGGGGGAAACTTGAATAAGGAGACTTTCTTAACAGGAGAATTTAAAAACAGCAAGTCGTTTTTGTAAACCCATCCTCTATTTAAGATCTATTTTGTAATAATTTAACAGCGAAAATAAAAAAATATTTCAGATGACGTCATCTTGGCTAAAACTAAAAAAAAAAAACAACAAACAAACAACAATCAAACAACAACACATAATTCCATGAAAAATGTGAAAAAATCAATACTACATTAAAATATCAGTTAAGATATTTAATGACGTATAAAATGCAAATAGTTTTTAAAAAGGTACCAAAATTTAAAACAATATAGAAAAGATTGGAATATGGAGGTAAAAAAACAATGACAATGTCTTTTATTCCTAGACTGGGAAATTCAATCCACGATTAATTAAATTAACAAGACAATAGTCCATGTCTCAATTTCAGACCACCAAAGTTCGTGGTGTAAACGTTGTAAAGTGTGTTTGAGTCAGCGAGGGTTAGAGTTTGTATCGTTCTTTCAAATACTTTTATAAAAGTTTTCACCGAAAAAGTTAGCTGGTCTGGAAATAATTCAGAAATGGCCTCATAATGTACTCTTTATAATTCAGCAACTCGGAAAATAACTACAGAAAAACATTACAGGATAACGAAGGCTCTAATTATGGATGAAAAAAATAATTTTGTAACTTAATTAACTGCTTCACAGGAGCATAAAACATTAACCACATAACTGACGTTTGAGAAATATTTACAATATATGGAGAAATGCATAAATAAAATCAGATCTTTGTATATCTAGTTAACCATCTTTTTTATCCATTGGATGAAGAAACATTAGTCAAATGATCAGTTTTTAGTTGTTCGTTTGCCACATGTTGAGTTGTCTCATTTATCGTATGTTTATCAATAGTTTGATATAAATTGTTGTCTGACAGATTCAACTCTTTCATGCCATTATTAATGTCGGGCATCGGGTCATTCTCTCTGCTATCATCTGAAAAAATACAACGAAAATAATTCTTCTTCAACTTTTTGACATAATTTGAAATGGGTGTAATCTTAGATCTTCCATGCAAACAGACACTAAATTAAAAGTATGCAAAAATCTGTAAAAACTTTTACTCAAATTATGTATTGTGGTTACAAGTAAAATAACTGACCCTTTTCTGACAGACTTCCCTCTTGTCCTTGAGAGAGGATTTCTGCCAGTGTCAATAATGGCTCTCTTTCACTATTGTTCAACTGGCAGTTTTCAAATTCACTTTGTGGTTTTGGGTAATCAATTTCTTCCCATTCATTCAGATCAACATAATCATTAAAACAGATCCCTGCGTCTGGTGTCAACCAAGCCTTTGGAACACAGGCTGCCAGAAAGGGGAAACGTGTACCCAGAGTTGCTAGTCTGTTTACCCAATTCGGAATGTCTTTTCCACATATTATCTAAAGAAGGAAGTTAACAGCAGATGGAGTGGCAAAGAACCGTAATAGGTGATAATATGCTTCAAGTGCACAGAGAAATTTGAAATTTACCTTACTAAATTCACTTGTGAAGTGGTTGCAATTTCTAAACAATAGGTACATAAACAATAAGTTGTAAGAAATTGACTAGCTAAGGATTCTTGAAAAAATAAAAAAGTTTACTTTTTTATTAGATGATAGGAAGAACCAAGGTAAGCCTTTCCAAGGGTTTCTGTAAGTGCATCAATTTCACTTTCTCTGAAGTCTGTGAAACCAAGGACAACTGTTTCCCTGTACAACAAAGTGCAAGACATTAATTTAAGTTATTCGAAAGGGATTAAAATGTTCAAATACCCCTTTTTCGAAAGTTTATCTACAAAAAACTTTCAAATTTTTATTACAGTTTGCAAATTCTTAAAGTCATGTTAGAAGTGCTTGATGTGATTTGACGTATCTATTGGAACTGGGATGTCAATAGAAAATTTACTAATTCTCAAATATTTATCTTCACAAAGATTCTTTGAGCAGCTGTTCGTTGAAGTTTATTTTTGGGAAAATTTCTCAAAATGACTATTCACGAAAGTTTATCTTCCTTAAATTTGTTGTTTATCTTGATTAATTTTTCTTTAATATGTTATCTTACTTGAAAGTGAATCCTTCTCCAAGCTCTTCTATGCTTCTTGGATCCATGTCAAAAATTCCACTGCAATTAAAAGGATGACCTCCAAATGCATATTCTAAACAAAAAATGAAAACAACAGGAAAGTTTGCAAGCACGTTTAATTAACAAGTAGTAAAACGTTGTTTGGTAGTTGAATGTGAAACTATTTTTTCCTAGATACGAATTAACATAAAACAAAAATCATTTGAATAACTTCTTAAAAAATATTCACTTCATTTAATTATGTTACCTTTCCCATATATTTCAATACCAGAGTGATAAACACCAAGACCAATTGATGAAGTGTACTCGTTCAGCCAGTACTACAGATTAGGATAAAATAAAAACAAATAAATATTTTTTTTAAATAAAATAATGATACAAGTTATATATGAAAAAACTCTATATTATAGATTTAATGCAGTTAAAGTCTTTTTATTTGCCCCCATGGACACTTTTATTCTGCTATTTGCATATATTACATTTGCTTCTCCTACCTGTGGTGTTTGCACATGCAGTTTCTATGACTATTAGAACACATCTGTATTGTAACACAAGTTGTGCGGTTTTTTTAAACTTTGAAAGTGATGCCTTTTCCTACGAAGACAAGGTTTTAATCAAGGACTGTTGCCTTTATAAAGGTTTTGGAGTGGAGTGTTTGCTAAAGGAGTTCTCAGAGAAAGGCTGGTCAAAAGGTGGCTTACAACATCTTCTTGACAAAATTAATGAAACCGGATCGGTAGAATGTCAAGGACGTAGCGGTAGGACAGCCAAAACAGAAGATTTAGAGACAAAGGTCTGGCAACACCAACCAAGAGATATCGAAAGCAGCCAATGTTCAAGAATGGGATCCACAGAGCCATATTGATAATGCTATTGATGCTTTCTGTTATTATTATTATTATTATTATTGTTATTATTATTGTTATTATTATTATTATTATTATTATTAATGTTTACCCAGGATAGCCTCTTCAGTTCTGATAGAACTGTTATCAATGAGGGTCCTGCAAAAGAGGTCCCAGAGCATTTACAGCCCCCATTTGGGCTACGGAAGCCGCAAGTATGCTTCAACCGCTCAACCAGACAACCCCCTTAGATATCAATCCCGCTCTCAAGCTGAGTGCTAAGCTGAGTGGATCGATTCACACTGTTATAGTCGCTGGCATGACTCGGCCAGGGAACCCTGACCTCCCGCACTGAAGGCGAGCACTCTACCACAAGGCCACCAGTCGGTAAACATGTAGAGGCTGTTCTTGATGCTGAAGGAGGTTACATTGAACCGTTTATATCATAAGGATATAAATATTTTATTCTGTATGTTGTAGACTAGTGATACAATATTGTGAATTACTCATGGTTTGAAAAAATTTGTGACGTCAAAATGTCATTTTGTTCATTTTTTGAGTGTTACTCGTGATATGACCACCCATAAAAGCATTTTTGAGGACATGAAATGTTGTATAAGTGCATTTTTACAAAATTCTACATTGCCTTTCTGAAAAACAATAAAATTATGGAAATTTTCACAGGGACATTTTTTTTCTTGATCTTGAGGCTGTCTTGTTATGCTGATTTGCACCCTTAAGTTATCGTTATGTGGTCTCATTCATTGCCTTATTGTCATTACTGTTATTATATAAGTGTTGGTATGCTTGTACTGTTGTTAGTGACTACCACATTGCGCACATGTGCAAGACACCTCCAATCTACCTCCAATAGTTGTATGTATTTACATTATTATATAAATGAGTTAGAAACTTACTTGAGTTAATTACAGTTTTTAATGTATGTGTATTATGCAATTCTATCACAGTTATTCTGAACCATGAACCCCACTTGTCTTCACTTTCCCTGTGTGTCACACTTATTCTCTCAGTTGGCCACTACATATGGTCCTCATTTGCCACTCCCTGCCATTCAGTTGTCTTACTCGCATATTCTTATGTTATGGTCAAGATATTGTCATAATCTTGGTTGGCCCTCTCCGTTATACTAATGGTGTTATACAGGCCATGATATAAAGTTATAGAAGAAGACCAACAGTTAAATAAAAATATTTCGCTTGTTTCATAACTTTTTTATGTGAATGGTAAAGTACTTAAGTCTTAGATATGTAATTGGAACATTTTGATACTATTCATAACTATTCTGAACATACGTACCATATCATAAACATTCAGTACCACAGGTGTTCTTTCCATGTCTCTTGACTGCTAAAAGGAAATTCATGAAAAGTACCATTCTATTGCACACCAAAAGGAGCTTTATAACCAGTAGTTTATTTAATACTTTCTTTCAATTATAATACTATCAAGCAGAATTATAACATAATGTACCAGCATTATAATTACTTGAAAAAGTACGATGCTATTTTAATGATTGGTCCTTTTCTTCTTTAGCACCATCACCATTGCCCCTGACACCTTTAATTTTACCACTAGGATAAAAGGCATCTCAGATTTTGGTTAACAGAATCATTCTCTGATCATTTATAAGTGGCACTTTGTAGCTGCCTCTGGAAGGAAGTTTTATAAAAACAAACTGGCATTATAAATAATTGATGAGTCTGTACTTTAAACTTTGTGACAGAGCTTAATGACTATCCCACTGTGCCTATGGAGATAACTAGGATGATTTGGGTGAAACTGTGATGTCATGATGTCAATAAAATCTTTGAACAACAATAATATCTCCAAATGGTTGGAAGTCAACATGAGATGCCATACATTATTTTGATCAGATCTTTGAGCTCTATAACATAATACTAATTTCCGTTTGGTGTTTTTAAAATTTATTTTTCCACATATCCTTTGAATGTAATGCATTTTGAAAAATAAATTGGCAGCTAGTACTATTATGTTATCCCTTAGTATATTTATTGATTTTTAGTAATGCTATAGTGGCATTACAATCATTGCTATTCATAATAAATTTGTGTTGAAAGTATTATAATTTGGTGCCCTGTATGAAGTATTAAATTTGGTTTCATAACATCATATTTGGTAATAAAGGACCTTTTGGCTCGCAATACCATTCTGCATTATTTCTGCTTTGGGAAATAGGATAAATTGAACAATTTTGAATTTCTTAACAGAATTCCAAAAATTTTGCTCTTGCTTTTGTGAAGTTAAAATGCAAATGTTAATGAATTAATACATACATTACTATTATTAGGTATTGGTGGTCCAAATTTCAGCCTCGAATTCAATGCTTTAGAATTCAAATGATTTATATTCATTTGAGGAAATTCATGTTGTAATTTTAATCTGAAGATGTAATATAATAAAGGAGAATTATTCTATTGTCTGGCATGACATCATTTTTGAGAGAAAACAACACTCGGAATCTTTTTTAGAATAGTTACACACATAAAGTGTTAAAATATTTGACCATGGTGTTGTTTTCCCTCCATAAAACACCAAATTTGTTGAATAAAAAAAGTCCAAGTAAGATCTCTCTGGATAATGGTGATTTTTTTGGCTCTGTGGCCCTCAAAAAAAAGAGTCCTAATTTCTTTTATTTTTTTGAATATGAGAGACAGGCAAAATGGACAGGCAAATCGTCTCAATTCCCTTATTAAATATGCAGATAGACCATCATTAAAAATCTGGGTAAACAAGATATTTGATGACAAAATACAGAAAAGTCATGTGACTTGGCTCTTAGTCAATGAAATTGGTGTATTGCTAGGGGAAAAACAAACATGTGATCAAACGTTCCAATATATTTTTCCTTGCAAGTCAAATAAATTCAGGTGAGTGTTCTGTTATCCCCAAAATGTCATGTCATCTCAATCATACTGGTGGTTCTGCAATATACTGCTGGTTCCGTGAATTACTGGTGGTTCGCTGTTTTACGTACGAAATATTACATGCTTTTTTTATAAGAATGTAAAAAATCCGATTTCTCAATTTCTTAGAATTTGATCAATTGTCAGCCTGAATTATTACTATTAGAATATTGTGATGATGAAATTCGGAAAATTTCTCACTCACCAGAGACATCCAAAGTTAAAACATTTGATTTTGAAAAAAACTGTTGTGACGATTTAAGATATATTATATACTAGTTATTATTTTAATTCTTAAATTCAGAGCAAACTGCCTAATATTCTTATAAAGCAAAAAGCGTGTATCATATTATTTCTGACTGCCAATTCACATAGTAAAAATGTGTATACATTTTCTACTGGTGGTCTATTCTTCAATCACATCACATTTGGGGGAGAAAAAAGAACTCATCTTACACAACACCGACCTGAATTTATTTTCTAGGAGTTAGAGAAATGTTTTGGAACGTTTTTGATCATACTGTTTTGTCCCCCAACATTACACCAATATTATTGGCTAAAAGCCTAGTCACATGACTTTCCCACCTGAAAGAATATGGAATAAATAATGTGTTTTTGTGAAATGATGCATCATAAATGCAAAATAAATATAAAAGCTAGAAAAATTAAACTCTTGTGTCGCACTTGATATATTTTGTCGAAATTACCTTCTGAAAACAAATACCATACATTTTCATGAAAGCAGAGAGGTTAATCAGTGCTTCTGTACCTTAACAGGTCTAAATTTTACAGTGAAGTGAAATTTACAAAAAAACTGATATTTCTCTAAATAAAAGATTTAATCATAATTCTGTGTAAAATGTCACCAATTTGACACAAAATAAGTTAAAACGGTAAAATATGTACCATGTTTTCATCAAGCCTCAAACTATGGAGAAAAATTAACAATAATAAAGTTGATTTACATAAAACTATTACTTCTGCTCATTGATCTTCAAAAAAAAGTGAAAAAAGTTCATTAATTGAACTTCTTGGACTCCTCATAAATTTAATGATACGAAGAAAACTTGTGAGTTTTCTTAGTGTAAACGGTGTCTTATTTGAAGTTTATTTATCACGTGATTAAATATTTCAAACCGTTGGCGGTAAAAATGGAAGAAAGCCCTTGTAGAAGGTCGCCTTTTTGTAAAGTTAAATTTGTCAGTTACCCAGTCAATTATAATTTGTTATTTTTCAGAGTTCATTGTAGAATTTTTTTAATTACTTATCTTATTAACTTTTACAAAACATTAAAGAAGACACTGCTCTGCTGAAATGAATAGCTAGTTATACAACTTTTTATTTATCAGTCTTCTTTTAGGAATAAAATAGTGACTGTAGATTATTAAACACATACGATGGCGGAGCTATCAACTGCTGTTACTGTAAGCTACCAAATTTGTTCTTTTAATGCATTATTTTTCATTTTAAAAATTCTTTCCTATAGTTTCATCATGATGTGTGATGAAAGCGGCTAAAGTTTTATCATGCACTTTCTCCTAAATTCAGATAAATAATTGTAACTCATGTCTGATAATAGCATTATTTGATTCCTTGAGAATACATGATTTCAGAGATAATGAAGCCATTATGGATTCTATGGTGATTACGGTTCGCAAGTAGTAGGGCAAGTTGAAATCTGGCTTCATCTGACAGTATAGGAAAAATTGAGTAAAACGTTTTGTTTTTCTTTCAAAAAGTCCCAACCAAGTGCAGAAAGTTCTCCTAAACAGTCCAGAATAAAAATAGTTTCAAGAAAAAGAAGAAAATCTACAATCAAGACATCTTCGCACGACAGCTCTTATATACTTCTCCTATGTAAACATTTCGAAAAAAGCGCACATCCAGTGAAATATGCCCTACTTAGGTTATCAAAAACATCAAAATCCATAATAGCTGCATTATCTCCGAAATTGTGTATAGAATAGTATATACAGAAAACGTTTGATTCAGTTTCAAAACACAGACTTTGAAATGAAAGTATGATAATTTTGCTATTTACAAACACTTTGTTTAATAAATTATACATAAAAAATTATTATTCCTCAGATACTGTCAACGCGGTTGACTTTGATAACGCAGGTGACTTTGATAATTAGTACAAAAATGTGAATTTGAGCAACTCAAATTGAATTCCTGTGTAAATTCAGCCTGTTCACACTTTGGATCTTCCATCCAAAATGTTTACAAACGTGCTTTGCAGACCACCTGCGACAAATTTCGTGCAAAATAATCACTTGGGAATTCCCATCATTGTTAGGGAAAAGTTATTTTTCTATCATACCGTTTATTCATGCAAATGACTTATGTAATTCATAACATTGAAAATAAAAATGATGTTCATGATTTTGATTTTTTGCGATTGGTGTCCAAGGTGGATTGGCATAGCAAGCTAACAAACTTTTCTCTCTTCAAATATCAAATATTGAATTAAGAAAGCACAGAATACACATAAGATCAACTTATCATTGCCTCAAAAATCCATTAATTTTTTAATATGATCATCATCTGTGGAGATCTTTTGAAGGTTCTCCTATTCTGTTTTACCACAATGTCCCAACCAGGGGCTAATACGGCATGATTTGAACATCTGTAAACCGATTTTAGGGACATCTATTTAGGGCGCTCAAATTAATAACTAGTTTCCTTATAAAATACAGTTTTTAAGGAACTAAAGATATTCACAAATTCACCTTATATCAAGCGTATTGTGTATTGCTGCTAAGTGTTTATGATAGGGTCCTGCCATACTTTTTTACTACTTTTGCGAGGAAGGGTTGGTTCATATCGTTCACTCGACTAGCAATGCCCAAATTAACTTTCTGTATTATCCCCTGCCAACTATTAATAAATAATGTGTATTTGAGGTTTCGATTGACAGAAATGCATGCAGAATTGACCTTGATATAAAAATTGAACTCTTTGATATTTAACATCTGATATAAGTGATTGAGACATATCAAAACGGTATGCAGCACAACAAAATCCGTTTTTTTTCTTTCAAATGTTTGCAACTTTGTAATGACATTGTAATAATGCAATGCATAATCAAATCTGGCATCTTGAAATTGTAACTTGACAATAAAAAAAAAATCTAAAAATATTCTTATAATTGAAGTAAGCTCTCTTGAAACAGGAGTTTAACTTATAAAATATGTCACTATTCATTTACTTTGTCTTTGCTTTTAGTTGCATTGTTCCAGTGATGGGAGTTCTTTTAGCCCCTTAACAACTGGGATTGATATTTGTAAAAACTGTGGGAAGAGGGTAAGTTGTTATTAGCTATTCACAGCTAATCAGTATCAACCAGTTACTCTAAATCTGCTTTGTTTTGGTTTTTTAGACTTTAGTGTGCCCGCATAAGTTTCCAAATGACACAATCATAGAGTTGCCACCATATTGCACTCACCTAAAAGTTGTTCATGTTGAACCAGATATGAGAATAACAATGAGGTATTTTCACTGTTCATTGCATTCACAATGTTTAACATTTTCCGGAATAATCAGACGTGATTTTTACAGAAAAAAAATTAATTGCATTGTTATACCGACTTTAAAAATTGAAGCGAATATATTCACGTGTTTGAAACGATGTTTGGAAAAAGAAAATTTATGTCACTTTTAGTTTTATTCCATAGAAAATTTATTGAGTTATATTTATAATATGGTAAACTTGATCAAACACAGCAGGTTACTTTAGGGCTGTTCCTTTAAGTTTTATGGTTCAAAGAATATTTATGACGAAAATAGATGTTGTCACATCATCATCTTTTTTCACTTAACCTTCTCTCTCCAAATAGGCTCAATTGGTATGTTCTTTGCTTGATTTTCAAAATTTCCCAGGGCCTCCACTAACTGCTTTATAACTTTAGAGACAATTTTAAAAGCAGTAGTATAGTGCCATTCCATTCCAAAGAATCTAACCTAGCGCTTAAAATCTTCCTTATATCTAGTTCGGAAAGAAATACAAGAATGACAAAGATTACAGACAACGTGAAATTTAGCGTATTAGAGTCAATGACTGCTCTTGAAGATATTTGGGAAGAAATTGGCTTAAAAGAAGACCAAAAAGAATCTCGAAACATTACTGTTTTGGATCATTTACAAGGTGAGCATTGTTGTTGTAAAGTTCATTTCATGTTTTTGTTACTTATTTTTCTTAATGTCAATATTATATGTGTATTGTTATTCGTTAATGTTGATCATTGTTTTGCTTGCTAGATTTACTTAAGGAGATGCTAGCTGAAGAAGATGAATTGAAGCAGAAGATGCAGTTAAAAACAGAGGAATATCGAAAAGAGCTAGAACAACTGTATCAAGATCTTGGTATGCCTCCTAAACAGGTGAGAAAAATTAATGTAATCTGAAATCGATTTTTTACAGTTAAATTTATGTTTGAAGGGTATTTGAAAGATGGAGTCACATTGTAGTAATCTTCTAATTAATTAATATAGGAGCCAACAACATTATCCTTACTTCAATTAGAAAGCCGATTGAGAAGTGAAGTGGACACGTTGAATAAGGTAATATCAATATCTACACTTGTGTCATACACATGTTGAAGAAATTGAGAAAGTGTAAATTTTGATTTTCACAAAATGTTTTTTTCCAGGAAAGACACGATCGTTTGAAAACATTGAAGAGATTAAGATCTGATGAAGAGGTGTTGTGTGCTCGACTTGAAATGCCACAACATGACATGAATTTCGTTGGATGTCCAACTCTTGATCAGCTACGAGAATTGGAGCAGAATGTGAAGTTTTTGAAAGCAGAAAAGGTGAAAATATTAACATCTTATAAATATAATTAAATTTTGAGCAATAAAAATGACTATTTTCAGAAGTTAAAATTGTTTTGTTTTTTCTTTTTCTAGAACAAACGATTGGATTTGTTCATTAAATTACAAGCATCTATTATGCAACTTTGGTCTGAACTTGATGCTGAACCGGTTACTGATATAGAAAAGTTGCTTGTTGCACCCAATGCTGATGAAGCATTCGTTCTTTCGTCAGAAAATCTTGACAAGTTGACTGGATTCCAGACAAAGGTATATAATATTTGGGAGATGTTTTCTTAATATTATCTTCCAGTTCAATTAGTCTCTCTATTTGGCATACAAGGCGACAACCATCTGCTATCCAGTATCAATGTTGATTTGTTTCTAGCTTGAACAAGAACATACAGAATTAATCCAACAAATCGATTCATTACGTAACAAGACAAAGTCACTATGGGCTAGGTTAGAGATCCCACAGAATGAAAGAGCAGCATTTTTAGGAGAAATAGCTGATAACACTCCAAAAGTTGCAAAGATGGTATGTTTTGAATTTAATATGTTAATGCTCTTGTCATATTTTTACTATTTGCATTGTTATAGGTATTTCATTGTTCTTTTTAAGTTTATGAAAGAGTTGGAAAGACTTGAGGAATTAAAGAGAGAACATATGCAAAGGTTTATTGAATCCATACGAAAAGAACTTGTTCACTTGTGGGAGAAATGTTATTTTGGTGAGGAACGAAGACAACTTTTCCATCCTTTTTACTCAGGTAAGTCATGTGGTAATGTGTCTTTTTTCTGCAATTGAAACTTTCTTCATAGAACACAATAACCTTTGAATTTACCATTGTAGATGTGTTTACGGAGGAAACATTAGCTGAACATGAGCACCAGGTCGCTACCGTAAGAAATTTTTATGAGGAAAGTAAAGATCTTTTCAAACTTGTGGAAAAAAGGGAAGGCTTATGGTTGAAAAAACTTGAGTTTGAAGTAAGTTGTACTTGTTGCTCAAACGTATGGAAATTTCTAACGGGAGAAATAGTAAACAGACAATGAAATTAAAGTTGAGTTGTTGTTGTTGTTGTTGTCGGATTTATTGCTGGATTTATTGCCGGACGTGTGCACATTGATTGTAAATATTGCTTGTTCTATAGAACCGGTCTTCAGATTCCAATCGCTTAAACAATCGTGGCGGTGCTTTATTGAAGGAAGAAAAGATTAGGAAAGCTGTTGAGAAAGAATTGCCCAAGGTAACCTGCCTTTTACCGCTAACCTCCTTTATTTCCGCTCTTTCCATTTTTTGAGTTTTCATGTTTTTTATATATATTTTTATATATTTTTGTTAGGTGTTAAATGATATGAGGAAAAAGATACTTGCATGGGAAAAAGAGAACGAAACTTACTTTATGTTTCACGATCATCGATATCTAGACTTTATTGAACGTCAACGTGAAGAATACGAAGATGAACAAAAGATGAAAAAAGAACAAAAGGTATAAGGTTGAATTGTGGTCAGTTTATGACTATGATGTATTTTAAAGTGTATTTCGATTGTGTTTTTTATATTTCATTTTGTGGAAATCGTTCAGGAACACTTGAATGTTTTAGGCTCGTGCGAAACAACAGGAGCTCAATCAAGAATTAGCATATGGATCAAAATCCAATCCGAAAAGGTACGTCTCGCAGATTTATTATATTTGTATATGAATCTGTGTTCTCTAATGATCTTATTTCTTTGTATAAAATATTCCTTTCCTAGAAAAATTGCTGGTACACCTGGAAAAAATTCCAAACATTTGCGAGTAAGTTGAGTCTGACTTTATTACGTCATCATTTCTCCATTACTTTATTTTCTTATGAATTAATTTTCTTTGCAGATGGATGTAACTCATGGAACACCGAGCCGTTTTATCCATTCCTCCATTCTTCCATCACCAAGGCGACCGAGGCCTGGTGTTGAAAACAGAACTCCTGCAAAATATCAACCCAACCTTGTCAAAAAAGTTAAGAAGGGGAACAAGGTAATTGAACATGTCTGTTTGTCACTACCTGAAATAAAATTAACCAGCGTCCGGTTGTGCATAAGAATTACCAACATTTCAAATGAAACTTAGTAAAATTTGTTTGGTTCATTTTGAGGTTAACGTCAGGTTATGCATTGTTCTTCCTAATGTTTTTATGAAAAATATTTCTACCCGTACCGAGATCTCAAACCGGTTTGCGTTGGTTTAAATCTGGTAGGTGAATACACTCTGACGGTATGTGTTGAACTTATATGTTTACGTGGGCTTTGTTTGTTTCGTAGATTCAATCGGAAGCAAGGCGTAGAAGTATAAAACGAAGATCAGCGCGATTGGCCAGTGCTAAACGTGTCCTGGGTGAGAAGTCTCAAAATCAAACACTATCAAGTGAGAACTGTTTAGATGATTCGAAAGTGGTGAGTGGCTCCGCATTGGCTAATCCTAATATGTCAGCCTTAATATCGTACAACGATTTTACTGTAAGTTCACATTCATTCTCACATACATTTAATTTTTTCATTTAGTTTTTCGTTAAGTAGCTTTTGAGCCCCTTAATCAACATTTATATGCTCGGCAGTTATAAGAGACATCTCTCAAAAGTTTCATAAGATATCTGTGAAAATTGATTTTCTCATTTATTTTGAGATGTTATCCCCTCGTTACAAAGCACCTTCTTTCTTGTTACGTTAGAACGCTGTGGCCGAAAGTCCTTTCTCCAGAAGCAGTTTCTTGTGTAAACCGAGTAACGATCGAACTCCGAATATGTTCAATTTCACCAATATCACTGCCAACAGTTCCAAATCGTCATCGTCCAAGAGAAGTGGAAACAGAACACTGAGTGATCGAACACCAAAATGTATCAATATTTAAATGAACAACCAAAATATAATCTGTCATTTGCGCCACTCCGTAAATAAGCTGTGTTCTTTTATCGATTTTTATAAGAATTTGTACAGGTTGGTGGTGATTTTTTAAAATTGCAGATTAATTTTATATGACCGACATGCGTAGTAAGCATGATAACGAATTATATATTTATGTTTTTCTGTAAAAAATCTCTACTCTATTCCTACCTTTATTTGGGATCCTTCATGTTTCAAGCCTTAGTTGTGACGTAAATTACTCTGATTTAGACGTACCCTTTTAAAAAATCAGGAGTTTGGGTTTTAAGTTCCATGTTGTATTATAAAGCGTATTTTATTCTTTAACCCTATTTTTTGATTGATTTTAAATTATGTTATCCTTACATCGTGTTTTATTTTTTATCCGCACTTGCCGTTAATTCAACGACTTTCCTCAAGCCATCAAAGTTTTCAGTTTTCGGTGGCTTTCACAAAATCCTTGGTTTCACCATACTCATTGAAGAAAAAACATCTGGAAACAGGGCCGTTTAGCCGTTTTTTTCTACTTCGAACTCTCATTCTAAGTATTTCTGGAACCCAGTCCCAAATGTAATTCACAGAATGTGAGTTCTATTCAGTGAGAACAACAACAGCAATCAATGTAGTATATGTAAGTCTATTAACCAAAAAAGGTGAAAAAAGCCATACGAAGTACAGACCATTCGACGGCTTGACGATAATCCCACGCGTATACTCTTCTGAAACCATTCGACGACTTGTAAAGCGGAATATTGGTAACGAGTAAATTTCATATTTTTTCTCCTATGACTATGGCTTTACTATCTAATCTTTGACTAACGTACAATATTTTTAAAATATTTTTATCTTCTTTCTTTGAATACCAAAAAATACTGAATACAGTGAACTCTCCAATTAACGGACAGAATCATGGTCAAACACTTACACAACACCTTCCAAATAGGTCAACCCAAGGTCTCTAGCGTTTTCGATATCCGGACCTCACTCATGGCTTTCTTTATCCACTCGATTTCCATTTGACGTCCATCAAACTTGTACGTCACTTATTTCCTGTCCACATCTCTAATTAGTGGACAAAACTCTTTGCACCAAAGGTATCTCCGACCGCTAATTAGAGAGTTGTTTAAAATTAGAAAGCCTGGGCGCGGTCTCTGACTGCAGTTTTTCATGGAACAAATCATAGAGGTACTTGACAAAATACATGATTATGAAAGGCTGGCAAACATAGTTATCAGTAACACGATGATCAGGAAATATGAAGCCAACACTATGACATACTGTAGGGAGTTGGATAACATGCTCTGGGAGTATGATTGAGACGAAACAATGATGGAGATGATGCTTTAGGTGAATACAGGAACGTTGTGCTCTTAGGGCTAACTAAAGCCTGATTTACACTTATGAAGCTGAAGTAGAAGCAGAAGCAGATGCAAGCACTGAAGTGTACACTGAAGAAGTGTAGCATGAAGCACGCGTCGAAGCAAGAATATCATAATTTTATGATATCCTGCTTGACATGCTGCTTCGTAAATTCAAAGCTTCATACTTGCTTCATGATGTGAACTTGAGAAAGCAAGGTGCGCAAGGTTTTATTTCTTGGAAGCAAATGAAAAAACTATATTACACATTTTAAAATGGCAGCACTACAAGATGAAAACTTTCTGATGCTGTTAGAAGGTATCCTGTTTTGGATGACAAGAGTAATAATTTTTTAAAGATAAAAATAAAAAAGGTTTGTCTTGGGATGATATTGGTGAAAAATGTTAGGTTTGCTTTTGGAACTGTGTTTTTAAGGGAAATCAGGTGAAAAATCTATTCGCAACCTTCGCAAATCATCTTAAATCACATAATTCACCTGCGTAGGGGTGTGATAAAGTAAGTAAGTAAGTGAGTAATCATTTATTTAGTTTCTAACTCTCATACTTACAATTACAATGAAAGAAAGAATAACTAGGAGACCACTCCATATAGAAAATTCTAGTCAAAGGGAGTGGCCACCTAAAAAAAACAAAAGTGATAAAAATGATAATAACATATGTAATAAGTTTTCGTCAATTAGTCAATATATTGAGAAATAAGATACGATTTAGTTAAGACTTTTAATTTTGGAAATGTAAGCACAGATAAGTCGTCAAGTTGAAGATGGTTTTGAATGAGATTCCATTGGCAGATCGACTGATATTGGATGGAGAACTTACCAAATGAGAAAGTCTCGAACGGGTGTTGAACTAAAGAACCTACGTTCCTTCCGCGAGTATTATAATTCAAATCAGAGCGTTTAAAAATCAAATTGTTGCGAATGACTTGGGGGTGTTTATCATTAAGAACCTTGTGTATAAAAGATATATTTAAAAATTTTACAATGTCAAAAAGCTTAAGGAGACCTAATTTCCGAAACAGAGGGGATGTATGAGCTAGCCAGTAAGCATTACAAATAGTACGTATTGCACTTTTTTGTAGCAGAAAGATACGCTTTGTGACTATGTTTTCCCTTTGACCCCAAACCTGACAGGCATAAACCATATGTGAATGAAAGATAGCATAATAGACAGAAATTAAAAGAGGTTGTGGCATAAAGTGACGAAGTTTTGCTAAAGCTCCATTTGCTCTTCTTAGTTTGTAAGATAGCTTGTTGACATGCACAGACCAGTTCAAATTTTCATCTATATGGATTCCAAGATATTTAATGGAAGAACTCTTAGACATTTTTTTACCGTCAATCTTAATACACAAATTAAAATCAATATTACGACGCTTGTGTTTACACAAAACATGTTCTGTCTTAGTTGCATTAAGAGAGATTTTGTTTGCATTTAACCAGTGCATAAAGAGTTTCAAATCAATGTTGACCCTCTTAGCGAGTTGTTTTATATTTTTACTACAATTTAACATATTTGTATATTTGTACATAAACGTTTTCACGGTCTCTGCTTCACGGTCTCTGCTTCACGTCTTGCGTCTGCTTCATAAGGGTGAATCAGACGCTTTAACAGCGCGTGTGATGCGGATTTCAAGCAGAAAAAACCCTTTTAATCCTGACTTCGGGCATTAAAAGACTTGGACAGAAGATAATGGCGAGGCGGCAAACAAGTTTGGGCTCACTTTCTGAAATCCCTCTTCTCTGAGTGCGTTAATCTAACCAGAAGGTGCGATCATCAAACTTTTTGGTTGAAAGTCTCTCTTCTTCATTTGAAAGAACGAGGCATTACATAAACATTATTACATAATCGTTTAACCCAGACATAAATAACAAGGTTTTCACCGCAAACTAGTGATGCATTAACCTATAACTCCTCTTTTCAGAGTTCCATATAGTTAACGCCCGGGCGTTTACTTGATGTTTCGGTGCATTTTTACACAAAACTGATTTGGTACAAAATTTTGCAAATTTTTCCTTCTTTTGCATGTGTATAAATAAACTTTTAGCCAACTCAGAGAGTTAAGGTACTTTTATATGATAACTATTTTTATGCAAACCAGTTGTCTTAAAGAAAAACTTTATTAGAGAGATTCCTGTACTTACTGTACGGTACACTGTGTAAGGTAGAGCTATCATATATTATATATTATATATATCATATATCAAAAAAGAAAGAAAGAAAGGACATGCACATGATGATGGGAGAGATATTTTGAGACGCGTTTACAAATACAACTCTCAGACAATGTTCTTCCTGTAAGTAAGTTCGAATTTAAAAGAAGGTGTGTGTGTGGTGAGAGAGAGAGAGAGAGAGAGAGAGAGAGACTGTAAATGGAATGTATTATGTTTATAGGGTTCAAAAACCTGCTTCATAATGTATTAAAATCAGAATAAATTTTTATGATGTAATAGACGTTTGTAGTTAGGCACAGTTGTAGAGTGATATAATATAATTATTGTAGTATAATGTTTATGTGATATTATGCATTATGAGCTTCTTATCCGTTGAGTCATTTAGGTATGAACTAACCTTTACTCATAATGTTGGGAATTTGGGTGGGGATGGTGCGTGTGCGCGTTGTCATATAAACAGTACTTCTGATAAAAGAAGTATAAAGCTAGAAAAAAAATCATGTTTCTAGTTTTAAAATTTCATTCCTCTACCATTTTGTTTCTTTACATTTTATCCTTACATCATATCATTAGGTAATTATTTTCTTTATACTATATTTTCTTTTATTCATTTACTCTCAATATATTTGTTTTGTTAGTATATTCTTTGTTAATTTATTTCCGAATCACTATCTTTTGTTTAGTATTTTCTTTTGTCATAGATAATTTGGGAGCAATTATCTCTCCTAGTATATATTTTGTTTCTCACTTTTAAAATTTACTTGTTTCATTTGATGTTTGAGATGCAAGGACATTTTCAATCAACTTAATAACTCAATCTACTATATTTTACTGGTCACTGTCAGCCAACACATTTGGCCAGCTGGTGAGCTTTGTTCTTTTCTTTTCTTTTGTATTTGTTTTTCTCACACACATTAGGCTTAGCTTAGATTTATTTCTAGTCATTTATTTCTCTTTGTTAGTTTGTATATTTTGTCAATTCAGATATTTATTAGATTTATATTTCTTTCATTCAGTTTGAACATATTGCAACCATTTCAAATTGTTAGTTTTTTACAAACCCCCAAGTGTGCTGCACTGAGACCACACGCGTGCGCATGTGTGTGTGTGTCTTATTGTGTTGATTTGTGCCCTTAAGTTGTTTATGTGGTAGCATTGCGATATACTGTTATTAATTTCAATGTTAGTATTCCGTACCATTGTAGTGCTTTTGCTGTGACGTTGTTATTGGTTACTACCACATTGCCCGCACATCAGGTTTCTCGGCATGTGCAAGACATTGACCCCCACATTCTATATGTACTTGATCTCGATTTGCAAGAATTCTGCTACAAGTTCATGCACAATGCATAATGATAGCTGTTATAGTACAGCCGGAAAGAAACTTTACACATTCATGAAGAAATGAATTTTTACGTGAAAGCACAAAAGATTTTCATGTACAGTTTTATGTTACATGAAGACATTATTAAAATTTTTGTATTCTTTGCAATTTGTTTAGACGCACGATTGAACTGAAATTTAAAATGCATGTTAAATAAACAAAAGACTGTTAACTTCTAGTCGTTGTCTGACTCTTTGAGAAAGCTAATTATTTTACGCAGACACATAAAGTTTCATTTGGTCTGTACTGTACACATAATAGTACATTGTACAAGTACTTGTATGTATATACTTTTTGTACCTTTTGGTAAGCTTTCGAAGGTTGAGCCTTCAGGATGAACAATTATATGTCCATCTATTATTGATATTGAAATCTTTTATAACAGTCACCAGTGAGTTTGAACAAAAATTAAAAACAACACCTTTATTTTAGCGAGTCTTCAACAGGTCATAAAAATATAAAATACTATTAAAGTTATATACCTTTAAATGTTATCAGAATCCTCTGGAGTATCACATACAATGTAACTGTGCGTCATCCTATTTTCCCAGAAAAATATTGCAAACCATATAGCTTTTACTATAGTTTGAAATAATGACAATATCATCAATCTAAACTTGAAACGAAAATAAATTACAGCTATCATCTTTTGATTTTTAGAATCAGAAAATAAATGGCTTCTTTCAAAAATTGTGTCGTTACAAATGGTCCAAATGAACAGATCACTGAAAATGTCATATCGTTCCATTCAAAATATCAAAAAGGAGAGGATGATTTTATTTATGGTATTGAAAAAGTTCATTTCCACTATTTGAAACCTAAAAATGGATTTCAGTTGATTGAAGCTAGTCCTTTGGAAGTACCTGAAGATTCAGATGATGATTTTCATTTCTATGAAGAATTTCAAAGTATGTTTCTTCTTACAATTCAAGCTGATGCTGATATTTATGATCTTAGCAACATTAAAAATCAACAATATTGCATTGAACAATTTGTTCGATGGATTGTTCCTGATGCAAGTTATAATTACAAGCTGAAAATCATTGACCACAAAGAGCTGTCAACAGTAAATGGTTATCACAACATATCTGTCACTCTTCTTTGTGACTATTTCTCGATGTTGGAAGAAATTGGAGGAATTTCATATTCACCATTCTATCAAGATGTTTGGGATCCACACATGGAGCAAATTATTAAGGAAGGTGTTTGTTATAGTGATGAAATTGTTCCATCAGAATTGTGTGAAAGTTTAAGAAAAAATATTGGCTATCTTGCTGAAAATACGATGGTGGATTTTCATCCAAATTCAAATGATATAGTTCGAGATCTTGTTCATCCTGCACTGTATTCATATGTCAAAGGTGTCAGCAAAGTTGTAACCAACATCTGTCAAATTATTCCTCCATCACGTGATGATCAGGACTTTTGGGGACGGCCTTATGAAGATTCAAAGTTTCAATGGTTGCCCACACCATTCAATATATCAAAGAATGGTAAATGCACCATTGAAAATTATGTAAATAATCTTGATAGAGAAAAGTTTCCAAATTTGTATAATGACCTTGAAAGTTTATTTCAAGTGTTTTTGCCATATTTTGAAGAAGTTTGGGCATATGCGAAAGCAATGCAATTTAACATGGGCGAATATGAAAGGGATGAAGTGAAAGAATTTGAGAAAATTCCTATCAGTCTCAAAGAAAGAGAGTTACTCGTGATTCCAAAAATCGTTGAGTATACCTTGCAGCCTGGACAATCATATGAGGGTGTATGGCATGCAGAAGGAATGTCTCACGAAAATATTGTCATGACAGGTAATGATATTAATTAGATTTTTGAAGGAAATATAGTCCTTACGGTACAAATCTGTGGAGATCGTATTCAGATTTCCATGAAAATTAACACATAGAATAATTCAATTGTGCTGATTTTGAGTTTGTGAGTAATTTTTCATATTTTCGCCAAAAAGGACAATTTTGGCTTAATTTTTACCGAATTTTAAAAGGGCTTCCAATATCCATGAAAATTTGTACGTAGAACAATTTGATTGTGCTGTCATTGAGGTTGTTGGTAAATATGTGCAAATATTTTGTTCAATTATGCGGCAAGAAGCATGTAAGTTTGCCATATCTTAGCATTTTAATGAAACTCAAAAGCTAAGTAACTAAGGAATTTTCTCACAGAGGTCACTTAAATTATAATTATCAAAACTGTTTATTATTTGCTAGATGAAAAACAGTTATTTTTATATAATAAAACCCAATGGACAATTTTCATTAAAGGAATAGCAAATAATGCAGTTATGTCAAAAATAAAGGGGAAACACCAGGAAAACAACAACATAGCAGTAAAACCATGTCCTGATGTACAAGAAACACACCAGACAAACAATGGACCGGTCGCAGGCAGAAAGTGTAATTCTGCAACATAACAACATTTAAAAAACAGTGCTACACACTGAAGCTACGCAAATGGTCAGTATTTGAAGCTTTAATACAAAAAGACACGATAGACTATTGAATGTAACTATTGTAGAAACCAGAGCTGCAATGTTTGATTACTATTGAAAACATGCTGATGAGAAGAAATGTATTCCCTACTATGAAGAAAATCCAAAACCCCAGTGATGAAACAGATTGTAACATTGGTTTTTGCGTATATGTGTGGTACGACAAGGACAATTGAAACGACAACTCTACAAATGTCGGATGCCACGAAGAACATAAGTAACTGTGGAAATGATTCCATGTGGGCATCAAAACCATGGCATCAAAATCATGGAACGCTGTAACATTAGTTCTGATAAAGGCAATGCAGACAAATCAAATAGTATACAAAAGTTGTAGTAAACGCACAGCCCAGAATGGTTCAGTAACATGTTGAAGGAGCCAAAGCCATCAACTGATAACTGGAGTTCTCACCTAATGCAATTTTACTTGTCAATCCACTCATTGAGAAGGTCAAAAAGAGCCTCATATTTGTCAGAAGGGAAGCAGATGGTCGCCCCTGCTGCGATAATTTCCTTGCCACTATGCTGCTATTTTTGAAATTCACGTCACTTCAAAATCAGTTCGCATGTGCAATTCATGTGCCACATAACAGGCGTGGTGATCATTGAAATATTTTCTTCTTTTCCATAAAGGCCATTTTTCTCTGTTTCAAAAGTATTTCAATTTGCCGTAAGGCAAAATTTGGACCAAATTTTGAAAGTGCTTCAATTTTCGTGAAAATTTGCAATAAGAACAAAACAATGGCAAGGTTTTAAGAAGAAGCTTTTTTGCATATTAAGAGGAAACTTTCCCTTATTTTTGCAGTTTGGTTACAATAAGCTCACTTGCAGAAAGCCTACTTATATTATATAAAGTCATTCATTTGCCATTTTATCTAAACAATATCACAGATCTTTTTCAAGAATGAAGTTTTTAAACGAATCAGCTCACAAGTTAGTATGATTTTTGAGTTAATTGGTTAAAATACAATGCACTAAAACAATGGTTACACATAGTTTAAAAATACTTGAGGAGTTTAAAACTTCAACACTGAAAGAAAATTACGTAATCTTTAAAGTTGATTTGGATGTTTTGTTTACGTAATGTTTTGGTTGTTGACCAGATGTTATTGAGTTGTTGTACTTATCTTTCTTTATTTTGTTGTACGGTAAGTACGGTAAGTCTTCTCACTTTATTATAATGGATGTTTATTTTTTGTGGCAATTTTGATATAATTTTAAGCTATTCTCAGCCTTTCAGAACATCAACAAAGCCTGTGCCCCTTGACCCCATTTGGGTTATCTTTAATGCGAACTTGAAAACTCATTGAAATTCTAGCTAGAACACTGCTAATCAAAATGCAAAATACAAAATATGCAAATGTATTGAAAATGAAAGGAGACAAATGTAAATCAGATAGCAACGGCATCTATGAAAACCAAGAAAAGCCTAGAGGAGGCCATTGATCTGGATGCACTAGGGGGCAAAGGTGTAAAGCATGCTTAATGTCAAGTTTGCCATGTAGGTCCATTCACCCAAAGAATGAACCTAATCTACCACATGGTCCAATGTAGAGTAATGGACATAAAATTGATTGCTTGAAAAGCCATCATCGACAGATTGACCACGAAGACGACAAGTCTAAAATAAACGTTATAAAATGGGACCAGGAATATCGCCCTTACTAACTACTTTAGCAATCGCAGTGGACATGATCAGGAGCAGAGCTAGCAGGATGGAAAGCAAAACAGACACAGTTGTGTTTGAATCAGCAACCTCTCTGTTAATGGAACTACCCACAGGTCTGGAACCTGAGAATGCTTGAGGTACAAATGAGCTTCATGTTACTGTTAACTTTCCTGCTACCTTTCATTCTTGCTTGATGATCATGTTATGATAACTGCTAATAATTATATTATAGGTAATTTTATGTCTTGTTAATTATGATCTTTCAAGTATGCCTTGTCAGTGTAAACCTTCAACGTACACCATTTGAAGGTTCAAACGTACGTTCATCCTGTCATTCAACTCTCACAATTTTGTTTCCATGTAAAAGAAAGAGCACTCCTGTTCCATTGATAACTTTTACATATTATATTTACGGTATTAGAATGGAATTATGATGGAGAGAATTAATGCTTCTATCTTTTTTAAAAGTGATCTTTTCTTTTGATAACATTCTGTATGTAAAAATGTGAATAAGAAATTTACAGGTACATTACCAGTGATAAGGTCCCAGCTTAAAACAATAATAGGTAAACAACAATAAACGGGACATGTGATCTTTTTCTAACATAATTCTACTTTATTTAAATATTCAACACGTGTGATAATCATGATGTTTCTCTATTTTATATTGGTAATCTTTCTTCTAAAAACATGTTGTGTTATTAAAATATATTTTTAACAGATAAAAGATTTTCTTTTTTTCTTTGTAACAGGGTTACGTTGTAATTGTTGTTATTTATATTGTATCACTCGGATTCAACTTTTATCCAAGAGTCTTTGTCACGTCTGGTTTTTGTTTCGGATAAAAAAAACAATTATAACAAAAACACACTTTTATTCTGCCAATCGTGTGAGTTAATATTCTAAAAATAAATAGACATAATGCTTTCATATTTGAATTATTCGGACAGTATAAATTGCAGGTGGATAAAAAAGTTCTGAAAGTGATTTATTCTGCTAATTTATTCAGCTCGTGCAAAAAGGACTATTTATAAAGATAAATATGATATATTTTTTATTTTTTGATCTCGTTGCCAAATTTTAGAATGTCAATTTAAGGGCTGTGTTGTACTATCCCTTCTTTAGTAATGAGATACTTTAAAGTCAGAAATTTTCGCGAATCAAGTGATTTGCAAAATTTCAACAGACTTTACGAGAATTAATTTTCACGAATTGACCAAAGTGAAAGATATCCCGAGAATATATTTTCGCAAATGAGCAAAAATGAAAAAGATTTTCAAGAATTTAATTTTCACGAATGATGAAAAATGAAACATTTTTTGAGCATTTATTTTGGAAAATTGTCACATTAATTTGTTTATTATTTGGAATTATATAACGAAAGATGGTTACGTTCAACATATATCTTTAATTAATTTCAACCTGAAACAAATTACAATTACTCGTTAATGATATCAAAAATATTTCCATCACTATCAGCAGGATTAATATACATCATCTTTTTTTCACAAGAATTTATGCGGGAATTTATAATTTCGCAAATTGGGTGTCTTCTAGTCTTCACATGTGCGAACTTTAGGCTCTTCATCTGGCACATGATGACTAGTAGCACGAGTGCCCTTGCGGGTACTACTATGCTTGGTCTGTAGCACGGTCAATGATAAACAGCACATTATTATTTAGCCAATACTGTGTAGGAATTAATATCCAGATATAAAGGATGATTAATGAGATATAATAGCCGAAAATAATATATGTGTACTCAATGCTAACATAAACAAGGAAGGATGCATGCGCATGTACTAGGGATCCATTATAACTGGGCAAGACGTTTTAGTTGACATAACAAAGAAGTAAAAATATTTTAAAGTGAGTTTTGATGTTTCATTTCCATATTTTATTGGAAGTTTCTAATGTTCTTTTTAAGGTATATACTTTATTGATCGAGATTCAGACATCAATGGTGGAGACTTGAAATTCAAACGAAATTGTACACAACTTGAGCAGAATAAGTTCAGAGAGAATTTCCATTCAGACTCAACTCTTCATGTTGTACAAGATTTTTTGAATGGTGGATTCATTCCTCTTGGTCGATTTCCAACAGATGAAGGTTATGGTTTGGTGTTTCCTAATTGCCACATTCATAAAATATCTAAAATGATTAATGTTTCCATTAGTAAAGCAGCTAGACGACGCATTGTTGTTTTCTTTGTCACAAATCCAGAGAAAATAACGATATCAACACGAGATGTACCTCCCCAACAACAGGACATACCGCTGGAAGATGCAAAGAAGTATCGCCTGGAATTGATGTCAGAACGAAAGTATAACAAAGATAAATTGAATATTCGTCCTGTGGAACTTTGTGAACATTAAACCATTCTGATATTGGAAAAACTCATAACATTATCATTTTCTTTCAGACTAAGATAGACTGAGATTAGTTGCAAAAATGATTTTGTTGCAATCATAATTTGCTTGATTTAGCTTTTCTAGATTTTTCAAGATTTTTTTCTCTATAGATTTTTACGACACTTAATAAAGATTAAATTTTCCTGTTTTTACAACTTGTTTTGTAAGGAAATTTATACGATCATTGAATATTGATACACTTTGATTTCGTGAATCAAAAAGGCTAATTGCATTTTCAAGAGATCTTCCTCCAAAACACTTGATTACTTTTTCCGGTAATAGTAACAAAATATATTTCGTTCCAATCACATGAAAATTTTAATATGTTGCCTAAAATCTATGCAATTGAAAACATTTTTATCACAATAGAGTTGTGTTTGTTTTTACTTTTATTTTTCAAATTATTTGCTTTAAATTCTTTACGAAAGACCCCATATTTACCTTTCATAATCTAAAAGTTTCGTTTTATTAATGTTACAAATCAGGGGGTTAGAAAAAGCAAAAATATTTGTAAAGTTTCAATGTTTTTAACATTTGACGAATTACTAGTTTTCAAAGCGATAATTTAAAATAGATTGCTAAATAGCTTTTGAAATAGTTTTCAACCCTCCGTCTGATAAATTTTGTAGCGAAAAAAAACAATTTGAATTCTTTGGTTCGTGCTTAGGGTTGATTTTCACTTGGAAGTTTTCTGTTATGTAGATAAGTTAATTACAAAATTACAGTCCTCTTATAGTTCCAATTCTGTGGAAGATACTCTCCCTACTAAAATCCGTCTTCATTATCCACCCCTTCTTATTCAAATATTTTCCAAGAAAATGAAAATCATGTCGGCTGGAACGTGAATAACATCTGCCATTCGGGTTTTGTAGAATTCAACTTTTATAATGTACTTTTTGAACTTTTCTTCTTTAAGATCTCTTTGACATTAGTATTGGCTTAAAACACTTTACCAAAAAGTATTATTCACCTGTTATTTTAACTATAACAGCTACAACATAAGTTACTTATTTCATTAATTTTTTTATTCTTTCTTTTTATTCTTATTTTCTTGTTCGTAAAAAAAAGACGTAAATGATCTTTGGTTAATACTATTAACATAATATTTATCTCTCAATTGATGTCGCTCATTTTATCTATAAAAATATTTTTCCTGTCTCGCTGTTAACATCAAGAACAGGTGGCCTAGAGTAATTTTTAAACACCATCTTTTTTATAAAAGTTATTAAGAAAAAATGAGTAATCAACTCACAAAAAAAAACATTCTCATGAATATCTGCATCTGCATCTGCTTTTTTTCACGCTTGCAGTCAAATATAATGATTATGGTGTGTGTTACCACTATTCAGTCTAGTTAATTCCTCGCATATTTCTTCTTTTACTGCGCCAAAGAAAAACACAATGGCAATCACTTCGTCAAATGCCGAGTGCCGACCATGCTTATATTTTCAATATTTACTTCAATTCAAGTTGTTGTTAGTTCAAAGTTACCATAAGTTACCATAGTCAATAAAAAAAGCTTTTTGTAGTGACTTAATGTTACTTGGTGAGTGAAACACTGGGATTAAATTTTAATTTTAGAATTCTGTGCACTTTTACAAATTGTCTTAGTTTTATTGTTTTGAAGAAAAACATTTGCGAGGTACTAGGAATTGCTGATGTCATTGGTGTGGTCCTGGCTGCACCCCACAAGAAATTTAAAAAGAACAAACGTAAGCAATTTGTATTTTATGCCAAACTTACATATTTGCCTGGTTTTGAATACTCCGGAAAGTTATTTGGGCATTAGCGTTGTGACTATTAGTAGCTGCATGGAAAAGTATTGCTGCAAATATGCTAACAGAGATGGTGATTTTATTTTATATGTCATTAGCAAGAGCATTAGCAACAGAAAACAATGCTGGCAACACGATTTAACAATTCCAGGCAATAGTAATTAACTAAAATCTCTTGCTATCACCTGAAATTGTCTTGTGTCCATGAAGCGTAAGTCCATATTCCCCTGCCTTTCTCCTGAAGTAAAAACTCATTAAAAGAGAATGTTTTTTTTTTTCTTCAAAGAAATTATATTTTGCCCAAAATTCAGCTTAACTCACAGTGGCTGCTATGGCCAAGATTTTTGCTGTTGTTCCGTTTGAATATCTGTTTTTGTGATGTCACTATGATGTTGTTATATGTTGTATAATGCAGTGTGCTACTGTTCATTAGAAACATTTCCATCACAAAATTTTCAGGTTTTTATTTAATTATTGGATACCGTATTTACTGGAGTGATTGCCCGGGTGCTCATTTAATTTTGGGTTCTCAAAGGGGGGGGTGGGGGGAGGGGGGCAGTTATTTGAGGGAGGCATCTTTCAAGGGAGGTGGTCTTTCGAGGAAGGCACTCATTAAATATATATCAAAAATAAATTTTAAATACTGGACACCCTTGATGTAAAACACCACTATTTACAAAAGAAAAATAGCTGTATTATTATAGAATTTTTTTTATCTAATTCCCAAAGCAAGTAGCACAAGTGATGTCAAAAACACAACTTTTCTTAAATGGGAATGGCAGCAACTGTGGTAACATTTTAACACGTTTTTTAGACGTTTCAAAAACTGTGAAACTGTTTTAACGCTATTTCTTGATTTTTCATGCTTTTTTACCAAAGACTTATTTTTGACTTCTGTTTAAACAACTTTTTTAGCTTTTATAAAATAAAACAAAATTCGCAAAAAACGCAGAAATTCCTTTCACTACAATTTGAAATGACACAATAAATTGTCATTTGATGCAAAAGTCTCAGCTATCATCTTTTGATTTTTAGAATCATGAAATAATAAATGGAATCCTTCAAAAATTGTGTCGTTATAAATGGTCCAAATGAACAGATTACTCAAGATCTCATATCATTCCATTCAAACTATCAAAAAGGAGTGGAGCAATTTATTTATGGTATTGAAAAAGTTCATTTCCACTATTTGAAACCCAAAAATGGATTTCTGTTGATTGAAGCTACTCCTTTGGAAGTACCAGTGATTAAAAGTGATGATTTTCATTTATATGAAGATTTTCGAAGTATGTTTCTTCTTGCAATTCAAGCTGATGCTGGTATTTACGATCTTAGTAACATTAAAAATCAACAATATTGCATTGAACAATTTGTTCGATGGATTGTTCCTGATGCAAGTTATAATTACAAGCTGAGAATCATTGACCACAAAGAGCTGTCAACAGTAAATGGTTATCACAACATATCTGTCACTCTTCTTTGTGACTATAACGAAATGTCAGAAGAAATTGGAGGAATTTCATATTCACCATTCTATCAAGATGTTTGGGATCCACACATGGAGCAAATTATTAAGGAAGGTGTTTGTTATAGTGATGAAATTGTTCCATCAGAATTATGTGAAAGTTTAAGAAAAAATATTGGCTATCTTGTTGAAAATACGATGGTGGATTTTCATCCAAATTCAAATGATATAGTTCGAGATCTTGTTCATCCTGCACTGTATTCATATGTCAAAGGTGTCAGCAAATTTGTAACCGACATCTGTCAAACTATTACTCCATCACATGATGATCAGGACTTTTGGGGACGGCCTTATGAAGATTCAAAGTTTCAATGGTTGCCCACATCATTCAAAATATCAATATGGTAAATGCACCATTGAAAATTATGTGAATAATCTTGATAGAGAAAAGTTTCCAAATTTGTATAATGACCTTGAAAGTTTATTTCAAGTGTTTTTACCATATTTTGAAGAGATATGGGCATACACAAAAGCCATGCAATTTACCAGGGGGCAACATGCAGATGATGCGGTCAAAAAATTTGAGAAAGTTCCTATTAGCTTCAAAGAAAGAGAACTACTTGTGATTCAAAAAATCGTTGAATATACCTTACAGCCTGGACAATCATATGAGGGTGTGTGGCATGCTGAAGGAATGTCTCATGAGAATATCGTCATGATAGGTATAGTTGTTAATTTTTTCATTGGAACTGTATTTCATAATTAAATGTCTTGTTATTTCTGTTTGATGAATCTTTGTGAAACTTTAAACATGAAACTTTAAACGTATAACCCTAACATTAAAGCTTTGGGCCATCCATTAAGTACGTATTCAAATCTAGAGTAAAGGTGGGCGTGTGACCGAAATAAAAGGATGAGGACAGGGGGCATGTCATGCATCTGAAGCATCATGTTTTTATCAAATCTTCCACTATTTCTTTTGGCATTTTACAACACAAATGTTAATGAAACACTTTCAAGCAATATATTATCTTCAAAACTTTGCTTGTTTGAGTTTACTGTGATACTTTCACTCAGATAGTTCCGCACAAAGTAACACAAATAATAAGGGAAGTTTATGAGGGACAGGTGTATTCAATAACAAATTCTGTACACAAGTGGGCGTTGGTGTACGGTTTAACCTAAGTGTACTGCTGTGTACATGGGGTGAAAGGGGCTCCAAAATTGGTTACTTAGTGTATATGTAGTAAATAGATATCCCTAGGCAAAAATTTTCATGGAAGTTTGACTTACTGATTTTAAGAATGTATTCTTTTCCACTTGAAAGGCATTTCCCCCAATTTTTCTCAAGTCATAATTTCAGAAATTTGAAAAGGATAATCTATGAGTTATAACTTCGAGTTACGACTTTTACTTAAAAACTTAGAATTATAAGTTATGACGTCACAACTTCCAGTTTTGATTTTACAATTGCCACTACCATTTCGTAACTCAAGTTAGGAAAAATATAAATTCATTTTCAAGTTACTAACTCAAGATAGGAAGGACATAAATTCTTTTTCGTTTTACTTGAGATGGAAAAAACATAAATTCCTTTTCCAAGTTTCCATTTTGAGATGGGAAAAGCATCAATTATCTTTCAAGTTAATAACTTGGTTTTGGAAAAATATAAATTCTTTTTCCAGTTTAAGATTAAAGACTCATAGATTATCCTTTATTTTCTGTTAAACAATAACATGAATTTTGAGAAAAAAAACTAGGTATGAAAGTTTCTCTTTGTGAAATTTTGCAACAAACTCGGCTCTATTTGTCATGAAAATTATCATCAATTAAGCATCAATCTCTGAAGAGTTTGTTTGGATTTGTTTGGCTTTTTGTAATCCCAATTATCATGCAGGCAATCCAAACGAGTTTGTTCTCAAGTTTTTACTTGCAGGCACCTTATTTTCAGATGAATTAATATGAATCCTGAATATTATATAAGTAATATAATATAAATATAAGTAATATTAGTCATGTCAAAAATAAGGGATAAAACAGTTCTGTGAGTTCCAAACTTTTATGTTTTTTGCATATCTCTTGGAAGTTTTAAATGTTCTTTTTTAGGTATATACTTTATTGATCGAGATTCAGACATTAATGGTGGAGATTTAAAATTTAAACGAAATTGTACTCAATGTGAGCAGGATGAGTTCAGAGAGAATTTCCATTCTCAATCAATTCTTGATGTTGTATATGATTTTTTTATAATGGATTCATTCCTTTGGTCGATTCCCGACAGATGAAGGTTATGGTTTGGTGTTTCCTAATTGCCACATTCATAAAATATCTAAAATGATTAATGTTTCCATTAGTAAAGCAGCTAGACGACGCATTGTTGTTTTCTTTGTCACAAATCCAGAGAAAATAATGATATCAACACGAGATGTGCCTCCCCAACAACAGGACATACCGCTGGAAGATGCAAAGAAGTATCGCCTGGAATTGATGTCAGAACGAAAGTATAACAAGGAGAAATTAAATATTCGTCCTGTGGAACTTTGTGAACATTAAACCATTCTGATATCGAAAAAAATCATAACATTATCACTTTCTTGAAAGTACTATTCCAGTGAAAATTTGGTTTCTCCAAAAATTAATTGAAATGTTTCAACATCTGTGATAGGAAAAAAATAAATTTCTCTCTTTTATATTGTGATTATTATTAGTAATTCCCATTAAAGTTTATCTTAATTTAGAACCGTTTAATTTGTGACATCAAAGGTAATAAACTTGCTTATTATCTACAGTAAAAGGAAATATGTTTATTATTGGCAATGTTTTTCTGAAAATGTCTATACCAAGTGAAAGCAAAAATATGTTTGTTGAAAATTTGTTTGAACCTTGGAAAATGTAAATTTTTACCCCATGGAACCCAACAGGATCGAAGATTTTTCTGAAGTTTTGATGGTGAGAATTAGAATAAAGGAGATATGTGGAGTTGTGATGACGAGAAATCTACTGAAAGACATAATCATAAAGAAGACCAGAAGTGTCAAAAAGAATTTGTAAAAAAGCGAAAATTAATCCAATGAAATGATCCATGTAAGGTATTACACTACACAAATATAGAATTGTTTAATGTTTCAAGTCATAGTTTGTAAAAAGGAGGGAAATATGGTTAATTATTACATCCACAGAATTTGTAAAAATTCATTACACACAATTTCTGTTCTTTCATTCTTTTTAGAACAGAAAAAGCAGTCATGATAAGCTGAGTCTTAAAATCGGATACGCATGCAGATTTTTTGCATTTGTTCTGTGCACATAGTAGTTCTTTTTCATAACTTTGAATTTAGTGCACCCTCTAATTATGAAAAATAGTGTGCAGTTGGCCAAAATCAGCGATTCTAATTTTGTGTGCCGGGCTATTTGTCTACAGATTTGTGTACTCATATATTTGCTTATTTTTGGTTATGAATTATATACTAGAAATTATTATCCAATTCTATTTTGTCAACACATCTTTAACGAAAGCTTTAAACCTGTTTAACCTGGTGCTCACTCATTTCTAATCCAATCAAGTCTTTTGAATAATGTCTTTGTTCATTTTTTAAGGTTTTCCTTCTAATAAAAACATAACATATAACTTAAAACAAATTATGTTCTTTTGAAAGATGTTCATAACTTGATCAACTTTTTTAAGGCTTCAGAATGGACACAGATTAGTTACGAATGATTCTTGTTGTAGTTACGTATATTTTTTAATTAGATTTTCTAGTTTTTTTTGCTACTCCATAGATACTTTCAAAACACTTAATTAAGATAAATTTTGTATGATCCCTGAATATTGATACACTAATTTCATTTGCATTTTTAAAAGATTTTTCTATAAAAAAGTGTTTGTTTCTTTAAAAGAGAAGGCCAAGTGCCAAGTGCCCATACTTTTGAGACAGACTTTAATTCTGGGAAGTTATTTAATTATAGTTTCTTCCTCTATAATTTTTCCCCAGTTTTCAGAATTAATAATTACAGTCCACATAAGTATAGAAAAATAGGAGCCCAAATTAGGACAGATAGGGCAGTAAGTTGTTACATTAGTATTTTGAAAATTCCCTGTTTTCATTATGGATAAAACATAATTTCTATTAATAAAATTATTTTTAGATAATAGAAAGTACAGTTATGAAAATTGTAAAACCTGAGTGTGAAACATCGGATATGAACACAGATCTTTCCAGAGAACAGCCAAGCACCAATCATATGTTTGAATGTCAATTGCATCCATTGTCTTCCTTTGAGAATCTAAATTCATTTCGAAAATCAGATTCATTATGTGACATAACCATTAAAGTAGAATCGCATTTGTTTCGTGCACATAAAGTAGTTCTTTCATCAGCAAGTCCATACTTTCATGCTATGTTTACTTCAGATTTACGAGAAAAGTCTGCGGAATTAGTGGAGTTGTATGATGTAGATCCAGATTCCGTTTCAAAACTGATTGATTTTATATATACTTCAAAAATACAAATTGTTGAGAGAAATGTTCAACACTTACTTCCTGCATCAAATTTACTCCAATTGACTACAGTACGTGATGCTTGCTGCAATTTTTTAAAGGAACAGCTAGATCCATCAAACGCTTTAGGTATTCTTTTGTTTGGGGATACACATGGTTGCAAAGACTTAGTAGAAACAACTGAGACATATGTACTCAATAATTTTGCAAGTGTTTCTGCAACAGATGAATTCTTGTCACTAAATTTTGAGAAAATGAAGCAGTTATTATCAAGTGATTTTTTAATGACTAATGAAGAGTCTCAAGTATATTCAGCATTAATAAACTGGATAAAACATGATGTTTCCATTCGTAAAGAATACATTGGACAGCTTCTTGCTCTTATACGAGTACCATTGATGCCCAGAGATTTTCTTATGCTAACTGTTGAACCAGAAGATTTGGTTAAGTCAAATACACATTGTAAAGACATACTTATAGAAGCCATGAAATATCACTTAATGCCTGAGATGAGGCGATACTTGCAAACAAACCGTACACAACCACGTACATTTGGAAAGACTGTCCCTGTACTTTTTGTCATAGGTGGCCAAAGTTTATTTGCTATTCACTGCGAATGTGAAATGTACAATACTACGAAAGATACTTGGGAAACAATTCTACAAATGTCGACGAAGAGAGCAAGAGTAGGTGTTGGAGTGATCTATGATAAAGTGTATGCAGTGGGAGGTTTTGATGGGTCAGCAGATCTTTCCACCATGGAGGTTTTGCATACAAAAACTCAGGTTTGGTCCAGCAGCTTACCAATGGGGACGGCTCGTAGTTGCTTAGGAGTTGCAGTTTTACATAACTTACTTTATGCAATTGGTGGCTATGATGGTTCTTCATGTTTAAACAGTGTTGAACGTTATGATCCCTTATCTAATCAGTGGGTATCTGTTGCAAAAATGAATGCAAGAAGGTAACATTATAGAAGACCAATGAGAGTTGTTTTTCCATGATTTGTGACTTGGTTGCATTTTACGTCATAATAATTATGCTTCCCTTTCTGGAGATGTTATCCAACACTTTCATGTTATTTTATTTCATGTTTATATTCATTTTAGACGTTATGTCTCCGTTGGCGTTATTAATGAACACATTGTTGCAGCTGGAGGATATGACGGAAGCTATCATTTAGATTCATGTGAACTTTATGATCCTGTCTCCAACATTTGGACTCAAAAAGCTTCTATGAAAACACAGAGAAGTAGTGCAGGTGGTTGTGTTCTAAATGGGTTCTTTTATGTTTCTGGTAAGTCGTTTGAAATACTTCCCATTGTCTTTTAAAGAACTCTGAAGATAAATTTCAACATTATCTTAACTGATAGCCAACTAATTGTCGATGATATATTCTGAAAACTTCCTTCTAGTCTGTAGTGAAGTCATTTGGTATTATTAGGTGGTACTGATGGTTCAATTATCGTTATCTCAGTTGAACGTTATGATATAACAACCGACCAATGGACGCAAATCCGTCCAATGAGTAATGTACGTATGACACATTCAATGGTAGTGTTTAACAACAAGTTGGTTGTGATTGGTGGAAATGATGGGACAACAAGTCTGAACAGTATTGAATTATATAATGAAGAAGAAGATTCATGGACATATTCAACACCCATGAATACCAGACGTAGTCATGTTGCTACGGCTACTATGATATATTTATAAACAACAAATCGCTTTTATTAATTGTTTAAAGTCTGTTAATTTTTTTCAGTGTGTGTGTGTGTAGGTGTAGATAAATAATCTTTTGAAATTTTTGACATTATTTAATGGATTTTTAAAACTGTATCTCCTGATTTCCGTTACTTTTTTATCATATTTTTGACCCTATTTTACATAATATTTCAATTTTTTCTTCACTGATGATATAAGGTTGGTTATATCGTATACATCTGCTAATTCGAACACAAAAGGATCCAGGCAATTTGTTCAAATTAACGAATGTTCCAATTAACTGAATTTAAGGTAACATCAAGAATCTTACTAAAAACAGAAATTTATATATTTTTTCGTTTGAATTTGTTTATAAAAAAAATTTGTGGCAAATGTTTGCGTCCTTTTTGCAAAAAGTATCTGTCAATTTAACCTCTAATATCGTTTTGCATACAACAGGTGGAATAAAAAAATAAAAAATACTAATTTTTCCTGATTTTTATGAATGCGCAGAAGTTCGAAAACCTCATTTGAATAAGTGGTGTTCAAATCAAGCAGCAGAAAATATGAGACTTTCTTAAAACACATTCTAGGGACTTGACTCATGTAAATAAGTAAATAAGTGGAACTTCTACGGGATCAAAGATAATAGTTCCACTTATCTGAAGTTAGCCAAAATGATTTCATAAAGGTGGAAGAGGATTACAAGAGGTTATGAAGAGAAGCTACAAAAAAGTAGATTTCTTTCTTTCTTCGGGTGTGACCACAGAAAGTTCGAATTAATGGATGTATACTGTACATTCTATAAGAAATGTTATGTTATATGCTGTTATATTTCAACTGACATCTGAATAATATGCTGATGTAACATGCAGATTTATTAACCATTTGTAACTATTTATGTCATCAAGGATGTAGAAAGTAATATCCGCCACTGAAGAAGTTGTTACTTTTTCGTATTTACTCTGTTGAAAGTAAGTGTAAGTTCTTTTATGTTGTTATATTCGGATTAAGGGAAATGATTTAACATTGGATATCATTAATAATATTTCAATCATACTTCGTAGGAGTATGAACTTCTTTCTGACGCACCATGGGAAACAAACATAGTAAAATAATATTGATTATCAGAACCCATTATATGATGTTGTTTTTGATATTTCACTTTATATAGTATGGCGAATCCATTTGATTATGATGAAGATGATGTACAAAAAGCATTCGAAAAGAATACAATATTTGGATTTGGTGTGTCTCCACATGACTCTGATTTTGGTACAGCACACGATTTCATGAAAAAATCACTTGCTGCAGCCAATATGCTTAGTGATGATTATGATGATGGTTTAAGTAATATCACATCCGATACTCAATCAAGGTCAGTTGGTAAGTAACATCTTGTCCAATACTCAATCATGGTCAGTTTGCATCCATCTGAATCAAACAAAATTTCAAAATTTTTTAAATAATAAAGTAACGTGATACATAATTTTGTGCAAGTATGCCAAGTGAATCAACTGCCAAATTTCTATTTTTCAGCTTTCTCCAAGCATACAGCCGAACCTGATGGCTTGAAACCTTTGAAGGGTGAAATAAAAAAGAAAAACCCTTCAAACTTCAATTCATCTGCTAAACGACCATCTTCAACAACACACATGGAAGATGGTAAATATCATCAACTTTTTCTGAACACTCATCAAGGACAGGAATTGTTATTTTTCTTGTTCTATGTTTTGATCATTATTTTAACTAACTAACTTAGTTATAATAAAGCCATTAAAATCATAATGTTAGCCCTAACAATGACATAGAAGACTAAGACAGATGCGTTCATTCCAAGAATGAAGGTTTTCCTTGAAACGACTAACATTTCTACACATTTTTGTGCTGTCTGGAAGACAGTTTCATAATTGACTTTTTCTGAATGAAATAGCATTTAGTTCATAACGAACAGATTTGGTCATATTGAGTATTTTGCTCCAAATTTAAAATTGCTTTTTTATAACTACTCTTTGCCTTAAAACCGAAACAAAAATATTACTTTATTCCTATTTGTCCTAGCCTTGCATCACTTAAAATTATGTATTTACGATAGATTGGAAAAGCCATGCTCAGTCAGCATATGAAAAAAATCTAGATGAAGGTAAGTTTTGGTGAAACATTTGTCAATCGGAAAGGAATTTATTGATTTCAGCTGTAATTCACTTCATGACTTTTTTCATAGTTGTAAACAATACTCCACAGATCTATGCTTCTGATTATCAAAAATTGCAAGAAGAATTAAGAAAATCGAAACAAGTCATTGAAGTATCCAACTTTGTATTCTTAAAATGTTTATTTTCTTGGCCATACATTAATTTTTTTCTTCAGAATCTATTTTCTTAATCTTAGATGATGAAAGGAGAAAAATGGACTAATATTCCAGTGAAAGACACCATTAAGCGAATAGTCACAGGAAAGGTGAGTGGACAGCTGATTTGATCACTTGATCCATTGTTCAAGAGTGTGTTAATATAACATGATGTGATCATTAAACTTTTTTGTTGAAAGTCTCTTTTTGTTGTTGGAAAGAACGAGGCATGACGTAAGAATTACCTCGTTTAACCTAATAACAAAGTTTTAACATTAGTGATGATTGCATCTTGTTACATTAACTTACAGACAATGTTTAGTTAATTTTCTTACCTTCTTGTTGTTGAAGCTATTAAGATATTTATTGATAATTTAATCCCTGTCACTGTTGGTGTTGTAAAATCAATTTCCTTTAACGATTCATTTCAGCCTTATGCATTAGAAGGTTATAAGTCACTATCACAAAAGAAAGAATTACTGGATGAAGCTGTCAAGTCAAGAGATGGCAATACTATCATTACTGTATGTCTAATCTGTGTTTCATTACTGTATACCTAATCTGTGTTTCATTTTTACTTTGCTGGTTCCATTGGATAAGTTGTTCTTAGGTTATGATAGTAAAAGTTTTTGAATTTTTATTTCAGGTGATAATATTTCTGCAAAAGACACTGAACTCCAGTAAGATTGGATTAATGAATTTTGATGAATTGATATATTTTTTTCTTTCACTAAAGTTTATGCCCGTTGACTTATTTTATAGAACTATTCCACCGTGAAATTCAGAGGTGTAAGGCTGCTGTAAAGCATTACATAACTTACTTACGAAAACAGGAAGAATGGGAGACACTGGAAGATTTGTACAAGTATGTTGGATCACAATGCTTTTCATTTATTCTCATTTCATTAAGCCGAATTTCCACTAGGCGGAAAATGTCTTCTGTTTAATTCTTTGGAATATCATTTGAAATTTCAATTTTACCTGATCATTTTGTCTTTTTGTTTTTGTACAGGCGAATGGTGTTGTTAGAAGAAGCAGCGGTGAGTCCTTTAATCATTATTTTCATGGTGTTTCTGATGTTTCATTTTTTAACCATTTAGTAGTCTGGCGTTTTCCGCATTAACTCGAAAGTCTGCGGACATGAAATTTCCATTATTCGAACAGTACATCCGCTTTCTGCATAGTTAAGTCATTTTTTTACAGTAGGTAAAATTTGTTTTCATTTTAGTATTTGCGTTATGAACGAATTAACTTAGAAAAAAATGTCAACAAAAGAATAGAGCAACTCAAAAAATGGATCCAGTGAGTTGCTTTTCAAAAATGTCATCCCTTGTTGTAATGTTGTTTTGCGAAACACTTTACTTTAAAGGGGCTACGACACGAATCACAACAATCACGTGATTCATGTCGTAGCCCTTTTGAGGTCTACGCTAAATAAGTGGAACTTCTACGGGATCAAAGATAATAGTTCCACTTATCTGAAGTTAGCCAAAATGATTTCATAAAGGTGAAAGAGGATTACAAGAGGTAATGAAGAGAAGCTACAAAAAAGTAGATTTTCTTTCTTTCTTCGGGTGTGACCACAATTTTGTTAAAGCTAGTGAATTCCTCTTAATTTTGGTGACGACTCTCACCTCCTTCAAGTTTTGTGTTCATCAGTAAGATTTTTTGAAGTGAGTCTTCATTTCTAGTTGTGCACCGCTGCCATTTTTATTCTTGCCAAAGCAAAACAAAATGAAAATATTATTTGAATTGATTTGAATCTTGCAAAATTGACCTGTAATTTTGCAGACAGGACTGGAAGAATGGTTCCAATTAATGATAGTTCCACTTATCTGGGGTTCAACTGTATTATGAAAGACACATTTACATGTGCACCAGTGTCATGATAGAATCGATAGCTTTGATATAATTTTAGGGATTATGGTTTGAAACAAGAAGTATCAGAGATACTACCATTTGTCAATGATGAAATGTGTTTGCTGGAAAAACAAAAACAAATGGAGGTATGTGTTGGATTCTAATTTCAAAACACTATCGTATTCTCAAGATTTCACATGTTTCTGTATGATTTTGTTGATTATTTGAATAGGACGAAGATAAAATTAAAGCCGCCACTCAATCAGACGTAATTTCCAAATATCATGCACGACCCTGCATAGAAAATAAATCCTTAATTACTACAGTATCATATTGTGCACTTTTTCATTATGACAAGGTATAATCTTTTTGTTTTTTGTTCTTCTCAATAATTGAACTTATGGCAAAATCTCTAAAGATTTCATTTAAATTGATTGTTTTGATCCTCGTGGTAGTTCATTTTTTCATTGTTTTCAGGGTTCAAAGTATCATCCTGAAAATATGAAAAAGACTTTTAAGGTAGGTTCAAAAAGTAATGATGACTTTTATAGACAATAGAAATTATAGTCATTTTTACATGCGCTTTTCGATTATTTTTCGCTTTATGTCTATTGGTTAATTATTTGTGCGAGAAAGATGACGTTATATGGTAATTTTGGAGAGTTTAATTTTGAAATGTACACCTCCCAGTGTGCAAAATTTACAAAATATCTCTGTGGAGGAGAGATTTTTATTGAAACAGCAGGTGATATTTATCATTAAATTCATCATTAAAAGGTTTCTGTTTTATAAAGATGTAATATAGCTTCAGCCCCTGTGATGCTTACCCTCAAGTGATCAGCAGTGAGAAATAGTTGCTTTTCATTTTACCATACCTTATTAAAGTATAGCCATATAGCCAACCACTTTCAACTAGTGAAATCAACTCCTTTAATCTTTAAATTTAATACCAAACTTAAAGATTGATTTGATAGGCAGGAAAAAACATGATCGCTTGTTGCAATCATCATTACAAAAACGAAAGACCACTTCAATGCAATAACTAGAAAAATCGAGTTAAGAAATATAATAAAATATAAAAATAAAAAAACAGTATATATTTATTACATAAAATTTGTATAAGCGAAACTTTTCGTGATCACACCATCAGGTTATAAACATTATTATAATGTAAAATCTGAAAATTTAAAAGCCAGAGATTAAAACATGCAATAATGACAATGATGACGTCAATAATGCAAAGCAATAGAATACACAAGAAAAGTGAATTATCCAGATAAAACTTTAGTGAGTGATTGAAAGAACGAAAGAAAATAACATGGCACAATTATTACGTAATACCATTTGTAAATAAGGATAATCGGTGATGATCTATTTGATGGTTTAACGTAGGCTTATGAAATCCAATGAATAATGCTTCTAAAATTATTATGCTTTTAAAATGAGATGGGCAGCAGACAAAATTTTCCAAGTAATTTCAGATGCTTAACAGGTTCAGAAGTTCTCTTAGTGTCCTCATGCTCTGTCCACCTGGTCCCATAAATTCTGTTTGTTTCACCATCATATGAACTTCTACAGGGACATTTTCCCTCGTATATAATACAGGAACTATACAACAATATAAAGATACTTCTATTTGACCCAATCACAAATCTACATTTGCTATGAGTCATATCTTTCAATGAACTTTTTCACATCTTTTTTATTACTTTGACAGTACTTTTTTACGCTCTTCAAACAACCAATCAGCAAAAATGTACTCACTAATCTGGTCATTTTTATTCTAATTGATTTTTATTCTTACTAATCGCTGAAGGACATTTATTGATCGATGTAACTCAAGTGATAAAGGCATTTCGTTTGTTTGTAACACTTACTGGTAATTTTCCAGGCTTACGATGGACCTCTGTTACATTGGATTCATCGTTACTCCTTAGCAGGATTAACCTTGTTCACTAAAGTTTTATCTGGATAATTCACTTTTCTTGTGTATTCTATTTCTTCGCATTATGACGTCATCATTGTCATTATTGCATGTTTTTATCTCTGGCTTTTAAATTTTCAGTTTTTAGATTTTTGTATTTGATTTGATCTCTGATGATGTCATATAATCAGGGAAAGTTTCGCTTAGGAATTTTATGAAACAATTTTATAAACATTTTAACAAAAATCTGTCTTTTAATTTTTATATTTTCAATGTGTTGCCTTTTCTTAATAAAAACTGGCTTCCACTTTCGATATTTCTAGTTGTCAGACAAACAATTTGAATGGGCGGTGATCCCTCCAAGAGCGAATCTTCATCGTTGGACTGATATACAAGAACTGCTGACGTCATCAGTATGTGTGTAATGTATAATAACGCCCTTTCAATTCTCATGTTTAGCGCCCTATAATGTTATATCTTCTTATTTCTTTTTTTTTTTTCAAAGGGTTGGTTTAAGAAAGGTGAAGTTAGCAGCATGGGTTTTGATCAAGTTGTAGGGATTTTACACAAAGCGAAAGCTAACGAAGAGGTATCTCCTGTTGTTACTTACTCTTGTGCGCAATTTCCACTTTACATTTTTCGAACCTGTTCTTTATTAATCCATTTTCGCTGGCAGTTTCTTCATGCACCACGGAAGAGTCAAAATGGTTTGACTTTCTTTCTTCCTTCAAAATATTTTTGTTTTATGTTTTGTGATTTGTTCGTGATTCTATCCGATAATTCCATTCAGTTATTTCTGCGCAAATTGGTCTGGATTCTCAATGTGGCGCTGCTGGAAACGCCCTAACTAAACAACGCCCTGTGTATAATATATGTTAACTGTACTTTAATTTATTTATTTAGATTATAACGAAATATTTAAACCTCATCTCCAATCTTGAGCTTCGATTTAAAACGGCTAAAAATTTCGCAGTTCACGATGTCGCTATAGAGGTATGCATTCCAGTTCTAAAATTGCTTCTTATACTTTTTTTCCCAATCGAAGTGATATGAGTAGCTGTTATGAAATTTCGTGTCGCAATTTGTTGTTGAGGAGTCATTTTCTTTCTCATCTTAATGCTTTGAGTGATATCTCAAACAAATAGACCTGTCCCGATTTTTTCCCCGAAATTATAGTCTAGTCATGTTTAATATGGAAATAATCTTGCAACTACTCTACTGGGAATTGGAATGAAATGCATATGTTGACTTGGCCATGATACTATGAAAAGGCGGGAAAGGCTAACTCCACATGATAAATTGTTTCTCTGAGAGGGATGGGTAGAAATGCAGATTTTCAACCGTGCTGCCGTTCGAATCTTTTAGACGCTTGTTCAAATTCGTGATCGTCAAAGAATGGAACAATATCGTCAACACATTGGAGACTCGTCGAAATATCGACAAAAAATTAACGACCTTCTTTATAATACGGTATGTTTAGTTCATCATGCAAGATTCGATACTTCCGTTACTTTTAGTCTCGGTTCTGTATGTGTCATGGTTTAATTTTTTTCAGGGAATTAAATGGCGATAGTAGGCTAGTGTTGAGAAGAAAATCTCTTGTAACAATTAGAATCCATCCAACTAATTCCGCACATCTGTCGAATAAAATCTCAACGCTGAGTGAATTCCAAGTTAAGTTGTCTCCATTACTCGACGCAACAAAGATACGAGTTCTGTTTCACAAAGTCCGACAAATCTTCGATTCCTTCATTTCCCAATAGACTTTTGTCAATAAATCTATAAGATATTTAAGTAAAAGAATACTGTCTGTTCAATTCTCCTAAAATTCCAATTTACTTTTAGGCTGCAATTTTGCTACGATAAATAGCTTGTTGTCATTTCTCTTACCCCACAAAGTGAAAGGGGGATTTCCGCCTAAAATGAAATTTGAATATAAAAGTTGCGTAACACCAGTCCCAGTCCTTCGTTAATTGTATACATATTTTTTAAGTAGGTTCTGAGCAGCAAGAGGAATGAACTGTAGAGCTCAGTGAGAATTTTTTGATTGCTTGATATCTTTCAAGCATGTTTGAAAGAAACCGAATCAAGAGGATATGTAGAGTTTTACCAAATCGTTATTATAGACCTTTGTTTGTATGACGTATTTGAACTTTATCCTTCGTTTCGATGCGTTACAATTGTTTCTTGGTAATTATTTAGTTATACGTTCTGATTAACTGCAAATCGATGTGAAACGATTTTAAGTAATATTCAACACTCGCAACACTTGACAACCAAGTCATCATACGTCATATATACGTCATATACGACATATACATCCGCTAATTCGGATGCTGCTTAAATTGAACTTTCTGTTAATTCAACAAAATCTCACATCCCTAGAGTTTGCTTTAAGAAAGTCTCATACTTTCTGCTGCTTAAATCGAACTCCGCTTATTCGAAAATTTCGTTAATTCGCACCATTTTTCGTTTCCCCTGGTAAAAATACGCGTGCTAATTCGATCGCAAGCGGGCATAAGGAACGGGGGGAAATCTTGCAGTCGTTCTCAACGGACGGACGGTAGTTTAGAAAACCGTCATCAGGAACCTTAAAATGGATTCAACAAATACTAATACTTTACACGAAAGGCAATATGAGTTGAGATTTCAAACCCGATTGAAATTACTTTAGCAAGATTCTTGATTACCGGTTAATTTGAACATTTGTTAATTCGAACAAAAGTATCTGGTCCCTTGCGTGTTCAAATTAGGGGATTTATACTGCATAAACATGAACTCGGGAAGGTCTATTTGTCAGTTTTCTTTAAGATTCCGGTATCCCATCTGCCCGAAACACTTGCCAAATATACTCTTGTTTGTGTGTTAACTGTTGTTGTAATAATCATTAAACAAACAACAACAAACAATAAACAACGTGCAAATAGATTTGCAATTACGTAATAATTTTTTTTGCCACTATCTTATATGCTTTATCAACAGAAAAAAGTGTTAGATCGTTCAAATTGTTGTCCAACCTACATGTATCTGTGTGTACGTAGGAGGTTGGCTTGAGTGAGTCAAATACACGAGCGTTTCCCACACTATTCTTATAATGTTTTACACGTGTTTACTCATCATTATTCTGACGAAGGATACGTATTAAAACCCACGTTTGAATTTTTGCTACTTTCTGTCATTCATGTTATAATGAAAACTCTTTTTCAAACGGTTTCATCTAGTTGCACATCCTGAGTAAAAGCTTTTGACTGATGCTCAATGTTGCTACTCTCTTTTAAAAGCTTACTCTGTTGCTTGTTGACTATCTACGTATGTCTCTTTTTGCTCCTCTTTTAGTGAAGGTTCTGTTTTCAGTTTGTTTGTTTTTTTCCTTGTAGGGCGATGAGCCAGCTTAGCAGTTGCTTGTTTTTTTTTGACAGATTTGAGCTTCATGTTGTTTATAAGAGTGTTGCTTAGAAAAAAATCGAAAAGCCAAAAGTCGAAATTCCGTCATATCAGTCCACAACACTACATTAAAACGGTTAAGAACTTTTTGAAAGAAAAGTGGTTTTCAGGAAAAAACAACTGTTGATAGTTTGAAAACGTTCATTTTAATTGCAAGATATTTTGTCATATTTGACAGGTAAAAATTGATAACGATGGAATAAGATATGCTCTCATCTTTAAAGTTTGTTTATTAAAGGAACTTATCTTTGAAATGATTTTCTAAATAATTAAAACGATTTGATTAAATGTGTTCTAATTACCTCTAATATATAATATGTATACGTATACTAGTGCTTGCATTATGTCCAATAGACCATTTCAAAAAATAGGCACATACAGTTTTCGCCTCGTTTCAATGCTTCATGATACAGTTTTCGCCTCGTTTCAATGCTTCATGATAGTGACGTTTCCGTCGTTTCGTTATGGTGGTTGACGTCATCGTTAAGATTAGAAAACTATATGTTTTGACCCATTTTTCGAAATGGTCTGATGTTTAGTAAAAATGTAAAAATATCTTTTATAATTTCTCATTACTAAAAACAGCATTTTTTCCTAATGAAAAATTACGACGAAACAAAGTCACGTGATTATAATTGTTATGATATTCGTTTTTTTCAAAAGAAGTATAAAAATGGACATTCGTGTAAAGTAAAGAAAGCTTTCAATATCTTGGTCCCCTATCTAGGTTTTATTTTTCGTTTATTGTTGTTTTTTGTCTTCTTACAGTGTTAATAATTATAATAGGACTGTTTCTGTTAATACACACGAGGAAAAAAAATTCGTTGGGGAAAATATTTCATCACTTAACCAAAAGTTCGTAAAAATGAAAAAAATAAAAAAATCTACTCACGGAAGCTAACATAATATGATTAATCAAGTTCAAACGGAACATCGGGAAATCCCGAAAAACCATCCATTTCAACTTTCTTTTTGTAGTGGATTAAATAAATAAAGTTCTACATCCATGAAAGATTACATCATTTAAAACAATAAATACAGAAGGAAATTAATCAAATCACCTTCCTCAAGGTTCGAAAAATCACCTGCAGTAATATACATTAACCAGATGTTTCTGTAACAAAAAGTTCGGTAGGGATGTGCCATTTTTATCCACTTCGTTCTGATCGTTCGTGACTGTAGTAGTTAGTGGTACAGTGATTGTCCTCCAGAAGATTAGGAAGAAGCACTATTCAAGTAGAGTATGTAGACTGTAAACCGTACTTACTAATGTAATCACGCTATACACTCCTTTTTTATATAGAATTTTATATACTATAATGAATTTAGTACTGTTGGGAGTATGATTTAAGTGTAGTCTGTTTAATCGAAATTTAAGAAACTTTAAGAAACTTTCCAGGGCTGAAAAACTGACTTTTTTAAAAGAAATTTTCAGGGCTAAGCCCTTCAGGTAGTTAGTTTTCTTATAAAAAAATAGTGAAAAAAGATACGTGATTCAAATTAGTACAGAAGTTTAACAAATCATATACTTTTACATAAGAATTTTAATCAACCAGAAGAGCACAAATTCACGAAACTGTCAATAATCCTGATAAGAAACGCCCACTTGCATACCTCCTGTTTTAAAATATAAGAAAAAATTAGTTTTGTCATTTCAAGAATCTTAACAATATGTATCCATAGTAACCAAGTTTAGGCAGACCAACAATTTTTTTACCAGCGCTATAAGGGCAGATAGTGTTTGGTGAAATCTTTTTAAATCATCTTTTTTAGACCAGCAATTCAATAATCGAGGTTTTATAATTTCCTGACAAAGCCTATACTGAAATTGAACTTACACAAAGTACAGCACAGATATATTATCACTTTGACAAACAACCAAACTTTCTCATAATATTGTCGATTTTGATGAAAACAAAATGTCAGCGATAACAAAGCCATCTATTTATCACTGATTAGCAAAGTCAGGGATCAAACTTAACTTCTTACTAGCTAATTTTTCTTTTGCATTCAAAAAATATTCTTGTAATAGAACAAATTTATTACAATTTTAGTGCAAAGAAAATTGTTGTTTCAAATTAGAGATTGTGTGAAAAAGACAACAAGGTTGCTGTTGTGAAAAGTTGATGGATTTTTCTGATAGAGGTTTGAAGATTTTGATAAGATAACTGATTTGTTTATAAGAAAAGTAGGTCTCATACGAGTGGATGCTGATGACAGAACAACAAATGGCGGGGAAGAAGTGTGGGATCACTTTTGAAAGTATGAGTAAAACATGATGATAGATATTGAACTTAATTTAGCTTTCCATACACAAGACGTCGGGGAGTATTTACGTCGGAGTGTCTTTCTATACTGTGGCGCTAAAGTTCACAGTTAGAGGAACAGATAGGGACGAACATATACTGTGACTTGCTCATATCCGATTTTTGTAACATCCTTCGCAAGTGGTGACATCATGGCTAATATATACAAAATTGTTTCGTTTAAAAACATATTGAGTAAGCCTAACAAGTTTTAATGATTTTCTTTTTTAATTCTTATTTCAGATCATTCAATCTTCTGCTTCACAATATAAGAAACATTTCTCAAAGGATTTTTAAAGGTAAGATCTTCCAGAACGTTTTCTTAATACAAATGCATTTTAATAGGTCGGACATTAAAGGGGAATAAGAAAACAGGCTAGCTTAACGTATGTCCGAGTCTAAATCCGAGGGGAATCTAGCCTAGCTATAGACCTTCACTAACTCGCTATGTTCTACACTCTTTGGTCGTTTCTTCATTTCGGCTTGTTACAGGACCTAATAACACATTTGGGCAAACATTCGTGGTATTACAGACTTGTTTGTGTGGTTCTTAATCTCTTTCTTTAGTGGGTCATATGAAAAAATCGATCAAGTATAGACCATCATAACGAGTAAGCGGCGGTCTTTTTTTAGGCTAAGGGGAATCGAGAATTGGTTAGGGTTAGGTTAAGGTTAGGGTTAGATTTTTAGAAATTAAAGAGAGATTCCACTGGTACACTTTTGTGATATTTTTCCATCGCTGAAGTAATTCGAGACCAGAAACTGAATTTCTATTGTGACTACATAAGAGAGAAAACTACATAAGGTTTGAGTTTTTTTCTAAAAATAGCTAATGATGTAACGAGTTTTAAACTTTAATGTTGACGGCTTTTGCAAGTGTCAAACTGTCAATCGGATATTAGGTAATTACGACAATACAGCGGAAATCTTGTTTGTTTCGACTTTCGAAAGGAGAAAATGGAGTGAAGAAAACTTTGATCACAATTTTTATTAAAAACATAATCTTTTGTTTTCATCATCCCCCACCAACCTGGGGTTTTTTTTTAGATCACGAGATATTTTATGTTACTATCAACAACAGGAAAACATCATTATTTTAAACTAATTTTCGATGTTAGCGGAGAAAAACGATAAAATTTCAAATCCTATATATGGATTTAGATAAAATTTCGAGAGAAAAAAACGTATCGAGGTTGGAAAAACAAACAATTCGCCACTTTAAAATTTCTGTCCAATCGTGTCCGACATTTGATTAAAAAGAATTTGACGACATGACAAATAAAAAAATCCGGAGATTTCAAAAAAATATCAAGACATACTAAAGTGTTTTTTAATCATTATGTAATTACATTTTCTTGCAATTAACCAATCAAAATCCACGCGCAATTTCTTATGAACAAAACAAAACAGATCAATATTAACATTTCATGACATTTTATAAAAAGTCGTGGTGGTGTTTGAAGCATAATATTCGAAGATATTTCTAAATATTCATCGACAACAAAATGGTTACCAAGAAATCAGGTTGTACTTCATGTTTTAGACGACAAAACTACGACATAAACAGGAAAGTGAGTAAAAAGCTATCAAAGACGGTACACAAAAACAGTGACGTTATCGAAAATCAAAACATTGACATGAAAAACAGACGCGAGACACTGTGTCTTCAAAATTTACTCAGCATTACTGAATTTCCAGTGAATATCAAAGTGAAACGTGTTTCGAATAACGATTGTTTACCGCACGCTCTACCACAGAAGGAAGTTCTTCAGATTTGTAACAATATCCGAATTGAACGAATAAAATGTATCACAAAAGGTTCGGAGTGGGTTCATTTACCAGTGAATCTACCGAAACCGGTCATGTATACATCGGTTGAAGAAAACATTGACAATGTGTTTGCCACACCAGCTGATATTAAGAAGCACATGAGAAAACAGAAGCTTGTATGGCTTGTTGTCACTAATCAATTTGTGACAAACGCACGGACGTACGAGATCGGCGAAATACTTGAAGTCATCAAACCAAGTTTATTGAAGCGTTTATATCGTCTGTTGTCACGGAAAAAAAGAAAAAAAGGTTTGACTGTCGTATCCCATCCCACGAAAGAAAAAGATATATTGGCTTATGGTTTGAGAGGTGATTTCAAGAAATGTACGTCCCCTTATAAAAGTTGTTACAGGTTAATTGCCGATCTAATTGAACATGAAACGACGCCCTTCTTGATAACAGTTCCTGTGAATCCTGCTACGGGAGTTGTTTTGAATGATGGCAAAGTCACGACAACCAAACATAACAAGAGACTTTTAGTTCTTGGAAAAGAAACATATCATGCCATTACAACGATACATGAAGACGAGACTGTAGAAGATTACATCATACCAAGTAGTATGAAAACTGAAATCGAGGTAATAGAAAATAAAAACACAAGGCAACTATCTGATAGTGAGTTAAAGGCACGCGAAGAACTTTTACTTTCCCGTTTTGATTCGATTATCAATCGATACAACGCGAAAGATGATCCATCGCATGATAACCTAACTGATAAAGTTTTATCGTCGGCGACAAGTGAAGCGTCAAATGTAACATTTCAAGTGAACAGAAAAACTGTCACAACATCGACAGAACAATCTAACGACTCACAACCAAAATTACTTTCCTTAAAGAGAATAAGTTCCTCCACACAAATTATTGACGACATATCACCGACACCCGAAACGAGCAAGAAAAAACGAACGCTGAGAGGGAGTACTTCTGTTCAAAGAAGTGAATCCACCGTAGGGTTGATACAAGAAGAATCTCTCCCTATAACCACGACAAAATTCAGTGCACTACCAGAACTTCCAATCGAGGCTGAAGATTATTTGGTACCTGTCACTGGGTTTACAACTGATACGTCACGAAGTAATTCCACTGGATTTACAACTGATACGTCACAAAGTAATTCCACTAGATTGACTGTTAATAATCCAACGAAACCAAAGGAAATGTTAGACACTGAGAACGTCGTTGAAGTGGGTCTTGACGGATACGTATTGGTATCAAAGAAGAAAGTTGTCGAGGTTGCTCCAATGAAGCGCGAAGACAACAAAGACTATGAAGAAGTAAATCCTAAAAATGTCATCGAGCCAAACGATGTGCCAAATAAGCCAAAACCTTTGCCAAGATCGCGCCCTACAACACCAAAACCAGCGCCAAGACCAAAATCACGGAAGTCACAGACATCACCCATACCACCACCCAGACCAATCAAAAACCCGTATGAAATTAAAAGTCATGTATAATAAACAAATAGTTCAGAGATCTGGAAACGAAAGTCTTGAATTTGGAAAGAATAAAATATAAGAATAAAAAACCGTTTTATGTTTCTTTTTTCATTCTGTAGTTTAAAAGAAAAAAAAACTGATTGATTTTTGAATGATGGTATTTTTATGAATCCTTATTTTAGAAACTTTTTAATCGTTTGAAATTTTGAGCAACCGCAATTCATAGCAAAGTAATCGTTGTTTATAATACTGTCTTTTGTTGCGCGTCACTCGAAGAAAATTATAATTCCTTGTTAAAGGACATGCGCACCAAAATGTGTAAAAACCGAAACCCGATATATATTTTCAACCGATAAATGAAACTCAAAATGAATTGCCTCGATTATTGCCTTGTCTATCTTTTTCATGTTTTTTCAACTGATGAGATTTGGTGACGTTTCATAATGTTCCCTAACATTTTCCCCTCAAGCAAGTTATTACTGGGTAAATATTCATGGAAAACTACACGGGTTCTTCTCACTTGACTTTACATTTATTTGAAGTAAAAAGTTCATTTAAAATCTCAAAACAACATCTTATAGTGATGACATAAACGGGCAGCATAGCAAATTTCAGGAACGCAACGGCATAAAAAGTTAAAACGTTTTCTTGAGGCGTCCGAAAACTTTCCATGAAAAGGAGTGAAGGACATACACTCAAAATACAAGCTAGTCGGAATAAGGGGCATAATTTTCCCGTCAATAGTTCTATCGTTCCACGATAGCCGACAAGCCATTTGATCATCATACTGGCCAAGCCAAGTCCCGTCAAACAACCAGCGTCGCGTATAACAGCGAAAAATAGTGTTGTGTCCAAGTGCACCCACTCACGCGAAGCACAATGAGCTAACGCATAAGTCACGGTTGCTTGAGGATTCAACTCCATAGCCATTAATATATAATACAGAACAAAACTTGTGAAAAGCGATCCTAATCCAATTAATATGGCAAGTGGGTTAAACATAATGTCAATTGTGTAGACTTGAAATAGGGAATTAATGAGAACCGCGACAACACTGCCAACTAGCGCACCTCCAACAACCTGGTGTGGAAAATGAGTGCCAATATAAAGTCTTGAAACGGAAACAAGGAATACGACTGCAAAGTACACAGGTATTGCCAGAACTGAGAAGATGATTTTCAATCGTCCATTCCTCATTACTGTTTGTGTGTGCAAAATAAGCAGCAAACCGACTGCGCTACTCGACATGACGTGTCCTGACGGAAAACCTAAAGAGATTTATTAGCGATATTAAAAAAATGATGAATCGGCCAACATGGAAGTTAGATATCTCATCATTTCATCATTTCGTAAATATTCATGCATGTTGTAACGTGTTGTATCTTCCCTCGCTTGATTATGCTGCGTAAGCAAATTAAAACCGTCCGTGTTCTCTATTCCTGTCCAAACCTAGCATGAAACGCTGAAATGCTTTTAATTTTTGAAGTGTAAAAAATTATGGCACGTCCTCGTTGCTGTGAGAGGAAATTTATAATGGAACGGTTATTTTGACACCTCACAAAATAAAATAAAAATAAAGTTTAGTTTACACTATTTGATCAATTGAAACAAATTTCATTTTTGAGATAATGCTATAGTGTAAACAGAGAATTCCATCATTGTCCGAGAAAGACTGCCAATGAAAGACAAGAAAAATGTAATGGAAACTTTTTGAAAATGACAAACAAATGATGCAGTAATCCTTTGGCCTGTAAGTGCATTTAATCGTATCTATGTCCATGTTTTTTACTTGAATTCAATCTTTAAACCATGAATGGGTCTTCTTATTCTTTACGTCATACCTTATTGTAGAAAAATAACAAACAGAAAATTTGAGCGAATAAAAAAAATATATGGGATTTTGGTAGCAGAAAATTAACGCAAAATACCGTTCTCGGAAAATTAACGCGTATCACGGAAAAGACAGCAATAAAGAAATCAGATAACATTGAAGTAATGGCTTTAGAATTGACGCTGACAGGAAATTTTAATGATTTAATTATTTTAATTATCACGGACACAATATTAACGAAAAAGAGACAATTAGCGTTAATTTTATGATTCGTTAATAAGGTCTTGTCTAGGTGACTCACTTAAAGGCATACACAACTACACAGGGTATCACTAATTTTAAGTTCGAAGACTCAGGGCCAATCACCGCGTGTTACATGGTTTTGAATCCTTTCTTTTGAAAAATTATTTTGATTAATCGTATTAATTCGCTGACCGTGCAAAGTTAGCTGGTCTGTATATTATTCCGACAATTCTTCGTCGTTTTCAAAGCAAAACAACATTGAGAGAACAAGAAGAATCACTTCCAACTTTTGTTAGCAATATTCGATGCACAGACACAGTTTAGTGCAACGAAGATAATAAAAATGTATTCTTTAATATTTCTAGTTATTATCTGTGCAATTCTACAGAACTTCTCTTGGGTCTATTTATCTTTTTTTTAGAAATCCTCCTGAATACTCTGGAAAACTTTTACCAGAATGTTCTCTTAAAAATCATATTTTTCTGGAAGCCATTTGTATAGTGTAAACATTTTGTTGTTATAGAAGAAGATTTACACTTAAATACTAAATTTATGGTGAAAACAGGTTAGTACTTTCTGTTTCTTTTGCTTAAATTTTAATTTGGTGGGACGCACTAAATTAAAATAGACCCTGGGTAGTTCGGTATGCCTGAGAAAGCAGTTTTCTGTTCAGAGTTTTTTCAACCACGGGCAGAAAACTCCTGTTATACATGTCGGATACCGGCATATCAATAGGCAGTAGAGAACACGCGAGATTCATAATGGTAGAGAGAATGTAGAATAAAACACAAATAATACGGAGTTATTCAATTTCCGCGTGTGTAAGCGAAGGAAATTGTTTGGTTTGCACAACATTCTATCTATCTGTCTCATTAACAGTTTTTTGTTGTTTTCGGATATCATCAGATATAGGATTTCGGATTTCGGGCGCTTTGTTTATAAATGTAATGATAAACAGCAGACTGAAATATCTGTGCTGCATAGGAACATTTTATCTATAAAAAAAGAAATCTTATTTAATATTCATTTATGATCCCTGCAGAGAAGCAATCCAACAGAACTTTTGTTAATGAAAGAAATTTGAGCATTTAATTTGCCGGTGCAAGAAATGACCTGATCATTATTGCGACATTCATGATATATAGAGAAAAAGGACATCAACGTTTGTAAACAATATGTCGTACACGACTGGAAAGTTATTTATTTGCTGACTTTAAAAGTATAAGTTTCACACGGACAAACAATCACAAGAGCCTGCCAGAATGACTAAAAACTATTTTGATTTGACTAAAGACTTGACTAGATTTTTAAAACTTATTTCTATTCAGCCCTATATTCATAGCATAATGTATTTTAATGCAATCTTCTATAGAAGTTTAATGGAATGCTCTAATGGTCGATTTGTCAGCAACATAAAATCACATAAACAGTGTAGTTTGAGGATAACTCTTACAGTTATGGCTGGGTTAATGTTAATGTTAACGGGTTTGGAATTCGGTTATTGACATAATGGAGTTGCGGAACATCAAGGTGTTGGACCCGAATTGATTATACATGATATATACAGTATCCAGATATTTTTGGACAGTATTTTCAGCAAAATGAACTTTAACTTTCTTCGGGATTTCCAGTTACATTGGGGAATGGGAAGTTGTATTTTGAACCATAGTGTTAGGTCAAATTGACAAATGATGAATTAAAAGGAGAACAAAAATTTCTATTGCGCTCCTTATTACATGAAATTAATATTAATGGCTTATTAACCGTTTAGCCGGTCAATACGGGAAAAGATTGACTGAGGTTAATTATTTTACATTTTTTATGAAGCCAGACACTACAGAGAAATAGCGACAGGCCACGTGACGTCAATAAACCAATCATAATGATGTATTACGAGAAGACTCTACACTGCCGGGTACTAAAGTGTATTAAAAACACGATTCGAAAAAACTGTGTGGAATTGTAGTTCCCTGTATTGGAAAGTAACAGCGAGTTAACAAACAGCATTAATTATTTCTTGTGGGCGTTTGAGTGGGCGTTTGAGTGGGGTTAAAATAGATATACTATTAATTTTATGAAAATAAACCAATGGAAACATTCTCCGCAAAAAATATTTGTGTCAAAATTTAATGTTCTTTCTTTCCTTTTTTTTTTTTTTGGCGAAGTGGAATTTTAGGAAAAATTAATTTGTTATTTGTGATTCATCTCATTCAGCAAACAGGAAAATATTTAATCAAGAATTATTCAGTTAGAAATTATTCTTGTAAGTTACATCTATCTTTTTTGTTATGGATTTCCAAAAATATCTGAACTAATCAATGATTAGTGGATTCATCGTCCCGCCCCTTCTTTTAGATGTGCCTTGGAACTTTAGATTTTGATACACAACCCAATTAGGTCATACTTTTCCTTTTTTTCTGTAGAGTTCTATGTCTTAAATTAAAAAACAGAACATTTCCATGCCAAAAATATCGCCGTAAGGTTTAATTAAAAAACCAGGGCGTTTAATAGAGAGCGGGGCCTAATTGACACATAACGAGTTTCGCAAAACTTTGTATCTGCACGAAAGTTTCTGATCTTAAAATAGTTTGAACTTGAAGTTGGTTTCCTCCTCAAGGACTGATGCAGAAACTGTTAAAGCCTCTGGGCTTCTAGTTCTTATTTCCTATCCTCGTACTAAAAAAGTCTACTCGGTTTTTTTACTGAGTATGCACGGAAACAAAAATATTTTAATTCTTCCGGTGAACTTTAAATAATGGAAATAAATAATCTTTATTAATCGGGATCTGTGCATAACACTTTTATTTTGGTGTGAATAAAAGGACTGGGAACGAAATGTTTGTATAGAAAATAAAATAGTGAACTTTTAGATCGTGCGTGACTTTTAGTTGTGCAATTCAATAGCGATCAGTATTATAAAAGTGAGTTTGACGTAAGAGTCTTCTTTTACCAGTTTTGTTTATACAACACCCGTCCACCATTAAAGAGGTTAGAAATATTGAGAATGCAACAGAAATCTAACAAATTCTCGGATGTTATTTTTCGTCATCCTAATGTTATTGAGAGAGGATGAACACGGGTGGGAATGGGGTGGTAACTCATAGGAGGAAAATGAACCTGTAAAAAGTTTTTACACGCTATACTAGTAAATAAATAAATTGTGATCAGAAAAAAAGTTATTTCAGCTATTTTTAATATCAGTCAGAATTCAGAAGAACCAAAAACAAGATGGCGTCTTTACCCGAGGACAACGTGAATGCTTGGAATGACGGTTGTGAGTTAAAGACATATATGTGATTTGTAGCAGAGTTTGTCCATGATCAATCTTTTTTAGTGTAAGAGCAGGTGTTTTCTGTGCGATTTTAAGTGTTGACACGATACAATTTGTAGTATAATACGAATCGTAAACTATTAATCGTCTCGCCGGATTCAACGCATCACCAAAAAAATTTTCATAAACTTGATTATCAAAAAATAGTAGACCTTTCACGAGTTTCTAACATAATATGCCTAGTCGAGAAGAGAAGCCTTGTTTTCATGGAAATTATTGTTTCAATGATTTTAAAACTTTACTTCTTAGTAAAACACTCAATCATTCCAATCCTCAACATACTAGGTTCAAAAGCAATAAGGATATTGAAAACGAGGCAAAACTTGTTGAAAAGGCTGTGAAATCTCTATAAAGCGTACATAACGAACATGGATGGATTTGCCGACAAATTCTCTATAAAGCGGACACCTTTTTTTATGCGCCAATGGTGTCCACATTTATAGAGATTCCACAATAAAACGGTGTTGAAACAGAAATTCGGGAAAGGTCTATCAAGGAAGTACTTACGTACCAGGGCCAGATTCGCAGGTGATAGAAAACTGTTTTATCGAATCACCTTGAAGAGGACAAGATGGAGATTGCCACCAATATGGACGATCATCACGAAACATCCTACCATAGGAAAGAAAAACAAATGTCTCATCATTCATTGAATCGTTTTGTTTTACTTTTAAAACTCAAGAACATTCGTTTCTGGATAATGAAAAAGAATGCTTAGAAGGGCGGGTGGGTGTAACTTGAGGGCTGTTCACGGGGCGGAGGTAATCGAGGGGCGGTTCATGTTTATTTACCATTTCAAAACAGCATTCAACCATTCAATAAGAGCAGATGTCCACAACACTTTCAATCCTAATGAAATACTCAAACAATATGCGACAGGAAACAATATCAAGAAACAATATCTCGGATCACCGATGTGCGAGCAAAACAACATAACATCATTGTATCCCTGCAATGAATGCTGTAACGAAGCAACTGTATGTAAACCTCCACAATACATATTGTTTCGTAAAACTGCAATGAGAAAAAAAAACAATAACACGTGACACAGGGCTTCAATCATCAATCTTCTTTCATCCATTGCTTTAAAGCTGAATTTACACTATGGAAAATTCGAATGAGAAAAATGCGATCACGCCGCCAACTATTTCTGATGTCTAATCAGCTACCACTTCCACTCAGAAGAATATCGGTTATAAAAGGAAATTTCGATTCGAAAAAACTCTTATTCGACAAAAAAATTAATTTGACTTTTCCTGAACGGAAATAATGCAAATAAAAGTACAACTGCAGTAGCGGTTTGGAAAAACGTGGTTGCTACAAAATAAACTGCTTAAATAAGCAGAATTTAGTCAAGCTTAATAATTAAATAATTGTTCTAATCATGTGGTTTTCATATCAATGTTTACGTTAAATGAAAAGGAGGCGGAGATTTAAAGGGGGAACAAACAAACAAAACAAGCCAGTGAAATTGTCAAGGAACCAAGAATGGGAAGGGCAGTACTTTTCCCCTCAACCTTCACGCTTGAAAATCATTAAAAATGAGTTTGTCACAACTAACAATCATATCTGCAACACTGTTTAATGATGATGTAGTCGTTACGATAGCCTCGTTTTCACTGGACACGTGAAAACGCTGGTGAATTTTGGATCAGATATTCTACAAAATAATTCCTTCTGTGAAAAAAAAACCCCAAAAAAACGTTCTTGATCATCCATTATTAACAATCATGTGCACATCCTTCTTGGATGAAAGCAGTTGCCGACATCTGTGACTTCCAACAATAGCTTCTAATTTATATCCATCAAAGTGGCTATACAACACTGTACATGAACCAGCGGTTGATGAAGTAGCTGACTGATAATCTAAGTAATTCATAATTTCAGGATAAAATACCGGATAGTGAGGCAAGTCATAAAAGATGATATGCTTGATACCTCGAAGTCGATAACTAAAAATGAAAAATGAACATTTTAATATATTACAATATCACAATGAAAAGGATTCTGGAATATTTTTTCGTTCAAACAGTATCTTACCGATAGAAAAAATAGAATCTTTCAGTAAACAGAAGAAAATGTCTTCTTTTTTCATGAAATATACTTCTTGCACGAGATATGTTCGAACGTTTGGAATATCTATGAAATAACAAACAAACAAAAAGATCCTCTATAATATTAGATTCCAAAAGTTTTAATTTACAATGGAGATAACCGAGATAAAATGCCAAAGAACAAGTTGGTCATAAAATGCACGTTTCTACGTTTCCTAGAGCGAATGAAAACACGTGAACAACACATGAACTAACACGTGAGCTGCATTTTCCTTATGTGTGTGTTTCATCTATTATCACGTGATGAAATAACGTAAACAAATACAAACAATCAAACAAACAAACATACTCGGAGATTTGAATAAAACTTATTTCTTCCTTCTTGAAGTAATTTCTCAAGCGCACAAAATCAAAGTATGACGTTACAAAAATCGCTGTGCTGTAGGAAAGCTGTCCCTTGAAATCTGGTAAAACCTAAACAGAAAAGTCTGGAGGTAATAAAATAACGGAGAATAAAATATAACAGAGAACAACAAAAAAAGATCAACAAAGTATTTACTTTGTTTATGAAATAATTGAATCTGCTGTCCGCAAGGTCGGTATACGAGGAGCATGGAATCTTTTGAAAAACCTAAAAATGTTTTCGAAAGCGTTTTCAAGTTTATAGTCGAATCTCTCCTCCATATTACACTCTCCTTCGTATAGGTTTATAAAACATCTCAGTAACATATCTGAATATAATTACTTGAGGAATCTGATTTGCAATCTGTTCAACAGAACCAGAACTTTCTTCTGTAAATACTTTTGTTTTTCCATTAAAATCTTTTAATGTCAGTTAAAGAGACGCTATATAATTATGACCAAATAGGGTAATGATAGCATAGTTTCCACGAATACGTTCCGATAGTTGAGGGATTCAAAGCGAGGGCGGGGTTTCGTGAAATGATGTTTCTGAGAGAACGTATGGATTTGTTGTGTACTAGAAATACTTGGAAGAAAAAGATACTGTAACAAAACTTATTAAATATGTTGTTTATTTCTGGAGTTTGCATGGAGGTGAAACATAATGTTTGTCTGTAGTACTTCGACCTAAAAAAAGAAATAAAGATTTCAAAATCATTTGTATCTTCAATATGATTGTCCAATGGAATATGAAATGAACGCTTGCTGTGAAATGAAGAGAAAGAGAACACTACCATTGATTAACCGACCACATTCGGACCCGAGAAAAATCTGTATCGTGTGAATCTTTGGGCATCCGATGTAAGTGCTCAAATAAATGCTAAAAAGAAAAATGTCAAAAAAATCATTACAATTGCTCAGCAGTTTTCAAAATGTTACAAACTAGAAATACATTATGGAAAATGAGATTGACCGTTAAATGTTCCCAGTTTTGCATCAGGAATACATCCGTTTGATCAGCTATCAAAACCTCGATTGATGAAAGGAAGTCGAAGTCTTGTTTTTCACTACAAAATCAAACCAAAAATTTCTTTTTTGTATAAAGTCTCTTTGAAAGATAAATTGACAAATAAATGATGATGACCTGCTAACTCTCTCAGACTCACCCTTCTGTCCCAATAATTGTTCTAAGTCCAAGAGGAGAAGCAATGATAATATCCGAAGAATAAAACTGAGTATACAGTTTAATTGTGTTTTTAGAAATTGCTATACCAAGCCGAAAACAATCGTCAATGTTTCCACTGAAAATTGCCTTGAAGTCATCTAGTAGAAATGAAGACATTATTATGACTGTTAATCTTCACTTAAAGTCATCACAACATGGAATTCTGATTGAAAAAAACATTCGAACCAACCTGGTCGATCTGCTTTGGATTCTTTTTCATCGTCGCCTAATGAAAACTCTTTAACAAGTCTCTTCTTTTGCATTACTTGGCCCTAAGCAAACAAAACAATTACATTTCAAAGTTTTCATAGCAATAATAATTTTATATCATAATATTTAAAGTTTACACAAATGTCAATAATAAAGCAAGCACCTTTGTCCCAGGACTAAACACAAGCTTCGTTAAGTAATTGACAATTTGTAAGCAGGAATTTTTGAAGGGCACTAGAATCAACACTTTTGGTCTAGTAAGTCCTTGATCTCTGCAATCTCTAAAATCGAAATTTCACGTTACTTCACAACTTATTTGTAAAAACCAACACAATAAAATTGAAACGTTTTTTTCAAGATAACTTGAAGCAAGGAAAGGAACTCACTCAATACTTTTCTTATCCTTTTCTGCTTGAGCCAATCTGGCATTATTTTTTAATATCCGAGATCTAGTTCTAAAACAAAAAAAGAAACAACTTCTCACTGTTTATTTTATAATTGCATCATCATAATTTGTCAAGCAAATAAATGTTTTACTACTAATACAATCACTGTAATGTATGAGATCCAAAAAGTTTTAGAAAAATGAAATAAAAGAACCTCAAGATATGATTTACAGCATGCATCACATAAAGTTTTCTGATCTCTTCAATGTTGTGGTGACTTTCTTCAAAGAAAAACAAGTCCTTATACGAGGCGATGATTGGATACAGTTTCTTTTGTACATCGGTGAATATTTCTAAATTCAATTGACACCATAACCAAATCAAAATCACACAGGTGTCAAAAACATCAGATGTCCACGTGGAAGAAGCTAATCAAACAGTCAATCATTTTGAATACAAGATGCAACACCATTTCATGATTATATATTTAAACTTGAACAGTAATAAAATGTCATCCTTTCTACAAAATACCAGCTGAGGTGCTAAAACTCATTAGGATAGGACGTAGGTAAATAAGTAAGAAAGGAAGTTTTGAGTCCTTGGGTTTGGGCTTTCATCCATATCAGTTGGTTCTTCCACATGCCGACTTGCAACTGGGAAGTTGACTTACCGCCAGAGATACGAAAAGCAATGCTCTAACTTGCACGAAGGCCAGTGTGCAGTCAGTCGATGGCTCCAAATGGGCTGATATACTGCTTTTAAAGCGCATCAGAGTGAAGTATCGAGATACGACTTGACTGGGAACACAGGCCTCAGCAGTCGCAATCGAAGGTACTATCCACTATACCATCGCTGCACAGCAGGTGGGAAAAACTAAGCTGAGAAAACCCAAAAAAATGCAACAAAAACAAACAAAATAACTAAACGAACCTCCTTTTTTCTTTTTGATTTTATTCACTTCCTTCCAATTCTTGATAACACTCTCTTTAACCTTTGAAATATTGTCATTCATTTATTTTATGCATAAACACATATGTATTGTGATTAAAATGTGAGGTTCTCAATTCTTCTAGAGAAAACTCAATAAAAACATTAATGATTGAAGGTACTGTATGAAATAGATACTATCCATGCTATCAAAACAAAATAATACTAACATAACCATCTTCAAATATTTTGTTGTATGGAACTAAAGGACATAAATTGCTTGAAAGCTGAGAGCAGATGTCACTTTCCAAATCACTATCTTCTTGAATGTAACGTCCGTCCTACAATGCAGAGAAGGTTTACATTACCTATTTTTCCTAAATGGACATACTGTATACACTTTATTAAGTATGACTTTATTCATGGCGACAAGCCTCCTGGTACTTGATGATAAATTTTGCAAATATTTAATCAATACAGTATAGTCATTGAGACGACACACATGTTAAAAGAAAACAGAAAATATACATACATTGTACATATTCTGGATAATGTCACTGAATTTAGAAAGTTTTATGTTGCAACAAAGTAAAAACAAACTATAACCTTAAGAACTTTCTTTTCATATCTTCCACTATTCAATGTGTCCAATTCTTCAACAGCTTTTTCTGGTAAATCTAGTTCAAAATGTCTTTTAAATGGATCTAAATTTTTTAAAGTAAATGTTTTAATGCACAATTAGTATGATTCGAAATAAAAAATTCACAGAAAAATCCGTATTTTCACCTGCGTCACTACTGGTGTTTTCTACCAAAACATTAGAGTCAGTTTCAATTTCATCCTCAGAAGTTTCCTCCTCTTCTTCTTCATCTACATCTTCTATTTCTTCTTCGTCGTTCTCAACATAACTATCTTCTACAGCCAAAATTTGTTGATCATTTGCATTATCATCAATCTCAATTTCGGAAGAATTATCAAATAGCTGAAACAAGCATAGATAAGATAAAACAATTTTAACATCAAAATAATGGTTTATCAAACAATTGTCACCGAGTTTCTGAGTCTAGTAGATAGTAATTTTAATTCACTTTCTTACAGAATCTGATTTGATGATGGACTTTAAAACCTTTCGACTAGATTTTAATGACTGCATCAACTGTTGAAGATTTTCTTCTGGAGTTCCATCTATTTCTTCTATTGTTGACGAAATTGCTTTGTTTAAGACAGCTTTGGATTCCACCTGCAAGTCAATTAAAACTATAATTATAATCATCATACTCTTTCAGAGTAATTGTCAATAGAACATAAATTAATCAGTTATAAATGCCATAGTATGAAAAGCTAGGCCAACAAGTTAGGCTTTTGGTTTTTTTCAGTATCGTCACGGACACCAATACAAATAAACACTAAAAGAATTTATTCAGGACCACTGAAATTAGAAATGGAATTTCCATGACCTTTTTTTAGAACTTCCAAATTTTCTTGGTCTATAAGTTATTTTTATACACTTTTCTTGAAAACAACATTAAGTCGATGTGCTGTTATAATATTATATAATACAATTATGTAGGTATATAATACAATTATGTAGGCATTATTATTAAGCATTTTAGTTGCTTAGGCCTAGTGTTAGTGTAGATTGCAATTTATAGCAACACATAGTCTTTATGGTTTAACGAATGAAAGAAAGGGATTCTTTTGCATTGCAGCAACTTAATCAAACTGATTTTTAATGACTATGATGAAACTTATAACAACATGCTTACAGTTTTCTTCTTTGTTCTCTGTCCTTGTTTTTCAGATAGTAATTTTCTCTTCATATTTCTAAATCCCCTGAAAACAAAGTTAATTATATTATAATCATTAAATACCGTAAAATCTCAGATATATACAAATAATTATTACAAAGCCTCTTTTTTATATACCGGGCTTACATCCGGTGGTGGTGGGGGGTGGGGCTTATAACCGGGAGGATTGTGCGTCAGAGAAAAGAAGTAAGTATATAATCTTAATCATTGTTCTTAATCAAAATCTCTTATCGTCAATGCTTAGAAGTGTCGGCGTAATACTGTGTATCAAACATAAAGAGAAATACATTTATGTACTTGTATCTTTCTTGTTTTTGTCTAAACTGCTTGAAAACGTTTTCACTAAAGTTACCACATGGGCTTATAACTGGGAGGAAATTTTTGTTTTAAATTTTGATGGGTTTATAACCGGGGGGACTATAAGAGGGATTTTACGGTATCTAATATTATATATATAAAACATGATACCATAAAATGACTGATTTAACATTAGCGTATATTTAAAAATAAAACTGTTACCGTGGATAATTATTCCAGCATGGTCATTTATTTGAAATTTGCTTTAATTTAAAAAATCAATTTTTATTCTAGATTTAAGGTTCAATAATCTAAGTCATCCCTGGGTAAATGAAGCAATCAAAAATGAAACAAGAAAACTATATATAAGTCAGTGTTGTTCTGATAAATTGTTAAAGAAAATATAGATTTTGCATCTTCATTAACAGATTGGAATAGTTCAGAGAGAATAAGGACAGGATTTCCCAAGCCCAACAAGGGACGTTTGCTGGTATACCTATAACAAAAATACAATAGAAACAGGGTTCTGCTGTTTACATTTTGCTATTATACCATTTTTACATCATCAAATCTTTGCTCAAGACCCTTTGGAGATTGTTTTAGTCCGAACTCACTATATCTCCAGTGCCCCATGTCCCTTTAAAGAAAAAAGATTAATAAACACTTTTGTGACTTCGTCTAGAGCCTTTCCATGCACGTTAATAATAATGAAAGTCCATGCACACTTTCTTCTTGATCGTTCAACGTAACACGATTTCCTGTTCCACTATTTCTTCACCTTCTTCTAACATGTTCGACTCATTTAACCATGACCCTATAGCTTTAGCATCATAAGGTTCGGTAACTGGGTCAAAATAACACTCACATGCTATTGTTAATGAGTTGCAATTTCCCTCCCTCCCACTGACATTCAAAATATGTCATTGTGATACCTCCCTGGGGTGCATGCTCTGGCGAAAATGGCAGCAGTTTCCTGAGATTTAGCCGATTTCACCTTCAAATGCATCCATTTTAAGGTGAACTTCATTATGATCAAAAGTGCTACTAATTTTATAATCCTTCCTGGGAGAGTCCATTGTTTTATGACACAACTTGGCACTGCTACTTAATTGGCCCATTGTGAAAGTTATTATTATTATTTATTAATTTATTATGATTATTAGTTTATTTGGCTATGCAGGTTAAAATACAAGGCAGCATATAGATGTTGACCTACAAATAAATAGTTAAATAAAAGGTTAAAATATATATATAGATTACAGTTATAATAATAAAATTTAGATTCAAAGGAAAGGCTTAGCATAAAAACAAATGATTTAGGGATTAAAATGTGTAAGAAGTTGTCAGGAAGAAAAAAAACAAAACAAAAAAACAATATAAACAGATTATTAACTATAAACATTTATAAAAGGTATGATAAAAACTAGGCTACTATTAGTATTAAATATATTATATGTATACATAAACATCGATAATATGCACAATATGCAGTCATTTGGTAGAAAAGAAACACAAATGAGAAGAATTTATAGTCAAGTCTAATAAAAAAATCCACATCTACTCCAAATTATATCATAACTGTTTGAGAACGCATTTCTGAAACTACTATTTTTGCAAATTGATAGAATTTGGATTTATGCTTCATCTGCAATTATAACAATAATCCACCATCTTGACTATGTCTGTAAATTTAGAAAAAGCACGGATGTTTTAGCAGCCCTCGCCAGTGAAAAATACGCAGATTCCCATGAAAGAAATACACATGCGTATTTTTCTCCAGTCAAGCAAATTTTTCACCGGCTTCAAAAATAAAGAAAATACGCAGTGAACAATAAAAAGTATGCACATAGGGTGTAAGTTAATCATTTTATCCTTGTTTTAAATGGAAATATCTACACAGAAACAAAAACTCAAGTTGTTTATTAAATGAACTATGTTAAAAAGTCTAAGAAGATGCAATATTGCAAAGGAACGTCACATATCAACATTCAATACGAAGTAATGCGTTTCTATCAACTACTTTCTATAAAATCGAACATTTTAACTATTTTTTCATATTTTGGAACATTCCATTTATTTCCCTCCAGCGGTCCAGAGATGACATTGTACAGCTTGAAAAGGGAAATGTCCCGTGTAACAGCCGTGTAATATTCGAGAACCATTTCATTGCCAACATGCGGTTTTAAACAATCAAACTCGATCGCATAAGCTGGTCCATCCTCCTCTTTAAGGAATTGTTTGGTTGCCTTGCCAATGTACAGATTGCTCTCTGGTGTAAAGACAACCACAAACCACTTTCCTACAATTTCATCTTCCGATGTTGGCAGAGATAGCCACTTCCACAGATTCACCAACTCAATTTCTACATCTTCATTTTCATCGATGCTGACTACATCATTTGAATCATCCGACATCATCTGCATCTGTCTCTGACTCAACCGGCTCAGTTGTTTTCGTTTTTTGGATGGTTGTTTTTCCTTTTCATCTTTATAGTATAGGATTTGGAGATATAATTCTGTGGATATAATTTTTGTGTGCCAGTCAATCTTTCGACATCTTTTTTGCTGCTTCTCAACTGGACCCTTAACTATGTTCATGATCTTTTCCTCATAAGTAGACGGTGGATTGTCCAAAACCCATTTTGGTATCCAAACCTTCCCTGGATATGGTAAAGGTTTGGGCCCTATTTGCTTTGAAATTTCACAGCAACAACTAGAAGTTTGTGTTGGAGTATGGAGAGCTTGAATAGGCATTGCATTGGTGGTAAATACAGGAGAAGTAATGGAATTGAAAGTTGGTAATGTATTTGGATTAGTAGTAGCAGTATCCTTGAAACCTTCAGATGGTGTGGTTGGCTCACGGACCTTTCTTGGGGCGTTCAAACCTGTAGCAAGTTCTTCCATTATTTCTTCCAGCTTGCCCAACTCACACCAATGTAATACCTTTTCATTAGCCGCGCATCAAAACATTTCTCGGGGTATTTGGTGTGGCCAATTGGGTATTATACCTAAAATATAATAGTCATACATTGGAAACAGATAAATTGGAAGTATTTATATGTTTTATTTTGAGTTCTAATTTAATCAGGCATTAGAAGTGGCCCTTTTCCACCATATGTTGCACACCATTCATTCAACCAATTTTCCCATTCCTGTTTCAAAGTAACAGTAAATCGGTAATGTGTGGTGGAAACTTCATTAATGTGACGTCTTCTTCCATGGCTTTCATGATCAATTTTGCAGGGTTTGAAGTGACTGCTTTACGAGTACTGCTTATCATAGTGGCTTTTTTTAAGGAAAGGTTATTTCTTTCCATGAAAAGCCTAAGCCACTCTTTGCCTGGTCGGTTGTCGTTAAATGGTGTTTTCATGGTTTTCTCCACCATGTATTTCTAAGTAAAGGCAACTATGCGAGCAAGTAGGTAACCCAACTGTAACTTCTTTGAACTTTCATTTATAAGGATTTGTTATTCCCTGCCATCTCCACTTGTAACTAGTCCACTTACTTACTACCTTTACCAGATCTTTTATTTGTCAACACGTTGGACTGAACCCAAGGCAACATAAAACTCTAATTACCTCTGCCAGTTCTGATTCAGTTTCCGGTGAGGTTGGTTTTCAACCAGATCATATGAACTCCTTCCCTTGAGATTTGTGGCGTTAATCATTTTGAACGTTTTCTTTTTGTGAGTGAAAATGTAAAAAAGGAACATTTATCAGAGTGAAATGTAGAAAAGTCTGCCATAAATTTAGTTCCCAGACTCTTTTAAAGAAAATAATAGAAATAAACCTGGGGAGGTTGATGGGGGTGCCCTTACCATCGTTTCATAGTTTCATTTCAATTTTGTCTTGAAGCATCTCTGATTTGACAGCTTTAGCTGGTGGTCAAAAATTGTTTATGTTTGCAAACGAAGGAGACATTCTAAAGACAACGGGAAACACTTCTATAAAGCTTAAGAAATATAAAAAATCTTGCTGGCTATCATGAATTTCCTTTACAATTTGTCCCATTCTAAAAAAATAAAATACCTTGAACGCGAGCATCTGGCACAGATCAGTCTGCCATGATTATGTCTTCTCGAAAAGAAAATCGAATGTTTTTATAATTTAACAGGGGGTAATTATGACTTTGTGGTCCTTTTTATGGTAAATTCAATAGCAATTCAATAAAAGTAGATTTTCTTATGATCAAATCCATGTAAAATAATAATGAAGCAAAATTGTAAACTGTTCGAACACAAAATCGATCACAATTATAGAATGTCTTAAGAAATTTAACCTCCCCATCTGTTAAGTGCGGATTTCGAAGCTCCTTTTCCATGTTACCAAATCTAATCGAATCCAAGCGCAGGAACAAGTTTGCTGGTCTTGTTGACCTCGTTGAGCAATGAGCGAAAATAGTAAGGGTCAACTTTTACGATTAAGTTTATCGCCCAAAAGAAAGCAAAAGCAAAAGCAAAAGAAAGCAAAAGAAAGCTCTCTGTATTATTCACGATTGGAGGTATTCAGTCAATGAAGAGCCTTTGCAAAGAGTCACCGAATTTTCTCTTGCAAGACTCAAGGCAGGCAGGCATGTATCCCGTATTATTTTCCTTAATTTTATTGCTCTTCATTTCAAGCCACCTCAACTTAGGCCCTTTTTCAAGCAAAATAAGAGAAATGGCCCTAGGTTTGAGTCCGCATTTCAAGTTGTCTGAGGCCTTAAACAGAGACATGATTGGGAATATGGATGACAAACTATCGTTATTGTTTTTTAGTGGAATAGAGATAAAACAATCACAGAAACCCTGGAAAAAACTTAGCATTTCATCATTTCATTTCACGTTCTTCCGTATTCCCTAAGTCCCGTGCCTGGGGCACTTGCTCAATCTGATGGAGGTTTGGTTAAGACAGTTAAGTCAAAATTACTTGCAGCTGTCGAATCTGAACACGAATCAACAGTGGAAAAACCTTCTGACTGTGCTTCAGTGTTTGATGGTATGGTTGTGCTGCAACAGTTGGATGGTGTGAAGCTTGACACATTTGGCGATGTTGCCCATTTTGTTTTATTCAGAATTCTCAGCAACGCTAGTGAACGGATTAACTTCGTCACCGATCAATACAATGACCAATCTATCAAAGGTTATGAGCGGAAGAGACGAGAATATGATGGGTACCTCAATGTCAAAATTCAGCAGAGACCAGAAGAGACCAAAGCAATAGCAGAAATACATGAGAAGCGGAGAAAACAAAACGGATCTAGTTCGCTTCCTGTAAAAAGTTTGGTCTGATAAAACAAGATACCTCAATAGTTTGGCAAATCGTATGTTATACATTAATGTGGAAGATTTGTTTTACAAATTAATTTATTCAAGTTCGAAAATAGTCAAGTTCGTGGTGCCATTGTGCGTGAGTGGAAAACACACCAAGAAGAGGGAGACACCATAGTCTTTCTTTGCTGCAATCATGCCAGTGATGATGCCGTACAGTCATCTTGCATTTACACAGTGGACAGTCATCTTGCATTTACACAGTGGACAGTAATATTGCATTATATGCTTTGTATTTCAATTTTTTACTGGATACTCGCTTGTACGTGATAATTTTTTTTTTCTTTATCAATGATTTACATACACACACAAAAAAGACATACATACAATTATTTAAGTCCCTAACCTCGCAAGGCACAGATGTGATATCGCCAAGGTTAGGAACTCTAACAAAAAAAAAAGTACCTAAGTACTACAAAACACTTATAAAAATTTGAACAATACAATACAAAAATAAATAAATAAACAATAATAAATAAAAAAAAACGTAGAAAATGGAGAATCTAACTTAAAACAGTGGTCCGCTGAAACGATTTGAAACACAAATAAACTTGGTAACAGCATCTACAATTTTACGATTTGATTCTGTATCAAAATTTTGATCACCAAATAAGAGCACCCTACAAAATGAAACAGGATTATGCGGAAGTAAATTTATATCGAGATCCCGAAGACTGTCCAGCATTATAAGTCTCTCATTTGAATAGTTCGAGCAATGCAGCAGGAAATGTTGCGTGGTTTCAATGGAGTTTCTCCCCCATGACAAACCATCCTGCTCGACAACCCTCAGGAACTCAATACAACACACACTGTTACGAAAGATCTCCATGCAAAAAAAAAAAAAAAAACGTGTATAATTACGTACGTGATAATGGGTGCAGGCGAATGGAAAAGATAAATTGACGTGCATTCGTTAGCTGCAAGTATTGGCAAAGGCATTTGTCTGGCAATTCCGGCATTTCACGCATTCACCGGAAATGACTACACCAGTGCCTTTCATGGCATTGGAAAAGTCAAGGCATTCAAGCTAATGAAAGCATCAACAGAATTTAAAAAAGTGTTTCGGAAGCTTGGTAAAAGTTTTACAATTGATGGGACTTTGTTTAAGGTGCTAGAAAAATTTGTGTGTCGCATGTATGGCATAGATGCAGAAAACACCAACGAAGCTCGTTATTTGAAATTTTGCGCAAAGAAGAAATCACCAGAACCACAGCAGCTTCCACCCACCAGAGTTGCCTTGTTAAATCATTTCAAGAGGGTATCTTACGTTACTGCTGTCATTAAAAGATCGCTTGAACAAAATCCTGTTGTTCCAAATCCTGATGGGTATGGGTGAAAATTGGTAAATGGCGAGTTGGAGGTAGTGTGGCTTTTGAATGAACCAGCACCAAGCGAAATTTTGGAGCTTATATTCTGCAACTATAAAAAGACGAAATGTCAAAAAGGAAATTGTCTGTGTAGAAGCCATAGCTTGCGATGCACCGGTTTATGTTTTTGCCTACTTTGTGAAAATGGAAGTAGCAGTGAAGACGACGACAATGACGAAACAAATAGCAGCAGCGGCGATGAAATTTATGAATCAGTCGATGAAGATGATGCGTGATGAAGATGATGATGATGAATGAAGATGATGCGTCATCAGACGATTATACTCTGATATTGAAGATTTATGAATTATAGTTTGTAAATTATAGCATTTTTTCATTTGATTTGTGCGTGCTCCTCATCTAGCATTTAGTCAATTTCAATTTGTATTTTCTGGTTACCTGAATGACTATTTAGTACAACGCCCATTTGATGGGCGTTAATTCAATATTAAAGCAGCTGGGTGCATCTATGAAGGAATTTCAGAAAGTCCAGCAAGTATATTCTGGAAGTATCAATCAAAGAGAGTCTTTTTAGCATGGATTGCGAATGTCCGCATCATTTCCAATCTTTATTGCCACCAGCGCCCTAATGCTTCTGCCTGAGAGGACCATTGGTTGGGACTGAGAGATGGTGTGGGGAACTGCCAATCCGAACCAAACTTATGAAACACTTGACTTTTATACTAAGGACGATGGAAAGTCGATTTAAGAAAGATGGATTGATAGATGGGATTTTTAAAAAAAAATCTATACATGATGATAAAAGAAACGATGGAGAGCAACAAAGTGAATCGGTTAATAGCAAAAAAAACTTTTAATGAGCAAAAATCACTTTAGAATACCTCGAAAAATTGTAAGGTATCAGAAGCCAAATAAAAAAAAATATTAAGAAATAAAAGAAGATACCAGCCACAGATACCATCCCCCCAACGATTGTTCCTACTCCTCTCTGGTCTTATTATTATGACGAGAAGCAGGCGCACATGTGCGTATGTGGTTTTACACTATAGGAATTAGACCATAAACAACAGAAGTTTATTCACAGTATTTTATGTAAGCTTAAACTTACATAACGTATTACTTCCCTAAATTTGTGTTCTATTCTATCTTGCCTATCTGTCTCATATTTTTATTTGGACCTTCTGAGTTTAATGATTTAGCCGTAAAACCTGTTTTCAAAGTATCCAACTACTCGTCCGTGGTGATGTGGTAGCGCTAAGCACAAGGTGCTAGCGCTATCTATACATCGAAAAATTTAATTCTGACTTTCTTCATAAGAATGGATTTTTGGTTTTTGGTTTTATTATTCTATGTATATATCATTTAATCAATCACCTTCGAGAGATTGGAAGAGAATACAGACATATAAAAGCAAGGCTGATTTGGTGATATTTTCGGTGGGTGTGTGACAAGTCTTTGTTTACTATGTGGATGATAAATATTCATTTTTGAAGATAGATGGATTGATTCTTCAAGTCAGGATGACGTTGCATTTGGAGAAAATCTAAGTGACATGATTTCCCTCAACCTATATATAGAATAGATGGATTTTTAAACTAGTAAACTTTCATTGAAAATGGCAAGCGGAATTTGTATCTCTTTTTGCAAGTATAATTTTCATTAAAAAAGTTTGCAAAGCTTAAAAATTGTGAATTGCAAGCAGATTTTTTTATCCACCAGACACACAAAAGATCTTAATAGTCTTCTTACATAAAAATTCATTCCTTTGTGAACACTTCTTTTGGGCTATACTGTAAAGTGTTAAAAAATAAAGCTATAATTTCTTGTGTCTCTTTTAGTTGAACAAATAATTGTAGGTAGCAATGTCTCAGTACTGTAACAAATGTGAAATTCTTCGAAGAACCGTTAAGAATGCATATCTTCTCCCATCACTGTATCTGCAAGCAGCTGGTCTTGCAACATCAGATGTCTCACTGACTTCTATTGGGCATGTTACAACTGATCATTCCATCACTATCGAAAAAACCAAGAAGAAACTGCATAACAGAAAAAAACCAACAACCAAATTCACAAATCAAAAGGTCATTTGTAATTCTTTTTTTTTTTCTAGCTCATGAACATTGAACATTGATGATCCTCAACTTGTTTTTAGCTATCTGAAAAATCCAAAGAAAACCCAGTTCCAACCACTAAGATATCCAGATTGATTAACTATGGAAGTGAGTCCTTTGTGGCTGTAAATGTTATTTTGTTTGGCTCTTAATGTATTTTTCTAAGATCTTCAGAATTTCTTTTCTCTGTCATAACTGAAAGTTTCACATAGATTTAATATTTGATTTACCTTTTTCAAATGTTGTCTAATCTTTCTCTGTTTTAGCTCTTGTTGCAAGTCTTGGTATGGGAGCAATCAATGAATCGGTACGAAAGCAAATTGGGTTAAGCACAGGTATGCAATACAATTGATTTTTCATTGATTTTAGATCAAAGACAAGTGTGGTCACACTCCGACTTGCTATGCAAGTATTTTTAATTTTTGCTATCCGAAAACCATCTCTGGCAAATGCATACTCATGCTGCTACTGTTTTCATGGCGAAGAAGTAACCGACACCATATCAACACACACGTATGAATTGTTATATGTTTACTCAACACATTTTGCTGCTCTCAAAGTACGACCGAAGGTAGCTATACAAATTCTACTGTTGTTAAGTGGTGACATTGAACGATGCCCTGGACCAGACAATGAAGTGAGACTAGACTCTTAATAAAAAATGCCTAAAGCTGTTTCATCTTAATGTACGTGGGCTTTGGAATAATTTGACAAACATTACACAAATTTTGACCGATTTCAGAAAAATTGACATACTCTCTCTTGGTGAAACACACATAGGTGCCGAACCGGGGGAGATGTATAGAATTGATGGTTTTTCATTTATCAGTAGACCTTGTGTAAACAGAAAGGGTGGAGGTATTGCAATGTATGACAATGACAATATAAATTGGATACGACAATATGACCTAGAAGGCAAAGATCTTGAATGTATATGGATAGAAATATTCCCCGAAAAGTCATTTTTGATATCAGTTATATATAAACCTCCTGAAGGTTCAAATTACTTACAACAAAACTTTACAATGTTACTTAATCAAATGTTGTCATTAGCAATGAAATTAAAGAAAGAAACAATTATCTTTGGTGACTTTAACACAAATTACCTAGACAAGTCACATAAAGGAATTAAATCAATATTTAACTTGTTTGCATTTAAGCAGATCATAAAGAAAGCAACTTGTACGACTGAGACATCGGCTACACTTATTGACGTCATTCTAACGAACAACCCGGAAGTAATACCGACATCAACAGTTATACCAATTTCGTTCAGCAATCATGATCTCATAGCTTGTGTCCGAAAAATTAAATCATTGAACTTTTAAACGGAAGACTATTGAATTCTGAAATTATAAGAACTACGCTCCAGAAACAATGTGCGAAAGGATTTCCAACCATAGAGATTACCATCAAATTAACAGTGAAAATGACGTAAATTTGAGTCGGGAAAAATTAAAGACCATCATTTTGTCATGTCTAAATGTTATCGCACCAAAGATAAAGAAACGTATTCGTGGACAACCAAGTCCATGGTTATCGCTTGAGCTTAAGGCACAGATGAACTTATGTGATATATTGCTTCGTAAATCTCGCAAAACCAAAAAGCCTGAACATGAATGTCGTATAAAGCCAGAAAAATATTGTAAACCGTATGATTAACCAAAGGAGGAATATTTTAAAGACTTTCTTGAAAAGTCATCTCAAGATCTGTATTGTTTTGGAATACTCTAAAGACGTTATACCCCAGTAATAATACCAGTTCACCAAACATGTTCAAAGTGGATGAAAATCCAACATGTGATAAATCCAAGATATCAACTGCTTTCTGTGAATACTTTAGTGGCATTGTTTGCAAAGTAAAGGAAAAGGCATTTGTTCTTCAAAATTGCATCTGGACCCAGGAAGCCTTCGAACCACTAAGAACCTGTTGAAAGTTTAAATTTAAGACAGTTACCCAAACCACTGTTAAACGAGAGTTGAGGAAGCTGAAAAGAAAGAAAGCAACCGGTATAGATGAAATTCCATCATTCATCCTAAAGGACTGTTCAAGTGTTTTAACAATCCCTCTTACAAAAATCATCAATACATCAATAACTACATCAACATATCCAAGTGACTGGAAAAAGTCAAAATTAGTACCTGTGAACAAATCTGGCTCAACAAGTGAATCGAAAATTTGTGAGTAATTTCTGTCATCCCAGCAGTTTCCAAGGTGATTTAAAAATTTGTACATAGTCAATTAGCTGAATACTTAGAGGAAAGTGAACTATTGTCAAACTGAATATATTTATATTGTTTGTCAGTCTAGTATTCATAATATATAATTAGAGTTTATCATGTCATTGTTTGCGACGTTTCGACAGTTACTACTGTCATCATCGGGCGTTTGTAAATGAATGATGTAAAGTTTATATATGTTTTCAGTAGGATCGAAATTAGGATCGAAATTATTTCGGACCTGGAAGGAAGCAATGTCAATAATTTGTTTTGCGTAGAGCTGGAAACCATATCGCAGGAACATTATACGATGTACTATTAATACTGGAATTGTTTTTGACACTGTATATAGTCTCTTTGACTTTTCGAGCAGTCCATCCTTTTTCCTTGTCAAGGATCTTTCTATTCTCCCAATCAAACTTGTGGTCATTAGTCCAACAGTGGTCAGTAATTTCGTTTTTGGTTACATCGCCATTCCGTACGGCTCGCATATGTTCTTTGATGCGTTGCTCAAATGTTCTTTTTGTTTCTCCTATATAAACTGATTCACAATCACTACATGGAATTTGGTATATCACGTTATTTGTGTCGTTCATTGAGATCTTGTCTTTCGGATGAGATAATATGTTACGAAGAGTTTTCGTTGATCGAAATCTGCATTTGATGTTGTGTGTACGGAATATTCTTTGTAAAGCATTACTGATACCAGATACATAAGGAATACTAATAGTGGTCACTGGTTCTTGTTCTGTTGATTCTTCAGTGTTTGAAGTTCGAGTATTGTTTATTCTATTTTCAACTCTTTTAACAATCGTCCTGTCATATCCATTTGCTTGGAGAACCGATTTGATATGTTTCATTTCTTCAACACGATCATCGTTATTACTAACAATATCTTTCGCCCGATTTATTAACGATGCAACAACACTTTCTTTGCAACTTTGTTGATGGTTTGAGTTACAGTTTAGATATTGGTCTGTATGTGTTGGTTTACGATATACGTTCACTGAAATGCTTCCGTCTTGATTTCTTTTTACAAGAGTATCCAAGAATGGGATGCAATTATTCGATTCCTGCTCGATTGTAAATTTTATTTTCGGGTGCAATCCATTTAGATGTTGATGAAAATTATTCAATGAATCTCGTGTCACTATAGCGTAAACATCGTCAACAAAACGTTTCCATACTTTTGGGGGTTTGTCAGCGGTTGTTGTGGCTGTGGACTCAAACGCTTGCATGAAGATTTCAGCAACTACAGAAGATGCCGGACCTCCCATTGCAACTCCATCTGTTTGAGTGTAATAAGTTTCATCGAATAGAAACCACGTTTTTGTTAATACAAGCGTTATCAATTCCAAAAATTCTGTTGGTGGAATTTTCGTTTTGGATGAAAAGTTTGAGTCATTAGAGATTAAATCTCTAATTATATTGATCGTGTCATTTATCGGTACGTTTGTGTAAAGTGATGTAACATCGAATGATACCATTTCTTCATCAACATTGACAGTTTTTGTTCTAACAAAGAGTTTTTGTTTAAGTTTAAGTTTTTGTTCTATTGTCAAACTGTCAATTCGGCTTCAGACGTAAATGATCTACTGAACTGGCAGCTACACTGTTCTTTGATGATATAAAAAACAAGGTTAATGAAGGAAAAATCATTGGAGCGGTATTCATCGACCTGAGTAAGGCCTTCGATACTATCAGTCACGCCAAATTACTCCAGAAATTGGAGTCATATGGGGTGACTGGTGTCGAACTTTCTTGGTTCTATCTATTCAACCGTTCCCAGTACGTGTCTTTAGACAACACACTATCTGAAGAAGGAAAAGTATTATGTGGAGTTCCCCAAGGATTCATTATTGGTCCTTTGCTATTTGTTCTTTTTTATAATGATTTCCCTTCATGTCTAAAACACTCAAAATGTGTAATTTATGCTGATGACACAGTCATCTACGTACTAGGAAGAGACATTTTCATCATCGAATCTTGCGTATCAGTAGATATGGAACGAATTAAAAACTGGTGTGTCCACAATGAATTAATCCTTAATCTAAAATAGGGAAAAACGGAAGCAATGATGTTCGGTACCTCGAAAAGATTATCGTCGTACCCTCACCAACAACCTTAAATGCCATTCATTCGTCAATGTGTGAATGGTGAGGTTTGTAGCAGCTTTAAAGATTACCTTGTGGTTGCTAAACATGGAAAGGGTACACGTAATGATGGATATTAATTTCAGTTGCCTAAATTGAAATTGGAATATAGTAGAAGTTCCTTTCTCTATATTGGATCAACGTTGTTTAATGCTCTCCCACATAGCGTAAGGACAATAGAAAATACAAAAGATTTTAAATGTGCCTTCATTCAGCATTTTTCAGGCTGATTTCACTGGCTATAGGGCTTTTATTTGGTTTTATTCTATCCTTTTCACACCCGTTCAAGACTTTCTCATTTGGTAAGTTCTCCATCGAATATCAGTCGGTCTGCCAATGGAATCTCATTCAAAACCATCTTCAACTTGACGACTTATCTGTGCTTACATTTCCAAAATTAAAAATCTTAACTAAATTGTATCTTATTTCTCAATATATTGACTAATTGACGAAAACTTATTACATATGTTATTATCATTTTTATCACTTTCGTTTTTTTTAGGTGGCCACTCCCTTTGACTAGAATTTTCTATATGGAGTGGTCTCCTAGTTATTCTTTCTTTCATTGTAATTGTAAGTATGAGAGTTAGAAACTAAATAAATGATTACTTACTTTTCCTTTAAATGCTCTATTTCCTTTTTTATCTGAAATTCTTTTATCCTCAGGAATTTCGGAATTCGATAGTCTTCGGTTTAAAAGTTCAATGATTTAATTTTTAAATACCAAGTAAAAAGATTCGGTGAATAAATAATAAATAAACAAATAAATACATAAATACCGTATTTCCTCTAATAAACGCCGCCCTCTGATAAACGCCTCCCTCTATTAAACGCCGCACTTATAGCCAAGCATTTGTAATAAACGCCGCCCTCTAATAAACGCCGCCTTCTAATAAACGCCGCATCTTGAAAAGCGGCATTTATTAGAAAACAGACTAAACAAGCAACAAAAAATAGTTTACACGAGTTGGACTTGTTTTCTATCAACAAATTCTTCCACAACTAAAGATAAAAACGAATATTGTTTTTCTCGTACTTCTTTTTTACCATTTACGATTGCGTGCACGTGATTACCGTCAATTTCAATGTAAAATGCTATTAGCTTAGACAGTTTCTTAGGAAGAGAAAACATTGTTGTTTAAAGTCTGTTTTTATTTGATTTTTCATTTTGTAATAAACGCCGCCCTCTGATAAACGCCACCCTCTATCAAACGCCGCATCCAAACTCTGCAATTTGTAACGCCGCGGCGTTTATTAGAGGAAATACGGTACTCTTACTTCAACATTAATATTGTAAATAAGTAAGTCTGTTCCATCTGTTATGGTTGGCTCATTCCCGCTGACTTGTAACTATGTAGTTGATTTACCACCCAGAGATACATATAGCATTGTTGTAACTTCTCTGAAGGCCAGTGTACAGTTCATATAGCATTGGAATCATTTTTATTTATTTTTTTATGCTACCATTTTGTTTATTTACATGTAGGTACCTCACTTGGTGGAAGCAGTTTGCTTTCAGAAGCCAATGTGGAACGTATTGTAACAACACTCTGTAAAGTCAGAGGTGCAGCACTGAAATTTGGCCAAATGATGAGTATTCAAGGTAAAAATATTTTTGGGGATTTATTTAATGGGTAGCTTGAACGATTTGTATCCAGGGAATCTGGGAACATTCTTTTTATAAGAAAAAATGGATTAAATTTTTTTAAGCTTTTTCTTACAGCAGTTAAATGTTAAACTAGATGAAATTTCGAAAATTCCTGCCTTTGTTTGGATTATTAAAGCATGTATTTTCAATTTTAGACAATTCATTCATTCCAGAGCAGATGCAACAGGTCTTTGAAAGAGTTAGAGCAAATGCAGATTTCATGCCATTATGGCAGACAGAGGTTTGTTTAGCTAAATATTTCCATTCTGATTAACCATTGGAAGAGAGAAAACTCATCAACAAAGTAGTCTGAAATGGAGAACCTTCACAAGTAGTGCTAAAAATAAAAAATAAAAAAACCCAACCTACATCTGAATAAAAAGCAAACATGTTATCTCTTTTTACTAAAATTTTATTTCGCTGGCTTATAAGAAAACATTAAATTTTGAAAAATGCTTCCACCACACTCAGCTTCAGTGGTTAAACTTTCTAAACTTTCTGCTTGCACAGGAGGCAAGGTGCCTCTTTAATCGGACTTGCCCTTGGGTATTTTTACTTACCTGATATTTATTCTTCAAATTCACCAAATTGTCTTTTTAATCAAAATAATTTACTTGACCTTTGGGCAAGTGGGTGCTTCATTTTGCGTAGTTTTACTGCCCCAACACAGATATTGGTTGCCTCCGCAACCAGGCAAGCATTAAGCTTTGCCACACATTGATTGTTTTTTAGTTAATGAATCATTAATGTCTTTTTTATGTACAGAAAGTGTTGATAGATGAACTTGGTCCTGACTGGAGAATGTTATTCAAAGAATTCAGCCCAAAGCCATTTGCAGCTGCTTCAATTGGACAAGTTCACGGTGGCGTCACTAAGCATGGTCACCATGTTGCTGTTAAAATACAGGTTTGGCCTTCTTTTCATCTGGAATATTAATGTTGATATGTTTAAAGATTATTTTGTTTGATGATGGTTTATGAGCGGACACGTTGTATCAATTCTTCATCTTTAATTTCTTAAATTTTCGGGAATGTTGGTAAATAATGTAGAAATAAAGAAACAAAGAAAGGACAGATATTATATATATTCCTGTACATTTGGCTTACACCTGTATGATATTTTTGAACTTCATTACTTTTATTAAATATCCTATCTTTCAAACGAAAACAAGAGACTTTCAACCAAAATATTTTGTAATCGCAAAATAGTTAGTTTATAGTTTACAGTGTCTTTCTTCTATTTAGTATCCTGGTGTTGCTGAGAGCATTGATAATGATATTGATACTCTTCTGTCTATACTGGTGGTATCAAAACTGTTACCAGAAGGTAATTATGACAATCACGTTAGTTCGCATATATCATTGCTTTGCTTGTATTTGAGAACACCTTCTCACCGTTTGTTTTTAAGGTCTATTCCTCGAACAAGCAGCTGATGTTGCTCGTAAAGAGTTATCTTGGGAAGTTGATTATATACGTGAAGCGGAATGCTCAGTAATATTCAAGTATGTAAAGCATAGACTTACTGTGTAGTTTTTTTGCCTCTTGTGAACATTATTATTTTTATCATAAGTGTTATATGTTTGTTTTCCTTTTTTACAGGAAACATCTTCAGGACGAGGAGGAATATTTCATAGCTGATTACATCCCTGAACTAACTACGAAAAGGATATTAACGACTGAATTAATACATGGAATTCCACTGGATGCAGTTCAAAATTTATCACAAGATATTAGAAATAAGGTAGCAGTCTTATTTATCGATTCACTGGATGCATTTTACACGTTGAGTTAAGAGATAAAAATAAGTAAGATTGAGTGAATTCAAAACTGTATCACATGTTTCATTTTAAAGGAAATTAAGATGGGTTCACATGTTGTTGTTTTCTTTTGTATCCTTTTTTTGAATTTTATCTATACCACCCCAGCAATCCACCTAAAAATAATTTTGCTTCTAACACTTGCACACGAAGAATATGACACAAAAAATATGACAGCCTGCACTAAGAGAAAATGGTGTGGATATGCTACTTTAGAATTTGATTAGACATAGTGTTAATTTTTATCTCTTGATTTTGTGAAGATTTCATGGATGTTGTTTTGTTTATCAAAATGATCGATGAGAAAATTGAATGTAGCTAACTGGTTATGTGTTCATAGGTATCCATGCGAATCCTGAAGTTGTGCTTAAAGGAAGTATTCGAATTCAACTTCATGCAAACAGATCCAAATTGGTCAAACTTCTTATACAACCAAGAAACAGATCAAGTATGAATGCTTACTTGCAATGGCATTCTTTCATGGTGACCATTGTTTTTAGCACGTGACCTACGTCATGATATGTATTCCTTTTAGATTTGTTTGTTGGACTTTGGTGCTAGTAGACATTACTCAAAATCTTTTGTTGATTCATACATAAATGTGAGAATGTATTTTTCTTTTTAACTTGTTCAATTTCTGATCATCCTTCTAAAATTCTTCATCTTTTAGCTAAAATAATTGATGATAACGAATTATTACATTGAAAATTCCTTTCACAGTCCTTCCTGTTGTAACGTGCTTGAATTTGTCAGTTTTTGCGAGTGTTGTTATTGTTTTTGCGTTCAAACCTTTCTTTCACAGAATAGAACCAAGCCTTTAAATTTGCATATTGCATGTAGCATTTGTTATTACTTCTCCTTATATACTGTTTCTGCATTTGTTGGCGATACAGGTTATTTATGGTGCATCCATTGGTGATCATGAAAAAGTTGAAAGTGGTTTAACCAAACTAGGGTTTCAAACTGGTTATGAGTCAAGAGTAAGGCACCCCATACTTGTTGTGATCTCTCCTATAGTGAAGCAAGTTTGAATACAAACTTAAATTCTGAAGTCACTCTTATTCGAACTAATTTGAAAGGTCTCTCTTTCCTATTGTTAATGTAATTCGAACACTGCCTCCATGAATCGAACCGTTGTGTACCTTTGTACCTTTTGAATCTTCTTTGTCTGTTCTGTGAAAAAAACCTGTTGAAAGATCTTTATGATATATGTTATACGGGTGAAATCAATTAAAGTGTACTACTCTCCGTTATTCGAACATCCAAGCCGAAAGGTACGAAACGGTTCGATTCATGGAGAGTTTGAATAACGGAGGTTCATTTACAAAGAACTATAGGTGAAGGGATCTTGAAATTAGTTCGAATTATGGGAGATCGTATTACCGAGAGTGTACTGTACAATCGTTTCGTCAATTTACAATCTTCACTTGATGTCGAAAGAGTAATATTTTCTCGTCGATAGTTTTTCATTTGTATTTCTCTTAGGCATTCATTAAAGCTAACGTCAATGCAGTGATGATACTTGGCAGACCTTTTGCTCGAGATGACGTGTTTGATTTTACCTCACAAGATATTACGGCGAAAATAAAAAACTTAATTCCCGTCTTATTAAATCATCGGTTAGTCCCTCCTCCGGAGGAGAGTTATTCACTCCATCGCAAAATGTCTGGTGCATTCTTGTTATGTACGAAACTGGGCGCTAAGATAAACTGCTACAATCTGTTTTCAGACATCTGGAATTCCTATGAATTCTCATGAATTTTTTCGAGTATTGTGGAGGTTTCCAGAAAACGACAGTGAATAGATAAAGAAGAGTTTGTGAAACGATTGCTTCTCTTGTATCGTTTGAAATCGACCAAATTTATTCATTAATGCCGAAAAGAAATCGATTTTACTTAAACCGATCATGAAATAATCCCACCTGACAGTATTAGATTTTCTATTTATATAAGTGTATGCGTTTTCGATTAAATATACTAAATGACAGATGAGTTTTCGATGTTATGTATGCCAGATAAGCTTGCCGTGATGACCACTAGGTAACTAGCGTATCAGGTTTTACTGGTAATGAAAAGTAAGTTTGGTTTATTATATCGAAGCTAACTATGTCGCCCAAATGTGGCATTTGACGGTAGATGTTCGATAAAATAAAGCAGAAAATTGAACTGACAAGCCAGCAACCGAAAACTGAAACAAAAGCGATAACGCAAGGTCAATATTGATACAAACACTGAATTGCCGCGCACCTGCCTGCATTCTCCATCAAATGGGACCCAATCACTTCCCGGTTAACTAACGTTAAAGGGATCCTACCATCTAAAATGAAAATTTGTTATTTGTATATAAACCAGGAAAAAACAAGATTGCCATCTGACTTTTTTGAGAGAAATGACTCACTGCTATGCAAAAACGTGCGCAAAATACAGCCGCAATTACAGCCTTTCGCTTCGCTCCTTCGATCCAAATTTCAGTTATATAGCGTCCAGTCCCCACGCGCCGTGTGACGTACAAGTGGACTAACGGATATAGAAAGACTGTACTCACCCAGTATATATCCACTTGTTTTGACCTTTTTTAAGGCTTATTGAACATAATTTATCTATACCATTATCAGCCACAAGTATAAGAGAGGTAAAATAACAAAAAAGTGTAATGGAATTTAAATCCATTTCCACAAACAACAAAATAATAATAATATATATATATAAATTTTTATAAATTTTTAGCAATAGCTTTATCCAGTAAATATTAGATGTCTTTCGTTTGAAACTGTATAATGTTTCACTTTCTCGGACGGTCTCTGGCAGATCGCTGAAGATTTGTTTGACATCACTTTGAAAGGATTGGTGTTTGTTGTTGTATATGATGGTAGGACCATTTTCTCATGATTATTTCTAAGGTTACGAGTATTTTTCTTGAGTGGAATGTGGATGCTTTCGGGTGCATCTATTTTTTGGATACCTTTGAAGGCGATGACGGCAGTTGAGTATTCGAATCGTAACTTTATTGGCAGCCGTGGTATGCTGAGTACGTCCTTGATAGTCCGCATGTTTGTTCCAAACAAATCCAGCAGCAGCATTTTGTACTTTCTGAAATCGTTTTTGGAGATACTCTGTTAGGTTGTGGAGAATTGCGTTGCCATAGCCTAGCTTTGAAAGAATGAGAGTTGTTGCCAGCTGTTTCCTAAGATTAAAGTTTACCAGTCTTTTTAGGTTGCGTAGGGTTTTTAACGTTATATAGCAATTTTTTACCATATCTGTTCATTCCAGTTAAGATGTTGATCGAATGTGACACCTAATAATTTTGAAGACTGTATTTGTTCTAGATTATCACCATTGCATGCTATATGGATTTTGTTCTTATCAAGCTGGTGTGTACGGGAAAGTTGTTTGGTAGAGAAAGTTATTAACTTTTGTCTTCTTGTTATTAAAGACGAGGTTTGATGACGAAGACCATTTTTGAAGTTCATTTATGTCGATGTGCTTTTGGAATTGAATGGATGTATAACGTAGTATCGTCTGCGTATTGGATGGAATTTGAGTGTTTTATGTGTTTTTTCAGGTCTGTCACGTAGAGATTGAAGAGGACAGGTCCCAGTATGGATCCTTGCGGTACACCAAAGCCAGAGTGGAGGATATTAGAATTCTTATCGTCGATTTAAACGTAATGTGATCGGTTTGAGAGGTAGTCAGTGATCCAGAAAAGGAAGGATTTGGAGATGTTCAGTTTGTAGAGTTTAAAAATAAGTGTTTTAAAAATAAAGGATTTTGAATAATCTAAAAAAAATAGCGATCGTTATTTCACCTTTGGTCATTGCTTGAAGTATATCATCACGTAGTTTTAGGAGACAGGAGATGGTAGAATATGACTTTGGAAACCCAACTGTGTTGATTGGTAGAAAAGCTATGCAGTATCAATTGAAGGTATTTAGCTGTTCACATGGATCATCGAATGCATATATGATGTTGAATGGTATGTGGCTGAAGTCTGTGCAGTATTCTTCTAATGAGAAGTTTTTGAAATTTCGTTCATGTTTCGGATGTTTATTATTGCAAAGGGAGTATCGTGCTCACTGATTGTTTCACAGGGAATGACGTCTTTGTGGAAGATTTTTTTAGGAATATTGGTGATGGTATTATCAATTAGTGACACACCTTTTCTTGTTGGTTTGTTCATTTGTAAAATGTCCAAGCTAAAAATCTGAAGTATGTCTCTGTATTTGCGAGTCGATGGAGTGTTCGATAATAGATTGATAGTGAAATCTCCACAGATTATGATTGGGCCACCCCACAAGTTGTTGACTTGGGTAAGGATATTTTCAAATTTTGGTAATGAAAGGTCTTTGCTTGCTTGATCTGCGCTTGGTTGGTAGACTATTCCAAGTAAAAATGAATGGTTTTTGGTTTTTCCTTTTATTTCCAACCAGAGATGTTCAATGACTGGATCTATTCTGTGTATGTCTATCCGGACTTTGTATTTAATTTTCGTCGTGATATAGGCTCCAACCTGGAATTGTGATGTAATTCAGTAAGTTTGGATCATCTTTCAGCTATGTTTCAGAAAGTGTCATAATGTCTAATTGGTGTTGTTCCATAAAGTATTGGAACTCATCAAAGGAAGGTGAAAGGGAACGTGTGTTTAAGTGAGCAATGCTGATGTGATTTCCGTAGTTGTTGATAGCTTTGAGATTGTTTTCAATTGTGAAAAGGTAATGCTCGTCAGAGATAATTTAAACATGTCCATAATGATGGAATGCGACAATTAACGAAGCGTACGTTGATATTTTTGACACATCTGTAGTGAGTGACAGATCGACACTTACAACATTCCACTCGTTTGCTGTTGCATTTTACTGTTTTTGAGCATTGATGCAATATGTTGGTCGAAGGTTTCTTTTGATATCTCCAGCCAACATAATTCTGTAGGTTGAATCGTGATTCTTGTAATAATGAATTGGTGCCGACCATCTTGTTCGTTACACTTAACATGGTTGAAGTTTACGTTCATAGCTTGATTACTTTTGTTCGTCACTTCACTGCAACCGCAATAAGCTAGCGACAACAATGTCAAGACAAGAAATATAGCTTCTTTCTTCATTTTTTTTTTTGAGAAATCTTATAGAAATCGAACTCAGTAGTGGAGACCTAATTGCTTTTATCTCAATCATGTTCAATTTCTATAGATTTAATGTAAATTGCAAGAGGAAAAAGTGTAATTTAAATTAAATTTGAGAAAATATTTCGCAGACGTCAAGAATTAATGTCCATTACGTTGAAACCCCTGCAATCAAAATATTTTATTCGAATGTTCCAAGAACCGACTTTTCGGTCATTTCCCAGAAGAAAAATCAAAACAAACATTCCAACCCAAATTGAAAGATTCGACCCAAATTAGCAATATAAACTGTATTAAGTTCATCGATTTGTTCGAAGAGATGACGAAGATTACGAATCAGACATCTTGGAAAAGTGCTCACCATGCTTGTCTATATTTATCACAACAAACTAAACTCTCTGGTATGATAGACCAACTTGGTATTTTAGGGAGTAGAGGCTACTTTGAAGTTTGTTTTGATGAGGAGAAAGAAGCGAATTCTCGGAAAGACAGTGCAATATTAAAAAATAATGTTGGCTGATTATCGACACTCCTAGCGTTTATTTTATAGCTTATAAGTTATGAGGTTTTCAAGTTTTTAAATTTTAGATTTTAGAATTTTAGATTAAATTTTAAATTAATACATTAAAATGAAAATCCTGAGTTTTTTTATAAACGCCTCCCTCTAATAAATGCCCTCTAAAATCTCGGAAAATTAAATAAACGCCCTGGTTTGTCGTGCATCCCTCTGATGTATTATCATGGAGTGTTTTCATCATGCAGGCTTTCAGTTTTCTGATCCATGACCGATAAGTTATTGATATCAGCTTTCAAATTGATGGAATTTGTAATATAAAGTAGAATTCGTTTATGAGATTTTCTCGCATAATTCCGTTACAACACCGTTTTATTTCTTGTTTTATCTGTGTCTGAATCGTTTTTGGTTATCAGACAGAGTTGAGCCTCAATGATTTTAATACAAAACGAATCTTATCTATATTATCCAATTTTTAATGAAGAAAACCGTAGTTTTTCTCAGGGTAAAAATACTATATTTAAGTAGAAACACTGAGAAACTTAAAGAACGACGAGGAAGAGGAAAATATCAGAGACTTTTTAAGAACTTAAGTAATAAAGGATATGATATCTTGAATTCTTTCCTCTAGGTTTTCTTGCCGCCTATCCGCCTATTCTATCTTGTTTTGGTTTCCTTCGTGAATTTTAAATTTTTACACACATTTTTCAACGACTTGGTATTGATTTCAAACATCTGCGAATAAAATGCTAATTCTGAGGATTATTACGAATAAAAAGACTTTCTGAGGTTCACTGGACAGATCAAAAAAATTATCCGTTAAACATGATATAACTATTCTTCATAAATCTCAGAGAACCAAGCTTTTTTTAACAAATTTCGGGCTATTTTATGTCTTTTTATTATAGTGATTCTTATAAAGAGGATTTTTATAAAAATCGGTGGACTTTTGACGGAGATTTTATTTTTGACTTTTCTTCTATCTGTCAATATCTAATTTTGTGTTCCAAGTTTTCATCAAAACGAAAGGCAAAAGAGGCCAAAATTGCATTGCTATTTGCTGTCCGGGTTGGGAAATGTCAGGTCAGGCTACTTTCCGGATACAAAAATATTTTTAAGCACTCGAAGAAAACAACTTTTCCAGAAAGAAAATGAAAAAGAACCAACAATCTTTATATAGGTGGTTATTACTGCTTTGTTAATTTTTCTCTTCTTCCAGTTGTCGTTTACAACACACTATTCGATTAAAATATTACGATTTTGATTTCTACGTCGAATCGAATTGGGAAAACAAAGAACTATTCGATTTGCAGTAAGAAGAAATTAAATTCAGTATGCTATAAACGCAAATCCCCCCCTTTCATAAAATCTACGAAATTCCTTAAAACATGGACGTAAGTGTCAGAAGTAAATGTCAAAAATATTCAGCATTTTTGCGTTTCTATAAATCTTAATGAAGTTTTGTAAACAGAACTAAACTTTTTGTTGGGTAAATAGTGAGGAAAATATCTTCAGGGGGCACAAACATTTGGTCAGACAAATAATTTTGTCCATCACCAGTTGGAGATGAACTTCTTGGGGGAAGGTATTGATATTTTGTCATCTAATAAATAAGTCAACTATTGATCTAATATTAAAACGTTTTTTTATTAATGATGATCGATAAAACACGTTTCGATCATTGCACGCACGAATTCATCACAACATTACATATTTCTGATGGTTCAGAACTAGAAGTATCCAATACCTCTGTGGGGAAGTGCAAAATTATTAAATACCAAAGAAAAACGGCAAACACTTAAGAATTGCACTTCTCCAAGGCTATTGAAATTCATCTGTGGGTTTGCTAAAAATTATTAAGTGTTATATAGTTGTCGCCATATATGGAGATATCGATCAAAGTGGATTTATTGCCTTGATTCTGTACTTTAGAGATTTTCTAGAAATGCTTTTAAATACTCAGGTTTCCGGTAGGGAAGCAACATTTCTGTTTTGAATGAGTTATCAAATTTTCTTACCTTAAGTGTTTAAGCAGCTGGAAATATTTCAATTCGAAAACGCCTTTTGCAGGTTTTTCTGCATCTTAGTCCGCACAATAATTAAATTAATTTATATATGTTGTAGTGTACCATTCATACATTAACCTCGGTTGGTGGACAGCCTCTGTTCTAATGTATTGCGGAATTAGCCTACAACTGTGTAACTCGTGTGTATCACCTCAGTAGAGGTAGATCTTAAATTTGAAAGCACTTGTTCTTTTGGTAGGAAGTGGTCTTAATTGTCTTTGGTTACAGAAGGCAAATTTGAAGAGTTAGAGTTTTGATTAAGAAGTCCTTTCAAATTGTTAGTTTGACCCATTTTTAAACGCCTACAGCCTTAATTAAGTGGCTCCTTCCAATAACCACGCCCCCTCCCCGCCCCCTAAGTTCTTTAAATCTTCAATACATATTGTGACAAAAAACCCAAAAAACATTGAAAATATACCGCGATTGAATAATAAAAGGGATTGTTTTTGCGACTATTATAATGTTCATCTATGTCAACAACGTGATTTCATGAAGCTAGGGCCAAACTGTGAGGTTTTCGAATTACGTTGATTCGAATTAGAGAGATTCTACTGCATTCATTTTGAAAAGTAATAAAGACGCTGTTTGTATTCTTTACAGTGTGACCAGGGATATACATATCCCTATTATACATATCCCTGGTGTGAGGCATCACTTGGTCTACACAACTACCACGAAAAAAGAAATGAATGAAAAATGTAAATTTAAAAAAAATTCACAATGTTCTTGTGGTCTCTGTATATAACTCAACTTTAAATATTTCATTCTTTTAGTGAGTTTATTCTCGCTTAAAGATTTCAAGACCCTCCCCCCGACTTCTGTCTGACTTCTTGATGATATTCAAAAGATTGTCAACTGTATATACTGTGCAGTTTTTTTTATTTTTAATGACAACTATTTATAGTTATGAATAAATTACGACCGAGTATGGATATAAAATATTTACGAATACTGTATTCGAATTTTGATTGGTTGCTATAGATAATTATGAATTGATTATCAAATTCGGTAACCGTAACGGAAATGATATTGAGAGCCTCACCTAATTATGCAATTCAAAATGACCGCCTTCATATGATAAGTTTACTACAACACGAACGTCACCGGAGGTGTTTGCTTTGAATGAAATAAACGTAACGAACATTTTAATTTGTACTCAAAAAGTTACATTTAGAGGAAATAGTGTAATTTTATGGGAGTTAAAGACTCGCTTTTATTAGATGAAGAATTTTAAACTTGTCTTCTGGAAGAAAAATAATAACAGATTTTTATATGAGTTCCGACCATAACTGATATAGATATTTATTTAGCTAGGATTCACGATAATGGCGGCTAATAAAAGTTTAGCATCTCTTAGCACTACTCGTACATTTACGTTGAACATTCATGTTACTGACTTACAAACACAGAAGAGCATTGAGGTAAACCAGGAAAGCCATGTTGGTTATGTAATGTTGGAGATTGTCGAAAAACTAGGTAACAAGTCTATCTTAAATTGCTTTTTTAGAGTCATGTCAAAATCAACAATTTGGTTCATCAGACTGATCATCAGATATTCTCCTAGATTTCAAGATTCTATTGAACCTTCTATGAATAATCTGAAACTTGTTTTTGTGTTGCATACGAAGATGCTTCTCCTCTCTCTTTTTTCTCTTCTCTCTTGTGATGATGAGTGTGAATGGGTGTGTAGCTACATAGAAAGGGGTAAATAATGGTTAAGTTTTTACTGAAAAGCGACCCGATTTGGCAGCGAAAAGTAACCAACTCTTTTCTTTTGACTGCCCAAAGACAGTCACTTTGGGCCGCTTTACAGTAAACATTATTTACTCGTGTAAAGGTTTCTCCCGAAATAATAAATCCAAATCAACTTTTTGAAAATCCATTTAAAACTTAACTGTTATAGTAGATATATTATTCAATCCTCACTGCTTTTAAAGTTCCACGTTGTTAGTCAATAATAGTATGACTTGCTTATCCTAAAATTTTCAATTACTCAATGAGAAATGTAAATTTAGATTATTTTTGTTAAATTATTAAAATTTTAGCTGAGTAAAGTATTGATTTAGAAAGTAAGACATATTTGATTTTCAGGTTAACTTATTCCCAGCTAAATTATTTATGTTTTATATTTGTATACAGTTTCAATGCAGTTCATGTATTTTAAACTACAATGATAAGAGGCAGTCAAAATTATACGCAGCCGGTCAACGAATTCGAAAAACTAGATGCCTGGCAGTCCAAAATTCAGATTTTATATTGTGCCGTGAGAGAAAATGGCAGAGAACGTATATTTATTTCCTAAAATGTTTTCTTTATATTTTTCAATATCGGGTTTCGGTCAGCTTTTTAGCTTCCTTGGCTTTTGGGTCTTTTAATAGCTTCAACTAAAAATAAATAATAATGTGAAAATGTGATTATTATTTCTTTTTTAAAATGTTGATCTAGACCTTTCTAATCTAGTGTTACACAATGTTGACATAATTGATATGTATAAGTTCTCCAATTTGGAATCTTCGTAATATTAGAAATTGATTTTTGTTTCACTCCTCTTTCACTTATTAAGATTGAGTTTTAGCACTCTGGCCTAAGCTTTAAATATACTTTTTATAGTTGTATCAGAAATTTAATTCAGGACACATGTTTGTCACAGTTTTCCTAGATTTTCTCTAGTGATTTCAACCTGTTTATAATAATGATTTCTAAATTAAGTGATAACTAGTAACTGTAAATCATAGTATTGGTCAATTTTTGTCATTTTGTCGTGTTTTGCAGATATGTGTCCTTTTCTAATAACATGGATAGTGATAAATTTCACTTAATCCACAAGTAATAAAGATTTCATGAGTGCAGAGGGGTTAAACTTTAAACTTGATATGAAACTATATTTTTCTTGTATAATTATGTCATTGAATTGCATTAAGTTCTTTTGGCAACAAAATTATTAGATTTGCTTATTTGAGAAAAAAAGTGTCTCATAAAAACACACAAATGACACTTATAAGTCCTTATAATTAGCACTTTCATAAGTTTCATTAAGGTTAATGGAATTGCATTTTTGTGTTGTTTAGATCATTATTACTAATTGTTATTTCCACCATCATTTGTCAGTTTATTAGAGTTTTGATTCAGTAATGATTATAATTTTGTTAATTTCTTAGATGTTACTGCAGATTACTCAGACCATGCTCTTTGGTGGCCAGACAAGAAAATATGGCTTCAAAAAGCTAGGTTATCTCTAGCATCATATGGAATGACATATGACACTCAACTACAATTCACACCACAGCACAAGAGTGTTCGGCTGCAAATGCCAGATTTACAGTTCCTTGATATGAGAGTAAACTTTGCCGTGGATGTGTTTCATACAGTTTCTGAACTATGTTCTGAAGTTGGAATCAGACATCCTGAAGAACTGTCATTAATGAGATCGTTTGAAACTGGAACGGCAAAAAAACGTAGAAAGAGTAAAAAAACTGGCCCTGGTTCAACAGGCTCTGATGATACAGCTTCACAGGGCAGTCTTGGTAATGGGACACTTGGTAGATCCACATTAACACCAGGCACACCTTCGACACCAACATCACCATATGGTAGTACTGGGAGATCGGGTGACTCTACTGATTTATCGTTTTCGGGTGGGGATACCATCAACCCATACAGTACAGCACTTTCACCAATGCTTGCTCACAGCCCAAACACAGTAACACAAGATCAACTGGATAAAATAGGAAGGGGGAAATCTATTGTTGAGCGTGCAGCTTTTAATAATGGGTAACCTTGATATTCTTCTTTCCAAACTGTTAATTTTAATTTGATTCTTTTTTCTTAAGTCTGTTTTGATTTTATTTCTATCTTCTTAGATGGCTAGCATCTGCAGAATCTCTGATGCAACAAGTAAGTCAATTTTTAGGAAATGAAATATAAGATTATTCCAAGAATTGCTGTCATACAATATCATTATTTTAGAAATAATTGGCAAAACAAATTGCTATATCCGATATTTTATCATTTAGGGAGTGAAGGAATATGACAGCCTAATGCTAAGATTCAAATACTACAATTTCTTTGATCTAAACCCAAAGGTAAAAACACATGATGTTGTCTTGGCACTTTGTACATTTGTTGAGGATCAAACTAAAATTATTTTCTCACTTTCAAGGAATGTAATTATGTTTTGAAATTATTATTTCTATTTTTGTGAAGATTGATGAAGTGCGTATCAACCAGATCTATGAACAAGCCAAATGGCAAATTCTTACAGAAGAAATAGAGTGTACTGAGGAGGAAGCAATATCATTTGCAGCCCTTCAATTTCAAGTCAAAGTTGCAGTTCAGAATCCACAAACAGCAAGCAATAAGGAGGAATCTGATGATATTGATTTTGCTTTGAGAGAACTTCAAGTATATAAGCTTACTAGTTATTTTTAGCTGTTTGTTAATAAATGACAATAGTCTATGTTGTGCCTTTCTCTGGGTTTTTTGTTATCTCTTGCTATTCTTCATTTTAGATGAGTCTTGAAGGAACAAGCCAACAAGCTAGTGTTCATACAAATGACACATCACAGAGACCAGTATGTTAATTGTTACCTTCATGTGAAGCCTCTCTTTTTGGAAAGAATTATAAACGCTCAGTATTAACCTTATTAACTTTTTTGGATCGTCACGAAAGTTATTTTTTTTTAGATACTTACACATATTCCAGAAATGAAAGATAACCTGAACCTTGTAAAGTAAGTGAAAATTATACATCCCCAGTGGGCAAAACCTTCAAAAAGTCTCTGTAGAGAAGTGTTTTTTTATTGAAACAGCAGGTGATATTGCTTACCGTTCCTATAGAAAACACTCCTCCTCATAGGAAAGGTATATTGCGCTGTATGCTCTGTTGACCTCATCACATAATAAACTGGGGATGTATAAGGAAAAAAACTGTAATATTTGAATATAAGGTAAATTGGTAGATGATGTAAACTGTAATGTTGCTGGTTTTAAATAGACGATACATGATCTAATTTGCCAAATAACATATTGTTAATTTGAAACTTGTATCGTAAACAGTTCCAATTTGTTGAATTTGAATTGTTCATTAAGTGCTCAATTTTCTTCAAAACATCGACATAATATACGTGATTGGTTACACTCATTTCACTACAATTTTAAAGAAGTTTAGTTTAGTTCACATTACTTTCAACAAATTGAAAAGTTGAACATGTCCAACTTTTTAAATGTTGAAATTGACTGAAAATCTGCTGATATATGAAATCATTTATTGAATCAATTTTTTTTTTTGTTTTGACAAAATTGATTCAATAAATTTGATTGTGTATCATCCGCTTTAATCAGTTTTTTTTATAATGATAATTGAATTATGAGCTGATTTTTTTAGAGCTAAAAGCTTTAAGATGAAAAGTTCCAAGAGTTATTACTTCCAATTCAAAGATACACATATTTCTTACTATAAGCAACAAGCTGAATCAATGGGTCCACCTATACAAAAATTAAATTTAAAAGGTCTGTACTTATTTGTGGTATCATACTGTGAATTCATCATTTTTTATCCTTTTCAAAAATTATTAACATCTGCTTGCTTCATCACTGCTAGGTTGTGAGGTGGTTCCAGAGGTGAACACTGCAAAGGACAAATACAACATCAAGTTGCGAATTCCAGGACCAGATATGCTAGAAGTAGAATTGGGTTGTACATCTCCTGAACAGTATGTAAAATGGATGGCTGCTTGTCGGTTGGCATCCAAGGGAAAAACAATGGCTGATCCTACATATGAAATGGAGATGTCAGGTGTTCGAACTTTCCTCAATATGCAAAATGGTGGTGGGAGCAGGGATGATACTGATTTTTCTGTTGGTGAACATGTAGGTTGAATCTATGATAACTTTAGCAATTGACCGTATCCCCTATCTCCACATGTTTAATTAATAATTCCTATATCATATTTTTTATGTTAGGCTGGTATGCAGCCAGAAGATTTTGTATCACAAAAGATTCTTAGTAAATACAAGAGCAAGCAGGTTACTATCTTTAGCTGTTTCACTATGATCTATTATAATGCTGAAAATATCATTCAAATTCATCTTCATGTTTAAATTAGTTTGGTGAGGGATGGCAATACGATTCTCTAAAGAACCCATCGTGTTTTCTGTGTAACATCATTCGTTGATAATAATATCTTTTAGATCGCTGCTCGTATATTAGAATCACATACTGCGTACAGTAAGCTTGGTTTGCTTGAAGCCAAAATAAATTTTGTGCGCAAATGGCAAGCACTACCTGACTTTGGTGTAACCAAATTTAATGCGAGTTTCAGAGATTCGAAGAAAAAACAGGTGACATTTTTCAAATGCGTTTTTTACATGCTTACTTTCATTGACAACATAAAGATAATTTCCTTATCGCGCTTGACATGTATCGCATATAACTAAGCGAATCTAACCTTTATTTAATTTTTGGACAGGAAATTATCGGGATCGGGACGAACAAGATTACGCGTTACGATGTTGCATCTCGACGTGTTTTAAAACAATGGCGCTACAGTACAATGAAAAACTGGAACGTGAACTGGGAGACGAGAGAAATGATTATCTCCTGCGAAGGAGAGACAGTTATATTCTCCCTCGTTGGTGGTGATGTTCGACTAGCGCACGAGTTCATTGGTGGCTATATTTTCTTATCTATGAGAAAGGATGTAAACGCGCCATTGGATGACGAAATGTTCTATAAACTAACAGGCGGTTGGAACACGATAGGGGGCGGTGAAGGAAAAGATTGGTCTTCTAAACCAGCGCTACAGTAACCTCGCTTCAAATTAATCTTGATCAAATGTTCGAAATGATGCTGATTATGTAATAATTGTGAAGAGACGCGAAAGAGCTTCCTACCCTCTTTAAGTGTGAGCAAAAGTGAAGTTGATGTTCGGGTTTTAAAATGACGAGCTTTTGCCATCCGATAACAATTTTTTGTTGTTTTTTTTTGTTTGTTTTTTTGATAAAACGCCGTTTGTCTTTCTTTCGTTGTACCATAGAATATAAAATTGTTTGTTTTAATTTTTGTACAGATATAGTTTTTATACGCTACTGATGTAATTTGCGGTGATTTGTTTGCGACGTTCATTTTTTTCTTTCCGATGCGAGACAACGAAAGCTTTGTGTTGCGTGATCTCGTGTTCGCACTTGAATTTGTCATAACAGTTTGTGTAACGAGCTTCTCTTTAATTTTCGGTGGTACACATATCCACCTCGGTTCACATGATGACGGTTTGTCAGCTAAAACAGTGAGTGTTTTCGAGAATCTCAAATACTGTAAACACGACAAATTATTTATAATTGTTTTTATCAAATTATTAATATTATACTTCAAGTCTCAAAAAATTTTTCTTCTGTCTTTGTTTTTATTGTTATTATTATTTGAGGAAAAACTGACGTGTTTACCATAAAGTTGTTCTCGGTTGGAATAGCTGGTTCTTAAGTTAACGTAAACATTACGTCATCTTTGTTTGTTATTGGTTTTTTATTTTATATAAAATTCTCCTAGTTTGTGAATTGACTCACGATTATTAACACACAAACGTTTGAAGATATATTTCGATTTAAAATGTTGTGTATTGAATCTTATCCTTTGGTAATCGTCAAAATGGTTCGAAATATCATTTCAACTAATATCAACTACACGTTGGTATACCTTCGTATATCTAAGAAGCAATGGTTGAAAAACCAACACGCATATATTAATAAAATCCTCCTTATTTCTATCTTCGAAATCTTATTTCTCTAAAATGACTTGTAAACTATTTATTTGTTTCACAGGACGGCGTATCTATCAATACTGTGCTAGCATGGGATGTCAAAGCATTAAAAACTTGAGAAAATACGTACAGAAGTGTTGGCACACTTACGCTAAAATAAAAGTCAATATAATTCTATTAAAATTTGCACTAAGAACAATTCAACAGTGCTGATATCGAATTTGTTTTTTTTATTTTTATTTTATTTTCATATATTTTTGTGTGTGTGACACAGTGAAACCTCTCTAATGGCGGGAATCCATAAAGCGGACATCTCTATTATGGAGAACACTTTCATCCTCAGGAAGAAGAAATGCCTTTTCTTCTTGAAGTCCAGACTTCTACTTAACGCACGCCTCTTTTATAGAACGGACAACTTTTTGTGCTCTCGATGGTGTCCACTATATTTCCACCTCTAACAACCCAGGGTCTCTTCCCTTTTCGATATACGGACGGTGGAAAAGCGGAAAGAAACACTGGGAACGGGGTTGCGCTTTATTTTACACTTATTGTTGATAGTGCTATTTTCTAGTTGAAAAGTGACTTCGTCATTAGCCAATGAATTTGCTGTTTGAGAGGGAAAACATGCGAAAATATTTTAGTAATAATATCATATGTTTGATGTGGTTACTGAAAATCGTCTTCTACACGGAAATTTTCATGTGCGCTCATGCGAATCACTTGAATTATACATGCTTGAGAAAATAAATAAAAATTAAAGAACATTTGGTGAAGTGCAAACGTGTGATTTTATTGATAGGCAGTGTTTCAATTTGTTACCTACGTAAGAATTTGAATTTTCTTCAACTGGAAGAAGATCTTATAGTTGAAACTAGCGGCAAGCAATGATGCTTTTGGTGTTTAGATCACTTTAACGAAGAAGAAATGTAAGTCATCAAAAATATTATATTACATTTATATGGTCCCCTTTATAAAGTCATAAAGTCATCAAAAATAAGGTAAGGTAAATGTTGTTTCTAGTGTTTCTAAGTGTAACCTAAAGCCCTCAAAATGACATCTTATTTTCTGACAATATACACCTTTCCCGAATTTCTATTTAAACACCGTATTTTGAGCTAGTTAGTACATCCAACCTCGTTTTTATGAAATTTATTCTTTCAATAATGTTTTAACTTTTATTACTTAGTAATTATCTCTATTACTAAAACTCCCGGTAGAATGATTAGAGACAATTTTGATATCTGAAACGAGGTTGGATGTATTAACTACGCCAAAACACAGCGTTTAAACAGAAATTCGGGAAAGGTGTATATTACAGGATATTTTCTTATTTCATTCCGAATCGAAGTGTGATATTTTCCCTGTCATATCTTCATCTTCAGTTATACTGACTGAATCAGCTTTGTCGTGCAACAAAGTAGAGAAGTGTTGGTAGTAGCATCCTACTCTCGATCTCAGTGTTTTTCTTAAGGTTTGGTTTTGGTTTAAGTGAAGATAGAAGACATTTCTTGTAAAGACTAGTAAGGTGTGATTCATTGACAAAGTTTCAAGATACTTATAACTTTATTGTTGCGTTTCCGTTATACAAGTTCAAGGGGAGGGTCGCTTTTGGGTAGGTGTTTTTGTGATTACCGAAAATAAGAAATTCTGTCTATAACGAGTTCATTTTCAGTAAAGCTTATTCAGTCCTTGTTTATCTCGAGTTCGAGTTGCAACCTTGAACCCAGGTTGATATGAAGACGACATGACAAAAAGGCTCTGGCATCGTTGGCTGAAATTAACTCATTTTAAGGAAAACGAATCACCAATGTTATGCATTTTCACTGAATGCGAATTACCTGTCATCAAGAGATAATATAAAAGCACATGGCCATGGTTCTTATTCGAATTTTAGTTCTCTGTCTTTATGTCAACTTAATTCTTGTAAAATGTTCAAAATCAGCAATTTACCATCAATTTTAAGAGTTTAGATTTTGTGACGTGACATGGAGCAAACTCCTACATTCGGTTTATCGTTTTTTGAGGTTTGCTCCCTATGACGTCATTTTTTCATGACCAGTGACGTCATTTTTTCTGAAAAAATAGAATTCTGTTTGTATTCCTTTCTTAATTTTAGCTTAAGAATGTGGGAAGATATGTCGCTAAAGGATATTTTGCTTAGGTGCTCATTAAGCTTGGCTGATTGTCGAGGACAAACTTACGATGGGGCGAGCAATATGATGGGTAAACGTTCAGGTGTTTCTACCGTCATCGCTGAACAGCAGCCGAAAGTGATTGCAAGTCACTGCCAAGGGCATTCTTTAAGTCTTGCTGTTAAATCTGTAACTAAGGAGTGTCCAATTCTCCGAGATACCATGGGTACCGCCGGTGAAATATGTGTTTTGGTAAAGTTCTCTCCAAAACGGGAAAAATGCTGGGCAAGTTAAGAGTGAGAGCGTTGAGGAAAGAACCTTCGAAACTGAAACAAATAATAACCAGGCAAGTAGGCTAGACAAGTTAAGCGTTACGCGGTGGACGATTCGGGCAAAGTTCTTAAAGAAAAACATTGAAAGCTACGAATCATTGATGGCGTAAGACCGTAAGAGCAAGCTTTCGCGATGACGTTGATGATGAATCTTTGCTCCGATCTTACCCGATCATCTTTGCAGACATTGTAGAAGTTATCCAGTTGTTATCCAATGAAAAACGAAAATTAATCATAAACTTTACTGACAATTTATAAAGTGTCATCATCATTAGAAAAATGTCAAATAGTTTTTGTTCTTTATGTTTTTATAGAAATAATTAATTTAGTTTCGATGAAATAATCAATAACTGACATTTTACGAATTTTTGAAATTTCCTGCATATTCCTGCATATTAAGGAATATTCTTAGCTTACTCTGCAAATAAATCAGGTTTCGTAATGGATTTGTTAAAACTGGTAAAAAAGAGGCTTGTTTTAGCCATGGAGGGTCAATTTTCAAAATAATTATTGGCGCGTCGGCCCCAACCATGGTGGGGCCTCCTTAGTCACTATATTGTGTGGCCCCTCCGTCTTCAAGGCCCAGCCGCAGCCCCTGTAATGGAATGTCACAAACCCCCCAAAAAACTTTAACTACTCTTTAACACCCGATAAAATACATAAGAAAAGTTTAAAGAGTTAAGGCCGGTGCAAACTGTGCGACACAAATGTTAAGGCCGGTGCAAACTGTGCGACACAAATGTTCGAATGTTGACGCAACATGTTCGCATCTGTTCAAACGTAAAAACGTACAAAATGTTGGCTAACATTCGTAAAAACGTAAAAAATGTTGGCTAACATTTTTGAAAGCTGACATGCTGTCGAAACAGGCCAACATGTTGACCAACAAAATGAAGTCTGCTAGATGGCGTGTCCACAAGCCCTACGTACCTTACGTGCACAGAATCTTCGTTTATAAAGTCCTGTTCAAAAGCGCTTTATTCTTTTTTTTATTCTTCTGTTATTTATTTATTCATCACATTTATTTATCTATTTATTTATTTAAATATTTATTCGCGAAAGTGTTTGAAATAGACTTGCTATCTTTTTATGTATTTGTTCCGAATTTTTGAATTTCGTAAACCCGAGGTCCCTCATAAAGAAAAAACGTACCGAAAGAAGTAACTTGAAATTTAATGATGACCTATGATATATCATAAATCGTCACAATTTCAGGGTAAATTTGAAACAAGGATGACTTCTTATTTTTGAAGGGCGATTCGGGCAAAATTTGGACCAAATTTCGAAAATGCTTCAATTTTCATAAACATTTGCATGTAATAGAACAATGGTACTGATTACGAATTTGGGAAATATTTTTTATATTTTGGCCAAAAAAAAGAACAGTTTGACAATGATTTTTGAACAGTTTGACAATGTTTGACAATGATTTTTTTATCCACCTGTCTCACTTTATTCGTCTTTTAGTGTAAAAACGACTAATCTGTTGATTAGTTTTATTTTCGCTATTTCTTTCGTTATGCAAGGCGGTTGACAAAGACATTGTAAATTCTAATTTCCAAATCCAAATCAGTTCAGAAAAATAGACCAACTATAGCAATTTACATTGTGGCTGTGTCAAGATTCCTTTCAAAAGGGCCGAATCAAAATTAGCCAGGAAGAAGGCCTTATCAAGGATTTATTCCATGCGCATGCGCCGTTTTATTTGTTTTTAATAACTATTGCCAATGGACATGGCATCAATGAACATCAAGCTATTAATTGACAAATTAAAACAAATATAGGTCAATATGTTGTTCAAAGCACGTAGGGCACGTGTACACGCCATTTAGTGGACTCAAGAAAATGTCTGTGGAATATGTTGACAAACACGTTGTTTGCACCTGCCATTATCTTGACGATTATCGTTTATTCATGCAAAATATAATTAAGACACATACGCAAATACGTTATTATTTTTTTTATACTATTCCTGGATTACTAAAGAATTTGTGACTTCTGGTCCTATTGAATTTACTTGAGCTCATCAAAAACGATGAAAGTTACCATAGTAACTTCAAAAAACTTGTAATATCTGTATTCCAGACATCGAGGAGTTCATGGCTCCAGATATTGAACAAAGTTGCAACTATAGCCAATCCTATCCTCAGAGCCATTTGTCCTTCTCGTCAAAAAGGAGTAAAAGCCCTGGAAATGAGATTGTCAACAGCCTCGAAAAATGATACGTAGTATATTTCAGCCTTGAAATTTGGGTGAAAAATCCATAGTATGTACAGACTATGAAAAATTACGATGGCCCTGAAGGCGCACATTTACTATTCTTTAAATGGCAGTTTCCATTTCTGGAACTTTTTGGCACGTACCTAGTCATCGTACAAGTCATGTTGTGAATAAAAGTGTTTGATATAACAAGATATGACTCATTTATGACATCATCTGTGCAAAGTAAAAACATCGATCATTTTTAAACGTCATTTTAACGTTGATATGTGATATTTTGTGAAATTAGTGAAATTTTTCGAATTTCTCAACATTTTGACGTTTATACAACGTCACAATCGGATGTGATTTTGAATTGATAGCAGAGCATCATTATAATGTCCCATGGCTAGGGGGTGAAGAATAGAAAATGACACAAACATATGCACACTCTGGACTCTTTCAGGATGTTCAAACACAAAATTCATGAAAATCATTAAAAAGAATGTGCAGGAATTGGTTATTTAGTGGAATTAAAGGTGAAAACTTCACCACTGACAGTAACAGCCAGTAGCAGCAACCTTATGAAAAGCCTCAGTGCAAGTTATAAGTTTCCAATTATATTTCAGAAAAACTGTAATGCTCTGTAACAAAATAAATAGATAATGTTTCCAAATGTTTTCAAAATAATTTTAAAAATACCAGATTGCACAGAAAATAAACACAAGTGGTAACTTTTTAGAAAAAGGCAATAAAAAGGATGAAACAGAACGGAAATGAATAATCAACCATCAACTTTTATAATAACAATAAACTTAGGTATCTTTATTTACTTTTCCCATCTATTTCGGAATAATCTTTCAGAACTGTTCCAATCAAGTGGTTGTTGGATAAATTTTTCTGAGAACGTTTTTTCTGACTTCGTTTCTTTTCCTTGACTTTCTGGTTAACCGGCACCACACCTTGCATGGACGTAATGCCACTTAAGTTTAGATATCTTTCAATGTCTGCTTCAGCTAAACCTTCAACAGATACACTTCTCCAATGTTTTTGAAATTCTTCATCAACAATAGTTGTGTACGAATGATCGTAACAAAAAAGGATCGCTTTCTTGTCAGTACTTCTTGTTACAAATGTCAATCGATCACGCACAACTTTGATTGCATCATCAGCATTTGGCAAACCTTCTCTAACATCATCAAGCATGATGCCACCCAAACCAGTTTGGTCATGTTTTTCTAATAGACGCACAAGTGATTTTCTATCTCTTAAAGCATATTTCGGTTTGAAGTAATATTTTCCGTCTCTGAATGATATTTTCGGATTAACTTTCAATGCTTCTAGTTCAAGCCACTCTTTATCTTGGGGCTTTATGTCTGTATTATTAGTGATATCCAGTAGTTGATCAAGAGTAAATCCATCAAATTCCCTTTGTTGGTACTTCTTTTTAAGCAAATCTACAATAGATGACAAAATTGCAAATCTACTTTTTGATTTCATTTGTGTGTGTGGCTTGTATGTTTGAGCAATTGCCTGTTTTTTAGATTGTTGTAATAACTGTGCAGGTAATTCCTGTTTTCTCCTTTTCACCTTAGGTTTTTTGATATCCCCATGATTGCTCTCCCTACTTCTCTTTTTCTCAACTGCTGGAGTGGCTAAACTTCTTTTCTTAAATGCATTGTAGTCTTTCAACAAGCTAGGGTCCATAGTTGGTTATTTTTTCCTTGTTTTACAATCTAAAACAATTGAAGATAAAGTAATTACCAGTAACTTGGTTTCTTAAGGATGTAGAAAAATATAAAAGAATAAAGATGTTTCATTCGTTATAGAATAGTTTCATTGAGGTGGAACATGCCATTAACATATGATGTCTGTTGTAATGTGCTGTTCACACCTTGCCCTTGAACTTGCTCAAAAATATAGTCTAATATAATGTGTAATCAATGTTTGGGTTATCATGTTTATGTTTTGGTTACTAGATAAAGTTTTCCTATTGAAAAGAATGACACCATGATTTCAAAATGATACATCTGCTCAGACGTTAACATTTTCAGACCAGTCGAGTAGAGAGAAAATATTACAAGCGAAATATTAAACACCATGAAGCCTGCATGACATGGACGAATGTGTAAACATGACATATTATGTGTACAGTATACAAGTCACATCACTTAACAACCATCTTGGAATCCTTCATATACATAAAACAACATCATAATACAATATTCATTATCCCATCATGACATGGCATCAGCATGATGTGTTTAAAGGAACCAACTACTGTATTATCTACAACATTCATATACATTACAATATCACATATATTAAACATATCCAACACCTGACATATACAGGACATAGGAGTAAAGCACATCACAGTGAATAACTATATTGTGGACATTATTTATAGACATCACTAAGATAAACTATTGACCCATTTCATAAACCTGTAATAACTCCTCTGGGTTCCAAAAGAACAATTCATTATGTTCCGACACTCTTTGCAGGACAAGAATCATATAGTGAACTGCAAGTAAGCCTTTTATACATCACAGGATAAACATCCTAATGCAAAACTTAAAATAAAAGTACAGCCCAAAGGAATGAATTTTTACACGGAAATACAAAAGATTTTCATGTATTGTGTAGTGTATGTATAATAGCTTTTACACAGTTTCACGTTTTTAATGATAAATAATTTTCTTCTCTTTCTCTGTTTTCTGTTATTTTTCATATTGCACTCATACTTGTGTTTGATCTATCTTCATCATATCATTATTATACATTTTGTTTCATAACATAAATTATTTTAACACTTTTTTTCTCTATTTTAATATGATGAGAGTTTTTACTCTTTGATACTTGTAAATATTACATAACTATAAGTTGAAGTGCGAAAATATTCATATTCTGGTGTTACATTTTATAAAAGCTGAAAATCACGTTAGAAAATGCAAAAGATGTCCTTAAAAACATGGTTTTTATTCAAATTTATTATATACACAAGTTCTCCATTTTAGGCCAAACTCGATAATAATGTCCCATTATGCATTCCATTGTTATGCAGTTGGACAATCAAACCTAAGAAATCTGGTGAGCAATATGTTAATCGGCATAACGTAAAACAAGAAATTGTAACTTGGTTCAAACAGATTCATTTGTTGACAATATGCCTTAAAGAGATGGCAATGCAACTAAGCCAGATAAAACTTTCGTTTTGGCTCTGTGGATGAAACGAAAAGAATTTCCGTTTTTGTTTTGTTAGATAATTTCATTGATTTATGATTTCTTTGATTTTACAAAATTCACTGTGGTAGTTAGCAAAGATTTTTGAAATGACGGGTTCTTTGGGATTTACTGGAACGATGAAGCTGACAGTGTTGGAAGCAATGGGACTTGAGGAAACCAATGTCAGATCACAAGTCGTAACAACACTAAATGTGTCATCGATAGATCCCTATTTGCAAGTTAACGTAGACGATGAAAATATAGCGAAGACAACAAAGAAACTTAACACTTTTTCGCCAGTTTGGTCAGAAGATTTTTCCACAAGTCTGCATCAAGCTAAGGCATTGAATTTAACAATTTTCCATAATTCAAAAGTTGGTGAAGATTCTTTTGTGGCTAATAGTACAGTTCCTCTGCAAGAATTGATTGATGAAGGTCAGCCTGACGTTTGGGTATGTTTGTGTGACTTTTTTTAGTGAATTTTACTGTGGAAACCTCCCCTGGACCTCCTCCTATTATATAACCTACTTTCAATTACAAATCAATGATATTCAAATTAAATGATATAAATATTTCATAGTCCATATGAAATTTAAAGTTTTGATCATTCTTTCATATTGTGAAAATTTTTGGGTATATATGAAAATGATTATAGGAGGACTTTCAAATGTTTTTTATCAGGTTACATGCTTACATGAAAATACAGATAAGTGTTAATGCCTATTGACAAAATCTTATTTTATTTTCATTGATGACCCCTCTAAGGAGAGACAAATATAACAGAATGTGTATAAAGAGCATTTAAATTACCAACCAAGATGCATGCACATTAGTGGACAGTGACTTAATCATTAATATTCTATGTTGAAACATTTGTTAATTATCGAGTAAACAATGCTATGTGTTGGTGACGGGTTTCGAATTATCTCTCCTTCAGGCATCAGAGATTATATTTATTTCTAATTATATTTGAACGTATAAGTCAGCAAGTAAATAAGTGTGGAAATTTTAAACAAAATAACACATTTCGGATTTGTAAAATATTTTGGCACTTATAATCCTCAACTTAAAGCTTGGAAGTAAAAGAATATTTCGTAAAGTAAAATCTTTCTAGAATTATTTTTTATATACGTTTTTTATAAATGTGTGGGAATTTCTGAATGTTATATTCTTCAATGTTTCAGTTGGATTACTATATATCTAATCCAAGCATCATATGTCATAAAATTGTTCAATGGGAGCATTCATTTTCTATTCTCTATGACTAATGATTTCGTCATTTTGATGTTTATTTTACAAATGAGTAAATAAGTCAAATCTCTTAGGTAACATATGTTTAGCTTGTGCTTTGTGTTTTATATGTTCTAATTTTCATTATTTACTTGTGAGAAATTTTAAATGTTATTTGAAACTGCATATTTAAAATCTAAGATTTTGAAAAAAACCCATTAAATTCTTCACTTGGAGAAATCATGATAATAGAATTAATTGTATATCTTTTCTACCTTATCGATACATAAACATGCCTCATAAGTTTTATTATTATAGTATATTATGTATGGGTTCTCTGCTATTAAAGTTCATTCTCGTTTTGTGTTACAATCTTTAATGTTACTTTTTAGAAGAGATGGTATTGTAGATAAGTCATATCAAACGAATATACAACATATATAATACTATGTCTCTGTTTTTTTGGACATTAAAAACATTTGATACTGATCTTAGGATTAATAATGAGTGATGCTTACTAGTCGGTTACTCTAACAAAGGATTTCATTAATCTGAATTGTTCTTTTTTATATTTTTAAACTATTTGGTTGTAAGTTTGCCATGCATAATTATTCAAATTGAAATGTTTTCAGTTTTAGTTAAAGGGAAATTGAGGTACGGAAAAAAATAATTTTTTTATACTGAAATTACCAAGGATAGTAGTGGTTAAAGACAAAAAAGTTCCAAGAAAAAAAAATTATTTCTTATTTGCCCCAAGGTAAAGCATTTTTTAATGACGGTGAAAAAGGCTGTACGGTGGAGAACGAAGAAAGTTTTGACGTAATAGACGCTAACCTGACCAAACAGATGTGTAATGCACAACACATTTTAATAGATGTCTTTTAAAAAAATCCATTAAAGTATGTTAAAGTGAGTTCATTTGTAAATTAAATCATTTTTGGAGCTTATTTTTACAGCATATTTCCAAAACTATTTATATTATCTTCTTCTTTGCATTGTAGATAGAACCAAAACATACATCAAGTTTTTTAGGTGCACATGAAAAAAACCTGAACCTTTTCTTTTTGTTAGTGAATAAGTGAATTAGTGAATAATAACATGTTGTATGATTTTAGATAAATTTGGATACTGGATTTCTTTTATTTACTAACTTCCTCATCAAACAATCTTATCTTCTAAAGGTAGCATCGATGTTGTTTAATTCTCTAACACTGTTTTGTTCGTAAACTCTTAATGGTCAGTTTTTAAGATTTTACATCTTGCAAAAGTTCCTGTATAGTAGCATACTATGATTCCCTAGCATACATAATAATATAATAATAATATGACTATTTAGAACTGTGTTTTTTCAGAATCTGAATGGTTACTTTACTGTTACTGCATAATTTACAGTTTATGTCAGTTACATCACAAATTTTGAACCATGGCAACTATAATAAAATTGTAAAAGCTCATATCTTGCATCAGAAGTTAAAAAATACATTCTCATGATGTTTGGGACACAATCTTTAATTTTTTTTCAAAGATGTGAAATATATAGGCTTCCACTCTCCTCTTTTGAAGATTTGAAGAATTGGCATTATAGGGTTATAATACAGGTATTATAAACAGTAGTTGGATGAACCGGAAATAGACATTGATAATTTTTTTCAGATATACTATGTTGTTGTCACTTTTCAGTTAATATATGTATATATACAAGGCTGCAATATATTGTTTTTTGAAATGGGTGTATAAGTTAATTTATATATATAAGTTAATATATATAATAATACATATATTACCTGTATATATATATATATATATATATATATATATATATTCCAGTTTAAATCTTATCCAATAGAGTTTTAGTTTTGATTAAATATTCAAATATTTAAAGTTCCCCAAATCTCAAATGTTACATTTAATATTCTTAGTGGGGTTTACATGGTAAAACTCATGCCAGCATGAATATCACTTTTGTTTACATGATCTGTTTTCGTTCAGACTAACCTGAAGTTATAAAAGTAATTTCATATCCCCTAAATTGTGTAAACGCTAACAAGAAACTGACCGTACACAGACATGAGTTTTACCACATCCCCTAAGATGTTTATTGAATGGATAGCGTCTGTTAAAACAATAATTAATTTCAAAGTCGATCACATGACGTAAAGAATGAGTATACGATGGAATAATTCAAAGAAGGGCAGATTATACAGAAGTATAATAAGATGAAAAGAAGAGCTATGTTACAGGCTCATGTTATATAGTATAACATTTGTTTTAGCAGTAAGTCTTTTTCTGTGATTTGCTTTGAAATTTGTTTTCTGTTTGATTTTCAACTGGGAATTTTTCAAAATAAAGTTGAACTTAAATTAGATTTGATCTAATTCTTCAATGTAAAATGGTTAGTGTTATCAATAATTTAGTAGATCCCCTCTGTTTTACCCAATAAAACAAAACAAAAAAACACAATTATTTTTCAGACATTGTTTTGGATATTGGGTGATGCTGAAATTTGATAATTATAAGAAGATATTTTTCAGATAATATTCTTCAAGTTCCTATATAACATGAAATACACAAACATGAGTCAGTTCGAGCTTAATGATTTGTAATTATAGAGGTAACGTAATAAACGATCAATTAAGTGTGTCCCAGAACTTCACACTGCTAAAAACATACTTAGACTTTACTGATCCATTTTTTATGATAATCAAGATTTTTTGGGTCAATCGGTTTCTGTATATATATATGAATAATTTAGTTAATAGTTTAGTTGTTTAAGTTTTTCTTGGTTAAATATTTATTCATTTGCAAGTCTCCAGGAAATTTTCACTTATGTGGACTGCTATTTTGTTTGCAGCTGTTTAAACATTTCTTTTTCAAAAGAAAGTTATAAAAGGATATTGAGTTATGTGTTTTCAATTGGTTCTAGAAATAAAATGATTAAAGAAAAGTTGTTTGAATGTTTATAGTACTCAGCAATCAATGTTTTCCTAACTTGTTCAGGTTGATAAAGTCAAGTTTCGATTTTGATGATAAAAAGATTCTTTTAAGTGAATTACAATAATGTTTGTTTAAGTCTTGTAGACATCAATTTGTTACAAATAATAAAAACTTAAAGTTTCGAGACAGTGTCTCAAGAACGTCAAGATTATTTTTTTAAATTTTATTTCCCAAAATTTGACAGCACAAAAAATATGAGGTCATGCCATTTTTGTATTTGCACACAGTGGGTTATTATACAGTATAACTTCACAGGAGTTGATAAATATTTTGTCTTAAATTCATACCCTTATCTCATTAGATTCAACTTGAACCTGCTGGTAAACTTCACATCTTCATTGAACTAAAATCTGGGGCTCATGGTAATGTAATAAACCATTTATTCACATTCATTTTATCCCTAAATTTCTATCTAACTGATGTTTTAATGGTACATTTTCCAGAGGCTACAGGACCACAAAAGGTATTTCGTGAACGTGAAAGTTCATATTTGAAAAAAAGAGGTCGCCGCAATGCTGTACGACGATGTGTGCATCAAATCAGTGGCCACAAATTCATGTCAACATATTTACGACAATTTACATTCTGTTCACATTGTAATGACTTTATTTGGTAAGATTTTAATTTTTGTAGGATAACAATCTGTAAGATCACTTTGTTCCTATCTATAATCATTTTCAGAAAGATTTGATCTTATGTCTTACGATGACAATTAGTTTAATAAAAAGTTCAAATCCCTGCTATTCTTTGATTCTTTTGAGTCCTAGAGTAGTTTTTAATCCTTACTGGTTAAACCCCTGCTTCTAGTAACAACTTGAAGCAAATTATTGGACAAAGAGTCCTTGAATAAAAGTGTAATAGATAAATATTCCTTTAATAATACCTGATGAAAAATGTTATTTATTTGGTTTATGTTGTCATCATCAGTATGATAATTGTTCCTCTTTTTAATGTTTTTAACAGGGGTTTGTTTGGAAAGCAAGGTTATCAATGCCAAGGTATATCAAACAATATTGTCATTTCTTTTGTTATAAAGAGTGTCAGTAAAAATTACTTTAAAAATTGAAAAACATTTTATTTCTTTTTCCATATAACAGTTTGTGGAAGTGTTGTGCACAAAAAATGTCACCATTTGGTTGTTTCAAAATGCCCTGGTGTCAAAGTTGAATCAAATGATTCTTTAGAACAGGTAAAAAACAGTAATATAAATTACTACTTAGAAATTACTATCAAGTCATTATTTTAAGACATAAAATTAAAATTTTCCTTTCTTTTTTAGAGGTTTAATATAAATGTTCCACATCGTTTTCGAATACATAGTTATAGACGACCAACATTTTGTGAACACTGTGGATCACTACTGTATGGTATCATAAAGCAAGGAATGCAATGTGAAGGTAAAAGCCATATAGGAGTCATGTCTCATTGGTAGCTTGTTTCACCTGGGGATAGAAGGGATGTGGATAGTGGGGTGCTAGATTTTCTCTTCTTTGAAAAGTTATTCACCCAACATTTTAATATTTCTGTTGGGCTAGTTGCTTTTATTCTAGATAATTTCATTTGTTTACAATTTTTTGCAGTGTGCCAACGCAATGTTCATCGTAGATGTCAAGCAAATGTTGCTAATGATTGTGGAATTGATAAGAAAAAATTGGCTGCATTACTTGATAGTAGTATGAATAAAACTGTCGATGATCTCTACAAGCCTTCCATGTCAGCTAAAAAGATAGTTGTAGGTGTTTCCAATAGTCCTATTGACAGGATGTCTTCATAAGTAATGCTAGTTTTTTTGACAGTGAATCTCTTGTTTCATAAAGGATCGGGGTGATAGTGTTAAAACCAATGGTTCTTCATCACCTGTCTTACCGTCTCCATCAAAGGATACTATGAAAATTAACGACGAACCCATATCAAAATTAGACACATCGCCTGGAATGAAAAGAAGGCCACTGTTTATCGATACTAAATACGATAAAGATTCTTTTACATATCTTAAAGTCATAGGAAAAGGTAGTTTTGGAAAGGTGAGTATCATGTCAAATGTTTGGAAGAATAATTACTTAATTGCAAAGTCTAATAACTTTCTTCTTTTGGAACTGTCTGTTTTAGGTTATGTTAGCAGAACGTAAAGGTTCCAATGAGTTATTTGCAATTAAAATATTAAAAAAGATCAATATAATACAAGATGACGATGTTGAATGTGTTATGACGGAAAAACGAGTATTAACCATTGCCGGTCAACATCCATATTTAACATCATTACATTCGTGCTTTCAAACAGAGGTCAGGCTTACTTGTTGTATTTGGAAGGTATTTTTCATGGTAGGATTGTATATAATTTAAAACATTATTATTATAGGATCGATTGTTCTTTGTGATGGAATATGTGAATGGTGGTGATCTTATGTTTCAAATACAAAGGGCTAGGAAATTCGATGAAAATAGATCCCGGTAAGGCGCTTCAAAATTATGAATTAATTTGTGTCTATGTTGACAAATATCCATGAAAATAAGAATATGTCACTTTAATGAGATGATTTTATTGAACGTGAGTAATCACTTATATATTTAGAAAATATACTTTAAAAGGATGAAACTTTCGCGAATAACCCCTTTTTAAATTTTTCGGGACAATAAACGTTTGCAATTGACTGTGACGGGTTTTTTTCCTCATTTTTTTAAAGGGAAGAGACACAAGTTATAGCGATTTACAATATTTGGGTTCTACTGTTTTGTCTTTTCCGTCTGAAAAACTATCAAACAAACTACTAGATCTTTGGGGAAAATCTTTTCGATCCCACTAAAGAAATTACGAGGGTAAAAATCTTTATTTTGGCCATACAATCAAGTTCTTGCTGCAGTGAATTTCAATGCCATGAATAATCAATGACAATTTCAAAACTAGTAGAATGTTGAAAGATATTGAAAGCAAACATTGTTAAGATTTTCCCTTGTTTTTAGGTTTTATGCTGCTGAGATAACGCTGGCATTACAATTTCTTCATGAAGCAGGTGTGATATACAGGTGTGTATTTGCTGGAGTACGTCATAAATAAATTCAGAAATGCTGGTCCTTGATGATTCTGTTGTGGTATTCTAGGGACTTGAAATTAGATAATGTGTTATTAGACAGTGGTGGACACGTAAAACTTGCAGATTTTGGGATGTGTAAAGATAACATGATTGCCAATGGAGTCACCACAACCTTCTGTGGTACACCTGATTATATTGCACCAGAAGTAAATACTCAATCTCTTTTGTTTTCTTGATTTCCAGTGCAATTAGAAAACAATTAATTTTGAAAGTTCTTCTTTCTTCTTTGTATCAGATAGTTAAAGAAATTCCTTACTCAATTTCTGTTGATTGGTGGGCTCTAGGAGTTCTTATGTATGAAATGATGGCCGGACAGGTATCAAAATTATTCTGAATCGCTTGGTGTTCATACCCTATAGTCCCATTTGTATATACTAAATATACTATACTATATTCTATACTGTATCAATTGGTTGTCTTGCTTTTCATCATTTGCCCGACCTTTTTGTCATCTATGACCCTTGGGGTTCCAATTATATTTTTATTTGTTGTTGTTGTTGTCGTTAGCCGCCATTTGAGGCCGAATATGAGGAAGAATTATTTGAAACCATTTTACATGATGAGGTGCTGTACCCTGTATGGTTAACAAGAGAAGCTATTTCAATACTAAAAGGAGTGAGTGATGTTCAATAAATAAATGTTAGAATATTAGAGCATTCAGAAACAATAGGACATCTAGGATCTGATATAATGTTGTTGTTGTTTTGTAGTGTATACTTTTACGACACGATGGTAGATCGTTAAATAATTTTGAGGCTTCATGCTCGAATGTGGATATGATGTTGTGGTTGCGATTGAGTTTTAATTCGTTCTCTTTTAAGTTTTTAATTTTGGCCAGTCTTGGCAATTGAGTGATTTCCATGCAAGTTTTTGTCTGACTATTCAAGTTCTTATTTATTTATTCATTTATTATTCAGCTTCTAACAAAGAATTATGAGAAGCGTCTTGGTTGTGTGGCTGGTATTGGTGAAGTTGCAATAAATAAACATCCATTTTTCGCGTCTATTGATTGGAGGAAATTAGAACTTCGACAAGTCGCCCCTCCCTTTTTACCGCAGATTGTAAGGTTTTTCACTGGTTGTTTTATTCTCGTTATTTCCTTACTTTTTCTTTTGAATACTTGATTTTATCCTTCTATCGTACTTATTAAAGTTTGTTAGAAATTAACTGCTATCACTGATATGGCTGAGGAACGGTTGGACCGACCAAGATAGAATGTTACAGGGTTTTTAGAGTGAAAAAATAAACAAGAAGCATTTTTTTCATATCTAAAAACTCTATTTAGTACTTTTCGAAACACGTGTTTCATCGTTATATACACGCTTTTTTTATAAAAAGGGCCTAACTGATTTGACAGTAGATTGTCATCAAGAAAGAAACACGACTCTGTAAAAGGGAGTTACTTAAGCAACTTTGGGTCGCAGCCAAAATGTTGCATTGCTTAAATAAAGCGTGTATTAAGTTGTATTTAGGAAGTCAAGTTTGGTTAACAAAGACCAAAAACAATCAGCTATAAAATGTTCGTATTGTTTCGTTTTAGAAATCACGTACTGATGTTGCTAATTTCGACACAGATTTTACGCGAGAAAATCCTAATTTTACGCCTACTGACAAGGACGTTGTTGAGAGTATTAATCAAAACGAATTTTCAGGATTTTCATATGTCAACCCGACATTTGTGTAAATGCTAGTAATTTTTGAAAATTTTAACTCTTACTTTTTCTTTGTGAGGCTGCACTGTACAGTAATTAGTCAGTAAAAAAATACCTTCAGTTTTAACGAATAAAGAGCCACAACCAAGGTTTAAGACTCGTTAAAAGGCGATTAGAGATTTCGTGTTTATTTAATTTTGACAGACCACTTTCTGAGATTCTAAGGGATTCTTTTCTCAACGTTTTACTTTCACTTTCCACTATAGCGCGGTTCTTTGTATCGGACGATACTCTGAAAATTAGGAACACTGTGGTCATTCCACACGATATTCATACAGAAGTCGGTCTTTTATTTTAGTATGTAAATATATATGAGCTTGAATTTTCAAGTAACCCATCACTCATCACTTATGTATTCCACAATTTTTATTCTTTCGCTTGTATAATCTTTTAGCGATTTGTATAAGTATTTCTTTATATTATATGTTATTGTAATAAATATACATGATAAGTAAATCGATATGAATTTAGGGATAAATTTGGATTTTCACTTTGTTTAAGGAGCTTATCGTATGAGAACTCGCCAGGGTTAAACAGGCTGACTTGGTTTAAGTAAAATCAAATCGAAAGCAAGTTTAAATCCGCTAAATCATCTTGAGCAAACTGGACATTATTGACACGGAAATTATGATATCATTTAGGGCTGATAAAATTCTTATGATATCTACGATGCGAATTTCAGTCCTAATAACCGGAACAGCCTGCTTAACCGAGCTCGTGTGAACGGGCCTTAGTTGTTATTATTTCTTCAGCCGGAAGTCGCCTGCAGATATTTATATAGCGAAAATCGTTTTCTTTGTCATGGCCAGTTAGACCGTTACAATCCGTCAGTTTCATTATTCAGTTATTTCTGTGATACATCTTATAACTACCACAATTTGTTGTTGAAAGAAGTCTCGGTTAATAATAATATCTCACCTTATTCAACAGCATGGCTTTAAGAAAATACTTACAAAGCCATGCATTGTTTTTTAGCTGTATGCGTTGTTACTAACTGAATTATGGGTGCGGACAATTCGGTGATCAATGGCCTCGGCATTTTATCTGTAACTTAAATACTAGTGCAACTTTTGAAAAATGCACGCTTATTTACGTTAGGGAGACATCCCAATTTAGTATTTGTACATAAACATTTATTTTATTGATTTATTTTTGTAAATTTTTTTTGTTCTTGTTTATGTTTGATGAATGAAGGAAGAGTTCTTTTTCTTTCTAAACATCCACCTTTGCAAATATTCTGAGCATAAAACGCCTCTATGATTCAGACTGGGAAACAGCTTGGACAAAAATTACCTCTTGGCAATTATCTACGAGTTCTTAAATACCGTATTGCTGCGAATAAGCTCCGGAGGCGTTCATTTAATTTTTGACATTCTGAGGGAGGCGTTCGTTACAAAATACCGAAAAAGTTCCAATTCTTAATGCATAAACATCAATGTCTTCTTCTATACACCCATTACATCAATGATAGGTGAAAAGATCTGCAAAAAAGACGAAATAATAGCTATTAAAAAAATTCTTTTTTCAGAGCTTGGAATAAAATCTATTTCTGTTTCAAAATATTTACAATTGGTTATTCTATTGAAATATCGTATGATAAGTATATATGCGCATGTGTTTTCAAAAAAGATAAAGACAAATTTTTACATATTTTTTTTAAACAATAGAGCCCATGCGTTTCGAATAATATGAGGACGCGAAATTTATGTAAATTATAGACGCTGTGAGTTGTGGCTTATGAAACGAACAGATTGAATGAGATTGGGAGAATTACGAGAGTTCGAATAACATGAGTTCCACATTATTATTATCATTTTTTTATATAGACTTTTTGTTAATGCTTTGTCTAATAAATATGTCCGGGTTGCTTTGCAAAAACTTTTGTAGTTTATACTTTTACGACACGATGGTAGATCGTTAAATAATTTTGAGGCTTCGTGCTCAATGTGGATATGATGTTGTGGTTGCGATTGAGTTTTAATTCGTTCTCTTTTAATTTTTTAATTTTGGCCAGTCTTGGCAATTGATTGATTTCCATGCAAGTCTAGCAAGACTAAATTCCTCTCGTTCTTTTGTTGGTAACCATTTGAGAGCAACATATGAATATCTCGAGTATCATCCTCTTACAAAGTTCGCTGTAGCATTTTGCACTCTTTGCAATTTATTAAAAAGGAAGGCGGGTGCATTGTTAATTATAGCCCTACCATAATCGAGTTTACTTAAAACAAATGATTCAGCAAGCTGTTTTCTTAGGTTGAAGGGTAAATATCTCTTCAGGAGTGTCAGAGTTTTTAGAGTTGCATATGCTGATGTATGGAGGTTCCATTTTAGATCTTCACTAAAAGTTATCCCAAGAGTTTAAAAGAAGAGACTTGTTCGATTACTGTGCCATCTGATGATTTTATCTCAAAAGTGAGCTGGTGTTACTTTGCCATTTGTTTGGTGGAAAGCAACATTGATTTTGTCTTTTTGGCGTTTAAAATCAGGTTTGTTTCTTTTTACCAAATCTGTAGATCATCGATGTCTTTGGTTATTTGATCCACACATTCTTTCAGTTATTTTGGTTTGAAATAACGGTTTATACTGGTGTCGTCGGCATATTGGACACGTTTAAGCAGCTGTTTTTGTATGCATGTCATGAACGTAGATGTTGAAGAGTGCTGGACCTAAGTTTCCTTGTGGTACACCATTAGTGACTCCCAGTGTTTTTTTATGAAATTTCGTTGATTTGAACGTATTGGTACCGTTGAGATAGGTAGTTAGCGAGGATAAGCATCGAGCCTGTAGGTAATGAAGTGGTCGTATCAGGATTTCAAAGCTAATTTCATCGCATGGGCAGGGGCGGATACAGACCTTGTGAAAGTTGTGAATTCACAAGGTCATTTTTTCTTTTGTAAATTTTATATTAGTACATTCACTTTGATTAAAAGAAAAACGCTACAAAATTATTCAACTTCCTAATTTAGTGGCATATCTTTATTACATTATCTGGATACGGAAGAGCCAAATAAAAGAACGTGCGCTAAAAAGCTTGGGCGGCAAGACACGGAGGCTAAAATACAAGATTAAAAGGTGTTTTTGCGCCAGCGCGTTCACTGCCTGACGATTCTCTCTCCATCTCATAGAATATGGCAATACGGAATATATGGTTTCTCTACTTTATAAGCACCCACCGAGGGAGTACACCTTTCGTGATTTTTTACACGTCTCTTCTTTCACAAGGAACATCATTGTTGCTTGCTTGTTTACCCAATCAGGTGATAAGGATTTCGTATTGCGCATTTAGATAATCGAGGAAAGACCTTGTGAAAGTGAGTGAAAGTTTTGAAAAATTCACAACGCTAATTCGTGCATTTGTTATCATAAAACAGTTTTCGTGATATAATTGCTTACTTATTCAGCCAAAATGTTGAATCTGTTCACTTGTCGGCTTTAATAATCAAGTGAAACTTAAACATTTGCTTCAAAGAAAATTTTCTCAGCTCAATATCATCCATCTTTATCTGGTGAGCATGGAAAAAAAGAAAAAACAGCGGATAATTCCGAATGATTTCAATATTAAGGCAGATCTTCACCGGTTGAAGTTTTTATTAAAAACAAATTCTACTCTTGGTGTGCAATCAAGCTTAGAACAAATGAGAAAAAGATATACAGATATCTTAGAGAAACAACACAAACAGCGAAAAACACAAGTTATGTACAACTTTTCACTTGATACGACGGCATTAGCTATCATTGAGAAAGAAAATATAGATGTTATTGATACCAGAAAGCTAAAACCGATTATGTAAGTCTATTTTCTGTCTTTTCTTGTGGTGTTGTTCTTTCATTTTTAATATCTTAAAATATATTATCTTAAGTAAACTCTAGCCACTAGCTGTATACATGTCGTAAATTTGTATGTCCTTCTCTCTAGCTAGGTAGAAGAATTTTGTGAGATATTATTTGTTTTTGAATACATCTCACTTTATCTCTAACAAAGATTCGCAGGAACTTGTGTGTAACTGAGCGAAGCATTTTACCTCGTACGTACACATTTTTTGACCATTTATACTGAAGTGAGTGAGATGTATCGAAAGAAAATACTATCTTCAAAAACCCATTGATGGGAAGGGTCCCTGTTAAACCTGGTCATAATGATATGTATATTAGGAAAGCTTTTTGCACAGTGCAAACTACTTTGACAATGTTACTTTGACAATGAAACCTTCACACAAACGTTAATTTATAAACAACGTGCTCCATGGTTCATCTTTTCCTCCTCTTTCTCAGCAGCAGGTATGAGTTGAATTACTCTAGCTCTAGCTAGCTGTATATATAGATGAATTGATTATTTACATCTTTCCGGGCATGTTCCACCAGACAAATTACTGACTTTCATGTATTGTTTTTTGACCCTTCCACTATAAAACACCAGTACTGTTTTTGTTGTTGTTTTGTAGAAAGACTTACGCGAGACAATGACTTACAGGACGTAACAGATAAGTATTTATTACTTTTATTTTAATGTAATTTAAAAGCTAGTTCTTATAATTTGTTATTGTTTAAATGTATGTTTACAATTTTATTCTCTGAACTTATTTTTATTTATTCAGTTTACAATTTTCTATTTCAATTTTTTGTTTTTATACATATTTATAAAGATGATGTATTTTAAAAAATCTTAAATGTAAATGTATGCCAAATGTATTCATATATATTGCTTTTAGGGTATCTGCCAATGGAAATTGTTTATATAATGCAATTTCCAAGTCTTTGATGGGTAATGAAAACCTTCATCTGATTTTAAGGCTCCTCACATCGATTGCACTTGTAACTCACTGGGAGAGGTATAAATCGATGATTGATGAAATGGCAAAGAAATTCAAAATGTTAACCAACAAATTGAGTATGATCAAAACAATGTTTCATTTTTCATCAACCGATTCTCTAGATAGTGAATCCAAACTCATTGATGTATTCAAGTTGGAAGCAATTACCAATAGTCAAGCTGGAACCTTTTCATCACTTGCATGTGTGCTAGTATTATCATCAGTTATAAATACACCAATTCGATCTATTTATACACCAAGGAACTCAAATCTATTTGCACTATTCTCACAAGTTTTTAACCCAACAAAGGAAAGCAACAAAGAGTATATTACAATAATGTGGTCCACCACCCAATCCTCTTTATCTGATTACAACAAACCAAACCATTTTGTTTTATGTGCAGATATCCTATCTTCAAGAATAGTCACCCCATTGACTTCAATATCAGCATTATCAGAATCAATTAAATTGGAGCCTCTTGTTAATAAGAAAAGAACCAAGCAAAGTTTATTACCATTCTACCCTTCTAAAAGGTCTTGTTTGATGGAAGAGGTTGTTTCATGTAGTGATGCTGTTTCCTCGAATGTTCCTGCTTCATGTAGTCTTAGTGATGATGTTTCCTCGAATATTCCTGGTCCACGTAGTGTTGTTTCGGATATGGGTGTTGTTGGTAGTGACGCTGTCAACTGTTCTACATCTCTTTCTGTACTTGCTGATGCAATGAAGAAGACCAAGAAGAAAGTATGTCGTTCTGTCTGCTGTACTGGTGGTCTACCCCCTCGCGGAAAACCTTTTAAATCTGCAAAAGATTGTGATCCTAATGACATCGGTTTAGTACGAGAAAAACTTTCGCGTATGCAAGATTCAGAAAAATTAGAGTTTTTGAATAACGTTTGGAAACCTTCTCCACAGTACAACTTTCCTCAGCATTTTGAAAATGATCGACACTGGCGCTTCAATCCTGTTTATCTCGATCCAAAGTCACTCAAATACTACCCATGGCTAATATATTCTGCTTATTTTGATGGTGTCTTTTGTTTGCCTTGTGTGGTTTTTGGACCGAAACTAGGGGATACGAACCTGAAAAAGCTTGACACGGAGCCGTTGACTCGATGGAATGGAGCATCCAAACGATTCGCTGACCATCAAAACAAAAGTTCAATGCACAAAGCATCCACCCAACTTATGCAGTCGTTTTTCTCCGAAATGACACACAAGCGGCAGAGAATCGATGTTATGCTTAATACGAGAAGAAAGCAACTTATAGAAAGGAATCGTGCGAAGCTTCTTCCAATTCTGAAAACTGTCGCCTTATTAGCACGTCAAGACATATCGTTCAGGGGTCATAGAGATGACAGCAAGCACCTTGATGAAAAGTTAAATAACCCAGGCAACTTTCAGGTGCTATTGGACTTTCGCATTGATAGTGGTGATGTAATTCTTGAGGAGCATTTCAAGACTGCACCAAGAAACGCTACTTACAGATCCAAGACGATCCAAAATGAGCTGATATCTTGCTGTGGAAAGTTTGTAAGGGAGCATATTGTGCAAGAGATCAAAACAGCCCGTTTCTTCTCTATAATGGCTGACGAAGCTAGTGATTGTAGTCAGACCGAGCAGCTGTCACTAGTTATACGTTTTGTTGATAACATGGGTGATATCAGAGAAGAGTTCCTGGAGTTTTTAGAGTGTGAGGCAACATCAGCGCAGTACTTGACTGAAAAACTGAGAGATGCTCTCCATGGGTTATCATTAAATTTAAATGATCTCCGAGGACAAGCTTACGATGGAGCTGGGAATATGGCTGGTGCAAAATCTGGTGTCAGTGCCCGAATAAAAAGTGAATATCCAAAAGCGCTGTATTTTCACTGCTCTTCACACAGACTTAACCTTGCTATTGCTAGTTGTTCTTCGATCCGTGGAATCAGAAATATGATGGATGCAACAAAGAAGTGCTGTGATATTTTCCACTTCACCAAAAAAGAAAAAGCTCCTCGAGTCGAAACTAGCAGAAATCATTCCAGAAGATATGCGATCCATGAGAGAGACTGCCGAGTCTTGCTGTTGTTAGTATTCACAGAGAAGTCCAACTTGACTTTCAGAAGATCATTGACATTTTTGCACGGGAACATCCGCACAGGTTAGAATTGGTAGATATACTTACCACGGATGATTGATTGATTTGTATTATTAGTATATTTTTATTTAAAGGGTAACTTTGATATGCATAAATTTGCATGATAATACAGAAATGCGAGTTTACTTTGCTAACTTACTTTATACTTACTAAAGCAGTTGTTTTAAAACGGTTGTGGTATAGATCAAAGTGAATGTGTTGAATGTCCGAGAGTAATTTTAAAGGAACAATGTTACGGTAATGAAGATCTCCTAAGCCATAAGCTTGCTATTTAACTTTTATTAGTTATCATGATTCATTGTAAAGTTGATAATAGATCAAAGACACAAAAAATAAGAAATAACTTTTCAGTTTCTAGGTGCCTTTTGATTGAACCCTGAAAATGCATTTGAGGGCGTTTAAACGCCTTAAATTCTCAAAAAAAATTTCGACATTTTTTACATTACCTCACTAATTTTCACATAGTCAATAAATATCCTGTATCCGCCCCTGATGGGAGTACATCCTCATGATGGATCTTTTCGATGTTCGTAATGATATGGTCAATTAGTTTGGTACCTTTCCTTGTCGGTTCAGGGATTTGTTGTTTTAAACCTAGATGATCAAAAGTTTCTTGATATTGTTTTACAACATTCGTTTCTTTATTTAAGAGATTGATATTTGTAGTGACGATGATGGAATCTGTCCATATAGTGTAAACGTATGACAACAGTGAATCGAATTTATGTGTCTAGATTTATTTATCTGTTGATATGGAGCTTGGTTGGTAGAAGACAGCGACCAAGAAGGAGTTACTCTTACCCTTGACTTCTAACCACAGTTGTTCGATGGTAATGTCCTTTTTAGTTATATCGGATCTCAGTTTATATGAGTATTCTTCTCGTACGTACAAGCCAACACCACCGCCGCGATTTTGTGTCCTATTGTTGAATTAGAACTTGTATCCTGAAATGGTTATGTGTTGTAGCAGGGATCGGTTATCCTTTAACCATGTCTCCGAAAGGGTAATGATATCGAATTTATATTTGTTGAGCATAACATCAAATTTGGCAAAGGATGAGGGTATAGAATGAGTATTCAAGTGACAGATGCTAACATGATTTCTATTTGCATTCAGGTGGTCCAAGTGTTTATCAATTTCTGGAAATTTAGGAGTGTTTAACGGAGTGGTTGGTTGATTGGGTCGATCAGATATCTATATATTAGTATTAGGAAAAAGTTGCTGGGGTTGAAGACGACTGTGGTGTCCATATTGTTAATTTTGTATGTAGTAGTTTTGGCGGTGTCTTTTTGGATACGTTTTGTATGCATTTCATTTTTGCAAACTACGAAGAATTTTCGCGTACAGTCTTTTGACAAACCTTGGAGGATGTTCCAGCTCTAGGGTTCATTTCCACATCTCCTGAGAGAAGTAAACAAAAAGTAGCAGTGTGGTTCGGTATATCGGGATCGGTGCGCTCAAATTTCGTCTGACGTCACGAATAGATGAACAACTTACTAGTTTTTCTGGCCGGGTGGAGTGATCGTGTTTTCCATTTTCCCAGCCAAAAAATAGATCATAACAATCACCAGACGTTTCCTCATCTTTTACAGACAATTATACCGAAATTCTTCTTGATTTTTGATGAATTTAACGAATAAAATTAAGCGTTTTTACGTTTTAGACAATGATTGTAAAAAAAAGTCTTGTTGTTAAGAAGCCATTGTAGCGGTGAGGCAATGATTGTTTTCTAGAAAAAGGCTATTGTTTTAATACCTTTTTTGCTATATTCTGGAATTATTTGGACAGCACCACTGGAAGAAAGAGTCCCTACTACAAAAAGATTAATTAATGTTTCAGTCTTCGTTCATTATCTACCATGTGACAAACTATTATGCTAATGGAATACACATGGCGCGCCAATGAATACTTTATTTTCTTTCCTTTCCGACAAATAGGCTTTCTTTTCGTTAGTACATATTCATCTTCTAGAAATATACTTTCTTTTTTGAAAGGCAATTACATCATTGCTTAAGTTCATACTTTTATATTGTGAGTGCACTTCTTAACTTTTAGTTGATCGAGGTAAACATTCATCAATATGGCAACGACTTGGTGTATCACTACCATGAAAAAGACCCGTCATATACATCAAACATAACACGTCATACATGAAGAAGACCCGTCGTATGCATTCGAAATATCCCGTCATGTAAAACACGACACGTACCCCCTTACACGATATGTATGTCACATGTAACAGACCCGATACATAAAATATCGTCCATCAAACATAAAAACAGCCTGTCATATAGTACACAAACAATCTGTAATACGGCGTATTCACTTGGCGTAATGGTCTGTCATACACTTGTAATACAGTGTAATAGCTTGTAATACAGTGTAGTAGCCTGTAATACGATGTAATACGGTGTAATAGCCTGTAATACGGTGTAATAGCCTGTAATACAGCGTAATAGCTTGTAATACGGTGTAATGGCCTGTAATACAGCGTAATAGCTTGTAATACGGTGTAATAGCATGTAATACTGTGTAATACACTCAAATAGTAAAGGAGATTGAAGAAGGTGTGTTGTTATGAATGTTTCATGTGACTAATGTTAATGTTATTGATTCTTGCTCCATTTATAAGGAATATAGGAGCAATGTTAGTGAATGAAGACCAGCTATCCTAGTTAATGGTCTGTATAAGGGTGTATAGCTCACTTGGTAAGACGTGTGCTTGTAATGCTAGTGCAATAACTGATGGTGGTTCAAATCCTGAGACTGGATGTATATAATGAAATGTGATGTATTCTGTGTTCTGGTGTTTCATCACAACTTTTATGAGGGGAACAAACTAGAAGATAATCAATAGCTGTAAAAATGCATACAAGCTTTGTTTTATTTATTGTGTGTCACCTTGAGGCTAACAAAATTAATAGTGTGCGAAAAGAGAATTCAGAAGACATAGAAACAGGATATTTGGAAACATCATGACAGCCAAAGTAGCGAGATTTAATTATTTCAATTATTTTTATAATTAATGACATAACGCAGAATAATGTGCACTGTAATTATAAAGGTAATGATCTGAACGACGATTGATGAGAGATGAGGAATGAGGACTGAATATGAAATACATTATGACCACGTTCAATTATCAGTCTGGTAGGTGCAAGTTTGCACTTTAAAATATGGAGTATGCATTCTTAATGGAGACCCATCAGCTAGATGCTGCAGCCGCTCTCCGAACAACCGGTCTCGGTAAAATAAATAAATAGTAATAATAATAATAATGTTTTCTAACTTTTCCTGAAAACAAAGTCGCTTAAAGAGATCCTACCATCTAAAATGAAAATTTGTTATTTGTTCATAAACCGGGAAAAAACAAGACTATCAGGCACAGCTTGAAGTACCAATTAGCAAGTTAACCTAGGCTTGCATACTAAGAATCAAGTACAACTTGAAAGCAAAGTACAGCTAGAATAACCAACATACTGTGAAAACATAGGAAGCACCTGTAGCAAATCCCTAAAATGGCTGACAGGGGAAGGCCAACATCCCAACCAAAGAGATAAAGGGATGTCATCCATGAAATACAGTTGCTTCCGCTCCTGGATAAAAAAACCTTGTTGTATTGTGCTAGCCAAATAAGCACAAACAAGGAAAACTGTGGGGCTAAAGCAACCGTAAAGACAATGGTGCAGAAGAATCTAAGTCAAAACAAGATTCTCCTATATGGCAACATTAAACTAGAGGGGAACCAAAGATGAAATGAATGCTTAGTGTCCACCAACCTAATATTGTAACAAACCAAAAACGGATGCCATAATCCAGCAAGTGATACTACTTGTTGATGACATCAAACTGAATTTAAGTTTTGCTGATGAAACACCAGTTAATCAGCTCCACAAGGAGAAAAACATTTTTAGAGTGAGAACGTAGAGAACAAACACATGACTTATATAGACTGGACTAAGCTAGTTAAAATAAGGACATGGTCCCAGACCACAAGGCAAAGAGTGCTGTTATCAGTAGCTAAAGAAATAAATTAGAGGAACATTTAAACAAAGCAATAGAGGACCAAATAAAGCAATAATTGTGGGGGAACACAATTAACCTCAGCTAAACCTGATGTTTTAGCTCCAATTGTGTTTTCAAAAATTGAATCTATTGCGAATGCATAAAGTTTCTTGGGTGTACTGTTACTTTTTATATAACATAAAAAGGTAAAGAAAGAAAGTATGTATATATATGTATATGTTCTTCATTTATGTAGTGAAAATCACTGCACATGCTTATTATTTTATTTTCAAGGAGATAATTATGCCACTTTTGGTTGATGATGAAATCATGAAACTAGACAATCAACAATTGTATCCAACTGGTATTTTCCAAAAATATCCTAACCTTCATCAAAAATCAATTGCTTTTGTTAACAATCAAATAAATAAGAACATTAATTTGGAAAATATAAACACCAGGTTTCTTTACGTATGCCAACAAGAATTTGCAACAATATCGTGTAAGTGTAATAAACAAAATTTTGATTTCATTGTATCAGACAGTGCAACTACATGTCACATTGTTGTTTTTATTGAGAGATCCAGCAAAGCAATCAGTCTTGGTCATTTTGATGGTACAAATCCTGAAGATGGAATATCAAGCATGCTGAATGAATTGACAGACGTGGCTGGGTATTCATTGAATTGTAATGAAAATATTGTTTTTGACTTGTATGTTTTTGGTGGATTTATAGACGGACGGGGATACTCAAAAGATTTGTTTTTTAAAATAATATCAGCAGCCCATGCAATGAAAGAAAATATTAACTTACAGTTGACCTGCATTTATGATGTCAATGACAAATATGTGGAAAATATGCACTGGCCTATTATTTATGGGATTGCAGTAAATATAAAGACATTGGAAATGTGCCCTGTATATAGTTGTAAACGAGGTCCTGATATAACTCTGCGTGAAGTTAGAATTATGTATGGAAACAATGCAAAAATGGCATCACTGTACAATCATAAAACTAGCAAAATCATTATTGAACCGTTTACATTTAAAAGACCATCCCATGGAAAGCTGTTATTAAATCTGTCAGATGATAGACTCAAGGACATTTGTTCCACATCGCCTCACTGTGAGCCATCCCATTTTGTTGAATCCATGAAAAGAGCATTATTGTTTGCCATGACCTATTATGAAAACCCCATTTTTGGAATTTTTAAGATGCAACCAAGAGTGTTTTATCTGAACGAAGATGCTGAATGGGTTTTAGAAAATTCTGAGCAACCCACTTTGTAAAATTTAATTTTACGTCTAAATTATGATTAAATTGCCTGTAAGTTTTCACCAATTTATTAGAATATGTTTTCTCTATCTAGAGTTGGAATTGAATTTTTCATTTAAGTATTTAAGTATTTTTAGTTTTTACAGATTTAAACCTCATTTATATTTATCAACGGTAACAGAGCTAATAGACTTGTAAATCATTTTGGCTGAGAATGAGAATGAGAAAACCCTTTATATAAACTTGGTCACGTGTCAGACAAGGCCTGGTTTTCGCAATAAAAACGTCTTTCGCGTACAGATCGGTAATCGTTTGGAACCAACTATCTAACGATTGTACGAACAAGTTATGTATTAAATCCTTCAAAGCTCAACTAATGAAAGAAGTCGATACCGTCTCGTTTGCTGATGGAGCCATGCGAAAAAGAAATGATGATTTTGATTATTATTTTTTTTTATCAAAACAGTTTAACTTCTTATTCCTCTATTTTGTCTTTTGTTTTTATTTTCTTTCCATTTCAAATTTCTTAACACTAAAATCTATTTTCAAACTTTCAAATTGTAAGACGCTTTCCTCATTGTTAACTGGGATAAAACCCAGTTTCTAAATCCAGTCCGTTTTTCATGTAGGTTTTATTCTAGTTCCTGAGTGACTGTCACTGCGACTTTTTGGATGTTCCTGTCCGCTTAAGATTTGACAATTTGCTGTTTTCCGCGAATTTCGCAGAGTATTGTGATTCGTCATGCCTCATGTCTTGGTCACACCTGTTGTAACATTTTCTTAGAGAAACACAGCATTTTTTTCCGCGAACGTTACCATCGCGCCTGGAATTTTTGAGCTAAAGGAGAACAAGTTCATACGGAAAAAGATTGTAAATCGTTCCTTGCTTGTTTATTTCCGAATTTATCAAAACATCAAAATAACTTCCAAAACCAGGTATTATAAAATCATAGCTACATAGATTGTTTACCACTTGAAGTCATATTAGTCTGTGATGATTTCAAATTTTATCTGATTGCCCTTTTAGACACAGTCGTCAAAATTTGTTTTCATTGGTATGTTTGATCAAGACCAATCTTTATTAATCTTTAGTTTATTTTCTTATAGAAAATGAAATTTGTGGTGATGTTCAATTTATGAAAGATGTTGTCTTCAAGATAGTCGCCTGAACGTGTTAACACTAATGATCATTTGTCTGAAGTGTTCAGCAGGTGTTAAAATAGATTATCACATCTGGTTATGTGTGCCAACTTCTATATAATAACAAGCAGTCAAGAGTTGTTATTGTTTACTAAATTACATTCCGTACCATTCGATGTCTCTTATCCTTCCCATTTTATCTTTCGTTCATTCATACTTTATTTTCAGTCGGTTAAAAATTTACAGTAGAACGGGTATGGACCTACAAATTAAAAGTTTAAAATAAATAAAATTCGTATAAGTTTTCAATTTCTGTAAATGACAGGGAGTAGATTGTTGAAGTGCTCGTAAGAAAGACATGTGATCTGCTGTTTATACATTCTTTTAAATGAATTCCAACCAATTTGCTGGAATACAGGAACATTTTTTGGTGATCTTTGAAGAAATCTGGCTACTTTATAATGTAGTTCTTCTAGAGTTAACTTTCACAACAGTTTCCCCATTGGGTATTCCAGTCTTTGGTGAAAATGTTATCATTGATATCTCTGATAAGACCAATTTTAGATTTTCTGTTTTTAACCTGCTGGAAATAAAGTATGAACGAATGAATGAATGAATGTATTACAGGGGATCGCTTAATCATCTACTGATATTGAAAATGTATTCCGAAAGCTATGAAATACTCTAAAAACCGGACCCGGACCTTAGGAAAACCGGACCCTATCTACTTTTAGAAAAAAGTTCTATTTTTAGAACTTTGACATAACTGCATAAAAATACCTCTCTTGATATGAAATTTGGTGAATAAATTAATTCAAGTATGCGTCTTCGTTTTTTTTTCACTTCACAATCAGAAATTCGTTCGAAATTGTTGTCCTCCTTTTCTTTTCTTTTCCTTCAGTTCATCAAGCATTTACTTAATCACGAATTTGCTTCAACATTTTTTTCTTCCTTGGAAATAATTTTCCCTTTATCCTTTTTTATTCCAAACTCGTAAAGAGGATAACGAATGAAACATAAAATATTTTTTAAAAAAACTTTTCAACTTTGCCAACGGAAATCAACAATTGTAGTGAGTCCGAGCTGAGTAGTTCGAACGGTATATAAATAACTCGAACAAATCCTTGACATGCACGAGAAATCCTTACGATGGCCCGAAGTGTCACAGTTCTCGGTTTTGATTTAGATAGCTGTAATTAGACAGGTGTAATAGACTCTTATAAAACACGTAACATAACCGAATGGCTGGGTGCCAATAATCTTTCTTTAAATGTAGATAAAATGAAGTATCCAATTTTTCACTCCCCACGCAAATAAAAAATAAAAAATAAAAAAAATTCCCAGAAGTCTTACCGAATCTAACTCTAAATGGAACACAGATAAAACGCTCAAAAGTAAATAAATTTCTCGGCGTTCTGATAGATGAAAATCCATCCTGGAACCATCATATAAACACTGTAAAATGTAAGATTGCAAAAAATCTGGGTATCCTTTACAAAGTAAGACATATCCTTGACAAAAGCTCTCTCATCCAGCTATATAACGCATTCATTAGCAGTTACTTAAATTATGGTAACATTGTATGGGCGAACACATATGACAATAATGGCTGTCATGCGAGCGGTCATGCTCCGTGTTGCTCTTAATATTATTTTTATATTTTTGGTTAAAAAGCCGTCTTTTACAACTGGAAATTCGGTATGTTACAGTTTTCATAGCGAATATGTTGAAGATATTAGTAGTGCGTACATATCTGAATCGGTTTTCTTATTACAACAAGAAAAAATTATTCGTTTTAAACCGAAAGTTTTGTTGTTACTAAGTGGTGACATAGAATCTTGTCCTGGCCCTTGTTTACGATCAATTCCTGAATTGGAAGCACTTCTACAAACTGGAGGTATGCACATATTTCATCAAAATATTCGGGGACTTTTTGGCAACAAGGATTATATAGTTGAACTTATTGAAAGTTTCAAAAGGTTTCAAATCTTTGCACTTATAGAGACTCAATTGAACAACGATATTGATTACGGGCACTTATTAGACATTCTGGGTTACGATTTTATCAGCAAACCGAGGAAAAATGGATCTGGAGGAGGTGTTGGAGTATATATATACAAAATCACCTAAATTGGAAACGACGTTTAGATCTTGAAAAAGACGAGATTGAAGGTATATGTTTAGAGATTTTTCCTCCAAAATCGAAAAGTTTTTTCATATTTGTTATTTATCGACCCCCGGACACATCGAAGTATTTACATGCTAATTTCAACACAATTTTTTCTGAAATGTTATCACAACTATCGGAGAAAGAAACAATTCTTACTGGGGATGTTAATGTAGATTTGGTTATGTGCAGTTAATTGGCCATCCCACGAGAATAAGTGATGACACGAAAACCTTAATTGACATTATCGTCTCGAACAACAGTAATTTTATTAGAAAGTCTGCTGTTATACCTAGTGGAATTGCGGACCATGAGCTGATTGGTTGTGTTCGTAAAATTAACCATACTAAATTATCCAGCAGAAACATTTCCTGTCGCGATTATAGAAATTACGATCCAGCACAGTTAACCAATCATTTGTCAACAATAGATTGGTCCGTCATCTACAACTGTGGGAATGTAAACACCGCCTGGAATTTAATGAAAGGCATACTGCTTTCAGCGTTTAATCGATTCGCACCCAAAATATCAAAGCAAGTACGTGGTAAATCCTCACCCTGGTTATCACGGGAAATAAAAGCGGAAATGAATGAACGTGATAAACTTATGCGTAAAGCTCATAAGTCCAAAATCAAGGCATTACGGGATGAATATAAATGGAAAAGAAATAAAGTAAATGGTTTGATTCGTAAAGCTAAGTCTGATTATACAAAAACGCTGCTATCGGAAAATTCGAACAATCCGGCTGGTTTTTGGGCCACAATTAAACGGGTCTTCCCATCGAAATCAAAAACTGTTCGTGTAGAAAGATCGTTTGAGGTAAATGGCACTAAATCTGAAGATACTGCTGAAATTACAAATGATTTCTGTCATTATTTTTCAACAGTAGTTTCCACACTGAAAGCGGCAGCGTATCCTTTGACTAACTTTACCTGGAGAAAACCTAAAAATCTTGCACCAAAAACATCTTTTTTAACTTTGATTATGTATCAGTAGTAGAAGTATTAAAGCAACTCAAACAGCTCAAGCGTAAGAAAGCTGCTGGGCAAGATGATTTACTACCAGGTATGTTGAAGGATTCAGCATCGGTTATTGCTCCCCCTTTACCTTTTATCATCAATTTGTCATTGTGTACTGGTCAATTTCCAAGTGACTGGAAGATAGCAAAAATAGTACCATTACATAAAAGTGGATCGACCGACAAGTTTGAGAACTATCGCCCTATTTCCATCTTACCGATTGCCTCAAAAATCATCGAAATTCACAGAAGGTTAATTGACTATCTTACTAAGCACAAGTTACTATCGAAACAACAGTTTGGCTTTCGTGCTAAACGGTCAACTGAACTTGCAGTTACGCTATTTTTCGATGATATTTTGCGATGATATTCGGCGAAATGCTGATAATAAAATGCTTACCGGTTGTATCTTTATAGACTTTAGCAAAGCCTTTGATACGTTATCGCATGCAAAGTTATTTCTTAAACTCTCCGCATATGGAATTAAGAACAGGGAACTGGACTGGTTCACTGATTATCTTTTTAACAGAGTTCAGGAAGTCACCTATAACAACATGATATCTGAACCGCAGTATGTAAAGTGTGGAGTTCCACAGGGATCGATACTTGGCCCCTTACTGTTTATTATATTTGCAAACGATATGGTCGATCATGTAATGCATTCAAGTTTCTTAAAATATGCTGATGATACAGTTCTTTACCTAGCTGGTCCAACAATTGAATTTATCGAAACACGCCTTTCATCTGATATTGAAAAATTGGCATCTTGGTTTCAAGAAAACGAATTAATTCTTAACTCCAAAAAAGGAAGCTATGTTGTTTGGGACAGGTAAACGATTATCCTTAATAGATCGCCCCTTAAAGATCATGTACAAGCAGACCTATTTAAATGTAACGACCACATACAAATACCTTGGAGTAAATATCGACCCGTCTTTAACTCTCAATGACCATTTTAACTCTTCTTATAAGAAAGCAACTGGACGTTTGCACATGTTAAATCGACTACGTTCACAACTGGATACGAAAGCTGCCACAGCCATCTACCAATCGCTTATCGTGCCAGTTATGACTTATTGTAATTTGTTATCCATCTCTGTTACAAACACTCAAGCCCATCGTATAAAGTCATTAGATAAGCGTGCACGTGAAGTTGTATTTCGTAATGATGATTCAGTAAATATTACTCAAATTGAATCTGTTAAGAAGCGCCATGCATGTATGTTCGTACGAAAATGTATTGACAATGAACTCTGTGAAAACTTCTATGATTATTTTGAAGTTATGAAACATGGCAGGCAAACACGAAACAACAACTTTTCCATCAAACTGCCACGGGTCAAAACGGAATTTGCCAGAAAATCAGTTTATTTCTCAGCTGCTAAATTGTACAACGATTTGCCAGCTGAGATAAGAAAACTAGATTCGCTTGACAAGTTTCGTAATAGTTTAAAGTCTCATTTCGATTGAGCTTTTATTGTGACGTATTTCTTTCTTGACTTACCTAGATTTAGTCGTTATGAGTTTGACTAAATTTCTTACTTTGGTACTATGAATCTCATTTCATTTTGTTTTAATTTGATGAATGTTTTTAACTTTTTTAGGTAATTTTTAACTGTAATACTACCACAGGACCTGCAATGATAACAGCGTATTTTATTATGCTGAGTGGTCATCCTGTTTGTAAATATTCGTAAATAAAATAAAATAAATAAAACAAAACTTGCTTGTCTCTATAGGCTACAAAAACATGCAGTTAGGATTATACATTTTTTTTAAGAATAAATTCACCCACACCAAACTATTTTTTGTCAAGACAAGATAAAAAGGCACTCAATGTTTGTTTATGAGATCAATATCTTACAGCACCTGTGTTTTATGTTAAAATTTCGTAATGCGCAAACACCAACATCTTTCAATTCAATCTTCACTATAAAAACAAACAAGTACATCACTCGCCCAAATGGACAATATTCCACACCGTTTTGCCGAACAAATTCTGCACAGTTTTCTATTTCGTTCCGTGGTCCAAAAATTTTGGAACGAATTTTCTAAATTTTTTAATTTTATTGACAATATAACAGATAAAACAAATTTAGTTTTTTTCAAGAAAATGGTTAAATTATTTTTTCGAGACAAGACCTTGAAACCGTATTTTACTAAATTTTTCTCTTTCCTGATTTCATTCAGAATGTAGAGATATTTTCTTTTGGAAACTACCATATGTTTTTATTAATACTATTATTATTTTTTATAATTATTTTTGACGTACAGTTATTTATAGATATATTATCTACGAAACATGACCCTATATATAGCACACTGCATAATAGTGGGAAAATTCGCTCCAGACTACGTGCTATTTGTCACACTTACCAAGATATTCTCTGAGCGTGCCAAGATAATATCCGTGATAAGATCCGTCACGACCTTCTGCGAGTTTTCCTGTCTTATATTCACCAATGTCATTTTTTGTAACTTTGTTTAATTTTTTAACTATAGAAGTTGTAAGCTATTGATTGTAAATTTAGTCTTTAGCCACGGGGCGAAAATATATTCATTCATTCATTCACGTCTATGTAAAGATGTCTTTTAACCGGGCAAATCAGACTATATTTAGACGTGTCTTGAAAGACGTCTTTTTGCCGACAGGGCGTGTTTCTGTGGCCTCGTTTTTAAGATCTTAATCGCTTAATTCTTCTTCTTGGGAATTAGAATAATTAGTGTCTATTGCTTGGTAATGGCGCTATTAAACTAGTAAAACGATAAAATGCGTAGAAATGAAAAGAAATGCATTAACTCACCACAAAGGCGTATTTAATAATTATGTTTATCGTCAAAATATTGCGCATGCTCAATTCACATGATGGGCATGCGCCGCGTTTTTGATATTATAAATAGAGCATCTGTTTGAGCATCTGTTGGAGCATCTGTTGTGTGGTTGCATTAGAGAAGAGGGTGTGTGTAAGTGCCTTAGAGAAAAAGGATAAAGAAAAAATGACGATCAAAATCAGAATCGAGTACTGGTAAGTGATAAAACATATCTACTAAACGAGTATAAAAAGTAAACTTTTATAACAACTAATATGATAAAGATAAGACAATTTTTTGCACCTGACGATATAAGAGGTTGCAATACACGAGTTCACAGTTTGGGAAACATAATAGCTCGCTTTTAATTTTCATTGTTGTTAAACTCTTATTCAGTATGTAAATTGGGAAGTAAAATTGAAAAAAATTACAAGGCTCTGACCAGAAGCAGAAGTGAAAATAATTTTTTAAGAAAAATTTTGAAAAGAAAGTTATCAATCCCTTTACATATTCTTTGAAGATATTTATTTCCCATAACATATAAGAAGACCTAAGGAGTTATTGAACATTTCAGGAAATAAAAAACATTTCTACTTTTTCTTCTGGTCAAACTCTTCTTAATTTGTTCATTTTTTCTTCCCATTTCTAATACTGAATGTGTGCTGAAAATCTGAACTATGAATTAGTGTATGTAAAAATGAAAGAAATTCCTGCATGATATATTTAAAACGATATTTTAAGATATGATAGAGCTCAAAAAGTTGTTTTTGAGATGTTTCTTTTTTTAAACCTTACATTTAATTTATGCAGTGCATAAATGATAGTAGCTAACATTTCTCATTGCTATAACTTTTGATATAAATACTACTACATCTTTGTAATTTATTAGTGAATAAGGAATTCTCCTTAAGTTGAATGATAGGAGAATGATGTTACAATATATACTTGTTTACGCACATCAACAAAATATAATACTATCTTATCACATAATTATGTGTTACATAATTTGGTGACTTTTAAATCAAAAAAACTAACAAAGGAAACAGAATTTCCAAAAACTGTGAAAAGACTTGTTGAGACTTCTATCATCCTTCAAAATTATCATTTTGGCTGCAGGAATCCCTTTAAGATTTTTGGATTGGCCACTTCTGACCTTAAAATTCAATCATTTAATTATCATTATTCCTCATATGGAATAAAAATTTTGACAATGCGGAATATCAACATTTATCGTTAGTTGAAAAAAATATCTGCAATCTGATTGGTTAATCAGTAGAGTATATTTTTCGTTTATCAGTACACATAAAAAATAAATGCAGTGCAAATAAATGATTTGTATACATTTGACGCAATGCAAGGGTTTCCCACTATACTAATACCGTACAGATAAAAAAACCTTTGAATTCTAAACAGAGTTTACGTTTTTTCAATTTTTTGTACTAATGATAAATCAGTTATCACACAGTTCATTGTTCATTATGGCATATTTTTCTAGTTTCTTATATTTTTGCTGTTATTTCACGAAATGAAAACAAAAATATAAGAAACTCTTAAAATATTCTCCATATTGCACTCAACACTGTGCGATAACTAATACAAATTGCATTCTCACTTAGTTCTTTTGACAAATCAATCTCATCTAATTACATTCCAAGTACAGTTTCTATTTTCATGAAAGAATTTTGTTTTCTATATTTTTCATTTTAGTGGTGCATGAGGCTACAGATCAAAGGTGAAATATTATTAAAATATTTTTATATTTTTGCAATGTATTTATATTTATAAAGACTTTGCAGAAAAAAATATAAATACATGTCTTCAGAATATTGAATTTTCCGGAATTCTCCTAAGATTCCACTTGTCATTTGAGGCTACTGAAAAACTTTATACACAAAGTTATATATACACGTCATTGGAAAAAATATTTCAGAAGAAACTAGATGATTTCTGATCAATAGACAGGTTAATATAAAATTTCCAAGCTTTATTTCTAAATGTGAATAAATGACCTTTCATTCTAGTATGAAAGACTGAAAACACGGCTGCAGCAAAGCCTGCCCGGTTTATCATTGCAGTTTGTAAGTTGCTTTTGTCATTCATTCTGTGTGGTTAATATTTTTATACTATCCCTCTCGATCTCCTTGTGAATGTGGTTGGTTCACTCTATTATACCTTTTGCAAGAATATGAAAGTGTTAACATGGGGTGGTGTTACCATTGTATTTAGGATTCATACGGAACACCAGGAGTCACAGGAAAATTTGAGGTTGAAGTGAATGGAACATTAATCCATTCGAAAAAGGTAAAAGTTTTCTCATTAATGTTTGGTTGTTGTTTTTTGCGTTTGGAAAAAGGTTTTTTTGTCAACATTATAATCTTTAGAATGGCGATGGATATGTGGATTCTGATAGTAAATTTCAGAAGATTGTTACTGCCATTCAGGAAGCTAAGTAAAAAGGTAAATATCGAAATGTTATTTTTGTTAGTTTGATTGTAAGGCTCACTTCTTGGTAAAGCGTTGTGCTTTATTAATTAATATATATTTTTTATTAATTTTATTTTAAAATTAAAATTAAAATTTAGTCATTTTTTTAGTCATTTAGTCACTTTTCCCAGCCAAATGTTTTGTTTTAGTCACTTTCAGCTGGTCACTACATGCAATTACGCGAACTGTGTGGATCATTTCGATATGGCATTTTCTATTTTCTAAAAATAGCACTATGACATCCCTGATTATAAGCTTCTCTAGCTATACAGTCAAACCTGCTATAATAGCCACCTCTTTAAAGCAGCCACTCATCCTAGATGGCCACATTGAACTCCTCAAGTGTATTTTAGGCTAAATGTACATCTATAAGACAGACACCTCTGTAACGCAGCCAGTGGTCACTTCTCTATCTCCCATAGCTATTTTTCTCCTTTGTATAATGGCCAGTAAAATAAACTTCAATCAATTCGGATTTTCCCTAAACATCTTTTACTGGAGGATCTGTGCAGTCCAAATCATTTCTAATTTTTTTCTTTGACGAAAAGAACCATTATTTTTTTACATCAAGGCTGCAATACACACAAGAATATGCACTGGAGAATAATGTTTCAATTCATTTTTAACATCAATTAAAATCATATACACATAGAATAACATACTACGAAAAAAATTCAGTAATGATGGACTTTGAGACAAGTTCTGTGTATTCCTTTTTGAGATACATGACATATCACAAGTGTTTTCTTCTTGGTAATTTTAAAACGTAATTACTTTCTATTGTTTTAATAACTGCCTTTGATTTTATTCAGTTTGAAAAGAATATCAAAACAATAGATTTTTTTATAATTTTGACAAATTCTTGTTCAGTATACACAGAAGAAGAATACAAGAAAATTATAAAACTGTAATATTCTTGTCGAATATTCTTGTGTTTATATTGCGGCCTTGATGTATATTTTTAAATATGCTGAGATAGCAAAAACCAGCTGTGATACCAATTTCGCATTTTGAGTAATGGAAAATGATTGCTATTCTTCTGTGCGCTTTGCTTTGACGATGGCGGATGTAAATGTTGCGGCCTTAATAAAAAAAAAATGTCTTAAAAATACCTACATAAAATCTCCACGTTTTCAGGCAAAACACTAAACTATTGACGATATTGTGATGATGGGCCCTCTTGATTTACAACATAGACATTCATTCAGATATTCACAGTAGTTGAAGATTATTGCACTTTTTGTTGTTCGTTTTATAAATTTAAGTTGTTAATAACCTGCATAAAACGGTCATGTCCGTTATGAACTGATCTTCTATATGAAGGCCACCTCCCTAAAATTGCCAGTATAGTTTGGTCCCAGAAGTGACTGTCTTGCGCAGGTTTGACTGTACTTGTTGGTTTGTTCCTTTTATTTGAGATGGATGTAAGAAGAAACAGCTACAGTCAAGCCAAACTAAATAAGATCGGGATTATTTTCTCGCTTGAAAAGAGTCGGCCAAAAATCAATAAATGTTTGTTGGGAAAAAATATCTGTCGGGAAAAAAAGTCAGGTTTAAAAATGGTCGGGGGAAAATTTAGTTTTGGTCTAGCACGTGTTGGTTCTAGTCTTAAAATCTGGGGTACAAATTCCTGACGGATGCCTACATCAGCTGGATGCTGAAATCGCTCATTGAGCAACCAGCCTCTTGATATAAGTTAAATTATAATAGTAAAAAACCCCAAAGAAATGGAAGCTAATGTTTTTTATCAATTTCATTTTTTAGTAACGAAGGAATGAATCAACAAATAGTTTTGAATCACATGATGATAATCATATCAAGGCCTATAAGCTGGATGATCATTTGATGAAAGAAGATTTAAATTTATTTGAGACATTCATTTTCTTAAGAAATCTTTTTGTAAAATACGTTTTTTGTCCTTCGGTTTTGTAATCCTGATCTTATTTGTGAGGAAAAAAAATATCCACGGACGCCAGATAACTGTGACTTTGTTACGCAAAACACAATTGCTTAGGAGCAAAGCCTCCAATTGGGTCAAAAATTAAGCAACTTTCTTCGTAGGAGTGAAATTGATATTCGAGTTTGTTACCCATTCCTTCTGTTTTTCACCCAATATAGACTCTTAGAATTTCCTTTGACCTTCCTTAAGTGGAACCCGTTAAAGTGGAACTTCGTTTGATGCAACCATCTTTTCGGTTCCATAAGGTAACTTTCATAGGTAGACATATTTAATTTTTAAAATACAGTTAAAAAAAGATGCCCGTGTAAATGAAATCTTAAGAGTTTCGAATTTAAAAAGTTTGAATCAAAAGTTGAAATTTCGATGTTTATTTGAAAGCTAACTTCTGGAAAATCTTTTTCGACTTACGGACTTTTCCCTAAGATAGAGCTGACGTGTTATTACAGTAGCCGCCGCTTAACTCTAACCTCCAAGGGTAACAGATGCTGTTCGAATTAACGAAAGTTCGTCTAAATCCGAAAAAACAGTTCGAGAACGGGATACTTCGAGTTATCCAGTTTTCGAGATAAGCGGCGGGTACTGTATGTAAATTGAGTGTTCAAAAGGGTAACAAGACTTTTTCGTACTTCGTTCAATTTTTTTCCTTATTCCCATTCATGAGTCAATTTGTGGCTCGACTTCTAATAAGGTTCCACTTATTATCAACTGTATGTTAGTACGAAGTTCTGAAAGCAACTAACTCAAAATAACATGGAAAATTGTTTCCAAGAGCACATCGATGTTTCGATTCAAAATTAATACTTAATACACTTGACAAAATTGTTGGTTTTGCGTTCTTCTTTTCTTTGATGAAATCGAAAGCAACCTATCAAAAAGAAAAAAGAAATCGAATTTCAAGTCAACAACACTGCCATACCATTATTAACCAAGCAATACCTTGCTTCTCTTGTCTGTAAAATCCTAGGAAATAATATGCGCGCTGCTAACGAAGCAACCTCTATTTCTTTATCTTCATCATTTTGGATTGAGTGGTCAACTTTTAGAGGAGGGACGTATCCATCATCATAATCTCTGGGATCTTTGGACGCAGCGTCCCCCCACAAAGTGCGTCGTAGGGGTTGTAAAACAGCTTGCTGGGGGTCTCTAGAGATAGAGAGGGTTGAGATTATGCAGTTGAGATTATCTTGTCCTGCAAAAAACGAGTCAGAACATCACGAATTGTTTTTGTGTTGTGAAACCGTTTGTTACAGTTTTTGGAAGAACGTTTCTAGTAAAAAATGGGACTCATAGTTGCCAACAAGAAAGATAAATATGTCTGCAGTTTTTTGTCGTCATGCAATTTCTATTGAAATAAGTATTTAGTAGACATTAGTTTTTAAACAGACAACAGAACAGTTGAAGGAATAAAGTATGATGCATGATTTATAAAGTAAATACAACAATCAGCAGTACAAAACCATAAAACAAAACATGTACATGTCTTTTTTTTCCTCGTACATTTCAGTGCACTCCATCTTACAGCAAATCTTATAACTGATGAAATTGTAGTTAAGACATTGCAGTTTCTGTGGGATTGGTACCATTGGTATCCTTTACGTGATGCATAATGGTGTCAGACAATTAACCTTACACTTGGATCAACAGTAGAGCCATTCCATTCAAAAGAAAACAATGTCCTAGAGAGTTTCAGTTGACTTTCCTCACCTCTCTCTTGAACAGCAAAGTCAGACTAACGTCACCTTGTTTCAACTGGACAGATGAAATGTTTTTCATGCAACTACATGTCATAAGTTTGTATTCTGTTCGAATTAAACAAAAGGGACATTGCTAAGTTGTATTGTTCCTTATACTCTCAAAGTTAGTGGTCTTTCTCATTAACATGGATACTACCATTGATATTTGACCTAGCATCTGTTTGGCCTGTAAGTGCAGTGATGCAGACTTGTTTCATCTGTGCTCTGTCGGGGTTCACCACTGCACTAGTTTAAGTACCATATGGCTGGTGATCATCTGTAATTTTCTAGCTACCAGGGATGACGGGACCAGGTTGTTGAGATCCAGTCTATGTAGTGCTTTACATTTAGCTAGGATGAGCAGGTTGGAGGCATTTTGGGTCAAAACTGGTTAGTCATTCACTGTCTGATTAATCTCAGAAATGGAAAAGTATTTTTAACTAATCCTCATGTTGTTGAATTGTTCTTAAATCGAAAACTAGGAATCACGTAGCTAAACGATTTTATGTATGTCTCATTCCTGGGTAAGAGGCACATAGATTTCCATTTGCAGTAAATATACAGTAATGTAGGTTTGCATTTTTTTGCTGTTCTTTCTGAATCGTGGTCGGCAGTTAGGTGGGCATTGCCGAATGCCGACCTGAATTCAAAAGGCTGTAAATGTACCAAACATAATCAGGCTTTAGATAAACAACTTTATCGCTTTGAAAGTTTTCTTGTCTCTGCTGTAACTTGTAATTACAATCCTGGCAAAGACTAGTTTATACATTCCTGTTATTATGAATAATTAACTGTTATTACTGTGAGTGGTTCTTTATACACAGAATATAATATAGTATTTTGAGTGAAATTTTTCAACAACCACCCGTCTGTGTCTTTAATCACCACCCTGACCCCCATACCCATACCCCCAAAATCCAAACAATTGATAAATTATGATAAATTATCCATTGACCATTTGTTCCCAATGGTGCATGAAATTTCAAATTTTTGACCTTTTTTTACAATGAATATATTTTCCAGTGTCAGAATGAATCTTCCTCTGAATATCAAAGTTACCATTATCAAAAAGATGCTCAACATCTCTATTCACCTTCTCAATGTTTTATCAAATGCTAATGAATTGTTTGTTGATGGACTCCAGATTGGTGTTCCATGATGGTTTAATTGTGTTTTGGTTTCGCATAGATTATAAAATTTATTGAAAACACATGGCCGCTGTTGTAAATGTAAAAAATTTACATGAAAAACTTGAAGATATTGAACGGTAGTGTTTTGATTCTGATTTTTTTGTATTGTAATTTGGTTTTAACGACAAAATTATTTGATTTCATTCACATTTTCATTCTATCTCCAGTAAAAATGGCAATCAGAAGGTTTGTGTTGTTGGTATTGTTGGGAAGTGTAACTTGTTGCTGAAAGATGCAGCTTTAAACCAGTTGGTTGACCACAATGTCTTCACTGTGAGTTTCTCAATAAACCTTTGTTTTCCACTTTAATTCTATCGACTTAAGGTGATTTTTCTCTGTTCTTTCAACTTTCAGATAGATTATCAACTTGGAAAACACAAAGATGAAGAACAGGAAAATAATACAAGTAAACAGGTGTGCCAAAAAAAGTTAATAAACAGAAAAAAACTTTTGTTGGTAGTAATAATGGAATAACTGTAACTTTTTGTCTTTAGTGTGAAGTGAAGATGTTTTATGATGAGGAACAAAAAACAGTGTTCCTGCAGCTAAATTCAATCCACGATTATAATATGCTTCTTAAGGCGTGCAAAAATTTACACGAAAATCTTTCAATGGCTGTAAGTATGATTTTTCTCAATTCTAATCATTTAGAAGGTTAAGAATACAAATTGTTTCATATGGTTATGTTTGATCTTCGTAGGGTCACCATCGATATTGGCAAGACCAACTTGTGAAACATGCGACAGCTCTTTTGTTTATATTTTCAGTTTCCCATATTGTTATTGTAAGGGCTTTTTATGTTGTTTAAATCTTTCAATCTGAATTATTGGTTGTGTTTAAAAAACATTCATTTGTTGCACCTTGTGTAACTTGGGAATCATAAAAAGGTTGTTTTTACATTGTCCCAATGATTTGTATCTCTGTTTCAGGTAATGCTTCCAAGCACACGATTTGATTTATCATATTTAAGACTTTTTAAGTTGCTTGCATCAACAAGGTTAGCATCTCTATATACTAAGTACGGTAAATAGGTGAAAAAGTTTTCTATCAAGAGCAACAGGTGTAGAACTTTCCCATATTGAATGTCATTCTGATCTGGAACATAGATAATATGAGTACTTTTAAAGATGTGTTTGAGTGGAATTTTAATTCTTGTATTAAGAGCACCTAGCGTCAAGTTCATGCTTGTTGCTTTTGATGCACAATGATAAAATACAGTTCTTATCATGGGTATTTTATATGCTTTAGATATAACATGCTGCATAGTTTATCGCAGTCACTAGGTAATGTTAATGGCATACCAGAAATCTGGAGAACAACTGGACGACCATGTATTCCAAGAATAATTTTTTCATTTCAAGTATGTAAATTATAAAATTGTTGAAATTTGTAACCAATTGTACAGTGCAACCCTAAAGAAGCTTCACTTGTTATGTAAGATCACAAAGAGTCTGTATCTTTGGTTAATTTAATATTAGATATCATGTTCATTTCAATCAGGTGTCTTAAACATATTATGTTGAACATAAAAGATTTAAATGATTTCATGTAACAAATCTTTACACAAAAATCTTCTGTGTTTTCACGTAAAAAATCATTCCTTTATTGAAGACCTAGGGTTTCTTTCTGTATTGTGCTTTCGGAAAAAAATTAAATCTTAGTATATTTATACGCAATTGTGACTCAATGTGCCTACGTACTAAAAAAAAAAAAAGAAAATGGTGGTTAGTCACAAAGTGTTTTTTCCAAGGATGCACAATGTAAGTTCAGATAAAAGATTTTGTACTACTTTCTTGGGCAACATCAATACATTACATTGCGTCCCCCAAATTACCCAAATTTGAATGGAAATATCTCTGGGGAAAACTGACGTAATTTGGGCTTCCATATTTTGGCCACAGGTCCTAAAATATGGCTAATGAACATGTAAGAAAATTTTGCACACTATGCTAGTTTATTATGAATGAAAGATGAACTAAAAGTATGCTTGGCATATGTTATAGGTTTTTACATCCAACTCAACACACAACTGAGTCAATAACTTTTTTTTAATTTTTAGATTCCATGGTCATCTGCTAAAGGTTTGAATGAGGTATAGAACACATTATGCTTTAACTTCATTTGTTTTGTTTCACATGAATTAAGTTTGGAAAACACACAAGAAGAGAACACAAAATGAAATTCTTAGTACTAGTAATCACACACTGTTTTATTTTTCTCTCTAGCAATCAATTAGAAAATTACAGCAGTCACTGCAGGAGCAAGTCCATCTCATCTTGAAAAAAAATCGTTTATTAGGAAGTCTGAGGTAGAAATTTTCTCTTTTTTTATCAAGGAAATTTTGATGAAAGAAATGAAAGATAAGTGTGCTATGATCATACCAATCAGGAAAGATCATCTGAAAACATTCACTTCAAACAGATCTACTAACAAATTTCTTTTCATGTGATAGTTCCAGCTCATTATTCACTGTCTCATCACCAAATCAGCTATTCGTGCATGTACAATCTCCAACTACCACCCATGTGGACCCAATCTCTTTTTGTATCAACGAAGTTTTAAAAAATTCAATTAATATTGATGCAGGTAAGTGCAACTAGGAGAATCGTATTTGTAATGGGAGATTATAAGTCCTTGATTATGTTGACATCTTGTTGATGGATCTATCAACTGAAAGGGTAATCTCTGTTTTTCTTGATAGTTCATTCGTCCTTGTATGGAAAAGGTGTTCATTTTAATGAGCGAATACAACCGTCATCATCTGCTAAATATCAAAATTCTGAAGAAAGTACTGTGCTTGTAAAAAACTGTACATTGCGTGACTTTTTATATAAACAAATTGACTACATGATGACAGTTGAGAGCCGAGACGTACCTGTTGAAGGGAGAAGAGGTACCCATGTTGAGGTAAACACAACAATTGATCTTGAACACAATTCGCAAGATTGAGATGAAATTTGCATCTCGCACGGGGACGTGATTATATGTTGATCATGAAACACAATAGTTACCCATAGTTACCAACCACTAGGGTGTTTATGGACAGTGCAAGCTTGCTAACTTGTCAGTCCGTGACTTGACACAATGACAAAGCATTGTGCTTAGAGACATTTGAAGCCACAACCTTGTGTGTCTAGCAACAAAGCTCTAGTAAACCGGACTACCAATACATGTTAGTAGAGAGGGTAGAGTGATTCCAATCCTTATAAACGACTGGTGACTGTCATTCACTTTTCATGAATGTTGTGTGTACGTATACCTATAAGCTCAACAAAAGATTTTTTGTATTTTCTTAGGCACCTAATATCAGTTTATGGTATCGCGTATGTGAACTTGTGTACGAGTATTTTCTTGGTGTTACTAGTAGCAACAACAGTCATGTTAAAGCTCTCGCAAAAACTCTGGATTTAGATTGGAAATTTTCCGAAAAGTACGTTAGTTTGATTAGTTTGATTTGCTTAATTGTTAATTGAGTTTCGACCGTCCAATCCTTTTCTGCATTTTTCAGTCGTTGTCATAAAATATCACCGATGGCCACCAATGCGTATTTAGATAATCTGCCATCACATTATACACAATCAGTGCATTTGGCACAGGTGAGTGAACCTTTATGGCTTGATGCTGTTCATACTTGGATTAATGGAGTTTCTGCAAATGTTTTTTAATTGTTATCATAGACCTCTTCAGCTACATAAATCTGTTTAAAACATTTATCTCCTTCGAGCAGCTCGGGTTGATGTTAGCTTATAAACAAAAGTTAATGGCTCACAAGCCCCTGTTCCCTCTTTCCTTTCATTACCTATACATCATTGATCTTCATGACACTGACACTGTTGATTTCCCTTAAGCTGAGTCATTGCCTTCGAGTATTCACAATGAACGCTAGAGGACCGGCATACGAGCATTTTGCAAGTCAGTTACAAGAAGAATGTAATCAAGTTTGGTGGAATGGTCGTCACTTATGCGAAGCGACAAGTATGACTGGACAAGCTTGTGTTTATCCGGTATTCACACTTATCTAGGTTGTGAACCGTAAATACTTGAAAATCTTGAAAATCTTGAACAATGTCTAATTAATATCTTTAGTACCATAATACACCTGATGTGCAAAAACAAGACCTAGATGATAAATCCGGCATACCGATAAAATCGCATTCAAGTCGTGTTACTAGTATCTCTGCGTGTAATTGCGGCCGCACACAAGGGACAAGAGAAGATCCTTTCGATTTAAAGGTGATTTTTTACTTTCTTGTCCTCCTTCTTTCCAAACATGGAAATATATCCTATCTAGTAGTTTTGAAGTCATAAGCAAATGATGTCTATGATTCTATGTAGAGTGCGAATTACGATTTTTATCAAGAATTAGAGAAGAAATGCTGTTCCTATTTGATTCATTTAAAATTTCCGTCGTATCCTGTTGACGATGTCAGTCTGGAAGTAAAACCACGTACGATATTATTTTTTCGTATCCATGCCGTTATTAGTCTGTGGCTTTAGCAACAATTTCGGTTCGATGGTCGTGTTAGTTTTACCTCCGTAATTTAATTTACCTGCATAATTTTATTTGCGCATTATTTGTGTACAGTGGTCTCTCTCTATCTCGAACACCCTCTATCTCGAACTTCTACCTATCTCGAAGAATTTTCTCGGTCCCTTGGACATTTCTGTAGCCCTCAAGCTGTTTTCTATCTCGAACTCTCTCTATCTTACGAGTTCGAGATAAAGAGAGTTCACTGTATTTGTATTTTAAACAAGCGCTTGTTATTAGTTTTCGCGCGTATTCCTAGAAAATTTTGATATATTATATATATATATATATATATATGATTTCACAATTTGGGTAAATTTGGACCAAATTTTGGTTCACTTCTTATTTTGGCGAAAAAAGGGCAATATGGCATAACTTGGACCAAATTTCGGAAGCGCTCCAATTTTCTTGAAAATGTGCATGTAAAATAATTCAATGGTGTTGATTTCAAATTTGTGAACCATTTATCATATTTTAAAGTTCTCTTATCATGCTTTATAACTTAAGAATTAGTAATAAATATTGAAAACTTTATGGCGTGATTTACGAAAAGATCTATTTCGAACTCGGCCTTAGACTTGATGACGTAAACGGCTGCATTCTTTTTATTTATTTCTCTATGCTGTATATATATATAAATATATATATATTATAGATGTACCATTGCAGAAAAATGCCGAGACACCTCGTATTAAGATCCTTGAGAGAAGAGATAAGTCTTCTTTGCCCGAGTTATCGATAGGAACAGATCGTTCACAAACGCAAGATGATGCGCCGAGTGAAAAACTGCTCGATTATCCAGGTGAAAAATTGCTTGATTATCCAGGTGAAAATAATAGTAACAGAATTCGTACTATATCAACGTCGAGAGATCTCACGGGTGCGAGTGTAGCAAGTTTAAGCGGTTATCAGTTAACAGACATGGAATCTCGTGACGATGCCGCATCTTATGTTTCTGAATATGAAAATATGGTTCAAGCGACAAAATCACTATCCTTTCAACAAGCAGAAGATAGAGACGAGTCTGCAGAATCTTCGGTATGTTATTGATTTTGCCATCCATTGCCTTTGGTTGTAGACGATGATAATGAAAATATAAATTCTGATTTTTAGGGGAATTCAGGACGAGAACATTTTGATGGTATGCTCACCATTAACCTGCCATCATCTGTCTTACCAATATTCCCATCCTGGTCTCTAATTATCCTCGGCTCAGCTAGTTTATACAACACATCCAAAGGTGTTGAACAGGTCGGTTTTTTTACCGGCTCAAATTATCTTTTACTGTGGGACGTACCGGTCAAAATTAATGATACGACGTCCAACAATAACGAAAATGGGGTATTGACGAACGTGGCATCACAGGAAGAGCAGTGGCCAGCCCCTGGTGAAGTGACCACGAAATCTTCTTCAGTTAATCAAGTTCCAACTCCAACAGCAAATTTGCCTGCACACTTGCCGTTTTATCAAACTGTATCTCAAGTGAGCGCACAAGCTATGGAATTGTTAGCATCTGATAAAAATCCTTTCAGTAAAATAAAACGGCCAAACTCCAAAGAGACGATATCCGTGAAGGCTTACATAGGCAACGAATATGAATGTCCACGAGGTCACAGGTAGAAATAAGTTGTTGTGCACACATTGTTTACATGCGGGGCTTGATAACAGGGTCATGTTAATTCATTAGTTTTTCTTTTCAGGTTCTTTTGCTCTGCTCCTGATAAAATGGTAAAAGCGAGTGCTTCTGGTTTTATTCGAGAGAATGCTACCAAATTGGTCACGGCTAACATGCCAATTTATTTCCCATGCCCCTGTCGTTCTTCCAAACCATTGCATTTAGCACAGCTCACTCGATCTTACGTGGTCACACCTGATTCTTCTGTTACAATAACGCTTAATCCAAGAGTTCAACCTGGTGAACGTGAATTTACTCCTATTTTCTATACTGGTTTGAAAGATGGGATAACATTGCCGCCGAATAGTTATTGTGTTCTAAGATTCCCTTATGTGTATGTGGACGAAAATGGACCAATATTGCCACCAGCTCCATCACAACCATTGCTAACGTGTCGTTTATTAAGGGGAATGTTTAATTACTCCTATGTAAATTCTGTTGATGATAATCCTTAGATTCTGAATTGATTTTTATTTGTTTGTTTGTTTTTCGTCTCGCCAGTCACCAGATTCAAGCATGATGCATTCTTGATCGTCACTGCGCGACTATTCTCGATAGCAGAATCGTTTTTGCGGGATTTAAGATGTTTTGGAATTATGGGTACACAGTTTCTTAGTACTTATTCTTCCCGATAAGTTAATGGATGTTTGAGTTAAGCGAAGTCTCGATAAGTTGAACTTTCTTGATATTGTTTCATATAAAATATTGTTAAATTGGTTAAGTCCGACTTTTACCCCGGCTTCCTACGGCTTAAAATCGGGATCGTCTCTCTATGTATCCGGCGGGACAACACTTTTACCTAATTGATCAGTCATCTCGCACATTCATTAAAAAACCGGAACAAACCAGATTGTTCAGAAAGTCCTTTATTAGCAATCATTGTATTTGGCGTGTACATATATACGAAATATATACAAGCACGGATTTTCAACCTTGATCGTCGTCCAAACTATATGGAACTATGGATAAATGTTCCCAACAAAGCATTTGGCAGTTTACTATGATCATGGACAAAGATAAAGCTTTTCAAATTAAAAATATCTTTAAATTTCAGAATTCCTGCGTAAAGACTGTTTGAGGAAGATTGACTGGATTTTAAAAATATAGCTCTTAAGGCTTTGTTTTGGACTGTTGTAATTTTATTTTTGTTATGGACTAGCTTCTAACCCTAAATCTGACAAGCATAAACTTAAATGTGAATCAAAGATAGCATAATAGTTAGATAAAAGTGTTGTAGACAAAGTGTCGTATTTTACTTAATAATCCAAGTAATCTATTGAGTTGAATACATTTAATACATTAATATTTTCATTCCACAAAAGATGCTTATCAAGAAAAACACTTTTGATATGGTCAGATTGTAAGAGGCGTTTTCCATTAATTTTGATTTTGAGGCCATAATCATATTGTTTATGAGGGTTACGAAATAGAATTAGTTTGGTCTTACCCACATTGAGAGATTCTATTAGCCTGTAGCCAGATACATAGTGAACGTAAGTTAGAATTTATGTATTTTTAATTTTCTTGAAGGAGTCATCAATTCTGAGATTTCTAGTTCATTCGTCGGGCTAAGAAAGATGGATTTACAATTTGGATTTTCGAGAAAATGTTTGGATTCTCGTTGTGAAGAGATAAGATTTTTGATCATTCAATATTAAGAATATCTAAAATAAAATTGTCTATAAATACATCCAATGATTGTGTTCTTATTTGTATTAGGATCATTTATTTCAACAAAAATTGAAGTTCTTTTTTTCTATACATAGTTTTAGGTCACCTCTAATTTTTGTAGTGATTTGGAAATATATAAAAGAGCACCCTGAAGAAGATTCAGTTCGTGTGTGAAAAAGTTCGATATTAACTACTTTAATCGGAGAAACTTTCGCGAGAGAAACTTTCGCGAGCTGAAAAATTCGCGAAATTTTTTGGATAAACTTTCGCGAATCGAAGAACACGGCAAATTTCGCGAGATAAACTTTCGCGAACGAAGAAATTGTTTAATTTTCGCGAGATAAACTTTCGCGAATGAAGAAATTTTTTGAAATAATTTTAGAAAACCAAGGATTTATTGTTGCAGAAAATAGACGAATATTAGTTTCAAACATATCTGAATTTGCATTTTCTTAACAATTATAATGTAATAATAAATAGTTACAAAGACTGTTCATCATCAAAATCGTTAAAAACATCATCGAATACGTTTTTAAAGCCTTCTGGCTCCCACTCCTCTTCGTCGTCGGAATCAACTGCACCAATTGGATGACAAAGCCCATCGAACTCTTCCTGTTCCAGCTGGCAGACTGCGCCTACATTTGTGATGACACTACTTTCAATGACCAAAGGGTCGATATCATGGAATGGATCTATACTCGGCAATTTCTTGCTACCAAGCTTCAGGGCATCGAATATGCCAGCGGCTTTCCATCCATTTACCACTATCTCCTTTCCTTCAGCCGACGTAATGAAATTATAGTAATCAACAACCCAGCCAGCATGTAAAGGTTTCAGCGTTGAGAGGCGTAGCTTAATATCTATGTCTTCCAGTGATTTCCCAGAATCCAACTGCTCAGAAATCTGTTGTGAGTACCAACCATGAAACTTTTTTGCAAGAAAGCGCTTTGCACTTCCGTTAACGGTAAGATCCAATGGCTGATAAAAACGAGTCATATTGGCAGGTACATTAGTAACCAATATGTTATTTTCCTCTAAAACATCTTTGACATCGGACGTCATCTGTCCCGTGAAAACATCCATTATCACGAGAGCTTTTTGATCTTCTCTGAGACCTTTCACTTCACGCTCCTTTTTGACATACGGTACAATGATTTCCTTCAGCAGCTTTATAGATTCGTTTGTGTTAGAAAAGTGCTTTTCATTCACACTTAATGAAAATCTAGAGGGGAATTGATAACGTGGCAGACTTTGCTGAGTTTTACCTCCGTAAATGAGCTGCATTGGAAGGAATTTTCCGGAAAGAGTGATGGAAAAGGTTCCTGTGATAGAGCGCTTATCTGAGGAGCCAACGATAGCAACATGTTTGCTATTTTTCTTTGCCAGAGTACTGTTGGAGCATTGAACAATCTTCAGCGGTGTTTGGTCTAAATTGATCACCAATGAGTCGGGAATTTCATACTTCTCCACCTTAGTAACGATTTCATACAAAAAGAGGTATTCAATCTCTTTTCTGGCAGCTTCTGGAATGTCAACCTTTGAAGTAGTCTTACGACGACGCGTGAAGCCCATCCTATGGAAAAGGCTTTGTGCCCAAGAAGAAGATTCCAAATCGATATCACCGATTACACCAGGATACTTCTTGATCAATGCAGCTGCTGCCGAGTTCGCAACAGCCCAAGTTACAACGGCACCACGATTGCTCATTGCCTCAATATAATTTTGGACCAGCCTGCCAGTTTTTGTTTGATATTTGGAAATTTCCTTGGATGATGGGAGATTCTTTTTCTTTTCTTCTTTGATTTTTTGTTCGTACCTTTTTTTAAATTCCCTTACAGTGCTTTCTTTTATGTTCGGAAATTCCTTTTTGAAATTCCGAACGGCTGCTGCGTTTCCATGTTGCGAGGCATATTTCCCGATATCATAACGATTTTTGTCCGACCATTTAGTGTAACCTTTGGGCTTTGAAGCTGTTGCTTTTTGCATTGTTGAATAATCGATATCACCAAGCGTCGTAATATTTTCACCCTCTCCTAAAAAAAACACATAAGAAAGCTTCAACATTTTTTTGAAAACAATAAATTTATCGCCCGATCCTACTGTCACTATATCCTTTCTCCTCCCACAAGGAACAGTTTCGGTTTCACTACAGTATCGATACCACAGGTCAAAATAATTGCTAATGGCGAAAAGCGTTCGTTTAGAATTAAGAATCATTTTTCTTGTTTCTTCATTCTTTCAATTCTTAGAAAAATATAAATAAAAATTACCTTCCATTTCTTTAGCTTCGCTGGAGTTATGCTCATTTTTCTCTTTGGTGTTTAGCAAATTCTCTTTGATCGAAGCTCTTAGGAAAGACATCTTGACTCGTTAGAGAAACAAAACAAAAAGGTTAATGGAACACAAAATTCGAAAATTACTAGTAAAAGAAATCGATTTCATCATCTCAAAGTACACTCCATCGCAGAGATATTAGTTTTAATTTTGAAAGAGCACGATTAAATACTTAGGAAAAACGATGGAGAGTTAATTGTTTTTTTTTTCGAATGGAGGTTAGTTCGAAAGACAAAATTTCAACAAAGTTGACAAGTTGTTCCGACAACAATAAAACATTGTAATAATAATGTTAACAAAAACATTCAACGCAGCGATTCGGGGATACCATTATTATAGAAAGTATTGGCATCCCATCAAAGAAGAGCACCTCGTCTGTTCTCATGAAGAGAATAATGCATTCGATACATTTGCTATAAAAGTATGCAAGACGAACGGGTTGGTTGTTGGACATTTACCAAGAGAACTTTCACGAACTCTCAAGTTTTTGCTGGTTAGAGATGCGAGAATTTTTGCCGATTTAACATCTACAAATTACCGCAGATCTCCTCTTGTACAAGGAGGTTTGGAAATCCCGTGCAATGTAACAGTACAAATGTCTCCAACCCAAAAAAATGCCCAGCTTCTCGACCGACTGATGGAACTTGTTGAAGCAGTTTATGCTGAGCCAATGGCACCAGAAATCCTGGGATCGTTCCTAGCAGACGAGATAGAAGTTGACTTTCAGCCAGCAGAGCAGCCTCACAAAATAAAAGGAAAATTGGATAAAAGAGCTACAAAAGAAACAAAGTCGTATGATATACGCGACATGTTCAGGGGAAAAATACCACCAAAGAAGCCGAGACTTGCAGACAAACAGCCGGGAAAAGAATCAGATATTGTTATTATCGATTAGATGATTTTGTAATAGGAACAACGGAATATTTTGAAAAAGAAAGAAAGAAAAAAATCCTGAGTATTATTATTTGAGTATATTTTTCTAAAGTTTTCCAGAAGAATAAAACAGACAATTCTTTCCCTCCCCTTTAAATACATGATTTCTGAAAAAAATTTCAAAAATCTTGGCAGAAAATTTTTCATAATTTTATTGGATAAACTTTCGCGAATAGGAAAACTAGCAAAATTTCGCGAGATAAACTTTCGCGAATGAACAATTTCAAATTTATCGCGAGATAAACTTTCGCGAAAAAGGCCAAAATTCGCGAAATTCGCGAAAGTTTCTCTCGCGAAAGTTTCTCCGATTAAAGTATTGGATTAATATTTATTTCAAGTTTAGTTTCCGTTATTCCAATTATGCTTAATTCAAAATCTGGAAAGTTAAGCCTGGTCAAACGAGCGCAACATTTGGTGCAAAATTTGGTGCAACATTCATCAAAAATTTGCACTCATTTGACATGGGCTAAACTTTTACACAACATTATGAATTGCTTTTAAAATTTGCATTGTTGAAATCGTTTATGTCATAGTATTCCCAGTTTAAAGTGGAATTATCATCCTTGTCGTTCGGTTCGTTTAATTCATTGTAAAGATTCTGCAAGTTAGGTGCAGGAAAAATATTAAGATTAAGTTTATCAGCTAATGAAGTAGGGAAACCTTTTTCAAAGAAGAAATATTCCTCGTCAAATAGGTTGGAAAATGGAATAAATGTTTTCAAGCACACATTGCAGAACCATCTGATTCTTTGTATCGTTCATATGTTTTTATGTCAAGCCCATTGCATTTAATATGAACCCATTGTTTACAAACTGCATTACAGTCTATTGCATTATGGTGGTGAATACGAACTGATTTTTCACAAATCTTAAATCAAACAAACAAACAAATAGAAAATGGAACCCGAAAATATCAATAAAATAACCCAAAAGAAAAGAGAAAAAATGTTGTTTAATTAGTTGGTATACCCAGAGGCCAGTTTCCGACTTCTATAAATTAATATTATATGAAAAAAAATACAATTTTAAGATGAGACACAAAAGATAAACAAACAGAGTAAAAGGTGTATTCTATATCTCGCTAAACAGACACGTTTGTTCAACCCAGAATTTCAACTTTTCACTGGATTTCTTTTTCTTTTTTTTCTTTTTTTTTTCATTTTCAAACATATTCCTCCCCTGTCATATTGTCACTCTTAATTCCAATAATGAATTGACCACACAAAACAAAGTTTTTTTTTACAATCCAAATGTTTTTCTTTTTCTTTAAAACAAGTCTTAAGTTACACAAGAAACTGCCGGACACCAAGACACCAAACAATTTTTAAAAGTACAGAAGTTGCGCTGCACCACAACAGGGGCAGGGAACTGTCTACTCTTCTTGTGTGTGTGAAGTGAATTTATTTATAAAGAGAACGACAAGTCATAAAACTGGAGCTATATATAGCTATCGTATTTTCATCAACAGGGAATTTGTGAAATTTAAGTGGTACTCTAACAGGTCACAAAGGAAGGCAGAGGGACAGAAAAGAGGAGGGAATAAATCGAAAGTTGGATTACAATGTCATTATAAAAATCAGTAAGAATTTTCTTACCTTGACCTTGAGTGCTGGAGATTAAGCGGCTGGTAATATTTCAGTATTCTGAAATAATAGTGCAGTATAAGGTTGAAAACTTTAGCGGTATGCTTTTACTGCGTTCTTCAGGGGAACACAAATTAGGATTGAACGTTTTTCTGTATTTTAGGAGACACTTACAATAATTAAATTACTTTAAATAACTTGTAGTGTGTCATTCATACATTAACCACGGTTTGTGGACAGCCTCTTTCCCAATGTTTTGCGGAATCAGCCTACAACTGTGGACAAAAAATCTTGGAATTACGTACGGACGGACGAATGCAAAGATCAACTGCTTTCCGCGCTGACCAATTAAGAGATGCATTAGCGCTGAGATAGGTATTATATAACCTTAGATTGAAATTCTACCATCTAAATATGTACCTGTTGTTCTTTATCTTTTTAACCCCCGTGTGTGATATCTGCTGTGTGTACGAAACACCAAATCGAATTGCTCCCAACCGCTAATGGTGCGAGAGATGCGTGCATGCCAGCATGTTGAAAGATGAAATGGGGGGAGGTACTACTGGAAGTGCATTCAAGTTCAGATCATATCACCTATTGTGTTGCCTAAAATGTCTTAATCATCCCAGAAGAGATAGACCATAAAATAATTATTATTATAAATTATTATATAAATAGGGAAGGAGAACAAGAAGAAGAGAAAAGAAGAGAGTCGGGCAGAGCGCAGGAAAAGGCAGAAAATTCTCCAAAAGAAATTTTAGAGCTAGAGAGGAACAAATTGAAGTTTTAGTAGGTGATGACTGTTGCCATATTCTGTGTGTGGGTTGGCCTCATTTTTTTTATTTGTTGAATATATTTTTTTGGTTCTCCTGTCTTTTACAAGTCAGAAACTCATTTATGCAAATTAGTGTAGTTTCGAAATAAGATGTTGTTTAAAGTATCTACAAATACCATTTGTTTGTTGCATATTAGCTACAATTGCCATAGATGGATCCGCTATTTAAATTTTCTATTATGCCACACACTTTTCCACCATCAAATCTTTGCTAAATAAAAAATTCTCTTTGGAGAATCTTCTATTATTTTGAAATCTTTGTTACAAACTAATGGCCTCATTACTATTAATGGCAATAACTTGTGTATAGTGTATTTAAGATTTACATTGGCAGGCAAGCATACAGAAGAAGTTGGCCTTGATAATATAATACTTTCATATGATGTAACATTAGACATTTGATAGCTGATCTTCATCAAGACATTTCAAAACAGTATATATATTTATGTCACAAAGCGGATCCATCTATATATCAAAGATATATCGCTGATCTTGATTTTGTTTGGCAACCGAATGATCATTCTCTGCTTATTATTTAAAAAGATTATTGGTTATAAACTAAGAAAAAGTCGCTCCAGGAACTCAAGAATGTTACATTTCAACATGCCAAATAGAAGAAAAAAAATAAGTGGGTGAGCCTCTTAAAGTAGTAGTAGGAAAGGCCTATAGAGAAATTATATATAGAGATTTTACAGTTTCTTGTCCTAGAAAACATACATTATATACATTTTTATTTTAGACAAAAGCAAAAATGGCTGCTAGAAAGTTCTTTGTTGGAGGAAACTGGAAAATGAATGGTGATAAGGCGAAGATATCAAGTATTCTTCAGTTTCTGAATGCAGGTGAGATGAGTTCAGAAACAGAAGTAGTTGTTGCACCACCAGCAATCTATGTACCTTACGTGGTTGAAAATTTAAATACAAATGTCCAAGTGGCCTTACAGAATTGTCATTCAGCAACAAATGGTGCATTTACGGGTGAAATATCTGCAGAGATGGCTGCGGATCTTGGTTGTCACTGGATTATCTTAGGACACTCAGAAAGAAGGCATAAGTTTGGAGAAAGTAATGAATTTATTGGTCAAAAGGTGAAGCATGTGCTATCTAGTACTTCTGTTAATGTTATTGCATGCATTGGTGAATTACTTGAAGAACGGGAAGCTAATCAAACACTTGAGGTCATATCAACACAATTGAAAGCTATTGCTGACAATGTCACTAATTGGGCTAAAGTTGTTATTGCATACGAACCTGTTTGGGCAATTGGCACTGGTAAAGTGGCCACACCTGAGCAAGCTCAAGAAGTGCATTTAGAAGTGAGGAAATGGTTAGCAACCAATGTTGATCAGGCTGTTGCAGACACTACCAGAATACTGTATGGTGGGTCTGTTTCGGCAGCGAATTGTACTGAACTTGCAAAGAAATCTGATGTGGACGGATTTTTGGTTGGAGGAGCTTCGTTGAAACCAGATTTTGTTAAGATTGTCAACGCAAGACAATAAATAGGAATCCCTATGACTCAGCATTTGTCAAGCAATTTGATATATAAATTTTGATCAATTATCCTGTTATTGTTTCTCAGATTATGTAGACAAAAGTAAAAATACTGTTAGTAATTTCTCAGATTTACTTTTTTTAAAAAGTGTATTTTATTTGTTAACAAATAAAAACAAGAATTCTGAATGTATTGTATATACCACCATAAGTAGCTTTGCTTCTTTGTGTATTTTTTAACCACTGTATCTGCATGACTGCCAGTTTCTTTTGTTTCCTAATTCTTTAAGGACCGGCAGTTGACTTGCTTCTTGTTTTTATTCTGGAGAACGACAAAAATGTTTGAATGGTGCACTGGTAGCCTGTTTTTTTAATGATGACATCAAAGAGTTACATTTAACAAGTTAAGCAAAGAGACTCATTTTAATAGGGAAAACCTCTATCTTAAATTTTTGACTACAATATTTTGTTTCATTACTTTATTTGTGTATTTCTGTTTTTTGTATATCATAACAATTAAATTGTTTATTTAAAGATAAGGAATGGTTCAATGAAGATTATGTATTCAGCAATTTGTTGATAATCCTATATTTATATGAAGTTTCAATTTTATAGAACACCATCCAGAAAATGTATGTTACATATGCAAGTGCGTATGCATCTGCTTTGTTTTTTTATCAATTCATCCTGATTGCAGCTTGCCGATTGGTTAACATCTCTCCAATCAGATCACAGAACACCCTTCTGTTCTTGAAAATTTATATACCGTGTGTTATACTGGGAACAACGACTCTCCTTCATCTCTCAAGTAAACGACAACCAATATTGAAATCCGCAAAATATTTTGTATGTTGTTATTTTCAAATCTGATTTTTTTGTTTTCTTTCGATTGTCAGTTTTGCTTATTTTCGTAATTAATTATTCAACAATACGTTATTTTATGAAAGGAGACATACATTTCTCTCAAGGTGGTGTTATTTGGTCAAAGTCTACTTGCATCACTGGTTGGAAGTTTCGTGTTTCATATTCTCACTATTTTTCTTGGTGCTGCATTTTTTGAGTGAGTCACATCCCTTCTCTAGTTTTGTATGAGATTTTCTAGTTATTTTCACTACATAACGGTCCCGTTAGATGGTAAACTATTAGATAAATTATCCTCAAAATAGAAATTGATCTTTGATAAACTATTTGGAATAAAATCTAAATGATTTGATGATTTTATTTCATGGTAAATAAAACCATTGATGTCAATTGATTGAATAATTGAGGTAAAATGTATGATAATCTATTCCGTCAACCACTTTGTTTTTAGTAAGTTCATCCAATGGTTTACCATCTAACAAGACCTTAACCAACAATTTAAAAAAATTAATTTATACACTTCTTCTTTAGAAGCGTACTAGAAACATTCCTGTTTTCTTGTTTATGTTCATCACTGACCGTGTTTCCTTTGTATTTCGTATACGAAGGGGCTTGGGAACTATTTGTTGATGGTTTAACAGAGTCATTGTAAGTTTGTTAAAGACAATGTGTTGTTATAAATACCGCCGGAGGTACCACCTCGTGCTGACATCATCATTACCGATGCAGATCTTTCAGTTACTTGCCTAAAAGTCATCATTAAAAGCAACAAAAATAGTAGCTTATATTTATGACCAAAGATAATTCACGTGCGATACGAGTTTTATGAAGATAAACAATGAGTATATTCATCTGACAAATCATTACCATTACATTAATACGGTGAAAACACTTATAAAAATATTTGAATTCATAAGGCAAAGCCTTACCCTCACTTACCCGGACAAGGTTTACACCATAGAAGTCTGATAGTAACGATTTGTCTGACGAACTATATGCAATACACCAATTCCTTTTCTTGTCAGATTTAGCTATATTTATAACAACACATTGTCTTTAATAAAAAAATTTGCAAATTTCATTTTCTCATATCTATAGGGAGGGTGTTCAAGGTAAAATCTCGTATCACAAACTTTTCGGTGAGAACTCTTATAAGAACGAGGCAAAAGTTGTTTATAAACTCAATCACCCAAACAAAGTTTACACCATGAATTTTCTGATACGATATTTTACCTTGAACTATATGTAAGTACCGAACGAATTTTGATTTCTATTCTTCATTTCATTCTGTGTTGTACTAGAATTGGTAAAACAGTATTAATTTTCCGAGCAAATATGTGAGGTAAAAGGAAATACCCCAACATGTACAACACTTGTGACCCACCCTCACCTCCGGTTGTACCTGGTTGTTGTTTTGGAACCCCTTCAAGTAAGTTAGGAGGCTTTTGTAATTTCAGTCTGTCTCTTTTTTTTCTTGAATAGAGATATACCTAATTCGCTTACAGATACGGTTAAAGTGATATGTTGTTGTACCGTTATTGGTGCATGGTTTGGAGCTTTTCCTATACCTTTAGACTGGGATCGAGACTGGCAGGTAAAATTTCTAAAAATTACTTTTTAAAAACATAGATTTCTAGATCCAATAGATGAATATTGCATCTTCACGTCGACTTTGGCATGTCTTCTTCTTATCTAGAATTGGCCAATCACATGTTGTGTTGGAGCTCTATGTGGTAATATGATTGGCTGTTTATTCGTTCTTCTCAGATGTTCCGCTTTATTTGAACGATTTTTAATATGGGAAAAGAAGATGACGTAATATTATTATCACCAATAGTAATGAAAGGAAATCTTCGATGGTTAAATTCAAAAGTGTGCTTCTCCACATTGTGCTCTGAGTTCGTTAATAACCATGGGTATTGCTTTTATCATTGATAGAAAGTTTCAGATTCGTAACCCGATCGTTATGATCCGAGTTTCGTAAGAATATCAATCCACAGATAATGTTTTCCATGTATATTTATCATCTCTCAAGTTGATTTACTTTGAAAAAGATAAATATGTAAAGATCGGAAGTTTAAAATTAAAACTCAAACTTTTTTTGGTAATATCTATAAAAAAAAACCTACGAAATTGTCTATCCTTGTAAAAATTGTAAAAATCGTTTGTTTTCTCTTAAATCCATTAACTATTTCAGTTTTTCCCGATCAGCACCAGGGAAGGGATGGGAATTAATAGAAAAGCTATTTTCAGATTTTCAATGTTTTTTTTTTGTTGTTGTTTCTTCATTTTGACGATTCTTCATTAACTTCTTGAATGGCAAAGATATTGGATGAGATGACGTCATAGTTTGAGTGATATTATTACACCATCATGGAATTGTTAAATTTTTAAACGCGGAAAAACGGCAATATTGGTTTCGTAGCCAATGTATAGAAATAACAGAATTAACTTGACAAAAAGCTTAATAGGAATTTTTGCGGAAAGTTCTAAAAAATATACCTTCACAGTTATTGTATATTCGTTGAGAATACGGTCGTCGCACGCTGGTGTCTTGTGTTGGAGGTTTGTGATGAAACATTTCCTTTTGTTGTTACGAACTAGTACTAGTAACCCTCCAAATAATCTCCTCTCGGATGCCTTGTACACGAGTACGGTGAGAGTCATCTCGAACATGTAGCTACTCCGTTTGATAATTTGTATCGGCGCTGACAAGAAATATGTCGGTCATATGTTTTGAATAACTTTGCTTTCATTTCAAAGAAGAATTTGGTTTTTGTTTTGATTTCAAGAGCTGCAATATTTGTTTTGTTTTTCTCATGTCACATTCTGAATGTTTGTGCATCTGAAAGAATTTCATATTCGCCTAGGTCTGAAAACGCCTCCCTGCTTACCCTCTGTAGGTCCTAGGGATTTTAGAAAAAAAGTCTTCTTCTTAAGGTTAAACCGGTTTTTTTTCTTCTTCTCCAAATAATGACGGGTTTGTTTGCTTTCACACCATCCATATAGGAAAAGACTGTCATTTTCTTCTCTCATCATTTGTGGTGGTAGTGGTAGGCCTTTTCATAAATCAAGTCACGTTTTTTTTTTTGAAGTTCATTCTACTCTCTTGTATTTTGATACTTCTCTTTTTAGTCTTTGCTTTAAAAGATCTTCATGTTGAAGCAGGGAAAATATTTTATTTATCTATCATATGAATCCGCTAAAAATTCCGGAGTCACTTAAAACACAGTCATAACAGCCCTTTTCTAAAAAGGGTTTGATCAGAACAAACACAAAAACTGTTCGATTGACAAATGCTATTTCGTAATAAATATCAAATATTCTCTAAAATGACAGAATGCAAATATTACAAAGGTGATTTATATTTGGATTTCGACGGAAGGCAAGAAATCCTTTGAACCGGCTTTCGTTTTGGAATGTTTTCAAACAATTATTTCAATCAATCAGCGACGTTTTGTTACAGTCTGGTTAGCCTTGAACAACTTTCTTCATCTGAACTTTCGTAAAGCAAATAATCACCCTCAAAATATTTCACACCATTTTGAGCGTGTCGCTGATCAAAATCTGTTTTCGATGTCGAAGCTACTTGAACAATCCAGTCATAAACAGCTTCTTCAAATTGCTTTTCATTAGTTTGAAACGATGAAAGGCAGAATTGGAAATCAAAACAGGATTTTGGTTGATAATTTTTCAAACATTTTGCTTTGAAATAACACTGTAGCAAGCAATACATGGTCACACTGGAGATATAAAAAAGAAGGATGAGTATTCCAGCATTACACAGGGTGATGGCGTACATGATATAAGCTGCTGAAAAGTGACAAGTCAGGATACCTCCTTCAAAAACGGCAGAGATCTTGTCAAGATGACACGTGAAGTCAGTTTTTCGAAATTCTAGCGATACCATCCAAAACATCAACACACAAAAATAAAACAGTGTGAGAAGAAAGATACCAATTGTCTTGCAGGTAAAAAATATGAACAAGACATTACTTTCATTGTCCATCCACAAAAGACTGTTACTCGCTATTTCCAACTCGTTTTCTTCACCAGTTTCCTTGTCATGTCGTCGAGTAGATTTTGCTTTACGCAGTAGACATATTTCTTGAAAAACGTGGGAAAAACATTCAAATCTTCGACTAATCATTGGTAATTTCAACCAGAATCTTTGAAGAAGAAAAAAAGTTAACCACTGGACGAACAAAAAGTACGGATAGTACAGGAAAAGTTTCACCGCCATCTGCTCCGCACATTTTCTGTTGAAATATTTCGCAAAGACAAAACTATAACCAATATTCCTTTGGGTAGGGACGCACAGAAAACCCGCTGAGTCTGCAGATATAACATGTGTCCAAGAAAGCAACGTAATAACTAGTAATGCAAGAATGAGTTGATCGCAGAGGACATCCTTCCATGTTTTAAACGTTCGTACTGCTGTACTATCGTCGCTATATTTAGAAGCATCATTAATGGTGATCATGACAGGCAGAGATGAACCTTCTGTTGCATGTGTATCTATCGATGGATGGTTAAAATATGTTCTCACCACTTGTATTTGTTGCAACAAAGAAAATACGTAGCAATTTGATGAGGTTGTTAATCGAATTAACCAATCGAATTTGCTGCTATTCTATTTGATAATTAATTAGTAGGATGTTCAAAACGAAACGATTTGAGAGTTAATCTAGCTTAATCATCATTAAAACTCCATTAGGTACGTTGAGAACATAAGGCGCATTAAGAGCATAAAAAATTTATTTTGTATATTAAAAGCAAAATAAGGGGTACATTGCAAAACCGATAAGCGAAAAGCAGCGCTGACATAAATAGTATTAGGGTGTCAAAAAGAACAGATTTACTAAAAGCACCACCTATTTCTAATTTTTACAACTAAAACTATACAAGAATTTTTTACAAATTTATTTACTTATAAAAGTTATTAATAAAGTTTCTTAATTACCGTTAATAATATTTCATATTCAGGGCATGAAGAGACAGTGAAAATATGAAAGTATCTTAGGTTTTTGACTAGCCGAGCCCCAGTTTCTTATAAACCGGTTTCGTATTAAAAAAAAGATCTATTGAGGGAGTCTCCAGAAACACAGATAGCTTTTGAGATCATATCAAGGTCATCACACTATAATATGAACACGCACTATGATGATGTTAGTAGTAAATTTCATGATATCAAATTCATTATTTGATATTCACCAAACATTCGTTCCAAAGGGTCGAATGAGAGACGAGTTGCTTGCTTTCTCAAGTTGTTAATATGAAGACAAGCAAATAATAATTAGACACGACTTTAAATTTATACTTTCCAAAATCTCTAAGAACGGAAATTTATAATCATTAAAAACTATATTTGCAGACATAAAAGTTATTGTCGTTGTCGATGTCAGTTTCACATAAAAAAGAGAATATATTATTATGATCTAATAATGATCTAACTGTCATCAATCATTTGAAGTGAAACAAAAAGAGTCCACGTCACATATTATATGTGTGCAAGCTGATCTTTCTGACTTTTTTAAGGACAGTTTTTTTGCACGATTTAAGTTGGTCCTCATTCGAAGGCACCGGGGATTCATTCCGAACAATGCTTGGTTCATATAAACTTAACGTGCCCTTCGAAATCCGGATCGGTTTATTTGATACACCACGACTACTGATTTTGGATTCGAAACGGAGAGACAATTCCCCGATCACACACAATCCTCTTGAATCGTGACAATGTGAAACAAACACGACATCCGTGGTCGGACACAACACTACGATATTATTACTTTTAAACGGTATCATATTGAACACTTCTGGGACTGCTAATAATGATGACGTCAAACTTTTCAATTTATGACAAAAGTACAGACCCGTTTGCGTTTCTGTAAATAAAGAGGTACTTCTTTCGAGCAGGGCAATCTTCTTGATAAGATTTTCTTTGGCATATTTTGCCAGCTCTTTCTCATTTATTTGCCATATTTTCAAGTCTTTTGAAGATACGTATCTTATGACCCCCCTGGGTTCTCGAAACAAGGCGTATGTTATACCTAAGTTCGTGTTGGAACATTGCTTAGTAACTAGATGTGATTTGGAGTTATTCAATTGCAATGTCTCCTTTGCATTTTTCAACCATGTTAATGTCTTGATTACTGGGAAAACACAATCTTTTGCCTCGTTTATGTCTGGAACACTTTCAGGCTTTACCTCATAGGTGGTAGGAAATTTTTTTGCTTCGTCATTATGAGTTGTGCTGCGGCTACGAAACAACAATATCGGACTCTTTCGATTGTTACTCATTTTAACTACGCACAAATATATATATTATCCGTTCGACTTTGTTAGACGATATATCTTTTACAGAAAGTTAAATCTTTATGGAACATATCCTGATAAATGTGATATTCTTCTCAGATTCTTATTCTGTCATTAGCATAACTGTCATAACGATATTTTTGTCAAAACAAAATATAAAGTATATTATAAACCTTTATTATGAATCCTTTGCTCTATTTTATCCCATAACGCTGTTTAGTAAACTCTAAAGAATGCAGATCAAAATATGATGTCTTTTTTAAATAATAATTTTCACTTGTTTGATTGAATGACACGAATAATAACTTTTTAGTGAAACCAAACTCCGGGATAATATTCAACAAAATAGCTCGTCAGTTAATATCGAATTAACTCCTCTGTTGGTGGTTGCCATTTATTCGATGAAATAATTTTTTTGATGTTAATTTAGTGATAACGTTTCATTCTTAATTGGTTTTCATTTAAAACTGGCCCTCCTGCATGTAAGCTTTTGAATTTGAACTAAACGCAAACGGCTTTTCTTTATCGAAATACAGGCTCTCACGAAAACATATGACTGCTCTTTAGGTTATTCTGTACTTATCATTTTATACAAGCTAGCGCAAATGAGAAATCCTAAAATTTAGAGTTTATTTCCCTAAACTCTGTGGAAGAGCATATTGGAACCTCTCAATTAAGGCAGATATTTGTGATAACATGTCCTGCCGACACAATCTTGACAGCTTATCATACGTCAACAGATTATCTTATCGGAGTTTTTCGAATTTTTGCCGTTCACATTATTCAGTTATATCTCCGTAATACATCATACAAAAGTTATATCTCCGCAATACAAGACAACTTCCTAGTTGCAAGTCGGCGGGCAGAATAGCCAACCACTACGGATGGAAACCCAAGAACTTAAAGCTCCCTGTTGGTTACTTACTTACTTACAAATGATATGTACAAGTAATCACGTTTTTTGATTTGATGGAAGCCAATCGTGAAGAGAGATTATGTAGAAACGAGAGTATGGTAGAAACAGATTAAAACGATTTTGTCCAATTAAGTTGTTTAAATCTCTAAAACTTTCTGAATTTTTAAAAGCAATTTAAAACCTTTTACTTGAGAAAAAAACAAACTGATCAGGATTAAAACTATTCCTCTCCCTCTCCTCTTTGTTCTTTTTTAATAAATTCAGTGAATTTGAATCTTCCTCTGTGTGTATAATAATATTATGTTTGATAAACAGACAAGTTGCATTTCGCTTTTTATTAATTAGCCCGCTAAGAACTTTAAGCTGAAAATGAGTATGTTTGCCTAAAAATCACATGCATCAACGAACATGTAAAATTATTTCTAAACTGAAGAGAAAAAAATAAAAAACAAATTAAGAAAGCAAATCGAGAACCACAAAAAAAATAACTAAAAAGTTTGAATACGTAAAGAAGTCTAGAATAAAAAAACAAAACAATTTGCTGGTTGACAAGATGATCACGGAAGAACTTTCTTGTATATATTTTTTCTTTTTGCTTACAAGATGCACATCCTTTGATTTGATCGAAGACATGTCTGTATCGTTAGAAGGCCAGAAAGAAGAAGAGATATCTTCAAGTCACAAAACTGACAGCTTAAGTATGCTCATCCTCATCAGTCTGTTAATAGCCACTGTGTTGGTCATTTGGCTTTTCAAACTCAGGAAATTCAGTGTCTTTCACGAAACTGGAGTAGCCATGTTGTTTGGTATCATTGTTGGAGGAATCATTCATCTGTATGAAGACCAAGATGGCGTTGAAAAGGCTGTCAATATTGGAAATTGTGATAATCTAACAACAGCCCCAAGAAATGTATGGATGAAAATAAACGGTACAGACTACTCGTATGTGTTAAGTGGAATTGTCCAACACTCCACTAACAACAAGAGAAATGATGGCAATGAACTTGAAGATAAATCTTCATTCAATCCTGAAATATTTTTCTATGTTTTACTCCCGCCGATCATTTTTTTCGGTGGTTACAGTTTGAAACGAAGATACTTTTTTCGAAATTTAGGGGCCATCTGCATGTATGCATTCGTTGGAACGAGTATTTCATGTTTAATTGTTGGCGTTATGACATATTATTACAATCGTTTAACTGGTGTGACAGCAACATTTGATTTCACCGAATGTTTACTTTTTGGTGCCATGATCTCTGCCACGGATCCAGTAACTGTTTTGGCAATATTTCACGATCTCCACGTTGATGTTGATTTATACGCGTTGATTTTTGGAGAAAGTGTATTAAATGATGCAGTAGCTATCGTTCTTTACCGAGCAATTGAAGCATATCTGGCGTACAACCCATACGAAGCAAGACAATTCAACGTATATTCATTCTTCGCAGCCATTGGCGACTTCGTGTCGATATTTGTTGGTTCGTTTTTTATCGGTGTCTCCATGGCATGCATTACAGCACTCCTGACAAAACTGACAAAAATAGGCATGTATCCTATTTTAGAAACAGCCCTGTTCTTCCTGATGTCTTACTCGACGTTTTTAGCAGCAGAAGTGGCAAGTTGGTCAGGAATAGTGGCAGTCTTGTTTTGCGGGATAGCACAAAAACATTACACATATCAGAATCTGACCCCTGAATCTGCCATTAGAACAACACAGACATTTGAATTACTAAATTTCCTCGCAGAGAACTTCATCTTTTCGTACATCGGCTTGTCGTTTTGCTTGTTCAACTATCATCAATGGAACTTTGGGTTTATCGCAGTGGCGTTTTTAGCCACACAAATTGGTAGAATGCTAAATGTCTACCCAATGTCACTTATCTTGAATCTTGGTCGCAGGCGCAAAATACCATGCAAGCACCAAAATATGATGAGTTTCGCTGGACTTCGAGGTGCTATTGCATTTTCGTTAGCGATCCGAAACACAGTGTCGGTACCGCGTCAAATGATGCTTACCGCCACCTTGAGTATAGTGTTAATATCAGTAATCATTTTTGGAGGATTGACTTTACCATTCGCAAAACTCATCAGCCTTGAAACTGGGATTGACGAAGTTGAAGAGGAATTCAAAGCAAAACGTTTGAGTTTAATCGATCTAAATGATCCTGGAAGTTCACCAGAAGATCTCGAGGAAAAAAGACGTTATGAAAAATCTTGGCTTGTTCGAACATTCAGTTCTTTCGATAACAAATACCTCAAGCCGATATTAACGGACGAATATATTGACTAAAACTATGTAACATTATCTAAAAGCATTAGAAAAATATAGTTTTTTTATACTTTCCTAGATTACACAATTTTTTTTAAATGTTAAAATTACAAAAATTCCGTATAAGTTTCTTTAAAATATGTACCTTATAAAATTTTAGAACATTGAATTGGTAACTGAGGTTTAGTGTTCTAACAAGAGTTTCATTACAATATCAAGCTTATGCAATATTTCTTATGCTTCGAATTCAAAAATATCAGTGCGAAAAACACAAGAGATCAAATTCTACATTAAATAACTGAAGCAAGATTTCACCCTGTTATCTTAAAAGGCAGTGTCTCTTAAAATCCTCGATTTTGATGTAATGTAATAATGTAATGTAAATGTAACACTTTTCACTCGCTTACACCTTGTTTCCACTCTGCTAACGATTTTGAGATTTTCCAACACCTTCTTTCGTCAGCTTTTCAATAATGAACCCCAGCGGGTCTTCTGGCCGTTGATCAACAATGCATGCCGTCAAATACTGAAAATAAATCAAATTGTATGGTTATATCATGAAATAACTTTACAACACAGATACTGACACAAGTTTATCTTAGAGTTTCATTTTGTATTGGGGAAAAAATAGAGAAGTGGAAGGCATAATGAAACGTAAAATGTAAAGGGTCTTAATGGTTTGTGGTATAATGACAAATACAAACAATACTAAGAGTATGAAAACATCAAAATACTGATCACCGTAAATTTATAGAAGAAATTGCCAGTAAAACATACTCTGAAGTTGAAGATGATTTACATGGTGCAACTGATGGAAAGAAAGTAGTTATGTGAATGACTTTAGTTATTTATGTGTATCTTACATCTCCGATAAATTACATATGCTGCTGGCGTGACTAGCAATAATTTCACCAAATTTGGTTACTTCCTCAAACATAGCTATTTAATTTAATGAATTAAACAATAATTGACTCCCGCTCTCGTAATGCAATCTCAAACATAAGTCATCATATTAATCATCATAATAGGGGATGCAATCATTCAAGTTTGTTTTGGAAATATTTCTTTGTTGTGACTTTACATATTACTGCTGACATGTCTTAATACACTTTTTTAAATCTGCCTAGTCAAATCTCTGTTCCATATTCCCAGTAACATAAAATCTAAAACATGATATTAGTGCAGCTTGAACATTATTCTTCTTGGGTGTGGCCTGTTGGAACTTTGGATTCTTAATCAATGAGTGCTTTACTTTTTCGAACAACACAGATTCTCAAGACTATGAGACCAAGTACCAGTTCCAAAGATTTGCTGAGAATATGAGTGAAACGTAACACTAATAATCCTAATTCACATCAGCAAAGTAAAAGGGTACGGGCTTTCATCTCTGCATCGGAAAGATTAAGTGGCAAGTACCTGACTCTCTCCTTTCCCTGTTCACCTAGTTTGAATCTAATGTTGGATGGAACCATTCTGGGTTATATCCAGAAAGCTTATAACCGGAGGCTTTATATTTTAAGTTTTATAAATGAACATTTGTCCCTCAAAAAAAACTATACTTGGCCAAAAGACTGGGGTGGGGGTGGGAGGACCACCTTTCCCTCTTTGTTAGATATGGTCCTGAATAATAATTAATAAAATACCTGTTAAACGATTCCATGTACAGAAAGTGAGGACATTTCTCCTGTGCCAAAAACTAAGCAACCAGTTAAGCAACTTGAGATCCAAATTCTAAGTTACTTTTTATATAAAAAATAATTAAGTTGCACGCCTTTTTTATATTACTAAAAAGCAGAAAAAAGGAGTTATAATACCTGCATAACATCAACGATATCATTTTTATCGATATAATTCCATGCATCTTTATAAGGGTCACTAATGTTCGTAGCAGACTCCTGAGGGGACAACTTACTTTCAGATATATCGGTATTATTTTTCTTGCCATGTTCCTCGGCCATGTTTGTTTATTATATCCAGCAACTAAAGTGGATCCATCAACACGAGAAAATTTTGGCTTATCGAGACAACCAAAACAACTTAAGAAAGCTGAATCCCAGTGAATTTCGTTGATTTAAAACTTCTAAATGAGTTCAAAAAGTAATATAATGAACTTTCAAATAATTTTCTGAGCTAAAAAGTCTATTTTATCCGCATATAACCCCTGTTTTACGCTAAGCCACGTCAGCTGACTATGATGACCTCATAGCGATTTCTTTTCAATTGGAACGTATAAACCTAGAACTTAGACTTCAAAGTCTATCAAACTTGGCTCACCTCTGAAAAAAATGGGGTTTAGTTTTTCTTTAAGAGCCGACATTTTGTGTCGTTCTTTCGATTGCTCTAATAATCAATAAGGAGCATATTACCACGGCCATAGGCAAGCTAGGCGTTTTACTCGCCTTAAAGTCACTATATCGTAAGAATTGATTTGCAGATTTACAGCACACGGATTTAATAAGTGAAAATGAATCCAGAATAGTAAGTAGTTCTACCGCCACCCTCTTCTGTTTTCTTATTTTCGCGTTTTATTTCCTGTAGCAAGATCAGACTTGTTGTTGCTTTTTGAAAATTCGGCCATTTTAAAACTGTTAACCAGAATCAGCTTGAAAATTTATTCCTTAGAAAAATAGTATCTACTGCTTACACACAATCTTAGCGTTCATAATGATTCAACATTCAAACTTGGCACTAATACTACAAAGTGTCTGAATGTCTGGCAGTTTCTCGTGCATGATAGTGTGTAACATTCAAACATCTTTGTCGTTCTTTAAAAGGAAATCAAAGGAGTAATCAAGTCAATTGTCATGCATGCAGACAAGGCCTTAGTACTACTTGAACAGTCAGGCAAAATAATTCTTGAAATTTTGACGTGGTCAGTCAGAACCTGCATTATACCGCTCTGTAGCTTTTGTAGCGTGGTTTTGTTTGACAGGACTTGCTGCGGAACAGAAAGAAAAATACTTCCTACCTATTACCATGTAATACATCCAAGTTAAGCTATATTTCCCCCCTAATTAGGCTGTATATCCAAATTAAGGTATTACATCCTAATGTAATAGTAGTGCTATTTACCTACGCTCTGTGTCTACAGGCCTGGGGAGGAAACATTACAGTGTTGTGTGATGTTTGCACAGCAAATTGAGCCAATCAATGGTTGTGTGTGGTTAAACAACGCATGTGCCACGTAAATGTAGGAGTGTGATTCTGCTCATCAAAGGTGTGCGTTTTTTTCTCATTGAAGATGTCTGAAATGAAAGCTTTCCTTAAACAAGTTTGTAAAAATGCTCTCTGAAAAAGTACAGAATCAATCATCATTATCTTTCTTAATTTTTGAGAAAACTTTTATTTCTTACGTTTTTCTGCAGAAATTGTTTCAACCACAAAGAAAGTAACTAAGTTTCAGGTAAATTTCAGGTATTAATATTGTGTTGTTTATATATTTAATAGTTTGTTAATAAGTTTTATTTTTAAATTTGATTCCCACTATAGCGTTCAGTTGTAACGTTGTAAATTTTATTTATTGAGGCAAGAATATGAACAAGAGTGTTGACAAGACCATTTTTCTTAATTGATTTGTTTTTATGTTCCCAAAGTATTGCTTAAAGAGTCTCGCTATGTATGAAATTTATTGTTTAATTTCTGTTTCTCCTTTAATCAGACTTCTTTTATCCGGTTGTTCTAATAATGTGGGCAATCAAGGCGATTGTAAATATTGGCGAAGAAGAAAGGCTGTTCAGATCATAACTAGATTTTATTCCTTACTTTATGGTACAAAAATATATAAAAATTAATTTACAAACACTTAAGTTATTTCTTTGTTTGTTCATATTCTTTATTTTGTAAATTTATGTGAGTTAACACTTGATTATAACAATTTCGTGATCGATAGATCTTTTAATTTCCGATAAGAGTACATGTCAAATTTTATACATGCCCCATATTTGTTATGATTTTCAATAGAAAAGAAATGTTATGAACACGTGATCAAAATATTATGATTTCAACCAAAGCTAAGTCCAAACAGAAGCCGGCTTTTAGATTTTTTGCCACAATGGTTTCGGCTACATGGAGGTTTGACTTTACTAATGCAACTTGTGTTGATGTCATTAGAAACAAAGGATATTCGGTCATGTACTTAAGGAATATATTGTGTGCTATTTGTTACAGAAAAGTGACCATTCCATAAAATCTTTTGCTTTTGGTCTCCTTTGCTTGGTTTGATTGGGAAATGTTCATCAAACGTACGTTATTCATCTACTAGCTTTACAGTTTGTATTGAGAGGCTGTTTACATGAGAGTCATACTGAGATTTTGAACCTGTGCGAAAACGGTTGAAAAAAATGTAAAAACTGTCATCTTAGTTGTGATTAAATGTTGCCCCATTTGGGTTAATACATGTAAGTATGTGAGCATTTAGCAACCTTAGTACATTATATAATATTTCAACCATCAAAATGTGCAAGTAAAAGTGAAAAGAAATTAGGCCAATACAGATGCTTTATTTTGGGAATTTAGAAACAATAAAAGAGTAAGCTAATAAGAATTGCTTTTAGATTTCTCTTGTCTGAAATGAAGTCCATTTTCTACCTAGGTTCTGACTTCAGAAATGCACCTTGATAAACCTTTCCATAATTCATATCAGTGGAGTTTGTCTTGTAAACAGGGATTGCTAACAGAATGTTAATGAGACTGCACATTTATTTCCCAATATGTGTTTTTATGTTTTGTAAAGTAAAATTTCAAGAAAAAGTTCAGAAAATACTAAAGATGTATTATTAATAAAGTTTATACATTTAATTTGGAGGAGTTCATCCTTCTGAATTGTTTATCTTTTGTAAAATATATATTCATGTTTTTATACAGTGTAAATAACCCAGTGGTTCATGATGTTAATATCTTTTCAAGAACATAGTGCTTCAAATCCGTTGACAGGCTACTTTATTTATTTTTTTCACAATAAGTTACAAGAAAGTAATTGTGTCAGATATAGTGCTAAATGCTAAAAAATGAAAAATTTGAAATTATCCATTATCAGATTTGAACCACCTGAACTACCTTCTGGTTGATGCAATTCATAAAAGGGTTGTTCAATATATATGAATATATAAATATATAACTTGCAGAAAGCCTTTATGCCCCCTGGCTCTAGTTCTGTTTTTTTTTTTGTCTTCCTGTTTGCTTAACGTTTTGTAAAGTTGGTGTTGATAATTTGACTGTCCAGAAATGTATCGGAATGGCTTTTATTCTTACAAACTCATTTACTTGGCAGTCAACACCATTTTTGGATTTTTTCTTAATAAACATAAAACTTCCATCATTGGATTTCTGTGCAGCAAAGAAATCCATTTAAAATTGCATTGTTTTTTTTTCTGTCTAAACCTAGCATAAAATGCACATTTACTTTCAATTTGACATAGTTTTGTCATTTTGTCAATTTTGGCATGTTTTTAAAATAATCATTTCTGAAAGAAAATGTTGGACATGTCAAAACAGATGCTTTTATAAAAAAAGTATAGCTTTTATAACTTAAATGATCTTTTAAATTATCTAAACATAGAATACCTTAAGAGAAGGAAATTGTGCAAGAAGAAATTTTCATGGAAGATATTTTTGCGACAAGAAATTCCACAAATTTTAAGCTGAGCTGCAATAATTTATTCCTTGAAATATCTCAAAAAGCTTATTTATGAAAACAAAGCGTCAAAAAAACTACAGAAAATTGTTAGGCTCAAAAACTATTCTAAAAGTTTCTGAATGGTAGCTTTATAATGAAGGATAAGAAGAAAGAAGAAACGTAAAAATGCATTTTTAACAATACATTCTTTGACAGTTTGACAGATGATGACTTAAGTTCATGAAATTTTTGATTTGATAATTTTTTCTGAATTGACTTGGTGAAGCACTGATGATTCAAATCCAAGAAGGCATAGACATCATTTGAGAAAATATTCTGAACATTTTTAGAAATATTCTGGCAATTTCATAAAATGTATTTTTAGATATGCTTCATTTTCAGAAATTTTCACAGAAAAATTTCCCAAATATATTGTTTTTGTTTTCATCATTTTTAATTGTATTTATATATTATATAATGTATTTCTTATGATTTTATTTTAGTTTGTATGAAATGTTTTGCTTGAATTAAGTATTGTAAATACAGTTAAACCTGTGTTAACGACCACCTTTAAAGTTGACCACCTGTCTAAAAGGACCACTTTCAACCACCCCAATGTTGGTATTTTAGTAGAAAGCTCACTGTATACAACCACCACCTGTATACAACAACCATAAGGTCCCCAGAGTGGATGTTATACATAGGTTTAACTGTACATTCTGAATAATGAAATTTTTACCTTATTATGTTTCTATGAAACCCAGCAAAGTTTCCTATGTTAATATTGGAAGTATTTTGTGTTTACATTTGAAACATGTTTAACATCTTCTGTTAGTTAAGTGTTAGTTAGAAGCAAGTTTTTTATGTTTTTGAATTTAAGCATAAGCAAATACTTACCAGACCTACTTTGCAATCACTGGCTCAATCTTAATCTTATTTAATCAGTTATTGTTAATTATGAAATCATTTAATATACGTTATTCATTGTTATCAACAGATTGTTATAAATGCCAGTGTAAATAAACAAATTATGAACATTTTTTTGGCAGTATTTTGGAAATATTGATTTTGAATTCTACATCTGTTGATTCTTTGCAAACTCATTTTTTCTTGTGAGAATAGGTTTGAAATACATTATGGTGTGGTGTTAAATTTAAACAGCCTGCAAACAGTTTACTATGATGTACATATTGATTGACATTGGCAGCATTTTCAATTCTATTATGAATAGGACATTTCATGAATGATATATAAAATTCTCTTTCCACAAAATGAGAATTAATTATGTTTACTCAATTGGTAGAGAGTAAATCATAGTCATATTTTTTCTGATTGAAAACTTGATGATGGTGGTTGGGTTACTTTTTTTGTTTCCAAACATCAACCCATTTCGCACCCTTAATTTTAAACAGGCATGTAAGTCCAAAGGACTAGGCCTTGACCTGCACTTAGGCCTCTTTCAAATTGATGGATATCTAGACAACTTCCTGATACTTTTGTTAAATATTTTCTCAATAAAAATACCCTCTAGTTTCTGAAATAAATTATACACCCAAAAGAATAGAAAGCTTTCTACTCAAATTTCATCTCTTAAAAACAAGCTTGTGTGAAACTGAAAGTATGTGTTATTTTTAGCGATTATTTGTTCAAACTTCTGCTGATTGGTGATTCTGGTGTTGGCAAATCATGCTTGCTACTTCGATTTGCTGTAAGTTTTTCTCTTGGTTTTATTCACTTCCATTCGTGTTTGAAATATCACTGATATTTTATAATAATTATATATGGTATTATATATACCTTATTTATACTATTGTGTGCAAAAATTAATACTTGCACAGTAAATTCACAAAAAAATAGGGGTGATTTTTCAACAAAAGTGAAAAAAGAATTCTTTCTAAACATTATTATAATTACAACCTTTGTTGTCCTTCCATGATTCTTGTTTCGTTCTGCTAGCGATTTTCTCAAAATTTTGTGCTTACTCCTTAACATTTTCACTTGCCCAATTTAGCATTCTTTCTACAAATTGATAACATTTTTTATCAAAAATAATTTACTTGACCTTTCAGACAAGTGTGTGCTTCATTTTGCATGGTTTTACTTGCCCAACACTGGCCTCTGCCAATATCAATTGTTCAATATGTTATGTTCAAATTTTCGATATTAGTTTATTTTACATTCTCCTTTGTTCTTCCTCAATGCAGATTTTTAACAACAACTGTAAAGGCGCATGCAACCACAACCTGTACTATCTGTTTACAATATCCCGTAATTTCCTTTATACCTACTCTTTCAGAAAATATGCTTACTATTTTAAAAAATGGTTACTAAACGTTTCCTTTTATAGCATAATTTCACATGCTGTTAAACTTTCTGCATGTGTTTCCAGGCAACATATTTTTTTAAACGATAGAATTTGCTCATCTTTAGCTACAATATGGGTTTCAAATCATTGTAGGATATTGTAAGGAAAAATAGAAGCTGTGTTTCAGGCAATCAGCATTGATTTCCTTTTTCTTTTTAGGATGACACATATACAGAGAGTTACATCAGTACAATAGGTGTTGATTTTGTAAGTATGCAACTGTTTTTACCTGTGTAGGTTGATGTAGAAAACTTGAAGTGTTGATATCATATCAATTTGTGCTTTTAGAAAATCAGAACAATCGAACTGGATGGGAAAACTATAAAATTGCAAATTGTATGTACTCTCCTCTCTTAGTTCTATACATATTGTTTCATCTGCTCTCAACTTCTGGAAGTCTTACTGCAAAGCTCATAGTATTTTTGTAGTTTGGTTTTGCAAACTTTTTGATCACATGATGGTCACATGATCACTTGATGGTAAATACTGTGCATTGGTTGGAATTTTGTTTGTTTGCCTTTTGAAAAGATCAAAGAAAAAAAAGACAATTGTCATAATAGGCTACCAGACCAGTGAATTCTAATGACACTATGCTGAAATGAGGTTTTCATCATGCTGAGTCGGCTATCCGCGATTAAGATTTAATAAAATTGAACCTACAATCACTGTTCATACATTGTTGAATTACCAAGGAAACAAGGTTTTATTTGGGTCAAGCAATAATAAACAGATCGACAGGTAAAATTAGGCATTAAGCAAATATTCGAAATGATAAGTCTAATAACTGCTTTATCGTACACCTTAAAGTCAACTGATTTAAGGCAAATAACCCAAAACTGGAGTGTCCTAGTTTTGAAACTTAATCGAACGTTTTAATTCTGAGAGTCCGTGCTTTGAAAGTAAATCCAACGTTTTCAGGCTATTCTATTCCCAAGGAATCAAATAATACAGGAATCAGACTTAATAGTATTATCAGATGTCTGGTAATAGGTTCTACATTTTATAAAATATATAACTTCTTCTTTTTCTTATAAGAAAATATTCTTTTTGACATATATATACGAATACGAAATATATATCTGAATATCTCAATAGAAAGTGCATGATAATATAAGTTAATGTCTTTTAGTGGGATACCGCGGGACAAGAAAGATTTCGAACAATTACTTCTAGTTACTACAGAGGTGCACATGGCATTATAATTGTTTATGACGTCACAGACCAGGTAAGCTCTATTCCGTCATTGAATTTCTGCATGCCCTAACTCTTTTTGAAGCTGAATATAAGTTGATATTTTTTTCCAGGAAACATTTAACAATGTGAAACAATGGTTGCAAGAAATTGATCGATACGCATGCGAAAGCGTGAACAAACTATTGGTTGGAAACAAGTGCGATTTAACGACGAAAAAAGTTGTCGATTATACAACGGCTAAGGTATGTTTAATGTGATTTCTTTTTTGAAATGTTTTTGCTTTTTGTTTTTTGACTCCAGTTCATGGTTTAAACTCTACTGTTTTATTTTCAGGAATTTGCTGACTCACTAGGGGTACCATTTTTGGAAACTAGTGCAAAGAACGCTACCAATGTTGAACAAGCTTTTATGACCATGGCTGCTGAAATTAAAAACAGGATGGGACCACCACAAACTGCTCCTGAGAGCTCTAGCAAAAAGGTACCACTCACCGGCGGCAGTCCTGTCAAGCAAGGAGGCGGTGGTTGCTGTTAGGGACACATAACATAAAAATATCGATTTGTAATAGCCGCTATCGTTTTATACGTTTAACCAATTTGGCCTTAGAGCAGGTGTTCCGTTAAATGAAATAAATACGCATTGTCTGTGTTCAAATGCGCAATTTGATGACGTACACTCGTTGTTCATTTTTTTTTTTTTTTTCAAAACGGAATCTTTGTGTCGATTTTAATTTTTGGTTTCTCCGAAAATTCCTGGTGTGAGCTATTATAGTTATCCAACCATATAAATTTTCATTTTCCTAATTCGTTTCAATAATATATCCATGTTTTGTTTTTGTGAATCCTACAAGATACAGCTTACTTTATACTATCTTTAAGAATCCTAATTTCATATATGTGTATGTTTATTTATCTTAAATATCCCCCCATAAACTTTTCATTCAGTAAAAGTGTATAAGTTTCACCTGTACGATGGCATGTTTATATAAAACAAGAAGAAGAAGAAAATGGTTCTCAACTGACGAGAGTATTCAATTGTGTTCTCAATGAAATATTGAAACAAACCTAACTGCCGATTGTATATATAATAGTGATGAATTAATGTCAGATTATTTTCTTTTAAATTGTTGTAATCTTTCTATAGAATAAAAACTCCGGGAATACCAACGAAAAAAATGGCCTTTTTTCCTACTCCACAAGTTGTCTTTTTTAAACATTTCAAAATGCAAATGCAGTCCAATGGGAAGTGTGTCTATCAAACGCCTTGGTATCTTGATATCTGGTAACTTTTTGGTTGAAAGGCATGACGTAACCATGATCTCGTTGTCCCAGACCAAAATAAAAAAGGTTTCACCAAAAACTATTCGATTCTCGATTGTGCTCACGTGGAAAAATAATAGCCGCTCCGTGCTAAATATTTCGTCTTTTTTTAAAATTTGTGAAATTCTGGGTAGTTACTGAAACTCCGAAATACTGATTCAGGTTTCTTTTGTCGAAATAAAATAAAATAAGTCCTTTATACAAATCTTCTTTGGTCAATAGGACGATAAAACGTAAATTCCCAAATGGAAATTGTGAATATTTCTTTCTTACGATTCAGTTCACATCTAACAATTTCAGACCATAAAAAATTCATTGAAATGAGTTGAAATTTCAGAAAAATTCCGCGAAAAATATTTTGTTTAGCTGTTACATATCTGGTGTGGTCGAATTTCTATTTTTGCATAAAAATTGTATCCTGATTAATGAATAACGAGATTTCAAATTAACGGGGCACGACCACAGAAGTTCTCACCAGGCAATGTGAATCCATAGACGAATTACTTTTCTGTTCATTTTTGTGGCTTGTATATAATTTGATTTTTTTCAGCTCCTAATTTTTAGATTCATCATAGCTGAGAGTGAGAGCTCGTTAGAAAGTTTAAACCCTAATCTACAAAAACGTGTCACAGTTTGTTTTAATACTCAATATTTTGCTTGATGCTACCCCCCGAACTTATGTTATGGATGTAAAATTAAAGGTTCAGATGTTTTTAGCCATAAATAAACATTGAAAGCCTCTTTTTTAAAAACGTGTGACCAGACACGTTATTTCAGAATGAAAAGTGTTGTATGATGATGTAAATTTTAAAAAGATTAAACAAAAACTTTTGAAAAGGGAACTCAATTTTTTGTTACGGAAAATACTAAAATTATTAAAATTTTGCTCGGGAAAATGTTTCAAATGTTTCCACTGTTTCCGTGCCAATGTATTTAACTAAATTCAACAGGGCACCAATGCTGTGTCCTGCACACATGGCTTGCTGGATGTATAAAATGTATAAATAGAAAATAATGTATAAAATTGATTAATCTGCAGTTCCCTTTGATATATTTCCAACTACAATGAAGGATCAACTCACTTCCATGGCATTTTCATAATAAAAACCCTGTCGGCCCCGTAAAACTGGGGTAATAATGTCCATTCGAGTTACTTTCGTCGGGCAACAGTCTGGAAACCATTTTGGAGAGTGTGTACTGCTGCTTCAAAAGAAAACTCCAACACACTTCAAGCCAACGAACCCTGGTGCACACGGAGATCTTGCGTTTCGAACATCGGAGGACAAATTAAAGTCCTGTCATGATTTGATTGTCAACTTTCTGTCCGATATCCAACCGAAAGTTTTTTCCAAATATTAAATTAAGTTCTTCGCTTCAAAACATCAAATCAATTGTCTTCTTTTCTTTGGGAGTTGAATTTCGTTTATCTTAGTTTTATTTATTTCTCGTAAGAATTACTTGAAGGTAAACAGTATATAGATTTAAATAAATAAAAAAATCAAGGAAATGGTTATGACTACAGCAGTGAAAGAAGAAACAAGAATAGTGTTAATTAATTTTCGTGATTCTGTCACTTGGAGTTTGGGCGAAAGCAAGTTTCAGGTATGACATTTGAAGTTCATGGCAGTAATGATGTACAGAAACCTCTTGCATCATATCGTAAGTTTTGATGTCGTCATGTGATATTGATTGAAGCCACTCAAGCCCCCACTCCATCACGCCGACCCGTTGTGCGAGCAGCTGCAAAAGCGTTTATATACGGTTTCCCAGAAACACATCAAACATTTTTCAGAATTTTTGAAACATTTTTCCAATATTTCGGAATATTCTACTGGGCTCTCGTAACATTTTGACTGTTTTTCATAACATTTTGTTCATTTTCAGTAATATTTCGCAAACATTAGTACCGGATTCTTTTATTTTCTTAGGTAAAAACAATAGATTTTCGTGTCATTCGCCATTGATAAACTTGGAACAATATGATAAAACGCAAGCTTTCAAACAATGGGAATTCGTATTTACCCGATGGCAGTATTAAAATTTGTTACAAAGTGTTCTCTTCACGTAAGAAAAAACATACCACATGAACAACAATCGCGTCATGAGGTGGGATCAACCTCGTACCCAGGGTTTCTTGCCTTTTTGATATACGAACGACGGCTTCTTTGCCGCCGTCCGTATAAAAAAAGGCAAGAAACCCTGGGTCGAGGTTGGAGGTGGGATAGCGTAGCGGAAATAGTACTGCAAAACTATCCTCAGTATGAAAGGAAAGACCTTCATAAACCGCCGCCAGTCAGAGTGTAACGTTCGAATTTTAAGTCGTGCATTTATGCTTCAAAGCGAGAAAACTTTTGAAAAAGGAACTTGAAACGCAAGAGATACACCGTTAAAATTCTTACTTAAAAGAGTTATTGCATTGTTAATTTTTTTCTTCTATAACCTTTCAGTGTGATCTTTGTTGCTAAAACTTTGCAGTATATTTGTTTTTTATGTCCGCGTATGATAAATTTTACACAAGGATAAAAGTTGTTCAGAAAGGTCTTTTTACCCATTTTCATTTACTTCTCGGTGGAAATATAGAACAATGAGATATTCTAGAGAAAGCTATTTGAAAGGAAAATGATTATCTGAAAAGAAATTATTTTTGAAAATTTTGTGAAAAAAGACGCCTCAGTATCCTTAAGCCAATTTTCTAAAACTCAGTAGTTAATCTCTAGAGTTACACAGTTCAATGTTTCTGATTTAAACCAAAATTTCTAAATTTTGAATTCTCTCATTTTGAAAATTCGCTAACATAAATTCACCACCCTTGGGATTTTCAAGTCCGATTTGAAAACTAAAATCGCGAAATTTTCTGCTGTTAAAGTAATTCTTCCGTTATTCCTTTCCCATATTTGCAGTGATGATCTGAAGCAACATTATCAGGACCGAAATCCCTTCACATCTTCATACACATTAACAACAAATGATCAGTATGAGAGTCAACCAAAATCTATCAAACTATACTGGGAATGTTAAGAAAACAACACAGAGATAGTTGTGGCGTGAATCTTCTACAGAAAAACAAAAATGCAGAAATTACATCTATAATGACTTATTTGCCAATGGAACAACAAAAATAAGAAAAAAAATAAGAAAAAAACAAAAGGGCAACAACAATAAGCACCGAAGCTTAGATATCATCAATATCAATTTCATCATCACCAGGTTCACCAGTAACAGCAGGCGCATTTTTCTTCGCCTCTTCTTTCAAAACTGCCGCTTCACTTCGATTGGTATAGACGACTTCGACATCTTCTTCTTCGTCGTCAGATTCCTCATCAGCGGTTTTCAACCAATCAATAAACGGTTTTGCTTTAGTATGGATTTGTTCGGATACATCCTTTTTTACAAATTTTTTGGAGACCTGCAAGCGGAAAGATAAGGTACTTGAGTGATTGAACAAATGAATAATAGAAATGCTACGTCACAAGGACAGTAATATTACCTTTGAACCCCATTCAACAAGCACTTCTTCTTCAACAAAATCGTTGTCATAAAACGCTTTCAAAATATGCGCAACTTTTGGCATCAACTTTTCCGGGTATGACTGACCAACAAGAATTTCAAATGCTCCCATAAGATGCTTTTGAGCTTTTTGGTTGTTCGCTAAGAAACGCAAGAAAAGCAAACGGTGTTGCGGAATCTGGGCCAAGATGTTATCATTTAACACCAACTCAACCAGGGCGATTACAGCTCGATCTTTAATGTCCAATCTTTCAGCTTCAGCAAGTATTTCCTTATCAGGCAATTTTTCTTCTTTCTTCTGGTTCTTTTTCTAAATCAGAAAGATAAAGCAATTTTCAGATACCATTCAATAAGAGAAAAGGAAAGCCACAAGAGCATTTTGACACTCACCTCTACGAACTTAAAAAATATGTTAAAACGTTCTTCAACAGATTTATCCAAATCATCATTGTAGGTGAGTCCTTTTACACCTTCTCCAAGTTGTTCCATACGTTTTTTGACAGCCTCCTTACTAGTATCGTCTGCCCAATCATCAATGTTAGAGTGTTTTGAGCTTGGTACATCATCACTCCAACCATCAAAGCCTGATTCATCTGTTGGGCTAGCATCTCCATTCTCTGTACTGTTAGAACCTTTTTCTTTGCGAAGTTTTTTCCTATAAACACATTAGAAGAACTATCGGTAAGGAAGGGACAAGGGTAATACTAGAACTTAATTTGGCCGTATTGCAATCTGGTTACAGGTGAAAGCTCGTCGATTTTTTTCAATGCTCTTTGGCGGTATAAGACAACTTTAAACTATGCTTTTGGAATCATACTTACAATTTTTGTGGAGTTGCAGAGTCATCCACAGGTGGGTTTTTCAGGATGAATGTTGACAAACGATGTCGCATATCAATCATGCTGCTGTGTCCACAAGCTGAACAAACTGAAGTAATTTTCTCTTTCTTTGGTTGAACAACCTAGCACAAAATATAGTTATTACAGATTTTACTCACTCGTTTTACTCATATTAGTTTCACAGAAACCAACGAATGACTTACAAAATTTGTTTCAGGATTATCACAAGCATCGCATAACACAAACTTTTCAATGAAACCATCTAAAATTTCTTGCAACTTTTCACCATTATGTGAACCATTAACAATATAACGATCATTTTTCTTATCAATTTGTGTCTGAGCACCAAGCTCACATCCAAAATACTTGGTTGGATACGCTGGAGGACGGTATACAGACTTTGCTATTTCCACCATATTGACAATAACTGTCTTGATGCCATTCCCTTTTCCTTCAACCTTGGCTATGATTTTCGGCATTTTGTATCTGTAAAATTGGTCAGTGACTTTTCGATTGACATTGAGTAAAGCCATGATGGTGATATATATGCGTTATGACTTAGAGGTATATATCTTTTACTTAATATATTTTTATGGTTAGCTGTCTTTAAACTGTTTCTTCTGCATTTACAATTGGAATTCAGTGCTCTTGGCAACGAAAATTGTCTTAAATTATGTAAACAATCAGCTTTATGCTTTACACTAGAAATCATACAAGCAGTCCTCCGCCAATGTAAAAATTGGCATCTATTTTGTAAAAATCTTTTTCCAGATTGCGACGAAATCTTGGCTGATTCTTTGGATAACGGCACACAATGATCTAAGGATATGAAATTCAAAACTAACTCAAAAATGCAAACAAGAAGCGATACGAAAGCCTTCTTGTTGAAAGAACAGCATTCAGAAAAACCTCACACTAATGACATTTGTGTCCTAATCATGATTATCATCAGCTCAACAAATACATTAAAAGTGAAAACAAAAAATATTACCTGAATTATAAGAAATAAATAGACATACATATAAGATTTAAAAGATCACCTTTCAACACGAACAACATGTACAATCAATTCTTTGATGTCTTGAATCACAAATCAATCATACAATTTCTACAAAATAAATGAAAACCAAATCAGAACTGAAGTTCAGAATAAATTCACTCAACAGCTTATGGAAGACAAGCAAAGAAAAAGTCTTTCTGAATCCACTCTAAAAATTGATTGCAAAATAATTATTAAAACAATTAATTATTAAAAAATCTTTGTCTATGCATTATTAAATCATATGGGTTACATATATTAATATTTTATCTGTAAAACTTCATGGTTTTTTGTAGAGATGAACTAAATATATGCATTGTATGATGTTATCATTATACACAAAATTCATATTTTATAGAACTGGTCCAAAACTAATATTGAAAATTAATTAAAATATTAATTTTAATGAAGAGCCTAAACAGAACGAAATCAAACAATTATAATAATAGCCCAAGTCACACTGAGATTAGTTCAGATTAGTTAAGGTTATTCATAGGGTTTTTTTCTACTTATCACTTGTCAGCATTATTTAATTCTGTGATTCAAAAGACACTTCATTTTTTCTTTATTAACATAAAGTTCTTTAACCATTGTTTTATTGCATATTTATTTAAAAACGTTGACACACAATTGATCTGCTATGTTTGCTGATCATGTGGGTATATTTTTCTGTTTCCAAGGTTTCTATTGTGTGTGACAAAATCTCTTTAATTGTGGAATTTTGACAAGTTTCCTGTCAAGAATGTCTCAAGCTGTAGTAAACTGAGACAAACAAGGAGTTATAAGTATTGATAGTGGTGTACAAATGTCCATCCAAGCAACATCGAAGCACCAAGTTTAAACGTATCGGTTAGACGAGATGTGTAAAATTAGATTACCTATCATGTTCGATCCCAACTGTAACGTTTATGAAATTACATCGTACAATCTATTCTATTCTAACATCAAATTACTGGAATCCATTATTAGATCGCCCTTATTTAAATTTTGAATTTTTTGTTTTTGTGAGTATAGAACTATAATTGTACACATGCTATGCCTGTATAAACACTAAATGTAAATAAATAAATACTATTATAGTTCACACTTAATTTTTATAAAAATATATTTTTATAGTTTATTGGTTTCCTTAAGATTTAAAAAGATTGTTTTCCCCCTATACAATACATGTTAAAAGGCCAAAATGAGCCAGCCAATAACCAGCCTCGAGTTCCTCATAAACCATACTTTGAAGACATTCTTATTGTCAGAAAGTTTTGTGATTGCAGGTTGAATTTGCTGATTTTTTGTGGGAAACTAACACAATGGTCAAACATTCCATCATATTTTCTGTGCAACTGTTCTGATAAAAGTTCAGGGTTTTTTGTTTTCCCCAAAAATACAGAAAACAGGGGAGAGCAATTTTAAAATCTTAGCTGATACCATTACTGTCTTAAAATTCTAGTGAGATTTGACAATAGTTCACATGATCAACAGTGACCTAACCACTGGCACTAATGCTCCTTTATATGACCATGAATTCATGCATTATATTGACATGAGGTAGACAGACGATCAAATCTCTAATGAAGCTTGCTATGTTGATATGCTGATGCTCTGATATGCTGATAAATGAATTCCATTATGATGTATAATGTCTCAATGATTAGGGTCCACCAGCTGGTTATTAAGCATAAATATCACACTGGGGAAGGGAAAACCTCCCCTATATGGAAATCTGCTTTCAAAATGGGGATTTAAAAGTCATGATTTTAAGTCCCATGGCCAATCTTTCCGTTCCAGTAGTAAACAAGATGTGGCGATAACAGCATGCATGAATATCAACAACTTCATTTCGTTCGTGTTTTTTGTGTTTGGATTTGTTTAAAGAGGTTTCAGACTCATCTTGAATTTACCCCCAATTATTAAGGGATATTTCAAATTTAAACTATTGGGTCAAAAGTACTTACTGTAAGCTTCCTTTTTAAATGTTTTTCATTTTTTTTCGTTGATTAACCGCTTCAATATTTGTTTGTCGAAAATAGAAGCATGTCGAAGATAGATGAAACTATCTTATATTTGTAAAATTGTGTTGAAATTGAATTCCCTTAAACTGAGTGTGAGTATTAAAGTAATTTTAGAAAATGCTAAAAGAATTTTACTCGAATATAAAAAAATGGGATCTGAAAAAACCTTTGAAATTTAAACTTACTTTCATATGATAAAGTATAGCGTAGACAATGAAATGACATTCACTTACAAAGCAGAACGTCAGTCCTAAAACCAAAAATCAGTGCTGAAATAGCACATAAAAATTACCTGCTTACAACAAGTTCTACACGATGTTGCACCACTGAATCTCTTCTCTGTTCAATCATTACGAAACCTATGCCACCAGAGAAACGCAGAAATTAGGGGAAGGGTGGATGTAGCTTTCATGTTGTAAAACAACCAATGAAAACATTTCGACTAGTAAGTCTGGAAGTATCAAATCAAATCCGCTGACCACAATAACAAGGAGGTCAAAAATGTGATGTGAGCATGAGTAACTTTCGTGACTCCGTTGACAAGAGAACACGAGAAAATGCACATAGGGCATATACACAGGAGCCTTTGCAACCCCCAATTATTATTAATCGACTCAAAACGGTGACTTTAAAGATCTGTACATAGTTGTTTTCGGCACATAATGGTGCTTCTGAACGAGTGTTACATCAGCTCAGTCGATGTTTTCGAAAGTGAAAGGATCATTATCAAATGCAAATAGGTAGGTAATATTTTCTTTTCAAAGTGTCTTTATGCCTGCTGGCAGTTTTTCGTGTTCGGCAGCGTATCCATCAAATGTTTTTGTCGTTCTTCTTCCATCAACTTCCTCCATCATCCTTCAAAACCGTTTCGGTTGGTTAAATGAAAGTCTTTTTTTATTTTTAAAATTACCTTATTTGGCCCCTATTCTGCCAGCCCTAATTCTGCTAAGGGGAAATTTGGGTGCTCTGCCACTTAGGACTAATTTTAAGACTCGCAAAAATTTTGATGGTATTTTGATGAAGGTATGCTCAAGCCTTTTCGTTTGTAAACCAGAGGTCAAAATTCACCACGCCACTAAAAAAGAGCCTCCTCGCAATAGAGGACACAATAAGGTAGTTAAATAAGAACTAAATAAGAACCTCCTAATGACAGAGCGGTTTATAATATAATAAACCAAATAAACTAATCAGATATTTCTAAATCAAAGGGGGAGATTATAATGGACGACAGGCGGAGAATGTTTGCTTGCCGCACGATAGTCAGTCAGGGACAACTCCAAATTAAGCTTCCTATGCCTAATTAGTCGTCTCAGAGATCCAAATTAGGAACACATACTCCTAATTAGGCTTCATCAAAACAGAAAGTACCATTTGCACGTTCCATGCCATTGGTCGCAAGTATATTTTTTGACAAAACACTATAGCCAATCTGGAATCAAAGCCTCTAGCGCAATTTTCCGATATTCCCATGTATATAAAGGTAGTTATCTACAAAATTGTTGTTTTCTGCCTAATTTGGTGTAATTCAACCTATTTAAGCTTAAAGGTGGGTTTACAGTTCTCGCAAATAAATTGCGCAAATCGAGCGATCCATTCGCAAGAGAACTGTAAACCCGCCTCTAGTAGCGGCTCAAAATGTTTTGTGTTTCTGTAACACGAATCCTAATTAGGCGTATTTCGTCTTAATTTGGTGTAAGAGCGAAAAACATCAACGTCTCTCCTAGTTTACACCCAATTTCTGTTTCTTGACGGTAAGCTAGCCTTAGCTAGCCTTACCTTATCAACAGTAGTGTTCCCAATTTGCGAATAAGAGTTAATGTGTGGCTTTTTGCGATTTAAAAAATATGGAAGCTTAATTTGGAGAAAGGACGCCTAAGTTGGTGTAAAAAAAAGCTTAATTAGGTGTCAAGTCTAATTTGACTTTGAAGCCTAATTAGGAGTTGTCCGTGACTGATAGTAATCCAGCTTTACTTTTCGTATTTATGTTGATTATTCTGTTGCAATGAATGTATAATTTGTGGACTGATGTGGATTGTTGCATGCTGAAATTTTTGATTGAATAGCAAAATTATGTTTATTGAAAATGAAATTGTTGGTTAAATAGTAAATTAATGTTGGTTGAGAATACTTTCCGTGTATACAGTTACCTATTGGGATATCAACTAATTTTTATTTCAATTGCTTTTCAGGGGTGTGTAGGTCACTTGTTAAGAGGCTGTGCTGGTAATACTAGGGGGATAACTGATGGTGGTTCAAATCCCATCACTGATGTATAATAATGAAATGTGACGTGTAATGTACACTACTGTAATGATTAGTTAATGATATTGACGATGATTGATGATAGTGCTTAGTATCAAATAAATTAAGACCATAATCGGTTAACGGTTTGGTAGGTGCTAGTTTGTGCCGTAAAATCTGGGGTATTCATTCCCGATGGAGGCCCACATCAGCTAGATGCTGCAGCCGCTATTGGAACAACCAGCTTTGATAAAATAAATTAAAAAACAAGCTGATAAAAACATTTGAAAGTCATCTATACACGGGAAAATTGGGTCTTCTAGACTAGATATTTCCGTATTGTTGTAAGTGCCAGAAAGAGTTTTTTTCCTATTCAAGCTGGATTATGATATAAATCTTCACAAATGAGGGTTAGACTTTGACCCATAATTACCCGGAATCCCAGAAATGATTCACATTAAGCTTGTCCTTTAATTGATGGAAAACTTGTGGTGTGGCATTATTGGTTGATTGCTGTCCATTTAAGTCTCTTTGTTATACAACAGTTAATGAAGAGTGTTTATGGCACATAGTACTGGAGCTGATGTAAGTTTTCCTCACCTTCCTGAAAGCATAGACTTCAATTCAAACATTTTACCGGATGATTATATGGATGAAATCAGGTTCTGTGTGTACATTCTAATAGTAAAAACCTCGATAATCTCTGTTATCCCTGTGCATAGTTTACTTAGTAAAGTCGTTGGGCTTGTGATGCTAGAGCGATAGGTGATGTTGGTTCAAACTACTGCACTGCAAATAATGAAATGTATAATGTACACTGTACATGGTTAGTTGATGATGTGAACCTGCCTAAAATCAAATAATAGAAATCATAATCAGTTATCAGTCTGGTGCGTTCTTGCCTTATAAGCTGGGCTACTCAGTCTGATTATTCTGGTTATTCACATCAGCTTAATGCTAACTGGTGGGCTTGTGTTCGCCTCCTGTGTGGGATGTCAGTGTTTAAATCCTGGCCGGGTAATGCCAGTGACTGTAACAGTGTTGATCAATCCTCCCAGTACTTAACTTGTGAATAGGATAAAAGTCTAAGGAACTTGTCTAGTTGAGTGGTTAAAACTGACAATGCTATTTCAAGCTTAAGTCTGGCTATTTTATAATCTAGTTGACTATGCTAATGTCTTCTAAAAAGATTGTGCCTATAAAAATATGTCTGCCTTCATGTTGTAAACAGTCAACGTATTTCATTTTCTATATGCCAAGGTTAGAGAATTTAGGAGGAACCAGTCATTATGCCTGGTCACTTTTTATGACTGCTGATTGTCTAATAGTTAAATATTATTTTGAAAAGTGACAGTTATGAAATGTTTTTATATAAATTCATTTTAGAATAATATTGATCCAAACAAAAGTATTGAAAAAATTCATCTTTACTGAAGCACTTCAAAAGATGGCACAAACTGAACAAGCATTTGATTCCATGAAAATTGCTTCAAATGATGGCAATGATGAACAAATAGTCAATATTGAAAATGTCGTTGCCAAAGATAACAAAGGGATTGATTACAACAAATTAATAAGTAAGTAAAATGGTTGTACGGATTTCGGATTATGAAAGTTTACATGATTTCATTTAAATTTGGTGAAAAAATATTGCTGCATCAGTCTTTTGATGAATGTTAGGGGTGGCTTAATTCCATACTTGGAACTCTTTCATTTTAGAACAATTTGGGAGCAACCCTATTTCTCAAGCTCAAATTGACAAAATTGAACTATTAACTGGACAAAGAGCTCACCATTACTTAAGAAGAGGCATATTCTTTTCACAAAGGTAATTTTGTTGGGTTAATTTTCCAGCCCATGAGTTGAATTTCGTTTACTTAATCCTAATTAATTATTCAGGGTTCCACTCAAAAACTTAATGAAATTATAACTAAAAAAACATGGGGTATGAAAGTTTTGATGAACATCTTGATTCACTTTACCCACGAAAAGTAACGTGTCAACCCATAATGGAAATTTTAACCCATTTTTATACTTTTGTCTTCATCATTATGGTTCTTATTTCTAGAGATTTAGACTTCATTCTTTCAACTGTTGAACAAAAGAAACCATTTTACTTGTACACTGGGCGAGGTCCATCATCTGAAGCGATGCATATTGGACACTTAATACCATTTATATTTACCAAGTATTGTTTTAATTGTCTCATTAGCATTTTTATTTTTGCTTTCTGGTTTTTGTTTATTTTCCACAAAGGAGGATCTAAAAGTACGTCAAACTTTCTGAAGAAGTGTGCAATTCATTAGATAGCAAAGAAAAGTATGATAAAGACTTATTTTAACACTCCTTCACAACCGTTTGTGCCATTCACGAAAGAGTTGGTGACAGTTTTCGACGAAAGAGGATTATTTGATGGAAGTTTTTCAAGTGCTATGCAGTAACAATATTAACTGTAAAGTCTTATTCCTTGTTGTACCTGAAACATATCTGGAGGTATTTCTATTAAGTGTATATGAAAGCAGTGTTATGTTGTTATGTGGTGTCACTTATTATTTAGATATCTTCAAGAAACCTTTGATGTTCCACTTGTCATCCAATTAACTGATGATGAAAAATTTTTGTGGAAAGATCATTTATCAATTGAAGAAGCAAACAGACTTGCTTATGAAAATGCTAAAGATATCATTGCTTGTGGTTTTGACATAAATAAGACATTCATTTTTGCTGATATGGACTATGTCAGGTACCTCTTGAATCATTAATATTTGCAGAATATTTGGAGAAGACCAAAACAAACCATTCATTTCTTCCTTACTATGTTTGATTGATTGATTGATTGACTATATCTGTTTGATATTTTGTTTCAGTTCCAGTAGTGATTTTTACAAAAATATTTTGCGTATACAAAACTGTGTAACATACAATCAAGTTCGTGGGATATTTGGATTTGGCGATGGTGATAAAATAGGTATGTTGGAAGTAAATATCCAGCCTTCAGCTAACATTTGTACCTTCTTCCTTTCCTCTTCATTTGAAAAATTAATTTTGTTTGCTTTTTTAGGAAAGATAGCATTTCCTGCAATACAGGCAGCTCCTAGCTTCAGCAGTTCATTTCCGAAAATCTTTGGTGCTAAAAGTAACATTCCTGTGTTATACCATGTGCTATTGACCAGGTCATTAATAAACATCTGACTTATATCTTCTTTCTTAACCAGACCAAGAAATGTTTGAGTTTGTATTGATTTTCATAGGACCCATACTTTCGAATGACACGAGATGTTGCACCGAGGCTGAATTATAACAAACCAGCATTGTTGCATTCCACATTCCTTCCGTCTTTGCAAGGTGCCAAGACAAAGATGAGCAGTTCTGATGTCAATTCTTCAGTTTCATTAACTGATACACCAAAACAAATTAAAACCAAGGTACTTATGGAGATCAGTTTTGATGATTTTTGTTTCTAGATAGCTATTTCTAGTATGGACTAAATTATCTGAAACTCAGACGCATTAACAGGTGATTCTCGATATCCATCGTTAGGGTTTTAAATCGTGTGGTGGGAATCGATATAGTGAACATAGAAAACGTACAATTTTCAGCAACGTTATTTGTTTTTCATAATTAATTTTTGGTAGTTCTCCAAGCACACTGTTTACTAAAAATTAAAACTCTTCAATCACTTGGAGCATTACACGGCCACTTGGCTTTTGGATTAATTTGAGCCTTGTTTCTTCATTCTCATGTTCATCATCACCCTCCTCCGCCTCATCATCATCATCATCACACCCAGTTTAACATCCGTTTCCCATGCTTTCCTTTCTTTTGCTGAATATTTACTGACTTTTTTCTCTCCTTACTACATCATTTCTTCGTCCCAAATTTTGATCAGAACTTCATGTTTTCCATTGAGATATTATTGGGATCTCAAACTGTTGACATTCTGGAAAGGAAAGCCATTTAGGTGATAATTCTCATTAACAGAAAATCCTGTCACGGAGAAGTTTCTTATCAAGAAAGATTTAATATGTTATAGCTTATAGTCTGTATAGGAAGAAAGATTTAATATTTTGAAGGTTAATACGTTGAACAGAGTAACTGTTTGTTTGTTTTCTTTCAGATAAATAAATATGCGTTTTCTGGTGGCAAAGATACGGTCGAAGAACATCGTGAAAAAGGTGGAGATATCAGCGTGGATATCTCGTATCAATATTTGACATTCTTTCTGGAAGATGACAGTAAATTAGAACAAATCAAACAGGTACATTGTTTTTCCTATCTCTTAAATAAGGTCCTGTTATGCGGTAAACTATTAGATAAATTATGTTCAAAGTAGAGAACTTTTTCATAATAGAATTTGATTTCCCTTCATTGACCTCAATTGATTAGTTTTTTGAATAATCTAGGTAAGATACTCGATAAACTATAACGTAAACTATTCTATTTTAAGTTTTGAGCATAGTTTATCTAATAGTTTACCGTCTAACAAGACCTTTAGAAATATAATATCTTAGATTGTTAATTTTGGATGTTGTTCATACTAGGATTACTCAACCGGTAAAATGCTGTCGGGAGAAATTAAAAAAGAACTGATATCGGTCCTTCAGCCTGTCGTGGCAGCTCACATCGAACGAAGAAAACTTATTACTGATGAAATAGTCAAGGAATTTATGACGCCAAGACCTCTGAATTTTTCTTTCACGACTAAATAGGTTAAACTATCGAACTATTTGCTGAATTATTTGCTGATGTTCTGTTCTGTTGGGAGGAGTTTTATACGGCTTGATTTTATCAGTTTGCCTGATAAGCTATTGAATAAAAAAAAGGGTTGATCTCGATAATTGGCCTTACTGAAAAATGTTTCCGAGGATCCAAATCTTCAGCATCATTATTTTTTAGATTAATGTAACAGACACATAAAATGACCTTATTTTTCGCACTAGGTAGTTTACACAATGGTAAATTGCATTTTAGATTTATTTATGAAGCTTGTATAACAATATAATTTATGCGAATAAATTTGATTCTATAGCTATTGTGTTCTTCTGTTATGTCTGTGACGTCGACGGGAAATACCATTCCAATGACAGATTTGAGGAAGTGAAGATGTTTTTATCCACTAACCATATGTCTGACGATTTGTTTAGTTCATGTTCGAACAAATGTTAGGAAGATAACAATTGTTTTTCAATGTTTGCATTATGAATTTTTGATTTTGGCTTTTCACGATCTTCCTTCTTAAATAGCTAATTGCTATTGCAGTTGTTTCGAAAGAGGGGGATGGCGTTATAGAAATCCGTTTTTCGAATCCCTTTTTGGAGAAAGAAATTTCTATTTATTTTTTTAATCTTTTCTTTCTTATTAGAACAGGAAGTCTTTTTTCTCCAATGGGAACTTACATTCTGTCACATAATCTGATTGGCTGAAAAAGTTTCGATGAAAACTTGTATAAAAACCTCAGTGGCTACTTTTGTTTTCCATATTTGTGAGTTGTACTGGTTGTGAACATTCCTGATAGAAATTCAAGGACCAAACATAAATTGAGTGGAACTGAAGAACTGAATATAAACGGATACAATTTATGATGTAAGTAGTACCACTCGCAAGAATATTTTATATTCCAAAAACATTTAAGAAAGGAAACTCTTTTTTATATGAATGTTAAAAATTTGAATGAGGATCAATATAATATTTTTAAGAAAACTGCAATTTTGAGCCTCGGATATTCTTACTATGTTCTTATTTAATGAAATGGGATACCTAGTAATAATAGACCAGAGGAAACTGAAAGGAAGATTTAAAGTTAAAGATGGTCGTTTCGAAAGGATATGTACATATTATGAATGTATTTAATGTACAATAAACAAAAGATTTTCCCATAGTTTAACCTTACTCCATTAAAATCAGATGAACCGAGCATGAGCTATATTCTTACAATATTCTTAAATGTTGGACCATTCCGAGCCTGAATATTCTTCTAAAGTGTATTCTTATATAAAAAAGAGTGCATAACACAATAGAGGCCGCTATTCTCGACAACGACTGTTCACCATTTTGTGCTGAACGAAATGAAAGTTGTGAAGGTTGGTTAATAGAAATTAAAGAAAATAAGGAAATCTTTAATTTCTTTAAACAAGAAACCTTTAAAATGTTTATAAAGAAAAATACAGTAGTGTATCCTGGCCTTTAGACAACGAAGACGTGGTGAATGAAAGTTCTAAAATTTATTTCTGTAGTTCTTTAACTGTTTGTTCCTATTGTGTCTTCTGAAAGTTATATGTTAAATATAATTTAGTCCTATTTGGGATGTTATTGTTCCCCCAATAACTGATACAAAAAACATATTCGACTTCTACATCCTCCTCTTAGTTCTCAGTGATGGAAAAATCTGCATCACTCTTTGGACATTTTTTGTTTGAGATATATATAGCTTAAGACTTGATGGTCTGAATTTGGTACATAAACGCATAACGCGTACCATAAGCTGTACCATCGTGCATTATGGAAGTTTTGCAATTTTTACAGTTCATCTACCCGAACCCTCACGGATCTATTTTGTAAACTTATGTTAGCTAGGTAAACGTTTAGTCTCGTTCAGTCAAACATTTTAAGAGGAATTTTACCGGAGCAATCAGATGATGTAGATGAAGAGAACCTATATAATTAAATGTCTTTTTTTATTTATCTTTTGTGCCCGAAACAACAAATTTGACGTTTTGCGAAAGTTTATCAACTGTTTTGTTAATCTGTTTATATCAAATAGCTAAGGTCTGAAAGCCAAAATTTTAACGTCACAACAGTAAGCTTTTAATCTTTATAAGAATCGAAATTGCTTTTTCCCTTTCTGAATGCATCACGAGCGAAATCATTCTCAACCGCGTAAAGAATCACCTCGATAATGTGTCGATAATGTGTCGATAATGTTTTATTATCCTATTTTGTTTCGTTATAGTTTATCTGAAAAGTGGTCGAGGTTTACTTCGGTTGGCTCACCTACATATAAATAGGTAAGGTTTACTCCACACGTTTAAATCATTCAATGATGTAACATTTTTTCGTTCTGTGATAAGAAAGGTATATACAGTTGAACCTCAGTTATCCAAACTCTCACTGGACCGAGCTAATTAGTTCGAATAACTGGGTTTCCGAATAAGTCAGGATAAACTACGAGAGTTACTTAAGAGAAGTTAAAGGGACTGAGTTCGAATAACCGGAGAATTCGGATAACTGAGGTGTAACTGTAAGTATTTGTGAAGCAACGGTGAAATGTTTCTGAAACAGGATAGATCGTTGACGGATTGAGCAACAGAAACACTGAAATCTCCTGAACTATAATCTATGTCCAAAATAGTTGCACTTATTACATAAATTAATCCCGTTTCTGATCTACTTATCGGATTTTAGCAAACGAGGAGCAAATTAAAGTTACTGTCGAGCACTTTAAAATTGCATATAAACATTTTAATTTTCGCTTAATTCCGCCAATTTATTTGGGGTCAAAAATGGTGAGCTTTTTACAGAGAAACCATGAAACAAACATCCATGTTTGCATGAGAGAAAGCCCAGCCCTAGCCCGACACAGTGGTATATTCATTTTTCTTCAATTCTGATTCAAACTTGAGTTTTGTTAATCTGTTTAGCCGCCTCGTATAGTTATATCAAATAGCTAAGGTCTGAAAAAATTTAACGTCACAACAGTAAGCTTTTAATCTTTATTGGAATCGAAATTGCTTCTTCTCTTTCTGAACGCATCACGAGCGAAATCATTCTCAATCGCGTAAAGAATCACCTCGATAATGTGTCGATAATGTGTCGATAATGTTTTATTATCCTATTTTGTTTCGTTATAGTTTATCTGAAAACTTGTTATAGCGCAAACTGGGGTAAGGTAGAGATTTTGAGAAGCGCGTTGTTTTTACTAAACGCGATAAGAAATGGGTGTGCTCGTGACGATTCTTGCAGTAATTAGTTTACATTATTGCAAGTATCGGAAATCAACAAAAAAGAAGACACTTTAGTTTACCGTGGCTGATTTCCGTATTCTAGTTCATTACTGGCGGTAATATTGGCGGCAAAACTCGTGACCGCCACTATCTTTCGCCAATGTCAAAAATGCAGTCCTCGTATTGACTTATGATGTATGAACATGGTCTGTAAAATAAAAATTGTAAACGAATAAGCAAATATTCTCGGTCATTTTGACGATAACCTACTTTTGAAAGGGATGTTTCAAGCACATTTTCAATTACGTCTTTTAATAGCGTGTCTGAAATGTTCATCTCCCTTTCCTACTTGTAACGATTTAAGTTTTTAGCTAATACATAGTAATTCTCCTTCCATGGTGTTCACTTATCATTGAAAATATTCCACTTATATACTTAAGTTTGGGCTTGATCTTAATGATAGTAGCAAATTTATTGCTCAACAGTGCTTGAACACGAACATAGCAAACAAAACATCCACGAGAGAGAAGTAAAAGTTTAAGTGATTAAAATAGTCATGCTTGTGATTTTTATCAGCCAAATAACTGTAAATATGAGGACCATTAGCTTTAAGATCATCAATCCTACAGACCAGATTAGAGATTTTAACTGACAACCGCCAGAAATACCACCACTTTTAAAACTGGCTGTATTAGTGGCGGCCGCGAAATATAAATGGTGACTGCCAGTTATAAGTAGCGGCCGCCAGTATTGCCGCCAGTAATGAACTAGAATTCGATTCGACCAAATCAGCCACGGAACTAGTTTAACAGTAAGGCTGTTTTGAATTGTTATTTCACTTTAGTGGCAAACAACAGTAGTTCCTAGTCCATTTGGATCTCGTAAATATAAGAATTTGTTTTCAGAATAAACACCCGTCTTTCATAAGACTTTATAAAAAATCTGATTGTTGAAAAATTTATACTTAGCCCCAAAGATTGTGCGAAAACTCCAATATCATATATACCACTGTGTCAGGCTAGGGCTGGGCTTTCTCTCATGCAAAAATCGATATTTCATGGTTTCTCTGTAAAAAGCTCAAAATCAGTTATTTTTGACATATAATAAAATACACTCCTCTACAAATTTCGAAGCTCTGTGATGGAGAGCTTTCAGTTTTACTTAAATGCTTATCGTACGTATGATAATGTCTCCTGAAAAGTCTTATAAAATGTTTGAAAGAACGAAGATTAACTTGACCTCACTTTCCCAGACAAAATTTATAAGGTTTTCACCATAAGCTTAAGTGAGAAGAAATTGTCAGATGAACTATATGCTTAGTCGAGTTTAAGCGCAGAAATTGAATATCAATTTTCTCTCTGAATAACTAGAACTGAAAGTAAATCAGCAAATCACAGTAAATCCTCTTGATATTTTATAAAGTTGAAAAATGAAACAATTTGGGTTGGAGTATAGCCATTAACCTCTTCTTTTCTTTTGAAAAATTTGTTTTGGTTTTGTGATTGACAGTGCGATATTTTTGAATTACTTGAAAAAAAAATTATTATTATTATTTCAAGTCAATGAATAACAACCGCACAAGACTTAAGGTCATGAATCATTCGATCAAAAAGATATCTTATTGTGATATTATCAGTAATCAAATGTGTAATCAAGAATTTTGCATATCTGAAAATGTACCTTTATAATTTTTATAAAATTTAGGAATGTGGATACGGTCATTGGTTCTCACTTGTTGTGTAGTTGCTATAGTTACTACAAAATGTCCTGATGGAAAAAGTCGTTGTATCGGAGATTGTGATGGGAAATTCAGAATATGCGAACAGCATGCGAGAGAGTCCTATGACTACTTTAAGTGCGTTAAAAGAAAAAGTAAATGTCAAAAAGACTGCAAGAAAGAGTGTAAAGTCCGCTCGCCAACATTTGAACTAGACAACTTTGTGGATTCTGATTGGAAGGCAAGTTCAACAGAATCGCAGGATTTTCCCGTTTCATTAGATAAACTGATAAATGATTTATCCGCTCTGCAAGATTTCGAACTCATAAAAAATGGATTTTCAAAATCTACCTCAGGTAGCCACCAGCAAGCAAGTAACGATAATTTATAACATCGACGGCTCATAGAAGGTGTATTTAACTATACTCAAAGAAGGTGTATTTGTAGTCTTATTTATAATATTGAAATGTATTGTATTGAAATGTATTGTATTGAAAAGGAATAGTATAATAAAAACTTTCTACGTATTTATCAAAATTTTAGTGTTAACTTTGTTATTTGTTTGTTATTTGTTTGTTTGTTTGTTTGTTTGTTTGTTTGTTTGTTTGTTTTAAACGTTTTTGTTTTTGTTGAGTTTTATTACCTTCTATCAGATAAATTTCCTTAAAGATCATCTTCCATGTGTAACAAAAGTTTGATTTATTATTTTGTGGATGTGATTCTCGCATATATTTGATATTCTTAGTTATATCGTTTGATATATAAGGTATATCAAATAATAATATCAAATAATATACAAGGAATAGCAAGAATATACCTAAAACGATGTATCAAAAATTTGTGACAGTCGGTTTCCGTAGATGTCGCCATACACAAAACAGTTATTATTCACGGGGGTTGTAGCATCGTATTACAGTGTTATTCGAAGTAAAACAGGAGAAAAAAAGTGTTAACATTAAAACACAGCATATATTCCTAATTTTAGTTTCGACTTCTCTTGTGAATTGTGAATTGGTCCTTATTTACATGTTATATAATATAGGAATGAGATAAGCAACATGTTTTTTACAACTTCCTTGTTTTTTCAGCATTAGTTCCTTTTCTTTTGATCACAATTATTTTGAAGTGATGAAAAAAAAACTTAATCCACTAAAACAACAAATGATATATTTTGTTTGTTTATATTTGTTTATATATAGTTTCTAGGATGTTGTTATTAGTTTGCGGTCCATGACGAAATTACAATGATCGAGTTTTAGTCCAAAGAAAACCCGCCTACTTTTTTCCTTCTTACCTGGATGAGTCAGAATGGCAAAAAGCATGATTCAATCAAACGTTGTACAACTGTAGAGACAAAAAGTAGCGTGGAACAATATTTTACGACACAACTGTTAAAAACACTATTCCCACTTCTCCGTCCTGCCTATTATAAAGTTAAATGTTTTTATCTGGAGCCATTATGAACAGATAACTATTTCGTGGTTTTCTTGTAAAAATGTTAACAGGTTAGGAGGAGATCACAGATGTGAGTGAGTAATCAAAATAAGGAAAATGAAAGAACATGGAACATTCTTAAGAGACAAAAAAAAACCTTTGATAAAATAAACACATCAATGTGTTATCAATGTGTTATCAATGTGTTGTTTAATGTGTAATTCGTATCAAGCTTATAATTAGACATGGCCATACGTCCTCAACATAATTTTACTAACGACTAGGAATAAAGATCTCTATATCAGGGGAGTGCAAAAAACCTAGCGTTGAATGTTAAAAAAGAAACACCCATCTTTTTGCACAATTTCGATGGTTTTCCTTTCCTTTTCTAACAAGCTGTTACACGGTTTTTTTTATAAGCGCTAGTAAAAAGCTGATTGGTGAATTTTGCTATTTTGAGCTTGGTGCTTATTTGATATATAACAAGAAAACCGAACTATATACCCTCGAAACTTCAAAACCAACTATCTTATTTCAAATTCAGAGGGAAGGAATAAAAAGGTAAGAAAGAAAAGAAAAACAACTGCTTAACCATGGACGTATAAAAAAGAGAAGGACTTACAACTAACTTCTAAAGCTTTTATAAACCTTGCCTCATATTTCACTGGATTTTGGTTTACATGGATGGGTTTATACAAATGTTTATGCTTCACACATTGTGGTAAATCAAAGAAATTTGAAGAAATGTGAATTGCATATAAATATGCGACGTTCATTAGTACTTCAAAACTGCAACTCAACCTTTTTCAAAATGTGGAATGGGTGTTTACAGCGAATTTTGCATAAGAAGTATTTAGGGGATACAGACCTTAGAAAGGTGCCTGCTGACGCCTGAAAATGTACAGGAGGAAGAAAATCTTTTCCTTCGATTCTGAAAATTTCATGGCTGAGGCTGTAGGAGGTCATAGAGGAATCAGAGGTTAAAAATTGGCTAAAAAAATAAACGAAATATCTTGAAATTCATTTCTGGTTGGTTTTTACGATTTTGCGTATTTTTTATAACGCTATATTGTATATTTGTTTTGTCAACGTTAAAGATTAAAGAAATGAAAAAAAAAAGAAAAAAGAAAAAAGAAGCATATATTTTTAACTGTACTTGAGGGAGTTTCAAACCTGCCTTTTTGCAAGATTTACCGTAGTAATTTAGCGAACACTTTTATATGTCTTTTTTAAGCAATTTCCAATTATATACGTTTCCATAATGTTATTTATCAGATTCCCCGCGTAATCACTTATTTCGGCAATCAAAATCAAATTGTGGTAAAATTTGAACCAAATTTTAAAACTGCCTCAATCTTCATGAAAACACTACCGCACTAACCGTCATTGAATCTGCCGCCAAATCAACTTGATCATTCAAAAGCATTTGGGTGAACGTTGAACGGAAGAACGTATGAGAGGGACAGAAGGCTTATACACGTGGTGCTTAGGTGGTACTAATTTCTTTAGTGGATTTGAGCCGCTAGCAAATATATGAATGGTGCTTATAAAAACATAGTCTAACATCCACTTTCCGCGCCTCTTACTCGTGGTTTGAACCTCCTCAATATACCTTTCCCGAATTTCTGTTTAAACGCCGTGTTTTTGTTTAGTTACTACATCCGGCCTAATCATTCTACTGGGAGTTTGAGTAATAGAGATAATTACTAAGTAATAAAAGTAAAAACATTATTGAAACAATAAATTTCATAAAAACGAGGTTGGATGTACTAACTAGGTCAGAACATGGTGTTTAAACAGAAATTCGGGAAAGGTGTATTCGAACTCTCCATAAATCGAAACATTTTTCCGCCCCTTGGATGGTGGAATTACTGTAAGTAGGTATAAGTAATCAGGCGTTTTGAGGCCTTGGGCGTCCATCCGTATCGGTTGATTTTTCCGCCCGCCGACTTGCAACTGGGAAGTTGACTTACAGCCAGAGATACGTATAACATTGCTCTAACTTGGACGAAGGCCAGTGTGCAGTCAGTCGATGGCCCCAAATGGTCTGATAAGCTGCTTCTAAAGCGCATAACATACATCAACTTCGTCCCTTTTCTTTGACGCCATCCAGTATATCGAAGAGGCCTGAAGCTCCGGTGATGAAATTTAACGTACAGCCATTAAAAAAAACTTCTGGTTCTGCGGTTGTATGTTTGGTTGTTGCGGAGTGTAACACAATAATATCAGAAGTGGAGGTTGTTGATTTTGTTTTTGTTTTGACCCAGAAGTTTCATCTTTGTCATAGGTTGGCGAAACAAGGGACAAACAAAAAGAGGAGAGATATAATATAAAATCACTATCAATTGTATCGATTACTTATACTCGTACATCCATTTTGCATTTTTCATTTTACCGAAATGATTAAGAATAACAAAACCATTCCTTGACAATTAGTCCAGAGTTGGAGGGTCAAAGAGGCACAAAGTCTGGTGTCATTTTTCTAATACAACCATGTCTAATGTTTATGGAATGGGCCTATAAATTATCTGAAAGTCCAGCTTTCACCTTATTTTCAACCATTTTATGCACCCACCCCCAAATTTTGACGTCATGGGACATCCATATTGAGATAATAATAACATTCTACTTGTACAATCTTCCATTTCATGTTGTGGTACAATTTCAATAAATTTTCAGGCTCAAGGCATGATGTGAAGAGAACATGATATTCTTTGTGCACAAAAAGAGGTGAGCAACACTGTGAAATAAAACATGTTTCATGATCATCAAGTTTTACGAATCCTCCTTCTCATCCACTTTGTCATAGAGATCTTCTGTGTTTGTGGATACATCTTTCAAACGTTCTTCGTTCGTGTAGTTGAGGTTTACCTAAGATTACCGAAGTTCTACTGGTCAAACAGATAACAGCCGAAGTAAACATTTATAAGTCGCTCAAGATTTACTTACTGTGGGTACTTTTCTTCCTAAAAACACTTCATTGAAGAAAAATTTTGCAAAACTGCCTCTGAAAGAAACACTCATTACTAATAGAAAACTAGTCCAATCTTTTGTACCGTGTGTTTTGACATTTAAAAGGCTAACACTTCTTGCAAGGAGAGCTGTGTCGTAAACAAACAATCCTGCATGACGATATGTGTATGATAGCAACATTAAATCATACAAACCCATCAAAAACAACTTCCAATATTTGTCCTTTTGAGGAATATTTTGATCGATCCATTCTTTAATGGTATTACGATTGATAAAGTATAAAGCTAGTGCCAGGAAAAAGATGAATAGTATTTCCAAAACAGTCGATATGCCCAGAAACGTTTTGTATGTTCCTCGATATTCCAGCTCAGTAACTAACACAGATATTGATTGAAGAATCGTTAAAGTGAGCCAAACCCAAAAATGTTCGAGTAGGAATATGCCATAAGAAAATTCCCATTTCTTAAACCTGTCCCAAGACAGAATCAAAACGACAATAACAACAGAGTTGACAGCTTCTAGCAAAGCACTCGTTGCATTAACTGCATCCGATATTTCTTGTTGAAGGATTGTATTTGGACAGCCTTCAACGATCCAACCATTGTATGCGCAAATGCTGCAAGAGATAATCTCCAAAGTTGAATAAGTGAATCTTACAAGCAGAAACATAAACAAGGAAACCGATAGTAGCTTTAATAGGGAAGCCATCTTTAATTTATGTCGTCGGTAGCCGTTTGTAACATTCCATATCGCGAATTAACAATAAACTTAAACAATTTCATGATGCTTTTATAACAAGTCTAAAATAAACCTTCCCTTGCACTTACTTTTATGCATTCAGATTTTTTTTGACTTTTTCACATTTTCTCGTAAATAATTTGATGTTTCTCAGAAGTTTGGTTCTTTGTAAAAACAACAACTAAAAATGTTAAACATTATCATTAACATTCATGTCCATTAATGTTCTAAGAAAAATCCGGATTTCTTGGATATTACTGTCAGCGCGGCTCTAGCAAGCTGAGTATTAAAATCGTCGTTTTTTTCGTTTTTGTTTTTTTTTGTTTTGCGGACAGTTTGTCAGTTCTCCCTAATAACGACTATATCCCTAATTTCCAGCCATTTCATTCCCAGTGTATGTTTCATTAAGTGTGATTTCTAAAGTTTATGGAATGAGCCTATAAATAAAACCTTTTCTTGGGCCATTTTATGCACCCAACCTCCAAATTTTGACGTCGTGGAACGTCCATATTGAGATAACAATAACACTCTTCTTGTACAATCTTCTATTTCATGTTGTGGTACAATTTCAATAACTTTTCAGGCTCAAGGCATGATGTGAAGAGAACATAATATTCATTTCTGCATAAAAAGAGGTGAGCAACACTATGAAATAAAACTCGTTTCATGATCATCAAGTTTTACGAATCCTCCTTCTCATCCACTTTGTCATAGAGATCTTCTGTGTTTGTGGATACATCCAGAGGTGAATCTAGAACCTAGTCGAAATTTATGGAAGAGAGTAAGGTCATTAAGACTGTAAAAGGAAATTGTACAAATGACCTAATCAACACTTAAGTTTTAACAGAAATTTCATGACACTGTACTCCTCCACTTTTTTTGACTAACTCTAGATCCGCCACTGACATCTTTGTAAATATTGGCGAAGAAGGTGTTCAGATCACTAAATTTTATTTCTTATTTGATGGATAAATGTTAACTGATTCATATCAAAATATATAGAATAAAAGAAATGCCAAACCTTATTCTTTGCACCCAATTCGCTATTTGCAGATATTTTTGTGTCAGTGTTACTTCACTTCACATTTCTTCATTTTCAAGCTCTTTTTTCATAACAAAGTTTTACTACCACCATCGAAAGAATCCTTTATGACCAAATCAGTGGATTTTTTAGTGACAAATTCTCAAAACGTCTCTGCGAGAGAGGAAAATCTTTTTTTATCACCCGTGTTCTCTCGAAATTCTCTCAAAACACTGTTTTCTCTTGCAAAAAGCAATAGCCTTAGATCAACCAAATTGAATCAATTTGAATTTGATTTTTTTTCCTATTTACATTCCCAAGATATCGCTTAGGTGATTCGTTACATCATAAGTCTCAGCGCAATGTCAGTGTTTCTTCTCAAAACGATTTGATATTAAACGCCAGTGTTTATTAGCATAAATTAACGAAAGATCGGTGCGAAAAAATATAGCAATAACATTAATAAACGCTAATAAACGCCTAGTGGGAACCGTGCTTAAATGAAAATTCCTTGTAGATAAGATAGATAGAATTTGCATGCGCTCTCTACTACGGTGGCTCCTATGTGCCTCATACTGCAACAAAAAAAATAAAAATGTTTGTGTTTTGCAAAACTCGCAAATACGCACAAAGTTTTTTTGCAAAACTAGCAAATATGCAAGTTTGGTTCAAAAACTCGCAAATATGCAGGTTTCTTTACGAAAAGAAAAAAATTAAAAATTTGTGTTTTACAAAACTCGCAAATACGCACGAAGTTTTTTTGCAAAACTAGCAAATATGCAAGTTTGGTTCAAAAACTCGCAAATATGCAGGTTTCTTTGCGAAAAGAAAAAAATTAAAAATTTCTGTTTTACAAAACTCGCAAATACGCACGAAGTTTTTTTGCAAAACTAGCAAATATGCAAGTTTGGTTCAAAAACTCGCAAATATGCAGGTTTCTTTACGAAAAGAAAAAAATTAAAAATTTCTGTTTTACAAAACTCGCAAATACGCACGAAGTTTTTTTGCAAAACTAGCAAATATGCAAGTTTGGTTCAAAAACTCGCAAATATGCAGGTTTCTTTACGAAAAGAAAAAAATTAAAAATTTCTGTTTTACAAAACTCGCAAATACGCACGAAGTTTTTTTGCAAAACTAGCAAATATGCAAGTTTGGTTCAAAAACTCGCAAATATGCAGGTTTCTTTGCGAAAAGAAAAAAATTAAAAATTTCTGTTTTACAAAACTCGCAAATACGCACGAAGTTTATTTGCAAAACTAGCAAATATGCAAGTTTGGTTCAAAAACTCGCAAATATGCAGGTTTCTTTACGAAAAGAAAAAAATTAAAAATTTCTGTTTTACAAAACTCGCAAATACGCACGAAGTTTTTTTGCAAAACTAGCAAATATGCAAGTTTGGTTCAAAAACTCGCAAATATGCAGGTTTCTTTACGAAAAGAAAAAAAGTAAAAATTTCTGTTTTACAAAACTCGCAAATACGCACGAAGTTTTTTTGCAAAACTAGCAAATATGCAAGTTTGGTTCAAAAACTCGCAAATATGCAGGTTTCTTTACGAAAAGAAAAAAAGTAAAAATTTGTGTTTTACAAAACTCGCAAATACGCACGAAGTTTTTTTGCAAAACTAGCAAATATGCAAGTTTGGTTCAAAAACTCGCAAATATGCAGGTTTCTTTGCGAAAAGAAAAAAATTAAAAATTTCTGTTTTACAAAACTCGCAAATACGCACGAAGTTTTTTTGCAAAACTAGCAAATATGCAAGTTTGGTTCAAAAACTCGCAAATATGCTATGCAGGTTTCTTTACGAAAAGAAAAAAATTAAAAATTTCTGTTTTACAAAACTCGCAAATACGCACGAAGTTTTTTTGCAAAACTAGCAAATATGCAAGTTTGGTTCAAAAACTCGCAAATATGCAGGTTTCTTTACGAAAAGAAAAAAATTAAAAATTTCTGTTTTACAAAACTCGCAAATACGCACGAAGTTTTTTGCAAAACTAGCAAATATGCAAGTTTGGTTCAAAAACTCGCAAATATGCAGGTTTCTTTACGAAAAGAAAAAAAGTAAAAATTTCTGTTTTACAAAACTCGCAAATACGCACGAAGTTTTTTTGCAAAACTAGCAAATATGCAAGTTTGGTTCAAAAACTCGCAAATATGCAGGTTTCTTTACGAAAAGAAAAAAATTAAAAATTTCTGTTTTACAAAACTCGCAAATACGCACGAAGTTTTTTTTGCAAAACTAGCAAATATGCAAGTTTGGTTCAAAAACTCGCAAATATGCAGGTTTCTTACGAAAAGAAAAAAATTAAAAATTTCTGTTTTACAAAACTCGCAAATACGCACGAAGTTTTTTGCAAAACTAGCAAATATGCAAGTTTGGTTCAAAAACTCGCAAATATGCAGGTTTCTTTACGAAAAGAAAAAAGTAAAAATTTCTGTTTTACAAAACTCGCAAATACGCACGAAGTTTTTTTGCAAAACTAGCAAATATGCAAGTTTGGTTCAAAAACTCGCAAATATGCAGGTTTCTTTACGAAAAGAAAAAAAGTAAAAATTTCTGTTTTACAAAACTCGCAAATACGCACGAAGTTTTTTTTGCAAAACTAGCAAATATGCAAGTTTGGTTCAAAAACTCGCAAATATGCAGGTTTCTTTACGAAAAGAAAAAAATTAAAAATTTCTGTTTTACAAAACTCGCAAATACGCACGAAGTTTTTTTGCAAAACTAGCAAATATGCAAGTTTGGTTCAAAAACTCGCAAATATGCAGGTTTCTTTACGAAAAGAAAAAAAGTAAAAATTTCTGTTTTACAAAACTCGCAAATACGCACGAAGTTTTTTTGCAAAACTAGCAAATATGCAAGTTTGGTTCAAAAACTCGCAAATATGCAGGTTTCTTTACGAAAAGAAAAAAAGTAAAAATTTCTGTTTTACAAAACTCGCAAATACGCACGAAGTTTTTTTGCAAAACTAGCAAATATGCAAGTTTGGTTCAAAAACTCGCAAATATGCAGGTTTCTTTGCGAAAAGAAAAAAATTAAAAATTTCTGTTTTACAAAACTCGCAAATACGCACGAAGTTTTTTTGCAAAACTAGCAAATATGCAAGTTTGGTTCAAAAACTCGCAAATATGCAGGTTTCTTTGCGAAAAGAAAAAAAGTAAAAATTTCTGTTTTACAAAACTCGCAAATACGCACGAAGTTTTTTTGCAAAACTAGCAAATATGCAAGTTTGGTTCAAAAACTCGCAAATATGCAGGTTTCTTTACGAAAAGAAAAAAAGTAAAAATTTCTGTTTTACAAAACTCGCAAATACGCACGAAGTTTTTTTGCAAAACTAGCAAATATGCAAGTTTGGTTCAAAAACTCGCAAATATGCAGGTTTCTTTACGAAAAGAAAAAAAGTAAAAATTTCTGTTTTACAAAACTCGCAAATACGCACGAAGTTTTTTTGCAAAACTAGCAAATATGCAAGTTTGGTTCAAAAACTCGCAAATATGCAGGTTTCTTTACGAAAAGAAAAAAAGTAAAAATTTCTGTTTTACAAAACTCGCAAATACGCACGAAGTTTTTTTGCAAAACTAGCAAATATGCAAGTTTGGTTCAAAAACTCGCAAATATGCAGGTTTCTTTGCGAAAAGAAAAAAATTAAAAATTTCTGTTTTACAAAACTAGCAAATACGCACGAAGGTTTTTCAAAAACTAGCAAATATGCAAGTTTGGTTCAATAATCACGTGATTGATCTCCTCCTCATATTCAGTAAGGATTTCTTTTGGTTTTAATACTTTAATAATCTTTGGTGGGTCTGTTTACCTTCAAAAACAAAATGGCTTTGACGCCTCTTGGAGTGAACACAAATTTAGTAGATAAGAAAGCTTTAGTTAAAGAATATTTTTCTCGTGCTTTGCACTACAAAGAAATTTTAGGTGCATTGAAATTACATAACGTGACTATCAGTTTAAGACAACTGCATCGGTTACTGAGAGAAAAAGGGCTTTACAGAAAACGAAATCTAAGCCAGTCAAGTGTTATCATTAATTATATCGAAAGCCTGTTAGAAGGGTCTGCTTCCTCTTTGGGATACCGTCAAATCCATAAGAGATGTATAGAAGCTGGATTGAGAGTTTCAAGAGCAATTGTAGCAGATATATTAAGATCGCTTGACCCTGTTGGTGTAGAATCACGCCGTAGAAACCGACTTCGAAGAAGAAATTACGTTTCAAATGGGCCAAACTACCTTTGGCATATGGACGGATACGATAAACTTAAGCCTTATGGCTTAGCAATACATGCTTGTATAGATGGATTTAGTCGTAAACTCTTATGGCTTAAAGTTTACAGTACAAACAAGGACCCAAGAATAATTTGCTTTTATTATGCCGATTTCCTACTAAAAATAGATGGTGTTCCTAGGAAAGTTGTCGCTGATAGAGGAACAGAAAATGTTAATGTAGCAGCATTTCAAAGATTTCATCGTCGAAACAGAACAGATTTTATGGCCGGTCAACCGAGCTTTTCTTATGGACGATCTGTCAGTAACCAAAGAATTGAGGTATTTTGGTCCCAGTTGAGAAGAAAGTGTACAGGCTGGTGGATAGATTTGTTCAAAGAAATGCTTGATTTAAATGAATTAGATATTACGAATGAGTTACACATTCAGTGCATTAGATTTGTTTTTGGCCCAATTTTGAAAAAAGAATTGATGCACTTTTCAGACAGTTGGAACAGCCACTATATTCGAAGAAATCCGACAACAGATCCAATTGTTCGACCCCATGGTCGACCTGATGTGCTGTATTTTACACCAAATATTAATAATCAAGGGTTACATGATTTTTAGTCTCCTCTTGATGCAAATGATTTTGAAGCAGGTGTCAATGCTACATGCTATTTAGGACAACTTGATGGTCACTTTTGCACAAACGAGTTTTGGCAATTGCTCTTGGTTTGATGGATGAGAATGATTTACTGTTTCCTAGAAATGCAATAGCTGGAAAAGATTTATTCGTAAGACTTGTAAACCTGATATCTTAGGGAGTTGTATTCATTGTTTATTTTATATGTATTTTATATATTTCAAGAATAACAAAGGATTTACTTAGAAAAACAAAACAATTGCATTTCCCCGTAATATTTTAACACTAGGGTCGTTTATTATTCAATTATGTTGTTCAAACTTTGGTATACCGTTAATTTAGTTGATCCAACGAAATTAAAAATTTAAGCTAGAGAGATAGATAGAACCAAGAAATGTTTTGTAGAATTACACAGAACACTAGAATAGCCAGTAAATGTTTTTTACAGGTTCATTTACCCCATGAGTTACTGCCCACCCTCACCCGAGCTCCCCTCTCGGAACGATTGACGGAAAATGAAATTACACATGGAAAGTATCACTAAGTTATAGAGCTCGAAATGCTGATCCAAAAATGTATGTGATCGCATGTTGACGACCAACCATACGGAGATGACGACGTCTCCAATTTCTTTCTGTCACATATTAGGACCCATGGACAAAATTTGACCCCAAACTACGACGGTTTTCCCCATTGGTTATCGATATTTCCATTAAATGTGGATACATTTGGGTACACAATGTATTGGTTTCTCATTGACGTCAAACTAAAAAGTATGAGCAACATTTCTTGTGTGAACTTATGTTGCGCATCCTCAGAAAAAAAAGCTCGGTGACTACACTTACCGAAATGCTTAAGCGAATGCTTTTATACGAAAGCGAAATTCGTAGCAGTATAATAAGATAACCAGAAATAATATATTTGAAAACGACGAAGAATTGTTGAAATAATACAAACCAGATAACTTTCCACGGTCAGGAAATTAATGGAGTAGCGATTAATAAAAATATTAATTTCAAAATAAAAAAAAATATTATTTCTGATCCGTATAATTCACGAGCTTGAACCACACTGTGATTTGCCCGAGTGTTCGCACTCAAAACTCTGGGTAGTATGCCTTTAAGCTGTTTCACTATGACCGCCCCATTCAACTTTTTGTCTGAAGCGAACATCCAGCCACGATGGGGAATTGCGCCCTTCTCTTATGTTATTATAAGCTGGGTACATTCCATCGACATTTCAGATTATTTAGAAATAGTATTACCGTAATAATTATGTCACGTTAGTCTCCTTTGTTCCTTTGATTTCTCAGTTAGCCTTTATAAGCGTAATTAACTTTTATTGCGTTTCCCAAAACTTTCTTCATTTCATTATGAACTTTCTGATATAAAAATATTTAAAAAAATAGACTTTAGATCATTGAAAACCCAACTGGTCCGTGGTTTGTTTGTAGTGGAACCAAGCCGCGAAGTTCAGAGGTAACCTCACGAGGGACAAAATATCCAGGGAACCCGGCTATTTTTTCTCCTGGGTAAACGTATCCGTTTTCCGGAAGAACGAAAAAAGAAGAACTAAAATTTGTTCAAAAATGTGTCTTCAAAAATAGTTTCGCAAACATAAGCCATACAGACTAAAGTATTCTTCCAAACGTATTCACACAGAGAAGGAAGAATGCCGTACGAAGAATACGTATCTCAGAAGATGTTATTCGTGAATCTTCAGGTGTAGAAACCGAGAGTATTATAACAGTTACTTATTTTTCCCAAATATCAGTTTACCGCCGATATTATGTCAAAAGATTGACCTTTCCCGGATTCATGTTTGGCGCATCCTGACCTTGTCCTCATTAATTCATGGTAATTACCTAGTTATATATATTGTTCATTAGCAAATCGGAGTGGGACAATCTTCTTTAATTTTCAACATAGAAACCGGGCCCGTAGGCACAACCGAGTCAGGATGTGACATATAAACATGAATTCTGGAAAGTTGTATTTGTGATAATGTCTGTCAAAACATCGCACGAGGCGGAAAGGTCAGCTTGGTAAGCTATCGACATTTAAAAGAAATTCGGAAAACTTATAAATGAACAAAAAACATTGCTCGTTGCAAAGAAAATAACAACAACAAACATAAAGCTGTTTTCCAACGAAAACAAGACAGAAGAAACAGTAGGTCTCATAAAACAACAAAAACAAAACGCTAGTAATATTAACATTTTAAGCAAGCACTGAAACTGAAGTGTAAGCCATTGCCTAAGAGTAAATCTTAACAGAAAATCAACTTTCGTACCTATCAAAATTATGTGACTGTACAACAAAAATGCTGAAATTGAAGATAAACAAAATTCATCAATCTTTTTAAGTTAACGAAAAACAACAACAAAAAAACTCGATGAAAACCGTAAAGTTGCGAACAGACCAATAAAAATATTAACAAACGGAAGAGAACCTAAAGAACATAATGAATGTTCGTATCTTATTCAATCACTATCTAAGGCAGGATTGTATTGGTCTTGTAAGGACCAAAGATTTTTTTCATTCAAGTACATTCTAATATTACAACGTAGTTCACAAAACGATGAATACTGACGCAGCAAAAATAGAATGTGAAAACATGTTTGCGATGTGGGATGCAGATGACCTGGAGATTGATCAGTATATTCAACTTTGATCGGTGAACTCGGATGATTAACTGGCTCTCCAGTTATGAAACGTACAAACGAAACCAATTCCTCTTCGTTACAACTTCTAATTAACCGATGTAACCATGTTGTTATTTTTTGCTTCTTGCTAGAGTTTTCTCTGCAACAAAGTTTATTTATCACTTGCTCGGCAGTTACTTTAGATTTATCATACAAAGCGTCCAACATAAAACTGTCCACTTTATTCGAGAAGAACTCCATTCCTTTTATGAGGTTTCTCATAGCGAAATGAGGTGTTCTTATAAGCGCAATTTGGCCAGCTTTAAAGCACAGATCTAAAATATTTTCTTTGGATGGTCGAGCATAAATGGAATATTCACCGAGAATATCAGTAATTGAGTAGATGTTAACATTTTCTCCTCTGTAAAGCATATTGATTTTTTCCGCTTCATGAGTAGTGATAAAGTTAAGGAAAGACTGGCGAACTTCCTCTTCCTCGATATCATTGAATAGCGCGTACTTTAACGCTGCTTTTGATATGCCAACTGGAAACATACCAAACTGTACATACGCATGGCTGATGATTTTTCCAATCGTCTCCAGTTCACCTTCCGGCATTGTGTTGTTAGGTATGCGTTCGGATTCGCCCTCTAACTGCCGTAACAGGGCATCAAAAAAAGAAGAATATGCGTCGCGAGTCACCCCATCTCCAACTGCCTGCTCGCCACGGAAAGAAATTATTATTCTATGCGAAATGCTCTTTCGTTTTTTATATATTTCAAGCATTTCGTGATAAATGTTTTCTCTATTTATAGTAACATCAATGCTATCTTTAAGCTTATCTAATTCTTTTGTGTGAATTTCTTCAAGCAAATTAAAAGAGTTTTCAGGATCTTCATTAATACTGTTTTCGGTTGCGGAGTCATGTAATGGTTGCATCTCTTGGTCGATGATTTCTGACATTGAACCATAATTAATGCCAGTGGATAGATTGGTGTGAGTTCATGGGAAGATGCCGCCTCTTGGTTGAAAATCCCTGACATTAGCGGCTCATCATAATTAACTACATTACCATCAAAGCGTTTTAAGAGGAAATATTCCGGAGAGACATAAAACCCCCTATCCAATTATAAACTGACTTGAATGAAGAATTTGTGTGAAATAAGCGCACTTTATTATCACCAGATACACATCTCACTGTTATAGTACAATGAGGCTCGGTCAATGACGACTCCTCAGGTGTTTCTTGGATTCTGCTACTCATCACCTGTGTTAATCGTTTTTTTCTTCTTCTTCTTCTTCTTTTAGTTTTCGATCTTTCTCTCGGTCCGCAAATAAGGAAGCTTCGAATTCTTTATTTTGCTCTTTGATTAGGTCTCGGTTGGTGATTGTATGAGACTCGGCAGTTCTTCGTTCGGTCGAAATAGACCTAGTATGGTTGATTGGCGCCAATTCAATCTTTTGATCTTCAGTTGTTGTTGATCGTTGCATGTGCGGAGTTGATTTGTATTTCGTATCAATGTCAAAATCGTCAAGACTATCATCATCACTTTCACTAACTTCGTAATGTTCAAGGACAGACTTTTTTTTCGTTCTGAGAATTAAATGCGGTCTAGAACTAGAATTTTTGCTGAGGAAATTAAAAACCGTGAATGGAACTGCAACTCCATTGATGTCCTCTATTTCTCATGTGATGATATCACCGGTAATACTAGTAAGAATGAAATTATAGGAATTCCTCCAACCAAACCCATTTTTCCGCGGAATTGATTTAGGCCAATACAGCTTCGTACATATGTCCATAACATCATCAAGCAAACTATCTATGTTGAAAAGATAGTCTTTGCTTCCACCACCCTTTTTAGCTTGAACACGGATATACTTTTCTTTTTTCTTATCATAGTTTTCCCATGACAAGAAAATTTTTCTTTTGTTGTTCTTGCCACGTTTTTTAGGAGGATGAAGACCATCATTTCTAGTTTTCATAAATTCTTGCAAATCGTTGGAAGGTTTGCACTTCAACTTAGGTTTAATAATGTCACCGTCTGCGGAAATGCCAAGTCTTCTAAGTTTGTCATCATCAGAATACCATATTGCTGTCGCATCCATCTAAGTGAAAATAGAAGCGATGATAATAAAGATTTTTTGTTATTGTTTGTTTTGGTGCTTTTTTTCGTTTCAAGTTAACCCTACTGTCTGAACAAGAGATGAAAGAGTTGACAGTGGTAAAAACAACAACATCAACACAAGCTCTCCAATTAATAAGCTACAAACTCAAAGGAATCAATAATTCCACTTTTCCCTTGTTCCTTTTTACGTAATAATTGCAGAAATTAAGAATGAGCACAATCTAGGATGAAAGCACAATTACCTTTTCTCTTTTGAAATTTTGGATCACATCTCCTTTTGCATTCAGTTCTTTCAAGTAACTTTCAATCTAACAAGAAACAAACACGACTGGCGCTGGTTAAATGTTCCCTTCTAGAAGTCGATTTTCAGGAACCACACAAAAGATTTTAAATTATTATGAAGCATCAAATTCATTGGCTGAATGTCCAAGTCACATGACTTTTAACAAGACAAATAATGTGTGGATATTAAACTGTTCTAAGCACAAAAAGTAATTATAATTGAAGGACTTTCAAAAGTTTGCCAAAATATGAAAATGAACTTCTCAGTACAATTTTAATGGATATATTAAAGCAGACGGTTTGTTATTTACTTTATTTCTAGACTGGAGTCCACCAATGGTTGTAATTTTTTAAATTATTCATGCTTGATATTCCAGACTTTTGTTAGACTTTTCATTCCATGGAAAACTTTGTTTGAATCATTTTGGACAAATATTTATTTAGGTTAACTTACAGCTATTGCTAACCACACCTTTTCCTGTCAGAATGTAAAACCTGAAAAACAGTCACAAGAAGAGAAAAACCTTCAGCTTACTAATTTTCCAATTTTTTCAACTTTTGAAATTTCTCAATAACAAATTGACAAATTTCTAAACTTAAAAATATATTTCAAGATGGAATCCAAGGAGAAACAACTTATGGAGAAACCTACTTAATAAATGTTTAATATAATTGGGACTATCTAAACAAACCCTGACAATAACAACATTTCTTGAACCACATAAAATCCATAAATTTTAAATATTGCTGCGAAATTAGAATTTTATTAGCTATTCCAAAGCACTCAAAATCTTTGGCACTGTCAAAGTGAATATCTGTGAAATCAGAGCAAAAAAGAAATATTCCATCAGTGATTAGTAAGAAACAAACTACCTTTGATTTTACTATGAGTCAAACATAATGAACAAGATCATCAAAGGATGATGGGACTGGGAACCTGAAAAATGTCTTAAGAACTTGAATGACATCCATTTGTAAAACAATAGATTGTTGAGTTGTGCATAAATAGTTGTGTTTGGCTCTTCATTATACAACTATGTATGCAGAACCAGGTTGTTAGGCAAATAAGGCCAGGTTTACACTCCAGCTCAACTAAAGCTCAATTCCCACTGCAGTAAAAGAAATAACAAAGAGATGATTTGGTAACTATAACAACAACAACTATAACAACTATTGCGGACTGTAATGTTATGTTAATAAAGAAAAAATTCCATGAAGTATGTGATACACTAGCAAAGCATTTTGTGTGACCAACTTAGATACAGCGACAAGAGATGAGAATCATTGCCGCAGTGGAAAACTAAGCATGAAGAATTATGAAAACCTAATCCATATTGTTATTTTTTAAAATTTGCAAAATGCAATGTTTTATTGATTTAAAAAACAAACAATGTTAAAAGACTGTATTTGGATTGTTTAAAATTATATATACCCTTTTATTGGCTAAAAAACATAAACAATTTCTCACGGTGTCACGATTATAAAAGGTGCTTTCCACTATCTTACAAACCTCAATGTTATGTTTATACAAAACAAAAACAAACAACCAAAAAAACACCACCAACAACAAGAAAGAATTGGAAAAAATGAACACTTTAAATTTATACTTAAAAGAAATTTTACAACTTTATAATTATTTACAGTATGATAGGTGGTAAGTGCAGTTTGTTGTAGATATTGGCTTTCCAATTTATATATGGGGAAGTCCTCTATGTTAGCAAACTTCAAAAGAAATGAGCGTGAAAACAAACATTGGTTCCCAGAGAAAAATTAATGATACATAATGAAGTCATCAACATACAGAAAAATCAGATAAAAAAGAGGTCCTCATATAAAGTTGACCACAGGTCTTGAACAATCTTAGATTTCATCAAATATTGCACCTTCCACTAACAAACAGAAATTTTGTTCTGCCTAAATGTGGATACATTGCAATTGTAAGGAAAGACAACAGTTAAAGTTAAAGAAAAATTAAGCAATCTTCAGAAATTTATAACAATGGAACAACAGTGGTATGTATAACAAAACTCAAAACTCAAAATATGCCTTTGCATGTGATCTATGAAAACAAAATTATATTTACTTTTAAACAAGCTAAATTATACATCAACATTAAATGGTTCACACAATTACATTTCTCTCCATTTCAAGAAGATATCTTTATAAGAACTTTATATACCATTTTAGTCCACTATAATAGTTGAAATCACCAGATGACTTCCAAAGAGATACAGTAAACTCCTGATAACTTTTATGAGAGAGTATTACATCAAGGGTTTACTAAAGAAGTGTTACTGGAATTTCGAGTTATCAAGGATTCGATTTACCAGGATTCTACTGTATTATAATATAGTTGCTTGATACAGATCATCATCAGAAAACTTTACTTTTGGGCTCATATTTTTCCTGACACTATAGTACGAACCTGAAAATATTTATTGATTAAATCAAAATAAAACTGTCTCTACAAAAGAATTTTATCTTACAGCTGACTTGCTGGGTCATTATACAGATTTTACCAGCGTAAAGATTTATTCGAAGCTTGATTTAACTAACTAATCCCCACACAGGATCCTCTCTAATTAAATTAACAAAGTGTCTGACTTTTAATGATGGGACACTCAGGCAAACGCAGGGCTTGAGTCGGTTTAGGTTTCTTTTCGGCGAGACTGTCTGGTAGTCTCACGTTGAACACCTCAAAATTAAGGAACAGAAAAAAGTTATAAGCTAGTTTTTATATGTTATAAATAGTTCGACTGTTCGAAATTTTTCCTAGTAGGTTCATTCAGTTTTAAAATACGGATAGATTTAAGGTATGATCATCCCATGTCATGAATCGAGTAATAGAGCTACCAAGTATAAACAGATAAAAGATACAAAATAGTGTTTACTAGCAGGGCCCGCGGCGACGGGCGGGCCACCCGGGCCACTTTTTTGCAAAGTAATAATTTTTTTTAGCTAGAACATTCTGATTTGAGAGTTCTCGTTCCAAATAAAATAGCATTACATTAACGGTCTTTCTGTATAATTAAAATAAACAACTGAACTATAACAAAGGCAAAACACACAATCCTTTTCTTTTTCACCTTTTCCATTACTATGAAATATGAAGACATTACATTGCGCATTGATTGTGAAAAAGTGAAAACACGCAACTGAGTATTTAAAAACACACGAGATTATTTTCTGCGCAACACGTAATAAAAATGAATCAAAATAAAGTATTTTAAAAATTCTAAAGATGATGCTAACAAAACTACTACAAATCAAACATCCATCAACGTACATAATGTAAACGAAGTATCAGAGACAAAAATTGAAATAACTACCGATAAACCTTTCCATCCTCCTGCTACTTATCCATTTCCTAAGAAAAAATATGGCACCAGAGAACGAAGCTTCCAAGCACATTGGACTAAAGATTTTCCTTGGTTACACTATGCTGAAAAGTAAGCGTCTTTTTATTTTTTCATATTATAAATTAAACGGACTATCATTTCAATCATTAATTTTATATTTTTGATAATGCATCCAACTAAATATCTTTTTTATTGTTTTAGCGCACACGCTGTGGTGTGTTTCTATTGCCATACGCAAGAAAAGCGTGGAAACTTGAAGGATCAAACAAACAAGGACACAGCCTTCACCTCAAAAGGATTTTCAAATTGGAAGAATGCTCTTGATAGTTTCCGAGGTCATCAAAGCTCATCATGCCACAAAACCGCTTCCTCGTACCACTTGGTTCTACCACACTGTGCAGACGTTGGCGAGTTGATGGACAACATTCTCACCGACCAGAGACAGGTTGAACGAAAGTACCTCCTTGATGTCATTAGATGTTTACGCTACCTTGGCCGACAAGGCATTGCTCTTCAAGGAAACGATAACAATGACAACTTCACTCAACTTCTTTATCTCCTCGGAAGTAGAGATTCAAGCGTAATGGATCATATCAATGGAAAAATAAGTACAATCACCATGATGTGCAAATTGAACTCTTGAATTTGATGGCTTCTCAAGTATTGCGGAAAAAGTTAGATACCGTTCGAGAGCGCAGGTTTTATTCTATGATGGCAGATGAAGGCACTGATGTAAGTAATGCCGAACAACTTTCGTTTTGTGTACGATCTGCGGATGACGATTTAAATGTGAATGAAGATTTCTTGGGCTTTTATGAAGTTGACAATATTCGAAGCGCAACTATCGTCAAGGCCATCAAAGATATTTTGCTGAGGTGCTCATTGAACCTATCTGATTGTCGAGGCCAAACCTATGACGGGGCAAGCAACATGATGGGAAAACGTTCAGGTGTTTCTACCATTATCAAAGAGGAGCAGCCAAAAGCCATCGCCACCCATTGCCAAGGACATTCCTTAAGTCTTGCTGTCAAATCGATGACTAAAGAGTGTCAGATTCTCCGAGATACAATGGGAACTGCCGGTGAAATTTGTGTTTTAGTGAAGTATTCACCGAAACGGGAGAACATGCTGGGTAAGCTGACTGCAAATGTTGAAGGAACACTAGAAACTGATAAACATGCAGGAAAGCTGGATAAGCTGAGTACAACAAGGTGGACAATTCGGGCGAACTGTTTCAAGAAGATCATCGAAAACTACGAACCACTGATGGCGTTGTGGAACGAGAGTTTAAATGAGAAGCTAGACGCTGAAACGAAGTCGAGGATTAATGGGTGTAAAAAGCAGATGGAGTCATTTTCATTCTATTTTGGTCTGAATCTAGGACGCAAGCTTTATGCTCACACAGATAATCTTTCCATAACACTTCAGAAAGAAAAAATGTCAGCAATCAGCGGTAAAGAATTGGCTGAACTTACGAACAAGACGATGCAAGGCATGAGAAACGACAGAGACTTTGATTTATTCTACGAGACAGTCACCAAGTCAGCAAGTTCGATGGATTTCGTTTCTTCGCCAACAGCGCCAAGAAAACGCAAAATACCAAAAAATATATAAGTACGACATCTTGGAATTTGTGGAAGGAAATCCAAGCAGCACTGGAGAAGCCTACTATCCAGAAACTGCTCATGCCCACTATAAGGCCATCTATTTCGAAGCAATTGACGTAATTGTCAGCGCCATCAAAGAGAGGTTTGAGCAACCTGCCTTCAAAGTATTTACAGAAGTGGAACAACTGTTGTTGAAGTCAATAAGTAAAACGCCAGCCGAAGAAGAAATGAAGACCGTTAATGCAAGTTTCTGTGATGACTTTGACGATCAATCGTTGTTGTGTGAATTGGAGTTGCTACCAACTATCTTTCGTGAATCCAGTCCTGTCAACTTCAGCGATGTTGTAGATGTTGTACAGTCGTTATCAACCGAAAAACGAAAATTGATAAAAAATGTCGTCATCATCATACGATTGGTTTTGACAATGGGAGCTACATCCGCTACTCCGGAACGATCATTTTCTACGATGAGACGGTTGAAAACCTGGCTACGATCTAGCATGAATCAGAAAAGGTTCAACGACTTGTCATTGTTGAACGTACACAAGGAAATCTTAGATACGATTTCTTTAATAGATATTGCCAATGAGTTTGTAAGGGCTCATCCATCTAGGCAAAATGTTTTTGGTATTTTTACAGAAAGCAATTTGTAACGTTTTTATTACTTTTTATGAAAAATGTAAAATAGATTTTTATTGATATTCTGTGAGAAAAAATAATTATTCCTCTGCAAAGAGTTTATTTTGACATACATTTCTGCTGTAGCTTATATCTAAAGATGCTTGTTTTAGCCAATCTGAAGGGTCTTTATAGTAAAAAATTTCTCGGCCCGTCGGCGCCAACCAAGGTGCCGCCTCCTTAGTCACTATATTATGTGGCCCGACCACTTTACAAATCGCGCCGCGGGCCCTGACTAGAGAACTATAATCTATTTACCTCTTTAAAATTCTCTTCGCCTTCTTCATCCGCCATGTTGTAATCTTCATGATACTACCACGAGGTTTATATCGAAACTAGCAGATTTGCTAGTTTTAAAAAAAACCTCGCAGATTTGCTAGTTTTTCAGAACACAAACAATTTTTATTTTTTGTTTCGAAAAAAAACTTGCATATCTGCTAGTTTTTGAACAAAACTCGCAGATTTGCCAGTTGTGAAAAAAACTTTCTGCATATTTGCTAGTCTTGAAAAACACAAGCAATTTTTAATTTTTTGTTTTGAAAAAAAACTTGCATATTTGCTAGTTTTGAAAAAAACTTTGTGCGTATTTGCAAATTTTGTAAAACAGAAATGTTTTTATTTTTTTCGTTTCGTAAAAAAACTTTGTGCGTATTTGCAAATTTTGTAAAACACAAACGTTTTCACTTTTTTCGTTACGGTATGTGGCACATAGGAGTCACCGTACTCTACAGAATATATTTCGCAAACTGACAAAAACTTACATAAGTGAGATATACTAAAGTCAAAAGCTGAAAACTAAGAATAAGTAGCTTTTTTAAAAACAAATATAGATGTCTTAATAAAGAGAACTGTTAGTTAGGTATATTTCAAATTTTTATTTGTTGACAGAATGTTAGAAAACTAATGTGGCGAGGCGACAGATCTATTAAGCAGACTAACCATATGAATACATTTTTATATACTAAAACATGACAAAAAGTTAATTTAATCAGCACCAATGCGAAGCAAAACGTTTTTATGGTGGTCGAAACAGAATGTATCTACGTCATTGGAATCTGTGTCACAAGAATGTATGGCAATTCCAACTCCGTCGTCAGATTTCTTCAGCGTTAAAATATGTTGGTGTTTTCCTTCTTCCGGTTCCGTTATTTTCCTGATGAGGTCTCCATTAGAAATCTTTTCCATTTCAGACTTGGTGAGGACAACTTCATGAGTATGCGTTGGGATTCTGAGGTTTGTTGATTCTCCAATTTCAAATGTGAATTGTTCATTTAACATTTTTAACAGAACCAAACTGTCTTCAATTGCATTCAGTTTCTTCCAAACGGAGCTACCTTCCCCATTGATAGGCATTATGGGATACCTTTGCCGAATAGGTTCATCAATGCTAGGAATCGAAGGTAAAACAATCCTAATTCCTGATCCAACTAAACACACAGGATTTTGATGCCGTGGTGACCTGAAGTAGTAAGCGTCTTCTGCGTTGACGTTTTGTAAACAAGCAAAGTCCTGCTTACCAGAAAAGAATGCTTGTGGCGTTCGGAAAAATCGATCAGGGCAGGTTGCATCAAATGGACGTGCAGCACTCCCATCACCATTTACTTGAGAACAGTCATCTCTATGAGGTATATCAAAAGGATTCCATTCTGTCAATGGTGTCAAATAAATGATTTCCAATGGCATTGCGTATGAAGCATTGACAAGTACTGTAGCTCCGTTATCATCTTTAAAAGACATTCCAGCAACATTTTCATGACTAGTCTGAGCAACATATAGGATATCAGAGAATGATTTCTGAGCCATATCAACACCCATTGCATCAAGAAATTGTAGTTTGTATACCCGATTGTAGAAAGCACCATTCAAATTCTGGTTTCCTTTAAATGGATTTGCTGACAAAATTCTTCCATTGTATCCAGTTGCTTGAAGTCTTCCAACATAATTATCCTTACCAGGAATCTCTTCCATCAGCGAATCAATATAGGAATAATATATGGGACGCTGTCTTCTTACACCATTCAAATCGACTCCAAACATATCATATCTTTGTGTAGCTGTGTGTTGGTTATTTTTCCATTTGTGGCGTCTGAGTGATACAGGATCAAACATTGGCTTCAACAAAGAAGGGGATACGTAATTGGTTAGCTCGTGAGATAGGATGCGATAATCCCATGATGTATAAAGTGGTTTCTTATCGTCTGAAAATCCCATGATTCTCGATGGAAGATATGCTTTTCCATACTTTTTACGTCCAACGTAAGATTCATATTGACACTGAGAATAGAAAATTTGACAATAAAAATCAGAAACAATCTTTTAAATAATTTAGTTAAGTTTTTGTATTATGAAAAACATATCCCTTACTTCTTCAGCATCAATCTTCTCTGACCCAAAAAGCCATGCTCCCTCCAAATAACTTAAAACAGGTTTGAAGTAGTCATGTATGCTCGAATCGCCATCATTAAAAGATTTAAACAGTTTCCTCATTTCAAGAATCTGATCAAATACGTCTGATTTAGATGTAACAGATACTGGTGTTGTGGGAAAGTTGACTGCTTCTGTTTTATGGAACGTCTTCTCAGCTTGAGAAGGTTTTACCAACTCATAATCATGTGATCCAGTTTGAAATTCTATGCCGTTCATCACAGCAACAAATTGACCAATTCCAACTTTAGCTTTTGTGTATTCTTTGTCATATATTCCAGCTATCGATTTTCCGTTGTGATCGCTTGCATAATAATTCTCACTTCCAACTGAAAAGTCAAATTATCTATTTCAGTGATAAAATGTCTGCAAATCCTAATCGCAAGTTAAAATTATGACAATGGATGATATATAGATCAATAAATCGATAGATTATTTTACTTACCATGATATGTTCGGATTTGTTTTACACCAGTGTTACCATCAGAACGTGCTTTTTCATATTCATTAAATTGTTGCATTTGAACTTGTCGACTCATCAAGTACAAATGATCACCAAGATTTTCTAATGCATTTTGAGAAGAAAATTTTTTAGCAGCTTTATCAACTTCTTTTCCAAATGAGACGATTTTGTTTTGAGTTTCTTTTGCCACACGACTGTTGGAATTTCTAATATTATTCACTGCTGCCGAAAATCCTTGAAAGTAAATGTTATGCGTGTCATAAATTGCATCAACGACTTTTCTTTGTTCTTTTGATTCTCTGAGAAAAGCATCTTTAGCGAATCCTTTAAAAGAATTTTGTCTGTTTTGAATATATTTGGCGTAGGTCCTGTTCACTTCACTGGCGAATTCATTTTCCAGGAAATATATCTTCCTTTGGGTATCCTGATGTGCTTTTGTGATCATATTCATTCCCTTAGCAGTTGTCTGCTCAGTGGTTTTCTGTAATTTCTTTACCGCTGCAATCTCTTTTTGCAGCAATTTCGTTGCTCGAACCAATTTGTTGACAACCTTTTTCACTTTGTTCACATCCTTTTTAGTAGCAGGTCGGTTTTCCACCAAAGCAATAAGAAACATACAGAAAAGGTGCTTGAAGATATTCATCTAAAATGAAGGACTCCAATAAGAAATCTCCTATATATAATCACCTAAAACATTTAAACATTCAAACTTCTATAATACTTTATTCAAATAAAATACTTTATCAACCTTCACTTTTGACGCTCTATATCCTACTCAAGGTAATTCTCACTGATAAATCTTTTTGTCTCCTTGTACTTAAACCATAGAAATACAATGAAAGATTGACTTATCGAGGCATGAATCTCAACAGTGGCCTGTCACAATGGCATTTAATTAGTTTTATATATATCAACAAGATTACAAATATGATTTTCAGTAAATCTCAATCAAATGAAAAGTTCTTTTCTCAATTATTTTCACATCCTCTGTTTTTAATAATATTTCTCTCGGTTTACCACCCATCATCATGTGTGTACGTGATTCGCGTAGGTATTTATAGCCGCAAAGGTTATTATTATCTCCTTTCCATAATTTATCATTTACTGCCTATCATGATAAAGTATGTGCGTACGTGATTCGCGTAGGTATTCATAGCTGCAAAGGTAATTATTATCTCATTTCATCAATTTATCATTTACTGTGGGCTTTTGAAATACACCCCGTCGATTTTGGTCAGAGATATATTAGTTACAATAAGGCTACTTTTAGTTGTTTTGAATACTATTTTGATTTCCCCTGTTATCCTTTTGAATAACGCCCCTTCAATTAGATAAAATAACTTGCATTTTGTGACAATAACCTTCTGATAAAATGTGTGGGCATTTTTAATTGTCTTTTATCCACAGAGCGCACACCATGAAAGCAGCATGAATATTAGCAACTTCAGTCCACATTGAAAGATCTGGGGATTAGCAGAAAATTTTATATTACTGTTAATATAAATGTGAGGGAATCACCTTAACCATAAAAAAGAGCCTCAGAATGTCATAAATTTTCAAATATTCTTGTGAAAACAAGAACAGTTTGTAGGCTTCCATCCAGAATATAAGGAAAGCAATTTCAGAAGAAGTTAGTAAAGTATATTAAGCAGTATTTGTCTCCAAATAGAAGAGTTGAAGAATAATCTTGATGGCAATAACAATAATATTTTATTTTCAGGTATATGATGAAATTAAATCTTCTTCTTCTGATACTACCAATAATTTTGGTTGATTGTGATCGAGTTGAAGACGTGCAAAAGTTTGCCACAGACATCAAAACTTATGTGGATGCCTTGATTAAAAATGTGCGAAATCATAAATCAAACATCTACAAACAAAACCGTAAAAACTGGGGAGATCTTACACAGGCGAAGAATAGTATTTACGCCACGAAAAATACATTTATAAAAGAAATTGGAGATATGAGGATCGATTTTAAACCAAAAGTTGACAAAACTTCGTACGAGTCTGGAATGAAAGAATTGGCACAGGAGAAAGTTTCTTCAACGATGAAACAAGATTTTACAGCAGCCTTCAATGCTTACCAGGAATTCATCCAACTGCAGCGTGACTATTTTAATGGTTTGAAGACTTCTCTCAATGAAACATGGTTAAAAGTATTAGGTAATACTTGTATCAATAATGTCTTCATATCATTTCTAATTCTTGCTTAAAATTCTAAATCTTTGAGAACTTCTTTCAAAATAGGAATTGATGACTGGATTGAAAATACGAGAAACAAACTAGAAAATGCAACTTTTGGTGATGCGGATGTTGATCGATTATCAAAAGAATTATTATTAATCAGTCGTCAAGTGCAGCTGCAACAATTCAACGAACAGGAGAAGGTTCGTTCTGATGGAAATTCAGGAATCAAACAAATTCGTACAAGAAGAGGTTAGTTTCTCTTTTATCGTAGTTATCTTTTATATTATACAATTTTATTTGTTGCTTTTTTATTTGAATTTATTGATCTTATATGACATTTACTTCTTATAACAGTTGGTGAGAAGAATTATTACTCCAGTACTCATACCGGTCGAAGTTTTGCTTCCATCCATGATCATTCCAATAACATTCGAACAGTTGGTATGGGAGAATTCATTGGTGTATTAAATGGTGTAGAATTCCGTACACGTCACAACGATTATCGCTTGAAAATGCCAGCAAACACCAAACAGTATCACGCAACACAAGATATTCCATTCCCTGACGTCCCTCCGCAAGTGTTAGCAAAAGGTTCTGTTACTGCACAAGTAGAGGAAATGAGAAAATGGTTCAAAGCGTTTCACGAACAAGATCATTCGATCCGAGATTATCGAAAATATTTCAAGCCTATTCTATGTTACTTAGAAGGTACATGGCATACCACTGAATCAGGCAATATAGATGAGCCATTTGAAAGTGACCGTCATCACATCGAAGCATCCTCTTGGTTTGATCTTCAAGAAAAGGTATCTTTAGTGCATTTACGATCTTTTAATTGTCCAATTGTCATCTACAGGAGAAAAGTAATGTTCATAATATTTCAATTGTTTTAGATTTATTTCACATCTTATACTGGTGCAAAAAACATTCGAGAAAACTTAGCACATCTACCAACAACAATTATGGATTTTACTGACAAAGGCAAACCAATTTTTGCACAGTGGAACTACCGTATACTCTGCCACCCGTTGAAGAAGGATCTACCAACAAAATATCTTCAAGTTGTTTTAGATCCAGCAAACCAAAAATTCTCCTCCCGAAATGCGGTTCAGTATGAAAATTTGAGATCAGCCAGATTTGATTTGCTAGGTATCAAACCGAATGGGGATAGAACATCAGGGGGAATGAAATATACTTATATGGATTCACTGATGGAAGAAATTCCTGGGAAAGATAATTATGCCGCAGATATTGTAGACGCTGGTTTCGATTCTGAAGTCGTGTCGGCTAACCCTAACAATTTTGGCCAAAAATTGAATGCCGGTTTCTACCACCGTCCATACAAACTCAAGAATAAAGATGCAATGGGGGTCAGCTCTGCTCAAAGAGGTTATGCTGATAACTTTTATTTTGCATTGACAACACAAGATAAGATTGCTGGACCATCATACACAACAAAAGAGGGAGTGAAAAAGAGCGTTCGTGGCTCCTATGCTATTCCTGTAGAAATCATTTATCTGACACCACTAGTTAAATGGAATCCGTACAATCTGGAATTTAAGAGTAATCCTATAGATGTCAGTGGTGACGGAAGCCGAGAAAAACCATTTACAAACACAGCTCCAAGAACATATTTTCGCACTCCACACGAATTCTTTTCAGGTAAAAAAGGTGAAGTTGACCCAGCTGATACGGCAAGAGCTGGTGGTGTATTTGTGAAGACGAAGAATGGGCAGTCTGTTGCTGTTCATGCATCTGGAACACGTATTATGTTTCCCGAAATTCCTGGCATTAATGGAATAATACGACAACGTTATCCAATCATGCCGATTTACGGAGAAGGTAGTTCTGTATGGAAGAAGTTGAATGCTCTGGAGGATTCTATTGACTTTTCGCCCGTTACAACAACAGATGACGTCAGTTACTACTCTATCGGGAGAGCAACAGAAGGAGGTATCCATAACCACGTGATAATATTTCAGGCATCTGAGTTGCAGGAACTTAAAGAAGGAAAAAAAGATCATATCAAAGTGAGGACCGGGCGTGGAAATGGTCACATACATACGGTGAATGTTTCTTGGAGTAGCAGCAAACAAGATTTCTATGTGTCTTGGTGTGATGGTGAAGCACCTGATACTGCTGGTTACGTATGTTCAGATAAACACATTAACAGTCTAAGCACAAGCAACACAGTTTAACTGTAGCTACGAACAATTGTTTAGACTTTAAGAGACTGAAATTATATGATAATCAACAGCATTTTCAAGTTATGTAGACTTTTTATATCACTAAAAATATATACCATTCTTTGTTGTATAATAGAATTTATTGATGAATGATATGCCGTAAAAATAGATTAAAACAAAATGGGGGAGACGATGAAAATAACTAAAAAATTGAAACCGGAACCGTTTCTCTAAAACTTATTTGACAGGTTTCGTATAATTTTTGCACAAAATTACACAGAAATGGCGTGCGCTTGTCTGTGTGCAACCAATAACAAGAGAAGGGTATCTAACTAACTTCTAAAGTCTTTCAATTATATTATGTTAAAATGTCGGCTTTCCTTGTGATATAAAACGCGTCTCCCATATCAATGGATTTTAATTTATATGGACGGGTTAATACAAATGTTCAAGTTCACACATTAAGGAAAATCAAACTCATGGTGGTTTTCAGCGAATTTTGACGAGATATGAAGTATATATTTAATACAGCTTTTACGAAAATATCACAACTTAGAAAGATTTCTGACTGACGCCTGAAAATATACAGGAAGAAGAATATCTTTTATCTCAATTCTGAAAGTTTCCAAGTTGAGGCTGCAGGAGTTCCTAAGGAATCACAAAATAAATAGAATATCTTGATGAATAACATTTCTGGTTAGTTGTTAAAAACTCACATGCCAATAGAAGCAAGTATTTTTAACTGTTCTTGAACTACCTTATTTGAATAGATCGATAAAAGTTGCGAGTTTTTCTCTTGTTATACGCCCATGTTTCTTATTATTTGAATGTTATTAGATTATTAAAACGATCGACAAGTATTTTCTTCCTGTCCCTGCAATTATTAATTTTTATGACGTCATCAATAGATTATTAAGAGGTCGGTTACATGAGACCCGAACTCAAACGGTTTAAAATGAAAAACTTCACTTCGATGTATGATGCAATTCTTATTACTGTTAACATGACTTCGGTCAAATTGACCGAAGTGAAATCTCGAACCTGTTTGAAATTTCCATGTAAACACTGCTCCCCGAAGTGAAAGTGTGTTTATCGATACAGCAGTCTGTTTTTTCTATACGCAACTCTTGTTTTGATTTTGACTAGTTTGTGAGATGTCCCACTCTGAAAGGATTTTCTGCCATTATGTTCAAACTTTATTAGAAATAATCCGCTGATTCAGCAAAAACGGGTTACCCGAAGTGAAATGTTTCATGTAAACAGCTCAATTTTTCAAAGCGGTTTGAAATCTCAAAGCGGTTTGAGTTCACTTCGGGTCTCATGTAAACAGCCTCTAAGTGTATAAACAAAATTTCAGCCTGGTTAAAGGTGAGTTCACACTAATGAGATTTTAAATTTCATTTTGAAATCCATTCAGTTTGAGCGAGCCAACACGAGATGAGATGAAATCACGCAGAAATCTCCATCTATCGCGTGTAATTGTTAAGGACATTCAGACACGGCGTCGAAGGTATCTTACCTGCGGTTTAAAAGAAACATTTAGTTCTAAACTATACTATATTTATTCTTTCTATGTATTCACTCTAGAAACACGGGATTTACCGCCTTTGGAACGTTAATGTTAGGGTTGTGTGGATTTCCGCCCCATTGCTGGAGTAGGATATTGACGTTTAAACAGAAATTTTGGAAAAGTTATTAAGACTGAAAATAAAACAAGAAACCTCGCCGTTTTCACAAGGAACAATAGAAAATGGGCTTATATCTTGAACCATAGATAAATATCACGTTGCTCATGAACATTATTTATCTTTGTGACTTACAGGGATTTGAACCAATGGATAACAAGCCTACTATGAGTGTGCTATAAAATATCTCATTCAGTAATGAGGAATTCTACTTTATTCCTCCGTAAATTATCCCTTTCCCTTGACTATGGGTACAAAAGGAGGTTTGCACTACTATCATCAGCAAAATACACTGAGACTTTTCTCTACAATTAAGGGGTTACAATAATTAAAATCCCCCCTCTCTCTTAACTCAATGTTGCGGTCTCAAAATGCTAGGAAACTCAGCATCATGTATAATATCATTCACTGACTTCAGCATTGATAAAGGGGGCAGGGTTGTTTCAGACATGGATCTCAAAATTTATGCTGAAGATTTACACCTTTCTTCGTAACAGAAATCGTTTTCAAGTTGACTATTAAATGATATTTACATAAAGAAGCGATAACTCTTGGAAAAAAATGTTTAAAGAATTTTAAAGAATATGAATGTAGGGAAGAGCAGAAGTCCTGGGATCGAGGTTCTCTAAGACCAAAATATGATATGAGGTTTTCATTATATTGAAATGGGCTGGAGAACGGATAAGGAGGGCGGATTACTAACCCATTCCTCCGTTTTTAAGGATCTTATGTTCGATGGTCTTAATACGGGCCCAATTTTCAGCATTTGGAAAAATACAATATCATTGCAGGTATAACATTTTTTTCTATAAATTTCCTTCGATTACATGGATTCCGTCTTAAATAGTCTCGAATTAGCGAATGATACTCGTCTTTTACTCAATCAAATTTTGCCTTCGACCAATCACTTCGAAATTTCAAAAATGCTTTGACATTAAAAATGGATTAGGCTATACAAATACTATCAACTTGTGAAAACTCAAAAAGATGGCAATCACGAGAGATATGAATAAGGCCGCACACACCGTAATAAATTCATTTATGCTGACATATGCAAAAGTACAAATTATTTCGAAAAAAAGTTTTCAGTTTATAACAAAAGTGTCATTGTGTCTTCATGGAAATCACGACAAAGTTGGTTTGGATGGCCAACCGGGTCAGGAATTGTGCCAGCACATTCTTTAACGTACAATTGGCCATCTTTCACTGAAATAGTGATATCATGAATATGGCTTATGGCTTCATCAGAGCTGATCTTTAATTCTTGAATTTCACCTTGCATCAATTTTTCATAATTCTTTGCTGAGATGGCAACGTTGTGACGATGCGGAGTGATACTTGCGTGTGACATGCCCATCTGAAAATACATCAACTGGTCATCTGGGTTCTTTATGTCTTTGAGGGCGTCTTCAATGGCGTTTAATTTCTTCCAGACAGCACTACCTTCACCGAAGACAGGCATGATGGGATATCTCTGTCTGATTTTTCCATCAATTCCGTCAATCTTTGGAAAGAATATCCGTGTTCCAGACGAACGGAGAGCTTTTGTGCCAGACGGTGTTTTCACAAGCATTGCACCTGCTTTGACAGTATCGGCTGGATCTCGGTCTTCTTCTTCACCACTGTAAAACAAATGAGGAGTGAGAAAGTATTTATTGTCAGCGTAACCAATGTAAGGGTTGCTTTTCGATCCATCACCAGTCATCTCTTTGGTTCCAAAACGTTGTACGTTGTATGGATTCCATGAGTGTAATGGTGTCAACCAGATGATTTCAACTGGTACAGCATACGATACTCTGCGACTTATCAACTCATTTGTTTCTTTATTTCTGTATGAAACGGCAGCAACTTTGTCTTGTGTGTTATATGCAACCCAAAATCGATCAGAAAAGCCTACTTGCCCAGGGTAGATTTGGGATTCGTGTCTGCGTTCGAAGGCACGATGATAATAGGCAGCATTAATCTTTCTTGTACTGTTTGGATAGTACAAATTATCTTCAACTTGAATATCGGCACCATAGTTGTCTTTTCCAGGAATTTGTTCCATTATCTTATCAAGAAGAGTGTATAACATACGATTATCTTCTCGTTCACCGTTAACATTAATACCTTCAATGTCAAATTTCGCCGCTCTCGAATTTTTATATTTTTCTTCGTCCATTCTATTTCTTCTTAAAACTGTTTGATCGACAACAAGCTGGAAATCTTTCAATTCCAAGTTTGCTGAGTCAGTATCAATTGGATGACACAATATGCGATAATTCCACTGAGCTAATACCGGTTGTCTATCTTCAGTGAATCGGATAATTTTGGTTGGCAGATGAGCGAGATTCTCCAGTAAACTTTTTGATCCAGCGTAAGAAGTGAAGCGTACCTGTCAGTTAAATGGAATGTTAGTTATACGACTTGTATTTCGCATTGAACTTTCTTACAAAACTAAACAAGCAATATTAGTTTGGTCGACATCACACTAACTTATTATCAGATAAGAAAACGTTTCCTACTACCTTTACTTAAAAAAAGATTAAAGAGAATTTAATTACTTTCTCTTGTAAGTCTAACCATGACTTAGCATCGATGTGATGTCTGTCACTTTCAAAAGGTTCATCGATGGATCCTGACTTGCTGCTTGTCCAAGCACCTTCAAGATATACCAGTAGTGGTTTGAAGTATGGCCTATAATCTCGATGAGATGGATCTTGCATGTGAAACGCTTTGAAATATTCCCTCATTTCAGCAGCTTGACCTTCAATACTTGACTGCCTCGTGACGCTTGGTGGAATCGAAGGAAATTCGACATCTTTTGTAGCATGGTATTTGGTGTCGTCTATCGGCTTTTTCAAACGATAATCGTTGTGACGTGTACGAAATTCTACACCATTTAATACACCAATGAATTCTCCCATACCAACTGTTCGAATGTTATTGGAATGATCATGGATGGCACTAAATGAATTTCCCGTGTGCGTATTAGAATGATAGTTTTTAGATCCAACTAGAAAAGGAAATAAAAGGCTATTAGAAAAAGTTAATTGTACAGAAAATAAAATAAACCTGACGGTGTTCATATTAACAGAATTCCATACTTCTTCCAACCCGAACTTGTTTTATTCCAGAATTTCCATCTGATCTCTGCTTCTCATCTTCGTGAAAAGCATCCATTTGAGCTTGTCTTGTGATTTTAAACATGTTCTCTTGAAGAATTTCAATCGTTTTTTCTTTTAACTGTCGATTCTCCTCTGACATCGATCCTTTTAAGATTTCAGTCACCTTGTTTTGAACAGGTCCTATTATATTTTCATATTCTTTCATTTTTTTGTTGACACCAATGGAAGTAGATGCATAGGATGAATTGTACCCATTGGAAAGAGTGGAAAATTTTTTCTCCATTTGGTCCATTCGTTTTAGTAGATAACCAATATACATCGGATAAGCTTTGCCTATGTGCTTTCCAGCATAAGGTTCGATTACTGTTTCATCAGCGTTATCCAACATTTTCTTGAATCTTTCTTTCGTATCAGCAATGTAGTCGTTACGATTGTTTGTCAAAGTTTCGACAAGTGATTTACTCTTGTTTAATACATCAGGTACCTTTTCATAGGTAGTGACATTGTACTGTGATAACAAACCTCTATACTGGTCATGAAGTCCTTCGATCTCAATTTTCAGTTTTTCTGCCATGGTGTTATATTTCTCCAATTCGACGTCATACCTGCTTTCTTTTGCATTCACAATGGTTATGAAGATAAGTGGAAGAATTCCGCAGACTGAAAACATCTAAATTGGAAGAATATCATGTCTGAAAACGGTAATAACTTTATCATGGTTCAGTAGATCTTCTTAAGGCTTAACGAGGACGGGTATATATATGTAGTTTCTGTTAAAAGCTTCTGCTTTGTCATCTTCGTTGACTTTCAGCCATTTAGCAAACAAAACAACTTTCTCCCCCCACACACAAACACAAACACAGCCACCCAAACCCACCCAACCTCGCTGAAACTCAAGATATTTTTTTGCTTAAACTTATGCTAAGCCCTGAAAAAAGATGAAACTCTAGAAACGACGTTTTTTTAAGTTCTATTCTGATAAGATTTCCATACCTTTGAAATGCAATGAAAATTTGATATAACTCGTCACTGCCTCATGTAATGAACATATGTGATTTAAATTCTACATGAAAAAGTCATATGTGTTTATAACAGACAATGCAAGTGAAGGAATTTCTAACATTAACCAATCAATATAAAGAATGTTTTGGTGGGATCACCAATGTAAAAAGGGATCTTGGTACTAAGTTGTTGATTTTTTTTAATTAAATCGGTATCTGTGTTAACTTGAAAGATGTATTGAAGTTTTTTATCACGTTATTCGTACCTCCTACTGCTTCAGGCAATTTCAACAGTAATCGTTTTTCATTCAGGGTGGGCGGTGATGACGTTGTAATATATAACCACTATTTTTCTGATTGTAACCAAAAGGGTAATCAGATCTCTTAGGTTATTATAACGTCCATTTTTCCTGATTACGATATATAAAAATATTTACAAATTTTTACGGAGTTTTATAGTTATAAGGGCTACGTAAAAACGTTTCCGAAACTTTATTAAAACTTTTTATAATAGATGCAAATCCTTAACAAATAAGTAAAAAACAGGTTTATTGATTTCCGCCCGCTGAAGGGTGGATTGGTTCTCCTTCGTGAGGAATTTATTTTCGAAGAACGATGTTTGAGGGTATAGCCTTTAGTTTACGAAGTTTGATAGAATGTACTGACCACAGGTAAAACAGGTACAATGTCACTACCTATGAACCTGTTTTACAGGTGAAACAAAATAAAATATCCTATATAATCAGCACATTCAACCGATCTTCCCTAATTCTGCTACTTCCATATCATCGTTTTTGATAGTCTGACCTGTCATCAGCGATCTTGACCATCGAATACATAATATCATCGATCGTAATAGGGAAAATGACAGTTTCGTACGGATGAATGAGATTGCGATGGATTTTGAAACATTTCCTTTTTCTGCTATCATAACTGCCAGTCCGCTAAAAAACGCTTGGCATTCTCTGCTCATACCTCCAGTTGGTATACCAATAGTGAAAAATATGGTGTAAACCATTTTCAACATGCAGTACGCGTTCGTTATAATGTTTTTTCTTCTCCTCTAAATTTTTAATGAAACTTTTTTGTAAATTATTGTTCCTGTAGCGTAGAGTGTTATGACCTAGGACCCTTATATCACAGAATACTCTTACCGCACTGATATCACATCTCGCTTCGTCCCCGAGTTTTGCTGTTTTCTCTTCAATTTTCTCTAGTTAATTTAGCAAGGGGAAGTTTCTTTCGGATATCTTTGTAGACTTCATCTAAGAACGAAGTAAGGTACCTAACCTCACTGTGTCGTAATGTGACAACCACCCCCTTTTTACACGATAAGGCGTGTTGCCTCTTACCACATACACATTCCATTAGAATGAAGCAATTGCAACGCAATTTTAATGCATCCCAAAATTGTTCTTTGTTCAAGTTGTAATTGTACTGGACTAACTGAAGCGTTATTAGCCAGTTAGTTGGACGTGGCACTTTGTTGGTTTGCTTCGTTGCTTTTCAGTTGTCGAGCATCTATTTTCGCCATTTTATATCTTTCAGTTGTTCTTCCGCGTTGATCTTCCTTTCTTTCTTAATTTCTAGTTTAATCTCAGATGTCTCAGTTTTATTCTTGCGCTCTTGATCAATGATGGTACTAGATAGATCTTTCACCACCCTTACGGAATTGTTATATTCAACATCTGCAACATCTGTAATTATTTTCCGGCTAAACGTGGAAGTAATGATAACAGGATTATCTCATCGTGACCGCACAATATCTTCAACTGGACCAAGAGATTTTTTAAATTCTTTTATTGTTCTTATGAAGTAGATACTTGCTAGACATCTAGACGAAGGCTTCTTGTTGAACTTATTCTAAATCCGTCATTTGCAAATTGCTTTTTTTTCTATATAATGCTGTATCATTCAGCACTGATACTTGAAGTTTACCTAAGAACGCAATTTCTACCGGACAACAGGCGAAGTAAACATTTATAAGTCGAACAAGATTTACTTACTGTGGGTACTTTTCTTCTAAAAACATTTCATTGAAGAAAAATTTTGCAAAACTGCCTCAAAAAGAAACACTCATTACCAATAGAAAACTAGCCCAATCTTCCGTACTGCGTGCATTGGCATTTAAAAGACTAGCACTTCTTACAAGGAGCGACGTGTGGTACAAAAACAATCCTGCATGTCGATATGTGTGTGATTATACAAACCCTTTAAAAACAACTTCCAATATTTTTCATTTTGAGGAATATTTTGATCGATCCATTCTTTAAAGGAGCTACGACATGAATCACGTGATTGTTGTCTTTGTTTACTTTTTGTTAACGTCAATCATAATTATTATCGCATCTCTCGTCTCATATTGATTTATGGTGCTGCACCATAAATGTTAAGATCACGTGATTCGTTTCATAGCCCCTTGAATGGTATTACGATTGATAAAGTATATAGCTAGTGCCAGGAAAAAGATGAATATAGTATTTCCAAAACAGTCGATATGCCCAGAAACGTTTTGTATGTCCTCGATATTCCAGCTCAGTAACTATACAGATATTGATTGAAGAATCCTTAAAGCAAGTCAAAAAAAATGTTCGACTAGGAATATGCCATAAGAAAATTCCCATTTCTTAAACCTGTCCCAAGACAGAATCAAAACGACAATAACAACAGAGTTGACAGCTTCTAGGAAATCACTCATTGCATTAACTGCATCAGAGATTTCTTGTTTAAGGATTGTATTTGGACGGCCTTCAATGATTCAACCATTGTATGCGCAATGCTGCAAGAGATAATCTCCAAGGTTTAATAAGTGAATCTTACAAGCAGAAACAGAAAACAAGGAAACCGATAGTAGCTTTAATAGGACAGCCATCTTTAATTTATGCCGTTGTTACCCGTTTGGAAAATGTCATGAATTAACAATAAACTTAAACCATGATCATTTTGCAACCAGTCTAAAGAGAAACCTTCGCTTGTGTTTTGAACTCAAGAACGCTTCTGACAACCGTTAAATCAGACGCTTTATTGATGCGCAGAAAGTTCAGAAACAGAAGCGTTACGAGACCAGTGGAGTGGTTGAAAGTGGGGACAGACCAGTGGAGTGGTTGAAAGTGGGGACAGAACTGTAAATTGTGTTCTTTTCTCTTTCCTTTTTATTTTGTTAGGTTATTACCTTGTATTTCTTTCTATTTGTTAGGTAATCGAACTCGCTTGAATGAAGTTCCATATACAGTGTGTTTGATTCTGATCCTCCCCTCTGTCTCTCGTGTTACAAGAAATACCCAAAACATTCGATTATTCTGCTACAAACTTATATAACGCTAGTCAGTGTTCAGTAAAAGGAACAATTGCCTAATAAAAGGCAGGAACCAGTTAATTTATGTTAATTTATGTCGAAAAAGGGATCAGAAATAGCAGTTTGATCATTGGAAGAGGATTAATCAATTGGAAGAGGACATACATAAACAAAAGCTACTTCGTCGTGTCCTTTAACGGAATTCTATCAATTGGCTATCGCCATAGAGTACTTTCATCGCTATATCACTTCATCGATCTATATGGACTTCTATATCGCTACTCTGTATCTGAACGTAAAATATAAACCGAAACGGCCTGCAAACCGGTAAAAATGGTTAATTCGGATGCGGAAAATGAGAAATCGGTTGTCGCCCTCGAAAACGAAAGTAAAAAGAAAGAACGAACTCAACCAAACCGAAATTTCACTAGACATGCTAATAACTTACGAAAATCTATTGAGAACAATACATTGTCAGAAACTATAAAAGAGAGGTTACTCGACCTTTAAACAGGCTCGGTTCAGCGTTGACTATGGAACGGAAAAACGTCGAAGAAGATTGGATTAAAGATCTGAACGAAGTTTACTGCGATCTAGAAGAACAAACTGATCATTATATAAGAAGACAAGAAGAGGAGACTGTGACGGCAAAGAAAATTGAGAGTAGCAAAAAGAAAAGGAACTATCCTGGTATATCAGAGAGATGCAGAATATGCTAAAATCAAGAAGTGTATGAAGAATATTACATCGTTTTTGCAGAAGTCGAAACTAACGTCACAGAGGAGAAAGCAATTATGATTGAAGAAATAGAAAAGGCGATGGAAAATGAAATGAAAGCGTATGATGCAGCTCACCGTGAATACACATCGATTTTAAAGGATGAAGATGAAATCTCGTACGAAATCTCGTTTTTTTTTATCAAAACCCGTAAACAAACGAGAACTCCGATTCCTCCATCAGTGGGAATACAACTCGAACGCTTAAAATTTCAATCATTCAATGGCGATTTAAGAAGGTACCCAAAGTTCAAAATCGACTTCGTCAAATTCATATTGCCAGTGTATATACTCGACCAAGCAGCATTCGTTCTCAAATCGCATCTGGAGGCCAATGTTAAAGACGAAGTCGAGGCTCTAGAAGAGATAGAAGAAATTTGGGAGCGCCTCAATAGGAAATATGGAGATGAATGAAAACACGTCGACGCTATAATGGCTGATATTAAGGCGACTCTACAATGTGACGACTCAGAAACGGAAAACATTTTAAATCTTATCAACACAATCGAAGAGGCTCATAGAGGTTAAGTAAAGTTTGGAAGGGAACAAGAAATCAACAACGCAACAATTGTAGCAATGATGGAGGAGAGGCTGCTAAATGAGCTACAGAAGAAATGGATCAAGAATGTAACTAGCGACGAAAGAGAGACAATATGGAAAGATAAGTTCCCCGCTGTTGAAGTTGTTATTGCAATTCCGCGAGCGAATCGAGTACGAACACACTATCATCAAATCCAATGTACGAACACACTATCATCAAATCCAATGTACGAACACACTATCATCAAATCCAATGACACAGCGACCCCACCTAAGCAGCGATGTTGGATGCACCAAGTGAATGGCGACCACCTTAATTTGGCGATGTAGAGTTTTTCAAGGTCACCCAAGGAAAAAGAAGAGCTCGCAAGAAACATAACGCTTGTTTTGCTTGTCTTGAGATTGGTTATTCCGCAATTATTATTCTGTAAATAATTGTATGAGTCCCATCGATTATCTTATTGGTTATGACTATGCTGCCTATCATCCGGTTCCAATAAAAGCCGTTGGACACCTACTGATACTTCAAAATTGTTTCGGACTGGTGCAAGGAAGCTTTAAATCAGTTTCGAAAGGAAGATCCGATAGTATTGAACACCGTGCAGAATTGTTTTTAATAGTAGTGCTAATTTGCAAGGGCATATTCTCAACGAATATTCCGGAATAAGGGTCCAGTACTCATGCTTTTGAGAATACCGGGTGGCAATTATGGGAGATATTTAAAAAATGTTCCATGCCATCAAAATATTGCTTTGAGACCAAATGACTCATTTATATTTATGGCGGGATCTCCAAATACACTGAGAACCCGACACTTATGCTATGACTGCATTTGAGACAATCCATCTGCTACTATCGCGGCACTAAAGAAGACAGTAATGATGAACAAAAAGAAGTACCCGGACGCAAGACCATCATCGAAGACAGCTATATGGATGATATCATTGACAGCGCTCCAAGCATTGAAAACGGAAGAAACTGACAAGGTTCTACTTGAGGGAGACTTTATAGAATGAAAGAATGGATCATATATGGAGTTCAAGGATCGAAATATGAAATAAACAATAACACGTTTGCATTAACTGCAGACAGAACAGATGAATCAGAAAAGGTGCTTGGAATGAGATGGGAGAATCGAACAGATATTTTGCTCATCGACGTCAACAGACAAAACCAGCGACTTCAAGAATTACGCATTGCATCAGGGACGTCGAGACATTCATTCCCAAGGTCAATCATGCCAGAGAATTCTGTAGGTAAACCAACGCTTATCATTTTTTTAGATGAATCTGTAGATGAATCATCGCAGCGAAGAACCGTGTCGCTCCACTTAAAAGTTGTGATATTGTTCGACTGGAACTTATCAGAGCTGTGTTAAGTAAATGCATTAGATGACTCGTCCAAAAGGAGATGAATTTGAAGTTTCAAATGTTTATCACATTGTCGACAGTAAAATTGACAAGGCAGTGATTTCAAAGGAAATTTACGGGTTCAACACCTTCGCAGCAAATGAAATAAGAGAAATCCAGCAAACAACTGACCCTTCAGAGTGGTTCTGGGTGCCTTAAATATAGCCGATTGAATCACAAGAGGAAAAGATCCATTTGATGTTGATAGAGGAAGCTCTTGGCAAATACAGCCGGCCTTCTTGACCACTACAGAAGAGAAATGGCCGATTCAATGTTCTGCCAATGTCGAAAAATGACCAGAGCGATCAAAGCTTACCGTGGATAGTTAGACTGACAGGATTGATTTTACACGCTTCAGTAGCTTGGAACTTCTCAGGAATACAACAGCAAGAATTCTGGGTTTTACAGCAGATACCAACAAGGATGAGAATATCGGAAAGGGGGAGCTGACAGTAGATGAACGCCGTCGTGCAAATGAATTCTCGCTTGAATGAAGTCTCATACAGTGTGTTTGATTCTAACCTCTCCCCTGTGTGTCACGTGTTACAAGAAAACAGCTTTGTACTTGCTTTTTTTACGCATCCAGATTTTTTTGAATTTTTTCACATTTTCTCGTAAATGTTTTTAAGATTCTCAGAAGTTTAGTTCTTCGTAAAAACAACAACTAAAAATGTTAAACATTATCATTAACATTCATGTCGATTAATGTTCTAAGAAAAATCCGGATATCTTGGATATTACTATTACTTTTATTATTATTATTACTATTACTATTATTATTATTATTATAATTAGGGAGGATTATTTGTATCCTCCCTAAAATTGGTGACTGGAGGAAGAAAGATACATAATTTCGTCACATAATTTGGGTCAGTGAGGTCAGGGTTAAGCTGTGACTCACTCTTTCAATTTTTTTTATAAAAGTTCACACCGGAGAAGTAAATTAGTCTGGAAATGATACATTAACGTCCTCATACGTCATAAAGTTCATCATCTTCTGCACTGATCTTGAACAAAACCAGACTTGATATAATTTATGTTTACTTTTTTGATTGGGATACCGAAATTTTTCGAGTTCAAATTAAATCACCACCGCAATGGAGTTCAGAAATATAGTGGAACAAGAATATGGGGCTCGTCCTTTATAGCAGGCCCATCAATCGAGAGGACATTTTTTATTGTAAGGAGCGGGCAGTATCACGTTCAAATCTTTACAAAAAAACATCTTTATACCAGACAGCTTTGCGATACTTTTCATTCGGTATAAAGAATAATGGTAGGTTAAGAGGCGATCAGAGATGAAGTGATGCATTCAGGATTTAGTTACGCTCCATGTCGCATTTTATCTGCCATATAAAGTTTATAGGGTACAGATATCTTTATAGGATGCAGACATTTACCTGTTTAACGAAACCTGACACTTTGCTTAATATTCTGAAGTACAACAGTTTGTACTACTCTTATAGTGACTATAGTAGTCGTCGTTGGCTATGGTTTAACCAATCATATTGCATGTGTATATGGGAGGGACATATGTATGTCACAGGGCATATGTGTGTGTATATGGTGCTTTCACAAATAATCACAACCTTCAACCACTCGTTTAACTTATTTTATTGTTTCATAAATCATCAAGACCCTCAGCGGATGATGACCTTTCGGATATAAGATTCTCAATTAGTTAATAATCCACCACAAATTACAGCAGACATCCGTTAATTCAAAAATTTTGTTCGAATCCACGAATGTTCAAATTAAGCGGCAGTGAAGAAAAAACAAGAATTTTGCAAAAACAATTTCATTTTTTCTACGTGGAAGTAATGAAAATAGTTGTAAAATTGAAGTTACAGCGAAGACAGTAAACCTCGGCGATGGAGAGGGACTACAAATACCTATGCAAACTCCACTTTACAGGAAAAGCAAAAAGTACATTACAATATTGAAAGATAATTTACCAAAAATTTTGTTCGAATTAGAGAAATGTTCGAATTAAGTGGTTTCTAACACCAGACAAGTTCGAATTTAGCGCCATTCGAATTAACCGATATCTACTGTACTGATAAAACCAAAGTGACATGTCTAAAATTTCTTTAATAAAATGATTTACAATCTTTCCCACTATCCAGTAACTTATTCTGTATTGTTATCATTACTCGAATGAAAACATGACCGTCTACAACACTGGTAACATTCGTGGTTCGCTATCACACAGGTTCTAAGATAATCCCAATACGAATTCCACGATCCCAATTGTTGACACTCTTTTGAAATGCAGCCACTTCTACAACTTTGATATCCACTGGTGCAATTAGTTAGCACGTTTGTCGAACAAACATTTTTTGTAAATAACCAAATAACCAGGTAAAACATCAACCTTTTCTTCATCTCGTCGTGTTTCAACAAATAAAATGTTTTGACTTAATTCTTCTGAGTTGATCTCAAATGTTTATTCGACACCTATAAATTTGTTATATTTCAATTTTATGACCAATCATTTCCTATGAATTTCGATTTTAAACCAATCAATGCGCTTTATAATATGTAATTTGATTGTTACAGCGGACGGACCTGGTGTAATGTTAATAGCTCCCAACTGTTTTTAAAATTTGAAATTTAATTGGTTCAAATTAATTAACCAATTAAAACACAGTTTGTTATGTTATCATCATTTTCATTTCCCCAAAAACGAAACAAAACAAAAAACGTTATTCACAAAGGGTGATGCAAACGGTGAGTCAAAAGACGAACTTTTATTAGATTTTTGAACAACAAAGTGTGGCGTTATTTAGAGGGCGGTACATCTTAGATGGCGGCAATTTAGGAAATATCGTTTTTTATCGTTTCTGTCATAAACTTTACCAAATTTCTGTTTACATATCGTATTTTCGCTTCGGTGTCTTAACAGACACTGAAATGTTTCGATGTTAATAATAATTTACAGCTTTTCAGTTCAACAAAAATAGAATTTACCGAAAAAAATAAGGAATTAATTTTACAGAACGCTCTTGCATTGAATGGTTGGGAAAACTAACCAGGTTAGATGAAACCACCCCAGCGAGAAAAGTACGCCCTCGAAAACAAAAACAAAAACCAGCATCCACGAGGCAGAAGCCACCACTAAGATGGATAAAATTAATAACAGACGAATTAAAAAGTGGTATGAATTAATATTAGCTGTGGAATGAAACCTTTGAGAAAACAAAAGACGAAAAAAGTTTTGCTTGAAGTTAATAGATGAAGTGTTTCGGTGATGCAAATTTATTTTACGAAATAAAACCGTTTCAAAAAAAAAAAATTGAAAACCTTGCATTGAAAAGCTTTTTAAAGATCCACTGCTGAAATCCTCTTTCAGGAGTAGGAGGGCGATAAATACTTGTTGCTTCATATCAAACGAAATAAAACATGGAGATTGATCGTACATTCCATACATAACAAACAAGATATATTTTTTTCAGAAACGAGGCATTTATGACAGGGTGTATAAACAAACATCCTTTATTAGAAACAGGCAAACAATAAATATATATTTTTGTTGTTTTGTGTGACAAGACCACATACTGACAAGTTTCAAATAGGAACTAATGGTCTTTAGAAACAAAAAATAACAGAGTTTTTAACACGTCTTCTGGGTCACGATGGATTTTGTGTTGTGAGCCTCCTAACAGCAGACCTCCGAAATACACGACAATTTGAAATAAAGGAAAAAATGTTGAAGACTGGAAGTTTTTAGTATGAAACCCTTACAATAAACCTCGCGGGCATTAAAAGCGGACACCTCTCATTCGCGGATAGCAAAATCAAGTCCAAATTTGATCTATCCTAGCGAAAATTACCTTCGAATAGCGGACAGGTAAAAAGACTAATAATACCTCTTTCAGCAAAACAAAACAAATGTTGGGGAAACAATTTTTTTCTAAATAAAAAATCTAAAAACGTTATTTCAAGGATTATGACACTTCCACATTTTCTTGGAGATAAATGGGGGATTCAATAATGTTTTCGTTTTGTTTTCCTTAAAAATAGATAAAATTATAACTCCCATATTAACCTTTTTTTGCCCTGGATGGATAAGTTAAAAACTACTACTAAAAGCAATTCTCTAATTATTGCCAGTCATGGATCATTTTTAAGGCTTGGTTCTCATTATGTTTTATCCGTGTTTTAACTTTTGATTTAGTTTTTTTAATGTGAAATTAAAATTTTTGAGTGGAAATGGTTTGAGTGGAAAGTTTGTTACAAAGTTGATTGATTGAGGCTGCTTAGAACGTAAAGCTGCACTAACCCAAACATAAATAACACAGTTCTCACCTCAACATGTATGTTTTCATTTAGAAACAGAAGAAGGGAACTCAGCAACCAATAGCTATAAACAAGACACTAACGAAAGAAATTTAATTGGTTAAATAGACTTCTTGTTTTTGATGGTAATATTTACAACCATTTTGTAATAATAATAATAATAACAACAACAACAACAACAACAATAATAATTATAATAATAATAATAATAATTTTTCATATGAAAAAAAAAAATAGAAAGCAAAAGTAAGAAACAAAAACATCGCTAAACAAGCCTCGTCCCCAAGGCTTGAATATCAAAAAGGCGAAGAAGCCTTGGGGGCCAGGTTGTAATAAATAAAGACGGTGCTTTCTTATGGTGCCTACAAATCAATATTAAATGAACTGAGACAGGAACATTCAATTCCTTTCCATATAGGGATAATTCGTTGTTACATATTAACCAATACGTACAACTGAAAAAAATCGAAGAATGATCTTCTAAATTAATTCCACAAAAATAAAATTTGCTGGAATATGAAAAATTTGCTGAATATGCATTTTTGTGTTTATATAGTAGAATTGGTTCATTATTTCAAAACGGGGACACCATTTGATATACTTCTGCCAGCAGAAGATAAACGGACTGGGGTGTGGTTGTTGTGTGGGGGAGACTGGAAGCAAAATAAAAATGATATCCCCGGAAAATGAAACGTTTTTCTTTAAAAAAACATGGACACTTCCCCCTTCAAAAATTAAAACATCATTGGGAAGAAAAAACATCACATAAGCATTTGCATCAGCATCGCAACATAATAAAGTAAACAGATTAAGTAGTAGTATTCCGCCTGCGGAATTTTTCTGCTTAGAATTGGTTAGATAAAGCTTCGGTAGATTTATGTCTATAAAGACCTTGAGCTCTGCGTTCACTGGCGGAATATTGAGATTCCCCAAGTAGTTGAGCAATAATGGGGTATTCCCCGCCAAGTGCTGGGTTCACCTGAATTTCTTCGGCCAGTCTTTGCAAAGTTCCGGAATCGATGGATTTCCTTCGATTAATGTTATCGAGTTGTTGTCGGATTTTTTTGCGAGATCCTTTGGCAACTACGTCGGCAATATTTTTCTCAATAACATCAGGATTGTTTTTGTCAACCAAATCAGGAAGATTCTCTACGTTGTTACTGGCTAAAAATACTTGCGCCGATTTTGGTCTCATTTCTAGGTGTTTTAATGCAGGTAGAGAGAGTGTTCTTTTGGGGTTTTTTCGTTTTTTCTGAACATAAACATTAGCTACATCTGAATGCTCTGGCGCACCATACGTCTCGGTCATAGAATGTGGTCGAGATCTTATTTCAGAAGCACTAGTTCTAGATCGTCTGAGTATGACATTACTAGTATCAATTCCGTTTAGATCTGGAACTCCGTTCGTTAACGGCACAGCAGTGTAGGCGCTAGAGTAGGGGGGAGGATCTTTCCAGTGGCCGTTGGTAAATCTAGGTTCACTATACTTCTTGGTCATATATCGCATAACATCAGTATCAATTTCCATGTTTTCGCTGGTAAACGGAGAAGAGAGTACTTCTTGTTCACTGCTGTCATGTCTCTTCACCGTTGTGCTGTATTCCGGTGGAGGCTTGCGGTGAACATGGTTAGAATGATTTGAAGAGAGAAACGGTGGAGATAGAGTAGACGGGGAAGACGTTGTACAAGATGCTTGTATTACTGAATTCGACGCATTACGAGCAACCGTCGCTGCTGATATTGACAGTGGTGCCAATGAAAATCTTGTATTAATTTGAGATGAATTTCCTAAGGACGGTGAAGTTCGTCTAGATGGAGAATTCTCCCTCCCTCTGTTTTGTTTTTGAGTATATATATTTGATGTGTGCGTTGCTGCTGTGATAGGCACAATGTAATCATTGTTGTAACCTCGTTGAAGCATCACACTATCAGAAAGTAGTGCTTGTGGAACTTCTGAATAATGATCCGTCAGAACGTGACTGCCGTCATCAACAGGTGGTGTGTTTCTTTTCCGAACGAACTCTAAATAATTTTGTGGGTCTCTTTCGCGCGGAAATCGTTCACAGGATCTCGCAAACGATTCTATAGTAAATATAGGTAAAGTGCCGTCTGCCGAACCTGATCTCTGTAACATTCCATTAGCATAAACAATGTTTTTCAAAGCTTCTTCACTTTCTTCTCGCGTGAGATGGTAAGTAGGTGTTTGCTCGTCGGGAGAATAGTTTTGCCGCACGTTCTCAGATGAGGCGTTTCGACTGTGGCGGGAATTTTCATTCGATGAGTTACGACTATGTCGCTCGTTGTCAAAAGATGGATTTCTGCTTAATCTTCCATTTTCGTTGGAGCTCCGTCTTTTCTGACGGTATTGTTCGACAATCTTGCCGTTCAGACAATACTCGTTACAAATTGACGGATGAACCACACATGACGTGTTGAATCTTAATAGATTGTTATTATTATTGCAATTCTGTGCGTCCGTATATTCGTCACATATCAAACATTGCGTTGACCTGCTCATATTTGATGGATAATTTGCCATTTTTTGATAGCATATACATTCTTGTTTCGATTTCAGCTCGCAATCTGTTGTGTCAAGCGATAATTCATTGGCGTCACGAATGACGCGCGGAAGGCGTTCGTGGTTGTTCTCGTTCACTGAATTATTGTTATCATCGTCTACAGTGAATTTTGTCATTGACATTTCATCAGACGTAAATTTTTCTCCGTTTATTGAAGCATTTTCAACTAAAACAGAAGGCCACATAAAAGTTAGCGTTTCCCTGATATTCCGATATATTCCGATATATTCCGATATATTGTTATAAAGTACTACGTACCTTTACACGAAAAAACGTTCTTCTTTATTTTGAGCGTTACTTCTGGTCCTGATTTTGCAAAGAATGAGAACGCTTCCATATCGCTCATACCAAGTAATGGAAAATCATTTATAGAAATCACTTCGTCACCTGAAAAAATATATAAATAATGCCAACAATAAAAATAAGTAAAAAATTATTTTTGAGATCTTTTTTTCATTTTTGCCTTTCTTTAAGAGGAAATGTTTTTCTTTATAAAAAAGGAGCGGCTGTATTATATAAGATAAGTAATATACTAAAAACCGGATTTAATTAAATAGAACACTTCACATACCCGGAGCGAGGTTTCCCCTTTTTACTGTTATATCACTGAAATCCACATCTTTTATATATATCCCAGCAATCCCAAAGTCCAAACCCGTACAATTGAAGGTTTTTTTCTCGATTACTACGTTTTCTACACTGACATCTTGCTTTGTATTGATGGACAGTATGGTTTGACATGGCGTTTCAGTTTGCGTTTCCCTGGTAGAAATATTTTCAGTATTGGTACCAACGTCTTTTGTGTTTTGCGATGTTTTTCTGTCTCTATGCGTATCGTCTTGTTTATCGAGTGTCGCTGCAATCGTTTGTAGATCGAAAGAAGGCGTTACATTTACGTTAGAATGAGTGACTTTTACGTTACTGTCAAATATATCTTCATCTTTCGCATCTGATGCACATTTTGCTGATATGGTGGGCGTGAAAGGAGAACGTTTCGAAGAACCTTCTAGTAGCTCCGGAAATGGCACTATGGACTCGTTGCTTGAAGCTGTAAATCCACTGTCCTGCCTTTTTCTGTCATCTGAAGAAAGACGAATTACAAAAATACCGCGATGGAATAAAACTGTTATCCTTGTGTACGTTTATTTTACATTTGTTTTGTGGTCATGGTCTGGGTATGGGGGCTGAGGGTTTAAATTATAATTACATTTTTCGCAATGTAATGAAATGAAAATGCTGAATGAGCAAGGCAAGTCCTTATGGAAATAGATAATGACGCGAAAATATTGCGGCAAGGTTGAAAAATGATTGTGGTCACATCACGTGACTTCGGCTGATATGATTACTAGAAAGCTTGTACATTCCATGTTCCGAGATTATTTTATGTAGAAAGATAGTGTTAGATAGTGTTTCCTTTCCGTGAGTCATGCAATTCCTATAATGCATTGCAAATAAAAAATTAAAGGGAAATATTACACTAGTAAAACCAGGTGATCACGTGATTGAATGGTATTAAACATTCTCACCGAGACTAATTGCATGATGGGTATTATATAATAATGTGTTGATCATAGCTGAAATTATGGGGATAATTAACACGTTGATAAATGTTACTTACGTGGCAATTCTTCGTTATCAACTTTGCTTCGACTATCTCCCTCATAAACTCTATTACGACGTCCTTCTATGTCTTTTCCAGAATGACCTAAACACAAAAGTGGCCGTAAACACAAAAAAGAACAACAGAAATCCTATAAATCTAAGAGAGGAACATGTTTTCGCAAAGCATTATGCCTTATGGAGAAAAATAGTCTTGTTTTCCGAAAGGGGACTGGTGATTAATACGTCCTATTGAATGTTGAAAAATTATGTTTACGCATTTGATATTGGTGCATTTGATATTGGATCAGATGGTAAATCCGAATGATGCAAATATGCATTCTCAATATGATTAGCATACGCTGTGCTTTCATCGCGTCTTTAAATAACTTAAAAATAACAGCGAGGGCTGGATTCTGGAAATTAAGGTCGCATTAATAAAGGTTTATGCGAATCAAATGTATTTTAAGTTCTCCATTTTACATTCTCTGGATGTTTATAGAATTCAAGTCTTTATCCGTTAACATGGTAACTGTTAGACTCGTTAATTCATTTATTTATTTGTCTCTTCTTCCTTCTTTAACCTGCTCAAAGTTAGGTGTATCAGATATTGTAATGAATCTTCATTTTTCTTTTTATTTCTTTTTCAGAAATTAATCAGAAGGATTTGAAAATAAAAATCAGCCAAAATTTTTGTCTTATCCGATTACCAGCTGTATATCTTGAAAAGCTGAATAATCTTAAAAAAAGTATTTCGGTTCACTGATAAAATATAAAATCTCGAATTAATACCCTTACATTTAGGAAAGGGTTGTGATAAAAGATCTGTATTATTTGTTACATATTGAGAGAGATCTAGATATAGTAGTTAATGTAAAACCCGCTCATATGTGCCCTGTTTCATATAGGTTGCAATTTATAAAATGTTGTACAATGGAAACTATTCTCTAACAAAAGCTTCCTTCTGTTTATGTCTCTGTGTTCCCGAGGTTCAACAAACATGTGATAATTTTTATTAAGACTTTTGTAAAATAAACACAAAAACATTATGTCATCTTCACTAACTAGGTGATTCGATTTTAAAACAAAAAAGCTGGCCAAACATTTGTCAGGTATATTCAATTTCAATGATGGAACTCTATGAATCAGATCTGTTACACTGCATAAGATCTCAGATCTCATTAAAAAGAGACATTTTTATTTTGAAAAGCAAGGTTTATTGTCAAAAACTGCCAGAAATCTTTTCAATGACCAAACACCAATTTTCAAACTGTACAATTTGCTATGTACCTCCAGTATTAATCCTACTCAAAATGAGTGTAAAGACATACTAAATACCCATATGTAAATATGAAAGCGTGCCCTAAAGCATTCAAAAGGAGCTCGTTTTTATGTAACACTTCTCAAATTAATTTGTTATTATCTCGCTGTAACCCTTCTGTTATTGTTTACATAAATACGAAGGTTGCTTTGTAAAACATATATACAATTCAAAAATTCAGGAAAATGACGTTGAAAAGTAATATGTTAATATTTCAAAATACATGCGCATACACAACAAACGTTTAATTTCATTGGTCCACCTTTGTTTTGGTAATGAAAATTATTCTTTGCATGCTACAGACACATGACTAAAGATATCTTGTGTGCGAATACTTCACTCACCTTGCCCGTTCCTTCTCTTCCCTCTGTGTCGCCTCGACCGAATTAATATAACAAGAAGGATCAGAAAAGTGTACACAGCTATTATTCCAAACGTAACGACAAGAATGTGATCTCGACAAGTTTCAACTGACATTCTTTGTTGAATCAACACATTAACCAACATGGGAAATATTCACCCACGTTTACTTCAAGGTAAAATAAAAAAAACTATTGACATCAAAATCTTCTCCAACTTTCGACCATTCTTAAATTTCTTTCCTGCTACTATCTGATTTTTTTTCTAATTATTCATACAAAAAAATATTGCATTAAGTGATAGTTGATCACGGATACATGAAATCTATTCGAGCACAAATCGAATCAAAAATGGTAGTGAATTAATATATATATAATATCTTATGTTTTTTTTTTTTGCTTGTAGAAATACAATAGTTGTGATGCACATGAATTAGTTCATTATAAGATAAAACTTTGCAAAAATTTTGAACAATTATCTGTAGAATGCAGTTTGAATCATCACTATTATCAGATAACAAGCAGTTATTTTAAAAATGTCAAGAATGTTTAGCAGTGTGAAACAAAACTTCACATCAAAATAATATTAACGGGCGATTAAAAGAAAATACAAATTTCTTTTATATATTTTAAAATGAATTACATATAACGTTATATATATTTTCAAGAATTTATTTCTGGTCATTTCCATTTAGTTTTTTTAGTTTTTTAGTATCAAGTTTCATGCAAAGAGGTTTAGTGACTTTTCATCATTCACCAACCCTTTTCTACTATATATTACATCCCTAAGTACATAGACTTCACAAACGTATTTATATACATTTTATATATTTTTATAGTTTTTATATATACCTCTAATATCTATTATCATGTTTGTCGTGTTTGAAACATAGTTGATTGCATTTAGATTAATTGGTTTATAAAACGATTATTCAGTCTTCTTGTAATATGCCAAAAATGTTTGGGAATATATTTCGCTTGTTTTTTTCTCAAACGAATTAAAATATCACTCTTAAATTAGTATTCGTAACTTGTGTTGGGTTTCGTGATTTATGGTCGCAAAATGTTTATACAGTCTTAAGCTAGATCTCCACTAGGCGGAAAAATGTCGCCGCGGAAAAGCTCTCTGCAATCTGATTGGTTCACAAAGTCAAGAAATTTCCACAGAGCCAATCAGATTGCAGAAAATTTTGAAATTTTGTGAATGGAGATCCAGCTTTATTCTGTAAAAAGATACTCAAAAAATTGAGTAGAAAAAATGCCAAATGACTTGCGCGACCGTTACAACATATCAAAAATCAACATGTGTTTGCTATATGAAGGATGGAGCGAATGAATGATGAGAGATGAGCTTTTAATGGTAGTATATTTCCATAATTATTTCAGAATAGGCCTTTTCATAAATTACTTCGTTACATCCTGAACATTTCGCTAAGGTCGTTTACAAAGAGAAACGAAACCTTTCAAGTTGTTCTTTTAATACGCTTAAGTATGGAGTTATTAAAAATATTAGAAACGAGGAGATAGATGCTGTGACGTAATTTTTGCAAACGTCGTCTATTCGACATCAATTTTTGGAAATTCGTTCATTAAATATAATTAAATTTTGGTAACTAGTATTAACAAACTGCTCAGTGGTATTTCTTTGTGTAACAGTGGCAATAATAAAGCCACATTGTCTAGCAGAGGAAGGATTTCATGCATTTCCGAAAATATTTCTTTTGTACAATTTTGAAATGCGATTACGTGGCTTGGATAGTCCCATTTTAAAGAATATAGACAGTAATTACTTTTCTCCTACTCAAGCATCCTGTTGCAACCAATATTACGTATGCCGAACTTCCTTCTTCCTTCCTATCCACCTTGGGTTGACGTAAGATAAGGTACTGGCAAATTAAAGCTACTGATTTTGACGGGGGGAATATACACAATGCAGGGGTTACAATCGCACAAGCACATAGAAGAGAGAAATATTTCACCATTATGATGAAATAGCTTGACAATGGTCTTGTTTAAACGAAAAATATTTTCATTGTTTATCCTTTCAGTCCCCAATCTAATCACAATTTCTAATGGATCTCGATTTTATGGAAGTTCTTGTCACAGAAAACTAAATCATGGCGAAGAGAAAAAAGAATGTATAAATAATTAACGATCTTTTACAGGCAAAGAAAAAAGAATCCATTTTGAGATGAAGAAGTGAAAATCGGACACACTCATTACATCCAGTGATTCTCTTTGTATTTTTTCATCAATTCTTTACTTCTTTATTCAGAATAAATTCGTCATAACATAAAATTGGAAGCATGATTGGAAATCGAATATTCAAACAAATTCTGTTTTCATGCAACCATAACAGATCACGTAAATGATGTAGGGCAATGTTACAATCGGCACCCCGTTTTCACTTTTTGTGTATTCTCAATTGCTAAAAAGCAACCTTTTGCAATTAAAAAAGACTTCAAGTAAGTTGTATTTCAGCAATGTCGTTGTGGCTATAGCAACATTTAATAGTAGAGGTTAAATAACGGTCTCGGTTCCGTAAATGTTGTAACCATTTTTTAAGGGTATTATAGGTCAGATTTTTTTGCGCTTCTTTTATTAATTATCTGGGTACTCTTTTCGAACTCATCACAAATCCACATTGGAATTCACAGCCACAACCAAATCTTTGCAACCAAACAGATTCTCTTGACCGAAAAATCTGGATTAGTTTCATTCCTCTCTGCCATTACTTGGACTTACACAAAAAGCTTTAATTAAAAAATGAGTATCTTTGTTGTGTGATCTCTCAGGTTTCCTCGATGCATGATGTATGATCCTCGGGTTCGGATTTCGATGATCCTGCATAGAGATTTACGTAAACCAACAGCAGTATATTTTGTCCAGGTTGTTGCCGCGCACGCCGCGCACTTTTTATTAACCTCTTTCGTTTAACGGCATTCTTATACGTAAACATACAAAATGGCTACCCGGGAAGATTCGAATAACATTCATTTTGCAGGTACATATTCAGACTTCATATTTCAGTTTGGGAGTCATAATGTTGTAACATAATATGTCCTGACTTTTATGATGTCAATTGAATATGTACTTTATAAATAATACCTATAAAAAGCATCACAAAAATGAAGTTAGCTAAAATGAGAAACGAAAAAAAGAAAGTTTTCCTTTCCAATCTTCTCCCATCATCCTGGCTAACCACCACACAAAGCCAAAAATTATTGTCTAAATCTTATTTTGCGCCAAATGTGAGGGGGTGGGTGGGGAGTTATTTTTAAAAAATTGGTTTACTTAAGAATTATGATTGTAAGCGAACAAAAAATTGGAGAAAAAATATTTAGCTATAATCCATCTTTCATTATTAAAGACTTCCCAATGTTTTTATCAGGTTAATTACAAGCTTATTACCTGTGTAAACTAAAAATAAAATAAATGTCTATCATAAAAAAGAAGTCTTATTTAAATGTCATTATGACCCCTGAAATTATCTACAGTACTGAAAGAAACTTTATGTGTCTTGTGTGAATTTGATTTTCACATGAAAACACAAAAGATTTTTGTATTAAGTTTTATTTGTTACATGAAGTCATTACATATGATTTCAACACAATTTTATTGAAATCTCACTTTATAAACAAATAAATGTTAACTTATGATGGTGACTCTTCGTGAAAGCTAATTATCTTTACGCAGAAACGTAAGGTTTCTTCCGGGCTATACTGTACCAAGATCTAGATGGTAGAAATGACTTGATTATTAATATTTCATGTTGAGATATCCAGCAATTACTTAGCAAAGAATACGGACATAAACAATACATCACTTTGTAAACAATTCCTCATCTATATCTACTATTTGTCAATCTAAAGAATTTATCCACTAAAACTTGAATTTGTTTCTAATACTTTCTTATAAAGTTTCACCAATAAATAATACGACACTGTAATGGAGTTTCTGTTGTATTTTGTCATCTCGAGTTGTAGAAATGTAGAATTGTTTTGTCTAGATTTGGCGTCAAATTGACGCTATTAGGTGGGTGAGTGGCATCTTTGACACCTCAAAATTGCAGACCACTGATATGCCAGTGCTGTATAATTTCATTTAGAAAATATTGATCAAGCCATTATCGAACAGGTCCGTGATATAGAGAAAGAGGTAGATAAGTAAAATACTCATAACTTTTTTCAGCTGGTAGAATAATACCTTAATTATAACATGCTTTGAAAAACCTTCATTTTAGGTAGCTGGAGCTTTTCCACTGGTCAGTAGTAAAGAAAACATTACTGTACTAAGTAAAGACTATTCCAATGATGATTCTATCTACCAATCAAAATTGATGGTAAAAATAATGGCTGCCTATTTTCAATTTTACTGCTTACACAATGAATATGTTTTCTGGTACTAGCTGTTTCCTTTTACTAGCTGTTTCCTTTTACTGTAGGATTTGTATAAACGATATTCATGCATTCGAAAAACAAGAGGTGATGGGAATTGCTTCTACAGAGGGTTTGGCTTTCGGATCCTTGAATTATGTCTGACAGATGTTAGCCTACTTGATCGGTATGTTCACCTTTTCAAGAATATTTGATTATTTCACATGAAGTTGTGGAAATAAAGCTCTTCTTTTTAAAAAGCTCATCATCTTTATGAATTTAGTGTTTCTGAGAGGGCCGTTTCGACAAAAGATAGCTTGGTGCAACTTGGCTATCCAGGCTACACCGTGGCAGATTTTTATGAAACTGTAAGTTTCAAGCAAGTATTTTTATTTTTCGTATGGCACCATATATTTTGATTAGATTTCTTATGGCCAGAGTTTGGAAGATTGAAACCTTTTTTTTTTAAATAATGTTCATTTAGTTTGCAGAAATTTTGAAAATTGCCAGAGAAGGTCAGAGTTTAGAAGAAATATTTCAGGTAATTTACAATGTTGTCTTCTCATTTCTTATTTTTATATTTAATTCGATTGCCAAAGTTGTTCTCTTCTCCACTTTCCAGGTTTATAATGATCAAGCATATTCTGATTATGTTGTGGTTTTCTTACGTTTAATGGTCTCCTGCTACTTACAAGAAAACGAGGAGTTTTATTCTGCGTTCATTGAAGGTTATGGGTGCATGAAAGACTTCTGTAGTCATGTAATGTTGCTTGTTGTTCGTCACTTTGTTGTCATTTTGTTGCGACTTTTAAAGGTTTTTCATCAATGATAATAATGGACGCCAATATAAGAATATAATTATGTGTTATATTCTATTGAATCTGATGTTTACCATCATTATTATGTCAAAAACCTGCAGGGTGATCTATTGTGTTGGTTTCATTTCTAACTCATTTCCTGCTCGAATCACCTCAACTCTCCTCCACAAAACTTAGCATGCGTCCAGGTTTGCTTTTCTTTTCTCCAGGCAGATTAAACTTGTTTATGTTTTATGTCTTTAGGAGGTGGAACCAATGGCAAGAGAGAGCGATCACATCCATATCATTGCGTTATCCAACATTCTAACTACTACTGTACAAATTGAATATATGGACAGAGGAGGGAAGGAAAGTGTGTGCAATCACCATTGTTTTCCAGAGGATGGAAGTAAACCCTCTATACATTTATTATATCGACCAGGCCACTATGATATTTTATACACGCAAAAAACGGATTGCGATCTAACAAGGAACACTGGGGAGGATTCCAAACGATAGTAATATGTTGGTGGTTTACTGAGAATCTGTTTTTAGTAGTGTATTTTTTGTTGTTTTTTTTGTGTTTGTTTTTAAAAGATATTTTATGATCTTATTTTTATGGTTCTAAAGAAACATTTTGACAAAATGAAATTTTCATTCGAACATAATAAATTTTTAACTTTTTTCTTCTTCTTCTTCGTGGTAATAGGTTCCCAATTCATACAAAAAAAAAAACAACCTAAAACAACCTAAAACAACCTAAAACAACCTAAAACAACCTAAAACAACCTAAAACAACCTAAAACAACCTAAAACAACCTAAAACAACCTAAAACAACCTAAAACGGTCTTAAATGTTAGTATTCTTCACTTAAGGTTGGAATTAAATGTTAGAATTCACACTTCTTGCAAACTGAAATTTTCAATGACATCTGTATCTGCGCTATCATTTTGCTGTCTTTTCCAAAATAAAGTTCTTCTAAAAGTGGAGGCTACTCTTGCACTCAAGGTTGGTGTAGTCGACCTTTCAGTTGAACGATCTAGAAGTACAATATTAAAGACTTGATAAATATCAACTTGAAATTGAAATAAGTTGGTGGTTTCCTATATGGCAAAGGATTGTGGTTTCTGTCAGGACGAATTTTATGATTATTCTTGTGGAACTGGAACTGCAACTGCAAAACAGATCTTAAGCGTACAGACGAAATATCACAGATAAAATAAGAACTTCGACCTCAAACCAATGCCATATGGTTCGTAAAGTTTTGTTAAGAATAAAGGTGATTACCTGATATTTGTACCATGTAAACTCCCCATATAATTCCCCAAAAATACCCAATCAGTAAATAGAGTATTCCGAACATTTGTGATATGGCGATCAGCATGTTCCAGCCAAAGAAGGAAAGTCTTTTTTCTTTCATTAAAGAATTATGAGGAAATAATAAACAAGAACACGCGGCCGTCATGGTACCTGCAACGAAAATAAGAAAATGAATGATATCGAGACGGCGAGAAAGCTTATCATTATTAGTATTTTATTGTATTCAGAGAGCTGTCAACGATCAAACCAGGCAGAAGGTTCCTGTAGCTAATTGTTGACGACATCATAAGGAACAAACCATTCAAATATGTTGATTATATCTAACTTTTACAGTCTACACATTCTTATATTTCAACTAACACACTGGCACCAGTGCATTCGTTTTCGAAGAATGTCTGCAGTTTTTTTTCTTTCTTTTGTATGCCTGCACTCTCCTTCGTGTGTGTTATTTCCTTTAATCCATACTTCCAAATATAGAATATGGAAGGTGGTATTTTTATTCCACTGAGGAAGAAGAATACTGTAACGTGTATGGTATTATCAGGGGAGATTCTGGAGGGGTAAACTTTCCTGGGGGTGGGGTGGGGCAATTCTCCCGGGGGCAATTCTCCAGACACGCTTTCCCTTCATGAATCAAGATTCCTCTATAGACACCAAGAAAATACGAGGAGGGCACGAGGACGACAACGCTGTCGGTGACGTGAGTGAAACAAAACTTTCGTTTTCTTTGCGGCTTTCATTCAGAAAGAAAGTTTATTTCTACACACAACGTGAAAAGTTATGTTTTGAGGTCGTACTGAAAACAGGAAGGTAAGAGTAGAAATAACTTGAATTACTTTTATCCTGTTTCGATAGCCCTTTCTTTCTTTCTAGTTCATCGATCTTTTAGTCCCAATTTACCATATCTTTAAACTTTTATTGCTTTTTGATTCATTGTTTTTCCGAATATTCATGCGCCCTTGTCGCAGTTGATGAGCACCCTTTGCCTTTTTGGCAAAATGGCGTAGGGGCGTCTTTGGTTGCAATAAATTGCACCAAATCGATATTTTCGTTTCAGAAGTCTTGGACGGGCTTGAAAACCCGAAAAGCTCTCGAAATTTCTGTTATTTTTTTTTTAAACTTAAATTTTTCAGAAGTTCTATTTCTGAATCCCTGGGAAAGATATCTCAAGAAATTTTGATGGAATTGAGTTGCTTCTTTGCAGATATGTTCTTAGCAGTTGCCGCTATGCAATGAGCGGAACGATTTTGTTAGGCTCAAATCTTCCCAAAATTGACCAATTTCAACAAATTCTAAATTTAATGGTCCTTACTTTCTTAAAATGGATTTTTTGGGCAAATTTTCATCGCTCAGTGGATCTTTGTTTTGTGGCATTTAATAACAAACTTTGAGAGAAGATAACAAGATAATACGTAATAATACGTAATAATACGTAACGGGTGAATATTTCCTCTTATTTCTTCTTAAGTTCAGTTTTAGTTATAATTTAATGCTTATTATTATTAGAGTGCGATACGCTCAAAATATTATTTTTTTCATCTGCATTAAAACAGAGAAATGAAGGAATGAAGGATTTACTTTGTAATGTAGCTTGAAAAGCGTTCATGACGTAACGTTACTAAGATATCGTTCATGGAAGATTTTACTGACGTATATGACGTACACTGACGTGTGATATCACTTCATTCCCACTTATTTTCATTAATTTGGACTGACGTCAGTTATTACTATGATATAACTTACCTAAGCCAGGAAAAGCAATATTCAGAAATAAACAGAAAACAGCAATCCGAAACGAAAGTATCGGCACTGCGTTATTTATGCTGAGTTTCTGAAAATGTTGATTCACTGATTTGCTTTCGCGGTGAATCTTCAGCGTCGTATGAGCGTGATGGGTTGCTATGCTGTATGGGTCCGCTTCTAAAGTAAAACCGGTCGGCAGTCCCAATAATGCACTATAACGTAATTTTCGAAGTTCAAAGCGTTCCAAGCGGCAGTTGCCAACGTCACTTTCACTTTCTGAATTAGTTGAGAGCGATTTTACAGAAAACGTCCGAGCACGATCTCTCCGTTCCTTATGTAACGACGCGAGAATGTTAGCGGGTGGTAAGACAATCGATACTTTTTTCTTCCCATGAACCATTCCCGTATTCAAAGCCATTGGAGATTCGTATGATGAAAACTAAAGAACTAGTTGGAGAGAGTGTTTCGAGTAACGAATAATTTTCTTTCTTTGATAAAAATAAAACTTCTCTTTTCTTCTATCATCAACGTGTGAAAATGTAGTTAGCAAAGAAGGAAGAAGTATTTATACATGTAATTTTTATCTTGGCAGATGGTTCGAAATGAACTTAAATTTTTATAAAGAAAACAAAAGTACAAAGCGTTCGCACAATAAATCACATTCGAATTTCGGCAACTGTGAATCGTGTTTTTGTTGTTTGATCATATTCAAAAATTAAATGGCTTTTTGTGAGGTTAGTAAGTAAGTAACCGAGAAGTTTTCCTTAGGCTTTTCCTTAGGCCTAGTTTTCCTTAGGCTTCCATCCATATCGAGGTTGCCTGTAGAAGGAGCAAATGTTAGGGTTTCATATGTCCTTCAAATCGGAAAAAATAGTCTGGTCTTTCTTTCTAAAAAGGAACGGTACTTTGAGGATTAATAAAATTGAAGTTATGGTGCAATCCTGATATAAAGGAGCAAATGTGAGGTTACATTGCAAGAAGGTTACTATAACTAGATTTCCTAAAACAGTCATAACTATGTACCAAACTAAGCTGCTTCAGATTGGGAAACTGTGTATTGTGGCAAAAGAACTATATTATTATTCGAGAGTTGCATAATGAGGATCACATGCTTCATAACGGATAACGGGATAACGAGGGATACAAATTTAAGTGCTGATATAGACCCAGTCCGATTAATCCGATTGACATTTTTGATATTTTTTTCTGTTTGTTTAGACAACCTTTAATTTTAATTCACAATTTGATTTTAATTTTTTTTTGTTAGAATATAAATAAAAGCAACCTCCTGTTTATTCATTAATTAATTAATTTATTTATTTATTTAGTGTGCATAGCGTATCATTTCTGAAAGTTTGGAAAGTAATTCGTGCCAGCCTCACACAAAACAAATTCCTTAGCGTCACCAAGGTTCCTCGGATCCCCATGAAGTCGTGGACTTATTCTTTTTTATTATAAGAAGCCGGTTTATAAGAAACAAGTAAAAAACTTAAGAAACTCGAGGCCTGGGAAGTGTGGCCGCAGAAAAGCTCTCTGCAATTCTGATAGGTTCACAAAGTCAAGAAATTTTTACAGAGTCAATCAGATTGCAGAAAATATTTCCGCCGCGTTTTCCGCCTAGTGGAGATCCGGCTTAAGAAACTTCCTGATTTTCATTTTTAATGTTATTGTAAAAAATAATCATTTATAAAAAACTAACGTTTCCGTTACATGGGTTTTGTTTCTGTCTCTTTAGGCCCCAAATACAAAAGATTATAATGGATTTAGTACTGTTGGAGATATGATTTAAGTGCAGTCTGTCTAAACGGTATTTAAGAAACTTTAAGGAACTTCAGGGCTAAAAACTGACTTTTTAAAGAAACTTTCCAAGGCTAACTTCAGGTAGTTTTCTTATATAGAAGAATATTCCTGTTACTAGTTGGACTAGGAGAACGGTAGTATGGATTTCGATATCAAAAGTTTATGCAAAATTTCATTTATGAACTTTATATTTTTTTACCATTAAAATAAATTGTCACCATAATAAATACACAGGAATAATAATAACATGAATTTTAATATACAAAACAAAAAAAGAGAAATAATTATTTTCCAACTTGCATCTGCCTTCTTCAATTCCTCTCATTTCCTCTTAAGTTTTTGTATTACCGTGTTCATTCTTAATTTGGATATCGTTTTTATTTTATTTTATTACTTGTCAACCAATAGAAACAGAGACAGAACTGGTAATGGTTGGTTTCGTTACGTAGAACATTTTCTAACTAGTGTTACGTTATGTTCTACTTTATTTTCGGCATCATTGCGAGCGTAAATCGATAAATCGATAAATGTTTTTCACGTGCAGAAGTATGGTTTTACATAGGTATTTCCGCGCTCGTATACTTTAACCTGACTAATTCATCTACACCCACAACCCGCTGCAACCATCTGGTTAGGATTTTTCAATACAAGTTTCCCCGCGTTATCTAAGTACAAAAATGTCTGATCTTTTAATGTTGTTGGAATGCAACACAACGGTGGAACCAGGCCCTTAGTTAGTGCAAGTACGGAATTTTGAATAATAGCATGATTTGTCGTGTTGAAATGTGGACCAAGAGGTCTAGGGCAGTCACCTGAACAATAATTAATTGCATAGCCAGTCGGTGCTAATATCCATTCATGCCATCCCACATCGTTGAATTCCAAATAAAAGTGTCTCAAACGACAGGTTTCTCGGCGAACTCGTTCATGCGTTTCATTTAACACTTTATAGTTTTTCTTGCGTTTAATATCGTAAATTCCTCTCTTTTGACGTATATTTCTTTTGACTACATGGTTAGACGATGCTGTGTAAACAACCAGCAAAGGGCGCTTTTTACGCCATTCTGATTTCGCAACGTCACGCCGTTGACGAAGGTGCAGTGTATCGGTATTATAGTCGTCACTGACGTCAAACAAAATATCAGAATTACCAAACTTATTAACAGTCGCCACGACGGCTTGAGTGACGTCGAATTTGACGTATCCTATTCTATCGTTTCTGATTTTCTTCACCCTCGCTATCTTTTTATCTTTGCTGTTTTGAGGATTCAAATGGTTTACTGCGACGAAATTCGATCGCCTATGACGTCTATGCATCATACCAGACTGACTATATAGCAGTAAATCAACTCCATGAATCTTTTCTTTTGCTGTTATACCTGAGAGATTAAAACGTAACCTTGAACGCATCACGTGGTCTTCTTCAACTGAAACAAAGCAAAGAGGATGATCTTCAATGTTAATATAATATTCTTGAAACGAGATCGATTACTTACGAACGGTATATTCCGAAACAATAAACTTACCGTCGTTGTAAATAACTCTTGCTGTGTCAGCATTATTTTTGTTATAATCTTGAAAGTTTTCATTGGACCACTTGTAGTACAGCTTCCACATGTGGTCAGGAACTTTGACTTTGCGTTTCAAATTCTTGTCTGGTTTTGCGGTTAAACCCATAAAATTCAAAAACTTTTTCTCCACAAATTTCAACAACTTCTTGTATTTATTCGAATTTTTCTCGTCAGCCTTGTAAGTTGCTGTTGTTGCACTATCGAATCGTGCTTCCGAATGTTTACAAATGCCATGTAAAATAAGCACAAAGTATAAAATACCAAAGCTGATAATTTTCATCTTTTACATTCAACTGACTTCTAAAATGGCAAACGCATACAAACGATAAAAGAAACCAAATTTGAAACATGCGCATGAAAGAAAATTAAAAGGAAAAAACTGTTCGACTTTATGATGTAATCCTACAAATACAGAGATAATCCTTTTGGTAAATATCTAACATGGCGTAGGGAGTTGTGAAAACGTTCATTAATCCTTGAACGCGTTAGAGCATAAAGTAACAAAAACGTATTTGATTGGAATCAATGAGTTTTCTTACAAGGAACACACATTGTACTTTTTTAATGCATATCTATGTACATCGTTGAGATAAGACCTCAAATAAGTCGCGTGATCCCTTCACAAACAAATGTTTGTTCTCACTCCTCCCTTCACGATTTGCTGTTGTTAGAATATTATTGCTGGGTGATAGAATATTATTTTAAACAGTATTGTTATGTTATTTTAGGTAAGTGTTCGGTAAATTCAAAGCCTCTCCTAATTATTTTTAATTTTCCAACCAAATCTATTTTTATCCTGCCGCAAGTCACGAATAACAGAAACGAGATGATGGTTTTCATGTACCGCTCAAAAATAACCATTTGTGGACATATTCTATCATATATTAGGGAAAATCATATATAAGGGAGATTTAGCTTAAGAAATATAACTATTGACCATCAAAAATCGTGGCTTTCCCCTATGCATCAAAATGGCGTCCATTTTCTTAAAAAAGGAAAGTCAAATCTCAGAACTAAATTCTTCCACAAGCGTACGCCATATTTATAGATAAAAAATCAACCAGAAGAGATCAATATGATCACGTGTATTACTCATGTCACTGAGTATTGTCTGCATTTTTTAACTATCCCAACGGAAGCCGATATAAATACAGCATACCACAAAACTTCTACGCATAGACCAAACGTAAACAAACTATGACAATGATAAAAAGTACAATTTATATTTTCGACCATACTCGTGACACCGACTTATTTAGATCAAGTCTGATTGGCGAACAATAAGTGACAACAATACCAGCGGACGATGAGGAGCGATATTTGGTATAACGAGAATAACCATTTCGAAAAAGTGCCAAATACATCATACACACATAATATAAAAATGAATCTCTTGCCATTCCACGTCCATTTTGGTATACATTTGCACATACGAAGCGCCACAAAATTGTTCCTGATCGAATACGATGATGCAGACACCGAACGTGAAAACAAATGCTTTTTATAAAATCTTATTTTAAAAAAAGAGTTTGTTTTGAAACTGTTTGCCAAACTAAATTGTAATACTACATCGTCGATGACATCACAACAAGTCTTTTTCACAGTTGATAGGGATATGAGTGATTGAAAGTAGTTCTTATTCATAAACCAGCCCTTCTCTTTCAAGAAATTCAAATTGCACAAGTGTTGTGGAGATGTGGTGTAATGTGAGTTTTGGATGAAGTGTACACACATGTAAACCGAGCTTCCGACTCATTACAGATGTATCTATACATGTATGTGTGCAATTGAAAATTCCATGATGTGAAAAAGACTTTATTCACAAGTTCACAGTGTAAGCTTTTCGAACCGCTAACAAAACAACCCCAAGAAACTGGAATTCACGTTACACATGATATTCAAACGAATGATGAAATACCAATTAAACACCAAAATTTACAAAAAAAACAGATGACGAAGCATATTATCTTTTTTATCGAGTATAGAATACACTTAGGATCATACCTCCAGAACCATCAGAAAAATAACTTTGATCTTTTTGTTGAGATACAAAAATTCTATCTATTCTATTCTAGAGATTCTTCACCTATCCAACGTTCATAGTAGTCCCATGTTCATTCCCACTATAGAGTGAAATAACTTTTTAACTTTACCGTCATTCATATAAACGAACAAATGTTTGAAAAGTCTGAATGAGTCAAGTCGGTACTGTACGCGTGATTCATGCGCAAGCGTGTCGTACTTTTTATTCCGCCAATAAAATGACGTGAACCGAGAACGGAAAAAAGAAACGTGTCGAAAAACTGGCCAGAAACGTGGAACTAACTGAAATTATTTCAACTGGTTAAAGAAACAAACACAGCCTTGATTAATAGCCAAAACAAATGCTGGCGCATACAACAAGAAAAGTAACTGCTTTCTATCACGACTGTTGATCATTTGATTAAACATTTAAAAAACAACAACTACCCATTCATTCCAAAACTCTAGTTAAAATTTCACCATTTCTAAATAAAATCCATCTTGTTCCCGCATTCTTTCTCAGTTAAGGCTAAACCTAAACTGACATATTGTCAAACTTTCCTTGATCCTTATGCTAACATAAAAACATTACAAATGTACACCAACATCATGTTGCACTGTTTCCTCAGGAAAAACAACTTACCAAATCTATACGACGCTTATCAGGGTGATAAAGCAAACTAGATATCTTCCATACCGATGGGAAAAAAGAAAAAGAAAACACGAATCAAGCAAATAATGTTTCGACAATCCAGATACTTCAATTTCTCCTCAATCCTTTAAACCTTGCATTTGTTTACATACTTATTTTTTATTTCGCACGTCACTTATAGAAAAATCCCAAATTATCCAAAAATCCCTCACGCATAGCTGATGTATCTTGCACTCTCTCAAGCGAAGACAATTTTGAACTTAACGTCATAAGGTGTTGACACAAGAAATTCTTCGTGTAACATGGTGCGGAATTACAAAGAATTATTCCGCTAGGCACCATAACGAGATAATATGTTTGAAGTCACCAGGACATAGAATACTAAAAATTTGATGATAAACTTAATGCACAGGCCAGTCAGTGAATGTCACTTGAAAACAAAAAAACCTTAAAATAGTATGTTTTCTATCTTTAACCAATTACGTCGTATGGTATATCATCAACAACAAACAAATAAACAAACAAGAGTGGTAAATTGGCAACCCACATAATCCACTTACCTTGATGTTTAATATTTGTTGGTAGTTCAGTCAAACGCTTTGTTACGCAAAACAACAGTAAAGCTCACGACGAGAAAAAGTTGATCATATCAGGAAAGTTGTTTTAGATTACATTTGGAGTGACAGTCCGTCGAACAATGTAAACCTTATGATATGCGCTCGCGTCTTTTCTTATCAACACCTCGTTATGCTCAAGAAATCAAACATCTCAACAAAATCAAATCACACCAGGAAAAAATTGGACATAAATCACCTGGCCAAAAGATGATTTATCTGGACTTTGATAACATGGCAATTCGCAGTCATTGACCAAATATACAACAGGGGGTCATTTTTACAAAAGTCTAGATTGCACGGATGGATAATAGTAGAAAAAACGGAAACTTGCGTTTGAATACTTTTATTTCGTTGAAAATGTTGTTTGTGGAGATAAAATGGCCACTTTAAAAAATCACATAAAACCATCTTCTTCAAAAATTTCAAAAATTCCGAAGAAGTGGCAATCATTACATGCCCAATAACAAAAATTAATCATTAATCTGTCTCCTTGTTAAGCTAATCACCATACAAATACACTTTCAAAGGATCTGGGCAACAAAGTCACACGACTGAGTATGTAAACATGGTTAAAAATGAGGTGTAAATAGATTGTGAAAATGTCACACATACTTGAGATAAAGTTGATCGCTTCAATACAAAAACCACATGAAAGAGACATTGATAGCTTGACCATGCACAAGTTCAAAAAATCAATTTCGAAATGTTTAAACTCTTTTTTTCAATTATTCTTTGTGTTCTCAATTCGAAAAGAAATCTCCAACGGCTCGTATTACGAATGAACAAAAGTTTTCACAAAATCTTTTCGACTGGTATTGTTGACATAATTCCACCATTAGTGTTTAGCACATGATATACACCGTTGTATGAAACCGTCAGCCATTTTGTTTGTTCTTTTCTCATCGCAATCAATCAATCCTGATGAACAAATTGTTTCGCCTCTTCTACTAATTCATTTATATCTTCGTCATCGGGATTAAAGTCACTATCGTTCTCATCGACAAAACTTTCCGACGAAATTGCATTTTCCCCTTCGTCATCGTCGTCAATAAAACTGTCGTCGAAGTCATAGGCATTTTCTTCGTCGTTATCGTCACTAGTATTGTCCAGAACACTTTTCTCTACGTAATAAAAAAATATGACGTCATCAAGCAACACACTATGGCAAATATGGTAGCATGGTAGTTTCGCCAGATAAAATATTCTCGAAACGATTGTTTACCTTTCGTTGACTTTCTTTTACGTGACGTTGTTGCACGATTTGTTGTCTTCGACTCTATAATGTAAACAAATGTGTGAACCAGTGACATTAGTGGGACGTCTAGTTCAGTTCATCCTTGAAAACAAACTTTAAACTAAGAATCGGTTTGGAACATGGGCCTCAGCGGTCGCACTCGAAGGTACTATCCACTACGCCATCGCTGCAATTATCGAGTTCAACACAACAATTCAATTTATTCGAACATTTTTTTATGATCTCTACAAGAGTGATCACTCACTCGTTTTTATGGTACCAACAACCTGTTTCCACCCTACGTAAGATGCTGAAAGGCTGAAATACACAATCCGTTTAATTAGACCAATTAGTTGCTTCTCAAATGAGATTATCAGCAAATATGTACGTTTGTTTCTAAAGTTGGATATCTTTTTAAGAGTTGGATACGTTCAACTTTCTCCAACTAAACGGATGGAAAATTCTTTTCAAATTTGTAGATAAATGTTTTCTTTTTGTTATCACCCATGTGCACGTTTGGGAACCTCGCAAGTATGCAGAAAAATATAAAGGTTTGCCATTCCTTTTTTTTCTATATATTTTGATATGAGTCACTTAACACATATCCATAAAATAAGAAATGAAATCTAGTATTGTTCTGAAGAGGAATTCTTCTTCGCCAATATTTACACTGGCCACGATACGTTAATAGAACAACAAACCGATTAAAGGAGAAAGAGAAATTAAACAATAGATTTCATCCGTAGCGTGACTCTTTAAACAAAACATGTAAGCAGCTGTAATGAATCCAAATAAAATTTAGGTTTTTTTAGAACCAACTAATTTGTCCAATTAAACGAATAGTGTATTTAAGCCTTAACCTATCAGATCAAGGAATGCTTAGTATTATTGATATCTATCTTACAATGGCAACGTTCCAAAAAAACTCCATAAACATAACAATAATTAATCCCGTATGAGTAGCACTGCTTCACACCTCGAAGGAGTAAACTTATTTGATTATGACATATTGTATGTGTTTACTTTTCTTCAGTCATAAACGACAATAATAATGCATCAACAACAAATAAGGGCTTATACTGATTGACTGGTAATCATGTTAAACAAACACCTCAAAAAGGTCTGCCTGTGTTAGTCAAAATTAGGGATATTATATTTTTTCCATGGCAGACAATCTGTTGAAGTTGATAAAAGTTATACTCAAAGAAGTAAGCATAAAACAGAGATTTTTATGGTACAATTTTTCTTTTTGAAATGAAAACAATATGCTTCTATCAGGGGCTGTGTCATTAGTTTCTAAAGTGAGAAACAAACAGCCACAACATGTTGTCACAGGTTCTTTCTCACTTAAGTTAGATGCTACGCTTTAAAGGTATTTTCAGGTAAAAAAATATTTTTAAAGACTTTGGACATTTTCCTGGTCAATCTGTGACTAGCCGAAAAAAGTGAACATACCTCCACAATTTGTGTGAGAGAACTCCTCAAAATGTTTGGTATTTTTTCTAGAAATAAAAAACAGTTATCGATGAGTATATAAAATAGACTGGATTTATTTCCTGTAATGTAAAAATGGACGAGATGGAATTTTTCGAAGTACCTGTAACAAGTGCTGCCATATTCACATTCAGGTTTTACAGTTGAATGATCCAAATCGTCCGTAGGGTGACTGTATTCTTGAAAATGACCTGGATTTTTCCTAAAATGTCCAATTTATCAAAATATAGCAGAACCTCTAATAGCAGCTCCTCATGGGAAGGTAGTCTCAGCAGCTATTGATTGGAGGTGGCTGCAGTGGGGTCAAATGGTCAACACTGGTGAAGTATAAAAATAAACCATATCAAAAACAAATTTTTCCATCAAATTTAAGATGATAAAATCTCCATTTTCACAAGTATTTATTTTGGTGTGCAAAAAATAGCATAAATTAGCATAATTCAGGTAATTTCAAATGTTAATTTGATAATGAAAAATAAAAACGAAAAAGTTTAATATGACATTCATCATTTTATTACTATTATGCTTCTATTTCACATGAGTTTTAAAATGACAAATAAACAAAATCTCGATGTTAAACAATGTCATCTGATTATTTTATTGTACAAGCAGGAGCAACAAAAGTTAGTCATTACTAAATCATAATTGCTTTAGAAACTAATAAATATATTGATACAATCAAATCATTGATTGAAAATGTACCTGTAACATTTCAGACCATATGGACAAACATTCTTTGGCTCTTTATTGCTGTAACATGGAATTTCAGCAGTTTCCACATCCTTTAAGGAAGAGAACTTCATAAAAGCAATTTTTGGGTCAACATTACAACCCAAAACATCTTCAGCAAGGATGAGTTCAATGGCTACTTCATTTTGTTGTTTTACCTCTTTTTCTATAGTTACAGATTCAGATTCTTCTTTCTGCTGTGGATTTTCTCCTATGATTGAAGAATGCTCGCAATCTATAAACACACATGTACAGAAAATATAAGAATAAAGTTTCGTTTAGATTCCGTAACAGTTTTAATAAATTTTTGGGATGAAATCCTGCCTTTGTCTGTTTTCTTTTTGCTCACCCGAGCTTTTGAATTCTTCTTCTTGATTTTGGCCATCTCGTTACCAAGCATCCAAGCCGGCAAAGTCCTTTTCTGTAACGAACACTGACTTTTTGAATGTTTATCGACCTCATTTTCAACATCATTAGTTTGATTGCTCAATTCATTCCCCGATTGATCGTTGTGTTTTGGTATAGCAGACAATTCTAAAATGTAATACTGTCCTTTCCATCTGAAATCAATACATATTTATTCCAATCTTTTCAAAAATTCATATATATGGCAGTTTTAAAGACAGTGAAGCATTCTTTTTTCGGTGTACTTTCAATAATTTTTTTTGGAGTACTTGTCTTGAAATTAAAAAACCAAGAACATTTTCATGTTAAAATTTTAATTTCTATAACTTTTTTATTAACAATTGAAAATGAATAATTATAAGTTCTAAAGTTTATTGAAAATTCTTCGTATTTTATTAGACAAAAGGTTTGCGTTTAGAATTATTTTAGTGTGTTTCCTGCAAGACCCAAGTAAATGCAATGACATTGGAAGATTTTGTTTGTCGGACCAGTATTGTTCAAAAAATTAAATTAAATTTCAAACGTCATCGCATTTCATAATAAGTGAAGAGTTTTCATCATGTCATGGATCTGATGATTTATGCTGGGCTACGTTTCGAAATAATAGAGACCAACAAGCTGATGATGAGAGAAGGTTCTCTGGAAACGTAGCCCAACATAAATCATCAGGATCATGACATGAACTCTTCACTTATTATGAAATGTGATGACATTTGAAATTTAGAACACACACCTGGCACGTAGAAAATAATTTCAGAGTGCGTCAGTCGATGAAAGGTAAATATGCTAAACTTCTTAAAAGCTGCATTTGCATACAGTTTTTGTAAATAAAATTTTACTACTTTTTGTTAATACACTTTACAATTGTCCTATATTGGATTGGATATATACCTGATTGTAACAGATCATTCACTCCATGTTCAAGACTAAAACATAGGAAACCAACTGCGTGAGAAAATAATTTCTAAAACACATTGTTGAAAAGACTCTTTACCAGCAATTTCATTGAACTATTACAACAGCTCACCTCTTTTTCAAATTATTTCCAATTTCATATTCCTGTGTTTTATCAGTCTCTATAGAAACCGTAAAGAACAAATCTTCTGGGAGTAAGGAGATAACATCTCCATGTACCAATTCTTTCCAAATATCTTTAGGAAGTGAAGAAACATTAGATTGATTGGATGCACGGAAAAATGTTGGATTCTTATGCACCTACAAAGAATGTGAAAGTCAAGTTTAAAATGGGGAATACAGATTCGAAAAAGGATAAGAACATTACACTGAGCTTGCTTACAGGCTTAACAGACAAGATCCCATTCCATAACTTCAATATGGCATGATTTCTTGATACACGTTTATCAGTCACCTAAATATTTCAACTACAGGCAATCATACAACCAATTCCAGTTTCATTTCAAAGACTTCAAAATAATAAACTAATAAGGAATTACAATTACAAACCTTTAAGAATGGCCCTCTTCCAATTACTGTTTCTCCATCATCAACCAAAATTTTATCATTATTGACACAATCAATTAGGGACACATTCATATTTTGGGATGATCATGATTTAATGTATGTATGGTTTTAAAAAATTTTATTACTAAAGTGAACAACAGTTGGTAGTTCACACAATTGGCAGAGGAGTTCATTATGACAACAACCATGAATTTTTATTTACTCGTTTAGGGAGTGTCCCAAATTTTTGTATATAGTTCATATAAATTACTTCACATTACTTTACTTACTATTTTGTTTGAAAAAAATGTTTTATACAAAATATTTTGTATCACAATCAAAATTAATTAGTATCATTTCATCACCTTGATTGTTGAAAATAATTTCCACGAAATGTGCTATTTTCAGGAACTTCTGCGAAATCATCTTCTTGCAAAAATTTCTTCCTTTGAAGGTAGTCAGCTGTGTTTGATGCTTCTGGCTCATAGATCATGTTGTACCCTTGTATTCTGAGTTTGTGTTTGAGAATTTAGGTGGTCCTTCTTATATATGTTGTATTGTGTGTTTGTTGATATATATAGTGGTACTGGTTATATACTGGTTTGTGGGTTGTTGAGATGGTAAAAGTGAGGAGCCCGTCCAGATATATGTGATTTCATGTAGTTGTACTTATGTTACTGACAGGCTTATCCACCATGGACATAACAAATTTTTGAAGTGGTGTACTTTATGATTTAGGGAGAAACAAAAATTTTACCAGCTCTGCAATGTAATTATGTTTAGATGCATATATAATTTGGGGATATCTAAACAAAATTGGTGTCAGGTCGCTTTTCAGTAAAAACGTAAGATTATTATAAGATTATTAATCAGCATTTAATCGGCATCAAATTCTGTATAGATCTATACAGAATTTGATGCCGATTAATAATAATCACATAAGAACTTGAGTCTCAAATTAATCAATAGAACAGAAGTTATTGACCTTAAAAAATGACTATATATCTGTCTCTAAAGTACGATCACTTCAAAGCTCATCTCCGTTTTTTGTGGCGCTGCTTTCCCCGGCGGCGGCTCTCTGGGAAAACCTGCGCGTTTATATTGATTATTACGTCTGGAGATTTTTTCCAATCCTTCTCATCAGCGCAGATGCTTTACAGGTCGACGGTAATTAATGTATTTGTATCATTTTTATTCGTTAAAGATAATCATTTCAGTTCATATAAAAACTGCTATCAACATAAAATGAGTCTACCTTTTCTTCGCCAACATTGTTTGGGTAAACTGGCTTTCTGTGCAAAACGGACATTCGCAAAATATGGGTTCACATGGTAGAACGAGCTGGTGTGTAGATAGAATCTACCTTTTTGAATCTCACACACCAGTCTGTGTTGTGAAGGAGGACCCTGACCCAGACATATACATGAATAAAAAATTGAACAATTATTAACCATTAATATTATTAACCATTATATTAAGTAATGGATAAAGTAAATAAAAACTTAATTATTGCTTTTAATTTGTTCATAAATGAATTCAAGGCAATTGATGTGAGGAGTACAATAAAAAAGTCCGGAGTCCTTTTTTCTTTATGTAGTACTTGTATCTTGTATACTGTATATATGCTGTAGAGTATAGTACCTATAGTATCCTGTACTTTGCTATTTCGATCTGCCCTCGACGTGGCCAGTGTCGGAACGTGCTCCGTGGTTTGCTAATTTCCACAACACAACTGTTGAAGATTCTATTATCAGTGTTTTATTTTATGAGAAGGCCAATGTCTGTTCTGTGAGCCTTTTCTACGTTACCTTATTAATTACACTAACTTTAATTATACGTTTTCTGCTCACTAAAACCGCCAATTCGGTTGTTTGTTGCGCTCCTCCTCCTCCATCATACATATCGTTGCTTTTTTTTATATGTGTAAATTATTATTATTTTTTACAACAATTTTGAAATTTTTACAACAGGGATTACAATTTCAATTATAAATTGCTATTAATATTGGTCCTGTTTCAAAAAGTACAGAGTGTGGTTCAGAAAAAATACTTCTCCAGAAACGGTGAACAAAAATGTTGAGTGCTATATGTATGATATAAAAGAATTTTCTCTAAACCACATTGTATTATATTCACACATACAAACATATGCTGAATAACCGGGCTTGTTCCATTCACAAACATTAAAGACAAGAAAGGAAATAATGTACAGAATTAAATTGATTCAGTCATAACATAGAGAAAATGCTAGACAGACTACTAGAGTACTGTTGTAGACTTTGTGTAGTAATTATTGAAAAATAAGAATAATAAGCAACCTGATGTTATGACTAAATTTAAATACAACATGTTCTTAAATTTTAAAAGTAAATCTTTTGACCTGTAATTTGAATTTCCTGAATATCTCGATCAACGTTATTTCAATGGGCAGTGGACACCCATGGTTAATGTAGTCCATTTCTCGCTGTTTCAAGTTTTACTGTTAGCAGTTTTACAAGTTTGTTGTTGTTCCTTGTTTTTACTGAGTGGTCATTGATTTTGTAGTACTCACGATATACTTTATTCACGTGGTGGTTCTGTAGACATTTCTTTACAACACAACAAGCATGCCATCTTGTAGACTGGAAAGTGCTGTCGATTGTTGTGGTTGTTGACAATCCATTCATTTTGTCTGTGTTGCGGAAACATTTAGGTTGGTCGTGAAGTTATACGTAAGTACTGGACGAACCATACTTTCGTAGATCAACACCAAAGGTGTGATACAGCTCTCTTGAAATTGATGTCAAAGTTTTCCTTTAAGCGTATTGTGGGGTCAATGATGGTTCCAAGTTATTTATAGTTGTTTGTGTTGTTTATAGCAGTATCTCCTAACTTAAAAGATAGTGTCTTTGCTATTGAAAGTTTCCTGTTTGTTGAAAAAAGCATTGATTCCGTTTTGCTATTCTTCAAGTTGACTATTCGTTATCCTCAAAGAAGTCTTTGATGTTCTTGATTTCTTCATTCATTTATCTTTTCGATTTCTTCTGACGACCAACCGGAAATGTACACTACCGTATCATTGGCAAACATCGTAACATCACATTTCTTTAGACAAATTTTAAAATTTTTGAAGCTTATCAAGAAGAGTAGAGGACCGAGTATACTACCTTGCAGTACACCACATACAACAGATGTTGGCTCAGAAGTTGTTTTTTCGAACATCTAAAATTGTTGTCTATTGAAAAAGTAACTTTTGAACCAGTTCAATTCATTACCATTGACAGATTTTAGAAATGTCTAAAATCCATCTATCAATTAATCTTTCCATTTTGAAGGAAAGGAGAAGGGCACACAGATTTGATCATTATTGTCCAAATGGGTGGGTCAAATCCTTTATAGCTAGCGATATGCTAACTTTTACGAAACTTTCCATCGATTTTTTGAATATTAAAGTATAGCTAACAATTTGTGCATGTTGTTTTACAGAATAATATCCAACAGTAGTAGTACTATTGGATGTTATAGGTGCCAATTTTAAGGAAGAAATTGCCACTGTGATTTTATGATATACGTAGCTATAGCTAACCATGTAGTTTACGTAAAAGTTTGGTAAATGGGTGCTGTTATGGTGATTTTGGGTTTTCGACTTTTTTGGTTCCTCAAATTACTATTCCTGTTTCATAACTACAAACAACATGTTATAGTCAGATGACAGCTGGTTAGCGAAATATATACCTTGGTTTCTTTTGACGTGTCAGCTCATGCATATAATTGCGGAATGGAACGGAACGGAGCTATATTGGCAAGATCAGATATACAAGAGATCAAAATTTACTACCAAGGAAATGTTTTTGGTACCTGTATTTATTATAGGGTTGTACAGAAGAAAGTGCGATTTAGCTCACCAGATTTTCTAAGATGATTTCACTGATAAGACAGTTTGACTGATCAAGAAAAAGTTTTTTCAAAGTATGGCTTTTAGGCTAATTTGACCCGTTTTTAATGGATTGTATATGGAAGTTCAAAGTTGTCATTTTCAGGAGTTTAGTAGACTTTTTCTGTAGGCCGATATATGGAGGAATTAACGAGCACCAGGTATGTAGCCTTTTGAGTAATTTCTTGCAAATTTCTTTACTATCTCTTTGCTTTTAGTTTGTTGATATTTTCTTTAAATCAGTTGTAGTGATTGATATGGTGGAGCCTTTTTGTTCACATAGCAATGAATGTCTTCTTCTTCTTCTGTTCCAGTTGAAAGTATCACAAATAAAATGTTTTTTGAAGCCATTTTACAGTGCTTTTGACATCATTGCCAATACTACATGCTTTTAGCAACAGGAACTTTGATTTAGTACTCATTATATGAACTTGTGTTGCAACAGACAACAGAATCAGTGTTTAAAGTTCACCTTTCTATATAATTTATCATGCTGATGTGTATAGCCATCCTGTTTCAGACTAATTTTCTAGGATTTCATATCTGATCTGATAAATTAATACTCGTTTAATGTGTAGACAATACCTGTTATATTAGCAGTAATAGCTATAATGTAGACACAAGATTTATAAAGATTCATTTTTAGGAAGACATTATTTCCTCATAAAGATATCCAAAAGATGGTAGCCTTAAACATGACACTGAAATTTGTTTATGAGTTGATTGTGATTTTATAGCTCCGATTCTTCTACTTATAGGAATAAATGAGGCAGGTAATATTAAAGTTACAATTCATATGTATCCCAAACTCTCTTGCATCTTAAAATGACTAACTGGAATGGTTTTACTGATGAAGAATTAAAAAAATTAAAGTCAGAGAGTGAAAATAATGGAAATACAAAATTGTCAAAAATAGGACAGGTGCCCCGATCGAAAAAGGCCAGAGAAAAAAAAATAACAGCTAATGAAAGAGTGTTACGTCAAGAAGAGCAAAAGTCGTTTAAAGATGTCAAAGATTCAAGTTCTGTGAATAAAGATAACCATAATGTGCCCATCGAAACCCCAATTAAGAATGAACCAATTTCAGACCAGAAAAATGAGGTGAATGTTTGTAAAGAAGAGGAAAAGGTTGGTGTTTTATCAGATGAAAAAGTGGCCGAACTTGAAATTTCAAATCTTGAAAAATTACAATTCCAGCAAAAACATATTGAGGAGCAAAACAAGAAAAAACAAATGATGATTAAAGAAACACTTCAGAAAAAATTCAAAGAGACCCAAAGTGAAGCAACAAAGTTAAAAGAAATACAGAAACAATTAAATAAACTTGATGAAAGTTTACAGGTTGATGTGGAAATATTACGAAATAAAATTGACGAAAGTTGTGTATTGTACTCTCATGCTCAGAAAAGATTTGAACGTGCCGAAGCAGAATATGTTGAAGCAAAATTGGATTTTTTTCAGAAAAAGGAACAAAAGCAGCAGATGACTGAACACTTGTATTCAATAATTCAAGAAAATGAAATTCGAAAAGCAAAAAAGTTAGAAGAGTTAATGTTAAAGTTAGGTGACTCAAGCCCAAAATCGGCAAGCGTGTCATCCAATCCAGAGGAGACAACTTCGGGTGCATCCATTAATAATAATAAGTTAATTGAATGAATTCTACTTCTCATCAAAAATGCTTTTCTCCAATTATAACTTATTTATTTCATCCATTTAACTTTATATTTATAATAATAATTGAATTAATTTAGTCGTTTTGTATATTATTCAATGACAGTTTTGATGAAATTTTCTATGATTAATCTGCTTATCCTCTGTAGTTATCAATTCTGATCTCTCTTTGAGTCATAACACTATTTTTAGAGGACATAATGAAGGCTTCACAACTGAATGTGTATATTTTGTATTTCACGTTATACACTCCAACACTACAGACACTACAGAAGGGTTGAAATTATCAGCTTATATATTATGACAGTCAGTTCATACATTGTCAATAGAAAATTCCCTGGTCTGGAAGTCTATTGTTAAGTTCTATTGTAGGTATTTTTAACTTAAACTATATTTTGCATTCACTTTGATCACATGATAGAAATTAATTACTGTGCATTGGTTTTAATTTGTCATGTGATCAAATAAGTGCATGATTAAATTTGCTTATTGAAAAGATCAAAGAAAAAATGAACAATAAGTTGTTATAATAGGCTTCTTGACAATAGCATTTTCTAATGAATATGGTTCATAAGAGCTAGCCCAACTTATACAAACACCTTCTATAAACCTTCTGTTATCTCACAGTCATTAAATTTCTACATCACTTTTTCTAAGTTTTTAATCAAACTTCCCTTATAATAATTATAAAAGATAATTAAAAATTGAGAGTTGTGAAAACCATTATATACTATGTTTTAAAAGAACAATTGACTATGTTTCAGTTGTATAAAAAGTTTCATGTATATGCAACATGGCTGCCAATCCAAATGACAACAAGTTTTCTGTGTCTTGGCATGACAGTGCATGGATTCCGATCTTAAATGCTGAAAACGTTCTGGATTATTTTTGTCAACGAAGTAACACATTCTATGATAAAACGTGTAATAACGAGCATGTTAAAATGCAAAGGCTTGATCCTGGTCAGTTACAGTAAGTAGCATCTGAACTCCCGTTCATTCTTCAGATGGTATTACAGGAAATTAATTTGAGTGGCAATAGTTTTCCAGCTCGGGTGTAGAATCAAAGCTTATTGGAATTTTGGTTCTATGGAAGTTCTACACTGTTTCAAGTAGCTAATTTTGAAGGCATTTACTTGCTTCATTCAACCATTATTTATTCTAATAAACCATTTCATACTGAGCTTATACCTTGAATTTGGGTGCAAATATCTTAAGTGGCGCCCAATAGGGGTTACCAATAAAATTTGTCCTGTAACATCCCCTATTCTTGTTATAATTTCCTGCAATTTTTGATTATCCTCTTCTCTCATAGGTACATGACAGGGGTTGAATATGAGCTAATTCATGCACAAGATCCAATTCTGTATGTTATAAAAAAGCAAATGAGGCATTCTCCAAACCAAGGTTTTCATTCTTGTCAAATTCATTTGTATCTAAACTGCTATAACGTTTCTTTTTCAGATTCGGATTTTTTTTAATTTAGTAACCTTTGATTTATTCTAGTGACACCTCTTGCATTTTATTATGTTCTTGCTGGTGTGGTGTACCAAGCCCCTGATGTAGGATCTCTCATTAATTCTAGACTGGTAAGCCTGTTGTAAGATAATCATTTATTAAAGAAGAGCAACACTTTTTAAGCAACATGAGGCCCAAATCTGTTAAAAAACGAATCAATATCTAAGCAACAGCCTAACCTCAACCAATAAGGACTAAAACACAACTTAACACTATAATAAAAGGAGTATACAGTATAACCCCGTTAAGTCGGACTCTCAGGGGACTGAAATAATCGGTCTGACTTATCGGGAGTCCGACTATCCGAACTTCGTCTTAAGTCAGACTCTACTTATTTAGTCCCAAGGGGGACAAGGTTTTAGTCCGACTTAAAGAAAAGTCTGACTTAAACCGTGTCCGACTTAACAGGGTTATACTGTATTTTTGTAATCTCTTTTCAGCTTTCAACTGTTCACAAACTTCAAGCAGCTTTTGCAGAAGGTTTACTTGTTTTTTTGATTTATTCAAATTGTAATCACATGTTTACTTGAAATTACACCCGACCTCATCATACAAATTTCAGTATTCAGTATAATAAACAAACAAGCTAGCATATATATATATATATATATATTCTGTTTGTTCATTTTTTGTGTAGCTAGCAGCCCCAATGCTAAAAATTCATATTAATTTTTAGCTTCGATAAGTTTCTTTTCTTCACATTTCAATTTTTCTTCAGAATTTCCATAAATATGACTAAAACATTATTTACAAAACATTACTTTCTGCTCGCTAATGTTGACCTTTGCTTGATAAAAGTGGTCCCAACATGGCTCCTTCCTTGTGATGGTGTAATTTCATAGTTTGCTTCTTTTATATAACAGCACAATCTTACGCCAAGTACAATCCATCCAGAGGATATTGGTGGCAATTTAAAGGTAATTAATTACCGAGAGTGTGGTCATTATTATGTATTCAAAAACTAGAAAAGTCTTGACTGGTTATTTGCTTCTCATTTTATTTTCTTTGGTAGGCGTAACTAATGATTTCAATAAAAAGTCTGACAAAAAGATGAACAAGGCGCATGAAGCTAGTACTGTATTTCAAAGACAAAGAGTGGATTTATTACTAGCGGACTTTGCACAAAAGTTCCCGCCAAAATCTATTCAGGTAGGAGAATGGTTTCACTGTATTCGTAGTTAAAAGATCGAACCCCACAAAAGAAAAAAGAAAGAAATCTTGAGTTTTGACTCGAAATCACCCGAACTTTATATATGTGATTTAAATGCTGAACTTTTGAATTAAAGTTTCTCTACTCAAAATGCTTGATTTTTGTCTACGTTAGTAAAAGTGAAAAAAAAAATATTAATTTACTTGACCGTGATTTAAAATGAGAATTTTTATCACGCATACTCTTGAGTGCCTAATAGTCGTCGTCGTCGTCGTCCCCCTACTATTAATTTTTGATGTATGTTTCTACCCAGGACAACATTTTTGACACAATACCTAATGCCAACTTTTATCGCCCATCCTTTATTCTTTTTTGAAAATTACTGCAGAGAAACCAACACATTGTCAACTCGAATTCTTGAATTTTCCAACCTCCCCGTTTATTCCACCCCCTTTATTTAATCTACCACCACCACCACCCCTTCTATTAGGCACTCAAGAGAACTTTTCAGCTTATTTTGTTTCCTTTCTTTAGCTAAAAGTAAAAGACCCAGCAGGTACCATTATGTATAGGAAAATATGTTCATCTGAGAATGTCTCCCCACTGCGAATTTAGGTGAAAAGACTTATAAAAATGTTTGAAAGAACGAGACATAACTTGGCTCTAGCCTCACTTTCCCAGACAAAATTTATAAGGTTTTCACCATAAACTTAGGTGAGAATAAATTGTCAGATTAACTATATGATATGTACCTTAAGGATAGAAATTTTCACTGAACAAATTTTCGCGGTTGGAAGGTAAAAAACAGTGAATTTCGCGGAATTTATTTTCGCGATCAGGTCGGTTTTTTGTCAATTTTGCGGTATTTTTTTTCGCGACGGACATATTTTGAAAAGTGAATGTGTGATTAATAAGGAAATATTTATTAATATTTTTGGCGAGAATCTGCAAATTAGCAATTTATCTTCAAATAATTCGAAGGCATTTTGAAGATAACTGGTTATTTTGATGTTAACCTTCTAAACGGAAGGTAGTTTGTACAATATATATGAAAAAACGGTGATGTCCTTCTTTTTTACCCCTGCTTTAGCTAAAAAGAAACAAAGATAAAAATTAAATTCGAATTTCGTGGAACAAATTTTCGCGACTGAACATATATCAATCAACTTAATTTCACGATTTGGGGTCAAATAAATAAATTCCGCGAAAATTTGTCCTTAAGGATTGATATAAAAAAGAATCCTTTTAGAATTTTTCTGTCAAACTTAATAAATTCAAATTCGCCAGTCGTTAATATAGGTACCAACATTCTTAGTAGGACTTATCCAAAGAGACAGAGTTTTCATATAGAAATAATGTGGCTTGCTTAATAGATACAGATGTTATTGAATCAAATAACGCCGATATGAAGAAGAGCAACAATACCAAAGAAGGAGATCCTACCACTCAAACACAACAAACATCTACCAAAGCGCAGTCGCCAGAACAAGTCACAATAGCGCAAATGATCGCCGCGTCAGCAGATAGTTTGAATAAACCCTTAGCTCCTCCGGCAAAAAAGAAGAAAAAGGATTGATGGATTTGTTTTCCTTGGAGTAAAATTTTTTACGAGAACTGGAGAAATGATAGGGGAACCCAGCTTCTCGGACGGCAGCTGAGTTGAAATACATCGCGTATTCGAGGAATACGTTCTCTCAGATTTTTGTTTTCAGTTTTTGGTCAACACCAACGTGAATATCAGAACATAACTGTTACAATGTTATTATCCTGCAGTATTCAAACTATACATTTAGAAATTAGTCAATAGAACGTTACTATTGAATCGCTGCTCATGAATGATCGCTGCTCATATGAATGATCGCTGCTCATATGAATGATGGATTTAAAAAATGTTTGGTGGGATTTACGTTGACGTTCGTAAAAACACTCGGAGAGATACTGTATTTACTGCCTGTTTGCCTTGATGTGCCCAGCTTGACCTAAAAATGATGTTGTATCGCTCTTGTAAAAAAGACGTCTTGGCCGATCCCAATCCATTGAATACACATTGCAATAAAAACAACACTTTGCAGTTGTATCGAAAAGTAATATACCTTGGGAACATATAAAGTGAGGTTTCACAGAAAATGAGATTTAATAGATTAATATTCTTGGAAGAATTATTACATTTGCATTTTCTTTCTCTTTTGGTTATGCTGTTGTCATTATTACTCCATATATTTGCAGTTTTCTGATGCTATGATTTCGTTTGCTACATCTTAGTAATTACTCTCAGGTGCTTAATAGAAGGGGGCGCTTATTAATTTTTAGAATTTTTCACGGTTGCAACGCAGTGGAAATCCGTGTTTAAAATAAGCGTTGTCTGACTACTCCTGCGCGAAAGGGGAAAACTGTCACACTTATTTTCATTTTCGGGGAGTTTTTTGACAGAAATGAATAACGCAAAATGGCACAGGCTGAAAGTAGCATTTATTACGCAGGTAGGTTTTTTCTTCATTTATTACTATACACAGACTAGTGGCTAACATTTCTATTTGCAAGTAAAAAATGGAAAATGCGGCAATTTTTCACAATTCTATTTTACAGTAGAATCTTGGTTATTTGAACTCTCGATAACTCGAACTCTTTTAACATTCTCCTTGAACTAATACTCTCTCATAAAAAGCTCTCCATAACTCGAACTCTTTTAACATTCCCCTTGAACTAATACTCTCTCATAAAAAGCTCTCCATAACTCGAACATTCGGTATCCCGAACAATGTTCGTTAGTCCCATGTTGGTTCGAGTGAGCTAACTGTATTTCAGGTTGTCTTCTATACTAAAATTGTTTTTTCCATTCATGCTTTTCCTTTATCGTCTTGTTTCCTCAGATTTCTTTTGCTTGAATTACTTTTGTATTTCAGATTTCTTTTCCTTGAATTACTTTTCATTGCTATTAGGAAGGAGAAAACGTTTGTTTCTTATTCACTGGCGTCAGTCAGCAGTCACGATTTTGTGCAATTTTTTTAATGTAAGTCAGCCTTTAATTTGTGAATCGGAAAGGCGACGTAGTAATATAGAGGGTCGGTGATTTTTAGTTTCTTGCAAAGAATCAAGAAAGTTCCATTCACATTTTCTTTACGCCAGACCCCGGCTAGCTCATATTCATAAGGACGATTATACAAATTTCACATCATCTGGTGGGAAAACATTTAACACAACATCTTTTTCTGAAAACAAATTCAATATATTTCTATCCTGTTCAAAAAAAGTCATTGCTATCCCTTTATTCTGAAAGACGACATTTAGAGAGCTGTTCTAACGAAAATTTTCTTCGACATTTTTATATTTTTCTGGGCACTTAAATTTTGTGGCGCGGGCCCTGATTTGGGCATTGAAACATTGGAAAAGAAAATTTGTCTTTACTTTCTCTTGAACAGATCTTTATGACTTTAAGTTGTATGAGCGTGTAAGAGCACAGTAAATGATGACACAGAGCTTGACACGTGACCTTCTCTAGCTGCCCACCGCATTGCTTCATCAAAGTTAGTCGCATCCCATTCTCCGCCCTGCTTGATATAGTGTTGGATAGCCTAAGAAATTCCTCTGAGGATATGTCTTTGCTCCTCATTTAGCGCAGTCATTTATTTCCATCACAACCCTCGACTAGCATAGCTATACAGACAAAACTTGCAAAGGGAAATGGGAATGGTTTCCATAGAAACAAGAATTATTCCGAAAATTATAAAATCGGAATATTTTTTATAAATCGGATTTTTTTATGACGTCATCAAAATTGACATGTCCATGATACCCTATATTTTATCGATATTTTAACTATCTGCGCAAGTACTCATTTTTTCTAGATTTTTACGATATTTTTACTAGCTCCGGAAGTACTAATTTTAGCGGTGATTTTACGGTATTTTGACTATCTGCGGATGGTCTTATAGCGGTAGATGCGCCAGCAGTCACCATTTCCTGTCTCTAACGGCGAATGCCCTCGTCTTAAAATGAGCATCTGGTGCACAAAGTTAAACGAAACAATGGATTGAGATTTTGTCAATTTTTATTCAGTGTGATTTGAAATGTTTACTGATCAGCTGTTGTATTGGAGAAAAAACCCAAATGTTTGATTCAAAAATTTAAATTTCACATTTTCAGTTCAAGGTAATTATATTTCTCATTCTTTAGTTTCTCGATTTTTATTCTTACAAAAATATTCATGGACCATTGTGTTGAACTACCAGTACGTATGGAAAACTTAAGAAGCTGTTTTACCCTTTACCTCCCACTGATACCACATGGCAACAATTTGATCCACTGTACAAAAGACATCACAGCGCGGAAATTTTTAAGAATTAAGTCTCGACCTGCAGTCGTGTTTTTAAGAAAAATAAATACCCTATTTGAAAATCCAAATTTCACAACGAATGAACGGCAGGAGTGGTAAAGGAGGCAATCAAAAATTGGAAAAACATGGAAGAATTTCCAGCATTTTTTGAAAAACAAACGGTATAAAAGAAAGTGATAAACATTTTAGGCAAACGTGCAAGTAAAAAACACTTAATAAGTTTGTGAAGATATTTTCTTATTGTGCTTTACAGAGGGTGAAACGTTCTCGAATATTCGAGAGAGGTTTATGCTATGACACCTTTCGATTCATTTTTGACACGATGTGATAACAACTCTGTGATATCTAATAGTTCTGAATGATTTTTTCCATAAATTTGTTTCATGTTTTTCTGAATATGTTTCGAATTTCCAAGTATTTGATGACATTCTGCCAACAAAGTATGGATTTTTATGGTGTAATAATCGTGTTCACGGAATATCGTAAGCTCCAGGACAGCATTAAGTATTTGAAGAGATTCATCGTACTCTCCGAGATATATTAAGCAGCTTGCAAGGTTGATTTTTGCTCGCCATAGTTTAGTACCACTTTGTTCAATTTCCAAACGTTCATATCCAGCAACAATGCTTCTATACAAGTGTAATGCTTCAGTTAATCTACCCATGAACTGCAAAGATATTGCTACGTTTGATTTACCACTGAGACGCCATAAATCACCCTTATTCATTTTGTTGAGGTTTTTGTGCAAATACTGATACGTAGATATTGCTTCACGGAATCTTCCAAGATACATTAAATCGTTACCTTTGCTGTAAACAAGTTGGTAATACCCTGAATCATCCAGATAAGAAGGAAGGGATTCATAGATGGGAATGATTTTATCATATATATTTAAGGATTGTTTCAGATTTACGCATTAAAGATAACTGGCATGCAATGCCATTTTCCATTAATATGGTGGATTTATGAAATTCACCCTTTGACTTCATCTCTTTCTTGTGCAACTGACGATATATATTCAACGCCTCCTCATGATCACCTAAACCACTTAAACATAAAGCTTTGTGCTGTAGTATCCAAAACTGCTTGGCGTTTTTGTTTTCTCTATTAATGTATGTATCTCTTCACAAATACTCAAACCTTTTCTCGACAAACCCAATAGCTTAAGCTCCTGGAAATAAGAGTTTAACAGACCATCAGCTGTATCACAATGTGACAATTGATATGTTTTAATTGTTTCAAAAGCTTTAAAGCAACATGTTTGCGATCGGCATTACAAAGAGCTTGAATAATGTCATCTGGCATGATTGCGAGATGTTCCCCCTATAAATTTATCATCTGGTAAAATGTTATATAGGTAAACAATATGATGAATCCATGTTTTTCCAAACTCAAAATGATCGAAATCTTTTTCCATAACCGTCTCTTTGAATATCGAAAAAAGTTGGTTTAGTATGGTGTTGTGCGTTGCTGTCTTTACCATCCCATTTCTAATCACAAGTTGGACTAAAGAATGAATTTTAATCAAAACCTCTTTCTTTTTATAATTTCGACGTATTTCAATCAGTGATAATCTGTCTAATGTCATCAACGCCATGTCTAGTTCTACTTGCGTAAAATTCTTTGAGTTTTGTAAAAGCTTTTTATCAATCGAAAGGCCGTCCATGGATGATATGATGTGAATTAATTCAAGGGCTTTCGAATTTGTTGCCAGCTGTAAACAAGACAAAGTTACCAATATTGAGCCGTAAAAGTTTCTTTGGTACGCAAGATCATCAGTTGGAAACGATAAGACATCTTTATCTCCAAAATAACTGATTTCCATTAAATACTCATCAATCCAAAATTACCGATTTGGATTAAATATTCAATATACCTCAATACCTCAATAAACCTCTTCATGATGTTTCCATCTCTCTGCAATTTTTAAATACGGTTCAATTTGCTTTAGAAAGAAACACCCACCATTTTGTCTGGAAGATAACTTATGTTTGCGTCGTGATCGGGTGAGGGGAGACCTTTTTTGAGAATTTCCGAATACCATGCGGATTTGTGAAGTTATTATAAGAGCACGACTGGTTGCTACCTTGAACAGCTCGAAAACACGAGCACCCAGCTCTGTACACGTCACATAATGTTGCATTTAATTTTCGTTTCTTGGCTCCTTGTCCGCATTTACAACCATTGAGTGCTACTTTTTCAAGCAACCGATAGAAATTATATGATTCTTGATTGTTGTTGTGTGCAACGAAGAAAGGATTCGGATTAAGTGGTATAACAGGAAAATTAACCATGCCAGTAAAGATGGAACTGGAACTTGAAGCACATTGCAAACAACTAATGGAAGACATACTTTTATTTTATACTTGTGAGCACAGGAGTATTTCAATTTTGTGACCTCGTCAATAAAGTTTTTTTTGCCACCCATCAAATAAACAGCATATCTTTCTTCGTTATTTCTCAGCTCCTTCATAGCTAAATCTTTTAATCTCATGGCTACAACTGTAATTTACGTGTTTTAAAGATCCTTAAATTGCGTGTTTAAGTGAGGATAAGAAATAAAGTTGGGAAAAACTGTGACAAATATTTTCAGAGTTAATTCAAAAATGAGTGCCATATAAAGTTACAATGACACGTACGAAAAAACTTCAAAATACACCCTTGTACAGCAAAAGCTCTTTGTGTGCCTGTATCAAGTATCACAATCTTTCTTATTGTCCTCCAAACTACTGTATATAATATCAGATTTTTTTGGGAATTGCGGTGAGAATTCATTTTCACAAATGAGCAAAACTCAAAAAATCTTTGAAAATCTTATGAATGATGAAAAATGAAACGTGTTCGTTTTTTTATGAACAAAGATTTTGCAGTTCGTCAAAATAAAAAAAATTTTGATCACCTCAATATTCGAATGGAAAAAACTTTCCAACAAAAATCAAAATGTTTTCATATGAAAACTCATTTTCATAGATATGTAAAATTGATTTTTTTGCGGGAAAAAACGCTTGTGGTTGACAACTTTCCAAACTTTTTGACTTCTACAAATTCTGCAAACACGTCAAAAGTTTCTTCCAGAAACACTTTCTTCCTTTATGAAGTAGGTGAAAGCCTTTGCCTTAAAATCAGGGGTATGCATTTCCAATAGAGGCCCACATCAGCTTGAAACTTCTATTGCTCTAAGACCAACCTTCCTCAGTAAAAAAAAAATTAAGCCTATTTTTAACCTGAAAAGAGGAGCCTGGAAACTTTCCTAAAATTAACCACAAAATTAAGAGGAACTGCTTTTGCAAGAATTAATTTTCATGCATTACCGAAAAAAAAGAATATTTATTTCATGGAAATTTAATTTTGTGAATCATATGCTCATTCACGAAATTTCCAAAAATGTCTGCCCGCAAATAGTTATGACTTTAAAGTATTGCGCTAGTGTCCCAGTAGAAACTCAACTGTTGTACATATAACACAACATTTTAGCTCTCCACTACACCATTTCACTCATCATGACTTTAGAGAAAATCTGGATAACTCAAGGAAGTTAGGGAAGTTGGGGAATTTTATTTTGAAAACTCTGTAGGGACCCTGTGAACTTAAAATGGTCTGAAATTATTAGAAACTGTGTTATGTGAGGTATCCATGACAACCCTTGCATTTTGATTGCATTTTGATTGAAACTGATTTACCGTATTTATTGAATTAAGCGTCCACCTAAATCTCTAAAATTTCAGTAAGCGCTCATATTCTTTAAAGCGTCCATAGGTGGGCGCTTAATAGAATAATATATTTTCCTATAATTTGATTTTTGCTGAAGAATGAATTAAAACGCGTTTTCTGTAGTACATAAGTAAGTTTTCTGTAAGATAGAAGTTCGTTTTTTTATTTCATAAAAGTTCTTTCTTTCTAGATTTAGGCTTGAAAACTACTCTTTTATTTGTACAAATTGTTCAACAAGTAAATGACTTTGAAATATAATAGATAGATAATTTATGTAAAACTTTGACAGCAAAAATCTCTTTCTTTTAAGAAAATCTTTAAGCGCCCACTTCTTTTAGCACCCATGCAAAAATATAAGAATTTTATATGCGCCGAGGGTGCTTAATCGAATATACGGTGACGATGTTAACTGATGATTTTTTTCCTACGAAAATTCTTCAAGTCTTAGATTTATGATAAAATTTTTGGTGTATCTGTCACGTATGTTTCAATTTGTAGTAGTATTCCAATCGAATTGGTATTGAAGATACCTGAATCTTATTTATTGGACTTATTTATTTATTTATTGGTCCGATTCATCTGATTAACCTGATTTACCAGACTTCCAGACACCAGAATCGCCAGACTTACCGACCTATCAGAATTTATCAAACTTCTGACTTGAATTGGAACTAAATAATAACTGAATATTTGTTTTTAATATTTCCTCCAAAAATGATTTCCATCGGAAAATATCGCATGGCCATTGGTAACGATCGGCCCAGCTGAGATTGCGATCTATTTATAAAAATATGGTTATAGGTTCTCGGTTGCAAAGTAACGTGTCAACCTTTGTAAAACCCGTACGGTTTTTTTCTGTTAGTCTGCATTTCGCCATTATATTTTTGTCTTTTGGTGATATTGAAAGTAATCCCGGATCGACTATTCGACTATTCCAAGAAAAATCGTTTGTGGTTCACTTCATCAAGGTAACACCATGTTTGGTAAATATGCGGGTAGTCAATGTATGTGCAATGCTTTAATGGCCATATGTTATTCGAAGGTGAAATCTCCTTGCTATTGGGTTCAATGGGATATGGACAGGATATTATTGTCGGGGGATGAAGCGTATACAAATATGGGTTTTATAAATGAGTTTCTCTTCTTTAAAGAGTTACCTCCAGTAGTACGCATAGACAAAAGTGTGTTTGTAATAGAAAAGTCAGAGTCTTCTACTGCTGAATTATCGCATGTCAGTCGGAACATTTTAACATTCCCTTGTGATTACAACTGTGGTCTCTTAGTAGCATTTGGATACGGCACGTCCTTCATGAACGGTGATTATGTCTCATGAAATTTGACTCGTTCAATGAAGCAGAAAATTACGCTAAACATTTTTATCTGGATCAATTCCAAAACGAATTTGTATTCTATAGAATTCAATATATTAAGGGCGGTAATAACAGAAGTTTCACTATCTGACCTGAAGGAAATCTCGAAAAGAAAAGGCCTCTGATTTAAAACGAAAGCAGCGTGTTCTCGTTAACCCCAACCACAAAAGAATAAAATTAAGAATTGAAGATGATGTCCATGAAGCGCGTGAAAAAACGAAATACAAGGATCGCCTTAGGAAAACTGCACAGCGAGATAGTTTGAGCGAATAAATGAAGAAACAAACACATATTCAAAGTAAGTCAAATGTGACTGCCTATCGAGCTCATCAAACTGACGAGAAAAAGAAACTGTCAACGAAAATGATCGTGTGCGAAAATCAGCCGTTCGTGCAAACCTTTCCAAAAAGAAAAAAAAATCGTCAAGAAAAATAATCGTGAGCGAAAATCTGCCGTTCGTGCAAATCTTTCAGAAAAAGAAAAGGAAATCGTTAAGGAAAATGGTCGTGCGCAAAAATCTGCTATTCGTGCGAATCTTCGTTCAAGCTATAAAAGAATCGAGACTTATCGAGGTCCCTATTACATATGTGTTGTTTGCAACAAAGGCTTGTATCACTCTTCTGCTCAGTTATTTGATGAAGAAAAATATGAAAACGTGGATGAATCAATATTCTCATCACGCACTTCAAGTTATGACGGTCAAGAATACATATGCAAAACATGTCACTCAAAGCTGTCGAAAAAAAGAACCCTCTATCAAGCAGTTTGTAATGATTTACAATTTTGTGATTTACCTGGCAGACTTTCGGATATTCGAAAGTTAGAGAAGGTAATTGTTTCTAAACGGATATTATTTAAGAAGGTGACGGTAATGAGTTAAGGCCAGGCACCCAAAATGAAAGGTGCAATCAGTAATGCGCCCATAGATGCTGATGCCATTTGCAATATACTGCGTCGAGGAATGGATAACAACGAAGTAGTAAGAGTTGCTCTTAAAAAGGAAGGTAGCTTTAAATTTTATGTTTACTTTGAGCCCGTTCGCCCCAATTTTGTTAACGAGGTATTAATGTACCTGGAAACCTTTAACCAATATTCAAATCAATATCGAAAATATACAGAGTTTCTGGATTAATGCCATTAACAATACTGAAGATGATGATCATAATAAGATCCATTTTGTAAACGAGGCAGATATTAGTGAAGTTAAAGAAGGACTCAAAGAAGAAGATTCTAATCCACTGGATGACTTTCGGGTAGGAGCCTATGAAACAGCATTTGTCCCAGAGTTATCATTTAGTGTAGTAGATGATTCTAACGTCACAATTACTCCTGGTGAAAATAGAACCTATACCTGTGATTTGTGATGAATATGGTGAAACGCTTGCTCATTCTTATCTGTTTCCTACTGGCCAGTTTGGATATACTCACGAGAGAAGTGTTAACTTTTAAGTCTTTGTAAATATTTCAATCAGAGGCTTCTCAATTATGCACAGAAGTTTGCGACTGATCCTGATTAAATTTTTTTAATGCACAGTTAGTCACGCAGCATTTAAATCTCAATAGCTGTATCAACACTGCCCTGAAAAAATCAAAACAGAAGGTTTAACGGCTTGTCGCCTATCACAAAGTTTTAAGGAAACTATTAGCTGTCTCATCGCAACTGATGCTTTTAACTTTATGAATAACTTGAAAGGGACTCCAGCATATTGGAAAAGATTTCTTTATGAGGTCCTTGCAGGTCATTCAAAAACTAAACGGAAAAAAAGTAATGTTGATTGTAGATATTTATTTGGTAAATTTTTTTGTGAAAGAACAGTTGTTGCCGAGCTTTTAGTAGACATTTCTCAAGAAGACAAAACTAAAATCTTAAAGAAAAAGAAAGAACTTCTAGGTAAGGTAAAGCAATATATTGATGACAACTTAGATCCCAAACATAATAATATCAATGATCCAACAAAAGTGGATTATCAAGAACCAAAATCGATTGACACTATATTAACTGAATTGAATATCGACAAAGAAATGTATTATAATTATCTTTCAGCATCATCCGATAGCACATATCAAATTCACTTCACCAAAATCATGTTTTACTCATAATTACTTTGAAGAAGGATAACTTGCTTGGGACATTTTTAATGCTATTTTGAAGTGGACATGCAGTACAATACAATTATTTAAAAAGGATCCATCATCAAAGCCAGAGCCATTCCATATATTTCTTACCGGAAGTGCAGGATGTGGGAAATCTCACCTGTTGACTACAATAAAATATTACTTGCAAAAATCACTTACATATGGAATGAGGGATGCAAATAAAGAAAGAATGCTTATGCTTGCCCCAACAGGAGTGGCAGCAGTAAACATTGATGGTTCGACAATTCATTCTACTTTAGGTATTCTACCAGATGGATCGTCAGGAAAATGTGTTGCTAAACTTAGTGATAAAAAAAGAAGTTCACTCAGACAAAGATTTTCTGATCTTATGATTATCATAATTGACGAAATTTCGATGGTTTCCAATAAACTTCTGTTTACATACATCAAAGACTTTGCGAAATATTTGGTAGCACTGATGATGTTCCATTTGCTGGTATATCCATGATTGCTTGTGGTGACTTCTATCAATTGCCTCCAATTCAGCAGAGACCTGTTTATGCTCAATTTAGCGATCAAATGTTGAATATAGCACATTGTTTGAGCTAACAGAAGCAAATGAGACAAGAGGAGATCAAGTATTTATCGGTCTGTTGAATAGCATAAGGAAGGGAGAACTATCGCATAATGACGCAGAAACGACCCAATTTATCCACATAACGCTATTCATATATGGGCAGAAAACGCTTTAGCCAACGCTCATAACAAGCGTAAATTAGAAGAACTTCCTGGTAACGAAATGGAAATAGTTGCTCATGAGACGGTACCACCAAATATAACAGATGTCGTATCACATAGAATATATCAACGAAATCAAATGGATACTGGTGGACTAGCCTATAAACTGATTATTAAATTAAATGCAAAGGTAATGTTAACTACCAATATAGATGTAGAAGATAAATTATGTAATGGACAGATTGGAACGATACAACATATCAAATATGGTCATAGATGGGTTGTTTGAAAAAATATATCTAAAGATGGAAGAGGAAGGTGTAGGTTTAAAAGCAATGAACTCAGATAGTTTTAGTCGTGCACATAAAGTAGTACTGATTGGAAGAGTGGAAAAGGAAATAAAAATAAAAAAGAATAGATCTTCCTCACCCAGTATCAAACGCCTGCAGTTTCCTTTAGTTCTTTCATGGGCATGTACAGTTCACAAAGTACAAGAAAAGACCTTTCCAAAAATTGTGTTTAGTTTTAATCTTTTGAAACAGAAACGCTTCAACAACGGTCAGGTATGTTGCTTTAAGTCGGGTTACTTCATTTCTTACTGGAACACTTAATACAAATTCTGTCAAATGATCAGCGAGCTTCAGACGAATACGATTACATGAGAAAAAATGCGACATTGCAACCTGTTGAAGAAAATGATCAATTAGACAATAATCTTTGACTTTCTCTCTATTTAATGTACGATCACTTGCAAAACATGCAATCGATATAAAATGTGATAAATTTTTGATGGAAAGCAGTTTGTTATTTTTGACAGAAACATAGTTAACATTAGAATCAGATACATTAACTATGAGAGAAACGCTAAACTCATTTTCTCTTATTATGAATTCATCAAACAGCCATGGGTATTCAATGGCTCATTGGGATGACATCACTATCATAAACATGGAGGATATTCCCGGTAGTTCATTATTTTCGTTATCAAAGTCTTGGATTTTAGATATTCCTCTAAACTTCATCCTATCATCAGAATCGACTATAACGTAATAATCTTATGTACATAATTGATCATCTGCGAAGTAAAGTTGATTTGGTCCATATAATTCTAGGTGATTTTAATAATTATTTTTGTAAGGATGATAGTAATTTTTTGCGCCAGTTTTTTGTTGATTATGAAATGGTAGTTAATGCTTCCACTCATCTCCGGTTCCTTGATTGACTATATATACGTTTAATCAACAGAATTGATATCAGTGTTTTAATATACAGTCTTTAACTTTCGGATCATGAAGCAATCAAGGTAAAGCTAATCCCGAATCATTAGTTTTATTTATCATTAATATAAAAGTTCAATTGTATCGTTAAATTTGTTTCCATGCGTAAATAAAAATGCATATTTAGAATGTGCGGAGAAGTTTGATAAGGGAGGGTGGTTGGCTGTGAGGGGATGGGTGTCATCGTGATGATTAAGTGGTTAAATTACAACCCAAAAATCTGAATGACAAACCCAATTATATAAGCTTTCAGAAATTAGCGACCAGATCGCTAGTATTTCATGCAATGAATTTTGCGATAAATGATTCTGAGATCATATTTATACACAGATTTCTCTTATTCGCCTCGTTTTGATGTTAGAAGATAATTACCATTAAATAACCCTCCTATATTACGAAGCAAGGAACAATAAAAATTTTCCCTCTAATTTATTAATGATTATTTAGAAACGAGGCCGGAGGGGGAATTGAGCTCGAGTAAGACCTTTGAACACAAACTGGCGTCTTCCTTCAAATTAACACAAATCCATAGTGCGCTGCCCTTCACGCCCTCAGGCGTAGTTTAGTTTAAATAACCTGTCTTTATTTCTTACGGTGAAATAAAAGGGGCGTTCAAATCATTTTTACGTTATTATTTTTCAGCAAAAAACAATTTCGTTTCAAGGACATCTTCCTTTTCAGTTAGAAAGTGAAATAGAGTTTCTTCAGACCCCAATTTCGTTACCCATTTTGAACGCCGGCGAAGAACATTTGTTACCAGATCCAGCGATCCACAGAATCCAATGATCCAGCGATCCACTGATCAAACGATCCTCAGATCCAACGACAACAATTTTAGTTTTTGCGCAATGGGCTGCTATTTCTTACGGGTTGACCACACATCCAATAAAAGCACTAATTCGAAAAATAATTTATTGATCTAATGATCCACAGATCCACTAGAGATCTACTGATCTAACTGCTAAAGATGTGAATAGAGAGTCCTGAACCCAACAATCCCGAAATTTCAAAGATCTAGCTCTAGTGCTTTAAATACATGATATATAGCTGTGACGTCAGTTAAGGGTTTTTATATGGCGAATCAGCCGGAATTTATTGTCAACCCCATCAAAAAGTCACAAAGTTAAACTTTATCATTTCATCGGACGGTGAGTTGCTGAAAAAGTGGTCTCCGAAAGTCTATTCCAAATATGTTGTGACTATGGTTTTAACGGGCAATTTCTCCTCGCCTCGGTTAATTATCCAAACCTAATTTATTTTGTCTGGGTTAGTGAGACTAGGATCGTTTTTTCAAACATTTTTATAAGACTTTTCATCATAGATGTGAGGAGAAACTATCGTAAACTATCGCACTTTGTTTTAGATTTCCATTGTTTTGCAGTCACGATTAATGATATCTAGGCGTTACTTGTCGCTTGGAGATGAAAAGAAAACTTAATATGATAAGGCGTTTCATTCTATTGTTTTCTGTCAGAATATTAAGTAAAAATAACACACTTAAAAAAACAATCACGTGTTATCACGTGTCCTGTTGGAATGTAAAATATTTCAGTAGATAAACACAAACATGAAAAAGTAAAAAAAGTCGAAGAAGAAAAATATCATCAAGGGAATAAAGTATGACGTACGTACAGTATCTCACTCAAACGTACAGGGAAATTTGAAACCTTTTGAACCTCTTAAACGAAAATTAATGGGGAAAAAACACAGTCATCGAGCATACTGGAAAAGTCTTGAATTTTAGAATCTCCGAAGGAACTATGAGTATTTGTCCGAATTTAATGTTCGTGTTATTAAAGGTTTTTTTAAGAGAGTATCAGTTCCAGGAGAATTAAAGTTTGAATTACCGGAAATTTCGAAACATCGGAGTTTTACTGTCGAAATTATCTCGCCCTTTAAAATTTTTATTTGTACCTCACAGTAACAACAAAACTTTTAATTTTAGATTTTGCGCGATGGACTTGTACTTCTTACGAGTTGGCCACCCATCCACTAAAAGCGCAAATTCGAAAAATAATTTATTGACATTTTGATGGATAATTTGAAAAGGTTAACATGTAACATGAATATGTTTTGTTATTTTCTCATATTTCATGTAGTGTTAGATGTCAGTTCGTTCAGCGGACATGAAATAAGTTTCGGATGACGTGAATTCAATTAAAACGAGCTTCACGAAACACATTGAGAATTAAAAAAAGTGGAAGCAAATATGTGGTGATGAATAAATGGTGATTGTTAAGGTTTGTCACTGTCACCTACTTGGATTTACCTATTTTTAGTTTTTCAAGCGGTAAGATTACAGGAAGCCTATTTGACCTGCAACTTCGTGCCGAATCCACTCAAGTACAATTAAGAGTTAAAGAAGAATAAAAGGTTTGGGAAAGAGTTTGATGTTATCGTTTTCGTAAAAACAAACATTTTTGATCACAAGTGTTCATTATTCAAGCATCAGTGAAGTTTCAGAAAAAGATTTTTAATTTTTACTGCAGTTCATATGAGAAATATGAAAATCTATCAAATACTTGTTCTTGTCGTTTTCGCAAATTATGCTTGGGGGAAAGAAGCTGTTTTTAAGCCCATCATGGCTGGGGGCTGCAACAGTAAGATTTAGAAAAAAAATTTTTTACAAAATTTCTAACATATATTTTTTATCTATCGTTGCTTTCGCATTTGTTCCTCTCTACAGAAATTCCGCTGTGAGGTTGTTTTCTCAAGGATGTTTTTAAGAGAAATGGTTAAATGGTGTAGTTGACTTTTGCATCCGTACATTCCTCGATAGCATTTTTGTACCTATTGTATTTTAGAACGCCTGACAATTGAATCTGTCGATATCAGTCCATGCAATGAAGTTAAACAATCAAAAGCTTGTGCCGTTAAAACTGGAGGTTATGTCACTTTAACTATCAAATTCAAGACAGGATGTAAGCCTCTTTGTTTTAATAGTTTTCAGCTCTCGGAGAAGTAACTTTAAGCAAATTGTTCCCTCTGAATCCATAGTCCATAGAGATATGAATACTGCTTTTAGAAATGTGGAAATTGTTAAAACATAACATTACCTTGATAACCTGATAAATCATATACTAAAGTAAAGGGTAATGTAAACATTAGTGCCCCCAACGACCCCCAATGACACAAATTATTATTATTATTATTATTATTATTATTATTAAGCAATATTTATACAGGTTGCAATACATACATATTCACATATATACATATTTACACTTCAACAAACTTAATTGCTGCTATCAATGTGTGACCTGTTGCTAAGTACTTAATGTATAATATATATCAAATTAAAAGCATATAAAAACTATTTATTTACGATAAAAGTGTAAAACTATAATGTTTTAAAATGTTCTTCTAGTAAAACATCAAAATTGGTATCGGAAGATCTGATTGTAATAGGCAAGTCGTTGTACACCTTTGCTCCCTGATATTTAAACGCTTTTTTACCGAACTCCAACTTGATTTTAGGGAGTTTCAAAAGTCTATTTTTGTTTCTAGTGTTCATATCATGAGTGTTCACAGAAAAATAACCATGTAAGTTACTGCAAACATCGTCCTTTATACACCGTTTCACCATTTTACAAGCTCTTTTCTTCCTCGTTTTTTCAATACTAGTTACTTTCGCGTTTCCCCCGATAGTTGTTTTAGCTCTCTTTTCGATGGATTTCAACTTACGCTGTTGTGTTGCAGTAAGCTGGAGTTGTATCAGCGTGCTGTACAGGAGAATTGGTACGATTACCATTTCAAATATTCTATGGGCAGCATCCTTGTTTAAGTACTGTCTCATTTTCTTCAGAAGATTTAAACGACCAGTTGCCTTTTTGTACGCCTTTTCAAAGTTCTTATCAAGCGTTAACGATTGATCAAGGGTGGTGCCAAGATAACAATATGCATCGGTGTGATTGATTGGTTCCCCATTCATTGTTAGTTCCATTGTTTTCTTTTGGGAGAGACGTTTCGCTGTACCAAAAAGCATCGACTCTGTTTTGCCTGGTTTCAAATTGACGATCAGTTCATTTTCTTCGAAATACTTTTCTAAGATTTTAATTTCATAGTTCAGAACGTTTTCAATCTCCTCAGCATTACAATGTGAATAATAAATAACAGTATCGTCGGCGTACTGAATGCATTTGGACTTCTGAAGTTGTTCCGGAAAGTCGTTAAAGAATATCAAAAAAATAAGTGGTCCCAATATAGATCCTTGCGGTACTCCACATGAGAGATGGAAGTCTGATGACCGTTGACCACCAATTGTGACTAATTGCTTTCTGGAAAATAAATAATCTGTAAACCATTGCAATTCTGTAGCTGAGATTCCATACGATTGAAGCTTTTTCAACACCAAACTGTTGAACCAAATTTATAGTGTCAAAAGCCTTACTCAGGTCTAGAAACAGGGCGCCGGTCAGTTTACCATTGTCTCCATTTTGTCTGATTTCATCCACGAAGATCGTTGTTGCGATGTCAGTAGATCGTTTAGCTCGGTAGCCAAACTGGTAACTGTTCAGCAGTTTGTTACTTTCCAGGTACGACGTTAATTGGGTATGTACAGCCTTTTCCAATACTTTAGATAAGACAGGTAGTACCGAAATCGGTCTGAAGTTCTCAACTTTTGATGCATCACCTGATTTGTAGATTGGTACGATTTTTCCAGTTTTCCATATTTCTGGGACTGTACTGGTATGGAGAGATAAATTGACAATGTGATGAAGTGGTTTAGCTATGGAGTTTCCACAATCCTTCAGCAGCCTTGCAGGGAGTTCATCGACACCTGTTGCTTTGTTCTTTTTCAATGACTTCAGAAAGCTTTTAACAAACACCATGGGCACATAACGAAATTTGAAAGTTCTACGAGTACGTTTTGTGACAAAAGGTGATGGTTTCCATATGCAATCTTTGAGCTTGAACGTTACTTTTTTAAGGTTTGACACCACGGATGAAAAGTAATCTCTGAAGCTTTCAGCTTTACGTTTGTTTCTGGTTACATCATTTATAGTGTTAGAATTAGTGCTGCATTTTGTTGGAAAAATTCCTTTTACTGCCTTCCAAAAAGATTTTGGGTTGTTGATATTTTCGTTTAACAGGTTTTTCGTAAATAACGCTTTCGATTTTCTCATCATGATGTTGCATTGGTTTCTCAATATTCGGTACTTTTCCCAATCCATTGCATTATTGGTTTTCCTAGCTTTCCTTAGCCGTCTGTCTCTTTCATTCATCGTATTTTTGATGTTTTCAGTCATCCATTCGCACGGTTTACTTTTAGTTCGTTTTGTTACAACAAGTGCATGTTTGTCAAAAATGTTTTTTGCTATAAAGTTAAAAATGTTCACGGCATCATTTACATTTTTCGCGGTTAGTACTGGTATCCAGTTTACTTTTTCAAAGTCGGACTTCATTTTGTCAGCATCATACGTTCGATAATTTCTACACGTTATATTTTTGGTAGGAAATTTCTTGTGATTGATTTTTCTTACGCAAGCTACCATATCATGATCACTCAAACTTGTTGCTATGACATCATTGGACACAATGTTTTCAGGTTTATTTGTTGCAATAATGTCAATGAGTGATGTTGTTTCCTTTGTTACACGAGTCGGGTCTTTTATAATTTGTGTTAAGCCGTTTTGATGAATGATTGATTTGAGGTCATTATTTTCATTTGATTTTAAGTAGTCTACATTCATATCTCCCAGTAGTATTAACTCCTTTGATTCATTACAATAAGATGATAATGCCTCTTCGAATGTTTCATTGAAGTTCTTTGACAAATATTTTGAGGAGTTTGGAGGCCTGTAATGAGTAGCAATAATAATGTTAGTTGACTCGTTGACGATTATTTCTATGACAATATTTTCGAGATCTTTTTCCAAATCAAATCGCCGAATATAATTTATTCTTTCTCGAACATAAACTGCGACACCTCCACCGATTCCTTTACTTCGATTTCTGTTCTCAAAATTATAGCCTGATATCTTGTACAATTCTGCATTATTTTCATTCGCAGTAATGTGTGTTTCGGATAGTGTTAACACATCAATGTTTTTGTGTGATAAAATTTCTTGAACCCCACAAAAATTGTGCAAAAGTCCACGAATGTTTTGATGTAGAATATTCAAACCTTTTGTCTTTAAAAATTCTTTGATAGCGGTCTTTTTATCATCAATAATTGTCTCACGATTTCCATTTTGCAGTAGTAAACAAACTAGAACGATAAACATGACCGTCCTCATTGCCGCCATTATACTGAGAGATTTTAAAGTAAATTCGAACATTAACACTAATTATAATTTTTATATTGTTATATATTTGATTATAATTTAAAGAACTGTGAAATCATTGACCCAAATCATAAAGTGATTATAACAAGGTCAAAATACTGGATCAACACAAATGTGGACAATGTACACCACAAGTAAAGCACAACTAAAAAATCAAATATCAAACCATTGGTCCCCAACGACCCAAATTATCAATTATTATCAATTATCAGTTATTCGTTTTAACGGAAATAACAGACCATTAGTTTTTTTGATTTTGTTTTGATTTATTTAACGTACAAATAGTCTCAAATAATAGACTAATAAGTAAATTTAATAAAACCTGGGATGTAATTTAGACAGAGTCGACATGGGCACATTTCCACTTCTTAATCTTGTTATCGAAAATAGTAAATGAATTTGATAACTTTATCTCATCAGGCAGTAAATGCCAGAGTTGATTGGAGCGATAGGCAATAGTATCCAAACCAAATCGATTTCTTTGGTTGTTTACATAAAAGATCGGACAACTTCTGAGCTGATATTGGTATGTTTTAGGAATAAATACTTCATTCATTATTTCAGGAGATAAGTGATTAATAAACTTATAAACTTCCTTGAGAAGAAATCTGAAATCTGAATAAATTGCTGGTGAATTGTCGGTTCATTTGAGGCAAGTGAAAGTATAAAGATAGCATAATCGTATCTTGTTAAAAAAAACACACTGCAAAGGAAATTTGTACTTAGTAATGACATGTTTTTGAGGATGGGGTAAATAAATTTTAAATTTCTTAAAAACTAGTCAATTTAAGTGATTTATCCCAAAAATGATAAACTACTGAAAGCGAAAACGGTCAAAATTTTATGCCCTAACTTTTTTGTCACTGGCGGACCCCAAAAAAGTTCATTGGTTATAGCTGTAAAATCAAATGCTGGTAAGTAATTTTGTAAAAACCAGGTGAAAGTGAAGAAAAAAATCTGTAAAATTTATTCAAACCCCGGTCCACATGACATTGCTTGTAAATTGAAAGTATGTGCAGAAAACATTACTTAATATAAACCACGATTTACTTTTCTGAAAATAGAGAAAAATAGAGAGAAAAACGGCATGTCATAACATGATTTTAAAGATTATATAAAAAACATGAACAGTTGAAAAAAATCCGCTATAATGGCGTCAGTTTGTAAGACTTTAAAACCTTATATCTTTTAAATTATTTCACTAGCGCAAGTCACATTATCATTGTTGTTATGTTTTGTTATCTTAGCAGGACACATGTTAATAGCAATGTTGAAATGTATTTTTCCTGTATAAAGATTTTTAATAATAATAATAATAATAATAATAATAATAATAATAATAATAATAATAATAATAATAATAATAATAATAATAATAATAATAATAATAATAATAATAATAAATTTGAATTTAAAAGTAATACTCAATCGTCAATATTCCATTTGAAATGAATTTTATAAGAAAATTTATAGAGAAATATGATATCTCTTAAGCTTATGTCCACAAAGTGTACTTTATCTATTTAATAGAAGGAAAACTTTGTTATATTACATGTATTATATATATAGAATTTCAAAATGAAATATACATGAAAATAATAATAATAATAATAATAATAATAATAATAATAATAATAATAATAATAATAATAATAATAACAATAATAATAATAATAATAATAATAATAATAATAATAATAATAATAATTTTTATTCCTAGGGTTGATAGTAAAACCGAAATCCAATCTTAAAGTCGATATTTGCGGTTATATTGGTAGAAGTTGCATTTCGCTTAAACAATCTAATACAGATGCTTGTATGAAGGAAAGAGGATTGAGCTGCCCACTGAAAAAAAATTCCCAACACAAATTTGTTTTTAAAGCTTATTTGAGTTCGTTTTATCCACCAGTAAGTTAGTGGTTTTATTTTTCATCATCACTATTCTTATTAACAAATTTGCACTGACAAGGCAAATGAACTAATCTGAAAAATGCTTAAATCTCTACAGACAAAAATTTACCTATTTGATTGCAGTAGCTTTCTTTTGAAAAATTATGAGAGCTCAAGTGGATGTCACTGCCATCAAGCAAACATCGGAGTTAACACACTGCCTAATCTATCGTTTTATCCACCATCGTTTTCGGGATTATTTTCTGCTATGACTTCTGTAGAAAATCAAAACATATGTGTTCAAAACAAAATGTTTCTCGTGACGGATAAAAATTATGAATATTATGATCGTGTGATGTTTACAAAAAAATCAAAACAAAATTTGTTTTCGATTTTCCTCACGAATCTGCAACGAAATATAACTTTATTGCAACGGTTTGAAAATCCCTATGAATGTGAGAATTTATTTATTTGTTTATTGTTGTTTATTTGGTGTACAAACACATGGATACAATGCTTCACAAAAATGTATAAATACTCTCATAAACTTTGACGCTTCGAGATTTGTTTTCATTATCTCGATTACCCAATTAGAAAAAAACATACCAATCGAATCAGAAGAATTACAAGAATTGAATCTTATCCGTCACGAGAGTATTAAATCACACACTTATACTTGTTGCTACATCTAGTAGAATGCAAAACGTCAGTGTATTTTCTTTCTAGATAGCCGTTAAAGTGCAAGTCAGTATTTCCAACGGTGAACAATGTCTTCTGCGAATGGTTACTCCACTTAAACTCCAGTGGTGGTGAAGTGGATTGAATGGATAATTTACATAATATAACCTCAAGATTCATATTGCTTCATATTGACTCACCATTTTTTTACCTTCGCATAAACCCCAATCTATGACCTACCTTAATTCCAAAAACGTTCGCCCCACTTTTACTTTGGTGTCGAGAATCCGAATAAATATGACATAGTTTTGGGCATCAAAATCCAAGAAAAGTAAGGCGAGAAAAGATGAAACGTCATTCAATTATTAGGCGCACGAAATTTTTGGTATTTTTTCTCGCACTCTTTATTTAATATAAACCCTGATATAACCTCTTATGTAACTTTTTATTTTCAAACCTTTGGATTGAAAATAACTTACTTTATTTACTTTTTTTTCAAACAATATTTTTGTAGTATAGGTCGCCGCAGGTTGTGCTGGAGACGAATATAAGTATACGTATTGTTTTACAGAGATATTTTACTTTAAACAAAGAAATTGCTGCAAAATTCGATGAACTGCGTGAAACATGTACAAACATGTACAGTTCTTTAGTAACGAGATGAAGAAAAAACAAAAATTAATTCTATTCTTTCCCTTTCGAATTTCTGTTTAAACACCGTGTTATCGCATTTGTTACATAGAGACTTAAATTTTGATTTTGGCTACACGTAACAAATCTGTTTCATTCAAAGAAAGAATACCTGAACTTTATGACCAGCGCTGGAGATCTTCAACTTCATCATAATATGAATCTGCCGCACATGCCATCTATGACATCTTTAAAGACCAGTCCATAGATTCACTGCTCCTAGTTGACGCAAACAATGTTTTCAATGCACTCAACTGAAAAGAGATTCGACATAACCAGAAAACATTGCGTAACGTACCAAATACTTAGTGATTTTTCAACGAAAACTAGTGTAAAATGAATCGTCCAAATGCAGTTTTAGGGATTTTATAGCATAAATTTCAAATGTACAACACACTCCGTTATTCTTTTGCTTGTAATAGGGGTAAGTTAAATTTCTGTAAGCTATAGCTACTTCTCCATAGTATCTAGCTCTGCTAACCTATGTCTAACCTGATGTGCTGCTTTTTAAGGTTTCCAAACCATGAAGTAACCTAGTCTGTAAAGTCTGCGACAAGTAAGGAAAAGATATATATATCAATGGGACAAGATGGACAATTTCTTCAGTACAATCCAAGAAGTCTTCACTCAGTAGTAAACATCTTGTCCCCCAGATTCTTGCAATTCAATGACAAATTGGAATTACAATGAACGATTGCATAATTATTCAGAAATTGAATTAATATATTACAGATAATGAACTGTTATAAGTAGAACTGAGGGTTTGTAAGAAACATCATCAGTGAGGGTTATAAGTTGACTGCATTGATACTTTTAGCTCTAGTAACAAATGTTGTTTCAGAAAAAGGGTTTTCTGCTCTGAACCTCATCAAGATTTATTTCTCTAACTACATTATGTAACATTATCTTATAAAGTCTAAAATATGCGTTTCGGCCGTTTATAAGCCTTAAATTCTCAAAATTTCCGAGCCCCTTCACTTTTGATTACGTTGCGCCGCCATCTTGGCCGGGTTTTTCCAAAGATGATACACAATCTTCTGTGTGAAAATTTTTCTTTTCCATGTGAAAATTCTTTCCCAATCTTTTAGCTTCTGCATAGACTGTTCATTCGTCGTGAAATTTGGATTTCCATGTAGAGCATTTACTCTTCTCATAAAAACAAGGGCAGGTTGAGACTTCATTCAAGCGATTTCCGCGCTGTGACTTCTTTAGGTGTGTGTCTATCTTACAATTCCAGACCATCATTCTCTCGGCGAAAACTGTTCTAAAAGTTTTTGAAATGAAAATCAAAGGTTGTTTAAAAACCCAAACAAATTCCACAAGGTTTACACCATGAATTTTAGGTGGTTAGTAATTGTAAGATGAAATCGTATGTTATTGCGGCCGGTCGAATTTGTTGCCATGTGCCATCAAGGTAAAAGGTTAAAAATCAAAATGGTGGCCTTTCAGGTGTCGCTGAACTAAGTACATCAAAAACAATTTTATTGTGATATCAATTAACAATCATCATTGCTAGTTCATAGTCATTATACCTGGCTATGCTTAGTTGGATCTGAGCGTGTCGTTCGTCATGAACATAGGACAAATGTTCATGCCATACGTTCAACCTGCATTCGTGTCCAAAAAACAAACGCAAATCTATTTAGTGGTGTGGTTTCCACAAGCAAGAAGTTTCTCTCTGATACAGCTGCAAAGCTAGTTCCCTAGCTAGGGAACCTACTATATGTTTGGCATCTTTTTTTACCCTTTTTTCATTCATTCATATTTTCATTTCCTAATACAGGATAAATAATACCTTAAAGCCTTTTTGGTGCTAAATCTTGATACCATTTTTCAATCAGAAGTTTAAAAAAATATGACCCATTTTTTCTTCTACTTAAATACCATAAATACTTTTCTGCACCATAAGTACTTTTCTGCTTTTCTAGTTTTTTTGACATAATTATTGTTTTTTCCAAATTAAATTGACGCTAATTTTAAGACCTACCTAGCTACCTATCTACTAGTTTTGGTTGAGGTTCGGGACGAGTTTTTAAAAATGTTAACAAATCGCCAGGGCATGTTTTTGAACGACCTTTAATGAAGATTTTCCAAGGGAAACCACATAATTAGCGAGCAAATTGGTAAACATGTGCCCCATAGAACACTAATTTAAAAAAGTCAAAGAGTTTTACATTGATTTTTAAGGGAGATGGATTAAATTGACACCATCCAAAACAATGCCACCAGAAGTTGAAGAAATGGCTTCTCATGTGGTAAAAATTAAAAGTAAGGGACCTCAATAAGCCATTATGAAACGGTCTAGGTTGTGGAATAAATACCACAAAACCAACTGCTCCTCAGACCTTCATGCTTATAAAGTACAGAGAAATCTGGTTACCAAACTGAATAAAGTTGCCAAACAAAAACTCTTCAACAGAGCAATGGAATCTTCCAAAGAAAGACCAAAAGACTTTTGGAAATTATGCAAACCTTTTTTTTCAAATAAGAGCTCTACTAATAACAAACTCATTAAATCTTTTTGAATGGAATAAAGACTATTGCTCTTTAATCCAGGACCCGGTTCTAAGAGCGATAGAGAAACATAAAGGACATCCCAGTATTGTCAAAATCCAAAATTGCATAGGGCGTGGCCCGACATTTGATTTCCAGGAGATTGAATCTCTTGAAGTGAGTAAATTGATTATGGCGTTGGATTGCACAAAGAAAACCAGTGGGTCTATACCAAATAGTGTATTAAAGTCATCAAGTAATATTATATCTGATGTTGTAAGAGATTGTATTAATAGATCAATTAAATCCTGTAAATTTCCAAACAAGCTGAAACTTGCTGAGATAACTCCTATTCCAAAAAAGGGTGACAGTCTGGAAGTTGGTGACTATCGACCCATCAGCATTTTGCCAACAATATCTAAATTGTACGAGAAAGCACTGGCCGAACAGCTTGGAAACTTTTTTGAAACCAAATTTTCTAAACTGTTGTGTGGTTTTCGCAAACGCCATTCAACACAGCACGCTCTTTTTAGATTGCTAAAATCCTGGAAAAATAGTTTAGACAAAGGTGAAATTGTTGGTACTGTACTGATGGATCTGTCGAAAGCATATGACTGTCTTCCACATGACCTTTTAATTGCTAAACTTGCGGCTTACGGAGTCGGTTTAAAAAGTCTTAGCTTGTTGTATGACTATCTAACTAGGAGATTTCATAGGGTTAAAATTGATTCTTTTGTAAGTGAGTGGGTAGAAATGTTATTAGGTGTACCTCAAGGGTCTATTTTAGGCCCTATTTTGTTCAATATTTTCATTAATGATATATTTCTTTTCATCTCTGAGGCAGATATCTGTAACTTTGCTGATGATAACACCCTCTATACCAGTGATCTCACGGAAACCACAGTCCTTGATGTCCTTAAGAGAGAAACCAAAATTCTATTGGAGTGGTTCAAAGTAAATTCAATGGCAGCAAACCCAGCAAAGTTCCAGATTATGATTATGGGAAGAAAAGAAACTCACGACATAGTTTTTAATATTAATGATTTAACCTTGAAACCTACAAATGTTGTCAAGCTACTCGGAGTAACTATTGACAACAAATTAAATTTTGATTCGCATGTTAAAACGCTTTGCAAAACCGCATCTCAGAAAGTGAAGGCATTATTCCGCATTCGATCAAACCTGAATACTAGATGTGCAAAAAGGCTTTGTAATGCCTAGATTCTTTCCACATTCAATTATTGCCCACTAATTTGAATGTTCTGTAGCAAACGTAGTAACTCACTGGTGAACGAAGTTCACAAACGCGCATTGAGGGCAACATACCAAAACTTTAATGCCTCACTAGATGAGTTATTGGAGGTAGACCAAGGTGTTAATATTCATGTTAGAAATTTAAGATATTTACTTATAGAAATATTTAAATCTTTGAATTTCATGAATCCAAATTTTATGTGAAATATTTTTGAACAAAAGTCAATTCCTTACAGCCTAAGATCAGGGTCAACTCTAAAATTGCCTTCTTGTAAAACCAGACGATATGGCATAAATTCTATTGTTTTCAGAGGCAGCTTGCTTTGGTGTGCACTGCCAGCTTCCATTAAGTCCTCGAATTCTCTATCAAGCTTCAAAAGAAAATTGAATTCTTTGTCGGATATAGCCTGCAACTGCCTATTATGCACTTGACCTGAAATTTACTGCACATCTAAGTTTTTATTCATTTTTTCATTTATAACTAGATTTTAGATTTTATTATTTGCAAAGTTGGTTTATATTAGTTTATTTGTAAACTATGATTTTAATCCTTGTTAACAACTGAAAATAAATTAATAATAATAATAATAATAATTATTAAAGTGTTACATTATAATTACTGATGCATATATATAAATAATGTTTTGCTACTATACAGTTTTAAAAATTCTTACTATATATTCTTATACAGCCATTGACTATAGCACCAATCAGTATGCCAAAGAAAGACAGCATATCCACTTGCCAAAGAAATGTTCAAAAACGAAACAAAGTAATGAAGAATATAATTAGACTTATGGCAGGTGGATCCCAGGAATCGTTCTATGTTTAAACTGCAGCCATGTTAAAAAGTATCGGATAGAAGAGAGGAAAAACATTCTGACTGACTTAAGTTCAAGTTTCACTATTCCTTCTTCTCATATGGCTGCTATCTATTATGAAGGCAACACGGAATCTCCCCTGGAACCAGCACTCAAATCAAAATGCCACAAACACTGAAATGGGAGGTTTTGCTGATTCGCGTTTTTCCTTTATGGAGACTATGAATTTCTATGTGCCATGTATGGATTAACTGATGAAAATGGTAAGTAATTTAAAGATGAAAAACATTTCAAGAGAGGATGAAGTGACTTTATGCTAGTAAATATCTCAAAAACTCTTTTGGGAACTTAAGAATCACTATTGTAAGTTTCTAATAATATTCATTATCTAAAACCACATTCCACTGTATATAATTATATTTATTTCCCAGGTCGTCATAGTTGCTTATGGTGCACCGTCACAACAAACATGAACATACCTATACAGTTACGTTGTAAATATCCTGCGAAAACATTGGAAGGTTTGAATACAGACTTAAAATAGTTTGAAAGCACGGGGCAAAATCCAAACATCACCAAAAACTGTCAGAGCCGTATTTTTTAACATCCCAATTCATCAGGTAAATGAATGCAAGATAATTCAGATTGTTGGCAGATGTAATTAAAATGGTATAGAAATCAATGTTTCTTTTTTTTCTTTCAGGTATCAATTTTGGGTCACATTAGGTGTTTTTTTGAAGATGCTCGAATCTTTTTGCAATGAATTAGACATCGGCCTTACTGAATTTCTTGCTCTTGAAAACGTCTCTTTTGATTCTTGTTATGGTGATCTTATTGATTTGTTGGAATGTAATCAACAACTTAGCAGTGATATTGAAGAATTTTAAGAACAGTTTGAATCGCTTCAACAAGAAGTTACTTCACAGGTTGTATCGAATAGTGAAAACGAAAAACACATCATCAGTCAGTATCAAGAATCTCATTAACTTAACATAGATATGCCAGAAAATATTGTATGCATGTGCTTTATCATTGGATATAACCTTAAATAAAATGGATATTCAGTGACAAGCATACCATGGAAAGATTTTCATTGGGAATCATGTCTATAAACTACTTAAGGTAATGGAAAACTGCAATGGAACTTTCAAAATGCACCAAAGCAGCTTTTATCAAAATTATGCAATCAGCAACATTAATAATCCTGTTGATAGTTTGAAGTACCTTATATCCAGCACTTACCCTCCACATTAAAGCTCAAGAAATAAAACCAGTAGTGAAACAAAGAAAGAATTCAAATTTTAAAATATTATATAACCTGTATATGTCATATATCCAGGCAATATGGTTGATAACATTTTGAAAAAATCCTGTTGGAAGTATGAAGATTTTGTCCAACTTCAGGAACTTTTTTCTGACCAGAAAAAAATGGCTACAGCTACAGATCTTTACATAATCTTGATTGTATTCAACATTTTATAAAAAGGTTGAGTAGTAGTTCTGAAGTATTAATGAATGTCGCAGATTATATGCAATTCACAATTTTTCTGATTTCTTTCATTTTCCACGATGTGTGAGTCATAAACTCGCCCATCTAAATAAAAATACAGTGAAAGGCAAGGTGAGGATTATATCAAAGGAATGCCGACATAAAAGATTTTGACAATAGAGTTGAAAGGTTTTAGAAGTTAGTTGTAAGTCTTCTTTTTATAAAAAATACAATTTAAACTAGATCCTACATGGGAAAATCACTACAAGCTATCAATAATCAATGACAGTATTGATAAATTTATCAATAATATCAATAATATTGAAGAATTTTGCCGTAATTATCGCAAAAAAATAATATTATCGCAAATCCATTCCTTATGACAAATCCATGTATTTATTATATTTCAATTAGCTTTCAGAAGCATCTCCCTCCAGACTCACATCACCTACAAAATATTTTTACATGTTTCAGTTAAATAAAAAATAATACGGTATTGTAGTTCAGGTACTTTTTTAGTAACAAGAGAAACTATAAACTTTAATCGTAATCATCTAAAAACCCTCTCTTATGACCACACTGACGATTTTAATTAGTTTTTAATTAATTCTAGATTCAACAGCTTCAGAAAAACAAAAATTCTTAAACGTATGCATGCAAAACAGTTTTCCTAAATTTTTTATATAAGTTAATAGAGAATATTAAGATCTTCAACTGGAGAGCAAATCAAAGAATTTTGCCAAAAATTAAGAAAGTAACTGGGATTTTAATAATCTATATTCAAAGTCTTTACAGTAGCCTGTGGTCTGGTATTTAATCCTGGGGTCTGGTATTTAATCCTGGGGTCTGGTATTTAAAGAAACATTTTAGCAACTCCATGGCCAAAACCGCTAGTTGCTTAAACTTGTGTATTGTATGATACAGGATACAATTAGGAAGAAAAACAGAAATAATGTGAATTTAGAAAAAGAAATTTATGAATTTATATTGTTTGTTACTGTGTTGAAGAGGGTTTACAAAGAAAGTGTGAGCCATTAAAAGTCTCTATAATAAATTATAACAGTAATGTTTTTTTTTTTAGAAAAATGGCAAATTTAACCCATTTAATCAGTAGAAGTCTTAAACATTCCCACAAACTTGCTGGTATCGCTTCGGAGATGAGGTATAATGTTTTTTAAGGTTTTGTTCCCAGTTTACAACTAATGGCAAACCATCACTATTATTAGTTGTTTTAGGATGTACCATAATAAAAATTATGATGTTGCAATTGTTGGTGGTGGAATCATAGGCATGGCAACTGCATATGAGTTAATTCATAGAAGACCAAACCTTAAAATGATTGTTGTTGAAAAAGAAACAAAATTAGGTACATGAATTTAAAACATTTCTTTTGATTGCAAACAATCAAATTTCATTGATTTTTTTACACATAGATTTTGATAATGTACTTTTTTCATTTTGAATTTTTTCTTTTTCTAAAAAACATTACTAGATCATGAATCTTACTGAAATTGGGTAGAAAAGAATACTCAATACAGTATCCTGGATATGGGCTTACGGCTATCCGGAGCTTATAATTATTTACTGTTATTCTCAAAAATGGAAGATTTGTTTTCTGCATGGCTGGGAATGGGAAGCTTTTCTGGGAACTTCTGGGAACTTCTTGGGAAATTTTTGGAATTTCCAAAAATGCCTTTCTGACAGTATTTCCGTCTATCAAAATTGCTGTACTACCTTAATGGATCTAACCCTAACTTTATTAGTAGTGAACAATTTGTGTTTTCAGTTTGTGTTTTCGTCTTGGAGCTACTACTCTGTAATGATTGCAGCTGGGTAGAATACATCAAGTATAGTGATGTCATTGATTTCATCGAAGTTCTCTAACTCATAATTTAATGAAGTTTTAATTTTTTGCTTGCAAACATTATGAACTTACTTTTAGCTTGTCATCAAAGCTCCAACAACAGTGGTGTTATTCATGCTGGCATCTATTATGAACCCGGATCATTAAAAGCAAAGTTATGTGTTGAAGGCCTTCAGCTGCTGTATGAATACTGCGACAAGTATCGTGTACCCTACAATAAAGTTGGAAAGGTAAACTATTTCCAATTTGCAACAATGGTTCAAATCTCATCCAATAGTATTTTTTGGATTCTTTTTGTCATTCGATTTGATTTCTAAAACTTTTAGTTAATAGTTGCCACTAGCAATGAAGAAGTGAAGGAATTGCAACATATTTATGAAAAGGGCAAGGAAAATAATGTTCCTGATATATCACTAGTTGCCGGAAATGACATTAGGCAAATAGAACCATATTGTCAAGTGAGTGTGTTTGTTTATGCTTTACTAGTCTTATGAGTTTTTTTAAGATCATTTTTAGATAATTCTAAAATGAATGTGTCTTTTAACAGGGAATGGCTGCTTTGCATTCGCCAAATACTGGAATTATTAATTATGGCGCAGTAACAGAAATGCTTGGTGATGTTTTTCAGGGTTGTGGAGGAGTAATTGCTACCAGTTATGAGGTTTATATTTCAGTGTTTCTGACTTAGGTGAAAGGTTGAAAGCAATACCATACCCAGTTGCATTTCCAAACTGTTTTTGCTGGAATAGTTTTGCCCCTAAACTCTTGTGGCCAAAGGGTGACATTTGAATTAGTACTGCAATAGTTATTTGGCAGTATGTCAAAGAAAACTTAAATGTAGTTTGTTGTTCTCTTAAGGTTGAAGATTTTGGTATTGATGAAACTGTCCAAGATGAAAAAGGTTGTTGTCACCTGCTCTACTCGAAAGAATACTTTTGATAAAGAGCCCTTCTAATTCAAATATTTTCACTAAGAATCTAAGAAAATAAAAATCACGTTGGTGAAAATGTGAATTATACGTCGGCAATTCGGGTTTTGTAGAATTCAACTTTTATAATGTACTTTTTGCACTTTTCTTCTTTAAGATCTTTGACGTTAGTATTGGCTAAAAAAACTTTACCATAAAGTATTCTTCACCTCTATATTTTAACTATAACAGCTATAACATAAGTTACTTATTTCATATTTTTATATTCTTTCTTTTTATTGTTATTTTTTTACACGTGCCAAACAAAAAAATGCCGACGTGTAAGGGGAATTTTTTTTTCAAAACACGTTGACAATCACTTCAGCAATTGCCAAGTGCCTGCGTGAATTAGAAGGGCTGATATAAATTTTTTTCTTGTATTTCATTTTATATCAGGTTTAACTTACCCCGTCAAAGTTATGGGTAAAGGGAAGGTACGAAATTATTTAGTTGTTATTGATATTTTGATTTTATTAATTTCAAAATGAATACCCATAAGTACGTGTAGGCATGGATACACCACTGTCATTCTTATGTTTTCAGCCACCCATAATTTGTCGTTATCTGGTTACCTGTGCAGGATTGCATTCTGACAAATTAGCCATGTTAACCGGATGTTCCGAAGAACCCAAAATTGTTCCTTTTCGTGGTGATTACTTGATGCTAAAACCAGAGAAGAGTTATTTAGTTCGTGGAAATATATACCCGGTAACTTCGGACATTCTTTATGTATGTGGTTGACTGGAGGAAGACAGGAGCATGGTTATTTTCAAACTTTTCTTTTATAGGTCCCAAATCCTGCATTCCCATTTCTTGGAGTTCATTTTACGCCACGTCTAGATGGAACTGTTTGGTTAGGTCCTAATGCTGTTCTGGCATTTAAACGAGAGGGTTACAATCTCACTGATTTCAGTTTTAATGATACTGTTGAATCTTTTAAAAATAGGTATATTTTTTAAACTTTTTTTAAACTGTTTTTAGTCGATTTTACAGGTTTTTTGATACCAAAAATGGACTGCATAGGTGACTTAGAAAAAAAGCTCATTTTTTTCTTATTCATTTTCCTCTTTTTTTTTTTCTCTTTTTTTTTCCATTTCTTCTTAACATTTACGAAAGCATATTATTTCACTCTGAAATATCTTTTGAACAAGGGCAAAATTGTTGAAATTCATAAAAACAGTGCTGAGAAATTTAAAAAAAATATGCCAAAATTTTGAGACAGACTTTTAATATTTTTCAATACCATTATTAAAGAACCATTAGCCAGCTTAAAACAATGGAATGTGTCTCGTGTTTGGATGATCGAGTTAACAAAAACAAACCTCGGAAAAAAGCAATGCCTACAAGGACTGTGTTTATAAGAAACAAAGTTGGATGTTTTAGATTATTCTGTAATCATTTGTAATGTGTGCTTGAAGTAAATTATTGTTATCAAATGATTCTGTGCCAACTCATGGAATTGTAGCTAGATTATGTGTGATTTGTAAGATAGAGATGGATAACTGCTTGCCGCTAGCCATGAACTCTTACTCTGCAGCGAGTGATTACACCCAGATAGACAAAGATCAAGACTGATATTTACTAACGTTCTGAGTATGCGAAGGTAGATTGACTGCCATGTTATGCATTAATGATAGCTAGGGGTTTGTTTAGTGTTTTTAAACTTAGCCTGTCAGGAATCAAGAAAGGCTTCCCACATCCCAGTGTAACATTTGTTTCAGAATGCCACTATGGCAGCTGCACTATCACAGAAAAGTGGAAGTAACATTAGAGTACATGAGTGTCACACAGAGAGCCTAGTTAAAGCGACCCATATCCTATAAGAAAAGAAAGGAAAGAGTGCAAGTAGTATTACACGAACGCCGTGACAACAATAGACAGAAGAGAATAAAAGGTGCTAAAGAGAATAAGAAGAAATTTGAGGAGGAATCTCGCAGCAACAATTTTTAATAATAATTCCTTATTTAACACATCATATAAACAACACTTATGGAGGGCTACACCTTTTGCCAGCCACCTGTACTTCTAGGTAGACACTCTAGATGACCAACAAATCAAGGGGTATCCCCTCCACTGTCATTATAGTTAAACAATGTAACTGGCTTCAGTGCAAGGGATCAACCAGCTGGATATGGGTCCAAAGAAGCTTCCACACAGCAAAGACTGGTAAAATGTTACAAACACTAAACATGTATTGAAATAACTAAAACGACAATGATAAAGATGACAATGACGATGACTATCTGTATCCGTATCCTTAAGTGACATCTCGTTCATTTAATCCAAAAGGATATTTAGTTAATGTTTCCAGTAGGACTCTTTACGTCAGCTGGTGTGAAACTTTCGATGACATTATTTACAAACCAATGAGGAAAACCATTAACTTCGGTGAAAACGTGGCGAAGATGGTCCAATTCCATTTGCAAAAAGTAATCTTTCGAGGAAACTAGATGTGCACGAGACACTAAAACAATAACAATAACAAATTTCCAGGACGTGTTCACGTCTTTCTTTTTATCCAACATCTCATCTCGTTTAAACTTCCTAGTTTCCTTAGTATTTGATTATGGACCAACCTATCACTGTATCCGTGTTTTGTGTCAAATCTCTAACTCTCTACATCTTTTATCAAAAAATTCCGTCTCGGAACATTATTATGTTTAAATAAAGTGCCTGGCTATATGGTATAGGTCACTTGGAAAGATAGAGATGACATGAAGAAGCATCCAAATATTGGTGTGTGTCAGCAGGTTTGACATAGAGGCCAGTGATAAGTTGGTTATCATTTTTGATAACATGGACATCTAAAAAATGAATTTCTTTATCCAAATAGTCGGTGGTAAATTTAATAGTTGGGTGACAGCCATTAAGTTGTTCAAGAATTCTTTTAGCGCACATTCCCTGTGTTGCCATATCATAAATAATTGTCAATATATCTCCACCATACTTATAACTTGAAGAAGAAGAAGAAGAAGAAGAAGAAGGCTTGAGGCCGAAATATATCGTTCATAATAAAATCTGTTTTTTTTGTTGACTTTCATTTCATAATGTTAAAGTGATATCAGGGAATTTAGAAGGTTTTTTTTTTAGAGAAATCAGACTTGTTTAATTTTTTAATGCTTTTGTTTAGGAATTTTTGAAAATTCTTCTGGGGCTTTCTTAATTTCTATTATTGATGAGAGTATTATTGTATTAATACCTTAACTTCTTCAGTTTCTATTTGTCTCGTTTCTCGGGAAAACCATAAAAACTCAGGGAAACGTCAGGCAGTGTTTTTTTAAAAATGAGTGCTTTAACCATCATAAAAATGACGACAAAACATTATATAGACCTCATTTTGGCTACTAGGTAATAACACAATTATAATAAATGCAATGTGACCTTACATTTTTGCTGCTGGAGATGAAAATTTCAAATTAAAAAACGAGATAAAAAGATAGAATCAACTAGCTCACATGGAGTGAAACCTCTCTACAAAATAAGTGAAACAGTTGGATTTATCTAAATTACCTTTCTGTCATTTTTTTGTTTTATTGTTTGAAAATGCAAATTGTTAGCAAAAAATGTTGCATTTTTATAATAATATGGATGGCTGCTTCTATTCTTGGAGCAAACGTGATGTGCAAGAAATAACAAATGTTATTCACTTTGCTCTGTGCCATTTGTTTTGAATTTTCAATGTTTTAATCATGTGACAATAATATATTAAGCCAGCTAATGGTTCTTTAAGTTTTTGTTATTTTTGATAATTTAAAATTTTGTACTGTTTTTCACAGGTATTTAAAAAGAGTCAATGTTCACCTTTAGCTATAGTTCTTAAGACAGGTCAAAGTAAACAGATGCAGTAAACTATTGTGTAAATATTTTGCCTGCCACATTCCAATCGTTCCAGTGTATCTTATAGATCTTTATCAATTTGTATTTTACATTTCTTTCATGCTAGAAATTTGTGCTGCAAGTCTCAAAAAAGACTGCAAGAAAAAAGGGACCCCATCCTTTATTCCATTAAGGATCTATTCACATAGCACTGTCACTGTGAGGATGTGTATTCGACCTCATTTTTATGACCCAATGTTGAAAACCTCAAATTTGTCCTTGTTATTCACTAGGATTTAATATTAGTATTGGGTTATTGATTTAGGAACCTGAGACGACTCCTGAGAAAGCATTGGAGATTTGCATTGAATGAATTGAAAGATGGATTTTCTAAAGGTGCTATGGTGGAGAAGTTACAAAAGTTTATTCCTGAATTAATGGTGGATGATGTCATGAGGTGTGTACATCAGTAAAAGGAGTTTACTGTCGGTAGCTATGGACAATTAAAAGATTCCCTTTCATCTTCTTAAAATTTTAGAGGACCATCAGGAGTAAGAGGTCAAGTTGTAGATGTTAGTGGAAATCTTATTGATGATTTTATGTTTGATGTTGGGACTGGCAATTTAGGCCAAAGGTGTTTACATGTACGCAATGCACCATCTCCTGCAGCAACATCATCATTAGCAATTGCGAAAATGGTTGTCGATAAATTAGAAATGCAGTTTGCGTTATGAACAAGGGTGAGATTATTTCAAATGTGCTGTAATTATAATTTCAAAATTGCTTAAACACTTTATTTGAAGTCTTGTTTTAATTACCAACCAGTAATCTCTAGTTCCCTTTACGGCTTTGCCTGAACTTTTCTTTGTTTGTCTTTATGCGTAATACATATGTAAAATATCCAATACATATCCAATAATTTAATGTGATTGTTCTTCTTTGAAAATTAATCTTGCTTTATATTATAATAGCAACATCTTTTACTTGGTGAATGGGGAAACACACTCCTACATTGGCCAACTTCATATTAATTTTATGACAGTTTTCTGATTTTTGATTATGTTGATATCAATTCGTATCAATTTTACAATTTTTGAAAATTCATAAAAACATTAAAACTTGATCAATTAAATTGTACACAGCAAAATCCCCAATTCATAAAACAAGAAAAAAAAACATCACAATTTGAGAACAATATATATGTAATGTATAAGTAATATGATAAAGTGCTCGATACAATCGTAGAGCTAAATTGGACGAGTTAAGACTCAGAAACTACGCATAATTTGCGACTTCAAGTTTCATATCTTAATTTGCGACTTCAAGTTTCATGTCTTAATTTGCGACTTCAAGTTTCATGTCTTAATTTGCGACTTCAAGTTTCATGTCTTAATTTGCGACTTCAAGTTTCATGTCTTAATTTGCGACTTCAAGTTTCATGTCTTACGACAATCATCAGGCATATACAAATGAACAATTCTATGAAAATTCAAAAAAATTCAAAAAACTCAAGAAATTGTTTTTTGATTGAATAATTGCCAAGCAATATAAGTCATGGCGATGTGACCTATGCCAAGTGCCGCCCCATGTGAGCAACGCTGCCACTATGGCAAACAACTCTTGCATGTTTATGTGATGGCTAGTGTAGCGGGAAGGCAAAAGGCTGAACCACTGGTCTTGAAATAATGCCACAAATCCTGAATAAGAAGCGTCGGCAAACAAAGAAGTAGAAACTGAAGACTTAGGCTCTGATAGAATAAGGCTGACCCCATTCCACGATGGTAAAAAAACAAATATATTTCAATACCAAGATAAATGATCACTTGGACTGGACCTAATGTTTTCTCGTCAGCTAAAGGAACCCCTAGTTCTAAGCAGATAGACTGCATATTCAAGTAACATTGTTATTCACTTGGTTCCTTATAAACGTTGTCTCTGCCATTTTTTCTCTCACAGGTCATGGTACTCCACTATCAGTCAGTTATTTCAGACTTTGCCACACAATTTTCCTTCTGCGCATGGAGCACCTATGCCCACATGTTTCAATATCAGATATATATATATATATCAGTTGAATATTTAGTTGCTGGTCCGTGAGGGTTTATATGGTATAATAATGATTGGATATCTGATGATCTCCATGTTTTATTCAAGTCTAAATAATATGGTAAAGATGTATATGGGTATAAATCTATATGATGTGGGAAAGGAAAAAAGGTGGAGGAATCTTCCCCTGTTTTAAATGCTTTACAGTTTCCCCTAGTTGAAATTTCTATTTTTGGCTAGTTTGGGTCATGAATCTTATATCAAGGTTTTTCCATTGAGATGATCTGGTTGTGGCTGTTAATGCTAGTAGCATAGTGAGTTTTAAGGTCAATTCTTTTGCCTTAACTTAGCAGTTACATATTTTTTACTTTAAGATCGGATCCAACAATGATTTTTATTTTAATTTCTGACAATATATTTCGATATTAATAATATCATCTTCAGGTCTAAAAGATAAAATAAAATCTGTTAAAAACAGTAAAAATCTAAAATCAAATTCATATTAACATTCATATATACATAGTTATATACAACACTCACGACGCCTTACAGAACTGACTGAAAATTAATTAACAAAAGGAAAAGAAATTCTCGAGAAGAATCAGTACCCACCATCGTACTTTGAACCAATTATTGCGAATACATTATCAAAAATCATTGAGAAAGATGTCGAAAGTACCGCAGAATCGGTAGATGAGGAATCCGAATCGGAAAAGAAAATGCTTTTCATACAATATCGTGGAAAAGTTTCTGAGAAATTCGAACATTCTCTTAAGAAACTGGATGTCCCGTGTAAAGTAATCTTTACTATCAGAAAGTTGAAAACAAGTTTGCCCACATTGAAACCGAAAGTCGAAAATAGCTTCAAAAGTGGTTTGGTCTATAAAATTACGTGTCCACGATGTAACTCGTGCTATGTCGGACAAACGAGCCGACATTTGATCGTCCGCATAAAGGAGCATATGAGTAGTCTAGTGGGAAAACATTTGAAAGAGTGCAATTGTGAATTATCAATGGATAATGTATCGGTTTTATACCCGCATTCAAAATCTGTCTTCCATTTAATGACTTTGGAAGCCTTAATGAACAATGAATTAAAACCATCTCTAAATACAAAAGACGAATATCGCAGCCCTGCGTTAGTAATAAAAATTTAATTAATTTTCAGTCAGTTCTGTAAGGCGTCGTGAGTGTTGTATATAACTATGTATATATGAATGTTAATATGAATTTGATTTTAGATTTTTACTGTTTTTAACAGATTTTATTTTATCTTTTAGACCTGAAGATGATATTATTAATATCGAAATATATTGTCAGAAATTAAAATTAAAATCATTGTTGGATCCGATCTTAAAGTAATTGTTTTATCGCCACAATGTTTCTACCAAACAAATTACATATTTTTTAGTTGCAGAAGTACTTTTTCTATAATTCCACACTGATGTATAGGTTTTGGTGGTCATTCCTATTTTATATCCTATGTTCTCATGAAAAGCTGAGATTGCTGATCTGTGAGTATTTATCGTGCGGTATTCATAATTTTGGGAAAATAGATTTGATTAGTGATTTAGTATAATGTATAAAGAGCAGTGAAATGGATCAGCGTGATTAGCCAGTCTTCCAGGCTGAGTTGTAATTGCGCCTTGTACCTTCTCTTCTGGATTTTGAGATTAAGGTTGGTAGCTTGTTCTGAAATTCCTTCTGTTTTGCTGGGTTTTGAAGTGCTTTAGTGCTGTTTTTTATGACTGGAAATAGTATTAGAATTATAGGGTGAATTGTTTAAATTCATCTACTTGTTGCAGAACTTTGGTCCAATGGCCATATACATCCTGTAGTTTCGAGTTTAAGCAACTTTGTAACTGACAAGTTTTATTTTTGTATTTTCTACATGTTTTGAAGTGTCGGTGCAACTGAAAGGTCTTCGTAAAGAATGGCTCAAACTACCTTTTTCATACTATAAATATTGCCAATGTTCTTCTAATTGCAAGACCATAGAAGTTTTGCATGGAATCAGTTACCTTTTCAGTGGGCTTTATCTTCCCATGCAATGGTGTCCCTTTTTTAGATTTCACAAGATTTTGCAGTCGGGTACCCAAGCGTTTTTGCACATGGCCGACGCATTCTAACTTGACCGGTGTCACATCGTAATCCTCATGTGGTTTACTTGCAACAACATCTTTGAATGATGATGTGTCACCATCTCCAAGATATTTTTTAGAATTGAACGCTTGAATATTGTCACAGCACTTGCGGACTCAATTGACCCAGACGATCCAGTATGGTCACAATTGTGCTCAGCCCGCCATTCATCATACTGTTTATTTTATCTTTTATTGATTGAAACCAAGGACAATGTTTTGTCATGACTTCAAAATCAAGACATTTTTTGTTAGCTATGACAGCAATCAGACCATTAAGGGAAGCATGTCCACGCTTTTGCCACGAGCCATCCATCGTCACACGTTTGTCCGGAGCGCAAAAATCAGTCGTACGACATTCCCTTGCAGCTTGTTTCATACTTTCAGAAACAGCCGATGTACAGGTACTATGAATTAAACCACCTTTCTGGCTAAGGTTGGTGCATGCATTATCACCCATACAAAATACCTTAATGGTACTAATTTTCGCTGGTACTAATTTTTTGGGTAAAAAAATTGCATTTCGCGGGTATTAATTTTCGCGGATGGCTCGTTTGAAGATTTTTCGCGTGTATTAATTTTCGCGAATTTTTTTGATGGTTTCAGTCAGTTCCAAAATCAGAAAAATTAAAAACAAAAGAACTTTTGATCAACATTAAACTACAACATTAAACTAAAGTTTTAAGTGACATGTTACAATATAACTACTCAAATAAATCAAACACGTTGCGCGCGTCATCGTCATCCGCATTAGAAACGTCTCCATTGGCACCATCAGTTATGTCATCGTCATTACATGCAGTTGTGTCATCGTCGCATTCCCATTCTGATGAAACCCTCGTCAAAATTCGAGAAGAGAAGTCATTGTAATCGATTAGTTAAAAGATGAAGAAAATAACAGTATATTGTTACTAAATTTGTATTTTTTGTCCCTAAGTTGTTATTGACATAAGGGTGGAAAATTCTTAAAATTCAGTTTTTTTCAGTTTTTTTCGCAGGTATTAATTTCCGCGGATTAAACAAAATTGAATTTTTTGCGGGTACAAATTTTCGAGGTTTTGGGCAAAAACCACGAAAAGCGCGAAAATTAACACCCGCGGAAATTAGTACCATTAAGGTATGTTCGTGTATTTACTGAACCGCTCAATCGGCTGACATCCGAGACTAATTTCACGAAAAGCAATCAATAACATTAACTTCCTACCTTGAACAGAATTTCCATCAACAGATCATGTCTTTGGTGAGAAAAACTTGCTTTCTTGCTCACAAGATGAACAATTGACAGTAATACAATGAATAAATCCCATTCTAGCATTCAATTGATCAGAAATAATCAGATCACCACAGATTTTTTAATGAAGCATTTATGCCACTGGTCTCTTTTAATAAAAGATGTAAAAATTCCTTTGGTGTTCCAGGGGTTGGATTTTTTCCTTATTTAGTGGTTTCTTAATATTTTCAAGGACTTCATGCCTCGAGACTTGACCTACCCACTTTGTAAACAGAACTCGTCGATCCAATGCTTTTACCTTACCATCAAGAAACATTTGCATGTTTGAAGACATGTGCTCTGTTGCTAATCGATCGACTACATTTTTGAATTCGCTGTTTACAGAAACATCCATGGGTTGTACTTTGCTTGTGGTGCCTGGAAGTACCATGACAATAGTTGTATCTCCTTTCTGTATGGCGTTATTCACTTTGTTTGTTGTTTGCCCACGATGCTCATCAAACATGTGGAGCCTGGATCGTTTCACACTTGTAAAAACGTTTCCAGTGTTCCACATATAAGTTACCCAGAAAAGCATGATTTTTTTCATCACACCAAGCATTTTCTTGAAACTTTACCACAACTCTGCTCTCGTACTGTTGCTTCTCTTTATCTGGAATTCTTAATCCAGTGTCTTTGAATATTAGAAGGGGCTTAACTCTTGAGACACCATCAGCAAAAATCGTTAGCTGGGCAGTGCATTGCCTCTTGTCGTGCCCACTTCCTGTCGTTCTACATCAAATAGATTTTTCAGCAGTTGTGGCATAGGTTCCATTGAAGTTAACTTCCAGTGGCGTTTGATCCATGTTCGCAATATCTGATAGCTTCCATGGGCCTAGTAACCCTTCTTGTTTTCCCTGCAAAGCTTTTTCTTTAACAGAGGCGACTCTTCGCAGATAGCGGTGGAACTGTTGGATGTTGCGAAAAATTTCGGAACTTTTCTGAGCTGTGTGAGTAGGCCGTCGAGATGATATTCTATGGCGTTCTTTAAAAGCAGTAAACCAACGGTTTGATATTTTAAAAACCACGTGCAGCTCGCTCATAATCTTTTTGCCATTTTGTCGAAACCACCATTCTTTGACTTTGATCCCTTTCTTACGTAAATCTAAGAATTCGCTGTATAATCTTGCTTCCATCTCGGGAAAAAATGAAGTTCGCCCACAACCAACTTTTCTTGCTTTGTATTTGGAATCACGAATTTTTAATTCATCTTTGATCCATCTGTTGTATGTTTTCGAGTTCACTTTATAGCTGTGTTTAGATTGAAACACTCTAGCGGGCATGGCTTTGTTTTTGTGTTTTTTAAAAAGTTCTACAAACTCCAGTTTTAGCTCTCTTGTCCATTGTTTTCTTGGAACTTTTTCAGCACTCGAACTTTCACCGGTTGTGTTTACACTAATGTTAGTAAGCTCATCCATTTTTGCTGTAATGTCACAACAAAGGAATCTCAAATCTCAGATAAACATTGAGTGAATGTGACGTTTGAAATCGATCACTTTCGAACACTTTTGTCACGTTCGAAATAAATCAATTTCAAACATCCACGTTTGAAATAGATTAAAGATAAGTTTTAGTTCGAAACAACAATAAGTTAAAAGAGAGTTAAGCTAAGGCGCCACTAGAGCTTTTTTTCATGCGCATGCAATGCAACATTGCTGCATTGCATGCGCATGAAAAATGTTGCACGTGTCCCATATCACTTTTTATTTTTCCGTGGGACAAAAATTACGCAATGGAGCAAAAATTTTGTCCCCGGAGCAATGGAGCAAAATAGATCTGAATCTATTTTGCTCCATTGCGCCCGGGACAAAATTCGACAATATTTTTGTTGTGGGACATTTTTTCATAGTGGCCCATGCTTTAGATAATGTTGCGGGACAAAATTTTTATTGTGACGTCATTTTACATTCGATTTGAAATTCGATCGAATGCTCTTGAAGTTCCATTGCAGTTAAGAGAGTAAACAAATCACTTTCTTGTTAAGAAGACAGGCTTGCGCAAAGAAAAGATGTCTGAAAAGAAGCGACTCAACGACAAAGAAAAAATTACATTAATTGAATTTTATAAAAACAATTCTGCTTTGTGGGACAGTGATAACCTTTATCACAAAAATGATAAAGCAAAAGAGCCCATAAAGTTGAAGTTACAAGAACTTTTCAACCACACGTACACCGTTGAAACTTTAGAAAAAGCATTTCATTCATTACGATCTTCTATGCTGAGAGAAGTTAAGAGAAATGAGGGATCTGATGTACCGTCTTCAAAATGGAAGTTCTACTCGCACATGGAATTCATCAAAGGTGAATTAACTAAAGAGAAAAAGAAAAGCCCCGAGTTTTCCTTCGAGGACATTGAAGATATCATTGATTATTACCGCGAGAACCCCTCTCTGTGGAATTTCAATTCTCAAGATTATAGAGATCGTACTTTACGAGAGGCTCTGATGGAGAAACTAGGTGAGCATTTTTCCGGAAAATTTACCGTTCCTGAGCTGAAGACATGCTGGCATGATATCCTCACCAAATACAAAAGAGAAAAACAACGAGAAGAAGGTTCAAGAGCTTCCGGATCAGGAACATCAGAGCTGTATTTTTCAACTTGGGAACATTACAATCAAATGGAATTCACAGATATTACAGCTGGAATGGATGAAGCAACCAGCACGCTAGGAGAAGAAGTCTCAAATCGGCCACCCCAAAAGAAAAAAAAAGAACCAAAGGTTTCAGAGGAACAAAAAGCTAAAACAGAATTGTGGAAAACCCTTGCCACATCGATTGCTCAAAAAAGTACAAGCAATGAAATTCCAAGCCAAGATTCGTCAAACCAGATGACACCTCTTGAAAAGCGAGCCCACTTATTTGGTAAAATGGTAGCTGATAGTTTGATGCAGTGTGATCAAAAAGATTGGCCACTTTTTTAAAGAAAAAGGTTATGGACCTTTTTTATGATTATGAAGTGCATAAGCAGGAATCAGCATTTTCGCATGCTGCTTCTTTTGGTTATCATATGGGAGCTCGTCAACAAGCACCAAGTAGTAACACATACACTGGCATGTTGCAAAGCCCATCTTCAACAGTATACACAAGCCAACAATTTTCACCTTCAAGTTCGAACTATTCAAACGAATATTGAGTGTTCATACTATATTACCGTAAAAGGACTTTACAATGTTCTGAAAAAGACAAAAGACAAAAGACGTTGTCAGATAAGTTCAGAAAAGTTGCCTTAACATGTTTATCAAATACATTTTTCTTCAGACCATAGCTCCAAGTTAATATGCTGACTTCGAACAAGTGAATTAAGAACTGAAAAACCGAAAAGATCACCAACTTATTTTGAGTCAGCATAGAATCATTTAGCAATGTCCATCATCAACGAAAATTTGCGCGAATAACATAAAATTGCAAATTGTCCACTATTTCTTCCCTTAAATGTCCTTTGTATTTTGTAAATCATTTTCCTGTTCAAATGTCAACTCGTGCGCTGCGCCATTGCCATGTAACTGCCCCTTCCATATTGAAATACTCAGTAAATTCCTCTCAAATAGCCTTCGCTTGATTGCTTGATCGATTGCCAAAAATATCATTTGCAATTGGAAACCAGGTGTCACTTGTAGTATCGCTCCTCCAAGCTCCTTCTGTGATTTCTCCTCTATCACTTTCTTGATCAACAAGACCTGGAGGCAAATCAACTTTTCCTACGGAGCTGTTACTCCTTTGCCAGTTATGTAAAGCAATAGCTGCCATTGTTATATTGGTCACCTTTTCTGGTTCGAGTGCTATTGGACGTCGAAATACACGCCATCTGTTGGCCAGTATACCAAAACCATTTTCAGATATCCTTCGCATTCTTGACAGGCGATAGTTGAAAATGCGTTTTTCTAAAGTTAAACCTTTTTGTGGATATGGTTTCATCAAATATCTTTTAAGCGGAAATGCATCGTCACCAGTTATAACAAACGGAACATCATTAGCACGTCCTGGAAGGTTTTGTGGAAATGGCATGTTCAGTGTTCCATTTTCCAAGGCTTTCTTTAGCTTACACTGGTCCCATATTCCTCCATCTGAGTTCCTGCCGTTTACACCTGCTTCAGCATACAAAAATTCATATTCTGGGCCAACTAAAGCCATTAAAACAACGCTGTCGCTCCCTTTATAATTTCTATGACGTGAACCCGAGTTATGAGGTTGTTGAATTACGATGTGTTTTCCGTCAAGTGCACCGCATCCATTTGGAAAATTCCAACGCTCGTTAAACTTGTGAGATATTTCAATCTACTGAGTCTCAGTTTTTGGTGTCTTTAGGTACTTGAGGCCAAGTTTTTTGATAATGATATCGCATACTTCTGCAACTGCCTCTGATATCCGTTTTCGTGATATTCTGAATTGAAATTCCAGCGATCGAAACGTTTCACCCGTGGCTAGGTATCTCAATGTAAGACAAATTAACTCCGGAGGAGATACAGATTTTCTCATAAGAGTGTCCTCCTTTTGTAGATCTTCCGAAAGAAGGTCGACTAAAAACATAAACTGCGTGTTGTTCATACGGATAAAATCTCTGCATTTCTTTGGATCGTATCTTACTTCTTGAAAAATTGTGTGATATAATCCAAGGTCTTCTCGTTTTAACAGCCATGGCTTAACCCAACATTGTCTCTCTGTTGACTTTTTTACATTTTCATCTTCCTCTAAAAGAAGCAGAGCTAACACCATTTCTTCGTACGCGGCCATCTTCTCATTCAAAACCACGTTCGATTCTATCTATATATCGAATTTTCTTTGCAACAATTTACTACCGGCGTCACTAACAAGAGTTTCATGCGCACGCTATGGGACATGTTGCATTGCATGCGCATGAAAAAAAGCTCTAGTGGCGCCTTAGCTTTACAGTAGACATCCGTTAATTCGAACACGCAAGGGACTACAGTCGACTCTCGATAACTCGAACAACTCGGTAGGTCGAACTTTTTTCAAGGTCCCTACGCTGAATTCCTCTCGATAACTCGAACTTTTCTCAAATGTTTTTAAAAAAATTCGAAAAGACGTTGTAATTCGAACGTTTGAATTTCGAATGTTTTCGAAAAATTCGAATTTTCAAAACACAGAAGAAACGCATGAAAAACAAAACACAAAAAAAAAATTTAAAATGGCGCCTGTAAAACCACGAAAGCTAGACAATAAATCCATAGGGATTAAATGTAAAGCCCTAAAAGACTTGGAAAAAGGTATGAAAAACAAGGACGTTGCAGCAAAGTACGGTGTTAAAAAAAACACCCTTTCAACATGGCTCAAAAATAAAAAGAAATTAACAACTTCACTGGAAAAGAAAGGCATGTCTTCATCACGAAAAAGCACACGTTGCGGAGACTACGATCAGGTAGATAAAGCTGTTTTTAAATGGTTTGTGGGTATGAGGAGTCAACAAGTTCCAATTGATGGCACCATTCTTAAAGAAAAAGCCTTGGAATTCGCAAAGAAATTAAAGATTGAGGGGTTTAAAGCATCGGATTGTTGCCTTGGCAATTGGAAGAAAAGGTAACACAACAACATTTTTTTTTACTTGGCACTTTTTGTATCAGAACATTGAATATTATTACATAAGATTTCCACCATTTTCTTCGTACCCGAGATCTTCAACTTGCAAGGAACTTGAATTCCGTCCCCATCGCCAAGATTTACCGCCTTTCCAGTTATGACAACATTGCATTTTGCATCTTGATCCGCTCTGAGGAAAAAGAAAATCATCTTGGCAAACTTTCCATTGGTACCGAATGGTAAATGCCCTACTATCGATGTGTTCTTTTTGACACAAACTGCATATTTGTCCTTCACATTACCTGGCTCCATTTCAGTTTTCAATTCCTCGTTCACAACTGGCGTCCATATATCTTTGTAAACATGATATCCCTTGACATAGCTTTCCAATTCTGTACTTGACATAATAATTAAGGGGATTGGGTCATCTTCATTGATAAAAACGTTTGCAATTTTAAGTGCCATTTCAGGTGTCTTCTCCAGAGGCAGTCGCGCGCTCAACAAATAGATAAAAAAAGGAATTTTCGGCAATGCAGTGGCTTCTTATTTTAAATTTGAAGACAAAGGCTTAGACTTACTTTTCCATCTTTTTTAGAAATGGGGTCACCTTGAAAGCCATCAGTGGAGAGAGTGCTAGCGTAACAAATCAAATGACAGCACCTTGGAATGAGACAACACTGCCTACCTTGTTGTCAAACTACAAATTGGAAGACATATTCAACGCCGACGAGTTTGGTCTCTTCTACCAGTGTTTACCGTCCAAATCATTCCACCTGGTTGGAGAAAAGTGTTCTGGAGGAAAGAACAGCAAAGTGAGATTGACAGGGATGGCGGCCGCAAGCGCAACTGGGGAAAAGTTGGAAATGTTTGTAATCGGCAAATCCAAAAAACCTAGGTGCTTCAAGAATGTGAAGCATCTTCCCTGTCGATATAGAGCCCAGAAGAAAAGCTGGATGACAGGAGATTTATTTGAAGAGTGGGTAAGAGGATTAGACACTTCTTTTCGAGCTCAAAACAGAAAGATTGTGCTTTTGATTGACAACTGCCCCGCCCATCCTGAAATCAATAACCTTACAAACATCAATTTGGTATTTTTGCCTCCAAATACAACGTCTGTCCTCCAACCAATGGATCAAGGTGTGATACGAAGTCTCAAAGCTCATTACCGAAAGAAGATCGTTCGTCTTTGTATCAAAGCACTAGAAGGCGCAAAGTCACTTCCAAAGATAAGCATTCTCCAAGCAATGAAACACTTGGTATCGTCATGGAACGCTGTATCGAAAGAAACCATTGTTAACTGTTTTAAGAAATCTAACATCAGCATATCGAACCAACAGGCAGCAGTAAACGACTATGATGATCCATTCAAAAGTTTACAGGAAGATATTGATAGATTGAATGAGTTGGATAACGAAGTAAATCTATCAGCTGAAGCCTTTTCTAATGTGGATAGTGATGTTGTCACATCCGCTACAATAGAAAGTGATGAAGATATCATCGCCCAATTGATCGAAGTTGATGAAGGTTGTGAAAGTGAGGAAGGTTGTGAAAGTGAGGAAGATGATCAAGATGACGAGAGTGTTTGGCATACGCGCCCTTCAGCCAGTGAAATTGGAAATGCATTAGAAGTTCTACAAGACCTTTCCCTTTTCAGTACACATGGGGAGCAAATCCACTCACTTGTACTGAAGATCGAAAGTACACTCATCCTTGAGAAATGCAAAAACTTGAAACAAAGTTGTATGACTGATTTTTTTCGTAAGAAATGATAAGTAAGAAAATTGCTCCAAATTTCTCTGTGTCATTTTCATTTTCTTCTTGATTTAACCTAACATCTTGTCTACCCAGTACACCCTGCGATTTTTGCACTTTCGGTAATACATTGAGACAGCGAAAAATACCCGGAGGGAGTCAAAAACGCCGGAACTGGAGATACCGGCTATATTACCTAACATCTCGAAAACTCGAACTCTCGATAGGTCGAACTTTTTTCAAGGTCCCGTGAGAGTTCGAGTTATCGAGAGTCGACTGTAGATGTTTTGTTCGAATAAGCGAATGTTCGAATCATCGAATTTCAGGGAAAAATAAGAATTTGGATATAATGTCTCAAAGTTCTGTGTTAAATAGCATTTTTTACAACTTTTTTAAAAAAATCGTTTATAGTTGTTTGTTTTTTCGCCTGAGCGAAGTACTGGTCGATTATGCGACCCACGTGGTTAGCATAAGACTGAACTATTTCTCCATCATTTGTAAATAAGGAGAATTGTTTCATCATTTCTACCATTTTCAAAAGTTCATTTCGGTCGGGACATTCCACAGATTCATCTTCAACTTCGAATACGCCATTATCGCCATCATCATCGCCGTTGCTGGCAGCTTCTGTATCCAACAAATCTGCTATAATTTCGGCGTCTGAGAGAGGTGGCTGTACAGCTGCAACTTCAGCATCAACGTCGGTGAAGGAAGATGCATCTATGGTGTCTGAAACAAGATCGCGTTGGACTGAACGAAGATTCTCAATCTCTTCTTCCAATTCCTTGAAAGGGTTATCATCTTCAGTAATAGCAGCGTTTTGGCTTTCACCTGATATTTTAGACTTCCGGAAACAATTCACAACTGTCTTTGTCGTCACTGTATCCCAAGCTGAAACTAACATTTGCATTCCTTGTAGCAAAGAAACTTTTGGAAGCGATTTATTCCTCTCAACACATCGGATAATCTTACGAACAACGTGTTTACAGTAAATCGCTTTAAGAGAGCGAATTACACCCTGATCCATGGGCTGGGTCTGAGAAGTTGTGTTCGGTGGGAGGAAAAACAAATTGATCGCTTTTAGATTTTCAATCTCCGGATGGGCAGGACAATTATCGATAAGTAATGCAATTTTTCTGGTGTTTTTTGGTACATTATATTTTGCAGGTACATCTTTATTACTCATCCCTTTTTCCAGATCCTTTAGTGCTTGACATTTTTCACGCAAACTTTCGTGGTTGTATTTGCGTTTTCCAGCGACTAACATCTTTATACGTGAACAGCAAACGAGAAGCAGACGAATGAATCAAAAACATTAAAAATCGAACGTTTTAAAATTCGAGCACACATACACACAAACGTACATGTATAATATCACCTTGGCGATTATCACCTTGGTGATTATCACCTTGGCGATGGACAAGGACTCCAAATACCTTCAAATACCAAACTCCATTTTATCGGAAATGTAAATTTCATTGATAAATTGAAAGAAATTTTACCGCAATTGATGCAATAAAAATGAAAAGATGTTCTTATTTCCCATTAGTTTTTGATTATAAAGGTGAAGAAGCTGTGCTACACCTTCACTCTCAAACATCAATCCCCATCATCACTACAAAGTATACACACAAAACTAATGTATTAAAAACTGTATTAATACATTAAGAATACTTACCCTTTTTGAAGTAAAGTTTCTGTCTTCTTCACCCACGTTCGAGAATCGTTATCAACAAACCCGGAACTTTACACCATTTTTATAACCTGTTTTCTTAGCAAACCAATTAGAGATCGGATTGATGAGTAGTCGTTGAAGAAACGGGCAATAACGGATTCCGATACTCGGGAGGGTGTTGTGAAAGGGAGGAATTAACTGCGACATTACACACAGACTAACTGACTGACTGACAGACACGGGGAAATGAAAGATCAGCTGCCTCGCGGCGCTGACCAATAGATTATCCCTTATTCTGTCTCTACCCAGTGAGGAAAATCTTCAGAAAGTCTCTGTGGAGGAGTGTTTTTATTGAATCAGCAGGGGCTATTGCCTGCCATTCCTTTTAGAAAACGCTCCTCCGCGTAGACTTTTTGAAGATTTTGCCCACTGGGTATACTTCCTCAGCTGAATCAGACAAAATATATTGCTGGGTTCACAGTCAGCTGGAATCGATTATTTGATACTAACTATTGTACCATGATTTTGTATATATTGATGTTGTAATAAACTTAACTTTTGGTCCACGAACCAAACATACAGGGTACTCGATAATCCTATAAAGCTACTTTTTTTCTTCATGATAGCACAACTGATTGATTATATGGCAGTATTCCTCTGCAAATATTTCATCTTATCGGGGAAAAAATCGGAGGGTAAAAAGTCGGGAGGAAAAAAAGTCGGGAGGAAATTAAATGACTTCTAAAACTGTTCCACGGTTTGTGCACTTGGCATTTCTCAGCGCTGTCTTGATGAATTTCAACAAATTTACCAAGGGTAAAGATATTTCGAAAGATATTTCTAAGTGGAATAATATGCTTTCTTAAATTTTAAGAAAAAATGTGAAATAGAAGAAGAAAAATGAAGAAGAGAAAAATGAGCTTTTTTTCGACGTAACCTACGTAACCTATGTAGCACATTATTGGTATGCTAAAACTTCCATCTTTTCTGATTACGAATATATAACAATATTTACAAGGTCTCAAAAAGACCTATGTAAAATTTACTCAAAACAGTGATGTTTCAAAAAAGGACAGCGTTGAGAAATTTAAAAATATATTTTGATCGCAACAGGCCATCCAGTTCTTTTCAAATTCCGATCATTGGTTTGCTGATGAAACTTTCAAGGTACGCCGGGAATTAATTTTCAAGTGTATACCGTACATGCAGAACAATTTGGCCGTAAATGTTTGTTCGTTCGCACTTCTTCCAAACAAAACAGAAGCCACATAACCAAAGTTTTTTCCGCGAGATTTTTAATATGATGAATGGAAATGATCCAGACGACGAAAAATCTGCAATTAACGTTATTTACCTTAAACATAGAAAAATCTGTAATTAACGTTATTTACCTTAAACATAGAAAAATCTGCAATTAACGGTATTTAAGGTATTTACCTTAAACATAGAAAAATCTGCAATTAACGTTATTTACGTTAAACATAGAAAAATCTGCAATTAACGTTATTTACCTTAAACATAGAAAAATCTGCAATTAACGTTATTAACGTTATTTACGTTAAACATAGATTTTCGCGGAATTAATTGATATATACTCAGGCGCGAAAATTTGTTCGACGAAATTCAAATTTTATTTTTAGTTAACTTTCTTAGCTAAAGCATGGTTAAAAAAGAAAGACATCGTCGTTTTTTATATCTACTGTACAAACATCCTTGCTTTACAATATTAACATCAAAATAACTGATAATTAACCAATAACATCTTCGAAATGTCTTCAAATTATTTGAAGATTAATTGTTAGTTTTTGACCTTCCACCCGTGAAAACTTCTCTCCTTAAGGTAGCATTTATTGAAATAAAAGGTTGCTTTTACCATTTATATTCAAACGTTTGGAAACACATCCAGAATTTTAAGGTGTACAATACAATGCCGATCACAAATTCGCATCTGAGGTTGATTTCTGTCCTTGCTGTTGTCCCACCAAATGACGTGATAAATAGTTTTGTCACATTGTTTCAAATTCGAAACAAATTTAATGCTGATGCGGACGTTCGCTGGAATACTTTGAGAATATGTATATTGGTCGATTTCGCCAAAACTGTTATTCACCTAATGCAGATGGAGCCTATTGTATTTCTTGTGTGTTGTATGGATACTTTAATGGGAGAAACTTTCGCGAGAGAAACTTTAGCGAATTTCGCGAATTTTGGGCAAATTAGCGAAAGTAAATCCCAAAATATTTTTCATTTTGGCCATTCGCGAAAATAAATCCCGCGAAAATTTTTCATTTTGGCCATTCGCGAAAATAAATCCCGTCGAAATTTTTTTCAAAAACTTAAAATTTTAAAAATGGTTTAAGGCTTTAATTCATTCTGTATCACGGGACGGTGTGAAAAATTGGTAAACGCCATGTTTTGAGAAATTCTGTCTACTCAAACAATGCATTCAAAAGCAGTCTTAAGGAACGAACAAACGTTTTGTAAGGTATCCCTTATTTCAAGTTCCGATTTTTGTCAATAAAAGTACCTTTCATTTAAAAATTTTATTGTATATTATAATTTTGTGGCATGGAGTAAATGATTACAAATAATTTAAAATAACATTTTCTTGTTTTCTAATCATCATCTATATCAATTGCAACTATTTTCTTTGGAGGACACGGACTTTTGATGTTCGAGGATGATGCTTGCCGAAACATTTCTCGGATGTCCCGGTTCTTGCTTTCTTCCGGTATTTTATCTTTTCTTTTACTGGGTAGCTTAGGCTTTGCCGCTTTGTTTGTTTCTTCGCTGTCACCAAAATCAAGAGATATTTCATTCCCAAAAATAACGTGTCCGCACTTTGTGGTATGGACATAGAAAATGAGTTTATCGACGTTATCAATGAAGAAGACGAAGCAGAAGATGAAATATGGCAGATGGAGGGTGATGAGAGAGGAGCGTTTGATCTTTTTAAAGAGTTAGATAGATAGACACTATTTCTACTACTTTTATTCAAAAGAAAGTTGTGTTATTGTAACCGTTGTATTGCTCTTTGCTTTGTCCGGGAGGGTTAGCTAAAGGTTCCAACATAAAGCCTTGTGAAAGGATTTAAAGACTAAAAACTTGATCTATGAATAAGAAAATTTGTGAAAATTTAAGGCAATTCGCGAAAGTTTATTCCGTAAAAATTTTTCAAAATCTCCATTCGCGAAAATAAATCCCGCGAAATTTTGTCGAAAGTGGCATTCGCGAAAGTAAATCCCATAAAATTCGCGAGTTTTTCAACTCGCGAAAGTTTCTCCCGCGAAAGTTTCTCCCATTAAAGTACAAATTTCCTGCTAAAGCCATCGGAGTGAAAAATTTGTATTCACAACCAATGAAATATTGGCCTGATGCAGTAGTTGTTTAATCGTCATTGCACTGGTAAGAAAAAGCTTCCCAGTCGTTAAGCTTTCCAGTTTCTTCACAATGACACATTTCCAATTTTCACTGCAATTTTGTCATTTACGAAGTGTGATGGCAGGGAGGTTGATGTTTTGGATGATCATGGACGTATAAAAAGAGAATGACCAACAACTAACTTCTAAAGCTTTTCAAATCTATTGTAAAAATCTTTTATGTCGGCGTGCGTTTGAAGTAATCCTCGCCTCGCGTTTCACTGGATTTTTGTTTAGATGGGCGGGTTTATACGATTGTTTATGTTTCACGCATTGTAGAAAATCAACAAAATTAGAAGAAATGTGAATTGCATATAAATATGCGACGTTGATTAGTACTTCAAAACTGCTACTCAACCTTTTTCGAAATGTAGAAAGGGCGTTTACAGCGAATTTTTGTCGAATTATGCAGTATTTATTGGATATAGTTTTTACGAAATATTCGTACCTTGGAAAGGTGCCTGACTGACGCCTGAAAATGTACAAGAAGAAGAATATCTTTTCCTTCGGTTCTGAAAGTTTCATGGTTGAGGCTGTAGGAGATCATGAGGAATCAGGGTTTAAAAATTGCCTACAAAATAAACTTAATAAACTCTTAATATTCATTTCTGGTTGGTTTTTACGATCTTAGAAGCCAATAGAAGCAAATATTCTTAACTGTACTTGAGGGAGTTTCAAAACTGCATTGTTAAAATTCAATAAGACGAGGCGAGGAATTATAGAAGTTGTAAGTCCTTCTCTTTTTATACGTCCATGGATAAAACATATGAAAAGGAAGTAAGTGAAAGTCGAGAAAAGGTAAGGCCAATTGTTGACTCTATCATTTTTTTAGGTCGACTGAATTTACCTTTTAGAGGTCATCGGAATGTTTCCCAGTTTTACCCTGAGGTTGCGCTTTATTCCCAAGGTGTGGGTAATTATATAGAGCTCCTGAATTTTAAAGTGAGAAGTGGAGACACTGTCCTTGAGAACCATCTTAAGAAATGTAAGAAGAATGCTACTTACATTTCTAAAACCACCCAAAATGAACTAATAAATTGTTGTGGTGAAGTCATTACTAACCAATTCGTTTAAATGGTGGTGCATTCTTCACCATACTTGCTGATGAGGGAGCTGGTTGTTCTAACCAAGAACAAACGTCTTTATTTTAATTTATTTTGATGTTAATTCTAACATCAGAAAGGAGTTCTTGGTTTTTTAGCATTGTGAACTATGTTTCACTGGTGATGTTTTGTGTCAGACTGACTGTTTCGTCTGCTATTTCTGACCTCACACTTAATATTTCTAAATGTCGAGGTCAGTGATATGATGGTGCAGGAGCAATGGGAGGCAGTGAAAAGGATGTTGTTAGGGAAATTAGGAATTTGAATTCTAAAGCTGTGCATGTCCATTGCTTCAATCACTGCCTTTACCTCTGTGTTGCAAATTCTTGTTAAGTCCAGTCAGTGAAAAATATCATGGAACAAGTGAGGGAAAATTTAAATTCATATTAGTTTGAATGCTAGCTTGGTAACATGAAACCCATAATAACAGAGCCTTTCGTTCCTGTTACGTTAGGTCATTCGTTTTCGAAGTGTATTTTAACAGAACCTGGGCTTGGTTTATGTAGATTACTTAAATTTCGAGGCTTGATCAATATCCTGCAAAAATTTCTTACGTTGAGGTAATAAACTGCCACTAGGGATCACAAACTTTCGGGAAGTCAAATTTTTAAGGGAAGACAAATTTTAAGGGAAAACAAACTTTTATGGGAAAACAAACTTTTATGGGAAAACAAACTTTTATGGGAAGACAAACTTTCGGGAAGACAAACTTTTATGGGAAGACAAACTTTTATGGAAAGACAAACTTTTATGGGAAGACAAACTTTTATGAATTAATTTGTAGCAATTTATTGATTTTTACAGATGACAATTCAGTATTTTTCCTAAATTGGTTAATAGTTTATTTAATGTACTAGTATCCCGGGTAAAAACATTTTACCGGTTCACTTTCCCCATGAGTTACCGCCATCCGTGGTTTTCCTCTCAATATGGCGGTGACGAAAAATAAAATCACGCAATCCAAAAAGATAAGTAGTGCCATTTTATAGAGCTCGAAAATGATCAAGAAAATGTATAGGGTCGTCTGTGTACGGCGTGCCGTTACTGAGATATCGTCGATCAAATATTTTGATGACGTCACACCCGTCCCCAAAAAGTTTTAGGCCCAATTTTTTTTTTGGTCACCTCATCGCCAATATCGCGGAACCAAAAAACGTCAGTTATCCCTATTGGTTCTCGAGATATTTGCCCCTAAAAGTTGCGTTCCATTGGGGATGCAATGCAATGTCTCCAGTGCCAAAACAATTCACGTCGTGTCATTTGCTACTACAAATAAACTAATACTGAAAAAACGCTTCTCGCAGCATCGTGGTTTTACGCGCTCCTTATGAGAAAATGACATTGAAATTTTTCAAAATGTATCTCTAAAATAAAAGTGGTATGCACACTCGCTATTAGTATATAGACTAGTGTAGCGTGTAAAAACGTTTTACAGTTTTTCTTCTTTTTTCTTCATAAATTGTTTTTACACGCAATACTGCAATGATAAGTCTGTGTATATACAAAAAATTTTGTGTTTCTCCATGTTGGAATTATATCATATTTAACACAAATATTTTGGATCGATCATTCAAAGAATGCTATTATCCCTATTTTTCAGTGCTATTTGGCCTATTTAGAGATTTCTAAAGTTGTACAGTTAAACTAAAAGCTACAATTCCAATGTTCAGAGATTTAGAAAAGAGACAATACAACGTATACTCCTCCCTAACCAATGTATACTCCTAACCACGATTAAACTTCTGATATATAAGAAAATACCTTCAAATTTCCCTATTAACTAAAGCTAACAAAAACAATACTTCTCAAACTATTTTATCTTTCAAATCTTTATTCTGCTATGTTTTTATCTTTCAAATCTTTATTCTGCTATGAATTGTGGAAATGTTAAAACCCAAAACTCCACTCGTGCATCATGATACAAAAACCATGTATCTCTTCTTGTATTACATTCATCTATACTACTCAATTTTCTAATCTAAAACAAAAAGATATCGATCAAACACTATCAAAACAATATAATAATGATCTTGCTACCTTCGTTTCCCTAAAGGCGAACCTTAATAATAACAATCCACATACTACAATGAAATACCAAATAAACTGCTAGCTACACATTTCGGTATAGTAGTCAAAACTAACTGATACGAAAAAGCTACGTTCAAACACATTAAAAAAATAAAAATCTGTAGAAAATGATAAACTGATAACACGAACACATAACAGGTCTACATCGACTATCTCGTCGGAGATCTCGACCATCCCTACACTTCCTTTCGTTGGTTTTTAAGACCTCCCATAATATCAAAACAGGACTGATGATACTTTTATTACAAAATTTGTTTGTGATATAACCTTTCTTAACTAACCAAAAGTGTTTTGCAAATCGTCTTATATGGTATACAATTTCTGATTCTCAAATAGTTCTTAAGCTTGGTTCCCACTTGGGTCTATAAATTCGTCGCCAATTCCTCGCTATAAATTCATCGCCTTAAGTTCGTCGCCTAATTTTGTGCCAGGTGTTTACACTAGTAGAAACGAGTTCGTCGCCGTACAAATTCAAATCAAAACATAGATGAAAAAGAGAGAAAGATGGAGCACGAGAAAAGACGAAGAAAGCTTTTAGTATTTTTATTTTTTTTATTAAAAAGAAGATGTGAAGGAAGGACAAAAAAAGTGAGAAAAGTATGGATTAAAAAAATATTTCAAGAAAGACAAGTAAAAGGAGCATTTAATTTAATGGTCCAGCAGTTGCGTTTAGAAGACAGGGAAAACCATTTTCGGTGAGAATATCCTCATATTATCTATTACAAAATTTCTATGTAAATCACCAATGGGAAAAATTAACCTTGTTATTTGTTTTAAGGTTTTTGCGAATGTCACCAGAGAGATTCGATCACCTTCTTTCATTGGTTTCACCTCTAATCTCGAAAAAAAACACAACATTTAGAAAATCAATACCCTCAAATGAACGCCTTGCCTTAACACTGAGGTTCCTTGCTTCTGGAGAGTCGCAAATTTCACTATCGTTTCAATTCCGAATCGGAAGAGCTACAGTCTCAAAGATTATATCTGAAACCTGTGACGCTATTTATCAAGTGCTTTCTGAGAAATATCTACACAGTCCTAAATCACCAGAAGAATGGAAAACGATTGCACAACAATTTGAAGGTACGTGGAACATGCCGCACGTCATTGGTGCTATCGACGGGAAACATGTTCGAATTAAATGTCCAAAAAACACTGGAAGCCTATACCACAACTACAAGGGATATTTTAGCCTTGTTCTGCTCGCTATCTGTGACGCCTCGCTATCTAGTTTTTCATCTTCCCTAATATCAAACGATTGTCTTGGCATGTTAACAGCTACAGTTTTTTTCTCTTCTCTTTCCTTCGTGTAGTAAATCAAACTTATCACCACGTGGTGTTTCTTCATTTAAATAAAAGAATTTTCAAATCTATTTTTAATATAGGCGGTGTTTCTTTGATATTCAAAGCTTTGATCATAAGGTCACAAATGAAAGGCGACGAACATAAAGCGATGAACTTTTGGTGTTCCCACTAGAGGATTTTAGGCGATGAATGGTGGCGATGAACCGGCGACGAATTTATAGACCTAAGTGGGAACCAAGCTTTATACCTCAAATTTGGGAATTTTCGCAGAACAGTACGTTAACTTTTGGGTGATTTCTTTGTTATTGTTTTTCGGATAAATTCATCACTACTGGACCTGAGAGTAGATAATTTCTATTTTTTTAACAATCTGCTATCAGAACTCATCCGTTTCATCCGATCTCGAAACCTATTCTGCATCATCTGAACTTGACCAGATTTTATTTTTCAGATATTTCCAAAAAATAATTTCCATTGTTCAATTTCTCATAGCTATCTTGTAATATGAAAGGTATCATAATATATATCTTCAGTTTTTACTTTGACACAGATTTTATTACATTGTACTATTATTTTCGCAATACATTGAGTTCAAAATAAACATGAATAAATTTTATTCAATACTTCAATATAAAGACTTTTTATGATCTCAGTTTGATAATGGAAACATCTTTTTCTGAAGAATGCATAAATCTAAACGGACCTTTCAACTTTTCGCCTCTTTTGTTTTGAAGGGACGAGGCTGGACGCGTTATCATGACCTCGTTACCCCAGGCTAAAAAACTAAGTTTTCACCAACAGATTGAGATAACAGAGTCCCGTGCGTGAACTACGTGTTAGGTCTATGACACAATGGTTTCTTATTTCAAGTACGACAACCTGAAAAATAACATTAAGCGTGGAAATAATTCAAATTCTGTACATGATCTATTTTCCGAACAGTTTATTAGAATAGAATAGATTTATTCTGGTAAAAAGGCTTACAAATAAAACCTATGGTACCAGATTCGTATTTTATGGATTTTTTTAGCAGATTCTTAATCGCAAGTGTTTACGTATCTAATCTGTCTGGACGATGTTATTTCATAAACGTTACGGCGGGATCGAACATGATAGGTACTCCAAGTCCCGGGAAGTCCCGCTTTACTAAACTAACAAAAAGTTGCTTAAAAGTATATTGGTCTAAGTGGACAAAAGTTCTTCGAATCATTCGAATCATTCCCACGAGAGAATTTGCTTTTTTAGCTTCCATTATCGTTCTTGAGTTTTTGTTGACATTTGGTGGAAATCGTATTATACCAGGCGTATTGTCGTTTTTGACAACATTTGCATACGAAGTGTAGAGTGTTACAACATTTGCATACGAAGTGTAGAGTGTTACAACATTTGCATATGAAGTGTAGAATGTTACAACTTGCTGGAGTTGTTCTTTTCGCTTGTTGTTATCCTGTATTTCTTTCAACCCCGGGCCCTAAATGGAGCATTCACGCGTGGACGTATAACAAGAGAAGGACTTACAACTAACTTCTAAAGCCTTTGAATTCTATTGTTAATATCTTTTATGTTGGCATTCCTTTGGTATAAAGGTGTCTCGCTTCACTGGATTTTTGGCTTACATGGGTGGGTTTATACGAATGTTTATGTTTCACACTTGTGTAAAATCAAAGAAATTGAAGAAATGTGAATTACATATAAATCTGCGATTTTCATAAGTACTTCAAAACTACTTAATGTCTTCAAGATGTCGGATGGGCGTTTACAGCGAAGATGTCGGATAGGCGTTTACAGCGAAGATGTCGGATGGGCGTTTACAGCGAATTTTGATGAGTTATTTAGTACTTAACTTGATACATATTTTACCAATAAAATCCCCAACTTAGACAGATGCCGGGAAAACGCCGCAAAATCTACAGGCAGAAAAATATCTTGTCCCTCCATTCTAAAAGTTTCAGGGATGATGCTGTAGAAGTTCTAAAGGAATCAGAGTTTGAAAATTGGCTACAAAATGAACAGAATGTCTTGAAAAACATTTCTGGTTGGTTTTTAAAATCTAAAAGCTAATAAAATTTATAGCTAATATTTTTAACTGTGTTTGAGTGAATTTTAAAACTGCCTTTGTAAAAATTTCAATAAACCGAGACGCGCTTTATTTGAATAGATCAATGAAAGTTGTAAGTCCTTCTCTTATTATACGTCCATGATTCGCGGTATTCTTACGAATTTTATTGGCGTTAGATTGGAAAGTGTAAATGTAGTTTAACAGCAAATATAAACATAGATGAATTTCATGTTTGAATTTGCTACTTTTACACCGTCAAATTTTTGCTGAACTTCCCTATTTTGAATTCATGCCCCAAATGGCGAAGAAACTTCACTTCTAAGGAATTTCAAATAATTTGAAATACAGATAAAGATTTTTGTGAAAACTATTCACAGAGAAGAGTAGTTTTGTTTATTTATTTGGCCATCTTAAACTTGCTTGTCATGCAATTTGTTAAAACTAAACATTAGGTTTTATCTTGTCTAATTGTTGCGTGTAAATAAGGCCTTATGCCTTTTGAAAATTTTATTTTGTTATAAAATTCTTATTTGTTGTTGAATTGGCAAAAGACAATTAGTAAAAGAATGAAATCGCTATGCAACGAGTAATATAGAAAGAAAAGTATATACAAGCATGTGTTATGGTTTGTGAGGAAGGAACGCTCAACGGAACGCTCTCTGAGAGTATCAAAAAAATGAAAGCGATGTAAGAAAAGTTTTATTTCAATATTCAATTCTATTTGTTTAGGATGTTAAAGATAATGAACTGTTATAAGTAGAACTGAGGGTTGCAGTGTTCAAGGGTCCGCTGCTCCTTCCATTTCTTATTGTTAAAATGAGGGATTCCAACTGCTGACATCAGCACACTGCAACCCTCAGTTCTACTTATAACAGTTCATTATCTTTAATAATTTAAATTTAAAGGAGCTGACACGCTCATATGAGCTTTTATCGAATCTTATAAAGAAAGTTGTTGGAAAGACTTATTTTCCGGTTATTCGTCAAGTTTTTCTGGATTCTCGGCATTTTTTTCGTAAGACGAGAATGAGGAATGTTGAATGTTGATCGAAATGCAATATGAAACGAACAAATCCTACTTTTAGACATTTTAAAAGACATTTTATTTTGAAACGAAAACTGTTGCATAAATGTGTTTCGAAAGTCATAGTTCTACACATTGTCATATTACACATTTTCAACACAGATTTAGAAAAAACATGAGACACATTAATTCAAATTTTTTCAGTTAATAAAACTATCAAGAAATTTGATTGCGAAAAAAATACGACTGAATATTTTTTAAATAAAAGGTTTCAGTTAAATTAAAAAAAATACAATACTGTAAAAAATTAGTTATGGTTGAATAGTTCTAAAGGTATTGATTGGGTAGCTCTATTAGAGAAGGTTTATCACGGCTTAAAGGAAAAGACTTGACCATGTTCACACGTTGCGGATAGGGCTATCAGAACGAAATCATTTCATTCCAGAATGGTTTTCATATCGGATAGCTGGTCTGTTAGCACGTATCCGATATGAAAAACATTGAAATGGTTTCGTTCAGATAGCCCGATCCGCAACATGTAAACAGATGTATTATTTGCAAGTTCACAAAATAGTGGCGTTTATGACAATAACCCACCCCAATATAAACAAGATCGACTGAAGTCGTGAAAATCTGCGTAATTTTTCCCTACCAGCGGAAAGACGGCTTTCTTTACCGAGACAAATTTCATCTTTTTCGGGTTGACTCGCTTTAACTGGATAAATTTCAAAGTGAAATTTAAATTCGCATTAGTGTAAACTCAGCTTTAACCAGGCTGAGATTTGTTTATACACTCAATAATCTATTGATGACGTCACAAAGAGTAATAGATAGATAGATAGATAGATAGATAGATAGATAGATAGATAGATAGATAAAGGTTATTTGAAAATTATGATAAGAATACATATATTATTGCAGGGACAGAAAGAAAATACATGCTATGCTCCGCACGCAGATTAAATACAGAATAATATCTGTCTGAGTTAACAAGTCAAGAGCTAAATAGATTTAGATGTGAACAATACAATCCGATGCAACATGAACTGTATGTGAACGGAAAATAATTATAAACATGTTTGATTATGTAGCATACTACATAAAAATTGTAGAAAGTAGTATGAAAAACTAAACGAGCCCGACTTTGCAGCATCCGACATTGTAGCACAGTTTGCCCCGAAACTTCGTATTTTTTGTGCAGTCCCTCTTTTTGAAAATGTCGGAGAATACCAATTGTCAAACGGCGTCATCGACGTTCTGGCCACGGCCCCGATTTCTTTGCAGGAGAAACTTTAATGAAAATTATTCCGAAGTTCTGGGTTTTTTTCAGGATCCGGTACTTCGAGGGTGTGTGGGGTCCAGACGTCTGGGCCCGGTAAGTCGATGATGCCATCGTCAAACTGGTTGTTTTATCTGAATTAATGGACTCTGATTGCGAAAAGCCTACTTGAAGCAAATCTCGTAAATGGTGAGATTACTTGTAATATTATCATCAGGAACAATATCACCACTTCGTGATCTTGTAATCTTGAAAATAAGATAATACGTCGAAATATCACAACATTTTCTTCGCATCAGGGACAACCATGGTGGCCTTTCGCGCAGAGGCGTCGCTAGAGCTCAAAATTAAGTTTAGTTTAGTTTAGAGAGTTTATTCATTTAAAGTAGAAAAGGAAAACGTGCAAGTTCTGAGAGCTGGTGACGGATTTGCTTACCTCATTTTTTACAGAAGGTTTGCAGTACTGAATCTGATCATGGTATCAAGACAGTTGTAAAAATGATTGTCAGCTGCTGTAACAATGGGGGAATGGGGCAGAAACACCCCTAATTGGGAAACATCCCTAATTTTGCAAGGAGTTTACCCCATGACTTACACATCCCAAACTTTATGGTCAGTCAGAAGAGATGAATTACGAATTAATCTGCGATGGAACTTACATTTTTTAATGGGGGAAAACTTCGCCCTTTAAAAATCCAACTGGCATAAACAACGGGAAATTCACCAACAATTGTAACGATTATATGTGCCAGATGGATTTGGTGCTGGTTGTAGCTGCATTTTTTTCACACAAGGAATGTGAAGATTTTGAGAACGTTGTATCTACAACTCAGAAAGTAGCAGAAATACATAAATGGTAAAACGGGGAGGGGAAACATTATTTATATCTCTTCCATAACTTTGGAGGAAGTTGTTAGTAAACAGAACAGCAAGGTGAGCAGCACGGATTCAAAAATAACAGATGTGGCTACGAGAAGAAATAAAAAAATCATTTCACCCATTACCAAGTAATGTTAAGATTGAAAAGGACGAAGTTAAAGTTCCTGTTCTGTTAAAACTCTTTATCAGAAATATCATAACGTTGAAGATTTTTGACTGATCCTGAATACGCCTATGAGAACACTCAAGCTACCTAGCAGGTATGACTCCTCACTAAAATTTATAAAAGATTACATCCAGAGCAAGAAACATAAAAGCATACATCAAAAACATAAACTTCCCCTATGTAATCTAACATGACGCAAACTCTTTCTTTAACTAAATTTCAAAACAATGCAGTGTTTTTAAAATATTCGAATACTGTATACATTTAAATAATCAAATATATGGTGGTATACATGAAGAACATGAAATGACTCTTCAAAATTCTTCAAAGGATAATTTTTTTTATATCTTTGAATCTGGAAAAAACATAAGCCCAGTATATACAAGCTTAAATGGAGGTGCAAGAATCAATATGGTTAATAAAAAAGAACATGTACAAAATGCAAAAGTTGAAAACCAATCACGTGGTCTGACCGAGGTTTCCCTCCATAATTTTTTGTAAGTTTTAGTCACATGTTACTTTTGCATACAAAGCTATTATCACACCAAAAATTAGCAGTGTAACTTATGAGGTAAATGCCACGCAAATGAAGATTTTCAGGCCCATCTGACTCTTTCCCCCATTAAAAAATGTTAGGGTTAGGGTTAGGGTTAGTTACTTTATTTCTTCATTTTTCTTCCTGCATAAAACTTTTAAACTAGAGTTCAATGTTTCATCCTCCAACAGAAAAATAATTGCGTTGCTTGAAATGTTGGATTAGTATGCCCCGGCCTTTATTTTGAGAATTGTTGCTTGTATTGTATGTCCATAATGTCATAGGTGCTCTCCTACGTTGAGGATTTTTGGAATATCGATATGTTTTTAGTATTCACGGTTCAAAGATTATTTTCTAAGTTGATGTAATGATAATAATGTTATAATGATACAACTCATCTACTCGACGCAATTAAGGTGGATTTGCGTGATTTTCCTATTTGCTAAATGCAATAGGCGAAACTGAGGTTTCTATCGGGATAATACGGAGTTTCGGATGCTTGATCGGAGTTTTTTTAACAATATGGACATTACAACAATTTAACCATAAAACAAAAGTACGACGGTTAAACATAAAAAAAGTGTAGATGAGGTACTTAATTCGCACTCACAAGAAAAAGGGCAATACTAGCATTATGTAATCAGGCTTTCAAATTCTACGCGAATCTGCGAATCTGATTGACTAGTATCCTGATTCTAAAGTTTTAGTTTCAGGAGGAGTGAAGAAGAACGTTTCTTTTAATAGATCAAACAAAATATGCACATGTTGAAAAAAGTTATCTTCTCATTATTCATCTTTTTTAATTCATTCTACTGCACGTGCCGTTTAAAAACTTTTTATGGTGGAGTAGACATTTCGAAATGTTTTTAACAGGTGTGTTAATTAAAATAATTTCTCCTTTTGTATAAAGGCCATTTTAGATACAGTTTTGAGTTAAAAAAATTCGATAATGATAATGAATCATGCCAAACTTTTCAGGGAGCATCCCTTGAGTGTTAAAAAGAACTTATACCCATTTTGGGTATACCCTATTGTATTGCTGCTTGTATTTTAATATGTTTGAAAATAATACTGCATTTCAAGTTCTATGTTCCTGAACATAACATAAGTCAAGAGAAGTTTTATTCAAAAGAAGTATTGTTTTTAAAAGATGCTTGGCATTACCTTTAATTTTGTTGTTCTTATTGTTGTTTCCCATAAACCATTTGATGTCACTTTGATTAGGAAGATTTGCAAATTTTTATAAACGAGAATCCGAATGGATTCGGTAGCATCATGTATTCTCATGAACGAGAATCCAAACGGATTCGCGGATTACAAAGTCAGATGACTTGTGAAGTCCCATTTTTCACAAGAATTTATCATATTTCCCGAGTCCCATTTTTCACAAGAATTTATCATATTTCCCGAATAAGCGCACCCTCTAATTATGAATAGTGTACATTCATACGAAAGACTGTAATAAACAAGGCGATTTTAAAATATTTTTTTCCTTCTCGTATCATCATCAGCTATGGTTATTTCCAAATAGAAGCATTTTTTAAAGTTCTTGAAGGAAAACTGAAATTACTGTTTTGCTGCTGATACAACCGAACTATGTTCCAGGCGTCTATGTCCATTAACCATAGCCAAAATGTTGTTTTCTGTTGAGTGATGTCGAAATGTGTATATCAGGAGACACATGTTGTAGTATTTATAAAAAAATTGCTGTTAAAAACTTATTTTCTCACGGTTATTCCAGATTTCGGGATTCTCAACACTTTTTTCATAAGATGAGAATGATCATTATTCGGTTGTGGAACGAAACCAACCTCATAGATTTTCCGTCTGCTATTTGTAGACATTTTAAATGGGTGGTTTTAAATCAACTCTAAGTTTCTAATGCCATAAATACAGTTTCTATACACAATTTCAATACAGATTTAGAAAAAAATTAGATGCATAAACTAATTCAAATTTTTTCAGCTAATAAAACTTGATCAAGAAAATTTGATTAGGAAAAAAAAAAGGAATTAATGTTTCTTGTCCAGAAATGAACCAAACGAATGAACCAAAAGCTTTACAACTGGAAATCCATGGTTACCGTACATGGTTAGCGTACTATTACATATAAACATATATAGAAAGAGAGTATATTCGCCAAATAAAGAAGCATTTCTGCCCATTGTGAAGAAGAAAATTTGCGAATTGTTTTGAATACTTTTGCGCATTGGGAAAATTGAAGATATTTCTGGAGATAAGGTTTCACAATTTAAGAGATTTGCCAAATTTTACAAGATAAACTTTTGTTACATGAAGTCATTATTAAAATCTTTTGTCTTCTACGCAGTTTGAAACACAATCGAACTGAACATGAAAATACATGTAAAATAAAAAAAAGACTGTTAACTTTTGAAGCTATAAACTTACGCAGACACGTATAGTTTCTAATCTTTGCTTGCCAAAACTTCTACCCTTAATGTAAATTCTTTCGCAGTGGAGGTTTATGCTGGCATCAACCAAAATTATTTTAAAGTATGGAAACTTTAAGAAGTTATGCATGGAGCTATAAGAGAGCAGAATTTTAGTAATTTGAAAGAGAAAGTGAAACTGACTGAGAAAGTCTTTACGTATTGTTCTTTGCGTAAACTCAAGTTTGGTGTAAGGTCGCATTTCAATTTGTGGGACTTAAATCACACAACCACAGTATAATTAGTATTGCAGCCATTAGCTATGCTTTTTGTTTTTTATATACTTACAAATGTTATGAGTCTAAAGAGTCCTTAGGGTTTTTGGACTGTTTTAAGCATGAAAATTCAAAGTATGGCTGACGAAAGAATATCTTGCTTTTTTAAACAACTATCAATTACGAGTGGGTGTTGAAGAAATTATGACACATGTTTAAGGATTTTATGAATTTCAAATGGTATTTAATTTGATAGTAGAATTTTCTTTCCATAAACTACTGTCTAAATCTGAATTTTTGTTTTGTTTTGTTTGTGTGGTTCCTACTTATGGCAACCATTTTTAAGGTCAAAAATCCAATCCCGAAAATCTAATCCCGAAACAATAGGAATAGTGGTTTAAACAATAGTGGTTTAAACAGAATTCGGGAAAGGAAGTGATCCTAGGTTCCAATATCCCGAAATAACGAGGTCGGTGACATACATGCTATAAATAAGAACAAGGAACGTGATTGATGTTTGAATGAACGAGGCATAACTTGAACCTAACTTCACTAAACCAGACAAAACTTATAAGTTTAAACTTAACAAAACTTATAAAGTTTAAACTTATAAGTTTATAAACTAAAAGAGAGGGAAGATGGTTACGATTTGAGCTAATGTTATGCCCTCTGGGAGTCGATAAAATGATTTTTTTATTACGTTTTGATTTTCTCTTTGATTGGAGACCGCGTAATCAGTTGAAATTACTAATGTGTTACTTATGTATTTAAAGTTTACGCTGGCAGGAAAGTGTGCAGAACAAATTGGCTTTGATAATAGAATACTTTAACATGGTACATTAGATACTTTATAACTATACTCACCGAGACATATCAAAACAGTTACGTCATAATAGAATTCATCTATTAAACAATTCTAGGGCGTGTTAGTGAAAACTATATCTGGTTTTTTATGTACTCCGAAAGTTTATGAGAAAAAAAATTGATGATGTGTGGTGCTGATGTGAGAACGCTAGTTAATCCAGTGCAGTTGTCGCCTAATGGACAGATTAGCTTTATAACATCATTACGCCGTCAACCCGACGTCATCGCGACTCGATGACGTCTATCTAACGGAACCGTCCACGTTGCAAGGACATACTTCATGTATATTATTGACTCATGAGCTGCCTTTTGTTTCTTTCCATAATAGATTTATTCTTTTGTAATTAAACTAAAGTTTCATTGAATGCTATGGACTGATTTTGTTTCTGATATGAAAAGCGAGAGATGGTAACAAATCCGCTGTTTTACCACAATTTGTAGGAAGATAGAAAAGACAGCTACTTCGTAAGAGTGTTGAACGTTCCAAATACCAATGAAAAGGCGAGTATTTTCTACGTATTATCTTAGATCACGAATATATAATTATGCATGTTTGAATGGTTAGATAAGTTATTAGTTATTTGTTATTAGTTATTTGTTATTTGTTATTTGTTATTTGTTATTTGCTCTCGTGTGCTTTATTGCTCTCGAAATAAGGGTCATGCATCAGTCATGCATTCTTCCCAAACTCAATGATTTCCTGATGATAATATTACAAGTATTCTCAGTAATAACGATTGTTTATCGATTATATCGACAGTTTTAATTATGTCCATTTAATTTTGACAATTTGTCGATGAAACAAACCAGTAACTAAGAAATCTAAAAGCAATTTTATAAACATCAAAATATTCGAGGTAACAGATGACATGTTGAATTGGAAAAGAAAAATACGATGGTAGTCTGTTGAGAATTTCTGAGAAAAGTTATTTATAAGTCATTTGGAGCTATTTGGACTATTTGTCCAAAAATTCCTTCATCAATTTGTTCATCAATTTGTTCATCAATTTGTTCATCAATTTGTTCATCAATTTGTTCATCAATTTGTTCATCAATTTGTTCATCAATTTGTTCATCAATTTGTTCATTGATTGCAGTGTATTCGAACCGGTTCATGACCAAATCATTTATAATTATGAGAAACCATAACATACACACCATCATAACACAAGATGAAAGCCACTTTAAATGTAATTGATTAAAAAATGAATCACCAGTAGAATTTCATTTCAGTTTCGATTCAAGAACACTGGCAGTCTACATTTAAAACCAATTAATTACTAACCTTTAAGCAATACACAATCCTTGGAAGATAACATTCAGCCGAACATATTCTGCTTATTTTTACCAGAAACAAATTTCTTGTACAAATTTGCATTCGAAAGGACGCCAAACTTTGATGAAAGCAGCTATTCCCAATTCTTCAAGGAAGGCTTCTAAATCGTTTATATTTTGCACAAACTAACAACACATTCAAACAGTTTCAGGGATGTTGAAAAAGAACAAATCTACACAAAATTCCACTCGTGTTGGAATTTTACGATTTCTTGACGGGGGGTAAAAAGGGCAAAGATTTGATATGAAGTTTCTGTATATGGGCTTCATTTACCCCCTAATATTTTCTGACATACTTGGACTGCTTTAGTGTATGAATGTAGGGTGTTTACCTTTCGTAGCAAAGATGAAAGATTTCCAAAATGCTCCAATCAGAAAATAAAAATCAACTGTGATGTCACAATTTTAGAAACGCCAAAAGTTTACCACAATGCAAAAAAATCACTTTTTAAAAACTTCTTATCATTCTTATTATTTTCATGTATTATGAACTGTGAACATAATACTCCGATTGTAATAAAAGTAAAATTAAAATTCTTCTGAAATTGGTTTGTTTTTGACACGTAAGGTGATAATAATGGCGTGACCTATACAACTTTTAGCAGGTATTGTTGATTGACAAGCTGACCTAATTATAGATAATTATTTTTTCAAATGTGTTAATATGAGAGGCCAGGTAGCCATGGAAGAAACTTTCGCAGTCAAACTTTCACGTTCGCCGTTTTTAGCCTAAAGGGCTGGTCAAGCGTGTGCAACATTTGATGCAACATACATGCAACAATATTGCACATAATGATGTTACCCTTGTTGGACATGCATATTGCTTCTTGATGTTGTGTTGTCAATGCAACACATGTTGCACGCCCATGCCACCAAATGTTGTGTCAAATGTTGCGTTCGTTTTATCAGCGCTTAAATGATATTCTACGAAAGTATATTCCCGAGAAATTTCAAATAATTGTTATCCGCTAAATTTATTCTCATTAAAAATTCCAAAAAAAAGCAAACGCAAGAGTTTATTTTATATCAAAATAGAATATTATTTTATATTATATTATTACTAGTGTAGCGTGTAAAAACATTTTACAGTTTTTCTCCATAAATTGTTTTTACACGCAATACTGCAATGATAAGTCTGTGTATTTACAAAAATTGTTGTTTCTCCATGTTGGAATTATATCATATTTAACACAAAATTGTTGTATAAATATTTTGGATCGATCATTTAAAGAATGCTATTATTCCTATTTTTCAGTGCTATCTGGACTATTTAGAGATTGTACTGTTAAACTAAAAGCTAAAATTCCAATGTTCAGAGATTTAGAAAATATAATATTTTATATCAAAAAATTTCGCGGTTCAGGTGAAACAAGGAAGTTCATTTTGTCAACACCTGTTTAAACGGTTTATGGATAGGTGTACTCCACCGCAGATGTTAAACAAGTTTTCAATCCGATATTCTTCTGAAATATCTGCGGTGGAGGGAAAAATCTTTAAACAAAACTTAAAGTTGAATTGAATTTTATATCAAAAAGTACTTCATAAATGTTTGATGACTAAATTCAATAGTGAAAGCTGCTTCTTCGAAATCTTATGCTATCATAGATAATGTGGAACTTTGTAATTACATAAGATGCTGTAAGTAAGTCTTCCTGATGTTAATCGCTTTTAATAGGTATTTACACTTTTTTTTTGTAAGAGCAATGTTATAGACGGCCATTTTCGATTTTTGGGTCAAAAGTTGAAATCAATACATACGAACATGTTGCGGCTACTTGTCGAAAATACAGTTTTTTTTCATAAGCTTCATTTTCACACTATTTGCTCATTCAGTTATAATATTGTGTGCTTCCTTCAAATTTCAATCTTTTTCGATTCGAAAAGATAACAGGGTATGGCGAATATTTTAGCCTGTAACTGAAAGATATTTTTCACTTGTAGTTTGTAAACACAAACATTATATCACTCGCTTATTATATCACTCGCTTATTCGCTGATAACCTTAAACTAAAGGTCGTTTTCCATTAGACTGAATCGGACTTGACTTTGGCGGACTTTGCGCATGCTCTGTAGCTCAAAAATCGTAATTTTAGACTGGAGATCACGCGCAAAGTGTGTCAAATGACCAGTCCGCGCGGGTGATTCAGTCTAATGGAAAGCTTAAACATTTGTAATCTACATTTTCCTAAATTTCTGTCAGAACGCCGTGTTCTACGCAGTAGAGCCACGTTTTCGATGTCAAAATTGCTTTTTTAATCTGGGAGTTTGAATAGTAGCTATAAGTTGAACTAACAATCTGAAAGTATTTGGTCATCATCTGTAGCCTCTTGCCATCACCATTTACTTCTATGTCGCGCGGAACCGCTAATAAATACTTTCTTTTTTAAAATGTACTTTCTTTGTTAAATTATACTTTATACTTAGTTGATCGAGGCAAACATTCATTATCGTATTTTTTAAAAAGGTCTAGTAATGAAAAGAAAGTATATTTTAAAATGAAAGTGTTTATTGGCGGTTGCGCGCGCCACATACTTTAGTGAGAGGTGTGACGTCTCTATTCTTTTTTAAACTTTTCACTATAGTGCTTTCTAATTGTTAGTTTGACAAATTCTTGAGATTATTATTTCATAAGTTATAAGTCCAAAACATCAGTGAAAGATGTGGGTGAGTGTGACACACGAGCCATGTGGGTGAGTGTACTGGACCAGACCAAAACATTTTGTTTAAACAGAAATTCAAGAAAGGTGCATTCATCTCACAGCTGAAAGGGAATTGTTATTTTCTTTCTTTCTTTTCAGGACAACCTTGGGCACCCGTGGAGTTTTGGTTGTTACAGCAGCCTTCTTATTTATTATATGTTGCAGCTTGATTATTTATGAAAAACAGAATGAAATCCAAACGCCCATATTCACTAAGCCATCACCTGAAACCTCCTACGTTTTAGAGAAAATATCAGACCTTGTGAACAAAGCTAAAGATAAGTCCAAAAATGATTACAAGACAATAAGAAATATAGAAGAGAAGTTAAGCTATCTTACATTGATAATCTCAAATCAAGAAAAAACGAAATCCGTGGATCTCCCCGAACATCCAAGCGCAGAAAAACAAGAACACCTTCGTAAACGCGAATTAGAGGAACTAGATTTGGACTTACACGATGTTGTACAACTACCAACTCCAGAAAAATCTCAGATGAACGACAAATGGATTGTTGTGACTAGTATTTTTAAACCAACCAAAGATATCAAGAAATTAGCAAAAATACCTGGTTGGAAGCTGGTCGTTGTCGGAGATAAGAAAACACCAAAGGATTGGAAGTATGTTTTCCTGACTTTTCTTTGTGTTTGTTTATTCTAAGGATTCCTTATCATTTGGGGGAAGTGAGAATGTGTTAGTTTTGTATCTTGTTACTGGTAGCAAAAAATGATGTTCGAATAAATAATATTCTTTTACGTCGCCAGCTTTTTACACGAAAAAGTGCTGTTCTTTTGTGGCCTAAGAATTTTTTATATATTTCTTTTCATTTCTTTCTATTCTTCCGTATTTTTACATTAGGTTAGATGGAGTTGTATTTCTCAGTGTGGAAGACCAATTAGCAAGCGGATTCGAAACAGTGGAATATCTAAAGTATGGGGTCTATCAGAGGAAAAATATGGGATTTTTGTATGCTATACAACACGGTGCAAAGTACATTTACGACACTGATGACGACAATCATCCGTACGGAGGGAAAGTGACGTTTGACGATATGACGAAGGACAAAGAATATCTAATGTATAATGGCGATAGGAGATATTATAACGGATTCGCGCATTTCGGTCAGAGTACATTATGGCCACGCGGCTATCCGCTTAATCATATTGACAAAAGCCCAGTTCGCAACTACAAAAAATGCAACAATGTCAGACCTCTTGTCCAACAAGGTGTTGTTGATGGAGATCCTGATCTAGATGCTATTCAACGATTGACTAGAAAAGATAGTAGCACGAAATTTGTTGTTTATTTCGATAAAGACGCTCCACCAGTTGTGTTACCACCAAATTCTTTCGTTCCTTACAATTCCCAGAATACTTTTCACCATTACGATATGTTCTTCTCTTTGTTGCTTCCACAAACAGTTACTTTTCGGGTGAATGACATTTGGAGAAGTTTCATTACGCAACGTTTGATGTGGGATATTGGTGGTCACATGGCTTACTACCCGCCAAACGCATATCAAGATCGCACTCCTCACGATTTTCTACAAGACTTTTATGAAGAAGATGATTTGTATCGTAACACTCTTCCTATTACAGAACTGTTATTGAAATGGAACGGACAAAGTAAAAATATGTTGGAAAGACATTTTGAAGTAATTAAAGAAATCTACAAACACGATATATTAGGAGCTTTAGATGTGAGGCTAGGCAGAGCTTGGATTCGAGACTTGGTTCGTATCGGTTACAAAGCACCTAAAATGCAAGCTTCTACTGTGACATGCAAACCGGAAAATGTCACGTTTTTCCCTAAAGAAATGCCGTCGTTATTCTTAAGAATAGGTCAAAAGACTGTCAATGTAGTTGAAGAAGCCAAGAAATTACCGAAAACAAATGAACGTGAGAGAGACTAGTGGTAGAAACAAATTTATTTAAAATTCAAACTACAGGAAACACGGGGTCCATAACCGATTAAACGATGGAATAAACATTTCGTCTGCACAATGTGAAACACAAAACCTCTTGCGGAAGAACTTGGGTTTTTCCCTTCTAGTTGTTATCCTTATATAATATCTGATCTTATATTATAATATGTTATATCTAGTTGCTACTCTTATATTTGTAACTTCACTTTATTTATTTATTCATTACTATTTGTTATTTATATCATTTTTTGCTTTATATGGTCTTTCATTATAAACAACTTGAAATTCTAGTTCTTCTTGAATGACTCCCTTCTTATTACAAGATCATTTATCTTTACTTTGATATAAACTATTCAAAATTCATTTGGTATATGTCGCTAGGTGTTGTTTTTTAGCCTTAATTAATAATAATTAATAATAATTAATAATAAATTTATTTCATAAAATCTCCGTCGATCTAATGTTGAACTCTCCCAACCTTATAGCATTAACCTAAAGACGGTCCTCCGGCCGTACTCTTCCTCTTCAAATCTTTTTCGGTGAGGGATTGTGATTTTACTTCTGTGGTTTGGCAAGTAAGTAATAAATAAATAAACGACCAAAACAAACAACCTTATCGTTTTAGAAAGATGGCGGAAATCACCGAAATAGCGAAATAACGCGCGCGGAGAAGAGTGTCGATTTAAATACACAGTAAATGAGTGTGAAATTACGTTTCTTGACATAAGTAAGAAACGGGGAGTTTTAGGTTCTTGGGCTTCCATCCGTAGTGGTTGGCTATTTTGCCCGCCGACTTGTAACTAGTAAGTTCACTTACCGCAAGAGATACGTGTAGCATTGCTCTAACTTACCCAAACGCCAGTGTGCAGTCAAACGATGGCTTCAAATGGGCTGATATGCTGGCTTTTAAAGCGCAGTACACCATCGCTGCACTAATAGGATTACAGAATATTTATAATGTTTGTTCTTGGGGCATTCTTTAAGTTTTTGTTCATCGCAGATTCACTATAGGTCCAATGTAAACACATGTATATTGTAATAAAATACGTGTGTACGTATCGAAGTTCGTTAAAACATTCGAATTGTGCAACCTACAGTCCATCTTCTGATTTCTAACCAGCTAAGTTCATGGTGTAAATCTTTTTAAATTTATCTGGGTAAGTGAGCGTAAGATTCAGGTATGCCTCGTTCTTTCAGACGATTTTAAGAAGCATTTAACCAAGAGGTTTAGCTGGTCAGAAATCGGTAGATGTATTCACTCCCTTACAGTAACAAAGGTCGATATGTGTTTATATTCTAAAAATAGTAACATTAAAAAAATTTTTTCACGACTTCAAAAATAGACGCAGTTCAATTTTTATTACAATAGAAAGAAGTGTCTCGAATTAATGCCCCTTCCAAGATTTGATATTTTCAATAAACGCCCCTTTTGATGAAGCTCTCCCTGAAACAAGTCAAAAAGTAAATAAACGCCCGCCCCATCCCACCCTCGTTTATTCGATACAATACGGTAACCTAACAACTTCGTTTCTTACATATTTGAATTTTTCCTTTTTCTCTTTTCTTTTACGTATTTTTCTTAATAACATCGGAATTAAAAAAATCCTCTAAAACGAGGTAAGCTGGAAGCAAATATATAAACGCAAATAAAATGGCTGTGGGAACCGTGAAAAACCTTTTAAGTGTAATATTGATTGGACGCATTTTAATAGCAATCGAACCTGACCTCATCGAAATCAATGGTGAACATTTAAATGCACAAGCAATAACGGTTTCTGGTCTGCTGGTGAAAAAGAAATTGTGCGACGTAAGGGTCTTTGACCGTAACGCTTTTAGATACAGCAACACAGAAATCAAGAACTGTTTCCTGAAAAACGAGGAAGAAAAGAAGATGTATATTGAGGGCGTATTACAAGTAGAAAGCGCCAGAAACGATATCTTATGTTCAAACAAGAATTTCATTCTCGTTACTGCGTTCTATGCTGATATGTTTACGAGGGTTGCGATCGCACAAGATCTCCTACAAGAAAACGATTTTATGATCAAGCTGGTACTAAAGGACGCATACTTTTCCATTCCAATAGACAAAAAATCCAGGAAATAACTACGCTTTCTTTTCGAAGGGACCCTCTACGAGTTTCTTTGTCTGTGTTTGGACTGGAACCAGCACCTCCGATCTTCACAAAAACATCTTATCTTTTGAAAATGGGAGGGACAAAAAAATCCCATAGGAGTGTGTTTAGAGAAAATAGTCTGAAAAATCACTCTCATTAGTGATTTACCTAATTGGCAGAAGTTGGTCGTGCTTTCCGTGCCGCAAACTTTCTGTTTTTGCTGAGAAGAGTAAAGAATGAGTGAAATTTGACCCCCTTTGGCGGTGAAAAAGATACCAATTATCTCTGAAAAAGTGTTCAGGTCAGCCCTGAAAACGCTTATTCAAGTCTAAGTGGTAATCTGGGAGTGAAAAGGGAGATGTGGGTCACAAATTAAACTGGTGTAGACAGTCTACGTGGCAAAGACACTGAGACAAGTGCAATGTTAGCAGATAAGAACAATTTCAAAGTAGTCTGGGCTTAGGGAACGCTACAAACAGAGAAAGAGTACGACCGGAGGACCGTACTTAGGCTAACGCTATAAGTTTGGGAGAATTCAGCATTAGATCGTACTCCGATCTGCGCAGTCTATTATAATTTTCCAATCAGGGACAACATAAAAGAAAAAACAAAAGTTTTGTTTTTCTGAGAATATTCTGTAAAACCAATTCGTCGAATGAAATTTGGAGCTTTAAAATCGGAGATTATTTTGTTTATCTGCGTGGCACAAAAATATCTGCGCAATACAAAAATATCCTGCGTAGGTCAATTTTTTGTGCGTACGGATGATCGATAACTGCACCATGCTCATTACAAATGTTCAAAACGTGAGTAAATAAATAAATAAAAAATCATTTCATGAAGTTCTTTTTTTATTCTTTACCACGTATATGCTGTAAAACGATAGAAATATTGCCCCTGTTTTGATGGGATTTAAAAGCACTGATAATGCGCCATATGCTATATAAAACATCTTTATGGAAGTCATTTGATCCCATAAGAAAAAAAGAAATACCGCGTGAAACATGATACTTCGGAAACGACGATTTTCGTGTTGCCAGTAAATGCGTCGCAATGAAATGTCTGTCGTCTCGTTAAGAATTTCACCCAGGTAAATATACATGACGGTATTAAATACGAGCAGCTAGAACACAAGAAAAGTTAGACTTGATCAGTGAAGAAGCAGTATGATTTTACATACACTTTTTTGAATTATCGAGTTCAAATCGATTTTTTACCTGCCAACCAACATATACATACGTAAGTGAACCAGGAATATACTGATCGACTGATACAATACCAAATGAAAACATGATACTCAATTGATCGGGAATAAAAAATCCAATACTTAAAGGACCTGGAAATAAAGACGAGATAATTGACGTAAAAGAAACTGGGTCGAGATTGAAAGGTTTTATTCTCTATGAACTAGTTTAAGTTTTTCATAGATATCTTTTCGTAATTAAGTAGTTTTTCGCCATTTGTGTTTACCTACTTGCACTCTTCAACAACATCAACGAAAGGTATCAATCAAGCTGATGAGTGATCAATCAAGGTAATGGAGTTTCCAGTCCTTAAAAGCAGGACATAAAAGCAGGACATATTTAAGTATCCTGTTTGAGGAACCTGTCTTTTGTTTTGAAGACATTACGTACGTGTTAACAACTTTCAAATGAGAAATTTTGAAAAACTTGTGAAAAAAAATTATTTCAAACTAGAGTGTCAAATTAATTAATTTGGAAGCACTTTTTGCATTCACGGCAAAAACCCTATAAATAAAGTTTGATAGAACGAGACAACCAAAGAACGAGTGCTTTCGCAAATCCTCAGCTCTACCATTAAAATTATATAAAGCGTAAACTTAAATGGAACTTACCAAAACAGATATAGAAGTTATAAGCCATGATAGTCCAAAATACGTCACCACAATTCATTGTATTTATTAATTGCGGTGCAAAAAGTTTGATGAAGTTCATCATGAATACTGAAAATTAAAGCAAAATACGATGGGTGACTTTAACGAAAAATTTCATAGTGGGAAACAGAAAAAAACAACAACAGTGACAAAAAAAAAGAGGAGAATTTGAAAATAGATAGGTGGTCTCACTTACCTGAAACTTGATGTTGCCAAAATATCTTCAACACAAGTGGAAATATTATCGTTAAAAAAATTGAGGTTAGAAACACCATGCGTGCCTAAATAACGATATTAACGATATATTCCCAAGATTCGTAAATATTAACGAAATGAATGTTACGAAATATCAAATACATGGAATAGCTGAGCGAATAAATGCTTAAAGGGATCCTACCATCTAAAATGGAAATTTGTTATTTTTTTATAAACCAGGAAAAAACAAGATTGCCATCTGACTTTTTTGACAGAAGTGAATCACTGGTATGCAACACTGCAAAAACGTTCGCAAAATACAGCCGCCATTACAGCCTTTCGCTTCGCTCCTTCAATCCAAAATTCAGTTATAGCGTCCAGTCCTCACGCGGTGTGTGACGTATTAGTGAACTAACGAATATAGAAAGACTGTACTCGCCCAGTGGAGATCCACTTGTTTTAACCTTTTTTAAGGCTCATTAAACACATTTATTTATACCATGATCAACCACAAGTACATGAGAGGTTAAATAACAAAAAAGTGTAATGAAATTCAAATCCATTTCCACAAACAAAACAAAATATTTTATTCGAAATTCCCAAGAATCGACTTTTTGGTCATTTTACAGAATAAAAATCAAAACAAACATTCGTCTTTACAACCCAAACTAGCAATATAAACTCTACTCTGAAGTTTGTTTTGATGAGGAAGAAGCGAATTCTCGGAGAGACAGTACAATATTACAAAATAATGATGGCTGATTATCGACCCTCTTAACGTTTATTTCATACCTTAAAAGGGAGTGTTTTACAGAATATTGTTTTAGATGGTAGGATCCCTTTAAGAAGTTGAGAATACATAATCGTACCATCATACAGAAATCTGTCATCAACAGAATTACAGAAAACAGACCCAATGGTGGTCTTGTCCCATCTAACGAAAACTGGATGAGTTCTTGCGTCACAACACCATGAATATCCTACCAAAAGTATATCAAAAATATTTATCTAGAAAATGCCTTGACAGATTTTCAGGTAGGATGAAGAGAGAGAGAGAGGGTCTAACAAGATGCGATTATTTTTTTGGTTCAAAGTCTCTTATTTCCGTTTGAAAGAACGAAGAAACAATGTTCTCGCTAACCCAGACATATATCAAACCGTCTTGTTATACAACCCTATAGGAGGGTAGAACTAAAATGTACCTTCACAAGCACTTTTAAATCATGCACACCAACAATGTACTTGTGTGGATCCCACCAGCAAGCATGGAGATTATCATGAGCAACAGTTTCTGTACAAATCACCTCGTCGTCCACATAAATACTACTTTTTGTAACACTTGTGTGGAATACAAGAAACCTTCAAAAAGAAACCTTCAAAAAGAAATCTTCAAAAAGAAACATAAGAAAATAAACGAACGAACGAAACTTGACTAGGCTTGAACCAACGTTTCAAAGAAGAATTTGTTTGTAGACTGGAGCTTTTGTTTTACCTGATATGAGTTGAATTTCTCGTTCTTCCGTAAGATTTTCGATCGGGGACCATGTATCTAGCATCGACTGGATTGGTTATAATAACAACTGGTCTGTCAGAAAAATAACTTATATCTTTAAATGAAAACATATCGTGGTCCAAAACACCAACGCGATATCTAGAACATGAAATATTTGTATGCAACGGTTTTTGTTGCAACGAAACAAAATGAAAGATTGCAACATCTGCAGTATTTGGTAGAAACTAGCCAGACAATCGATGCAGAATGAAGTTTCCAGTTTTGCATTAAAGAAAAGTCAAACCTTCTGTTTTCCTTCCAGTCACCGAGTTCTAGTTCTAAAAAGCCATCGCTATGTACAGCATGCATTTGAGGGAAGGTTCCTAGAAGTGTATGCAAATGACCGCAAAGATAAACAAGTCCAGTTCTAAAAGGAAAAGATTAATATGAGATAAGAATTATAATATAGCGTAAGAAAGCAAGAATACAAAACGACAATTTTTCCACGTTAAAAGCGAGGAACGTATTTTCACATGTGGGTCCACATGTGGGTCCACAAGAGTCCACAATATGCTCAAGTGGGAATATGATAAGGTTTAAATAAGCTCGTTGATTTTAAGCGATGAAGGTATGTTCCAATGTTCTTTGCAGGTGGGAAATTATCTCACTTATGGAAACCTGAGCCAATTAAATGGGTTAACAGTCAATCGAAACTTACGAAAGGATACTTCTCAGTCGATGAGGATTTGTTGTCACTGATAATGGGTAATGACCATACCAGATGGTTGCATTGTCCTGTTGGATCAGTTGCGACACCTCTTGCATTTTCAGCAAGGTTTTCTAAACAAAGTGTTAGAACATTAACATTTAATATTTTAACCAAAAGCCTACTAACCTGGCATGGGAACTAAGTACTGAGAAAACACGAAACGTGTGTAGGTAAGGAAATTTTTAATATGGATCAACTCAAAATCTGTTGGAGCTTTTTGCATATATCATTAGAAGGATGAAATAAAAATATGTTAAATTTTAAAAATGTACATTTTTGGCGAACGCCGGACAATTTCTTATGGCTGTCTACAAACGCCATGTAAAATGATGAGGGTTTTAGAGGAAGAAAATGATCACATTATATGACACAACTGCCACCTGTTAGCTACTTTGAAACATAAGAACACAGGATATTTAAGACTAGAAATACTGACTTCTTGCGGAACACCAAAAAAATTAAACGGTCTTGATGGTCCAGGCATTGGTGTAAAATCAACACCAATAAATGAGTATACTCCAAATGCTTTTTGATGTTTATAATGATAAACACCATCGATAAACTTTCCTTTATTAGATCCATATCGTTCAAACAGATTTTCAGCACTGGAATGGTGAGCGACTGCAAATGCATCTAAAAGTTACCAACATAATGATCAACCAATGTAACAGTAAACTGCTAATAAACCTTTTTTACAGAAACGAGGTGAAAGCGGCCACTTTCTTACCATGATTGCCACGTAGATCAAAGATTGGATAAGATCTGCATTTTTGAAGAATGTTGGAGTACGTTATCCATTCCTCTTCGTATTGTGAAGATCCAATTAAAGATTTGTCTTTAGCATCGGTTAAGTCACCTAGCAACATGAAATATGCTGTTGGTAGCACCTAGCAACATACATACAAAATATTGATGGTCAGTTAATAACAAAGATAGAAATTGCATTCAGACAAACATGACGGTACCTGTAAAAATGATCATGTCTGGCTTGATTATGTTAAGTGTGGATTTACAGAATGAATTCAGATCTTCTACCTGACCATAAGAACGATATTTGCTTATATGAATGTCAGAAATCTGAAAAAACAAAATATCACAAAATACCAAGTGACTTTACTTCACAGTGAATTAACTGTAATCATGGAGAATTAGATACAAAATTTTAATTGTCAGGTTGTGATTTCCTCAACATACACATTGAAAATGATATGCAGACATCGACACAACAATGAATAACAACAGACCTGCACAAACCAGAATATATTTGTCTTTTCATTTCCAGGAAATGGTGGTTTGCTAATCCATTTGTACTTTTGTTTAATTGTAAAATATTCAAACATCTTCAACATGGTTAGATTGTTTGTATAAATTTCCATGACTGCAGCTAAAATCCAGGATATGCCAAGGATACCAAAGATTGAAAGTAAAGGAAGTGTTGGATAGCTAACATACTTTAAGAATTTCAAAAAATTCACCATGCTTGAAAACAACAGAAGACTAGAAGGATCGTTTACATATTTTTAATTCCCTGTGATAAAAAAGACAGAAAGAATAATGCTTATCAGTTCATTCAAAATTGTATAAATAGCATAAGATGAAACAAATGTTCATAAGACCCAGGGTTAAGGAATTACTCCAGCCTACATTAAACACAACAGCTTGTTAAAAACGAATAAAAATAAAAGTGTAACAGAGACACAAGAAGAAAAAAGGTATAATTTAGCTTTAAAATATTTCTTTAATGTAATACTGAAAATGAAAATTTCACCTTTTCTAAATATATATATCAATAAACATATCTCAATGTAGATGCCTTTAAATAGATCCAAATACCTCTTTTCCTATCATACATCACATAATCGAACTTTTCATGAACAAATTTTAAATACTACAGCTACTACATATTTTTGTGAATTTTTATTCGTTAATAGTTAGAGTAAAGATAAGGGGTCTAATGTAACTTCCTTGGAAATTATAAAAAAATATCAAACCGAGATGACCACTTAAAAAAACAAAATAATATATGTTGAAAAACTAAATAAAAGGACCAAAGTCAATATCATTTTAAAAGAACTGAACACTTGTCATAAACTAAAACCGAACCCTTCATGTATGTTCAACAAAACTGTTCAAAGATGGCAAACGTTTTCCATCAACTTCTTTTTGCTACGACGAAACAACTCTCAGTATCAACAAGTTCATCAGTTCCTGTTGCACTCATTTTCGTATTTATGTCTTTACTTCATTCGTTCTTATCTTTAGCCAAATACTTTTTAAACTTCTCTGGGAGTTTTTTCTCAATCCTAAAATGAAAACAATTGCATTATTATTTTTATCATAATTCTATCAAGTTGAATCGCTGACATGCATAAACGAAAGATCATCACTAATCAAGGAAGGTCTGTTGTGCTGATTTTCTTTGACTACTTCTGTATAGGCCTGAGAATACATCATTTCTTGGCATAAAATTTTACAAAACTCACTGGAAAGTCACAGAATCAATATTTCTTTTAAACTTGTCAAATCCTTGATCAATTTCGTTCTAAAGATAAGATGTTTATAAAGCATTATAGAATTTTGAATACACATGATCTTGGAATAGGATGTTCAGGCACGTGACAAAATCCATCTCCAGTTAGCTCCGCCTGAGAGATGTGTAGCGTGCAAAGTCAAATTTTCGGAAAAATAAAAAAAACAGTACCTATCAAATATGGGCCCTTTGACAGAAAGTAACAGTTCCAGTTGCTAATGCTTTCTAGGCACCTATCAGGATTTAAGTGAGCCATGAAAATTCTTGACAAAAAAAGTTGTTTATGATCTAAATTTGTTTTGATAGCAAAATATGTTTTTCGTAAAATGTTCAATAATGGCTCACCCCAACTATGGGAGGACAAAAAATCGTCTTTCCAATTATTTAGGTGTTGTCCATAAACTCTGGGAATTACTAGCATAATTGCATTTTTATAATAGTCTCCTGCTCATGAGCTCAACACACTGCTGCAACGTTGAAGATGATTAATTATTTAAACATTGTCTCTGGAAAGTGTTTTCCTATATTTCTTCGTTTTGAAATTGTTTTATTTTCAAGTATACCCTTTCTTTTCCTTTACAGATCATTCTTGAAAAAGCTCAAAAATTAAAAGGGAGCAGGAAGATAATTATCACATCTCAAAAGTTCGCTCTATATGACATGATTTTCCCTACAGTACAGTCTGAAAGAAACTTCACATGTGTCTGCTTAAAGATTTTTCCTATGTCAATTTCATAACTATAACTAAGTTTGGAGTTGTATATTATATTTAGTTAATTTTTGGGTTTTCATGTTCATGAAATAATATAGCTTCATGATGTTAAGGATAAAACAGCTTAGCTATACAAATCCTTTGTCCTTTATTATCAACATTTATTCCTTGGAAGATGATTTAAGTTCCCCATATTTCTATACGGTAAGGTTTTTTTTGTTTTATAATTGAAATCCACAAGTTGGCCCTTCTACTTCTTTTTAAGATGTCCTAGAGCATCAGCAGAAGAACGGTTCCAATCGAAATGTTTAAATATGCATCTTCTCCAATCCTGTAAAAACTCAATTTGTTGTACAGTGTACATCAGCTAATTCGAATGCTGCTTAATTCGAACTTTTTGCTAATTCAAACAAAATGCTAAGTCCCTCGAAAGTCCCGAAAGTGTATATTTCTGATGAGCGTGGCTCCGAGACGTCTATTTGACAACCATTATGGGACTAGCCTTCAAACATGATTCTTTTCTAACGTAGCCTCTCAAAAGGGTATGTACAGTTCTCCAACCATGGACCTGGTCCCGGTCCTAGTTATTGAAATCATTGAGGGGAAAGGGATGTGACATCACATAATATGGGTTCAATAAAAATTGAGTACACCTTAAAATTTAATCATCACTATCTTTAAGCAACTAAATTAATTTGTAATTGTATGATTTATATGACATTACCCCCGTCTTTGTGCCAAAAAATATGGCAATTTCATTCAAATTTATAACCGAAATTGCCGTAAATAAGGCATACGAAAGTTTAAATATCTGCAGATCTAGAAACGCTAAAAACTTGGTTGACACCTCGTTGGAAAGTGGAAAGTCCGGAGAATACCATGAAATTGATTACAGGAAGCAATTTACACAAATTAAAAATGACCTGAAAGACCTAGGGAAAATTAAACTAAATAGCAATCATACCTGCTTTTCTTCATACAGCTTTGGAATGGTAAACAAACCAATGAAAGCTGAAATATTACAAGATCTTTTATTACAAAAAAAATTCTCATCAGTTTAAAAACTCTATAAAAAATATTTGAGTGGCAATTACAGCTAAATATCGATCAACATATCTTTTAGCTACGAATAATACCTGATTTTATTGTCAACAAGTTAGCAGCAAGTTTACGTACCTAATATAGCTAATGTCAAAAAGCTAAACCAGTGGCCAATGTAAGACAGTAACCACAAGATGACTCCAAACTGAAAAGAAAAGAGGATACATGTCAAATTTAAAGCTTTGCCTAGACTGTACTCTTTAAGTATTGCAACAAAATTTTTAAGAAGTTGATGTTCTCTTTTTCTTCAATGTCTCCGTTGTTTCAAATGCAAACAAACTATTTCCCTGTAATTTTGTGCTCAATTGACTAGTAGATTATGTTTGAATATTGCTAGAAAGAGCATTCAATGAATAAGTTGATTAACATGCTCACTGCTGAGGATGGGTGTACTTGTCATGAGTGGCCAGTTTGGACAATTTGACAACAACAAAAGCCCTAACAAAAGCTGAGAGTTAGCCCATTTAAAAGTAAATAATATTTCACACAAAATCAATCAAAATTTTCCGTCCTCAGTGCTACTTTGCCAGCTGTCACCAGGTGCAAATTTCCCCCACTTTGTTATTATCAACGTCCCATGCATTCACACACAATTGTAACATTCACTACCTCATCTTTACTCTCACTGCATCTAAAATCAGTACACAATTCATTCTTTCTTATCAAGAGAGTGTAAAGATAAGCTTTTAACTAATCAAAATCTTGTTTTGTATTACCCATTTTCAGTTGTAGGTCCACATCAGCTTCGGCTGACATATTTTTTAACCTACTTCCAAATTCACAAAGAAAAAATGAAATGAAAATAAAAGAAATAAAGGAAATTCACCTTCAATGACTGAAAGAAGTCTTCAATCAAAAATAACTTCTGTAAACACTTAATTTTTTTGTTGATTGTTTCACGAAGATGTTGGGCAATGACTTCTACCTAAAAAAATAAAAAAATAAATTTACATTTTGATATCTCCTTTGTTCTGTAAAATATTAAAATAAATATTGCTATGCATCAAACAACTATTAAACAAACTATGTATTTGATTGGGTCGAACATTACTACATCATTAGCATAATGTTCATAATGTGAACAAAAAATGAAAATCTCTATGTCTATGAATCACACTGGGAAATTGAATGACCACCTCTTAAAGGAATTAATAAGAACTCGTAATAAAAAAACATTTGGGTGGAAAGATATGAAGAATTAAGCAGGAAGGTCATATAGTGGTCACACCTTTTAAAAAAAAAACCATCACAATAACATTGACAAAAACAAAAAGAATACACCAAAAACTGTTAAGTCAAAATAAAAAAAGAATTATTGAGTTCAACTTACACTATTTTCTGATATTTGAATATCTTCCTCAAGCAGGTTTCTAAATAAAAGTTTGTAATAAGAATGACTCAAATAAAAGCAACTAAATATCTACCTCATCAAAAAATTTGCCAACAAGCTATATTGTTGAAAGTGGAACTCAAAGAAGCATAATAGAAAAAGACAAACAGAAAGAGACTGAATGAAACTTACTTGAATGGGTGTTCAGCTGAGGTCTTTTGTACAGCATTAACTATGGTCATACCAATTCGATAAAGAGCTGCAACAATGAGAAGTGACATAGCAAAGGTTGTTACAACACTAATGAAGGAGTAGCAGTGTAAAGATAACATTAACATGAGTACTCCAACAAATACTCCCGCTGTCCTCTTCGCATCTTTCCAATACAACAGTTTGATAACTGAAAAAATAAGTAATTCTTATACTAAAACAAATGAACTAAGCAAAACCAAACTCTCAAGTTTTCTGCAAACTTCACATAACTACAGCCTCTGTTCTCATTGTAACCATGTTATATACGTTGTTATACTGTGTTGTATTTCTGATTACACAAAATTATCTCTGATATGTCAATATCACTTCATCAGACTCCAAGTGAAACTGGTATACATACCAGTGTTGTTTACATTTTGTTTCATCATCCACATTGCCAAAGGGCTTTTTAATGATAACTCTAAAAACGTAATAAAGGATAATGCAGAAAATATTTTTCAAGACATATAGTTTTTCAAATGACATATGGGTCTATTGAATTACGAAATCCTCAAAATTCAACTTATCAAGATATTTGCCACTAAATTTGGGTACTTTTGGGGCAATGTTATGGTTTCACACTGACATTGTGCAGGAGTATAATATTTTTGCCATTGCACATCTATGCAAGCCAACGTCTGTTGTCCTAACTTTTGCAACCCTTTTTTGTTTTAAAGCAAAATAAGACTCATGCAACCAGGCTCAGTATTGTATAATAATAGATGAAATTCGTTATCGCGATGCACCCGAATTAACCAAGCAGATATCACATTATTAGCTTCAGTTGCGTAAATTCAGGGTGAAGCCATCAAATAGGTACAGGTTTTGTACCTCTTTTTTTTTTATTTTCTTGGATTATCATTTTCGATAATTGACAATAATTATTCATTTTTTCTCAATAGTAGCAGGAGTAATTGGAACCACAAGTGAATTATGGTAGCACACCACTGAAGCAATTTACAATTGTGTATTTCAACCTACATGTTAAGAAAGAAGGAATCAAGAATTGAGAATTTTTACAAATTTAACATCATCATTGTATGTCATATTTGTTTACAATTTCTTAGGTTTCACACAAAGGAAATTTGTCTCTCTTGTCTTATGCTGTTGTGATTATAAAGCACCAACAATAATTTTTCAATGAGTGTGATAAAAACAATTATTTTGATATAATAATAGATTCATTGATGAATTATTTCATTCATTTATAAAAAAGCAGAATTTGAAATCAGTCTATTTATTTATTTTGGTAAAGTTTTCAGGCTAAACATGACAGCCATGAAAAGCAAGTTTCTGGATTCCTGTTATTCTTGCCCTAATTTCGTTAAAAAGAAATATAGAAAATAAATAGTGTGAAAACATACAAAACATTGATACAAATCATAATGGATGAACAGAAGTTTTTTTTCTATTTATTCTCTACAAGTTCTTGAATAGATATGAAAGAAAAAGATGGAGAGATAACTGTGAGTTTTGTAAAAAAAACTCTTTTATTATGATATTTAATATAGTAAGCAGGTGGTTTCGGTAAATATTTTTTTTTCAACATTTAACTGGCCATATAGAAATAAGATATATATAAACATTTATATTTTTTGAAACATAGATTGTCCCTCAAAAACATACAAACCAAATATCGATATTTAAAGGCATTTCAACTTTCACTCATATAACTTAATTCTACAGAAGGAAGGAAATCCTAAAAATCCTAAAATGTCTCAACTTTCTTTAAAGAAATAGGAGGAAAAAATACTGAAAAGGGCCTATAATCATTAAAATCACATTTATTACTTTAAACCAAGATAACGAAAAGTGAAATTTTATATCAACATCATTCCCATGTCAATTGAATCCAAAGAGAAAAGCCAAGCAATGATTATGGTGGGAAAGGTGGACCATAAACATTTTGTCTGATTCATAATGATCTATAATATTAATTCAATTTTTTGCAAATCCAGTTTTCCAATCAATGTGAAACCAGATTAAAACATGAATGAAGTAGTCCAAAAAATGTTTTTCGGAAGCTATTATTCTCAATACTGCTTTTATGGGAAAAGGGTTTTAACCGTGATAATAAACAAAAACTACGATATTCAAACATTTCTGTACAAGTTAAAGGTTGATTGTGACAGAAAACTGTAGTAGAAACAAGAGATAGAACACCAGAAAGTTTAACCTATGTTTTGTGATAAAAACAATAAAGGTACTAGTTACAATTTCATCTCATCTTAGACTATATAATAACAACAGCATTGAATTGTTCATACCTTGACATTCTTCAACAGCTACTTCTTGAGAATCTTGCAGCTCTTTATCTGATATCTTCTCAGTAGCAGTACCTTCTTCGACTTGGTTAACTTGTACATCATCAGGAATGACTGGATTCGACGTTTTTTCATCATTAAAAGAGGGGAGGTCCTCAACTCCATCGGTTGTTGAACTTGGAATGTCAACTTGTTCTTCTATTTCAAAATTTTCGGATGCAATCCTATCTTCAATTTTATTTTCTGAGTCAGTAGTTCCAGATACTGTATGCTCCTGAATCTCACTCATTTTTTTATAAATTTAACACACTACACTATTAAGTAGAGTTAAGACTTGTGAGAAGGGCAGGTAGAACAAAGACGGAAAACTGGTTTGAAAGAAATTGAAAGTGAGTTCAAAGTCTCCCACCCTTCCTCGTAGTGATCATTTTGCACTACACTCTGTCACAGAGATTGTTTTGTTTTTTTTCGCAGAGAATTTTGCGACGCGGGTGGAGTAAATGTCATTCGAGCGCGTCGTCTAGAGAGGACTTTAGTCTTTTTAGACTCCAGCAGAAGAGAACTACTTGCAGGACCCGCGGCGCTACAACATTTTAATTGATGTCAAAACATTTTTTGTTGGTCGATTTCTGGCCTTTTTTAATGGTTATCCCTAAATACAGTAGAGGTCAAGGTCGCAAGATTTCCTCTTTCGGACTTGCGTGCATGGGGGAAACAGGGGTTACGAATGTACAAATTGTTTTTGTTAGATTATTGCTGATTATTGAGATGGCGTCTTTTGGTGCAATATGTTGCACCGAATCGGTATTTCTTATGTCAGAACGGGTGAACGTGCTTCAAAACTCGAGTCGAAGAACATTCGGAAATTTTGTGATTTTATTCATAATTTTTTCAAAAGTTGGGTTTCTGAATTCCTGGCAAAGATATCTTAAGAAATATTGAAACAATTGAGTTATTATTAGCACTTTTCCACCAATTTCTCGAGGTTTAATAGAATTTTCTAAAAATGAACTTTTGTGCAAATTTTCATCAATCATTGCACGCCGCTGCGCATACTCTTATCCTTCATTTAAATCAGTGCCCTTCCTTCAAACACAATCTTGCTTCCAGAAAATTGCCAGCGTGAGTAAGACTTTTTGGTAAACCTGCCATAGTTTGGTGGAGTCATTAGAAAACATTTTTGAAAGCTTAGACCATCATTGAATATTCAAATCAGAAGTCAAACCTTCTCCACGTATAGACTTTCATATTTTGACGCCTCTCCACGTCTTAAATAAACTTCAGTTGAAAAGGAAATATAAAGAAAATAAAAATTAAAAAATAAAACATTTTTTGTGTTGTTTTTTTCGTTATTAGGTTTATTTCCTAATTAGGTAGATTAGGTAGGAAAAATATCTACGCCATTATTTACAAAATAAAAAGAGTCATACAATCTATTTTTCGTTGTATTTTAGCACTTTTGTATAACACCTAAATGAGAACCATCCTCGTCTGAGGACCATTTTTCAAATGAGCACCCTTTTTAAGAATAGAGGGGGCGATCATTCGAGGGAGGCGGTCATTAAATATTTGACATCAAAAGGGGGCGCACATTCGAGGAAGTCGCTCTTTTGAATAGGGGCGCTCATTCCAGTAAATGCGATATTCTTGCAAAAGTTTTCTCCTTCATAATACCAATGAAGCACATAGTAATCATCCAAGCAAAAGAAATCTGAGAAAACAAGATGATAAACGAAAAGTATAAATAAGATAGGAAAGAGTTCAGTACAAACAACCGAAAATAAGGTTAACTCCTGATAACTCCAATCTCCATGGGACCAACGAATATTATTCGAGATATCGAAAGTTCGAGTTATTGAGAGTTGAATGAGAGTCTTTGTTCAAAGGGAATGTTTAAGGAGTTCGAGTTATTAGGGGTTCAAAAAGGGTTATAAATTATTGTTGAATTTTGAATTGACTTGGGCAAGTCTGCACAAATCAATTACGCAAGCGGTAGTGAATTTGGACTGCACCGTATTGATCCAACCTAGTTTCAATATTAAAGTCTTACTTCACTGTGATGAATAAAACCTTTTTGGTTTTGATTGGAATCGACCAACTTGGTACTTGGTACTTAGAGCGAAAATGCCACAGCCAGCTTTGTTAGAGGACGATACTCCAGATATTCAGATGTTGTTGCTCTCAAATGGTTACCAACAAAAGAACGAGCCGAATTTAGTCTTGCTAAACTTGCATGGAAATCAATTAATTGCCAAGACTGGCCAAAATTCTTGCCAATGCAAACCAACGAACAAACAAGAAACTTTAAGAAAACGAATTAAAACTGAATTGGAACCACAACATCGTATCCACGTTCGAGCGTGAAGCCTCAAAATTATTTAACGATCTACCACCGTCGTGTCGTAAAAGTATAAACTACAAAAGTTTTTGCAAAGCAACCCGGACATATTTATTAGACAAAGCATTAGCAAAAAGTCTATAAAAAAAAAAAAAAAAAAAAATCTAAAATAGTGGAACTCATGTTATTCGAACTCTCGTTATTCTCCAATCTACCAATCTCATCCAATCTGTTCGTTTCATGTCTCAACTCATAGCTTTCCTAATTCACATCTAAGTATTCGAATTGCATTGGTTCTATTGTTTAAAAAAAAAAAAAATATGTAAAAATTTGTTTATATTTTTTTATTCAGCACTTACGCTATTTCAGTAGAATAGCCAAATATAAATATTTTGGAACTGAAATATAATCCGTTATTATTATTATTATTACTATTATTATTATTATTATTATTATTATTATTATTATTATTATTATTATTATCATTCTCCCAATTTTCCAGACGGATTGAAAGGTTTGGTTAACGAATAAAGTTATTGATGATGTGAGTAAGAGAGGGTGCTATATATAAGTATGCACAGGTTTAATGAGATGGGCTGGTATATTATCATAGCCTGCTGAACAGCCATTCCGAGTCTTCTTTAAAGCATCTATCACGTTCTGTAGAGAAATTTGGCATAGTTTGAATGAACTGCAGCTGCTTTTTGGCAAATTAAAAATGGTGGATTTTATTTCATTTAGAGATTTGGGTTTTGCCAATGCGATACGAGTTGCTGTTATGTTAATGTGATTGTTAAGTTTATCGGGATTCTCTTTAATGGTTTTGAAATTGGGGTTTAAGATTCTGTGAAGGGTCTTTTCCATATTTCCTTCGGTCGTTTTGAAGATAGTGCTTTTCGATAGAATGAGGTTTTGGCTCTCTTTATCGCTGATTTGATTTCGTTTCTTACAGATCAATGGCTTTTCTAGTTTTGGTCTGTTTTAAACATATGTGCTTCGTATCTTAGTTTATTTCTTTGCTGCTGAAGATGTATGATCTCAAGTTCTTTCATCCATGGTGCGGGAGGTCTGGTGAGTTTTACACGTTTTAGTGGTGCATAAAATGTCAATGCATTGTTTGATAAGGTCGTTTAAAATACCAAGCTGTTCATTAGGGTCTTCTAGCGCATATGCGATAGAGAATGGAAGTTGTGAGAAATCTTCAGTGTATTTTTCCATGTCAAATTTTTTGTAGTTTCGGATATATTTGTAGCGTGATTCAAAACGTTCTAACCGGATGTTAATAATCATATATGGTGCATCATGATCGCTAATGGTAGGGCGTAACAAAGAAGTACTTTCTCTGGAATATTGATAATTAAATGATCGATCAGTGTTTGATACTTTCCTTGTTGGTTTCGAGACAACGCTTTGGAGATTAAACTGGTCGAACATGTCGTAATCACACCCAACCGGCACAAGACGTGTTAAAGACTTTATTCTATCTTCATTTGGCCAAAAAAAGTCGTCCCCGGAAAGATTTCATAAAGACGTCTTTGAGACGCATTTCAAAGATGCATTTCTTGCGCCATGATTTTATCCGTCTTTTTCTCGAATTGTTAAGACCGCCTTTTTTGGAATTTTAAGACGGTTTTAAAGACGCCTTTTTCAAGCAAATAAAGAACTTGCATTTTCAAGACACATTTAAGACATCTTTTTTAAAGGGATCCTACCATCTAAAATGAAAATTTGTTATTTGTTTATAAACCAGGAAAAAACAAGATTGCCATCTGACTTTTTTGACAGAAGTGAATCACTGCTATGCAACACTGCAAAAACGTTCGCAAAATACAGCCGCCATTACAGCCTTTCGCTTCGCTCCTTCGATCCAAAATTCAGTTATAGCGTCCAGTCCCCACGCGCCGTGTGACGTATTAGTGGACTAACGAATATAGAAAGACTGTACTCACCCAGTGGAGATCCACTTGTTCTGACCTTTTTAAGCCTCGTTAAACACATTTATCTATACCATGATCAACCACAAGTATAAGAGAGGTAAAATAACAAAAAAGTGTAATGAAATTCAAATCCATTTCCACAAACAAAACAACAGTTTACTCGAATTTCCCAAGAATCGACTTTTCGGTCATTTCCCAGAAGCAAAATCAAAATAAACTTTCGTCTTTACCAGTCAAATGAAAAGGTCCAAACCAAATTAGTAATTAAGACTTGAATTGAAGTACGCACCACGCTTGTTTCTTTGTTATTTTCACCAAACTGAACTCTCTGGTATGATAGATCAACTTGGCGTTTATCATTAGGAACTGGGGGCTACTCCGAAGTTTGTCTTGATGAGGAAGAAGCGAATTCTCGGAAAGACGGTACAATATCAAAAAATAATTTGGCTGATTATCGACCCTTGCGGGTTTTTTATACCTTTTAAGATATGGGGATGTTTTATTTATGGTCTGAGGAAGTGTTTAACAGAATATTGTTTTAGATGGTAGGATCCCTTTAAGATATTTTTTCAATGCTTCACTGCGTATCGAATTTGATAATTCGAATTTTGACATTCGATTACAATCAAATCAAAGTTATACGAAGAAAAACGTTTCTTGTGTAAAAGTAATATCTGAAAAATATTTTTCGGAAAGAGAATGCTTGAAACTTCGTCCAGTTCGTGCTTCTGTTGTGGCTAGTAAGTAGGTAATGCCTTTATTTATTTATTTCTAAAGTGTCAGTGTTAAAATGATCAAGTTGTTTGTGAAAAAAAGGTGGATACAGTTCATGATATAGTGGATTTCAGATAATTAAAACTCTGTTGTTGTTGTTGGGTTTTTTTTTTACAGATACTTCATCTTTTTGGATTGAGCTTATTTTAATAATTTTTAATCGTATAAGAACAATTTGGTAAGTAATCTTTTGTGTTGTTAATGTTTTCCTTTAGTGTCAGTTATTCCATGTTTGAGATTTATTTATAGTCAAATCCCAGGTTCTTTGCCCAGGCAATTATTTATTAATTTTGCTACTTTGTTTGATTTTTTTGTGCTTTTGTGCCCTTTTTTATTCCTTTGTAGCTTTTAAAACGTTATTGAACGAATTCAAGCAGAAAGTTTTGAAAGCAAAGGAAAGACTTTCATAAATTCATTGTTGAAAGTATCATTAATTTGCCTACCTTGGAGAAAATTATCATTTTGTTTAGATCTGCAGAAACTTTCGATATGTTTCATATCGTGCTTTATTTTCTGCCATTAGGAACTACACAGAATGAAACATCATTGCTGGCTTATAAAAGGAAATGCAGCGATATTAACTGGACGAAATGATTAATATTGATAAGTGTTTATATTAAAGTGTTTATGTATGAATTATTCACCAGCCTTGAGCATATCTCATGAGAATAAGCAATATCCGAACACAAGACAGAGAATCTAGCAGGACTATGTTTGGTATCTCGTAACAGACTTTTCTAAATTGTTTTAAAGCTATTTATTTTACATTTACAATTATGCTTTTACCTGATGAAGACTTGCACGAAAGAAAGGACGAAGTTTCGTTAACAATAACATTGTTGCTTTTAATTTTTGCTCACATCTATTTCACATATATATTTATTATTTTGATTGTATTTGTTTTGAAATTAAACACATTAAACCAGACAGTCGTTTGTCTTTTCGTTTTGCCTTTTATAGTCGTTTTCTCTGTGAAAGTCCATGTCTCATAAAGATGTTTTAATGGCCCAATCCGTCTAAGACTGATAATACATCTATAAGACGTCTTCCAAAAGACCCAAAAAAGACTAGAAAAAGATGTCTTTAAGGCGCATTGAAAAGTATCGAACAAAACTATTGCCGGCTCGTAATCACACTTGTTTCCATTAAATTGATGTTAGAATCGCCTGCCAGAGTGATTGGGCCAGTCCATGATTTTTTTATTTCAAATAAGATTTTTTTCGCGCTGTCAATCCACTCTTGTTTTGTTTCAAACTTTGGTTGATAAAATCTAGCAAGCAAAAAGGGCTGTTTCTTTTATTTCTATCCATAGGTGTTCCAATTCTTTATTCAAGTTGTTGATATCATGTCTTATTTTGTAATTTTTGATTCCATCTTTTATATAAATTCCTACGCCACCACCTTTCCTCGCATTCATATTTCGATATTGAAATTCGTATCCAGGGGTATGTTGACATAGTTAAGTAAGCTTTTGTCGTCTTTTAGTCAGGTCTCTGATAAAGTTATAACGTCAAAGTTGTAGGCATTAAGCAAATATTGGAATTCATTGAAAGACGATAGCATCGATTGTGTGTGTGTTTAGGTGAGCAATGCTCATGCAATTACTGTGTTGCGTCAGTTGATTGAGATGAGGGTCTTCAAAGATGTCGGTAACTTCACGAAAAGATAGATCCGTTAAATCCTGCAGTGATCGAACGTTATGAAACGTTAAGAGGCTGAGTGTACAGTTGTGACAGGTCCACAGGGCTGCTTTCCGGCAGTTGATGATCTTATTGATGTTTGTAGCACATTTTTGGTGTGGCAGTGTTCTCCTTTTTCCAAATTCGATTCTTTTATGGTTTATTTTTACAGGTTTAGAGGGTCCGGGGTTTTCTTCAATATCACCAGCTAATAGTATACGATATGTGGAATCGTGGTTTCTGTAGTATTGAATCGGAGTACTCAATCTTATCCTAATACTTCTTATGATAAAAATTTTTTGTTTACAGATTGGATGTGTTACTTTAGTGTTGGGTGTGTTCATGATGAATAACAGCCAACAGAAAAGATCTTCGTATATTAACCACATTCTCAATTTATGTTGCAGAGCTTTGAATTCTTCTTACGCGTACAAAAATCTAAAAAAACCTGCCCAAGTCTTAATATTGAAATTTGAAGCGATCGTTTGATTAAATATCTCAGAACTTAATGAATCTCCTCGATCAACCCCATCCCCGTTTATTTTAGACGATTGACCAGACTGTGGGGTAAAAATAAAAGAAGAGCGTTTCAAAATCGAGATATTCACAAAACTCAAAAAATATATATTTACTCAGGATTAAAAAAAGTATTCAAATACGTTAGTGTAGCAAAAATATGAAGCAGCTTGAATGTGCGACTGGTTTGTGGTAAACCGCTCGTACAAAATGCAGATCGGCAAAATACCTGATCACAAATTCGTCGTTGATAGAAAGGTTTTTCTCTTCTTTTGCACAAATCTACGGAAGCCGATAACAGCCATCTATGTTGCGAGGTTACTGCGTAGTAGAAAATAGTTTTTCATCTTCTGTTTTTCACCCATTGATATTTATCTTCTATTTTAAAATCAATGTAATTTTTATTTCCCGTAGGAATTCACTCCTACTGCACAGAAGTTACTTATTTGTTGCTAAGCAATAATAGATTTCCAAGAACTTTACAACTATATGTATCGAGCTGTTATGTAGCAACATAGATGGCAGATATCAGCTTCCGTACAAATCTACATAGTAGCACTCTCACATTGAACAAATGGTAGAACTGAATGATACGAATTAATTTATAAAATGCTTAAGAACAACAATAACAACAAATTAACCAATTAAAATTCATCTCTTATTAATTCTGGGCGGTATTTGAGGCGCTTCATTCTTTTCTCGTACGACGTCAATAGAACTGTCCGAACTTCGATGAAGAAGTGGTTTACTCCTTCTTGATGGCAACTGAGGCGGGCCAATATCGGACAATGTTCGATCTCTATGCTGATTATGCTGATTATGTTCCGATGGAGAAGTTCGACTAGGTATCAGGGGTGGATCAGGGGTGGATCGTTCCGTCCATTGTAGTGGCGCCGGGACTGAATCTGGCGCTTCGAAAAATGTCTGTTGTCCACTTAAAGTTTTTGCACTTCTGGGTGGTAATGATGGCGGAAGGGGGTCTGCACTTGGTTGGTCCAATGATAAGGACGTATTTGGTAAGGACATTCTCGATCGTCTGGAAATGATATTTGAGGAGAATGGTGACGAGGGTTTCCCTGGTACTTCTGGTGGGCGTTCTTCAGAGTATGGCGCCCGAGCTGGTAACATAGGAGGAGGAGGGTGCTCTTCTTCTTCGATATCATCGTCTTCTTTTCCCTCTTCATCAGAATCATCTTCTTGAATTGTAAACGTAGAAAATGACGAGACAGTTGAAGGTGTAGGAGATGAGGAACGAGGTTGTCTTTCACGGCGTTCAGTAATAGTTGTTTCGGATTCCAGTTGTGAAGTTGAGGAGGATTTTCGACCCATGGTTTGGGATCTTTGACCAGGTTTAATACCGGGTGACTTTACTGGTACGTCAAACTTCTTTGCCTGTATAGAAAGCAAGTAAAAATACCTATATAGAGTCAGATCGAAAAAAGAAATACACAGATAGAAGATAAGGAAAAGGAACAGCTCAGACATAGATTACTTGATAACGTAAAGTTCTAAAACGATAACGTGTGTTTTTTTTTTTTTTTTTTTTGTTGTTGTTGTTGTTGTTGTTGTTGTTGTTGTTGTTGTTGTTGTTGTTGTTGTTTTGTTGTTGTTTTGTTTTTTTTGGAAGGGGGGGGGGGTGGGTGGGGGTGGTTGGGGGTAATAAGCCATCAAAATATTGCATCAATCGTGGAAAAGGAAAATAAAGCTGATGTTGAAAGCCAAAATGTAGTCATTAATGAAAAAAGGAAGAAACAAATTGGTGACCCACAAGTATAACAGTCTCTATGCTTTACTTACAAATTTCACAGGTTGTTTTGCACCTCTTGGTTCGATCATTAAAGACAGTTCAAATAAATAATCAATCATTTCTTTGTCACTTCGACCAGCCATTGGATCCAAACTCTCAAGGTATTGTCGAATGGAAGGTTCTACTTGAAGGTTATATGGCATGTTTTGGTATTTTTGGATTTCCCCGGTGATATCGGCCACCATTCGTCTAAGAAAAAAGGCCAACACCGTTACGGGTTAATGTATGAACTGGAAGTAGAAATAGCTAATATTGAAACTCTTTCAAAGTTTGTACGAAAGTTTTCTTGAATTAATATTACCTTTTACTGAAATTTATGAGCTGTTCAGCGTTTGGCAAAAAGTCTGGGTTCCCCTCTTCTGCTTTTAAAATGCTGGATAAATACACACCTATATAGAAACGGCAAAAAAAACATGATTCCAAAACATAAAACAGAAATATGAGAAGAAAAACTTCGATGAAAGCTTGTTTTAATCGAGAACAAATATTGAACAAACCAACCTAAGAAAGGAACACATGGAGGGTTTATGGAGCGTAATTTTTCTGTATATTTGACGTTATGACCATCCATTAGCTCTTTTACGTGTTGTAAGGCTTGCGTTCGTTTTGGTGACAATTCCTAAATACAATAATAACACAGGTGTCACATGACTAACGAGCAAAGCAACATCTAACAAGGTAAGGAAAGTTTAATTTAACTGTCGAATGTTTTCAAAATAAAAAAATAAAAAAAATAAATAAAAAAGAACATACATTTTCAGTAAAGTGTAATCGATGGACTGGTGCAGAATTAAGCGCCCCAACTATCTCCATCATTCCGTTGAAGTTATTCAACTCGATGAAAACCTAAATTAGTGTCATCTAAAGTTACATAACAATCCTTTCCACGTCGTCAGCGACGGGGAGGAGGGGGAGATGGTATAAAACGTACTCTAAGTATATCAACAATCCTCGTGTAAACTGCTACTCTCTCTTCAAAGTTGTGCGTTTCGCATATATTTTTTTCATACCAGAAGGTGATTAATGTTGACAAGCGCATCATTTTCAATGCATTGGGGGATAGCTTTTCCTTGTCTTTCTTCATCCATACAATACCAACAAGTTCGGAAGGTTTTATCGATCTAGAGATTAAACAACAGAAAATCAACTCGATATTAATGCATTTCCGCATCACATACAACTCATGGTGTTAAACCACACTAGATCGTCATACGTTTTCCATTATTTGGCTTGTTGTCACTCATTTTAATTTGGATACCGTAAATGGCGGATAAAACGCCCTGAGTGTTTATTCAAAAATGGGAATTGTACAACGGGCGTTTATTCGAGCATGGGCGTTTATTTGGTCCTTTACGGCGTCCTAAATTAGGCAGGATACCTTCAAATGTGTGTTTTCAAAGCTAGAAGCATATATGTTATTGAATGAGTGAAAATTACCGAAATATTTCCGACTGCATAATCGTTAACTGGCGACCGATTTCCAATGGGTGAAGCTGATAAATAAACATATAGAAGAAAAATAAACATATAGAAGAAAAATTGGAAATTGACCATCAATGAAAAATAAATCGCTCCTTAAAAGGAAACAAGAACTCCGAAGGCTTTAACACTTTCCCCCTTTAGCGGATGGCTTTAAAGCGTGACCTTTACTTGGTCATACGAACGCACCGGTTAGAAATCACAACAGATTTCTTCTTGCTACTGTACCGAGTATAAAAGAACCTTTTAAGATATATGAATGACATACCGTAAGAAGTGAAAATTTTTCATAACTATATGTTAGGTGCCATTCGATGTTTGGTGATGGGAAATTAAAACTATATATTTCTGGTGCTCCACTAGCTGCTTCAAGCTAAAAGAAAATCATAGCATCATCAAAGGAGTCGCTTTAAAGTTAAGTCTTTCAAGAACCGAACGAAGCGTAGAAGTAGCAAACATACGTACCCGTCTGTTGACAATTTTCTCGATGGTTTCCACCCATTTCCGTGCAGTCTTGCTACGAACAACACGAGAGAGAAATTTTTGCAAAGTTACAAGAAGCGATTCTTCTCTTTGAAAATCGTAGAAATGCTGATCGGTCCAGTGACGCAATACATTCAACACTCTAAAAAGGCAAGACAAAACCTAAGCACACAAAAATAAACAAAAATAAACAAAAATAAACAACAAACAACAAACAACAACAACAAAAGACAACAACTTAAGAGTGAAAATCTAATTTGCAGATAGGTTGTGGCTTTAGGTTTACAACAAAACCTTTTATGAACAAAAAAAAAAAGGAGACAGAAATGGTATTTTTTTAAATCCTTCATCAAAAAGAAGAGTTCCATTGATGAGAGCGCGTCATACTCTTTTCTCACCTTAGTTGTATTGGTGTCGAATATTCTTTACGGAACCTCTTCAATTCTTCACGCGTTAAACCCTTTTCTGTGGCTTTATCAGTGGATGTCGATGGTTCTGGAATATCATAACGTTTTATCAACAAATCGAGAAGTTCAACAGGGTTGATGAAAGAACGGTACGTTGTCAAAAATACGCGAAGAAAAGCCGGATCTAAAAAAAAAAACGTTTTTGTTAATGTAAGAAAGCCGACCATCAAATTTTCCAAAATGCCCCCGCGCACGAAAATTGCTAAGTGTAGGTCGGGATTTAAACTTAATGCTGAAATTCCCTTTTGTTCATCGAAAATCTTTTTACATTTTTTTGTGCGAAATTAAAGGGATCAATCAAATAATAATATATATCACATTTTATTTTGACGTCACAAAATTCCAGATAATAAACATTAGTCGAGAGAAGCAACAAATAACTCATTATACACAGGTATTTTTATCGCATCTCATCGCATCTCATCGCATCGGTCATGCAAAAACGTGATGGAATGAATTACCTGCGTATTTGTGGTAAGTGAGTCTTTCGGCAAGTTTTATGATGGTGCCACCTCTAATAACAGAGTCGTCCTAAATGCAATCAAGTAAAATGTTCCACAATAAAGTCGATTCCAAAGAAAAGATGCATTTGAACATTTGAAATTCTACTCCTCACCTCTCCTCTGTCTTCGAAGATAATATTTTGATTGGAATCCTCTTCTGCAAAGCTAAAAAAAATTAACCAAAACAATTTGTATACTCAAAAAAAAAACACTAATCGACGACCATGTAAGAACATGTTGATTGATCGTAATTTCAACATACTTATAAATTTTTGGATCAGGAGTATGCAATTGTATACTCTGTTCTTCCTCTTGTAAGATAATATCAAGCATTCGATCGAGTGTACTAAAAAGATCAATCAATTAATCAATTAATCAATAAATCAATAAATCAATTAATCAATAAATCAATAAATCAATAAAAGTTCCTACTGATTAGAATACAAACATAAAGCTCAACTGGCAATCTCTTCTCACCTAAAGTTTATGGTGTAAACTCTACAAATTTTATTTGGGTTAGTGAAGCTAGAGTCAGGTTACGCCTCGTTCAAACATTATTATAAGACTTTTCACCGTAAACTTATAATGAGGAGAAATCGTCAGAAAAACATCTTTTAAACCGTGCACACCGTGCACCATTATTATCCTTATACCTATTCATAATAGAAATAACAGGATTCAAAAGATGGTATTGACATCTTGCAACACAATTAAACAGAAACTTTCAAAACATGAAATAAGGAAATAGAAACTTATTCACTGAACAAAAAAAGGAAAAAGGCAACATAAATATCACGAAAACTTTCATTCAATAGCGCACACAAAATTTTCTGCGAAATTTTTGTGAAACGGAATATTTTGTACGATTGTTTTTGGTCAATGAAAGTTAACATAGCAACGAGGAAAATAAAAAATTTTGTATTTTTTTTCTAAATAAAATCCGAAAGGACAATACACGAGGTCAAATTTGTCCGTCGAGAAAGCAAGAGTGGAAAAGTTATTCGACGAGTTGAAAGAACAATGTGTTGTTTCATGGAAATGCTCTTCCCCTTCTCTCTCCGTCTCTGTTGTTTCCCCCATTCATTCCCGAACTCTTCCCGATAATATGCAGAAAATTAGGGAAGGTAAATCTCATTGGAAGATTTTGTTTGTCGGACCAGTATTGCTCATAATAAGTGACGAGTTTATCATGTCATGGAGCTGATATTATAAGTTGGGGTATCTTCTCTCATTATCGGTTCAAATTATCTGCTTATCAAGGTAAATCTCCATGCGTTAGGCCAGCAAAAGGAGAACTAATTGCCTGTGTGATTTCATATGATGACAGCAGGAAAAGCACTAAGAGCAGGGACGAAAAATACTTACGTTGTGCACATAACATCAAACACCGCTATATTCCCTCTACGTTCTTTTCGTAACTGGCAAATATAATGCGCAAATAAACCCATTCCAAAAATGCAAAATCTATATACTCAGGAGTTATTCTCTTCAATGTGAAACTCCTGTACTTCTTCCTCATAACAAGAAAACAAAAACCTATATCAAACGGTTCAAAGCTAAACTGAAACGTTCAAAATCTGCAGAAATGAACAGCATGGACACTATTTGTACAGATGTCGTATCTAAACCAATAATGCAAACATTTTCTGAAGTTGCAGATGATTTGCATAAACGTTTTTGTTAATATATTTATATAAGAGCATTTTCTTTTTGTTCATAATTCTTATGTTTTTTTTCTAGTACCACGTGATATGATGAGAGGTTTTTAATCTTTTTTCATAAATGACATTTAATACTTAACCACATAAAAAAATTCAACTTTCATACGAATATGTCTGACATGCTTACGACTTCTAACAGTTTCAAAGGTTTTTTAATTTTTAATTATAACGTCATTATATGATCATGTTTTATATTTTCTTAGAATTTCATCAAGCCTCCCAACTACAGTTAATTCCAAGGAAATACTAAAACAATTCTGGTTACCGGGATTCCATTGTGTATAAGATCCTAATAAAGCTAATTCAAACAAGGACCAATCTCTAAACGCAAAACCAATGCAAAAACAAGGCCGGAAATAATTACTTAGAGGACCTTGAATTAAGTTCCTAATTTAATTCACAAGTTCGACTAAAATCTCTTTCACTTGAAACGCTTGTTCCATGTCTAATTGAAAACATAAGTATTTTCATTTAAAGTAAAAATTTCTTCTATTATTCTTCGTAAAAAAAACCCAAAAAAAACAACAACCCTAAAACCCCCAAAAAACAGAATGCCTTTCGGTAAAATCACATCAAATGTGAAATAAACGATTAGCCAAAAACGAAGCAACTGTTAAAGAACATAATAGGCACTACTGGATTGTGTTTCTTATAAAAAATACATGCATGTTATATTGATATTTTCAAATGTTACTTTCTTCTTGTTCGTATCAAGTGAAATATTGTTTCTTCTTTAATCCTTATTCCTTTTCTTTGATGCTTTACTAATTATTGGATAAATATTAGGCTCGGAAATAATTAAACGCATAGTGGTATTATTAAGCTAATGGTGTGCTAGTGGAATGCCATCTTATCATCTTTAGCACTTAAGGTGAATGGTTTGATTTTTCGTTTTCATAGAAACCATAGATGAGCATTTTAAGTGTTTGATTTTTACAATGAACCTTATCATTGGTTGGTAAATGGTCAAAAGTAGTTGAAGAAATAGAGATTAAAAAACAGTAGCTGGCGAATTTGTCTTAAAACCTGTTCGTCGGGTCGACCAGTTGGTTGAACAGCAAAGTCTGATTGTGAAATTAAAGTCTAAAGTACTGCAGGACCTTAAACACTTAAGACGTGAACCTTCTGGTAATAATTGAAACTGGTAAGGCTTAAAATACTAACTACATTCTTTTATTTATAAGAATTAATAAAATTTAGCTGAGCTTCAATATTCCTATTTTTATGATAGAACCAATAGGCAATCAACTACCTTAAAAACTTCACAGCCGGTATTATACCAATCAAAACGCGTGACTCTTTTTATCGTTTATCAGTTGTTATATGTTGTTTTAAAACTTACCCTGCTTTTAATTATTTCTCCCAATCGATGGCGTTCGTTGTCTCGCTGATAGTTTTACCCCCCTGCTAATACTTCACAGTTATTTATCATACACTTTTGGAGGATATAGAAAGCATGAAACGCAAAATATAAAGTAAAAATAAAATGTCAAAATTATTTTATGTCGCTACTGTCATATTACGTCTTTACGTATTTTAAGCAGATATCAATTTGAAATCAACTCCCCACTGAACTTACATTCTCGATCGAAATCAACTGAAATCAACCGATTCTTAAAACTAGCGACAACTTCGATAAATTTCACTTAACTGCTCTGTGTATGCATAGCAAAATCAAGTACTCTTTATATTCAGGGATAGTCAAAATTGCACAATTTAATATCACCAAAAGAAGTAACAGTAACAATGATAAAAAATAATGAGAAGTACACAATAGATCTAACAACGAGTTATCATTAACTTCGGCAATACATCAGCACTGAATGAATGAATGAATTATAAATGAAATATAAAAGTATCAAAAAATATATAAGCGTCTACCTTCTGTGTTGAAGGGTCATTAATAATGACAGCCATTCGCATTTTGTTTCGTCATCTTTACACGAAAAGACAATAGGTGATGTGTTAGGCTCTGTGATTTCAAAGGAATGTTTCAAATCTATAGTTTTAAAACAAAAAAAACAAAACACAAGATTAAAATAATGATGGGAAATTTTGAGTTGACAACATGTCGTCAAACTAAAACGAACAGGTTTGGCAGGTTAAAACAAATCTTGAAACATTCATATGTCGAAATTTGTGGAGGAGAACGTTAGCTATTAAAGCATAAAAGAAAAACGTGCAAATAAGTCCATTGGTGATACAACTGAAAACAGAAAATGATGTTAATGTGCCCCTCCACAAATTTTCGACATACCATGGATCCGCCGCTGTTATGTACCAACTAAAAAAGGGAACTGCGTCTTGAAAAGAACTCTTCAGATCGCAATCAAACGCTTCGGTTTCGTCTTTTCCGACGTTCCGACGCGTTCTTATTCCTTCAGCTGACAAAACTTGTGTTTGTCGGCGTATGTGACGTGAATGATGTACTTCATCAACCTACCATCGGTATCCTCCACGTCAACAATTTCTGCTTTTCGTAAAAAAATCCGTTCTTTAAACCTATATTCTGTCGGACTGAATCCAGTGAAATGATGGTGTGCATTCTATAAGAAATTAAAAGAAAACTGCTTACAAAAAAACATGATCCAACGTAACAGTCTGATTTATAAGAATCCTTCTGGTCGGGTTTAATCGGGTTTAACGCAGTTACTACATGTTTTGAATTGAATTGAATTGAATTGAAAAATAAATAGCTTGAAAATTAAAAAAACATGGGCATTATAATGTTGAAATTTATAATAGGTTTCCATAACTGGGAATTTTCTAAGTAGCAGAGGGTAATGATAATAACATCAGCGTAAAACAAAAAAGCCAAGAAGGGCATCTGTCAAAATCCTTCAGATACAGTATTCACAATAAAGATGAAAACATTTGGTTTCGGGATTTATTTATCTCGTTTATAAAAATATACCAATCTTTAAGACAGAGTTCAGTAAAACCAAAATTTTCTGGTCAAATGAATTTTATGATTATTTTTATTTGGAGGTGTAGATGGGTTGAATAAAGGTTTGGCTCTGCGCACATCTCGTCTGACGTGTGTCACGTGTCCTGTAAACAACAGGAATGGTGAAATCTGATTGGCTCATCCCTTCTTTCCATTCCTGTCCTGTGCTATGTGGAACATGAAAACGAAACAAAAGAAAAGATTATTGCGAAAAAAACGAGCCCATTTGCTATATGCAAGAATTTCCAAGAGACATTGAGATTTGAAAATATTTTGGGACACTTAACCATTTTACGGTAGACGAACCTTAATGTTTTGTACGTAGGAGACTCACTATGATGCGAAATCTCAAGAGGAAATAATAATTATTGTTAAATGATGGAGAGTTCGAATTACAGTACTAAGTTATACAAAAAATCATAGGTGAAGTTATATAAAAACCGTAGGTAAAGGGAAAGGAAGAGTTCGAATGGAACTAGTTCTTATATAGTTCTTGTATTTTGAACTGCAGAATACAAGATGTAACAGCAAATGAAAAAACCTATCTAAAAAGCATCTAAAAAAGGGAGAACAGCAGCGATTGGGTTCATTTCCATTAGCACGAATGAGTAACAAATAACAATTGATTATTTTTAGTGGATTTTGTCAAGTCAGGATATTTTAAAGCAGTCTCTTCGCCATCTTGCGCATCATTTTGAAAAGGATAGAGTTTCGAAGCATTCGTAACAAACTGAAATCTTTAAAAAAATCGACCAGATGCAATTTTTACAAGAGAGTATTGAGCTCCACGAACGTCAAATCAATTTGGAAAACAATCCAGCGGGTTTTAAATCCAAATAGAAAGTCTGTTGCCATCGACCCAGACATACTTAACGATCATTACCTCTCAACTGCAAATAGACTCCTTGGGACTGAAAAAGAAACTACCGAAAGGCATATACACTCAAATAAATTCTATGGCACATGATAGCACCGTTTCAAACAAAATTCGTCACGTTTACGGATGTTGAGAAAGAGGTTTAGAAGTACTTGAAAGGTTAATCGCCAAACAAATCTGTAATATTAAAATAAAAACTAATATTGAAGATACGTGTATATACAAATCTACGATGTCAAGATTCAGACGCTCTGGTTCCACATATATTCTATTATTGATATTTATTGAGTAATGAGCAATGGAGAACTATCATTGGCAATTTTCAGCGACTACTCAAAAGCATTTGATACAGTGTCGTATTCAACAATTATAAAGAAGTTGAACTTGGTTTCGGAAAAAAATCACTCTAGGTGCCAGTTATCTCACAATTCGAAATCAAATTGTACAAATAGACGATAAATTTTCATCTGTTAAAACATGTTATTCTATCCAATAATTACGTCACAGACTTACAAGACTGTGATAATAATCCAGTTTGCAAATACGACACCAGTCAATATGAGCATTGCAAGTTTCGTGACTCTGACACTTGTGTCACTAACATGGATAATCGTCTCTCATTAGTCGCTAATTGGCCCCTCGGAAAAAAACTTACTTTTCAACGCGAATAAGACGAAAACAATGCTGTTTGCTTCGCCTCAAATGACAGACACCATCAGTTGAGTGATATAAACACGTGGAACGGCAAGCAAGTTATATAACGACCTCCATACGATATTAGATTAGAGGAAAATTTTGAAGGAAATTGAAATCCTATATGAATAATCATTGTGAATATTCTTAATTGTATTGTTTGTTACGGTAGTAGCGAAAGCGAATTTAAAATTTAGCCTCTTGTTTTTTCTGATTGGATCAATCAACATCATTTTGTAATGAATTGAACTTTTGTGATTACCTGTTGGACTTTGGAATAATTTACGGACCAGTTTTAATAATTTACAGACCATATTTTTTATTTTACGGAGCAGATATTTCAACTACTTTAGGAAGCTATTTTGAAGGTTGATTATTCAATTGCATTATCTGCTACTTACTTTTGTGAGAGAGCCATATTTATCTTATTTCAATCAGTTGAAGTAACATGTATCCAGATGTCCGAAGCTATATTTCTCAAAAAAGTTTCAACATTTTCTAATTTTTTATCAATCACCAAATTCTCATAACATTAAAACAATTCTAACAATGACCAAAATTTGGAAGAATAATGTAAAACTTTGCAAAAAAATTATGTTTTCACCTATAATTTATACTTTTCAAAAACTTACGTAAATTTCAAAATTATTCACAAAGTACAAACTGATGACGTCATAACAAAGTGATGATAGCAAATAGGTTACTAAAAGTCTGTACTAAGTTTCATATCATATCATAGGCATCAAAGGTTTAGCAGACATAAGACATTATCTAGGCGCGGGCCAAATTCTTATATTATTTTTAAATATATATATATTTTTTTTAAATGTATTAGAGCCAAAAACGAAACGAAAAAAAAAACGAAACGAAAAAAAACGTCTTCATCGAAAAAAATAACGAAAAACGAAAAATCCAAACTTTCACAAACAAAGTAAACAAAAACGTTCAAATTACAAACAAGAATAGTTATAATAAGGTCGCTTAATAGAGTTACAGTTTGTTACAGGTTGTTTAAAGTAAGAACTGCTTCTTATGAAGCTTCTCATCATGAACTGTTGGTGAGCTGAACGAATGCCTCGGCAACAAAATAATACTTCATTTTAAGTGATACTTCGCATTAGAAATAACTGAAATCCTCCTTTTTGTATTTCATGGGAATAAGATCCATTTTTTCGTGAATAACTGGTAAAATTATTCTAAAAGTATTTAATAACAAAAAAAATACTTATTTAATGTTTTGATAAGCTTTTGAAAATTCCTAGCCTGCGTTCGTTCATACAATTTATATAGTTTTATAAGGGATTTTCGCAGAGACTAAAGCATGGGCGAAATGTCATTTCGGCCGGAGGAGGAGAGGATCTATTTCGTTCGTATTACGTTTTGCACCATTATGGTTCTTGTTAATAATATATAATATATTTTAATATATTTTTTTCAACACCATTGTGCCTATTGCATCTACGATTTCATCATTTTTGTCTTTTTTGCTATCTTTTGTTAACAGTATGAGTTTCCTGTATCATTTGTTTTGGTAGTTATTTAATGATCATTATATTTGTGCATAATAATAATATATATTTCTGCTTTTTTGTTGTGGGATTGCGCATTTCAATTTCCACCTATATATATATATATGCGATTACGATTATGATCTATCTATCTATTTATATATATATATATATATATGTGTGTGTTTTTGTGTGTGTAAACTGCAAAGAAGTTATAAGCTGATGTTATAAAAAAAGATAAAGATAAAAAAACACGTTTTCATAAACGAATTTTCGTCCTCTTACGAGACTTCATCCATATATTCCGTCCCAATTCTATATTTATCCCGTCTCCTGTTACTAGTCAGTCTTTTGTTCCCAAGCCATCCCATTACGAATATACTAATATATAATATTAACTATTTTTATAATGACAAATTATGATGTAAATTATAATGTTTTTAACTTCTTTTTTAACATATGCACGAAGAAGAGTCTGCTAAATTGCGTGCTCGCGTGCATGGCGTGCTTTACGTGCTTAGTATGTTTAAACACACAAACCGCATATTGTCAGTAGTTCCTGAAGAATACCGATTTGTGTTCACGTATGCATCAAGTTCTTCTATAAAGTCAGCTTCTGTGAAATTCATAAATGCACCATAGTAGCCGATGTTGTTTAGCACTTCAAATTAGAGTCAAGTTAATAGCTCGATCTTTGATGTTGCTGCCCTAACATCACTAGCTTGTATACAGTAAGGCACTTATTATTATTATTATTATTATTATTATTATTATTATTATTATTATTATTATTATTATTATTATTATTATTATTATTATTATTATTATTATTATTATTATTATTATTATTATTATTATTATTATTATTCATGAATATTTATACAGGATAAGCCATTCAAAAATTAGAAATATATACACTATATACATATTTACAAATTTCTGTTGTTCTATGGGTCCTGTTGTGTATAATATAAAAAAAAGTAAAAACTGTAAAATCAGTAAAAATCTAAAAAAGTTTGAATATCGCCCGGAAAAATTTAAGATTAAACTGCTGAATTCGGAGATTAAAAGAATCGAATTTGAGAATCTGAATGATTCAAGATATAAATTTTACGCATAAAACTCGGCAATAAAACTCAGATTAACCTAGAATGTGAATTAGATATTGAAAGCTTTATTAAATAAACTTATAAAATCTTTTGTAAAATTTGCATTTCGTACGTTCATTGGCAAAGAGTTATATTCTTTAGCACCAGCAAATCTAAAGCTTTTCTTTGCGGACTCCAGTTTGACACGAGGAAGTCTGATAATCTTTGTAGAGTTACGAGTATCGTTTGACATCACATCGAAATAGTTTAGCAAATTACGACAAACTTGTCCAGTGATACATTTGTACACCTGCACACAAAGTCTGCGTTTCTGGATTGCACGGATGGAAACTTTCGATTGATCTCTGACGTTATAGCGTTTGTATATAATACGAGCAGCTCTGTTCTCAAAATTAATCAGTTTTTCTTCAGCCGTACGTGTGTGTGTACTGGTCAAGATGGAACAATATGTGAAGATTGGCAGAATCAATGATCTATACAAGGTAAGTGCTGCTTCAGTTGTAAGTTGTGAACGGGCTCGTTTCAGTAGGTACAATCTTCCTGCTGCTTTCTTGTATGCAGAGTCAATGTGATCTTTTAAAGATAATGACTGATCGAGTTTGACTCCAAGATATTTATATGTATTGGTTGACATTAAGCTCTCGAATTTGTGTTTGATGTTCAGTGATTGACCTTTGACCCTCTGTGGTGTGCCAAACAACATCACTTCCGTTTTTCCCTTTTTCATGTTGCACACTAGGTCCATCGATTCTAGCCAATCTGAAAGTAGTTTGAAATCTTCTGTGAGATGCTTCTCGATGTCTGATGTCGTTTTTGACTGGTAGTAGATCACTGTATCGTCAGCATATGTGAAAATCTTTGAGTTTTGAAGCACTGATTCAATGTCATTGAAGGTCAATAAGAAAAGTAAGGGCCCGAGTATTGACCCTTGAGGTACTCCGCATGTCACGTTTTGAGCTTGTGATATTTCTTGTCCAATACGTACGGATTGTTTACGGTTAAATAGGTAATCTACAAGGAGATCTTTTTCCTTGTCATGAATACCATAATTTGACAAGTTTTCAATAATTTGTGAGTGGCTCAGAGTATCAAATGCCTTACTCAAGTCTACGAATATGGCACCTGTCATCAGACCATCGTTCATACTCATGCGTATTTGATCAAGAAAAAGTGTTGCTGCTGTTTCTGTATCGCGTTGTTTACGAAAACCAAACTGCGTTTGTGATAGAAGATTTTTCTCCTCAAGAAATTTCGATATTTGTGAGTAGATACATCTCTCAAAAATCTTAGAGCAGATTGGTAGGACTGATACGGGCCGGTAGTTGTCCAAATCGGTTTTGGCGCCTGACTTGAAAATGGGTGATATTATTCCATATTTAAAGTCATCGGGTACTGTAGCAGTTTCCAATGATCTATTTATCACATGGGCGAGTGGTTTGGCAATATAACGGGCAGAGTCCTTCAACATTCCTGGCGGTAGATCGTCATGACCAGTAGCTTTATTTCGAGAGAGTTTTTTGAGGTTTTTAAACACGTCATTCACAAGAACCTCTTTGAATTTGAACGTAGAATATGTTTTCGGGTAAGTAACCACCGGTCTAGACCATACAAAATCTTTCAAACGAATAGCTTTTTCTTTCACCTTCCCAGCCACAGTTGTAAAGAACTTGCAGAAGCCTGTAGCTATCTTTGACGGATTGGAAGTCAATTTGCTATCAATGAAGAATGATTTAGCGTTGGAAACGATTTCTTCAGTCGGGAAGATTTTCTTTAGGGTTTTCCAAAATCTCTTTGGATCTTTGGTAGACTCGTTTAGCAAAGTTTTGAGGTGTTTGTTTTTTGCTTTTCTCACTTGTACGTTAACTTTATTTCTCTGGGTTTTGTATGCGTTGAAGTCATTTATTAATTTCGTTGACAAAAATTTACGGTGAAGCCTGTCTCGATTGTTCATTTCGGCTTTCAGTTCACGAGTGAGCCAAGGTGATTTTTTCGACTTGACTCGTTTTGAAATCAATGGAGCGTGATTATTAAAAGTGTTCAGCAATATAGATTTGAGACAATGCCAAGCTTTATTTGGATTTTTCTCAGAATATACGGAAGAAAAATCAGTTTCTTGTAGTGTGTTTTGAAGACCTTCAAATGAGTAATTGGTATAATCACGACATTTAATTATCTCTGATGTTTCATTTTTCTTGTTGGTATTTCGAACACAATATATCGCTTCATGGTCGCTTTTGACGTGTGGCGTCAAAACTTGATTGCTCAATAATACCTCGGGTTTGTTTGACAAAATCACGTCAATCAATGTCTCCGACTCGCCTGTAATTCTCGTGGGGCCTTTAATGGTTTGGATAAACCCATTCAGTGATAAAAGATCTTTAAACGGTTTATTGTCATTGTCACTTAAATAATTACAGTTTACATCGCCGATAATTATGATTTCTTTGTTGTCATGTGAATTTTTAATTTTTGTCAATGTTTTGTCAAAAATATCAATAAAGTTTTTGCACAAGTGTTTTGATGTATTCGGTGGTCGATATAAAATACATACAAAATATGATTGTTTATGTTGCGATAGAATTTCCAAGCATATAAACTCTAAGTTTTCATTTTCGAGATCCTTTCTCCTTGTATAATCGATATTAGACTTTACGTAAACTCCGACACCACCACCATCTTTCTTACGGGCTTTTCTTTCAAAAGAATAACCAGATATATCTACGAAAGTTGTAGGTATAGACTCTTTCAGTAGTGTTTCTGAGATCCCAAAAATATCAAACTTGTGTTCTTTAACAAACATCGGAAGACAATCAATCTTTCCAGATAGCCCACGCACATTTAAATGACCAATACAAAACTTATTCTTCTTGGACGACGTGTTACAAGATATAAGGTTATTTCCAAACAAAAATAATAACAAAAACCACAGTACACAAAGACGTCTGCGTGCTGCCATCTTGAATCTTGAATCAAAAAAGCATGAATTAAGCAATTTCCATATCTCCTTGTGACTTTACGACCCTCAACATTGAACGCGTTGTATGTCGGGATCGAACTGAACTCTAGAAAAAAGATAAGAAACGAAAACTTAAACAAAATTTACCTCGTTTTAGATCCGAAACGAGGCAATGTCTGCTAATATGGGTAAAGGACCAAAGTCGCCCCAGACCACATTTGGAGATCTGAGAGGCTAAGATTATGAAAGTTACCCTTCCCGTGCTGAATGAGACGATGAACCTCGCTTTACTGGAGCCGTTTGAGGGCTGCTACTGATAACGATCGGGTTCCTGTCGGTTTTTTCGGTTCATAAGCAGCGATTGGATTTTTTTAAACGCTGATGAATACATAAGATGAAACTGAAAAATCATCCCTCGTGAATTGAAATACAACCCCCTAAATAGAAATAATTCCACAGAACTGTCAACGATGGAAATTTTAAAAGGAAACTAAGCATTAGGACCCTTTCGAACATAACCCTCCTTTTAAAGGCAAAAACATGAATTCGAAATCACTGCTTCAAAATCGGGAGCACTTATTGTTACACAATATTTGTTATTTGATTTTTTCTTGCTTTCTTCGTTTATTTATTTATTCTTTGATTAACAAAGTTCTTAAAATATATGAGAATTGTGACGTCATATCTGGAAGACGTAAAACGCTGAAAAATATAGAAACTGGAATACTGTTTTTTTTCAATTAACAACTTACCATGTATCTTTAGTTGCCATGATGGTGAACTTGTGGGGTTAGAAAAAATACGCAGCTAAAACTGAATATAAACGGCAAAAGTTAAATTCAAGTGCGCAAAATTGCTTGGCAAGAATTTCCAAATGATGCGTACCAGTGTCCAAAATCCGTTCGAGTCCATATTCAAAGAATTCCTATGTCCAATAGTGGTGTCCAAAATCCGTTCCAATTTGATCCAAAATTTGTCAATTATACAGAAAAATATTATTTGTGCGAAATGAGTAACTATTAACTGAATTGTTTACATGTTAATTTTCTGTCAGATCTTGAAATTCTCTTATGTTTGCTCTCCTAAATCAGACACTCATATCGGCACTCATTTCGATGAGTTAATTACGATGTCACCGGAGTTGGAGAGCATAATGACAAGAGCGTGGAAACTATCAGCAATACCTTTTAATGTGAGGTGCGATATTATTATTAGAAATTGTATAAACAAAGACCAGAAAAAACAAAATGTGATGAAGATGCACCTGGTTAATCGAGCACAATTATAAATTGATGATTATATTATATATATTATATTATGTTATATTATATATATATATATATTATATGAGCGTCTGATTTAGGAGAGCATATAAACGAGCATGCAACCACCTTAGGCTACTTCAAAACGTTAGAGAATATCTTGACGCTGACGCAGCGACAAAAATTTACAATATTATGATCCTGCCAATTCTATTATACCCTTGTCCAGTCAAGTTAATGTATACTCGCACTCAAAGAAACCAGCTGACATTTTTAACAAATAGAGGGCAGCGTATTACACGAAACATGGAAATACACAACATAAATGACGTCATCCAAATGGAAATACACAACATTAATGACGTCATCCAAAGGCAGAACTACATGCTTGTGAAAAAATGTATCGACAAACAAACTAACAGCTGGTGTATGACGAATATTTCACGATATTGTCTCATGCGAAGAACACCAGAAACAATAAGTATTTATTAAAACTGCCAGCAGTGAAATTGGAGACTGCAAAACAAAGTTTTTATTTTGGAGGAGCTAAATTATTTAATAGCCTCCCACTAGAAATTAGATCGACAAATGATTTTACTAAGTTTCGATCTCTTCTCTCTGATTTTAAATTTTAATTTTGATTGTAAGATTTTGTTATATTTTTACACTTATTTATTTTATTAGCCTTGAAACAGGACAAACAAGGATAGCAGCTTTTATATATGTATATAATTGTAAATACTGACGTTTTTATCCTGTATAAAGATTGATTAATAATAATAATAATAATAATAATAATAATAATAATAATAATAATAATAATAATAATAATAATAATAATAATAATAATAATAAAGTTATATTATATTATATTATATCATATTATTATAACTTTATTTCATTATTACATGAAGCAAACGGAAATTCAAATAAAACACGTAAAGCGCACTAAGCACGCGAGCACGAAAGCAGACATTAGCAGACTCCACGAAGAACCATGTAAATAAATGAGGCTGAAATACACCATTGTTATGGTTATTATTATTATTCAAATTCTGACGAGAAAATTTTTCGCAGGAGGCAACGAAACAAAAATTCTCATTGAATCCTGAATCACGTTCACTGATTTTGTTGATTATTTTCAGTGAGAATTTAACCACTGTAAAGCGGGATTATTCGATTAATAGAACTAGGGTTTTTTAATACAAATCGAACAGTGTCGATTTTTCCTTGTAAAAGATTCACACGAGAAAAAATATGTAGGAAATATTTTTTTTTTCATTTGAAATGATTTAAAGGGGTACGACATGAATCACGTGATTTCTGTGTTTTTGTTTACTTTTTCCCTGGCGGCCGTAGTGTTATCGCATTTCAAAATACTCATCGAATCTGCAGACCAGCTGGAGGAACCAAATTGAACGTGCTTGCGAGCTAGCGAAAAGAACAAGTAAGTTGGTAAAAGTGACTTTATTAAAGAAAGCAATATATAGCAAAACAAATAATATTAGCTATGATTATCCAAGTGAAAGCTGGCCAAATGTCGTGTCTTCTAATTCTTGATTTAGTCTTCAAATTTTACCCTTGCTCGACGATGGTGAAGAAGAAGAAGAAGTGTCTTGTTTTGATGCTCGTGCTGCAAATGAATTTCGACGTTTTCGTAGCTCCAAAACCTTATTTAATTTGTATTTTGCAAGAAAGACGAAATGAAAGTACAGAAGTTATACAAAAAATGAAGGATCGTGTTTTTAGACCACAAGAAAACGAAAGAACGAAATTTGTCAAGAAATTTGAAAACTTTTGAAATTTTTGTATAACATGTAGAGGTGGATTGTTGATGTTAAAATGAGTAACAATTTGTATTATTATTTCAATAAAGGTAATTTGTTATGAAAAATAAGAATTCTGTTGTATATATAGCTTTATTCTCTTATCTCTGTTATCATTTCTTCTCGCCTCAAATGGAATATTGGTGCGGCACCATAATTCATATTATCACGTGATTCGTGTCGTAGCCCCTTTAAAGGAAAAATCTAAAAATACTAAAATCCAAAAAAAGTTCTTACCTGTTTCGTACAGACCATAAGATTATCAAATAGAAAAACTTTTCTTTCTGTCGATTTTTTGCCATCCTGTGCTGGTTTTGTTAAAATACCTTCCTTCAAAAATAACGATGATATTTGAGAGATGTCTTTTCCCTTAAAAAAAAACACGTATTAAAAATTAGACGACAATATTGCAATACTGTACAAGCCGTAGCCAGAAGTTTTGGGAAAACGTTCAGCTAGTAACTCGGAAAGTAGTTAGCCCGAACTAAGAGTGTGTTTGTCGAACATGACACGATCAAAAAACTTTCGGGTTGAAAGTCTCTTATTTTCGTTTGAAAGAACGAAGCATTACGCAACAATGTTCTCGTTAACCCAGACAAAAATAACTAAGTTTTGACCGCAAACTAGTGATGATCGCGTCTTGTTACATAAACTTATAGCTAACTTCAGACATCCTGAAGCTTCGGGGACATTTCCATGAGAACTGACGAAGTTGCACGAAATGAGTTCTGTTTTAAGAAACCCATTGTAGAAATGAAAAAATGACGTTCGTCATCTCTCGGACCCTATCTATTGTTTTAAAACTAACCTCCCATCCTTCAATATTTTCTTGTATGCTAGCCATTTTCGCAGATGAATTTGGAGCTGCTGTTCCCATTGTGCAATGGTAAAATATCATATCTCTAAAAAAAATAATTAGTATGTTGAAATGAACACTTGTCGACCACCAGACTGAAAATTTTGAAATATTCACTTTCTCTCAGGTTTGTCTTGTACTCATAAAGAAAGATAAGCATGAACAGTTTATATAATTCAAACAAAACAGTTTCAGTCAGTAATCGATCTAGAAATTTTCTGAAGGTGACCAAAATTATGTCTGACGAAGTTTTGTCCGATAAAAACGTGTGGAGGAGCACGGAAGCGTATTAGTGCAGTCAAAATTTCGTAACATCTAGCAATCTATCTTATGAAAAAAATATTCATTTTTTCCGAACATAGAAATCGCTACCTCTATGAAAAGATTGTTACAGTAACTCGAACACCGGACAACTTTTATTTTATAACTATTTTCTTCGGTCCCTTGAACATTCTCTAATACTTCCTTATAGAAATCACTCGTAATCTCGAACTCCGTATAACTCGAACATTCGTTATCTCGAACCATTTTTAAGTCTTTCTTCGGCTACTTTCTTCGTAAATCGAACTTTTTTCTTAAGAAAAGGAATTCAAGACTACAAATTACAATTATTTAAATTACTTTCATTTTTATTAATTCTTTGCGTATATTTTTCCTGTCCAGATGATAAGGTCAGTAAGTTAGATATGCGAAACTTCTTCCAGTGAATGTTAAGATTGTGACATTATATTGTTATGATTTTTACTGAAGAAAGAATCGCCTTTACTCGAACTAATATCTCATTTTTGGCAGAATTCGACTTAACAGGAGAGATTCGCTTAACTCAGACATTCGTAAAGTCGAATTATTTCCCCCGGTTCCTAGGAGTTTGGAGTTACCGGAAGTTCGTTATATATATATTTTTCATAACATAGACGCTTGAAAGCCATGCTATTATAATGGTATTAATACGCTTCCGTATAGGAGAGTTGACAAAAGGAACTATTTTAGCGAACTCTTCCACTAGTAGTTTTTACTGAATCTGGATCCACCAATGTTATTCTTTCATACTCAGCCGATCTTTTTAGTGGTGGGCTGCTACACTTTTTTTCGATTGTCAATTGCAACCCTCTCAGTGCGCTAAGAGACTAGAAAAATATAATAACCATTAATTCTCATCTCATTCTGTGTTCATCTCTTTCCAATGATATCCAAACACTTAAACTCGCTTTTTATTTTTAAACAACACAAAATTGTGACAACACAAAACACAAAAGAGTGAGGATAAAAGTTGCGTAAGGCGCTCTCCTCTCTATTGCTTACTTTGTTTCTTGTTGACTATCTTTGAGGGAAAACCAAATTGTAGAGCTTTGCTTTGGACAGATTTGAGCCTTATGATACTTATAACGTATTGCTAATAAAATAAAGCGTGTATATATAATTTTCAAACAAACCTCGTCTAACTTTTCTCGATCTGAACCATCAGGAGAAGTACACATAAGTAGCTGAACAGAAAAAAAGACGAACAATAAATTTGTAACAAATAGTTAATAATGTATCTCAGATGTTGTTTTTCGTAATTTTTCATCTTTTGTTTTGTTAAGTGATTTGTAAGCAGATGGTTTCCTTCAAAATTCATATTTGAGGTAAGCCAGTGTTTAGACCTTGCCAAATTGTAAATTTCAAAATTTCAAAATTCACCTTGCTAAGCTGTATCATTATGGTATCGAGGTAATGAATTAAATTGGTTTCATTCCCTTTTAACTGATAGAAAGCAATTCGTTTGTGTTGGAGGTCAAAGTTCAAATATTTGTCCCGTTCTGGGACCCTTATTGTTTTTAATTTATATCAACGACATGCTTACGGCAGTTAGATTTTCTTCCGTATTCCATTTTGCCGATGATACAAATAACGTAGTACAAATATAATAAACTCTCTAAGAGAGTCAACATCGATTTGAAACTCTTGATGCACTGGTTAAATGCAAACAAAATCTCTTTTTATGCAACTAAGACAGAACATGTTTTGTTTAAACACAAGCGTCGTAATATTGATTTTAATCGGTGTATTAAGATTGACGGTAAAAAAAAAATGTCGAACAGTTCTTCCATTAAATATCTTGGAATCCATATAGATGAAAATTTTGAACTGGTCTGTGCATGTCAACGAGCTATCTTACAAAATAAGAAGAGCAAATGGAGCTTTAGCAAAACGTCGTCACTTTATGCCACAACCTCTTTTAATTTCTGTCTATTATGCTATCTTTTATTCACATATGGTTTATGCCTGTCAGGTTTGGGGTCAAAGGGAAAACCTAGTCACAAAGCGTATCTTTCTGCTACAAAAACGTGCAATACGTACCATTTGTAATGCTCACTGGCTAGCTCATACATCCCCTCTGTTTCGGAAATTAGGTTTCCTTAAGCTTTTTGACATTGCACAATTTTTGAATATTTCTTTTATACATAAGGTCCTTAATGATAAACTCACAACTCGCAACAATTTAAACGCATTAATTTGAATTATTATACTCGCAGAAGGAGCGTTGTTTGTCGATCTGCCAATGGAATCTTATTGAAAATCGTTTTCAACTTGACAATTTATCTGTGCTTACATTTCCAAAATTAAAGGAAATGTAAAATTTACACAAAAAAACGTGCTTATATAATGAATTAAAAACTGTACTCAAACACTATCAGAATACTTGCAAATAAATTAAATCAAAACATTTTATTACCTTTCTGTCTCCCTCACTTCACTTTTAGAAACATTATCCGAATGACGTGCCAAATTGTCCAAATTAGCATAATTGACAGTTCCGCGTTTCATGCTAGGTTTGGACAGCGAAAAAACGACGAAGTAGTAGTAGTAGTGCAAGGGTGTTTTAATACGATATTCGCTTTCGCTGCTACCGTAATAAGATTGATGAAAGTGTTTTTAAATTGTTTTGATTGGTGTAAATGAAAAATATTGCCTTCAACGTGCTGCAAATTATGATCCACTATACATCATACTGCTTTGCAAAAAAATCCTCCAAAATTCATTGCATGTAACGTGGAAAATATCAAATCGATTTGATATTTTTTCTTGTTGCATGCAATACTCTGTATCATTTACTAACCATCTACCGAATTTCAAAAAAGAGCATCTGTATAATATTTCCATTCTGAAAGACTCTTTAAAGTCCTATCGACTTATCAACAGCACAAGCTTATGGAATGGACCAAAATCTACAGGAATGTTCAATCCTTTTCAATTCTAGTTCTTTAGTGTGGAGAAAAGCTTAGAAGTAATACTTAAAAGCTAAAGTAAAAATACAGTTTGGCAAGGTCTAAAAAAACACCGTACAAAATTCTGATTCTTATCTTACAGTAAAAACCACTTTAAAACTTGTAAAAAATGATTCGAAATTTAAATATTAACAGAAATTCCTGCCCTCTTTGTTATCTTTCTAAATTCTATTTCTTATAATTAAAAAAGGAACTTTTGTTCACAGGAGTAAGCGTTACTTTTGAAGTTGGTCTGTGGTGACGGCTTTCAAACAAATAGGAATACAGAAAATGAAAAAAAAGAGGTGTTAATTTTTAAAAAAGTTTAAGTTTTAACGTGTCCCTTGCCGCACAGAAATCAAAAACACAAAGTTGTTTCTAATGATTTCTATACTTTACAGAAGAAACCAAAATGTAAATCTAAAAAAAGTTTATACGGAGGAAAAAACAAGATTAATAGTTTTCAGAAAACTTACCTTAATATATTCAAAATAATCGGAACAATGGTAAATAGGCCCATATAAAAGTTTGGGTAAAATGTATTTGACCGCATCGTAAAGTCCTTTCTTCTATAAAAATACACAAAAATGTTAAGTAGCTTTATATCAAAACCTTTAAAATACCCAAAGAGGAGTTTTTTTCAATTTTTAGACAATGCATTTATATCTAAAAATGAACAAGAATAGCAGAGTTTGAAATGTCGTTCATATTCCCAGTCATGATGAATATTATGTATGTTAAAGACAATGTGTTGTTATAAATATAGCAAAATATAGCAAAATCTGACATCATGATGATCTCAGCACAGGAGCATGGACAATAATAACAGGTGAGAGACAAGAAAAGGAATTGCTGTATAGTTTGATCTTCATAAAAGTAACACGTGAATTATCGTTGGTCATAAATATAAGCTACTATTTTTGTAGCTTTTAATGATGATTTTCATAGAAGTATCTGAAAGGTCTGTCGGTAATGATGATGTCAGCACAAGGTGGTACCTCCGGCGGTATTTATAACAACGCATTCCGTTTAATAAGTTCATCTTTTAACTTATTGTTTCATGTCTATCTTTTAATAGCTTATACATTATGTCACACTGTGTCACTAGTATACTAAAGGATAAGAAAATAGTCCAATTATAAAGTTAAGATAAAAACCTTGAAGTATTCTTTGACATCATAATCTTCAAGCATTTCACGAATTCGACCATATGAACCAAGTGCAATTTCATCTTGATTTGTTCCAGAAACTTGATCGTAAGCGTATGTGTCATAACATTCAAATTCTGCACCCTTTTAATTACAACGCCCAAAAAAAACCCATCAAACATGAGATTTTCAAGATATCACCGTTCAAAATTTAAAAATGTTAAAGGGGCTACGACATGATTAACGTGATTGTTGTGTTTGTTTACTTTTTTTACCATATTATTATCGCATCTCTCGCCTCAAATAGATTTTTGGTGCCGCACCATAAATCAAGATCACGTAATTCGTGTCGTAGCCCCTTTAAAGGCTTACAATAGGAACCTACATTGAAATAAGTGAAAACAAATTTCCCACTGTCATATCAAAGTTTTGTGTATGGAATTAGTTTGAAACAATGAGTCCATGGCGAGAGGAAAGTAGTGAAAAAGTACAAAATGTAATCCAAAGGAAAATAATCTTATGCCGATTTAAAGAAAGATTGCTACTGATTTTTTCAAAACAGCAAAGAATCTATATTATAAACAAGCTTACTTCTGCCATCTCTTCAAATATATCTCCAATCAAAGGTTCACTACAATCTGAGTGATCTGCAGCCATTTCAAATGCTGTTTCTAGCATTCCATAAAATTGAACAGTTACATCACGGAGGTCCAAGATGTTACTAAATGTCTTTTCCAAACACTAAAAAAAACCCATAGAAAATCATGGTTTTATACTGCAGATGCTTGACACACACATCCTTATGTGTAGAGAGCAAAATATTTCTGATAGCAACAGGAAGAAATGAGAGACAATTAATTGGAAACAAGAAAAAAGATCCTTCATAACATAAATTTCTCTCATAAAATATTTTGGAAAGAGACACAAAGGAAGAGATTTCTTATAAAATTATGGTAGTATTAACACACCAAACTTCAATTCCTAGTGCAAAATAATTATGGTGTCAAGAATTTAGCACAGGTGCCACAAAGGCTGTCACATAATTCTATTTTCTTGAAGACAGTTCACAAGAAGAAGAATGGCTGTTGGTGTATTTTCTAACAAAACAGCATTTATAAAACCTGAAAGTTGCAAGAAAAAAAGAGAACAATTCGGGTCAAAACCACAATTTCAAAAGACAGAATCCCATTGTTTGTATCTTCATCTCCTTTTTCTTCTTCTTTCCAAACACTTATATATTCTCCAGTTCTATTTATCTATTTATCCTCAACTATAGATGTTTATTTCATCATATAAATTGTAAACTGTTTTAATACAACCAGGTCTACATCTACACTACTGGGCGCTATTTCCATGTAAAAGCCAATCAATATTTTGGAATCGAAATTAATGTCATTATTATTATTATTATTATTATTATTATTATTATTATTATTATTATTATTATTATTATTATTATTATTATTATTATTATTATTATTATTATTATTATTATTATTATTATTATTATTATTATTATTATTATTATTATTATTATTATTATTATTATTATTATTATTATTATTATTTATAATCTCTTGAACTTTTCTCAAAAAGGCATGTATATTTCTCAACTTCTTCAATCAAGTTTACATCCTTTATAATTACAGTAACTTTCACTTTCTCACACGTTTACTATCAATGGGATTGCTGATGTCAATTGACGGCTTTCTTTGATCTTTGAATTCTGAAATTTTTTCGCTACAGACGTATATTAGGTATATCAAGTATATTAAGTCAAATGTTTTGTCCATCAAACCGTTGCATTTTTATTTTGTAATATGATTTTGTGTTCAGTGAAGCTGTTCAGTGGACATCAGGCTTTATAGCGTAAATCAATTTCACGGAGCCTCAGAATTTGTGCAAAAATTAAAAAATACCTACTGGTTTTCTGATTGTGTCTGGAATAATTAAACAACTACATTTTTTATAAATAACTTCAGGCAGTAATAGCACTGTAAGGTATCTCAAATTTACAAAAGCTATTGTTTTTAGCAAGCAACTATTATGCTGGTTCTATTCATTTGCACTATAATCTACAGTCAAAAATGTTAATGCCACATTAGTACACTCACAGAATAAAATAAAATAAAATGTTGTTGTACAATTTTTTTTTTTTTTACCTCTTCATCAGCAAACAAATACTTTGCTTCTGACATAGGCTGGTAAAAAACCTAGTAAAAGACAAAAAGTATACAATCAAAATTAGTAAAATACATGTTTTTGATGATAAATATTTCATGATGGTTAAAAAAAAAGGGAAGCAAATAAATCATTCTTCGTGCAGTTCAAAATAACTTCTATTTCGGTGATGATACAGAACCTTTATTATTAAATTCAATTCTCGAATATATTGCTCTTCAGCCATCATGAAATCCTTCAGAACTTCAATATATGATAAAGACCCACGCTTTGATAAAGGCTAAAAAACAAGTGCAAATACATCCTTTTTTGCAGACAAATCTCCTTTAGAAAGAAACAAATTTCATTTTATCCAAAAACCACAAGACAACATAATAATTCTAAAAGAAGAGAATAAGAGAAATAGTTGACATCTTTGTTTACCTGAAGGACTGGTTCAATAATGGAATCCATATCGGCACTATGAAACATATGCATCAATACCTTCATAAAAAAGAATATTGTTTTAGCTTTGTAGTTAGTTGGAGATCTCCAAAAGTATTGAGAAAATAAATGGAAAACCTTCTATATGCACACAGAAATTTGGACAATAGCACGTGAAAGATACTTTACCTTATCAGCATACATCGCGACTTTAACATCCTGTGCAGTAATTTCTGAGTGCCGAATATTCTTCACATAATTTCCAGCAAGCTAGTTATCAAAACAAAATCAAATCAAATCAACCAAGAGATTAACTCAAATATGTCGCGATGAAGTAGCAAGATACAAGGAAAAAAATTAATTTACATTCAGAGCAAGATTCTCAAAATAAATATTACCTTGAGAATGTCAGCAGATATATATTCTAAAACAGCAATCACATACATAGCTAATTGCACATCAACTTTGTATCCAAGTACTTCCTAAAATCAATCACAGCAGATGTTCAACAACTTCACCTATATATATCCCCTTCCAGAATCACTGACAAGCAGTCTTCTTAACCAAGTTGGATTAGTTTTGAATGAATGTAATTTAGAGACTTTAAATAAATATTGAAGAAAACAGAAAATAAAAATAGCACAACTTGATGACGCTACTCATCATTTTAGTTCAGCTTTTGTCGTCATGAACATCATGTTGAAATGCACGAAAGTTCATAGAATGGTTAGATTTCAGAAATTATTTCAAATTAGCTGTTGATGTTTTTGTTCAGATTCTCGGTGCACATCATCAGCTGATTCTTTTGAAATCTTTTATATTTTATCAGCTGATGAAAAAAACAAAACATTTTAAGCACTGGTATAAAGGTTTTATGATTGCAAAACAATAGTTAATGATGGTCATGTGACAATATCCGTGCACAAGACATCTACACACTTTTCTTTCTTTTTTTGTTGCTATTTTCTAATGAACGCACACAGTTAATCCAACATTTACTACACTGCTTCATGTTACTTTTATAAATCACAATTTTGATGATTTTTGGGGTTTAGTTGACCAACAGCAGGCATGTCTGAGAAATTAATCAGTGATGCCAGAGGTAACCTTTTCAACCTATCATTATTGAAGAACATAATCTAACCTATTTTGCTCAAAAGAAAATCTACGTACAACAAACATAGACGAAATTTTCCATCAATCATTGTTGTCATAAACATTTTAATTTTGTGGTCAAAAAGTAAGTACATTATTGCTCCAATTGCTGATTGGGTCAATTGTAGCAATTTTGATTTGAAGCATTTAGTATACAATACTGGATATATACACAATTTGTTGTATACTAAGAATGTGGCCTACCTTTTGTATGAGAGGCTGAAGTTTATCTACTGACAAAGTTAAAGTTTTCTTTTTTCCTTTTTCAATTGTAGCTTGCGCAGAACCAATTGCCCAGTCTTTGATTTGTTGTGGAAAAGCTTTTTGTATTTTTTCTTCAACATCTGCAACAGTATGGGGATGTGAGCTGCAGATTTGATATAATAATTGGACGATGAGATCTTCAAGATATGTAAGTGCTTCTACATCAACAGTCAATGTTGGCTGCACTTGTTTTTGTACCTAAAAACCAAAAGAAAATTTGTATTTTGGTCAAATATCATTGTAAGTGCAACAACATTCCAGATGCTTCAAAACAGGAGAATTGAAACCTGAATAAAGTGCATTATAATGAAATATTTACCTTTCTAAGTGCTGGGACTAATATTCCTCTCCATCTATTTGTATGATTAGAAATATCAGTCATTTCTGAAAGGCAACTGGACCAAAAATAATATATAATTCCCTGAAAAGAGAAGGTAGAAAATTCTGTAAACAAATTGACAGAAAAGTGAGTTTAGAACTAAAATCTATGACATGCCTAAAACCTATACTTTTCTCTTTGAGATTTCCCTCCCATATATATAAAGTCTGAAAAAAACTTGATTTGCTTGTATTTTCGAGCTGACTTTGACTGATAATTATTCAAATGAGGCCAAAGAATTCTTCTTTCAAGAATAATCAAATCAACACATAAAAATTGAAATACCCTTTGTAATTTTGTTCACAAATTTCTCTGGAAGTCAGGTTCAATAGCTACTTCTATAATGCGCTAAACTATTTTGACTCAGCATTAGAAACATAAGTCAGTGAGAGCAAAAGAAAGCTGAAATTAAAAGTTGAAGTTGCTCAGTGGGTAAACCCATCGATTAAAAACAGTTTACTCGTATTAAAATGAACGTGAAGCCAAAAGTTATGCGGTACTTATCAATCAACAATTACAGGCCTTCATCTATTGAACATCACTATGGCATTACATTACTAACAAAACCTACACAAACCATAAAAAAGTCTTTATAAATATGTAAACAATGGTACTACAAGGACTGCTTGTCAATGGGAGAGTATTTGACAGCTATGATATAAGGAGAACCTTGAGTGGTCATGTACAGGGTATGGGGACATTTCTTATATACTAACTCTATCTTTTCTAAACCTACTGAGTCAAATTGGTATAGAAGTTTGTTATTTTAAGCATCCACAACAAACAACATTGATATGATAGGAATCACCTTAAAAGAAATGATGTCACCATTAGACAAAAACATCAGAAACTTTAACATGTTCTAAACAAAAACTAGGGGTCAATAATACATATTTGTACCTGATTTTAATTGTACGAACAAACACAATCATTTTTATGTTAAAAATGATGTTAGATTTTTTTTTGAGAGAAAATACCCTGTAGTACAATACTGGTATAATACAGAGATGTATACAGTCAAATACACTGAGAGTCAAGTTTGCAAATGATTGTATTTACATCAGGAACATGTGTATTGATGATTGCACAATATAAATTTTATAATAGGCATTGTTAAATAAACGAAATGCATTTGATAGTAAGCTTCCTTCACTTACAATAAAAAATTAATGAAGTTTCATGTTCTATCACGATTTTAACAAAACTAAGACAAACTCTTTTGCAGTGGCTTTACTTAAGCTTGTAAAAAAGTTTTATTATGAAATCAACAAGAAAAGAAAGAATTGCATGACAAAACAACAACATGGAAATTGTAAGTTCTCCAGTCCGATTTGTCAAGTGTTTTGTTTTTGCATGAGGCAATCAATCTATAATATCAATAGAGACAACATAGTGCATGCAGTCTATTGAATAAGAATTTTGAAAGGTGCGTTAAGAACAATGATCATAGAGTATATGAGGTGTGTAAAGTCCCCTGAGAATTTCAGTCTATTATGCATCTCATTCATCAAATTAGTTTTTAAAGTGTAGACCAAAAGAAGCTTTACATTTCCGTGATAATTAACTTAAAGATGCGTAAAGCTTCTTTCGGGCTGTACTGCAGCAAAAATGAAATATGCCTGACAAAATGCTAAAAAGAAAAAAGAGTTGATGTCAAAGTTGATGTAACTCATGTAGTTGGTTAATGAATAGATAACAACATAAATACTTCCAGAAATCGTGCAATTATTGAAAGAATAATCAAACCAATGTAGAGGTGCATGCGTAAATTGTGTAACTGTATAATAAATAGACTGTGAATTATGTCTAAAGACCTGACAATTTCTTTTAATAATGGATATCATAAATTTGTAGAAAATGTTTACGTTTTTACTGACATACGGACCGAAGTGACTGTCAAAAGAATAGAATCTGCTAGTGCCAAGGTTTTCTTCATAACTTTATGAAATTTAATACTGATAATAATATGTTTTTTAGGTCCACATCAGCTAATATCAAGCTGAAAATGTAACCTGCTTCAAAAAACAACAACATACCTATCTACCTATCTATCTATCTAAAAAATCTGTGTGAACATCAACTCGTATATACTTATGAAAGTTATGCTCAAATAATTATTGGAAATTGATTATTCAGTTTTTGTATCCTAAATGAGAACCAAGCTTAATACATATTAATTTTGACTTTCTGCAGGCACAAGTATAGTTTTCCTGTTCTTTCATTTTAAGCATTTGGTTGACTTGACTCATTTTTCATTATTTTTTTCAAAAATGTGGAAATGGTACACTGATATAGATGAAAAGCTGCCAGTCATCAATCCCTTTGATTCATTTTCAGCAATATACTATACAAAAAACATTTTGATGGAAGAAACTAAAAATGACTCTGAAAAGGTGTGTGAGCCAAAACTATCAAGAAAGGCTTATCGGCTGATGGATGAAAAAAAACTTAGCTTAACATTAAGCTAAGTATTACCTTAAAAGTCTTTTGTCACTGTCATCTAGGGTTTAGATTAGAATTTGACAGATTGCTATGTAATAGGCACAAACAAAGAATAAAACATTCAATAAAATATTAATGACAAAATGATAAAGACATCTCAATAATGACGACCAATAAATTTAAAAAGGCATGACACAAATAGTAAAAACACCTAATTGTGAAAACTTTTATGAAAGTTTTCTTAGTATAGAGCAATTTCGTGCCAAACGATGCAGTAAGGAAATAAACAAAATGAGCAATTACCTCCTACCCCTTCTCTTATCCTCAGTTTCTGTTTAGCATTATTGGTCATAATTTAAGAGATCGTTTTGTTTACTTTCGTTTTTTGACTCGCTCTTTCAAATCCACTGAGATCAGTCTAAGACCATGTCCACACGTTGCGGATACATTTCAATCCGGAATGGCTTCATTTCGGAACGGCCGCTGTTCACATGCTGTCTGTTGCATTAACACGGGATACTGACTGTTGTTGCAAACAGTCAGTATCCCGTTTATTACCTGGCAAAAATGACAAAGAGAGTGAAGATCGTTTGAGTTTGATACTTCGAAATTACTTCCTTGCTTCGTAGACAAAGTTTTTTTCTCATTTTTGTGTGACACTCGATTTAATATTAAAAATAGAAAAAATGCAATGCAATGATTTCCCTTAACTGATTCACTTATTATTTGTCCAAGCACAACACCTAACAGTTTTTTTAACAAGACAATTGCTTGCTTGCTTTTCACTTTTCGTTTATTTGTTTAATTTTAAAACTACCATTTTATAACCAATGACGCAAACCAGTCAGTAGTACGGCTCTGTACCGATGCCCTCGAGAAACGCGTCTAAGCCAATCAGAAGCTCTCACTTGGCTGCTGTACTGTCACTTTTCATATCCAGGTGATAAAGGATTGTATCACACGTATTCGGAATCTATTTTCCTCTTGACTTGGTAACTCACAACAAAGACATCTGTAATTTATGTTCGGGTTATCATGATGAACGTAATAAATAATGTGAACATTAAAACAATACATCTGTTTCACATGTGTTGCGGATATAGAGGGCGGCTAATCGGAACGAAATCTATGAAGTTAATTCGTTGCCAATATTTTTTTACAAGATATTTCTTTCCATTCCGTTAGATATATAAACAGCTTTTCTTTTCACAGTTCAGATAAACTCTTATTTAAACATTATCTTTAATCGGTGCTTCTAACCTTTGAAATCGCGTTGGCTAGGCGAATGTCATTTAGGTTGTGTTCGATTCTAAGCGAGCGTGAACCTCTAACACACAACAATGTTGATCTTAAAAGACTGTACGAGAGTTTTGTTCTTATAAAGTCCGTAACTCTCTGTTCTGTTTCGCCTCTCTTCTCTGCTATCATTTCTGAAAGCCGTTTATAAAATGTTTTACATTCGCGTCCCATGCCGCCGCTTGTTGAAAATACCATTCATTTTTATTCGTTTTTATATTTATTCGTTGCCAATATTCCGTTTTAAAATATTTGCAACGAATTAACTTTATAGAAATCATTTCGCTTCTATTCTGTTCACACGGTTGCGGAATCATTTCACTTTTGGCCTCGGCGGAGCGGATTCATTCCGTTTCGCATGTCGAATACCTGATATGTGAAAAACCGTAACCGGACTATCCGCAACGTGTGGACATAGTCTAAAGCATTACAATCTTGTGATCAACCAAACAGAAAGGAAAGAAGAGCAGACGTAAACAGATGCTTGCATGATTTTCTTGTAAACTTACTTTGGTAGTAAGAGATTTTATTACTTACTTATTTTCAAAGTAGAAAGGTAATATAACATATAAACTTTCTTTGGAGAGGGGGCAGGCAATATATATCTCACACACCACACACCCACCACACACACTCACTTTTTTATGGTCTATAGTCTGTTGATGAGGTGGATGGACTTGAAATCTCCAGTTTGCTTCCAAATGTTGGTTAAGAATTTAGTTACATTGCAAATTACATTGCAAAAAAGGCCCAATGAAAGCATTTCACTGCTGGCATTTATTTAAAACTTACAGAAAATCATTGCTCTTTTCAGGTCATAACATTTAGGGGAAAACAGAACATTGACCAGAATTTATATACTTACATATGTACTGACACTATTTGTCACAATCAATGCTATATGGTGCAAATTCAACACTACATGTCACAACTCATCAATGTCACAAACCTAACACTATAATGTCACAAAATTTTAAAATTTACACTATTATGTCAAATCTTAAAAATAATGAAAACCAAAAACCTGATGGATACAAAATTGAAGAATTTTAGCATGCAAGCCCTAAAATACCAAAGATGTTGTCATCATGGTGTCATTTTTTTAAGTTCATGTGGAAAATTCTTTTGTCAATGCAGCTTTAAACCTGTTAATGTTGAGTATACCTTTCCTTATGCATGTGAAAATATAGTTAAATACGATTTAGACAATCTAAATAAAGTGGTAAACAAAGATTGAACAATAAAAAACTAATGTTTTATTAGCACATAACATCACCACTGTAAAAATGGTGTCATTAGTGACATCATGACCTCCCAATTAAACAAATGAGCTTGTAAATACAATTTTGATATATATATATTATATATATTTTTAATTTGTGACATATTGTGCTGATTTTTGAAAAATTGTGACATAATAGTGTTCATGTTTTTAGTCAAAATGACAGGATGAACTGCCAGCACTGTACAGTATTATAATTCTTATATATATTTTTTCAGTTCTGTAAGAATGAGACAAGTATATCTATTTATTTTGCCAATATTAGCAAATGCATATCAAGAGCAAAGGTAATTTTTCATCTTTAGACTGCTTATTAGGTTAATTCCCTTTCATGTTTATTTATTTATATATTGCTATTACCTGTATTGTTTTATAGATTTCCATTACATTCACCTGGCAGTGACAATGATGTGATTGTTAAACATGATGTACCTTGGGATTATTTCATGCTTGTTATGGAATGGCCACAGAGCATTTGTGAATATGTGAATGTATTCTATCTACTTTAAATTCGTTTACTTTTTTTGATTGTCATCTTATCAATAACATGCCAGATTTTTTTTTATTTATCCCCATTTGTTTCAGAAAACACATCTGCATCATGTGTGTGTCATTCCTCCATTGGTAAAGGGTTGGACCTTACATGGACTTTGGCCGTCGAGTGACGATGGAGATTATCCAACTAAATGTACTAATGAAACATTTAAAGAGGACCAAATCTATGTAAGTATTGAATTTCTTAAACAATTCTCTCGTCTTTGCAATTATCCAGGACAAACTGTACTTTATGTAGCACTATATCCAACCAATTTATTTCAAACTTCTTAGTACTTCCAGTTTTACTTTTTTATTTAAAATAGGACTTGGAACCTGAACTAAACCAACATTGGCCTAATCTTTATAAAGGGTCAGGGAAATGTTCTTTGTGGTAAATATTTATTCTGTCAATTTACAGAAATAACACATTCAATACCAATTGAAATTTCTAAAGTCTCCTACAGGAAAATTTTAACAGATGTGTCTAGTCTAACATTCTTATTGAAGCATATTCATGAAAAATCTTGTATCAAGAAGTTAAACCAAGTATTTTATGGAACAAATAATTGTTTCTCTAATTCAATATTATTTAAATGTATCTCAAAAGTAAATAATCCAAATTGTAAATGTTTTTTATAGGAGTCATGAATATGAGAAACACGGTACTTGCGCTGGTCAAGTGACAAAGTTTTTTGGAGAACACGCCTATTTTGCAGAAACTGTGAAACTTAAACAGAAATATGATATAATGGGGTTCTCTTTTTATTGGTTAATTTTACTGAAATACATTGTCTTTGAGCTGTTAATTGAAACAATTTTAATAAGAAGAATAAATATGTCTTTTCTATTTAGAGTTCTTCAAGATGATGATATTGTCCCAAGAGCAAAACCTTATGAGGTATACTCCACAAATTTGTTTTTCTATCAAATGTTTTGTATTGTTTTTTCTGTACAACAACGGTTTTTTTTAGCTTTCTGATATCCAAGTTTCAATCGGCGATTACTTTCAAGTGGATACTTGCATAGAATGCTCTTCAGTGCATGTAAGATCCCTTTATAGCATGATCATGATCTCTTTTAACAAAAACAAGCTTTATTATCATTAATGAAACAGTCAACCTAAAATCATTGGTATGTTTACAAATGTTAACTCAATGAGAAATAAATAATGACAAGTTCACTTTAAACATTTTTTATAGGAAGATGGAAAAAAAGTGCAATTGCTAAGTGGTTTCTATGCATGTTTGAGCAAAGACGATCAGCTATTAATCGACTGCGATGAGACTTGCGAACATCCGTGCATGGATGAACCAATATTCTATCGTCCTATACAAAATTGATGATTTATCTCATCTTTCATACTTTTTTGTCACTTACTTTCAATTTCGGAAAGTCTTGATTCATGCACAACATTATCCTAAGTGACACTCAATTTGAGAAGATTTTGGAAATCTTATACCTTGTTCACCTTAACACATGTTTTTGTTATTCAAATCAAGTGCGAGTTTTGATTCTTGTTGATATTTCGACTCATTCTTTTTCACCGTTTGGTAGTTTTTTATAGATCTTTTAATATAATAATACACTACACTCTGTAATTCGAACATCCAAAATGGTAAACGTAAAAATGGTTCGATTTATGGAGAGTTTAAATTACAGAGGTTCATTTACAAAGAACTCATAGGTGAAGGGAACTCATAGGTGAAGGGACCTTGACATTAGTTCCAATTAGAGAGAGTTCAAATTATGGAGGTTCGAACTACAGAGATTTGACTGTATATGCTAGATGATGATGATAGCTTAGTTATCTCATGAAATAGATGTGTTTGGCAAAAAGTTTATTTGATCCCTTTTTGATATTCCCATCTTGTTTTCTGAAAATTGTTGTGAATAACTTAGAAGAAACTATTGCGGAAAGAAACTTTCAAGATTTTGTAGTTTTTATGCGAAATCCACGAAAATGTTTCCTGTGAAATGATCAAAAATATAATTTATTCTCAGATATAGAATTATTAACATATTTCTTACTGCTTACTTGAGATACAGATGTTGCATAGAATGTATTTGATTCATGGGTGCCTACTTCTTATAATTACTGGCCTTGCTCAGAGAAACTGGTACGGTGATTGCGTTGATAATTCAAGTTGATTTATCGAAAAAGTTGTTCATTTTAAAAGGTGAAAAATTCTGTCTTTTTTAACAGGTGTTTTGTATTGAAAGCATTTGATGTTTCTATGAGAAACGACAGCAATTGGAGTTATTTCATGCTTGTCCAAAGATGGCCGCAATCGTCGTGTGAAATAGTAAACGTATGCTTGAATAAATTTTTGTGTTCGTTCAACTGGAAATGATTTCTGACATGTACCAAACATATTTCGTCTTCATTAATTTTTCCTTATTTAGGCTTCTGGACACTCATGTGGATTTCCTTCTAATATTAAACGTTGGATTATTCATGGCATGTGGCCAAGTGGAGGTGATACCTATCCACAATATTGTCATAATTGGACATTCGACTTAAGTCAGATCGCAGTAAGTCGAAATGAACATGACTTAATAATAATGGAGGCTTGACATCCAAGTTATTGAGTAAATTTACACTATTCAGAGGCGGATCTAGAGGGTATGTCGAAATTTGTGGAGGAGAATGTTAGCTATTAAACCATAAAAGAAACACGTGCAAGTAATCCCATTGGTGATGCAGATTGAAAACAGAAATTTGATTTATGTGCTCCTCCACAGATCCGCCGCTGCTATTTGATATCTAAATTCACCAATGGCTTAAGTAATTTTTTCGATTATTGAAGACTTGATTTTAAGTGTATCCAATTACTTTATTAGTTTTTCACTCTAATATTTTTAAAGTAATTTATCCAAAGCTGCCTAATTTTTTCAGGATTTAAAGGAGGAGTTATTGCTGGAATGGCCAAACATTTATCTAAGTCAACCATTTGACAGTCTTTGGTATGTCGTTCAATCTCCAGTGAAAACAAGAAAATATTTATATTTGCGTAGAGAAGCACAAGACGATCTAGTGTTCGCGACTGTGTTTTCTACTGTTATTTAGGAAACACGAATATGAAAAACATGGCACCTGTGCAGCTAACTGTAAGGGCTTTGAACATGAGCATGATTATTTTCAACAAACATTGAGCGTTATCAAGAAATACGATATACAAAGGTTAGTTAAAACAAAAGACAATAGACTTCCAGAGCAGGGAATTTTCTAATGAGTATGGTGAAATACTTCCAACTTCGTAACTGTTCTGTAAAATATTCTTTTACAAAAATATTTTGAAAAAAACAACAACTGTGCTTCTTCTTTAGTGTTTTGGAAGATAATGGAATTTTCCCAAGAGTGAAACCTTACGAGGTAAGATGTAAAGTTTAATGTCTAATCCCGTACATAGATTGTAATCCTTATATATTCAAAATCCCATATGCGCTATTTTGTTACTTCTGTTGTTGTTTTTTTGTTTTCAGGCGTCTAATTTAAATGATGCTGTTCGTACGTCTTCCCCCAAAAGAAGATGTCTTTGGTGTGGTCATGTAAAGGTTTGTTTAGTTTTCACTCATTCACTCACTATTCATTTATTCATTCATTTAGAACTGACTGGTTAATCTTGATATTCTTTTAGGGAATTGGGCAAGTGTTATCTCAATCCTATGTTTGTCTCGATAAGCATTTACAACAAATAGATTGTCCTGCATGTGAGAAGCCCTGCGTTGATGATATGCCTGTTTTTTATCAACCTTTGCAATATAACCGTGAAGTCACATTTTAATATATATATTCCATTTTATATTTTTTTATGAAATAGAGTTTTTAACGATTATGTTGTTAACTAATACATTTGATTCAGTCCGTTTATTTATTTCTCTTTCGCCATTTTTTTTTGTCTCGATTACTTGATACTTGTCCATTTCTTCAGTATTGCGTTTTATTTGTTCTTATGATTATTCCTTACTCTCATCCGCAAAGGAAATGCATCAAAAAGATGAGGAGTTGATGTCATTTTTATTTTCCAATGTTTTTCGTGATTCGATTCTGTTGTTAGTAAGTATAAAATTATAAACAATCGAATGGACGATCCCGTGGTTCCTTTTGTTTTTGCATTGGTGGATTCTGCTTTACTGTTATTTGCCGCCATTTTTTATGTATCATTTCATCCGTACCGAGATAACTTATATACACACTGTGATGGAGGAGGTGAACAGTTTTCGGAATTTTCCTTAATTGTTCTATTAGATTGTAACACTGTCCGATTTAGAATGTGATTATATTAATGCCGTCACTTGCTGTGGTCGACTCAATAAGGTTTGTATTTGCTCTTCTCCTGTGTGTCACTATTTTATGTTTCAGTAATAAATACAAGGACTTGTTTATTATGTTTTCAGGTTGTAATTCCAGAAGCAGTGCTTGTTGGTTTAGCGAGTCTTGCTTTTGTTTTCTATGCCTGTTTCGGCTGTCTAGCATATATTCTTCCTATGCTTGTTTGGTTGGTATATAGGTGAGAGAAAAGAGATATCCCCCCTTCATATATCGTTTGAAATTCATGAAAGATTCCATTTTCAATAAATACTGTCCCTTTTAGAATAATATCAAAACCTCGTGGTAACATTGGATTTTATGATGCCACAGAAATTCATAATCGTAGTCGATTGAAATATTTTACAAATGAATCTATGGTGAAGCTAGTTTACCATTTACTTGGTTTCTTTATTTACTTATACAGGTTTGTTGTATGTTTGTAATATTGCGTATTTGTTGTTATTGTTGTTTTTGTTGTTGATAATGATGCAGTTGTATCGGCTTTTTTCATAGCATGATCATGGCTTTACTCGCAAACGATAATGCGGATGTAAAACAATCTTTCCCGCCTTTTCCACATGAAGGAATATGAAAACAGTTTGGTTTCATCTTCGTAGTCCCGTGTAAACAAATGAAAAATAATATTCTCATTCAAAAAAGTGTGTTGTTTTATTCTTTGGTTTTTTATCATTGCAATTTTTTTTCAATTTATTATATCCTATTTATATTTGCTTTCAATCTTCTTCTTTCAATCTTCTTCTTTCAATCTTCTTCTTTCAATGAAATTGGAGAATGAAATCTACCACTCTCGCATCTAGTTCTGTTTTATTTAGCGATTGCAATACCTTTTTTCTCGCAATTGAGTCTGACATCTCTTACTTTTTATACAATAACATTTATATACGTATTGTATTTACTAGTTTAATTATCTTTATTGGTCAGCGCAGCGAGGCTGCTGATCTTTCATTTTCCCGTGTCTGTCAGTCAGTCAGTTAGTCAGTGTGTAATGTCGCAGTTAATTCCGCCCTTTCACAATACCCTCCCCGAGTAACGGAATCCGTTATTGCCCGTTTCTTCAACGCCTACTCTTCAATTCGATCTCTAATTGGTTTGCTAAGAAAACGGGTTGTAAAAATGGCGTAAAGTTCCGGGTTTGTTGATAACGATTCTCGAACGTGGGTGAAGGAGACAGAAACTTTACTTCAAAAAAAGGTAAGTATTCTTAGTGTATTAATATAGTTTTTAATACATTACAGAACTAAATTTTGTGTGTATACTTTGTAATGATGATGGGGATATGTTTGAGAGTGAAAGTGTAGCACAGCTTCTTCACTAGCAGCTCCAATTTTTAAAACTTTATTTTTATTCCAAATAGCACAATCAACAATTTTCTGGCTGCACTTTCTGTTTGTTTTTAGACTTCTGCATGGCTGGCAGATTTTTGTAGCTGCCAGCACAGCCACAAGGCATTCCAGTGTACACAATGTATATATAGATATGCAATCATTTTTATTATTCTTTACAATAAAAATAAAAAAAAAGCAAGTTACAATGCCAGTCATTTAAGGCTAAGAAAACAAAAGAAACCGCCAGTCATACAGACAGGCGTCTCATATATACTGCCTTCAGCGGCAGAGGGTAGTCTCAATTTGTGGAGGAGCACATTAACATAATTTCTGTTTTCAGTCTGTATCACCAATGGAGTATTTGCATGCTTTTCTTTTATATTTTAATAGCTAATATTCTCTCGACATTGATTGATGCATCAAAACTCTTAATCTTAGGAATTTGCATATTTTATACTTAAACTATATGTGAATTAATTTTTGTGTGGATTTAACTTTGTGGGATGATATTGTGCAGGCCTGAAGATTATTTTTTCCATGCCGGACAAGATGTCCACCGGTAGAACTGGACCGGGGTCCAGACATTTAACATCTTCACAGTGTTTTCTCTGTATATATACGACGCGAAACGAACAATAAAGTAGGGGACGATTTAACCTGTGGACCCAAAACATAAGGATACTGTTTGCCTTTGGCATGTTCTTTACGTTACACCACACTTGATATTTCTCGCCAGACAAATATGTCTGTTGATTAGGTTCTTTTGTCGGACAAATATATACTGTTTTTACGCCGGACAATTTCAGATGTCTGGAACTAAGAGGTCGTTTACATGAGACCCAAAGAGTGAACTCAAACCGCTTTGAACCGCTTTCGGGTAACCCTTTTTTGCTGAATCAGCGGATTATTTCTAATAAAGTTTGAACATAATGTCGGAAAATCCATTCAGAGTCGGACATCTCACAAACTAGCCAAAATCACAATGACGTAAACAAGAGTTGCGCATGTGCATGAAAACAATTGCGCATGGGCCATATAGAAAAACCAGACCGCTGTATCGATAAACATAAACGCTTTAATTTCAAACCGGTTTGAGATTACCCTTCGATCAATTTGACCGAAGTGAAACTACACCCGAAGTGCGGAAGTCATGTAAACAGTAATAAGAATTGCATCATGCATCGAAGAAGTTTTTCATTTCAAACCAGTTTGAGTTCACTTCGGGTCTCGTGTAAAAGGCCTCTAATATTCAGGTTGATTTGAAATTAGGAAAACCCATGCCAAGCTGTTTTTCGTGTATTTTATCGTGCTGCCTAATCAACAAAACCACCTGAGACGAGCTGAGACTATTTGATACGAACTGAAACCACCAAGAGATGAGCTGAGACGAGTTGAATCCACCACGGAGATAAAAAAAATCAACCTCGTCCTTTCGGTTGCCGGATGTTTCGAGTGTCGGTGGGAATCATCCATTATAACAGTGTGGGACAATTATTCCATCACTTTTAACGTTCTTTTAACGATTCATTCGCAATACATTGATACTTGAAAGGCAAGTTAATCCTCTAAAAGTACATGAAATTTGAAAGTGACAGCCATTCGCTCCAATTAATGCTTGGAAAACATGATTTTTTCGACTGCCGACTATAACTTCCCGCAGATTTTTGTTAACCCCATTTTCCACTTGCCAAATACATCGACGCATGCGCATTAAAAGCCATTACATAAACACAGCAAATTTGATGTTGAAAAATCTGCTTGCACGAATAAATTCTTGAGTGGAGAAAAGGCGATAAAAGAGAGGATTCCCTTGTACTCCGAAAATCCCCAAATCGGCCTACGTGGTTTAGGAAATATGGTGCGTAGATTTTTACAGGTGTTCTCAGCTCGTCTCTTGGTGGTTTCAGTTCGTCTCAGGTGGTTCCATTGTTTAGTCAGTACAGCATTTTATCATTTTTAAAAAGAAAAGAAAAAAAAGTCAGCTGACATGCATATAAAAAAATGAAAGCAATAGACACTGCTGTGGATGTTGACATGGCAACAATAGAAACAATAGAAAGGGATGCTTAAGCGAGTATGGTGATGATGATAAAACATTATGTAGATAATTTTAGATTTACTTCAAAAAGTAAATAGCAATACTAATATTACTGAAAACATCCATCATTCCCTGTAATGTTCTCTGTAAAGTGCATTAGGAAAAAAATTGTGCCTAAAAATCTACTTGTTTAGAACTGTTGTGCCACGAGTCTATGAAAGCATTGCAAATTTATGTTACCACAAAAAATGTCCTAAGTGTGAAGGTTTATCCAATTTCAAATCTTGTATGGGCAAAGTCTAAATAAGCGCTGACCTTCAAGCCGTAAGGCTCTTGTTTAACTTTTAACTTACGGAGAATAACCAGTTGTACCTATTGGATCCCAAATAAATGGTTGTTGTTGTTGTTGTTGTTGTTGTTATTAACAGTTTCTCCGAAAGACGTTCAGATAAGTTTCCAGTTCGAGTAAATGATAGAATATTCCAATTATGATGCACTCTATGTTATTATCATACCAAGTCCAAGTCATATACCAAGTCAGCCGCTTTTGAACCACGGTACAAAAAACCATTCGCTCATTCAAAAACTTCGTCCTCGAAGATTATATAAACTCAATAAAACAGTTACTGCTCAGTCTAGTCTACTCAGTTGACGAACCCAACGAAATGCTGTGGATTTTCAATAAACTCATAGGAAGTTGCTTCGACCAACAAGCACCCTATAAAACTGTAAGGATTACCAGACCACCAGCTCCGTGGATGAAAAATCTGCAAATAAATGACCTCCAGCAACAATGTCGTGACTCCAGATATACATGCCATCATACTCAAACCGAAGTAACTGGCAAAAGTTCCGTGATATAAAAAACAAGCTTAAAAGAACAATCAAAAATGCTAAAAAACACATTTTTCCGCAAATCGCGGACCAAAAGAAGTATGACCAAAAGACCAAAAGAAGTATGGAAGACCATCAACAAAGTTCTTAAATCCACTACGAAGAAAGTAACATTTGATCCTGACAAACTTAATACTTACTTCGTCAATATGGCAACAAATCTAACAGGAAAAGACGCTGTAACACGTCGTCATCTGTTAAACATCATAAGTGATCTACGACAACCAAAATAACACGGTGAACAAATTCAACATTAGAAACGTATCATACCAGGAAGTACTAAAAGCCATCCGTAACAACATAAATGACTGTTCAACTGGAAACGATAATCTGCCAATAGACGTTGCAGAGTTTATAGCGTCACCACGAACACATATAATTAATCAATGCATAGAGCACAATATATTTCCAGACGAATGGAAAATTGCTCGAATAACTGTCATACCCAAAATCGACATACCAGTGTTAGAAAGTGACTTTCATCCGATCTCAATTCTTCCAGCTCTATCAAAAGTATATGAAAGATTAGTTATGCTGCAGCTCTGTGATTTTATAGAAAAAGAAACACTATTTAGAAACACAATCAGGGTTTCGAAAAAATCACTCAACTACAACTATTCTCCTGAAACTGAAAAGTGACGTTATTCGGTATATGAAAAAAGGAGAAGTAACGTACTCGCAGATTTTTCAAAGGCGTTTGACACCGTGGATTATGAGAACTTACTCGATAAATTGTATAAACTAAACATGTCAAAAGATTTCCTGAACTGGATCGTCAGCTATCTTTGCGACAGACAACAATTCGTCCAAATTGATGAAAAGAAATCTAAACTGGAAAAAGTACAATTCGCGGTCCCACAAGGATCAATACTGGGACCGATCCTTTTCAATCTTTATATCGCTGATATGAAGCAACGTATTGATGTTAACTGCCTACAGTATGCAAATGATACTACTCTGTATGCATATTCATCACCAAAAGACCTAAACAACTGCGTCAACCTAATCAAGAAAGCAACTGTAGAACTATTTCCCTGGTCGTCTAATAACAATATGGTACTCAATGCAACAAAAACAACATTTATGCTTTTCACCAAAACGGAAGATGTAGATCAAGTGGACCGAGAATACAGCACAGATACGACGAAACACCATTTGAATTACGTGCTGCTACACTTTTCGACAGTGTTCCAAAAAACATAAAAGAGATCGTAGACGAAAACAAGTACTGCCGTAACGTCAAATCATATCTTCTGGACAAGTACTGCCGTAACGTCAAATCATATCATCTGGACAAGGCCCTGGCCAGAAATCTACAATATATATACAAAAACATTACGCACACACAAACAAATTTATAAAAATATATATTTATCATATATAATATTGTTTTAATAACCACGAAGAACCAAATGTAATTTTGGACGAGAGAGAATATACGTTATCTATGTATCTATCTATCTATTATTCGGTTATGACTGTTATACATCTATTTCTTGTCACGGATTTTGCAATTTTAACACCTAGTTACTAGTTAAACACCTTCATTCTTCAATTGGGGTATTTTTATTGTGTATATAATGTATTGCACTGAATTAAAGGAGAATCGTATGCCATTGATGGCTACAAGCTACCAAATCGAAACAGCATCTCCTGACCAATCAGCAATTTGTACGCATTTGAGGCATTGGTGTATTTTATAAGGCAAAAAAAAACAACAAGTATATTAAGTTTTTTAACGCAGCAAGTAGTTTTTTTTAATATAGTATTGACAAGCATGGTACGCATATAAAATTAACGCCTTATGATATTTCCCATATTAAATAAACGTTGCAGGAATTAGGTATATGAAAGGATTTTTAAAAACCGCGTTAATTTCGTAGAATAATAAGTTATTGTAAGAAAGTATTATACAAATAAACGAAACCCAACCCATATTGGTATTCAATCATAAGCCAATAAGAAGCCGGTTTTCCACTAGCGACTTTTTTCGCCGCTATGCATGCGCAATTGTGATATTGCATAATATCATCCCGAAGTCAGCGATTCGCTTCGGCGAAAAAAAAGTAGGATTCATTTCTACTGTTTTGCAGCGAAAAAAGTCGCAAGCCAATCAGATTGCCCTATCTCAAGTAAACAAGAATTCCATCTACTTTAATTTTTGTTGAGGCTTGTGCCCTCTAGTGCGTCATGACGCGAATCACGTGATCTTACGAATTATGGTTCAGCATCATTACTTGGTAACGACTTGGTTTATCACTATTTTAAAGAACGACCCGATATCTCTAAGAATGCTAACCCTCAGCAATACCGACGACGGCCCGGGTCTTTTTCATGTATAGTGATACACGCACGAAGTACTTACCCATAATTCGATCGGAGACGAGGGATGCGATAATATAACGGCAGACGGTAAAAAATCATGGGTTTTCCTTATTCCTCAGTAAAATCGAGATAAAATATATATAAAAAACAACATATCATCGAGAGATTTTCGAGTCAAAAACCAATGTCTTTCCCATACAAACGGAAGTTTGGCAATACAGTGTAATCACAGCAACACAAACCCTGATAATCTCCACCTGTTTTTCCTCTCATGCTTTCTATGAAAACTATTCGCTAACTCCCTGAAAACTGAACCGCCGAACCATTCCCCCTAAAATCAGTTTTCTTCCCTTTTCTTCGTTTCACAGGAGAAAAAAAAACAGGTTTGTTTACACCATAAATGAATTCCAAAATTTAGTCTTCACATTATAACATAACAGATGAACTCTTTATGTCCTCAAATTTACATTTTTGACTATGATCTTCGATCCTTACAAGATCATTTTGGAGAAAATAGAAAATCCTTGATGGTTAAATCGAACATGTCTTTGAAATTAATTAATTCTATAGAGGTTCGTGTTACTAGGATCACGCTACACTTTTAAATATTGAACTACACACAACGTACTAAAAAATGTAAATCTTCACTGTTGACTGGCCTTACGTAACTGGTGCCACATCTTTGATAGCCTAAGTTGGCAATCAAACGGAATGTATGAAATTGTCATTCATGAAATTCTTTTTTAAAAGGGAAATTTTCCGGAACTGTTGAATTGCGGCTAACTCAGCCTAACGTTTCAGTATCACCTTTGCATTCCCAGAAGTTATCATCTTTGCTTGAAAAGTTGATCGACCCAGTTTTTGTGGTGAGGGGTTTCACAATGTAAGTACAATGCACGTGGGTGGCGACATGTTACATTACACAGCTCACATACAACAGGAGAAGAGAAAGGAACAAGCGAACTAAACAGAGAACACAAACTTATATTAATATAATCAAATGTAACAAAATCACCGAAGCAGATTTAAGACTCTTTGATGCTGAATGATTTGGCCATTAAAGACACGACCACCTGAAGTCTTTAGAAAACCGTATGATTATCAAAAGGTGGTTTTTAATAGAAAATTGCCAAAAAGTGTCTTAGGGTTTAAGCTAGATGTAACTTAAATACGACCAGTGAAAACCAAGCTTAAACTGATGTTGGCTACTTACTTTCCCGCCAAACAATGTAATTCTTTTATCGTTCGTCTTCGTTCGATTATACGATAATCAATCTCTGATTCTTTTTTGGCAAAGAAAATCCCTTTGTGATACGCGTATAAATGATATGGTTCCTCAGTATAACCACAATCTATTGTGATTTCTGGATCCAACTAAAAATATTAGAATTTTTTTTTCATTGTTTATTATTTCATCCAATATCGACGAATTGAGGAAAAAACTTATTATTTCATCTAATATCGACGAATTGAGGAAAAAACACACCAGCGCTGGGTGGCTGGAGAAGAACTGACTCAATAAAGTATCTTTTTTGGAAGGGGGGAGATAGACCTTGCCTCGTTTCTAATTGGAATAATTATGACGTTCTGTTGCATGATAAAAAGACATAATACCTTGGGGTTCATAAAATTTTGTATCTATTAAAGAACGTAATAATTGTAGCCCAAGTCACACTGAGATTAGTTCAGATTAGAAGCCATTTACATGAGACCCGAAGTGAATTCAAACCGGTTTGAAATGAAAAACTTCACGGCCTCTTAGTTGAGGTTATTTTTTTAGGGCTTTTTTTCCGATTTTGGCCAAAATAATATTCACATAATATTATTCTTATTCTTATTCTTATTCTTATTATTATCAAAGAAATATTTTCAGCATTTCCACATTACATGGCTATTCGTCTGAAAAATCTGTATAATATTTTTAATTATCGTGAACTAATCTCAGTGAGACTTGGGCTAATGTTCGTAAAGTGACGTATTTAATGAAAAGATCTATTTTAAACAGATTTTTTACCATATTCCATTGATAATCGTATCGAAAGTTTTGAGGCTCGAGTGGTTGCCATTCAGTGTTGACCAGACTAAAAATGCACGCAAATAATACATCTTTACATTCCCTATTTTCCTTATAGTGGTACAAAATTTCATAAAAGTACTTACTTTAAAAGTTTCTCTTTTATGTGATTCTGAATAGCCGCCATTTTTTGCTGAGATAACTCAATCTTGTCGCCTTGTATCCCGATTGCCAAGTTTATAGCAAAACGGATCGCATTTGCCTAAATTCATTCATAAAGCGTTATCCATGCGATGCAAAACTTTCCAGACGTGTTAATACTTTAACTACTATTTTAAAACGTAAGTTTGGCAAAACAACTCAAATAAGAAAGTACTGAATGGGAAAATTTGATACTTGATATTGATACCATCAGTTACTCCAATTAACGTTGTTGTTGGGATTAATAACAAGATGAATCAATGATTGTAAGCCTACCATTCCAGAAACCTTTTCGGAAACTTTGACATCAAATGCTATTTCTATATCATGATCAGGTAAAATAGACGTGCCATTGTCATCTGCTCCCAAACCACAAATAAAACCGGTAACAGCGGTTTTCTCTCTGTTTAGCCTAGAAACAATATAAAACGATAGAAATCTAAAGGAAACCACTTTACTAGTCGCGACAGTACATCATGTATATATTTCATTTACATTTCTCATTCGGTTAAGATTAGTTTATATACGTATATGTTTTGATCGACTATAAATAAATAAGTCATCTCTACTATTGCACAGTCGATAGTCTTATTTACTCAATCAAAAAAAATAGAAATTAAATGGTTTTGTTTCTGGATCAGAATGTGTCAACGTTTTTTCTCCGAATCGGGAGTCTGCGTCCAGTACTGACGAACTCCTTCTTACGTGATTTTACGTCATGGAGCGTTGCACGACAAAGAGGAAGTCTCCCCGGAGGAGAATGCAATGTTTTTATTCTCAACGTTCATTTCTTTGGTGAAAAAGTAAAGCGACGCCGAGCGTTTGCTGTTTTTTTTGTTTTATTTCAATGATCAAAAGTTCAAAAGCGAAGAATAATATTGTTATTGAGAAAGTCTTAGTAAGTTTTTTTGTCATCATTGGAAAACTATGGATGGAAGAATGATGCACCTTTGATTATAACCTTAGTAATACTTATATATTAGTGGATGGCTGAAACTTATCTTATCCTGAGTAGGTATGGACACTTCTTTCGATTCACTTAGGTATATAAAGACAATTCGGTTTTAGACATTCACTTTCATGCAAGAGAACCTTTGTAATTATTTATAGGAGGCATGAAATATTGGTGAAAAAAAAAATAATCACAGCAATCGGTGCCCAGGTAAAAACATAATATTGTACGGTTTCACTCATTAGTTAAAATAGCAAAAAAAATATAGGATACGACAATCAGATTTCTTATCATTTTGGAGTAAAACTGGTAAAAAGTTTTTACCCGGGAAGCTAATCTTATATATAATCGTGAGTGTTCGCTCGCTCTGCCTACGTACTGAATAAAAAAAAACGAAAAAAAACAGTTTATTTTACGCGAATTAAGACAATGTACTCCTTATTTCTGTGTCTACATCATCAACAACTTATATTATTCTGTTGACTTTGATTAGCGTATTTTTTATAACGCTATATTGTAAATATGTTTTGTCAACGTTAAAGAAAGAAATGAAAAAAAAAAAACCAAAAAACGAGCTTTCCTTGTGTGAATCCGCAACGTAAGTACACACAAAAAATAATATACTTTTACTTGCGCAACGTCAATGTGAAACCATTACATTGGGTCCCCAAAAAGTACCCAAATTCAAAGGCAAATATCTGGATAACCAAAAGAAATAACTGACGTTATTTGGGGCACGGCCACGGGTCATAATATGTGGCAAAAAAATTGGGGACGGGATACATTATGACGTCATGAAAATCTTTGAACATCGATATCTACGTAACGGTTCATCGTTAAGATGCGATCCCATATATTGTTTTATCAGTTTTTCCATCTCTATAACTTTGTCGTCGTGCTGTGCAATTCTGTGATTTTATTTTTCGTTACCGTTAAAAGGGGGTAGGATTGTAAATTACAGAGAAATTAATCGGTAAACTTTTTATACACGCTATTACTAATCAACAAACAAACAAGTATATCATACCTGAACTCACAAACTGGAGCAAATAACAAAGGAATCAACGATGTGAGACCACGAATATTAGGTAGATACGTAGTCTCTCTATGATAAAAATTTAAATTGTATTAAAATTAAAAATGATAAACGATAGATAACAAAATAGTAACTTTACAAATTTGTAAAAAAACTTCTTGTAAAAAAACTTGTAAAAAAACTTGTAAAAAAACTTCTTGTAAAAAAACTTGTAAAAAAACTTCTTGTAAAAAAACTTGTAAAAAAACTTGTAAAAAAACTTCTTGTAAAAAAACTTGTAAAAAAACTTGTTGTAACTGCGAACTTCCATAGCTCGTCATACCTGGCAATTATCGAATTTCCTTGATTGTTCATGTTGATTGCAGCAGCAACAAGCAAGCGAGAATGTTTTTCTTGCGGTTCCTCACATATCACAACACTGTTCACTGAATCTTGTTCAATACGACTTGATCTTTACAATGAGACGAAAATACAATTTTAAACGAAAGCTGTTAAAGAAAGTTAAATGTTCAGAAAGAGCGACATTCGGTTGGACGAAAGTATGACGACTTACCGCATACGTCCAGATGCCGTCAAAGAATAAAAGCTCGTCTCATACGGACTGAATGGTCCACGTAACGTTATCTAAGACAACAAAAAGTCATAAACGGTTGCGTATCCAAAGACATAAAAGAGAAGCAAAGAGTGAGAAGCGTGTTTACCTTTAGGACATCTCGTTCATTTATCTGACCTTCTGATGCATCAGGTAACGTAAGTCCGCTATTTGGTTTGGTTTGTGATTCAGTTAGCTTGCCCATCGTTTCATGACGCGTCTTAAAGGAATTTTAATTTCATAACCTCTCCTGTTAACTGTCAAAACTTCTTAAATCTTGAATAAACGAATTGGCGTTTTCGAGTGATGCCTTCGTTCAAAGCGTTCAAATTAGTTCAGTTTTTTACAGTAGCAATAACAGTCACGGACGAAGATGACACCTATTACTAACCTTTGATACAAGCGTTTCTTCGCATACTGTGGCATACCCTTCTTCAATAAGCTGTCTGTTAATGCTGACGTCATCTCGAAATATTTCCAAACGGTACATTCCATGGATTTTCGAATAGATCTGTCCGAAAAAATAAGAAATATGTTTTTATTAAATGATAATTTGTTGAATGTTTATTTGTTTTTGATAAATAAAGAAGAGCCGAGAGGCGCGAAAACGGTTGCAATAGCCAATCTGTGGCATTAAATAGGCGCACTTAAAGTTTTTCTGCCAAAAATACCAAAAATTACCACGTGTATGAAACAAAGAAAACTAACAAACCAATAGAAAATAAGAAAAAAACTAATAAACCAATAAAAAATAAGAAAAAAACCCTAACAAACCAATAGAAATTAAGAAAAAACAAAGAGAAATTGTTTTGTTTTGTTCATCTATACATTGTTCTCCACATGGACATGCACAAAGTTACCTTTAAGGGCTGATTTTCACAGAGAGAAACCATAATATAATCATTGTTATTGGTCAGCGCCGAAGGCAACTGATCTTTCATTTCCCCGTGTCTGTCAGTCAGTCAGTTAGTCAGTGTGTAATGTCGCAGTTAATTCCGCCCTTTCACAACACTCAACACTTCAATAAAGGTAAGTATTCTTAGTGTATTAATACAGTTTTTAATACATTACAGAACTAAGTTTTGTGTGTATACTTTGTAATGATGATGGGGATTGATGTTTGAGAGTGATAGTGTAGCACAGCTTCTTCACCACCAGCTCCAATTTTTAAAACTTTATCTTTATTCCAAATAGCACAATCAACAATTTTCTGGCTGAACTTTCTGTTTGTTTTTAGGCTTCTGCATGGCTGGCAGATTTTTGTAGCTGCCAGCACAGCCACAAGGCATTCCAGTGTACACAATGTATATATAGATATGCAATCATTTTTATTATTCTTTACAATAAAAATAAAAAAAAGCAAGTTACACTGCCAGTCATTTAAGGCTAAGAAAACAAAAGAAACCGCCAGTCATACAGACAGGCGTTTCATATACTGCCTTCAGCGGCAGATCTAGAGGGTAGTCTCAATTTGTGGAGGAGCACATTAACATAATTCCTGTTTTCAGTCTGTATCACCAATGGAGTATTTGCATGCTTTTCTTTTATATTTTAATAGCTAATATTCTCTCGACATTGATTGATGCATCAAAACTCTTAATCTTAGGAATTTGCATATTTTATACTTAAACTATATGTGAATTAATTTTTGTGTGGATTTAACTTTGTGGGATGATATTGTGCAGGCCTGAAGATTATTTTTTCCATGCCGGGCAAGATGTCCACCGGTAGAACTGTAAACCCGGTCCAGACATTAACATCATCACAGGGTTTTCTTTGTATATATACGACACGAAAAGAACAGTGAAGTGGGGGACGATTTAACCTGTGAACCCCAAACATAAGGATACTGATTGCCTTTGGTATTTTATTCAAATCGCGTATACGCGAGGTGTTTGGAATGCGAAGCGCTCGTCGACTGGACAAAAAAATAGCCTCTATAAGCACGAACAACTAAAAACCAGTCTAGTAGAATTAGACTTTGATTATTTATCCGTACCGGTAGTACTCAATGTTCCTCGATACAGGGCTTAGGGTTCTAGGCTAAGCATTCATCAAAGTGACCTTCACCACGTGTGTATCTAACCGTGTATCTGGTGGAACTTTTGGATATTTCTGGAATTTAGTAAGTTTCTATCGTTTCTACTTATCTATTATTCTTTTTTATGAAACTGTTAATTCAGAAAAAATACGCAGCATTACCTAACCTAATCAACATTACTCAACACACTCCTTCCAACACTGTATAATTTTGTTATACATATATATTTATATTTATAATAAATATTGGCATGTTATACTTAGTTCAAATGTGTTTTACTCTGATCTTCATTTCTCTGTGTTGAATTTTATTTTATTACTTGTGCATGGTATCGAAAGTAATACAGGTCCAACTTTTTCAAAAGTAGTTCAAGGATCCTTTCATCAAGGCGCGCCTTGATGAAAATTTGGAATCGCCGGCGATTCCAAATTTGGTGCGACAGCAGGCTTCCAATGCACTGGTAATTATTTTCTTGCCATATGCTTCAGTGCTATTAAGAAAGTATCTAAATGGAAATCATGGGACTTAGACTATATTTTAAATCAAGGTGACACATTGTTTAAGATATTGAAAGCTACAGGGCCTCTAGCAGTTGATGAAATGCCTCATAACATAATGATCGAAAGTCAGCTAATTCAAATTTACTTTCTTGGGATGCAAAATAGTCTTTTTTCCAATGATACTGATCTCTTTGAAAACCATAAATGTCTCGCACTCAATGAGATTGGCCATTAAGTGAGGTGAGGTGACTCTCACAACTGTTAAAGAATATATTGACACATACTTGAACCCAAAGAAGCGAAATATTCTTGATCCAGCAAAAGAAAATTTTGAAAACATTCCATGTATTTCAAAAATTTTAGAGCAAATGCAAGTATCCGAAACAGATTACTATGATGCACTTAGCATTTCCTGCGACTCAGACTTTCAAATTCATTTAAAACGACCACCAGATTCCTGTTTTGTAAACAATTATTTTAGTGAAGGATTGCAAGCTTGGAAGGCTAACATTGATATTCAACCAGTTTTCAATCATTTCAAGGCCGTAACTTATATGTGTGCTTATTTTTCTAAAGCAGAAGATGAAACCTCACAGGCTATGAAACAAGCTGCAAAAGAGGCTGTTAGTTCTAATAAAAACCATTTTGAGCAAATGAAAGCTATAGCTCGGGCATATACTACAAAACGAGAATGTTCTGTTTAGGAAGCTATTTACTTAATTATGCCAGAGTTATGGCTTAGGAAAACTTTTCCAGGTGTAATTTTTGCTAATAACTATCTACCTGAAAAACGTTATAGAATATGTAGAAGCAAAGAGGAAATAGATGAGTTGCCTGAAGACTGCACAGAAATATTTCAGCGAAACATGATTGATCGTTATATAGACAGGCCAAATCAATTCTTTCAAAATGGCAAATTTAGAATTCTGGAACGCATTTGTTTTGCCCAATTTTTGTCCCATTACTATCTCACCAAGAAAATGTTTCATGAAACTGAAAATGATTTTCAGCCTGTTGTCCTCAATGATGAATTGATGGAATCAAATCATGCAGATTGTGGCTATCCCAAAATGACCCCTCTGATGTCTTCTAAAGAAAACCTACAATGCAGAAAGGTTAAAGCGGTTTTGCATTATCATGTGCCAAACAAAAATAAATATCCAGAGGAATATGCCCATCATTTGCTCTTTATGTTTTTTCCCTTCCGCAACGAAGATGCATTAAAATTTTGCTAAATGCTAAATGTTTAGTATGAAGGAAATTATCGTACACTTGCTGAATCGAAAAGGACGCTGATTTCTCCCTTCTGTGTCCCTTCAAACGGAAATGCTGTAAGTTCGATTAGGCTTATAAAGTAAGACTTATTAATAAGAATCAAAAGCTATCCGATAGAGATTTGTTGTATCAGGTTATTTCTTCGCCTCCGATTTATAAATAAACACCAGATAGGTATATCCGAGCGATTTGTAAATATGCACAGCATTTTCTTGTTTACGTTGCACCACAGTTGATATTTCTCGCCAGACAAATATGTCCGTGATTAGGTTCTTTTGTCGGACAAATACTGTTTTTACGCCGAACAATTTCAGATGTCTGGAACTAATATTCAGGTTGATATGAAATTAGGAAAACCCATGCCAAGCAGTTTTTCGTGCATTTTATCATTCTTTAAAAATAAGAAAAAAAAGTCAACTGACGTGCATATAAAAAAATGAAAACAATAGACACAGCTGTGGATGTTGACATGACCAAGAAACGATAGAAAGGGAAGCTAAAGCGAGTATGGTGACGATGATAAAACATTATGTAGATAATTTTAGATACAAAATGTTTTCAAATTAGTAAAAAAACACCCAGGTGGTTATTAAAATTTCTTTGATGAATGAATAATATATAATAATAAAAATGATGAATAAGTATAACAGAAGTGCGAGAGAATGTAGAAGAGAAAAATATATATTAACCACACGCAATAATGTTTTATTCAAATTATTCTCCAAATTGTTAATAAATGACCTCTTATAAACTGCCCATCCAAGTTGCAAAAATGAATAAGCACCTGGATGGTTTAAAGGAAAAATAGAGTTAATAGAATTCAAAAAGTAAATAGCAATTCTAATATTACTGAAAACATCCATCGTTCCCTGTACTGTTCTCTGTAAAGTGCATAAGTAAAAAATAGTGCCCAAAAATCTATTTGGTACATGTTTAGAACTGATGTGCCACGAATCTATGAAAGCATTGCAAATTTATGTTTCAAATCTTGCATGGACAAAGTAAGCGCTGACCTTAAAGCCGTAAGGCTCTGGGTTTGTTGTTTATTTCATCCGAAAATGGGTGTTTGGCAGTTTGCTTTGTTTTGATTATTTATCAATAAAATATCAAAGCATTACAAATTGATTGATACGGTACAATCTATTATATTCAACTATCTATTATTAAAATTATAACCATTTCTCTCTAGTGTAGATGGGCGAAATTCCCGTTTTGCACAGGAGTAGTCGGAGAACCCCTATTTTAAACACTGATTCCAACTGCGTTACAACCGTGAAAAAGCAATTTAATAACAAAACATGGTGTGGAGGTCAGTACAACAGGGAAGGCGTTATAACCTTCAAATCGTTTTGTTTTTTTTAATATATGAAAAAACATTACCTTGGCAATCAACATACAAGCACCAGGTTCAACCAATTCATTAAACCTTAGTTTAGACTCTTGGTCCCATTCTCCTTTTATTGGACGAATCTCACATAATTGACATTCGAACGCCTGTTTGAAAAAGCAAATCATATTGAAAGAGTTGAAGAAAAGAATTCTTTTGTGGGAAATATCAAATTAAGTTACTAACTTGAAATGGAATATCTAAAAGAGATTCCGGACATTCTCGTATTGAACGTATGTTTGAGATAACTTCTATGTTTCCATAGTCCAAAAAGAATACCTAAAACAAATACTGAAAATAAATCTGCAATCCTATCATGAAATAGATGAGAAAGGAAGACAAAAATATGTAATACACAAAATTACCTTCACATTTTTTCCATTGCACTGACAGATCTCTGCACGAAAGAATTCATCTTCGTATAAGGCCAAGCAGAAATTACCGATTCGAACATTTTCTGGCTCGATTTGTTTTAAATTTCTGCCACCCATGATATTTAATTTTTGATGAAGTTGATACATCTTCTGTTGCGTTTCTTGATCGCCGTATGTCGCCCAGAAATGACCCGGTGTCAGTACCTGTAAGAAAATAGATATGAATAGATACTATACTACAATGCCTTTATTCCCTGAGTAGAACAACTAGAATAAGTAGTAACTTGTATGAATTTAATTACTTGCAAATTTTAGGAACAAAACCTCTTGGCGAATTAATTTTCCAGATTTTCCCTCAACTTGCAAAAACAAAACAGCCCCGTTTATCCAGGTTTGTCCGCACCCTGTATTTCTGCAGTCTAACATACTGCTTCTACTTGACCTGAAATTCCCTTACAAATTCATCTTCATATAAAAAATAATTGCTAGGAAACCTACGTTTTGGATAACAATATTTTTGTAACCACTTTCAACCAATTTCACCTGGAACAAAATCAGATAATTAAAAAATCCATGAATGAAAAAAAAAAAACCCCGTCTAAGTGTAGAAGTGTATAAGTACCTGTCTCGGATTCCCTTGTAACGTCACGCTGAGTTTACCATGATTATCTAGTGTTGTATTCATTCTGAAATACACAAACAAACTGTATGTATACACAAACAAACTGTATGTATAGATCACACTTTCTAGAAGCAGCAAAATAAAATAGTCAACTACAAGAATCAATTGAAATTTATAGAAAAAGAAAAGACACAAAGACCTTTAGTGATTTTTCTTTCTTTACGTTGGGGAATTATATTCCTGTGATTAAACAGTTGAAAATTACCTATTTGTTTTCAAACCAGTCTCCGGATTAAACGATTCCAAGGGATTGCTACTTAACGATGATCGAAAATCTTCATCTTTTTTCTTGGAAACGTGAATAGCCAATGGTATTCTTAAATGTCTACATTATAAGAGTAACTAAAGTAAATTATAATTAGATCAGTAATAAAATATAAGTTATAAAGAGTACCAAAAGCAAAGGAAAATGTTTGTCATCGAAATTCAAGTGTAAACAAAAGCATTTGCATTACCGCAATTTAATGGCTTTATACACAGCTGGCGCAACTATCGATTCACCGCCAGAATCATTTTCAAATTCTATAAACGCCCTACAAACAGAGAAAATAATAAAAAACAACTGAAGTATATCTTCAAGATGTTCTCTCTAAAAAAAAGTCTTTATTCAAAACAAAGAAATATGACGATGATGGTCACTTTCAAATCAAAAACTCAAAAACATTTTCTTTTTTGTTTGTTTGTTTGTTTGTTTGTTTGTTTGTTTGTTTTAGCTTCATATTTTATGAGGATAGTTGCTCATAGAGCGGTTTCAGTTCTACAATGATATGGGCCTCCTAATAGGAATGAATACCGTAGATTTGAAAGTGACCAGCTGTACATACCAGACCAGAACCACTATCAGTCAGCAACCTTGCATTACAAGTCAACCGTCTTAAAGGGATCCTACCATCTAAAACAATATTCTGTAAAACACTTCCTCAGACCATAAATAAAACTTCCCCATATCTTAAAAGGTATAAAATAAACGCTAGGGTCGATAATCAGCCAACATTATTTTTTAATATTGTACTGACTTTCCGAGAATTTCCTTCTCCCTCATCAAAACAAACTTCAGAGTAGCCCCTAGTCCTTATGCGGCTCAAGTGATAAACAACAAGTTGGTTTATCATACCAGAGAGTTCAATTTGGTGTGAATAAATATAGAAAAGCATGGTGAGCACTTTTCCAAGATGTCTGATTCGTAATCTTTGTCATCTCTTCGAACAAATCGATGAACTTAAAAGAGTTTATATTGCTAATTTGGGTCGAATCTTTCAATTTGGGTTGTAAAGACGAATGTTTGTTTTGATTTTACTTCTGGGAAATGACCGAAAAGTCGATTCTTGGGAAATTCGAGTAAAATGTTGTTTTGTTTGTGGATTGGATTTGAATTTCATTACACTTTTTGTTATTTTACCTATCTTATACTTGTGACTGACACGGTAAAGATAAATGTGTCCAATGAGCCTTAAAAAATGTGAAAATAAGTGAATCTCCACTGGGTGAGTACAGTCTTTCTATATTTGTTTGTCCACTCAAACGTCACGCGGCACGTAGGGACTGGACGCTATAACTGAATTTTGGATCAAAGGAGCGAAGCGAAAGGCTGTAATGGCGGCTGTATTTTGTGAACATTTTTGCAGTGTTGCATAGCAGTGATTCAATTCTGTCAAAAAGTCAGATGGCAATCTTGTTTTTTCCTGGTTTATAAACAAATAACAAATTTTCATTTTAGATGGTAGGATCCCTTTAACACATAAGCTATTCACCCCTACGTAAGCTATCCACCTTTACGTGTGCAAGGATAGTACTTTGTTAGGTTTTAAAACGCCTATTATACAAACCTGGAATTTTCAAAGTACATTGTTCTTCCTCTTCCACATGTTCGAAATAATGTTGCAACACTTTTACGATAGTAGCACAACGTTGGAGGAGCACCGTAAACCTATAGAACATAAAGAAGAAAATCTATGGAAGACTGCTGACTTGTATCTGAATACAAAAAACATTTGCAGGAAGGAGTTAACTCACAACAACGGTATTAAAGGGGCTATGACCAGACATTGTCTTCGTAGCTTCGGACTCATCTATATCTTGCGATTGAAAATAACTAGGATAAAATGCTGCCGATATCGCCAGCTAAAAAATCAAGTACAAAAAATCTGTTTGTGATCAGGGAGAAAGTATTTGTTCTCATTTATTAAAAGTGATAATAAATATTATACTTTGATGAGAAATTCATTATCTTTGCTTAACTCATCACTAAAATGAGAGAAAGAGTTGCATTAAAAGCATTCAAATGGACAAACATTTGAGTAAACAACAACAAATATAATACAGCTAGCAAAAATGATTGAAACAATGAAACAGATTGAAACATTTTCTATACTTACCTTTCGTATATATTTCTGTAAGTAACCACGTTGAAACCTTTCAGTCGGTCGTTCAAATCCTTTATTAATGCATCAACCTGAAATTTATTCAAGAGTTGTAAATTATGGTATTATTGCAATGAAGAACTTTATTTATTTTCGAAAAAGGTGAATAAAGTATTGTGATAAATTTATGAAGACCTGTCATCAGGACTTTGTTAGGTTACCTCTTGAAAGCGTCTAATTTCTAAATGATTCCGCTCAGCCCAAAGTCTTTTTTGCTAAACAACAGTTAATGAAATGGTTTTATCAAAATAAACCACTCTATATTAATACTTTAACACAATACCATTGACACATACTTCACCAAAACCAACATGTTCTTTTCTGTACTTCCAACTCTAGAATTAAACACACTTCCTAATTTAGTAAAGTCCAGCATTTAGGTAATAGTTTATACAGCACCTGACCTATAAGAAAATGAATCTATTGCTGACAGCTATTGATAATAATTATCACTAATCATCTGTGCAATACCTAAGTAAACACTATTCTTTGATAAAACTGTTTGGGAAAACAACTAGTATATGTATGGTCATATAAACATACCAAAAAAGCATAAAATGATGCCAATAAATCACTTCCTGAAGATCCCGACCAATACATTTTATTTCTGCATATAAGATACAAACGTATCAATCAAATAAAAAAGTTAGTCAAGCTACAATTATCCAAAACGCAAGAAGGTTTTAATATGAAAATTCATGTTTACGTGTAAGCTTGTAATTCTTTGCCAAATCTTCGTGAAAAAATGCTCTTCAGTGAAAGACACGCTCCTAAAAGCAAAGATATTCTACTAAAAATTGGAAATGAATCAAATGGAAAAAAAACAAAAACATTTTACACATTAGTTACTGACCGATAACTAAGCATTCTTCAAGTACCCCAAATGCATAGCCAATCAACAACAACTTTCCGATACGTACATCGACAGGTAAGGTCCCTAATACTCTTCCTACAAATGTTAAATCTCCATCCAGTGGATTGATACTATCATTTTGACGAACTGTTACTGCACCAACCTATAAACAATGTTTTACTTAACTTTTTTTAACTTTTCTTTTTTTGTGTTTTAAATCTCAAAATTAACTTTTGTGCCATTTGTAAACAAGGATAAATAATACCTCTTTGAGCATTAGAATGGTCCTTTTGATGTCAGTAATATCTGGGGGCTGCAATGCAAGCTTTAAAGTAAATGCTGGTGGTCCAAGTTCCAAAAGCTTTACTTTCAAAACAACTTGTTCCAATGGTGCCCTCTATGAAAAGGGAAAAAACTTTAATAAAGGCAATATGCAGTTGACTTTTAAATCAGAAGAGGGAAATAAGAGTTCATACCAACATTTCTGGCGTACAGTAATCATATAACTGATCATAAAAAGAAGACGATATCATTCGAAAACAATGTCCTTCAGATACACGCCCCGCTCTTCCTAATACAAAACATTCCAGTAAAATTAATTTCCATTAAAGGAAGATGGTTACTACTTAAAGTAAATCCTCTGTTAAGTGTGCATCTCCTAGGGGCTTTATTAGAAAAGTACCTCTGATGTCTACTTAAACATAACAAATCAAAATGAATCCATTCAAGGAATTGATCTTTTGAATTATTGATCTACAATTTATGTTATCTGAAAATTCCTTTAGCCTTATGTTTCAATTCCAAAGTCTTAAACATTTCACATGCTTCACTTCATGAAAAATTAAATACACCCTTAATAGTGGATTTACCATAAATACTATCAACATCCATTAAGAATAAAAAATATTCTTTCTATACCCTTTCTTTGGGTCAAGGAAGCTTTGGATGCCCATTGTAAGGTCAAGCGTTGATAGTTGGTTTCACGATCGGTCTCGTTACTCTTTGTTAAACAGAAGTCAATCACTGAAACCAAAAAGCACACAGCTAATTCAAGAAATTCAAGCAGAACGAAAACATGATCTTTAAATCTATAAATACCTCATAGTCAAAGGGGTTCACCACAAACAGTGACTCATCATTAATATTGAGAAGATACTGAACCTTACCATATTTAATATCAGGGACAGTGATTGAACTTTCTGCTATGTTTGTTGACAGAATAATCTGAAATCAAATGTTATGATACTATCAATTGAATCTCAAAACTGTTGCTCATCAGATAAGATGAATGTAAACTAACCTTTCTTTGAAACTTTTCAGCAGGGTAGAAAACCGCAACTTGATCCTTGCTTGCGATTTGCGAGTGTAATGGAATGATTTTGTAGCTAACGACAGGATATAAAAGAAAATGAGAAGACATATAAAAAAGGAACACCTACAAAATTTGATCGGGCTGTGCTCTTTTTATTAATCACAACATTTGTAGTGATGAGAAAGATGTGAATCAAAACAGCACAACTTTTAGCAAATCTCAATAAAAGTAAGTTCAACAAACCGTTTTTTAACTTCGTAACGTTCCAAATACTTGTGCATTTGAGTTATTTCTGGTAAACCTGAAACATTCAACCATTATGAAAAGAAGAAATATAATGCTATAAAATTTACAATACGCATGACTTGTTCACAAAATGTGAAATTTTAAAATATTTAAACTTGTAGGTGAAACACGCAAGGAACATTGTGGCTTGAGACATTTTAATGTCACTGTTAATTCTCTCAAAACTATAAAATTTTCATCAACATACCAGGTAAAAAGCACAAGACTGTTCCCCGCATTCCAGCAACCTGGTCCTCTCTATAATTATCTCCCAGTTCATCTTTATCAAGTCTTAATATCAGATCACAGCATAATTGGTAACATTTTTCGGTAATAGCAGGCTCATAGATATTTTGAGAAGGTGGCTGTAAATGAATGATTGAAGAAATGAAGAAAAGTCGCAACCATCTCAAGACATTTTCATGGAGGACCATTTCAACTTAAGAACCAATCAGTATCAATTCAATTAGTATGATATATTTTTCCAGATTCTCAAAAATCTTTAATCAAAATACAGTTTTATTTTCTATGTTATTTTCCAAAGTCTTACATGGGAAAATTCATCAGTATTATCAATATTGTCAAGTGAACCATAAAAAATACCTCGGAAAGAAACGAGAGATCTTCAAAATAGTATTCAGTAACATTGTACATTTTACCATCCACACTTATAACTGGTGCACATTCTTGCCTTCCGTTTATTAAGATTGAAAAATAATTTGAAAACAATTCACAATCCACCGTGGCTGACATCAGGATCACCTATAATAAAACATGTTATTACATAGTTTGAAAGTTACTTTACATAAGAATATAACTATTTTCTATTGTAGTTAATTCTGGAAATGTTTGCCTGTTAGACCCAAACTTAATTGACTGTTGATTGGGGTTGGCCGTTATGTGAAATTGGCCATTTTAATTGGCTTAAAAAATTGAATTATCAAATTGCATTCTCATTGGTTACAATAAGTAGAATATGCTATACCACCTGACCTTTGAAATAGAAGTCGAAAAACCATTTTTTTATTCTTATCCGTATTGTCTGAGTACGTGTTTTTTAGTATAAACACTTTTTTGGAAAAATTGAAAATAAATTAGAACGGGTGAAGAAGGAAATATCTTGTTTTTGTTTTACAATTTCGTATATTGTATTAGGTACTCTGTATGTTTCTTTTCACGAGACTTAAAACTATTCAGTTTACCAGACCCATACCACCTGGTTTTCTTGTTTAAGATATCTTTTCATTTGATAAATTATAATACTATATCAAAATATTGAATTGTAAGGCAAATGGATGCTCATATCACATTGGAATAACAAGCTTTCATTTAATTTGTTCACACTAAAAGAACTTCCACTGCCTCCATCCATGCATGAAGTCACAACTGTAGTAACAGTTACTTGTGGAGCATAACTTAAAAGGTGTTTTGAGAGAGAATGAAAGAGTGTTAAGAGATTGGGATAAACCCATTAAATCATTTACACTTGTTTCAAACCAAAGTTGCTTTTTGGTTCTCCTTTAAAGAAAAATAGTATTGGTGTTTTGCAGCATGTTTTTTAAAACACCCAAATATCATTGAAATCACTTCTTTTGTTCTTGAAACCAAATATGAATCGAAAAATAACTGATTTTACTATATTTATTCAAAAGCAGGATAAACAAACTTCTATCCAAAAACGTTCAGTCACCCCAAAAATTGATCTGAGAAAATCAATTATATTTTTCGTGACACATTACTTCCGCATACTTTTGAAACAAAGAGTTGATCTCCTATGTAATTTTTACATAAGGAAAGTAAAAATGTTTTTAAAAACTTTCAGCTCAATTACCATGACAACATGAAAGATAGTTACTGTAAATGATCGAATAAGCCCCCGGGGCTTATTTGTCAAGATCACTTTTAGGGGTGGGGGCTTATTCCAGATTCGGGATTGGTGTAACATTTTTGTGTTCAAAAAAATAAACAAGACACTTTTAATAACACAAAATATCTTTCAAAAAGTTATATATGAAAGAATTTTAATAGCAAAAGCCTTAGTCAATGTCAATATCGCTGTCACCAGCCTGGTCTTCATCCACCACCATTTCCGCATCTGCTATCTTGTCGTTATCAGACACAAAAGGGTTGTCTTCAGGAATTACGGGCACTTGAATAACCCTGCTGCGGGCTTATTCGGCTTATTTTTCGAAATAGGGTTCAGGGGTGGGGACTTATTCGGGAGGGGGGCTTATTCCATCATTTACGGTAGTTGATTACTATTATTTTGTGTACAAATTGTAAAAGATGTGTAAACAAAAATATATATCCAAAAGAAATTCCTCTTTTTTTCAAGATTTTGAACTTGAAAACCCATAAAATTTTCAATAAAATCATATAAAAAATGTAATATTTATTGCTTTTTCAAAAAAAAAAATCATGTTTATCCTTAACTATGAAGGACTGCATTTATTGTTGCTACTATCACAAAAAGAAGGGACAAACAAGGAAGAAATAGCAAAAAAATAAGTGTTTGGGCAAAACCATGGTTGTGAAAAAAAAACTATTTCAGGCATTTATAGCACTTTAGTCCAGGAATTATTTCATCTAAAGTGGGAAGGAAACACTCCACAACCTTTCTTCTTCTACCCACACATTCAATTTCTTATGGCATATTCTTGAACTAAGGTTAAGAAAAAAAACCTTCGTCTGACTGTACAAAAGGGAGTAGGACAACAGTATTTGAAAGCTAAAAATCGAAAAACCTCTTCATTTTAAAATGATGAAATTTAAAGCATTTTTTAAGTGATCATTTCAATATGTGTAGTTGAGCCAGTACTTACTTTAACATGTCTTGATACAGTTCTTAAAAACTTTCGAACAACAAGCATACTAAAATCAATATCCTGATCTCTTTCATGAACCTATGAAGACAAGTTAGATTAATATAGCAATTTTATCATCTTTTTACTTTCAAGACCATAAGTTCATCTCACAAATCAACACAACCCTGTTTGTTTACAGCAGTTCCTGTTATGTTGTAACAATTACAGAAGTATTGAAATGAGGAGCAAGGATGAACTGGTAAACGTTTTTTCATATTTTATTGGATGAAGTGTAATACCTCATCTAAAATTATATGTGTATATTCATCAAGATTTTTAGACTTGATTAACTTTTGAAGCAGAACTCCAGTTGTCATGTAAGTTATACGAGTATCTTCGCAAACTTGACGATCTCGTGCTACTTGGTAACCGACTAGTCTTCCTATCGTCCAGTTTCGTTCCTGGCAAACTCTCCGTGCAACACTAATTGCTGCTATCCGTCTTGGTTGTGTGACAAGTATGTTACAATATTTCCTGCGTTGTTGATAATCATCCAGTATAAACTGTGGAACTTGTGTTGTTTTCCCACTGCCCGTAGCACCTTTAAAAAAGTAATAAAATATTTTTTCACAAATGGTATAATAACTTAATGATTACAGGAATACCTTTATGAAACAAGCTAGGAAAAACTTAAATCTGACCAACCTTGAATAATAGTTGCACGATTCGCTTCTATGGTGTGAATAACTCGCTCACGAACATCTGTGATTGGCAATGTGTCATCATAATCATGTTCGAAATCATAATTATCATAAACTTCAATTGATATGGTAGTATCAGGAGGTAACGACTGTTCATCAGCTGGTTCCGGTAACAATAGTTCATTTTCTGGCTGTGCATTAATTTCTTGTGCAAAGTGGATATCTCTAAATTGGAATCATAAAACATTCAAACACGTTGATTTACAATTGCTAGATGAATTAACAATGTTGAAAGCAAACATTTTGAAGGGTTTTTTTTAACAGTATTAACTACAATACAGCCCAAAAGAAACATTACAGTAGGGAAATTAGAGTCTTTTGTTTATTAAATATGCGTTTTCATGTTCAGTTCAATCGCATGTAATAAAAAATAGTATTGAACACAAAAAATGACTTCTATAACAGTTAAAATGTACCCGAAAATCTTTTATCTTTTCATGTAAAAATTCATTCCTCAAAAACTCTTTCGTGCTGTACTGTAGTACTCAAAAAGGAACTAAGTATTTTGCCTATACCTCAATGTATTCACATCAAGATCAGCTTCAACAGATTGTCTAGTGCTATTTGGAGAGATACGCTGTGCCTTTTCATTATAATAGATTGAATTTGATACTCTTTCATCTGGTTCAATTTGATGTTTGGTGAAACGTTGATTTTTTGTACTTGATGTTGGAATGGATGCAGGTTTTAAAGAAAAGAAATCACTAGCAATGTTTTGAGTGATGCTTACACCAAGTCCACGCCTCCTCATTCTTGTATTAATGCAAGTGCTAAAAAGTAACAGAATCAATTTAAAAAGGGACAATAAAGCATTTATCATTATCAACATCAAACAAATCAGCCATTATTTCAATAGGATCAATAGAGTTTCGTCTCCTTCTCTCTTTCTATCCTCCTAGGAGTAAAAGAGTAAAAGAGTAAAAGTTGATTTTCTGATGTGGTTTTTGGGGTCCTCTACATGTGGTTTTTGTAGTAACAAAATTCAGGTTGAAAAGCCAATATTTTATTTTGAAACAAAATTTTAGTACACGTCTATCGATAAAATCATCTCTGATTAACACTCTATTGTATACATGCCAATTTCAATAGAATTTGACACTTGAGTATATTAAAGAATTTTGGGTTAAATAATCATTTTAACCAATGAGAATACGAGTATAAACAATATTTACAATGGAAACTAATTGAATTTTATCCACATGCTTTCGTCAAGTAATGCTACTATATAATTGAGTCTTGCCAAATACTTCAGTTGTGGAGAGTAATAACTGTTGAATTCAATGGAATCAATTTTTTCTTAAGATATCTGTTCCAGGAATTGAAAAGTCCACCTTTTTATCAGTTAAAAGTTGAGAAAAAAAATCAATAACAGAAAAAAAGTCCTAAAAATAAATAAGATAAAGCAAAACTAAACCACAGGCAATAACACCACAGACAACAACAACAACAACAACAACAACAACAACAACAACAACAACAACAGGGAATTCCTGAATGTTTTTTGGGTTTTGACGCCACGTTCCGACATAAAAATATACGTTTTGACCAGAGACGTTCATTGCATCTTACTTTTACCACATCATCTTACTTTTACCATATTTGCATATATACATGAGTTCACAGTTTGGGAAACACTTTAAATTTTCAATATCTCTCTAAAAATTCAGCATGTAAATTGGGAAGTAAAATAGAAGAAATTAACAAGGCTCTGACCAGAGCAGAAAAGCAGAAGTGAAAATAATTTTTTAAGAAAAACTTTGAAAAGAAAGTTATCAATTCCTTTACATACTAATTGAAGATACTCTAATTTCTCATAACTCCTAAAGATCTATAAGCAAAACATTCAACATTTCTATATTTTCACTTTTTCTTCTTCTGTTCTCTGGTCGGTCAAAACTCTTAATTCGTTCATTTTTTCCTCCCCATTTCTAATACTGAATGTGTGCTGAAAATCTGAAACTATAAACTGGTGTATTCAGCACAACTGCTTCTAGCGCGCGAGTGCCTATAGCTATATACTTTTTAGAGGGGGGAACACCCTATGTTTTTTTTAAAAGGGAACCTACTGCGCCATGATTCAATACACCCTGCAAACTAAAATTTTAGGAGTAAATTTTCTCCGACTCCAAAGGAGATTAAGGGACAATAATCCCAATAAGAGACGTCCCTGTCAAACGTTCCCTTGAAGGCTGAGGGTTTGCTGCACGTGTGAAACGATACTCTCAACAACAACAACATCTTCGGGGGAAAAACGAAAAATCATAGTAGCCTACGCTTGCCTAACCATTAGTCTGAGACTATTGTTGATGGCTGCTGAAGTAACGTAACGATGAAAATTGTCATATGATATATTATGCTCTGTAAAGTTTTTCGCGTTATAATTTTGTCTACCTACCCGTTTTAATAATTTACATTGATCTCTTTTCTAATGAGGAAATACACAGGCCGAGGTGATGTTGTCGAAGCGAGCAGAGAGGAGGAGAGAAAATGAGACGACGACGCCGCCGCGCGGACGGTTAGTTTAGTGTGAGAGTGCAGCAAGCAGTGAGTGGCGTATGTGTCTTCTTTTTTGTGGTGAGATGTGATGTGTACCGTAGTGTGTTATTTTTTTTATTATCAATCCTCATGATTTATTGTGAGAAGACTCTGTACTGCAGGGCTAAAAAGAACAACTATAAAACAAGTTAAAGGGGGTGCTGTGGTAGTTTTTTCTCGACACAGTATTATAGACATCCACAGCGATTCTACAAATTAACGGTAAGTTCTATACTCATCCTTTCATCTCCCACTCCTCCCAAGTCACCAGTTGTGTATACAGTTGCTCTTTGCTGCCAAAAGTATGAGTAGTTTGTAGGGCTGATAGACCGTGGTACCATAGGTCACCAGAAATGAACTGACATTGTGCAAACTGTAGGTGTCAGCTCCCCTGATGAAGAACCTGCAGTTCTGCCCTTGTTTTGGCCAACTTATATGCGCGTCCTTTTCGATCTCATCACTACTGTATTAGCAGCCAAGACTTCTCTCCTCCCCAACCTTATTTGTTTTCTTTTTTTCTTTTTTCAAAGCACTTCACCATACACTTCCATTAACTACAGAAACAACTTGACCAAACCACAACACTAACATTAACAAACGACGATTATCCACGCGTACCACTAGCTAACATAACAACATTACAAAAAGAGGACATAACACACAACAAAAATAATTCACCATTCACTTATAAATGCACCACACTCCCACACATACAATACAATTCTGGTCTGAACACCTAATATTATTAGATAGAAACCTTTTTATTTCACACCTTAATTTTACACACATACTCATCAACCACTTTCTCTCTCAAGTATATTCACTGCTTATGCTGCAACGTAATTCACTGAAATCAATCCTTATGATTTATTGTGAGAAGACTCTATACTGCAAGGCTATAAAGAACAACTATAAAACAAGTTTAAGGTGCTGTGGACCAGGCATTAAAGGGATAAGTATATGTGCGAGAACCAAACAATTTCGTTAGACAGCCATTTTATACAGTTGTATTGATTTTGGTTAAAAAATATATACAATAATGACAACTAGGTATGTAATTTGATGATTTGAAACAGGATGGTGTTTAAAACCTGGATTAATAAAAAATAAACAAAGAATTCATTACTGCTCATATTAAACCTCTATATTTTAGAACCTAGTTCCATTTTTTTTTAAAAAGTGTATATGTATAGGACAACAATGTCAGGAGTATCATCAGAATCGTTCGAAAACCTTGAAGATGATTTTCGTTCATATCTGGAAGAACTTCAAAATGTTATCAAAAATAAAATTCCGAAATTGATAGGTGGTACGTATACTTCGTGTAATCAATTAGTTTCATTCCATAGATTTCAACAATATTTAGGAATTTATTACAAGTTGAACAAGTTGAACATTGTTTTTTTTCAATCTTCCTTCTTATGAGTATCAGATTTTTTCATTTGACATATGATATTTAGAGCCACGAAAGCGTGATATAAGGAATGCTGGCAAATTAATTGAAGATGCTGACTTACAGGTGAGAATAATCAAAGAAGAAGGGCTTATAAAATTTTAAAACTCAACGTTTAAACATTATACATTTTTTTATATTGCTTTTTCTTTCTCTTTTTAGCTAACACTTATGGTTGATGAAGCTCAATCAGCTCCCGGAGCATATAGGACAAACTTAATGTCTAAAACCAGGGGGTACAGATCCCAACTTGATAAACTAAAAAAGGAACTAGATAAAGTAATAATACCTATATAGTAATATATATATATAGTAATAATAGTTGTTTATAGATACTTGCTTTATTTTTGTTTACACATTTCTGTATTCATAATTTTTAGTTGAAATCAACTATTGTGAGTTCAACATTCACTGGAAGGGACGATTTGCTTGGATCTTCTACCAGTTACAATGATCCAAATGTGAGTTGATAATTATGAATAGCTGTGTGAGTGAATATTTTTGTATTTTATAAAAGAGTGTCTGCTTTTCAGATTGCGCAACGTAACAAAATTGCAGAAGGATTAGAAATTATGAATCGAAGTACGAACAGTGTGGCAAGATCTCAAAGAATTGCAGTAGAAACTGGTTAGCTCGCTTTAGATCATGGCCATGCCTTTTACCATGTTTGCCTTCTTATTCTTCTATATAAAGTGAACCCAAACATAATATTCAAGCACAAGATGTTTCAACTTTTTCACATTAAATCTTAAAGAGAGTGTTTTTAATTAAATTATCAATCAGCGATAATCCAAAACCATCAAAAGTGAAGACTTTTATTTCCCCATTACTCCAAAAACAATTGAACAATCATAATTTGTGTACCTGATAGCAGCATGGGCGCTAAAGGGTTTAATTGTGAGAACATGGTCTTAATTTTAATGCTCTTCTCTAGATAATTTTCCTCCCTGATTCCATTTTCATAATGGAGCTATTAATGGGAATTAAATTATTGTGTTTTTTTAGAGGAAGTTGGTGCAAATATTACTAATGATCTAGGTGATCAGAGAGAAACGCTCATCAGAATTCGCGAAAAGGTTCTTATGAAACTAATTAAACTCTGGTTAGGTATCTGTCAGTGCTTGTTTCTATAGTAATGATTTTTTTTTTTAGACAAATCAAACAGATTCCGATTTATCTAAAAGTAGAAGAATATTAAACTCGATGGCAATAAGGTTAATAATTTTGCTTTTCTGTATTATAATACTATGCAACTCACTAAAAGATGAACACAGTATTCTATGAACATAGTTTCTGGCTAGAACAGGTTCAATTTCATAAAAGTGAACCTTAAACACATGAAACTGAACAAAAATCAACAAAATACATGAATGCTTTTCAAAATTTATATGTTTGTAGTTATGTTGCTCCAATTACTAATGCAATGTAGTTGCATAAATATTTATATGTTGACCATCCATTTTCATCCCCCCACTGATGATTGATCGCTGTTTGAATTGACCAACCTATTTGGAGCTTTTGAAATTTCAGAATAGTAGACTGTTTAACATAGGGAACCTTTTACATTGTCAATTCTTTTAGGATTACTAGCTATCTGTTTTTATTCTTTTAGTAAGTAAGTAAGTAAGTAACGGGAGTTTTAAGTCCTTGGGCTTCTATCCATAGTGGTCGACTATTCTGCCCACTGACTTGTAACTAGGAAGTAAGCCAAAGATACGTATAGCTCAGGGGTTGCACTCAAAGGTGCTATCCACTACGCCATCGCTGCACAATTTTATAAATTTTATCTTTATCAATTTTAATACTTTCTCCTCTGGTTAAATCTTTTAGATGTTCTTTTAGACTCATAACAAAACCTAGGTGTTTCGGTTGGTAGATTAGAGTGTCTTGATCATCATACTTAAGATGCTCTTTCCTTTGACATTAGAAACAAATCATCGAGATAACAGATGTTTAAATGATGGAGCTTTGTAAAACATCCTCCAGTACACTGTTTGACTTTCATACTTATTATTCTAATAAACCTCCTAGACGAATGATTTTAAGAAATTTATTTAAGGACAGCCGTATATTGCAGCCGTTGTGACTTCTGTTTTATTTATTTTGTTTATAGATTGGCAACTAATAAAATTATACTTGTTGTGATTATTTTTGTCGAGTTGGCTATTCTTGGTGCCGTTGTCTATTTGAGGTTTTTAAAAAAGTAAGAAGTGAGAAAAACAAAATGGGTATTAGTTTCATGGAAAGAAGAAAAAAAAATGAAAGAACGTTTTTGTAAAACTGTTCTACAGACTTAGTATGCCCTGCAGTATATCCAGCTGCTGGATTGGTTATTATGACGATTCGTATCGTGTCGCTTTCGATAGATATGAAGATCTCTTAATACACCTCCTTCTTTTTGTAAATATTTCATTTTGTTTGATACATTATTTCGTTCTGTTTTTTTGTGTTGTTTTTGTTTGTCTAATCTCTTTATCTTTGCTTGTCTGGGGACTTATTTTTGTTAAACAGTGATTACCCTATCAACGATAATATGCGTTTATTTTATTGGCCCTTTTTACGCCAAGTCATGGACAATAACGCCAAAAGGCCGGCGTAAAAATGGCCAATAAGGTATTCTTGCAGGGATTTAAAGATGAAATTGCAAAACACACTGAGGGTTTTCAAGTTAAAATAAATTATATCTAAAATTCTTTGTAAATAAAGAAATTGTAACAAATATACAATGAAATTATGAAGATAATATTTTTTCGTAATTGAGATCTTGTGTTGTCGCCACACTTTTCTCAAAACATGTAACAATGTGTGTAATAAGGTATTCCCTTATTAAAATTGGTCAGGATTATTTTCCATTCGAGTTATACGTGGTGTGCATCTTCTTTTTCATTCGAGTTACACGTGTATATCACGTGTGTATCTTGTTTGGATTTCGCCATCTTCTCCTCCTTTCGGATATAGAAAAGTTGTAAAGCTTTGTTGAAACCAAAGAACAAGAATTCGCATAATGTTAAAATACTGAATCCCAGACACAAACCAAGATTTCCGCCTAAGCTTCCTACAAAATAAAAGATGTGACTTGCGGATGTAGTTACTGAGCATGCGCATCAAGAAAATGGCATTTCGTTTTATCGTTGTACTTTTTGTTGTTTTTGTTGGGTTTTTAGGCTCAAAAAGGCAAAAGAAGGCAACATGCAGTTATAAAAACCAATTTGAATACTCGTGATTCCTGAGGGCTGTTGTTACGTCAAAGCTTTCTAAATTTAGCTCCAAGCGAAACCGGCTGGGAAAAAAATCAATCCTCAGAATTATTTATTTGTGCATCCACGCCTACAAGAAATGAAATCCAGATTAAATCATGAAAATCAGCCTTCATTTGTGGAAATAAAAAATTGTCAATCAAAACAACACGTCTTAGTAATTTGTATTAATTTATGACCTGCGAATAATTATTGTTTTTGTGCAGTGGTGACATAATGATGAATCAGATGTGTTATATTTATAACAGAAGTTATAAATCAGAAGTTATCACATCGAGGCTCAGTTAACTGTATATCAAAGAATACATAGAACAGTTTCTAGCAGAAATTTGACTGGTGTAACTTTCTAAAAAAGAAAACTCTCTTCTCCATAATTTTTACACCAGTAAAATTGCTTTTCGATCCGCCGCTGGTTTTTGGAACAATATTACGTACAAAAATAATTAAAAATAATCGATGCACCATTCGAAAATGTTTCATATGTGTGTGTGTTTGTCTAACACAAAACGTCCATCATAAAACGTTTTGGTTAAAAAGCCTTATTTTCGATCGAAAAAACGAGGCATTGCGCTAAAATGTTTTCGATAACCCAGGCAAAAATAACAAAGTTTTGACCACAAACCAGTGATGATCGCAGCTTGTTAGAGACAAACTTACAGATATTCTCCATTATTCATTCCTGGAGATTTCAAAGTATACTTACCCAACATGGTCTTCCACGTCACTGCCGGGTTGACTTCGGTTGTAGACACGGAGAGTTTTTCAAATGAGACAACAACACCAATTAAATTATGGCTGAATAAAACAGAAACGTGCTTTTAGAGAATTAATAGTTCGGTGGGCGATTCATTATGTCTTATTTGCTCACCCAACATCGAGCCCAGGACCTTTATATACGGCGGCGTATATAAAAAAACAATACACCCTGGGTTGGCGGTTGATACTCACACAACCTGCACACTACTATATGGAGGGAAGTATAATTTCCTATAAAAAACGAATTGAAATTTTTAGGGGACGAAAGAGAACAGTCCCTGATAAACGGAATAAACAAATCCTTTTCCTCCTGATATATGACATTAAAAAAAGATTTTGCTGGTTTATCCTCCATTCTAAATTTAATTTTGAATTTAATCTTAGATCATAGTAAAATCTAAAAATTTCTTCTCAAATGTCAAAAACGAGAACCCGGTTCCATATAAATGAGATCTCTGTTAAGCGGGGTGAAATTTTCTCGGACGATGAACTAAAGCAAAAGAAATGAAAAACATCAAATCTCGACAAAGCAGGGCAATTTCCTCCATGTCACTAGCGCCCCTGAGAACGATATTGACATTCAATTCTATACTTGTATCCTGTATGGGTAAACATGAAACAAAAAGTAAAAAAGGGCGAAATGGAAAATGTGAAAAAGGTATTAGTGTAAAATAAGTGAATATGTATACTTGATGTACTGTTGTGTTTCCACATATGATATGTTAGTTTCTTTGGCAATATTTTTGACGGCTTTGGAAGAGCCAAGTACTGTTCCACTGTTTGTTGAAGCATATCTCACAAACAGGCATTGTTTCGGACAATTTGCTTCACATTCTCCTCGATATTTCGTTAAATAAGCTAAAAGAGAAAGCTTCGTAAATATATTCTGAGGGTGGTCAAATTTTTTGATCATGCCATTTGAAAAAGTTTAGTTTTTAAATTGTATTTGTTGTTAAAACGCTTTTGATTCTGTAGAAATTTTGATTTATTGTTTTCATATATATTCATCTTATCTTTTCTTATTTCTTATTTTTTTTGGAAGTTTCGGGAAATAATCCTAACTGTTGGAAAATGTAATATCTTTTTTAGAGCACCCTGTTAGATTTGCTTTTTTTTAGTTAAAACATAAATATTGGAGAGTGTAAATATTGGTAGTAACCCTGAAGAACATACTAACCAGATTCTACTTCTATGAGTCTTGAATATTGATCAGCAGAGCAAATCCTACCTTGATCTGAAGAAAAAAAGCAACCATTATCAGAGGCGGATCTAGAGGGTATGTCGAAATTTGTGGAGGAGAATGTTAGCTATTAAACCATAAAAGAAAAACGTGCAAGTAATCCCATTGGTGATACAGATTGAAAACAGAAATTAGGGTTATGTGCTCCTCCACAATTCTTGACATACTCTAGATCCGCCGCTGATTATATTAGATATGTAATGTTCCAACTTTGTTGTATCAAGGTGTTGTATCAAGAGAGTATCATACCGATAAAATGCTCGTAATCATATCCTACGCAGCCAACGGTGTCGATTAACTTCCCTGCGATGCAATCTAACATGCAATATTCTTTAGTGTATGGAAGAGTTGATTTCACATAACGCAATCTCTTTTCGCGACATCCATTTGGAAATGGATAGGGGATAAGTTCCCACTGAAAATCAAAACAAAATGAACATTCGACAACAAAGCTTGAATAAAACAAATATCGAAGGCGAGAGAAAACTAATCCAATATTTATATGCTTCACATTTACATTCGATTGGTTTCTATTGGATTGAATATTTTTGAGTTGAGACAAAAAAATAATGAAATATTTGAACCTATTAAAACATCTATCTTACATTTTATGTGAAAAAATGTGAGTCCAACATTGCCCACAAACGCACCCAACATTTTTTCATTATACTTGTTGGACCTACATGTTGGGCTGGTTTTTCCATGGCTGCAACTATGCCATACACCCCCAGCGGCGGATATAGCGTTAGCCAAAAAAAGTGGAGGAGAACAGCGTCATGAATTTTTTTTTCAATCTGAACTGTTGATTAAGTTAATTGTACCTTTTCTTTTCTGCTCTTAGTAACTTAACTCTCCTCCATAAATTTTCCCTAAGCTCTAGATCCGCCTATGAACCCTCCATACCTGTTGTTTCTTGAGAGCGACGAAATTTAATTTCCCAGTGGATAGTGGGATTTTAGTAGACTCGTAAAATGACATTGGTGTTCCATATGGATGAATGAAGAGGAATATACCAGTTGTAGGGAATATATCAATCGACACTTTTTCACTATGTATATTCAAAAACAAGGTGAAATATTCATCTGTGCTGTTCATTTTTAACCCCATCTTTCCTGGATCATAATAATTGAACTGATAACAACGTCCAAACACGTTTTCTGAACTTTGGAAACTTTTAAAAGAAGACGTGTTGCAAGACGTATCACTGTACGTACAAGTCCCAAAATTTTCCGATATTAAATTCACATGTTTATCTTCAAGCATATCCTTCAAACTTATTTCGAATTTTTCATGGAGTTGGGAGACCGTTTTCACCTTCAGTGATATCATCATCTTTTTCAGCTCTGCGGTGGAGTTTTCCAGCGATAGTCGTCCTGGATTTATGAATATTTCTCCATACATTGCCAGCATTTGGTCTGATATATTGGTTTGTTTCGCCACGGAATTTAATTTGCAAAGAGTGAGCGTGGGAAATTCAATAGGCTGGTGACTAAACTGTTCGTTCCATGAAGACGTCGTAGAAGAGTTTTTGAAGTCGCGAATAACACCAATAAAAAGGTATCCAGCCAGAAATGACGCTGCAAGAAACACAGCTAACCAACCGAGCCTTCGTAATCCAGTTTGTTCAAACAGATATCGAAAGCCATGAAGAGTAGTGTTGTTGTAAAAGATTTTCCAGTTTATATTATCATCTTTGCTTTTCTCAACTACGTTGACGTTTTCATCAACATTTTTGTTACCAAGGTCTTCATCTTCACTACCGTGGGCAATCATGTTGAATGAAATAGAGATGGATGTGAAATGTCTCTCGGTATAGGGAACTCATTCATATGTACTTCATCGGAAACATCTGGTTATTTCGTCTATTTATTTTGTATTGTTTATTTTGTTTTGTTTATTTGTTTATTTGTATTAATTCAACTATGACTCTTACTGAATCAATCTGTACGCCCATCTTGAGGAAAAGAAAGGAAAGAATTCTTCTTGTCGCTTCGAACGTAGGTTTTGGTTTAACAGATGGTAACAAAAGGAAAAGAGAAACTATGCGAAACGATGAACACAGAATAGTGCGTCATACAAAGAAACCAAGTTCTTCCGTTTTTTTTATCGCCATTTGGTTAGTTTAATTCTTTTATCGCTTTTTAAGAAGATATTAAATGATATTATCAATTTAAGAGGTCAACGATCGTTGTTAAGGTTCATGTCACGAAATCCAGATAACTCAATATTACAATCTTGAAATAATTGTACTTGGAACATGATAACCAGACCACTATGTTCAAAATAAAAGCCTTGTGCGATTAGGTTAGGTACAAGCAAATTTCGTCTGAAATGATTTCGATCATTTACGGATACCGTAACTCATTACTCAGTGTTTTGCTATTTACAAGGCGCTTCGACTACATTACAATCGACCATCCTAGAGTGGTGCAGCGTGTCGATGGTTCCCCCTTTGGGCCTACATCCTACATCAAAATCGGGGTAACAACTGAATAATGTTCAACGTAGACAAATTTCCGTTTCCACAAGACACCGAGAATCTACTCTATACGGGCAAAGGACAAAATTATATGCTAAGTGCAAAAAAAGGAGATATATCCTTCATACCAGAACGTCCAACCTGCCTGATATGTTTGGTCAGCTAAAATGAATCCACATCTTAGAGCTTTCTTCACCGCCGTATACCATACCAAAAAGGCAAGGAGCCCTGGGGACGAGGTTGGAGAATAACAACATAAATCAAATATATTTAATTCAACTGCGAACTTCTATGCGGTCCTATGTGACCTACGATTGTAAAATAGGTTTTTTAAATCTTTTTTAAAAAGTCTGCCATATTTGATAAACATTTATTTTCATTTTGGTTTTCCTGAATGAATAAAATGATTTATCATTTTCAAGAGAACTTTTGGTTTATCTGATTTCGGGTTTTTTTGTTCATTTATGAAAGATCTGAAATATGGTAGCACATATGTAAATAGTATACAATGTTAAATGAAATACATATATCAACCTCGTCCCCAGGGCTTTTTGCCTTTTTGATATTCTAGACGACAAGAAGCCCTAGGGACGAGATTGTACATTCAATATGATCTTTTAAAATAAAAAAATATGCATATATTCCCTCGACAAAAGTATAAATCGAGTCGCCGATAGCCGAGAGAAACTTTATTTTAAACATACTTAACCCTTTGGCTACGAAGGGGGTCGTTAACGACCCCCCAACTTTAAATGGATGTAATTTAGCCATTTTTCTACTTACGGACGTCAAATTTTCAATGTACAGTCCTAAGATAGCAATAAATCGAAATAAAGCCATTTGATTAGTTCTTTATAGTGTAACAACAACACAAATTTAAAAAATTTTTTACCAACAAGCTTGTGTTCTCAAAATGGCGAACCGTCTAACATTGCAAGATGCTATTGACTTTGTAACCGCTTCAGATGATGAAGAATACTCGGAAATTGAATCAGAATTCTCTGAAAGTGATGAAAGTTCTTCAGAGAGTGATAGGGAGGGTTTTAGTAGAGATTTTCCTGATGCTACTGACATTACATTTGCTGTTCCAGACGAAGAGGTTTGTTGTTTTGTTTTTTTATATACCTCTAGCTAGATAGCTACATCAATTACAGACATTCTCTTTTTTTGTTGAGAAGTACTTCAACATAAGTGCTCCAAATATTGATATGACTTCATTGCAACAATCCTTGTTCAAAGGGCACATATATATAGATATAGCTCTTTTCATTTTATAGGTTGTTCTTTCTGGAGTAGAATGTGATGACGAGAAACAGAGAGAATCTGTGTCTGCTCATTCTGATAACACCCCAGTGGGTGCTGATGATTCTGTAGGCCCTTCCAAAGGTGCTGGTATTAGCACCAGAAGAGGCAGTAGTGGTAGCCGTGCCAGTGGTGCTCGACGTGCCCGTGGTGGTGCTCACCGTGGACAACGACGTGGACAGGGACAACGACGTGGACAGGGGCAAAGACGAGGGCGTGGTCATGAAGCAGTTTTAGCAGCCAATCCTGGGAAAAAAAAAGCCAATGTCATGCTCTGGGAAAATCTTCAAACAGAGTTTCATAACCCAAACAATAACACTAATTATTGTGAAGTACCAGGACCAAGTAGATCTGTCCTGAATTTAGAAAAGCCGGTTGATATTTTCAAACAATTGCTGACGCAAACTATTATTCAGAAAATTGTTGAAGAAACTAATCGGTACCATGTTCAAACAAAAGGTAATGATACAAAATGGAAGAACGTAACAGATGATGAGATTTTAGCCTTTATCGGTGTAAATATTGCCATGGGAATGGTACGATTGCCGGAGTTGTCAGATTATTGGTGTCATCGAAGTATCATGCAGGCTCCTTGGTTTGGGAAGATATTTACAAGGGATCGCTTTTTCGAAATCCTTCGCTACCTCCATCTGGCTGACAATGAAAAGGCTCCTGAAATGGCTGACCCACAATACAAACTTTACAAGCTTGGTGGTATAGATAAATTGCTAAATATGTCTTTCAAAAATGCGTACACTCCAAAAAGAGAATTGGCAATCGATGAGCAAATGATTGGAATGAAATCTCGGGTGTCATTTTTGCAATATATGCCCAAAAAACCAAAGAAATTTGGTATCAAACTTTGGGCCCTTTGTGAATCAGACAGTGGGTATTGCTTATCATTTCAAGCGTACAAAGGCAAAGCCGAGAAAGGTCAGGAGCAGGGCCTTGCTTACCGTGTTGTTGATGATCTCATGGAAAATTATACCAACAAGAATCACCACCTATATATTGACAACTTTTATACCAGTCCCAAGCTATTGCAAGACCTTGAGAAAAAATCAATATATGCTTGTGGAACAGTCAGGCAAGATCGTGGAAAGTTCCCTGTAGATTTTCGCCAAGCAAAGCTCAACCGGGGAGAGAGCAAATATTTGAAACTGGGAAACATGCTTGCTGTTCATTGGTATGACAAGAGGGACGTGTTTGCTTTGTCAACTATACATGATACTGGTAATGTCCAGGTAAAAAGAAGAGGAGATGAAGAGTCATTTGATAAACCAGTAATGATCAATGAGTATAACAAACATATGGGTGGTGTAGATCAGTGTGATCAGCTCCTCAGTACGTATGCGATGAATCGGAAGTCAAAAAAATGGTGGAAAAAGGTGTTTTTTCGGATGATTGAAATGGTACTGCTAAATTCAAAACACCTATTTATTCAAATGAACCCAAATCTTGTAAAAAGGCGAATTCATAAACAATACCGGGAAGTGCTGATCAATCAATTGGTTCAACCTTTCATTGAGAAACAAGGTATGTTGGATGTTGATGATTGCCATCCTGTTGACCGGTTGATCGGAAAGCATTACCCACAATCCATGCACCCTCAAAGAAAAGTTTGTTATAGCTGTGGTTATAAAAGAGACAAAGATGGCAAGCAATCTCGAAAGAAAACAAGTAACTATTGTGCAACTTGTGAAAAGTTTATTTGTAAAGACTGTTTCAAACGATTTCACACCGCAGAATGACTTGAACATTCCAGGGACTTTTGTTGTTTTATCTGTATTTACATAGATTTTTACTGGTATTATGTAAAATTAGTTTTTCCTTGCTTTTCAAAAGGTCAATAACAAGGACAAACATTCTTTACAACTTTTTTTATATTTGAGCAAAAAAAGTGAAATGGGAAGCTCTAGAAGATTTTTGCTGACATCAACAAAATATTTGGCAGCTTGACTCAAAATTAGTTGAATAATAATCTTCGAAAATTTCAAAGAGATTGGACAAACACAAAATCAGTTATTCAGTCTCAAGTTCAAAATTGCAAATTTTTCAAAGCGAAAACTTAAAAAACATGGATTTCTAAAAGAAAGTGTTGACGTCAGCAAAAAAAAATTTTGTGTACGTTTTGATTTTTGAAATCTGTTATCTATAAGCTTTTCAAAAATGTATCATGTCTGGGCTTTAAAATCAACGAATAAAAAGTTATTATAGTTTTTTGATAGTATATCAAATTTTTGCATTATTTTTCATTTCCTCCTTCGTAGCCAAAGGGTTAAATAACATGTAGGGCGACTCGCAACAAAGCACGCAACAGAGCACGTAATGAAATCTGGTGTTATGTACAGCGGGCACGTAGAACACGCGGAAACGTAACACACGAGGGCACGTAGAACACGTGAATTAGCAGACTCGTATTATTCAAGATCAGCTAAATTCTGAAAGACCGAAAAGGTTCTGGTCGGTAAAATTCTAAAACTCTGAAACAATGTTTCATAATTGTGTTTACTGCTCTGATTCTTTACTAGTCGTGTTCCCCATCAGTTTGTTTTTTTAGGAAAGTTATCATTGAATGGTTGATTCTCAGAGGCCGTTTACATGAGACCCGAATTGATCTCAAACCGCTTCGAGATTTCAAACCGCTTTGAAAAATTGAGCTGTTTACATGAAACATTTCACTTCGGGTAACCCTTTTTTACTGAATCAGTGGATTATTTCTAATAAAGTTTGAACATAATGGCGGAAAATCCTTTCAGAGTGGGACATCTCACAAACTAGCCAAAATCAAAACAAGAGTTGTGCATGTGCATGAAAACAACTGCGCATGTGCCGTATAGAAAAACATAACCGAATTTCACTTCGCCCGAAGTCATGTAAACAGTAATAAGAATTGCATCATGCATCGAAGTGAAGTTTTTCATTTCAAACCGGTTTGAATTCACTTCGGATCTAATGTAAACGGCCTTTCACAAGAAAGATCGTGTTTTTATATCGGGTTAAACGTTAGCACCTTATTGTGGAGGTTACCTATTTTTATTCAGTAATAAATTTTTAAAATAAATTAGTTGTCCATCATGACTGGGCGACAAAGAATCGATGATATAATAACACTATATTAGACCATGGAAACTGAATGAAATTCACAACGGAAACTGACAGCACACGTCAATAACAAATTTTTCATTAATCGTATTTGCTTTAATGAGCCTTTGAAATATTCCACTTGTGTCCAGGTTACTTTGTTGCAAAAGGATCAAACCCGTGGAACATCCGTACTACGCGTTTTTTAGTTCTAAAAATTTAGTTCTAAAAATTTAGTTCTAAAAGTTTCTTAAGGGGGATTCACCATAATCATTTTGAGTTTTTAGCAAAAAATTTTAAAAAAATCGAATTTTCAGTACTAGGTAAGTGATACACCTATCTTCCTCTAAATTTATCCTAGTTTTCGAATCTGAAAACCATTTTCCATCAAAATTTGTCTATTTGGAAATATTTCCCTTTAACTGCATACCTATTGAAAGAAAGATTTCAAAAAAATTGAGAAAAATTTCCCCAAAATCTTTCCCTTTACATCTTTTTCTAACCGGTTTTTTATAGGCCGTTTTCCGGTATCATTAGCCTAGATACTTAGCTTGGTGTGGTGTGAGGCTTTTTCTCGGGTTTTTTGGCTATACATTTAAATAACAAGCAAGATCTCAGTCTGTTTAAATGGTTGTCTGTTGAACCTTGTATTGCTGCTTGATAACTTTGAAATGGGAAAAAACGATAACAGAATGAGAGAAAAGGGAGATGCAGGGCGTTGTACAAAACAAAGGAGTAAGAAGTTGTATGGTAAAAAGAGGAGAAATCCAAACAAAGGCATAAAGCTAGTTAGAAAGGTTGTAAATCCTTCACCACCTGATGAGGTTGTCGATACCACCAATGATGATGTTGATATCACAGTTAAACAGACATCTGATCCAAAAACAGCTTCTTCCAGTAAATTAGCTGATATAGAGACTAATTATAATATAAATATGACAAGTGGATTTAGACTTTTAGATATGTCAATATTATCCACTGTACTTGACATTCTCGCGTGTCCGAACTGCTTCGTTACCAGAACCCTGCTTTTGAGTGAAATTTCTAGTAAAAAGAAAGGACTTTCATCTTATCTTAATATTAGTTGCAACAGTTGTCCTTTTAAACATGGTTTTTACACATCACCAGAGATTATCACCACCAAAGATGAGAAGGGAAGAGGTATGCATGCAATGGAAGTGAACGCTAGAGCTGTATATAGTTTTCGTAGTATTGGTGTTGGTTTCTCCCAATTATCAAAGCTATGTGGTTATCTAAACATGCCTCCACCAATGACTCAATCAAGCTATGATAATATGGCAAATATTATAAAGTCATCTTGCAAAGTTGTTGCTGAAAAAAGCATGTCAGAGGCTGCAGCTTCTTTACGTAAAGGGAAAGCAACTGCTGATGTTGGTGTGTCTGTTGATGGTACATGGCAACGCAAAGGTTATTCTTCACTCCTTGGTGTTACAACTGCAATCTCCATTGACCTTGGAAAGGTCATGGATGTTGCTATTCTTTCCAAAAGCTGCAAAGGATGCACAAGTATGGAGAAAGTTGCCAAATCTGACCCCAAGCAATATGAATTATGGAAAGCTTCACACAAATGCAACATTAATTATGTTGGTTCGTCATCTGGTATGGAGTCTACCGGTGCTGTGAAAATGTTTAAAAGATCTGTCAAAAAACATGGACTTTACTATACTGAATTCTATGGAGATGGAGATAGTAAGGCCTACCAAGCAGTCGAAAACATTTACGGCAAAAATAAGAAAATAGTGAAGCAAGAGTGCATTGGACATTATCAAAAGAGAGTTGGGTGTCGCTTACGTAAACTAAAAAGGAAAAACAAAGGACTTGGTGGTAGAGGGAAATTGACTGATTCAAAAATTGACACTCTGCAAAATTATTTTGGGATTGCTCTGCGCCAAAATGTTAACAAGCTTGATGAAATGAGAAAAGCTTGTATAGCATCAATGTACCATGTTGCCGGATACCATGAATCTTGTCCAAAGTCTCAAGAATCATGGTGTCAATACCAAGTAGATAAAATAAACAACACAAATCATTACAAGTCGAAAGGAGACCTTCCAATTGAGGTCAGAAAGGCTATTCTTCCCATTTATAGAGATCTTTGTAAGGAAGAAATGCTAAAGAAATGTCTCCATGGGAAGACTCAAAACGCCAATGAGTTCTTTAACGCTACCATTTGGAACCGAGTTCCCAAAACCAACCATGTCGGTCTGAGAACACTATGTTTTGGTGTTTATGATGCCATAAGTCATTTTAATTATGGTCAAAAAGCTGCAGTAGATATATTCGAAACTTTGAACATCAATCCTGGTTTTTACATGATCAAAAACTGTGGTTTATTAAACGGTAAGCGAAAACGCTTGTCTGCTTACAAAGTGACTGAGCCCCAAAAGAAACGTCGAATGATTCTGAGGCACTCTAAAAAAAAAGTTAATGATGCAATTATTGAAAAGGAAGGTAACACATATGAAGCTGGTGGTTTTTGAATGAATTTTATGGACTTAATGGACTGTTAGCCTTACGATATTGCTAAAATTTTATGTTATACTTTTTTAGCGAATTTTACTAATTTTTACATGTTTGTTTCACTGGTCGGGCTGTAATTTTAGAACGGCTTATCTGTTTTTATTGAAATTTTCAGAGTTTCTTCCTTCAGGTCTATGCTATGATCTAACACTATAATTTGAGATATGTTTAATAGAGAACATAGGTTATCAAGGGTTTTTTATGAAGATTTTTTGAATAAAATAAGTACTATTTAGTTGCTTACAAATTTGTACCATATCTTACCTGAAAAGTTATAAAAATAGTGTCAGTTCACAATTTAGAGTATGTTGAAAAACACTGTTAAATTTTAAATCATTCAGACTTGTGGTTCTTGAGATATTATCCGACCGCTTTTGCCTGTAAAACTAATTATTCATGCCACTGCTAGGCTACCATTATGGATTTTTTCATTTTTTCATTTTTTTTTTCCTTTTTTGTATTGATATACATCCTTCAAGAAAAAAAAATTGTGAAAAAGTCATCAATTTTTAAAAAAGTACTTAATTGTCAGGAATCCCCCTTAAGAGTGCTGGTTAATGTCACGTGATGGAAGTTTAATTTTCCATTGTTATTTTCCATTCAAATAAAAAAGACAATCAGCAGTTAAACGGGCTGACCCGGTTCAGCAATCACATGAGAAAATTTTAAGCCCGCTTTGCCGAGATCTCGGTTAGACAGGGCGAGATCTCGGCAAAACGGGCTAGCTCGCTTCTCGTGTGATCACCCATCTAAATTTATCAGAGTTTTTTAATGATAGCGACATCTCGGTTTAGCAGGCTGAATTTTCTCACGTTATGACTTTAGTCCGTATGGTATTCTCTTTCCACTAATGCAAAAGTAGGAACACAGTTTTTACTGGTTTCCCCATTGACATATTTTCTTTTCCTTTTTTCATGGCCCTGTGAGAATATTTTTAAAAGTGTTTTGTTACGCAACTTTCACTCCCACGCCCTGTATTAGTAGTATACAAGATTATATATAAAAGCATAGTCCATGTATTTTAATTCGTCTAATGAAAGATCCGAAATATTACGTATTGTCTCACCCCTTAAAAATTTGCAAATGCAGTATGAATTGTATTATCACTTTTGGATATTATCAACTTTATACTTTTCTTGAATTCATCTGAAATTTTTAATTTTAAAGAAAATAATAATAGAAAGAATCAATAACTTTATGGAGGAGAGCAGGTTACTAAGAGTAGAAAAGAGAAACGTGCAAATAGCCTAACCAATATTTAAGATTGAAGAGAACACTGTGTTCTCCTCCACCATTTTAACAAATACTAGTTCCCTCGCTTTGCTCACTTTAGAATCAATCTTGAGGTAGCAAGTCGGTTGAGTAGAGAAGAAATGAAGCAATTCTACGTAGCTGTTCTTTTCTTGGCATACGTTGCACATGGCTGTCAAAGGAGTATTCAAATAATAATTTGTTAGTGCAATACTGTCTCAACTATCAACCGCATAAATATGCAGTGTATTCATTTGCAAGAAGATGTCAGCCAACACAATTGAATGAGAATGGATACTGCTTGGGCAAAAACCGAAAATATTACGCAAAGGGACAAGGAATTAGCAGAAATACAAGGGGCGATGATAGAGTAACGTTTTTCCAAATGTGTGAAGACTGTTTAAAAGGTGAAAATGCCATTATGTCTTACCTTGGAATAGAACCTACCTCGAGTAAAACCTCGGAATTTAAAAGATCGTCATGATGGGAAGCTGTTTCGATGTTGAGTTTTTTTAAGTTACGTTTGTCGTTTGTATGTATTGATCTATCGAGAGGAATAAAACACGCTTGGACGAGCGTTACTACATATAATATTTTCTTATATGCTTGACAGACGTTACTCGTTTTCTGACCAACGTAGCAAACATACTAATGTCCAGCTGATCCCCTTCTTGAAAACGGTGAAATGATAGAGGAGGTGGCGAAATATGTCCTCTCATTGGTGGTGTCATATTTAGATAGATGTTATTATTATTGATGAAATTTCAATATGGGATCATTTCATTATTCGCAGTTTCCTCTCTCTCTAATGACATTTCTATTTCGAATAGAATATCTGAAATCCGTTTTTCTGTAATTCTTCTGTTGTGTTTGCTAAACTGGGAGAGTGTTTCTTCTATATACATCCCAGTGGGCACGCATCCGTTCTTCAGACGTCCCGTGGACGTTCTCTTGTCCACCTCCCGTCCACGTACCATTGTGGACGTCCTCTAGACGTCCTTCGCCCAAACGATCGTCCTTTGAACGGATTAGACTTCACTTTCGACGTCCCTGGGGCGTCTCTGGGGCGTCCTAACTGAACGTCCATGGGACGTCCGTGTGCCCACTGGGATAGAAGATGTTTTAGGATCTGACATTTCATTAGCTTTCTTTGAATTCGATATGATAGCTTCGGTACATTTCGGTAGTAAATTAAGCTTTTTTTCCGCGATAGTTTTCTTTTTGGCAGCTGGTGGACCTCCTGCTTCTAATTCACTCTTCCTGGTTCAAATTGTTTCGTTTTAATGTATCTCGACTTTTTTATTCCCCGATGACTGGAAGCAAGAAAGATAATCTATCATAATGGATCCAGCTCGATGTATAAAGCTCGCGGTTGCCTGTCCACTTGTCTGTCTTGCATTCTTCTGCACGTTCTCGTCCGAGTTGTGCCCTCAAACCGTTGATTTTTGCTTTGACTGAAGCAATGGTTGTATCGAAAGCACTTGCTATGGCTGTGTAGGCGATTTCCTTCAAGTCTCATTTGGTATAATCTTTGTGGAAAACATCCCACAAACATGAATTTTCTTTAAGCATATCTATAAGAACAGATACGTCCTCGTCACTCCATTCTTTTACACTTTCTTCTTCCTTCCCTTCTCTTCAAATTCCCTTTCTTCTTCTTCCATTTTATCGGTTTTTCTTGTCTTTTTTTGCCTTTTCCTCTTTTTTCTTTTTGTGCATTTTAAAGGCTTCGCCTGGAAGAGATTGGTCCTCATCATCACTACTCGAATCCATCTTCTTGAGTTTATCAATTCCTTTAACCCACTATACAATGCGATATGAAAACATAGTCAAAAGAAAAACAACACTACTCTTGTCACTCGCGCAATCGAATGTTGATGTTACTGTCATGGGATTCGCTCGAACCCAGTCCACTCGAAGGATGATAAAAATGTAAATATTGCAGCAAAGGTACCGATTTCTGTGGAAAAGCAAGCATTTGTTTATAAAAACAGTTAATGTTTTTCATAAAAGGCCTGGTGTAAATTGCTCCATTGCGTTGCTCCATTAGTATAAAATATGTAAGTTTTATGATGAGCTATCATTCGAGATTTTGGAGGTGTTGCGTTGCTACCTAGTTTTAAAAAAATCTATATAGCTAGTTAGTTCATAGATAGAGATCTTCTTCCCCTTACTTATCATGATGGTGTGCTTAGAATTAATTGCATGTTAAATGTATAAACAAAAGCCTAACGGCTTGAAGGTCAACACCACTTAGACCTTGTAAATGATCAATCGAAATTGGATAGGCCGTGTGCTAACATAATTCGCATCACAGACCAATAGCATAACGGTTCTGGCACTTCTTAGAGGGACAGCAGTAATACTATCATTTGGGTGGAATGTAATTTAAGAGGCGCTAAAAAGAGGCGGTGGTGCTACAAAAAGGAAACAAAGTATTTCTGGATATCAATTCTATATATTCATCTGTATATCAAATTAAAAAGCACACAAAAACAAATACCATATACCCTTTTCCCTTGTGTGTTAAGCTGGTCATCCAAAAAAGCCAATAGGCAACTTTTCGGGAAAGTGAAAATGTTTTTCACATAAAAAATCGGAATAGACTGCAGTTTGACACAACTTACTTTATTTCAATCGGTCTAGCTATTTTGCATGCCGCGGGTTGCGAGCCAGGCCGTGCAGGTCAAAAAGGAGGTCCTGCGGGTAACCGGGGAGGTCTTGCTGGTCGCAATGGAGTCCATGCGGGTGGGAACGGAGGTCGTCGAGTTACTAAGTTTATTGAAATTAGATGAATTCCATTATCATGTATACTGTTTAGATATCAAAGTTAATTTTCCTTGTTGAAGTTTTCTATTGCATGCGAAATATAACAATTTTTTGTAATAAAGAAACTGGGGAATCTGCATGGTTTAAAAGCAAATGTAAACATGAGATTCTGTTTGCAAACAACAGATTGCCAACCTCACAGAAAAACAACATAACCGAAAAATAATGAACGAAAAATAGTGACCCGCGCAACCTCCTTGATGGCTGCATGGCCTCCTGAACAACCTGAATGGCCCGCATGACCCGCGACTCGCAACCCGTCCCTTAGTTAAACCCATTTCAATTGAGTAGGCAGTAACCGTTTTACCCCACTTTATAAAACTGTTTACATAAAAAAAAAGTTTAACAATTTCATCAGCATGATGAGATATCATGTTTAGGTCACTACTTTAATTCGTCATCATCATAAGATGTGTTTTCATTGATATTCCTAAACTGACTTAGAATCTCGAAAATATCATTTTTCAGTCAAACTGCAAAATATCTTATTTTGATTGAATTTTGATTTTGGTTGAAAAATTAACAAAAATACCCACAAATTTAAAATGTCACATAAGTACTGTTAAAGTACGGCAGAATTAATTTATACAAAAATGAAATACAAAAAAATTCCCCTCCCCTAATTTACTGAGGATTAATTTTCGCAAGGATTTAAATTCGCAGAAGAATATTTTTGTACATAAAAATTTTAGAATATTCTCGAGAATCATATTGTTGGTCAGCATAATTTTCGCCCTTCATTTTAATACACCTTTCCCGAATTTCTGTTTAAACACCGCGTTTTGAGCTAGTCAGTGCATCCAACCTCGGTTTTATGCAATTTATTCTTTCAATAATGTTTTAACTTTATTACTTAGTAATTATCTCTATTACTAAAACTCCCAGTAGAATGATTAGAGGCCATTTTGATATCTGAAACGAGGTTGGATGTACTAACTACGCCAAAAACACGACGTGTAAACAGAAATTCGGGAAAGATGCAACATCATATTCAAGATGATTTTTTTCTTCTTTTTCGAAAATTTGCAAATTTTGAAAATACGCAACCCGACCCAACATTTCATCCAACATCGGAAAATTTCGATGTTTCGATGAAATGTCGAACCCGCCTTAAGTTAACAAATTTTCACCGGCCCCCATTGACGTCATTTTCTTTTTGTTTTTTAGAGCCCTGTGAGAATATTTTTAAAAGCGTTTTGTTTTGCAACTTTCACTTCTAATTTTAATTTTTGCTTTTTATATTCACACATGCAACACTACACAATGGTTTCTTTTGGTTCTGATAGAAAATGGACCAATATTTTTACAAATTTGATTAATCATGAATTATTCTATGAGAATGTTATCATTTGTGTCAACATTGGATTAGCTGGCTTCCTCACCATCATTTCTGCTTCATTTTGTCCTTTGTAACACCTTCACGTATATGTTGATGATATCCATGGATGCCTCCTCTAGACCAGGCAACAGGTTATCCAGTTCCGTTGTGAGAACGTGACGAAATAGGGTGGGGTGTAAGGTTTTATTCAATTTGTAATATCGACGCCTCAAAAATTTTGAAATGAATTATGAATTGTATTTTCACTTTCGGATATTATCAACTTTTTACAGTTGCTAATTACTCATCTGGAGTTGTTATTTCCAAAGAAAACTTAAAGGTTAAACTATCCCTAGAACAATAGAAGTTCGTCCCACATTAAAAAACAAAAACGAAATCACAACAAATATATCAATCAGGAGATACTTTATATGTACAGCGACGTTCACTTACTTTATCAATCAATCTTGAGGTAGCCAGTCGATTGAGTAGAAAAGAAATGAAGCAAGTCTGTGTAGCTGTTCTTATCTGGGCATACGTTGTACATGGCCAAATATGTGACAATAAAAAGGATGGTCATGTGTTGTCAAAGGAGTATTCAAATAATAATTTGTTTGTGCAATACTGTCTCAACTATCAACCGCATAAATATGCAGTGTATTCATTTCAAAGTAGATGTCAGCAAACAGAATTGAATGCGAATGGAGACTGCTTGGGAATGAACCAAAACTATTACACAAAGGGACGAGGAATTAGCAGAAATACCAAGGCCAATGATAAAGTAACGTTTTTCCAAATGTGTGAAGCCTGTTTGAACGGCGTTAATGCTATAATGTCTTACCTCGGAACAGAACCTACCTCGAATGAAACCTCGGAATTTAAAAGATCGTCATTGTGCATGATGGGAAGCTGTTTCGATGTTGAGTTTTTTTAAGTTACGTTTGTCGTTTGTATGGATTGATCTATCGAGAGGAATAAAACACGCTTGGACGAGCGTTACTTACTACATGTAATATTTATTTTGCTGTCTTCTCTTCGACGTTCCATTTTCCGCCAGTAGAAAAATAAAATTTTCTGTTATAAATTTCTACTGTTAATGAATACATACTGTTGATGAATACACTTGAAATACGTGAAAAAGCATTAAGAAAATTTTACTCATGAGAAATATAGTTTGCTGAATGATAAACGCTTCCACAACAGTCATAAAAGTAACACAAAAATCAAAAATTTTAATTTTTCTTTTTTCCTCACGTTGAACTCGATTCCACTTTCTTCGGAACAGAGCGGAACGGAACGGAAAGTGTTCTGCTCACGTGATATAAACAGTTCCAGGTCGAGCTAGCTCGGCTTTGTATGACACGTTCTTTCCATCTGTCTTTATCATTCATGGCAGTCTGTTCTACATCCAGTATCTTCGGTCAGTTGATCGGTGTATGACTTTCGAGGTCTTCCTCGTGATCTTTTTCCATGAGATGGAGTCCATAATATTAAGTTCTGCAGCCAGTTCGTTTTTGCTGCAATGCGCTTTGCTGGTCTCTGCTGGGACCAGCAAAGCGCATTCTTTGTTGACGAATGAAGGCGGTTATGGGTAGAATGTTGCCATACACCATCCTTGTTGGTGAGATGATCATTTCATGATTTGTTAAGTGCAGTGCGAAGCATCCTCGTATATGCACCTCCATCTTTCTTTCGGGTTTTAATGTCAGATGTGATGAGATTGAGCCATATACAAGGACAGACAAAGCAGTAGTTCGGAAGAAATTTCTCTTGAGTTGGTCAGGTAGGTCAGATTTCCAATTTTGTTTCATTCCATTTAGTACACCCCATGCTTTATCAAGGCTAATGCTTACATCCTGTTCAGCTGATGCAATGTATCTACCTAGATATTTGAAATCATTCACCTGCTTTACCGTGTCACCATTTAGACTTTTCATTCCAACTGATGCATCTTGGTTGAAAAAACACATACTTAAAACGCCTCACTACAATCACTAACTTAGACAGACATTATAGGATTTGCATTATAAACTTAGTTCAGGAGAAATTATCCAACGAATTACAAAAGCCATCACAATACTTGTATTTGATTTTTGTGACTAAAGAAGGTGAATTATACGGTTCTTTTAAATGTAAACCTACGAACGACAAAAAAGGATGGAGTGAACAGAAAAAAGGATTCATTTTTGCCAACTCCTTTCTTTTTATCCTTCTTTTTAAAAGATGGGCGTGTTCATCTTTCTAATTCATCCATCTTTTCTTTTGTTTTCTCCATGCACAAGTGAGCTTTTTTGTTTCCGGTTGAGTTTAATTACGTCAATATTTTACTTTCTGAATGCTTTTAAAACTGGGTTAGCTAAAAAAGATGTTGTTGAGTTTTTCTTACAAGGGTGTCAAAAACCCAAAAAATCGAAAAAACAGAAGAACCCATAATAAAGTGTCAGGGAAAGGAATGCTTGTAGAAGGTGGATTCAATTTTATATCGCGACAGGAGATGTATGATTTGAAATTGGATAGACCTTCACACACTGTAGACAAATTTTGCGGTAACATAATTCGCAATGATATCATAGACCCATAGCACGACGGATCTGAACATAAAAGTACCGGATAGATTTCCACTTAACGACAAACTTTCATTTTGCTATCGGGTATACAGAGATTTGAATAAGAATTGAATTCGCATGATACGATTTGTTTGATTACGTCATAAGCTAAATTTTCAAATCGATTGGGTTGTGTGGACAGAACACAAGGAACTATGACTTGAGAAAATTGTTTGTAGTTGTCAATAATTTCGATATTACGAATCTCGATATAAGGAAATCTCGTTATAACGAACCTGGTTCTCTTTTCCCTCCCTAAAGAAAAATCCTCTTAAAATCTCTCAATTTAACGAACTCTCGATATAACGAACTGATTTCAAGTTCCCGTCATGGTTCATTATAATGGAGATACTACTGTCATGGTTCATTATAATGGAGATATTTCTGTAGTTACTTGTTGAATTCTATGAACTCTATTTTTCCTTTCAACCGCATGAGCGCTTATTAATTTTTTGCAACTTGAATTAAAGGAGAGGAGGGCGCTTATTAAGAATTTGAAGAAGGATTTGAATAAAAAAATTATTGTGCGTGTTTATGTTTTTTTTCTCTCCTACATTCTTTCCCATTCTGTTATACTTATTATATGTGTATATTCATCATTATTATCAAAAAAAATTCTAATAACAGCCCAGGCGTTCATTTACTAATTTACTGATTTAAACACCTTTCCCTGACTATTCACTGACTGAAAAATGAGAGAAATTGAAGTTAAGACATGTTCAGAATGTTTTTGTAAAAAAATTGAAATTTGAAATTAACAAAACCTAAAAAAGACCTGGAAGAATTTCTTGACCATTGAAAAATTAAGCTCATTTCTCTCTGACTTTCTTTTAAAAATCTAAATTCTTGACATTTTCCTGAAATATTTGACCAAATTAATTTCCCCTGACTTTCCAGAAAAGTAGCCGCTATGTAACTCTGTAAGTCTGTAGCCATAGTCCACTTTATGAAATTGTTATTAGCTGTTAACGTAATTAAAACTCAGTGAAATAAAAACAAAATGAAATGAAATGTTGAAAAATTATTGTATATAATATTCTTTCTGAGGATTTCGCTATAAAGGGGCTGCTGTTCATATAGATACAAATTACCTCAGTAAGTAGGGAAAACGTTTCTATGCTCTACTTGGCGAGATCTCCGTACTGACTAAACAACGGAACCATCTGAGACGATCTGAACCGAGCTGAGACGATCTGAGACGAAATGAGACGAAATGAAACCACCAAAAGATGAGCTGATATGAGCTGAGACGACCTGAGACTATCTGTAAAAATCTACGCACCATATTTTCTAAACCACATCTGCCGATTTGGGGATTTTCGGAGTACATAGGATCCTCCATTATGGCCTTTTCTCCACTCACAAATTTATTCGTGCAAACAGATTTTTCAATATCAAATTTGCTGTGTTTATGTAATGGCTTTTAATGCGCATGCGTCGATGTATTTGACAAGTGGAAAATGGGGTTAACAAAAATCTGCGGGAAGTTATAGTCGGCAGTCGAAAAAATCATGTTTTGCTGCATTTATTGGAGCGAATGGCTGTCCGTTTCAAATTTCGTGTACTTTTAGAGGATTAACTTGCCTTTCAAGTATCAATAAATTGCGAATGAATCGTGTGATGAAGAATATTTTTCTCATATGAACACAATTTCCTTGGTATGCAGGGAAATTTTACGTTTAGTCAGCAAAATTTTGCATTTATTCTTTTGTTCATATACTGTTACGTCATGCACGTGCAGGTCATTTCCACGCTTACCTAGGAAATTGTTTTTCATATGAACAGAACAAAACTTCTTAGTATGTCAAAAAGTTTTCCCACTTTTCCCACCTAATTAAAATAGCACAAAAAAAATTTAACAATGATGCCTGAATATTCGCGCCAGACATCGGAAATGTTTTTGGCGGAAAAAAGTATTTGTCTGACGAAAGAACCTAATCAATATAGACATAATTTATCTGGCAATAAATATCAAGTGTGGTCCAACGTAAATATCCTATCCTTAGTTGATTAAATCCACACAAAACTTTAATTCGTGTTTTGCAAATTACTCTCTCTTTTATTATTATTCTAAAAAAAAAAGAATGGCAAAAAGGATTGAACGGTGTCCCACTGGACTGCTGTGTGCTGCCACCCACAAAAATCTACCAGCCATGCAGAAGCCTGAAACAAACAGAAAATGTTGCCAGAAAAATGCTGCAGTTTTTCAGATTCGCGAAACATAAAATAAATATAACTATTTGAAATAGAAACAAGTTTTAAAAATGCGAGTTGGTGAAGCTGGCTGTGCTACTTTGACTTTTCATATCCAGGACTCTCAAACATCTTTCCCCATCATCATTACAAAGTATACACAAAAAACTTAAATTAGCAAAAAACCTAGTTCTGTAATGTATAATGTATTCACCACGTTTAGAATCATTATCCACGAAACCCGGAACTTTTACTCCCTTTATAAAACCCATATTCTTAGGGAACCAATTAGAGATTGAATTGACGAGTGGGTGTTGAAGAAACGGGCGATAAGGAACACCGATACAAAGGAGGGTGCTATGAAAGGATGAAATTAACTGCAACATTACAAACAGACTGACTGACTGACTGACTGACTGACTGACTGACTGACTGACTGACTGACTGACTGATACGGGGAAATGAAAGATCAGCTGCCTCGTGGCATGCTGCGCTAAAAAGTCATCTCCAAAAGAAATCATCACTGCATTAAAATAGTTAGGACTTTTATAAAGGAAAAATTATTTACTGTTTAGAAAATAAAGTAAAGGTCAAGATCAACACACTGCGTACATACTATTCAAGGTGGCGAAGTCTAGAAGAAGTGTGCAAGTCGATGGAATTTATTAAAGACACCATAAAACCCAGGAACCCATCATCTTTGGTATGTATAATTTTACAGTTTCTTTTTACAATTATGTATTTTCCACACAAACCTATCTTGCAGGTCCACTACCTTTCGTACTGTTAAAGTATTGTCTAAATCAATCAGGAACATTCTCCGCTGTTTAATTGTACTGTTTATGTCTTCCGTCTCCCTTCAAGTTCCGGATTGTATCTCCAATCACCTCGTTCAATTTCCCCGGATTCCAAATCTTCTTTATCCAAACTTACAAATGGTGTATAATTTGTAGGTGCTTTTTCACGCAGAAAATTATGAAGGACACAACTAGCTAAAGTTACCTTTTCTACATTATCAGGACTCAACTGTATTGGGTTAAGAAATACTCAAAAGCAGTTTGCCATGATCCCAAATGTGTTTTCAGAAACTCTTCTTGCGCGTGATATTCTGTAATTCTGTTTTCTGTGGTTACGTTACGGAATGATAGGTCTTAATAAGATTTTGTTTGAGGGAAAAGGATCATCTGTCACAATGGCATAAGGTAGTATAGAGGATGTCTCGATGTCTCAATTGTCTCGGTGTTGGTATTCCCAAAATGTTTTCATCAATGGCGGTTAACAGTGACGAGTTTCGAAACACGCCTCCGTCACTAATTCTACCATTGCATCCGACATCCACGTATAAAAACCTATAGTTTGCATCTACCAGTGCTAACAATACAATACTAAAAGTACTAAAAGTACCTTTGTAGTTAAGGAGCCTCTGTTTTTCGGTTGTTTGATAGTAATGTGTTTGACATCCATGGCAACAATACAATTTGGAAAATTCCAACGGTTTTTGAACTCCTTTCTACGGCCTTCTATTGCTCTTCAGTAGATGGAGGTTTCAGTAGATGGAGTTTAGATGAGAAATAAGTACTTTAATTTAGGATAACTCACAAGATGAAGATGTAGATGACTATTGGAGCTCAATGAAGCTGAAGAAGCTGGTGAAGCGGAAGGGCTACAGCCTGTTTATAAACTCTCGACAAAACGTCCAACCAAAAAACGTAAATGTGAACCAAGCAAAACAAAGGAAGATGTAGCTTTGAACGAAGCAATTTCCACCCTTCAAACAGTCAGAAATCGACAAAAAAAATTGTGATGAAGACGATATTTATGGTCAAAGCATTGCATTTTCTTTGCGAAGCATCCAAGATCCAAGAAATAATACATCAGACATAATTTGGGCATTTAGAAAACCATATGAATTTTCGGCAATGATGATGTCGCCTCCAAATCATTACCCTCTGCACCCACCCTTGCAAACCCTACATACATCTCAAGTTAATAATTCGTCAGCCAACAACATGACATCACCATCGTCAGAGACCTCCAAGGCCAAGGCATCTTTCACCGCTGTATTTTGCTTAATGATCGAACCTTCAATCAAGCTAAGGAGCTTGTCAAAGATATCGGGTGTAATTCTAAGAAATTTTCACACCCGAAATGATCTTCATGCCTAAATTCAGTTAGCAGGTTTTTATATAAAGACGGGGAGGTGAAGAGGCCCTAGCAAAATAGGCCTCGTTTCTAGTCCTAATAAGTACTGCGCACCTAAGCGTAATAAAAAAACATTTCTATTCGTAAAAACCCAAACCAGGTTCATTAATATTTATGTTGTGATGTATTGCAAGAACTATTTTCCGAGAACTAGGAATTGTTATTAGGAATTGCAACGGTCTTCCAAGAATTGAAACTTTACAATGAAAATGAAAGGAATGAAAACCAACCGTGTCATAGATGTCAGTCAGATAATAAAACAATCTGGGTACACAAGGTTGGTTGTATTCTGTTATCGACCGAGCATCAATCAATCAATTAATCAATCAACCAATTAATTAATCAATCACTCACTCGATTAAGCAACTAATTTATTCATCAAATCTATAAATTCAACTTGCGATATTTCAAAAAAAAAAAAAAAATATAAGTCGTCATTCTCCTCGTAATTGATTATTTTTTTAATTAGCGGAAGGAATTTAATTATGTATCAATTGTATTGCGCCAAATATCCATGGAGTATTTCCTGAACTTGTATTCATTAAGTTATTCAGTATTCAGTAAGTTTCGTCAACGCCAGACTTACGCATCTTATAATTCGTTTATAATTTTTCAAGTTCGCAAACAACATTTCAAGATAACGAGATGGCTCTGAAGGATTATGTTTCACTGGATGTTTAAAAAACGAAGTGTGTAATTGACCACCTGAAGCCTTTTGCTCATTTGAATGCATGGATGTGCGTCGTGCAAAACCCACAACAACTTGCAAAAAAACCCTGCCATTAACTCGTTATACCCTCTTCGCAGTTGTCACTCTAGAGTACAAAACCTCCATATAACTTCCCCTTATTTGTTTATGAAAATGTTTCCATGTGCAAGGCAAAGTTCCACAAAGTTTGTCTTTGGGGATTACGTCATTGTGAAACTGTCAATATCAGTGAGATTATCTATTTAAATATCATGAATGACGTCATTGAATAACGTAATATTTTAACCACAACACAAACGATCAAGCCGCCATCATTAGGATGGGATAGACATCAACAACAACGATTGATAAAATTTAAATATATTTCTCTAGACATTTTCTTGTTTACACCTTTCTCGTTTTATAAGTGTTATCAAAAAATATGATGCGCTAATGCTAATTGTTTATTTGTTTATTTATTTATCGAGGCGATCTGGAAATTCAAATAAAATGGAATAAATACAAAAAAATGTGTCGGTTTTGGAATATGGGGTTTCAGTAAATGACTTTTACATAACATTTAGCATAACACTGAGAAATACGGAAGGATTGACGTTACAAATAAAAACACTATGTACAAACCACTATATTCACAAAGCAAAGTTGACGAAAAGAACATTTTCGAAGGACAGAATCATAGCATGAAAGGCTTTCTTGGCTTTGGGCAGTCCATCAAAAACATTCCACTAAAAAAGCAGAACCACTTTTTCTGTATAAGGAAGTGCTTTTGAGATATAACCTATATCGTGTGCGCTGTGAATAGATAAACGGAAAAAAAGTCTACAGAATTTCAAATATGTTATAGCCTACAAATTCAACCTCATTCCTAGATCTCTTGTCAAGAAAATAACAAGTGACGAAGAGAAAACATGAGAACGAGATTGTATTTCATTTTAAAATTAGTTTTTCGCTTTTTTCTCCCTTTTCACAAATTTATGCATAATTTTCTCTCTCGTCATATTGAGAGTAAAACCTATGATACAAAAATATTAAAGTTGTTTTCTTTTTCAAAAACAAAAAAAATAAGGAAAAAAATAATAATAAAAAAATAAAAAACGACATGGTTTTCGTGTGTCAATGTCGTACGACCACATCACGATAGATGTCGTGCAGACATAGAAGCTGTTTGGAAAACACCGATCTTTATGAAATTTGGCAAATATTTAATATCTGATCTGGTTAATCTCAACGGATAAACCTTTTGAATTTAGAAACACGCAAATAGGATATGATCTGATCATAAATAATGCTGACCCTGCAAAACCATCTCGTGACCTATATATATTGAGAACTTGTTTTTTTTCCTAGCAAAGTATGGTATTCGAACCTAAATAAATTTTTTTCCCAAACAAATAATATGTGTGTACAAAACAGTAGATGTACATATCTGGTCTGTAATATATAGTCGTGAAATTTTTTTTTGCGTATCGCAAAATTGTATACTTAGGCTACACCTTAAAAACAACTAAGAATTCTGGGTACACTTGGTGATCGTGACGAACCATGATGCTTTGCGTCGGTGACAAGGAACCAATGGAGATGAGTTCTCCATCCTCAGGAGAGCTGCTCAATCTATTCTCATCCTCGTTCAGGTCTGATACAGGCACAGTGATTCTCACACAGAACAAGTAACGTATGTCATCATTTTTACATTCCGTAGTCAAATGATTCAAAGCATAACTAGCTTCAGTGGTGAATACATTTTCTTCGTCAACGAGACCTTTCTTCTGTTTGCAACTGCAAATTGGAAAACCTTGTTGACAAACGCCAGCAAGATTCTCTTGGGCAATTGATTTGAAGACGAATTTATCGGCATATTGGATGTTGGACTTTTCAAATTCACTTCTTAAGCTAAAATAAAATTCATTACTTATTAAATTATCTAAATGGATCATCACAAACCATCCCAAAATTCAAACTACACCACGAAAAAGGAATGGTATAAAAGACAAATGGTACAAACTCACTTGATGAATTGCGTCCACAGTCGTAGATTTTGAACGGACTTCATACTAAGTATTTCGATGAAACACTTTTCATCTAAGGATCGACCTAAATGATTTTGAACGTTTACGTATGTATCGGACTGGGGCGACACATCAACAAGTTCGTAAGGCTTGTTTGTTAAAGGAATCTCTTTGCTCCAGTACCATGGTTTTCTTACGTCAGACGAATGTATTGACGAATCATTGAAACTAAATAGATAAGTGAGTCAATGAGTGGTGACGTCATATGAAAACAGCATGTTGACTTATACTTACGCTTGTTATCAAATAAAAAAAAATATCTTATTTCTGAAAAATGTCTCTACCTTCTGAAACGATCTCGTTGTTCTTTACAGGTAAATCTTGGACGGCGGCGAATTTTCTTCTGCTTTCGTGTCATACAATTCACTTGGACCATGCTTTTGAAATCCACAAACAGTTTGAGCTCTTCAAAAACGTAATGATTGTAACCTTAAAGACGAAAGTGTACACTGGGCTTAAAAAAAGGAAGCAACGAAAATGAACATGAACGTCGACATTTTGGAAAAGAAAAACATTGCCACAAAATAATGCTCTCTCACCTTCAAGAAACCTACTTTCCAACTCATCCAAGTAACAGGTCGTGCTTGCCTCGATAACCTCTGTTTTGTTTGATGGATATTTTCTCCATATTCCGAAACTATCGAGCCAATACCAAATCCACTGTGTGGCATAGGAAATATCGAAATCTTCGACACTACACGATCTTGTTGATAACCTTCGGATGTTATAAACTACCGTATCTTGAGAATTGCGACGACGCGGTGTCTCCTCTGAAAGTAAAATCCACATATTAAAGAACACTTACTTTTCAACACCGAAAGACCTTTTTTCATAAAAAAAAATATGCATTCTTTGCAATCTGGTAAAGTAGGAAGTGAAAAACTCCATTTAAGATCAATATGATAAAAATGAAAAGTTGCACTTGTATGCAAAGAAAAACTGTTTTTAATATATTATATATATATAAAATAAAACGGTTAAAAAATATGTGGGATTTGTGTAAAACCAAATTAATGAAAAGTGTCACATGAGCTGTCCACGAAAGGATTTCGTCTATTCTAGACAGGAGCTGGCCAGACATGTGACATGATTGTTTGTACAGCAACAATAATGTCTTCTTCAAACACGACAATTAATGTCTCCTTTTATATATACACTGAACTTTAAGACAGAGATTTCATTGTTGAATGCATTAATCTTTTTGTGGTGCGTTTCAAGCTATCTCTTTTATCGTTTATTATTACACCCATTTCTTAACATAGACAAAGGCAAATATTAAAACAATTCGAGAAAGAAAAGAGACGTTTTAGTTTTTACTGTGACTGCACAGGAGATATCTTTAGTCTTTTGTGTTGGTGCTGTTCGTTTCTAAGATTCTGTAATCACGTTTACACAACCAGGAGGTACAAAAAGCACTTATTACGTTGACGTTAGCCTATTACCAAGACTTTAAGACTTTAAGCTAATTAAGATGTGTTCGGACAAAAGCATGTCCACAAAACTATGTAAAATATTGACAGAGAGAAGAAAAAAAAATATGAAACAAAAACGAAGAAGGAGTTTTTTTTACAAATTTCTCAATAATAGAAAAGAATCTTGAAAAGGATGCAATAATAAAAAAGAATGGAAAAAAGTGGATGAATTTTGAAATGTCTATTGTGATATTGTAATTGGAGTCGACACAAAAGCCTTCATATGATACGAAACAAAAAAAGAGTTTAAATCTCTTATAGTCATGTGAACAAATAAATGTGATGAGTCAGTAAAATATTTTGCATCTTCTGAATATCAAAACATACGATAGAGAACAAACAATGGGAATAATACATTACAATCAAAATAGAACATTTACAGAGAAAATAAAGAGAAAGAAAACTTAGATAAGAAGCGCCGACATTTTTTGTCTGTTCATACGGTTTTATACTATAGAGAAATGTTTGAGAGAAAAAATAATTAGACAATGTGTCGAACGAAAAAAAAATTAAGAAATAAAAAAATTAAGAAATTATGATGAAAACAAAACGAAAAATAAAGTTATTACCGTTTGTCTGTAGAAGCCACGCAGACAGATCACATGATCTTTGTGATGTGATTTGATTGGCTGAATGGAGTTCACCTCTCGCTGTACCAATCATATCATTGAAATTCACCATAATGTTTTCCCCGTAATAATCAATCTCCACTTCTTCAATTTCTGGCGAACAAAATGCAGATTCCAATTTCAAGTTTTCATTTTTATCAACACTCATCCAGCGTTGTGGCGTTAAATCAAAATTTTCGTTTTTAAACCCGTTATGTTTCGTGGAAGGAACAGTAGAAATTTGCCACTGGAACGTTTCATCTGTATGTAATTTCTTGCATGAGGGAAAACGACAAATTCCTCTCAAATGAAAAATGCAAAGTTCTGTTTTATGACACGTACAATCTCGCTCATCTGGAACCAAATGTTTCATGTCATCGCATCCGTGTGTGATGAAATTTGGCAAAGATTGTGTTCGATGATACGGTAAAACGAAACTACCGTCTTTCCCAGAAAATGACTTCCAAATAGTTTCATGTTCTCGCCATTCCTGATTATTTTGTCCATAATTCTTTGTGTTAGAGACACAGTTATAACTAGAGGATGTACTGTTGACGTAGGACGTGCCGTTGATGCTTGACGTCGAGTCTGTTGGTGAGATTATATCGTTTGAAGAAGCGCGCATAAACGGGATTCTGCTTGTAAAGAAAGAACTTGAATGCTCTTTTGTCGACGAAGAATAAGATAAACAAGATGGCTGAAATGATTTAGACATGTCACTACATACATTGTTTTGGTTGTCAATATCTTTCGAACGAAAGTTATCAAAACTTCTGCTTTTAAGAGAGATGTTCTTTGACACTATGATGTTATTTTTACTCATGACGTAGTCATCCATCGTGGTAGGTGGCGAAAGATTATTTAAGCCAAGGCCTTCGTATGTGTTAGTATTAGACAGTTTGTCAGGGTTATCACGCGATAAGGTCAGTTTCTGATTGAAATTACTATTAAAAATGTCCATAATGGAGGAACCGCTACTGAAAGATTTACGTGAGGGATGGGAGTTCATAATTTTTGGTGCGACGTGTTCAAAATCATTTTCGTTTGTTACTGAAAGAAAGCGTTCGTCAATGCTTGAACCGAACTTGTTAGAGGAAATAATATTCTCGTTGCCCTGTATATTTGATCCGACAACAGGTTTTGTTATGTTTGTTGAATGTAGATTTTCTTCGTGGGTCACAGGTGGCCTGTACATCAAAGGGCGGGTGATCGGTGGGTTAGGAAGTGATAATTTTCTGGTGTTTATAACGTCATCCACCAAAGATAATCCGTTCATCTGGGATGGTTGTGATAACTTTCTTCCAATGTCATTAACTATGGCTGCATGCACACTACCCACAATTCCGTTCGGTAGGGAAAAAGATGGCATTAAACTTGGTGTTTGCGGTTGTTTATCTTTGGTGTTTAGTTGTTGTGGTTGTTGTTCTCTGTTTTCGCTTTTGATTTTCAGATAAGCAATTACCTGTTGGTCGTTCAAATGTTCCATGTGATATCGATGTAACAAAATCCTTGAATGAACATTGTTAATATCATGTTTTCGTATGCATTGTGATCCAAATTTACAATTTCCTTCCTCAGCGAAAAAACGGCAAACATGTATGTAGGGACAAAATTCACGCGTACATCCTGTAGCGACGTTATAATACTTACAAATTTCTAAACATTTCGGTAATTCTATGTTAGCTGATTCTGGATCTAAAAGGTGTTGAACGTTTCGACATAAAAATTCTCTAGCCTGTTCGTCATTTAGTACGTCTAAAAAATGTTTTTTTAAAACTTCTCTGGTTTCAGTTTTTTGAAAATGGTGAGGTTTCTTACAACGTGGACCAAAAGTACATTTTCCTTTAACAAAGTGCCGACAAACGTGTAATTTCGAACAATATGCTCGCGAACATCCTCGTTTACCGTCGAAATCCCGACAAAACTCGATAGTGACGATCGGCTTGATTACAGTTGAACCACTTTCCTCGGTGACGAGAAAAAAACACGGATACATTTGAAGAAATGCTCTAACTCCATTCCACTGTGAACGTCTTTTTAAATTTATAACAATATTTTCTACATCTGGTATTTTCATTACATCTTTCAATTTTAAAGTTGATGAATTTAAAACGACGGCTGTGTAAAGTCTTCGAGCAAATTGATATCGTAAATCTTCGATTGTTTCATGTCCAGTGAGAGCCATCATATATCATAAAGGTTTTTCATCCCATGTTACTCTAATGTTCGCCCAAGTTTTTTTTACGTTTACACATTATTTTCTTATAACTGAACTTTACTCTCGTTAAATGTCGGTTTATATCATTTTTGAATGAGCACCTTTATATATAAGTAGATGTGTAATTTTTTTGGAATAACAACAAACGTTCCTATTGGTTAATTTAAGAATCACAAACAATAAATGTAAATAGAAATCCAGTGAAATGATACGCTCTTAAAAAGTTATTATGTCATCATTTCTTGATAGACCGAATCACATGAATGAAAAAAAATCAAACAATAGAGGCCAAAGGATCTAGATAAGATTAAAAGAAAGTACAACATGAAAGAACAGAATTTCTTATCCTTTGGTTTAAATTGGCACGTGTTTGTTATATAGACTTTGTTTGCGCGAAAAAGATTTTTCCTTTTTTATTCATTGCCATCCATCTGCTACAGTGTGTTCTTTTAAAGATTTATTCAAAGTGGCAAATAAAAATTTTCTGTTACCATAGAAACACAGAAAAAACTTTCCAAACATGAAATCGAGCAGACTGTAAAAAAACACTTTTAGGGTGGCAAATGAAAACAACATACGAGCATTTTTGAATCTTTCTCAGGAAGAAAAACGAAATGAACGGGTAGAAAGTTGTGATTTATCAGCAGCGGGCGGAATTCAAAAATGTAAATAAACATGGCTACACTATATATCACCCGATTCAACAGCATGAAAATAAGAATCCTAAAAAATAATAAATAACTCGAAGCAACTAAGGTTAAATAAAGTACGACTTTTTTGTCTTTTTGTTGATAGTTATCTCTCTCAACAAGACTTTTACATTAAAGTATTCTTCTTATTCTTGATTAGATGCTCTGATTTATTGAATGAAAAAATTGAGCGCCACTTTAAACACGAGCAAAGTTAAACAAGACAGAAAAAAAGATAAACAACAGAACAAAAGAGGAAAAAAAAAAAAAGAGTATCGGGAGAGTTGAAAAAAAAAAAAAGTTTTGTTTAAATTCGTTTTGTTATTTAATTACAATCAATAAAACGATTGCTTCGCATGCTTGCAAGACAGGATTACTTTTGTCGGCATGTAAGTAAATATAAACAAACTAATAAATAAATAAATAAATAAATAAATAAATAAAGGAACAGATAAATAATGTCGGCGGCGCGAACTTCAATTATTGTTTTGGTAATGTAGTAATGCATTGAATAAAAACACATTATGTAAACAATGCCTTACCAAAAGCAGTTTCATAAAGTTAAAGGGAATATTACACCGAGTGTAAAAAACATTTCTCAGACATGTTTTGTTTAATTGCATAGCAGTAGATAAAATATAGTTAAGGAAAAGTCAGTAACAACACTACATTCGATCAGTCAGCTTTTTGGCTTCAACACCTCTATATAAGTATATGTTAGTGGGTTAAAGTCGATGACCATAAGTAACCTATAATATGGGAGGGAACAATTACAAATAGAAGGTAAAAGTCCCTGGATTCGAGGTTGAAATGGAGAGTTGCGTTGAACAATTCCATGCACATCAACTGATTCCTAATATTATTCCTTCACAAAACGTTTCACTGGCTTCATCTTTTAATAGCGGGTAGTGCGTTAAATTAGCCTATTTACGTCTGTAGCCAGTCGTTAATACTTTTGTAAACGAAAATGATCAAATTAGTCTTGCCGCTTTGATGACAATTAGTCTCCCATGAAGATAACATCAGATGAGGAAAGCAAACATAAAGGAAGTTTTACACCGATCATAAGACATTGAAAGCGGGCAAGCGGAAAAACACCAACTAAGTCAGCATTGTTTGTAAACAAAATAATAGGAGAATAGATGATGGAGAGAGAGAATACCTATTCTTCAATTCTGAAGAGTATTTACTCAGATCAGAAAGACAAACGGAAATATATTAAGTGCACGATACTCTTTTATGTAAAGTTTATCTAAAGTGGGAAGGCGTAGAGAATTTTTGTATGGTAAGTTAAGGATTATATGTGGGATTTTGTAAGACAGCTAGTGTTTCCTGATGATTCACCATTAATAATTGAGTATGGAGTAGCATGAACAATTTTAATGTCTACCATGTTTCCGAAACGTTTTTTTTCTTCTTTTTATGGAGGATCAGGAAACAGAAACGTAAACATTCGTGACAAATTGGATTCCTGGTAACGAAAGTATCAGATAAACAAATAATCTTTCATATTCTTCTTTTAAAGTAAAAAATGAAAATTACTGCATATTGTTATAAAAGGGAAATTAACAATTTGCTGATAATTGAAGAGAAACAATTAGATTGGAACTTCCATGAAACGAATGTCCATCATTAACTAGTAATTGTTTCTTATTCCACCGACATCATTTAGTCAACAGGAGGACGGCGCCATAATACAAAACAGTCAACTGATGGAAAATTGTTGTAAAACAAGAGAAAAAAAAAGCCACAAATTTTTTAATAGAGTCAGGAATAATTATTGAACAATTTTTAAAATGGCTAATTTTACGCCGAAGTTCATTCAAATCATCGAAGATGATTTCAATTCTGTAAGGGTTTTATGTCAGCGAAGTTCTGGCTGTGTTGGGAAAAAACGTAAAAAAGGGGGACAGAGGGGTTGCAACACCAAATACTACCAAAATATACAGGTTCATGATCCCTCAAATTCAACCGTGCCTCCAATATTTCTATTCTGTTAACTTCCCACTAATCTGGATCTAAAATCAAACAAAACTTCTTTGGAAAAAATAAAATACCGACATAAACAAGTTAATTCCGTCCATTCTTTTATTCAACGATAAAAGATTATTTGTTTATCTGTTATCCTAAGTGAAAAAACAACAACACTGATTACCATTTCAAATTCTCTTTTAAGTTTTGCAGCGGTTTCCGAAAGGAAGTGCAAAAAGATGCAATCAGTAAAAATATTCTCGCCACACAGCATAAAAATCTTTCAACAGGTTTCAAGAATAACAAGCATAAAAGGAATATTAGTTTGTTTTTTGTTTGTTTCAGTGTCAATATATTCCGTAATCTCGTATTTACAAAAACTCACTCCTTTCAGCCGCACTAGTCCGTTCAAAATACAATTCAATAAACTTATTTAAAAAACATCTCGAACTTCGCACACATACAGCTCTCTCTGTCTCTCTCTGTCATTCACACACATACATAGAAATAGGGGGACACTGCCAACACGGGAACAAAATATGTGAGATTATTTTCTAAAGATTTATCAATAAAGTATTAAGTCAGTGTATATCGATAAAACAAAAACAAAATAAAACAACAACAACAAAGAAATAGGAACTAAAAAACCAAAAAGAAAACCAAAAAAAATATATTGAAAACACACAAAAACAGATTGAAATCTGTCGAGTTATATATACATAAGCACTCCGCCAAATACAGCTCACCACAAATTTGCCACTTCCCACTTAGATCTCACGCGTCGATAATATTTCTGGCGTATAAAAATATTAAATAATATATATGATAATAAAATATTACAGCTGTTCATAGGTGTGCAATCCCTAACTGATGTGTAATCCATCATACGTACACATAAAATTTTCTTAGCATTTTTAGAATGAGTTTCTTTTTTTTACTACCTTTTGTTTATTTAGAAGACCAAAACATTTTTTCGATTCGTAGTGATAGTTGAACGGAACGTTTTCGACGTTTCAATCATCCTGCATTTCTTCACCCACTTCATGTGGGTTCAAGATGCCGGGAACTGCACTCTGTCGTTTCCGCTTCTCGTCTTGCGCAATGTGAAGCTGTTGTTCCCTTTCTTCAAGATATAAGTCTGAACAATCTTCTCCTTGGTATTCCTACACAAAAAAGTAAACCAAGAAAGATAAATAATACAGACCCTCGAACACGAAGTCATACGGACGGCAAACTTACTAGCTAGACCACTCACCTTTATTTGCACCAAGAAATCACGCAAATGCTCTTTGAATTGACTTAAATTTTGGTCCAAATCAAATAGGCCTTGCACGAACACTTTTATTTGGGCGCTAAAAGTAATCATAAGAACATTTAAATCAAAATTAACTTGAAGATGAAACAAGATGGCGATGGATACTTACTGCTGTAAATGTGGGAATGCTTGTTTAAGAAGGGCTGCTGTATATTCTTTAATGTAAAGCTAAAAGAAGGGGAAAATGTTAATGATCAAACAATAACCAAACAAGACCAGTAAAAATTTTTTTTGGTACATAGAAGCATGAGATTGGGACAAAGCGACTCTTACTTCGTTTGTCATACTAGGATTCTGAACTTGGTTCGGATCATACAAAAGGACTGTGATACCATTGTTTTCGGCTATACCAAACATGTGAGACAGGATTGTAGCGTGTTTCGTCAGAGCTAAATATAACAATACCTATCTGAGACAAGTCACTAGTTATCCCGCGTTTTCATCAAACTCATTCTTTTATTCATTAATGTTGGATAAACATAAAATGGTGTTTAGAATCTGTCAGCACAATTTAGATTCTAATCGTATGGTTGTTAGCAGGGTAAAATTGTCGTGATTACAGAGCCTATAATTCTGTAATCGGTCCCCATAGCTGTAATCAGCCGTCTTAGCCGTAATTGGCCTTGATGTATTGGAAAGTCAAAATGTAAACAAAGCTTTAAGATTTAAAGTAACTTCAGATCCAGATCCAGAAATACGTCAAAGATTTATGGAGGAAAGTGAAAGTGGCGTCATCTGGTACGCCTAAACTTTGGTGGCAAAGCTAAGAAAAACTTAAACGTTTAATAAAGACAGTTCCAATGTTTAAAACATGTTGAACTCACCAGCTGTATGCGATGTATCAGTAACAACGGAGAATATATGTTGCAAGATCATGATATAGTAGGCCTGATAAAATGTCTGTGCAGCTTGCGAGTGTGATTGAATGTTAATAAGAATTCCATGTAAAATTTCCAAACCTGTAAAAAACAACAACAACAAAACTGTAGTTTCGTTAAAGTCGAACTTCATGAAGTTGTGGGTAGAAACAACAGGTACAAACCAGTATCAGCGACATTTCTCATCGTGTGTTTGAAGGCCCAGATCACTGAATCCAATACAAGCTTGAATTGCGGAGCTGCTAGTTGAACTAGCGCTGAGATTTACAAAAGAAATAAAAAAAATAAACAAATGAAGAAAATCGATGCGGAAAAAAACAAAAAACAAAAATCCCAGATGATATGCAATAGATGCTGTACGAGATTCAAAGTCGGATTCATACCTGGGAAACAATGTTGATTTACTGATTGCAACAAAGTGAAAAAATTTGTTCTGTGTTCAGGAAACTGTTCAAAATCCTATAAAAGGTAACGATTGTTTTCTTTTACTGCTATAACCCAGTTTACACTAGGTTTTAAATAGATGTTAAGTCTCAATACGAAATTTACGAAAAGCTTTAGTGATCTTTTAGTTAACACCGTCTGATTTCTGATGTAACGAAAAGTTGCTAACTCAAAGCAAACGAGCAAATGTTGTGTCTCTTCTACTCAAACACTAAAAGGTGTAAACACTAATTGATCCTTCATGCTTTAGGAAAGTGGACATGAACATAATAGAATCTCAAAGGAAGCACTCAATGTATGGGAAACGATTACGCTTACAAGTCGTACCATGAAGATGCAGATTAGAATAATTAACATTAGAATCAGAGCAAGTTATTTAGTTAGTTTTCTTCAGAAGAATTTACCTTGTTGATCATATTGAGCGTGCATTCGAAAACTGCATCAAACATCAGTGGCACGTCTTCTAGTACGTGAATCTAAGAACACCATAGATAAGTTGAAAATTGAATGTTATTATTAACGAAACAATATGAATGAAAGATGAGAGCAATTTTACCTCGAGTTTATTTACAATGGTAGCCAGGGTATTTAATACTTCTGCTTCGCGTGCTTGCGGTACGTTTTTGCTGTAGTCATCAAGAACTGTTGACAATAATGGCGGTATGAAGTTATCTTTCACCTGAAAATCATTTTAAATGAATGGGTTGAAAAAATAATTGGAAGTATTTGAATTGCTGAAAACACCAGTTTTTGCACTATAATTGAAACCGATTTCCCGTTTATTAGCACCTATAAACATGTTATTTCAATTCCACCCTGTATCTTCATTGTAATGAGATTTCGAGAGAAATATTAACAAAAAATGTATTTGGAGCTCATCACCAGCAATAACAATAAAGAAGTTGCTAGGGAAGAAGGATAAACAAATGCTATGAACGAAGATTTTGTTCGCCAATAATCTTGAGCCATTTCTTTCACTCCCTATGACACTTGGATCAAATTGTGAATTATCTGCAACTGATTAGAAAACACGATTTATATAAATAGTAATAGATTTTAAAAAACATGCATACCAGCTTAGGATCATTTGACTTGCTGACCCAGCCACTGATTAGGTTTAACGTTTCCTTTTTCACACCTCGCATCGACTTGATTAGTGGTTGCTTAGTAACACTTTCACCTTCATAAAACAAATAGAACTCAATCATACTTAGTGTTTGATAAGTTAGATGGATTGACCAACAAACATTATCCGCAAGTGAGACGAGCAATATGGACATTAAAGCTTAGTTTCTATCAGAATTATAAATTATTTTTCTGCACAGGATATTTTCTAAAAAATTCTCAATTCTTTACATAGCTGCCGTGGTCAAGAGCGCGATGCGATGCGATCTAAGCGTTTCAGTAAGAGTAACACGTAAAAACACTCCTCAAAAAGAGTAACACGTAAAAACACTCCTCAAATGCTTTTCTACTCACCGTGTTGAGCAACTGCGTTGGAAATATTTTCACTGAGGACTTTGTAAACATTGACCATATCTAAGTATATTCTTCCAAGTTGTACAACGAACGGGTGTCCTACCGATCTACAGGCAGATACATTGGTTTTTAAGATATTTAGGAGCTGCTTGACTGTTTCTTGGTCACGTAATATATCAATGTTTTTAGTAGCTGACTGTATGATTCCGTCCCATATTTGATTTGGTAAGAGCATACACTTTTCTATAAGTCTCTCAGTTACTACTTGGTCCTAAAATACAGGGGAAAATATTTTCAGTGGAAAAATCATTTGAAAAAGTTACAGCAAAAGAAGAACTGACAAGACAATGTGTGGGAATAACTTTTGGCTATCTGATTTTCTGACTCTTAGGGATGGATTCATATGGTTGTCAAGTAAACAAAAGAAATTTTTTCAATTAACAGTATAGAATTGTCTACCCAGTGGGCAAAATCTTCAAAATGTCTATGAGGAGGAGTGTTTTCCATAGGAATGGCAAGCAATATCAACTGCTGTTCCAATAAAAAACACTCCTCCACAGAGACTTTTGAAGACTTTGCCCGTTGGGTATGGTCATTCGTACCGTTTGTGAACTAATCATAAATCCAACAGCTTCGTAGAATGTGTGTACTTGTTGCGGTTGAAGATCACACACGATGGAGCTTATGTTGTTCAAGATTTCCTCAATAAAAGGCATGACCTCACCAATTTGAACCTTAAGAAATGACCAATCAAACGAATAACATATCATATAATCATTCTTTAAAACATTTAAAATTTACTAAATTTACTTTAAACAAAATTAGTAATTTGACAATTCTTTTCTTTCAAAAAAAAAACAGCAGTTATTTTAGTAGTGAAAGGTTGACCATATCTCTCATTAACTCCACTTAATTTCTGTGGCATTTATTTAAGTATCTACCTCTGAGGAAGAGCACTTATTATAAACCCCACGGTTAAGAGGAAAGATGCTAAAAGAAAGAAAAAAATCATGGCAAGACAGAGTGTTTTTTTTACCTGGACAAAATAACGTCTGCATTTCTGAGCAATTTTTATGAAGGTATCACAAGCCATATCTTGCACACCATCATGGGTTTCTATTAAAAGTTTTAAAAGTTTTGTTATGCCATATATTAATTTGAAGGTCTGCACACAATATTTCAAGTTTGAAGAGTTTTCACAAAGTCCCTACCATGCATGAATTCAAATAGTTTGTTTACAACTGTTTTTAAAAATTTCCAATGAGCTCTTAAAAATCTTGGATATTGTCCAACTATGTACATGATATTTGATGCAATGATTGCTTTATTGTCCTTTCCTCTTTTCACTTCACAAAGACCCAATAAGTCCTATAAAAAAAAAAATTTCCCCTGAACACAGTATAAACCAAGTGAAGCTACTAGCAAGTTAACACAATTCTTTCCTGGGAAAACGTTTCAAATTACTAAGGGCTATGATATCTCACTCTCATACATAAGAGAAACCATTACCTTTATCACCATGACAAGAAATCTTTTCTCGTCTTCTTCATGCATGGCACCACTGATAGAACCAATTGCCCAACACAACTGAATAACAAAAATATTAGTAAAGAAAACAATTCATACAAATTAGTACCGGCGAACGAATCAGGGATTACATACTGTATTCAAATTCTTCCAGGACCACTCTACCCCATTGACTTGATTCTGCAATTTTTCTGTCATTATTCTTTCAGTGTCTTGGTAATCCAAATGAGTCAAATACACTTCATAAAAGAAACATTTATAGAAAAATTATTCATTGAAGAAAAATTATAGACAGATTTTGAAAATATCAGAAAACAACATGGTGTTATGACACAAATGGGTATTGATATATAATTCTTAGTAGTTAATTAATTTTTTACTGAAGGAGATTTCAGAAAATGAATACCTAAAGTTTCTCTCATGTTTTTGTAGTTATTAATAGCATCTGTATCTTTCATGAACTCTCGTACCACCTCACCATGTTCGTTCTCAACAACTAACACTTCCTCAGGTTTGGCCATTCGAGAAACCATTATGAATCGAATCTATGCAAAAATAACGCAACAACTTCAACGATTTCACAAAATAATATGTATAGGATAAAACAAAACTGGACTCCAGAAAATTGAGCAAAAAGAAAAGAAGAGTGAACTAAAATTAATAACAATTCTACCTTAGAAAGCACTGACAAATATATTTGCCTTCTTGGAGGGACATGCATAGTTGATGGGGAACCTAATATAGGTATTGGTGCGGCAAATGGACTCTCTCTATATAAATCTGAAGCTAAGGCATTCCAGTATTCCAAACAAATCTTAAAAATCTCAATATCTTCAACTTCTGATATAAGTACCAAATAGTGTAAACCCTGAAAATAAACAGAAGATTTCCGCATTTTTATAAATTATTATAAAGAGAAATGAAGTATAAATTTTAAGTTGCATCATAAAACACAGAATCAAATAAAAGCACTTTCAGCATACCTCTAAAAGGGTTGATTTTAATTCGCTCTAAAAATAAAAGCCACAGAATCTATTAAAAGAACTGGTCTTCTGAATACAAGTTTTGACACGTCAGATATTAATTACATGAACTAAGACTTCCTATAAAACTCTGGAACAGAAAATATGTTGTGAACTACTGTGGGGATTGTGGAACTGCTGTACCTCAAGACAGATTTTCTCATCACAAAGCTCCACAACATATTTTCTCTTCTCATCATATGTCTAAATATAATATTTCAATGGAAATGAAAAAGCTTTATTCTACAACAACTTTCACTATTTTGCAGTGATCATGGTGTAGTGAACAGTACCTTCGACTGCGACCACTAAGGATGGATGACTGCCCAAGCACTCAAAACTTCCCGTTACTTTCTTACTTTTTAGGATTACTTTCATTTTACTATTCTCATTTTCATCATATTGATTTATTATTTTATTTTTTATGTTCAGCTTAAGATTAAGCAATTTTGCATTGAAGAACAACGAATTTGAATTACTTTGCAAAGGGTGTTCCCATGACAAAGTTGAACCTATTGTTAAGTATAAGTTTGACACTGTTATTTTGTGAGCTCAATAAACACACAGCTATTTCCTTCATCATAAGTACAAGAAACAAAACCCACAAATGGTTTTTGGGTGATTGAAAAGAATTATACTTCTCCAGATTTAAGATTAAAACACTGCGCTTTGGCCTAGTCAGTACACACAACTTTGTTTTCGATCCAAAATTGCTTCTTACCATTGTACTGGCGATTTATCATAATAGAGATTAGTACTTACGTAATTATACTTCGAAAAATCAGAAATACATAAAATGTTGGGTGTACTGACAAAATTTAACAGAAATTCCAGGAAAGGTGTATTTCAATTTAGATTACCTTTTTTTCTAACGAACTACCATGTTCTTTCAGGAATGAACAGAGAAACAAAGCAAGATTTTGAATGAAATTTTGTTCATCAGCTCGTCCATTTCCATATGCATCCTTCAAATTGGTTGTCAACGGTAACATCTAATAAAAAGGACAGTTAGAAGAACATGAACTAATAATAAGTGGCACATGGCAGTATCTAAAAACCTGTAAAAAATAGAAAGAACTTTCAAACCTGCTTCAGTTGAGCCATTGTAAGGGTATAAAGCACAACAAATTGTTCTTCATATTGTGCATTGCTGATACTTCCTAAAAAGAAAGAAATGGTGTTGTTTGGCTGGTCATGAAGTTAAGTGAAGAAACTTGTTGCATCATTCATTATTTACTTAGTCTTAAATCTAAAATAAACAGAAAATAAACATGGAATAAACAGAAAAAATATGTACTTACCAATTTCAGTTAAACACTGTAATGTAACATTTCGGAAGACTGGCACATTAAGAAATTTATAAATGAGTGTTGATATGAGTTTGGTTTCAAACACATATCCAAGTGGTATCCAATTTAAAAACTTTAATAAAGTCTAAAGCAAAAAGAAATATCGCCATGTTGTTATTGGTACATCAAAGTTCTTGCACACACTACTCACACTTCTAGGTAAAGGACCTGAGTCCATACCACAGCTAGAAAAATGGACAGCATAATTATGAAAAGGTAAACTTTGTTCATGTACCACTGCTAGTTAATAGTTTGTTCATCCTCAAACACAAGCTTGGTCATGATGAGTGTTTGATAATAACGCAACATGTAAGTTTTATCAGGTACTTACAACAGTGCTTGTTTTTATCAGTTTTATCAGTGCTTGTTGTTTTTTTAACATGTTTAAACAAGAAATATACAACCTAAATTATACTAAAAATGGGAAGTTGTTCAATAAGCTCTTCTATAAGCAAGTTACAGTAAAAAATAAAGAACAAGAGCCAAAAAGGTAGCAGCAGACGTACTTGACATCACTTAAAATTGAAGCTTACTATGCACACCAGTCATGATGTAACACCACTGTTTTAGAAAATCTACCCAATGTCAGTGAGGACCACACAAAAGTTTCATCAAAGGCGGCAAAAAGTTTTAAAGCCATATCAAACCATCATCTTCCAAAGCCTAAGTTACACTGACAACACAATTATATTTAAAAAGGATTCTTAAGTGTGAACAAGGTTCATTTCAATTTATACAGTTTCGTAAAGGGAGTTTCACAGACTCTAAAGCACAGGCTAAAAACTGCTATTTAGGCCGGAGTAGTAGCAGTAGGAGTCCATGGATGTTTTAACAAGGTATTCACTTACGCTGCTATAAAGTGCACACAGGCATAGTATTTCCTATGTGTTTGAGGATGAACAAACTATTAACCACTCATTTTCAGAAAAACAATCCCTGACTTTTCCATGAATATTCCCTAACTTTTTATGGTTTTCCGCGACTAAAAATCGCAAATCGCAGGGTGGCCACTCATTGAAACCAAAGTAATCCTAGTATATAATCAGTATATTTCCCAGTATTTGAACCAAAATCCAAGTATATTCAACGATGATTTCACAGTATATAAACCAATTATTCTTCCTTTCAATTAACAAGTTTCACTAAAAAAAACATAACTAGACTACCCTATATTGCTGCCTACACTCAATTTTTGAACCCTTGAATTCGAATAGAAATGATAAGCACAAGTACTGGAACACTATTTTTTTAAAGATGCACTTAAGAAAAACTATTCTAAAACATGCAGGGAAAGGTTCAGGACACAAGCTTTAGGATACCCAGTATTTCACAGTATTTTTCCCAAAACAGCAGTATCCCAGTATAAATCTCAGTATCACCAAATCCCAGTATATCTAAGTACGAGTGGTCATCCTGTTAAAGTGCAATTTAGACAATCCAAGTTTACGCATTCAACTAAAGTTGTACAACTAGGAGAAATGAAAGCCTGCAAATTTACATCATTTTTCCAGATATAAAAAAATTTGCAGGTATTTCCAGGTTTTCCAGGTGGAAATGCCACCCTGTCTCAGTGAAAAAAGAAAGAAATTATTGAAGGATACCTGCAATGTTGCTTCAATCAATGGAATGTTCATTGAATTATTCTAGAAAAACATTGACATTTTGTTAAAGAAAAGCCAGATTAAGTCCAAAGGAAACCATTCCAATATGTACCACATCTGAACAGACATGTTTAAAATCAATCAAACACATTCTAAAGGGCATAATATACACCAAGCAAATTTTTTTTATATACAATATGTTTTTAGCAAGAAATTGTATAGTTTACAACAAAATGCTTGAACAACTTTTGATCCTTACAAAAAAACAAAAAAAGTTTTAAAGTGTTAAAATGTTGAACTTTCTACGATTCTTTGTAAGGAATAACATGGTTGCCACAATAATTTTGAAATTAAATTCCAGGACTTTCCAGGACATTTTCCAAAGTGTTTCAGAACAATTTATGATAATTTCCAGGACTATTCCAGGACAATTTCATTTTTTTTTAAATCCAGAACTTTCCAGGACAAATAGGGCACATAGCTAGTACCGTGTAATTGCTTTTAATTCATGGCAGAGAGAAGTTATTAGGCATTGTTAAGAGTGGATGAAACAACTTATAATTGTTAAAATACCATGGAACTAATTTGAACATTGAATAATGAACAGATACAGAGTCAGATTTTTTTATTATTGAGGCAAGTGATAAAAATCCAGGACATTTCCAGGATTTTCATTAAATTTCCTAAAAATCCAGGACATTCCAGGACAAAGAAAAAATTCCAGGACTTTCCAGGACTGTGGCAACCATGAATAAGCCAATCAGAAATTGTGTAAAGAATAACATTTCATGAACTCAAACAATGAAAAACATTTGTGTTCTGAACCGACTGTTACATTGGTTGATGAAAAAAAGGATTAAATCGTATCTCAATCTCGACCTCACAACTTATGACGATGCAAACCGAAAATTGTATGCATAAATGTTATATGTTATACAAACAACAGAACAAAATATAACAATGTCATTAAGTAAAGCCTTTAGAGATAACCCATTAAGAATATGAAAATCATGAAAAAATTGCTACAATCGACATACCATCACAAATTCACACAGTTGAAAGATGGAGGAGAATTCTTGACACATGCTAAATACAATGAAACACTCATGATAGAATTATTGGTATTTCCAGTTTTAGGTGAGGGCCAAGAAAGGGGAAAAATTTAATAATCACCTGTCTTTTAAATGTTTTGCTTTAGTTTGTGTCATTTGACCCAACGAAAAGTCAAACACTTCTTCACTATGGTAAAAAACAATCAAATAAGTCACGCTACAATCATTTATAACAGAAAGGAACAAAAACATGATATGGGACTTACCTTAGAAGTTTCAGTATTATCAGGTTATTTTTACATAAACTTTCATTTGATTTACTAGCACCAACAATATCACTTATGAATGACGGCCAATTTTTAGGCCATTCTTTTTTAACAATCTAAAAAAAAAGAACACTGTTATTCCATGACCAATGGCAACCAAGCCAAATTTTAACCGATCAGATTTTTTAGAATACACAGCTCATCTGTTTGTTGTTTATTGACATACACTTGGAAATAGCTCACAAGAAATAACCTTCTAACTCTCTGAAGAGGAACTTCTTTTTATTAAGTTTACATATTTAGAACCAGATTATATGTTCCTTTTTGTCCTTCATTCTTTTTATGAATTTTTGGTTTTCTGTTGTTGTTTTCTTTTGCCTACCAGGCAAAATCACTTTTGGAGCTCATTTGGCAAGATCAAATATATATTATGTCACAGAAATTTCTATACACAATAGCAGTTTTTATTGAATTTTTTTATGCAAATTTTCGCTGCTTCGATGTCCAAAATGTGAGGCAAACTGACTGTCCCATTCCTTCAATTATTCCAGACCCTGATGTAATTTCATGCTGTTTTGATGATTTTCATTGAGTCACAAAAAATTTTCTTGTCTTGTTTTGTCATTCAAATTGTGCGAATATTAAACACTGTTTTAAAAAAAATGTTTTTAACTTTCTTTCTTTCTTTAAGTTTGATTTTTGAATGTTCTTATTTTGAAAATAATTATTATTTTGAACATTAAACATTCGATTTGATCATGAAATTGATTTAATACATTCAAAACAATAATATTTTCATCAATGAAATAAAACCTTAGCACTGTGAAATCTCACTAACAGTTCGTTGTAAGCATGCCCTCCCCTACAATTTTTTGATCAGCTTTTCGAGCTCTATCATATTGTATTACTTTCCTTTCGTTATTCTGTAATTTTAATTTTCATGAGAATAAGTACGAGTGGTTTACTCGGTGAAAATACAGTTCCATTTCAGCATCGTTGTTTCTCCTGCTTCTCTAGGATTTGAATATTTGGCTTGCCAACTTAGTAACTAGGTCTTGCTTATGCAAACCTTAATATAGTGATGACAGGTTTGTGCCATGTGTTACTTATAAAAGCATGTACATGAGGATCTTTCCTGTATAAAAATCAAATAAGCTATTCCAATAAAGGGATAGAAAAATGCTCTCCGGACATGGCAAAAGAAAGTCACTTACCTGTATAAGAATTAGATTCAATTTATTCAAAAAAGTCTTTTGTTTCTAAATAAAAATACAATGATATTGATAAATGGCTATCAACAATTTTTTGTGTTATTTATTGTGGACAGAAATAAGTTGTGGAAAGAATATCAGAAAACTTACTTCGGAGTTATCTTCATTTGAAGATATTTTGATCACAAGACCAACAATAAATTGCTTAATCCCTGAAGTGAATGAAAGAATAAACAAATGAGTGAATAAATAAAGAAGAGAGAGAGAGAGAGAGAGAGAGAGAGAGAGAGAGAGAGAGAGAGAGAGAGAGAGAGAGAGAGAGAGAGAGAGAGAGAGAGAGAGAGAGAGAGAGAGAGAGAGAGAGAGAGAGAGAGAGAGAGAGAGAGAGAGAGAGAGAGAGAGAGAGAGAGAGAGAGAGAGAGAGAGAGAGAGAGAGAGAGAGAGAGAGAGAGAGAGAGAGAGAGAGAGAGAGAGAGAGAGAGAGAGAGAGAGAGAGAGAGAGAGAGAGAGAGAGAGAGAGAGAGAGAGAGAATTGTTACTAGAATATTTTAATAGATTTTTACCTTCACGTTGTTCCTTGGGTAACATTTTCCATCGCGTACGTATGACATTATCCAAAATTTGTAATGCATAAAACTATATGAAGATTTTACAAAGTAATAAATCATGCGAGCCAGTATTATGAATTAAATCCTTATATTGATTTACCTAGATCCCCTTAAGTTTACATGGAGAAAAAAAAAGACAGATTTCTTTGTTTTCGCAAAAAATCTAAAAAAGGCAGTAGAAAAATGAAGGCTTAATTATTTATATTAAGATTGTGTATAACATACCTTTGTTTCTTGGTTATTACTACTTTCAAGAATAGAATCGACTTTCATCCAAGAATCTGGATGTTCTTTAAGTTGTTGCAAAACTTTTTTGCAATTTCATGCTACAACGAAAATTCAATTTTTATAATAAGAGTATTTGAGGGGCTGACATTTGATTGTTGAAATACATTGTGATTGCGAATTGCAAATGACCATAGAGGATACACTCTTAAAATTCATCTTTACATTTAACAAAATACTAAAGGAAACTGTTTACAAAGTATCGTTTAAAACAACCTGTTTCATTTGATTTGATTTTTATTCAAAGTTTTTTAATGTTTTTAACAGAATACTTGGTCAAAAAACTATACACTATGTGAAAAGTATTGCAGAGTTTTTGCAGAATGTTAGAGTGCGTTTACATATGAGCCGTACTGATCTTAAACAGGTTTGAGATTTCAGTATGGGTAGAAAAACCATACCTACTTGCGAATGTTTTTCTATTCCTGTTTACATGTATCAACCATACTGAAATATTTAACGAAATCGAAGTCAGAGCTACTTTTCAATTAGGTTTGAAATCTCAGTACCGCTTGAAAAGGTGTGAAAACTTTCACATTCCATTGTTTTGTGATAAAATGTGTTAATAAGCATGCGCATGTTAATAAATTATGTTGATATGTGTAGAAATAAAAGAGCAGAATAAATCCATTTCATGTAAACAAAAAATATTTCTACCGGTACTAAGATCTCAAGACATAAACCTCTCATTCACAAAAAAAATATGATAGCAAAATGTTTATTTGATATCAGATTCCCAAAAATAAAGCCCTCAAATATTTAGCTGGACAGCCAATTCGAAAAAAAAAATAGATCTTGCAAAACTCAGGTTTTTTTGGCATCGCATTACAAAAATGAATCCTGTGAAATTTAATCCAGCATTAAATAATCCTATTAAGGTATAATGGCAAAACAAAATATTTTGTAATAGGGTTCAAAGTTTAATTTGGCCTCAAATAGAAAGCATATGCTGGCCTAAATCTTAAATTCATAACTCAAGTGGATTAATTTTTGTGCGGATTAATTTTTGCTGATTGTTTAGAGGAATTTTTGCAGAAAGTTATGTCAAGGTTATGTGTTCTGTTATGTTCTATTGTATTAGGAATGCCATTGTAAACAGTTCACAGTGTATTATTTAACCAAATTATTTATGCTGAAAATCTTTTGTCAAACTTTTTTATGTATAATACGCGAGTGTTTTGTATTAATAAATGACCTAATGGAGTCACTCTCTTTAATTCTTGAAGACTACCTTTGCGAGAGTACCTCTATATTTTTCCTGAATAGAGCAGGTACAATTAGAGCGAAAAAGTAGAAAAAAAGAGCTAGCTATAATATTTTGTGATAAAAGCAAAATATTATAGCACTGTATTGGTAAGTAATTGAACTGACACTAACTAGGGGTGGGTGGGTAAATTAGAAATCATGACGCTGTATGTGGTAAATCAAAAGCAACTACTTTCACTCCTTTACAGAAATGACACCCAGCACATCCATCATTTTCAATTTTTTAAGAATTGTTTGTTTCTACTTTCTTCAGAGAATGTAGCTTAGGGAAGGAATCCTTAAAGATGGAGCCAAAATAACTGTCCAAAACCCAAAGGCAGTTGAAGTAATCATAAAAGAAAAAAATGCCTAGCTAGCTAGTTTATAAAGTTCCTGATTAATTTTAGGGGATGTGTCCTTATTTTTCAGAATGATTTGGTTGGTGAGAGTAAAGCATATTTGCGAAACAGATACAAGGGACGTTATAATACACACCTGTGGCCCTTGTCCTTGATATAAGGAATTTACTACACGGTCCAGCAAACCAATGTCAAATGTCTGGTTAAAATCCAGCAACTTAGCTGCCTCTGCTTCGTTTATACCGATCTGGTTCATAGCTAAAGTCATCTTGGATTGGTAGGAACGCCTTCTCACCGTAAAAAAATGAAAGAAACCAATTTGTTTTGGGATAACTAAATTATAAACAATCAGTGCTGTTCCGCCATGTGTTTTTATGTTCCAGAATTTCTTCGTTGAATCTTGGCGCTACTCTGGATTAACCTCCTAATTTGAACAACAGGAATTTAACTCTTTTAAACTCTAGTAAAGGTGACCACATTGTTGATCTAAGCAGTTTGAACTTCTTTTTTTTCTGTCGATTTTCACGGAGCACGAGTTTTGAACTTCCAACGTATACATCTTTTTTGACTGCACAGCCAACTTCCATCCAACAACTAGTAATTTTAACGGAACAAGTTTGGGAAGAGCATAGTCGCAAATTGCAAGCAAAATTAGTTCCTGTGATGTCCCAAATGACGTCTACCACGCACCCTCTCAACCCCGAATCATCCCCGAAAAAAGAAAGAAGTACTTCTCTCGGAGAGTGCTCGGAAAGCAGACCAAACTAGTAATTTTCATTTAAAACGTTTGCTCGGAAGCGCAGTCGCAAATTGCAAGCAAAATTATCCCTAATAACAACCATTTACCGATTCTAATTTCTCTGTGAAGTACAGTTCGCCCATGAACCCTCTCCCAAAAAAGGGTACTAATTTACATTTTCGATGGAAACTGTTGTGTAGTATTGTTTTGTGATTAATGAGAAAAGTAATTTGTAATTATAAACTACATTCACATAAGGCACTTTCCAATAACCAAAGGTTACAGATCGAGTCAGTGGGAATTGAACCCACGACAGGCGCGGATACAGGATTTAAAAGAGGTTAGTCGCGAAGCGCGCAAAATGCTTTGCGGAGAGCGCAGCGACGCAATGCCTTTGGCCAACCAGCTGGGGGTCTTGGGTAATTTATACACTAAAATCCACTAGTGTTATCTTCATAACAGAGTGTGTTTGTTTAGTAAAATGCGATTATAAACAACGTTTTGGTTAAAAAGTATCTTGGCTTCGTTTGAAGGAACGAGGCATTCCGCAACAAAATAACAAAGTTTTACAACACAATTAGTTGTAAACAGACATCAAATTTTTGTCCGTTTCGCCTAATATCAAGGCTCGTCAGCATGCCTAGGCTCATCAACTTATTAAAAAGATGGCCGGGCATGGACAGACATATTACGCACGTACACAACACGAAAACGAAGGCAAGTTTACGGACAAGTGAATGCCGGGCCAGTGACTCTACATGTAAATAGTACGAAACCGAAAGCGAGTTTACGGACAAGCAACGGATAGGTTATAAGGTTGTAATTAACTTTTATCCTTCTATCCTTTTAAACAAGAAATATAAATGAGCCAAATGTATTGCATGAACAGTTGTTGACTACAAGAGAATTTGGGGAAATTTGGGTTTAGATGTTGAGCAAATAACATGAGAAGTATCCCTAACCGAGCCAGCATGTTCCCTATGAAAGCCAGCGTTAATGACGGAAAAGTACAGCTTGAAGTACCAATAAACAAGTTAAACTAGGCTTGCGTATTAAGAATTAAGTACAACTTGAAAACAAAGCACAGCCAGAATAACCAACATTCTGTGAAAACATAAGGAACACCTGCAGCTGAACACCTGCAGTACATGGTCGCCATGTTGAAAAGGGGAAAAAGAAACTGCAAAGAGTATCCCCTGAGTGAAGTTAGCTCAGAAGGCGAAACTTTCACGGGGGTTATTTTTTTAATACAAAACGATTGTTCTTTCCGTACTTTCCAAAAAAAGTTGCCCCTTTTTTTATATTTTACATCATTTTTTTTATCAGGATTCTCAAGTCATTAGGTGTACCCAACCATTGAGTAATCCTGATCATTAGAAAACTTGCGCCTCACTTGCGCCTCACTTGGAGAAATTTTTTCCATCGGCCTATGTAAAACGAGGTTAAGTTAGTCGGAAGAGTGATTCAATTTGTATAGACAAGAGTGAATTTAAACGATTTAACAGTCTAAAGTATTGGTTAACATTAATCAAAAGTACCCCCTGAATAAAACGTTTCCTTAAAGTTAGTTGAGATCTTAAGTAATTATTAGGGTGCATATTTTTGTAAATAAATTTTTGATGGTTTGTATTTCATATGTGAGAGAGGAAACAAATCTTACATTTGATCGATTAACAATTTTGCTTGAATTTCAAACAATTTCTATGATGACCTAGCTAGAGAGTTTACCAATAATATTAAATTGATTGTACATTATATTAGAAGTTAAATATTTATTTATCTTATGCGATCTTGATATTATTTCAAGGAAATAATTGAAAAAGACAACTTAGTTTCCAGTTGACTAAGAAATTTGGCCGTAAACGCTCTCGGAATAAAATATTACGATACAGATTAAACAGGGAAGATAGAAGAGAAACTGAGAATGGATTGAATGTTGATTAAATTTATTTTTTTCTGCAAAAGAGATGTTAGTCATTGCGACTAACTTGACTAACCCTCTATCCGCGCCTGCACGCCCTCTCGCTTGTAATTAATATCTCGCTTGTAATTAATATTTCGCTTGTAATTAATATCTCGCTTTGTAATGCTAGAAATTTGGACTCCGAGTGATGCGGGCATCACGCATATAGCAAACGGGCCCCGGTTTTAGCTCGCTTCGCTTGCCCTAAAGCTACGCAAGAATGTGAGATATCATATTTTCGACGAACCGTTACTGGAGATATCGTTGGTCAAAGATTTTACTGATGTCATGATGCGTGAGAATAAACAATTCAAAACCTGTTGGAAGACGACCAACTGCTCCATATCAAGTGTACACACTTAAATAATAAAAGAAAATACTTCTTTAGAATTTCTGATAGCTTTTTTTTAAATTTTAAGTAATTTTACACATCATCATCAAAACCATGGATGTAAAAAAAAAAAAACAGACGGATTTCCGTCATTTGAAAACTGATAACCGATTCGGAATGGGCAGAAAAACGGTTGCAGCGCAACTCTTAGTCGATAGACAGAAAGCCTAAATAAACAAGATTTCTCCCTTTACGGGGCAATCTTAATAAATAAAAAAAATAAATGAATACGTGCATACTTGACTTGATGTAAGAGTATTCTTCCTTTAAACGTATCGTCGTCAGACTGCTTAAAGTCCACTCAAGGCATGAAAACGAATATATATATAATTTTACAAATGTCTCTTTGAGATAACTTTGGGCGTAGCTCTCTTTATATTCTGATTCGGCAGATCATGGGCAGAAACCAGTTATAAAGAGAACTATGTCGAATTCCGAACTTTCATTTTTAATGCTGTAGTGCATAGAGCGCATAGAACACATTCCGGATCATCCGTCGCAAAAAACATTCGATGTGTGATGTCAAGTCGTTCATACTGAGCGAGCTCAGGTTCTAGTTTCGACACACATAGGTTAATCGACTGCGAACGAAGCTGTTTAGTAAGTTTACTCGTGTGTGAAGCGCTTTCTGAAAATTCTGCAGAACGTTCGAGATTTCAGCAAATTTTGCAGTAGCGAGAAAGTTCTTAGGAATATCAACGTTTGGAGTACTGCTTGAAGATTTAATATATTAATATATATATATATATATATATTTGATCTTTGATATAATTTTTTGATCTTGCTGACGCAAAGAACATAATTGACAGCTTAAATGCACATAAACCGGCGGTCTCTCTGTGTAATAAAAAACTGTGAATATCTGCTGATATAGTCTTTACTACAGGTTTTTTTTATAAGTAACCACTTTAAAAGAAACCATTCAACATTTTAAGAAACTTTTGGAACTAAAATAGTAATGCCAATTTTCAAATAAGCAAAAGATTGATAAACTTTAATGGAGTTGACGTACTTCTGGAAGATTGGAATGATGTATATACTTAAGATATTTCATAAAAGCGCGTTCTTAAATTCAGTGTTTTTTCTCCCAATATTGAAATAAGAAACTCGTTAAGAAGCTTCAAGAACTACATAAATTAAGAAACGTTTGAAACTAAACCATTCGCTAGGTTTCCTTCATATAAAAAATGTGTATCACACTATGGATTCAGAGAGTTTAGTGTTGAAATACATGTGAAGTTTTGATAAGAGACGCGTTTTATACTCCGAGAGGACTCGTTCTTTATATGAAGACATGTTTGGAATGACAAGTGATACAGTTCTTCACAATCTATTCCTTCCCATGATAACGTAAATTTTCTACAGAAAATACAGTTTTGTTAATGGTGCAGTTAAATATGCCAATTTCGTTACATAAACTTTTATCATGTTGACAAGTTCTTCGTTTGTATTTTCACTTTGAAGATTGATTTGGTCAAACATTTGCATCTTTATAAAGCGGACATAGAGACTCTATGATGAATTCGTTCTGTTACTAAATCACGAAAGCCAGTACTTTATGAAATAGCTTTGATATCAAGATGTATCGGTGAACAGACGATTATTACAAAAATTGTCGACAAAGGTGGTGATCTCGTGAATCCTAGCTCGGTAAGGTGGCTTGAATGCTTCTTTACTTCGATCACAAGGGCCAAAAGTCATCTTTGTCACATATGTAACCATAACTTTTAAAGCTTTTCAAATCTATTGTTAAAATCTTTTATGTCGGCATGTCTTTGAAATAATCTTGGCCTGCGTTTCACTGGATTTTTGTTTAGATGGGTGGGTTTATACGACTGTTTATCTTTCACGCTTTATGGAAAATTAAACAAATTGGAAGAATTGGAAGCATATAAATATGCGACGTTCGTTAGTACTTCAAAACTGCAACTCAACCTTTTTCGAAATGTAAAATGAGCGTTTAAAGCAAATTTTGTCGAATTATGCCGTATTAAGTGATATAGTTTTTACAAAAAATTCGGACCTTATAAAGGGGCCTGCTGACGCCTGAAAATTTACAGGAAGTAGAATATCTTTTCCTTCGATTCTGAAAGTTTCATGGTTGAGGCTGTAGGAGATCATGAGGAATCAGGGTTTAAAAATTGCCTACAAAATATACTTAATAAACTGTTAATATTCATTTCTGGTTGATTTTTACGATCTTAGAAGCCAATAGAAGCAAATATTCTTAAAGGATTGGTTCGGTTAAAAAATGATTTTTTTAAAAAGAGTCTAATAAAATTCTCCTTCAAAAAACAAACCTAATGATATATACATTTAACATAATAAATTATTCATAACGTTGCTCTCTTTTGTATGGCTTTTTAAACGAACCTTTTTGCTTACGTCACTTCGGTAGATGTGAAAACTTGAAAGTAGTTTTAGTTGTTAAAAGATTAAAAGTTGAAACATACATACGAATCGAGTCGAAATTTTATTTAGAAAGTTTTTAAAAATGCAATCTGATTCTGAGAGCAGTATTTATACAAGTAGTGAATATGTAAGCAGTGGGAATGAAGCAGATTCGGAAGGTGAAAAAGCTCTAATGCGAAAAGATATAGACGAAATGATCGAAAAAATGAAAATTTTCATCCATATATGTATGAACCTGAAAAAGAAGTTTCAAGTACGAGCTCATCGGACAAATCAGCTTCTTCAGAATCTTATTATTCCGAAGATGCATTAGCAGTTGTGATTACAACTAGCAGAATTGGAAATCTTGAATGGTGTAAGTGCCACAAATGTAAGGAGGAGAAGAGGGAAATCGATTGTTTGTGTTGCCAAGAAGTAGCTGCGTTAAATTCTAAATTTGACACTGAGGAAATTAATTGTATCGTTACTTTACCTGAATTTGCAACACTTTGTTTGAACGAATCAGTGTTAAAAAACGTTTTAACAGGACTGCATGTTTCAAGAGGGGACTATTTGGAAAATCAATGCACGAATCATTCGTTGAGATATGCTTCTTATAAACAATTTGTATGGTGGATTTTCAAAAGTTTGGGGAAAGGAAATAGAAGAGTTATCCCTTCATGCGTTCTCTGGAAAATAAGAAATACCTATCTCGAACCTGACGGACAATATACGTTATACTCTGACGGACATAAAGATTAATCGCTATAATGTTAAGATACAAGTAATGTAAAAAAATGATGTATGAAAAAAATAAGTAAATAGGAAAAAGTATCATTTCAAATCCCCAAATCTTGATTTTTGGTTTTTGATCACATCCATTTTCGCAATATTTTTTGGAATAGCTGGGATAACGGGTAGTGGTAGAGTCTTCTTGTCACGAGCTAGCTGGATTGTTTCACGGACCATATTGTGCAAATAGGTACGATCTTTTCCCTCTTTGATGGGTTTCGTTCAATATTTTAGGATATAAAGCGATACTCTGCAAAACTTCAAAGGCCTCGGTATTCGGCAAAATCCATTCTTTGGCCTTTGTCTCCTTTTTTGTTAACCGTGGATGTATGCACTTTTTGAATTTCTTATGACCTGTCCATCTATGTTTGTTTTGGACATGAAAAAGAACGCTTATCCATTTTTCACGTAACAACTCTGCATCACCTTCACAGGTAGCACAACACCACCAGAAATGGTTCCCAATAGATTTGATCCACTTTGCGATAATTTTGCAGGATGCTTTTTTGGCTGCTTCAGTTAATCTTTTCTTTATGTTCTTTGCGAAATGCCATACATCAAATTGATGGTCAATATCAGGTTGTTCTTCACGCAGATGCTTCCGGATTCCTGTATGTCGATCGGTGGTGATTTGGGTGGGTATTATTTCTTCGCCTTTAATTTTTGACAATAACTTCTTAAAAACAAATTTCTCCATCCTATTCGAATTACCAGCCTCTGTGACTTGAGTCAACGAAAATGCAAAAATCCTGTTAGTGATTTTATCCATAAATGAATAGGTTAGATATTTTGCATTGTGGCCAGGACTATCGCATCTCCCATCACCACTCAAGTCGTAAACACCGTGCTTTTTCATGTCGTCATAAATTTCATTTGATCCCTTGTTGTAGTTCCTGTTGACCTCGCCAAATAGATAACGTTTTTGAATGGCATAATAACTTGTCTTTGATAGCCACTGAATACCGGCCAAGTCAAAAAAATTAGCAAGTCTCTTATAAGTGTTCGCACTAAAAAGAACAGAAGCTGCACTGGTGAGATTTCCAATGGAATAATTGGAATAATGGAATAATCGGTTGCGATTTCCATGTCGTTTTATGCCCTTCTGGACACTTCATTTTGACAGCTAATTGTGATCCTTTGTAAGCTATGTTTGTGATGATCGTCGTTAAGATGCAAGAAGGAAAAGACAACGTTTTAATAAAACTAGCAACGAAGTCCAATAAACAATAAAAGCAGTTTTTAATGGTGTTATAGATATGTCTTGATGTTATTCCTGATCACTCTTATTTTCTTCATTATATTCATCATCGCTTACACCACTCTCATCTTTGTCCTCTGTTTCTGAGTCTGAAGATGAAATTGGTACAAATTGTTCTTCGTGTTGGGCCAATTCGATGTTGCATTGTCCGATGTCGACCTTGAGAGTTGTGATTTCAGCGTCTGTTTGTGTTTCCTTAGTGTTGCATTCGAAATCGAAACTTTGAACCAACTCATGATGTTGAACAGCATCTTCACAAAGTTGACGTTTCGCCCTTGCTTTTACCCTTGATTCACTCGATTTTCGCTTTTATGGTTGTTTATTCTTGTTGTAGTCAAACAATGTAGGAACAGCTTCAGCCTTCAGCAAGCGTCGTGGTGGCAACCCAAGGAGTTCGTTCTAAAAAAACAAATCAAAGAATCGAAAAAATAAAAAGTCTATCAATAATCATAATGAACCCGAAATCAAACTGAGAAACCTTATTGAAGCAAAGATAAAACGTAGAAGAAAACATAGAACAATTTCATTACCTTTAAATCTCTTTCGAAACTATCTTCGTCAAAATGTAAATGGCATAACTTCTTATCTTTTGGTAAATTTTCCCTTTTTATGTTTTGCAACCATCTTTTCTTGAGATTTTCATCTTTAGGTAGTCCATAAAAACTGATGTTTTTGACTCTGTTTGCCATAAAAGTGTTACTATTACAATTAACTGCTATACGCCAGGGCATTTTGATTCAAAAAATTGTAAACGATAGAACTTCTCATAAAAAAATATTCACTTTATAAATATACGTTTCTTTACCTCTCCTCTCTCTTCACTGATTTTTGTTTGAAAATTTCTCTTGTTAGATAGCCATCTGCCGAAGTGACGTCACGAATATTAAATCAGTTTAAAAAGAAGGGGCTTTCTGTAAACAATGAAAAAAATTCTCAAAAAAGAAAATATATTTTTTGAGTAATCAAAATACGCTGATTTCATTTTTTATAAGAAAACTTTGATATTAAATAGGGCATTTTTACCGAACCAATCCTTTAACTGTACTTGAGGGAGTTTCAAAACTGTCTTTGTTAAAATTTTAATAAGACGAGGCGAGCTTTATTTGAATGAATTAATAGAAGTTGTAAGCCCATTGTTTTTTAAACATCGATCGCGTGTTTTAGAAACTAACCCGCTTTACTGGACTGATTTTTCATCAAATGACAGCCAAAAGATTTCCCCTGCTGCGGGCGGAAACTTTCTGCTCTTAAGCTGGTTTTCCACTTAAAACCTGTTTAAAACAAAGTTGTCGCACAACAGTTGTGCAAAAGTAATGAAATCATAGGCGTATTCAGGGTCCAGTCAAAAAAAGTGAAGGAGTCTAACGTTATGATCTTTCTTTTCAATCTGAAGTGTCGATTAGGTTACTTAGGGCACGTTTTCCCTTTCTAATTTTAAATGATTAAAATCATCTACACAAATTTTGACTGAGCTCTAGCTACGCCTCTGTATATCAACGAAAGTTTTCTTTTCCTTTTATTGGAAGTCAATGAAGAGGCATAACCTTGCGGCGTAACCAAACTTGCAAAATTTCCTTCCATACATAGATTCCATACATAGATTTAAAAACAGAGTTTGAAAGAACACGAGTCATAGCCTGACCCTAAGCCTCGCTGACACAAACTTATTTTACAAGGTTTACACCACGAAGTTTCGATGTTCTGAAAATAGGAGATAAAAGATCAACTACAACATTAGAAGAATTTCTTGCTGATTCTCCATGATGTTTGATATGATTGCGCTTGCCTCTGTAATTATACACTATATTTGCCTGTTTTGAGAATATTTGTTTGGTAAGTCAAGGTATATTTGATCTGGAAAAGATCATTTCTGTTCAGTGTTAATTCAAGTGTCTGTCGCAAGGCCCGAGTTTTCATTCTCAAAGATCGTGTAGTTCGGTATGCCTTTAATTGCTACCGCAGAAAGTCAATAACACCAAGGACGTATAAAGATTAACGTATATATACAGCCATCACCCACTAAACTAATTTGTTTTTCCACACTCCTCCTTTTATATTTATATGAGACATCGAAAATTCACCAAGTTTATCAAGTTTTGACAAAAAAAATAAGAACTTTGTTTATTAATGTATAGTGTACTGCGAAATCCTTTTTCAATACGAACCTTTACTGAAAATATGTCATGAACAATAGTTTATGAAATCTTGTGAACACAGTGATGGGGTGCTGGAATGATCTCTTTTTAAACAGTCTTGTCAAAATACATCTATTATAGAAGATGATAGAATGTTTCAGTGGAGTAATATTGCTTTTTTGACATTCTAAGAAGAGAAACATGAAAGTTTTTATCCTGCTTCTTATATGCTTCTGCATTAATTCTAATAGCTACCACCACGATGATAAACTGGAAAAAAGTCATGATGAAGTTCATGATGACAGTAGAAAATTAAGCGAAAAACATTTAGAAATGGAATTTGAAGACGAGGATGTTGAGAATGAGCTCGAAAATGACGACGAATTCGAAGAAGATGAATATGATCACCATGGCGACGAAGATGAATTCGACGAAGATAAAAATGATGATTATAAAGATGATGCCTCGAAAGAAAAGATCTTACGTCAGTTCATGAATATTATTATGCATGACCCGAGGCGTGGCGGCGGTTCCAGAGGCTCTAGAAGCGGTTCCAGAGGCTACAGAAGCTACAGAAGCTACAGAAGCTACAGAAGCTATCGCCGTCCAACACCAATATCTACACGGAGAAGATCACCTGTTTATCCAATAACAGCACGAAGGAGAACACCTGTTTCTCCAGTAACAACACGAAGGAGAACACTTGTTAATCCAGTAACAGCACGAAGGAGAACACTTGTTAATCCAGTAGCAACACGAAGGAGAACACAATTTACCACACCCAAAATAATAATTCCCAAAGTAAAAATACCTTACAGAAAAATGCCTTGGCGACAGAGAGTTCCTTCGAGGATACCGACAGTGCTTGTCACTCCTCCGAGGAGATATAGAAAAGCACCTCATTCACATGCAGGCTTGCAAATCAGATTAAACATTTTTGCTTTCGGAATCATGCTGATAGTGACAATGAGTTATCTCATATAACATTTTGAAATTTATTAAAATAGTTCGAATAATTTTCGTAACATTTTACGTTTTTGAAAACAAATTTGATATTATTGACCGTTGCGACCGTCTCAAAGGTTTGTGCACTTGGAATGTCAGGCAAACTGACGATAAGTCAGGACGCAACATATTAACATGAATTCGGAAAAGGTGTCTAATACACAAATCAATACATAAATCAATTCGTGTATTAATGTAAATATTACCCATCATACAATGGTAGATTTAAACATAAAAGTCCTTGAAAATGGACTTAGTTGATAAACAATTTTTAGTTCAATCATGGACGTATAAAAAGAGAAGGACTTAAAACTTACTTCTAAAGCTTTTCAAGTCTATTCTTAAAATCTTTTATGTCGGCATGTCTTTGAAGTAATCCTCGCCTCGCGTTTCACTGGATTTTTGTTTAGTTGGGCGGGTTTATAATGTTTCACGCATTGTGGAAAATCAAAGAATTTGGAAGAAATGCGAATTGCATATAAATATGCCACCTTCATTAGTACTTCAAAGCTGCAACTCAACCTTTTTCGAAATGTAGAAAGGGCGTTTACAGCGAATTTTTGTCGAATTATGCAGTATTTATTGGATATAGTTTTTACGAAATATTCGTACCTTGGAAAGGTGCCTGACTGACGCCTGAAAATGTACAAGAAGAAGAATATCTTTTCCTTCGATTCTGAAAGTTTCATGGTTGAGGATGTAGGAGATCATGAGGAATCAGGGTTTAAAAATTGCCTACAAAATAAACTTAATAAACTGTTAATATTCATTTCTGGTTGGTTTTTACGATCTTAGAAGCCAATAGAAACAAATATTCTTAACTGTACTTAAGGGAATATCAAAACTGTCTTTGTTAAAACGAGGCGAGCTTTATTTGAATGGATTTATAGAAGTTGTAAGGTTTTCACTATCTTACCTCACTGTTATGTTACAACAACAACAACAACAACATGCTTTAATTTTATACTTTAAAATATGACTATAATTGGAAAGATATTTACTTTAATCGTACTGCAGATAAGTGGGACTTTCGTTAAGTAGTACCATTTTTAGTGCCATGTTTGTATTTTGCATATTAATGTTCTTAGTGCAGCGATGGTGTAGTGTACCTTCGAGTGTGACCACTGAAGTACGTGTTCGAGTCTCAGTCACGTCGTATCTCGATACATCACTCTGATGCACTTTAAAATTTGGAGCCATTGACTGGCTACAGACTTAGTACCAAGACTGAACGTATCAATTTCAAACATAACAAAGAGTATTAATTGCGACTTCTGACTTTTTATTAACGAATAATCGCATAGGCGTATTCAGGGTCAGTCAAAGAAAGTGGAGGAGTCCAACGTTATGATCTTTCTTTTCAGTCTTAAGTGTCGATTAGGTTACTTGCACGTTTTTCTTTTCTACTTTACATGACTAAACTTCCCTCCGCAAATTTTGACTGAGCTCTAGCTACGCCTCTGAATCGCATAAGATATCTTGAAGATATCATTGATTCAGATATGAGCTCAAATTCATAACATTGCTGTCAAGCTCAAAAGAGCCAACGGAGCTTTAGCTAAAATCCGTCATCTCGTTCCTTCACATTTTTTGAAACTTGTTTATAATGCCATTTTCCATCGTCACTTGTAATATTGCAACCCAACAGTCCACAATTAAATCATCTCAGGCTTTTATTTTTCAAAGCTATAAGAGTTCCCCTATAATGCTGAACACAAAAAATACTCAAGTTCAGTGACATGGTTCACCAAACATTTTGTTCTTACGCAAGCTAATGCGTCAAAAACTACCAGGATGAATTTGATAATCTAAAGAAAGGTTTACATGATATTTTTATAGGCTTGCATAACTAAACCAATGTTTTAATTTTGACTAAAATGCCGCATGATTCACACATTTCTGTAGTGACGTATGCGAGTCCAGTGATCGTGTTTTGTTGTGTTTGTCTCAAGGCGGCCATAACAACTTAATAGTTATAGTAACAGCATTTATTATTCACCTAATCCTTCCTTCCTTCCTTCCTTACTTGTGGTCATCAGGTTCGAAATAGCGAGCTAACGATTGGATGAATTTGCAATAAAAATGATATTATGAAGAAAGAAAATGCTAAATAATAATGATAATGACACACAATCGATTTAGGAAGTTGAATCACATCAAATCTTTTCTAATTTTCTATAATCAACCAAACAAGCAGCCTCGAAGGTGTTTCCATCGACTTTCGAATTATATCAAATGTAGTTGAAAAGGCGGTTACCGGTTACTAACAGTAACAAAAAGGACTGCATCGCGGTAAGCTGTAAAGGACATGGAACATGAGTTTTGTAGAACTGTCGTGAGAACATTTCACAAAGGGTTTCCTATAATCCAAACGAACGTAACATTCACACGAATGATGAAAAGGCCATTCTCCATTAGACAGAATCGTCTACGTGGACTTATGTTCTAAGGTTGTGTTGTGTCTATCGTATTTCATAACTGTTGTGTTTTTAATCGATGAGAGAAAAACACTAATGAAGTTTTGAGGGAAGAGAAGATTGCGACCTCTGCCTCTGCTCTCAGTTTCCAGCCAGAAAACACTTACGATTGTTTATGCCGATCCACCAACAATTTCAACTTATGCCAACTAACAGTTATTTCGCTTTCGACGATTAAAATTCCTAGTATTTTATTTCGAAAGAAAAAGAAAGAATTATAAACGAGTACACTTAAGAATCCAAATTCTTAAAAAGGAAATTCCTGGTATTTTATTTCGAAAGAAAAAGAAAGAAATTCCTGGTATTTCTTATCGATATACTACCAAAATAGCATCAAATACATTTCTGTTCGATATAATAGCTATTTCAAAAATAGACACTACTAATTAACGGACCAAAACCACGATCAAAACATCACCTCACTATCGAAATGGCAGACTCTCTGATTTAAAGTCTTCATCTAGTCCTTACTATCATTCTTGATTGGTTATCCCTGAAAAGCCTAACCTACCATCCAGAGGAAGAAATACTGTTCCATCAAAGTAATTTTTAGGCCGAAAATATGCATAAATGGCAAGGGCGGAGACCTCTTCTTGTTTACAACGAAGGTGTCAGGTAATTGGACACATGCAAAAAGTAAATGAATCCTGAATTTTTCTAACGATAAAATTTTTTTTCCTGCATCAAATCAAATTCCAATCTGATAATCGTAAATGGCATAAAATGTACACAAAAAAGTTAAAATAACCATAATCCTTTTCATCTTTTAATTAGCATTATATTCATTCAATGTCTTTATCCATTCAATCACACAGTATGAATAAAAAAACTATATGAATTAAATCGAATTTCGGAGATTTTAATGACATCGAAAATAAGTTTAGAACAATCGTTACAAACTTTTCTGGAACACCATTTTATTTGGATGAATGGCTCACAAAATAAAAACTGAGAAATGTTAACATGTTATAAACAAAAGGAATCCAAGCATACCTACGAAAACAACCAAAAAAAAACAACCTAAAACAACAACAAAGGAGAACAAGGACAAAAAAAGCTGGAATATCGCTTACACAGGAAATGAACTGATGCTCGTAAAGTAAGCGTGAAGAACGGACTTAAAAGAATAAGGCTTGTTTTACACTTGTGTTTCAAGGAATAAGTAACAAAAAGTGGGGAGAACTTCCCGATAATGTGTGATAGCATCCATTCACATGAAAATGAAAGTTATTATGACTATAATCTTGAAAAAACCGACTCCAAGGAAAGTAAACTCGAATTTACACCAGACATTATAGAATAAAGACAGGTTGTTCAACACTCGACAAAACATTAATACCTCAATAACACTTCTTTTCGTGTCCTCATTAAATCGGGGAAACTAGTAGTTTTTTTTGAACAAAGTAGATGTGTCTCACAAAAAAAAAAAGGAAAAAAAAAAAGAAAAAAATAGGAAACGTTTTTTTTTGTTTTTTAAAATGTTAATCTTCTTCGTTGATATCCATATCGGGTTGATCGCTTGCAAACTGTCGAATCATACTTAACGATACGGGTAATGAATTCAATACACCGCGACCCTGAAATAAAATAAACACAGGGTAAAAAGTCATAAGTGGAGGCATTACCACAAGGAGTAAAATAAGCAAAATTGAATTTTGAGATATAATACAAATACATCAGTTGAATCCCTCCTACATGCTACAGAAATGAACCAAATCCTGGCGAGAATACTTTTGATACAAATGATTATACCTCATCCTTGTTTCTGTTGGGAACTAATTCATCCATTGTCTCTTCTATCAAACACAACCTAAGAAAAGAAGTGGCTTTCACTGACAGGATGAACAACATTACTAATTCCGTAGTCATCCAGTGAGTCTTTTACTGGCTTTCACAATGATTTTATAGCAATCCAAAAAAATTGGGCCTTTTAAAATAGGATATTATACATGAGATGACTTTTTTGTTCTTCAATTTACTTTACTGAGGCTAATTGATACACTGATGTGGGCCTCCATCAGGAATGCATGCCCCAGATTCTGAGGTGTCAACCCGCACGTACCAGACTGATAGATGATTGTGGTGCTATTATTAATTTAAGGCACTTTCTACACTTCATTATATCAATCTTTCAGTCATATTTCCAATCATTTTGCAAGTTCACATCCACTATTTTTTTAAATATTCCAGTGCCAGGATTTGAACCACTACTCCTGACTGCATAGTAGTTCAAGCCAATCATAAAAGATTTTAATAGAAATATGCAATGTATGAATAACTTACTTGGAATGCAAGCCACCTGCAGGTGGAAGATCTTCCAATGGCATTGCTTGCAACTGATCAACTACAAAGCTTAATGTAGCAGACTCCCCTTTCGATTTGACAATTTCTAAACAAAATAAATTTTTGTAAAAGCAAACTGTTTTTCATCAAAACAAAAGGTATCTTTACTCCATCTTGACATTTTAATATCAATCCAGTGATTAGTTTAATATCAATCCAGTGATTGGTTTAATATCAGGCCAGTGCTTGGTTGATCATACCTTCAACTTTGGTCTTTATGAGTGCGTCAATTTTTGCTTCCTAATGAATACAGAACCAAAAAAGGCATTATTAGATAATATAAAGTAACAGCACAAGCATGTTTCAAATGATTATAACATAAAAAAATTATATTCTCAAAATCAAGTTTTGGAATTGGTGCTATATTCTCTGTTCTAAATTATTTGGTAGTTTTTATAATATTTAGTTTCAGGAAAACTAATAGATAAGGCTGTATTTACTGGAAAATCATGAAATATGACTATTACTTGACATATCGCAAATTGCAACTACATTTTTCTTCTTTATGTTGGTCGACCATGTAAGTTTAAAATTTACCAGCAGATTTTAAAGTTCAATGTTTATATAAAAATTAGATCACACTGTAAACCAATAAGTGTGTACAGTATTTGAGATTATATGTTTAGTTGTTGCAAATGAAAGGAAAGAAATGAACTAAACTCTTTCAAATAGCACTTATCAAAGAGAGCATGTATTCCAGAAAAACCAGGGTACTGTACATAAAAATTAAATAATTTACTTGAAAAATTAACTTGAAAATTGGCATTTATAATATTATATAGCATATGTGCCAACCCTGTATTAGAAGTATTATTTTTGAGAAAAGCAACAATTCTCTAATATTGAAAGCAACCGTATCAGATACTTGATATTTACCTTCTCGACTGCATCACTTTGAACTTGTGGAGCAGCTGGAAACGTGATCAGAATGACACTCATGTTATCACGACTTCCCTGAAAAATATCAATCTGTAAATCAAATCAAGTCTTGATGTCAGAGTGGTTATAATTAGGAAAAAAAGGTAAATGAACTTAAGTAACTTAATGAACTCTCCACCTCTACAGACAGATAGTACAGAAAGAATTGCTGGTTCAACATATTTATTGAATGATTTCAAAATTCAGTTTGATTAACTATGTGGCTTGTAAAAGTCAGTACGATTTAACACAAAAATGTAGGCAGATTTCCAACAACAAAAAACATTAAAATCTTACTTGCTATGAAGTAAAAACTTACATAATATACTATTTCTTGCATTACTTTGTTGAGTTGGTATTTAGTTCTATTGTTGTTTTATGAAATATTTATTTTGTCTGTGATGGTTTACATTGGCCTTATCGAAATGTTTAAAACATTAGTTTCACGTACCTTAGGTTTAATGTTGAAAAATTTTCCAAAAATATCGCTAATATGCTAATATTTTATGAAAAGTACTCAATAAACTAGTACTCATTTTTATAGTCCATTTGTCTCTTCTTGACATAAGAAACCGCTTCATACGAAACTCTAGTGGTTTAACCTTAATGACCTAAAGAAACTCATCTGTAGGTCTTAAAACTCTATAAGGAACTGAGAAATGAGATTTAATTTTTTCAAATGTTATATTGCAATGTAAGCAAGGCCTTAATTTTTATAATCATACTTTTTAAATATTCCGCTGTTTATTTTTGTTTGCATGGTCTTTAAAAGTTTTTGGTTGAAGATAAACATTTCCTCTTAATGATATATATATTCTACAAAAGGTTATTAATTCAGCTATATAAGAAACTTGAAACTTTCTAGACACCCCAAAAATATATTATGTGTAACTTCAAAAATTTAAAAATTTAAAGTTAAAAATTTTGAAACAAAACATATACTTACTTTTGCCAAGCATGTTTCCAACAACTCTTCACAAACTTTTTGCAAATTGTGATGAACTATCAATCGAGAGTGGATGTACACAACAACTTCTTCATTTGACATTACATCCCAAACCCCGTCACAAGCAAGAATTAAAAATTCATCTTCATTAGTACGCTCCAGAATTGTTAAATCTGGTTCTGCTGATACAAGTTGCTCTGTAGGAGGTAATCCACTAACATTTTTATAATCATAATCTCCTAAAGCTCTAGAAACAGCTAAAGACCCATTTACTCTTTGAATCATGACACTTCCTCCAGCATTTTCAATCCGTTTCTTTTCTTCTTCGTTATATGGCTTATGATCATGAGTAGCGAATGCAACTTCTTTACTTCGACACAAAAGCGCCCTTGAGTCCCCACAATTGGCAAATATAATTTTATTGGGTGTAACGAAAGAAGCAACAGCGGTTGTCCCACTCCTTTCTTCTCCAGATAAAAATTTAGGAAGTTCTCTCATTTTACTATCTATTTTTAAGAAACCTTCTTTTACCTTTTCTCTGAACTTTTCAACTTCTGCTGAATCAGTAAGATGTGAAGGACTACAAATTTTCTTTTCAGAGCTAACATCATCATCTTTTTTTTCTGAATTATCTGTTGTGCAAGCATTAGATGCTAGCCACAGTTCCATTATTATGTCTATTAAATGTTGAGAGGAATACTTACTAACAAAGTCTCCTGCATGTCCATCAAAAACTGCAAAATACGAGCAATTTTTTAACATAGGTTCGAGTTCTATTTTTATAGCATGTGCATCTTCCATCTCAACACGCCAACCTTGCATTGAACATAAAGCATAACGCAACCCATTACCTTCTCCTGACTGAGATTCCTTCTCTTTCTTTGGCTTATCTAAAAATACACCCATTGCGGTATTGGTGCTCAAAAGAGAGCGAGCATACAGTCAGAATTTTCTAAACATTTTCTAGCAGGTTTGCCAAGCGAGTTCAGTTCGCCATTTCGAAAGAAAATTGAGCATGACGTCATAAGTTAAAAGCTGTAACATGGTATTTCCTTATTTATCAGTTTTCCTCTTATTTTTCGCGCGCTCGCGCTCTCCCCACCAACCAAGAAACCACTTCAAAAATAATATGCGCACCAGCACGTACCGTATCATCGAGCATGCACATTGATTATAATTTGGAAATACGTGTATCAATAATTCTCTTCGTGTGTACCAAAAAATATAGTTGAATTGGATTCAACCTTTTTTTGCAATACGCGTATCACTGAAAAGGGTAACCAACCAAACTATTAAAATTTTGCAACGTCTGCAGTGTTTTGCATGAATATTCTGTAAGAAAATACGAACACATTATTCAAATGGATATTAATAGAACGAGAACGTACCGTATCCTGTGCTGAGCTACGCTTATCAATAAAGTGAAATTGAAATCCCGCTTTAACAACCAACAAATCTAGACCGTCGCTAACTCGCATCATAGCATAGCGTTTCAGTCAGCAGAAAGTAATGGGTTGTGTTATGCTTTATGTTCAATGCAAGTTGTCGTGTCTATATTTATAGGCTAGCGCTTTCTGTGCTCTGTTCGTTGGAAATTTGCTTTTTTCCGACAATTGTGGCGGCCAGCAGTATTATATCCAGGATCCAGGATCGGGAAAAAATCCGACCGTAAAAAAACTCTTCCTGTTGTAGTGTTTGGTAAATCGACTTAGGCCATAAATAACAACGGGGATGCAAATTAGGCTGTGAACTAATTATTGGGAGGCGATTGAGTGTCAGCAAAGTGGCTTCTGTTATTTTGCTAGCTTGGTTGTCAAAATCACGCACTTTCGAAGAAAAATTCGTCGCACAAAATTGTCGGCCAGAATTTACGCAGAGTAAAACTTTAGTCACTTTGCTATCACTTTAAGGGGAAAACCCCTCTAAAATGTCAAAAAATAATTTCGGTTTACCCCTTAAACCGAAGAGAAAAATAATCACGCTGCTTATCGAAAATTTGCAAATACTTTTCTGCTTCGCAAGCTTTACACAAAGTGGATGAATCATTACTAACTTCTAGTTACACTATAGTAAAGTAAATCGGTGAGATGAGATGAAGGGAAACACAAAAATGATAAGAAAGTAAGCACATTTGATTTGATTAAATGATGGGGACACATCTCGTGTAATCACTAGTCCCACACCCATCCCTCATGATTATAGCGTGAAAAGGTATAAAAAACTACGGAAAATACGATTTAAAAAATATCTTCTCAAAGTAACAGTTTTTTACAATGTTTTTTTGGAGGGTAATTTACGACCTAAAAATAATCACACTCGCATAAGTGCAAGTCAAACAAATTGAACCGATAATTCACATATTCCTGTGACGTTTGACGTGAACAGTGTAAGGACCTAAGCTTGTTGACGTCAAGTAAACGACAACCGAATAAATATGATAATAAAAACAACTGTCAATGCGAACAATTCCCAAAAGACTACTTTAAATCATGTTTATACAGAGTGGATTACGAAAACGTAATTCGGTGGAAATATAACTGCCGGAATTCAGTCATCCAACACAAATTACCGACATAAAGAAAAGTAGGCTGGCAAATAAAGAAGAGTGAAAAACAGAGATCGGAAGAGGCTGATGAATGAATGAATATACATGTTGTGGATGCTCAAAACATATCCATGAAAAGGTTGTCTAAAACTATAAATACAATCAGGTTCATGTTACTCGTACTTTCTGATGAAACCAAGCGTCACACATGAACCGTGTGTACGTTAAAATACACAGTCGTAAAATCTAACACAAAGTAACATATGAAATGAACATCAACCAGAAAGTTTAACTTCATTCTCTCTATCGACTCAGATTGATTTTAATGGATCCCTTTATAACTGTATTCAGTATTGGCGAAACAGGCGTGACATCGATAAGTTCATCGCTGGGAATCTAAGTAATAATTAAAAACACATAATGTAGAGGGGGCTTAATCCACATTTTATGAATGCAATAATGAGTCACACTTCTCAATATAAAATTCAAGCCCAACTTCCATAGAACTGTCGAGACGAGCGGTTAATGCGCGTGCGCTTTATTGCTTAATTAATGACATAATTATTAAAATTATAAACCAAAAATTTTGATTGGTTCTAGTAAAAGCATTACATCATTCGTCTGCACAGCGCACTGCAGCGGTAAAAACTGGTCAGGTATTAATCTACTGAGCATGCTCAAAGCTTTGCAGGGTCTAAGCATACGTCGGAAATGCAATTGGAAGTTCGTTTACTGTTAGGGACAAATATTACAGCTTTGTAAAGGGCAGCTCACACTTCAATCGCCAGGTCGGGGCTGCAAGTTATTTCGTGATGTTCAATGTTAATCATTTGCATGCATCCGTCGCAGTAGTTGAACAAAATTCAACTAGCTGATCAGCGAATGAATGGTAAAAACAAAATCAGAGATCACGTACGCTCTCTTGTCGAGCGACAATGGCGAATAAAGAGTGAACCGGCCTTAAAAGACTTCTTACGTGATAAAATAACATGGCATCGATTGTGTTGAGAAAAAAAACACACTTACATTGTGGTTTCCAACAATACCGTTGTTAAGTTCCTATAACAGAGAAATTTTGTACTGAATTCAAGCATCATTTCAAAAATGTTATATGATAACAGTAGTAACTTCATACTACATACTTCACGAACTTTTTTCAGAGGACTTTCTTCAGTATTTATGGGAGAGCTTTGCCTCTTTTGACCACGTCGACCAGTTTGGCTATTCGATAACACCTCATCCTAACAATAAGTAACATCGCAATTGAGAGACATTATTGCTAACATAAGCATACTATGTATATAATGGTCTCAAACCAGGAAAGTTAATTGTGTAAACTTGTAAAATTTGTTTGGGTCATTGAGGGTAGGACGAGGCTTTTGATACATCTGGAAGCTGGGTTTACATTATTCGATTAATTGAACCGATTTTAATTTTTTTACTTTATATCGAATAGTGTAAACAGAGAACTCGATCTATTTTCATTTGTTTTCACAATTCGATTTGTCGTACAAATCAAAACCGAAACAATCGATCAATGTAAATGTCGTTTAAGTTTTTGTTCAAAGAACTAACAAAAGCATCGTTGTATTCTGTTTGTGTTACCTCCTCTTGAGCTTCCTCCTTCATCTCAGCTTCTTCCAAATGACAATTCTGAGATGGATCAACCGACGAGTCAACTTCATCAGACCACTGGCTTGAGTCCTAGCAAAAATAAATTTTGAGTATCATGATGTAAGAGGAAATCACGTGATACGAAGTAACCAATAAAACATCCGTACCTTTTGTTCGTCTTGCTCTTCTTTGATTTCATCTACAAAAATAAATGAAATTAAACGAAGAAGAAGATGGGGGAAAAATAATACTTTGTATTTATGTCGTGTACACATACCTTTAACTGAATTGGAATCAGTTACACTAGAGGTTCTCTGCTTATTTTCACACTAAAGCAAATGGATCTTATCTTGAATAGGAAATATAGAAACAATATTGTACCGAATAATTTATTGCAGAAATCTAAATCTAAATCATATATATATGTTGTAATTATGACTTCGTATTACTAAGAGAATCAAAAGAAGGAAAGTTAAAGGCAATAAACGAATATAAGTATCAACAATTAGCTGTCTAAATAAGAAAAATAAGAAGAACGTTGTAAATGTAGCTGCCCAAATAAGAAAAAAATGTAACCGTTCGGGATCCCTGCTAGTAGTTGCTGAGTCAGCAGAGTACTGGCAGGCTCTGCTTATATACTCATTTATTGACTTTAAAGATGAAATTGATTAAAAAAATTCATAAAAGAACATTACCAAGAGAAGTCTCATGGTCTGATCGATTAAATACAACCTATGTTCAAATAATTCAAAAAAAGTATATTACCGTGCCAAGAGAACTTTTCTTTTTTAACCGTAATACAGTATTTGGTAAATATGTGTTTAAAAACCTCCTAAAACATACAAGTTAACACTAGTCTGTGTCATTGGTAGAAGAAACAGTCAACCATTAAACTGCATTGCTCAGTAATGATTTCTACCCATAATTACTAAGCTAATAGGTTTCTTACTTTTTAACATGTGTCGCTTCTGTTCGCATACCGTCACGAAATATTGCGATTTGACAAGCTTGTTTATGTACTAAACAATGGCAACAACAAAGTTGAAAACAGCAGTCGATGCCAGAAAAAAACCCTGAACAATAATAATATATATACCTGTGTTCGTAAAATATTGGATTTCTGGAGTTATATCAACATTCACATTATCGGTGCCCTCTAAATATAGATGAACGAAATCTCAGGTGTAAGATTTACGAAAAAATAAAGATGGAATATTATGTTAACAAACGGAAAGTTCTCAAGCAGAAGAATGAAAATCCTGTATATTTTGCAAATAAACACTCCTTCACAGGCAATCCAAGGCATTGAACGTTTTTACTTCGAAAGCCAACGTGGAACATCATGATACAATGATTAATGTAAATAATGTGCTTACCAGGTTTTTGAAATTCAAGACCAATAAACCACCTTGAAACAAATTCATTTCTACAAAAAAAACACAATCTCTAAATATACAATGTTCTCAAAATTTAACAAAAGGACAATCTCACTTTTATAAAGCAACTTACTCTAACTTTACGAGAGGTCCATATGATTTGGGATTGACATGAGCTAACTTCACAAACTGGTTTCTCTCCAGGTTAACTATCAGTATACGTATTTTGGATTCAACTAATCCCTCCCATTCCAATTGATGCTCTTCACTGTCTGAGAAAGCACTCAATACAATGTAATGTCTAAAACAAGACAGTAATACAACTTCCCCTAATTCATACAGAGCTCGTTTTGATGTGTTACATTGTTTCATGGTAATTATTCAGTTCTATACATTTTACTTATCTCGAAATCGCAGTGGGACCATTAAAGGTAATTATCAACACAGAATTGAGGTTTGCACAGCTGAGTTTGAATGTGGGATATAAACATGAATTCAGGAAAGGCATGGATGTATAATAAGAGAATAACTTAACAATAAAGCGTGTCTCGGTTTATTAAAATTTTTACAGAGGCAGTTTCAGAACTCCCTCAAACACAAATACCTGTTTCTATAGGCTTCCGAGATTTTAACAACCAACCAGATACGTTATTCAAGATATTCTGTTTATTTTGTAGCAAATTTTAAAACCCTGATTCCTTAGACATTGGTAAAAGATGTATCAAGTAAATACTACATAACTGGTTAAAATTCGCTGTAAATGCCCATCAAACATTAGACATGGCAGATTTATATAGAGTGATTTTCTACAATGTGTGAAACATAAGCATACGTATAAACCCGCCCATGCAAACCAAAATCCAGTGAAATGTGAGACACGCTTTATATCAAAGGAATACCGACATAAAAGATTTTAACAATAGAATTGAAAGGTTTTAGAAGTTAATTGTAAGTCCTTCTCTTGTTATCCTACCATGGGAAAGGTGAGAAAAATTGAATCATTATGAGCTTTTAAATGGTTTCAAATTGGCTCAGAGAAAATACTTTAGTAGAAGAAGCATTAAATATTAAGGATGCTTCTGGGGGCTTCTTTGATAAAGGGTTTTGCTACTTATTTTTCAACAGTAACATAACAAGACCTTACTTGTATTTTTGAAAGAAATTGCCTGGTGTAAACACACTCTTCCATTCGTTCTTTCCACAGTAAACTTCATCCATTAATTGGAACCCTACAAAACATTATTTTTTGATGAGAGAAGTGAAAATTCTTACAAAATAGAGCAAAGGGTGAAACGTGAATCCATTCTTACCGTGTCGAAATTCTTCTTCCATCACAGTTCTTGTTGACATGGAAACATTAAAGGTTGAATTTTGTTGTGGATATGCAGGTGTAATGATGGGCATGAGATGATATCGATCTGCAGGATTTGTCTACGTAAATTATACAACTAATACTAGCAAACATCAGGTCTAAATTTGAATTTCATGATCTTAACAGTAAACAGTGGAGATATCCATGGAAGAATAATGGCTCACCCTTGGGTCCCATATAGGAAAACTCAATTTATTTTCAGTGGGCATCTGCTTCAGTAAAACTGGTTGTGGCCATGCCCTACAACAAAATCAATGAGATTCCCACACTACATTTGGATATGTCATGAAGGTGAAAATAAGGAGTCGCCAACATGTACAGATTTCAGTTTTAATACACTTTAACACACTTCAAATGCAATTCAGAGAAAGTATTTCTTTGAGAAGGTATTCATATTATGTTCATATTATACCAATGAAGAGAGTTACTAAGCTCAAGACTTTGGTTTTATAATTCCACTTTATTTCCTGAAGAGACTCGCAAACAGACGTAAGACACTTTGTAGTAGTGAGATTTATCATCTAAATGAGGTACTTACCATTTTGAATATATAAGGAAGAACTTTTGAACTAAAGTAGCTGCTATTGCATTAGGATAAAGTTGACAGATTCGAGCAACTAACATTGCCCATGACACACCACCAAGAAAACCAAGCACATTGGAATATATTAAGTGATCTAAGGATTAAAAGAGTTCTAGTATACATCAAAGAATTCTTTACAGGTTTAAAATTGGTCAACATGAAATAACATACTTTTTGCCCACAGTTTTATTGCTCTAAGAGTCATACGAAAGTTATTAATATTAGGTACCAGTCGAAGAATTTCATCAGTAACACGACACCCTAGACATAACAAAAGTCGTTCTATATAATGATATGGAACAGGATAAGCACTCAAATTTTTTTTAAAGAACTTTATAAGTCTTCATACCATTGAGACTTCTTACACAACGAGGGTCTAAATTTTTTAATAAATTCTCGTCTAATAAATCAAGGTCCTCAGGAATTGTTGTTAAAGCAAGTCTCGCGAAAAGCAGATCAATCTAAAATAAATGAAGTTTGTTACTTAACTTGGTTCATGCTAAAATTTAATTAATTTTTACAATCTATTGAGTTGTTTCACTTCTGCACAAGCAGTTGATGTAAAATATAAAACTGATCACAGAAAAATAGGCTACACTATTCTTGACAAGGTTGGTTTTGGAAAATGTATTAGCGGCCCTATTCCTGTCTTTCCTTTTTTAATCCATTTGAATTAAAGAATAGGAATTTCCATTACTTATTCGAACTGAATTTGAAATTTGTAAATATATACACAAATAAATATATATGTCTATATGTGTTAAATTTTACACACATGTTCATTTTTGAATCATGCTTCATTATCAAAGAGATTCAACCTGATGAATACCAAGTATGAAACATAACATCTCTGCTATAATTCTCATAAATTATAGTAGAGATCTTGTAAACATAATTAAATAATTTGAATTAAGCGGGCGTGTATCACTAAACGTTTAAATTCAACAAATTTGATTGGATAAATTTGATCATGTGTCGTTACAATTTAGTTGTATTTAAATTGCAATGATCTGAAAAACAACTTATCACATTACTTCAATGCCATCAAAGTTCATCTTGATAACAGGAACAAATGCTTCTTCTACAGCCTAAAAAACCATTCATTGAAATTCTTTCAGTATAATTTTACCATACACCAAAACATTACTACAAATTGCATCAAGAAGGTTTTACCCTCAAATCCTTTGTTTCTTCCCTTTGTTTTAAAAACTCATAAAATGAAGTGAAAAAATCGGTACGTTGAATGTGTCTCGGTGCAACAAGTAGTGTGTCAATGTCAGCCCCTGAAACAAATTGAGAAAAATTAAAAACAAAATAATTTTGAATGTTGTAAGAGATCAGTGGATTGATTATTCAACTTTTCAGTTCCTTATGCGTATCAACATTTATATAATTCAATAATTAATAATAATAATAATCTATACAATAATTTAAAAGCATGTCCAATGGATAAGGATGCAATTATTTCTGGCTAAACTAACAATCTTACAAAAAGTTTTATGTTTATTTCATCTTCAAGTTAATAATCCCTAAGTGAATGACAACAAAAGCTTTTAAATTGAAATTGAAATCTGTTTCTTCCAAATGATCAACTAGAAGCCCTTAGGCTTGAACAATTTCCACTTCAGTGACTATGTTTCTCTGATCTCTTGCAGAAGCACTAATGAAATCAAATTAAATCAAATTGGTATTTGTTAACAAAACACAACTTTTCACCAGAAATGCGAGAAAGGTCTTTTCAGCTGATCAATCCAGAAAAAAATATGAAAAATGACAACAAATCAAATTACTCAATGATTTTTGGAATGTTTTGGAGAATATTAGAAAATAAAAACCGATTTAACTCAGTGATTGAATGCTGTTTTGGTTATAAGGCTTCTAAAAACTTAGTTGAAGTTTCCAACTGAGATTTTTTGGAAAACAGCTTTACTCTCCCAACTGTGTGGTGGAAGTAAGACTCCCAGCTTAAAAGATGCCATGAAAACAAAACCAAAGACTTTCACAACTTTAACCAGAAATAGTCATTGAAATTATGTTTTCAGTGTGAACTGTTTATAAAAAATTTATGAGACTCCAAATAGAATACACACATGCAATAAAAAGATGATTTGACAAATAAGTGGCGAAGTCGTTCGACTGACCCACTTTCTGACAATTTCTTTGGTTCAATTTACAAAGATTCGGAGAAGCGCTTTTTTTTAAATGGAATGTCTTTTAAAAGAATCATTGCTCAATAGAAAAACATGGCAGTTTCAATAAATTTGTTTATCAAAAAACTTTTTTTTATCTCCACGCAGACATGGTAATTCAAAATTACTCATTCATGCGGCATTTTCAAAATGGGCAAGAGAGTCACAGTGAAAGATATAGGCGATGTTATTATTTAACACACAGCTGCTTAAAGTTCTTGTCATATAGTAGTAATATAGAAAAATCACTAAAACCTCTTCATCATTGCAAGTTAATGATGGCAGTACTCCTTACCTTTAGTATGAACTCCAAGCCTGAAAGATCCAAAGGTAAATATTTTTCCCCCAACATTTTTTGCAATTCCTTCTGGCATGTTCTAAACAATCATTAAAAAAAAAAAGCAAGTCTTACTTAATTATATGCATTCACATTTAGAATTTACTTCCAAAGACAAAAATAATTTCTACGTACTTTTGATAAAGATGTCTGGACAATCCATTCTAATGCAAGTTTATTCAGTTTTCCGAGCACAATCATCCTTAAGAAATAAAAACAAACAATTTTGATATTTTGGTAAATGGTACTGTTTTAGCATAATAAAAAATGTAGAGCGCCAAACCTATTTTTTATTCTAATTCAAACCACAGCTGTTTAATTTTCAAAAACAGAATCAAAATAAGAAGAAAAGATCAAACACACCGATGTTGTATTTCTTCTTGACTTTCAAATATTCCATATTCTTTTAATGTATCTTCCAAAGCTCTGGTTAAATCTCATCCTTAAAGAATGTTTCAGTAAAAGTAATTTTATTTAAAGCTAGTATCCATTTCAGTGATTAAACTCCAGAGAAATTCAGGTCAATCCATATTGAAGCTACTGTTTCTTATTGAAATAATTCATACTATTTTGTTCATAGTCAATAGAAAAAATTATCATCTGTCAGCTTTGTTTTCCTTTAAATGTCCAGGTGCAGTTATCAAACGGGTAATTCCATATAATTCTAGGACAGTCTGACACCCACCATCTCAGATTTTGACCAAATTTGGTCCAGCTATTACATCCATCAAGAAAAGAAGAAGTGCCAAATTTTAGGTCTCAACTATTTTTCGTTTCCAAGTTACAGCCAGTCAAAAATTGGCCCATATTGCCCTAATTTTCCCTGTCGGCGGCCATCTTGGATTTGACTTCCATGTTAAATGGGCAATATCTCTGCAACCGTTTTGTCAATTTTCCTAAAAATTGGTACCTGACCATTTTTTGGGGTGGGGAATCCAAAAATGGGGAGAAAATAGGTCATTTCTTACCTTAAATATGCAAATTTTAGGTTTCAATGTTGAAATTCCTTATCTATTCACTGGGGTGAACATGTAGTGAAATTCCCGGTGATGCCTATGTCAGACAATCTTGGAATTTTTTGTGCTTAAACTAGATATCCATAGGCTGCTATATGTACAAAATCTTGTTGGTCTTTTCAAAACATCAAAAGATATGGCTAACACAATATTGGAGCTAAACTAGAAAAAGAATTCAAGCAGGTAATTCCATGTCAAATCAACAAAATATACATCCAATTGTCATGAAATTTGGTATTTAACCTTTTTTTGGGTCAGGGAATTCAATAAACTCATCAGATGTAATGAAGATTTTAGTTAGGTTAACTTTAAAAAGAGATTTTTTATTGAATGAATGACATTTAATGAATAAATTTTCTTTTTTTCTCCTTTTTCTTCTGTTTTCCTGTTTAATTCTGTTTCATTCATTTTTTACTGGCTTGTATACATGCATGCATGCAATGCAATGGTTTCTATGGTGTTGACTATAAATACATCCAAAATTTTTATATAGTTCATTATCTTTGTTGCATTGTGTTAAAACAGAGCTCATTGTGTAATAGTCAGATTGTATACAGTGTGTCAGTATGGATAGTCAGTGTACTGTTGGTGATATGGTTGGTTGTAAATGCCATTTGACTACATATTCAAAACAAGTTGGTACAGAGACGTTAGAATCACTTGATCAAGACACAAGAGAAACACTTATGTGGCATACAGGTCTTGCTATCCTGAATATCAATGCAACTGTTTGTTTCCATCACAAGTATGTTTTCCTATAACGATATCAACTGCAACAAAAAGCATGCTGTAATCCATTCAACCTACATAGCTCTACCAAAAAGAGTAAGCACTGATTTGTTCAAATGGTGTACAATTTTTTACAATCAGTTCAAATGATGCTTTCTGTACTTAATAGCTGGTCATTCTATCAATTTTTCTGTGCAACAATATGTTTTGCTCTTTCTTATTGCTCTCTAGATGTGCCATATACATATCATTTTATTTTAGGTAGCCTTCGTGAAATTACTTTGGACGTGGCAAAATCACTCTGCAGTTCGAGCAATTATGTTGTTCCTGGTCAAAAGTTATGCCCACAATGTAGAAGTCACCCTATAAACCCAAAGGATATTGAAGAGATGGATGTTGATACTAAAGAGCAAATGGATACACCTTATTTTAAAGAAGAAGAAAAGTTAGACTCAACAAGAGAATCACTAAATGCCACCTTAAATGGTCTTGAGCTATCTCCACTAAAAGTCCATGCAGTAGCATCACATTCTAAATCCTCCCTTGGTAAAAGGAAGTTGAAACAGGTGGGATGTGCTGTTACTAAAAAGCTTGCAATTGTTTTACAAGATCATGAAGTTGATATTAGTACATCTGACACTGAGACTAAAGCTAAAGCAGATGATCTAGACTACCTAGTACAATGCATGAAAGAAAAACTAAAAATTGTTGGTAGAAGACAGAAGTTACAAACATTGACACCTAATTCTTGGTCAGTAAAGAAAGCAGCAAAGGTATTTTCAGTGTCTAAATGCACAATTCAAAAAGCAAGAATGTTGAGAGATTGCAAAGGTATTGCTGAATATCCTGAGATTGAGAAACATCAGAAACTCAGTCAGAACATTATAGACTCTGTAACAACATTTTACTGTGATGATGAGTTTTCTAGGCAGCTGCCTGGGAAAAACAATTGTGTAAGTATTGGGAGGAATCAACACATGTCCAAAAGGTTGATCTTGTGCAATTTGAAAGAGTTATATGCTGCTTATGTGTTAAAACATCCGGACAGCAAAATTGGATTCTCTAAGTTTGCTAGTCTGCGTCCAAAATGGTGTATTTTAGTAGGGCCTAAAGGACTGGAGAAATGGAAGAAGTCAGAAAATCTTTGTTGACCCGTTTTTTGTTGGCAAAAACAGTTCCAGGTACTAGGAGTTTCCATTAGTTTGTACCAGCCTCTGTTTCAACCATCAAGACAAAGCGTGTATCAGAGAATACCAACAAGACCAACAAGATTTTGTACATATAGCAGCCTATGGATATCTAGTTTAAGCACAAAAAATTCCAAGATTGTCTGACATAGGCATCACCGGGAATTTCACTACATGTTCACCCCAGTGAATAGATAAGGAATTTCATTATTGAAACCTAAAATTTGCATATTTAAGGTAAGAAATGACCTATTTTCTCCCCATTTTTGGATTCCCCACCCCAAAAAATGGTCAGGTACCAATTTTTAGGAAAATTGACAAAACGGTTGCAGAGATATTGCCCATTTAACATGGAAGTCAAATCCAAGATGGCCGCCGACAGGGAAAATTAGGGCAATATGGGCCAATTTTTGACTGGCTGTAACTTGGAAACGAAAAATAGTTGAGACCTAAAATTTGGCACTTCTTCTTTTCTTGATGGATGTAACAGCTGGACCAAATTTGGTCAAAATCTGAGATGGTGGGTGTCAGACTGTCCTAGAATTATATGGGATTACCCAAACCAAATAAGGAGGATAATTGAAAAATGGTGATGAATTTGAATCTCAACAAGTCAAAATAATCTATGATGCTAACTTCAAAAACTACAGCAGCAAACAAAACTATCTGCAAAACATACTTACAACTGGTTTTGGACCAGCCAAAGAAATCGGTGATGTAATTCCATACTGTTTCTCATTTGAAGTACTAAAATAAGCAAAATGACAGACTTATAAACAGATAGAATAGATATAGAAATGATTCTATCAACATTTTACTGAAAATAAACATCAACATTGCTCAAAACAAAAAACAGGACAGAACTACTTCTTAATTGAGCAATCTTATTGTAACATTATTATTTCATTATTGTTGTTGCTTTTTGCATCAACAAAATTTTTACATTTCACCAAACAATAAAAATGTTTTGATTAAGAAATACATGGGAAATTGGAGATTTAATTTTTATTGAAGTATCAACATTTGCCTCGGGTGTGTGATTCACATTATGTACAAAGAAAAGTCTCCCCATGTTTACATGAAAAACGGGTTCCATATTTTAATGTGGCAAAATTCTGAAGTTGATCTTGCTGACAGGATAGAGAAAAGTGTGTTTTATAGCATAGCAGCAATAAAAGTCAACAAAACATAAAATTTTGCCACAATTTCTGCTCTTTCGTTTGTCACCATACCGACACCATTGATTGAAGTTTGTGAAGTCAAATAGCAAGAGTATTAACTTCAGAAACATGCAATCATTAGATGTTCATCTCTTTGCACAATTGAATATTATAAACTAGACTTTTTTGAAAAGAATTTTTAATTTAATTTGCAACATGTGTTGAAAAGATGATTAATTTTCGCGGATTTTGGCACTTTCCACAAACTTTTGAAAATTGGTTATCTGTGAAATTAAATCTCTGTCAAAAATAAAAAAAATTCATCCGCAAAATTATATCCATGTGAACATAAATCGATTTACAAGAACACCAAAGTAAATTTTCGAAATCTTTGAAGCAAGCTATTACATTACAAATTCCAAACAAACAAAATTTTAAGAACTGTATGGTTGGCCTTATTTCGAAAATTGATGTTATACAAGTTCTTAAATGTGTGGATAAGACAGATTATGTCAATATGTTGACTTTCACTGACCTAATCTCTTTGAAAAAATTGTCGGCAAATTTTCACTGCCCTACACCCCATAAATATCCCTAAATTCAGAAGTTTGTCTTCCTCAGAGGATAAGAGTAGCCCAAGGAATAAAGTTTATCTCATTAACTGATTCATCAAGAAACAATGTTAAAAGATTGTTCTCAATCACTTTACCAACTAGTTTCATAGAATTTTGACATATCTGGTTCTGTCCTCAAAAGATTGTCACCTAGAGTCATACCATTGGCTCATATCACTATCATTCTAGTCCAGGCAATGTGGGGATGGGGGTATCCCCATTCAAGGGACAAATTTTCTTGGGCATTTTTAAGGTTCCTCAGTATCCCTATTTCAAGATTCAATATGGTTTTCAGGCCAACCAGGTGACAATAACAATCTCTAAGGATAAACTTGACGGTGGTAAGCAAAAGGTTCAACAAATTCCTTGCCTGGGGTGGAGTTCTCTATTCCACTTTAAATCAGTAATAAAGTCTGGTGCTGCTATCATGCTTTTGTCAATGGAATCATTAAACTCCTTGTATGCTTTAAGCCTACCTTTCATACCACTACAACCCTTATGTACCCAAGACTTGCAAAACTTGCACTAGTTTTACTATTAACTCTTTTCTTTAGCAAAATATCATCAAGTGACATTAAGTTCATTCTAAGTGCAATCACAATCTGGATAACAAGCTCATCTAAAAATTTCATAATTTTCAGAAATTTTTATAAATTTTCATTCCCGTTTACAGTTGTGATTTCTACCGTCTACTATCATTATGGGATGAAATTTTACAGCTGGATGCCCTTCCAGATGCCAACCTTAAAGGCAATGTTTTTATCCATCTCTAAATGATGATCAACCAAGGCTAAAGAGCGATTCAACTGACCATTTACGTTCACTGGTATCCCAGTATTTCACAGGTCATATTAATATATTTTGTGTTCAATGTGGTTCGTTGTGATTGAACTGAACATGAAAACAAATATTGAATAAAGAAAAGAAAGATTGTTACTTTTTTAACATGTATATTTCATATATTCAACACATGTAGATCAGTACATTCTTAATACATCATAATTCAATAAATCTCATCAATAAACAAAAACATAAGAAAATTTTTGTGGTCTCATTGGAGGTGGCTTGCAAATGCAATGTGGTAGTCCACCAACAACAACCTCACAGCAATAGCACTAACAACAGTACGAACATGATAACACTGAAATAATAACAGTAATGACAATAATAATATCACAATGCTCTACCACATAAACAATAACTTAATGGGAACAAATCAGCATAACAAGTCTAAAGAAATAAGAACCATTGAAGAAAGAAACAAGACCAAAAAACAAGAAAGAAGAGGCCAAGAGATAAAAGTGATCATATAGAGGTCTGATAATAATAGCCATAGATAGAAACCACATGTGCAAAGGCAACAGGTAGGGGAAGCAAATGTGATATATGCAAACAAGAAAATAAAGTGTCCATGTTAACTCCATTTAACCAGCTCTTTTACTTTAAAGACATATATTTGAAATCTGGGTTTCTGTTGAAATAATCTAACCAACATTGATCTCAATAATGATTTTCCCATTGGATGATGTCATTGCAGGCTCATGTCAGTAATCATTTGGATTGGGTCAATACCTATGGTGTTAGCTAGTGCGTTATAGTGTTCTCTATGTTGAGAGTCTACATCATCATTGCAGTGTAGGTTTTCGGAAACGTTATGCACGGAAAATTTACGTTGGCACTACAACAATGAGACTCGAACGGACAGTGTTCAACCATGCCACAAGTTTCTTAGCTGTCCATCGTCAACATTGAATACTGCAAGAAGAGTGTGCACATGGAAGCTCACAACCAGGACATGGGAGAGATTTGGAGCCTCTGTGTGTGTCCCCCTTAATTGTTTCATTATTGGGTATCCATTCAGAGTAATGCATTAAATAGCTAAACTTACGTCATAATAGGTTCAAATTAGGAACCCTGGAACCTTTTACACGTTCATATGATGTTTCAAATGGGCAAAGAAACATTTACAATTTGACCATGTGTTTATATCGTTAATCACAGTTTTCTCTCTGCCATCTTTTCTTTCTTTTGATCAGCACTCTATTTCGTGCATTTTATTACTTCAACACATAAGGAGAGCTAAAACTATAAACATTGATCTTCACGTTAATTGTGATCAGTCCATCACTGTCATGTTGTTGAAAAAACGGATTTTTCGGTGTAATTTTCAACGGTATTATAGCCTTGTTACAAACTTTCCAGATGTAGGCGTTATTTACTCCCAATCAAACTGTCCATTCGAAAATCTTGCCTTTGAAGATTATTTATATGAAAATCATAAGAAGGTTTCTAGTAGACTTCTGTATCTTTGGAGAAACAGTGATACCGTTGTCCTTGGCCGACACCAAAATACATGGAGAGAACTTAATGTTGGACTTGTACGAAACGTGGGTGTTAACATTTGCAGAAGAAAAAGCGGAGGAGGAACAGTCTTTCATGATCTTGGAAATATAAACCTTACTTTTTTCACTCGACATTCAGATTACAATAGGAAAGAAAATCTTGATTTTATAATTGCATTTCTGAAAAATCAATTTGATATAAATGCTTCAAGAAATGAAAAAGATGACATCATTATTGACAATGCATACAAAGTTTCAGGGACTGCAGCTAAACTGGGATTACACAATGCTTACCATCACTGCACTTTACTGTGCAATACCAACTTAGACTCAATAAAATTTCTTCTTAAGAAGTCATTTGGTGAAATTGAAACAAATGCAACACTTAGTATCCCATCGAAAACTGCAAATTTATTTAATTATGATTTTGATTTTCAAGATATTTGTGAGAAATTTAATAATCATTTCAAGCAATCATATGCTGGATACCTTGAAAGTTTTTCAAAACCAATAGGAATACAACCTTTGGACTTTCCAATGGTAGCAGAAAAAGTGCAAGAGTTAAAAAAGTGGGAATGGGTCTATGGTAAAAGTCCAAAATTTGCTTACAATAATCACTTGATTTGCAAAAATGGAGCTGCATTAAATGGAAACTTTGTGATCCAGAAAGGTGTTATCTCTGATATAAGACTCAATTATCCAGAAAGTTTGAGTATACATGAAAAGGAACATATTTTTACTCTGTTTGAAGGGTTTAAAGGAATAAGATTTGATTTAGTCGATGTTACAAAGATGTTGAGTAGCTTTAATACAAACGATGATTATTACAAGCAACAACTAATTCAATGGTTTGAAAAATTATGATTTACTAGATACAAATGACAGCTTGCATTTCTTGCATTTCTTAAGTCTATTCCATGTTTCCAAGAACTGTACGTATTTTAAAATTTGATTATAACTGTCATATTATTGTGTCTCTGTTCAATCGAGCATGGAGACTTTAAATTATGGAAAGTGGAGTTGCAACATTATGTTTATCTTATATGAACATATTGATTCACATCTATTTAATTATCTGAAGTATTTTGATTTATTTTCCGCTTTTGTTGACCCTTCTTCACAACAACATGGGCAAATATGCCTGCAGTCAAACGGTAGTATCTTACCACCTTTTTCGATGTTTTTCGATGTCACGTGGTATTGTATTAGAGCGGAAAAGAACGTAAGAAAGATCCAGGCTCCAACGAGTATAGGACCTAAAATGCAAAAGATACTTTAAGAATGATTTTATTCAAAAATAGTAAAACACCGACCTATTAGAAGGGCACGGTAGCAGGAATTCTTAAAGACCTAATTTATGTGGACGTTCATTTCCTTCATTTCCGTTCAAATATTTCTAAATTATCAAGATTTTTGCCGCTAAATTGATAAAAAAAGACTGGTCCTTTGTGTGTTCGAAATAGCGGATTGGTACCCTACATACAAAAGAGTTTGCTGAGATGAGCTTTTATTTTTTCCTGCGTTTAAAGCGCGGAAGCGAATTAATAAATGATCTGTTGTTTTATATAAGAACATAAAGCTACAATGACCTAAAAGCTTAAGAAGGTTCGTCGGAGAGTTTGAAAATCATTATAAATTCCTCCCATGTGAATAATCCTTTAAGTCTTCTTCCCCAAATCCTTTTTTCTTCACATCAAAGCCGTCGCAGTTGTCGACATGTTTTTAGTTACAATTCAACGCTTATATTGCAAACATTTCCAGGTTTCAAAGATGAAAGTTAAAAACATCGAAGGCTTCATCAAATTGGGTGTTCTTATATAAAAACATGTCATTCTATACTGTATCAATGCGGGAGAAATTCATTGACTTACTTGTTTTATTTTGTTCTTTTATGGTGTGTAGATTTGGTAAGTGTGCATTTAAAAGCTTGTGTTTGCTCAATACACTAGTGACGAATGCGTCGCGAATGTATAAAAACAAAGAAAAGACGACTAACGCAAAGTTGCTTTGCACAAATATGTCGATACCTAAAAAGATATGATGAGTTATCAAATACATTTACATATATTCAACACCGTAGAATACACAGTGTGTGTTTTTGACTGGGATTTATTTCTCGGCTACAACATTTTATGAATTGACATATGAAAAGGGCTTTGGAATGAGAAATATTTGCCTCGCTCCCTTCAGGTTCGCAAAGCTTCCTACAACCGTCAGAAAACAATCAATCGTAATATTACCGCAAAGCACCATGAATGAACCTATACAAGACGTAGCTGCTACCAATAGAATTTTCTCGAATTTCCATGCAAGCGCCGCGAAGACACAAGCCATCAATCCAACCACGACAGTGAGAACAAGTTTGCTAAAAAAACGATCAAAATTTTCACTCATATTTAAGAATTTTTATGAAGGAATGCTATAATCTGAATTGTATTGTTGTTGTGATCATTACCTTGATGCATGCAGATTCAATGTGTTGTGCATAACAAAAGCTGCAATTAGCTACAAAAAATGATGATATATTTCTTAAAAACTCAGGGAAAAATGCATATGAACAATTATGGAATTAAAGATTGCGAATGAGTTGATAGGTCTTGAAATTGCAGAGTAAAAGAATGGAAATTAATCGAATTAAAAATGAAGCAAGGAAAATATTAGTGAATGAGATTTTTCTTCATCTAAAATTTTAAATTCTTTAAATTTGTTATGGTATTCTCCATTCAGGGCTAAATTATGCGGGCGTTCTGGTTTACATAAAAAAGACAAACCTTTGAGAACTGTATTGCAGTTATAGAAGGTTATTGACAGGAAAACTGCAAATTTATTTAATTATGATCTTGTTGGGGGAACTGTAATTTAATAATTAGCAATTTGGTTTTCATTGAAATATTCAACTTACAATTCCTAGACACTTCCCAATCAGAATAACTCCAAAGCGATAAAGAGAACATATGAATAAACCAGCTAAAAATCCAACAGCAACACTTGCACCAATGTGAACTATGAAAGAATTTGTTTAGATTTTGATGTAACATATTTTGGTTCGGAAAAAATTGTTTTTGCTCATCAGAACAACTAAAAGTCAAAATTATGGAAACACACGGGCAGACTTACGGAAATACATAGGCAGACTTACGGAATCCTGGGTACTTCACGGGGGGAATTGGGGGACATTTTGTTTTCAGCTATCCACTTGGGAACACTTCAAAAAATATTTCATTCTACACCAATGTTCTTTTACCTGAGTAAAACTTTTCTTTGTCGCAACAATATTGCGTTCGTATGAGAATTGGACTGAAGACGTAAAAAACGCAAAATGATAACCAGAACCCCGCAACAAACATCGCAAACTAAAATTAAAAAACTTTCTTTCTAAAGTACAACGGCTTCTGCAAACAAAATGCGGATAGGATTTCTTTTATTTTAACAAAACGTGTTTGTTTCCTTCCAACTTACTCGAACGTATCTGTAACCAGTAAACATGATACAGAAACCAGCAACAGCCAAGCACTCTACTATAACTACGTGATGACCATTTCTGATGCATAAAATTAAAAAATTAGAAAAAGCAGTCATTCTTCAATCGGAGGGTGTTCGTTTTTCCATGGAAAACAAAATTAATCAGGAGAAATACAATCTTAAAGTTTGTGAAAGATCATCATGTAAACAATACCTGTAGTTCATATATTTCTCGTATATTTGAATGCTTCGCTGCCAGTCTTCGTCACTCGAAAAGTTGTACACCATTTTTGTAGTCGACTATAACCTTTTGAGATGAGAACCTACCTTTTCATTATTTAATTTTCAATATTTCAATTTGCTTCGCTCATTACAGCAGAAATTCAACAAGCAATTATGAATGCTATAAATTGAGGAAGAATGGGCACGAGAGTGGTTTAAATCAAAGTTTTTGAATATGGCACCTTAGCGTTTAAACAAAAAACACATAATTTATAGTTGAAGTCTTTATTTACAAAAAAAGTTATTCGTGGTTGCTGAACAAAAATAAATAATTTTTATAAAACTAATAATCATCACCATGATTATCATTTATTCTTGGATTGAGACCCCCGTCAGACTTTTCGGACAGGTTACGGAAATTTCCTTTAGAACTCAAAAAAAAAAAAAAAAAAAAAAATTTTTTTTGGAAATTAGTAAATGGCTAAACGAACATAGATATTTTTCACTGTCTTTTATTACAGAAGGAAGGAGTTATAATTATGTTTCTAATAAATTGTGTGATATCAAACGAGCTCATCAAAATAACACAAAGCTCGTCTTTTGTTGTTTTTTATTGCTTTTCCTAATTTTAAGCTCTACCGGTTTAACGTTTAAGCTAAAGATAAAATATCTGCGATAATTGATTATAATAAAGAAAAGATAGAACATTATTAGCTACAAAAAAGAAATTTTGAATTAGGTTGCAAGATATCCTAACCCTAACAAAAATTAGGGGGAAGCATTGTGTTCTTTCTAACATATTTGTATTGATTCTAAAATGGCATCTGTTGCAATCCAGACCAAAAAGATACTTTTTTGTTAATCCAAAATGTGTAAAAATGATCAGGGTGGGTGAACTCCGCTTCGGCATGTTAAAAGAAACTATCGTAAAAACATATTAAATATTTATGCGATATTGCTCGGTGGCCGAATAATTATGAAGTCGCATTAAAAAATATTAATGCGAGAAAAAGATTCGTTTTTGACTATGACATAATGAATGACGATTAATGGCGGGGATCAAGTAACAATCAATATGAAGATGATACAAATCTGAATTAAAAAATTTTCCTCTCAAGAAGTAGGTATTTAAAATGTTCTATTTCTATTATATTAGAATTAATCAAAAAGATGCCTTGAATACTTTTGAACAGATTCAGGACATTTCATAAGAAAAATATGGATATGTAATTTTTTATTCTAAGGTTGGATGAGATTTTCTTCATATTCATATTGAATTTCTCTTTATTTTTTTTGTTATAAGACACTGATAAAGGATATGCACGTTAAAATTCGAACAACATTTGTATTTTTATATTCATGGTGAAATAACCTCGTTTTGTTTATGTTTCTATTTTAAAGTTGATAAATATTCCATCTAGAGATCGAATTATTATGGCGCTGCGTTTCTTACTTATTTATCTTCCAACAGTGTTTGGACAGGCTTCCCAATGGATCGATACGTTTCAAAAAGATCTTTGTCACGACAGATGGTCACAAATGGACTGGCAATCTATATTAAGGCCATGTCGATTTAATACGGAGTTTGGCAAAAATAAGTATGATTCTTCTAAGAGAACTAGTCAAAAGTGGAGTCATGCCTCTGGTGAGAATATGTTACAGTTTTCCACACCTTATTTATTATTTAAGCAGGATAGCCTCTTCAATTCCTTGATGTACTATTATCAATGATGACCCTGCGTAAGTGGTCATTTAAATAGCGCACTGGCCTTCGGTCAAGTTAGCTATACGTATCTCCGTCGGTAAGTCAATTCCCAGTTGCAAGTTGCAGCGAGGAAAAGAACAAACCGTTACGGATGGAAGCCTAAATACTCCAGCTTGCTTACTATTTAAAGTCCCCATTTATGCTGCGGAAGCATGTAGTACTACTGACAACATAACTACCGTAGACTTTTATTCCTACCCTGTTGCTGAGTGCTGATTGATTCACACTAATTTAATTGCTGCCGCAACCCACAACCGCTCGTAAAGATAGCGGGCAACCTCGAACCCAGGGTCTCTTGCCTTTTCGATATTAGGACGGCGGCGAAGATGACCCTTGTCCCGGCTGCTCAAAATCAACAGAAATACTGTTGATTTTAATTTATGCAATATTTGGCTCGACAAGTGTTACCTCTCAAAATTGTCTTTTGAAAGTCCCGCATGTATTATCGAGAAATATAGCCAAATTAGTAAGTAATAAAGAAATAAAAATAGGAAAATCTTCTTGTATAAGTAAAAGTACAGTACACTCGCTGTAATTCGAACAACCAAGGGACCGTAATGGATTTATGGAGAGTTCTAATTACGGAGGTTCATTTACATAGAACTAATAGGTGAAGGGATCTTGAAATTAGTTCGAATTATGGAGGTTCGGACTACTAAGATTTGACTGTAGTTTAAATGTAAACATGAGATTCGAAGTGTGCATTTAAAACATGATCACATAATCACATGATCACATTCATAGCGAAGTGTATAATTATTGTCAATTCGTTTAATTATTCAAGAAATCACAAACCAATGAAATTGCAGAGTGAAGCAGCCGGGACCAGGGTCTTCTTTGCCGCCGTCCTAATATCGAATATATCGAAAAAGGCAAGAGACCCTGGTTTCGAGGTTGACTGGTATTTCAGAGCGTCTTTTGAATGTACGGAAAATCTTGTACTAATTTTTTATCAATGTTCGTTTTAGGTTTACATTTTCAGAAAACAGGAGAGTTTAGTAAAATTACTTTGCAAACAAGAACAGAGGATGGGCGTGTAAAGCAGTTGGGTGGTGATACATGGCGTATTTTCATACGTGGTGCTGATCGAATTACACCTTTTGTATCGGATTTAAATAACGGTGTTTATGAAACGAAGTTTATAGCAATGCAGCCAGGTTTTTATAAAGCCGAACTGATATTAGAGTCTACATTGTGTGAAGCTTTCAAGGACCCACCCCAAGATTGGTTGAAAAGAGGTAAGGGTTAGCGTTTCAGCTCAGTTGTTTCAAAAGCCGATGGATAGCGTTTAGAGGAACATTGACAGGTTTGACTGTATTTCAAAATATTACTCCGATAAATTCTGAACAGGTATATTTCGCACTAGAATTAATCGTAACTATAGAAACTATATTTTTTTGTAGATGCTGAAACGATAATATCAGATGAAAAGGACGCCACGTTACTATGGGAACCACTTCGAGGAGGAAATATATCTTTTAAAATAGAAGAATCCCCGAATGATGTCATCCACGGTAAGTTTTGATGGAAAATCTCGCATTTATCAAGTCCGGTTCAGCATTAAGTTTACATCAAGAATGCATTACGTCGTTTCGCCTGTCGCGGATACACCTTGTTGGCCCTTATTACGCCGGTCCTAAATGGCGTTATTTTCGACCCCTTGGCGTAAGGGCCGGCGTTAGGTGTTTGTCTGTGAGAGTTTGACCGTGGATTTTTCAAAAATAACGCCTATAAAGACCAATGTAAAAGGGGCAGGCGTGATAAGGGCCAGCAAGGTAAAAAATTTAAGTTGTGTGCCCACATGCACGAGGATCATATCAATCATAAAAATAATTGGTGCCAAAAAGGTGTCTCGCATCAGTTTGATGTTGTCAATTTAAAGCACTCATTCCGTGATAGGAATATTTTAGTTCGTATGATTAAGTAAGGCAAGCTAAGAAAGATATCTCGTTTTTTCAAACTTAAGAATCTTGACTACGAATGCTTTTAAAATTGTTTGACACTATTTTAGATTTGAAACGAAATTTTCAACGCTGGAGAAATACATGTGGTCAGCAGTATAAATGTGATTTGTTATGGAAAGGATTTGGACGTTGGGTAAATTCAACATGGGTACCATACATTGATGGTACGTTTCCATTTCAAGTGGAGCGGAAATTTGACATGTTCAGATTGTTTAATTTCATGGTACTTACAGGTTCATGGGCCGTTTGTCTCTTCCAATAAAAAAAAAAGAGACAAACGACCCTGGGTAAGAGGTTGGTTCACGAAGACATCTTCAAATCATGAAGAAATTCTCATTTTCTTGTGTTTTTTTTTAAGATTCTTTGGATGATGAAACAGAGCAGCCTGACGAGAGATGTTACAAACAAAACGAAGGAGTTTTAAAAATGACTGGTGACGAATTAACGAGCGAATTTAGTCACATGACAATCAATAGCTCCTTGTGTAACCACGTGTTTCAGCGTTGCGAAAGGTGGGTGATGCATATTGCGTGTGTAGAGATAATGCTCGTGTAACAATGACGATTTCTAACCAGCTAAGCACGTGTTTAAAACTTGTTAAATTTATCTGGTCAAGCGAGTGAGAAGTTTGGCTTGTTAGAAATCGATAGAAATATACACTCTTTGCATGTAACAATATGATTTACTTAATGTAATGGAATTTTCAGATTTTCTTTTATTGTTGCATTTTCCCCTTCTCTTCTTCCATCAGCAGACTTCTATTGAATGAAAAGGTTCGAAAAGGTTTCTTACAGAAATTATATTGACCTTTTAATAAAGTGAAGCTTCGTAATCTAGGTGATCTATCTTGTTTGTTTAGCGAGTGGACCGGTGAACAACCAGACGCTACCACGTTTGACAAACGAGATTGGACAAACAAAGAATCAAAAACGTTTAAAACAAAACCATATCTGCATAGATTGAAAGAACTCCTTAACAAGGATTACATGGATGAAAAAAGTGGCTTGCTTTTAAATTATGGTCACCCCTTTGTTCAAAACATGGGTTTCAAACAATTTCGTTCATTCATTGATCGAGCTGTCCGTATTGTGAAAGAAAAATACCGAGGAAAACCAATATGGAGGACGATATCATCACAATGGATGGAACCTGCTCGATCAGTAGATCACTTTCGCAATCATCAGGTAAGATCTTATTCATCATCAAATCTCTTCATATGTTTATGCAGTAAGATTCAAATATTCATTTTCTTTTTACAGCGAATAAAGCTCTTCAATGCATACGCGACGTCAGCCATGTGCAATGCAGGGATACCAGTCCTAGACGTGTTCCAAATGACTGAATCTGCGCCACCTGATGACAAACTAGCTGTTATAAAAAACATTGAGAATATATTAACAGGCTTTTACAGAAAGAACCCAAGCAAACCATGTCAAGTGAAGAAGAAGAAGAAGAAAAATAAAAAAAGAAAGAACATCGTTACAACTTTGACTAACCAAACAGAGTTGACTTATCGAGCTAATATACCAACTAATACAACTAACAATACTACTGTGTCTTTAAAAGCAATCGAGACTTTTTAAATATGTTTTACATGTTTTTACACGCACTTCATGACCCTATCTTGTAGATAGAAAATAATACCGTCAATTATAGTAGATCATTGTTATAGACTGTTTACTTCCATATTTTTGCTTTAAGACATTTTATAATGTGATTTCTTCAAAAAACTACCTTATTTCCTTTACCATGGAAATTGGCAGTATATCTGGTTGTTCGTGGAAATCGACGGGATATCTGGTTGTTCAAAGACGTCGACTGCATATTTGGCTGTTTCCGCTGTTTCACCGATTCGTTCAGTTTCATTCTCCTGGGTTCGCCAGGTGTATCAGACCACCATGCTTCGAATGATTCCGCGTTTTAATTTCAAAACTCCTGTTTCGTCGATGCGAGCCCGACATGAGGAATCCGGATTATCGTCATGTAACCGTCAATCTGACAGACAGTATATGCCGTGTTTCAATCGTCGTGAACACCACGTGAGTTGCCAGGACAGTTTTCCTTTAAATCATCAATATCTGAAACAAATTTGAGACCACATAAGATTAAAATGGACAAGAATCAATATACAGAGATAAACAACTCCCAAGCGGGATTTTGACGTTTCCAGAGTTCGTGTTTAAACGACTTACTCAAATCGTAAAAAAAATTAGACTTAGATTTGATATTAGATTTCGTTAGAAGGTATGTAATGGTCTAGATCAGTTCAACCACGAAAGAATTGTTATCAATTGAAAGTTCATTTACTGAAAAATATGAATTTTCCCGAGCCAAATATCTGTTTTTACCGCACAAAACAAATTTAAGAAAACCTGAGCAAAAAAAAAAATGACCAGATTTCACCTTTTTTTAAACAGATTTTAGAGGGTGGAGGGTTTATACAAGAAGGTACCTGTTTAAAAGTATCACGAACACATTAAGTGAAGCAGATGACTACCTTGATCTATTCTCAGTCAAAGGAAACTTTATTTAAAAAGGACGTTTTAGATTCAAGAAATTTTAAACCACGAGAACAATCCATGATCTTACTGTTGTATTTGATTCCACACCAAATGCAGAAGTGATGAGTTTCACGCAAATATTCCGTCAACATTTCCAGTTTATCTTCATTCTGTGAAAATTCAAACATTCAAATTGATAAAGAGAAAAAGAGAGAGAGAGAGAGACAAAGCCATCTAAATAGAAGGTTAAAACGTCTAACACATATATACTATGCGTATGAATTCTCACTAAAACTGATGCGTGAGCGAGATTGAACAGTATAGAAAGTATAAATAGACACCGCATTAAAACAGTGTTTCAAACATACGTCTGGCTCGGTATCTATCTCTTCATCCACATCATCTTCTGTATCAGAACCAGTCTTTCTTGGTGGCCACATCCATGTTTCTTTAGCATTATAATTCTAAACATAATGGGAGATTATTCAATAGGATTTTCACAGAGTTTACTTCTCATCTCATCCAATATATGTTTGCCTCGTAACCATGATCTCGTTATCCCAAACCAAAATAACAAAGTTTCCACCACAAAATAATGAGATACTAATCCGTAAGATAGACACACTATAGTATAAGTAATCATACCAGCAATTGACATGAAAAATGTTTCCATGAAAGCAACAATACATACAAGAAAACGTAATGCATCTAAATAAAAGTTTATCTAGCACGAATCTATAGAATTGCCAAAAAATTACTATCACCTTCTTGGTATCTAGATCTTCACAAGCTTTCTGACTGCGATACACGTCTCCTTGGGTTTCGCGTTCATTAACTTTTGATTTCATGCGACTTTTATAACCTATATGAAGATCAGCTTCTAATGCTTTTCTCTTTAACTGAAATCTCTGCAATGCTCTCATTTTCTTCTCCTTCTTTTCATTATCTGCAGCATCTCTTCCCAGTCCTTTTCTACCTAAGGTCAAGTTAGAATTTGGTAAACACATAAGGTAAAGACATATCCTTGAGAAATCTTGCAGCTAAATGTTTATACAATTAACATATGATATGTAATGACATGTGGTCTGTGTTTTTTCATACACAATCATCAGTCTTTTCGCTCGGAATCACACTTGTCATCATTGGAACCCTCACAACAACATTTTAAAGCATAAAATTGAAGTATTTATTTCTTATAAAAATCTTTTGTTTTTTCTGATGTTGGTTTATTAGTGGAAACCACCCTTCATGAATTCGATCTGCTTGTGTTTTCTATGTCTTCTATGTTATATACTGTTTGGTTCGGTTCGATTATAGTTACTGTATTGGTGGGTTCTGGTCGGTTCATGTTCTAGTCATCGCCCAGGAAAAATCCTATTTTCACACAGAAGTTGTTTTGGAAGGTCAATGATCAATAAACAAAGATCTGCTGCCTTTTTGATATATTACCTCTCACATTAAATTGCAGGACAATCAAAGACATTTTCAAATAAACAAAGAAATACCAAGGCAAGTTGTATTTTGAAGTTGTATCAAAATGTGTTTTTCTTATAATGCTGCCTTGTGAGTTTGTGAGTGCCTTCAGGTTAAAGCAGGCAGGAAGCAAAAATGTACATATATACAAAATACAAAATTGCAAAACAATCTTGAAATATCAAATTATGCAAAATGAATTAAATTTAAGAGAGATATGTAATGTAAAAAACACAATTTTTTCCACAAATGTTTATAGGGACATGTTTATGTTGCTGACAAATCGAGCAAATTTCTTCACACTTCAAAAATGTTCTGTTGATTTGCTTCTCTGCAGGGATCATAAATGCAAATTAAATAAGATTTGTTTTAGACGTTAACACTTTCTGTTCATACCACTTTGTTTGATTTGTAGTTTAAGCAGGGTATGAAGCTGTGTGTAAATAAATAATAAGAAATAAATAATAAACCTGATAAATATACGCATTATAAAAATAACAACTAAATGACAAGCTCAACATCAAGGTGTTTCCATTGGACGTTTCTTCATTATTGCATTCTGGGCACTTTTTGTATAATAAAATGATGATCGATTAATTTTCATCATCATTACATCATTACATTTATACATCCGAAATCCTATATCTGATGATATCTGAAAACAGCAAAAAACTGTTAGTTACATAGATAGAATGTGTAAACCAAACAATTTTCGGTCCGCTCGCACTGAAAGTGAACAGCAATGTTTGGACTTTTTGATTGGCTAGTTCTTCAGTTATATGATATGGTTTCACACAAAAGCATGAAAAAACCCCAGTTTTTTGAATTGTTGTCGCTTTTAATGTAGATGTGTGTGCCCATAAAAGAGCCATTTTCGTTTGTGAAAGTGTAGCATAGCGAATGTAAGAGACTAATGATTCATTAACAATAACTTGGACTACAGGTAATACCGTGTCCTTAATTATCTGTTCAAAAATCACAGAGAAATTGATTTTAAAGAGCATTTTAGAGAGTCTGGATTCTAACATTTTGTTTGTCACCCAACATTTTAGACATTTAAGGCTTTAATTCAGTAACAAAAATTCCTAATTCTAGTATTTTTTTACTTCTGACTAACACCCTGGAGAAATATAAATAAATAAAGCGAAAAATTCCAAAAATCAGCATCTGGACTTGAAATGCGTATATAGATCTTTTTCAGGCCTCGAAATTTCTATCGTGGGACAGGTTGTACGCCATATTTAATGATGGCGTGCTGCGATTTCTGCATGCCAAAAACAGTGATTGCCGTATATTGACAAGTGTCCAATTTAATGACTTTTAAATATAAAACAGTTTTCTTATTGGCTAACAATTTAATTGTTCTCTTCCTTCACGTGCTTATTTACGAGGGGTCATAAATCAGTCATTTAAAAAAAAATCCACTTTTGAATAAAGAAATTCCAATTTTAAAAAAAGTTGGAATATAGTAGTTTACCTTGTTTGTTTCGATACAAGAGAAGTTCAAGTAAACCTCTTTACTGCGATATGGGATTCGGACAATGTTAGCCTTGTTACCTGTTTCGAGGGTAAGGTGAGCTCTACACCACACAGAGACAGACCGAATTTCTCGATTTAGTCTCACAGCAGTAGTACCATCTTTTATAAAGCTACTAGGTACACTCATATATAATCACCTATAGAAGCATTAGTCATAAAGCTACTGTGAATAGAGAAAACTGTACATAGTAATGAAGAACAGTTCAAACTTTTGTACCCTGCCACTTTGTATTTGTGAACTAACCACTACTTGAGAGTTCAAAAACTCTACTGACTGACGCTAAGTGTGGTTCAGAAGTGCATTGAGTATATTCTTCAGATGTCTCTTGAGCATCGTGTGTCGAATGTTCCCTAAAAAACGTGCCATATCAACACTATATGTGCATAAAGTGTGTATACCACCATATCAACACACACATGATGATTTTATATGATCTTGGGTATAGCTAATAGCCACTGACCTGGGAATTTTAAAAAGATATCTATTGTTTCGTGTTAAAGTATTCTGTTATCAAGGCTAATTTTTTCTGCATGCTTTCCTGCCAGAGTGTTAAGTTAGTCTAATCCCATTAGTAACATAGGGCCATTAGCTTTTTAATAAAGAATTCAAATCTCCAAGGAACGTTAGCAAGATTTTGATAGTGTAAAAGGGGTTTAGAAGCAAATGTAAACATGATAATCATCTAAAAGGTAACACTAACATTACTTTGATGATTAAATTTAGGAAACATTAAATCAGTAGCCATGGATGTAGTAAGAGAAGCTGTAGAAAGATATATGTTACAAAGACAAAATCAGGGTATGTTGTCAGATACAGCCTCATCCAGAGAAGATAATGATACAAGTACAAGCACTGGTGATAAAAAAGTACGAAAACTGCTGGACAAAACTATTGAACAGAATTCGAAATAATAATGGAGGCAGTAAAACTGGAGGAACTCCAAGTGGTAATAAAACAAAACGTATTCAAATTAAATGGCATAGATACATTGACGAGGAAGACAAGTATAAACTTATGCGTATTCAGAATGGTGGAGGGGCTAGATTCCCAGAAGTAGATTTCAATGGAACCAGTTTCTTGAGCATAAGCAAAAAGCAATAAATTTATTTTATAATAATGATGGTCACAATTGGTTTGAAATAAGCAGCATGGATTGCATTTTTAGCATTTGCGATGCCTCGGGTGGGGAGATAGATATAGATGAGAAACTTACAAATTATTTGGATAAAAAGGGTGTTGTGTCATCAAAAACATTCTTTATCTTGAAATCACGTTTTTTCTCAACTGAAGACTAACCTAAAGGCCCCACCACGCCACCACTAGAACCTCTGGAACTATTGCCATTTGATTCTTGTTTTTTGCCTGATGTACTTTGCAATGATAATAATGATAACAATGTTTATGATGGAAGTTTTATTGATCACACCATGGAAACTACTATCTGATTTGCCAACAAAATGAAGAATTCGCTAGGTGCAGTGCTTCAAATTCATTAAACAACTATTATGATGCAGATGATTCTGTATTTCCTTCATCAACAACTGAAAAGCTTTCTACAGAAGTGATGCGCAGCAGAAGATTATCTCATTTTCTCGGTGACCCAGAACCTAGACAGGGTAAAACTGTAAGGATAAGACACTCAAGAATAAAAGAGGATCTTCTTGAAGAGTTCAGCCTTGGAAAGGTGATGATCTTATGTCTTTGATATAATTCATGAAAAATCTATAGGAAAAGCTGATATGAGTGTCATTTAAATATAATTTTGTAGCACAATATTTCACATTATAGGTCAATTTGTCTGATGAAGTGACATTTATATTTGTTGCTCCAAGGGGACAATATGAGAAAGGTATCAGCATAGGTGTGTCTCGAGAAGTGTACTCATCATTTTGGATAGAAGCTGCAGATTGCTATCTCATTGGTCAGCATGAAAGAGTGCCTATGGTTCATCATGATTTGTACTTTGACAAATGGAATGCAATGGGGAAATTACTTGTGAAAGGTTTCCTTGACACTAGGTACTTTCCCACAATCATTTTTTTGTCAAGTTTTGTATCTTTAATGAAATATCAGATGAAGATCTTAAAAAAGTCATTTTTCGATTACATTTCTAATGATGAGCAAGTATTGGTTGAACAAATGGTAGGATCTGATTTGAAAGAAGAAGATTTTAGCAGTGATGAAATTCTAGAGTTCTTTGATCAATTTAAATGTAGGTCGTTGAACATGAAAGAAAACATAGATGGAACTGCATAGCAAAAAAGAACTCATCCAGAAACCATATTTGACGATCTCTTGCTGGAAAAAATCTTTAATATTACTTAAAGATCAAATTGAGTTTTCTACAGCTGCTAATTTAGAGAAGTTTTATGATGACTGTTTGCCTAAACGTAAGAAAGTAATTCAATTGTTTGCAGCACAATCAAATAATGATGCTGAAAGGGAATCATTTGAATACTTAATAAGATTTGTTCCAGGATTGGACAATTCGCAGCTAAAAAAATTATTAAAGTTTTTAACAGGATCTGAAACAATAGCCGTCAAATCTGTAGAAATATCATTTACAAGAGATCGAAATCAGTTTTCAAGACGTCCTATTGCACATACATGTGGTCCTAATCTCGAACTTCCAGCAACATACACTAATTTTTGTGAATCAAGGGAAGAGTTTTCCCATATCATACTGCAATCCAATTGGTAAATGGACATTGTGTAACCATTTTTGTTCAAGTAAAACTATATTTCGGGTTTTTATTTCGTTTTTAGTAATGTTTGTGCAAACGTACATCCCAGGCTAAATTTGGTTTTTATTTAGATCTGTTATTTTTATGTTTTTGGAGGATACACAGCATGCAAGTTGAATAGTGTTACTGTTTGCTAAATTATGTTCATGTTTCTGAATTCTTCTGTTTATATTCTATTTCCAATAGTGCTTTGTTAAAAAAGTCATTTTCTGGTAAAAATCTTTGTTTATATTTCATTTTGATCATTTCTTTGTTATTTATCATACTTCTTTTTCAAATGCTAAATTCTTTGAGGAAAGGTACATCTTCCTCCATAAAGTACAGTAAAGTAAGTGGAAAGTTTTGTAAAAGGATTTTTTTTTCGGATTTCTTTTTTTCGGTTTTACAGTTTATTTTCATACCGTCAATTCAAACTAATTTTTATTATTATGTTTAGTGGTAAGATGTAATGCATAATTTCAAAAGTGCTTCTTTTCTTCTAACACAAGTCTTCTCACAACGATTCTCACAAGATAACTTACAAAGTTTCATTCATATTAGCCTAAAGACCAGAACTGATTATGATTTTTGCAGCATCATTGTGCAATGGTGTGATGAATGTACCACTGGTTTGTACAGGCCTAATGATTCTCCATAGTTAAAAATTAAAGAAATTACTAAAAAGCTGAGGAAATGTATCAAAGAAAAACGATGGGTACTTTTTATCATAATCCCCAATAAGAAACCTGTACCTCCACTCTTCTAAGTGTATTCAGGGTCAGTCTAAAAAAGTGGAGGAGTGCAACGCATAGGCGTTATTTCTTTTCAGACTTGTACATGTTTTCCTTTCTACTTTAAATGACTAAACTCTCCTCCACAAATTTTGACTGAGCTCTAGCTACGCCTCTGCAACGTTATGCTATTTCTTTTTAGCCTAAGTGTCAATTAGGTTTCCTTTTCTAATTTAAATGACTTAACTGTTCTCCAAAAAATTTGACAGAGCTAAAAATACTCTTGCTCTTTGATATTTTTTTAAATAAATTTCAAATCCATCTGTTTTGAACCTTTTTTGATATTTGCTGCTTCTCAGAACATTACTTAAATAGCAGCTTCTGAACTCTCGTTTTCTTTCCTTTTTACACATTTTTTACAGCAATGTGATAAACTATCATATCTGACAAAAATTCTCAAACTTTTTTGCTAAAAGGATAGGGGTACCCTTTCCTCACATCAATGCATTTACAGCTCTAATTTGAGGGCGAGGGAGTGTCTGTCTATGTTTTCTCTGTTGGGATATATAATGACAGAGATTGTAGAAAGGGAAAGTAGAAGTGAATTATCACACAAATAAATCCCAAGAAGGAACCGTGAAAAACTATTTTAGTTATCTTGATTAGACGAATATTAATTACGAGTTACATGTTAGCGCAAGAAAATAAGCTATAAAATATTGGGAGTTTGTCGCCTAGGGTGTTAACCTAACAAGGTGCAATCATTAAGTTTTTTGGCTGAAGGTCTCTCTTTTGAATTCTTCAAAATATTACATAATCATTACCTCGTTTAGCCCAGACAGACAACCGCAAACACTAGTGATGATCGCATATCTTCTTATATTAACCCATGACAAGTTATTTCCATATTTTTTTCAGAATTTATATTTCAGCCTTTTACTTAAGAGAAAATCTGGAAAATTTCAAGAATACTCTATAATAAAACCTTATGTAATAAAAAAACATACAAATTCAAAGCTTCCGCTGCAGTTGTAGGAGCGGTTTAGCCATTTTCATCCATCAATATTTGAGCAAATTTACCAAATTTTTGGGCATAATCATTTAAATCAATAGTGACTGAAGGGTACATTTCCATTACCTTGTCAACATCAACATTGATAGAAAAGTTTGATCGATCATACAAACGAGGTAAAAAAAACATTGTATCCGGCTTTCCACATCGTCCTTGATTATGACTTGCAGAAATAATGTGAAAATTCCAATCATTTGCCACTGAATAAAAGTCTTGACGTACTAATTCCATGAAACAAAATTGAATACACTCCACAAGCACAGCATCATCATTTAAAAAAAGTTCCAAGTCAACCATGTCCATAAAAAATTGTCTCCACCATCCTATTCTATCACACTCTAGAATGGACCAAAAAGCCTCTATATGTTGGTTCAAACGTGAGGTGATTATGCTGAACGCATCCATTTTGGGATCATCTCCATCTGCTGTTTTAAGAAAAATATGAATAGGTTCTACTAAGCTGTGTTCACTACCATCATCAGCCTTAATTTTGGCAGGAAGACCATATTCTTTGACTGCATCTAAGTAGTACTTGGCCAGAATTTCAGGCATTTCGTAAGAAGGGCCAACCTCCAACCATACGAGGCGTCTGGAAAAGCCATCAATGCAGCCATGAATACTGAAACCGATGGCTTTAACTTATCATGGCCATCAATATGCCATACGAAATTTGGACCTTGTGATACATACTTTCTACGTCTGAGTCGTATGAGTCGCCTAGGTGAAACCCCTTCCGGATCTATTTCTTTCATAATTTGTCTTCTCAGGAACAAATTAATCCTTTTGATAACATCAAGCGATGAATTCAACAGTACCCAATGTGACTGCCACTTCCATACAATTCCTCTATGATAGCTTAGACAAGATCGGTATGTGGACATCTCACAGAAACAAGTGATCTTCTCTTTTAACCACGCTGTCGTAGTTTCCGTTTCAATGTCGAAAGGCTAATGTCATGTTGGTGGTGATATCTTAAAAACTATACAATTTCTAGATATGTGAAACCATCGTTAAAATACCTTTCTATTCGAGCGTCTAAGTCTTCATCCATCATTAATCTGACTGAATTTAGCTGATAAACACGATCAAGTCATGAGAAAACAGATTATTCATCAAAATTGGAATTTCTTTTTTTCAAAAGTGGATTTTTTTTTCAAAATAGGAATTTCTTTTTTTTTTCAAAAGTAGAGTTTTTTTTTCAAAGGTGGAATTTTATTTTAAATATGGAAATTTCTTTTTTAAAATGACTGATTTTAATTTTAAAATAATGGAGTTGAATGATGAAATAGGAATTTCTAATTTCTAAATGACTTTGTCTAATGACCTCTCAGAGCCATCGTACTTATTCACATTTTTATGTACGTTTTTTAATTGGCTTATAAATTATCAATTGTTTTTAAATATTACTTTTCGGGATTTCATTGGCGATATATTAAAAATAGAACAAAAAAGACTAAAATTAGAAAAAAGTTTTTTTATTCTAAATGATTTATGACGGCATATCATTCTGAAATTCGTCAACATAAAAGATACAATCAATTACTACAAGAACATGCTGGAAATACCAACAACAAAAAATGTTTGCACAGTTGACAATATCTTTGACGTGCGAATGGTAGTATGCCATAAACTTTCTTCGTGTGTTACAAGGCAGGGTACGATAATTAGCCGTCCCAAAGTCCAGGGGCCAGTTGAAAATGGTGCCGGACCTGTTGATTTTTTTCCTGCAAGGCCGATGGGACCGGTTGATATTTAGTCTATTAGGTTAACGCAGAGAATTCCACTTCATGATGATCAGCACGAACATAATTTCTCACATATATAATAAAAAGTTTTCAATGTATAATGCGTAACATCTGGGATGTAGACATTAATCATAATCATTTTTCCCCTATGAATATGCATTGATATACTACCTGCTTTTGATCCACAGTATCACCTGTTTCAACTTTGATTGTTAAAACTTTGTTTACATGAATATTTTTTTATAGTTATAATAACAGTTCTCATATACAAAAATAATTCTAAAAGTCCTAATTCGTACGAAATAAATTCCTATGTTATCCAAAAACGTTTTCGCTTGTGTAAATATGCCTTTACCAGTTAAAAAAAAAAAAAAAAGATTCACATTTCATTTCACGTGAGAATTTATTATGAGAAGTAACCTTTGCAGGGTTCATAATAGAAATTATTTTTTGTTGTTGTTCTCTAACCCTTTGTTGATATCACATGATAAGGCAAAGTTTTTATTTCCAACATTACGGGACAGCAATATTTTTGATCGGACTGGTTGAAATTGAAACCCGTTTTTTTCAAAGTGTATTTAAACAGAACCTGGGTTTGGTTTATGTAGATTACTGAAATTTTCACATGAATCTGGTCCTTTTAATGTAAACTTGAACCTTAACTTGAAACCTGAACCTGTATTTTGATACAATATTTTTGTGAGGTTAAGATATTTTTTTATCATCATCATAGACCAATAAATATCTAATATCATTGATTCTCCAATTTATCACAATGAAAAATAAGGAAATGAGCAAAGTTCAAAATATTGAAATCAGACTTTCATACAAACTACACTCAAGGTTTTCTTCCTTTGACCAAATACAACATATTTAAACACAACACACACCTTCAATTATCTTTAATGGTATTGGTTCCGACCGTCCTTGTCCTATGGTGGAAAAAGAAATAGAAGAACTTGAGAGTTGTGCTTGTGGGGTGAAATAGAAGAAATACAAACTAATAAAAATAGGCTAACCTTCTTTTCCCAAGCCCATACCAGCTTTAAAGCCCATTTTACTCAAAAGAGCAAAACCCTTGTTCTTTTCATCAAGTGCAGTGTTTAATTTCTCATCTCTTTTTTCAGCAGCCTGTGCTTTTAAAGACCTCATTTGATTTCGGTTATCACATTCTTTTCCTTTCTCACTACGCTTGTGCTTATCAAGAAACATTTTAGGCATCAGTCCTGGTTTATGATCATTTTGTAGAAACTTATCCGACATGTATTCATCTTCATCACTCTCCATAGAATTTATTATTAAATCTAAAAATATAGTTAGCATAGGTATACAGATCAGAATATATTACCACATATTATTCTTCAAAAACCATTTAGTGATTCCAGCCATATCAACGTTTGGCACTCTTTCTACATGCAACCATGAATCCCTACACCAGTCAACCTCATCTCATAATGTTAATAACAGGGTGACTACACTTATTACATACACTTTTCTGCAAGAAGAACTATTCATTATACATTGTATGGAATGGATGCAGGAAATTATACTATGTATTCATTAGATATGAGAAATTCTCCCTTTATCTTTTTGATTTCAAATGACAGGGTACAAAATCAACTACCTATAAACTTTTTCATATTGTAGGTGGTTGTAAGAGTTGGTGTCAGGACAATTCCCCCATGAAAAATTGATCCCGGATATTCTGACCCCGAGCATTACCCCTAGATAATTCTACCCCCGGACAATTGCCCCCAACTTCAGTAAGGCCAAAAATAAATAAATAAATAAATAAATAAATAAATAAATAAATAAATAAATAAATAAATAAATAAATAAATAAATAAATAAATAAATAAATAAATAAATAAATAAATAAATAAATAAATAAATAAATAAATAAATAAATAAAATAAAATAAAATAAAATAAAATAAAATAAAAATAAAAATAAATATGCAACTCATGACCATTCAAATGAATTTTGACATGAGCTTTCATTCGTCTGGTAGACTTATAAGAACAATTTCACTCTGACAGTTTGCGAAAAACTTACGTCAACACGAATTCATGTCTTAATAAAAGTGGCTACATTTTACTTGACATTTTCAAGCCCTCCATGAAAGAGAAAGCATTTCAAAAAGTTTATACATTCGACAACTATATACTGAAAAATTTGCATTCTGAAAAAAGGTTTGACCATGGATTTTTCTGTAACCGAAAGAGGAGCAAGAAAAACGGTTAGCTATATTTATGTAAAACAAAAAGAAAAAGAGCAGAAGGTCTGACATCATGGGAATGTGTTGAGAAAGAAGAAAAGGGAATTGCAATGCAAAAATTAAATTGACTGCCCTTGATGACTTTGTTGCTGAAGTTAACGAACACACATGCGCCATCACAGACAAAATACGAATTAACTAAAAGTCAAAATAAACCGAAAGAAGGCGGAGACAACACAAAATACAGCTCAACAAATTTTTTAGCTGAAGAGCTAATTGTGTTTTTAGAAATGTGAAATGTGTTCGAACCATTTGTCATATGCATCTGGCAGCACTGTTAAATATTTTCAAGCAATTCCTGTTTGTTGATGATGGGCTACATTTAAAATCAATGCAAGACCACCTGCAGTCAGTCAGAAAAACACTTTCAGATATAGGTGTTGAAATCACCCAAAATTTGTTTTGCTAGCAATTGTTTAATCCTTTTGGAAAGAAATATTATCTGTTATTAACTAGGAATTACTTTGAATATTTTTTGAGGGGGAATTTTGTGGAGGAGAGTTTATCAATTTAAAGTAGAAAAGGAAAATGTGCAGGTAACCTAATCGACACTTACAACTGAAAAGAAATATCATAACGTTGGACTCCTCCACTTTTTTTGCTTACCCTGAATACGCCTATCTATGCGCAGCAGCAGCAGCAAGTTGTACATTGTCCAAAACCGTGCGTACAGAAATCCCCGAGTGGAGGTCGGCCTTTAATATGATTTGTTAGTACCTGCGTAGCAGGTTAGATACAAAAACTTATCTTGATCCGATTGGTCAATTAAGAAGCTTAAATGTGACATCAAACATCTAGATAGATAGATAGATAGATAGATAGATAGATAGATAGATAGATAGATAGATAGATAGATAGATAGATAGATAGATAGATAGATAGATAGATAGATAGATAGATAGATAGATAGATAGATAGATAGATAGATAGATAGATAGATAGATAGATAGATAGATAGATAGATACTTTGATGTCAGTCAATATTCTCCGGTAATGCCCTTATAACCTAGTATAGGGTTAAAATATCGGTGCCAAAATCCAGTTTTCGTTTCGGAATATTGGTTTGAAATAAAGGCTTTATTTGCAATTTGTATATCTCTTCTGTCTAACATTTTCATCAAATCAAAACATATATATTGGACAAGTAGTATTTTTTACCCCTTCGAACGTGCGAATTGTTAGTAGTGATGGATTTGTTGGTTGTGAAAGTTTGTAGCGAAGCGAGCATTAGCGAGCGGAGCGGAATGGAGCTATTTTGGCAAGATCAGGTACACGAACGAGAGATCAAAATTTACGGAAATGCTTTCGGTACCGTAAATCGCCTGTATTTATTATAGGAGTATGGAAGCCGATTGTCACATATTTTTGATATTCTTAGTATATCATTGGATTTCTGTGTAAGCATAGAAATCCATTACAACCGTCCGTGTTTAGCATTAAACCCGGAACTATCAATTATTCTAATTAGGTCAATTTGGCACGCCATTGTTATAATCTTTGCCGTGGAAGAAAATGGTGGACATGGCAAAATGTATATTTATTTCCATCGAATATCTGTCAATATCGTTTTGTCAATTAAAATTCAAAGAAGAAGAAAATACTTATAAAAACTGTTTTTTAGTGAGTACATTTGATTTGGAGAAGTTGTGAGTCTTTCAATGCTTTTCGAACTGTATATCTTCAGTAAAACATGGCAAATTTATTAGCCATGGTGTACCACACAGGGTTCTGTCTTAGGCCCACTATTGTTTCTTATCTATATTAATGATTTACACGACACTATTAAGTTCTCTATTGTTCATCATTTTGCAGATGATACCAGTCTAATATGTTTTGATACTTCCTTAAAATCTCTTTCTAAAAAAGTCAACATGGATCTGAAGTTTCTTTCTCAATGGCTTAAAGCCAACAAAATCAGTTTGAATACTAACAAATAACTCAGACCTTTAAATTACGACTTTAGAATATTTATAAATGGCCAAAGGCTCTTCCCAAGTAACTGTACAAAGTACCTTGGAGTACTTCTTGATGCAGATCTTAAGTGGAAATCTCAAATTAATGCTGTTGCAGTCAAACTTAAAAGAGCAAATGGAGCTTTCCAAAAAATGTTCGATTATCTGTATATCATGCGATCTTCAGGAGTCATCTCTAATTGGCCATACTTTTTCTTGAGCGTATTCACTATTTACAACGATTAGCTGTAAGATTGATTTCCTTTGAGCATTCCAGAGCATCTTCAAATCCCCTTTTTTCTAATCTCAGTATTTTAAAATTTTTAGATCCACATAAAAAACACAATTTTCATTTATAACCTGTACCACAAAAACCTCCCTGACGCTCTCCAGGATACTTTTACCATTGACTTTATCCACTCTTACCAAACTCGTGGATCTACACTCAGAGGCGTAGCTAGAGGTCAGTCAAAATTTTTGGAGGAGAGTTTAGTCATTTAAAGTAGAAAAGGAAAACGTGTAAGTAACCTAATCGACACTTCAGACTAAAAAGAAATATCATAATGTTAGACTCCTCCACTTTTTTGACTGACCCTGAATATGACACTTATGACACTTGGATTGATTAATCTCCCCATTTTGTCAACTAAATCTTTTGGCTCTAACTCTATTCGGTACCAGTCCATTCAATCATGGAATTTTGTACAGAAGTCCGTATCTTCTTGTAAATTAGTTTCTCTCACCTACCCAATGCTAAAATCTACCCTGACTCAGTTCTTCTTTTCATTGTACAGTTGATGTATACGTTTTTATTTATTTATTTACTCTTTATTTGTTATTTAATTAATTCTAATTATGTGTGTATGTATGTGTTTCCAAGGTGGCTAGCATTCTTGTCATAGCCCTCGGCTAATAATGCTGGTCTCCTTTACATTAACAACAAGCTATGTATATGCATATATATAGATTACAATTCATGTACTGTCGTTATTGTAGAATAAATATTTCTTCTTCTTCTTCTTTAAATGGCCGAATGGAAGTCGCGAACATGCAGGTTAAAATCCGGTTATGGGTGATTTTAAATTTTGGTGATAATTGATCAGCCGTTGGATAGTGCAGAAATCCTTGTGCCTGTAAAGGCATTTCATTTGATATACCTGGCAGGGGCGGATCCAGCATTTTTTTGGCGGGCGGCTCAAAATCTTGTGGTCTTAATGATAAATTCCGATTATCCCGATTTTTTACCGAAACATTCCGATCTGGGGTGGATCCAAGCAAATTCAGAATAGTAAGCCTTATGACCAATCTGGGTGATCTGTATGTGCTACAGAAACGATAATTTCGGGTTGGGAAGATGTTATACCTAATATTTAGTTAACTGCGTATACATCCAATAGATCATCCAATTGTATGCAGACGGGGGACGTTGTACTGGCCAGGTACTTACTTGTGAACCCCAAACACAAGCCCGAGCATTAAAGCTCACGGTTTTACTTCCTATTCCGTATAGGATGTCTGCAGTATAGAAGCTATGAAAAGCTATTTACTTGGGGTGCCCAACAATTATAATGATGGAAAGGTGAAACTATAAAGCGGCATGTTCTCATTATTCAATAATTCAAACTTACGTTCATTCATTTAATAGACCTTCCAAAATTTTAACACCTCATTTCTATGAATTTTATTGTTTTAACTGATTTCAAAAGTTTATTACAGTGAACTCCCGGTAACTCGAACACCGGATAACTCGAACTTTCGTTATCGCGAACTATTTTCTCTGGTCCCTTGGAATTTCCTTAATACTTTCTCATAAAAAAATCCGGTTAACTCGAACCTCGGATAAGTCGAACATTCGTTATCTCGAACCCTTTTTTTGTCCCCCTGAGGCAAATTTCTTCGGATAACTCAAACTTTCAGAAAAAGAGTAAACAGAAAAGACTCGATTTATAAAAATTTATTTAAATTTCATGTCAATCAAATCAGCTCACTCGTAGAATGTGATCTCACAGAAAAACTAAAACAAACTGACATACGAAACTTCTTTCAGTAGTGTTTAATATGTATATGCTACAATATATACTGTGGTTTGATATGATGACATAAGAAAAAATCGTGATAACTCGAACTATTATCTTATTTTTGTCTGATTTCGACTTAACGGGAGCTCCGCTTAACTCGAACATTCGTTATCTCGAACTATTTTCTTGGGTCCCGTGGGAGTTCGAGTTACCGGGAGTTAACTGTACTTAGTGATGGTCACTTATTATTCCTATTTCCTGACGGATTAGTTAAACGCAATTATGATAAAGAAAACGAGGCGAAACTTGTTGACTAGGCCATAACACAGCGTTTAAATAGAAATTCAGGAACTATCTATTGGAAAACAATTCAAATTTTTGTTACACATCCAAGAATGACTATATCTATTGTTTTCTCATGTAAAAGCCTTGCCAACTACAATTCAGTAAACAAATCTTTTTGTTAATGCTATTTCCAGGCGATATATAAAAGATATAGCTAAAATCTATGAAATAGGATAAAGTTGTAGGGCTGGACCATAGCAATAATAATGAAAGCAAAAATAAGTTTCAGTCGCAGGTTCATTCAAACAAGAAAAACACATTTTTGAAATAATAAGCATTCATTTGATAGTTATTTATTCATACAATATAATTCCAACATATAATTTGAACGATATTTGATTCTGATTTCAACAACCAGCAATAACAGTAACAGGAATCAATTGGGTCACCAACAGAGAAGTACATAAAATAAAGAAATAAACAATTGTATTATAATTTCTCAACATGGTAATAATATGAAATGTATTCCAAAAAGATAAACAGCAGCAACAGTAATAATTTACCATCCAGGAAATTATGATTAAATTATAATGTAAACTCAGCAACAACAACAACAACAACATTTTCCTGTATTTTTTTTAAGAAACACCTCCATAATATTGGAAAATAGTGAGAAAAAAAGACATAAAAAATAAGAAGCTCAAGTAAAAGGCTCAAGTTTAAAAATATCTCTAAATTGACAGTTTAGGGGCTGATGTGGCTGGTGTGGGAATACATGGATGGAGCACAAAATGAAAGAAATATTTTAATAACCAGAATCTATCATCTTTCCAAGTTGAAAAATATATAATTTATGTCAAATAGTCCTTCTCCCTACCTCACAGTATGAAAAACACCTATGTATGAAATAAAATTTTGACACTGAGGATGGATGCCTCAAAATGAAAACTTTATTGAGTGAGAAAATAGATTTTGAGGAAGCAGTAAGAATTTAGAAAGATGGGCAGTAAAGATATTCCAATGTTTTTATAATATTAATACAAATTACAAAATAAGTGAAAAAAACAAAAATTGTGTTTTGTTCATTCTTTGTTTGTTTTTTTTGTCCAACATACTTATGTACAGCACTATAACCCCTCAGAAAGTCAACAGAAAAAAAATTCAATTAATACCAATCAAGATGCACTATTATGCTGAAGAAAATGAATTGATCATTGAAACAACAGTAAAACAAAAAAAGAACAAACAGACAAAGGTTTACATAACATATAATCGAACATACAAAGTTAAATAGGAATTTCTTTTGCTTTCAGAGGAAAACTACAGAAACATGCATACTCAGAGACGTAGCTAGAGCTCAGTCAAATTTGTAGTGGAGAGTATATTCATTTTAAGTAGAAAAGGAAAACGTGCAAGTAACATAAAAAACACTTAAGACTGAAAAGGAAGATCATAATGTTCTCCTCCACTTTTTTTGACTGACCTTGAATATGCATATGAGTATGCTGGAGAGAAAAATAAATGGCAAATTTTAAAGTCTAAAATGAGCATTTAAAGCAAAAAGAATACATATATTCATAAATAATACGTCCATTGGAAAGTCATCTATAAATGAACTATATACAGAAACATTTGAATTGAATGATACACTGCTATGCACCAGAACTGATCTGAAAGAGTCAATGTATAAATGTTCTGTTTTCCATCCAATAGACAGGTAAATATTGTTTACGTTTATACTGAAAAGCGACCAGATTTTTTCAGTAAAAACGTAAACATTATTTACCCGTCTTTCGGGGGAAGGAGTTAATTATATTAAACACTCTGCCCTCATTGGAGTGAAAAATCCAAATCAGGGATTAATTCATTTCTTAAACAAATTATGAAATAAAAACAAAAAAATACTTACTTATTATCGAGGGAAATTTATGTGAGTTTAGCTAGCTATGAGATAATAATGACCATCTGCACGCTCTCTCCTATCCTCCCTTCTCATCTTCAGCAAACACCATGAATAGAATAATAGAACATTGGCGCTATTTCCTTTCCGCACGAGTTATTTCCTTACGAGTTATCCGGGGTACGACTAAACGGGATTCTACTGTATGTGGTTTTAAAAAAAACTGTTTTTCTAAGATAAAGTTGCGTCACACCGGATACAAAGTGGCAATTTGATCCCATAGATGGAAGAAACCGTGCTCTCGCCGAGTCGGTGTGGACCTTTGGGATTGCGGCCCGACGACGAAACAACAATGCCCGGTGCAGCAAAAAGCTTAAGCTCAATGACGGAGAGTGCATAAACAAATCCAAACGGACGGACGCAGATACCGGGATTGGAACCGCTTAAGTTATCAAAGCTTTGCTAAAATTAATTTTGTGAAAACCTTAAATTTTACTACAAATGACTTTTTTTCTCTATACTAATGTTCCTTGTAACGTTTGGGATGGATTGGAGTGAAAAAAAAGGGGGGGGGAGGGTTTATTTTTCCATGCTGAATATTCTGGTGACATATAAACTAGCCATGTGCATATATCCCTCACCACTACAACTCTTCTCTCGGATGTATATGATATATGGATAATTTGATGAGATAATACCTAGCTTATACACCTAGTACACAAACGATTTATTAAAAAAATATCAAAAAAATGTGACAATCGACTTCAGAGCCGCTTCTGCAATCTAACCGGTAGCACAAAACTTGATGAGATAGCCTTTTCACACATTTCTTCCATACTAAAAACATATCGATTCCGTAGCCTAAGAAATTTGAGCCGAATTTTGAGCTTCCAGCACATCAACCGGCAAAACGAAAGATCATTGCCCTGCATCCATCGATAAAATTGTGGCCAAACACTCTATCGATTCCGTAGTCGCGAGCGGCTCAAAAACTGAAAGTTATAATCAAGTTCGGTGATAAAAAAAAATATCTATTTTGCTTACACATATATCACAATTGCTTTTAATTACATCGAATATCACCCGATATTCATAGTAAAAATTGATATACAAGGTATATCAATCACTAATATTAAGGTTTGCGTAAGCAAGAGCTACTTGAAGTTGGCAAGCCAAATATTCAAAGCCTAGAGAAGTAGGAGAAAGAATGAGGCTGAAACTGAATTATATCACTGAATGAATCACCAGTGGATTATACTGAAAGTGATACAATCGTCGATAAAAAACTGATCAAAAAAAGAAAGAATGGAATCGCATGTTTACGACGGACGGGATTTTACTGACGTCATCATGATGTGACTTCGCAGTTCCAAAAGTCCCAGAAATTTTGATACATGTTTCTAGGCCAGTTTGAACCTCTAATGACGTCAGTTATTGCCATTACTTATCGAGATATCCAGGAAAAAATCCTCCTGGGCAAACTTTTTTTAAATTGTAACAATAATAACAACAAAAGTTATTTAACAGAACAATTTATTTATTTCACATTATAAGAAACACAAAATATACATTCAAATCACCAAATGTTTACTTGGCTAATTGATGAACCCATCAAATTCGACTGTAATAATGCATTTGCTTCATGATTCATTTAAATGGAAATATAACCCAAGTTTGTTGTGTCTTAATTTCACTAGTCTAAAAATGACTTTCTAATCCAAATGAATTTGACGACAAAATGAGCGGAGCAGCGCGAACCTCTGGATATGAACGGCGAATGATATGACCAAACAAGACAAGAAAAATTTTCGTGACTCGATTAGAACAGCTCAAAAATAGTACAACAGTATATATGCCCAAACAAAAATCTGGAATGATCGAAGCAATGGGACAGTCAGTTTGCCTCAAATTTGGGACATCAAAGTGGCACAAAATCGGTCCATTTCAAAAATGCTCCTCTTGTATAGAAATTTTTATGACTTAATATACATTTGATATTTGAGCTTACGGTCGCTCTTTTTGCTTACGGAAAAAAATGTGACAATCGGCTTCCATCATATAGATGTAGAAACGCTGATAAGTGAGTGATGCTAAATGTTATACTTGTAAACCACTTTGGTACCATATTTTCTAAGGGTTATTTATTTTTCTATGACAGGCCACGCGAGTTCATCCCACTTTTTTGTTGATGATTTTACAGACCAGAAAGTGAATTCTGAATTTAATATACAGTCCGACTCCCAATTGCAAACCGATGCAACGAATTATAAACTATGTCATGGTGAACAGATCGGACATGTTGTAAACCGATGCGACGACTAACAATCGAACCGATGCAACGATATTATAAACGATACGATGACATGACAAACTGATGCATCGATATTACAAATCGATGCAACGACGTTCAAACCGATATTCCGACACGAAAACGGGATTTTGGAACGATACCTTCATACTTTTTAAGACTATGCATACCCCGGGTGACAATTCGGTAACGAACAGATAGATATGAGGTATTCTATTCTCCATCTTTCTCTTTTCTTATGAATGAATTAAAGGTTTCTTTGCAGAATACATGCAGAATGACAAGTTTATCCTTGAATAATGTGTACCGTATTTCTCGCCACCGAACTAAAAAATCACATAGTGTTGTTTGTCTACTTTGTTCATGAAAATTAAGACAATCTTTCTACCTTATAAGGAAATATTTAAGATGGAAGCCGCGACCTGCATTTATAGTGGTATTGAAATAGAAAAACCACCCACAACAACGACGGTTCAAAAAGAGGGAGGTGACGCTTCTTCCAAATCTAGTATCCGGCTTAGATTAATAAAATTTCTTCCTCATTTTGAGTTATCACTGAAATTCGAGAAAGATGGTTGTAAGTATAACATAGTGATCTTTTTTTTTTACTGGAACTCCCTTTTTATATATATTATGGTGTGTGTGTGTGTAGCTATCGTTTTTGTGTCTCTAAAACAATCGTCGTATCTACATATCTAGCTACGGCCTTCATTGACTAATTACACTGGTCAATGACAAATTCAGATTTATAACGAAATAATGGGGCAGTACTACATACATCAAGCAAGATTTGGCAAGTCAATTTATTACACTACCCATTTTTTTTTACTCCCTGCCTATATAGAAAAAGCAAAAAAAAAAAAAACACCATAAATCATAGGGGTGCAATATCAAAATAATTGGATGGAAAGGAAAGTTCTCTGTTTCCTTAAGATCATGTGGTTCCCTTAAGTGCAATCCTACACACCTACAAATCACTGACAGATGAACTTGATTTGTGTAAAATTAGAAACGATTTTGTATCGAAACATGAAGAACGTTTTCAACAGTTCAGAAAATTTATGAAAAGTGATTTTTAGTGCGTATATATTTTTTCTTAGCAAAGTAAGATGTAATATTTGAGAAGTATTTTACCAAAAAACTGATTTAAAAATTAATAATTTTGTTGTCAGGAAAGGGTTGTTTTAGCCAATCTAGGGGCCTTGAATTTTAAATATTTTCTGGTGCGTCGGACCTGACCATGGTGGGTCCTCCAACATCACTAGAAACGTGGCCCCTCCACTTTAAAAACCGTGTCGACGGCCCTGTAATAGCAATGAAAATGTTACGAGTAGCTTCAAGGGAAATTAGCGGTAAAGAAAAGAAATATCATCTCTAGTGTTTTCTTTGGTACTATTGTGGCACATCTACTTTATTATTCTGACTATTCCATGTTTAATCTTAAAATTATTTCCAAATTTCGCATGACGAGAATAGATTCTCTGTTGTTTGGGAGCTTTTTACCGTTGTTCTTTTTCGTCTTTGTTTATGAAATCTTCAAAGGAAAGAAATGTTTTTATATTTATTACTGTTGTTTTGATATTGTGTTTTGTATCTACATCAATTTGAATGTGTATAAGGTTTCCTTTTTCACTGGATACCGAAGTTAATGTGTAGAGAATAGATGCTCGAACCTTAATTATTATGGCTTTAGTTGATGTTGCATTTGTTGTTTTGAATTCAAATCGATCTACATCACTGGATTATTTATATTTGCATTCATTTGACTGTGTTTTTAATGAAACTAGACTAACTTTCTTAGCCAAAGGTTTTCAGAGGAAAAATGAGTGTGTATATATATATATATATATATATTATTTGTTCTATTCAGGACTCTGGTATAAAAGTCGCTGCTGATGCTTTGAAAGAATTCACTGATAATATGACCAAGAAGAGTACACAAAAGTATGATTACATGATCTTCAATATTCAAAAAAGAGAAGGAAAAAAATTTGAAGAAGTAGTTTTAGTGGACACCGCAGAACGTGGAGCGTCCAAAGAAAAGTGTGGAGACAAAGATTTAAAAGGTGTCACATCAGAGTGGTATGCATTTGTTGAAAGGCTAAGTCAAGACAATACTCCAAAATTCGGTGTTTGTTACCTTGATTTTAAAACCAAGGATGGACGTAATGCAGATAAATTATTCTTCGTTTACTGGTGAGTTTTTTGTTTTCTAATGTTTAATGGGAATTTTTAAAAAGCCATATTTGATGTAGGTGATATGTAGATTGTGCTGTGATTAGTGTGATTGAAGTCACGGTTGCTATTCCTAATTTTAAATCTAAAGAGGTAGTTTTGCAAATATTCAAATATTCCTTAGTAGGCAAGTGCATTCAACCTTTCAGGCTTTAAATTTGATAAACAATAATGTAGATCTTTCTGTGATTACTTTCAGGTGTAGTGAAGACTGCAAGGCAAGTGATAAGATGAAATATTCGTCAACCAAGGGATCTGTTACAAAGACATTTGGTTCAGCAATGGTAGTAATACAAGCGTGTGACAAAGATGATCTTGAATACAAAGAGATGGTCCTCAAAGCTGGATCCTAATTTGTTTTATGTTTTGTAAAGAAAAATATTTCTTTCTCATTTGATTGACAGAATATTCTGAATTATGCAAAGTAACTCTTTACGAAAAATCTTTTTTTCTTGTTGCTGCACGCTCCCTTTTACCAGTTTTGACCTTTTCTGATGGCACATGGCACTGTGAAAGAAATTTATCAGTATTTTGGGTATATGCATCACTTATCATTATGCTATTTTAGTCTGTGTTCTGTTGAATTAGTCTTGCTATTAGTCTAACATGTAAATGATTTGAACAAAACCCTTTCCTGTGTTTTTAGAAATTTTCTTGTAAGATTTTTTATAAGTATTTCGTTACAATTCTTGTATTTTGTTGGGTTAAAGAAAAAAATAATTTAAACATTTTCCATGATGTTGAAAGAAATATATGCCGTAATGCCATAATTTCTCTTTCTTGAACATTTTTCTGTTCTGCAAGGACCTGTTTGAAAATCATTGTTGATAAAGAAAACACAATATATTGGAAGTGGTCGATTTTATTTGAATATTTTGAGAAGTTACTTCAATTCTAATATGAACTATTTCGCTCGAAACAAATTTCTAACTCTTAATAAATAAACTGTCTACTCCATAGAACAGAATGAATAAATATTTTTGTTCAGCTTCGAAACTGTTAATTAACCTCACGATAATATCACTCTGATCAAATGTATTCTCTGTAGATAGAAATTCAATCACTCACTTGTTATCCTCAGGTACAAAAGGGCAACCAAACTGTCAATTATTAAAATTTAACGCAAATTTCAACTGTCCTCAATTATTTTCATGTCTCTACTTAGTATTTTTGATATATGTATCGGCACAAAATTACGATCCATACTCAAACACATCTCACTTATCAATATCCATTCTTTTGTAAAATAGGACTCTTCTTTTCAAGATGAAAATTACGTTTGCGTCGTTTACAAAATGATTCGGTACCTCCTGGGTGCAATGTTTTTGTCTTTTTGTCGTGCTTTAATTACGCAATCATCACCCAAATACAAAGTAATACACCATTTTCCACTTTGATTTAATGTAACAAAATTACACGAAAACTTCGACCAACATTCTTCAAATCTCTCATGAGATAAGAAAAAAGTTCTTTGGAGAATTACACTAATGATATTTTAACGGACATTTCGACCAAATTTTAAAAATAGTAATGGAAACTCTCGTATCATACTGTAGTAAAACAAGAGCCTTTAGGCTTGAAGGCCAGCGCTAACTTAGATATCGCTCATGTATGATTTGAAATTGGATAAACCTTCACACACTGAGGAAAACAAATTTTGCGGTAACATAATTCGCAACGATAGATAGATTTCCTATGAAGTTAGATACATGACAAAATTCGTGATTTGATTTTGACGAGTGAATCTTTCAATTTAACATAAAATTATCACCTTTTTTGAAATCTGTTGCTTCAATTCATAGATCAATATTTGTATTTGCCGATTGAACAATTCAATTTGGCGTTTCATTGCTTCAAATTATTAGTTGAATATTTCAATGAGTTAATTTGTAAGCACATTCTACGGTTCAAAGTTTCAAATGTATGTTTTAAACAGGTCATTGAAGAATCTATACTGAAATTTTGAATCCAGCACATATGTAATAATTCGGGTCAGTATTTTCCCCGTTCTTTCGCGCTTTTTAGCTAAAGATAAAATGGCGTTTAATATGCAAAGACAAAGTCCTAGAGAGTTATTTATTGAGTATATTGAAAAGTGTATTAGTGAAATATATAACTCTTTAAAAGATGCTGGGAACAACAAAGCAATAATAGAGTATCAAGTATATCGTTTAGAAGAACTGACTGTGTGTGTGAATCAGGGCAGCGCCTTATACAGCATTGATACCTCTATTTTAGACAGTTTAAGTAGTGCCAAGGACATATTACATAAAACACTACATGCTGAATCAATGATTTCTCAGCCATCTGTAGAACAAACTGGAAATCCTGGAAGACCATCGTTTGCCATTTCGAAAGAGCAACTACTATTCTACTTACAGTATGGATTCAAGCTGAAAGATATGGCTATTCTATTAGGTGTAAATGAACAAACAATACGGAGGAGAATCAAAGCATTCAATATTGACGAAAGCTTCAAAAGATACACCGATATTTCGGATGAAGAACTTGACCAAGTAGTGCGAGATTTTTCAATTAGGTTTCCAAGTACTGGGATAAGAAATATGAAAGGCCTGCTATCTTCTGCCAGGATTAATGTCACCTGGGAACGCGTTAGGTCATCGCTGTGGAGGACAGATCCAGAAGGAATTCTTAATAGATCGATACAACGAAGATTAATAAGAAGACGAGTTTATAGTGTTCCCGGTTCACTTGCACTTTGGCATATCGATGGAAACCATAAACTAATTAGATGGGGCTTAGTAATTCACGGTGGCATCGATGGTTTCTCCCGCAAAATTATGTACCTACATTGTAGTAGTAATAATTTTGCTTCTACCGTAAGAACTTTATTCATAAACGCGACATTAAATTTTGGCATTCCTTCTCGTGTACGCGCAGATCAAGGAGTGGAGAATGTTGACGTAGCTCGTTTTATGTTGGAGCATCCAATGCGAGGTCCTGGTAGGCGCAGTTTTATCGCAGGAAAGTCGTGTCACAATCAACGAATAGAGCGATTATGGCGAGATGTTTTTACCTCCTGTCTATCAAGTTACTATACTGTCTTCTGGTATTTAGAAGACTCAAATTTGTTAGACATTAGTGACGAGTTGCACTTGCAAGTTTTACATTTGGTATTCGTTCCACGAATTAATGAACATTTGCACATTTTCACTAATGGTTGGGATAATCACTCTTTGTCAAGCGTAGGTAACAGAACCCCTAATCAATTATGGATCATTGGTAAACTAGACTACAAAGTTTTGCAGGACGACTTACAAATTGATGAACATTACGGAATAGATTTTGATGGCCCGTTACGCTGCCCAGAAAATGAAGGCGTGCAGACAACTTCATTAAGATCAATATTAAGTGCAGGGCAAGTTGAAACACTATTGTCGCACACAAACATCTTGCGGATGTCTACAAGTTTCGGAGTTGATGTATATTGTGAAGTCTTACAGCAGGCTAAACATATATTAGAGACACAATAAACTTCTTATCGAATGTATGTTACGATAAACTTTTTTACATTTTTGAACAAAAAGTTTCATAAAATAAACAAAAAATGGAAGGACTCTAGAAGCTACTTATGTTTAACAAATGTTAAAGAAAAGCGCTTTAAATAAAATTAACAACTGAAAAAAAACGCTAGAGGAATAACAACAAAACGCACCTCATGTCATAATAATTATTGATTTTTTTCATTAAATCAAAAATCAGGATGAAATTATTTCTAATATTTGCTACATGTTGACTTATTAGTTTTTGTTTCACTAGCTAGCAATAATATGATTATGGACTAAACAATGTTGCAGTTTCTAGTCTGATGAACAGAACATAAAAAAAAAAAAAACAGAAACGATATTCTTAAGGAAAGAGGACTATAATAACAGTTATTCTCTATAAAATATATCTCCATAAGACAAAGAATACCACAAGTATTATTAATCTTTTGTTCAAATTGTCAGGAAAATCTCTTTGGGTATTTCCATGATCCAAACGCTTATCCATGCAGTCCATATAAATATTCAACCATATAACAAAATACAAAGATAAAGAGAAAAGTACATCATCAAGATGGATGGAGGTATTTGGGCACGTAATAGTTACTTAGTGAAAGATTCTTAATTATATATCCTATAGATATTAGTTGGTGAGTGTTGAAGTATAACCCAACTTTTTGCATGGCACTAAGATAAATGCATCCACTCAACCAATCTCAAAATCTACAAAACAACAATAAAAGCAAAAACAATAACCATCAAAATATAAATTTAGCAAGAGGCACTAAAACCAACTCCTTCTAATTCTAATGCTTTCAAAAAATGTTTATTGAAGGCTTCTTGTGAAGAGTGGACAGTTGGCAGGTTTAAAATATTGAAGCAAGCAATGCTTTCTGGGTAAACTTTAGTGTCATCATCATCTAAAAATTTAATTGAAATTGAACGTTTGTCTCCCCAAGGTGGAACTTCTGAAAGACCTGTTGCGAATTTGAAAATCTTTGCAGGGATATCATTGTTGCAGTTTGAAATTAAATTCATAAAAAAGTCATAGCTTTGTTTCTTCACATATTCAGTTTCATTGCATTTTGAAAGTGAACCTTTTAACTGCTCTCCTGTTAAAATTTTTCTTTCCCAAACAAATATGTTGCGACAAATTTCAGGATAAGTATCCAAATATTTGGTGAAACCGGTCATCTTTAAACCATCATTAAATGCTTTTATGTTTGGCATGCGCTTTCTTACAAGCTCATTATAAATGATCTCAACAGCTAGTAATCCTTTATTATGCATAGTAATCTTAACAGTTGGATCCCACTGGGTATTATTGATCAATTGTATATTATTATCAACTATGATATCTAAATACTCTTGGTTGTACACATCGTCTAGCTCATTAATGAAATCAACTATTGACCCGGTTCCAGCATTCAAAGGAATATGGTCTTTTGTGATAAACTGAAGTAGATGGTCATCATTGTCATGTCCTTTTATAGCCTCATAGACCCAGTCTTGAAAAGAGTAATATCCTGGTCCATCATGTAACAAAGAATGACCAAGGAACATTCCAAACAAAGTAAATTGAAATGGATTTCCTTTTCGTGGAACCTTTTTTCCAATATCACCCTCCATAATTCTTTTGTTAAATTCTTCTCGTACAAGTTCAAAATATTCCATTCGTATTGCTCCAGCATCACAGCTATCATGTTCACCAGTTTTACTAGAAAACTGAACCTAAAATAATTGAAAACATTTCGACCTAATATCAGAATAATCTTTTAAAAACATTCGGTTAATTCTCAGTTTTTTTACAATTTCAATAACTCTGGTTTATCAGCAACATATATATATGAAAATGACAGCTCTTCTCATTCATGAAATTATTTTCCCCTTTCAATTTCAAGTCTCTACAAAAGTTTTAACAAAATATCATAACTTACACCTGAAATAAGAAGATATAATGAAAAATTAAATAACATTAGAACAACAGCTTCATGTGCTTCTATAGGGTCATGCAAATTCCCAAGTAGATAGTGTAACATAAATGAAATCCAATAAACAAATTTATAATACCTCAAACTCTCTTTTAAGTAAACATGTATCATTAAATGATTTTTTGTAGAAGGAAAGAGCACTTCTCCAAACTTCATCCCGGTCAACTTCCAATAGATAAGTATCATCATCTTCAGATTTACAGTTCTGATAACTTTGCAAAACCTCGTTTATGTTAGTGCAAATTTTAACAGGTTCCTTTAGTGTCACAGTTGTTGTAGTAGAGCAGCGAGGAATAACAGGGGTTATACTAACTGGGAGTGATAACACCATCTCAATAGCTTCATTTATTTCAGTACTGTTGGAAGCAGCATCTCTTAGTTGCTTTGCATCATAATTCGGAAAAACCGATTGCAATTTGAACAGAAGTTCTTCTGTTGAACCAAACTTTATCATTGGTGAATCCACAAGGTTTTTTTCTTCTAAATGAAATTTAAATGTGATTCTATATACTGACAACATGTAAACAGATTTATAACTGTATCTTACTATCTCAGCATATCCCACATTAACCAATACTTTGTATTAAAAAGAGGTAACAAAATCCATACAAAACTTATGTATTTATACATACTTTCAGAATTTGAAGGACTGTGAACATCTTTGGAACATTCTTCCTTGTGCTTTTTAAATAACATTAAAGGAATTTCATTCTCACAACAATTACAAACTGCCATTTGAATCGATTCATTTGCTTCTGCTAGGGTAAGGTCATTAACTGTAATTGGTGTAATATCAATATTTGAATTCATGGGAAGAATGTAAATAACAGATGCTCTTGCATCCTCTTTTAAACATGGTACAGAATAACCGGCTGAAGAGGTATTTAAAGGAACCAAAGGTCTTTCCCCCACACCACCTGAAGTTGCTTTTAATAACTGGAAGGCACCACCTTGTGATTTCAACCTACAAACAAATATGTGGGGTTAAATAATAAGCACTGAAATTATTGTATGTTGTTAATTTTTGTTCATCTATAAAATGCAATATACCTTGGAAAATAACCTTCTAATGTTTTCTTTATATGATCATGGCCACCATTCTTGTCCTTGAATACAATCTTTTTCTTACCAAGACCTGCATTATGCAATATTTCCAGCTCATCATGTGAAGGTGTTGAGACTGCATTGCTATCAGCAAGGCAAATAAAATTATGAGTCCATGTAGCTAATTTTGCACTGGTAATGGTACTGCTACTATATGGCACATAACGATTTTGTTGACGTCTTTTTATTGTTGGTAATAACTTTTGTTGAAGCCTTCCAGTTGTAGGTTGAGAAAGTCCAGGAAAAGCCTTGTGAAATTCTAATGCAGCAGACATAGGCTGGGAGGTTTTCGAAAAGCATGGAAAAGACTGTCGGAGTTCCTGATATACAGCATTATTAGTCGAAGAATGCCCAACACTACCACCACCTTGATCATGAACACCATTTTGCAGCTGTTGACCTCCTGATGGTTTGTTAGAGTTTCTAACCTCCTGACGCGCTCTTTCAAGTATCCTTAGAGATTCTTCTATATAATTCAGGCACTTTTTTTCATTCTCGTCTATCTCATCCTCGACAAAATTTCCAAACATTCCAGAATTACCTTCTTTTTCGGCTGCCATGTTTATACGAACGGCGTGCAAATAATTTAGTTTAATAATACAGACCAGATTATTAATGTTTTTAATTTGCAGACCTAATACATTTCCTATTTATTTTTTCATAGACAGATTTAAAAATCTTGACCTTCAAATTGGAGCATCGAATTATCGGATCTTCAAATTGAAATATTGAATTGAAACATTGAATTTGCGTGAATATGTCTCACTTATCACAGTTATCTCGATCTTCAAATTGAAGATATAAATTTCTAAAACAAAGATTTATTTTATCAAATTAAAGGTATCAAATTATTATAATGAAAGATTCACTTATCAAAATCAAATCACGAATTTTGTCATGTATCTAACTTCATAATTTCCACTTAGCGACAAACTTTCATTTTGCTATCTGGTATACGGGGATTTTAATCAGAATTGAATTCGCATGATACGATATATTTACTTGATTACTTCATAAATTTAATTTTCAAATCGATAGGACTACAGTCAAATCTCTGTAATTCGAACCTCCATAATTTGGACTAATTTCCAGGTCCCTTCACCTATGATTTCTTTGTAAATGAATCTCCGTCATTCGAACATTCTATAAATCGAACTATTTTGGGTGGTCCCTTGGTTGTTCGAATTACGGAGAGTCAACTGTATATGGACACAATTCAAGGAATTATGACTTGAGGAACAACTGTGGTTTTCAGTCATATTGCTACAGTAGAATCTCGATATTAGGAATCTCGATATAAGGAAATCTCGTTATAACGAACCTGGTTCTCTTTCCCTCCCTAAAGATAAATCCTCTTAAAATCTCTCGATTTGACGCACTCTTGATATAACGAACTGATTTCAAGTTCCCGTCATGGTCCATTATAATGGAGATACTACTGTCATGGTTCATTATAATGGAGATACTACTGTATTTACTTGTCGAATTGTATGAACTTTATTTTTCCTTTCAAGCGCCTGGGCGCTTATTATTTTTTGCAACTTGAATGGACCGTATAAGAGGAGGGCGCTTATTAAGAATTTGAAGAAGGATTTGAATAAAACATTATTGTGTGTTTATATTGTTTTTTTCTAATTCTTTTTCTGGTTCTTTTTCTAATCATTATACTTACGTGTATATTCATCATCATTATCAAAGAAATTTTAATAACAGCCCGGGCGTTAATTTTCTAATTTACTGATTTGAAAACACTTTTTCCTGACTATTCATTGGCGTTTTATGGTTTTCCCAGACTGAAAAATGAGAAAAATTGAAGTAAAGACAACAAATTCCAAACAAAACCATTGAAAAATTAAGCAGTTTTTCCCCTGTCTTTTCTAAAAAAATCTAAATTCCTGACTTTTTCCTAAAATTAGCAAAATTAAACAAACTTTGGCATAGTAGTTTATATTGTATGGCAAGAAATTTTCGTGGCATGAAATGTTTGTGATTTGGTAGCGGAGTTCGGAAAAAAAATCGTTCAACAAAAACCTTGTATTTTTGGTCTTTGGTGTTTTCATTGAAATTCTTAAATTATTGCAAGCTCACACAACTTTTTTCCTTTTTCATTATAATACAATACTGCAATCAACTCTTATTGTATTGATCAAGGAAACATCCGTTATTCTAAAAAGAACAACAAAAATGATCGAACGGTTATGTTACACTACTGTACTGGATTGCTGAGGTTCTAGCCGTGCAGAAGCCTGAAACAAACAGAAAATGTTGCCAGAAATATCTTGCAGTTTTTCAGATCTTGCAGTTTTTCACCAAACATAATATTATATAACTATTTAATAAAAATAAATTTTAAAAATTGGAGTCGGTGGTGAAGCTGCTGTGCTACTTTCACTCTCAAACACCATTACAAAATATACACAAAAAACTTGGTTCTATAATGTATTAAAAACTAAATTAAAACCCTAAGAATACTTGCAAATTGATCAAAGCATTTATTCTACCTTGTAAAAGTTTCTGTCTTCGTCACCACGTCTAGATGGAAAGGAACGTTTTCCACACGAAACCCGGAACATCTACGTCATTTTTAAAAGCCGTTTTCTTAGCGAACCAATTAGAGATCGAATTGACGAGTGGATGTTGAAGAAACGGGCAATAAGGAACACCGATAAAAAGGAGGGTGGTATGAAAGGGCGGAATTAACTGCGACATTACACACTGACTGACTGACAGACACGGGGAAATGAAAGATCAGCTGCGTCGCGGCGCTGACCAAAAAGCTGACGTCGACGGTAATAAAGAAACTGAAATTAAAAACAAGAAATCGCTACATTGTCATGTTTTCAATCAACAACTTCTTAACTCTTGATTCTGTGTTGAAAATTTACCGAGAATTAACTGATATTTGATTAGAGTAAAATATACCTTATTGGCCTATTTTTACGCCAGCCCTTATGATATGGCGTTAATTTTCACCACTTGGCATTTTAAGGGCCGGCGTTACATGTTTGTCTGTGAGTGAGAGTTTCACCGTGGACTTTTCAAAAATAACGCCAATTAAAAGCCAGACGTAAAATTTGGGTCAATAATGTAACAAAAGTTCTATGTGCCATTACTCACAATCAAAGTATTACTATAATACAAGTGGGATGCACAGATCGCGATTAATATATAAGATTCTACCTGTTTATTGGCCCATAAACACTAGCCAATTTTTCTTTAAGTTTAATTTCTAAAATACCATCGTAATAAAATCGAGAACACTGGAGATAAAACATTCGCTCATCAGTCATCTTTAGCATTCAATGGAATGCCAAAATAAATTTTAGAAGTAATCTGAATCATACAGATCCGCTTTTTAAAAACAACAAACTTATTTGCATTTATAAACTTCACTTATTCAATCTAATGTGCCTTATGTTCAAATGTAAAATTTTTTTTAATGCCCACCTATTATTCGTAACATATATACACTTAATACAGAAGCCCCATATGTTATGCAGTTATTATAAGGTTTCTATTGCGCAGTAAGGATTTGATACTGCGCAGTAGTAGATTGGTCATCTTGTGCGAATCTTGTTAACGATTCTAAGAGTTTTTGTTACCTATTAGATAGAAAATTTCGGCGAAAAAACAAAACTTTGAATACACCTATAGTATCGTGAGCCAACTTGGCGAACATATATGAAACGTTGACCGCTTGTAAGTAGGGAGAGAAGATAGAAAAGAATGTAGAGATAATTAGTCTATTGATATACCCGTTCTTAATATAGAACAACACCGTTCCCGAATTCATGTTTATATGTCGCATGCTGACTCAGTTGTCTATCGGGGCTCGATTATGTGTTGAAAATTAACGAAAATCGTCCCACTGCGATTTGCTAATGAGGAAAATATAAGTAAATGTAAGAAGATAATTACCGTCAAACAATGTAAAGTATCAAAACGAGGCCCGTATGGAAAACTGAGTCAGGAAGCGACATATAAACATGAATTCGGGAAAGGTGTATTAGGGGATGATCACATGAGAAAATTCAGCCCGCTCAACCGAGATCTCGCTATCATTAAAAAACTCACATGCGAAACGAGCCAGCCCGCTTTGCCGAGATCTCGCCTTGTCTAACCGAGATCTCGGCAAAGCGGGCTTAAAATTTTCTCATGTGATTGCTCAACCGGGTCAGCCCGTTTAACTGGTGATTGTCTTTTTTATTTGAATGGAAAATAACAATGGAAAATTAAACTTCCATCACGTGACATTAACCAGCCCTGATAGCCGGGCTAAAATTTTCTCATGTGATGGGTTAAAAATAATTCAGCCCGCGGGCTCGCCTCACGTAATCAAGTTAAAAAAGTTAATTTCGTGAAAAAAATAATTCCAATGTTGCACGCCTATTGATTACATTCCTTGTATGTATTTATTTTATGATGCGATCATATTCAACTTTCCTCTAAATCAACATACTTATAGGTCCAAGTTCCCTTACGACCAAAGACCAATCAATCCAAGCGTACTTACTTAAATAAACTAATTCACACAATTTTCTAATGCACACAAGTATAATAGTTATAAATAAACATTGTCCACACATCATCGGCCTTTTAAACCCATAATTTAAACTTAAAGAAAGCTTGAAGTTCCGCATCATCAATACTTCGATTATTTATTCCCGCATAAACACGACATAAAAGTTTGTGGTATTTCAATTTATTTTCTAATATTGTGACATACTTTTCAAGAGACGAGAAACCAAGGACTTTTCCAAGCGAAATTAGGTTTAGTTCTAATCGGGGGTCGTCATATTCTTCACATTTAAGCAAAAGTCGGACAATTTCACCAAATATATAAGCGTCATCGAACGACGTTTCTTCCGATGACAGAAACTGACTGTAAATATCAACTGCATCCATCGGTTTTGTGTCGGCAAGAATTTCGCCAAGTTCAATGTATCCATCGTGCAATTTTGGAGCCATCTTAATTACTTCAAGGTACAAACCTTCGACTACAACAAGATTTTCCGTTCTTCCATTCCGTGCTAGAACACGAGCCAATCCTAGCCTCGCTTCCACTGTTTTTTCATTCAACTCACCAGAACCTTTATTTTTTTCCATTAACTCGTTAGAAGAAGCACTGTCCGTTGGATTTACTTTAGCTTTGGGACATGAAAGTGATGGATCCCCATTCTTTTTAGCGGCTGATGTTCTGCTAGAAACCTTGACTGCTGAAAAACCAATGTAATACGAAATCATCAAATGGTGATTTAAGAGTTCTTATGATGATTCACAATCATCTAAAAGCCACAGGAGAAATGATAATAGGAATAAAAAAAACCCTTTAGTTGAACATAGAAACGATAAATTCTCTGTAAATTCACATTTCTAGTACACATGCATAGTTTCTCGAACGTTTTAACGACAGCATACTATAAAGACAACATCGTAACAAAAACAGCTCAGACAATCAAGGAAATTACCTGCTTTCGGCATTGGGGCGTTATGAGATTTCTTCTTTAGCGCCGTAGGTTTCGGTACCGTAGGTTTCGGTATTGATTTGACCGTTGCTTTTCCAGTTGACTTGTTAGTTGTTAGCATTTTCTTTGGTGTGGTCACCTTCTCTAAGGAACAAATTTTCTAGTGATTCATCACATCAACATGGAGTGTCGATGTTTACTTTATCTCAGCTTGTCGACCATGCAAAGAACGTTTAAACATACCTTTAACTTTTTCTTTACTTTCTTCCCCTTTTCCTATATCCGTCGAGACTATTTTTGGGGTATCTTTTCCAGACTGGTGCTTTTTCCAAAATTCAGTATCCTTCAGATGCTTTGATACTTCGTCTCGCTGATGGACAGGTCTTTCTTCTACATCTAAACTAGCACGAAAGTATTTCTCCACCTCGCTCAATGAAATGGAAGAAGATTGAAAGTCTTGCAGCTCGTAAAGCACGCTTCCAAGACGATTCAAAGCTTTATTGGAGTTCGGGAAGAGCATCAATGTTGCTTCACAAACCTGTGAAATAAGCAGGCATGTCAAACACACATTAACATACTTACACACGCCTGCTTGAATATTTATATCAACAATACCTGCCGGCGTAGCTTAAGCATATCTAAGGAAGTGTTTCCAAACTGTGCTGCTAACATTGAAAGATTCTCCCAAAATTTCAACTTGTTATATGGTGTGTCGAGTAATTCTTTTCCATAATCGCAGAGTGCTTGAAAAGCATGCAGTTGTAATTTTGCAAATATTTTACCTCTGTTCAGCAAGCGAGACATGGCATGGAAACACAACGTCGATATGAAACAAAGCAGATCACATTTTTTGAACAGGTTTCCATTATCTGGATCAGAGTTGAGTGCTTTGGAATAATGATAGATGCCTTCGATGAACATTGAGTTTTCTTCAGCGCTAAATCTTTCAGCAAAAGTTCCTTTCATATTTATTTCATTTAGTTGACAGTAGATATATTTACACAAGCCTTGCTCAACAAACTTTAAGTATTTACTTTCCAAGGTGACTGTGGAAGCATCCACAGCCATTGCCAGGTAAAATCTGAACAGAATTAAAAACAGGCATTAATTATTTGGTCAAAATAAATAACTACAATAAAATCTCGATTTAACGAACCCTGGGAGGTGGACATCAATTCGTTATATCGAGAGTTCGTTAACTCAAACGATTTTAAGAAGGTTCCTTATATATGAGGGAGGGGAAAGAGAATTTTGTTATATCGGGATTTCATGGAATTCATACTCACTTGGCTTCGGTGAATGTTGGTTTTAATGCTAGTGCATGCTGCAATCTCTTGACTGCTTCATCAAATATTCCATGTTGTATGTAACACTTTCCTGCGTGCATCTGATAGACTGCGTTGTTAGGACATGACGCACATGCATCTAGATATTTCACAAGGGCTTTCCCGATGAACGTATCGGAATAATTTGAACATACGTCATGTGTTAGCACATGAATTCGCTTTTGTTTGAATGCATATAGTTTTTGGATATAATCAGCTTTCTCGGATTGTCCTTGATCTAATAAGAAATGGTATTCCTCATCAAGAGCTTTCAATTGATCAGTTGTCGATGAATTTTTGTCAAAACCACGTTGTGTTGTAAGCGCCTTTATATCATCTTCCATAGACTCTGCAGTTTGAAATTCAAAATCATCATTTCCACTGATCTGCTGATCACCTATAACCTGATGGAACATATCAATAAAAGTCGACAGCAAATAAACCAGGCAAATCATGGAGAAATCATGGAGTATAATCCAACTAACAACTGATGATAACAATAAATGTTGTGTATACTTACATCCGGACGTACCCCAAACACATCACTAACGAAATGAATTTCCTCAAGCAGAACACCCAATCTGAAATGAGCTTCGTCCTCCTTTGAATTCACATGAATAGCGTATGCATACAACCGACATGCCTTCTCTAAGTAATCCATGGCTATCACATACTTTCCTAATCATAAGAGCAACTCATTTTTAGGGTGAATACTTTAGATACATATATCACAGTTTGAGAAAACGATGATACTTGTAAGGGGAAAAAATCGTTTTTCATCTCACTTTCAGTTACAGCTTGGATATACGATTTCTCACATTCTAGTGCATCTGTCATAGGCCTAATGACTTCTTGAGCTATGATTTTTTCTTGATACTTAGTTTGCCATTGGTTGATCTTTACTTTGTGATCGATACTGTAATTCACCTTTGAGGAACAGACTTGCTGATGAAAACTATTTTCAAGAGTTAGAACAGGACGACTGCATGATGGGCAGGATTGTGTTTCCATCTAAAATAACCAAAAGTTCGTCAAATTATTTTGTTCAAGGTGATCACTTCATTTGAAAGAATGAATTCTAGGACTTTTAAAGGAGGGTTGTTATTTTTTACATTTTCCACTACGTTTTCTTCACGTTTTAGCAAGAGAAACTAACTTGATATTTCTTGGTTATATATCTTGGCTACTAAATGTTTTGTAAGAGAAGAAAACAAGATTTGGGGATAATGTTATTTTAGGGACATTCCAGGAGGAGCGGTCACCTTGTTTGTAAAGAAGTGTAAACCATAAAAAAAAACGCAGCAAACTACATACCAATGAATTATCTTGCTTTGCTTTATTAAGAAAAACACAATCAATTTTCTCCGCATAGATTAAGCCCATAGAACAGCTATTTCTAACATGATTTCCAAGATCTCTCACAGGAAGGCTCAGTCCACATTGAAAGGGACAGTTAATCATTTCACCAGATAATTGATTGTCTACTTCTATTTCCTGGATAAGGAAATTATTGGTCAATTTTTCTCCTGTTGCTGGATTGCGATTATTCGTTCTTGTAACACAGTTAAGACAACTCTCACAATAATAAGTTGAACCGCCATTTTGTATAGAAACTGGACAGTGAAGAATGGTTTGACATATCTTGCAATTGTAGTGAGGATGCATTATTGGATAAATAAATCTGTTTCTACGAACGAAGATATCATAAGATTGGGATGCACTTCCATCTGCAGATGTAACAACAATATTGATCTTCAGTATACCGACATTAAGTATGACAGAGTTACTATCAGAGCCTGGAATATTTACCACACTTTTCTTATCCGGCGATAATGCTTCAATGACAACGTTGTTGACATAGAAAGGAACCAGGCATTCGTAAGTATAAACATGAGAATCAAAATATGGAGTCAGTTGAAAGCCTTGAATTTTTAATGATGATAACACAGCACTACTTGATGATAATGATGTGATGTCAATATTGTAGTTTTTAATATTTCCATCTTCAGCTGTCACTTCCACAGTGCATGTAAAACTTTTTCCTTCACAAATTGCAATCACACGTTCAGGTCCAATTCCCTGAAGAACAAAAACAGCAAAAATAAAAGCAATGATTAATTAGAAACGAAGTTAAAATGGTGGATTTTCTGCATACCAACTTTCAACTGAGATGATCTTTCATTGATCTATGGAATGCTCTTCCTGATAACCCAAGAAATAAGAAAATCTAGTGTAGCAGGCACTCAGACATTCTTGTAGCTGTGTGACTGATTCTACTTGCTTGTATTGTATAAACTTTATTTGTCGATGTAAATAAGAAATTTTATAATATTAATATTATAACAATTATAACAATTTTATGATTATGAAGATCAACATTAAATAAAGAAGAAATGAAAAAAAACAATCACATATTAGTTTCTTACAGGGATTGTCCATGATGCATTGCTGTCTCTGGTTAACGGGTCAATTTTTATTTCTTTGATGCCACTGTTTAGCACCAGAGTATATTGTGTGACATTTCGACTGAATTTTGGGTTAAGTTTTCCAGGTTTTACAACAAGTCTTTCCAAGTCAGCATCATCCATTTTCACAAAAACTTTGATCTATTCCACTGCCAATGCTGTTTTTAATCTATGCAATATCAGTTATTTGTTCATTGACATACCTAAATATCAGTTATTCGTTCATTGACATACCTAAATTAATATCTCCACCTTTTTACTGAAAATCTTCATGTTTTTGGCTATGTTCAAAATTTCATAATCTTATCCAAATGCATAGTTAAATAAGTATGCGCAACTGTTGAAATTATTTCATCGATGGATTGCACCAAAAATGGTACCGTCCCTTCTGTATTTTTTTCTGATTTTGCATGGGATAGTGCCACCAATTAATCAACTGGATAAAATGTTTTTGTGCTGTTTATGGTACCTGATCGATGCTGTAACCAAAATTTGTCCCATCCGTAATACTCCGATATTTTAATAGTGTTATAATGTTTAACAAAAGTATACTGATGTTTTATTAAAGGTACTATGACCCTTTTTTTTGCTTATAAATAATTGTTTTTGCTTTCAACATGTCTGGACAGAAGTAGTCATGTCCCGGCTGTAAAGGGATGTCCCAGTAGATAATTGAAATTTTACAACTTCATTTACCATCATTGAAGGCATACATGATCTGTCACCCTAAATGTTTTTGGTACAACTACAATTACCTTGAAGATGCATCTTAAACATTAGGAAAAAAGCAATTGGTTTGATGTCTTAAATTTGCCATTACAGACGGGACATGGTACGGGACAAGGTACTATTTTGTGGCAAACCACTCCAAGCATGAAAAACATAAAGTCAACAACAAAACATAATTTGTTTTTCTCAAAACAACAACAAGCATTCAAATCTGGTGCATTTTCTCTTAGTCATACCCAAACCATATGTGTAGCCGATATGTAGCCGCTATGGAAAACTATGATGCTGTATAAATTTTGTAAATCATACTTTCAACCAGATGAAATAAGAAGCTAACAATAAAGGAAAACACTCAGACTTACAACAGAATATATGTATTACATTCTTTTACATTTAATATGATACAGAACGGTTAAATAATCATAGGGGTGCAGGTGGGGTGCGGGTGGTTTTGGATAGTTACTGGAACACATAAACAGTCACTGTATGGGAATTAGGTTTCAATAGGTCTTCAAAAACTTGAAATATTTACAACATAAAAGGGAGGTCCACATTTTTTTCACCAATACCAAAATACACATAACCGAAATGATTGGTTTCAGGTATATGATAAAATGTGAAACCAAGCCAGTGTAAACTACGCAGAATAACAATTCCATTTCCTCGTTCTGAATGAATACTCCATGATCCTAGAAACAAAAATGTTAAGAATTGAAAGACCAAAATTTGGCTTTTAAGATCAGACTTTTGAATGTGAAAACGTACCTCCTTGAGGTATATCTGTGTCAATGGGATCCAAGAAATCAATTGCTTTATCTAAATCAGCCTATAAATTACAAAGTTTTTAATTTATAAGTGAACTCAACAAGGATAACAACAAGGATAACAAGAATTGATCTGCATAAGATAACTGAAGAACATTTTGAAATGTTTGTCAATGTACTTCTTACTATAATAAAAATATACCAAAACCTTTTCTAATAATGATTTTTCATGAAGCAAGATGGCTTCTCTGAAATGATAATAGGATGAGAGTCTTGTAGCTTCAGAGCCTGACAAACCTAAAAGGAAACATACTTATCTGACAAGGAATCTCTGTTAAAGATTTTATTTTCCTCATTTCTAACCATAATTGTACATATAAATATATAATAGAGACAATTAAATATAAACATGATAAAAAGCACACTTTTATTCAGTTTTGAATACATTTTTCAGTTTTCTCTAAAAAAAGCAAATCACATACCATCAAACATTCGATTAGCAACCACTTTACCAAGTGGAGTCCTGATATATGCCCCTCTAGGAACAATGGATACATCATGACAAATGTTTTCAATGGTTATCGCCAGGCGATCTTCTTCTTTTACGGTTATCTACAGATCAAACAACATTTGTATCTTTCTGGTTTAATTTTCTTTACAGAATATCTTGATATAGTTTAAATATTAATGATTTGAGTTTATTAATGATTTGAGTAATGAAACACCATAAGGTCAGGGTATAACCTGATTTTCTTACCACTGGATTTTCTTCATCTTTTTCTTCATCTTCGTTACTTTTCTCCGAATGTTCATATTCATGTGATGGATCACCAGTGAAACGACCTTTTATAAGTAAACATTTTCTTCTTGTTTCTTCTGCGGGAGAAGGCATCAGGCCCCACTTTATGCAATCAAGACTACAAAACATAAGACAAGCTAATTAATTGAGCTAGCATTCAAGATGCAAGACAAAAGCTCGAGCAATTAAGGTTTTGATAATCCTTGTACCTGTAAAGAGTTTTGCGGTCTTGTAATTCATCTTCCCCAACTCCTTGCACAATAAAATAGTCATTTTTTACACCCAATATTTTCCCAAAAAAATCCACACGACAAAACTTTTGTTGGCTCTTCAATATTATCAAGGATGACTCAAGAGCTGCTTTTTGTTCAATGCTTAATACAACACCACTACTTCCAACATAATCAATTTTCAATTTTAATGTATCAGAATCCATTACTTATAACTCTAAATGAAGTGCATAGTAATAGTTATTTATTTCTCATAAATTGCAGTTATAAGGCATGTGTATAACTTACAAATGGCATATACTCTACAGTACAGCCCAAAAGAAACTTTATGTGTTCGCGTAAGATAATTAGCTTTCATGAAGGATTGGTGTCCTTAGAAGTTAACAGTCTTTTGTTTATTTTACATGCATTTTCATGTTCAGCTCAATCGCGAGTCTAAACAAACTGCATAGAATACAAAAGTATTAATAATGACTTCATGTAACATAAAAACTGTACACCAAGGTTTTTTTTGTTTTCAAGATTCTTTTTGAAGTACTACAAATCATTAAAATGAGTAAATCTAGTAGTTATCTGCTGAACTATTTCCTATTTCCCCCTATTATTCCAAGACTTTTCTATATTCTTTAAAGCAAATACCACACAAAGAAAAAAACAACAACAATACTCCGATACTCTGGAGGAGTAGCACTTTTTGTAAAGGATTATATCGCCTACTCATTTAAAGTTATTTTGACTCATACTACAAATGCAGTCCAGCTTGTAGCAATTTATACAAAATTGGAAAACCTAGCAATTGGCAGTCTTTATATTCAACCAGATGACAGCAAAAAAGGAAATCCTTCTTCCTCAGAACATCTTAATTTAGCCTTTTAAAACTACCATTTTAGAGTGCATCCTCCAGATATAATCTTAGGTAGGACTTGCCACATTATGTCAATACAAGAAGAGACAAGTATGACTCCCCAAATTAAATCAAAATGTTGAACCAACTGAATGATATAGGCATAGAGTTGAGCTTCACTCAGGTAGTGAAAGAATCCACTCACAAATATGGCAATGCTATAGATTTCATGTTCACAAACAATACAGATCTTGTCTGTAATTTTGCAGCTATTCCACTGTTACGAAGTATCTCACATCATTACCTTGTCCTGTTTTCAACCATGTTAAAAACAAACTCTTTCAAACAAACTTCAGCTTTTATTGGTTTTGTCAATCCTAATGTACATAAAACAATTTTAATGCTTTTAACTTAGTTGCTCTACATTTTCTATAGCATTGATGCAAAGATGAAAAAGTATACATAATTGTTCTGTAGTTAGAAGACAATTGTTATGATAGTCATATGACAATATCAGTGCATAAGAAAGTGAAAACTTAAGGTAGCTTCATCTATGCTCGACATGCTTCTATTCTCGACACATGTTAATATTGAAGCGATTAATCAACGAAAAAGAAATGAAAAACATTTAAAAAGGAAGCTTACAGTAAGTACTTCCCTTCCCCAGTGTGATATTTTGTTTTCGACATGCTTAATAACCAGCTGATTATCAGAGTTTGTTTGTATCATGATGTAATAGTTATGAAAATGTTACGGGTAGCTTCAAGGGTAATTAGCGGTAAAGAAAAGAAATATCACCTCTAGTGTTTCCTTTGGGATTATTACGGCACATAGTTTTTACGGTATCTACTTTGCTATTCCACTGTTCCGTGTTTTATCTCTAAATTTTTTTGAAAATTGTTTTGTCGAGAAAAGAATATATGGTTGAACACGGACGTATCCACCCGTTCCTTTTCTCCTCCGTTATCTACCTTTAAAGAAGGAAAGAAATGTCTTTATCTTTTTATTACTAATGTTGTTTGGATATTGTATTTCATATCTTACATCCTTTTGAACGTAAATTAGGTTTCCTTTTTCATTTATTGGATTCTAAAGTTGCTTTTGTCGAGCATAGATAGATGAAGCTAGCTTATGATGTGTTACAAACATGTCTACCAAATTAACCACAACACCACTAAATGGTGACTAAATGTCGGAACATAATCCTGACGGTAGAATTTTAAGCCATGAACAACTTGTTGCAAATATTCATGATGAAACTTTAGTTGTCCCACCACACACATTCATTCAAAAATTCATTCAAAAGATGTTTTTCTTCCCCAAAAAGTCCCAAGTGCAGAAAGTTCTCTTAAAGACCCTAATAAAAATAGGTACAAGAAAAAGGAGAAAATCAACAATCAAGACATATTCGCATGACAGGCCGCACCACCACACTAAAAACACACGACCACCACACACAACAGCAGTAGAAGGGTGGTGAGCCACCACACCACACCACCAAATTCAAAACTGTGTTTCAGCTTTATACTTTTAAAAGATTAACCAAAGGCTTTTACCCTTTTAATGTATTTCCTTCCATGAATACTGAAGAAATGAGTAAAATTTTAAACATTATTGGCTTTAATCCATCATAGAAGTATCACCGGGAAAATCACTTCAAAGTAGAAGGCCATTTTGTTTTGTTTATAGATACCAAGCAAATAAATAAGTAAATGTCGCTTTTTAATAACTTTCCGCGCCATCATCTTGCTAAAGAAAACAGGGGTCATCAGCAGGGAACTTGTTGGAGATATAGAAGTTCACAGGATTGAGGCTGTTCAAAATATTTTAGAGAGCGAGAGTTGTACTTTGGTGGTGTTATCTTTTTAGTCCACTTGTGAGCCTCTGGTGATTATAAGGTGATGGGGCAAAAAGTAAAAACGCGTAGAGGAGGTATAGCCAAGGTAAGGCCAAGCTTTTTGCAAACCGTTTTCGAATATGAATTCAAAAATTCAAATGTTTTTTATTTTGTTCGGAAGTCAAGGGAAGTCACTAAACTGTTTTAGGCTTATCAACATGTCGAAACGAAAAAGTTTATCATTAAAAAATAAATTCTATCGGAAAAAAGAGTTCAAACCAGTGTTGCCGTCAAAAACCCATTGAAAACGGGTTGGTTATTGGTCTGGTGAGAACTGCATTGTTTTCATTTTCCTAAAAAGGAACAAATATACAGACAAGTAACTAAAATCTATACTGTGACATTCTCTGAAATAAATCAAAATGGGAAACACTATGGTTCGCTTGAAAAACGTGTAAACAAGAGATTATTTAAAAAAATTCTTCTGAAAATTGCCCGAATATGATGGTAGTCTAAAGGACATGTATAAACAAGTCCTCAAACACTTGATGAAACGATGGAAGGACAGGTATTACTTGGCGTTGAATGTGACCGCCTTTATGTCTCATATAAAGAACAACTTAAAACATATTGTTTAACCTCCGCTGGCTTTCACCATAACTGCGTGTTAGCACGATATATACATAACTGAATACGCAAAAGATATTCGAGCAAAACTGCACCAGTCGTTAGTAGAATCTGGTGGTCACCAAACAAGTACCCTTAACCTTTGATTAGATTCTTACCAGTGATGCTAATGCTTCTACAGTTCGACAAATCTTGCTGTTAACGTTATAACGAAACCCCGTTATATCGAAGTTCATTATCCGGGTTTTGTGCTGTTTTTTGTACCACGCGCAAAGGTTGGTGACTTCGCCGTCTGTTTGAAAGTCAGAACCACAGATATTTTTTATCTTAATGATACTTTTCTCAAATTATTCCCTCATTCACAGTGTTTAGAAATTAGATAATGGAAACAGATGGAGAGAACATAATGACCTTTCAATTACAACAACAGGTTTATCCCATTATTTTGTCAGGGGGTTGGAGGCAGGTTACCTAGTTGCAACAAGTAAGCGGGAAGAATAGGTCACAGATAGAAGCCTCAAAATTCCCGGTAACCGACAATATCCTATAGTAACTCCGTAAGTTTTGTTGATGTTATGTCACAGAACTGTAAAATTAACGCTTAGACTACGTGTGTATATTGTAGAACATATTTTCTTCAATTCATATCTTACAAGTTAAGCAATAGCGACAGTTATCTTTTTCTATATCGTCGCTTTTTAACGTCAAAATTGTTTTTTCGGAATTCGACTGAAACATCATCGGAGCGTCGCTGTTCTTCTGCTTCGTCGGCAGATGATTGGTTTTCATTATTTCCTATGTTTACAGTATGAACAGTTGTGGATGACATTTCCTCCGAAGATCCAGAATTGACAACTCTATGAGTAGTGTCACTATGTTCCCTAGAAGTTCTTGTAGTGTTAGTATAATCAGACCGAAAAAGTCTCCGAAGATCCCCAATGGAAATCCCGAAATTCCTGTTATCATTATCACGATGAGATTCGCCATCGTTGTCACCGTTACCATCATTTTCTTCATCACTGGTGTCACTGTTAACGACAGCTGATATCGGATTGAATTCCCCTCCGTCGAGGAGTAGATCTAATACCTGCGTGGCCCGATCGGAGTCGTCGGAATCACTGACATCATCTTGGAAATCCTTTTTGGTACGTTCGACCAGAGAATCGAAAAAAGCTAACGTTTTACAGTCTTCTTCAGTGTTTTCACTCTCATAATCATGAGACATTTCACCAGTCTGTACCAGTAATCGCATATAATCACTGTGTGAATATTTTTGTCGCGTTATGCACACATCATCTCCAGTCAAATCACCACTACACGCTTTCATTTCAAATGGACTCCACACCTAAACGTTCGGGAAAAATAAGAATTTCAACTCTTCGATAACTTGAGCAAACGTTTAGAATGTTTCCGAACAGGTGTAGAGTTGTGTCAATTCTTTTCAAAGTGTATTGAGACAAGAATAAATAACCTTAATAACTTTTTCGACTCCGGACGACAATAGGATGTGGTGAAAGCGATTATAACGCACTTGGTTTACGATAGAACGATGACCACTCAGCACAACATGACCAGTTTCTATCAACATAAAAGGAGAATGTAACGAATCACAAATATTTCTGAACTCTTTTCGTGACGAAAGTAAGATGTTATCTAAAAACACTTCCTCTAAGTTATTCATCCATGTAGTTTTCATTTTTCAATGACAGATGTAAACGCACGGATATGATCATTTTAACTGATCATTTAAAAATGATAGTGTAATTCATCTTCCGTTTTCATCCAGTGTGACATCCCGTTTTAAGCGATCATCTGACAATTTCAAAGTCCAACGATTTTATAGCATGCATTTCAAATACAGAACACACTTTTTTATTTCTGTATGGCAGCCATATTATGTAGTATCTAGCTTTGCCAAATCAATGGCCTTACCCAATATGCTGCTTTTATCCAAAACTTTTACAAATTTAATTTCATAGCAGTTTAAGTTAATTTTACTGTCTAGATCGGAATCTTCCTCAACTTGCACTTGTTTGTTTTGACGCGTGAGTCCTAGTAACATGGCAGCTACTGATATGGCTTCAAAAATTTAATCCTGCAACAATAGAATGCGTGATACATTGTATGAGATCGGAAGAGAAAATACAACCCTTAAAGGATGCCATTCATCTGCAGTTGTTATTTTTAAATCTGTTAAAAATTCTTCCATATTTAATCACCAACAAACTTAGTACAATTTGATACACGTCTCCTGATCCCTGTATCACTCCACATTCATTCAGAAAAACTTGAAAAATGCTTACTGCAAGAGTCATCATTTTCTTCGACCACTTTCCATATATACAGATAGAAATCATCTGATCCAGATACAATAAACTACAGAAGGAAATAAAAATTCGATCAAACATTGCAAGAAGAACTTCTCTTATGCATAGCATATTTTATTATGGACTTTTATATTGTTTGAATATATTTACACTTAAAACTTGCTTTAACGTAGACCTAATAACACTTGAAAATTTCCATTATGGGTTACGAAAGCTTCATGTTAAATTTGTTAGCACAATGTGAAAAATTAAAAAGAAGTGTTACAGTGATCATCAATCCTTCATACCTGGTCTTTATCACCAGCAAAACAAGCACTTTTCATTGTACAGGTATTGCTGTAATTTGGATGAAAATATTCGACGCTTGATGAACCATCTAGCTGGTATATAACTGGACCATGCTTTCTTTGCAATGCGACTATCTTGTCACCAGTGTAACTAAACCTGACAGACATCGCCCCAACAGATTTTGTTACAGGGTACTTTGAACAATATTGTATCAGGGGCCTTAAAAGATAATACAATTGATGGAAGATTTTTTTACAGTTTGGTGAAAAGAAATTGTCTTGAGATGATATTAAAGGTTATCATTTACATGCATACTTTTCAGGAAACCTTGTATCCCAAAGACATACACCATCAAGAGAATTTGCAGAACCAATTAGTCTTTGTTCAATCGGATGGAAAGCAACACCATGAAAACTACCAGCTGAATAAGCTATCCTTTTACGAGCTAAAATATTTAGCCATAAAATATCACATCACATTTTCAAATAGAGAAATCATATGCTATCAACTTGAATTTCCTGTAACCAAAGACTGAAATTTTGGTGTACTTGTGTACTATTGGCAGCCTATCGTTTCCTGAATAAGAATAGAATTTCTTGGATTATTGGTTGATGAACCTGTCTTTACTACTTACAATTAGATGCTCTAACATCACACAACTGTATCATTCCATCTTCCCCAGCAGTAACAAATATACAAGAATCACCATTCGGCATATCCACAGAATATACAGGTTCATCAAAGCTATACGTGTTTAAGCAAACCTGACTACAAAATAAACAAAGTTTTAAAAATGTTAATTTTGGAAGGACAAGGTCGAATTATCATGTCCTTAAAGCTCTTCTTAATGTGATAAGCGATGTGAATTGTCAAACATGACTAAATTGTGATAATGACAAACAAAGAAAGATAAAACAGAATTCTTGTTGAAAAGATTTTATTTTGAATTGGAATTCAGTAGACATCTACTGAAAACATGCCGATTTCAATAAAATTTGACACTTCAGTCTATATTAAATGTTGTTCCAAGTGAATTCTGTTAAAAATGTAAACAAAACAAAACGTAAGAAAATTAGATGCTAGAGTTTGTGTTTAACTGCAACATTTTGAAACAATTTCCACACAATCTACATGCGATGCTAGCCCTCTACCCACCACAAACATTCCAAAAGCAAATAAGCATAAATATAACTAGGGTTTCTGTACGAGTTGATCGTGCATGTCAATCAGCGCCCTTTGCCTCTTTGACGAGATGGCGTAGAGGCATGTTTGGATGCAATTCTGAATCTGTATTTTTATGTCGGGTCATGCTTCAAAACCCAAAAAACTTTCAAGAATTCTTTTGGTTTTGGTTTTTTTCAACTTACTTTTGACAAAAACGGCAAACTTTTCTTTTACTCTTGTTTCCACATCTTGACTGAAGTATTTGGCGAGACTCCATTTTACTTTACCGTTACTTAGCGAAAGCACATTAAAATTCAATTAGTTTCCATGACAAACTTATATATTTTCGTGTTCTCATTGGTTAAAATAATCTTTCAACTTTACTTTAATATAGACAAATTTTATTGAAATCGGGATGTTTAGACGTCTACTAAATTTCAATTCAAAATAAAATATGTCTTTTCAACGTGAATTCCATTATAAATATATGAAATGTATTAATCCTACGTTTCTATGTTGTGCCTCAAAACTTTTTCATCATTACCTTAAATGCAATAATTTACATGACAAACAAATAAGTCCAAGGAGAGAATATTTGAATGTTTGAGTCATGAATTCATTTGAAGAAACAAAATTGAAACACAGATGGTTTGATAACCAACCTGATGATAATATGTGTAATTTCTCAAAATCAAATGCGGCAGAAAATATGTTGGATAGATGGTTTGTTTTCATGCATGTTGGTTTTGGATTTTCTAGATACGTGATCTCGTTACAGTTCCATAAAAGCACTCTTCTGTCATCTCCACCTATAAAACATCAGAAACATCTTCTTAAAAACATGACTTTAAAGAAATGGATTAGGAAGTTAAAGTTTTTCCATTTTCCAAACAGTACCAACTTACGGGGAATACAAACAAAAAAACAATTGTCATTGATTGTGTGATGTTCAAGAAGATGTAGATGATAGTGTTCACTTTTACTTTTGTTGCATAGTCATCAAGTCAATAAACGAACCACTGGCAGCACCCTAGGCTCAAAATTAAAGCGAAGAAGAAAAAGTCCCTGTCCCTTATACTTTATCCCTGTCCTTTTCTCTTAAGTTAAAGTACTGATAGTTACTTTAGGATGTTTTATGGCATATCTTTCTGTTTTCTTGGTAATAAACATTGAATTAGCAGCAAAGTATGCTGAAAAGGGCATAAAAAAGCACCAATAAAGCCTGGTTGGTTTTTACTAGTGCTTGAAACAAAAAACATGTAATATTTATTACTGGGACATTCACCATGACAGTGAAGAAATAGGCTGCAAAACAGGAAAAAAACTGAAAATTTCACCTGATACTAACAGTTCACCATCATTTGAGAAATTAACGGTGTTGACACAACCATAATGACTAATCAAATCCTTTCTATAAAGGTTCTGACAAAATGCTATCTGCTCTCTAGCCAGTTGCTTCAAATAATCCAACTCTCCATACTGTTGGTACATAAGGTTGAGTGCAAATGAACGCATTATATCTCATGTTCAAGTAAATAGTTTTCACCTAAAATTTCAAATAAAAGATATGAATATTGCAAAAATCCATAATAACACAGAGAAGGATTATACAAAATATCGGTGGGGGCTTACATTGGGGTACAAAATTTACATTTAAATAGGGGGGAGCACAGACCATATATTAATATTATTGTATTTTTTACCAGGCCCTATATTGAAATAAAATTTAAACCTCATTACATGTTTTTTATAAGGAACCTAGAACAAGTTTCTTATTTTAGGAATTACAATTTTGATTTTTTGAGATAAAACACTGAATTTAAGAATGTCTTTCATGCAACATCTCACTATATAGTAAATAAACATTTCATCTCCACTCCATTAAAGGCATCAATTCTTAAGGTTAATCTTTCTCTTACCAACCTTCAGCAGTCAGGGACCACTTACTCTTTTCTTCTCACCATGCTGACACAACCAATTTTACAGTTCTTGCATCTGACTCTATTAATTATATTTTAGAGATAAAGGAGAGTCTGTTTATACAGAAGGAAAAACCTCCTCTCAATAGAACTGTTACGTCAGCTCCTTTGTATTTATTTTTTGTATAGATTTTTTCAATAGACACATTAGCACTTTATCTGTATTTTTATAAATTTTGTTTGATTTCAAGTTTACACAGGGTTAAAAACATTTGAAAATCATCTTATATTTAAATATTTAGGTCATATCTCCAGAAAAATAGAAAAAAACTATGACATTTGATCTAGGAAAGGAAGAAGAAAGTTAAGATTCAAAAGATTACCGCTATATCACAATTTAGTACAGCCCAAATGAAACTATGCGTTTGTGAAGCATTAAATTTTTACATGAAAAGACAAAAGATTCAATGAAAGAAATGCTAAAACTGAATGAAAAGGAATAATAATCAAAGAATCTATTTGCATCGATAAGTTAAATTGAAGTAATTTCTGCCATTTTCATGTTTTGAATGTTGGAAATTTAAAACGAAACATTAAGAAATCTTTTGACACAAGTGTCAATAAAATTACGTGGATAACCATTACTAGATAGAATATCCTTCAACAATTTAACTTCCACATGAAACTTAGAAAAGTTAGACATCAAGGTAAAACAGCGAAATAACAATGTATAAACTAAGCCATATTTATAAGATAACGGAATAAAGCTGGAACAATTTGTAAAGACACCACTAAAAGTGGGTTTACGATACACACTAGTGCTAAAATTGCTAATTTCCCTATCGATTTTGACATCCAAAAAGGAAAAGGAATTATTCTCTTCCTTTTCAGAAGTAAAATTGATATTGGGATGCTTGGTATTCATATAATTTTGAATTCTAACTGATTAGCGGATGAAAAAAGAAAAATATCATCTACGTATCGTCTATATAAGGAGGAAGGTTTGTAAGTATTTGGGCAGTCTTGAAGCCAAGTAGTACGTTCATGATAGCAAAGGAAAAAAATTGTTTGCAAGGGTAGTAGGTCCTTAGGGGAGCAAATAAACGGAAAGCTAAGGAGCATCCAAAAAACCAAGATGTGTACACGTGTTAGTAGACAATGACTTGATCATTAATATGTTGAATAATTATTGAGCAAAGAAGAACAATCTTCTTTACATCATTCACACTTGGGTGTGTGGGGAAAGTCATTGATCTATTGATTGATTTCTTCAACTATTTCCTTTTTACAATTAGAGGTTTTTCTGAAGTTGGTTTTTCCTATTACCATTTTGTTCATGTAGTTAGATTTTCCAACTGAACAGGTATACATTTTGTTTTGTTTTTTGACGAAGCTCTACCATCATGTTTCTACCACATTTTTGTGCTTACCAGCCATCTACAAAAATTCTGAAATCCACTTTTGGCATAGCTAGGTAGGTCTCCAAACAGTTCCTTGCTTGTGATTCTATCAAAGTGATTTGATTTATTGGTTGCTGCTTTGCCTAGTAACTACTTTTCCTTTTCTTTCTTCACGGCCCCCCCCCATCATAAAAGCAAGGAAAGCCATGCTTCGAATTGTTCGATACCGTAACTTTTGAGCAAAATGTTCTTTATCTAAGGTCGACTTCAGAGGCTTAATACATGGTTTATTATTTAAGTTTCATCGGGGTACGTGAGTCCAGTTTTGTCTGTTTACTACCCAATCCATCGGCATAGGAATTCAGCATTAATCACGACGAGATAAACACACACCAATGAGGTATTATATCGGACATGAATATTTTCCAACATCTTCTGCTTTTCACTTTCTGTGAATGTTAGATTGCACTTAAAATAATTTAATTTAAAGTAATACGTCGTTGTGATATGGCTAAACAAGCATCAGTAGTTGGAAGAAACTCACCAGCACTATCTTCATCATCAAGCATCACTAATGTAAGTGATACTTTGAGGGTTTATAATGCTCATCATGATGGTCGGAATAGGCATGACGGGAGTCTGTCTCCTTCTGGTTCAATAACAAGCATACATGACGCATACTTCCTCAATGATCGTATACGTGGCTTGGAAAGTGAAAAACTGGCATTAATGATTGACCATAATAATTTAATAAGAGAATTTAACAAAAGAATGGAAGCTCATCTTGATGAAATTAGAAATTTGAAAGAAGCTAACCAAAGTATTGAGCAAGAGTGCAATGAATTACGAGAACTGTGTTGCTTTCTTGATGATGACCGACACAAATGTAGAAAATTAGCGAAGGAATGGCAACGGTTTGGAAAGCATACAGTTGCAGTAATGAGAACAGAAGTAATGTCATATCAGGAAAAATTAAGATCCCTTGAATCCAGACAAACAGAACTTATTAAAGAAAATAGTGAACTTCGTGATTTATGTGTTTATTTGGATTCCCAAAGGACTGGTACGTTTTTGGATGAATCTTCAGCTATGATGAAATATACTATTTGTAAAAGTTGCTCAGAATTAAAGAAAATGAACACTCAGGATAGCAAAGAAAATACTTCTGGTAAGTCCTTTTATAATTCTCTAGGGTTTTTATTTTTATGAAAAACTAATCAGTGCCTGCTAAACGCCTCTAATCATGTAATGATGTAAGCTCCTTAAATGTAATCTTAATGATCCATACTAAGCTTATTAATCCATAAATGTACAATGTATTCGTACACGTTTATGCATTTAGAACAGGTTGAAATAGATAAAGGTGGGTTACTAGTTGGTTCAGATGTGTTATCTGAATCACAAGGAATGTTTTAAAACATTACTAGCACAAATCATTTCGTTTATTTATTGCCTTAAATGTTTTTTTCTTTAATTCTTTCATACCATTTTTTGATGTATATGGGCCATTGATGTATCAGACAAAAGACATCCATTCCATTTTTAAACTCTTTTTAATTTAATAAATGTGCAATTGATTATATATGATGGGAAAATCTGACATTCTATGTGATCTCTGCTGAGGCTAATAAAATAATACAATAACACTATAATAGTTTTTTCTTTGCACACACGTCATTTAAAATCTGTCATTACTGAATTCCATTGTTTGTTCTTGTTTTCAAATTTGTTGTAGTTGTTGTTGTTGTTGTCATTGTATTGACATATTTATGGAACAAATCTATTGTGGTAGACAATAATTGTCATTATCATTTTTATGAAATGTTTCAAATCCTATGCTTTAGTCTGAATCTATAAAAAAAAATTCAGTGAGTAAAAACATTCTTCTGAAACTATGTGGGTGATGTATGGCAATGTATGAGAGATTTCCTCATTATTATTATAGAATTGGTAATGGATTGTTAATACATTCTATTAATCCCTGTTTTGAATCCCATAATCCTGTGAAGTGATTAGTTAGGTTTTTACAGCTCAATGATTTAATGATTTAATTTTCGATAATATACTATAATGAAATGAACCAAGCTAATTAAAGAGCATAATATACCTATCAGGAAATAAAAACATATTTTAGGTGTCATTTCAAATTTATTAGTTATTAATTGATCACTTGATTTGTTTTAATACAGTGCCTGTGGACGAACGTACAGCACATCTTCAGAATCAAGTGATTCAATTGGAAAGAGAAAAAGAAAGTCTTCATAAACTTTTGGTAAGGAAAGAATCTTCAACATTCAAACACAAAGAAAAAATTGTAAACTGATATTAAGGAAAATAATTCATAATGTCATCATGGTCTATTATAGTTATTTCATGCGATAAATTTTCCCTTTTTTCAGCAGAAATTCCCAAATTTAGTTTTACCTTAAATTTAGTTTTTTGCAAAACATTATGCAGAAAGTTAAATATTGAAGTCCTACGTATAATTTCAAACAGGATGTCTTGTTGTTAAAACAAGATAATATTGAACTATATCATTTTTCAGATGTATGGCGGACGAAGTCGGCATGACAAAAAGAGAGTTTCATTTTCTATGCCAACAGATGATGAATACGATTCATCTTCAGTAAGTGAATGAAGAACTTGTAGTTATCACTTATTAAACCCTGAAACTTTTTTGCCAAAGGAATGCTTTTCTTTATATCATTTAATGTACAAATCAATTTTAATGAATAATATCATTATGTTCATAATGTTTTTGTGAAAAAGCATTATCTTTATCAGTATATTGTTTTTAATTTCATTTCAGTCATGTTTTTTTCGTTTAGACAACATCTGAAGTCGACCGGTTAGATTTTCCTCCAAACTTTGGGAGTACAGAAAGTTTCTCAAGAATATGTAAGTTGGTGCTTTGCTTTTTATACAAATTTCTAATGTACATACAATATGACTATTTGTATACAATATTACAATATCACTAATATTTGAGGTTTTCTAAGGTTTTCATGCAAGCAAATTCTTTTCTGATTATATTTTACTACACGGACATCTTAGATTTTGAACTCATGCAGCACTATTTAACTCGATGTTTTTATTATTTCTTCCAAAAAAAGAATTTATATGAAATGAAAGTTGAAAACTTCATTTAATATCTTCAAGTACAATTTGTGTCATAGTTCACATTCTTCTCTCTTTTTTTTATATAGATGACAACTCCAATATTCTTAGGAATGGTCTGCTGCACAATACACTTGGTGTTCCCAGAACCAGGGTAAGGAAATAAAACAGCTCCTGAACTTCAAATGAAAATCATGAATATAACAGTAGTTGATACTTCCATTTTGTAATGGTAGATATAGCAGGCGCGGATACAAACCAAGCGACAAAAAATTCGGTGGAATTATTCAGAGAGAAGTTTTTCCACGAAAATATGTGGAAACCTCGCATTAGTTCAAGGAAAACGCTAAAACAGTAATTGGGATTCTACTACACATCAAATTAGTGTCTGTTTCGCCTAATATCAAGGCTCATCAGCATGCCTAGGCTCACCGTGGATGGCCGGACATGGACAGACTAGTGGTACATAATGAATCCTAACAATCCTAAATTGCATGGCAAGGAAGCTGTTGGCTTCCTTTGTCTGAAAATTCTAATCAACAAAACGAAAACATAGACATCTGTTCCTAGAGCAATCGGATGCTTGATCGCTTAAGAAAAGAACTTACAGAAATAGCCCCCAGCGCGGTTATTCAAGTTTCCCGTAATTCCCGAACAGAATACAAACAGATAAGCATAGGCGTATTCAGGGTGAGTCAAAAAAAGTAGAGGGTTATAACGTTATGACCTTTCAGTCTTAAATATCGATTACGTTACTTGCACGTTTTCCTCTTCTACTTTAAATGACTAACCTCTCCTCCAAAAAATTGACTTAGCTCTAGCTACGCCTCTGAATAAGGATAAAAATAAAGATGCATTACATCAAATCCATATTTAAACATTTGTGTTTACTTTCTTGATGATCAGAAAGTCACGTAAGTTACCAACAAAACAAAAATCATTTATAATTCTGAGAAATCATAACATACACAATCACGTCATAACACAAGGTGAAAGCCACTTTAAAAATGAATCACCATTATAGTTTCATTTCAGTTTCGATCCAAGAACACAGCGGTCTACATTTAAAACCAAGTAATTACTAACCTTTAAGCAATACACAATCCTTGGAAGATAGCATTCAGCCAAAAATATTCTGCTTATTTTTACCAGAAACAAATTTCTTGTACAAATTTGCATTCGAAAGGACGCCCTGTTAAGCAAACTTTGCTGAAAGCAGCTATTCCCAATTCTTCAAGGCAGGCTTCTAAATCGTTTATATTTTACACAAACTAGCAACACGTTCAAACAGTTTCATGGCTGTTGAAGAAGAACGAAGCTTCACAAAAATCACTTGTGTTGGAATTTCTTGATTTCTTGATGGGGGTTAAAAAAGGCAAAGATTTGCCAGAAAAACTATAGCCATTCAGCTCGACATACCCTCGGCAAGCGTCAATCTGTCTTGTAGATGGTAAATATTCTTTATTTTTGTTGATTTTGACTGCGAATTTTTTCTCTCTGACCCCATTACGCCAAATGCACAAGTAAGTAGCAAAATCGTAAGCACGTGTGTGCACAAAACTGTAGAAATAACGAAGGGGTGGCGTGATACTTACATGACGCCTTACATGACGTACGAGCGTAATATGTATTATTATACAGAATAATTAAATTATGACCGATTTGTAGCGAAGAGAAAGAGTCAAACTCTCAGGGTCGTTGTTTAAAAAAACGTACTTTGTAGAAAATCAAGTATGTCTGACGGACAAGCTTGACATTCCCTGTATCCGCGCCTGTACAGATTCACCATAGGTGCTCTTCTTGAATTTATCTTCATGTAAAATAATAGGTTTTTATACTTGTAGCTATACTTCCCAGTGGGCCAAATCTTTAAAAAAAAGCTTTGTGGAGGAGTGTTTTTTTATTGAAACAGCAGAAGATATTGCTTGCTATTCCTATATGCCTATCTTCCTCAACAGAGACTTTTTGTAGATTTTGCCCACTGGGCTTATTTCAAGATTATAAGAACTGTTCCCAAAGAAATCAAAGTAGCTACAAATATTCGCCAAACCTTTAATTTTTTTTATGAATAATACTTTCATTATACTTTTTGCCAAATTCTACATTTCATTGGTGTCTCTAGGCTGCTTCCTTTAATGACATATCACCACGTAATAGTGATGTCATTCGTATAAAAGAAAACACGACTGAAGATGAAATCAACGACATTAAAGAAAAATTGAAGCGTAGAACGGGTGAAGCTAATTTGTCTGAACATGAGATTTCGCTTTTAAAGGACATGTGCAATGTAAGTGTACTCTCTTAACACATTTTAACAGGTCCTGTGAAAACATTTAGAGTTTATTATTTAGAGTGTATTGCGGGTGCCACATATCACTATTCTTCCACTATTCGTGTAATTAGTACTAGTCAATCACATGTACATCAATTTGTTTATCAATCATTATCAAGTCATTGTTTTGATTTTTCATAACTTGGTTAACCATCTCAGAAACGTTCGGAAACTCCTTCAATTTAATGTCTTCCCTTCTAAACGTAGCAGTGAAAGCGAATACCGTATTAAAACATCCTTGGACTTGTGTTGTCAGTGTAACTTAGGCTTTTTGGAAGACGATGGTTTGAAATGGCTTTAAAACTTTTTGCCGCCTTTGATGAAATTTTTGTTGTGCTCGCTGGCTTTCGGTAAATTTTCTAAAACAGTGGTGTTACAGAACGCCTGGTGTGCATAATATATTTCAATTTTTAGAGACGTCAAGTAAATACATCTGCTGCTTTGCGCCATCTCTTGCGCCATCTCTCTTGTTATTTTTTGTTCCGGTTGATTTCATAAAAACAATTTGTATGGTGACGTCAGGCGTAATTTCAAGTAAACATGTGATTTCATTTAGGTTGTCACTCCAAAGAAACGCTCTGGGAGTAAAGAATCTCTGTCCAGTTTAAACAATTCCTTTGACCTGGCGTCACCTTTATCTCCACCACCAAACATCGGTCTACCGCTTTATAACACTCGCAGGCGTGGAAGCTCCGATTTGCTTCTAGACCAAAAAGAATCAGAACTGTCAAGCATTGCAGAACGTAGGGAAGATGTAGCTGATGACGCAGCGGCTAAAAACGACGAGTCCTCTGTGATTGAAACGAAAGCCGATTCGACGAACGCTGCACATGTAGATGATATGAATGACATTGATGAAATTGTCGAACGTATTAACAGTTCTCTAGCAGGCTCCATTCATGAGTTAAGTGAGCAAAAAGTGGAGATTCTCTGATCACAATGCATGACAAAAATGTGGCACTATCAAAGCAATACACCGAACACCTGCAGTCCACTTACTACGTGTACATGTACAAAGTAAGCACCAAGCAAGATCAAGATGTTTTTATTATTCTTCACTCTTCACAAATTTCTTTCATTTAATTCACACTACAGGAATAAATTAAAGGAAAATTTCTAATATCTTACCAAAATGATCTGGTTTTTTTAAATAATTTATGATGTCTAGTTTTTTGTATTTAATCATTCATGTTTGTAATTTCTTTCATGTATATTTATATTTATTTAAAAGAACAAAACGTACATCTGAACCACTCTTTTGGAACTGAACCGTTCATTTTGGATTTTAAGAATTCATTGATTGGTAGTCCTGGTCTCAGAAAATAAAGTATAATAAACCCCTTACACACAAAATGGATCACGTGATTTTACGATTTCATTCAAAATGATTTGTCAAATGGGTTCTGAGATCGCGTAAGGATGAGAATTTTCGAAGATATAATTAAACCAGCCAGGTTTAATCCAAAAAAGAACCATATGGTGCGAAACTGTAGCGGAATTTCAAAAAGTCGTAATACGAACAAAATAGATACAAAAAAGAACCATATGGTGCGAAACTGTAGCGGAATTTCAAAAAGTCGTAATAAGAACAAAATAGATACAAAAAAATTCATCCGAGTTTTTAAACAATAAAGAAATATACATGTGTGAGCTGTAACCATGGATACTTATCTTATTTTAAAATATTTTTTATCAAAAAAAAAATTTATAAGAAAAAAAAAAGAAAAAAAACCCGTCTTCATCGAAAACAATATTATTAATAACTAAAAACGAAAAATCCATCCAAATACTGGGTTTTAAACTTTGTCAAACAAAGTAAACAAAAACGTTCAAATAACCAATAAGAATAGTTATAATAAGGTCGCTTAATAGAGTTACAGTAAGAACTGCTTCTTATGAAGCTTCTCATCATGAACTGTTGGTGAGCTGAACGAATGCCTCGGCAACAAAATAATACTTCATTTTAAGTGATACTTCGCATTAGAAATAACTGAAATCTTCCTTTTTGTATTTCATGGGAATAAGATCCATTTTTTCGTGAATAACTGGTAAACCAAAATACTTATTGAATGTTTTTGATAAGCTTTTAAAAATACCTAGCTTGCGTTCGTTCATACAATTTATATAGTTTCGTAAAGGGAATTTCGTCTAAAGCGTGGGCTAAATGCCATTTCGGCTGGAGGAGGAGTAGTAGTAGTCCAAGGGTGTTTTAATACGGTATTCGCTTTCGCTGCTACCGTAACTTCTCTGGTGAAAAAGTCTCACAAAACCCTTTGAAACAATAAAGCGTATTTTCCTGAATAGAAGCCACGGCTTCTATTTATTTTTCAAGAAAAAAATTGCGGCTTCTATTCAAATGCGGCTCAACACAATAAAGAAACGTTTTGTTTGCGAAAATCACGTGATTAAAGAAAAACATACCCAAGCATACATCATGAATACTTTCATGTTTCGTATACATAGTTACGATTTGTCCTCACGATCGTTCTTATCAACGTTAAGACCTGTTGTTGTAACTGCGATAAGCGTACTATCAACACTATCGGTCGAATGCAATTTGTCAACAATAGTATCAAATACACAATGGTCAGAATCACGTGACGTGCAAAAGAGTTCGATCTGGAATAATGATGTAACAAACTGCAGCATATGCATAATGGTAGATCAGTTGCGATCGATAAACACATCAATATACTCAATGTTTTTATAATACGTCGCTCATAAATGTTCGAATTATTGATTTTATTTTCGATGGTGGTAATATGGCCATTTTCATGAATTTCCACAGATTTTTCCTCCTCGTCAATCCTGCCTGGTATACTTGTTACGGTTGGAGTTTCCGAATTTTTTCGTAGTTGTTGTGAGTTGTTCATAAGTATCAAGTGATTGCTTTTCGTTCGGCTACACTCCTCTTTCGGTTGTTTCGAGTTTGAAATTTTCGATAGCTTAGGTATGCCTTGTTTATTAGAGTTCAGAAGAAACGCTTCAAAGAATTCTCTTATTGCTACTAGGGATGCGCACGTTTTGATGATTAACTGGATAATCGAGAACAATAACAAATATAAACGTAAATCTATCAAGAAATTTCCCAACGAAAGTAAAAACGAGCCGATCCAAGTAAAAAGTACAAAAGTGATTATTTTCTTCCTGTTCATACTGTTCATAATGTTTGGATTTCTTAACACTAACACACGATCTACATTTAAGGCCACGGTCCCAACTGTAGCTACAATTAGTAACAGAAATATTAACATTGAAAACACATTAGAAAATATCTGGCTCTTCGAGAGTTCTTTAAATTTTCCACTCATCAACACGAATGTTAAAGGTTGAATAAAAATCCCAAATAGTAAATCCGCCAAACCAATATTCAAAATAATCAGATAGAATCTGGAGTTTGTGTGTGATGAATTCTTACATATAGCATAGACCAACATACTATTTGCAAGTAGCGAGACGAGTAACAATACGATACATATAACTATCACTGCGTAAGATAGCTCTTGTATTTCAACATTATAACAATCGATATACGCCAGTGACATTTGATGAGCAAACCAGGCCGTTTGTGTTTAATAATCAACTAAATATTGAAAGAAAAATTGTTCCTATCTTGAGTAAAAAAAACACTTCGTAGAAAACCTAGAAGAAAGGGAGAACTAAAGTCAACCCATATATACGTTTTTTTAAACTTGAATTATTCATTGTGAGTTGGCAGGTGCTTCGAAAACCTCTTCAGATATTTTTTAAACACAAAAGCACCTTTCAAAAACCAATACGTTCTCCTGCTGCTCTTTTTATTTCACTCTTTTTATTTCCCATTTTAATAAGAAAACATTGATTATTTTAACTTTTGAGATTTACACGAGGGAAAGAGCAAAGAGGTGTAAAAGTATTTGACGACTTCAATCAGTAAGAATACTTCAATTTCCCCACGCATAAGCGAAGGAAATTCTTTGGCTTACACATTCTATCTATCTATGTAACAATTTTTTGCTGGTTCCGTGTTGTACCTCACCCTAAATTTCGGATTTTGGACCGTTTGTTTATAATGCATTGATAAACACCAGACTCAAAAATATGTGCTCCATAGTTTGATAGTATTTACAAAAACTGTTTTTTAAGTATATTTAATGAAAAAATTAAAATATTTTGTACTATTTGCTATTAAATTAAGTGGTTTTCTTTGAATGTTATTCTTTTAAAACTAATATATGACCAAACACCATATGATTTAGATTTTTCTTTATATAACTATGCCAACATTAGTTTTTTCATGAAATATATATCCGCATTTCTGACTCTAAAGTAGTTTGCGGAAATTGTTAAAGTCTAGGGGGTTCTAGTTCATTTTGTCCACCGATAAATTTTGTCTGAAATTGTTCGGGAGGTGGTTTCTAAATTTGAGGAAGAAAAATATTTTATACTTGACGCTGTGGATGGTATACACCTCTTGAAAATGTCTTTTTGTTTGAATTAACGAATGTTCGAATTAACCGAAGTTAAAGTAAATTCAAAGAAGAATGAAATTGTATTTTTTTTTTTATGCAGAATTTTTTGAATTTACTTCTTGAAAAGTCCGTGATGACTGTTGATTTACCTCCTTTTTGCGCAAAGTGTCAATTTGGCCTACAATATGGTTTTGCGTACAACTGGATGCTATCAATTTTTTTTTTTTTTCTCATTTTTATGCCCGTTTTTTGTGCCAAAAAATGGTTCGAATTAGCGAAATGTTCGAATAAGCGAAATGTTCGAATAAGCGGGTTTCGAATTAAGCAGCAGAAAGTAAAAGCAGATATTAAGCCCCCCCTGTACACTGTACAAGTGCTAAAATGTATGTTTTGTGCTTAAAGGCATACCGAACTACCCAGGGTATCACGCATTTTGAGTTCGAACACTCGGGGAAAGTCACCGCGTGTAACATTCTTTTCAACATTTTTTATTATTATTATTTTGAACTTATAATAATTTATTATTCGCACCTTCATTAATTTACTGACCGTGGAAAGTTAGCTGGTCTGTATATTGTCTGTATTCTTTTATATTTCTAGTTATGTTATATTTAATTATTCGAAACTTTTCTTGGTTCTATCTATCTTTTTTTAGCAATCCTCACAGACACTCTGGTAAAATTTTACCAGAAGTTTCTGTGAATGGATTTGTAAACAAGGGTGGCAACTGAATAACCTAGGCGTTCTTGAACTGGCAATCATCTGAGAGAGATGACGTCTGCGACTCTTGCATATCTATTTAAAACAAAGCTTGCTGACGCATTAAGGATTTTCTGAAGGCGAGATTTTTAGTAATGTGGAACATTAAACAAAAGCGTCTTTCTGTAGTCCAGTTTCGAAATGATTAGCGATTGAATTATAGCTGTTTACGAGTTTGTAGTGGTGCATAATAATTGATCCTGCATAATACATTTATTGTTCATTTATTGTTTTAATTTTTTCTAAAAGGAAGATGTAAAAAATTCTGACCTCAATTTGCCTTTAGCGTATAAGAAATATTCTCTGGAACAACTAATGTGTGACTGAAATTTGAGCGTTGTTGTTTTTGAACATGCCGTAAAGACATTCCATCGATATTCGACGTCAAAACGATGTATATGGCACACTTGAGCAGACATTCCATCAGGTTTTTATACTGCAGAGTCTTTTTCAGAGTTTTCTTCTATTTCCCAATATCACATTTCACAAAAAATGAAGAAAAAGTGATAGTTCATTTATTTCTTCAAAAATCATGCATAATTAATTAGAACTCTTAATCAATAATCAATTTTCAAACATTAAGCACAAAATACATTTTAGCACATGTACACCTCCTTGGATCATCCTGTTTACGCTTGTGAAAATATAATCTTTCATAAAATCTTGTATCATGACAAAAAAGAAACACAATTGTTTGATATCGAACAAACACCTGGTTAAACACTATGTATTTCTCTTCAAATTTTTGCAAAATTTTACACCTTTGATTCGGTGCCAGCCTTCTACACCTAAATCTCTTGAATAAAACTGATTTAATTATTTAGTGAGTCTTTCAAAAACTTTAAACCACGATATTTCAGGAATAGTAAGATTTAAAAATATGTCGGTTACTGTAAGTTTTCTTGGATTCTCAGAATACCTTACCAGTTTTCACTTGCCAATGTGAGAGAACTGTTTCAGCCATGCATAGGCTGAAAGATTACACTCAATCTACTATGGTTTCAGAAAGACTGAATGTCATTGCTTATGGTGCCTGGCATAGCCATGGAAAAATAGAAAAACAGACGACTTACTTTTTCGTAACTACTACTACTATGCAACCAAATTATTTTACGTATTTAGTATTAACATAACCTTCTTTAAATTATAAACATTTTTCTTCTTGAAACCTTATTTTCTCTCTTCTTTTTTTTTTCAGGTGTAATTTTTAATTAACATAACAATAAAACAAGAAGCCCCAAGGCTTGAACAGTTACCGCGTTCCTAGCAATGCTTAGAAAACGCTTTACAGAGCGCAATCCTGGATCCCGAATTAGAATAAATATACTCCTGTTCGCATTTTTCACATAAAATGCAACGTTCTCTTATAATAAAAGTAAAAAAGCTTATATAACGACATCTCTGAATCGAAGAACATGCAGCCGAATTTTAAATTCATTTACAATCCAATGTGATAATTATAAATACCTGTCCACCATGCTTTCAGATTTTGCAACTTCAAAAATGTAAGAAATGGCATCAGGAATCAAAATAACAAAATAACAGGAATCAAAATAACGAACACTTGAAAGGAACTGTGAGAAGAAGACTCTATAACCAATCAACTCGATATATCAGTTAAAATGTAGAGCATAATGTTGATTATGATAATTAAATTTGAGGCAAATACCAAATATACAAGGTACAAGTTTTCGAAAAGTTACAAGTTAAAATTATAAGTTTTCGAAATTTGGTCCAAAATTTTCCCGAATTTTTATGAAAATCGAAGCACTTTCGAAATATGGTCCAAATTTTTCCCTAATCGAACTTTTTTCGCCAAAATATGAATCGATGCTATATTTGGTTCAAATTTACCCAAATTGTGAAGTCATATGTTCTATTGTAGATCATCATAAAGTTTCAAGGTAAGTTATTATTAGATACATAGATCTATCCTCCTAGTATAGACAAATACCCCACAGACTATTTCTGTATACCTGGGGTTTCACAATTAAAAAATTCGGAACGAATACACAGATACAACGTCTATTTTAAACAGTTTCCTTGCGCTTCGAAATTGAACAATGACAATTCTAATTAACATTTTGCTAAACTAATACATTTACATTAGGAAAGTTGAATTCCCATTGTATAAACAGGGACTTGATTTTCAATAGACATGATTTGTAGGGTTTAATTTATTTAAGGCGGTAGAATTACAATAGTTTTTCATAATAACTTATAACTTATCTAATCAAGACCGAAAAAAAAAAAACAAAGCAAACAAAAAAAACAAAACAAAAGAATTTTTTGTTGTAAATAAACTTCCGCCGCGACATTTTCAGCTAAGTGGAGATTCGGCTTTGTCATAAAAGACTATCGATAACTCGAACATTTGATAATTCCAACCATATCATCGGTCCATGTTATGTGGATTATTTTAGTGGATGAGACAATCTTTACATCCCCCTTCCTATTTTGAAATATACATGAAGTTGAGTTGATGTTTTTTTTTAAAATTGCTGACCGGAACCAACGACGTAGTAGATGACGTGACTTTGAGGACCTAAGTAAAAAGACCCCTTGGCAAAAAATGAGCTAGACCCTCATCGATCCCAGCAGAGAAAACAAAAATTACCCAAAGTGCAAGAATTTTCCATGTCAATAAAGTGGTTGGACTGCTTTTATAAAATTACATGCCAGACTCCTTTCGGAGGTAGGCTTATTAACATGGACTGTGACGTTGACAGTACTAAATTTAGGCCACAAATATATTTTAAATACGATTTATCCTACTTACTGAAAGAATATCTTAAGGGACTATTAGGCAGACAGCTGGCCAGAAATCAACTTATAAACTAAGGAGCTGTTTATATGGAAGACGGGACGGGGTGAAAAAATATAGCCGGGGCGGGACAACATTTTTTTAAATTTTTAATTGTTTAAACTTTTTTCATTGTTCTAAATTCAATGGTTTGCAGCTGTTTCTAAATGTTTTTAAGAAATCGTCCCGGGACATAAGTGTTTATATGAATTAGAAAAAACGTCCGGTCAGAAACGGGATCCCGTTTAGCCCAAGCGAGATCCTGCTTTGCTGCGACAGATGAAATCGTCCTGGGACAGAAATTCTTCATATAAACACAGAAGTAATTTTTTGCAGAAATTTTAAGGAAAGAGAGATCTCATATTTTGTCTCGTCCCACCTCTCATATAAACAGCCCCTAATTAACTTTTCATAACTTTGTCCGTCCTCTCGATTTCATTAGTAGCTACGCACGACAATTACACTATACTCTCGATAAGTGAGACCCGGATAAGTGGGACAGATATTCTTTGTCCCGTGGACTTCCTTATCTAATTTCATTGAAAAAACTTCGCTTAAGTGAGACCTCGGATAAATTGGACTATGAATGAGTTCCTCGTCAACTGAAAACTCCACTTATTCACATTGGGACTTTAAAATTTTGCGTTAGACAATGTCCGCAGTTTCAGCAAAAAGGCTGTGTTAAGAATTCTTATGTTTTGCCTTTTTCACTGATGAAATGGAAAAGTATAATTAATATTTTTTTTTGAAGAATCCATTGAACGAACCAAGCTTGTTTGCAAACGTTGGTATCTTTTCTTACTTTTATATCACCATCCACTGTACAACTTCTGAGGCCTCAATAATAGAACTACAGAGATCTTGAATTCAGTGAAATTTTAAGAATGTTGAACACGATATTTCAGGAATAGTAAGCGGGGAGGCTTTAAAGATTTCTATCGACGTGTGATACTTAAAGGCATACCAAACTACCCAGGACAAGTTACCGCGTATTACATGCTTTTGAATTATGCGGAGCAGAATTTTTTATTCTTATTCTTATTTTGAACTTATAATATTTATTACTCGCGCCTCCATTAATTTACTGACCGTGGAAAGTAAGCTGGTCTGTATATTATTCTGACAATTCTTCAACCTTTTCAAAGCAAAACAACATAGAGAGGAAAAGAAGAATCACGATCAACTTTTGTTGGCAATATTCGATGCACAGACACAGTTTAGTGCAACGATTATAATAAAAATGTATTCTTTGATATTTCTAGTTATGTTCTGTGCAATTCTACAGAACTTCTCTTGGTTCTATCTATCACAGACACTGGTTAACTTTTACCAGAACTTTCCCTTAAAAATCGTACTTTTCTGCTAAATATTTAGCCATAACAACCTATGGTATAGTATAAACATTATTGTGTTGTTTTAGAGGAAAATTTACATTTAAAAGCATACAGAACTACCCAAGTTATCACGCACTTTGAGTTCGAACACCTGGGGCAAGTCAGCGTGGATAATGATCATGATCATAAATTATGTGGACCAGAAATAATCTTTTTTTAATTTTGAACTTATAATATTTTTATTAAATGGCGCCTCCATTAATTTGCTGACCGTGATAAGTTAGCAGGTCTGTATTATTCCAACAATTCTTCAACGTTTTCAAATCAAAACAACACTTTAAGTTCTGGTAAGTTCATATTTTTCTGCTAAATTGTTATCCATAACAGACATTATTGTATAGTATAAAAACTGCTGTGTTGTTTTATAAGAAAATTGCTAGTTCGGTATGCCTTTCAGTTCAGAAACAATTAAGAATAAAACAATGAGACTTGATGTGTCTGATAGCCGCATAATAGTTTATCAAAATATTCACACCAGAAAAATTGCTCTAAGAAAACCTATCCACTACATGTTATATACTGCTTTTAGAACTTTCAGAACCAGAGCGAAATGGCACTCCAAAAATCATCCTCAGTATGAGATCGGAAGATCTATCCGATTTCAAATGATACCATCACTAAATGTATAGTGGGAACATCGTCTCATTACGAATTAAATTTCTTTTGATTGATGAAGAGGATAGAGTATGAATACGGTCTAAATTTGGTTTAGATTGAAGAAATTCTTTAATATAGTATTCTTTATGTTCTCAATGATTTGCTCATTTTTGGGAGATGTTGGATGTACTTTTAGTTTTATTGGGGAAAACGTGTTATTACTATATGTAAACCATCAACAGATTTATACATAAGAGTATAGGAATGTGTTTATCTACCAATTTAAGATCATCAAACTTTGCGTTGAAAAGTCTTATAAAAGCGTTTGAAAGAACGAGGCATCACGTGACCTAATGCTCACTGACCCAAACAAATTTAACAGGTTTACACCATGATGTTTTGATAGTCTCAAACTGTTAGATATAAAATTTTCGCTGCCAAAAATAACTACACAATAAATATACCAAAAACACAATTTTCTACTTTTAATGAAGATAAAGAGATTAAAGCTTTAAGTGTTTTCTTTCTATTTTTCTGATTCTATCCAGTTAATGTTCTTATGAAAAAAAATTACCTGTTCCAATAACTAACCAAGAGCACGAGTTTTATCATCGAATTCAATGCACAATATTTCTAAAATATTTCTAAAATGTTTCTTCATAAAATTATTTTGAAATGATATATCTTGTTGAAATTTTATACTTGCTTCCATTTTATTTTCACACAGTTGTTTTGTGATGTTATTTATTTATCACAAGGGAACAAGTCAAGACTATCTGACCACCATGGTAAGCATTTTTTCGCCGTTCTGCTTTCACCTGATTTTATTTTCGAAAGATATTCGTAACTGACCGTAAGAAAATCATTTTATCATAATTGTTTAGAAAATCATATCTTATGGTATTACCGGGCACTTCTTTTTAAGAATATTCTCTTTAAACCTCAGAGCCTCTGGTTTTATGCAAATGTCGGTTGAAACCGATCGTTACCGTTGGGGTGGCTTAAACGTGCAATGTCTGCAGTTTTGGAAATATATATCATGTCTTGAAATGGAAAAGAAACTAGAGTTACTTCACTTAAATCGACCAAGGGTTAATCTGAAAAAGATTTGCCGGGGGCATTTTAAAAGCAATATTCAAAACTTTTTGCATTTAACAGAATAGGTAATATCAAATCACAGATATTGCGTAAAGGGAGCGTATATAAGGAATGGACACCAAGTTGTTCGGTTGAGTTAATAACATGCGATAATGTTTTTAAGGAAATATTTTTTATAGAAAAAACTGCTCTTTTGGGAAATCAGAATATAATAATATAAATTAAAACACACATCACGATCGATCGATTTGATTGGCCGGATTCTAAAAGAATGTGCGCGGTTCCTAATTTTTCTTCTGTAATTAATGCGACAGAAGATACAGGAAAAACTGAACCAAAGCTTACGTTCAATTTTATTTGGTGAAAGGTTTCGGTAAAAAGCTACCGAAATGACCATCTAATGAAGTGTCAAATTCTAAGAAGTGATATCAATCATGAATGTTTCAAAAAACTGCTCCTCTACTTCCTTCTGGATTTGTGACAGATTTGTAAAGCAATCAAGAATAATAACTTTTTATATAACTTTATACGACTTTTAATTCCTATATTATCTTCCGCATTTTGAGAAAAACATTTGCTTACACTTTTATTTTTATTTTAAAGTAGGACAAAATATTTGGATGGTAAATTGCCGGACAGGAAAAACTGCCGCGCATAATATCGTCATTTGAAGATGGACACTTTGATAAAAGAAAGTAACGAAGGGGAAACTGATGAAGCCAGCTAAAATAATTTCATCATTTTTAGTTTACGGAAAGATTTGAGAGAAAAAGTGTATATTTAGCTTGTTTACTAGTTCATGGATTTCCCCAGAATTGGCGCCAATATTCGCTGCAGTGTTGTAATTCGCCATTATGAATGAAAACCAAAGGCCATTGAAATTTAGACCGTGTTATCATCGGGCTTACATGTCGAAAGACGAGATTAGCATTAAAGCTTCGAAAGTCAAAGATATCATCGCTCCACAAAAAAATAAACAAATAAAAATGAAAATAAAACAAGTGATAAAAGGCTTTTCAATCTTAGTTATGATTGTTGTCAATTTGAGATCATACTGTAAATTTGGGAGAAATATGATTTACATTTACATCTTTTTAAGATAGTTATAAGAAGAGGAAGCCTTACCCCCTTGCTTATTCACGAACTTCACGAATATCTCTAGTTCTATAGCACGTCTATATATTTAGATTTATTAGGATAGTACATACTTTTGTGTTGATTCACTTCGCTTGCAATTTATAAATTCTTTTATTTCTTGACGTAACAAAAACAACAACAAAACAATAACGTTACCTGAATGAGACGGGGGTAAGTTTGTTTATTTTTTCTCTTAATTAAGTGATTGCTAAGTCAACAGATGGGAATTATGTCTACGAAAAGGTCACACATTGTCAACAGCTATATTATATGATGTGTTTATGAAAATGCATCACATTTCGGATGAATGGGGAAAAAAACATAAATTTTAATGAAAGGAACATCAACAAGGGAAAAATCGGATTTTCTTGTATGATGTTGGAGAGATTAATCTCGGAGAGGTTTTGTACAGTTTTAAGTGACAGAGAAACACTACGTAGTGTTGATATTCATCCAAACTTACAAGTATTATTCTGTGTTGATCCACAGAGCTTGATGTTCATGGTTATGAGATCTTGTCTTCTACGTTTATGGACATTAATTTTACTTCAGGTGCCAATTCAAGCTTCACAGGGGTTAGTGATATTCAAAATCAAACAATTAGATTATCTGAGCGGACAGTGTTGCAATATTGAATGTGGCTCGACGAAAAGCTCTTGTACGACGTATTTCGACCTATGTTTGAAAGATTCACTATCACCGAAGAATGATCCATGTATAATTGAAAAATCGTCGAAAACCGGCGTCACTGAAGCTACCAAGAACTTAGATGTACACTTCCAGTCTAGCTACGATGTATGTATATTTCTGAGGGTTTTTTTATTTTTACACGAGGGACCTTATTTATGGTTTCTTATGAGAAAATTTATTACTTAAGATCGTTAATCAACTGTGGGAAGCATTCTCTATTCCTTCGACATATTTCAAATCTAAAGGACTCCGTTTGCATTTTGATAATACCTCCTGATTATCTACAGTTCATAAGCTGTTGCTCGTTTTCGGCCATTCTCAGCAAATTTCTTGTGAAGGCATATCGAGTTAAAACAGTAAAATAAGTTAATTTAATGGCTTTTAGTTTTAGCGTTAGTGATGAATATTTTCTTTCCCTTTCGTTGGAAAACCTTTTTATATAATGTTTACCGTTATCCGTTCATTTTGACGAGGTATTTCGCAAACAAATTTCTTTTATTCTTCATAATAGGCGAAAATCCTGTGTGTACCTTTGTAAGGAATCATATGACTTTTGTTTATGCAATGTTTATGAGAGGTTGTTTTTAATCATATATAGTCATTGAGTAGCTGAACCTTTCAATATCGCTCATGTTGTCTTATATAACAAGGTTTACCAACAACACTTAAGTGCAACACTTAATGGAACTAGACTTTAAATCGTCGTATTGTATTTCCTTCATATAATTCCTGGTGGCCAAAAAAACAATAAATAAATAAATTCCCACTATCTAACTGTGCAGACGTTTTATTAGGAGTTCAGTTTGTTTGCCAACTGTAAAATGTCTTTCTCGTTACTTTACATAACGTGACTATGCTACCACATTTCGGGAACGTTTTTTTTTTGGAGAAATTATGTATGTTTTGATTTAGAAGCCGATGATTCTTATTTTACGCGGGAAATTGAAAACTGGTAAGTTAGCACATTTTTTGTTCTTCTCACGAACACAGTGTGGTCAAACTGTCAAAAATAGTGAAGGTGCTAATATTTTGTCGTTTTAAATATTTGTTAACTACTCACGTGATCGTTTAACAACCAATTACATTGCTTAATAATCTGGTAAAAAATGTTTGGTGTGAGAATGAATCATAGGAGATTTTGACACTTCAAAAATTAATGATATTTTTCTGTTCTTGCGTAGCTACTGCATTCTGAAGAGAATTTGATGAGAGATTGAGCAGGTTATCTTAACTGATGAGAGTGTGAGCAAGTTTGAGCAAGTGATTGGCTCCTCAGATACTTTCCCGATTTTCTGTCCCTTAATCTGCGACTTCTGTTTGTTGACATCGTGCGTATTCCGGTTTAGGGCAAATTCTATTCGAAATTTCCGATGATAAACTGTTAACATTTACCAACCCAACATGGCACCAGTTAGAAACGAAAACAAAAACAGCCCATCTAAGTATTGAGTATAAATTATCATGTCGTCCAAATCACTACGGGAAGAATTGCAAAAAATATTGCCTAGGCAGCAGATCGGATGTTCTTGGACACTATGACTGTGATAAACTTGGAAATCGGGTTTGTCATGCTGGTTGGAAAGGTAGTTACTGCACAAAAAGTAAGTGTTTATTTATTTTAACTCAATTTCCATCTTGGTAAATGGTTTGGTTCTAAAATTACAACAAATTACAACAGAGCTCTTGAAAAATAGTCTGGGAAATTAAAAAGAGCATTATATTTAGCTTGTTTTCTTAGTTTCAATTTTGTTGCATTGCATAAGAACTTTTGGAACAAAAAATTTCATATTCGTGATTTTGAAACAGCTAAAAACGTCGAGCGTCAATATTTCGGTGTAGTATAAAGAATATTCTGCTTTTAAAAAAATTGTGGTTGTTGTTGTTGACTTTATGTCGAAGGAGGAATAAAATTTATAATCTAACTTCCGTTGCATGATATGATTACTTTAGACGATACATTATTTTCTTTCTAGGAACCTGTTTCCACACTTGTGTTCAAGGAAAATGCGAGGAAAGTAGAAAAGAATGTGTCTGTCACAAGGGTTGGTACGGAGACGGTTGTGATATAGGTATTTGTATATTATATCTTTACAGAATAAAGTGGGAGACGAATAAAAAACAAACACTTATGTTATCTTCCCATAGCAATTTAAACTTTTTAATCTGTGGAAATTCTTAAGTAAACATTCAAAAACCAACCGCATCATGTTTAATACAGATTACTGGATAAGTCGTAAGGGTAAGTACACACTTTGCGTTAATACCAATTTCCTATTTTTTCGAACTGTATTTGTTTCAGATATGAAATTGTGCTATACAAGACCGTGCTTAAACGAAGGCAGCTGCTCCGTAAGTGATTTCAATCACGTTTCCGATTCGGTATTCTGTAAATTAACAGAGTTCGAAAAATGTTGTTTTCTTTTGTTTTCGTAGAGCAATGGCAAGTGTTTGTGCAAATGTGGTTTTTACGGAAATCGGTGTGAAAAGACATTAGGCGTTTCTACATCTTCAATGTTAAAAGAGTCTCGTTCCGACTCAAGTATTTCGACACCGGTCATAGCAACGACTTCTCAACGTAATTATACAGTTAGTACTTCCCATAACAGTTTGTTTTATTCAACACATTCCCTATTTTCAAAAACAAATATTACGCAAACAACAACCATTGTCAAACACTCCATATTGAACCAATCAGAAATCACCAATTCACTACCGTCAATAAAGCATAGTACCGTCAGTAAAAACAGTCCACTGTTGTCAAGTATGTTTACGCAAACGTCCGCATTTCGTTCTACTACTTATCACAGTACATCTCAAATTTCAACCAATAGCAGCACGCATATGCTGACAACAATTCCATCGATAGGTAAGCCAATTATCTTCATTATTTCACCAAATAAGAAAATTATAATCCTCTCAACATAACATCACCACCCTCTTTTAGCTTCCACTTTTACCCCGTTTACAAGGTCCAAACCGAAGCCGACATCAATAATGCTTCCGCTGGTCATCGTGACCGTGGTTGTTCTACTGCTTCTTTCCTTGATAGCATTTTTGTTTCTATGGAAACGTTCTAAATTGAGAGGAAGACAAAGTCAAACACCTGATTCGTCGCCAATTAAAAACGTTTACAAAAACTCTTTGAGTAGTGTTCCAAGTACTAATTCTGTTAGTACGGCAACTTCGGTTACACCAATATTAAAAAAATGCTACGACACTGACAGCGGGACTGGGTTCGAATCACATGATGTTGATATAATAAGCGTTCTTGACTATCCATTTCCTTTGAATGATGTAAACGATCAAAATTCGTACGATATGGAAAAGTATACGATAAAAGCAGTCGATCAAATTTGTTGGGAAGTCATTAACGGTTCCGAACCGATTGTTTATCACCATGGAAACAAGACACGACAAAAGCGAGGAAGTAAAGACATTTTGATCAACAAAGAAGTACATGCGAAGCGCAAATCGCAAACAAGCTCAGCTTATAGCAGTAGTGGTTATTGTAGCAGCACAGCGTCACTTAAGCCAGGTTCAGCAGCATCACATCAAAGCATACGTTCATACACTTCACAATGGTAAGGCCTGTTTCCAATGTGATTTTAAATAATTACTTTCAGGGCATTTTCAATTGATTTTCTTGGAGAATGTGATTGCAAGGAGGAAGTCAAAAGAATTGGTTCACTACTCACTCACCATTTTTCTATATATAATTTTCTTGTTTTGTATTGTAGTTTTTCGCTGGAAGATGTTTACTGCCTGGCGGATAACAGCTTCGAACAAAATAATAACAACCATCATGGAATCAATAGAGAACAAAGTAAAGACAAATCCAGTGAAATAGTTGAACTTGTTGATTACATGGATACAAAACAGGAAACACTTTCACAAAATAGACGAGTGTACGAATCAATAACCTTTGAAGGATTGCCTAATTTCGTGACTTACTGACGAGAAAGCAATTTGTAATTATAAAAAGCTACCGAGGATATACTTTATTTTTTAATTTTTGTCTTCAAAATTTTATTTATTATGTGAATATAATATTTTATCTTGATAATATGAAAAGTAGAATAATAATAATATATTAATAACAATGAATATATTTCATCATCTTGAATTTCGATTTTTTTTTTCGCACACGTTGATGTTTGATTTATTTATGAACGTTCATTTACACGGAGTTTTCGGTGCCGTAATATTCATTTTCATTTGTAGACTGTTAATGTTCCCCTCCTTGAAGTTCAGGACAGTGGCAACTTCTCAGTTAATTTTGGCCATTACTTTTTAGCATCATTTAATAAACATCATTTGAATCCATTTTTTTAAACACAAACAAGAAATAAACACAAGACTGCACAATTTAAAGATTTCCTTCTAGAAGACGATTTTCGATAATCACAACCTCGTCCCTAGGGTTCTTGCCTTTTTGATACTCCGTCTAATGTATCAAAAAGACAAGAAGCCCTGGGGAAGAGGTTCCAGTAATTACACTAAACATTTGAAATCACTGCTTAACAATCTTTGCAAATTTTAAAGGAAATTGAAGTACGATTTAAGAGTCCGTCAACGTGAGGAATTTCTCCAGTTTTACATGCTTTCATACCCCCAGGCTAGTCTAGTGTATTATTTGATGTATTTTGAGATGGTGTTGTAAAGATCAGAAAGACCGAGGCGAAAGGTTATATTTTTCTAGAGAACCACTATCTTCAAGAAAATGAAGGTTTTGGTTAACATTTAATGTGCATAAAATTAGCCATTAAAAAAGTTATTCTAGAGTGCTAAAAGTCGAAGGATAAAGGAAAGAAATATATTAGCCTGGCGCAGAACACTGTACCAGCACAGAAATTCCTTCAAGTCTGAGAGCAAAGCAAATTTCACTTTTTAACTTTTTGTTGAGATTTCTAAATATGTCTGGAGTTCAAAAAAACAATAGGATACCTGATCCAATACGATTATGGAAAATCTAAGATCACCACGGCGTTACATTTACCATTTTACCACAGTTGCAGCTTACCATCCCTCAGTATAACCATCCCTCAGTATTACCATCCCTCAGTATAACCATCCCTCAGTATTACCATCCCTCAGTATTACCATCCCTCAGTATTGCATGAAGTTCCTGACTCATCCGTTCCCTTTTCATTATTTTCTATCAGCTGATATGATTTGAGATTGACACTGACAGTTAATACAGTTAATTCATCGTTAATTCATTTAAATGCCACAGAAATAGACTGGTTTCCTAGCTCATAGAGTGCATACACAGAAACGTTTCATTCAAACGGTTTTTCACTATCCGTTTCTTAGTCTTCTTCTTGAATACATCAACAGCAAAAGAAATAAATCAAAAACAAAAAGTCAAAATGTACCATGAAATGAAATAACTGGTGAATTTTCTTATTTCTTTGTCTCTGCCACTCTCGAATAATGCCCGTCGTTTAGTTCGTTTAAGCCAATCAGAAAACGTTATTTTCCGTATTGTCCTATCTATAGACATCACTAAAGAGATAACAATCGAAGGTAATGCCCATCAAGCAGTTAGTATATGGGTGTTATTACCCGGCGTTAGAGTTTGATTCTTCGAAATTACTTTGCTATAGCCCACCTTTTCACTGACATTTCTTACCGACCGTGTATAAGCCCACCCATAAAAAGTATTTATAAACGGGGGTTTACAAGGGTAGAAAAAATACTCGTGTTTTAAAACGTCTAATCCCTTTCACATTGTATAATTTTCTCTCTTACGCTGCGTTTATGAATCTTCGGTACATATAAAAAATAACTTCAGGGAACCTCATCCTCCCACCTCTATGTTTCCCATCAATCTTTGCTATCACTTGAAGAATCTCTTCTACTCTAACATCAGTCCATGAAACATTTTAGCTAAAGCATCGGGAATGTGCTCAATAACCCTCATTCTTTGTATGCTTTTCTTCGAATGAACTGAAATGGCATGTTCGCTGTACTGATTTTCTGGCTCTATCAAGCATTCAAGTTCTTCGCCTATTGTATACTTATAATTATATCAATGAAGTTCTCATCACAAAATAAGTCGCCGATGCTTGGACTAAAATTAAGTTATGAACAAGAGCACTGGCGGGCACAAGGATTTCTGCAAGTCGCTACACTTGGGAAACACGGAAACAATTTTAAACAGCGCCAAGATGGTAAACTAAAACGTAATCAAAAAAGACAGCTAAGTGGTGTTATTATCTGTAGTAAGTGGATCTGCCAATCCCTATTAACCGTTCGCTTCGTTGCTTTCCATCTGTATTTCAGAAATCCATGTGGGTGAAATATATTTAATTATCTAAACTTCCGTCGTATAGAATTTCTTGAAAAACCTATATCAAACCATTTATATTAATCCAAAACTATTATCCTTTTACCCAAAACAAAACGAGGCAAGGGAAGTTATTTTCAAAAATCAACTTTTTCTCTAATACTCACTTATAAAGTTTCACCCAGAAATCAATAACACTACAATGGAGTTTCTATTGAATTGATTGAAATAACTAATTGAAAAACTTCTTTTAATAATTTTGGAAATTTTCAGTAACTTTTCATGCATTGTTTCGTAATGATTCGAGAGATATTTTCAGATACAAAAATCGCTTCGAAAAAATATCACCTACACGCCAGCCATTGTTTCTGATTTGGAGTGCCGCATTTGCCAAAAAGAAGCAATTTGTTGTGCGCAACTTGCACCACCCACAAGTGCCCTAACGCGGTTTGTACGGGAAACCATGCTTTGTAGAATCGCTTTGTCGTAAATAGAGGGCAAACTCATTTAGAAAATAACTTAAGGAATTTGAAGTATCCTTTAAACATAAAATCTCACATCTTAATTTGATTTTTTCACATTTTTTGGTTGGGAATCACCTTAAGTTTTCTTTGGCCCTCATCTTTCAGAGAAAAAAGATACTATGAAGTTAATTCGACGCGAAAATCTCATTTATCAAGTCGTCGAGTCGCTTTAGATGAAAGGCTTGTGTTTCAAGTGAAGGCATTTTAGAAGTTGGATCGTTATAGATGATGAAGCGTTCTTCACAAATTTGTCGGTCTTCAAATCAAAATTTCGAATCCATTATCGTGGGTCGCTTATTTGAAATCAAGCTAAATAAACAACATGGATTTATATCTTTAAACAGAGTAGGGCATAGTGCGAGGTCTATATTTTTATGTAAAGATGAGGGATCTTTCAAATCGATTTCTTACAACGATGAAATATTATAGAAGGGAAGTTCCTCTCTTTACCTTTTGTCCCTCTCTTGCAACCACTTGAAAACCCCACGAGGTAAACTTATGTAAAAAATGATGAAAATGTTGCCTACGTACACACATACTTATAAGAAAAATTCGAACTGTAGAAAATAAATAGCAGGTCGCAAAGCTAGTCGTTGCTGAGTTCCTGAGTTAACATCTAGAGCGACTCGACGACTTGAATGTCGGCTAATCACATCACGAGTCAACATCTAAAGCGACTCGACGACTTGATAAACGAGATTTTGGCGTTGTATTAACCGGGCGTTTCCAATTCGCCGTGTTTTATAATGGTATATCCGCTGCGATTCATTTTTCAAAAGTAAGAATTTCATTTCTAGCTAGTCTCTGTTGCGCAGGGTGGGTTGTGCACGTGTATGGTCGTGTGTATGGTAATGGTAATGGGTTTTTTCTTGAAAAACTCATATATAATATACTTTCTGATCAATTTAAAATATGTAAGTTGTGTTCAACATTTTCCGATTCTAACGGCCTTTTTATCGTTTTCCACAAAGAAGTTCAGAGGAGACCATTTCTCTCTCTAGACAGAGAGAGAAGACAGGCTATCTCAGTGTCGCTAAAAGTGTAGGACAGGTAGAAGAAGAATCGTGACTGGTGGGTGAGGGTCTTGATTTGTGATCATAAATAGACTTTTTTTAAATTTTAAAAAATTTTGTTGAGAACAATAGGATTTGGGGCCAATACAAGAAATTCTGGGCTTTGGGAAGTATCCCCTGATTCGGGACAATCTCACATTTTTCAGGACACTTGGCCAATTGGACTATTTGCAGATGTCTGGGTTAATTTGTCTGGGTTAATTTTTTCAACAATATAGAAAACATGGACATGGGCAGATAAAAGGTGGTTTTCACTACAGTATTACCACATAAAAAACAAAAGATTTCAAACATAATATAATAATATATATAAGTGTTTCCATATCGCACAAAATAATATGGTTTGCCCCACATGTATGCATATGTGATGGGTAAAACTATGAAAATTCAGTGGACTCACATTACTCTGGTCGGTCACCAGGATTTTCCTAGAATTTCCTTCTCTGTAAACAGGTATTACTTACATTTTAGTAAATAATACGTAACACCTTTATTCATACCCCTTTTAAAGGAGACTTTTAGAAACCACAAGTAAAAATGGTTAAGTTTACATTAAAGTCAGTTATCGTTATAAGGATAATTTTTGGCTACTGACATATGCTGCCATTATGACCAATTACGTATGGTATCTCATGTAGTCAATTTCTAGCTTTGAGTTTTTATTCATAAAAAATACCAAAAAGGTCCTTATAACAAAAAATTGATTGACAAAAGATTGATTTTAAAATGAAAATGAAATAACAGCAGAATTTGATTATGTAACCGTATCATAGTTCATACCCATAGCCACATGCATACTCTACCCACTCTAATCTAATATTGCTGCTCTCTTGAGTATATTCATGACCGCACGTAACACCCATATTGATCTTCAATGTTTCAGATACTTCTCATGCTCCTTATTTGAACATAATATAGTCACTTTTTGAACCTGGTAGAACAGATAAATATGAGTTGCTTTGTGTAGGTGTTGCTTTGTGTAGGTATTACATATTATGGTTATCTGTCCCAACAATGTTACTACTTTGAGAGATTGGAAAAACTTTGATTGTGAGAATTTTGTTCTGAACATTCTAAATACAAACTGGGAACAATATCTTCAAATTGAGTCTGGTGATGTGAATCTCTCTCTTAATAAATTCTATAGCAGGGTTGAAGGTCTTCTGGATCAGTATGCACCAACATGAGTTCTGACTAAACGACAGAGGAAATTTGGTTCTAATCCTTGGATTACTCAAGGAATTATTAAATCTACCCAACAATGTGATCACTTATACAAATCTCTTATTAAAACCAAGTGAAAAAGCTTGTTTTCAATGAACACTACAAGCAATACCCTAACGGTATTGTTGCTCTGTGCAGACAGAGCAAAAAACTATTTTATTCAAATTACTTTAAAATAATGTTGGAGACGTCCACAAAACATGGAAAGACGTCAATTCCATTATATCTATGAAACAGTCTCAGTCCTCTTTACCTACCTGTTTAAATGTCCGAAACACTAAAGTTACTGAAGTTACTACAATGTCTTATGCCTTAAATGATTATTTTTCTTCAATTGTTGAAATCATACAATCCAAGGTCTCCTTTTCTTCTAAGCACTTTTTACACTTTCTTCACAACAAAAATCCTTCAACTATTTTTCTTTCTCCAACAGATACTAATGAAGTAATCTCCTATATTCAAAAAAAGGTTCTAAACTTGAGTGTCCAATTATAGGCCTATCTCTTTGCTATCAAATATATATATTGATAAAATATTTGAGAAACTGATATATAATCATGTATACAAATTTCTATCTAATCACAAAATGTTTTACTCTCAACAATTTGGTTTCAGAAAAATAACATTTAACAGCTCAGGCTTTACAAAATATATACCAAAACATTATGGATGCCCTTGATAATGGTCAGTAAGCTTGTGGTGTTTTATTGATCTCTAGAAGGCCTTTGACCCTGTTGATCATGAAATTCTACTGAAAAAAACTATTCCATTATGGTATTCGAGGTACTACACTTAACCTTTTTTGCTCCTATCTAACTAATAGGCAACAGTTTGTAACCATCAGTGGCTTCAAATCTGGGAGCAAATTTATAAGACATGGTGTACCACAGGGTTCTGTCTTAGGCCCACTATTGTTTCTTATCTATATTCTTGATTTACACAAAACTATTAAGTTCTCTATTTTGCAGATGATACCAATCTAATATGTTTTGATACTTCCTTAAAATCTCTTTCTGAAAAAGTCAACATGGATCTGAAGTTTCTTTCTTAATGGCTCAATGCAAACAAAATCAGTCTGAATAATACTAACAAATATCAATATGTTGTCTTCAAACATAAACTCAAACCTTTAGAATGTTTAAAATATTTATAAATGGCAAAAGGCTCTTCCCAAATATCTGTATTGAGTACCTTGGAGTACTTCTTGATGCAGATCTTAAGTGGAAATCTCAAATTAATGCTGTTGCAGTCAAACTTAAAAGAGCAAATGGACCTTTAGCTAAACTTCGATAACTTGTTCCAAAAAATGTTCTATTATCTGTGTATCATGTGATCTTCAATAGTCATCTCCAATACTGTAATGAAATCTGGGGACAACCTGGTCTTACTTTTATTGAAAACATTCACTATTTACAACGATTTGCAGTAAGATTGATTTCCTTTGAGCATTCCAGAGCATCTTCAAATCCCCTTTTTTCTAATCTCAGTATTTTAAATTTTTTAGATCTGGTCCACATAAAGAACATAATTTTTATTTATAACCTGATCACAAAAACCTCCCTGAGGCTCTCCAGGATACTTTTACCATTGAATTTATCCACTCTTACCAAACTCGTGGATCTACACTTGGATTGATTAACCTCCCCATTGTGTCAACTAAATCTTTTGGTTACCATTCGGTACCAGTCCATTCAATCATGGAATTTTGTACAGAAGTCCATACCTTCTTGTGAATTAGTTTCTTTCACCTACCCAATGCTAAAATCTACCCTGACTCAGTTCTTTTTTTCATTATACAGTTGATGTATACCTTTTTATTTATTTATTCTTTATTTGTTATTTAATTAATTCTAATTATGCGTGTATGGCATCCTTGTCATAGCCCTCAGCTAATAATGCTGGTCTCCTTTACAGTAACAACAAGCTATGTGTATATATATATATATTAGATTACAACTCGTACTGTTGTTACTGTAGAATAATTATTTCTTCTTCCTCTTCTGTAAGTATCCAGTTGTATAAATAACCAGCTCTTAGTTGTGTTAATACAGTTAATACTCTGAATTTATGTACTTAAGTTTTAGAAAAAGTGTTGTTTTACTCTCAAGAAACCTGTTGATTGATAATAATATAATAACATGCTCATAAAACGTTATTGGTTGTGTGTAATTTTCCATACAGGAAACTTCCAATTTTTATTCACAGAAACTTGGATGTTATGAAATATCTTTGTTTTCTTATTGTTTCCTGTATGGAAATAAGGGTAATTCATTGTTATTTTGGGTCACTTTAGAAATAAGAATAAGTTTTTCGGAGTTTATGAATAGATGTTACCTTTTCAAGTACTATTTTTTCCCTTTACTTTCCCATGATTGGCAACTTCAGGGTATTAAAGCTTGATGGTAGGGGTATTCATGGGAGAAAAATCTTCTTGAAATGAAAAAAAAATTGGAGAAACTTAAGTTTTTTGAGACAGATTGGTGATGGAAGCCCAGATACTCGACTCGATTATTTAAAAATGATCAACAGCATCAAGAGCATTGAATTTCGAACAGTTGAAAGATTTTGTTCAATCCTGACTGTCTTTGTTCTCATGTGAAAGTGAGATATAATCATCCCGTTTTTCTTCCAGTCTGAGGGAATGTCCCATCCCATGTCCAACCTTCCATATAAACAGCCCCAAGGCTGGGCTACATAATGATGTTTTTTCCAGTTTAATTTATCAATATAATATTGGGTATATATAATGTATCGATCTAAAGTGCAGGATTCCTGGTCATTTCTGATGGCTTCCTGCTTGTTTCTGGTTGGTTCATGTTTAGTTAGTAGGGTCTCAAATGGTTCAAATGAAAAAATTACTAAAAAACTTTATCATTTTATTTTTCAGCTTGCTATTTTAGTCATAATGTTCTATTGTATTCTCCAGAATGGCAGATAATTCTGTTTCACTACTGTATTTTATACTTTTGACATTCCAGATGTATTTTTAAATTAAATCAAAAGTTACAGTTCAGTTATGGGAGAATTTGGGAATTTACTTGGAACCAGCATCACATCACAACGAAGTTATGGTGCAACTAATTCCCAGAATTTTATGCTAGCTGTCATTGACTCAAAGGTGCTGAAGCACGAATTGCAACCATCTGACACCTTGCAGGGATTGGCAATCAAATATGGTGTTTCTGTAAGCATAAGAGTTGTTAATGCAAATTAATTATTTCGCAACCTGCTTGTCACCATCTAATCAAATGTTAAAGTTGACTACCTATTATCAAAAACTAATGATTATTATTATATGGTCGGTCGTCGATCATTGGCTAACCATTACTTACAGTGCTGTTAATTTAGTTTAAATATCGAGGGGTTGTGCTTTTCACTCAACCCGATTTTTTCACTCAACCCAATTTTCATTTTCTGGTTTTTGTAGATATTGTTGTTGTTTTTTATAAAACTATTTTAATAATGAAACTGTTATCAAATTATAGATATTTTATGTTTCCTTGTGTTTTTTTTATTTAGGTGGAACATATCAAGCGACTAAACAAACTATGGTCCAATGACTCTATTCATAGTAAAGAGACACTTCTAATACCATATTCCAATTTGAGTAGTAAAACATCTCTAGAAGATCATGAAGAAAAAAGTAACACAAAGAAAACAAAAGAACCCCTAGGTAGTTACCATAGTAACCATACAAATGTAGTTGAAACTGAAAACGCTGAGAAAACTGAGGAGAGTGAAGCATTGAAAACATTTAATGAGATGATTGGAAAAATTGATAATCAGCTGAAAACTCACAAGAAAGATGAACAAGATGATTTAAATAGTCCATCCTATAAATGTTTCACCGAGATGTTATCAAAGATTGACAGTCAAATCAACATCCAGAAACTAAAGTAAGCTCTCCTCCTGCTTTTCAATTTTCTGTTATATCTTGATTGTTTATTATGATGGCAAGTAATATTTTACTGTAAAATATTTTACTTTGAACTTTAGTGGTTTTTTCATTTGTTTATAGACACAAAACAGCTACTCCGACATCTAATCTGCCACCTGTTGGTTATGATAGCTACCAAAATATGGAAGGCCATACGTCACCTATAAAGCAACATTCATTCCTGGAGCAAGGGATTTAATAAGGATTCCATACACGAAGGGGGAGGTGTAGAGTTAGTGAAAATGGCATGCTTCTTTTGAAGATTCAACTGTTTTCACCATTCATATATTTGCGAAATTTGCATCTGTTATTCTAGTTTTGCATGTATTTAAGGAGCATGGAAGGGTGTGATGGTAAGAGGTTTCTCTACGAACATATAATCTCTGAGTCTTTTGTGTTTGGGAACTTTGTAAATGAAAGTTTTTTGTTCTGTAAATCACATCCAATAGTATAACTTGCATTGTTTTCATTGAATGTTTGATTCAAGAATTTTTTAACATCTTTTAAAGGATTTTTAAGGTAATGGTGTTTTATTCAAATGATAAGACAGAAAACAATCTCATTCTGAGAATTTTTACAACAAGACTTTTCAAGGTCATTAAAAATTCATTAAATTTTCGCATATTAGCAATATATATATATAATTAACTTTTGATGTATTTATTGAATATTTTAGCTTACGCATATTTTTAAAATCTTTATAAAGAATTATTACACTATCAGTAAATTTGGGTGCTAGTGTGTGGTGTGTGTTTGTGGTGAGAAGAGTTTACAGGAATCTTATTTTCAGTCTTGTAATTTTCAACTGTATTATTTTCTTTTAACCGTTACTAGCAACGTAATTGTTTTTAATTTATCATTTTCTGGATGACTTTCTATGCGCTGTCATCTAAATCCATATAAAAAGTTTTATCATGTAATATTATAAATATATTTAGCAAAAGAAGACATTGTTATCTGGATATGTGGATACTTCTCCTGTCCATGCCCAGGTTTTAGTATCTAACAAGCTAATCGCCTTTGTTACAACAGAGATGTAAAATATGAATTTAAAAATTCGTTGTCGCATTTGTTTTATTTGTTTTATTCCAGTTCAAGGTTACATGTTTCCTACAAAAACTTTATTTGCATTCAAAATTCTCCATGGAAATTTTAGTGTTTGTAAATAAAAAAGGATTTTATTCCCAAAACATGTGAGTTTCCAAAGGTTTTGACGTACTATAACACTAGTATGTTTGGTGATAAAACATTTGAATTGATCAAAGAATTAAAACGAACATCAGATGGAAATCTACCAGCTTATAATGTAAGAATCAAATTACTTGGTATTCAGATTTCATGTTACTTGTTACAGATTCTTTTCTCCATAGTTTTTCTCCTTACTAAGATTGGCCGTTTTATTTAGGAAGATGTTGTCAGGCAAGTGTTGGACGAAATGAAAGTTTTGTTTGATGAGAACCAAAAAGAAGTGATGATGTTAGTTTATTATTATTCATATCCTCACAGGAACTGGCCGACTAAATAATGTTATGAGTTGTGCATAAGCTTATTTAAACACATTGCTTATATATTTCATTGTATTTTCTGATATTGAAATGACCTTGGTGCGCCAAAATGTTTATCCCCCAAAAATAACAATGTTGCGAGAATCCCAATTTGGCAAAATTCGTCGCTTTCTTCCTTTTGCCATAGTACGACAGTCGGTTAGTTTAGATCTTCTGAAGTGACGTCACATCTTCTATATAATCTAGGACAGCAGCTGCAGATGGTGAACAAGGTTTTTTATCAGGGGTTCAATTACGTCATGCAAGTTTGGAAAGAAATCAAAGATGCTTACTGGCTTACATGTAATGATTCTTAATATCGTTTCTCGTTTGAAGTTCAAATTGATTGTTCCTCTAAGTGTTTGTTTTCTGTCCTTCAGTTACAATCGTTTGATGAGATTGAAGACATATAGATGGGAAATTGGTAGCGTGTTACCTTCAGAAGTGAAGTTAAGTCTTTCTGAGCAAGAAGTAAGTTCACGTTATTGCAGTTTTTATCTGAATGATACATGTTTATGTGCTAAGAAAATTACTTCACTTTCTTTAGGTGAAGTGGTTTTCTGATTATAGCAAATCTTTAGCTACCTACATGATGTCTATTGGAGGATCTGGGATTGATCTTACTCAGGTAGCTTTCTGTTTCTTCTTCTCCTTTTCTTTATTTAAAAAACAAATGGTACGAATGATGAAATTCTAAGCCATCTGGATATTTTCGAGGGCCTAATTGTAAGGGTGGGTTAGAATAATGATTTACCCAGGTGAATGGGCGTGGTCGATTTGAATACATGTGTACGTGTCCACATATTGATGGACTTTGTAAAATATTTTGTGTAGAATATGGTGCCACCCAAGTCGTTATTCATTGAGGTAGGTGATCAAAATTTGTTTTATTTATTTATCTTTCTGTTCATGCCTCATTTATTTTCCTTTTCGCGTTAACATCGTTTTTGGGAAGAAAATGAAGTATGAAGTTTTCTTATTAGATATTTACCTTATCGATGTCTAAGTATGGAATTCACGTTTGCGTAACATTTTTTTTTGTTTTTCCTCAGGTCCGATGTTTGGTTGATTATGGTGAATTTGAAACTGAAGAAGGAACTGTAATTTTGTTGAAGAAGAATAGTCAGGTAAATTTTCCCGTTTTAAATATCACATGTTGTTGGAAAATTTACACGTTAATGTTTTAAATATTTTGAAAAGATACAGGAACGCAAGAATTCTTTTCAATCTGAAGTATTGATGACGTCACTCTCCTCCACAAATTTTGTTGTTTTCTACTCTCCTTTGATGTTGATTACAATAATGTATTGTTATTTTTTTAGCATTTTTTACCCACCTCGCAATGCGAACATTTAATAAGACAAGGTGTGTTGGAGCATGTGTTAAAGTAGTCACCGACACCGACAGAATAGCTGGAGCCGTCATCACCGACACGAATCCGTCACCGTTGACTCGTCATTTGCATCTTTTTAATGTACAGCGTATTTATTTGAATCATATACCACACAATCAGAATTCATATATTTCTTTTTCTTTGGTCTGCTCTTGTCCCAAATTTCTTTAACCATACCAAAACATGATCATGTACTTCGGTTATAATATTGTTGTCTTCATCCACCTGTGTTAAGTCTTTCCTGAATTCCAAAACCTCTATAAAGAATAACAAAATATGAAGTTCGTTTAAAAGTTGTTCCACAAAAGATAATCGTTTGCTTCATGGTTGCTGGATTGATCATTGGTCAGCGCGGAGAGCAGCTGATCTTTCATTAGCATCTGTACGTCCGGCCGTCTGTCCGTCTGTCCGTCCGTAAAGATATTTTGTCCACAGTTGTAGGCTGATTCCTCAAAACCTTGGAATAGAGGCGGTCCACAAACCGTGGTTAATGTATGAATGGTACAACATAAATAAAGTTGATTCCCTGTTTATGAAAATACAAATACACAAAATACTTCCTGGGTGTCTAAAAACAGTATATCGTATATTGTATATCGTTCTCTTAGCTATATAAATTCACTTCACACAAATCATAATATGGAGTGTGTTAGAGAGAGACAGCCCCTGTTGTTGTGGGTGCGGCAGTTTCTGTACTTTAAAAAAACTTTGGGTGTCTAGGTGTCCGGCAGTTTCTTGTGTTAATTTAAGACTTATTTACTTGCCTAAACAACAAAAACCTTTGGAGATGAAAATTTACGTATTGGATAAACCATGGTTGGGGGACGACAAAATGTTTGAAGATTATAAGCCCTTAAACAGCCCCTACACACATTTTGGACTAATATTTATGGTCAAATAAATCAAAGAAAATTATTGATATTGATACGAAACTTGATATTAGGTAATCTCTTTCCCGTGAAGGATCGCAAGCCACCAATCTTTTCTTTTTCTTTGAAGGTTCTTGTTGTATTGATGTCGTCTTTTTTATTTACCTTCTATTTCTCAAATCAACGAAAATGCGATGGAGTTACTATTAAACTTCGTTATAGCAAATCGGAGAACAAAAGACCCGAAAGATACTCCAATGATATACAGTATAGCCGAAAGAAACTATATTTCCACATAAGAATATTAGCTGTCACTATCAAATCGTGTTGAAGACAATGACTTCATGTAACAGATAAAACTTTACACAAAAATCTTTTCATTTTCATATAGAAATTGATTCATTCGCAGGTGCGTAAATTTCTTTCAGGCTGTACTGTATATATACCAAATATATACCTTAAAGTGGTAAGAAAATTTCACTGGAAAATAATTTCACGTATTCTCAAAGTTTAATACTTGTGAAAAGAAAGAATACTTTTTGCCCCACTGTCTGTCAACGTATGTATGGTAATATTTAATTTTTAAAAAAATGCGAAATTCACGAAATTAAATTCCTGGGAAAAGTTTATTTTATTTTGATTCGCGAAATTGAATTTGCACGAAAACTGCTACTATAGATCAGAAACTTTCGGGAAGCAAACTTTCATGAATAAATTTATAGCAATTTATGGAACTTAACAACCTTGTGCCCAACACTTTCTTTGGTTTTTAAAACATAACATATCAAAACAGACACGAGACCTTAGGGTGTTAATCCAAAATTTCTACGTGAATATAAAGTTAACCATCAGGTTTTTTGAAAATCAGATATGCACTTTGTGATCCTCACAAATCTTTATGCTCACGAAAAAAAATTAAAAAAGTTCATTTTTTTCAAGGTTTGAGAAGAATTTTCGGATATTGTATGTATTCTTCAAAACGAAACGTCTCAATATAAACAAATTTACACTAATCTAGTCTATTTGAATAACATCAGCAACTTTCTCTGTATCGTTCGCGCGATTTTGGTTTCGGGGTCTTGGTAAAGCAGGACCAAACATAGTTCTGATATCCGTTTGTTTTGCATGTTTTTTGGGAGGAACCTTGTTCTTTGGAGGATTCTTGTTTTTTTTTAGGATTCCTAATTTCTTCTTGCTCAATATCAAGAAACACACCTTTTTTAAAAGCATCGTGTATTTTGAGTTCAGCCTCGGCCATGCTAAAAAATCTTAAGAGTCAAGCCTCAAACATGCTTATAAATGTAACTATTCAAACATCATTAACTACTCAACTATTTCGGTTGGTAAAATTTACTTCTTTATGCTAACTTCTTAGCCTCAAGATATCCTTAATATATGCTTAAGATATTCTGCCTCTGTATGCCTATAAAACACTGGTGTAACACGCAACTGTTGTATATACATTTTTTTTATTCTTGAAAATCCATGCATTTAAAATTTCAGTTTGGTTCTCTTCCTCTTGATTCGCGAAAGTTTATGCTCGCAAAATTTTCTAAAATGCTCACGAAATAAATTTTTCTGCCTCATTCGCGAAAGTTTATGCCAAAAATTTCGCGAGTTTTGACACTCTCGAAACTTTCTGCTCGCGAAAGTTTGTACGACTAAAGTAATGTATACCTGATAAACATTATCAAATAATAATAATAATAACTTTTGGGAGATTAAAGATCAAATGTTGCAGAATTATTTTCTTTTACAAAAAAATCTTCAGGTTAAATTGAAAAAAACATCACATTAATTCTTCCCACTAAAATATCTGAAGATACTTGTGAAAATTGCTTTGAAATTCATCACTAGTGGACCTGGGATTAGATAATTTATTTTTTAGGTCCTTTGTTGGTGGCATCATCTCTGGTATTATCTTGTATCTGCTGCCAGAACTCCTCCGTTTCATCACATTTCAAAACCTGACCTTGTCAGACTTATCTGGACTTGTCCGAAATCTTTGAACTTGTCGGCCTTATCTGAACTTGACCAGATTTTTTACTTTCAGATATTTCCAAAAATGATTTCCCTTGCTCAATTTTGGATAGCTTTCTTTGTCTCGTGAGAAGTATATTTTCTTCAGTTTTCCTCATACAGTATGTATACTCGCGATAAGTGATACGCTAAGTAGTACGTTTTTCCTTGAACTTTCTTACCCTATTCAAGCAAAAAAACTTCGCTTAACTGGGACCCCGGATAAATAGGACTTCGCTTAGGTGGGACATTCAATGTAATGACTTCAGCAGCTTCGAATCTTTTTTTTATTCGAATCATCAATAGATTGATAGTAAACAATCTCCAGAATATTTGTTTGCGAAAATGTCACAATTAGGGCAAAAAAGGAAGCTGACATCGACATCAATTGTCGATAAATACAAGATATTAAAAGAAATTGACAAAAGCAACAGTCTTTCTTCGACTGCTGTTAAATATGACATACCAAAACAAACTGTTTCAAACTGGATTAAAAAGAAGAAAGAAATCTATGAAGCCATTGATTCTAATTTGTCAACAAAGAAAAGACATCGATTTAAAGCATCCACCTATGAGAACCTTGACCAGGCTTGCTACAAATGGTTTATCAATGCAAGAGCTCAGAACATTCCTGTGTCAGCTTCGGTTTTGAAAACGAAAGCTCTTTTTTTGCAAAAGAGCTAGAGATGACGGACTTCAGTGGTTCAGATGGCTGGCTCGATCGTTGGAAGGAAAGAAAAAATGTATCATTCAAAACAATATCAGGTAATTTTTTAAACATGTTTCTTAATCTCTTCGTTCAAAATATCTATGTACAAACTCTGTCCTTTGAACATTAACAGACATGGAACTTTCATGCCTTTATCGTCCTCTTCTAAACGCTTTTCCTGTGACACGAACCGTACATTCATGATATTCGCTGGCCCGTCAAAAGTAGAAAATTGTTTTGGAAAATCTTCCACTTTTGCCTTTCATTAAGTGACCAACAATAGTATTTTTCTCTCCATGAACAGAAACTGCAAATTTGTACTTTTTGTTCGTTGGTTCCATGATGCGGGCTAACAAAACATCATTTTCCTTTGGTATCCAAATCTTCCTGTATTCGTGAAAACCCATCACAAATGATTTTACTTCCATTTCCTTTTCACAAATAATTGGAATTTGTGTTTCATTTGAAACATTTTCCATGTTGTTGAGCTGTATGCTGGAGAGAAAAATGTAACTAACCCAAAACAACGTTTACTGCAAATTCTACAGTTCGAATTCGAGAATCATTGGAATTCTTTGTTTCTATTTTTAAGGTGAAGGAAAGGATGTTACTGACGAAATGACCGATCCCTGGAAAGAAACTACACTTATGACCATTCTCAGTAATTACGAGGAGAGCGATATTTACAATGCGGATGAGCTTGGTTTGTTCTACAAAGCCTTGCCCCCACAAAACCCTTCATTTAAAGGATGAAAAATGCTCCGGGGAAAACACAGTAAAATCCGAATGACTGGTCTCGCTGCAGCTAACATGAAAGGTAAAAAACTACCAATGTTTGTAATCGGCAAATAAAAAAACCCAAGGTGTTTTAAACATTTAAAACAAAAGCCCTGCCGTTATCGTGGTCAAAAGAAAAGTTGGATGGATTCGACGCTATTTGAAGAGTGGGTCAGAGAACTTGATGACAAATTTGAGAAGGAAAATCGGAAAGTTGCACTTGTAATCGACAACTGTACGGCCCACCCAGATAACGGTGGATTAAAAGCCATCGATCTTTTTTTTCTTCCTCCTAACACTACCTCCGCACTTCAGCCAATGGATCAAGGAGTTATCCGCTCTTTAAAGCCGAAATAAAGAGTGAAAGTTATTCAAAAGATGATTGAAGCTATTGATAACAAAAAGTCACCACCACAAATTTCTATATTAGATGCAATGAAAATGTTGGTGTTAGCGTGGGACGAGGTTACCGAGAAAACCATCCAAAACTGCTTCAAAAAGGCTGGCTTTACTGAGATCAGTGATGATTCATTATCATCCGATGATCCGTTTAGTGCACTGAAAGATACCGTCTGTCAACTCAGTAGAATGGACGAAAGCTTCAAAGATATATCAGTTAAGGATATCGCTTCTTTTGACGATTCACTTTCCGTAACTCAAGCATTAATGACGGGACGATACTAAAGATGGAGACGAGGATGAGGGAAGCCCCGGTCTTGGTCAAACCAACCACGTCTCAATTACGCGGAGCCATAGATACTTTGATGAACTACTCCATGATGATTGATACGACCGAGTTGAAAGAATTGATGATCAAGGCTTCTAGATTAGTGGAGAGCGAAGTTCGCACTACTTCAAGGCAAGCGAAGTTGACAGACTTTTTCACTACGTTGTAGAATTTGTTAAATATTTACATCGTTTTGAAAATTTAAAATACATGTAATACAAATACATTGCAACCGTTATGATAAGCCGTTGTTACCAGACTGTTTAATTTTTGTGTTCGTTGTTACACTAAGACAATTTTTCGTGTTGCATTAACTGGAGATACATAACAGAAAGGGAAGCAAGCTTGTGATCACATTTTGTTTTATGCATGACAGCCTAGTCTGTGTAATTTTATGTATGACAGCCTAGTCTGTGTAATTGAAACAGCTGGGCCTCGTGCAAGGAAGTGAGCACTAATTACTTAAGCATTTGGTCATAAACAAGATGCCGGGACAGGAACTCGTCATAAATGATTTACTTGAAAAGCTTGAACCCCTGACACGACACGACGACTTGAGAGACGAGATTTAGCGCTAAATTAACTTCATAATATAAATCTCTTTCATGCACAAACGAATCTTTATTTAAAGTAATGTTTGTCTTACAGAAATAAAGTAAACAAGACTCTTACGGCTTGAAGGTCAGCGCTTACTTAGCCTTTGTTCATGAGAACAAAGAACAATACGGGGAACGATGTTTTCAGTAACATTAGTATTCCTATTTACTTTTTGAATTCTATTAACTCTATTTGGCTTTCCGCGTAAGCATGAAAGACATTACAACCGGCCGTGTTTTTTACTTTTTTCCCCCAATTTGTCCAAACCTAGCGTGATTACTATACGTCCGCATTCATTGCCGTGAGAGAAAATGGCGGACATGTAAGTGGAGAAGAATTAGGTAAAAGTTGGACCAAATTTTGAAAGTGCTTCAATTATTATGAAATTTGCACGTAGAACAATTTAATCATGGTGATTTCAAATTTGGTAAGCATTTCTCGTATTTTTGGCCAAAAATTCGGGTCAAATTTCGGAAGTGCTTCAATTTTCATGAAAATTTGCAATGAACAAATCAATGGCGGGAGTTTCCCTTGTTTTTGTAGTTTGGTTACAATAAGCTCATTCGCAGAAAGTCTTATGCCCGTCCGTGCTTTAGTTTTCCTTTAAACCACCCAGGTGCTTATTAATTTTTTGCACCTTGGTTGGGCGGTTTATAAGAGGGGGGCATTTATTAACAATTTGGAGAATAATTTGAATAAGACATTATTGTATGTGTTTGTATTGTTTTTTTCACTCCTACATTCTCTTGCACTTCTGTTACACTAATGTGTATATTCATCATTATTATTATCAAAGAAATTTTAATAACCACCCGAGGGTTTTCAAATAACCTGGATATTAGTGCCGGACATCTAAAATTGTCCGGCGTAAAAAGAGTATTTGTCTGACAAAAGAACCTAATCAACGGACATATTTGTCTGGCGAGAAATATCAAGTGTGGTAAATAAAATACCGAAGGCAATCATTATCCTATGTTGGGGGTTCACAGGATAAATTGCCCCCCCATATTTCACTGTTCTTTTCGCTTCGTATATATACAGAGAAAACACTGTGATGATTTTAATGTCTAGACCGGGTTTACAGCTCTACTACCGGCTGCCATCTTTGTCCGAGATGAAAAAAAATAATCTTCAGGCCTGCACAAATCATCCCACAAAGTTAAATCCACACAAAAATTAATGCACATTATACTTTAAGTATAAATTCCTAAGACTAAGAGTTTTGATGCATCAATTATAATATATTAGAAGTATAGCTAATATACGCACTCTTATACTGCCTCGCGGCGCTGACCAAGATCATAAAATTGTCCGGTGTAAAAAGAGTATTTGTCTGACAAAAGAACCTAATCAACGGACATATTTGTCTGGCGAGAAATATCAAGTGTGGTAACTAAAATACCCAAGGCAATCAGTATCCTATGTTGGGGGTTCACAGGATAAAAATATGAAGAACGTGAGTGACAGTTTCAAATCAATATTTCCTTCAACATTTCCCCTACTACGGTAGAGCATAGTATTTTGTGTTCTTGATTGTTGAATGAGATGTGTTGGAAAGATGACGTGAAACATACCTTTAGCAAGTTAATGAAGAAAAAGAAAGAAGAAACAGATCTTTTTTCAATATAGAGATCACGAAGTGCGATAACGAAGAAAAGATTACAGATGATGAACTGAAAGAGAAAAGAAAGAGGAAGATTTATCAAAGATGTTCGAGTTTAAGGGAGATTGTCACCTTCACTGTAATTAAAGAGAAGAAAAAAATTCTACTACCTTCTGCTGACATAGCAAATTTCCATGATGTATGTCTCTCTATATCTGTAAACCTTTTACAATTAAAAATGCCAATCAGGAATCTTTTGCGTGCAATTGAGTAACAACACAGTATGCCCGCTCTGGCATCTTGCTTTTGAAATCGAGTTTTTAAGCACACTCGGACCAGTTTTCGACCATATCTGGACTGATAAATTTGCTGACCAACACTGGATATTGGGATTTTTAATAGTTCTTCCAAACGAACATATTTCAAAGGAAGTTTGTTGTAATATGACAGACAAATGGTTTTTAGTAAAGGAACGTTTCGTAACTGTCTGGTTGTCGGCATTTCAATGACGTCAGTCTTCCTCCTACTCCTCATCTTCAGTTTCAATCAAATGTCGAAAATGAAAAAAAGCAAGTTTCACTGAAAAAAAGATGAGAACCTATGGTAAAGAGTGTTTATTAAATATTTCAGTCCTGCTAAAACATTTATCATATTCTAAGTCGTTTGAAAAAATTGTGGTAACACGTGCGAATGCAAAGCTATGCTGAAGTACTTTACAACTCGCTGTGTGAATCCAAAACATCGGATTTCACAGCTGATCCATCATCATTAAACCACACTAGAAAGTTCTAATCCGAGTGAAAACCATGAAAACACTTTTGTTTTCTTCAAATATAGTGTAAGCATTTGAAAAATCGGATTTTCTGAATATCCGCAATTTCTGGGACTAAGAGGACTAAGAGGAAGAGAATTTTTTTTAACAATAAAGATCATGTAATGATGTACAAATTTTTCAAACCACGACCTTCATAATCTTCATTTCAAAATAATTACTTTTGAAATTAAAAGCTATATATTCGCCGCCTCGCCCCCTGTGAAATAGAAGCAGGCCTCTGTCATTTATTAGGTTCAACGTAACGTAAGATTCCACCACATCGTTAAAGACGAATTATATCATATTTACTTTCTATATCTCATAAGATAAACAGCTTCAACGAGAAAAGCTTATTTTTTTGAATTACAAAATATTTTCTTTGCTTCTGTTGACTCGGAATGCTCTCAATGTGTCCTACATTTAAAAGTTGTGTAATCGAGATTGGGGTTTAGACTACAAAGTGTCCTTGAATAACATCGTCAAAGAAATGTGTTTTCTGAAAACAAACGTATGTGACGACAAGATAGCAAAGTATCTGTCTATAAAAATGAAGAAATTGGTGCTGTTATTTTTGCTCATAAATACGCTGGACTCTCTTGTCATAAGGAAGGACACAACGTAAGTAAGAAATTTATGTCAATACCGGAAATTGAATAGGAAGAATCTGCATAGGTTAGCCGCACGGATTTTACCTCCATATTTGTGGAAGATTTTATAAAGGCTTTTTATGGGAATGTTTAACTCGGTAATCAATATGGCGCTTCTAATGTAAAGACACCATATTCCTTCTTCGGAATTTTCATTATTATAAATACCACAAACGTAGACCAGACGCGAAAATATCAGGTTTTAAAATGTTATTTTCTCTGAAGAGAACGTTTTGATAATCGGATAAAAGGATTCAACATTACCACATAATTATTTGTTGTTTTTTTTATCTTGTTTGTTTGTTTTGTTAACTTTACTTTTAATGCATTTCGATTTTTTTACAGATTACAATTTCAGTAATACAACTGATATCCACACTTTTCCTGACCTTTGTCCATTTTGTATGTATACAAGTCAACAATCACCTTAAAAATACTTTATTTTAGTCGCTTGACAAGATTGGCTGGATGGGAGAAAACAGTAGTCTCCGATCATACCCGAAATTCAAAGATTCCTGTCATCGAATACTGGCGTCAATACGAGTGTTGTGGATTCACATGCGAAAAGAAATGTGGAAGAATCAAGTAAGTATTCTTCTTTGAAAGTGTGTGACGTTTGTGAGTGTGTGGCGTTTTTCTCAGAAAACGTTTCAATCCAATCTCGAACAACCTGTTGCCTTTTCGATATACGGACGACGATCCGATTAACAAAAAGCTGAAAGAAACCCTGGGAACGAGAGGTTGGTTTCGGTCCTATCTCGCGAAGCCCTGGTATTGAAATGAGAATGAAATAAATCTTCTCTGTGATGCGTTTATTTTAACTTATTTCCTTTAGACTGCAAATACGACAACGCTTTAAAGGTGAAACAAAATCGAAAATCATTGGCACCATTATCATTCCTGGACCTGAAGAAATTTTTCACGATAACCATTAAACTAAATTATTTGTAGTCATTTTGTAGTCATAGCAACCTATATCAAGATTAATTTCGAAGGGTAATAATGAATTACGAGATTTCGTAGGATTGTAGAACTTAACGTCAGCTCCTTCTTTGTTATCCGACACTAGGGAGATCTATAAAACTTGCATATGTAGTGATTTTAAAAATGTTACAAATAGTCCGAATACAAAATATTAGAAAAGAGATTTCAGTTATTATAAAATTCATAAATATTTTCTTAACCTAAAGTATTTTCTTTTTTATTTAAAATTAAAGATTCATCAGTATTTTCTCGATGGCGTGTACCCAGTAAAGAAGGAATCAATAACGGCTATACTTAAAGATAGAGAAAAACTAATCACTTTTCGTCGCCTCGAGAAATTAAATCATGTCCTCTTTCTTTCCATTCCGTCCACGAGCCGTCATAAATGGCGACGTCTTTATCTGCAAGATGATGAGCAGCCAATGCGACAACACAAGCAGTAATACCCGATCCACACGACGCTACTAATTCTTTATTTAGATCAACACCATTTGAGTCGAAATGTTTCTTGATTTTTTCTTTACCAAGCACTGTTCGTGTGTCCACATCTAGAAAACCAGTAAAAGGTACCGAGTATGTACGGGGGATGTGGCCACTCGCTGGATCGATTTCACCTTGTGCAGTTAAGCCAAGAAATCTTTGTTTTCCCCTAGCATCAGCTACTTGTACTGGATGGCTTGATAAAGCGTTGCCTTTTATAAATTCAAAGTCTTTCACCATCCATGCTCGCTTCTTCGTTGCGACAAATCGTTCAGTCGGGGCTGAAAAGAATTTCGAGTCATATTTATTTGTTAGTCGCATGGCGTATGTTTAAATTGAATGTCTCATCAAATGAAATTTGAAATGTTGACCTTCGCGTCTCCTTCTTTTCAGTTGTAAAATTAAAAGAAAGAATATGAAAAACCGACTAGAAGTGAAAAATGATCGGACTCAGGGAATTATTAAAAATGTAAACACTGCAGACGTACACTTTGCAAATCCGATTTTCAACGGATTTTTCGTGGATTATTATTTTTTATTTTTATTGTGAATATTTCCCAGCTAATAAATTTATTGCATAACTAAAATCATAGGTAAAAAAATAATAAGATCGGCACGGCACAGACACAGTTAACCACAAAGATTTTCTACAATCTTCTCCTTACGTGGAAGCGACTCTCTGTTGCGAAGTAGGTTACGACAATAGTAGGTTACGACATGTTTTATAAGTGAAGTGACGAAATAACGTGATCGTATATATGTCGAACAGTCAATTTTTTGTGAACAGACCACTCTCGTTTTGAGTCTTTCTTCATTTATTACACCGGAGACATTAAGGAGATAATACAATAATTCTATACATCGTTCTAATAAATTTATTATTTTATCTTCTTAATGTCTGTGTATAGTAATAAATGCTACTTTCAGCCTGTGCCATTTTGCGTTATTCATTTCTGTCAAAAAACTCCCCGAAAATGAAAATAAGTGTGACAGTTTTCCCCTTTCGCGCAGGAGTAGTCAGACAACGCTTATTTTAAACACGGATTTCCACTGCGTTGCAACCGTGAAAAATTCTAAAAATTAATACTTTAGTCGTACAAACTTTCGTGAACAGAAAGTTTCGCGACTGTCAAAACTCGCGAAATTTTTGGCATAAACTTTCGCGAATGAGGCAGAAAAATTTATTTCGCGAGCATAAATTTTCGCGAATCGAGCATTTTAGAAAATTTCGCGAGCATAAACTTTCGCGAATCAAGAGGAGGAGAACCAAACTGAAATTTTAAATGCATGGATTTTCAAGAATAAAAAAAATGTATATACAACAGTTGCGTGTTACACCAGTGTTTTATAGGCATACAGAGGTAGAATATCTTAAGCATATATTAAGGATATCTTGAGGCTAAGAAGTTAGCATAAAGAAGTAAATTTTACCAACCGAAATAGTTGAGTAGTTAATGATATTTGAATAGTTAAATTTATAAGCATGTTTGAGCCTTGACTCTTAAGATTTTTTAGCATGGCCGAGGCTGAACTCAAAATACACGATGCTTTTAAAAAAGGTGTGTTTCTTGATATTGAGCAAGAAGAAATTAGGAATCCTAAAAAAAAACCCAAGAATACTCCAAAGAACAAGGTTCCTCCCAAAAAACGTGCAAAACAAACGGATATCAGAACTATGTTTGGTCCTGCTTTACCAAGACCCCGAAACCAAAATCGCGCGAACGATACAGAGAAAGTTGCTGATGTTATTCAAATAGACTAGATTAGTGTAAATTTGTTTATATTGAGACGTTTCGTTTTGAAGAATACATACAGTATCTGAAAATTCTTCTCAAACCTTGAAAAAAATGAGCTTTTTTAATTTTTTTTTCGCGAGCATAAACTTTCGTGAATCAAGGAAAAACATTTATTTCGCGAGCATAAACTTTCGCGAATCACTTAGTCGAGAATTTTTGAAGACATTAACTTTCGCGAATTGGGCCAAAAATCGCGAAAGTTTCTGCTCGCGAAAGTTTGTACGACTAAAGTAAGCGCCCCCCTTCTATGAAGCACCTGAGAGTACTTACTAAGATGTAGCAAACGAAATCATAGCATCAGAAAACTGCAAATATATGGAGTAATAATGACAACAGCATAACCAAAGAGAAAGTAAATGCGGTAATTCAAATGTAATAATTCTTCCAAGAATATTAATCTATTAAATCTCATTTTCTGTGAAACCTCACTTTATATGTTCCCAAGGTATATTACTTTTCGATACAACTGCAAAATGTTGTTTTTATTGCAATGTGTATTGAATGGATTGGGATCGGCCAAGACGTCTTTATTATTTTATCTCCTTAATGTCTATGTATAGTAATAAATGAAGAGAGAGCACTTGTTTTTAACGTTTGCACTGTCTATTTTTCATGTCATTTTCAATTTTCATTTTACGCAGGCAATGTTTTGTCGAGGCACTTCTTTACAGGTGCAAAAAGTTTGACGTTAAAAGGGCTACGACACGAATCACGTCATAGTATGAATTATGGTGCCGCACCAAAATTCGATTTGAGGCGAGAAGAAATGAACATAGAGATAAGAGAATAAAAATAGCTATATAAACAGCAGAATTCTTATTTTTCATAACAAATTAGCTTTATTGAAATAATAATACAAATTGTTACTCATTTTAACATAGAAATCAATAATCCACACGCCACATGTTGTACAAAAATTTCAAAAATTTGCAAACGTCTTGAAAAATCTGTATCTTTCGTTTTCCTGTGCTCAAAAACACCATCTTGCTTGCTAAAAACAAAATTAAATAAGGCCTTGGAGCTACGAAAACCAGATGCAGACCAGATCAAGAATTAGCAGACACGACATTTGGCAAGTTTTAACTTGGATAATCATAGGTAATATTATTGGTTCTGCTTTATATTGCTTTCTTTAATAAAATATCCTTTACCAACTTACTTGTTCTTTTCGCTAGCTCGCAAGCACGTTCAATTTGATTCCTCCAGCTGGTCTGCAGATTCGATGAGTATTTTGAAATGCGATAACACTACGGCCGCCGGGGGAAAAGTAAACAAAAACACAGAAATCACGTGATTCATGTCGTAGCCCCTTTAAGTAAAATTTATTTTATCCATTATTTCTTTCGGAAAATTTTTGCGTCGACTTTATTTTTGGGAAATTGCCCAAAATTCGCAAAAATTAATCCCCTTAAGGTATCTAATAATAACCCCTAGATCTAAATAAACTTATAAAGCCGAAGTTTAAAAGCTCACCAGGTAAGTGTTCTTCTTCAATGTATTCTCCAGAAATTATTGGATAACCATCTAAAACCCATTTCTTGAAACCACCATCAAGCACAGATACACGATCATGACCAAATATACGAAACATCCACCAAACACGTGGTGAAGAGTAAAGGCCGTATTTTTCATGATTATCGTACACGACTACATAATGGTGATTTGAAATTCCAAGATTAGTGACGTAGTCGGCGAAATCTTCCGCACTTGGTAACATACGTGGCATATCAGCTTGCTTGTCACGACATTCTTCAAAAGAGAAAAACTTAGAACCTTTGATTCGATTTTGAAAATGATTTGCCAAGTAATCACCGTCACCTAAATCCCACGTCGCATCAAGTACACGAAATTCCTCGTACCATGCTGGCTTCTGTAACACTTCAGCTAACTCAGCACAACCAGTAAGGCTTGGTACATGTGTTGTCTTGGTGCTGAAACTCTTGAAGTATACAGCAACAATTTTACCATGACGACCGAAAACCCTTGTGAGTTTTTGAAGAACCATTCCTCTTCAACTGAACTAAAAAAAATCTATTAAATCATAATGTGTTTGAAAATCCTTCAATGAAGAACATTCAAGCATTTCAGAAAAAAATAAAAAAATATTTGGAAGCTTTTGGAAAAATTGACAAGAAAACACTGCTTAAAAATATCAATTGGAATCTTCTTAAATACAGTGTGATGAACATTTAAAACAAAGCATAATACTTTGAATATTCAGAAAATAAATAATCACAGCAAAATAAACATCACAACAAGCAAAGTCAATTTGTCAAAATTTAATTAAAAATTTAAACAACATAGAACAAGTATGAAATATACACATCAATTCAATTTTCATAAATATTCAGAAAAAATACATCCTCTTGTCGTGCTTGTCAGATTCGCCAAACAAATTAAAGCCCGGTTCTCACTAAGAATAAAGTTTTTGTAATCGCATAGAGAAGAATGGTTTATGAATATAATTGTCAACTTCGTTTCCAGGGCACTGGGAAGTTGCTGCTTAGGTGTTGGGATTTCTTTTGTACAAAGTTTAAATGATGACAAAATTCAAAATGCAAAAAACAAAAAAGAAAACATGACTTCAGTAAAAATGGCACAACTTTATTTAGTGTCACAGCTCAACGCTATATGTCGCAAAGCTTACACTATTATGTCACAAAATGAAATCTTGAAAATAATGAAAATCCAGAGGCGAATGACACATTATGAGTAAAAAAGTCTATCGTGCGTGTTCGTAGAAATAAAAGAAGGCCTTTTCGAAGTTGTTGGGGGCGTTGAGTTGGGACATATAGTTGGGACATAGTGTGGGTTTGCGCGACATATGTTGTTGTTGATTGTGACATGAAGTGGGAGTACAATACATCATCATAAAATCTATACACACATTGGTTTTTCATATCCATTTTTTAAGTGTCAACTATGCTACAGGTATAACAAGTTTACACAGAATTAAAACAAACAAACAAACAAACAAACAAACAAACAAACAAAAACCCAAGGAAATAAACAAATAAAATCAATCAAAATAAGTGATTATCGGTATATACTATCCAGCAAAACATCAGGTTAACATCATTCAATGTGTTTGGAGTTATAATTTATAATGTTTCTTCTCATAAAAAGGGTTGAGAAACTCACGTAGTAAATCATTGAAAAGTCTTCAAAAATTCAACAGACGTCCAACCTTGTTTTTAAAGACAAACCAGCAATTACAAACGTGCATTGTATTATAAGAACATTTCGGAACTGGTTTTGAACGACTTGCTTCAACATATCACTAATTTCCATTTCAACAGATTGCAGGTGGTCCCTCAATCTCCTCTTGTGCTGTGAACGATAAAGCCGGCGGTCTTACCTTTAAACCTAAGAGAGAAAAAAAGAAGATTTTATTCAGATAACAGTAAACTCCTTCACAATAAAAATAAAAATTCAAATCATCCTGGATAGGTTTCATTACGGATACATCCACTGTTACGTCGCAGATTAATAACTTGATGTAACACATTTAGGGGCTGTTTATATGGAGACCGACATATCGGATAAGCGAGGTAACTCTTTATTTAATTTCTATTGAGATATTACTTAACTGTTTATATGACAGACGAGTTGTAACGCCTACCCGATATATCGCTTTGAACAGCCATAACACCATAGACGAGATAACTCGGTGAACCGATATAGATTTTAACCACATAAGCTTTCATTATTTCCCGCTCTCATATAAACAGTAAACTCGGTCTCTTTCAAATACTTTTATTAGAGTTTTTACTGAAGAAGTTACCTGGTCCGGAAATGCTACACGGCCTCGTACCATCTGAAATTCATTGTGAAATGAAAGCTATCCAGAACTTGTGAACATGATCAAAGAAACTCACCATGACCGTATCCTTGCAAAAACAAAACAATAGCATTGGTGACATTGGTGGGCTGTTCTTCCAATACCATACTAGTTGCATCAGGAATTTTTATCCACGTGGAATTGGTTGGATCAAGTTTTGAGTTCAAATCAATTGTATCATCCAATGCCGGTGAGTGCTCTCCTGTTAACACAAGGACACCGCATTTCAATGTTTGACCGGTGTGTCCAGTAATTGGTCGAACTATCTTTATTGCATTTCTTTTAGCATACTGTTCAATGAATAAAGCCAAGTTACGAGGATGTTTTATTTTATGTAAGTCATCGCGAACAAGACCAACCAAGTCTTGGTTAGAATGTTCATCAACTTTTCCAAAATAGTGGTTCAACAGAAAATCCAATGTAAATTGCGTCATTCCTTTTGTTTTTAAATAATGACACAAAACCTACATAACAAAAATACAAATACTGTCACACCTCTCTACAGCGGACACCATCGGGACCAAAAACAATGTGTCCACTATAAGGAGGTGTGAAGTTTGGACTTCAAGGAGAAAAGGCGTCCTTTCCTGCAAAAAGTGTCCACTACAAAGAGGTGTTTGCTGCTATGTCCGCAATAGAGGTTTCACTGTATATCTAATATCATAAAAGAGAGGTTACAGCTGAATATAAACCAACCTTTTCATGGCCCCATTCAGACCATGACGACTGAGAAACGGTTCCATTTACTAATATCAAACATTCAACATGTTTAGGATCCTTTAAGCCCAACCTTGTAAAAACATTAGCACCAGCTCCCACTCCAAAACATATAGTGTTCGTCAAAGAGAAATGGTTAAAAACCTCTTCTACAATATCAGCCATCTCTTCCATAGTTGGATACGAGCAGAGCTTTAAGGGAAATAAAGGAGATATATAGAAAAGAAGTACCAGTTGAAAAAAGTATTTACATTTTTAGAGAAATGCATACCTCTGAAAGTTCATCAGCATTTTCTTCTTGACCAGGGAAGTTGATATGATACACTGTGAAATTATGAAGCAATGGTTTGAACTGGTGAAAACAGAAAAATGATTGAAAACATGAAACGTGGTTTTGACCAATGTCATGTAACGTGACAATTGCTGTTCTTTTCTTGGATGGATCTCCTTGAATACCGACAGTTATATCAACTGAAAAAAGACGAACAAAAACATCAGAATATACACGATGGATATTTAATACCAGTCTTTATTAATATCATCATCTTTACAAAAAATATTTCGCACAGACAAAGTGTAGTTACATAAATACCATGGGAAGTTCGAACAACTTCAGTTTTTAAATTATGAAACAGTGTACGTTCTTCTGAATCCACACGATTTCTCAGCCGAGATGTTTCATCTGTAAGATCAAGTTCTATTGACCCCAAGTCACGATGTTGGGTCACTTCTGCTGATAGTAACGAACTTTTCATAGACATTTTATTATTCTAAAACAGATAAATCCAAATGATGTGTTTAAATACTGCTTTACCTTCAGAAAACGTATTTGAAACATCAAGAAGATCCATCAACATAAATGAACGGGAACATTTTCTTTCAATTGAGCTTGGTGGTTTCCCTTACCAAACAGAGTAGCTTATAATCATATCATTCAATATGTGATTTTAGATAACAGTCGGAAAAAAAATTCTCACAAATACCTCCCAGATTTCAAGAAGAAAGATAAGGGATAAAAAAGAAAATGAAAAAGAAAATGAAAAAGAAAATGAAAAAGAAAATGAATAATAAAGAAATATTTTTTTTACCTTTTATTTTTTTCACCTTACCATGTTGCAAGCAATCAAGAATTTGAAGTTGTCAGAAGAAGAGAAAAAGAAAATCATTCTTACACACAACAGAAAATATGCAGACAAATGAAAATCACATGGAACAATTTAGGAAACCCCAATACTTGTTAAATGACAGAATACCACCTTGATTAGATCAATCAACAACAACCTTTTACAAAATAGACAGTAGATTTTTTATATTATGCATCTGAAAGAGCATACAGAATGGCAGCAAAAAATTCTGAAAAACAAATATATATCTAGAAATATATAAGCATATATAATCGTTTCAAATCCCCTTCGTCTTCCATTATAACCTTCACAAATTATATGAAAGGAAATGAAAACATTCATTGAACAAAAAAATGTGAACATCAAATTACAATGTTTACAAAAAAATTGCGTAAAATATAAAAAGGTTTGCAGGTTGGTGACAAAAGAAGATTGGTCAACAAGGACTACAAAAAAATATACAGTTTCTCAAATAAGTTATGAAGGGAATCGGAAGAATTGCAGGCTGGACTAAAAATGATATCTGTATTAATGACTTAATAATTATTCTTTACAAACTGGAAACCTACTTCAATGTGAAAAATTTCTTGGAAATGAAAATAGTTTCTGAATTTTAATTACAAAATGCAACAGTAGAAATCATCATGAAACTTTGCAAACAAATAGTATCTAATAATAATATAATAACATTGTTTTGTTTTGATTAAATAAATATAACAAAAAAAATCACTTGCAACAATTAACACCAATTGGTATAAAGCAACTTACATATGTAGTATTAACCAAAAAGGCTTGGCTAATGTAAACTTTGAAGTAATTTGTAAACTCGCAAGTTGTTCAAAGATGGTTTTATGAAATCTGAAGATTAATTATTATAATGTATAAAAAAAGGAATTCAGTTTCCCCCAAAGCAGAATCCAATACACAAATTGAAGTGGTGCATGAATAAAATTTATATTGAACATTTCCAAACAAAAAAACTTTTATAGAGAAATTCTTGTGAAATTTTGATATCATTCTGATGGAAGAAAAACATCTGTTTTCAATAAAAGCCTATTCTTTATATAATGTTAGGCAAAACAATGAATGGAACATAAAAAATAAAACCAAAAGCTTTTCAAATTTTCCAGCTTCGTTTTGATAGAATTATATAATAGCTTATACTTTCTTTCCCATGATAACAAAAGTAATACAGGGACATCCAAACACTGTGAATTTATTTATGTGTTTTCATAAACCTTTTCAGTAATAACGTTCTATTAGAAGACATTTCAATTCAAAATGATAATGATGTTTTCTTGCATGATAAGAAGATGTGGGGCCATCAAATTTTATGCTATTATCATGCAAAAGAACAGAAAAATTTTTGTGTTTAGAAACTACAATTACCCAAGTGACGTAACTTATGAAAAGGTCTAATGCTTTACTGATACTACTTTTTAACTAGAAAAAAATATTGAAATCACTCAAAAGATATAATTCTTTGTTATAGTCTTGTTTCTGTGGCATACTGTTTGTCATGCACCGAAAACTTTGTGTCACTCACAGATGATATAACTTTATGAGTAGTCCCTTTACGATGGGGAACATTTTCACTTGTCCTTACTTCAATATCATATTGATCAAAATCGTTTTCGTAGTCTCTTGGAGGAGTAAGTGGTCGAACAAAACCATTTGTAACTGATCTATTATCATGTATATTTGTATCTTTACGAGAATAATCTTCCTCGTAAGATGAAGTTGAGGGATTAAAAACATTATGACCGACATAGAGTTCCGTGGACCAGCTCTGTTCCTGCATTGACATTGTCATTTTACCAACACTGCTTCCGCTTGGTAAACGGACCCTAGAATGAGTATCTAGTAAATCTTCATCGGCATGAAATTTGGTGTCACTATCTTGTTTAGCATGCCCTTTTGGATTGCTACGATCTTTTGATATTCTTCTATCGTTGTGTTTTGGGTGTGAATTTCGACTTGTCACCTCGCTGTCATATAGTTGCTGTTCAAAAAACTCTGAATATGAAGGCAGTGGTTGTCGTGAATGTGTTACCGTTGGTGTTTTAGGAGGAGGGATTATTGAGGGTTTAGGTTGTTGAAATTTGATACCATTGTACTCCAGAGCACCAGGAGAAGAACTTTTTAAACTGCCTGATGAATGTGTTGCATTTAAATCCGGTGAAGGAGGTCTTCCCATAGGAACTTCTAATGTACTCCTTCGATCTTTGGACATCCTTGCCCTTTTCGATGCTGTAATGAAAGAATTTCTATCGGGTAATGTGCCAGGAGGCTTTGTTGGTAATTCATTAATTCCGGGTGGTGGTGCCAAGTCTAACTTAGACTTCTTTAGCTCAATCATAGTTTCTTGCAATGCATCAATAACCTCATCATCATTAAAGTGAATATTTGGGATTTCTTCTTGTAGTAAAGGCGCTATTCCTTCTAAATCCATCTTCAGGATCTGCTTTTTAAATACTTTTATAATGTGAAAAGCCATAGCTGATAAGATTTTATCCCCATCAAGCATAAATATATCATAAATTCTCAAGACGAGAGAAAATGGCAGCCGATCAAGAAAGCACTGCATAAACCACTTCAATGTATACAAACTTGTATAAACTCCCTCCTTTTCCAAATGTTTTGCTATTCTTGGGATTTGTTTGTGTAAAATTTTATCATGATGACTTTGAAAACGTAGTAGCTTAGGAAACCCAGGAACAAACAAGCCATGCATAGCATGTTTACGGTCTGTTAACAATTCAGACAATGCCCAGAATGCATCCTCTTCATTCATGTACATGAGCATAAGGGCAGCAATGCCGCTCATTCCCTGACAGTAACCAACATCTGTATTGTACATTGAATAAGCTGCAAGAACATTAAATAAAGCTTGCTGTTTCACAGAAAATCTATCCCGGAACATTATATGATCACGATATGTTCTGTTAACATCAAGATCAATCTGACGTATATCTGGACTCTTTTCCAAAGCAATGGAACGAAATTTCTCATATTCACCACTCTTAACAATTTGATCTAAGTTCAATATCTTTTTCCAAGCTTCACCTCGTAAACTGTCCGGTATACCTTTGTAAACACGTCGACGTAATTTGTCAGAAGGCCGATCAACTGAATAGTATGCTTTCCAATTGTTAAACATTTTGATCCACTTTTTTGCTCGTTCACGCTCAGATTGAAGAAGGCGTTCGTCTCGCTGATAGTGCGGCAACGGATTTTTATGAAGGAAACCATAGCGATCAGTTATTTTATAAACAATAAAACTTGCATCTTCCCAATCTTCAATTGGACCTTCAGGGCCGCAACGATACCGTTGAACAATTGCAGCTCTGGCTTTGTCATTATCATCCTCATCTGTATATTCACTCATACTAGACCATTTGATGTTCTCTAAAATTACAAATTTCTACATCAACAATACACAAAAATGGACTTAATAATATTCGAAGGAGACAAAGTCAGTGGTATAGTAAACAAAAGCTGCTTTAATCAATTGTACAACTGTGAAAAAACACTTGGCACAAAAAATAAAGTTGCAGCCTAAATATACTGCAGTGCACCAAACCACAAATTCTCTCTTATATCAAGTTATCAACAACATTATACTGTTATGAATCAAGAGGAATGTTTTGAAAGAAAACAATAAGTTCAACTACTTAATATTCAAATAACCTTCAAGCAGATGTAAACATCAGGCACATACTGGATAGGTTCATTATTATTGATGTTTAATGAGCAATTATACATCAATAATATACCCATCCAACATTTTTCTAACAGCTTTGTTAAAATCAATACATGCTGATGTAAAAGCATTTTAAACTTAAAAATTTGTAATATTTTAGATTTTGTTTCGGAATGTCTTATTAAGATTGACAGTTGAATATTTTACTCTGCTAAGAAGTATTTAACACATCTTGTTTGAATCATTCAATTAAATTTCTTTCTTCTCCTGGATTTATGTTCGTTTACATGAAGATGTTAGGAAAACTAACTAAAAACATTTATGTTGGAAGTCTATAAACAACAGGTGAAAGTTCATTCACATTGAGACAGCAAACTTGTATGCAAATAAGAATGAATAAAATCAAACAAAATCAACTACACATGAAACAATGAAAAACTTGATTAAATTCTTTCTGATGCAGACTTTGAAGTTATAAAATGCAATCACACGGTACTATCATTTCTTCATAAAACATCTAGTTTAAGGTGAAACCTAGTTATCAGGCATACCTTAGGTTGATAAATTAATCCATGTAAAATGGGCAAAACTTCTATCAACCAAAATTAATCCACACAAAATTCATATCGTCAAAGAAAAAAAAATGCAGAACAAAATGTGAAGTTTAATAAGTTATTTAAAAAATTCCTGGAACCACAAAATTTAATCGAATTATTCTTTGGATAATCTTCAACAACGAAATAAAAAAATTTAGAACAGTCATGAATTAAATCCACACAAACTTTTATCCATGTCAGATAAATAGAAATGAATTGTAATTTAAAATAACCAAGATGATTAATAAGAAAATTATATTTTTGAGAAGGTCTTAATGTTATATGTCTGACCCCACTAATTTACAGGATGTGGAAGGTCATAAATGTAAGGTTCTAAGGTTGTCAGGAACTACTTATTACACAACCTCCTGTTGATGATCTTTTTTACATAATCTATCCAAAATTCACTATGACCGAAGGCAACTTTAGAAGTGTCTCCCAATCATCGAAGTTAAACTCTTGATTGAAAGTTAACAAATCGCATGTCTTAACCACTAGACCTTATAAGGATTGAACTTTCAAAAATTAAGGATAAATATATAGTTTTGCAGCATGTTTTTAAAAACACCCCAATATCATTGAAATCACTGGACACGTTGTGGATCAATCTTTCCGGAACTATAGGACTCGTCCATATGAGAACCAGCATATCCGATATTGGAATTTATTTACGGAATACAAAGTATTTTGCATATATAATTATGGGTAATTATCACGTTACAAAGCTAACGAAAGGACGGATTTGTTAAAATAAGATTTACAAGTCGATAGTATTTTGTGACCCCATCCCACCCATAATGTACTCTAGTTGTAACGTTTTACTTTTTATGTCACGGTTGTAAAGCTTTCTCACAAACAGAATCTCTGTGAGAGTTTGACTGTGGAATTTTTAAAAATAACGCCAATAAAGACTGGTGTAAAAGGCTCTGAAATAAAGCCAATTTGGTATGAAATCTATCCGCAACGTGTAGACATGGTCTAATCTATGTTAAAGTCTGCTGATTTCCTTATGTTAAGAAACCGGGGTGAATAAGTGTTATGCAATATGTTTTAACCACCTGCATTCTGGTCTATATTTTTAGTGAATTTGAACATACTTTTCCGCAATGGTTGCTACTGGCACTTCTGGTGTAGCAAAAGTATTAGATCTTTCCAAAAATGCTGTTTGAATATCTTCATGTAACGAAAAAATATAGAAACCAACCGTTTGCAACACTTTTTCAAAAAGTAAAAGCCACTTATTTAGAAATTAAAGAAAAAAAGGGTTCCCTGTTTTGTTTTTTAATTTCCTTTCTGCCGAGTTATAGAATAATATATTTTTGCCATAAAAGGGATTGAATATTTTGTACAAACTGTATACTGTTATCATAATTGTAAAATGATCATTTATAAAAAAGTAAGGTTTCTTCTGTCACATGGATTTTGTTTTTGTCTCTCCAGGCACCAAAAATGGAAGATTATAATGGATTTAATACTGTTTTCAAATATATCTACACCACACATTAAAGGGACATAGTATGATTAGATTATGATTAAAGTGCAGTCTGTCGCATTTGTCGCTGTAATCTACTTCTAATTGCTTTACCAAAAATTTATTTAGCACTTCACATTTATTGCTTTGAAATCATTGTGTATATTTCACTACTACAGTTTATTTGATTCCAGCATCACATCAAACTCCTTATTAGTTCCGATATAAGAGAATTATAATGTAATATTTTCGTGTATTTTCGAAAGCACTATACTACACTGCTTTGATATTATAAATACAATTTTGAATTTACCATAGAAAGAGAAATCTTTCTGACAGTGTCACGTCTTGTTCCTAAACTTTCATAAAAGGGGTCGTTGCTTCAAAAGAACAGAATATAAGTTTTTTCTTTGAATAACTGAATTTTTGTTGCAGAATTTAGGCCACGATAAATTAATTTTCTGTTTTGCATAAAAGCGTGCATATCAATAAATAACAATGTATTGGGGAAATTTATGGACAATCTAATCCACATATGTAATCTATTTCCAGTTTATGTCAGAAAATTAAAGAACCAAGTCAAACCCGTCATGCAATGAATTTCTTTGTTTTTTTAACCACATGCTGAATGTATTCATGTTGATTTCAATGAAATTGATGACATTGCATTGCTTAATTTTTTTATTTTGCTACTTTCGGTGCATTTAAATGTTTTATGTGTTAAAAACATTTAGTCCAGTCACTGAATGGTTTAACCCGGAAAAAAATAATACCAAGCTTAAAATTTGTGAGTGGTTCCCTTGGTTATGTAAAGTTGCCTAAAAAAAAAGCCCCATCATTCCCACTTGGGAACAGTGAGTTTTGACCAAAGGCCAAAAAATTAATATCGCCAAAAATTGATGTTTTATACCTCATTTGAAAGATATTTTAATGCTGAGTAACTTTCAGATAAGAAGTATGGTCCAAAATTAACGCATTTGAAGCTATAAGTCATTCAAGGCTATCTGTGTGTGTCGTATAGCAGTCATATTTGAAAATGAAATTCATCAAAAACACTTTATATCTATGTGAAAAAGAATATGATGCTGCAAAATTCAGTTTTAAACAAATGCAAACTTTACCTATAACCCATTTGCAGCTGTTCAAATGAAAGGACATGCAGTTTGCCAACCCAAACGACAGGACAGTGAATTACACGCTTTTCTCTTTATAAGAATGGTGTTTTTTCGTTGCAACATGGATATTCTTAACTTTTGGGTAAATATCATCCTAATATATTCTTAGCATATTGTTAGCACAGTAACAACCTTCAGGGAAGATCTCTTCCTAGCTATTCTGATAGAGTATATTCTTAAAGGCAAACTGGTGTAAATGTTCCTAGGGTGGATGTCACAAAACCATTACTTAACCTAATATAACTGACAAATGAACTATAAAACGGACAGATATACTTTAACCACCTCAATAGATTTTGAGGTATAATAATAAAAATAAAAATGAAAACTTCAAAATGAAACCTAAGAAATGACATTATTAACATGGAAAATTAATAATTCATACAAATCCAATAATAACACAACATAACATAACAACAGTTCACACTACTTCTTGCACTTCAGCAGAGCTCATTTCGTCCTCTGGTACTGTCGCTGAAGCTTATTTTATATTTCATAAGGGCTTTGTTATAGTACATAACATCACCTACAGATCATCCACTTTCGTATAATCATGAAAAAGTAAAAATATGAGTTTTTGCTTTTGGTTATTCCATTAGGATGAATATTCTTGCAAAGTGCATTCTTAACTTTGTAAGCCAAAGTTCAAGATGAGCATATTCTCAGGAAATTCTTAGTTTTTTGTCCAATTTCATCTTCAATATTCTTATAAAGTATATTCTTATAAAAAGAAAAGCATGTATGGAGTGATTTAATCACAGAGTAGACACTTACGAAGCATGCGTCATTTATGAGTTTTGAGCGACCGGTCAAGATGCAAGGGTGACTCCAGGGTTATGTAATATTTGGAGACTGGCTTAAGAGAGATCAAAGGAGATTGGAGAACCAAACTCAGGTTATTTTAGCATTGTATAGGGGAGCCCATTAACGAACGTCAAGAATGTGTATTAATTTTTGAAATTATTTAATGTATTTAATCTTGATTGAAGAACGCTCTATTTTATTATAACTTCCATTGTCCAACCTTAAGGCATAGAAGCATGGAAACAGAATAGAAACAAGCATAGGTGTGGCACCAGCCAACAGAGCAACTGATTGGCAGGTACTTTGTGCACATCAAGCTATAATATAGAAGTTATTGAAAACCAAAGAAAAGGCAGAATAATAAGGCTGGAAACTGTAGCCCAGTAATGAGAGATAATGAAGTTGCAAAACATAACTCAACGTTAAGTTAAAACAAAACTAATCTACCAAAGTTACACTGTTTCGTTAAATTGTGATGTCAGTAAATAACTAATCTTGAGCTTTAAGCAGAGCTAATCTGTGTGACTTAGGCTATTCCCACTGCTATTTAGGGACAATGCCATTTAAACAACCCCCGAAGAGAACAATTAGAACATTGCATTGTGGTAGTATTTATTGAAGAGATAACTTAATAAGGGGATCGACCAATTTAGGGAATTAACTTTCGCGAATGACCCTTCATGCAATTTTTTGAAAGAATAAACTTTTGCGAATTGGCACTGACTGGTTCATAACTTCAAATGCATGCATTTTGGACCATATTTCTTATGTGAAAGTTATTCAGCATTAAATTATCTTACTATTGTTTCCATGTGTAGAAAATATTACCATTTTGGAAGAATGCGCCTACTGTGTGTAGCTTTAAATGACCCTGACTATACTACACATTTATTTTTTGAAAAAACAACAAAAATGTTCGATGGGTACACTGCCGACTAACAAAACCTGCCGATTGTGCAGACACTGGACATTTTTTTTGTTTTGATTTTAAATTTTAAACATATACTTGTTTCTGTATGTCAGGTTCAGAAGCAATATGCTGCTACAAGGCTTTTTTAATAAACTTAAGTTTTTTCTTCATGCAAGAAGAATATGCTATGTACAATACAACTGGAGCAAAGACTTATGTCAAAAACATTTTAAAGAAGTTTATGGTTCCGATTTTAACTTACTTAACGTAAATTCATTTAAAACTTAATGTTTGTATATAGCCACTAGTTAGCTTCTAGTTCTGAAAGATTTTTTTCTAATTTTGAGGATGGGTTACAATCAATCGTTTATCTTGAACAGTGAAATGAATGCCTTTGAAGTTAAGGTTGACATACAAGAATTTCAATACGATGAAGTGCAAAACTTACCAAGTAATTCTGCAGAGGAAGCGTGAAAAATTAAGGGATGTTTACATTTATATTTTTGTAAAGAAATCCAATCTCTTCAGCTTTCATTACGCCGGCCGAATTGATTTGCCTAGACGGCCCGAGATGGTTCGCATCACCAAAAAACAAAAGAGATGTTTCGATGATGGGAACTTTGGTTTCTATTGGCTTCGATTTGATTATATTTTGCAAGTAAATAAATATTTTGGAAAAGTAGTTTTGGTTTTCAAGGACCTTAGAACTCAATCAAAAATCAAGTTCTGACAATGCAAATTTTCAATCACCATAAAGAAAATTTTGAAATATAAAAAGCGGGCTTTACAATATTCGTTAAGTGTAAACCGATAATTCCATCGATTTTTCTCGGTTCAATCAGTCACAAGAAAGAATGAAATCCCAGCTTAATTAAATTATCAATGTAAAAGTCAATTCTTCGCTTAACTAATTTCGGACAACAGCTTATAGGCCTCAGCTTTTAGTTGATTTAGAGTATGTTTTCTGGCGATTTCTGCTCATTATAAATTTACGGTTAACGAGAACAATGTTGCGTATTGCCTATCAAGAGAATTTCAACCAAGTCTCGTTAATTTCGTAAAGTGGACTGGAAACAACTCGAACAAACAAACAAACAAACAAACAAAGTCAATATTATAACAGGGTATTTGTTTTGTTACTACATGGGCACACAGGACGTCAATGAAAACAATCTGATGTACAAATTTCTTTTCCAGATCTTTTAAACAATTAGAAATATCCCACTCATAAGACTGGGACCAAATTGTGTTTCGAGAACTGTCTGTATTTCAAATAATTCTTTTTGAAATGTATCATAAGGCATTTGAAGTACCTTATCGGGGAGTAAAAACCGGGAGAAATTAGGCGGGAAAAAAAAAGAAGGTCACTATCCTCTGAAATTGTTCCCTTTTCCCCGTTTTCACAACCCGATAAAGTACGTGAAATTATTTACGAAGACAAAAGTCCGTCATTAAATTACGTTGTAACCGTAAGTAGCCGTAACCAGAATTGTGTAAAATGCCACAAACATCCAAGTGTGGTTTCCTTTCGAAACGCTTATGGTATAGATTACTGAACATGTCATCTTAAGCATAATTAGTAGCATAGCAACAGAGTAGGCGTTTATCGTCATTGTTAACGAGTTCTAGTGTAACCACAACAACTTCAAATGATACCATACAAAATTCTAACAAGATTACGTGGGGTTTATCGATGTTGAATGAATGCTGAATCTTTGTTTAAGAAGGACTTATCTAGTTCTTGTTGCTCATTATTCATTGGAAGAACTAACATCTTCATCAATTGCGTCGTCAGAAACAACATTCTGAGGTTCTTCCTCAGCATTTTCAACGTTTTCCATTGGTGCAACTTGCTAAATGTTAATAACATAGAAACTGTAAAAAAAAAATTCACTACCCAAAGTGACAATAAAATCACAAAAGCAAAACTTAATTATTTTTTATAAGGACTTGGTAAAAAAAAAAATCGATTTTTTTTGTTCGGATAGCTTACACTTTTGTAACGATAGTTTTTTTTATAATCATTAGGTCAAGTCGTTTGGATTAAAGGGGAACTGACAACTAAATAACATCACCTTTGATAAAAATCTTTGTACGCTCAACCTTTGAAAAGTAGAAACATCCTTTGCACTCATTTGTGAGAATTGCAAACACCTGAAAAACTAAATAATGTGTTAATAATAGAATCAATTTCTTGGGATTGTTTACTTCGATTTTTTTTGATTTTTTTAATTTATTTAGAGTCGGTCGGTATAATATACATAGTTTTGAATAAAACTAATTATAAAAAACTATTCAAAACCGACTAAATTTTTACCACATATATAACCTATCAATAATATCAATAAATAACAATAAAATAAAAACTTTTTTTTGCGTTCAGAGCAATGGCACAAACTTTCATCCCATTTTTTTATCATTTGTTTAAAACCATTTAGGTTGCCACTGCATTTTAAATATGGTAATTGGTTCCATACTCGTGGAGCTAAAGAACGAATACTTTTTATACCAAAGGAAGAGGTTTTAACACTTGCAGTTAATAAGTTATTAATGTTTTGCTTTCTTACAGGCCTCAGGCGTAGCTAGAGCTCAGTCAAAATTTGTGGAGGAGAGTTTAGTCATTTAAAGTAGAAAAGGAAAGTGTGCAAGTAACCTAATCGACACTTAAGACTGAAAAGGAAGATCATAACGTTAGACTCCTCCATTTTTTTGACTGGCCCTGAATACGCCTATGGAATTAGCCTTAGCGGAGGAAAATTATATCATATAGATAGGACTGATTGTATTAAAACTCTTTAATACTTCAGTACATAGATTTCTTAGTCGTAATAAACAAATGAAATTATTATTCGGGTTTAAAAATTATCTTAGGTTTGATTTTCATTATCTTTTAAAAAGCACATAGCACGTTCATGGATTTTTGTCACTTTTGAAAAATGCCACACTACACTGACAATTTTAGGAGAGTCAGTGTGAGAACCTTACGAGAGTCATTTCAGAGTGACACCCTTTAAACCAAAAACTCCCACAAGGGCGTCAATGCGTGAGGTGATTTACTCCCTGATCATTGCTCAATGACTCCCCTAAAACTTTCAGTGTAATGGACAGTAATTAAAGTTTGCATATACAAAACTTTGAACTAAAATTTGTTTCGCCTTCAAGGGTAATATCTCTAATCTGAAAAGAGTATCCAATCGCGCAGAAGCCGTTTTACATAGATTTTTAACATATAAGTCAAAATTCAATTTGTGGTAAATTTTTACGCCTAATAATTTGACTTTTGATTCTGTATTTATTATTTTATCAACTAATTTTAAGTTCTGAATTATCCTTTTTATTCCTACTCGACAAAATTCCATGAATTTTCCAGGATTTGCTATCGTTTTATCATTCGTTAGGAAACTTTCGCGTACTTTAGGAAAACCACGAAATCCACGAAAATTTTTTCCCGAGAAAATTTCTTCCCAAAAAGTATTTCTGTCAGTGCAAAATTCTAAGTAAAGAAAAGTTTTCATAAAAATTCAAAACAATACAAAAATTATTAATCGATATTATCACAGACTAAGAAATTCCTTTTCAAGAATGGTCCAGGCGCAAAAAATCATCTCAAATTGGAGAACTACCGAGTTATGAGTGAAGTCACCTTGTAAAGAATAGTTAAAAGGTAAGGTTAAAAAAAAGGTCATTTTGCAAAGAAAAAAAAACAAAACAACGATTTTTCGACTTAAACATTTTTAAAAATGAGGATTTTCTTTTTGGATACATATTTTGTTTACACATTGTTTATTTTGTTTACATATTGTTTATTTTGTTTACATATTGTTTAATAATCAACACTATCTTGTTGTCATATTTTACTTACCTGAAAATTGAATAGGAGATCAACTCTTTGTTTCAAAAGTATGTAGAAGTAAGTGAAAAAAGGCGTACGTTACGAAACAATACTATAAACAGCGGTACGATGCTGAAGCTTTCCAACGAGAAGCTAAAACAATATTTCAACAAGAGAATCGATGAACCCACGTACGTTCAAAAGTGACACCAAAAACTTTCTACACGATAAAGTGTTTTCAAGAAAAAAAAAACAAAACAAACAAACAAAAAAAAAACGTGTAGTGTTCTTGTTCTTTCTATTTCTATATCTTACATGTCTTATATATATATATATGTGTGTGTCACTTTCGTTAGATGTTGACAATTTATTAAATTTAATTTGATTTCTTAATATTTGAATTTTATGTTGACAGAACTTACATATATACACCTACGTAAATAATTGGAAAAGCTGAAATATACTCGTTATCATTATCATTATTATTATTATTATTATTAATTGTGTCACGAAGAATATAATTTTGATTTTCCAAGATCGATTTTTCAAGGGGGTGATGACCGCACCTTTTTAGTTACTGTCTCGAAAGTTTTTACGTAATCACCAATCGAAAGCTAGATCACGTGCCTAAAAAAGGGTTCTTCATTTTAACGATAAAAGGTTTCTTAGCTTTAAAAAATTCAATATGATATAATTCAGCAAAAAGGAAATTAAAAACAAAACAGTTTTCTTCAATGCGTGTGTAGATCATGTGTAGATGTGTATAGATCACGACTACACTTTTTTGAGAATATAAGAAATTTTGAGACAGGAACTAAAAACGGGGAAACGGGGATTTTTCTATTCTGATTTCGAATAAATATAGTAAAATTATTTATCTTTGGATTCATATTTGGTTTCAAGAACAAAAGAAACGATTTCAATGATATTAGGGTGTTTAATAAAACATGGTGCAAAACCATATATTTATACATTAAAGGGGCTACGACACGTGCAGCACCAAAAATCAATTTGAGGGGGAGACATGCGATAATGATATGGCTGACGGTAAAAAAAAAAAGAGTAAACAAACGCAACAATCACGAGATTCATGTCGTAGCCCCTTTAAGGTTTATTTCCAATCATATACTAAATGCTACGAAAACCTATGATAGCAGTCCCAGATCATAAAAAAAGTTATAAAATCGGTGAAGAATGACATACCTCTTCAATGGTGTATGTACCAGTCGTGTATGACGATATCAACTCAAAGTTTTTACTTTCAAAAACAAATGAAAATGTGCAACGTGAGTTCTTGAAGGAAGAAAACGGAAAATAAAATAAATAGAGATTAATAAAAAGACACTAGAAACAAAAGGAAACATCAATGAAAATTTCGAAAGAATGTGTTTCTCCCAATCATACCGCATCTATGCTCGTGCTCTTTTAAGCTTTTATGGGCCCTTAAGACAAATATGTAACTCAGAAATCCAATTTTCACCTCCTCATCCTTGCTGGTTGGATCAACTAAAAATTCACCATTGTTTCGAATAGCACAACATACACCAACCATCATGCATTGCATTGGAAGCCCAGCATGGACCATAGCCATGGTAACTCCATTAATAAGTGTAGATAAAAGCTAAGATTAACTTGATGAAAGGGAAATATGATGTTTGTTAAGAATGAACCTATCTAAATGCAGGTGCAATCACACATATATAAATGAAAGGATACGGATCCTGAATCCTGCATGATTTGCAAGACAATCTGAATGGCTGACCGTGGGTGCTGCTTGGTTATCACAACTTGTTTACACGAATTCATAATAATTTCTTCTAAAGATTTTTCCTTAACTCCTAAAAAGAAAAGATTGGACTAAAATATATTTTATGTTATATCTTTTCTACTTGAGCTCAGGACTTGTTAAAAATAACCATACCAGCCATCTTTACTTTTGGTTTTAAAATGCATTCTAATGTAGCTTTGTCAATTATTTCTTTGTTTTGCTTCACTTCCGCTGGACCATAAACTGCACAGAGGATTTTGGTTTCACCTAAAAGATGATGTAGAAACATCATTTAACCATTTACCGACTGGTCTTGTGGTAGAGTGCTTGCCTTCAGTACGGAAGGACAGGGATCAAATCCTGGCCGAGTCATGCCAGCGACTATAACAGTGTGAATCGATCCACTCAGCTTAGCACTCAGCTTGAGAGGGGGATTGATATCTAAGGCGGTTGTCTGGTTGAGCGGGGGCTTTAGGGGCTTTCCCCTGCTTCCCAGGCTTTGAATATTTGGCTTGCCAACTTTTCAAGTTGCTTACGCAAACCTTATAGTGATATGTCTTGCTAGCCATCTGTTCGCCACAAGCATTCCAAAAGCAAATGAGCATAAATATAACCAGAGTTTCTACGTAGGGGCAATACTTTGCACCAAATCGTTTTTTAGTTTGAGAAGTCGTGGACAGGCTTAAAGACCGGAAAAGCTCTCGAAATTATGAACCATCATTTGAACCTTTTCTTAGCACGTTAGATGTTCAAATTACAGAGAGTCTATTGCATACAATTCTTCCAATAAGGTATATTTATTCAAAGAGTATACATACCATGTTGGAAAGTTGCTGATCCATCTGCTTTTTGTAATAAACCAAGTTCACATTGTAGTTCTCTCATGATTCTCTATATGTAACCTAAACAGTATAATTGCTCCCATTTATGCCATGAAATCAATAGTCACATCCTACCAATCCACAAACGCCAATTGGCATGGATACCATTAGATAGATGACTTGCAAATGTTTACATGGTCTCTTAAGACATAATACGATGTAACTTATGTTTAAAATTCAAGGTGTAAAAAATAAAGGGAGCCAAGATATTAGAAGTCGCATGAAATCTTCAGGAACTATTGTGCCTTTTCTCATTACACACAGTGCCTGAGTCTCTATACCCTGGGCCATTTGTTAGGGTCACAGTGAATGTGAGTGAACAGTAGTTGTGAACAAAGGCTAATCAACATATTGCTGTTTGCGATGTTATTTGCATGACAGGCTCTTTCAGTTGAAAAAGTACCTCAAACAAAATACAGACCAGAATGAATTTTAACCAAAGGCATGTTTTATGTTACTGTTAGAGTTACTGCCGCACAGGAAATATTTGTTAAATTAAATTCGGTTTTCTACCGAATCATTGATGAGTTCCTCTCTTGGGCAAGCCATCTGAATCATGTTTGTATTAAATTGAATAAAGGCAAATAGAATTATTGCAAAACTCAGAAATTACCTTGCAGCTGTAAGTTTTAAGTCTCTTCTTTTCTTTTTCATTCAGAGATTCAGTAGAAAATTCCACTCACATTTTATTTCCTTTTGCTATGTTTTGAAAAAGTTGACGGAAAAAAATTGTCATGAATACTGGCAGAAAAAAAACACAACCTCCACAGACATTACCCAATCAGATGTCCAGAAATTTGGTGACAAATGGTTGAAGGAAAAACCATTGTTTCTGAAAGCCATCTCGTTTTTTTTCTTCAAGCTTGGTAATGAATGGAAAATTATACAAAACAATTTCCCTTCCAAAATACAGTTGCTTACAACAATCTTGTACTGCAAAGAATGAGTCAGAAACATATTTAATTGTTTAAAACCATTACAATTGTATAGATTGATTCAATAGTTCCAGGCCCTTTTGTGGTATGTTTCTTCTAATTCAGTATTATAGTTTTCTATTTCGATAATATTAGTAAGCAACTGTTAATTAAATCAAAGTGTCTGGATGTACGGCAGTCTTTCACGGCAGTGTACCATTCAAACACTTTTGTTGTTCTTTAAGAATATTCATAGGTCTTTGAGTATGATATTTTATTTTGAAAAATTGACCAAAAAAGTTTATTTTTCCTTACCTAACCTCATATAGTCTAAAAGCTAATTAATCCTCTAAATAATGCAATTTACAGAACTAAAAAAGGTTAACTTATTCAGAAGATATAAATCACTTTCCAAAAACTTTCATTTTTTACGTTTCAACTTTTTGTCTCAGATCCACTGATTGAATAAACTCAAAAATTACATCATTTGATCCGTCACATTTTCGGCTAGAAAACGTTCCCTGGTGGACTTTTGTAAATGATTTTGAAAAGAATTATAGAGTGATTTATATAGGTATACTTCTTTTTATTCCTATTTTTCAGAAATCCGGGGACTGGAAGCGTTTTTATTGGATATTACTTTTGCATTTTCAACATTTTTTATGACGTATATATCGCTTTAATTTCGCAGATTTAAACCAGCACTGACAAGTCGCTAACAGTGAAACACAAGAAAGAATTCATTTTCAATAAATGATTTCTGTGAACTCCAAATTGTCAAGGGAAATATTATGTCCTATACTAATTGGAAGATAGGTACATGCTAAAAACCATCGTTGATCTAAGATCACAGCTTGCAAAAATGTTGTTATTGTTCCAACCTGATAAAACGTGCCATATTAAGAAAAACAGAAGATGACTATAGAATGTTGCAGCGATCGAAAACAACACTAAACCACATCAAGCCAACCGGCTAAAGGAAAATACTACACAGTTAGTTAAGATTTAATAACCATTTTCCTCGCTGACCTGCTTAAAGAAAATACTACGCAATTAGTTTTGATTTATTAACCATTTTCTTCACTGAGCTGCTAAAAGAAAATACTATACAATTATTTTTTACTTAACAACGATTTTTCTCCCTGACCTGCTAAAAGAAAATACTATGATTTTCCCTGACCACTAAAGAATTCCCTGACTTTCCCTGACAGTATAAACCCTGTTCTATTATCTTTACAGAAAATATTTCCTTGTCAAAAATAACTTTTAACAAACGAACTGTAAACAAACTTGGCCAAAAAATAATTTAATTCCAGATTTATCCTATTTCTTGGCCAAAATATTATTCACAAAAATTCTTTTTGGAAAGAGCAAAAAAATCTCTTCTATTATTACCAAATAAAAAAAATCTGAAAAAATCGAAAAAAAAACCCTATGAATAACCTTAAAAGTAAAGTAAAGGAGTAATCAAGTCAACTGCCGTGTATATAAGGAAAAGAGAACAATACTAATAGGGCCTAATTAATTGAAAACGTAGTATCCTAAGATGAAACTAATTAAATGGTTTCCTTTCTTGGGAAATGCAGGTTTCAGTGTGACTTTGGGTGTTGTTTCCTTACCTTGGAAAGTTTCAACCATTGGTCTGTTCTCCCACACCTCACAATGCTAAAAAAAAAGGGGCCGTGTCAAAATCAACTTTGTCACCACACACACTTTTCGCACAAACTTATGATGCTAAAAAAATTTGACCCCTTCCCCCCTTTTTTAGCGAACAAATCTTAGTCACTCCTGATGATAATTGCATCAACAATCACAGTCATACTTTCGTTATATACACTTTAAGCGTCTATAATAAAGCGTCTATAATAAAGACTTCTAGCTACCACAGGTCACCCCTCCCTGCGCAGAGCCACCGTTAGATGGAAGTGTGACTAAGTTGATTTGCCCCTCCTTGACGAAGGTTTTCAGCAGTAAGGGTGGTGGGTGGTTAAGACTAAAAACGCCAACTAAATGCTTTGAGTGGCAACACACATGAATGTGGACACAAGAAACAAGACAAGAAGAATATGGGTGCATATATAATTTTTCTATAGAAAAATTATATATGCACCCATATTCTTCTTGTCTTAGATAAAGAATAGCTGTAAAGCATACAAGCTTTGTTTTATTTCTTGTGTGCAATGTGAACCACAATCATCCTCAAGATAACAAAACTTATAGTGTGCGAAAAGGGATTTCGGAAGTCATTGTTACAGGATATTTAGAACTATCACGACAGTCAAAATAGACCTTTTCTTCATGATGTCAAAAAGCAGCGCTGGTGTCATCTTTTTTACTGGGGCGAGACCTTATCAGTTTTAGAGAATAACTTCTCTTGTCGCATTTAGTTTTCAATATATAGGAGAGAACGATTGATGACCTACAAACCAAAGACTGTGCTCAGAATAAGGCCATGCGATAACCATGCCACCGTCTACCATTTTTAATTTTATTCCGTTTCACTTCTTTGAAAAGAAGGCTAAAAAGTGACACACAAGACCTAAAAGCAAGCGAGAGTAACCATGACAACCAGTTTAATCTGTGTTTTCACAAGTTAAACTGCGTTTACATTATTCGATTAATCTTACAATGATGCATAAAAGTGGTGTGAATCATTATTATTGTAAACCAACTGGTGGCCCAGGTGTGGTGTGGGAGAGTGATCGCCTCTCTCTAGTGTGGCGCCGAGTCATGTCAGCAACTGTAGCAGTATGAATCAATCTACTTTAAATGCTGTAGGACCTCCTCATACGCAGGACCCGCTTACGCAACGTCCACCCATGAATTCGATCTGTAATTTTTTAAGATAGAGGCTATTCAAAATAGAGAGAGGTCAAAATGAGTTCGTACTGTTCAAAACAATAACGGAGTATTTTCATCAGTTGAGTAATATGTACGAATTTTTCATAATACAAAGAAAGAAATTCTAGAGGAATAGTGTTTTCGATTTAAGACGAGTTGTTTCATTATTTGAACAGCATTTCGAACTCGAACTTCGAACTATTTTTTAAATTCCTATTTTCGTGAGTATAAAGCACAGGTTTACAGATTTCACAGATTCACTCTGTGAAAAGTACTTCCGTTTCATCCTTTTTCTTTCCCCTGCTACCCAGGCTTTGAATATTTGGCTTGCCAACTTTTCAAGTTGCTTACGCAAACCTTATAGTGATATGTCTTGCTAGCCATCTGTTCGCCACAAGCATTCCAAAAGCAAATGAGCATAAATATAACCAGAGTTTCTACGTAGGGGCAATACTTTGCACCAAATCGTTTTTTAGTTTGAGAAGTCGTGGACAGGCTTAAAGACCGGAAAAGCTCTCGAAATTTCTGTTATTTTCTTGAAGTTAAATTTCTTCTGAATCCCTGGCAAAGATATCTCAAGCAATATTGATACAATATTGAGCTACTTTGCAGAAATGTTATTATTAGTTGCGGCTATGAAGAGTGGAGCGATTTTGTTAGGCTCGATTATCCAGGCACACGGTGGGGCGTCAAATCACCAATTTCAACAAATTCTAAATTAAATAGTCATAATATTTCGTCACTCATTCCACGCTCCAGCCTCTTATGCTTCATTTACGTCACAACACCCTTCAAACAACACGCCTCTCTTCCCGAAAATTTCCAGCGCGAGAGCGGTAAGGAAGGCATAGTTTGGAGACATTAATTATTCATGAGATGCCAAAAACAAATTTTTTCACCAGGTGTGGTCACAATTTGAAAAAAAAAAAAAGGATTTGTGGCAATTGGCCCCAAGTTTTTAGGGGGATACCCCCTTAACATGAAAATAAGAAACTGGCTATGCATATAAAATTGATGTTTATAAAAGAATAAAAGAAACGTGTATGCCTTCCTTCGCAGACTTAACCTCTGATGTTTTAATAATCGTATCAGCGGTCAGTCTTCCATAATACGAAAAAAAGGGGAAAAAAGGGGAAAAAATGAATTGAAACTTTCCCAAACATTTGACAATCATTAAAAGATTGTCTATGACTATTTTCTAGAAGACTAACATGAAATATTATATAACACAAATCATAGAATACTCAACGACATGCAACAGTCTTTCACACACAGCTTAGCAATACTGTAAATAAAGGAAACCTTCTTCAATTATCAAACCATAATCTCTTTGTTGGTCTGCAGTTTAAGCATTGCGCAACTTCCTAGGCATTACAAATCTGGTTTGACTTTCACTCGAAAGGCTTTCATGAGCATCGACGTAATCTTGAATGATTTTCTAGAAACATTCTACTTCAAACCGTGTGATTTCAATAATGCGTTCACGGATGGTTTTCTTCCACGAAAATCAATAAACACATCTTCGGGGTGACGCGATCCACCTTTTGATAAAACAGTCTCTCGGAATCTAAACATTCAAGGCAATATGAGCCAGAAGTTCTATGCAGAAATAGAAATGGGTGAGTTATTATTACATAAATTCTCATTACATAAATTCTCGGCTGTGTTAAAGAAAGAATTTGTTAAATCTCTATAAAGCAGACACCCTATAAAGCAAACATCTCCGGATAACTGAGGAGTATGTGTGGATGGATGCACGGATGGGTGGATTTACATTCAAATTCTCTAAAAATGTCTCAAAACAAACAAAATCGTACAAACACGATAATGTTAGGCAGAGAATTATATTAATGTGATTATCAAGCATTCCATTCCAGTAGTGGATTTAGTCAACTAAAGTGACTGGAGCTTTTATCGCATAATTTTTCTAACAGTTCAGACAGCACAGGCAAGCGACGTCGTTCAGACGTTGTAACGACGTCCATATAACGTTCAATAACGACATCGCATACCTGTTGACCACCTTCTAAAAAACTATATTCGTTTTGATCACTCAATAGTGTGTATACCTTTTACCAAGTGCTACAAGTTTATCCCGATTTTCCAAACCAGCCTCTTCAAAAACAGAGAATGCGTCAGCAGAAAGAACCTTCAAAATAAAAACCGTAAGTAAACAAAATAATTCTCTATAAAAAAAACCCATCTCGATCACTTATAAATTCTCTGCTATAATGGAGATTCAACAAGTCTTCTTCGTCATTTTTCATTACATACCTCCGCCCATTTGTAGGAATAATATCCAGCAGCATACCCGTAGCTGAAGATGTGCAAAAATGAACATGGAAAAAAATCCTCTTTCAACGGTTTTAAAACTGTAAACTCGTCCGATATTCTCGCCATTACCTCTTGCCAAGGATCATCACTAAACAATGAAACAATATATACAAAGACATTTTCTTTCAAAGGAGACCTCAATCTAAGATTTGAAAACTGATAATAATATGAAGACCAAGATAAAAATGTTATTTTAACTGGTTTACAAAGATTACCGAAATACCTATGGTAAAATCCATTAACGTCTATCACAAGAATAAACTTGAATAAATAGACCTTCAATCAGTGGGATTTCCATAGAAGAAAAGAAAGCCTACACTTTTCAATCCGCTTGGTTGGAAAATACATGAAAATAATACCTTGTATAAAGTTGTATATCTAATGCTGAAAAATAGAGTTGACGCAACATTGTCAAGCCTGCATGGTAGTTTTTTCCTATAAGAACAAACAATACAGGACTATGGAAATATCTTTTCAACTCACATATGCATTATCGTATATTTTGTTTTGAGGGAGCTCAAAGCGAATATATGTTCATAGCAATAATTTATGATTTTTTTACTGATAGAAAATTTCCCGCGAAAAAGGGAAAAAAGTTTCTGAGCATGCGTAAAAGTAATGCTTGGATCTGGCGATCAGGACATTGCATCATTACGATGGATATTAAATCGAGTTCAACAATCAACAATAAGTAACAGTACCTTTGTACATTTGTTGAAACAAATGTTTTGGTAACACTTCTCCAGATTGATAATGTGAACTGATTTGCTGGATAGTTGACCAATCATACAACCAATTCTCCATGAATTGTGATGGCAGTTCAACCTGAACAAGTCAGTAACTAATCGAAAGTACATCAAAAAAAACTCAATAACACGCAGTTTGCATGCATTGCGAACAGAATAAACTTACTGCATCCCATTCGACATTATTTATACCAGCAGCAGATGGGTAGATAACATCAGTTAACATATGCTGTAAACCATGACCGAACTGAAGGTGCAAAAAAAGAGAAGAAGTTGGTAAAGGGAATTCAGTGACAGATTAAAGTTTCAAGAACACAGGGTTACCTGCACAGAACCTATAAATACGATATGCAAATCATTACCTCATGAAATAATGTTAACACTTCTCGAAATGTCATAAGCGAAGGGGTTTCACCGATTGGCGGACTTTGATTGCATATCAGATAGGCCACAGGTTTCCTTCCAAGTTCATCATTACGACCTGCATAGTGTGAAGCGTGATAAATGGAAGCATGAAGGATGTTTTCTTTCCTTTTAACCAGCCATATCTCTATGGCAACCTAACGAACTTTTATTCCATTGAAGATCAAGGAATTCGGGACAGTTCTCAGAACCGAAACGTAGGGATCCTCTCTAGGGATACTCTAGGAGTGGGGCAGGAGGACACTAACAGATTTTTCAATTTTTTTTCCAAAAGTAAAAAAACAAAACCAGAAAAACAGTACCTAAAGCTTGAAGCATCCATGCTCCACCTTGTTTCTCTTCAGGTCGGGAATAAGGATCAAGAAAGAAGGAACTAATCCACTGACCTGTAATTGGATTACCTTAAGAATGTTATCAAAAACCAGTAAAAAAGTTATTGAAAGTTTATCTGAAAATTGATATTTACCATTTTTGGTGAATATATTAAAAATCCGCACATCTTCATGCCATGTTTGTATATCAGCGTCATCAACCTGAAGATAAAATAGAAGGTTTGGGAGAATTTAGAAGAAACAAATAATAAGGGTGTTATAAATATCTTCTCGTCTATATAGTTTCTCACAAAGGTGGATAACTAAATATAATGCTGAATTAAGAAGCGTGAGTAAAAAGAGATGAGATGAAGTGAATGAACATTGATGTGAAATCATGCACCACAGCATTTTATTCATACCTCACGAATATGGATCTGAAACAGTTCTTCTGCAAGAGAAAACAAACCAGACAGAACTCTATAAAAATCAAATCATATCAAAATATGTCACTACAACATAATTCGCTGACTGTGATTTTTACCATCTCCTACCTGGGCAATGGAAAATATTCTCGAATTTTTTCTTCATCCCAACTAGATGAAAGAAAAGTATGTAATAGTAATCTTCGATGAAAATAATCAATAAAAATGTTGGAATGAAGTCTAAAGAAGTAGATTTACTTGAATAAATGCTCTCGTTGTCTTTCACTCCAGAATGCAACATCCCAATGTTGTAAATCACCTTCATAACCGTTCTTCAATGCAAATTCCTGTCAGACAATGAAGAAGTTTGACTATCTTGAGGATTATAAATTTTTGCTGATACAAAATGTTATGGAATTTGTGACATCATAGTTGACACTATTATTTTGAAATCAAATTCCATGACTTTCTAGGACATTTTCCACAGTTTTTCAGGACAAGTAATGATAATTTCCGGGACAAAGCGGACACTATAGCTAGTACTGTGTAATTGCATGAATCGCATGAAATGCATGGCAGAGAGAAGTTATTAGGCATTGTTAAGGGTGGACGAAACAACCTTTAATGGATAAAATACCTAAATTCGAACATTGAACAATGAACAGATGCTAAATGTGATGAAGCCAACAGAGAGCATAAGGAACAATGTTCTATTGAAGAACTACCACTTCATAGGCTATGCTGGAGACAAAAATAGCAGAGTTGGTTCAACAACTAAAACTAAAACAATCGGAAAGAAGTTTAACAGAAAATTGTCAATTGACACATCATGAGTCATTTCCAGGAATTTCATTAAATTTCCCTAAAGTCCAGGACATTCCAGGACAGTAGCAACCCTGGACATTAATTTTTAAGATGTTACCCCAAAATCTTTTTTTGCCCACATATTTACCTTTTTCACTTTGGGTTTCCGTGACAAAATGTTTTTAACAAAGCCGATATCAGCTTTCACATGACTGAAAAGTCATAAAAAATTTAATGCTGACAACGTTGGCACTTTCATCACAATCTGGCAAAATGGTTTCTCTAATAGCCCTACTACAATCGCAAAAACTAATTCAGAAATTCTCCACTGTAATGAATAATTGGCCAAAATTTATATGCACCCTAAAGTTTGAAGCATACGTACAGTTTCCTTAACTTACTTGTAAGGTTTTCATCTCCTTCATAGCGACAGGTTTTGCCATTTCTTTCAAATCGTTCAACATTTTCCATACATCCAGAGGATATTTTGCCATCTTGTTACTCAGCGATAGCTGTGCATAGTTTTCGAAACCAAGAAGCACAGCTTTTCGTTTTCTAAGGAAAAAAAATAAGAACACAAGTTGAGGCTTTATCTTTTAATGGATGAAATTAAAGAAATACCATCAATTACATGCACTGATGAAAATCTTGCATAAAAAAATGCTTTAAATCACTGCTGTTTTTTTTGTATGATTATAAATGGAATGGTGAGTTTTTCTAAGCAGATAGAGATAAAAGAAGTCCTTTTCTCGCATTTCAAATTACTACTCAGATTGAAATTCCAAAAGGTTTGCAGAGCTTGCCGAAGTTGAACTGGTAAGTATGGAACATAAGAATATCATTGTTCATTTTTCTTCATTGAAAGAAAATGGTTGTTGAAAAAAAAAGTTCTACAAACTTGATTCGAAAATGAATCAAAATAACATAAAAAGACAAAATTGCAATTCACCTTAACTCACGAATCTTCTCGATAATCTCAATATTACTGCTATCTTCCACAGATGCTCGGCTGATATAAGCTTTATACAACTTTTCACGAAGTTGGTCATTTAAGCTAATTGAGATGATAAATCAATACAAAACAACGATGACAATAATACAGTAGAACTCATGTAATTCGAAAAATCATCTTTCCAGATCGAACAAATTCTTTGGTCCTGTCAGAATTTCCTATCAAACTCCCATATGAAAACTCCTATAATTCGAACTCACATAATTCTAAAACTCTTTTAAATCGAACAGCTTTTTCGGTCCCATTTTAGGTCATGTAATTCAAATTTCGAAGTAAAATATTTTCATTGTGTCTTTTTTTTTTAATGAAACCCATCTTGATACTGGACATTCGATTTTGCTTCTTTGAAACTTTCAAGTTTCTTACTATTTATTATTTTATTATTATTATTAATGTTTCCCCAGGATAGCCTCTTTAGTTCTGATAGAACTGTTATCAATGAGGGTATCAATCCCGCTCTCAAGCTGAGTGCTAAGCTGAGTAGATTGATTCACACTGTTATAGTCGCTGACATGACTCGGCCAGGATTAAAACCCTGACCTCACTAGCACTGGCGAGCACTCTACCACGAGCACTCTACCACGAGGCCACCAGTCAGTAGATGTTGTAAATGCATTTTGAGATGCTGTATTATCATACAGCCACAACATTTCAAAATAATTCAAGTAAAAGTAGATGTGGAAATTTATACCTGTGCTTCATGAATGGTTCAAAACATGGCTGGTCTAGGGATAACTTCCAAGGACCAACTTTAGGATCAATTGTTGTACTGAAATGATTTCAAAATCAAAAATCAAAAAGTTGAAGTTACAGATGCCTTGAGAGAGAATTAAATATTGAGATGCATTGCATTTGACAAAGCAGAAACAAAAAATCTTCACTAGCTCAATGTCCTGAGGACGAGAAAACCATCAGTTCACTCAGTCTATGGTTTCATTCTCAAAAGTATCTAAGGACATTTGATTGGTTTGAAAAGTAAATTTACTTTAGGAACTTACTTTAGTTCTGCAGCAGCTGACGAAGCAAGTAAGGATAACAAAGCAGTTGGCAATCCATCAACATCTTTATGATCATTCAACAGAAGACTGAAGGTTTTTGTACTGTCTAACACATTATTCCTGTATTGTGAAATTTAAATGAAGTCATCTCCTGTCTTATAAATGACAACATTTATTATTATATTTTTATAGAGATAACAACAAAAGTTGTATGATGATACAGAAATGTTTAAGATCTCCAAGCTTTCATAGTTATACACTTTTTTCCAAGCACACATTTTTCACAGGTCTGCGGGACCTTGTTTTCACTTCTCCTAATGAGTAATTAATTAAATTCTCACATAAATGATGTTCCCAGTTCAGCTATTTCTTGTATAATCCTGCTAAATTCTTCTTTTTTTTTGCCTTCAAAATGTACACCAGAGTGTTCCGCTGCCCGCAGCCATGATGTAATTATGCGGCGCTGACATTCATCAAGATTTTTCTTCTGATCAAGGTATCTCAAAGCTTCATATAAAGGCTTGCTTTGAGATAACGTATTCTGTAATCCAACAACTTCTGGTAAGACCTAGAATAAGACACAAATCATAATTGCTTGAAACGATGATGGTAGATGTTTATATAAAACTACTGATCATACTTCTTGATAAACAGACCGCAAATCGTGATTGTTTCGTACACCATGCAGATGAGAAACAGCATTCCAAGCTAACTCCAATTTGTCTGATATCAATTCAAATTTCGTAATGACATCTGTCCAAGAATAGTTTGACTTCTTCATTAAGTCATTCTCAAAGTTTGTAAAATTCAGTCTCGTTTCATTAATTAGCAAAGGAATGGCTAATTTAACAAGATCAGGAGATATAGCTTTATATTCTGGATACTTATCAATAGTCAACAGAGGGTTTTCCAAGGATACTTTTGTGGAAAAACGATGTTTCGGAGTGATACTGAATATAATACTGGAGAATTGCACACACTGAACTGAAAGACAGCTTTTCAACCATGACTGATGTAAACATTTCATGGCCATTCTTGCATCTATGAACTATGGTGAATCAAAATATTAAACACAAATCTAGTAAATCTCTAAATGTTACCATAGTTACCATACAATTCTGATTCAAACAAGACGTGTATGGCAATATACTCTTCTGTTGTTTAATGACAATTAAATAATATTTAGACACCAACAATGCCTGGGACAGAAAATTAGGGGCCAAACTTCTTCACAACAAATAAAAAAATAAAAAAAAGTGAAAACTGTGCCAGAAAATAAAAATAAAATTTAAAAACTGGGAATACAAGTTTGATAGAAGAAAGAAATCTTGTGATGGAAAATAACATTTATTTATAATCCATTATAGTCTCTTAAAACAACAATTCATGCATTTACATTTTTAGTGAAGAAAGAAGAAAGAAATATTACAAGATTGATTGACTTTTAAACAAAATTATAAACACTCAAGAAACAAGCAACATTAAATAAACATTATGTACAAAGATTTTACTGTCAGTCTAAGCTGATGGAATTCATTCTTCCTGAGAACTGTTTTTTTTTTTAACCATCCAAGTCATCTGGATATTTTGACATAATGGTAGTTCAGTGAATTCTTTTCAAAAATGTTAGATGATGGACATATATTGGATAATCTTCACACAGTTTATGATTTCCTCCACGGTAACTCTTTGTAAAAACACCATCGTCATCTAGAGAAAAAATAAAATAAAAATGTTTAGAACACAAGGTCATAATATTATAATATGGACAAAATATTTGTTTAACCTTACCTGAACATCACTGGAAATCCCACCTTGAAGACTTCTCAATGAGAGAAGACACAATTCTAAGATCCATCTAAGATAGAGCAGATTGTAGTAATAATTGTAGTTTCAGGGAGATAATTGCAATTTCCAGTAGTGATCTTAGTATTCGTGAATATTGCCTTTACCTCTCTACATGAATGTCTGCAATATATTTACAAGGCAAAAACCAATTTCCAGGTGCATTTTTCCGAAGAAATATTATTGTAGCAGCTTCTTGTGCTGTTGGTCTTTGGTCAGGGTCTCTCAAAAGGAGACGAACAATTAACTTGTCCACGATGTCATTACCAGTCCTAAGAATTAAGAATGTTAAAATTTTCAAATTTGGTTCTCATGTGTTATTGTTTAGGTATGTTCATCATTGAGTTGATTTACCTGATTGATGGAAGCTCGTTGTCTTTATAGGATTCACTGCACAAGTCAGCATAAAAGGGATTATAATTTTCAAATATTTCATACGCTAATGTACCAATGGCCCACACTTCATAAAATAAAGAATTTAGAAAACAATCAAATGTAAAATCTATAAGCATCTAAAGTTACTAAATTATAATGATTGAATAAAATAAACAGCATACATACCATCAGCTTTGGAGTAATCAAGCATGACACCCTTGCCAGGAATAGCTGTGATGATCTGAACAGAAAATATACTTTTACAGTCAAAAGAGAAAAAACATCTATATATAGCTCAATTTTTCTAAAACAATTAACCAATATTAATGCAATTTTTTCCATAACATATGCTTGAATTGATCTTCTAATGCATAATGTAGCCTTACAAAAAACAAACTAGGAAAATTACTTCTGGTGACATGAGTGCCATATTACCACCACGATCAACATGGTCTGTTTCAAAGGGTAGGAGCATAGACGATTCAGATAAACAACACCCAAAATCAGTTATAACCAAATTTGAAAACAGACCATCTTGAGTTAACTCAATCAAGATGTTATCTGTTTTGAGATCCCGATGGCAAATTTCGTTACGCTCCAAATGGCTCACTCCTTCCAATAGCTGCTGTAAAATCAAAATTCTGTTTTCTAATGTCAACGTGTGAACAGTATTTCTCAAATATTCTCGTAATGTACAGGAGTATTTCGGCATCACAAGAAACAGTGTTTGTGTTCGTCCATAACCACTAGGAAGCAGATGGTGTGGTAACGCCTGAGGGTAGCTCTCTTTGGAGTCATATAGTTCAGGAGTCTTGTCAACAAATTTTCCAAGTAGTTTAATTACGTTAGGGTGTGTTCCAAATGAACCAAAATTTTCTTCAAAAATAAAACAAACTTAATATAAGTGTGCTTTCAACACAAATGGTTTTAAGACATTTGAAAAAGTAACATTTATGTATTACCTTTGCTCAAGACATGGTATTCCCTTTGAAAAGCCTAAAAAAAAAAATACCAAAATAAAATAGAAATGTTAAAAATAGAAACACACAAAATATTCTTATAAAATAAAAGTAAAAAACATACTCGAAATATGCCGCCACTAGAGGACACATCGAAATTGAACATGACTTTAACAGCACACTAACAAATCAAAGAATGTGATTATAAGTGTGATGTTCATATAAAAAATAATCCCAATGGCATAATTTGGCACTTTTGCGTATCCACGTAAAAAAACAAGATTTTTTCGTTTCTTTCTACTTTAGAGAACTAATTTGAGAATGATCTAAGTACCTAACAGTAGTAAAAGACAATTGGCACTGGGAAACTAGTTTTGACAAAATCAAAATCAAATATGAAATATGAAAAATTAGCTGAAGTGGATTTCTATGTGCTACTGAAAACAATGTGCTAAAATTTATTACATATGATGTATCTGTATTATGTATTATGGTATGCCCCGCAACTGTCACAGGTCCTTGAAATTGTGAACTTGACTTTGCATACAGTAGGTTTCAAAGAATTCAAGACGGCAAGATCAAAGTTAGTCTGGTGCGGAAGAAAGTCGAGTGGAATGGTTTGTGATTAATTTTTTGTTGTCTTAATGAACTGTTAAAACTAGCATAAAGTTGTTTTTTATAAACGGCCATACAAAAGTTTTCACCAACCTTGTAATTGGTAAACCATTTGCTTAGTATGAACATTTAAACATTCATTGAGAAAGAAATTGCAATCAGTTCTTTAATTACCTCTTTTCCATTACACTCAGCTTCATATACAGCTGCACAGCAAGACTTTTTACCCAGTCTTTTTCCCATTTTATATTCAGACAAGTGGCTTGGGTATACTTCAACATCATTCGAATTCTAGAACAAATTATGGATTTATTGTACTAAGTATAAACAAAAGAATATGAATAAAAAAAGTTCAAAAGGAACAACAAGGAACAGAAGAATAAAAGGAAATTTGAATTGATTCACTCAACAATTCAGGGATTGAAATAATGTTTTTTAAAATGCTGGATAAAACGCCCAACAGTTTCGTAACTTTCTCGGACATTTTGTTCCTTTATAGGATATCATATACATCAAAGAGAATCATAACGTTATTCACAACAAACATTATTCGCAACAAACGTTATTCACAACAAACATTATTGTCTAGACATAACAAAGCACAACTTTTCTACATGTTGATGGCTTCATATTTCCAGCATTGTGAAGATTTTGAATAACAAGTAACAAGTCTTTAGACAGACATTGTCTGATGTACGATGATTATTTTGACCCCTGTTGATTGTGGCAGAGCATTTCATAGTACAGTACTGCTTATTTAGAGATTGATGATTTATGTTACGAAAACATCAAATTGAAATTTATTGAAGTGTCCAACCTGGATATAGTTGCGGAAATTAGATTGAATGTTGGAATTTAAGATTGATAAAGGTGGTTTGTAATCATCATTGCTTTCTAAAACAAACATTTCAAGAGGGCATCAACAACAATCAGCAATTAAATTTAAGAGATAAATCACAAGGATAATCATTTACAATTTAACAGAGATAAATGAACTTTGTTAGCTATAAATCTGACCAAAATGAAGATTTACCGTGCATATAGATAGATATGAATGAAACCAATCCAAAATTAGTGGCATATCTTCTTAAGAAGTTGTTTGCTGACCATTCTAGTGATACAGAAATAACTGTAAATAATATCTTTTTGATATCAATGGTATCTTGAAGGGAAATATCCAGCTGGACAACTATATTTAACTGGTGTTGGCCAATTTGTCATATAACATAATAGATTTTCATGTTGTGTTTAGGGATGAAAATGATTTGTTTCCTGTAGATCATTCTAAGAAGATAACATCACCCATTCCTTTGCAAAACCACTCAAGAAAATAGACTTACTTCTTAAAGTAGCAGCTGCACCTCTATAAGAAAATGATTCTAAATTTGACCATAAAAATCTTGATCTGATGAACCTTGGAAGTATAACACATTGATGTTTTTGCTGAAATGATGCTACACAATCTATAAAACATAATACAATTTGAAATCAGAAATAATTACCTTGTTAAATGCTAGATTAAGAGTATGTCAAAGAATCAATCATAATAGTTACCACCACGAACAGGAACCCTCAGAAACCTTCGTAAAATGGATCTTCCAAATCTGATGAGACTCATTTCAGTTTTCTATTCATCTAGAATATTGTAAAAGAATTCAAATTTTGTACAAAATTGTAGTAAATATAACTTCCATGTTCATAAAGATAACTCTGGACACCATGTTTTGAGAGTTTATAGATATATTCAGTCTTAGTGTATTTATAAAAACACATCTTTTTATCTCCTACTGTTCAACATGGTGTGAAATCGTTTTAAATGTAAACACACATTTTTAAAAATGGCGGCCTAACTCTGAAATGGTCTATAAATTAGCGAAGCATCATCACTATCGAACTGATTATATTAGCCATGAAAAATCAACTGATGTTAACAAAGAACAGGGATAGGTATTGGAAAGAAGGATTGATAATGGAATTAAAAAAAAATTCTATATATACAATGAAAGTTTAGATATTTCAATAAAATCTGTTTTTCTCCTTTAAAACTCCTTATATTTTTCACGTTCTTTGATATAAAAAACAACGATGGAGAGCAACAAAGCGGATTGGTGAACGTTTCAGCCTGGTTACATAACAGATGTTTTATTATAACCCGGTGGAACTCTTTACTGCATGAGCAAGTTGCTTTTTTATATAATTATAATCCCTTTACTCCCTGTACGAAAATGTTAGGCAATGTTTTTTTATTTGAAGTTCCTTAACATTCATTTTCTTCTACAACAATGTGTTCTTTGTTGTAAAAATTAAAATTTAAAAATTTTACATGAACGAAAAAGTGAAATAACAAAATAGAAACAAGTAGAACAAAAGCTTTCTTTGGCTGGATGCTTTTACTGGATGCTCTATTACTTTCGTATCTGAAGGCACCTATATATCTGGGGAAAGTTGTCTGTTTGTTTTGTGTGCAGGTTCACCAAGTTCTTTTATCCTTTAAGATAAATTTCATATACATTTCATATAATATTTCAAAAATACATTTCATATAATTTTGAGATAAATTTCTGTTTGTTTTAGATTATTTATTTATTTATTTACTCTTCAGTTCTAATAGAACTGTTATCAATGTGTAGGAGGCATTGAAAGCCCCGTTTGGGCTATGGAAATCGCATGTCTGCCTCAACTGCTCAACTAGACAACCCCCTTAGACATCAATCCTGGTCTCAAGCCACTAAGCTGGGTGGATTGATTCAAACTGTTATAGTTCCTGGCTTATGAATTGGCCAGGATTTGAACCCTGACCCCCTGTACTGGAGGTGAGCATTCTACCACAAGGCCACCAGTCAGTTATTTTAGAAAAGTACCAAAAATTTCCATTGATGTTTTGAACACCAAAGAAAGTTTACAGGACAAATATCAAACAAGTTAGAGGCACTGTGGACCAGGCATAAAATTGCTGCTACAGCAGCCACAGTAAACTCTTCATCCCCTGCCACCACTGTTTCCCAGCCTATGTCAAACACACATCCCAACACAACAACATCTATTACAGCAATTGCCTCTGCAGTTTTGCCTATTACTTCACCAACCCCAGAAATTGCTATTGACAACTCAGTAATCACCATTGACGACCCTGTAATCACTATTGACGACCCAGTAATCACTAATGGCGACCTAGTAAAATCCATTAAAACAATAATTTTGAAAATGAAACAGCAGGGAATCTCGGATCCTCATGAGATCGTAAAATCCATTCAAAAACACCTTCATCGAGGAAGGCACTTGTTCGTTACAAATGTATTGGAAGACCAAATCGAAGGGGAAATGAACATGATAGCAGTCGACAGAGACAACATTTTGAAATCTTCGTTTGATGAGCTGAAGTATGTTAAGGATTACCAAGTCACATTTGAGGTTGATTTTATTGGTGAGTGTGCCAAAGATTACGGTGGTCCAAGGCTTGAGTGGATAGGAATTATGAACAGAGCCATGAAAGATAAATACTTTGATTCTGGCCTCAAAGTGCATCTAGCAGAAGAATACTATTATGTCGGTATAATGACAGGTATTTCCCTTTTACAGGGAGGAATTGTCCCATACCTTTTCAATCAAGAACAAATTAATGAACTGTTCAGTAGTACTTCCACAGCTAATATTTGTATGAAAGAGTTAATACGTGGACTGGAGGTATTTGGATTGAGAACAATATTTCTAGAATTTCCAATATTAAGACATGTTTTCTACAGAGATTCATCTTCTTTCAAGTTTGTCACCAGAGTTCTCACCAGAAGGGTCTACTGCTCATTCAAGAGAAAAGAAGATTTATTCTTTGTTTGTGAAATACATTAGAGAGGTTGGCAGTGGTCGGAGAGTTATATCTCTTAATGATGTATTACAATTTGTGACTGGGTGTAATGAAGAACCTTTACTAGGATTCTCTGACAAACCAACCATTGCATTTGTACCATCTGTTTCTGCTGAAGTGAGTCTCTTTTTTTAATTACATATTTCACTTAAATTTAAAATTTTACTTTTTGGTGTATTGTAATGGACATATGTACATTTTTCAATAAGAATGATGGTTGATGTGAGGCTCGTTATGGTCGGATGGTATCTCAAATTTAATCGAATAGTACTTTCACTCAAAATTTGCTTTTTATTCCTTACTTCGTCTGTTCCCTTTGAAACAATAGAAATTGTACCATAAAGCAACAAAAAACAAGATGTTTACTTTTCATTAGCTCTAAGAGATTTGGGGTGTTGTTTTTACTGCTATACAGTGTGACTAAGAAAAAATGCTACCATTGTTCTCTTATCTTAAAAGTAGAAGTATGTTTATTGAATTCGAAAAATATCAAATAAATTTGTAAATTCTGCTGATATGCTAAAAGTGTGCTTGTTTATAAAAATTTTGTATTTTATTGATATACTGTGTGTCCTATAAAGGATGGAAAACCAAGAATATAAAACAATGGGATTGCTTCTATTTTTTGTAGGAAACACTGCATATGTTTTCTTGCTTTTGTTATTGCATTTTTAATTTACCATTTATTTATTTTATACTAGAGAGGATCAACGGAGAAGCTGAACTACACACCGAAAGCCCACATTTGTTCGAACAAGTTAGAAATTCCACGAGGTGCTCTGACAGTAGAATTACCAGATGACGATTATCTTTTTAACATATATGATTTGGCTTTTGCAAATAAGTATTTTGGGATTATATGAGGTTAAGTTTTTAACATTTTAACGACATTTGTTAGTTATGTTCTTCTTTATTTACCTGATGTTTATGTTTATATTGGCAAAACTGAAACTAAGGTATATTCTTTGTCTTATTTTCGATAGTTTTAACATTTTTTATCAGTCGCTCTGTATATTGACTAAAATCGAGTTCAGGCCTCCCAGACTAGAAATGGCTAAAAATTTTAGGATTTTAGGACATTTTTAAGCAGTATTTTAGGACAATTTAGGACAAAATATTTGACAGTAGGACAATTTAAATGTCTAAAATGTCTAAAATTTTGGATCATTTCGTACTGTGCTCATATCAAGTATTTAATATGTGGTCCAAAACAAGGAAATAGTAGGTTTAACTGTGAAACTTTCAGGCTGGACTATTACTTTTCTCATAACTAAAAACAGCCATTTTAATACACCTGTATTACACTTCAATATCAAAAACATAATAAAACATAATATCAAGATACAAGCTGGTAAAATGGAATCAAAAACATGATAAAAACAGAGAGAGTAACAGAAGCATAACTTAAGCAAAAAGAAATTGACATAGATTGGCTCCGTAAGTAATGCCTTAACATTTTGCTGAAATTTGAAAGACGCAATTTCTTTCCTTTTTATGTCACGTTGCAGATACTCAGAATACTATGACTATAACAAGCGAAATGAAACTAACAAAACTTCAAGAAAACTTCTTCAAAGACAAATCACTAAATAAATGTTCAAACATCTAACAAAGTGTACATGGTTAAAACTAAGAGAATAATAGGTTGAACTGCAAAACGTTGTACTGTTCTTGTGATACCCAAAATCAGCGATTATAAATGAAAACAAACACCACTTCAATTATCAACACAAAGTGAAACATAATATCAAGATAAAAACTGGTGACAATGGAATCAAAAACATGATAAAAACAAGAGAGAGAGTAACAGTAGCTTAACTTTAGCAAAAAGAAATTAGATTGGCTCCTTAAGTAATGTCTAGAATATGTAAAGCACATTTTTTTCCTTACTGTGTCACGTTGGAGATGCTCTAACAAATGCAAATGAAACTAACAAAATTTAAAAAAAAGACAAATCACTAAAATGTTCATCAAACTGCTAACAAAGTTATAGTAAAAGTTCATTTTAGTTCTTTTTTTCGTTTTTCTAGTACCGCCATCTGTTCCTGTAGATCTTGACTTCGCTTATAACCAGTTTCTATTTTGCTTTGAGCTCTTTGCAATTCTGATCGTTTACTGCTATTCTTTAACAAACAATTCTTCAGTTCCTCATTCCCTTCTGATACTAACTGGTCTGCAACACTCAAGCCTTCCTTTACCTAAAGTACAAAATCAAACTAATAACTACTTTTTACATTTAATATATTGCACACAACCATTATCATTAAAACGTGATAGTATATTCTAAAAGCCTTGAAAGTTCTCAAGGTTGCAATCAAATTCTTTGATAAATTCCTAAGAATGAGCATGATTATCCGTATGTATGTTTTCATGATGAGGCCAATGTTCAAAGAATACTCTGTTAGAGCTGTATCCAAAATTTCAAAGCAAGAAATATCGCATTTTTGATGACAGGAATTGGAGTTTTGAAGATGGCTGGAAATAGCAGAAAATTTTCTTAAATCCAGATGTTCCATGTATCGTGTCAGAAGGGTTCTGGTAGTTTAACCAATATAACAGGTGTTACAACCTGCACATATGAATTTATACACAACATAGGACATTTGGAGTTTTTCTAGCCTATCTTTGGTGGAAAAATATGACGAAATTTTGCGTGATGTAAAAACCAAATTTACATCAAGCTCTTGAAGACAGTATTTTTGTAGGAAGCCTTTTAATTTTGCTGAAGTGATTTACTTGTTGAATTGACGCTATTAAAGTGTCCCTTTCTTCGTCAAGAAGTTTGTTTTGTTGGTCATCAGTAGTTTCTTTAGCTTTCTTTAACTCTTCTTCTTCTCTCTGAAGCTTGCGCTTTGCTTCAAGATCAGCCTCATAGCGACAGTATGCTAATTTGGTTGATTCTAGTAAAGCCTTTGTTATCGGAATTTCTAGGTAATCATCATAGCTCAATATTGTATCTTTCACGAATCGTAAGGCTTCAATTGTATCTGGGGCAAGAGAATTGCCATGTAATTGTATGATATACTTGTTGATAGAGAAACCGTTTTCAGGAGCACTGTTTCCATGAGAAAGAGATGCTACAGCTTTGAACAGAGATGTTATGTATGGAAATTTTGGTGAACCATTGTCATCCAACTTTTCTAGGAAGACGATCAGCATGTCTATATCGAGTCCTGGACTTTTCTCCGAAGCTACTTGTATGTCAGCAAGTTCGAAAGCTTTTTCCCAATAAGATAGTTGGTGTCTGCCTTTGGCTGCTTCATTTGGAACTATGTAGCTAGACTCAGGAATGATTTCCATCTGATAAACCCGCCACTCATTTCGTACCTTGTCACAGACTTCCTCCTTAGTTGAACAACTTTTAAAAACCTTAGAAAGGACACTCTCCAATGGCTTACACAATTCCATGGTTAGGTTTGATATAGCACTCAAGCTATTGTTATCTCCTTTCTTTTGGGGATCAAGAAAGGCTGCATTTTTCAAAATTGTTGAATTCCATGGTAACTTTGACTTCAAATGAGCTGTCAACACTTGAAAAGCTTCTAAACAATTCTTTCGGAATTCCCTTTCTTCGTCAGACAACTCCAACGACTCCACAAAACAAGATTTTGCCTTAGTACCAATGTCAATTAGCTTCAAAGGTTTGCAATTTTTCTTATCATTAACTTTGATTGCAAGTAGCTCAGTGATCGATTTCTGTTGTTTGTTCCCATTGATGTTGTCATAAAGAAGCCTGGACCTGACAAATTTAGACATGACTGTCATCAGCAACTTTGTCATTTCCGAAAAGATCAGATGAATCTTAGGTTTCATTGACTGAAATGTGGTCAAGAAAATTTCAAAATCATTTGCAATGAAAGCAATAAATGCGATGTAAGGGATTGATGTTTTATTTTCTAGAATGCTTTTGATTTGTTGGTATCTTTCGGTGTTCTGGACTGTTGATTTGAAAGTGGAAGTTGTAGGAAGAAATGTCAAAAAGTACTCACAAAGGTTATCGTATTGCTCTAGAATCTGAACACATATTTTCCTAAGGGTAACCCATCTAGTTGTGGAATGCTTTTGAATAAAACAAAACATGACGTCAGTTAACTCTTCTATTGCTTTGTAATCTGCTCTCCTCGCAGCAGACAGCTTGAAGAAAAAATTGATGTCAATAGCAAAAGAATCAATGTTAAAAATCAACACTTTTACTCCTGCCCTGAACGCATTGTGGACAATATGCAGGGGGCAAGTTCCGATCGACAAAACAGTTGTGTTAAGATTTTTCATTTCTGGAGAATCATTTAAAAGTTTCTCAAATTTAAGATTAACATTTGGCCCATCCATACCCAGGTGAAGCATAAATTGAAGTTGAAGCTTGACTTTCTCAACAAATTCAAGGAAATGTTCAAGAAGTTTTTCTGCAGGACAATGAGCTACCATAATAGTTCCACAATAGGAAATTTTGATACATTTGAATCTTTTCGACCAGTATTGGACATAACCGTCATATTGTTTATTCACCTGCTGAGTCGTGGACTCGTCAAATTTGAAAGTGAATACAACATCTTTTAAATCCTCTAGCAACAAATCTTTAAAATAAGGATATATGCCATACTGGATTGTGTATTTGGTTTTTGTTTCACCTTGCTTATAGTGCTTAGCAATCACTGAGTCTGGAAACTGTTTTTGGTACTTTTTGGTATCTTTATCAGTAGAAGCAAATGAATAATTTAAGTCAACACATTCCAATGCTCGTATTACTTCTGCATTTCTAACAAGTTCATCTTCACTCAATTTTATTATAGGTCCTTTCAACCTCAATGCGTTATCACTGTCTTTGCTAAAATGACTCTGTCCACCTGTTTCTTTCACTCTTACAATGTGGAGCTTGCTAGTAGTATGACTTCTCACTTGAGCTGTACCACTTCCACTGATTGAGAAGGTTTTCTGACATAATCTACATTTAGCAGAGTGAATATCACCTCTACAGGGCTGAATCCAATCAAAATCTGACTCCCATAACTTATTGTACTTAGTTTTTCTTTTACTAGTCATCTAAAAAAAATAAAACTCTCATTTTACTACCTTCCAGGTATTCTTTCCTAAATGATTGGGATCACGTGGAGTGGATCAGTGTCCGAGTGACTATGAACTAGAGGGTCCTGAGTTTAACACTGTCACAAGGATTTCGGAAGTGAAAATTTGCTGGCTACTTCCAATTCAACGAGCTGTACATAGACGCACTCCAGATAGCCAGGAAGACAGGACCCTCATTGATACTGTAGATTCAAATCAAATACACTATTGCTAGGTTAGGTAACATGATCCATCCATCACCCATGTCAACTTTGCCTAAATAGGTTTCAAAACTCATGCAAGATAATGCAAAAAAATACAACACAGATCAAACAGATCAAAGATAAACACAATACTGTATGCATCAGATACCAATTAGGTATATGCACAACCTATACAACTATACTACTGACTCATTGACGACATTTATCATTGCATTACATACAATTGTTATCAATACCATTACATATATACCTTTTATTATTGTATATGTAAGTTCTAGCTAAAAAATCGGCATGAAACTAAACCAGACATAATAATAACTATGCTTGAATTCAAAGATTTTCAAATCATTTTAAGTCAACTACAAACAGCAAACCAGAACCAAAAGAAAATACAAATAATTTGAGTGAATAATTCAATGGGTGATATTGATTAAACAGTATATAAGTTTATCTCAAGAATAAATAATATCATTAATAACAAGATAACATATTGAATTGGTTAACTTGTGTCGAAAATTTTAGGACATTTAGGACATTTCTCTAAATTTTAGGACATTTTAGGACAAAATCTTGAAATTTTGAGATTTTAGGACATTTTAGGATTTTAGGACACTCTGGGAGCCCTGTCAGTTCATTAATATTGCTTTGAAGCAGAGAGGTACATTGTATGACATTATCAACAAACAATCTTCTGTTATTTGATACTGTTATTAAAAAACGTTTTTTTAACTTGTACATATTTACACTTTATTATTTTCATGTATGAAAGAAAGTTACAGTTTTAAAAATTCGTGCGAAAGTTCTAGTGCTTCAATATAAACATCTATTCCCATTTCTGTGGAGGGTCTATTTATATCAAGTCTGCTATTGATAAATATTTTTATGTTGTCCTGTTCTTCTAAAAATGGAGGATTAACTATAACATTGTTACTTTCTGAAACTGGGAAGGGGCCAGATGGGTCCTCGCCGAAGTATTCTGGATCAATGATCCTTTCCAGTTCTTCTGGGACAGCAAGAGGGTTATTAGCAGCAAGCGGGTTATTTGGGTTAAGCATTCCATTGACCCAAATTTGATTAGGTGTCCAATTTCTTTCAGTTGATAGCCTGTGGTCATTGTAAAGCTCTTTGAATTCTGTCAGGCTGTAATTTATTCTTGTTAGAAATATGTAATGTAATATAAATAGGTGAAGCTCATTCTCAAGGTCTAATATTCCGGTTTGTTCCATTGCATAAAAAGTGTAATAAAATGTAACTGTCACGCAACAAAAAACGTCTCTCCACAAACGTTCAATCCTTTGGTTTCGGGTGGATGAACCAGCTATAAAACTATTTCTATTTGGACCACGATGGGCAACCATCTCATCACAAATTAAGGCGTTCTCAACTCCATAATCGACTCTTATCCTCGAGGGCCAAAAATTACCATTCTGAAGTATAGCATCTACAAATAAAGTTTTAACAGTCTCAGCAAGATTGTTAGAGTTGCAACTCAAGAACATAATTTTTCGAGATTTGCCATCAATACACCCATGTATGACAAATTTCCAACGAATCAGGGAATGATGATCATCTATGTGCCACAATGAATTTGTCCAGGGAACAAAGTAAGAACGTCTTGTGACTAAGGCACCCCACCTAGTAGCTGTATTTTTTGGGTCAACTCTATTGAAGCTTTCTCGTACCCTTCTTCTTTGTATTACAATTCCTTTAGATCTAAAAAAAACAGACATGAATGGTTCCCCAGTTGTAGCTCCATGTCGGCTAATATAATCTTTGATAACATTGTCAACTTCTTCATCTGTGATGTCAGTAAAACGTTGTAGATTGTTTAGATTGTACTCATCCACTCGTCTTAAAATTGTCCATCTAGACACATTTAACATCTTTGCCACTTTCTCCCAACTGAAACCAAGGCCTCTAAGTTCTTCCAAAACATCACATCTAATGGCTAATTTAGGCCGACCCACTTTTCTTACATCGTGAGTAGCTGTATTCAACACAGTGCAGGTTGTAGCATTATTCATTTGTAAATTGATAAGTTCTGTCCTCATATCATTAAAGACACCAGATATCTGTAGTAATTCTATGCAATCTTCTGTTGAAATTCCTAAGTTGGAATTTGGTGTAGAAATTTCATTTAGAAGTATCAGAATTTGTTCAACATTGAATATTTTGGAAAGAATTTCTTCATCTGTAAAATTCCCATCAATCTGAGAAGCCCATTCTAAAATATTATCCAAGTCTTTCTTTAAAGAAGTACCAAAATCATTACGATATGTAACTTCCATTTCGTTTAAAACAATAACAACTAGGCTACCATTATTATTTTTGTTTGTTTATGTTTTTGTACCGCCGCGAAGATTGAACCAATAAAAAAAATTGGATTGAATGCAAAAATTAGGATTAAATCAATAAAAGAAGAAGATTGGATTGAATCAAAATTTAGGATTAAATCAAAAAAAGAAGAAGATTGGATTGAATCAAAAATTTGTATTGAACCAATAAAAAAGATTGGATTGAATCAAAAATTTGTATTGAACCAATAAAAAAGACTGGATTGAATGCAAATATATTTATATTGAATTTTGCTACAAACGGGCAGGCATAGCATAGGCTGCTATATTTAACAGACTGGAGTCCCGAAAGGCCAATTCTGCGGCTGTTCTAGCTGTTAAAGGAAACGGAGTCACTAATATAAGCAAACTTCCTGATATTGGGAACTCAAAACGGTTAATCAACGAGAAAAAAATGAAAAACATTTAAAAAAAGGAAGCTTACAGTAAGTACTGTTGACCCAAAAGTTTTAAAAGTTTCCGCCGTTTTTATATTTATTACTAATGTTGTTTTCATATTGTATTTCATATCATACATCCTTTTGAACGTGAATTAGGTTACCTTTTTCACTTATATATTGGATATACTGAAAGTTGCATGATGGGTCGCGCGAACTTATAGCTAGCTATCTCAGACTGGAATTCCTATGACAAACGAGAAAGTTTACATACCTTAAATAATGAACTAGACTGTTGATTCAATGAGAGAACTATATCTCCAAGAAAAGGAGAGCGCTGTAGTATTTTCTTGAACTTTATTTAGCCAGTGTTTTTCCCCAGTGTTTAGGGTACCATCTTGTGTTTTTTTTTATGTAATGTAAATTTGGTGCATTTTACATGACGACGGTTTGACCGGGACGAAATTAGACTGAAATACGAAAATCTTTTTAGAAAGTTAATTTGATCATAAAATAAGTCGAATGGAGAAGGTTTCGCACATCAAAACAGTTTTTTATAAATGCATTTTCACAGTGAAAACCTTCATAAAACATGCTTCTTGTTTATATTCAAACACTGCGAAGGAGCACACATTTAACAGAGAGTCCGATAAGGTGAAGCTAGCTATATATTCACTTCACTGATCTATAAAACACTGGATTGAGCTTCTCATAATTGTTTAAAAAATTTCTAAGTATTTCTCTAGATAGGTTATATATAATGATCACTTCATCTTTTTCCCTCTTCTTCCTTGTTTCTTATTTGCACTCCCTGCGCCGCTGCCCGTGGTTAATTGTTTTTGTGGAAGTAAGGTAGTTCATCTAAGTTCGACATGCTTCTATATTTGACACACGTTAATATTGAAGCGATTAATCAATGGAAAAAAATGAAAAACATTTAAAAAGGAAGCTTACAGTAATACTTTTCACACAATAGTTTAAATTTGAAATATCGCTTATAATTGGTTTATGTGCTAGCTTCACAGACGCAAACACAACCCTTTCTTCAAACATAGCCATTTTAGTTTGATACAGTTTCTAATATTTGCAAATGTCACAGTACCAGCAGAACTGTTTATGAGTTTTTTTATACAATTTTTAATTGTGGAAGATCGTTCCAATAAGCAGAAGTGGCATAATCTATACATGAATGAATAATAATTTTTCCTCATCCCGAAAAAACATTAAATTCCAGGTGGGATAATGGGATAATGTCATTGGAACAATTACTTTAGTCGTACAAACTTTCGCGAGCAGAAACTTTCACGATTTTCGCGAATTTTGGCCCAATTCGCGAAAGTTAATGTCTACAAAAATTCTCGACTAAGTGATTCGCGAAAGTTTATGCTCGCGAAATAAATGTTTTTCCTTGATTCACGAAAGTTTATGCTCACGAAAAAAAAATTAAAAAAGCTCATTTTTTTCAAGGTTTGAGAAGAATTTTCAGATACTGTATGTATTCTTCAAAACGAAACGTCTCAATATAAACAAATTTACACTAATCTAGTCTATTTGAATAACATCAGCAACTTTCTCTGTATCGTTCGCGCGATTTTGGTTTCGGGGTCTTGGTAAAGCAGGACCAAACATGGTTCTGATATCCGTTTGTTTTGCACGTTTTTTGGGAGGAACCTTGTTCTTTGGAGGATTCTTATTGTTTTTTTAGGATTCCTAATTTCTTCTTGCTCGATATCAAGAAACACACCTTTTTTAAAAGCATCATGTATTTTAAGTTCAGCCTCGGCCATGCTAAAAAATTAAGAGTCAAGCCTCAAACATGCTTATAATTTAACTATTCAAATATCATTAACTACTCAACTATTTCGGTTGGTAAAATTTACTTCTTTATGCTAACTTCTTAGCCTCAAGATATCCTTAATATATGCTTAAGATATTCTACCTGTGTATGCCTATAAAACACTGGTGTAACACGCAACTGTTGTATATACATTTTTTTATTCTTCAAAATCCATGCATTTAAAATTTCAGTTTGGTCTTGATTCGCGAAAGTTTATGCTCGCGAAATTTTCTAAAATGCTCAATTCGCGAAAATTTATGCTCGCGAAATAAATTTTTCTGCCTCATTCGCGAAAGTTTATGCCAAAAATTTCGCGAGTTTTGACACTCGCAAAACTTTCTAATCGCGAAAGTTTGTACAACTAAAGTATAAAGTTAAATTTATTTGTGTAGTTCTGGAGTTCGGACTGAAAAAGTTTGAACAAAGTATTTTCAGACAAGGTAATTTCCGACAAATTTTGACCCTTTTTCGGCCAAATTCTTCAAAAATTTCGGACAAGATATAGGCTTATAAAAATTATTTCCTATATGTTATATGTATATCATGTAATGGATTTGTTTGGAAAAAAGGGTGAATATCTTTCAGAGACAAAGTGAATTTCATTGATGATGAAAATGATGAAAATATTACAAATAAACATTGTTTCATTGGTTAAATATAAGTCAAAATAAATGAATAGCTACTATCGAGTGTTTTATATGTAGTGAATATAGATGACTTCTCAACGACAAATAAGAATAGTAACTGACGTATCTGCACCTGGTTTGATGATATATGGTCTACACAAACAGTTGCCATCTGATACTGATGACACTGATTATGAACCTGGAAAAGATTTTGAAGATCGACAACCATCATGGAAGAAAGGTGAGCATTATATTATGTGTTTTTATTCTCAGATTTGCTATGACGAAATCCAATAGAGACTTTAGAGATTATTAGGAACAAATAAGAGTTTCTATTGATAAATGTTGTTGCCACATTTTGTTTTAAATGGGAAGATGATAGATGGTCGATTTAGGAAATATGATGATTCATATATGGATTTTTCAGAAATTCTATACAATGAAAGTTTAGATATCTCCAAAAATCTGTTTTTCTCCTATGAAAACTCCTTATATTTTTCATCTACATTGACATCAAAAACAACAATGGAGATGAAACAAGTAAATCAGCCAGCTCTTGTAAGATTTTTGTTCATTTCTCCCATTTATTTGATTGAAATTTTTTGAAGTTTGCCAGTAGGAAATCGAAATGGATTCTAGAATTCCCGGAAATGATGCAAGTCACAAACTGTACCCATCATATGATCATTTTTCTTTGGAATATCTTATTTTCTCATGACTTGAACTACATAGCCTTTCAATGAATCTGTTCCTGCAAATAATAGTGTTTACCATAAAGTAGTCACAAGTTAGTTTCATCTCTACATTTAGGCAAAAAATAATAAGTATCACATGAAAGTTGATATTTCTTTGCAGGACAAGCATTCAAATTAAATTAGGAAATTTTTAAACCATCTTGTTCACATTCATTTTCATTTAAACATAACATAACAGATCTTTTGTTTGGGAATACAAGTAACAATGTTTAAGTAAAACCAGTAAAACTTTTGCATTTTTAGGGAAAAAAGTCAAGTTTTCTGAAAGGTTCTTGAATGAATCTTCGAGCTCTTCTGAAAGCACTGCAGTTACCACCCCTGAGAATAATGTGAAGTCTCAAGAAAAACCTACAAGAAAAAGTAAGTCTATTGAGATATACTAGACCATTCTCAAATTTCTGTTTAAACACCATTATTATTGCCTAATCAACATGCCTAGAGATAGATAAATGTATGTTCTAGGACAAAATCACCATTTTGTCCTAGAATAATTGTCCTCCCAGCGAAATGCTTCGATAAATCTCTGATACATCGAGTATCTGCGCAGGTACTCGATAAGGCGTAAATTTACCGCTTAAATTTCAGACAATTCTGAGACAGTCTACCTTTGCATTCTCTAAGACTTCTGCACATGTGTCAAACCCCAAGCTGCACATGCGTCGAGAAATTGGTGACACCCCTCTGCAGTAAAATAATATGATAGATCTCTGATACACTTGCGCCAACATCGAGTACCTTCGCAAATACTTGACAAAGCGTAAATTTACCGCTCCGTCGCGGTTGAATGAGTAAGGGAATTCCCTTACTCATGTCCCAGTTCTGTCCATTAGAAAAAATTTTCAAAGTTGAAAAAACTGTATATAATAAAAGAGATGAGTTGGTTTAGAAGTGGACTGACAAAGTTATATAACGCTGTTTCAGCGCTTGTAGCAGCGACTCGTGATGCCCTTGCTGATCAATTGCAAAGAGTTTGCGACTCTGTTACTTCTTTGTATTTTCGGGCTAGGGAGAAACTAGGCTATGGACAATCACCACTGGTTACAACAGTTAAAGACGTTGCACTGGAAGATATCCATCGACTATTTGAAGAGCCAGAAGACAATTTTACACCTCACGAACATAACCATGCAATACACAGAACTTTCCGAAGCTTTCGTATACCAGGTGTTCCTAGAGCTGATGTTGATGGATATCTCATGCTAGTGAGACCACATGTGAAGACGTTGATGGTGCCGAAGAGACCTTGATGGCGGTATGCGTCAATACTATCGAATAATAAAACACCACCTTGATCCTTTACCCCCTAAACCAGAATTCAGTGATTTTTATCACCCTTCTGAACCTCAAAAGACAAGGGAGTTGGCCTTAATTGGAGGAGGTCTCTGTATTTTAGGGTTTTTTGATGTATCGCTATATATAATAAATGACTGAGAAGAACCTGAGTGAGATCTACTACCTGAAAACCTTTGGGTAGGTCACAAGGCTGTTAAAGAGCTTCAGAAGGGATCAGGTTTGAAAAAGAAGGAAGTCTTGCACTGGCTCGTGAGACAGGCGTTATGGCAGATCCATCTACCTCGTCCTAAGCGTATTGATCATGTACATTTTTACGTAACCAAGGTAAACAAGATACATCAGGCGGATCTCATGTTTCTACCTCATGACAATATCTACCAGAATACGTACAAGTACGTTTTGAATGTTATAGACATCGCTTCAGGGTATAAAGCGAGCAGACCTTTGAGAATGAAGAAAGCGATAAAAAGGGACCTCTGAAATATCCGGATGAACTCCATGTTGACAATGGTTCCGAGTTCAACACTCTTTGAGAAGCATGACATCAAAGTGAAGAGAATTACGACAAAGTACCACCATAAGTTTACAGCCTTTGTGGAAAATTTTAACAAGACTCTAGCTCTGAAACTCTTCAAGATACAAGATGCGCAAGAGATGGAGGATCCAGAGAAAAAGAGTACCACATGGATCCGACACTACCAGAAAAGTGCGAGACAACTCAACAACACCGTGCTTTCGAAAACGGGTATGACACCAACCAAAGCGATAAAGCTCGAGGAAGTCCCATTAAAAGTCCAGTTTTATCCGAAGGAAGACGCTTTGCTTGAATCAAGGTTGTATCGCTACCTCTTGCAGCCAGGTGAGGAACATGATGACACGAGACGTCGTGCGACAGAGAACAACTGGAGTCGGAAAACGTATCGCTTGCGTGAGATCCTAGAATATCCAGGACAACGTATCTTGTACTACCTGCAAGATGGGCCCGAGAGAGCTTTCGTTCGCGAAGAACTTATGCTGATTCCCGAGGATACGGAAGTACCTCCGGAGTATGTGAAGGAGTGGATATATAAGTTGGTACCTCAATATGAAGCGTACAAAAGGTCGTGCCCCAAAGCAGGGTGAAATGTCTGTATAGCTAAGCTAGTTGGATGGTCCAAATGTATAATAAAAGATGTTACGATTTGGACAACTTGAGGTTTCACGAAAGGACTTTAACTCTAATGGTAGTGTAGAACTTACCGACAATCGACATATCAAAGATCGTTGTAGCAGAGGGTGTCGTAGTGAACAAAACCGATACCAGGTACTACGTAGGCTACGAGAAGGAACCAGGTAGAATCATTCCTCTCCACATCAATACCCCTAGGAACTGCCATTCATCAGGTGTATGGAGATATAACGAAGGCTCTGCCTGGAAGATGGAATTCAACATGTTGGATGACAAAGTCTGGTGTGACGCATATATAGCATCAATCGCATCGAAAAGCTTACCCTTACAGGTAATCCGATCAACGCTACGGGTTGGATTAACCTTAAGCTCATCGTGTGGTGTGACGATATTAAACCAAAATTTAACAGTGAGGTACCGTTTCATCAAAGCTGCAAGGTAACTGGTGTGCTGAAAATCGGAAGCGTGTACACGCAGAAAAAACATAATCACTACCTACAAGTGTATCTGAAGGAGGTCAAGTACCAGCGAGTAGACGCATATGAGAGTCTTCTCAGCGACGATGAGATGTCTTCTGACGAGACGGCTTCGCTTTCCACTTCACGGTGTTATACGATTCATGATGATGTAGGTGTACGTTCGTGCTAGATCACCTTATTGTAGAGGGTCTTCTTCTACAATAAAACATAAGTACTCTGAAGCAGCTAAGAGAGAAAGCGAAAGACCGAGGTCTTCGAGGATATTATACATTGAACCGAGACAGGGTTGTAGCACTCTTGAGTGGTGAAAAGATCGTGAGATATAAAAGGAACCAGCGTAGTGTGGTTAGTAGTCTTGGTTTAAGCGTGCAGACATTGGAAGGTTTCTAGGGATTGTTGATATACGAACCTCAATGAGAGCGATAACTATAGCGTTAAAAACACGTCATGATTTACTTGAAGAGCCACCACCACCACCCTCGATCCAAGTCAAAATTATCATGATGTCTTCGTCTCCTTAGAAGATGCTCTAGAGATCGCAATGCGCTCCAAGAAACCCAAAGCTGTAGAGCTTACAAAGTGGCTCGTACAGAAAGGAGTCCAAAGGATCGTGCAAGAGAAGAACGAAGCACAAGTCCATCTTGTGGAAGCCCGCACTGCACTGACTCTGCCCGACGATGATCTTGCGGAAGCTCAAACAGCACTTGTAGAGGTTCGAAGTGATCTCACAGAGGTGCAAACTCTGAACAATACTCTGCAAGCTGAGATCACAGAGTGTGATCAAATGATCACTGAACTTAAAGAACGCTATGTACCACATCGGAGACCGATCGACAACATTCTCTGTGTTGTCAAGAAGAATGCCATCGACAGGTATCCGTACTACATGATACGATGCCAGCGGAAGCAGCTTAGAAAGACATTAAATGTACTAAGAACGAGGTACCCTGAGATGGAAGAGCTCGGCGATTGCGAAGACGCCAATGCCGTACATGCATGGTACCGGTTCCGAGAAGACGTCCTGGGTAGAGACAATTTCCGGAGAAACCATTTTACTCTACCAGACAAAGATACGCGAGAGTTGTTCGAAGATAAGTTCGATATCGACATGTAAAGTTTTGTGGCTTTATCAAGCTACGAAACATAGGGTGGAGGTGGCTCATAGACTATATAGCACCTGAACCAGTTACGAGCTTTTATGCGATCTCTTCACGTCCCTGCTTTCTCCCAAGTTCTAAGAGCTCCTCTCTCTGGTGGTCATAGAGCTGCTTGATTGCCTTTTGTGACTTGGATCGCAGTTCTTGCTTCTTACTCAAGTAGCGTTGCTTCTCCGCTATAATGCGACTGAATTCACCATGGTCGACACTCCCATCGTCTATGCTCTTCGAGATAAGCATGATCAGACCGTCTAAGATCGTCTGAGCAGCAGTAGCGATATCACGATTTTCAGTCTTTTCACATCGAAAACAGAGACACTTTTCTGGATCACAATCAACACCAGGTTTAAGACCAGAGTCATCACACACATCGCGATACTCATCGATGCATTTATGCCAGAGACTAGACACGCGATTTCTCCGTCAGAGATCACAACGCTCGCCGCGTTTAGAAAGTAAGAGATATACGTAGCAACTATAGTGTAGCGTGAAAATTTACGTTCCAGAGACGTTCTGTTCGCTATCTCCTTAGATAGGAACGTTTCCGCCTCCTTGATGGTTTGAAGTCTATAGTTTTGCGTTTGTAATGTTGAACCGTCTACGCCATCCTCCGGAGCACTAGGCAAAACCGGGTACATCTTCTCAGTGTTTAAGTCATACATTGCCATATGTTTATTTTACCAATAGCTTCATTCTGACATCAACCTCGAGATCTTTGTCATTCTCGTCGGTAATCCTGAAGGTCAAGGTGTCTGTTGGATATTTCAGCTTGGCGATATAGACGGGGTTGGAAGTGTACTCGTACTCTCCCTTACCGAGCTCAAAATGGTGTAGAGTGTTCGTAAGCGCCGTATTTTCCATCATGTTGTACCATTCGATTTCTTCGCAGTGTAGACGGAGCGCTTTAAATGTGCAAAATTTTGGGGTTGTTCTATAATACCCAGCTGTGAAATGTTTGTGTGCAGGCATCTTTAACCCGAGAAGGTTTAATAATCCAGGCTCGAATGCAGCTCGATACCCTTTTGAAACAGACAAGGTTAGACTTCCATCTGCATTTTTATCTACATATGCTGTTTTGTTGCTTCTCGCGTTTATATTTCTGAGGATGGTTGATGACGTGTAAAGACCTTTTGAAAAATCAATATACGTAGGATTCGTATCGGTAGCTATCTGATCTTTCGATGTAATCACACGCGAATCTTTTTCTAGATTGTACCACCCCACTACGAGCTAAGCATTGTACAAGTTCAACTCAGTCCCTTCTTTCAGAGTGATAGGAAGATGCGTTTTCCCTAGTGTATTCACATACATATATTGCTGCATTTATTATATGAAGAAATGAGTAATCTTCTAAGCTTTAACTCAAAAGTAAGATATATACTGGAGTATGGGAAATCTAGCGTCTTAATACCCTCATAGGAACTATGGAAACAACGAATCGTTGTTGATCAAGATAGATCCTCGTTCATTGCAAACTTTCGTAATATCTTCCTACCATTCCAACCTGAAGGCGCGATAGATCGTTTCGGAGAGTCGTTAGACTTTTACCTCGGAAAACCCTCGTTCGGTTTCTGAGTGAGTACCGTGGGATGCGGGATATCCACCTTTCATCTTAATCATGAGGTTCCGATGATCCGATCTATTTTCCGCTTGCACGTCTACCTACAAACGCGCCTTATTCTAGAGAAAATGGAGGTACCTCTACCAGAAGATCTTACCTTTAATCCAAAAAAAATCCATACAACGAAACTGCTTTCCGAAGTATTTCTAGAGAATTCGGTATCATACCAGAGCCTACGTATTGGCGATATCTCTCACGAATTCAGATTGGTAAGGATAACCTCAAAATGTGGCTCGAAACCCATGTTGACGGATTTACTCGCGCGGGAGTGCCGAGGTTATCACAATCTATACGATACTACACCTATCTGCTCTTAGAATCACAAGCGAGTGCTAGATCGGTTATTATAGGTGATACAGCACGTGCTTTGGACGCTTAAATGATCTTCACATCTTCTCTAGAAAAGATCATTCTGAAGAAAAATACTCTACAGCAAGTGATTAAAGAGTTTCAGAATGTTCTGAAGTATGATAGGTCAAAACCAGATTTTGGTGTTGCGCTAGGAACCTACCTGATACCCAGCGACTTGAAGTTGAAAAATCTCGATGATGTAACAGATTTCAGTATAAAGCTAGTTAATGCGAAGAATATTGGAGCGCTGTCGATTCCTCATCAAGATGTGGAAACACCACATCCTCCAAAACATGACGCCTTCAAAGGTTAGAGAACTACTGGTTTTCATCCAACTCATGATGTTGTGGAAACACCCAAGCCTGGAGTAAAAGTATCTGGATGCGCCAAACCAGCACAGCAACATGAAGAGGAAAAACAAGCTTTAACTATCGCTGGTCTATCACTTATTGCGCTTGGAATTTACTTTTACAACTAGCCGGTTTCCTACCAAACCTAGTAGGAAAACGATGAGTAGCCAGACAATTTCAGCTAATAGCCTAACTCCCTTCTTCAGAAAGCCTAGTAACCAGCTTACGACGCTTCCAATGATACCAGGCAACGCAGCTCCAAGCTTTGCACCAAGCTTTCCGAGTAGTCGTCCAAGCGCTTCGAGCTGCTTTTTCATCCACTGCTGAATACCACCTTTTCCTGGTGGTTTTCCACCTCCAACTGTCGTCGTCGTACTTCCGGTTAACGAAGTTACGATTGTAGATATAACGAGTCCGAGCGCCGTCATGATTGCCGTAATCGTAATACCTTGCTCTCGAAAAAGAGTTCGGAGTTTCTCACCTAGCGACGTGTCACTATCCGCTATCTTGGTGATGGTCTCTTTTAGCCGTGAGATCTGTGATGATTTTTGTTTCTCGGTTCTTTCTCGCTCTTCACGCAGTTGTTCAAGTTTTTCTTTCTCCTCTACATCTTTAGGATCTAGATCGCTCGCTGTGTTTCTGATATCTCCTGATCTATCTCCTTGAGTTGCTCATCAAATATCTCGATCTTCTTACCAAGCTCCCGCATCTGAATTCCATCCTCAGGTTGTAGAGGAGTGCCTAGTTCAAGCACATCTTTAATCGATGTCTTCCTAATAACTTTGATGATCGTCTTCATACCCAGCCACTCTCCAGTACGTAAATCGGTAAGATATCGCCAACTCCCGTTCTTGTAGTAGTCGAACCGAGGAACGCCTTTGTATTTCGAAAGTTTAAACTTTCGCAGATCTACAAGATTCGACGATCCTTCAACGTCAAGATACTCGTACAGAGCTTCCAAGTTCTTGCGGAGTACATCCGCCTGTATCTCTTTCGTTGAGAGTAGTCGAGAGCGCTTCCATAAATAGATCTTTCCCCTATGTCAGAGTTTTTAGACATCGCGTGATACCCCTCAAAAAGGAAGACACCGTGTGGAACATACAGGTTAACGCACCCAGTGAGAGTTTAAAGGCTATTTTGATGCTCTTCATCGAACCTGGTAGTCGAAAAGCCTACGCTTTCGACAACGAAAAGTTCTACAACCCGAAAATCTCCAAAGTAGACATCGCGGTGGAAGGCGAACCAAATCAACTCGACACGCACGGCTCGCTTCCGAAAGACATGTATGAGAATGCCTGGCGATATTTCAGCGGAGATGAACACACGAGTATAGCACTTTTACAACACGAGTTACTCGCTCTTCATTGATTTTAGAAGCACACCTGACAACAAGCTATATGGAACAGGGAGACAACTCAAGAACACGAGCGATGGTGTGACTTTGGCGATCACGAAAATGGCAGAAGCTGCAGGATCGGTCAACTGTTACCTCTACGTCTTGCAAGATGGACAAGTTAACTTTGGAGATGGGCGTTTTGCGAGCGTCGGCTACTAAAAGAAATGAACTTCGTAAAGAAACTTGTACAGCGATTTTCTCTGGACAGACTGGATGTGGAAAGACAGAGTTGGTTCTCCATCTTCTACAAAACCAGTTCAAGCATCACTTTGACTACATCGTCATCAGTTGTCCTACTCTCAAGTAGAATGATACCTACAAAACATGTCAAGCCTTGTGGAGAGATGACGATATTTTTCTAGTTGAACCTACACCAGGAAGAGAACTGTTTGATTGGATCATGAAATTCTCGACTCTCTTACAAAACCAAGAGACACTCTTCATCATTGATGATTGTATAGCTGACGAGAAACTTGACAAACGAAGAAACCCACTTTTAGATCTGGCTATCTCCGGACGTCATAAACAACACAGTCTCTGGTTACTCACGCAAGTTTACACAGCTATCCCAAAGAACATCCAAAACTGGCTCTTTACTTGGCACCCGAAGAAAAGGAGTGACGTGAAGATCCTTGATGAAGAAACTAATGTTATAGATGATTGGATATCCATTAAGAAGCTTTGGAAGAGTGGTAAACATTTTGCACGCCACATTGCTCCATCAAAGTTAGTCGCACCCCACTCTTTACACAGTTTGACAATATCCACGTGACCACCGTCAGCTGCACGCCGCATTGCTCCATCAAAGTTTGTTACACCCCGCAGCTTGACAATATCCACGTGACCACCGTCAGCTGCACGCCGCATTGCTCCATCAAAGTTTGTTACACCCCACTCTTTACACAGTTTGGCAATATCCACGTGACCACCGTCAGCTGCACGCCGCATTGCTCCATCAAAGTTTGTTACACCCCACTCTTTACACAGCTTGACAATATCCACGTGACCACCGTCAGCTGCACGCCGTATTGCTCCATCAAAGTTTGTTACACCCCACTCTTTACACAGCTTGAAAATATCCACGTTACCACCGTCAGCTGCACGCCGCATTGCTCCATCAAAGTTTGTTACACCCCACTCTTTACACAGCTTGACAATATCCACGTGACCACCGTCCGCTGCACGCCACATTGCTCCATCAAAGTTTGTTACACCCCACTCTTTACACAGCTTGAAAATATCCACGTGACCACCGTCAGCTGCACGCCGATTGCTCCATCAAATTTTGTTACACCCACTCTTTACACAGCTTGACAATATCCACGTGACCACCGGTAGCTGCACGCCACATGGAATTCGTGTTCATATTTATTATACATTTGGGACATCCAACTAGCATAGCTATATGGACAGAACTGGGACATGAGTAAGGGAATTCCCTTACTCATTCAACCGTGACCGAGCGGTAAATTTACGCTTTGTCGAGTATCTGCGAAGGTACTCGATGTTGGCAAGCGTATCAGAGATTTATCATATTATTTCACTGCGGAGGGGTGTCAGCAATTTCTCGATGTATGCGCAGCTTGGGGTTTGACACATGCGCAGAAGTCTTTGATGATGACAAAGGTAGACTGTCTCAGAATTGTCTGAAATTTAAGCGGTAAATTTACGCCTTATCGAGTAGCTGCGCAGATACTCGATGTATCGGAGATTTATCGAAGCATTTCGCTGGGAGGGCAATTATTCTAGGAGAAAATGGTGATTTTGTCCTAGAACATACATTTATCTGTCTCTCTTGCCTCGCCTCGTTTTAATGCAAGGTATTGTTTTACTCATTAAGTTTATTACTTAGTAATGGTCTCTATTTATTCCAATTCCCTGTGGTGCAGTTGATGTTTATACATGCAATGCCACACAGTTATCCATATATAAAGGTGCAAGATCAATATCATTTTCGGCATAATTGATGTGTGTTTAATTTCTTTGGTAACTTAGATACTATGTTTTTAGGAAAATTCAGGAGGACCTCCAAGAAATTTCGTGCTTTTGGTTCTTCTTTAATGGGTGCATCTGATTCATCAGATTCTGACTATATGCCACCACAACAAGAACCACATAACTTACGTCCAAAACAGAAGAGGATATTAAAGAAGGACAGGGGTAATAAAAATCATGATCAGCATTATTTCATCTCAAACAAACTGAACAGTTCGTTTGTCAATTATCAACACAGGCCCACTATAACTACTTTTGGAATTGATAACAATTGATTTTCTAATTGATTTAGATGAGACACTGTCAAGCAACACCTTACAGGCTAAAGGTGAGCATAAAGAAAATGAAGATAACTCAGTGCAGGAAGAGCAAAGTACCTTATCAGTACCAACTAATGGTCAAGATACCTGGTCAATTTTACCAAGAGAAATACTAATTCATATTCTGCATTATCTGGCCAATTGTGATGGTGGCCATGGAGTTCGTTATGTATGCCGTTGTTCTTGTGTGTGTAGAAACTGGAATGTTACGATTCAACAACCCATTGCTTGGAAACATGTCGATCTGTCGTTCGTTGGTGGATTCAAAAAAGCGAAGGACAAACTGTTGAAAGAGTTGACGGAGCAAAAATTTTCCCAAGTAAAAGAATTAAATTTGTGTGGTTGGCTAAACCTAACTGATGAAGGACTGGAAAGTGTGGCCACGAATTGCAAACGTTTAGAGAATTTAAACATAGCCAATTGTCAAAAGAAAACGGTATCGAAAATCAGTGGTCCAATGTTAGTGAAGTTAGGGGGAAATTGTCCCTTGAAGCAGATAAACTTCTCGCGTCTTCATGTAGCGGGTAACTATGCTAAGAAGTTTTTAAAATTCATAGAAGTGTGTGGTGCCAATCTTACGCACATTAACATATCTGGAAATATTAGTATTGGATCCAGTGCATTAAAAGCAATATCTGCTACATGTAATCAACTGATCAGTCTGGATGCTTCGAATACATCTGTTCGCTCTTTCTCCTTCAAACAACTTCAAAGCACCTGTACAAATCTACAAGAATTGTTTTTAGCAAATCTATCGTTAGAACTCAAACCAACCCTTGATTGCCCAGGGTTTCCTAAGTTGACTGTATGCAGTGTCGCTGTCGGTAAAACGTCAGAATGGGTAACAGATAATGTGTTGCAAAATATTTTGAAATCATCAAAACATCTTGTTATTTTGGATGCCAGGGGAAATCTTGCAATTACGGCAAGCGGCCTCAAACTTCCGTCAAAAAAGCTGGAGCGCTTGTATATATCAAGATGTCGGTTAAGTTTGCAGATGATTCAAACGATTTGTGAGCAGTGGAGCGATACTTTATGGGATCTTGACATATCATGGACACAACCTTTCGGAACAAATTTTGATGTCCTTATTGAGGCTTTAATGAACGGAATTCAGCCCTGTAATAATCTAACTCATTTGAATGTTAGCGGCATGTCTATATCCGATAAGTCGGTCAAACGTATTGTGTCGAAATGTCGTTCTTTGGTTTCGCTAAACTTGGTATCTTGTCGAGGTGTGTCAAGAGGCATTAAGAGACACCATAAAGGGGAAAAAGTCCATAAAAAAACTTCTTAAAAAAATTTCATGAGAGATATTTATGTGTATTTATATTTGTGTTTTCATTTGGATTAAAATCAAAACGCCATATGCAATGTCTGGAACTTCCCTTGAACTTCAAGTACGTCTGGTTCTTGGGGTTAGAGTTTTCGCTTTCTGTGTGCGGGAGACGTTTTGGATTCCAATCCCAGATCGAGTCATACCAGCAACTATATGTGAACAACGAGGACGATGATGTGAGTGAAACAAAGGATTCGTTTACCTTGTGGATTTCGTTTAGAAAGAAAGTCTATTTAATACTATACCATTGGGAAATTTTTTTCAGTTAATTACATCATTAGCACATTTTCACGTTCTACACACAACGTGACAAGTTCTGTTTTGAAGTCGTACTCAAAATAAAGGACAGTAGTGTCTTGAATTGCTTTTCGGTATTACCATTTCTTTCTTTCTTTCTTTCTTAGTTCTAACAGACCAAAATCTTTAAACATCGTTCCTTTGGAATCCATTGTTTCCCGAATATTCCCGAATATTTCCCGAATATTCTTGGATCACTTTCGCGTTGCCGTCGTTGTTGCGTAAGGTCCCTCATGATATCTAGTTATGCGCAACCTCGTTCCCAGGGCTGCTTGCCTTGCTTCTTCGCCGTGTTCGCAAAGGCAAGAGGCCCTGGGAACGAGGTTGAGTTAAGCGGTCTCTAGTACAGTTCACAAAAGGAAGATTGAATCGGGCCAACTACTCTCATTTATTATGATACCTCTTCAGTAAAGTGGCCATTCTAGGTAAATAACGAGAATCAAAAAAAGGAAAGGAAATTGCCAACATTCTCGAATGCCCTTTTGTTTACCAGATTATACAAGATAAATTAGTCAAAAATATCTTAAGTGTTATCGTCTGGTAATTCTTGTCCGATAATCCTTTTACAGTGTTGCTAAATCATCTTGAGCTTCGACTAATTCACCTTCTTCCATACCTTCACCAACGTATCAATGAACGAACGCTCGTTTGGAAAAAAACAAATCGAATTTGTGATCTAAAAAAAGTTTCAGCAACGACATTAGTATTACTCATCATGCAAGCTGCTTTCGGAGTTCTTTTCGGTGTTAACAGAACCGAACTACGTTTTGTGATACCAACTTTAAAACCGGTCGTCGATAATTTAAAATATCTTTTGATTAGTCGGCGAACAAAGTGAAACAGGCGGATAAAAATCATTTTCTTTATTTATTTATAAAAATACGCTTTTATCCAGCAAATTGGCGAATTAAAAGGCGTTTATGCACAAGTTAATGTTCGAAAATTAAAACAATAGACATAATGCTTTTACATTTGAATTATTCGGCCAATGTAAATTGTTAAGGTGGACATTTTTTACAGGAATGGACACCTTTTTCCTTTGAAGTCCAAACCTCTACTTAACGGACAACTTCTTAAAGGTGACACTTTCTTTTGGTCCTGTTGCCCTTCCCAGGGCTTCTTACCATTTTGATAAACGGACGACCGCCATTTGTATATTGAATAAGCAAGAGGCCCAAAATTAGAATCGTGCATGAGTAGACCTACCTACAACCATATGCTATGTTTATGACCATGCTACAACAGAAGGTTCCAGATCAACAAATACTGCTCGAGGCGAATATTTGCCAGATTGACTTAAAAAAAAATATTCTCTAAAATTTTGACTTTTCTTTATCTTGATAGTCTTCAACAAGCTGCCCATCTGCGTTTACGCCATGTTCCCACAAGCCGCACATCTGCGTTTACGCCATGTTCCAAGCAAAATGATTCCCAGCATGCATTTCCTAATTGAACACTCCTCTTGACCGATACGGATGGAAACACACTCCCTCTAGAATAAAGCAGACATGTATTTTTTCATAACTTTCCTAACAGAATTTATATTAGTTGAATATTCTGTCTTTAACATATCGTTTGTTTAACCCTAATTAGGCCTAGGTTTTTTAGGGGCTATTCAGGACTCGATAACTTCTAAAGTAATTATTGGTATCACATAAAACTTACCACAGTGATACATTACTTCTTAACGAAGCTGACGACATCAATTTCACGATGACATCATCAAAAATTAACTACTATGAATAAACCATGTGTTCGATTAGTCATTTAATTGTTCTATTTTCTTGTAAACAACTCAAATATTGCATATTTTATTGATATAATGGTATTCTTCACCATATTTCCTTTCTAAAAATATAAAATATTGGCAATTTTCAAAATTTTCATTGTTATTTGATTGACCTTTTGGTTCCACCGTGCTGTTATGGAACTTTTTTATCACCATTTCCCAAAAGCCTGATAAATTTTTGAGAAAAGCCACGAAATTTCAATGAAGTTGCAGCAGAAGTTCCTGAGGAGGGACCTAATAGGGTTAACATCAGGAATAACAGGAAAAACTGTGTTATGACTTATAGGGCGTTTTGGGTGTTAAATAAAGTAAATTATGCGCCTGTTAAACAAAAATTACGGCGGTACTGCAAAAGGGTTAAGAAGGTTAATTGATCGGTGAAATAAAAAGTTTTAAATACATTTTAGAAGATCAACATTCCCACAAAATATTTCGGACAGTTTTGCAAGAAAAGAAAATAGAGTGCCGATATCTACTCGTTTCAGATTTCATTCAGTCTTATTTGTTCGAAATGATATATAAAACAGAGGTTTCATCATCAGCTAGTTTACCAACGTATAGAACGTGTGTTGTGAAGAGAGGTTTCATATATGCATTTTGCTAGAAAAGAAAAGACCATTTACTATCGATTAACGATCTAACAAATTTAATTTGAAAAACCAAAAATTTAAATTGTATCACAGAAACAAAAACCTACTGCCAAAATACTGACTTTCTGCAATCATTCATTCAGCAATCAATTTTTTCACGATCCCAACAGTATGGGAAATATCAACCCTTTTAAGTGGGCAAGCCGTTAATAGTTATTTGTTGTCATGACGATTTCATACCAATAATAGATCAATATGTTTTTCATAACTGAACAATGATTGGCTATTTTAATGCGGGTTTTATCTGACGTTATTTCATAGATGCGTTCTGTCACGTGTCAGCCTAATTTTCTTTATCTGATGTAAAAATAAACATTCCTTTTCATTGCGATATGGAGAAATTTATGCAGAAGTTCATAACAGAAAACAACATTCATAATAGTTCTTTCTCCCTTTATAAATTATTCACAAAAACCTGTTAAATATATAATGTTTTTATCAAAAAGATTTAGCGAAGTGAAAAAGGTCGTGTATTGAAAGAACCTGAAAGCGAATGGATTCATAGATATCTTTCCTTCAGCAAACCAATATCTTTATCAACAGTTATAAGAGATAGAAATATCAATTATCCGATAATGTTACACGTTTCTTTTGCCTACGTTTTTAACGATAAAAAAGACGAAAAAACAGTAACCTCTTCCCCGAGCCTCTCACCTTTCTATATACTTTACTGCCGTCCAGTATATAGAAAAGGCAAGAAAACAGAGGACGAGGTTGTAAAAACAGTAAATACAATATATGGTGTTTTTTCAAGTTTGGAAAATGTTTGATGACCGCTTGAGTGATGCTGCCTGTCTCTTTTCTATGATAGACCTTGCTGGTCTTTCTGTTTTCAACTTCCATTTCCATTTCATTTTGTTGTTTCTATGTTGATCTAAAGAAAACTGTGTAGTTTTGTTATTGGTGCATCTTCTCGAACCTGACACTCATCTATTGTTATCAGAATTCAAAAAGCGAAAAGATTTTTGACCCCCAACAGTAGAAGCATCTCATGATTCAGAGTTTTTTGAATGACATTTAAATACGATCACCCTGCAAAATTGACGTAATTTCTTGTGATGGTTGTTATCTGTGAAAATATTATTTCGAAATACAAAAAAAAAATGTTGCCAAAAAAGATTAAATATTTCTCAAAAAGCGCACTTTGAAAACGCTGAATGTGATGATTTCGTTTTTGTTTTTTGGGAGTAGTAGAACACAATGTTCAATATTTGCAATGTTCCTTCGCAGAAAGATAGTTTCCTAACCCAAAGTAAACTGCCCTCCATTTAAAGCGCATGCGTTTATGTATGGATTTGATTGGACTAGCCTGGTCTTTTTTTTCTGGTCACGTGATTGATAGATACAATATTTAACTGTATTGCGAGTAACTCAGTGTGGTGCTTGGAATTTGCTTATTAACACGCGTGTCTCAACCATCTAGCTGTTACCTACCTAAATTGATCAAGTGTAACAAGTGTAAGTTCAATATAAGCTGCCCAAATAAGAAGAAAATGTTACCATTCGGGATCCCTCCCAGTGGCTGCTGAGTCAGCAGAGTACTAACTGGTTCTGCTTATATACTCATTTATTTATTCATTTATTTATTCATTTATTTATTCATTTATTTATTGCCTTTAAAGTCTTAGTAAATTTCTTTTAACGAATGCAATAATACAAAACTATAACTTTGTGATACAATTTTGTTGATACACCTGGTTTATAAATAAGACGACAGCAGATGCTTCTTAAAAAAGTTTTTTTTTAAAAAAATAATCTTACTTCTTTATTGTTAGTGATAGCTAAAAATCTCAAAATAGAAAAAACAGATACTGCGTGAAAATAGTAATTCATATACGCTTGAAAAGACAGACAGAAAAGACGATTGCGGAGAACACCCTTCTGTTCAACTGTGTGTGGAGGTTGTACATGTTTATGAAGGAGAACAGTCTCAAAAATTGTAAAGGAAAATCAGAGACATAACAAAATGAAAGTAAAAATGCGATACTTTATAAACTCGCACAAAATCTTAACACCGATCTTCATCCTTGCCATAATGTTATTGAAGAAGAATTTTTCAATCGGGCCGTTAATTTATTTGGCACTGCATGGCAGTTATTGCTTGAACTGGATGTTAAAAGAACTTATATATCCGGACAAATCATTTGACGAAGAAATTTCTCCGCTTTTGTTTCTTTGTGGCTGTTTTGGAATGATGCAGTATTGGTGGTCACCATGGCTACTTGTAACCAATCGCGTAGAGCCTAAGCCACTTACAATTTTTGTAGCGATTTGCTTGTATTCAATTGGCTCGTTTCTTCATTTTGCAAGCGACGCTCAAAAGTATTTTACATTGAAACATCGAAAGCAGCTGATAACGGATGGATTTTTTGCGAGGTCGCGCAATATGAATTATTTTGGTGAGATTCTGACATATTTGGGATTCGCTGCATTGGCCGAGCACTTTTTGCCGCTCGTTGTTCTTTTCATGATGGTAGCAGGAATCTTTTATCCAAAAATGTTGAACAAGGACATTTCTTTGAGTAGATATAGTAACTTTGAAGCTTACAAACAAAAGACAAACTTGTTGTTTCCTTGAGTTGGAAAAGCTGGAAAAACTACTTGTTGGATCAAAAAATCAGGAAAAAACAAAATTTTCTGTTATGTTATATAACACAGTAAACAAGTTTGATTAGTTTTTGAGTTGAAAGGTCAATATTTACTGTGGCTGATTTGGTCGAAATGAATTCCAGTTCATTACAGGCCACTATGTTTGGAAGTTTTAATAAGTGCTTATTATTCATCGCAATTAAAACTATAGAATAACGAACTGAGAGTGGTACCATGTTCTAGAAAAACATGGATGGATCAAAAAATTGTATGGGATCACGTGTTTGAAATGAACGCTTACCCTCGGTCCTACGGGACGGTACAATAATTACTTGAAACCTAAATTAAATGAATTTTTATGTCTGCTTCGATGTTTAATTTTGCAGTATAGATTTTACAACATAGTCATATGCATTAGGTTCTCCGCCTCATGGTTTTCACTTATCAGTGAACATATTTCTTTGTACTTAAGTTTCTTAGGATAGTAGCAAATTAATTGGTCAGCAGTACTTGAATACGAACATGGCAAAAAGGCATCCATAATAAGTAAAAGACCTTAGTGATTAAAAATAGTGGTGGTTGTGATTTTTATCAGCCAAATAACTGTAAATGTGAGGACCATTCGCTTTAAGATCATCAATTCTACAGACCAGATTAGAGATTTTAACTGACAACCGCCAGAAATACTGCCACTTTTAAAACTGGCGGTATTAATCGCGGCCGCCGGTTTTTCCACCAGTATTGCCGCCAGTAACGAACTAGAATTCAGTCCAAATCAGCCACGGTAAATATTCGAGAATTTGTTATAAAACCGAAATGAAATACCGTATTTTCTCAAATAAAGCCACGGCTTCTATTTCATTTTGTTTGTAGAATGTGCGCCTTCTATTCAGAAGCCTCTGTTTACTTTTTCTCACATGACACACTAACAGTATGTTTTGAAGTCATTTTGAAGGCTTCTATTTGAGATAAAACGGTACAGCATGATGTTGACAGAAATTTGTTCGATTTTGTAACCAGAGCACATTTGCGTGTGTGGTACGATATTTTGACCTATTGTTCGAAAAAAAGAAAGCTTCAAGTTTCTCTTAATCTAGGTCAAGTAATGGAAATAAACTAGCAGCTAATTTCTGAACGCATGAGGAGAAACTTTTTATTTACAAGGGTAATATAAGGTGTATAATCGTAAAAATCGTAAAAAAACAGTTTTCACACTGACAGTATGTTTTAAAGTCAGTTTTAATGCTTGTTGAACGAATCGGACGATAGGTTGTTTTTTTTGGAGAAATGTGAAGATACCTTTAGTCCGCTGAAAATAAATACACACGAAAATTTCTTTCCTTAGGTATACGGAAATTTGATAAAAGGTTGTTAGTTAAAGACGTGCAGTTTTGCCCTCAAAAGCCAAATTAGGTGTGAGCGAAAAACCTAAAATTTGTCTTTCCCCTTAATTGCATGAAAATTATAAGCATCATGTAAAAAGCAATAGACAATATTATTTACGTATTTATTCAGTTAAGTGCTAAGGGGCTGTTCATAAAGACGTGGGCTGGCCCAGTTAGGCGGGCTGATTCACTTACTTTTTTAGTATTTTGGGTGCACTTATTTGCAAAAGTTAATCCAAAAAATTCATGAATTTTCTTCCTCGCGAAAAGTTTCTCCCATAAGGAAATTGAATTGATTAAAGCACCCACGGCAAGAGTGTCACTAATTTTTCAACATGATGCTTTATGAAAAAGGATGATGGAGAAGCAATCACAAAACATAAAAAATATACACACAAATAATTAGATATGACCTAGGGAAGATGTTGTGTATTGTCCAGGAGCTCAAAAACATCTTTCCTCCACCAACGCAACGAACTTATTAATGTAAGCAAAAATTACATAAGGCCACCATCAAAAGTATATCGTGTTAGCGTCCTCCGACCGACTTATTTTGTTGAAAAGTTGGTGAGTCGTCTGTCAAAAATTAGAAAGAAGCCATGTGACTGAGATTGCCAGATTTTGCACACAATTATAGTATAGCTTTCATTTCACATAGGGTTCCACAGGGAACGAAGATTATGTTTCTCATTTTGCGGAGCAAAAGAATATACACTTTACTTCGTTGCACGCCAAAGATTGCGAGAACTGACGGAAGAAAACTGACAGTTTATTTTTATATGCCCAACCAACCGACCGACCGACTCATTTGTAATGGCCAAAAGGACGCTAACACATTTTAGAGGTTGGCCTTTGACACAAGAAATATTTTATTTCGCCACCTTCTTGGTTATCAGAACATTTTTGGAAACAACCACTAAAATCGTTTTAAATTTTGTGACACTTGATTATTCAAATATCCAATATCTATTTCCAATATCCATTTCGTCTGTTAAATACCTTTATAAAAACTTCCAAACATTTTAAAAGAAGAAATTGTCGCCACCGTCCTTTTAGACCACGTGGGTTTTGCTGTTCCAAGTCTAGTAATTTAGCCCAGTTAAAACAGTTCTTATAAGATAGTTTGATTGGTTCGATCGAGATCCCTTTTAGACGAATTCGTTGGTGCTATTCCTTTCAGCCGTTCCTGAAAACTAGTTTGCTATGTTTCTTTGTCTTTCCTATTGTTCTTGAAGCCGTTATTTCTTAACCGAACAGGATACTTTGATTAACAAAGGAACTCTAAAGATCAGGGTGGTGTTCGCAGAAAAACGTGTGGATAGAATAAAGTCTGGTGTTTATCACCAGACAATCATATTGATGTATTTCAGCCTCAGCCATTTATGTGGTTCTTCGTGCATATATAAACAAGTTAAAACATTATTATAATTTTCATTATTATAATTATTATTATAATTTACATCATAATTTGTCATTATAAAAATAGTTAATATTATATATTATTATTTCCCGACTAATCCTCCCCTATCGTGGATATTTGCATTACATATCAACAACAAATAGAAAACAGCAACATTTCACGGAATGATTTGGTATTGGATTCGCAACAGTTCATGGGGCAAGCAAAGCTTTTGATAGGTCCATCAATATAGCACCGATTTTTCCTTTCTTTAGGAGACAATTTTGCCAGTTCCGAAGCATACTCAATAAAGCATATTGTGGGCAATAGCCTAAAACCACAGAGATACTTTGACAGCCATGCTTTCATATATCGAGTGAACTGATTGGCAGTTAATCTGGCAAAAAGCTGGGAAACTGCCGGTAGTAAGCTGATGGACCTATAATTTGTTTGCACTGCTATATTTCCTTTTTAATGGGTTGGCACAATGTTGGCCAATTTTAATTCGTTAGAAAACGTGCTATTATCGAAGTTGTTTTTGAACATTCAATTTTTTTCATTATTTTGGTTTAATTTTAGATCCTATTTTTGCTTCAAGAGACAAAGAATTTGAAGAAGGTTTTTGTTACACGAATACTGTTGACGTTCTCTGATTCATTTTTATTTTTATCTTTATTTGTTTCTAACCCTCCCTATTTTTTATATTATACCAAGATTTTCTTTTGTTATGATGTAAACAGATCTACTAATACAGCATTCTCGAATTTCTGTTTAGACACAGTATTATGATCTAGTTACCATGTTCCGCCTCGTTTTCAATATGAAAATTGCTTTTATCTGCCTTATTTGAGATAAATAAAGACCATTACTGACTAATAAAGTTTTAAAATCAGTAAAACAATAACTTGCATTAAAACGAGGCGGAATAGTTTAATTTGGCAATACTAGGGATTAAACAGAAATTTTAGATACATCCCACGCATTTTAGTAACTATATATAGAGGGCGTATGTTTTATATAGGGCGTATGTTTATCTACATTTTTGTTGATGACATGATGCATTATATTTCAACGATGTTTTTATTTTTGCATATAATTGAGTCAAATATATATTCGCTTCGTTCCAGTCTTTTGGAGGCCTGGGTAATTGCTTTTTTTCTAAAACAGAACTAAAATATCCAAGTGACGTTTCGTCGCTTGAATTTTCACCAGCGAAATGTTCGCTGATTTCATTGGTATCAATTTGCAAAAAGTCTCTATCACCCACCAACGTGCCGCGCAGTGATCGTACCCAGATAAATTTGGAATGTAATAAAGTTCGTAAGGGTCCACCCACGGCAATATTCATTAGATTTCCGAACACGGTGCGTATTCCATCGTTTTTTTAACTGAGAAAGCTCAAGATTTGAAAATACAAACCAAGATACCTCCAAATGTAAGTTGTAACCCGTCACGAATGATCCATTGTTAACTTTCTTTTTAAAAAACTCGATTATCCAACCGGTACCCATTCTTCTTTGGCGTGACCACCAATTTTCTATTCGCTGATTAGCAATAGGCGATCCATACATGTGTGCATTAACGTCCTGTGCCAAAGTGCATTGCACAGCTGGCATCAAACCATTTTTCGTTTCAGCATCGGATCTGGGTAAGTTTAGATATACACCCAATTTTTTCACGGTCTCGACAAAATAGTGAGCTGGGATTGTAAGGTTATTATTGGTTTTGCAAACTTTCATATAAACAGAATCGAGAAAATCCATTGACACATCCGTGGATGAGCAGACCGTATGCTGACCACTTTGGTACTTCTAATCTTTACTCCACAGTTCGTACAAAATGAATCATTTGTATTTAGAGCATTACCACGCCGTTCACAGTACATACCACCTCAGTTCATACTAAGCAAGAGACATGAATGAATGTTTGGTTCCTATTTTTTTTGTTATTTTTTTTTGTTATTTTTTTTGTTATTTTTTTGTTTCTGAATATTATTATTTTCTTGTTTCTGAATTTATTTTTCCATATTTTGAATATATATTTTCTTGCTTTTAAATTTGAATTTGATTTATTTTGTTTTGGCCCTTTCTATCAGTTAAAAATTCGTACAAGAAATTTGATTTCGAAAAAACAAACAAGTGAATATTTTTTGTACAAAATAGTAAATGAACCAAAAAGAAAGATTCCAAACGTCCGAAATGTTTCTGGACTGTGCCGAATTCAGCCACCCTGTCCCGAAGTCCCGAAAAATACAGTAAATCTGTCCCGAATTAAGGCATTTTCCTCCACTATTAAAGAAAGACCTAAAATTCCTATTATTTCCTTTTCATGCAGAATGTTCGTTTACCAATTAACCTCTTACTCCACTACAATATCTACCATCTTTAAATGATTTAAAGTCTGTGAAGTAGCACAAAAGCTGTTTAGAGGTGGGCGACTAGTGGTTATATAATAGCCGGAAGTGCATTTTCAGGCGCTCTGGAAATCTGATTTTTCAAAAATTTTCCTTCGCGTAAGCACCTTAAGGAGTCAATAAACCAAGTGGATCCCTGTCCGGAATTTCGAAACTAACAGGTTGGAATGTACGCAAAAAGCTTTATCATTTGAAATTTTGGATGATAAACCAACTTAAGTGATAAAAAAAATGAGCGGCTCAGCCCCTTTAACGACAAATCTTGTATTTTTGGTTTTGTGTTTTCATTGAACTATTGCAATCAACAGTGAAATTAAATGTCACAAAATATTGATTTTCGAAAAATTAAAAAAAACAAACTGTGAAATTAAAATGCCATGAAAATCTTTTGCCTCAAAGTAATTATGTACATAATAAAAAAATGATAAATAAATTCCCCTAAACTCATTAAGATATGTGTTCAAATATTATAATGCATCATCATCATGCTTTTTTCTTCTGATTATACGACACATTTCCCTAATTTCGCGGACATTTATTTTCGCGATTTTTCGAAAATGGAAAATTTAAAATATACACTAGATTTCAAAAACTTCCCAAACATTAATTTTCGCGAATCGTTCTTTTCGAAAAAAATCGCGAACAATTATTTTCGCGAAAAAGAACAAAATTCGCGAAAATTAATGATCATGAAAATTAATGATGTTAAGGTATTATGGAAATTTCTTTTTTAAAATGGCTGATTTTAATTATAAAATGATGAAATTGAATTATGAAATAGGAATTTCTAATTTTTAAATGTCTGTTTTATGACCCCTCAGTCATCGCAGTCCTATCGGTGGTCAGTGGATTTGTAAACACCCGAAAAGTAGCCGGATTAATTTTAGCTCAAAATCATTTATAAAAACATTTTACACAGACGGATAAATATTCTCATTGGGTGCAACTTACGTTGCTTTTAGGTTCATTGTAATACGCCTAAACACTATAAATACGACTAAGAAAAGAAGTGTGACGCGTACATACTAAACTCAACAGTGTTATAATTCCCAATAAATTTATTATAAGCTTGGCAAAACTCTTAGAACACGAAGGAATATCTTTCTGATTTTCTATTGATATTTGGTGACAAAATTGGAACGTCATCTTTCTTTCATTTTCAATCAGATCTGTAGCATCGTAATCATTCTGGTATTGTATGCGATACTTGCCAAATGAATAAATAGTTGCTTGCAGGGATTTGGTTTGTTTGTTTTTTAAAAATGAGAAAACGAGAGCACGGAAAGCACGAGGGCACGCGATTTAGTACCATCCAAAAGTCGATGGAGGGAAGAAAAAATGGTTGTTCAAAATAGGTTGAATATTGTCAAAAATCTTTTACGAAAGACAACAGAAATTAGTATAATAAGAAACTATTTCAAAGCAACTTGGTAACACTTATTTCCAGTTTTCAAACAAACTTTCTCAGCACGCAGATTATGCAAACCATTTGTAATTGAGTTTGTTACAGAAATATTGTCTCGTGTCTTTTCAACATCATCAAATCTGTCACCAAGTAACCAAGCTAAGCTGCAGTGAAAGGATGCTTCTTTATAATACGTTTGCAAACCAAACTGTTCAAATATCGTGTCAATTTTCTTGACCAGTCGGTAAATCTCTTTCTCTCCAGCCGAAACTTCAAACCCGATGAAGGTTCTAGTTCTTTCATCATTTCGATACACTTTGCAGTTACCGAAAGAAAAATGAAAAGGCTTTACATTTGAAAAATATGTTTTTATCTCTTCAAACAATGGCTGAATCCAGTAGTGACGAAGTGGGACTGTTCGAGACAGGCTGATATGCATTTCATTCGGTTGAAACATATGAATGTCTTTACCAAATGTATTCTTCTGTAAGGTTTTGGCAAATTCTTCATGAAAATGCTTTACTTGTGATGTAACCTGCAACGGAATATAAATGTAGGACGGCCAATTCCCATCAACATGTTCAAAAGAACGAATGCGTCCATCATGATTTTCTTGCTCAATTTTCACTGTTTTGTCAATGAACATAGATTGGACAGCTGCAGGAATTGGTAATCTCTGTTTTCGCTGCACACTTGAACTGAGATTTATTTTTCTTTTCTTAGAAGGTACTGCAACTTCGTCATCTTCACTTTCACTTTCTGAATACGAAACTAACATTGAAACAAACTATATATATACACAAGATGATTTTACCATTAGAGTTTGAAAAAATGTTTTTGGAACATCACATTTTGATTAGATTTTCAATATACTAAAGCTAAAAAATATCATAGTCATAAGGAGTTAAATCTTTTATTCTTAACAATAACTTTTTGATAAAAGATAAAATTTTTCAAATAAAATTCTCATGGTCAGAATGATGGCATCATAATAATAGAGTAACAGCAGACACTCATTCATTTGAATTGCTTTATTGAATTTGAATTGCTCTCCATCGCTGTTTTAGACATCAAAGGAAGAACAATATAGAGAGTTCCATAGGAGAAAACAGATTTTTGAATTATCTAAATATTCATTGTAGCGATAATGAAAAATAAATAATCCTTACGTATTTATCTTAAGGCAGGAGGAAGTCATATTTCCCACCAATACACACATGTATACATTTCTAACCACATGAAAAAGTCATTATTCTGGAAAATTTCATGGCCTAGAAGTCTTCTTAACAATTGATAATCACAATTATCACTCACTATGAGAAATCAATTCTAGCAACAAGAAAAAACATAAAGAAGAAATGTTGTCTCTTCTATCTGTGCTTATTGCTCAAGAAAGAACAGTTGTGGATAAAAAGTAATCACGTAGGAATAATGAAAATTTACAACATGATAAATTTTGTTTTGGAAATGACAGTAAAACTGAGCACTGGGGAGATATGATTTTATGAAAACCAAAGGCCACAATATATACTGAATTCTGAATTCTTGTAAACTGTATAGTGTTGGCAAATAAATTCAATTCAATTAATCTAAATTTTTGAACTTTTTTATCAGTCTTTTCCTTCAAATTAAATTGATAATTGCCACCAAATTTCCTTTCTACAATTGACACTAAAATTGTGAACACTCGAGAAAACTTTGCACAAGCAAGTTAACGACATTGGAAACGATAGCATTTGGTGAAACTCTTTATACACTTTGTCTCTCCTGAGGGGTCATAAATGAAAATAAAATAAGTTTTTTTTCAATAGGTATTGGAACTTTATATTTATTTTCATGAATTTTGTTTGATTTTAAGTTTACACACAGGGTATAAAGATAACCTGGTGTTATTTGCCTGCCAATGGGTTAGTCACAAAGTAAAACAGAAACACAGAGTAACAAGTATACTTCGATATATTCTACACAGAGCAACAGCAGTACATTCTTATTACAGCATAATTCAACCAATCTCATCAATTGACCAATTCTCTTTATTACTCTCCGTTATTTATTTCGAAAACAAAATAGGTGGAAAATAAACGGAGTTTCATAGGAGAAAAAGAGATTTTTTGAAATATCTAAACTTTCATTGTTTTATATAGAATTCTTTAAAAATCCATCTATCAATCCATCTTTCCTAAATCGACTATCTATCGTCCTCCTATTGAAAGCAAAATGTGGCAATAGTGTTAATCCACTAAAAATTTATTTTTTCCCTAATACAGTCTTATAAAGTTTCACCTACAAAAATTAGGACACCTAATTAGGCCAGCTATTTACATACAATGTCGCTAAGACGTACCCTGGTTACGAAGTTCAAGTACGGCTTACGTACGGCTAAAAATAATTAAAAGTATGCTGACGTACACTAGTGTAAAGTTACACTATATATTTACACTAACACAACAATAATCACAGCAACAACATGAACAGCAGTACAAACATACTAACAATGAAATAATACAAAGTGTAGGATACCAGGCAGTTTTTTGTGCATGGCAGTGTACCATTCAAACATCTTTGTCATTCTTTAAAAGGAAAATATAAAGGAGTAATCAAAGTGTCAATCAACTCTGCCGTGTTGGCGAATGCACCAGAATGATGTGTGTAAAGAAGAGAAAGAAAACAATACTGACGTGCATGCAGAAACGGCCGAAATAAACATTTGAAAGTCATCTATATATGTAAGTCTTGAGAATACAAAATTGGTCATAAGATATAAAGATGTACCAGCTAAACATTTCAAGAGTGCAAAAGGTCATTATACTGCAATCTAAATCTACTCCTCCTCCAATTGAAAAATTTCCCAATGCAAAATATAAAATACTCCTGTCAATTCGTCCCTTCCTTCATTTCCAATGTCTCTAAAAAACCACTTTACTTTTGGTCTGAACTTTAACTTTTCTCCTTCACATTGCTTTTTTGCTGTTTCCAGCTGTGGCTTAACTTAGGTAGAAAAGCAAAGTAACAAAATGACGAGTGATTTCCGCTTGACACACCAAACGCACGTGGAATGGTTTTTTTTGAAAAATTTTCAGGTGAGTCTTGTTTGTACCAACTGCAATTACTCAATTATGATGATGAATTTTTATCGCTTTTTATCAAATCAGAAAAAAGGACCTTGCTCTAAAAGTTTTTGATTTTCAGGGCTGAAATCCCACATGTTTTTAGCTCAAAAAAAGTTATATATAACTTTTTTAAAACTTAAGTGGTACACCTACTAAATAAAAAAGTATTAAAAAGAAGTAGATGCTGAATTAAAACCTTTTAAAACTCATCAGCAGATACATCAGCAGATCACCACGCAGTACGATCAATGAAAAAGATCAGTGGACAGAGCATCTGAATAACGCTCTTTTCTTCTTTTTGATTCCCTCTACCATTGTTCTGGAATCGTTTACCTCATGTTTACTGCGCCGTCATTTTAATATGTTGGTGAAAGCTATTTTTTACTGCTGCAACAGTCAATTTCAGTGGTCAACCTGCAACGCACATCTGTTTTACTAAGAAAGTTTTGTGTGTTGATTTGAAACCTTTTATGGATGTCCATAATCTTACAATGTCCATATAATCTAGCACGTGTTCCCTTCCCTAAAGGTCTTTTGGGCCCTTACGGTCATAAGCTGTTTCTTCTATACAGATTTAAATGGACTTGAAACATCTTTTTTATGAAACTCAGAGCATTGATAGGTAGATTTAACGGCTTGATCACCTTTCAACAAAAAAGATTCGCAAAATGGATGTCTTTTCCGAAATAATATAAAGCTGGAGAGTTTTAAGTCAGCTTATATAATCACTATAAAGTTCAGAGCATGCATATGAAAAGCATTGCTGTAAGCCTCTTCAGGTTCTGATGTTATCAATGAGGGTCCTGTATAGGGGGTCCTAGAGCTTTTAAAGCCCCCATTTGGGCTACAGAAGCCGCAAGTACACCTCAACCGCTCAACCAGACCCTTAGATATCAAACTGAGTGCTCAAAAGTTCAATATGTTCAACAGAGTGTCTCAGATTTCTTTTATGGGGTCAATACCCTTTCTAATCTTTCTAAGATTATGAACACAAGAGTCCAGGCTCAAGTGTTCAGGGTCCAGGCGTGCTCTTCATTTTTTAAATATTGTAACGTTACCATAGAATTTGTCCATAGTGTCACCAAAATCTGTTTCTCTAACAATTCATTCATTGTTACGGATAGCATGCCACCTTGAAGCTCCAGTTTTAGTAGAGTGCTCAACTTTAGTTTGGCTAACCTTGACTTCCCCATTACCAAGTAGACTTTGATACTGTCTTCCCTCTTGCAGCCTAGATAACTCACTGCCAAAAATGCCCTTTCAGAATAAAATCTAAATATATTCCCTTATATATTCCCTTCAGCAAGATCTTAACTTGAACAGTAAAGGGTATCAGGAAACCGAGTGGGTCAAAAATACTGCTGATGACACGTAGAATTTCCTGCTTTGTACATAATTTCGAACTTTTACTTATCGACTTAAAGGTGAAAGTGTCATTTTCCAAATTTCAACGAATTCCAAGCATTCTTTCGGTTTTCTGCTCACCAAAGCTTAACTCTCCAGTTACTTTTGGGAATGTTTTGTAAGACTGTTTGTGAATTAAAACCTCCATTCCGTAACAACTTTATTAAATCCAAGGACAACTTAGCTGCATTATTTTCGGTTTTGCAAGACTTCAATCAATCGTCCATGTAGAAATTTTACATAACAGTTTGAATGACTTCCATATCCCAAAGGTGAGTGTTGTCCGATGCAGCTTTCTTCAGGGCAAATGAAACACACATAGGTAAATCTTTGGCTCTGAAAATATGGAAGGTTCATTTGCATGACATCAGGCTCTTGGTTGTCATGGATATTTTTCTGCCAGAGAAATCTCACAGCATCTTTGTCAACGTTTAACAACTGGACAACTAAATGTTTTTTCAGATGATCTGCGCACTTCTTCAGTGGTCAATTTTTGTGCATAGCCTTTCTGCATGTATTCTTCTATGTTGACCTTTGTAGTACCAAGCAACTAATGTGCAATTACCATTCATTGGTTTCTTATTCTGAGATCTAAACAGATCTTTTAAGGCCATCACACAATCTTGAAGCCATCTTTCAAGGTATAGTAGTGTCAAGAATATACTAATAGTCAGTTCTTAAAAGTTATAACTTGACATTTTGTGCTCATAAATATACAAACCAGAACACTAAACCAACAAGAGCAACCAAAACATCAAAATGCGTCAGATCTCACCCCGTAATTGACTACTGTAATTGCGATGTGCTCATAAATATGCAAACCAGGCCAATAAACCCCCAAAATGTGATTATTTTTGACTCGTGAAAATAAATCTGTGCTGAAATTTCTACCCTTAAGGTATATACATTTTTTATCAGCTGCAAAGTGGAAAACCGTGTACCAAAAAAAAAAAAGCATAACAGCTATACAGTAATAGCAATAATGTACAGAGAGCTTCCAGATTGTCAAGACAAATGTCTCATCCTATCTCATGTCAAAATATTCAAGAAAAACTTCACAACAATTGATATGTGCCTTGTCACGGACATTCAAGAAATGTGTTTATTTTTAAGTCCAAAATATATCTTGATGCAGATTCGATATGTAAATTTCCAAATATTTTTGAGAGTGATTGAATGGAAGTTGCAAGTTGGCAGGAGTTGATTGTTGATTGTTATTTCTAACTATATTATCTCCATGATAAATTACATTTTCATACGTGAGAACAGAGCCATTTTGTCTTGATGATCTATCTATAATAATTGTTTTCGTGCATACTGACATCATATGAATAAAATGTTAAAACCTCATTCCCACCCATTTTACGGCTAACATAATACGGCTTTTTTATACCTTAAGGACATAAATTTTTGCGGAACAAACTTTTGCGGAATTTATTTTCATGATTTTGGCCCCAAAATTCAAAATTAAATTTTCACGAAACTTATTGATATATGCTCAATCGCAAAAATTAATTCTGCGAAATTCAAATTTTATTTTTATCTTTGTTTGTTTTTAAAGCAGGGATAAAAAAGAATATGACTGATAATTAGTCAGTAATCTTTGAAATGCCTTAAAATTATTTGAAGATTAATTGCTAATTTGCTGATTCTCGCCAAAAATATATACGTTGAATTATTTCCTTCTTAATCACATGTTCACTTCTCAAAATATGTCAGTTGCGAAAATAAATTCTGTGAAATTTACAAAAAACGACCTGATTACAAAAATAAATTCCACAAAATTCACTGTTTTTTGACCTGCCAGCCGCGAAAATTTGTTGCAGGAAAATTTCTGCCAGCGAAAATTTCTGTCCTTATAGTAGTTAAATCCAATTTAAATATGTAAAGGTAATAATGTTGTGTTGTAAATTATATGGATCCGTATTTGAATATGATATCATTTTTGTATGAACATATGAAACTGAAGATGACTCTGCTTTGCACCTAGTGATGTTTTGTCGATTAAATTCCCTTTCTCTAGAAACAAGATTATGTAGAAAATAATGCATTTACTTTCGTTTTAACCATGTGAATTAGAAAATAATGTTATATAAATACTTATAACAGCACAGTATTTAACCATGAAGGAGAGTCTCTTCTAAGAGATTAAATTCCACAAACTAGATTAATGCATTTTCTTGACCAGAAAGGGACAAGGGTCAAAATCAACTGGGTTCCAGGGGCATTGAGAGTAGGCAATTAATTTAGTATTATATAACTACTTATTTCAGAAAGAAATGCAAAAGTATCTCCCCTGTCAAAATTTTATAAGATGTATGGCGAGAAAAGCTGCAAGAAATGTAAAGAGACAAAGTAACAGCTCGAAGGTATGAAATTCTAATAATCAGCTAATTATAGTCAGGTTGCTAGGTATTGATTCATTGTAAATACTCATCTGGAAAAGCAAATTTTTCTTTGTGGTAACCATTGAGTAAACCACTGACAACAAAAGCATAGTGGAAGAAATAGAAATAAGTATGTCCATTTCAAGTCTCTTTACCTGGCAGGACCGTTGTTAGTTTAAAGAAAAGGAAGTTGGATGAACATTTGGTTGAAACAAACAAAGCTCGCAGTGTTATTTAAAGTGATTTATGTATTATAATAGTTAATGTAAATAATTGTATTTTACTTATTTTGTGAATTAAATCAATCTTTAATTAGATTATTTACTAGTAGATACAAAAACCAACACACTAGGTGTTCGGTCTTTAGAAATTTCTGTAAAAGCAATCTATGTAACAACTATCATTTAGAATGTCGACATGATATGTAAGTGGAACCCTATTTTTGGTACTCAGCAACTTGACTAATAATTTTGACAAAAAATCTTTGAAGTTTTTGATGGAATCGGGATGGAAATTCAACTGAAGATTTATCAGATTTTTTATCGTAATACTCAGATTCATCATTGGTAATAAGCCTCAGGTTTGAAAACTATATTCAATAGTTTTCTCCTGCCTTGTTGATTTCGTTGAGATAAGAAATATTCTTATGGAAGTGTTTGATTATGTCATGATGAAGTTATGGTGTCAGTTATCCTTATTAAAGATATTTTCCCATAAATGTTAGTTACATTCTAAGTAAATTGTAAAATGTTGATAAACTATTATCAGTATTTCTGAAACTGGAATTGTTTACTGGATTCAGTGGTACATCATGGGTGGAGATACAACAGGAAAAGATATCAGACAAATCAGACCTTTTCCATTTGCCAAACTAACTGAAAAAAAATCACACATTTCCATAGAGCAGCATTTTGTGCTGTGGCAATAACATCAGATTTCAAAATTTCCCAAGTGATTTCATCCATATCAGAGACTTCAAAATCATCATTCTAGCTTTATATTGCTAGAAGTGAGTCTTACTTGTTTATTATCATTTTACACAGGTTGTTACTGAAGGGATATCATCTGGTGAAATGGAAATTATAATAAATGCTAAGGTTTGTAAACCTATATCAAATACCTTATTGTCTAATTTTAATCTTATCAAGGTTTTGGTGTTACGTTGATGAAGATTTATCGTTACCATTGTTTAAAACTTTTACGATCTCACTTATATGGTTGAGCAAACAAAATTTTGAAATCACAAAAATTTTGAAATATAATTATGCATTTAAGAGTCATGAAGAGAGTGATTTGTTGTTGATGTTATTTAGAAAAGGATTGTTCACCATAACAACAACGATATCCAGACATTCCAGTCGCTAAATTTAAGAGATGATGTTGTTCAAGGTTTAGAAAGTTTGAAGATTATTCAGCCAACAGTCATACAGGTATTTTTGTGAGCATAGATAAGACAAGTGTTATTAAAGCTGAAAAAATGTTTCATAAGGTTGATTGTTATTTTTTATAGATGTTATCAATTCCACCTATTATGGAGAAGAAATCCAATATTTTTTGTGCTGCCCAAACAGGTTTGTTATACTTGTTCAAGGCAAATCAAAATTATGGCCAAATTTAAGATAGCTTGCAAATTTCATAGTAAAGAAAAATTGAAACACATTTGTCTAAAGTATTGGGCACATAGACTAGAAATGAACTACTTCTAACACCCCACTGCAACCTCCCCCTCTTAATAGACCCCTCTAAAACCTGGTGTCCAAGAGTTGTGCCAATATATAACCCAATAACATAACAATTTTCATTTAAGTATAGTTAGATTGTTGGTGATTCTGCATTCAAAATATCCTTTTATCGAGAATTGTCTTTAATTGTTTGTGAACAGGTTCTGGTAAAACTGTTGTTTATGTTGCACCAATTATTCACAATTTGAAAGAAGAAGAAGAAAAAGGTTTCATTAAAAGACTAAGTCGTCCTTCAGCTTTGGTTATTGCACCTGCTCGTGAACTTGCAATGCAAATACTAGTACATCCATTTTCCTTCTATGTTCATTTTCTACCTTCAAAATTATTATGTTTTACTGTATGTTCACAAAAATATAATGGCCCATTTAATTTTGTATTTCTAATTTCAGCGACAGTTCAAAATGATGAGTCATCATGTACCTTTACGTTCACTTGGATTGATAGGACAGAAGCAAAAGGTTTTATTTTTTATTGATACATTTGTTAGGTTGTGAATTATCAGTTGACTGGACCCTAGTACTTAGCTATTCAATGTTTGCATTAAATTTCTTGTTGACCAAATTTACCAAATATTTATACAGAATAACCAATTCAGATTATATACAAATACATATAAAATTCTGTTGTCAATACGCATAAAGCAAAAATCTCCCGAACTTGCCGTGTACTGTAACTAAGAAATGTAGTTAACTAGGAAATTATTCAGATTAGGAAGAAGACCTATGTTATTTGTTAGACAACTTTTGTTGAAATATTTTCTTCTTGCAACTTGTATCCATTACTATTTCAGCTAATGGAAAGAAATGTTTAGTTGCTACTAACTTGTATAATGTATAACATCAAATTTATTATTATATCAAATTCATGTTTAGAAATGGAGTCGTGATTATATAAATGGTGTAGTAGATGTGGTAGTTGGAACTCCAGATACTGTTCTGAAATATGCACAAAAAGGTAGTCCAATTTATTTCATAAAAAAGCAAGCCAAAATTGATCATGGATAAGGTTTACAGATATTGTTTTTAATTATTGAGGTGATGATGAAACTCCGATATACTTCGAATGTTGTAAAATAATAATAAAAATATAAAAAAAAAATAAGCGCCCCTACTAGAATAAGTTCCACAATCAAATAAGTGTCGCACTTTCAACAAAAATTGTTTATTATTATTATTATTATTAATAATAATAATAATAATAATAATAATAATAATAATAATAATAATAATAATAATAACGGATTATATTGCAGTTCCAAAATATTTATAATTGGCTATTCTACTGAAATAGCGTAAGATAAGCAGTAATATATGCGTAAGTGTTAAAAAAAAAAAAAAAAAAAAAAAAAAAAAAAAATTAACAATAGAATGAGCTGTGGAATGAGCCGCGCTTATAATTTTACGGTTTCACTCAACAGTTGGAAAAATAAAAAAATTGGCCGAGGCGAGCACAAGGATTTCCGCTCTTGTCGAATTAAGATGAAATACGAACACAACACGAAGTGAACACGGACAGAAGTGACTTGATTAAGGGATATCGTTAGCACATGATAACGTTGTAAGGAATGTTACATAAGCATCTTACTAATCTTGAAATAAGCACCACTGTCGATTAAGCGTCTGAAAACATTAAAAACCTGAAAACATTAATAAGCGGCGCGGCGCTTAATCGATCATTTACGGTAATTATCAAAAATAATAAAAATGTGATTTTTAAAGAACATTTTGTTACAATTTCATATCAATAAAAAATAAGTAATTATTGCTGACTGTCTTTCACAACTTTTGCTTATGCTTATCAACAGAGGCGGATCTAGAGGGTATGTCGAAATTTGTGGAGGAGAACGTTAACTATTAAATCATAAAAGAAAAACGTGCAAGTAATTCCATTGGTGATACAGTCAACATAAATTAGATTTATGTGCTCCTCCACAATTTTCGACATACCCTAAACCCGCCGCTGATCAACTTCGCAAAATGTCCTTAGTTGATTGAACATAATAATTTGTTTGAATTGTGGAGATTCGAATCAGAGAGATTCTACTGTACTTATAAAAGTGTTGTATATATGTCCAGGATTTATGAATTTATCCGACTTGCGTTATCTCGTCCTGGATGAAGCCGATACTTTGATGGATGACAGCTTCTCTCATGTGACTACACAATTATTAGAAATGTGTCTTGTAAGTGGGTTTCATTATGTCTTATGCATTCAACTTTTTTCCGAAATAACTTGTTTTCGATGATTACTTTCAATATTTTTTTTAGCTGGAAGAAAGGAGCATGATGAGCACTAAGTCACCAATTCAATGTATTTTGACTTCAGCAACGTTGCCAGTTAAAGGTGTTCTTAGTAATTATGAAAAGTTTATACCAGTATGTATATGAAGGTCCTGTTAGACAGTAAACTATTAGATAAATTATAAAAGTAGAAACTTTTTTCATAATAGAAATTGATTAATTTTTTGGAATAATTTAGGTAAGATACGCAATAAACCATTCCGTAAACTAATCTATTTTAAGTAAGTTTTGAGTATGATTTATCTAATAGTTTACTATATTTAACAGATTCTTAAAAAGATCATTTGTATTTCTGCATTGACCAGTATATTACCATGTTGGTACAATTTCAAAGACGAGTGCTTAAACCATGTCCCCTTTGAAGCAAGTTGAATTCGTATTGCATTATTAGGGGTTGGAGATTTGTCAGTCAAATTTGCATAAGGTGCTCCCAAATGTTAAACATACATTTGTGAAAATACAACTGCAGAAAAAAATTGGTAAACTTATTTCTTGTTTTCTTGATGAATTTTTTGTGCATTGGTTTGCTTTGGAAATTCAATTGTTGTTTGAATTGCAAGTATTTTTTAACTGATTTATTCCATAGATCATCTAATGACTAGATTAAATCGTTTTCTTAAAAAAGATTCTTCCAAGTGTTTAATTTTCTGTAACACATCCAAATCATGCAACTGGGTGTCCTTTCAACTTGAAAAAAATGAGATCGCACACTCGAAACTTCACGGAAAAATGCTTCCAAAGGTAAAATTTCTTTTGACTGACGTCTTGTCAAAACTCTTCTGAATTAGTATATATGAACTACTTTATTTTTATAAGGTACGGTTTAAGGATTATGAAGATTTTGTGTATGGTCCAAATCGAATATTAGTCTCCACAGATATTGCATCAAGGGGTTTGGACACCACTGATGTAAGATATCAGTTCATTTAACAGTCATGAATATTTTTGGGTAATTTTCCTTGTTTTTTTAATTATATTATTGTTTCAGGTTACACTCGTGTTAAATTTTGATTGTCCATTCAACACAACAGATTATATACATAGATCTGGGAGAACTGGTCGATCGAAACAACTTTATGATGACAGCGCAGAAGTATTGACATACATCACAAAAAACAGTGAAGTTTATTTCGCCAAAACTGTCCAGGTTAGTTGTTTTGAGTTTGTAATTAAGTTTTTTATTCTTTCGTCGTGAAAGAATGATACAATTTACCTAACTCAATGGCTTGTTTTCGGTTAATGTTTGCATCAAGTACCAAATGATTCGTGTAGCCATTAGTCATACGCATGTTCAACTGAATCGTTCGCAACATTTTTATTTCCTGTAAATGAGCTGACATCAATGGGATACAATGTACGTGGTTGTTATCTAGCCATTCTCTGCAAGTTTGTACATTCTTGGTATTTTTCAACACTTCTTCTAGGTCAACAAATCTTTTCAATACAGTATACGAGATATCGTTCCATGATAATCCAGATTTGTCTCTGAATGTTAATATACCTCTGACAGAGTCAAGCACATTTTTCAGAGAAGAATAATTCTTGAAGTGTAGCAAATGTCCTGCTATCTCCACCAGGCGTGCAACACGAGCGACTTTTATCTTGTGTTCACGTTTTGGTATTTTACTAAATCTCTTCACCATGATTCTAGGTAAATCTCCCTCGTCACATATGTCCTCTATTTGCAATTTCTGTCCAAGGTTGATCTGTGCATCGCTTGATGAAGAAAAACAATTCGAAACCACTCTTTGTTTGTGGTGTGGGAAAATAATAGCATCGATGTAATCACTAAGATTTTTTCGAGTTAGTTTCAGTTGTTCATTATGTGTCATTTGCAATGCTATTGATGATGGATGGACATTGTAATTGAAATAATCTATTTTCATTTCCCTTGCATCTGTTACTCTCTCTTTCGTCACTAAATGTAACAGATAGTTTCTTTGACTGGCTGTTTCTCCAGTCCAGACCTTTTTCGAAAAAGACTTTGCCAAGAGTATTCTTAAGGTGTCTCGTTCTTGTACGTTGCAATGTTTGCAAATGGTCATGATAATTCTTAACACAGCCATTTGCACTTGTTCTTTCGATGTTTCAAACACACACCAATATGAAACTCGGATAGGTTCTCTCTTCGTTTCATGTAAAAGCCGTGCATAGAATTGATTTTTAAAAGATTCATGTGCCAAAAAGATTTTCGATTCGAAACTACAGATCTCTCTTTTGATGATGGTGAATAATGTGATCAGGGATGTTGTTATTTTCACACATGGAAGATCACCTGTATGGTATGGTCCCTCTCCAACGTTTAATAACGTCCTTACCATCAGAAAGATTGAGATTCGAGGTTCGGTGCTTAACGAAATTGTTAGTTCTTCCATCTGTCCTCTTCTCACGATACAAGGACTTTCATTAGTTTGAGGAAGAAATGCGCGTACAAGGTTTTTAACAACTGTATTCACAGAACATTTGTCGTCGGACTGTTTACCTGGCTCATTTGAATCTTCCCAAAATCTGGCATGAATTTTCTTCTTTTGTATATATAGTAGAATATAAGAAAGCTTCCAACCAATTCTTTCACCAATTGTTTTCAAGACACTTTGGTAAATCGGATGCCTTTCATCACGAATAAAATCTTCAAACGTTAGTTTTTCCCATATTAAATTGTCTTCGCATGCTGAATTTGTGTAGCGATTTAATCTACTTAAAGAACAAATATCTTTAGCTGAAAGATGTTTCAGAATGTTTGTTAATACTTCCAAAGGGATTTTGTGAAACATGGTTATCGTTAGCCTCTTCCAGTAAATTGTAATTTGTTGCAATGGATTGGTATCCTGTGAATGCAAGCAATTGAATTGAGTTGAATGTATATATGACACAGTACATCTCCGTTAGAAACCGTGGTGGGTTGTTTGATGAAAAAAATTGAATTGAATATAGGTGTTCAAACACACACTTATGTCGGATATCTGTTATCTCTCAAGGCTGTACCAGGGTCAATATTCCAGGGGGCATAATATCACAGAACAAAATATGTAATCACGTTTAACCTTGTCGCCGCCTACCATGGTTGGCGACGAAGGAAATTTTGAATTGAAAAAATTGAAGCTACTTTCGTGGCGAATGTATTTATCTTTAAACCAAAAATAGCTTTGGCTGATTAATCAGTACACGTTTCTACTGCTTAAAATGAAAATGCACGGAAAATGAAAGGCTAAAGAAATTTAGACAGGTTTTAACATTTTATTCTTCAAAGTATGGATCGGTTCAAGTTATTGCGAAGTGAAGAACGTTTATTTATAAATCCAAAAGAAAACTATTAGAAACAGTCTACTAGCACATTAAAACTCTTTTCTTTGGCAATTTTGCGTTGACTTTGAACGTGCCAAACATTCTCTTCCTACCATGATTAATGCATACAAATCGGCTGGCGACCTCAACAAAATCAAGATTAATGTTTATGTACACGAAGAAACATAATATGAAAGAGCTTGTCATCGTGCATATGGCTGATTGCAGACAGGTTTTCAATATAGAGGGGATGGATTACTGCTTTAGTAAACAAAACGCTTGTATTCGCATCTATTGATATAATTACGCGTTTTAAAAGTGTTGCTAGGAAAATCCCAGGCATGCCCCCCCGTCCCCGTCTTGTACGGCACTGTCTCTAACGAAAATCTCAATCTAACGTTTTCTCGGCATTTTACTCGGTGACTTGATAGTTTGAGAGAGCGGGAGTTATTTTCCCGGGCAACAAAAGAAATAAGTGATATTATGGATATTTCAAAGACTGCAATCACTTATCTGAGGGGAACACGAAGAAACTATTTCGTGGGATGTTTGAGAAGTTAATTATAAACGACGTAATGACCTCGAGAATGAAAATATCGAGGCTATTTGGATAGAAATCATGCCACACAAATCGAAATCGTACTTGTGTTGTGTTATGTATCGACCCCCGGATAATTCGAAATATTTATATTGTAACTTTGTTGAAGTTTTTCAGTGATATGTTAGTAATTGCTACTGATGATAAGTTTTTCAGTGATATGTTAGTAATTGCTAATGATGATATGATTAAAGAAGTTCTACTCACTGGAGACCTTAATGTAAACTACTTGAAAGCAAACGACAATGTCGAGATTAAAGCGATTATTGCTAACTCTGGTCTTAAACAATTAAACGTCCAACGAGAATTGATGGTGAAACAAAAACTCTTATTGATGTTTTTGCAACGAACAATCCATGTGTCATCAAAAATACAAATGTAATCCCCACTTCGATCAGTGATCATGAAATGATTGGTGCCGTCAGAAATCGTAATTGTCAAAAAAATCAACCTCAGACTAAACAATGCCGAAATTACAAATATTATAATAAGGATGAGGTTAACAATCGATTAAAAAATTCTGACTGGAGTGGATTTTACTCTTCCAGTGATGTTAGTACCTGTTGGATGCGTATGAAGCTATTATAACTAGACGTATTGAATGGCCCAGCCCCACTCGTCACGAAAAAGATCCGTGGGCGATCGTGTCCTTGGATAACACCTCAAATTAAGACTGAGATGAACGCACGCGATTACCTTCTACGGAAACACAGACAATCTGGTCTCACCACCGACAAAGACGCTTACGAGAGAAAACGCAATCACGTTAATAAACTGCTAAAAAAAGGCAAAAAACAACTATGGGAAAAACTTGCTTACTGAATCGACCAACAACTCTGAAAGTTTTTGGAACGTCATTAAAAGGATATTTCCTGTAAAATAAAAAAATAATGCAAGGTCTTTTACGATAGATGGCGTGGAAATAACCGATCCTACTACCATCTGCAACACATTTTGTTCACATTACTCGAGTATTGTCGGTAAGCTGAAGAAATCCTTAGAAGTACTTGGAAATACTATATGGGGAAAATCGTGCTGTATCAACGTTACACCGGCAAAGTCTGTTTTTAAGTTAACTCCAACGTCACCTGGAGAAGTGTATCAGATTCTGAGAACTTTCAAAAAGAAGAAGAGCACTGGTCTTGATAACATACCCTCATTTCTATTGAGAGTTTGTGCGGGCAGTTTATGTTCACCACTTGCCTATCTTGTCAACCTGTCAATTTCAACTGGACAGTTCCCGTCCGATTGGAAAAAGTCGAAGGTGGTTCCAATCTACAAAAACGGTCCTAGATGCGAAATTGATAATTACAGATCAGTTCCGGTTATACCTGCGATATCAAAAGTAATCGAAAAAGTTGTACATGAACAATTATATAACTACATGGAACAAAACCAATTATTATGTAAGGAGCAATTTGGTTTTCGAAAGAAACGATCTACTGAGATAACTGCGACATTATTTTTCGATGATGTCAGGAAGGGTGTGGGTGACGATGGCCTTGTAGGTGCAGTGTTTGTAGACTTATGCAAGGCATTTGACACCATTGGGCATTCTCGACTACTAGAAAAGCTGAAACTTTATGAAATTTACGGTAACGAATACTTGTGGTTAGCCGACTATTTATTTAATCGAGAAATTTAAGTGAATTATAATGGTGTATTATCAAATCCCGAGCCTGTTATGAACGGAGTACCACAAGGTTTAATACTTGGGCCGTTGCTTTTTATTATCTTTTTTAACGACTTGCCAAAAGTACTCAGTAACTGCAGTATATGCAGATGACACCGTTATATACGTCAGCAACAGGGATTTCTTGGTTATTGAACACTTTCTCTCAGAAGACATGGAGGCCATTGACAGGTGGTGCAGAGAAAATGATCTCGTCCTTAATCTAAAAATGGGCAAGACTGAAGCAATGATGTTTGGAACTAATAAAATGTTAGCAAAGCAAAAAGGAGAGTTGAAAGTCGTGTATAAAAATAAAGTTGTATCGACTTGCGTGTGCTATAAATACCTTGGTGTAAACGTAGATAGTAGTCTCAATTTTAACTCAAACTTTGATATTTCGTTAAAAAAAGCTAATGGAAGATTACGGTTACTTAATAAATTACGACCGATGTTAACAAGCTGTGCTGCGAGAACAATTTACCAAACCATGGTTATTCCAACTCTCACGTACTGCTCTCTCGCAATGCTTAAACAAACTACCACCAACGAGCGTAAACTTGACAAGCTACACTCCCGTGCGAATCGAATTATTGGATATACTGAAAAGAAACTCCAATCTGTTGTCGGAATCAAGAAGACAAAAGCCTGTTTATTTGTTCGCAAAATCATTGATAATAATGCCGACGAGAGCTTTCAAAATTACTTCATCCAACTGAGCGGAGCAAATACAAGAAACAGAAACTGTTTACTAAAAATTCCGAAAATCAAAAAGGAGTACTGCAGAGGTTCGTTCCAATTCACTGGTGCAAAAATATATAATGATTTAAATATTGAAATTAAGAAAACGAAAGATTTTGAAAAATTTAAAGTTTTAGTTAAATGTTTTTATCCGTAGGTTTTGATTTAGATTTTTATTTTTATTATATTTTATACATTTTTCCTTTCGTTCAGTATTTTCCTTAATCACTCTATCATTACTCGTATTACTCGTAGTCGTATCACTAAATCACTAAATTTTCTAGAATAGTTGTATACCATTTTTACCATTTTAACCCTACAGTGTTTTTTCTCTACCACTCAATTCGCATTACACCTTAGATTTTATTCTTTTATATTTGTATTATTATTATTTATTTTATTTAATTCAATCAGTACAGGACCCTCGTTGAAAGCAATTTATTTTATAAGTTGAAGAGGTCACCCTGTATAAATATGTTTTAAATAGATAATAAATAAAATAAAGTTGTAGTCATTGTTGGTTGATGAGCACTGAATGTCATTGATTATATTTTTGTGTCATGCTGCTACGTTACTAAGTGTGTTTTCCACTACACCATTTTTTTTATAAGCAATTTAGTTTTTGGGGTAGAACTCAAGTTGCTTAACGTGTTTTTGACAAAGGAGGATGGAATTAAAAATAACACAAAAGATGCTAGATAAAACCATAAAACTCCCAAGAATATATTTTCCTGGAAAAAAACATAACAAAAGGTTACAAGGACAAGTTAACTGTAGAAAGAAATATGGCTGAAATGGATTATTGAATTACAAAATAAACACAATAATAAAGATATTTGGTTTTAGGAAATTACTTTCACTTTCATGCAAGAAGAACCTGTATTATATTTATAGGAGGCATGAAATATTGGTGAAAAAACAAATCTTGTTTTTTTTAGTTGCTTCTTAGAATAAAAGCTCAGTGCTCGAGTTGGGTTTTTTTATTTGCTGTGAGAATGACGAAAAAATATTTAGGGCATTATGTGATCCTTCTTCGCGACAACTTTACTATTCTGTATTGAATTTAAAGTATTAGTTGGAATTACAGAATGGGATGTGATTCGGGTGAAAGGAATTTTATCTTCATTTTATTGTTATGTCTTTTGTCTTTCAAAAACTCTTTATCGTGTTTTAGAACGCAGCCGACAAAAATGAAGGACTTACCAATGTTACCCAAAAAAGAATGTCAGCAAGAGAAAGGTACTTGAAAGGGCTGGAAGAATATAATCGATTAAAGAAATCCAACAAAAATATTATCAGTACCCGGTTGGATAGGAATCCATTGAACTTTTAAGACCTGTTCACCAAGTTCACCAAGTATCTCTTACATTGTATATTATTATTTTTCATAAGAATTCTTTCTATATTTTAGTACATTTCATTTTCCCGTTTTCTTCACACTTTCTCCGGTTATCTGTTTACGTAATGTTATTGATAGGAATTCTAAGTGATGATTGTTATTGAAGTCTCCACGATCGATTCTTTCACAAACTTTTCGAGGCGAAAAAGACTTCATCACCAGTTTAAAAATTTTAGATTAAAAAAAGTTATATATATATATATATATATAAATAAAGTTCTTAAATAAAGAATAGTATAGAAAAGAGGCTAAACTTTGGGATTAAGCCACAATACAGTGTTTAAACAGAAATTTAGAAAGGCTTTATTCGTTTAATTTTGGAAGGGCAGAACCAAAATGTTGATTAATTTTTCTCTTCCCAAATTGAAAATTTACTAAAGTTTTTTTTAAGTTCTTAAAGTAAATGTGACCATTGAATATAATAAAAAATTCAACATTCAATACGATTTTCACGTATTCATTGATTAATTAAAAAAAGCATAAAAGATTTTTATCTAAAATCAACATATGGTCCCCAATTTTTTCAGAAGTAATCATTCTTCATGGGGAACTGATGAAATTCTATTTCCGCTCCTCATTGATTAATATCATTAATGTTTAAAGTTGGAAAGTTTTGAAAGAACTGAGAATTCGTATTAGTTGGTAACAAAACCTTCATTCGATCGGTATTCTAAATAATTGATGGCAAGCGATGTTTCGGCTGTGTGTCGGAAGAAAACACCGAAAAGCACAGTCTTAGCATATCAGACGGCTGTGATCGAAGACCTTGTTTTTTTGTCAGAATGAGCCAGATGAGAGAGAGTGTTGAAATTGAAGAGTAGAATTTTATTAGTGAAATGTATTCAGCTGCATCAACTGCAGGTTGTTATGTTTCACGAAAGTTTGCACATCGACGAAACTTTCGAGCTAAAAAAACTAGAAAACCTATTTTTATCGAACCTGTGTCACATTCTGCCGCAAAACAGGTTACTATTAACGTAAGTGGGGCGCAATTTCGTATCCATGACACATACTTGAACTTACACCCTGGAACATTACTTGGAAGTAAAGATCGAAGAAAATACTACGATGAGAAAGAAAACGAATATTTTTTTGATCGCGATCCGTACATGTTTCGGTTCATACATAAATATTACAAAACAAACAAGCTTCATTTTTCTGATACGGACTGTTTCGAAGAATTCCTCGATGAATTGCGTTTTTTTCGCATTAGACCAGAGGAGATATCCGGATGCTGTAGTGAAGCATATGCAATTCATTTATTAAAGAAAGAAAATTGTGAAAAGGAAAGCGAAAACAGAATAGCGCCGAATACTTTTCGTCAAAAGTGTTGGGAAATCTTTGATAATCCGTCATTTTCATTGACGGCACGGATAATGTATTACGTCAGTTGTTTTGCCATACTCGTGTCGGTCGTTTTTAGCTCTGCCGAAACAGTATACTGCTCAAGCACAACGTCAGCAAATGTTACCACTTATCGCCGCTGCGGTGAAGAGCATTTTCACCTGTTTTTCACGGTTGAGTCATTGTGTGTCGCATTTTTCACTGTGGAATATTGTGTACGATTGTATGGAGCGCCAGACCGCTGGAAATACATGAAAAATAAAATGTCTTTGATGGACGTATTAGCGATTTTGCCATACTTTATCGATATTACGTTAAGAGCATTAAAAGTGACTACAGATACGTCCGCTATGAATGTGTTAGTAGTTTTTAAAGTTCTGCGAGTAATTCGTATCTTTAAACTTGTGAGACATTCAAAACGACTAAAAGATTTATCAACAGCTATTTCAAGCTCGACGAGTGAGCTCGGGTTCATAGTATTTATGTACTTCATCATTGTGATCATTTTTGCAAGTGTCATCTACTACGCTGAGAACTTCAACAATCCTCAAACCAAATTTGTGAGTATTCCTGAATCCATATGGTATACAGTCGTCACAACAACAACACTGGGGTAAATAAAATGTCTTCTTATCTCTCTATTATAATATCCATCGCATTTTGGCAATTTTATATTTGCACGGAGTAACAAAGTTGCAGTCCGTGTCTTAAATGTGAAAAATTAACCAAACGTGCTAACCTTACTTTTCGATACAAATGCAGATCTAGAGCTGAGGCAATATTTATGGAGGAGAGTGTGGAAAAGAAAAACGTGCAAGTAACCTAATTACCGCTTAACACTGAAAAGAAATTTCATGATGTTGTTCTCCTCCACTTCTTTTGCCTAACCCTAGATCCGCCGCTGCGATATGTTACACGCGTTGTTTCACTGAGACTTTAAGACGGCAACGTGAATGAAACAAAAGCTTCGTTTCTTTATAGAATTCTGTAAGAAAAAAAATCCTTACTTCGAAACATCCATTGGGAAAATTATCTCACGAGTAGGAATTTTCGACGTGATAATTTCTGTTTTCAAGACTTTTACGTGGTCGTAAATTTTATTTTTACGATATTAACTTTAAAGGAATTTCATAGCATTTCAGTTTTATATTTTTTTAAAAGAAAGTCTTCCTAAACACTCAAACTACCCTGAATGTTATTACTATATTTTTAAATCAGTTTTCTTTTCCGACATTACCACCCTTATTTCCCTATTGAGACTTGAAATCATGGTCATTTTTACGGATGTGTATTATCACACTTGGTAAGACATTGGTGTAGCGGTTTAAATCCATACTTTAGAACGATAAATGATTATTTATGACTGTAGATATATGCTGTCATTCAAGGTATTAGCATTTTCGTTGCTGAGGTGTGAGAAAGCCATGCCGCTTGCTGTTTACATAGACTTGTGATATAAAGAATGCCGCGCTGTGCAACCTGAAGTCCATGATGGCATATATGTCCATCATGACTAATAGTCTCACCCTGTCATAGTTCATGTTTTGAACAACCTCCTCTTATACTTTTCCCAATTATTCTGTGTAGGTATGGTGATATTGTACCACAAACGATTCAAGGGAAACTGATTGGTTCATTATGTTGTTTGATGGGAGTTTTAGTGATCGCCTTGCCTGTACCCATCATTCAAATGAAAGTACGTATATTCAGAATTTACAATTTAAATTAAACTAATATTCGGTCTCTTTCTATTACATGTTTACACTGAATTTCCTGAAGAGACTTATGGTTGTTTATAAAGAACAGAACAGATTGTTCCGGCTACCCCGCCTCATTTTGAGAAAACGATGAAAATTATTACAAATCGTCCCACAACGATTTACAGTTAAGCAAAATATATAATATGTAAATATGTAATTACCAAAAAACAATAAAACGCATCGAAACGAGGCGGAGTATGATAGTTTGATATAATATTGGCGTTTAAACAGAAACTCGGGAAAGGTCATTCAACGGTAAAAAATTTTTTACAGGATAGAAAAAAGCCTGGTTTCCTAAAATAATCCGATAAAAATCATCCATAGACTAGGCGAGCCAGTTCGCTGCATATAAACACACCCTTAAGCGGGAAATTCGACTAAAGTCCTTTTAGATGTTAATGGTTCAACACTAGTTGTTTCTGTAATGATCTTTTACTTCTTTGTGTTTTCTGGAAAACTCATTTCAGATTACTCCCATTTTCAGAAAGAAAACCTCGATATATAAAGAAGAACATATCCTGATGTCATATCACTGTTCCGGCGGACGAAGTTTGAAGTGGAATCGAAGCACGTCGAAAAGACGGGAAAGATTTTCATTGGTTTGCAGAACGATAACATTGTATTCTTTATTACACGTAACAGCCCAGGATTTATAGCTGATAACTTTTTCTTTTAAAATTTTACTGTTATTCTGTAGTTCCTTTTTTTACTGTTATTCTGTAGTTCATTATACCTGACGATGTAAGCAATAGACTTACGAAAAGCTTTGTATGTATAAATAAATAAAAAAAAAATTTAAACTTTCAAACGAAACATCTTCCCAAACTTCAACCAAACAAAATTGAGGCGAGATTTTCAAAGAACGAGTGCTTTCAAATGGTTGTTTCTATCTGTAGTTATATATCACATATGAGCACTCTGTAGCTGTGGTGTATAAGTTCTCTCTCAAAATTCAATAAATAGGAAAGCGATTATCTATGCATACATTCCACGCCGTTAAACCACCTATAACGTCCTTCACTTTACTTTTGTCAGTTAAGCCATGCTTTTTTAAATAGTCAATAATTTTTGAAACTGCTACTTGTGAGTCGTTGCCTCGTTTGCATACGATTATCACTGAAATAGAATACGAAACGAAAATTTAGGTAACAGAAAAACAAAACACACAAAAATAACGATTGCCTAAAACCAAATCACTACTGTGGATGCACGTGTGGTCGAAATATCAAGAGACGACCGTTCTCTATTCTAAACACTGTTCTAAAAATACCGCTGGATCGAGCAACATATTGTTTCGGAATTCGAATTTTGAAGCTTAATTGCTGAGGTTTTAAGCATAGGTTGGCAGAGCTAGACGATACCATGGTACTATAGTTACTATAGTTACTGTACAAAAATGTAGCTAACCCTCTTAATGGCTGCCATTATTGTAGGACCTACTATGTATACGTGAACCGAAAACTTCAAAAACAAACAAGTGCTAGTAGAAAAAGATTCAGATTTAACTAGTAGAATTATCTTTTCATAAACTACTATGAAACTAAATGCATTTATAATTTGCACACAATTGTTTTGGAAACCTTAAAAAAAGCAGTAATGCGGTTAGACCATATATATGTTGGCAGAACCAGATACTATGGTACTAGAGTTACTGTCCAGAAATGTAATTAACTCCCATTACAAGCAAAAGAAGAAGTGTATTGTGCATTTGAAATTTATACTATAAAGTCCATAAAACAGCATTGGACGAATCATTTTGCATTATACTTTTCGTTGAAAAAACACAACAAAATTCCAAGGCCCATCTTACCAAATAGTTTTCGAAACATTACATGCTCGATCCAGTGTTTTTTTTTTTTTAAATCAATGAGTCTAAGACGATTACTATACGATTATTCTTTCTGTCCAAGCACTATTTAAAAGTTATCAAGTTGTTTATTGTTGTCCATTCAAATTCCTAGACAATCACTCACCTTGCTGGTCATGTTTTACTGCATTATCGATGAATTTGAGATTTTCAGGGGATGTTATTTCGGTAATGGGAATATGTAAATAAATGGAGTTAAGGAGAACTTCTCATTGGAAAAAAAATGTGTGTAACACGCAAAGATATTTTATGAGAATGGTTTTCCAAGAATAGAACATCGGGGTGATATTCCAGTAACCAATAATAAAATATTTGAAAGAAATAAAATTAATACTATAGTTGCACATTGGTTCCATATCACAAACAAAATTAAAATCAATGAAAATAAATTCTTCAGATAATTTTATCAGCATAATTTGTTTTCAAAAGATCAATTAAACAAACTCCCCACCCCACCTTCACCAAAGGAGTTTCTATAGAAATCATGTTTTATTTACATCTTCATCAAACATTATACTACAGAAGCAATCTGTCAACTGACGATACTCACGAATGAAAAAGATATTTTTCGAATTCTTGAGAGAGCATATTTCAAACTCAACTTTTGGTCGAACATCAATAAGTAAATGTTGTGATTCAGAGAATGTCAGAATTTCTCTGTACTCCTATAAACAAATTAGCAGATTGGATGCTACCAACAGTAATGTTTCTTATACTCGTTCCAAAGTTTCGGATTTGAAAGACAAATTACCTGCACAGTCAATCGTTGTTCTTTCTTCAAAATTTCTATCATTCTTTCCTACAGAAATAAATATGAAATTCTCACCATTTGAAGATAATAACATTGATCCAAAACATCTTTACGTAAAATATTCACCTTATCAGATGCCTTCGCTCCACAAAATAGTTCATAATCTTTTAACGATGTTATAGAAGGGGTACTGCCACAAACAGCACAGCTGTCTTTTTTCCCTCTTATTTGGATGTTCCTAAAAGTACCATTCAAGCCATCGAATAGAAGCAACTTTCCAGAATATGATGCTAGAAAAAAGAACGTCGCTGACATATAGAACAGAAATTGACAGAAATAATTCAACAACTGCGAAGGGCACATAAAAGCCGGCTACATTCAAGTTTTAACAAAAATTAACAAAATCAAAAGCAATTTGTCCCAGTCACTATTGCTTCATGATCTTTTACCTAATCTCGTCTACTTAGAGATAACAGTCTTGAGAATTTATTTTTAAATAAAAAGCCACGCCTCCTCCTTTTTGGTAAGTCGGTTTTAATATTCGAAGCCATTTTACATGGTTCAGGATGTTTGGAGCTTTTCAGCAAGTCTCAAAAGTGATAAAGTGGAGGCCTGTTGTATTGTTGCAGCATGCATTTAAATTCGGAAATATATTACGTGACTGATTGAGACGAACTACACTTATACATTCATTTTGAATTTCAAACAGACATTGGACTACATGAACATATAAATAAATAAACTATAAACACATACGATGATTTCCAGTGATGATCTTGATCGTTTCTAAAGCTTGAAGACTTCCAATTACACCAGTAACTAAAACAACATCAATTTAAACAAAAAAACAGGCTCTAACTACAGATATGAAAAGCACAAAAAGAACACATACTTGTTCCTATAACTCCACCATCAGAACAATTTGTGACCGCTTCAGGAGGAGGAGGCAACGGGTATAAACATCTGTAACAGGGACCATTTAAGTAGTTGTACACAGTCAGCTATATCAAAATAATGATAATAATGCTATCAATGGCAATACTCTGTGTAATAAGAAGATGAAAGGAGCTGTACAAAATGGTTCGCCTTAGTGCTCCCCTACAGAGAGTGCTTTTTTAAGAGAAGTGAAGGGACCTTTCAAATTAGTTTAAAGGATGGCATAAATTATTAAGGGTCACACTACAAAGGTATTGTACTTCCTTATTTGATGCTTATGTTAAAGAGACTGAAAATAATATAATAAAATAATAATCAAAGTTAGAAAGACTTGAAAAATGGATTGTTTTTACTGCCCAGGATTTGTTAAGGATCTAATTACATTCCAAATCATTTACGTACCCTCACAAGAAGAAGAAATGATGGCATCACTTATAGTGGGAAGAATACGTACTTGTCCTTCAAAACGAAGAGCACTGCCAGATATCAAAGGCTTTTTCTCCATTACACAAGCATCATTTAAAAGGTACCTAGATAAGTAAAATTGTGATGAGAATTTAAGTCCATTCAAGACAACGTTTAAAAGAAATGTTATAAACTTCCTGAGATTTTTAAGTTCCCATCCTTATGTCATAATAAACACCTTACCTTGTTGCAACATTGTCTGTACAATCCAATACAAAATCATATTTTTAAAACAAGTTAAAGAAAATCAAACAAACAAAAACAATGTGAAATATTTCGAACACTCTTTCTTGTTGCTTAATATTGAATTATTACCAAAGCTTAGCTTTCTTAAAAATGATGTTCTTAAAGGATATTTTTTAATGATTTCTGGAGCATTTGCAGATGACAATGCAATGTAGTGCAACGACAACTGGATAGCAGAATTCAATCTATCAAAGGAAACAAATAACCGCATTATATTTTACCACTCTAAAGTTCGTTTTTGACATAATCAAAAACTGTTTTACTGTACCTCCTTAACTTTTCTGCAATTGAATCAACCTTCTTCATACCAATCGTATCTTCTGAATGTAGTATTTGACGATGAAGATTACTCAAATCAACCACGTCGTAATCGACAAGGCCTATGTGACCTGTGGAATGTAAGAGAAAAGGCTAGGTCTAGAGGTCCCAGAGCAAACCAGAATGCCTTGAAATAAATCAGCTTAATATAATTTTGCTTTTTTTTATCTCTAATTCTCTTTATAATTACATTACCTAATTATGATGATTATAATAATTACAATAGACTATAATAAATATTGTATTCACCGCTGTATTCAGACAACTTATAATGATTATACTATAGAATGATACTTCAAACACTCTTAGTATTCAGGTATTACAAGATGTGTCTTTTCCATAATATAGTCTACCATAATACTTTGGCTATTCTCCTTTATAGCTAAAAATGTATACCATTGAAATGACGAAAGTAATTTCACTGCCAATCAAATATATCAAATATATTTATTAACCTTCAGTTTTGAATGAACACCATAATCATATTTACAATGTAAAACCTTACATTTGATTAACAGACAACGTCTTCTTTTTTGAATTGTTATCTTAAAATCACCCATTTTAAAAAGATTACAGGATCATTTAACACTTAACCCGTATAAAATGACCATTAGACCATATGTAGGTCATTATGCAAAGGTTACTCTATAAAACGACCACCTGCATAATAACGACCATGTTTGTCAGATCCCGCAAGTGGTCGCTATAGACAAGTTTGACTGTACTAAGTTAAATATATGCTTAATCAAATCTGTGAACTAAATGTACATACCATTAACTACTAATTGTTTTTGTATGAGAATTCAATACAATTGCAAGAAACACGTACCTACACCGGCTGCAGCCAAATACATAGCAGCAGGACATCCCAAACCTCCAGCTCCAACAACCAACACAGATGACTCTAATAGGCTATATTGACCTACAATTTCAAAACTTAATTCTTTCCAGCAATCTGAATCATATTTACACATCTGAGGATTTTGTGTCTCATATTAAAATGGAAAATACACAAAAATGTAATGGGACATGAAAAGAATTACGTGATTTTGTTTTGAAATCAGCAAACTGCACAAAGGCAATATATCTAAAGGCATAATATATCTACATACCTTTTACTGCTACTTCCGGGAGTATCAATTGCCGAGAATATCTTTCTATGTCCTTGTTGTGTAACTTGCATTTCACAAACAATTGTTGTTCAGATGTTGTTGTTCTTGGTTTCTCAATTTTAATATCAGGTTTTAAATCTTTAAGCAATTTTATTTCTTCCTCCAATTCTTTTATTCTGTTCTGCAAATGCCCACATGATAGACAACTGTCATTGGTCATGCTTTCTTTTTAAAATACTTTTATGGAAGAGAAAGTAGGATGTTCTTTAGAATAAATATATTCCAGGATTGCGAGTCAGGAAAACTGATTCATCTTTTATATAACCTAAAAATTAGTTTAATGTTTATATTTACCTTAGCAGATTATATAATTTTTGCGGATTTTGCAGATTTATTTATGTTTTGTAAAAACATCTTCTGAAACTAAAAAGTATATTATTATGGTTTCTGGAAAAGATGGGGTATCCCATTGTGGCCCTTATTGGGGTTCCTGTATAAAATGAAGACTCCTATTTATCATTCAGTATGTTCATCGTTTCTAATGTCACTTCGCATGGACATTAAACCTGGTTTGTATATTGGCAGCTCAATCTTTCTTGTTTTATCTCTTGTTGCTGGGAGTGAGCTCTCCTACATTTTTTTACTGTTTAGTCTAGTTAATTGTTTTTTACAAAAAGAGGCATTTCAATGTGGCAAACAAATATTTTTATTTTATTTTTATCATTTTATCGTATCATTCACGCTGCTTCATCTAAACTTTGCTGTTTTGAAGAACATTCTTTAACTTGGTTCAATTGGCCTATCTATGTCCGTTCCGCGGTTTTATTTATTTAATTGCACTTTCATAATATTTGCTGCGGAAAATTGAAAATCTTGATATCGGTTTCCTTATCTGAAAAATTAATTCCCAAATAGGTCTCAAATTTTATTCCCAGATAAAGAAATTGTTTCCATGTGTGGAAAATATTGCTGTTTTAGAAGAACGTGCCTAACTGATTGTGGTGCTGTGTGCACCTTGTATTGTAGCATTGTGTGCACTTTGTATTGTGGTGCTGTGTGCATCTTGAACAAATTGGTGCTCTTGAGTTTGAGTTTTGGTACTGTGGGTACCTTAATTTATAATAGTGAGTGTACCTTCTACATGACAAACATATGTGTCAAAATGTGTTAAAAGATTTTTTAACCTCATGAAGTCTCGTAAGATGATGAAAATTTGTCAAACAAGCCGTTGTTTTTAATCTCTTAGTTATATATTTTATCGGCTCTTAATCCTTTAGTATACATATACATATATAATGGTAATGAGCTCATATAAAGTTATTTTGAAGGCTTTTCAAAGATGTACGGTACCTTATTATGCTAACCTTCTTGAGCCGTACCTTTAGAATTTTCAACTTCAACTGTTGTTTGAATAACCTCACAGCCAGCTGTACCTAACAATTCAAGCATGCATCGAGTCCTAAAATGAGATTTCTTGGAAAATTGTACCTTATTGTTGAGAGGCTTCAATATTGATCAAGTGCGCAATAATCAGCCACACCTTATCTTGGAATTTTACTTCTTGTTGCATTCTCTTTCCATATTATTCGTGTATTTTTCGATGACGACGCTGATTGTTGTATTTCAATACTACTTTTTTACTGGAAAGGTCATTGTTTTCCTTTAAATACATTCTTATATTGTAATTAGACATATTTTGTAAAGTATGGCTTAGGTACGGCTGGTACGGCCCCTTCTTGTGTCACAAGCAAATAAACGACGGAGAGCGCAAAAATCCCAGCAGCGATAGCTAGAGGAATTAAGTATATTTTTAAAAAAAATTAAGGACTATTTACAAATACTCCAGAAGCTCTTGATCTTGTAAACAATTAATTATTACCAGAGGTATAACGCTATTAACTATTATTTATTTCCCTGCACTTGCCTGCACGTGCCTTTACAAACTTTGTGTAAGCTGTGTGACATCCATGTTAGTTTGTTCTGCTGCATGCAAATAACAATAATTAACAGACCCATTAAGTTGCTTAATTGTTTGAAAATGCTTCCAAAAGAGGCCTAATATTATTTAATCAGCTATATCTATGATTGAGTTTGACATAACATTTAGTTTCAAAGCACCTTTATTAAAGTAAGAAGAAATTGTAGGCATTGAATATTGTTGATTTTAAATTCTGTAAACTATACCTACACCTCGTGTACTAAGTTACCAGTGCAGTACCGAAAGTATCAAGTTTCATGCTAGCTGAGCTAAGGCTGAGGACATCATCAATATGTAATAATTCTATCATCATGTATATATTTTGAGGACAAAAACTGATAAACTGGAATGTTGACAAACTGCAAAGTTAAGTTGAGCACGTACATATAGGGGGAGAGAAGCAGTTTGAGCACTTTATTGGAGGAAATAATTTCCTTATCCGGAAATATAATTTGATAGGGTTACTGCTTATTTTGTATTTGAAGGTTCCGTTCTCCACTGAAACAACATGGGCTCAAATGAAAGATTTAAGTTCACAAACAATTTAAAAGTCTTTTTTCCAAATTTTAACTGAAACTCAAAAAAAACCAAATAAAATTTGCCTCCACACAAACAAATTTTTAAAAACTGAAAGTTGTCTTCTTGTCTGTTCTCAAATTTTACTTTTTTTTTTACTTATCACCCCGTTAATATTTTCCATGATTTAACCTTTCCTTCCGTAAATAAGTGGCTTTTATTTTTTGAAAAAGTGTTGTGAACGGTTGGTTTCTATTTTTTTTGTTACCTGAAGATATTTAAACAGCATTTTTGGATTAGCAAATAACAACCATTCCAGCAAACAAACGTATTCATTACAGGCAAAATGACCTGGTTTTGATTATTCATTTTACAAGATCTTCTATAATACTATATGCTAAGTGCCAGTAGCAACCATCACGGAAAAGTATGTTCAAATTCATGAAGAATATTGACCAGAATGCAGGTGGTTAAAACTTGTGAATCTTATTTTAACAAATCCGCCCTTTTATCACCTTGGTCACGTGATAATTACCCATAATTATATATGCAAAATACTTTGGTATGCAGTAAATAAATTCCTATATTGGATACGTTGGTTTTCGTATGGATGGATCCTATCCGATATAAAAATCATTTCAGAAAGATCTTTCCGCAATGGTGGATGTCTAAATCATTTTGCTATGGCAAAGAAAGTGCTTCTTTGATCCGAGAATAAAGTTAAGTCTTGACTTGGATTTAGAAGTTAGTTCAAAAATGTAAAAACTGCTTTGTACGTAATGTCCACGTTAGAAGAATGTTTGTGCAATTCCCATTTCAAGCAATTGCACAAGCTTGATCTAGACTTCTTTTGTTTTCATCATTTTTATAAAATTTGAAAAGAAGACCTGGGAACGAGGTTGAATGGAGTGTTCTAGAATATTTCTTTGATGATCATTTGTGAAACGCATTTTCTCACCCACAGTTAACAGCTGCCTTTTTTGCCACTTGGAAGTGTTCCTCAAAGTGGTTTTCTCCATTATTTGCCAGTGTAGGATCTTGAAGGAATTGAAAAAATGATTTCTGCTTGTGTTTTTACAAGGAGAGGAACCACACATAATTAATGAAGTTAATAAAAATCCAATACATTTCCCCCGAAATTCATGTTTATGTGTTGCAACCTGACTCAGTTGTCAGGTGTATTAATCTCGCCAGTTTTAAGAATTTTTCTAATAAAATATGTGAATTTCAGCACGAACAAATTGATAAGGATGCAGGAACAAAATAAAAGATGACGAGGAAAGTAATAAGCATATTTTCATTAAGAAAAAGAAATATTTATCTGGGGGTAAACTAAAAGATGAAATAAAAATAATATAAAAGATCTCTATTAATTAATAGTTAATGAGTTAACATACTCGGTGTCCGCATATTGCAAAAGTAGTATGTCAAGATTCGCATCTTCAAGCTTAGAAATGTTTTTCGAGATGGGGGTGCGTTTGGTGAAAAAAAAGCACTATTTCTGTGAATATTTCACGTAAGTGTTAAATCTTTTGAAATAAACATTAATATTCATATACTAATATATATTGAATGTTTTAAAGAATGGTTGCAATTTAATCACCATAAATATGTAAAAAAAAACACCAAAAACAAATGTATTAAAATTTTTATTTTTTGAGAAGCTTTTCGTACTTCCAGTACATCGTCAGGCAAAAAAAATGTACTTGAAGTACGAAAAGCTTCGCAAAAAATAAAAATTTTAATACATTTGTTTTTGGTGGTTTTTTTTACATATGAAATATACATGGTTGCACTTTTTAACTCTAACATCCATAAATAATAACACATTAAAATCATTGAAATTAATTTCGAAAAACTTAATATAAGAGGCTATTGCCGGCCAAAGTAATTTTCTAGAATAGTCCCTGACTTTGTGTACACTGCAGTGGATAGGCAGGTTTGGCATTAAGGTCCCATAACTTTCTGTGAAACAGGACTAAGACCAATCTCCTGAATCAGAGTGTTTCAGCCTTGTAGGATAGCTCGGTCATTTTCCAGTGATCCCCTGTTGTGGTATTTCCCATGATAATTCATTTTATAGCCTTCATAGCAGCTAGCTCATTATCAGGTGTTAATTGACTCGACTTTCAAATGAATGTTCTTCTCAACGTAACAACTTTTTGACCACCAAAAACATCTGTAATAATCTGTTCCAAAACAATTTTTTGCCAAAATAAAGCTAAAAGAGAGTAAGGAAAAGTCACAAAGTTTGCAGGTGTAATCCACACCAGTCAACATAAAAAGTTATTCTTCATTATCAGGATGGGCTCTCTTCAGTAGTTTGAAAGTCAAAATCTAATAAGGAAAATCATTCCCTTTTTAACAGTCTTGTTACATTTCTGATCGAATTTCAAAATGTTTTCACTTATCGATTGGTCAGCTGGTATTCCTTCAAAGTCGTTGAATTTTCCCCAGCTATCCCTAGATCGTCCTTATTGACCTTTTTATCCATAAACTTATAATTTGATTTGTATAAAATAAATTCCGGACCCAGACCAGTTGAGTGTCTGAAATTAAAACTGTCCAAAAATATTTGTTTTTAATGTATACATAACATAACTTAGTTAATACAGTCTCAACAGGCTTGGAAGACAAGTCCCAATTTTGTTTCTAAAATATGTTTTAAAGGAATTTTTATCCACTTGATTTGTATAAATTTCTTTACACTCAAACTACTCAAAATTTTATTGCTTTGTGGTTTACAAAGTTTGTATATAGCATATGTTAGCATTCTCCATTCATACAGTGCCATGGGGTTTCATGGAATCACAAAATTCATTCATGAAAATAAAGGCAGCTGGGTTATTTCTACTGATTTTTTGTTTTTCAGCTGAAAATAACTAACAGTCACATGAGATTTACATTCTGCATTATGTCAATAATTTTGAATTGCTTTGAATATTGATGTCATCATGTCCAAAAACATGTTACTTGTAAGCATATTCATTTACTATAACAAGCTTATCTTTCTGTGTTATTTTATGACTTTGGTGTTAAAACTTTAGTTCATGTTTAGTTTACACTAATCCAAACATCCTGATCAGATGCTCAAGAATGATTCGCATGCATTTGAATTTTGAGTGCAAATTTTCTTAATTGAATTGATATGTTAGTGAGGACTATCTGTCATTCAGGAGAATACAAGAGAAAGATATAAAGATGTTACAACTTTTTGAGATTATTTGCATATTCAAAGGAAAACATCTGTTTAATAGTCCAGTCGCTGAGCTTAAAATAATGGTCAAAGTCGGAAAAAAATAATACCAAGCTGGAACTTTCTCAGATGGCTCTGTTGATACACCCAAAAACAAGCCTCACTGTTCCCTAGTGGGAATGTTTTAGCTTGGTATTATTTTTTCGGGTTGAACCATTCAGCGACTGGGCTATAACTTTAATAATGTATTTACACAAATAATAATAGTAATAATAAAAAATGCATCAAATAAATGTGTTCCAATATTTAGATTGATAGGTGAGCTTAGCTTAAAATTGTTCATTATTTAGGAAATTTTGAGTCATAGTTTTTATTTGTATTTTAAATAATGATTTTGTTTTTTTCTTTTCAAGAGAAACTTTCCTGCTTTTATGCTAAGAAGAACTGCAGAAAAATTGAATAAAAGGCCATTGGTATTGTGTCAGGTATGAATAGATTTGTTCAACAATGACATTTTTATGAAATGTTGTTCACTGTCTGGTGAACATCTTATTAAGTACTTGAAATAAGTATGATCTTGATGATAATTGCAAGATCTGTTAGTGTTATATCTACTTTCAAGTTTATTTATACTAATCTTCCACATTTTCAGTTTCAGTGTAAATAACACTGCATTTTACTTCATATTTCCTGCCTATAACTAACATAAATAATCTTCCGACAATGCTATGAAAAAGCACCTAGTTAAAGGAAAATAATATTCAAGGTTAAGCCTATTTTCAAGAAAAGACATGCAGTAGAGATGAACATGACATCTTTCGTCAGAAGAATATTTGTGAAAATTCTGTCATATTTGTGTGCACTTTTTTTTTGATTTTCCACAATGTATATAAATTTGCCTCGTGGAGATTGCAACAACAATTCATCATACCCCCTTTCTTTATGAAAATCACCAGAAAAGTTGTCTAGTAGAGATCCACTTCAAAAAATGAAATGATATCAAAAAAAATTTCTTTTCATAAAGGTTATCATAGTAATGAATGCATTCCTCATTTTATTTTTCAGTAGAAAATGGATGATAAAGTACATGTAGCCTAATTTTCTAGCATTTTCTAATTTTCTATGCAAGCAAATATATATTATAAAAATATATAGAAAATATATATTTTGGCCGTCCAAGTGAGAGCTAAAATCTAATCTTAAATCTCCTTTTCATTTTAGTATCGTTCACTATCTGTCAATCTACTTCAAAATGCAAAAGTTAGTTTTTTGTTATTGCTTTGCATTAAAACTGTTAGTGAAATTGTGCTATGTTATCCTGTGATGAAAGACCTAATCTAATTTGCTTAAAAAGTTATTAGACAGACAACTCTGAAGTCTTATATTTTTTAGATATTTGCTGTTTTCATAGAAATGTCAAGTTTGCCAATTTCTAGCTGCCTTTTGTTTCCATGGTCAAACTGAAAAATATATGACAGCTTTTTGATTGGTAGCTCAAGCTCCAAAATACAGTGTTTTGATAGCAGATGTTTAAGGATTCAATGACATCATCTTGCTTTTTGGTCATTTTCTTCTGTTTCAGGATATAATTTTGAAACATCAAACAAATTATTTGTTGCAATTAAACCATTCTGCACATTTGTTATAGCTTTGTGATGTATGATAGCATCCTAATTATATTAAAGCTATTACACACATCACAAGATGGCAAAACATTTTTTCAAACATCTTTTTTTCATTAAAAAGTTATAGTTCATTTGAAAGAGGGGACACAGAAATCTAATAAATCAGAAGTTGACAAACTTGATGTATTTTCATTGATGAAATTTGGTCACAAAATTATATGAAATACAGCAATAATTGTTGTAACTTTAGAAAGAAATTCGACTTCGCAGACACGACGTTACTGCATCTGAGCTGGCAAAGCATATGAATGTTAACATTACTCCTGTTATCAGACTTCTTGAAGAATATGGATATTCTGTAGAAGATGGCTCAAATACAAGTAAATACAAGCTATTTTCTGATACTGTGCTTGTAAAGGCCATGTAAAGATATCTTATGTGCATGTACAAGTTCTTGTTCTTATGACGATCTTATGACTTTTTTATTACCTCTTTTAAATTTTTTGTTTTTTTGTTAGTTGATAGTCTCTGCATCTGCATGTGTATTTTAAAGTTCGTTCAAAGTCAATTTTCTTTCTTAAAAATTAAATGTGGAATGTACTCATTATTCAATGAAAAGAAAATCTGTGCATACCCTGATATCATTTCATTTTTTGAGATGGATCTCCATTAGACACAAGGAAACTTTATGTAGCACGAGATTAAACCAAGTGCAAACAAATATGTCAGACTGATTGGATTGGATAAAATCTTTGGGAAAGCGGGAATAGGAACAGTAGAAGTCTTTCCACAAATATTCTGCACATATCAAAATTATTGGTGTATGTCTTTTATTGAAAATTTGGGATTATTTTGGAAGAAAAAAAGTTGTTTAGACAGTAAATAATGAACAAATTTTAATGTACCTGTGGCCTTATTTTGGTATGAAAGTATAATGTGTGAGGTATCTGTTTTTGAAACATGCATGTCCATTTTATCATTATTATCAAGTTTTTTGCAAACCAACTTTTTTAGACCAATTTTTTTTTTTTTTTTTTTTTTTTTTTTTTTTTTTTTTTTTTTTTTTTTTAATGCCAGATAAAAGTTCAGACAAAACATTGTTTATCATGCTAAAACCCATTACCATTCATTAATTACCATTCAATATGCCCGACGGAAAAAGCACATAAACTCTAGATCACATGTTTTCTGCTTCTACTGCAAAGTTTCAATCAATTAATATTTTTGCATCTTGGAAACATTTTTGATCTTGTGTTGACTTCCCCTTTGGGAGATCACATCTACAATAACCTGCAATATAATTATTCTCTACCTTTTTAGTTGTTGATCTTGAAATTGCAGAAATTCTTGCTGATGAATTTGGTTACTCTATTGAAAAAGACTTTGAAAAGAGTGATAGCACACTACGTTCCAGGTAATAGGATGCGAACTGTTAGTTCATTTATACATCAATCCATTTATTCAGAAAACAAAATAAAAACTGACATAAATAATCGGTAAATGCTAAAAAAATATGCCAATAAAACAAACTATCATAAACTATCCAGTGGAACAAAGTATAAATATGACCTATGTGCCCCTCCAGGCACAACACTAGAATAAATAAATTACATGAAATAGCCAAAGCTTAACTCAAAATCCCTAACCCTAAGACCAGCAAGTCCACGGGTGGAAGGGTGTGCAAAAAAAACACAATATCAAAAATATCTTCATAATATTCTGCTAGTGTAACCGTATTATCAAATATATGAAAACTAATAACATGCAAACAAACACTAAAAAAAGTGAAAATGAGGAAGGAGCGCAAGGAGCTAACCGTCCGCACTATATATAGTACAGACAACGTGTGAAGCATGGTAGATAAATTGAGCAAAACTCATGCTACAGGTACCAATGGCTAATATCTAATTTGCAGTAACGACTTCATCACTATAAACTGAGAATTGCGACGAGGCCTTGTGTATGTGTGTGCCAACAAAATATGTTTGAAACAATCAATATAACTCTACATCTGGTGCATGTACTCGGACTTCTCTAAGCCTTGTGTATGTGTGTGTGTATAAAACATGTCTGAACAATCAATTGTATGTGTATTGAGGGTCTGTGTGGTCACCGGCCCTGTATGGTTGTATTATACCATATTAATAGCTGAAATGTGGACAATAAGAAAGAGTCTATAATTAGTTAACTACCCAATTAACTGACATAAGTGATCTAACTTTCATTTTGTGTTGTTTTTGTTAGAGCACCTGTTGTGACAATAATGGGTCATGTAGACCATGGTAAAACTACGCTTCTTGATCATCTCAGAAAATCTTCAGTTGCCCAGCATGAAGCAGGTGGTATTACGCAGGGAATTGGTGCATTCTCAGGTAAGATTTATTAATAGCAGTCATCTCCATTTCAAAAATGGTGCATCAGCAACATTCACTCACCAACCAAATGGAATTTGGAATAAGCATGTCTGCACCAGCAATCTAGCAATAACAACGATGCACACCTAACCAATAGTTTTCCTTGTGTGATCTGCTGCTGTGATTTTTTCATTGACTGACCTCAGTTCAGTTTGAGCAATTTGAAGAGACTTGGGCAAGTGACTTCAAAATGTTAATATTATGCTGATGAAATATATTACAGTCCAGTAATTATTAATACTTTAGTGAAAGTTCCTGGTCTCAAAGATACAGTGACATTTGTGGACACACCCGGTCATGCTGCTTTTAATTCTATGCGTGCTAGAGGTGCCAAATTAACAGATATAGTGGTGTTAGTAATTGCTGCTGATGATGGAATCATGGAACAAACAATGGAATGCTTGAGGCATATCAGAGAAGCTGATGGTAAGGTAGTCAAGCATGTTTCATAACATGGCATTACCTTGTTTGTAAAAACGTCTACAAATTTCTTTCATTATGATGCTCCTACTGTTTTAATGAATCTTGTGGTTAGAACTATTTAAAAGTTGTATCCCTTGTTGTTGCATCATTTGTATATTTTAATGTCTTTGTAATTGTCACTTCATAAATCTCACTTTCTTTCAGTTCCACTGATTATTGCAATTAACAAAATTGATAAACCGAAATCTAATCCAGTAAGTTCCTTTGTCCTTCATTTTTTTTAAATTAAGAAATTATATCCTTATTAGAAGATTATGATGCTAGATTCCATAATAAACGTTATGGTTGATAAAAAGGTGTAGATAAATTCTCACAAAGAACCAACCAGGAATGGTAAAGTGGCCTCTCTTAGAAATAATTCTGTTTTCTGTTAATCATATAGTTACTTATTGACTCATGAATCGGGACCATTCACAGTGTGTGACCTTGTTGGACAAGCCCAATACCAAGGTACACTGTGGACTAAAAGCTTATGGCATATAATGAGAGGGACTAACGTTAACATTTTCTTCTTCTGAGACACTACATCATTTCTCCAACATTTCATGGAATGATTAAATAACAGTAGTAAAACATAAACAAGCTCAGTAACGAACTTCCATAAACATAAACGAACTTCCTGCTTAGTACTCTTGAACAAGATTACATAAATATGAAAAGATGAAATATTAATTATGAATTACTGTTAGGAGAAGATTAAGAAGGAGTTGTTGTCTACTGGTGTCCAGTTACAGGAATTTGGTGGTGAGGTTGAATGCATCAGTATTTCTGCATTAAAGGTAATTATAAACTTTAGACTTACCATATTTCTACTTTGAGGCAGGCGCACTTTCAAGCTCTTTCGAGTAAATACATCTTTTGAAATCGTACAACGCAAAAGTCCATGAAGGTTTGTCCCATTCAAAAGTGAGAGTTTTCTGCATAATTCAAAAGATTTCTTTACTAACCTGATTGGCTGTTGGAAATTAAATTAATCTTCTTAGCGAATCAGGTCGGCAAGACCTGGAAATTTTAAACAATTGTATATAATTAATTTCAGGGCACTAACATTGATACATTGATTGTCCTCTTAAATGAATATGCAAAGGTTTATAACTATACTGCTTCATATGATGCTCCTGTTGAAGCTGTTGTCATAGAAACAGAAAGTAACAAGCAGAAAGGGTAAAGTGATTTCCCTATCATTTGAAAAGGCCCTTCAGGTATTTTTTGAACAAAATGTAATGTGTTTTTTTTTTAGGATTATTTCATCCTTATTGATCAAGCAAGGTTTGCTGAAAAAAGGAAAAGTACTTCTTGCTGGTGATGCATTTGCCAAAGTATTTCCATACTGACGATAGAGAAATTTGACTTTGCTTTTCTTTGTGTTGAATCATCATTGTTTTATATCAAAATTATAGGTACGCCAAATGTTTGATGCAAATGGTAATGTATTAATTCAAGCTGGGCCTTCTGATCCTGTTCAAGTGTTAGGGTGGCGTTCTCTTCCTGAGCCTGGTGATACTGCCGTTGAAATCGATAGTGAGGTGTAGAAAATGATTATGCTACCATACAATTTTTATTTCTGATAATAATTTCACTAAAAATGCTCCTGATATCTGTGAAACGTCTTTTAATTTTTTAGGTTTACTTATTTTTTCAAGCCAGTTTGCAAAATGGTATAAGAAAAAAGAGAATAATTTCATGCATAATTGTCTATAGACATTTTTTATAGGCTGAAGCAAGAAAGATTTTAAAGTTAAAAGCACTTGATGCCAAACCAAAAAAAGTTGTCACAGAACCCCCCAAAAAAGCAGAAGGCAAACCAATGATATCATCTGAGTTTAAGGGAGGTCGCTCAAAACGAATTCCCTATCGTGTGTCTTTACGAGCCAATGCTTCCTTAGGAGTAAAAAACGATGAAGAGGAGAAAAAGCAGAAAGTTCTTAATGTTTTGATAAAAGGTTTCTGTTCTTTTACCCTTATTCAACACACTTCTGACATATAAAAATGATTATCTAATTAATTTGCCCAACTTAATAATTTCAGCTGATGTAAGTGGATCATTGGAAGCAATTGTCAACGTTCTGGGTTCATTTCATTCTCCTGATATTCAATTAAACATTCTTAATGCATCTGTTGGTTCAGTTACACATACAGATTTGCAGGTAGCCCATTCTGGTGAAGGTAGGAATTGTATCACAACGAATTTGGCCTCTTATTTTAGAAAATTCAGAATTGATCAGGAACTTAATATTTGATTCCTTTTTTTATTATAGGTATTGTCTACAGTTTCAATATGCTTCTTCCAAAGGACATTAGTTCAGCTGCTGAAAAGATGAATGTATCAATTCGTTATTTTGACATTATATACAAACTAATGGACAATTTGAAGGTTATTTTTTTAAGCAGATATATTTAAGTTATTATTTAAAAAAAATAACATGGTGGCTGAAGCTAAATCACTAAAGGCTCCCCCCTACAAGGGTAACATTTAAAACCGCAAAGTTTTGATGGGCTTTGATCCTATAGCTGAACTGCAAAACTACCGGCACCCAAATTAAATTCCTGTCTATTTCCTCCTCTATTTCTAAGAAAATTCAATTTTTATTTATTTAGTGCAGGCCCTGATATACAAATTAATTGTTTTGTGCGCAGAAAGCATAGTCACAGCAAACTATTTGTCTATTGGGTTCTTTACCTTACCGGGTTTAACTTTTACTTCACCCCCTGGATGATGTGTCATTGGCCAAAATGTAATTGTTATAACAAAGTGTTGAAATGTTTTAGGAAGAACTTGAAAGTAAACTTCCATTGAAGATTGATGAATTGATTGTCGGAGAAGCAGATGTGTTAAAGGTATTCAAACTTACTGGTGTGAGAAAGAACATTGCTGCTGGCTGCAATGTGAAAGATGGAGTTTTAGATGCTGACAAGGATTACATTTGGAGAGTTATTCGAAATGGTGATATAATGCATGAAGGTATTTGAATGATTTTGAACAACTGTCATATTTTCGTAAACAGCACATTATACTTTTTGTATCTTACTTATTATCTTTCATTTTACTGTTATGCTTTATTTATTTTCTCACTATGAATTGTAAAATCTACTAATTTTGACGTTTTTACATGTTTTAGGGCGTTTAAAATCACTTAAACGAGGAGTAGATGATGTTACAACAGCAAAAAAATTCACTGAGTGTGGTGTTACATTAAAAAACTTTGAAGATTTTAATGAGGGAGACCAGCTTCAGTGTATGCAAATTAATAAATCAAAGCAGACCATAGAATGGAATTTATGATGTTTGTTTCAGTTTCTAATTTTGTAAATATTTATCATTTTTGTAAATTTTATATTGTTAATAATAAAGGTTTCCATTTTCTCTTCTGAATGAAAGACTATCATTTGTTTGTTTTGAATGAAAGTATGTCATTTGTTTTTTGGGAGCTGACGAAATATATTTTCAAAAATGCACTGAAGAGATTGCTATAAAAACCTCGTGTTTATCTATAAAAGCTCTCTCGTTAGAGGAGTTCTAGTTAATAATGTTATTCTTTGAGATTGATACCTTTTGGTTTGTAATTGAGTCTGGTCATGATTGTTTTTGATCAACTTTTCCCATTGCAGCCCTTCTGATTCACGTCAGCGCTCGGCAATGGCCAAAGTGATTTCCTGACATGTTTTGAAAAATTCCCCTTACACGTCGACAAAAAAGTGACGACATGTTTTTCTTTGGCGCAGTAAAAGAAGAAATATGTGAAGCATTTTCTACTAGACTGAATAGTGACAACGCCATAATGAGTGTGGAAATCCGACTTTAAATATGCCACCCGTTCTTGATGTAAATGGCCAGACAGGAAAAATATTTTTTGCCCGTAAAATGAGCGATATTTGAATTAGAAGGGCTGCGTTGAAACTACAGTTTATGTATCAGTTTTCAGAAAAGTCAAATTTATTACCATCAATATTTAAACGTACATTGGCCATATTTAATCTTCTCTAAATAATATGTTTAGATTCATTGATTAGATGTCAACTGGAAAGATATTTTCACCAAGACATTTCCTGAGAGCGATGAAGTTTTCGCGTGATCAAACTAATGCTATTTGTGGTATTGAAACACCAAGTGGTATATACTACATTAAACAGAAAATAAAACAATTTAGTAAAACACCAGAATGTTTTCAAAATAAAACATTGAACATTATTATGCAGAAGTCACCTAAACATGTACACCAAAATTTAAAAGATTTATCCATGTTTTCAAAGCAGTACCTCCAAAAAGACATTCATTCAAAAAGAATTACAGAGTTTAATGGATTTATGTTACATGGTGATACTTATAGACCAGCTTGTGTTTATTTGTCCGACAGTGCTCATCAGTTTTGTGGTGAATTTGAAAACCAATTTGACATCACTACTTTGTATTGTAGTGACAACAATATTACATTGCAAAAGGCAACAGAAAATGACATAAGTGATGAAGGTTTTGAAATTGTTTTGAGCAACGACCATCATCCACTTTTTGATTGCAAAAAATATTGTCCAACTTATACCAGTTATGAACAAATGTTAACTGCTTTGCAAAACGTATGTACACATGAAAATGTATCAATTTTTTATTATTGCTTTTCAAGGAATCATAGATATTGTTTGAAGCACCTGGAGCTTCCTTGTTTTCTTTTTTAGATGAAAGATTTTGAAGGAGTTCAAGATGTTTTAAAGATATATCCTGAACTTTTCACCAGTCAGAAATATGTTAATGTGGGTGATAAAGAATTAAAAAATCATTTTATTGTTGTGGAAGGCTTGGATGGAACAGGTATAATTCAATACGTTGAAGCCAGATAACAATTTTCTTTAATAGAACTATTTTCACTGTGTTATTAAGAACGTTTTTTTTCTTATCATTTTCGGTGTCCTCTTTCCCCCTTATTGCTAAAATTTAATCTTAAGGTAACCTCTCTTTTCTTGGATTTTATTGGTAGGTAAATCTACAATGTTAAAAAATCTGGCGAAATACTTTAATGGTGTGTCAATGGCAACACCACCAAAGTCTATTGACCATATTCGCAAAAAGTTTGACCAACTTCCAGAACTTTCCAGGCGATCATTTTATTCTTTAAGTAACTACTTGGTTGGTAAGGATGTGGTTGACATCACTGATTCAGCACCTGTAATAATGGATCGGTCAGTTTGTTTAGTATTTTTGCTCTATTAAACCGCTCTTACACCGTCATATTTTAAATGATATATGAAATATGATCACCTAATTTGACTGTGTAAAATACCTCACTGATGTATGATCATATGAAAATTTGTATATGATCCAATTTTTTGAAAATAGGACTTGTCTATTTTTTCATATATATATATGATCATATAAATCTATTGTTTCTGCCAAATTGATAAAAGTTAACTAATCAAAATACATTTCCCAGCCATGCTGAAGCATTCATTTTCTAATTACAAGATAGGGAAAATCAAATGAATCGCGTGAATTTCGTCAAAATCTTCTATTGACATTCACAAATAATTTTGGTAATTACTATCATCCTCATCCAGCTGTATAACTTGGAAAGCAAAGTTTCGTTAATTCCATGTTCCAATCTTCGGGAAAGTTTTACCCAATGTTTTCTTTACTTTCTTTTTTTGCTGTTTTTGTTTTGGGATTATTACAATTATTACAGCAGCAGCAAAAAGTTCATCTTCACTCATGTTAAGCGCAAAGGGAAAGTGAGATAGAAAACATTGGAAACTGCACATATTGAACAGGTGTTTCATATGATCATATAAAATATGACTGTGTAAGAGCAGCTTTGGTAATACTAGTACTTCATTTTGAAAGAAAGTCTTTTTATTTATTTATATATTTATTTATTTATTTATAACGAATATTTCTACAGGATATTCAATTTAACAATAAATTGCTGTTATCAATATGAGTCCTGTGTATCAATAAACACAGTTTAATAAGAAAAAATAGGAAAAATAGAAGTATACCACGTCGACTAACAAGATAAAAATGAAAAATTGCTGAACATGAAATGAGAACAAGTACAAGGCACAAAGTACAAAGTACCATGACCAATGCCGCAAATTGGAGTAATGAATACAAGTTAAAAACAATATAAGTTAAATATATACTACAGAATAAAAAATTTACCTTTATTCAATTTGATACTCAAAATAACTACTAATACAAAAACGTTATTAATGTAAACAAAATTTAACGAATTTAACGAATGTGGTCCTGCAACTTCTTACAAAAATCTACATATGATTCTGTTTTTGCGTTAATCTGGAGGCAGATCATCATATATTTTTGTGGCCCGTAAAATAGACTGACTTCCTAGCAAATTCAGTTCTTACTTTAGAAACTTTAAGTAAAAGATTTACGTTTCGGGTCCATTAGTTATGTTTCACTAATAACCATGAAAGTTCTTTACAAGTGTCCTTATCCAGTGACTTTCGGACAAACTAACATGCACGGGTTGTTTAGAAGACAATATAGCGATAATTTCATCAGAACACGGCTTTCTGACAATCTTTTTGGCACGAGGTGGTAGTACGAAGCATAGCTAAGCTACAATAGGTTCCATTGGCAGGACCATGGCTTTATAAATAGCGGCAGCTGCATTAGATGTAAGCTGATATCGTAGTTTTGCCTTTAATATATCTCACAAAGTGGTTGCCCTTTCACTCATGATTAGGTTCTCACAGTTGAGTTTAATTCATTCAAGATCTCTTTTTTAGCTACTGGCACAGCACCACATCATATGCTATAGCTAAAAATGTGGGTTGTGGTATTGGGGAATATTTGCCAGAACAAGGCCATTCACTTTACAAATGGCCTGCAGATTTGCTTCAACCAACAGCAGTTGTTTTTTTAACAACTCCAGAGGAAGAACGAGACTCACGAGTAAATGAAAGAACAGAACTTACTGTAGAGGAACGTGAAATTAGTGAAAGCAGCAAGTTCCGTTCAAGGTGGGAATTTGGTCGCTAGCTTCAGGTGATATTTTTATTCATTTTAAATTTGTATTATTTTCATTTTATGTTCGTTTAGAATAATGGAAGTTTATAGAAGAATAGGCCACCCAAAATGGGTTGAAGTTGATACTCGTGGCACAATAGAGGAAAGTCTTCATAAAGCCATTGAGGGACTTAAAAATCATGGAATTGAATAATGCAAAAGTTAAAAATCAGCTATGTGTAATCTATCTTTCTCCGGTATATGCTTCTCATGGTAGGATTGATAAACATTATTTTCAAAGTAGTGATAACTGCATTTCATTCTTTAAAATCAAAAAGATAATGAAATGTTTTGTTAGAAAAGTATAGTAAGTTTTAAAAAATATTTTCAAACAGTTTATTTATAATATACAGTATAACCCCGTTAAGTCGGACACGGTTTAAGTCAGACTTTTCTTTAAGTCGGACTAAAACCTTGTCCCCCTTCGGACTAAATAAGTAGAGTCTGACTTAAGATGAAGTTCGGATAGGTCGGACTCCTGATAAGTCAGACCAATTATTTCGGTCCCCTAAGAGTCCGACTTAACGGGGTTATACTGCATATTATGTTTTATTCTCTAATATTATTAATATTGGTCTTTACAGTTCATTTATAATATATCATGATGTTTTATTCTTTAATATTTTCAACATTGGTCTTTAAGAATGGCCCGGTGCTTCTGCTTTAAGTGATTTATGTATGTTTCTTTTATTTACAAACCTCTTGGTGAACAAAAGTAACTTTGCTGATGACAAAACTGAGTATATTAAAAGTACTGTTTGGAAAATAAGAGTAGTGCTATAGAAGTGATGTTGGAAAAGGTGTCAGTAAAGAAGTTCCTTCTTATAGAAGAATTGAATATCTTGTTGGAAATAGACTTTTATATGCAACAACACCAATCCATTAAATCGGTCCTAAGTGAAAGTGAACTATTAACTGTGATTTCTAACTCTAACCTAAATTCATGTGTGGGGAAGCGTTTTCTTGATCCTCCATCTCCTCAACAGAATTTACAGCTGTTATGGTCTATTCATCACCATTTGTTGATAAGCTTAACTGTTTCGCAAATGTAACCTTAAGTACATATGCTTTTCTCAGCTACAAGCGAAATGAATGGAGAAAACTTCAAAAATCGTTGACCAATTTTTCAATCCACCTACAAGTTCCGAAATTTCAGCAGCACCACACGAAATTTTAATTGAACACCAATTATCATCATCATTCAATGATGTTGAAACAGAGGTAGGCTTTTCGATCTTGGTGTTGCATTCTCACGATTATTATGGTTCTGTTTTTATTTCGTGCACCTTGGATTTCACATCTTTCACATGCATGAAAGCTAGTATGGTCAACTGTACATTTCAGAAATGAACGAGCTGTTGCATCAAATAGTAAAGTTTTAGTTTGAAATTATGTCTGATGCCAAGACCTTCATTTGTTTAAGTCCTAATTTTTTGATGAAATCTGGAAGAAACTCATGAACTGATTTTGGTTTACTATGTCCATGCTAAGTGCAATTGGAAATACAAAGTTTGATTTAAAAACTGAACCAAGAATGGGCCAAAGTTGACTTTCTGTGACAAGCCATGAATGTTCGCAATTAATTGAATTGTTGAAGAAGTAGATGTTTTATGGTTTTGAAGTAGCAATACCAAGATAAACATAGCATTATTGTCATGAAATTGAACTTACACAATCCTTGGAGTTTTCAATAAAGTTTTTCAAATCTGCGTCTGCACCGTCAGAATATAGATAATGTCAAAATACAATGAAAAGCAATCAAAAAAATCTTACCAATAGTAACCAATGTAGCGACCAAAAGAGCTAAACTGTTTTGCAAATATAATCTTAAGTACATATGCTTTTCTCAGCTACAAGAAAGTAATATATAATGTTAAAAAAGTACAAAAATCTTGTTAATGTTTTCCATTTCAACGGTGTCTGTGAGTTGCTGTATTTGTGGCACTTCAGAACTTGAGGATGAGGTTCTGTCAGCTTAAACTATTGTTTCTTAAAATCACAAGTAAATCATTAATGGATTCTTTTGTAAGTTTATTTTTTATGGCTCAGCAAGAAATTTGAGTTTGAAGATCCGGTACTTCTTCATCAAGCACCATATCTGATTCTGAATATATAAGAGAGTATATACAAAACCAACACGACGGAGAATATGCAGTATTTTGTATATATCAGTAACGGCACGTCGTACACAGACGATCCCATACATTTTTTTGATCAGGTTTTCGAGCTCTACAACTTGCTGATACCTATTGTTAGCAATTATGTGATGATGATGATGATGATGATGATGATGATGATGATGATGATGATGATGATGATGATGATGATGATGATGATGATGATGATGATGATGATGATGATGATGATGATGATGATGATGATGATGATGATGATGATGATGATGATGATGATGATGATGATGATGATGATGATGATGATGATGATGATGATGATGATGATGATGATGATGATGATGATGATGATGATGATGATGATGATGATGATGATGATGATGATGATGATGATGATGATGATGATGATGATGATGATGATGATGATGATGATGATGATGATGATGATGATGATGATGATGATGATGATGATGATGATGATGATGATGATGATGATGATGATGATGATGATGATGATGATGATGATGATGATGATGATGAAGTTTATCAGATCCGCGTTTTCAGCGTTGGTTGCAGCTGATGAACAAGAGGAGAAAGCTTTTAAACTCTTACAACGAGTACGAGAAGAGCGAGCTAAACAACAACCTCAACCACCACAGCGTAAAAAACTACCATGTAATTGTATATGTAAGCCACCACCAAAACAACAACCTGATGCATGTAAATGTTTTCTATGTAGATTTGATATACCTCTTATTAAACAAATTAAAAAAGAATTTAAATAAATATTTACAACATTTTATGTAATGTTATTTTAAGGTTATTATATAAGAATATATATATATATTCCAAAATAATTTTTATTATTTCTTTTTGCAATTCTTTTTTTTTTTTTTACAAAAATTATATTTATTATTTCTTTTTTTTTTACAAAATAAGAAATATGTTCATCCAAAAGAAAAGTTTAATGAAACCGTACATGGTATTTAGCATTTTTATAAAAGAAACATTGATGGGCATGGATAAGTATCACATTGATTATTTTTGGGAAGAAAAAGAACAATTGAAGGAATTTTTTGTGGAATTGTCAAAGAAAATAAAGAAAGAGTTTGAGATAAAAAGTAGTGGTGCTGAAATTAATAACGAGTGGCTAAAAGAAGAATTAATGAAAAGAAATATTATGGATGAAGGTGATCTAAATGTCGACAATTATTAGTTTGGTGGATTTAAAAAAATTTTGGATGAGTTCAAAAATTATAACATTATAAATGGTGAGGAAAATAACAAAGATGGTGAATTAGATTTTTTTACTGATGAAGTTACTAACGGTGTATATTGATTTTTAAATAAATTATAAAAATAATACACATTGCTTTTTTTTTTAATTCACAACCCCTATATTGATTTTCCCATGTTTTTTTTTTAAAACAGTGTATTTTTTATTTTTGTGTGTTGCTTTTTATTTTTTACTTCAATAAAAAAATTTATATAATATGTAAAATCCAAAACGAGTTTCAAAATTACAAATGGATAAACGCTAGTAAAGACAACAAAAACGAAAACTGTTTCTTTTTTAATGAAGAAGAAGAATATTACGACGATTGTGATATAGACGAGGAAAATGCAGGCGAACTAGACTTTTATAATGATGTTATAACAAACGGTGTATGATTTTTTTTAAATATATTTTTTTTAAAACAACATATATATATATACATTGCTTTCTTATTGCTTGTTGCTTCTTTGTATCATTAATGATTTTAGTCTCATGTTGCCTGTCGTTAAAAATATGAGAAACGTGTCTGTGCCCTAAACACGTCACTTTCGGACATGCACTTAACCAGATCGAGCAGCGTCTTTTCAGGCATGCTCGTTTCGATTCCACACAACAACTGATATTCTTTGCTGTTGTTGTCGGTCATTTCGCTGTGTGATTCATCGATTCTCTTGATGATGTTTTCGTTCATCCCGATAAGTTCGGCAATTCTCTTCCACGTGTCCTCACCTTTGTACCTTATACATGTACATATCTTATTCTTGTTTGCGTACTTGATTCCCGATACCGGTGTGACGGCAGCATTTTCATGTAGTTTTTCAATAATCATTATGCTTGCTTTTTTTTTTACACAGTGTTGTTTTTTATTTTTTGTGTGTTGCTTTTATTTTTTTACTTCCAAAAAAAAATAGAGTAAATCAATAAAAAAAACGTATATATATTAAAATAAAAAGAGTGTGTACATAACAAATAAATAACATAATGAATAATCAAAATAGTAATAATCGGGAGGACGATTCCTACTTCTCACCACACATTACTGGTAACGTTGGGGTTGTGGGACGTGATGGAACAGGTAAAACTAGTGTAATACAACGATGGGGAGAGCAGAACATGTTAATTGGTAATACTTTATTTTGGATAACACCAATTGTGTTGGGTGAAGAACGAAAGGAGGAGATTCAAAATAGTTTTGTCAGACAGAAAACTGTAAATTTTATAAAGGCTAGTAACGTAGAAGAATTAGATAACATAGTAGACGAACTATTGTCTTATGCACAACATCACAACAACAACAAAAATAACGATAATATTAAAAATGATAATGGAGATAATGATGAACAACAAATTGAACCATCATCGTCATCATCTACATCTGCTAAAAAAGGAGAACCTAGAATTCCTACGTTTATTGTTGTTTTGGATGATATGACAGAGATAGTGGACAAATCGAACAATTTTGTTATGTTTCTGACCGTATCCAGAAAGTCTGGTTTCACCACGATTTTCGTACTACACACGCTGCAAAATGCTGAAAGAACGGAAAATCTCTTATCGAACACTCATATGTTGGTGTTGTTTAAATTGGGAACGATTCCAAACATTCTTTCCAAAGTTATTTACGATTGGTGTGTACGTGGTGCGAACAAGTATCTCACCAAACGAAACGTGAGGGTTGTACAAACTGTATTCCAATCACTTGGAATCTCAATACAGGGAAAAACCTGACGTAGAAATCTTCCCGGAACCTAACACCTATTTACCACACCTGTTGATGGACAACCGTGACGGGGTGAATGTACTGTCCAAATACAGGATCGATACGACTAATAATAAGACACAGTGGTGTTACATTCCGAAAAAAACGAGGGACAGTGAATTCGACAGACTGTCAGCGGTGTGGGATATAAAAAGAAAACGATTTAAAATCGAAAAGTTATTCGCTGGCAACGTCACTCACGGAAACAACTACGAAGAACGAATAGAAAAGTCTGAAGATCTATTATCTCAGTACGAAAACAACTTGCAACAGAATGGAAGTGGAGCAATTGGAACAAATGGACCTAAACGGAGTAATTCAAAAAACTCTGCTACGGGAAGACGAACTGAACGAAATAAACGATGCGTTCCCCACTACTGCGTCAATCGATACAAGAGTAGAAGTGATGGAAGAAAGTCAAGTACAACATCAAAACGTAGAAGAAGAAAATTATACTACTACGCAACAGACACAGACAATGAGTCATCATCAACATCATAAAAAAGATAAGACAATGATGTTACCACCAGCATCGTCCAACGGTTCGGTGACTGCACGAAATTCGTTGACCAATCCGTTGATGAAACGGATTGGCGTGAGGTTATAGTGTTTATTGTCAAACATTTGTGTTGTTACAACATGGAGTCGAGAAACCTGAGTGAAAACATAAAGATATTGGTGAGCCTGTTGTGGAACGAATACTTGCCCGCTAGTTTATATAGTCTCGTGCACTCCGACACGAACGTACTGAAAATCCTCTTTCAAGAACCAAGTTCAAAGACTGCGCGACAATTCATAGAACACCTGTTGTCTCATACTGACATTATGAAAAACGTACGCTCTAGTCTGAAAGAAAACTGGGATATCATCAGAGGCATTTGCAACGAAATGATAGTTTCCAACCCGTTTCAACATCAGGTAGAGAACGAAGTCAAAGGTAAACTCATGTTAATGATAAAAAAGTACCACGACAACAAGAATTTCGACACCGATCAACAACTCAAACATTTGATCGTAAAAATAGAAAAAATGGAGAACAAAATGATTGACCAACAGAAAAACATCATAGGACTTGTAAATTATATAAAACATTGTAACAATGAGAAAAAGTAAATATATTTTTGATTATACTTAAAAATGTTGAAACTTCCTGACTTTACAAGGGCACACTCTGAGGGTGTGATCTCGTTAAACAGACCGGACGCTATGTCCAATGCACCCTTTCGAACATATAATGTTAACGCGGCAAAAAAACGTATGGAACAGAACGTAGGTGACGATGACGTTCGTGAATACTTTTCGTCTACGGGAAGTAATCACAATGTACCGAGAAACAAGGGTGAAATGGATCGTCTACGTGCATTGATGCAAGACGATATGATGTCGAACGCGTTACAACAAGATCTCGACTTCTTGTTCGATGTTAACAGAAATCAGGTAAACTTGCACGCTGGACTTACGCGTGCTGACATGGTGCCACACCTACTCACCGATCCTAGCATTTACAATTTGGCGTTGGGTGACGCACGTGGTGAACATTTTGGTACCAATCCTAGCGTGTTTGAAAGAAACGATGGTAGTTTAGGTGTCGGTGCACTATTGTCGTCCGAAGCTGCGACGCTGGATACAAAAATGAAAGGTGTGAAAGGCGAAATGAAAAAGAAACTGATCGAAAAGCTGTTACAAGATCGAAAACTGATAGACACTCTATCCGGTAGCGATAAAAAAAAACCCCGATGACGATAGTGGTGGGAGGGAAGTAACTGATAACAAACAAGTGTTGTCAAAACTAGACGATTTGGCAAACAAGTTATTGGAATTAAATGACAGAGTGGGTACGTTGGAAAAAAACGTACTCACCGAACAACGCGTTGAAACGTCGAACGAACAGATCAAACAGTACATACAAAATTTAGGTAACACACTCTTGCAAGGTAGAGACAGCATTTCACAACAACAATCATCAGCTAAGAGTAGTGAAAAAGATGATAATAACGATGGCAATGACAGCGACAATGACGATGACGATGACGATAACGATGAAACTAAAATAGCCAATTTGGCAAAACTTAACATGTTGAATGACTTCAGTTCGTTGATGAGTGTAGAAGACATCAACGACCAACTTAACGATGACGCAAAATTGGAGTGGTGGAACGAAGTGGAAATTCCCAAACCTAATAACGATGACGTCCTAGTCAAGAACTTTTTTCCGTTGCAAACGGGTACGGATGAGTACATGGATCATGGTACAATAGCAAACACTAGTGGCAACAATACGTTGCAATTGAAATACTTTGACTTGTTGATGAACAACGTGACGATCAGAGAGCTATTAATGCGTAACGGTTTCGTAGTTGACGTAAACCACATAGTGAAAAACGGTAGAGTGATCAACGAAAGCATCGCAGAATTCATCGGTATATGTTTAGACCTGAACAGAAAACAATATCCAATATTGTGGTCGATAAACTTTGATTTCAGTGAGTACGATGAGTGGTTGCACAACAACACAGACTATTTGACACGGGAAGAGAAATTCGTAAACTACTATTACTGCAAGAACATATTCGGAATCGTAAATCACCATCTCTCGGGAGATTATGCAGATGTTGACGTTCCGACGTTAAGATACAGATTTCTGGACGAAAAGACTTTCGAGAGTAGTATGGAAGGAGTGACATGGACACAGTTCTAGGAGACTATGATGAACAAGAGTAGCGAAAACGACATGGAAAATCGTCTCGTCGAATCCATTCCACGCATGAATTTATTCATGAAAGATTTCAGAAAAATAGTAGTGACGTACAATTCGTACGTGAACAAATTGATATTCAACGTAACTAGAGCGTTTACGAGAAACACTCAATTGGACAAAAAAAAAGTAATAGACTACTTGACTGTATTAAAAACGAGAGTAAATGGATATTTTCACAACAACATCGATCAGCTAATCGATAAATTCAGGTATACGATGACGTCTAGAACAACCAACGACTCGAACGTAGGTAAAATATTTTTAAACCTGTTGGTGTACATGGCAGCAAACGATATTGACTGTCCATTTGTACAGTATTCACAACAACAAACTATCGACTACGCTATTGGTGATACGGAATCGAATTTCGGATTTAAGATACCAATAAATATGCAGCGACTGTATAACAGTGTCGTCGACGACGAACCTCATGCTAAATTCCTATCATTTCCACTCTCACTGAAAGTAATTCACACGCTCGCTACAAATAGCCACGATCAGTATTACGTTGATGCGAGTGTAACAATGTACAGTCGATGGTTGTACTCAGTTACTCCTCACACGAATAACGAATTGTTGGTAAACACGCAAAGAATGATTTCACTATTTCAATATCTCGCGAACAGAATAAAATTGTTTTTCAAGTCGGATGACAATATTGAACATCATCAACAACCTCCCTATTATCCTAATAATAATCAAAAAGTAGATTCCGAAATGCAAACTATGCCAGTCGATAGTTTTTTTGAAGTCCCGATAGAAGTTGATGACAACAGTGACAACGACGACAATGATGACGACGAAATGAAACAATCAATTCCTATATTAAGTAGAGGTGAAATTAATAATGTTGACATTAAACCTGCTAAAAAAGCATTATTAAGTAGAGGTGGGATTAACAGTGTTGACATTAGACCTACGAAAAAAATACAACCTATATTAAGTAGAGGTGCAATTAATAGTGTTGATGTTATACCTACTATTAATGAAAAAGAAGACTTTAGTATTCAAACAGACATAGAAGCTAGTGGTATAGATGCTACTAGTCAAAGCTGCTAGTCAAACCACCGATCAAAGTACGACGTTGATTGACGGATCGACACAAACTTTCCAATCGGATGATCAACGTCATGATGGAATTGACGTTGAAAGGGATTCTGAACAAGTGTTTACTAATTTCTTTTTGAATTTGGACAAGGAATTGCATGATAACGATGATTATGATAATAATTCAATGACAGTAACAACTTTGAATAACAACGAAGAAGAAGAAGAAGACAAGAAAATACTCATAAGTTACAACAAATTGAAAGAAATGGGTCGGGAGAGAAATATTCGTGTCAAGAAAATGTTGCAAATAAGCCAGTCGTCGATTTTAGAATATCAAAATCGAATAAACACTCTGTCCAACGAAACGGTCAAGTTGAGAAATTTCAACGAGAACGTTGTAAACCAGTACCAACAACGCACGAACGAAGAACGTATGAAGTGGACAGAACGAGAAAGAGAGATGAACGAAGAGAAAATCGCCGTACAAAACAGAGAAATGGAATTGAACGCGTTTATAGACGAACAGGCGAAAAAACCCAAAGACGACTTGATGAGACTACAATTGGAGGTGGATCAGACGATCAAAAACAAAGAAGCTAGTTACGCATCTAAAAAACTAGAATACGAAAGACAATTGAAAGAAAGCGAAGAATTGTTACAAACAATGGACGAGAACGTTAGAACGAGTAAACGTATGATTGACGAAATGAACGAACGTATAGAAGACAACGCTATCACGATGAACGGAAAAAACAAGTTGGAGTTGGAAGCTCGAGATATTATGATAGACAATTTAAACAAAAAAATAGCTGAAAACGAAATACTAAGGCGGAACAACGATGAATTAATACGTCGTCAACGTACGGAGTATGAGGAAGAGTTAAAACGTCGCGAAAACCAATTCAAATCGCAACTACGCGAAGTGAGAGAACAGAATGCTAGTGAAACGTTGGACATGCTCAATCAAAACGCTGAACTATTCAATCGAGAGAAAAAACAGTTGGCTTGGGAAAATCAACAAAAAATAAATGACGTTATCACAAAATACCAACAACGTATCAACGAGAGTGAAGTAAGAGTTGGTGAATTATCCACACAGTTTAATTCTCTTCGAGAGGAAAATCAACGAAAAATAAACGACGTTGGTACAGAGTACCATCAACGTATAAGTGAAAGGGAAGCCCGAATTGACGAACTATCCTCTCAGTTAAATTCTCTTCAAGAGGAAAATCAACAAAAAATCAACAGCGTTGGGTCTGAATACCGACAACGCATCGATGAAAGCGAAGGTCGAGTTGGTGAACTATCCACGCAGTTAAATTCTCTTCGAGAAATCGCTGGTCAATTGACGAACAAGAACCAGTTGTTGGAAGACGAAAGTAGTAGAGCGGCACTGAATTGGCAATCACTGTTGACGGAAAAAACCAACGAATACGAAAAGAACACCGAGTTAAACGACAACCTACGTAAAGATTTGGAAGACGAAATCAAAAACTTGCGTAAACAAACACTAGTGTTGACAGACAAGTTGGGTGGTGTATCAAAAGACAATATTGAGGTTCAACAACGAAAAGTTGCAAAACATAGACAAAAAGAAGACGCGTTGACGAATGCTAGTAAATACACGATTTCTGTACGACAACCCGAACGTATGGAAGAAGAAACCAACAACACTGAATATATAAACAGCACGAACGACGTGTTATTTGGCAGCAACTACTGGGAATCATTGAATGAACGCGTGGAACAGCAAGCAAGATTAAGAGCTCAAAGCAAATACCTATCTAAACATCTAAGTGACGATAGTGCTAGTGGTACAACTGTAGACCCGTTGTTCGTGGAAAACGAAATAGTACAGAATATATTTGGTAAAGAGAAAAAACCAATGCCAAACAACTTTGCAAACGCGATGGATGGTTACGAGAGTCTGCAGAAAACTTTGAGTGGAAAAAGGTACACGGTACAGGAAAAATTCGAAGACGAGTCGAGAAACTTGGACAACGCTGCCACAACTAGTAATTCTGTCAGAAAGAAGGTAGACAACAGTGGTGAACTAGCAGAACTGATAAACGTTACGCACACCCTGACGGACAAAATTCCGTATGAAGACCAGTACAAATTGGGAATAAATTTGGACTATATTAAGACTATCGAAAAGGTAACTCGTCAGCAACGTGTTTCCGGAGCGGGTGCTGTAATAAGTAAAATAAAAAGAATACGTGACAGACACGAAAAGCTAGACGGAATCACGAGATTTAATTATCAACTATTGAAACTACTGCATTCGAAACTAATAAAAAAAGGTGAACAGTTAACGGTAGACGACGTCGTTGTGATAAAAGAACTCAAAAGCAGTATGGATGTAGTGTTAAAATTGAAAAAACAAAGTGGAGAATTCCTATCGAAAATGGCAATTCGAGATGGAAGCGAAGAACAACGAGCGTTGTTAAACTTTAAAAACACCATGAAGAGATGGTACTATCTGTTACGAGAACAAGATGTCGAGTAGTGTGTACGACGAACGCTTTAGGAAATTGAGTAGAGACGCTAACAGTGCCTTGTTCCTGGAAGACAAACTCAATTTGAAAAAATTGAAAAGACCAAAGTACTCGAAAGACATTCAATTACTAGAAGATATTCAAAAAAGAAAAAGAAACAATAATGAAGAGTTTTTTAACAATAGAAATGTAAATGTAAATATTAATAATAATAATAATAATAATAGGTACAAAGAAGTGTTGAAAAAAATAAAAAATGTTTACGATTACGACTATTCAACATTGTACTCGCTAAATGCACCGTTGCAACGTATGCACGTCGACTTGGCAGAAATAAGGTATTTTAAAATCCCTAGTGTGGGGTACGTACTCGTGTGTGTAGACTTATTTTCTTCATACGTGTTTGGTTACAAGTTGAAACACAAGTCTAGCTTGAGTAAAAAAATGGAGGAATTCTATCGAGACTTGGAAAAGTATAGAAACAATAATCAGACAATGATTAGTATACAAGGAGACATGGAATTCACACATAACAACAGCATAAAATTACAGAATAAAAAAATACAACATAGAAATGTATTCAACGTCTAAGAATGGTGGGCACGCGTTCGCCGCGGAACAGAAGATACGTGTATTAAAAGAAATGTTGACCAGAAATGTTGACCAAATATATGATGCGTGGCTTGCAGAAACGAAACACCAGTGCAAAGGCAATAGATATCATACTGAAGAGTATGAACGAAAAAGTGTCGGAAAAATATAATTTTTCACCAAAAGAAATACTAAACGATTCGATAAGAAACGAAGACTACAGGATAGTGTACAACATGAATAGAGTCGAGAAATCGCAGAAATTACACAGACGTCAGGCGAAATATTTCGAAAAGAAAAACCAACGTGCGCGTAAGCAACGGTGGGAACTTAAAATTGGTGACAGAGTGTTGTTGGCAATGCACAGAATAAAAAAGTCTAGCGTTGGTGATGAGAGATTCGTGAAGTTTACGACACAAAACGTACGGTTGTTCGACGAAAACACGGTATACGTGGTAACTAAATAACAACAAATGACTGATTTTCAACGCGACATCGATCAGAAACAGTACTACTACTGGATAGAAAACAACGAAACAGGCGAAAGTATAAAGGGAAGATTCAGTAGAAGAGACTTGTACAAGATTTAAAAAAATATGGATAATATACTGCTATTCTCATTCGACAAAGTTCCGATTTCTCGTACGGACGGAAGTATAAATATGATAATTCAAAACAACGATTTGGATCAACAAAGTATATTCTTAAACGAAGGAGAAGAGGTGACACTTCTCAAAGGGTTAATACACAAAATGCCAAAGTATTTAATTACAGAAAAAGAAGAAAAATACTTATCAGATTTGAATAAAATAACTCCGTTTAGTGGTGACGGAAAAGAATCTCTCACTATGAACGTGTCATTTACGCATCAAATAGAGTATATAAAATCGGGTAGAGACAAAGCAGTTGGAGAAGCTACAGAAATAGAAAGAAGAATTACCAACTCGTCTAAACACACATTTAATTTCGACGTGTTACCAAATTATCAACAATTCGTGTACGCAAACATTGAAAAATTAAATAACGGAAAAATTGAATTGGGAACTTACTTTGACGTGTTCAAAATGTACAAAAACGCGGAAACGACTAACAACACAGTAGTATGGATAAACAAAAATTTAGTAGCAAAAACTAAATTAGTAAATAATCATTTAAAGTTTTTCATTCCCGACGAAATAACGACTGACAAGTGGAGTTTAATAAAACGCATACATGATATATTTGTAATCGATCAACCAACAATACCTAGATCAGTAATTCACGAAAATCTGATGTCAATGTTTAAGTTGAATAAGTCGAAATCACCAATATTCAAGTCTAGTTTTAAAAACGAAATAGATTTTTTGATAATACAATCATCTAATAGTTTATTTTCAAATGTTGAAATATCTTCTGACGTCGATTTTAAACACTCGATCGTTTCTGGTTTGTCACAAATGGCTTCAACATCATTATTTTCTATTGTAACAATCAATTACACTAATTCAAAAAATAAATTTCTTGGAAAATATTATCTTCACATTCATGGTAAGAATGTAATGCAAATATTTATCACCGAAGAATTATACGCGATGTGGATGAAAACATTTAAATTTCTAATAAAAATGATAAAAGAAGGAAAAATTGAAGCGAAAGAATATACTGCAGACGAATTTATCAAATACCTTTATGGTACCACACAAGTACCACACAAAGATTTGTTAGAATACATTAAAAATTTATTCAAGTATGGAAGTGGTAATTTAAAAATAAAAGCAAGAGAAAAACTTATTAAATTATCTGTTACGTTAAATTTTGATGCGTACGAATTTGAAGCTATTGATAGCGATAATTTAAATAAATACAAAAATGGATATTTACCACTACCCATTCCTGTTGGAAAAACTGTAAATGACATCAATTTTTCAAAACCAGTAGCTGCTGTTTCTAATCAAAAAATAAAAATAGATGGAAGTTTATCGTTACAGAACGAATCAACGTACAAATTCGTCGGAAAAAACGAAGATGGAGACGTATCATTTGGACACACTATTTATATTCCATACACCTCATTAAAATACTTTGAAGTTCCGAATTTTGAATTTCAAACATTGAGGCTAAACGCAACCAATTCAATCGCTGTTTTATATCAAAAGGGAATCAAGACTTCTGTTTTGTCCACACTATCCTCGACTCAAGAAAAAAACGTTGGCGAAAGCGCTATAAATGCTATTATTAACATTCCATTAATCGGCGATAAAGACAACAATAACAAGAGAAAATGGTATAACCTGTGTGAATTATCGGTATTAACGAGTAACGCTTCGTACAAGAACGAATTAACCGAATTCAATTACTCAATGCTTGGGCTCGATGGAAAAAACCTTAATCTAGCCAAAGACAACAACTTAACAGACATACTGATCGCGAAGGGAAACTTACAACAGTATTTGTCCTCAGGTAACAAACGAAAATCATCATCTATGGACACTTTAACGATAATAGAAACTTTTGTCATCGACTTCGACGCGAACACACAATCCTACTATTTCGACTTTGCTAATAACAGTCAAAAGGTCATAGATTTCTTTAATAATAGAAATAAAAATGGTAGTTCATCATATACGTTATCGTTAACGTCTATGTTAATGCCAACTAAATTAGAAAAAGATGAAAACGGAATATTTCTAACGTGTAGCGGAATAGACAACTCGGTAACCGTACTATTTGATCAAAACGACAAAACACGCGTGGACGAAGAAAATCTCATTGCGATACTAAACCTGAGTGAAGACGAAAATTACCAAAAACTGAAAGACAAACAGAACAATTTCATATTCAACATACAGGAAACGTTGGACAACAACGGAAAGATACACCACCAGACTTTCCCGATATCATTTAACGAACTGTCGGAAATAAATAATTTCAAAATATCGTTGAGAACTGTAAAGAACAAAAGTATTAAATTCGAAAAATCAACAGAATTTAAGACCATCATATTCACATTTAAAATCAGTCGATTAGACGGAAACAATAAACGTAATAGATTGTAAGAGAAAAAAAACAGCGAGATGTTTAACACTAAAAGAAATCACAGGTACTTGAATGCTGGCGCTTCAACGCACAGTAGCATGTTCAAAAAAAACGTAAAGAACGCGATATTTTCACAAATCAGAGGTGCGTACGAAAAACACGGGGTAGAAATGAAAAGATTAAAAGACGAAATGCGTAAGAAAGACGAGGAAATAAACCAACACAAAAAGAAATATGAAGAGATGAAAGAGGCAGAACAGAACGCTGTAAAAATGATAAAGGGAAAGTTTTCGACTTTAAATAAAGAACTCAACGAGAAGATGTCGTTAATTAAAGAACTCCAGAGACAAAATAACGAGCATCAAACTACAAATAACAAAAATCTAGATCATCAAAAAAAGGTAGTCGTGCGACTAAAAAAAAGAAACAACAACAAGAACAACAGTATAATTATAGTGACGACAACGACGAGTCTAGAAATTCCAGCGATGAAAATAATGACGATGTTGACAACGAAAACAATTATGGAAATTATAACGATAGTTATGATAATTCAAATGATTCAAGTGATGATGACGATTATACTTCTGGTGCTACTGTTGGTCAAAAGCGAAAAAAAAATAGAAATAGTGGAAATAATACGAGAAAGAGTCGAACCGGAAATACCAATAATGGAAAAAGAAGAAGAGGAAATGGATCGTCGTCTGCAACAAGAAAATATTTATACTACTAAATGACCATTGTAATTAATTTAAAGTCAAACGAAATAAATTGTACGAATAAACCAACTGATTTTTTCTTTGCATACAATAAACGTAAAAATGGTGCAAATGCAAACACCTAAAGGTGTACACGACACCAATAGTGTAGAGGTAGAGAACATGGACACAGATGACGTTATGAACAGGAACGTGACGTGAACGAAGTCCAATCCAAATTGAACAATGTTAATTCGCTAATCACGAAAGGGGAAATTCAGCAAAGCGTAGTAGAGAAATATTTTCCAGACTATTTAAACTTGAAAAAAAGCGGTGTCATCGCGTCTACGCACAGGAAAACCGTGTACGCACAACCAGGTTACAACAGCAAACAGAAAATCATATTAGATATCGATGTGGGACAGAACAAGAGATTCGTACCCAAAAGTTGTAGGATAATATTACCGATAAAATTTACGAAACCGGACGGAAAAACAGCGTTGCCAGACACAACAGCTTTAGTTAACTGTTGGCCAGCAAAGTATATACAAGATATAGTTGTAAAAACACTGTACACAGATGACAATATTAACAAACAAACGATAGAATTGGATTGTTGCAGATTCACGGACATGAAGTTGTCGTTCATTCCCGAAAACAAACTCTACATGTTCGACAACGACTACAACTATTCGTCCGCCGTCACGTCCAGCGCAGTGAGAAGAAATTTTACTGCTCCCACTTCGACCGCAATTGCCAATAGAATAAATAAATGGAAATCGCTTTGGCAAAACACCACAACGGGAAACGAATACGAGATATCACTAGAACATCTCTCTGAATTTTTCAACATTGAAGACCTGTTTAAAGTTCCCATAAGAATTGAACTCAATCTGTGCGTAGACATGAACAAGATATTCGAGTCTGTAGCAACACTATCATCTGGAAGTACATCCAAGTCCAAAGAAACCGTAGCAATGATCCACTTTACGAGAGCACCCTATCTGGAATACATAGAGTTGTCGATGGCACCCATCTATCTCACGTACGACAACCAGTTGGAGTCTACGTTAAAAAACTACTATTACAAGATAAACAAAGTGTACGACAAACGAATAGAGGAATTAAACACTGGACAAAATTTCAAAGAACTCAACTTCGCTGGCACGACGTACCAATTCGACTTTTTAGTCATCAATGTAGAAGACAGGCAGTCGAAACAACACCTTTCCGCGTACGACACGTACGGTAGTGAATTGTCAACACTCAATATAAAATCCATCGACTTATCAAACAACAATTTGCATAACAACACAAACTCCTACTTTAATCGGAGAAACTTTCGCGAGAGAAACTTTCGCGGGCTGAAAAATTCGCGAAATGTTTTGGATAAACTTTCGCGAATCGAAGAACACGGCAAATTTCGCGAGATAAACTTTCGCGAACGAAGAAATTGTTTAATTTTCGCGAGATAAACTTTCGCGAATGAAGAAATTTTTTGAAATAATTTTAGAAAACCAAGGATTTATTGTTGCAGAAAATAGACGAATATTAGTTTCAAACATATCTGAATTTGCATTTTCTTAACAATTCTAATGTAATAATAAATAGTTACAAAGACTGTTCATAATCAAAATCGTTAAAAACATCATCGAATACGTTTTTAAAGCCTTCTGGCTCCCACTCCTCTTCGTCGTCGGAATCAACTGCACCAATTGGATGACAAAGCCCATCGATCCCTTCCTGTTCCAGCTGGCAGACTGTGCCTACATTTGTGATGACACTACTTTCAATGACCAAAGGGTTGATATCATGGAATGGATCTATACTCGGCAATTTCTTGCTACCAAGCTTCAGGGCATCGAATATGCCAGCGGCTTTCCATCCATTTACCACTATCTCCTTTCCTTCAGCCGACGTAATGAAATTATAGTAATCAACAACCCAGCCAGCATGTAAAGGTTTCAGCGTTGAGAGGCGTAGCTTAATATCTATGTCTTCCAGTGATTTCCCAGAATCCAACTGCTCAGAAATCTGTTGTGAGTACCAACCATGAAACTTTTTTGCAAGAAAGCACTTTGCACTTCCGTTAACGGTAAGATCCAATGGCTGATAAAAACGAGTCATATTGGCAGGTATATGAGTAACCAATATCTTATTTTCCTCTAAAACATCTTTGACATCGGACGTCATCTGTCCCGTGAAAACATCCATTATCACGAGAGCTTTTTGATCTTCTCTGAGACCTTTCACTTCACGCTCCTTTTTGACATACGGTACAATGATTTCCTTCAGCAGCTTTATAGATTCGTTTGTGTTAGAAAAGTGCTTTTCATTCACACTTAATGAAAATCTAGAGGGGAATTGATAACGTGGCAGACTTTGCTGAGTTTTACCTCCATAAATGAGCTGCATTGGAAGGAATTTTCCGGAAAGAGTGATGGAAAAGGTTCCTGTGATAGAGTGCTTATCTGAGGAGCCAACGATAGCAACATGTTTGCTATTTTTCTTTGCCAGAGTACTGTTGGAGCATTGAACAATCTTCAGCGGTGTTTGGTCTAAATTGATCACCAATGAGTCGGGAATTTCATACTTCTCCACCTTAGTAACGATTTCATACAAAAAGAGGTATTCAATCTCTTTTCTGGCAGCTTCTGGAATGTCAACCTTTGAAGTAGTCTTACAACGACGCGTGAAGCCCATCCTATGGAAAAGGCTTTGTGCCCAAGAAGAAGATTCCAAATCGATATCACCGATTACACCAGGATACTTCTTGATCAATGCAGCTGCTGCCGAGTTCGCAACAGCCCAAGTTACAACGGCACCACGATTGCTCATTGCCTCAATATAATTTTGGACCATAGTATCAAATTTCCCCAGAAGCAACGGCCTGCCAGTTTTTGTTTGATATTTGGAAATTTCCTTGGATGATGGGAGATTCTTTTTCTTTTCTTCTTTGATTTTTTGTTCGTACCTTTTTTTAAATTCCCTTACAGTGCTTTTTTTTATGTTCGGAAATTCCTTTTTGAAATTCCGAACGGCTGCTGCGTTTCCATGTTGCGAGGCATATTTCCCGATATCATAACGATTTTTGTCCGACCATTTAGTTTAGTATTTAGACCATTTGAAGCTGTTGCTTTTTGCATTGTTGAATAATCAATATCACCAAGCGTCGTAATATTTTCACCCTCTCCTAAAAAAAACACATAAGAAAGCTTCAACATTTTTTTGAAAACAATAAATTTATCGCCCGATCCTACTGTCACTATATCCTTTCTCCTCCCACAAGGAACAGTTTCGGTTTCACTAACGTTTCACTACAGTATCGATACCACAGGTCAAAATAATTGCTAATGGCGAAAAGCGTTCGTTTAGAATTAAGAATCATTTTTCTTGTTTCTTCATTCTTTCAATTCTTAGAAAAATATAAATAAAAATTACCTTCCATTTCTTTAGCTCCGCTGGAGTTATGCTCATTTTTCTCTTTGGTGTTTAGCAAATTCTCTTTGATCGAAGCTCTTAGGAAAGACATCTTGACTCGTTAGAGAAACAAAACAAAAAGGTTAATGGAACACAAAATTCGAAAATTACTAGTAAAAGAAATCGATTTCATCATCTCAAAGTACACTCCATCGCAGAGATATTAGTTTTAATTTTGAAAGAGCACGATTAAATACTTAGGAAAAACGATGGAGAGTTAATTGTTTTTTTTTCGAATGGAGGTTAGTTCGAAAGACAAAATTTCAACAAAGTTGACAAGTTGTTCCGACAACAATAAAACATTGTAATAATAATGTTAACAAAAACATTCAACGCAGCGATTCGGGGATACCATTATTATAGAAAGTATTGGCATCCCATCAAAGAAGAGCACCTCGTCTGTTCTCATGAAGAGAATAATGCATTCGATACATTTGCTATAAAAGTATGCAAGACGAACGGGTTGATTGTTGGACATTTACCAAGAGAACTTTCACGAACTCTCAAGTTTTTGCTGGTTAGAGATGCGAGAATTTTTGCCGATTTAACATCTACAAATTACCGCAGATCACCTCTTGTTCAAGGAGGTTTGGAAATCCCGTGCAATGTAACAGTACAAATGTCTCCAACCCAAAAAAATGCCCAGCTTCTCGACCGACTGATGGAACTTGTTGAAGCAGTTTACGCTGAGCCAATGGCACCAGAAATCCTGGGATCGTTCCTAGCAGACGAGATAGAAGTTGACTTTCAGCCAGCAGAGCAGCCTCACAAAATAAAAGGAAAATTGGATAAAAGAGCTACAAAAGAGACAAAGTCGTATGATATACGCGACATGTTCAGGGGAAAAATACCACCAAAGAAGCCGAGACTTGCAGACAAACAGCCGGGAAAAGAATCAGATATTGTTATTATCGATTAGATGATTTTGTAATAGGAACAACGGAATATTTTGAAAAAGAAAGAAAGAAAAAAATCCTGAGTATTATTATTTGAGTATATTTTTCTAAAGTTTTCCAGAAGAATAAAACAGACAATTCTTTCCCTCCCCTTTAAATACATGATTTCTGAAAAAAATTTCAAAAATCTTGGCAGAAAATTTTTCATAATTTTACTGGATAAACTTTCGCGAATAGGAAAACTAGCAAAATTTCGCGAGATAAACTTTCGCGAATGAACAATTTCAAATTTATCGCGAGATAAACTTTCGCGAAAAAGGCCAAAATTCGCGAAATTCGCGAAAGTTTCTCTCGCGAAAGTTTCTCCGATTAAAGTATTTTAACCTGACAGACACCTCCGACAAGCGTGAATTGTACAGACAATACGCTGCGTGGAAATTGGGAACATGTTCAATGTTGAGTAGTACACAGATGATGGACTCAGAAAGTCTGACAAGATTGCCAAACTATTCGAGTTACTGGTCTGTAGGATACCCGATTGTCATAGATTTAAGACAGTCGAGAGGATACATGTACAATGAGTTGGAAGGACTGAATGGCAATCACGGAAAATTAGTAGTTAGATTGGGCTTCAAGAATTCGGCAACTACTAACTACACCATAACGGTAATCGGAGAGAGTATAAACGGACCGTTCTTCAAGTACATCAATCACGGAATTTCAAAAGTAGCGAGCGACGTGTACACACCAAATCGAGGTTGATGACACAACAATAAAAATATAAAAACAAACAAATAATAGCAATTAAATTTAATAATAAGGCATTAAAATGACGGTGTATGGCTATCGACGATTACAAACTGGTAGGGGTAGGAGGAAGGTACGACGAAGACGTCGTAGAATGCGAGGTCGTGGTGCAATAATGAACTTCTTGAAAATGGGTGGAAAATCGTTGGGAAAAGCAGTATTAAAAAACGCTAGAAACATAATAACAGACACAATGAGTAACTATCAGACCGAAAAGAATAAAAGAAAATAAATTTACACAACAATAAAAAAGGAATTACCAAGTTGAAAAATTTCACAATAACGATTATCGTTAATACAAACAAACGAAAAAACAAAGAGATATAATGAGGAAAAGCTCGTATATTCAAAGATCACGAAGACGAAGAACACGATTTAAAAAACGAAGAAAAGGAATGCGTGGCGGAATTTTCCCATTATTACCACTATTAGGTGCAATAGCTCCAGCTATTATTGGTAAATTGTTTTAATAAAAAAAATATAATATAATGTTATTTATCAACTGGAAAAAATTATTTTAAACAACATGTCAACGGTACCAGAGGGACTGTACGAAGAAGAGGTTACCAAATTCGTAAACGATCACCGTGGAAAGTACATGAAATTTAATCATGTCGCTACCATCGCCGTAGACGAAATGGACGAATATTTTGAAAAGACCGTCAGGAAACTACACAACAAACACACTATACTACCATTTGCTATAGTAAACACAGAGTGAGGCGTGAGGATCCGGGTACGCATTGGTTTTCCGTATGCAAGTGCAAGGGAGGACTAGTGCTATTCGATTCGTTTGGTCTGTTCGGTTTCAGGAATTTCCTAGAATCCGACGACGAACACCTAATTCACAAATACTTCAAAGGACTACCACCACACAACAAAGAAACGGCGTACAGAATATGGAACGATCCGGAATTGTCTTTGACGAAATTGGAATTCCATCGTGAACTGTGGGTAAAGGACAACGGTAAAAAAATGACAAATGACGAGCTGTCACCGATGGCAAATAACTTCGTGAAGTTAATCTTAGCGTTTTCCACGTTGTGTAAAAAGTCAGAGTGTAACATAAACATTTGGATTCTAACAAATTGTATTCAAAAAGAAACCTCCGCTTATTGTGCAATATATCAAATGTTAACGTACTACGAGATATTCAATCCGTTAAACACCGCCAGTTACGTAGACGACAAAAAGTTTACTGCCGAGACGTTCAAGAAAATCTTGCGTTCACTATATGACACTGGAAGTACACGCGCAAGAATACGTAACGACGCAAAGTGTCAACTGTTCGTAGACGACTTTAAGATAAAAGGGGAATTCCTACCGAAATCTATTTACAGTGACGATGGTAACGATGAAGAATTAAAAACTGACGATGATGAAGAAACAACAGACGAAGAAGAACAAATAGTAAATAATGCAAATGGAAATGTATAACAATAAAAAATATATTTATCATAATAATAATAATATAAAAAATCTCTTTTATTATTTCTCTCATTTACCATTCCTAAAACATAATCGTAGACATGAATACCTACAAAGTTTGTAGTCACATAAACACGTTGTATATCGACGAGATATTGTCGAAAGAAAACGAGAAAAAGGAAATTGTAAGAATATACTGTTACAACATCGGTGGTGATACATCAATAGTAGTAGATACAAATTAAACAAGACAAAAAACGTAACGTGCGTAAGGATATCACCGTTATATACCGCAACAAATCGTGAGTACAAATTATTGTGTAATATGTGTCTGTATACCGGTTTGAACGAATTGAAATTCCTACGTTCTTACGACGTGTACGACGAGTTTAACAATCAACTGAAAGAGTTGGAAATCGATGGACCAACGAAAAAGAAATGCATTTTGTGTCACGTCGAAAGAAATAACAGAAATAGTGACACCATTTATCATTTTGACCTACTGGAAAGATACAACGAACCATACAAGTTAATACAGTTATGTAATGAAAATAAAGTATACGTATGTGAAGAATGTGTGTACGAAACAATAATCAACTTCAACAAAAAGGAAAGTAACCAACTGAAAAATTTCAACTTGAATGCTGATGACAATACGTTAGAACAGATTTGCGACGAAGATCAACCATTTTGCATATGTAAAAAACACTTATCGTACAAAAAAAATCAACACTACCTAAAATACGTCTCCTTCAACGACATGATGGAGTTATGCAAGAAAATCTACTTGTGTAACGGATTGTGGAAAGACCTAGCAATTTCCTACGAAATTTCAGACGACACGCGTGAAATACTCGATCGATCTGAAAAAGGTATTAAAAAAGTAATTTCGAATTCATAAATAAACTACACTTTGTCGAAGTCAAAATAGTAAAGAAAAATACTGTGACAATATAAACAATAATAAAGTATGAGAAGAAAATATATTAAAAGATCACGAAGAAAAAACGGAATGCGTGGAGGTTTTATTTCATTTAAAAAATACAAATCAACTCATGAAGTAATAAGGGATTTTATTAACAGACATCGGTAGAATAATATATCAAATCAAATTTTTATTGTTTAAAACATTGACGATTGATAGATAATGAGAAAAAAAACATATATTCGAAGATCAAAGCGTGTACGAAGACGATATAAAAGACCAAGAAAAGGACAACGTGGTGGTTTGTTTGGATTAATACCAGGGATATTGAAATTAACGTTTGCTGCAGCTAAAGGAATCGTTAAAAAAATAGGTGGTTAAAAAAATAAACAAACAAAAAAGACGAGACAATGTGAATAAATAATATAAACATTACGCAAGTACATTGTTTTTATTTAAATCGAACACGTATGATCAACAGATGTCAACAGATATGGTTGAAAAATCTAGATACGTTTGGCTAAAAAGAAAATTAAAAGAGAACGAAAATGTAAGGAGAGTATTTGGTAAAGAACAAATCTGGTGTGGTCAATGCAAGCAGTATAGCTTGTGGAAAGATATATTGTAAATGTCGTTTTCTGTGTGTAGATTGTAACAAAGAAACTAGTTTGGACAAGTTAAAAACGACAGCTCACGAAAAGTGTTGTGAATTGGCTTGTGAACACGTATATGGTTGTCAGGAATGTAATGATAAAATATACGCATACGAAAACGTTTACATGGAAAAGCGAATATGGTACTTCGTACAGTTCCCAAACGGTGATGGAAACAATTGTAATGAATTTAAATTCGTTTGTGGACAGTGTCGTGAAGAAGTGTACGGATCCTTATACAATTGTCCACTCAAAAGAAAGGGAAGTAATAACTGCAATTGTATATTCGCGTGTGGAAAATGTTATGAGGAATTAGCAAAATGTACTTGTAATTTTTATTCTACGAACGCGAAGTCTGTAATAAATCGTTTTGTCTAAATATACGGTCTACGAAATAATACGACCACGTCTAACGAGTGTTAACGAAAAATCCATTACAAAAGTCCGACGACCGGCAGGTGGTTGGTTGCTAACCGTAGATCGTAAATAGCGACCTATTAGTTACGATAAGTTTATTGTAACGCGTAGCAAACAAAAGGAAGGTGGTTGGTTACTAACAATGGATCGTAAATAGCGACTCGATAGTTACGATATAAGTTTATTGTAACGCGTAGCGCAAATATTTACCATGTTTTAGACACGCATGCGCTTTGAGATGATTTTGATTTTACTGCTTGCGCCGGAATTTGAGAATTGGATTTTGTGCTGAGTCCGCCTATCATCATCACATTTGTATGTCACTAGAGAAGCCATTTGTATCAAATTCATGCTCGTGTGGATTCTCCTATTGGAAACTGTACTTGAAAAATTCTTGAATATGTTGATATCAGCTTGGCGAGTAAAATGTGGAAGCAAATGATGTGAAGGAAAGAAACATTTGTGAGACATTGAAAGATTCCCACATTCGAAAATTTTTCCAGTATCACTCGAACCATATAAAATCAAACCCTTTTTTATGATTTAAATTGAAATACCATTGTGTAAATGTTTATATAGTTCGTCCATTGTCATTCGATTATGTCTTGCTGTATGGTTAATTCAATACGATAGGATTTTGTGTGCATTGTCCGAACCATAATCTCTTACGGCATTCGGCCGCTCTTGGTCTATGAACTAAACTGATGGAGGAGCAGCCTCTTTAAAGGTACCAATTCTGTTAGATGTAGCAAAGTTTTCACTCGCTGAAGATTTTTGTTCGTTTTTAGGACCTCTTGTTGTTTATTATTTTCTGTCTTGTGAATCCAACTGTGTCTGATTCCGCTGCTTCCTCTGTCCAGTCACCCATGAGTTGACCCACTGCTGTGTGATTTGACTTAAAATTTGCCTTGCACTTCTTCCATCATAGCTCTTGTGAATTCGTTCTTTAGTATCTCATGTGCGAAAGGTATAGTTGATTCCATAGTTTTTACTTCCATGTTTACTGCTTTATGAACTGATTCTTTTCTATACACTTTAAGGAGTCTGAGGAGGAGTACTTAAGACTAACATTAACACAAATCTGTTAACCGGAACTGGGTTGGGAAGTCCGGACTCATCACAGTTCCAGGTTCGATTCCTAATTGGATTTCTGCGATTTCTGCCTTTGTTTTTGTCCAAAACTAAACCTTTTTCATTATTTGTGTGTTCCGTTTCATGAATCGCACTGTTTACTTGCGTTCAAAAATGGAGAAAGAACATTTCTTATTTGAGTATATAAATAACTTCAAAAACGTAGGAAAAATGCATTTTCAAAGAAAGTAAAACACTTTGAAAAGGTAAATCATTAATTTTTTTAGGTTCACAAGGTTTTCTTTTGGTATAACTTCTTTATTGAAGAAAGAATCTTGTGTGAATGTTGTTTGTGGTGAATAGAATGTTGATGCTTTTTTACTTAACACAGGTTCTTCCAGTGTTTCATACGTTTTGCATATAAGTAGTTCTTATGCTTTAACATAAATTTGTTTCTCTAAAAGTTTGGTTCATTATACATATGTTCCAGCTGAATGGGTATTACAATGGTGCTCCAGATATTCAATATAAGAGACTTTTTTATGTTCACAACAAACATAATACTTATGTTTTCCATTCTTTTCTGTTCTTAAAATAATCATGAAATAAAATAACTGCTCTTAAATTACTTGGGTCGTTTCTGGAACTTCTTACTCTCGATGGATCATGTTTCAGGACATCAACACATTCATGTCTTTTTTTTCCTTTACTCAAAACTTTTTTCGTCATTTTTCAAACCGACATAAAATTTTTCATCCTCCAATAATACTTCTCGAGTATTATTTCTCTTATTGTATGGACATTCTGTTTCAATTAGCCCTGGTTGTTCATAACTATTGTCTAAAATCATCAGGACAACCCCCTAACCAAAACAGGTATGGTTGCACAACTTAAAATTTTTCCGCCTTAAGTTGCATTTTGAAAGGAAGTTAATAGTGAATAAGCTAAAATTCACAAAAACTTTTCTTTAAAGAAAGGTTGTTAAAGTTAGCAAAATAGGCAACATCAGCAGAAACTATATTTGACACTTCCCAATTTGTGATTTGTTTGATGGCGTCAAGATAGTCGGTGCCACCAATTTTTTAAAGTTGAGCGATCTGTAAAAAAATTGAAGAGTTAAAATATAAAAAGTCACAACATTCTTATAAAAAGTATCTGAAAACATTTTCTTGATCCTCCATATCCTCAAAATAATTAATGGCTGTTATGGTGTATTCATCACCGCTTGTTGATAAGCCTTTAACGCTGGCTACTTCTTGCTGTAGATTAAAAAGAGCTTTTAAATGGTTGCTTTGTCGTTCCAAAACAGAACTTTGCTGTTGTTGCATCAGATCCATTTTATTTAGGATCAAAAAATAATTATATTGGAAGGTATATCATTTTACTTGTTGAAAAGCAGAGGTAAACGGCCTGTAGAATTGGCATTTGGGGATAATTCTTTATGATGGGTATCTTTATACTGGAAATTATTGAATACACTTTTCGATCTTGGTGTTGCATTCTCACGATTATTATGGTTCTGTTTTCATTTCGTGCACCTTGGATTTCACATCTTTCACATGCATGAAAGCTAGTATGGCCAACTGTACATTTCAGAAATGAACGAGCTGTTGCATCAAATAGTAAAGTTTTAGTTTGAAATTATGTCTGATGCCAAGACCTTCATTTGTTTAAGTCCTAATTTTTTGATGAAATCTGGAAGAAACTCATGAACTGATTTTGGTTTACTATGTCCATGCTAAGTGCAATTGGAAATACAAAGTTTGATTTAAAAACTGAACCAAGAATGGGCCAAAGTTGACTTTCTGTGACAAGCCATGAATGTTCGCAATTAATTGAATTGTTGAAGAAGTAGATGTTTTATGGTTTTGAAGAGAAGTAGCAATATCAAGATAAACATAGCATTACACGTTTTTTTTTTATTAGAACACCTAAATTTCGGCTGAGGCTGGATGTGTTTATTTTTCTGAAGATTTTCAGCCTCAGGTGTTCTTATTGACGTTCTTAATAGAAATTCAAACAAAAAACAAGAAAAAAATTATTTGACAAGGACCCTTATCCATTTCACCTGAAAAAACATTTCATAGCTACATGAGTTTGATGGGGTAGAAGTTGTTTTATTGTAGTTTATGTATATATCTAAATAGACTGATATCAGAAATAGCTCTTTATATTTGAACAATCAAACATTGACTGATGTATTTATTTTTCTCAATCTCAGCCTGGCAGTGTTCTTTCGATGTTCTTAGATTTTGGCCAAATCTCAGCCTGAATGTTCTTATAAACGAGGTTCTAATAAAAAAAAAAACGTGTATTGTCATGAAATTGAACTTACACAATCCTTGGAGTTTTCAATAAAGTTTTTCCAATCTGCGTCTGCACCGTCAGAATATAGATAATGTCAAAATACAATGAAAAGCAATACATTTTCCATTTCGCTATCAGGTATATCAGGTATATTGTATAATATCAACAAGTATATCAGCTTGGTCAAAGCCTACCACACCCTCCTCCTTACAGACAAAAATGAACGTGAACACGAAAACCTATTGAGGTTACTCCCTCACGATGCTTCACCGGTTTTTTGTTTTTTTTTTCGTATCTTTAAATTCGTAGTTTTATTGGATTTCGATCGAAATGCCGGGATGCAATCAATCAATACAAAATATATATAAAATATATATCCTCCATTGGTTATGAATAATTATGCGTTACGTTTGCTTATTTGTTCTTTCGTCTTTGTCTTGTTCTTTTGCAGTCTGAAAAAAATTAAACTTTTCTGCCTCAATACGGAACGAGAAAAACATATAGGCTGGGGGATGGAGAAAAATATAAAAAAAAAAAAAAACATATAAAAAGATTATTCAGAATAACAACTCGATTACATAAATTTATTTTACTGTTTACTTCGTTAAAACCTTTTTAATAACATAAATAATTATTATTAGTCTGATGATGTACGAGATAGTATGAAAAGCTTAGCTAAAATAAATATTAACATTTTACATTTTCTTTTTATTCTATCTGATAGCAATTCTAGATTTATGTTTATTACGTGAAATTTATAAGATCCAACTTTTTTGTCAAAATATGGTTCTTTCACAGAGCTTCTGTGTTATTGCTTGAACCAGTCTCAGATGTCTAAGGCTTGTGATGTGTTACTGGACTGAATGATATGAAATATTGAAAATACCAAATTTTTGGAAACTGGGATTGTCTGTCCTTGTATTTTGCGTTTTTAACAATTCTCAAACAGTTAAAATAGTTTTTTTTGGCACTGATGGGTTTGCTCATGTGGATTCTGCGTATTGGTAATTGGCTCGAAAAATTCTTGAATATGTTGATATCAACTTTCAACTTCTTCAAAGACAGTTGTGTTGACAGTCACCTTTGCATCTGACAAAGTAATTTTTTTGCACATACCTTTCTTCCGTAAGGAGAAATGTGATAATTGGAGCATCAAATGACTGGAGATGTTTGTCTCCCTGCATATACATCCTTCAGTGAAATGTGGAAGCAAATGATGTGAAGGAAAGAGACATTATTAGAGGTGGGACATTGACAGATTCCCACATCCAACTGTGGCACTTCAGTTAGTAACAAATCAAGGATAAAGCAGCCTCTTTAACGGTTCCGATTCTGTTGGGTGCAGCAAACTTTCCACTGCCTGAAGTTTCTTGTTCGTCTTTAGGACCTCGTACCTACCTTGTGAAGCCATCTGCGTCTGATTCCGCTGCTTCCTCCATCCAGTCACATCCAGTTGTGTGATTTCACTTAAAATAGTCCAGGATGTATCCAACCTTGTTATAGAGATGTTGTTGCTCCACAATTCGAAGTAGTCTTGTTTCCCGACCGAAGAGATGCATTGCGACACTCTATGCTCTTAGCAGACCTGTTTCTAAAGAAGCGGCGACGTATACGGGCTTTGACGTTGTTAAGCTTTTTGCCATTCTTGGTTGTAATTCTAGTCAAAGGGAGTGGCCACCTAAAAAAAACAAAAGTGATAAAAATGATAACAGCTAAAGTAGATAGCAGTGTTGTATCATTAACATGGGTGCGTTCATCCATCCTATCGACATCATCTCCATCTCGTCAGGGTCATAGCCACTAATATGCAAACTAAATGCCTGTACCTCGTTTTTGTCTCCCTCTGTCCAATGTTCTTTATAACATAATTCCTGTACCAACTTAATAACGGTCTCCTCTGCTTTAAAATTCGTGTTGAAAAATGATAGATTAACTTCTCCGCTGTTGATTTAAATTGTTCCTTCTCCTCTGTTGCTTCCACCCACAGCTCAGGATTCTCATCGTTCTCGTGTATTATAATATTAGATTCCAACAACAATCCTTTGTCTTGTACTTCTTTCATCATAGCTCTTGTACATTTCCTGCTTGTTCCAGTCATTTCCATACATGTGTAGAAGTCTTTGCAATAGCTTTGCAATTGTGACGGAAAGATTGGAGTGACCCAGCAATGATGTTGCGATGTTGGACTTGTGGAGACAACGTTTACCAAGTTCTTTTTAGATATTTTTGCGTATCATCACTATTCCTTGGAAGTCTGGCTCCATTGTCATCTGAGCTCTCCTCCACTTTGTCTTCTCCTTCGTTGTCGTATTATTAATCTTCGTCATGGTTGTCGTCGTCTTCTTTCTCTTTTTCAGTGACAGACTCAACTTCATTGTCTACTTCTGTTGTGGTTTCAGGTTCATTATCCTTGTTTTTCTTCCTGCTAGTTCATTTTAGCTTTTTTTTTCTTTTCTGTTTCTATTTACACTTTCGTCATGATGGTTCATTGTCAAGTCGCTTGAGACATTTCTCCTGAAATATGAGAATGAATTGGAAAATCAACCTCGTTTGGACAGTCTGAACAAAAGTTGAAAAGGAAAAAAAGATTGTAGGAACGAAGTTATTATTGTTGGGAGCCATGCATGCCTAATGCCTGTGTAGCAGCCATTATGAATTTTCTGAGATATAGCATTTTTGCGTATTTTTTCAAGAAGTAAAAACAAAAAATCCAGACAAACACAGGAAAAGTTTAATTTTTGTGAAAAGCAATACTTTTTTCAAGACCAATTCTTGATCGGATTCAGGTCTGGGCTTGCAGGTATTTTTATCAAACGCCTCTTGAGTTTCAAGAGTTTTTTCCCATGATTGTAGTTAGATGAAACCGACAAATCAGAAACAGATCTGCAAGGTGATAGCGATAACTCTCGAGAGGGATTAATTTATGGTTTTCTCGTTTCAAATTATATTTTAAAAACGGTTGCAATAAGCATAGGAAAGTCAGAGAGACCAGTTTCAAGAACATCGTTTTTTTTTTTTTAAATTGGGTTTATTAGTATCGGATCGATACATGTTGGTTGATTTGGGGTTTTTTTTTACATGTGACTTCGTTTATCAGACTGTGTGTGTGTAGATTGTCGTCGTAGGCAGCAAATCTTATTCTTCTGAAAATCGGATGCATCATAGAATTTCTTCCTAATGATATGGTCAAATTGGAGAAAGATTATAAAATTATTATAAGATTATAAATCTTCTTCTCCACAACTTCACTTAAACTGGAACTAATCATCACTATTAATATGCTGGCAAATATCGCTGTCAAGGTTGACTTGACCCGTCTTTCACATTTATTTATTTCGTTTATTTATTCCAGCAAGACCATGTATTTTGAGGGTTTATTTGTGTAAAAGTAATTATGGTATCGGTAAATATCATGTACATAATATAAATGCATCAATTTACTTATTCACGAACCATTTCTAATATTGTTTTGGATTGTATTCATTCGCTAACGCATGAGTTTCTTGTTGTCACAGCTTTCCTGTTAGCATGATGTCAGCATTTTTAAATTTTTTGTTGGTTATATCCGTTGTTGGTTTTTTCGCCTGCTTGTTTACTCAAACTAATGCCTCTTTCAGGTTAAAAGATTCTTTAGATTTGCATCGTTTTCAGCTTCAAAGGCTTCACTTTTTATTAAATGCTCCTTCTTCCATTGATATTCTTCGCTGTTTCCTTTCCCTTGTTTGTGGTAATTGAAAAATTCAAACTTTTCCTTGAGTTTTGAAAAACCTGTTGGCAAGCTTGCACTCTTTGAGGGACACCCAATGCTTCCTGTCTGAATGGCTCATTACCAAAATAGTAGGGGACGGAACAGTCCATACATTATAATATTTAAGTACGTACAATTAGTTCACAGTTTTGTATCTATGAATTTGAATTAAAAAACGCCACTTAAAAGCAGAAAGCACCTAACCACATTCTTGAATAATTAATTCACTCAAAGCAAATGTTATTGTTACTATATATATTCTGTGTATCCAGGGTAACCACTTTCCTAGAAATCTGGAAAAAGTCTAGATCTTTTTTAGAAAAGTTAGGGAAAATGACTTGTTTAAATTTCTAATGCTCTTGTTTGGGAATTTTTGGAAACTCTTCCAGGGCTGTCTTTAGATGTCTTTAGATGTATGAACTTCTTTACTCTCGGTTTTTCTTGATTTTTAGCCAGAGAGAACTTTAAAAAAAAATTAAGTTTTATAAAATCGCCTGGTCGTCGCTTATTAAGTTTTTATATATTTTGGGGGTACTAAAAAGAGGAACAGAAGATGTTGTATATATCACACAAGAGAGTTTTTATTTACCCTGTTACAGAATACTTTCATATTAGACCTTTTCCGAGTTTATGTTTATATGTCCTGTTTTGACTGGTTATCAGTATTGACCTCGTTTTGATACATAACATTTCACAATAATTATATATAAACATGGGCTTGGGAAAGGTCTTATGTTTAAACATTTGTTTAGTTTTTTTTCTTTATTACTGGAAAGAAAAACAAGTGATTTAGTAAATTGGTAGTTTTTCCTCGCCATGAAAAGTTGACCGCAAAATCATTTAAACTTGTAAGTGGACCCTCCCTCTTATCATCTGGTTTTCCATTTGAACAACAGATAAAACAGTTTTCCAGTTCTTTGAAAGAAGGTACTTAGAATTGAGATTAAAACAGAAGGTCATATTCGGGTGAGAAAGGTTATAAAAATTCATAATCTGTTTGTACAAATATATATGCTGACATCGACACAATTCATCAAGATAATAACGTGAACTTTTGTTATTATCTGTCATTAATATCGACTTCCTTTTCGAGGTCTTTTCATAGCATTACACAGCATTGTTCTTCCTTGGTCACCATTTTACTTTCGTTACCTGCGGCAATCGATTTGATTTCGTCGGATACCTGTGCATGTAATCACTCAAAATATATATACTGAAATTGTTTATTGGGAAACATGAAATTGAAAATTGGGTGGTTCTTTTAAGTTTTCTGATGAAGTTATTTGCACTCAAAAATATGGCCCGGAAAACCCGAGTTACAAAATCAAGTTATAAAGTCGAGTTACGGATTATGACGTCTTAATTTTCAAAATATTTTGGATAGCAAAAACAATTATTTTTAGAATATAATAAGCATTATTTTCAAAATAATCATGTCGAGTCATCGTCGAAATCAAATCATCTCCACCACCAATCCCTCGCCCGAAACCGCCTTACCTTTCCATTTTAAGCCCAAATTGGTCTCGAGAATCAAAGAAAAATATGTCATGTTACAGCTGTTGTTAATAATGTTTGAACGATACATTATATAAGGATTGCTTATCATTAGAACTGCCATATTACCTATCTACATCCTTAACTGATTAATTTTGATCCCATTTTTACATTGACAAATGTAAAACAAAATTAGCACTATCAAATTGTTCCACGTGCAAATTTTCACTAGAATTGAACAATCAAGCAGACACGATAACTCGAGAAAAATAATTTAAAACTTTATTTCCGAGTTAGTAACTCGAATCTTTTAAAGCAATATAATATTCTCGAGTTAGTAACTCGACTTGATTTATTTGAAAAAGTAATTTCGAGTTAGTAACTCGAAGTCAAAATTTGGCTTTTTTAATTTCGAGTTAGTAACTCAAGTTGTAGAAGCGAGAAATATATTTTCTAGTTAGTAACTCGAAGTGATATCGAAAATTATGACGTCATAATCCATAACTCGACTTTATAACTTGATTTTGTAACTCGGGTTTTCCGGGCCTCGAAATAACAGAAACATAAGAAATATAAATACACTTGATTCAAATTAAAGGGGCTACGACACGAATCACGTCATCTTAAGATCTATGGTGTAGCATCAAAAATCAATTTGAGATGAGAGATGCGAGATTAATTTAGACTAAAAAAGTAAACAAACAATATTCACGTGATTCATGATGTAGCCCCTTTAAATTCTCATTAATTCAGTTCATCTACAACAAATGAATTCTTATGGAAATTTTGCGGAGAAGGATACTTACCGCATTCATATCTGGAAAATTCCCAGTTTGTAATTTCGAATATATCATTTTTTCATTAACGGTTACCTCGAATGACCCTATAAAGATGAAAAAGAAATTCCTTCAAATATAATATTTAGGAAATTCTTTTCCAATCGTGTTTGACGCCATGCCATCATGAATGGTGGTCCTTGTGGAATCTCTCTGTCAGCTCTGTAGGTCGGATTGCCACACTTTGTAAAAGCAATATTTCGTGAAACATTACGACATTGTTTCATGAATGTATAGGACTTTCGTACAAGTAATTCCCCGATGGCGTCATGAATCACTGTGTAATAATGGTAGAATTTTTCCCGTGTATGTATTATCGTAAATCGCTTTTTTTTTCCTTCATCAAATGATTTGTCCTTTTAAGGTGATTAGGGGAACTTGAAAAAAGGGACACTTAATTTAATAGTACTGCAAACTAAAACTTACAAGAATCTCTCAATTTTATTGGGGAAGAGAAGTGCAGTTTGAAGAGACTTTCAACCTTCTTAATTTTTCGAGTATTTGACGGCGGTGTCCAGTATATCGGCAAGAAGCGTTATAGAGGTTTGACCGTTAAATTTAAGGATCTTTCAAATTGTGAATGAGACACTTAGATTTATATTGTATTTATAAATGTTTTGGTGTATAAAATTAGACCTTACCCAATCGTCCAGTTTTACCGCTCACTTTCATCGATACACCAGATTGCTTTATGATGGAAGCAAGCTCTTTATACCGACTAAAGTAACCTCATCCTTGGCTAAAATATAACGTGCATACATCGATTATTACGCGCATACATCGATTATGGACTTTTCAATGAATTTGTAAATAATTTACACTAAGTTAAGATATACTTACCAAAACTCAACACAAACATCTATTTTTTCTTTGGAATCCATGTTTTCACTACCTTTTGCACACTTTGCTTTAACAGGATGTTTTTTACTGAAGTTTTAACTAGATTTCTAATGGTTTATTCACGTTATTAAAATTTCATGAATCATTTTGTTAAGTTCTCCATCGTTAATCTATTTACATTCTTGTAATGAGTATCGGCTTTTAACCAAGGGGGAGAGAGCATCTCTAGTACGACTCAATATGAAACCGGTCTCCTCAGTAACTTCAGTAAAACGTGCACTTCCTCATTTGCTTTCTCCAGTACACTCCATTGGCAATTAATTCAATGAGAATTTGGAATACAATTAAGAATTGCATCAACATTATTCCGAAATTGATATTAATTAATATATTAAAAATCAATCTCTTTAATCTTTCATTCCCATGGTTTTCAATGTCGTTTCGAATTTGGACGAATATTTCAAAGTAACATAATACAAAAGATAACAAAGTTCTCACACAGAGTTGTTTTCAAAACGTGTCAAGGATACCTTTTTCGCATAACCAACTCTTTCAATGGGGCAAAAATCCACAACAATTATTGGCTGCAAATCAGAAAGATATATTTCAAGGCTCTTTGCTTTAGATGAAGGACTTGAATTGGATCAGAAAGTAACTTGCATAGCAACTTCAAGTGCTCAAATTGACCCGGTTTCAATTAAGGAAAAAAAAACGTTCCCCCTTTCCTAGAATAGATGTAGTTATAGACATCATAAACTAAATAGTTGTTTTGTTTTCCTTTAAATTTTAATCCATTGAAATCAAGCTGATCTGTAAAAATTCTGTCTTGAAAAAAGAACCCGTGAAAATATTGATGACATATCATCAAGGGGAAATAATTTTTTTGCAAAATGTTTCCATATAGATTGGTCAGAAGACCCAGTTAATAATATTGGCAACAGATGTGTTGAGAGAATTTTTAACGTCCAATTTAATTTGTTTATACTATTGGAAACCTCAAACCAAAAACCAATCAAAGAAAATTTTTTCCGTTTTATGAGTGATGGAGGAAGAAGGGGAAGCTAGCTGCAAATCTGAAGTAAAATTACAGATAAGCTTGCTCTTCTCGTAGTTAATGCAAAGATAATTCTACTGTGTACATATGGATCTTCTACTAAAAACTTGAATATATTTATATTGTTTGTCAGTCTAGTATTCATGTCTAGTATACTAAGTCTAGTATACTAAAAACTTGTTTGTTTTTGTATTAGTGCGATTTTGGGTAGAATTCCGCTCCAGCTCAAAAAAAATAATTGGCAGATGCAAAAAAATAACCATTTCGTGCTAATGAATTCCGCAATATCAAATAAGACTATCCGGACAATTTAAATTTCAATACCAAATTTGAGAGTCGTGTTTCCTAAAGGCATGCTATGCTTCGTATAAAATACGTGCTTACCATAGTTGGCAGAGCCCACTCAACAATATATTATCCTTTATAGTATCATTAACCTTCATTTTATAAAATTAGTGGTCCCGGGCATGATTTTAACGTTTTTATCCATCCGGCGAGATCATTAAGCAAACCGGCACGTGATTGCATATGCTCTGTAAAACAAAAGAAATCGATCCGTTCCGTTCGGTTTCCACGGATTATAAACCGGACGGGGTTCGTGTCTTTTAATATTCTGCTGTTGATGTTTAAAGCTGTTACAGTTTTAGAATTTCACATTGATATTGTATAAATAAATAAATAAATAATCATTTATTTGCCTCATCCATTTATATACAATAGTTCTTCGTGCTATAATATCAATAAATACAAACAAATCAATAACGATAAACATTGTAGAAAAGGAAAAGAAGAAGAAGAAGACGGAACATATATGCTTGAAATAATTAAAGTAACCGAGCTAAAGCACAGTCAAAATAAAATTCCTTGGTTTTTCTCCTAAAATATTTTTCATTAGACGATCCACGAACTGTCTTTGCAATTTCATTGAACAAAGATACTGCTCTTGATTTGAGCAAGTTAATGTGTCCGTTTTTTATGACTTTTGGTCCGGTGTCGTTGCATGACCGTAGATTTCTTTTTGGCTCAGCAAATTTCAACTTGAGATATGTTGGGTATTGTTTTCTTTCTGTTGTATGTTTTCTTTCAAGCACTCAATTTGTCACTCGATCTGTCCACAAATCTTCAATAATCTGATAGAGTGGGAAATGTGCCATACTAGGACGTTTCAAGTACGATGGACATATCATATGACGTCATTTGAAAAATTGACGTCAAATTAGCATGAAATTTCTAAACCGTTGACTTGTTTTCAAGTTTTTACCGAGAAAAGACGTGAAAATTTTTCTTGAAAAATTGAAGCAATTATAGAAGATTTTTCTTTGCAATTGACCATTTGAGATCACTCAACATGGTTCTGAAATACAGCGAAATTGTTAAAAGCTGTCAAAGCAATGGAAAAGTGTCATTGAATGAAGTTTTTTTCAGAATCTTGATGTTGTTATGCAAATTGCAAAAGATGCATGCAGGCAAGTTGAAGTAAACAGCCAACAGAGAGTTGTTGGAAGAGAAGATAAAAAATCAACTGAAGGATTGATGGAATTGAAAGAAGAGAATGAACGTTTAATTGTTCAACTGATTAATGAGTGCACGATCCCAAATCGATGCATCCTGGAAATACCATCACTCAATCCAGACGAGAACATAATTAAACGAAACCTTCCAAAAGTGCCATCGAAAGCTCCTGACGTCAACCAAGAAGTTATAATCACAGCTGATAACATATTTGGCAAACCTTCCGAGTTTTCTGACGAAGTTGATGATGATCTTGTTGGTAACGATTTAGACGCCGATATTGACTTTATTTTGAACATGTGAACAATGATCAAGGAATGGGTATAACATCTCTCTTCCAAACCAAGCAAATCAGCTTCTCTAAATTACTTCAATCAATCCCAACAAATCAGTCATTCTTAAACGTAATATCGCACGTCCACAACCTAACGGGAAAAGGGCAGGCTAAGAAAGCATGAACTTGATAAGAAAGTAATGTCAACAACAACAACAACAACAACAACAACAACAACAACAACAACAACAACAACAACAACAACAACAACAACAACAACAACAACAACAACAACAACAAGACACGATGATGATGTGGATGAGAAAGAGCCTGCCATATGATATCTTGTTTGTTGTGTTTTCATAACATTCAACAAAAAAGTTATTAATGGCAGTCTTTTTTCTGATTTCAAGCTTAACAAATCTTGTATTTATATTATAATTTCACGCTTTTGTAAAATGAAAAATATAGCAAAGTGAAAAACATTTCCGTCCTTTACCCATTCTCTACCCTTTACCCTTTCTCTGCTTCAAGCAGACAAGGTAGTAGATGGTTTTGGAGGTATTGAGGACATATATCTAATATGCATCACATAAGCACAAAATCAAAATTTATAAAAAACTAGTATAGCGTGTAAAAACTTTTCATGGTTCCTTATTTCTGTGACAGTCTCACGCGTGCTCGTCAGCAATAAGGACCAATAAATAAGCACACACATAACAAGCACCAATGAGCGATGGTTCCTGGTGATTCCTGGTGATTCCTGGTGATTCCTGGTGATTCCTGGTGATGGTTAAAAGACAAGCGTGTATAGGAGCCTAAAATGTCAACATTAAAAAAAAAGGAAAAAGAAAAAATATCCACTCCCTGCAAAAGAAAACTGGATTCTAAGGATAACAAAATGTGCATCAGTTTTCAAAAGTGAAAATTCGAAATAAAACAAATAATAAATATTACATAACAAATAATACCGTAAAATTTCGGATATCAACTCCCCTCCCAGATAGAAGTCCCCAAATTTCAAAGAAACATATCCCCCAATTATAAGCCCTCCCTGGATATATGCCCTCCCTGGATATAAGCCCTCCCTGGAACCGCAGCTGAAGATTTTACTCCAGTAATTTCCAAATTAACATTAACTTTCGACAAAATTATCCGAAGAAGCGTCGAAAAGTTCAATTACAAAATTTTAATTTCGACAAAAGTTTTTTGCCGGACAAGATTTTCGTCACTTTCGTCCGATGAATTGATGTGAATTGATGTGATAAAAATATGAATGTCAATATGTGAGCCGAATTCTCATTGATAAACGACCATTATTGAATTTCTGTTTAAACACTGTATTATTGTGCATGAAACGAAATCTCAAAAACAGTGTAGCGACGAACTGGCTACGCACCAAAGTATCATTTGCCCTCCTCAGACCAAGAATGTGTGCGAGGAAAAATTGAAATAATAAGTAACAATGATATGACATGGTGCTAGCAAACTATAATGCTAGTATCTAAAGCGCCAATGTGTCAAAATACGATTTTGTAATTTATTTATAAAATTTCATTTATCTTATTTATTTATTTTATTATAAAAAATTAAAAAAAAACTTTAAAAAAAACTTTATTAGTCAGAAATGGTCTCTATTTATTCTAATTCCATGAAGGGCAGTTAAAAACAATTTTTATATTGAAAACGAGGCGGAACTACCACAATGCATTCCGAAAGTAATAACAGGGATTAGTAAATTAGGGTCAAATGGTTAAAGTTTTCACCACTTTTTATCAAATTTTCAGAGAACAATAGATTCCCAGCAAACAGGGTTGTTTGAGCGACAGGGTTGAAGCAGAAATAAATTCTTGACATAGCAGATTTAGAATGCAAATGAAATAAACAAATACATAAATATGAAAATAATGACAAAAAGCGTTTATTTTATCGCAATTCCATCTTAAGATGCGATATGTGTGACATCATCACAAAGATCTTATACAATTTCAGTCGTCATGATGGCAGCTTCGTAACGGTACAAGTGCCATTTCGGAGAAACGATGATAAGAGTTCTTGTGACAGATGGAGGTTAATTAACCGGATTGAATTATTTTACAAACATTGTGATGTGGTAGGACTCCACTTTGTTCCCGGTGCACAACCGCGGCACATATTTGTACTATGTACACACTGACAATATGCCATCTGTGAGTATGGGTTAGTCGTTCCAACAGCAGATGTCCCAACACAAGGCCCGCACCCATCTTTTACAATTTTCTCATCACCTGCAAAAAAAAGTTCCTTGATATTATTTCATTTGAGGCTCAAACTAGTATAAAGTTAAGCATCACCGAGGCTCAGTCAAAATATACGTATAAAAATAAAAACGTGTATCATATGAGAACAGGTTCACTGATAATCATCAGTTTTGCAAAAGGTGTTTATTTCTACCTTTTAAAGGAGCCACGACACGAATTACGTGATTCTTGTGTTTGTTTACTTTTTTTACCGTCTGCCGTAATATTATCGCACCGTTCGCCTCTGATCGAATTTTGGTGCTGCACCATAATTCGTAAGTTCACGTGATTCCTGCCGTAGCCCCTTTAAGCAACGCCGTTCCCGGGAAACTTTGTTTAACAGAAATTGAGGAATTAAGAAATATAAAATGAGGAACTGTTCAAGATTTATCAACTCGAGATTTTCACGCAAATAGTAAAGAATTGTTTTTAAGAGAACGTTATGATAACACTTACATGGACTTGCTTTCGGTTCCGATGTTTTTGGACAAACATCTAAAGAAAGAAAGAAAGAAAAATAGAGATATTAACTCCTTCATTGCAGGAAACTTCTTAAAGAATCACTAATAAAAAACCCCAATAAAATTGATGCAACTCCTCCCCTTACCCAAACCACTTTCTTCTGTTATATGATGGGGAATTGATATTGGCATCTTTATATATACTTCCACACATACCTGGATTAAAGACATCAGCTGGAGCCAGACATGCATCACAGAATGCATTATATTCCAAAACACCGGTACTGGAACAAATTTCACATAATCCCGTTGGGCAAAGTATCATCCATTTTGGATAAAGTGGGTGACGATGACGATGTAGTCCACTTCCATGATATAGGAAGCAAAACGCCTTTGTAAATGCGTCTGCCTTAGTTTGACCTAGAATCAATAAGCCAGAATTGTCAATACAAGCATCCTTCCGTCTCATTCTTTTCATTCATCTTATTGGTGAACGTAAAGAGTTTAGGCGTCCATAAGTTCTTCTCAAGCGCTAGAGGTAAATGTAGTTTTTATCTGGTAAAAGGCTGATAACGAACATTTAATTATGTCTCTTAAGTGCCCTCATTGTATGTTGAAAGAAATCTCAAAACTTTCAGAAATTGAAACTTACATGGCATTTGTAGAACAGGTGAGTTTGAATCATCGACCCCTAAATACACAAAATATTCATTCGAATCTACTATTTGCAAACGCACATTCGTTAGCTTTTAATTCAGGTAAATGTGCATCTTCAAAAATCACGAATATATATCGCTGATTACCTTCTACAAAATGGAATGCCAAAATGATTAAAAATACACAAGACAAAGCGAACATGTTGAAAATTCTTCAGAACTTCTGTTGTTAGATAGCTACGTACAATCTCTTATATTTGTACTGGTAGAGCTGTTTATAAGTCGATTATACGCCTCTTGTTATGAAACAATTTCTGATTATTATCAACTCAATGACGCTATTGAATTCCATAAGATTTTTTATGATCCATGCATACATCCCATATCTGTCACAATGGACCTAGACATGATAAAAAATAACATTTGTGCTTTTTTGATAGAATTAGAAAGATATACTTGTATGATTATCAGCTTCGGATCTTTTGTTGACAAAAACGATAATTAGCAACTATGGATGTTGTTTTCATTTTTTTTTTTTTATTTATATGATTGTATGTGCTATTGATGAAAAAATTCTCATCTTATCTTATCTTAATGATGAAACTGACGTGATTTTCTCTGATAAGATATTTTGTCTAAACATTACGTCGTGTGAGTAAACTTCCATCTTGACGTTTTTTTATCAACAGCTGATTGGTACTTATAGTGATTGTACAGTTGAAATGGACACTGGGCTGGAGAGTGAATGATATGATATCACCTTGACAACCGTAATTCCCCATAAGGAAAATGGACAAACAACACGACAGTGGAAACACGGATTTGAATCTTCTTACAGTGGTTCGTTAGATTTGTTATTTATATCTTATTATGTTTGTTTTTATTTATTTTATAATGATTAATCATTTCATGTTTTGAACAAACATCCGGTCATGGTAGTTCTCGGTTTCTGATTTCAGTTACAAGATTTTTATCTGCATTTTTTCTTTGGTTCCCTCACAATATTGCTTGAACGCTCTTAACGTGGTTACGTGGTGGTTCTCAGCTTGTAACTTGACGAAGGTCTGTTCTAGGCCAAGAAAAGTAAGATTTGCATGAAACATATTCCTATTGTTCTGTCTTCTCGATAAAATATATTTTTTATCTAAAACTAAAAACTAGTAATTAATTTTCTAGAAAATGTTCAAGTTTAAACCTCCCGAAAAGCTCTAGAACTTCATATTTTCAACGAAATCAAAGGATAAAAATTGACGTTTTTGTGACAAACAAAGTCTTTTTTAGATTTAAGCCGTAAAAGAGTAACAATGAAGAAAAAATGTTTACTTGCGAGGATTCTCTCCAGTTTCGAACGTACGACTGTTCGTCTCTTTCTGATATGAAAACGGCGAAACGAAAAGGCCCTGACATTGCGGGTCAAAGTAATTTCCCGAAATTCTGTTTAAACACTTTATCATTGCCTAGTCTAGCATCTAGCCTCGTTTTTATGTAATTTATTGTTTTACTGATTCTCTATTATTCCAGTTTCCGGCATAATAAAAGTAATTTAGATATTGAAAACGAGGTCAGACATACTGACATGCTTGACGTTTGATTCTCTACTAAACGCCAGGGCTCTTTTGAACACTGTCCTTTCATGGACTCCGCCTTTGTTATTTAGAAGTTATTTAATGCCACTCTCTTTTAAACGTCAACCTTCTCTGAAAGCCTTTCAATTAAATAAACGGTAGGCTGCGTTTATTATTATGTATTTGTATTAAATGAAACGACGGTTGTGGCTCGGTTTCCGTAGAATCGGTTTGAGGTTTGAGTTTTTCGGATAAAGGAAGGTCTTTTCCATTTTATTGGAATCGTCATTTGCCGAAAATTCTGCATGAATCTTTTCTTTAAATAAATCGTTTCATGGAGTCGTAACTTAAGTCGTCCAATCAAAATTAAGGTCGTTTATCAAGTTTACTCTGAATTAAAGTAGTCATCATCAGATCTATTTAAATATATGCATAACCTTACACCTATCAGTACAAAAAAATCAAGAAGAAATTATAAATATTTTTCTTAGCCTTTTCGTCGTCTCCTTTTTGCATCCCTTCATAAGGTAAAGTCGAAGTTTCCCCGGTTATTTGATTCGCACCATTCTATTGGAAGAAATTGAGGACCAGACTAAAAAATATTGCAAATTAATGACCAATTCCATGCCTTGTTGTTCGGCTACACGACTTGACTTTCGACTTGACTTTCGACATGACTTTCGACATGAATTACCATTGCATTCGACTACCAGAATTTGATTGAAGTTACGACTCTACTAAGCGAGTTGAAACACGTGCATTACGACAGTGAGGTTAAAACAAACGAATTTGAAAACAAATTGACATAAATTCCATTTTTAAATACTAAAAATTATTTTGCTTACTGTTGAGTTATTTTACCTATTTCAAAATATTCCAAAACAAACACCTTGTTTTCCCGCGTTTCACCGCGTTTTTCGTTTTCTTTTCATACCACAGTGAGATGTTTTGTGCTGTAGCTCTTTAACACGACCAATTCATTCCATTAAATGATTCTATTTTTTGTCGAACGCTTCTTTTTCGTCAGCTTTTCGCCGTCTCAAATTCGCCGATTTCCATTTCACCATTCCATTCACCTGAAATCTTTTTCCACTTCTTCGTTTTCCACTTCTTCGTTTTCCACTTCTTCTTCAGGCTGCTACCTGAACTCTTCCTTTTCTGTTGTTGTTTTTTCATCATTGCTATCTTCCTATCCTCAATTCAAATTCTCTTTTTTTATATCTATTTGATGATCACCCTATTTTTAATTAATTCAGTTCAAGACCGGAGCTTCTCTCTGTGTGTGCCAGGTATTAGCCAGCTACACGATAAGTGCATCACTTAATTTGTGTACCACTGGACTGTCTAGAGATTCAGTGATTGTGTGTGTCCATGGACGTATAATAAAAGAAGGACTTCTGTAGATCTATTCAAATAAAGCGTTTCCAGTTTTAAAACTCCTTGACTTCTAAGATCGTCATAACCAACCAAAAATGTATTTCGTTTATTTTGTAGCAAGTTTTTAAACTTTTAGACTCCTCATAACTTCCTACAGGCCACGAAATTTTAGAATCGAGGGACAAGATATTCCTGTACTTTTTCAGGCGTTGTAACGTGGCATCTTTCTAAGTTGCGAATTTTTCGTAAAAGTTATATCTAGCTTACCGCACTCATCAAGGTTCGTCACTCCTTTTAAACGCTACATGCGTAGGAATTTCTTCTTGGTTATTAACCTTCTGAGGATGAAGACTGTAATTCACATGAACTTATAAATTACAATAACGAGCATCATAAAAATACTTTAAAAGCAGGCTATTGAAGTGAAAGCTGCAGTTTACAGCTCAAAACCTAATGAGAAATTTACGTGCCATTCCATGAGTATGTTCATCTGACAATTTCTCTTCACTCACTATGAATTTTACGGTGAAAAGTCTTAAAAAAATGTTTGAAAGAACGAGGCATAACTTGACTCTAGCCTCACTTTCCCAGACAAAAATTATAAGGTTTTCACCATAAATTTAGGTGAGTAGAAATTGTCAGATGAACTATATGCCACACACTTATTTCACATAAGCATCTGCCATTATGATTTACCAACTTGACCTCTAATTTGGATCTAGTTTTTATATAAAAAATTTCAATTCGTCACATAAATATTAATCAAGAACTTTTCCAAATGTTTTTTGGGTTTTTTCGCAAGAAATTGACAAGAAATCGATCACGAGGCTCCCTTCGCTATATTCAAAAACTACCTACCAGATACGAGTCAAGATAAAAATTCATTCGCAATGATGAATTCGTAAAAGACTTTAGCACACCACCCCTTACAACATTAACGTAATCGCTTGTGTAAGCTGGTCCGAACAACTCCATCAGAACAAAACAAATCTGAGGAACCCTCGGAATTCCCTCAAAATACCAACGATACGCAAAACCAACTCTCGTCCTCAACAACAAAAACAGCAAGGTGTGAAAAATCATAAACAAAATACTGAATCCCAACACTAAGAACACAAAATAAACATCTTCTCCAACAACATTTCTGCCCGTACTACTGGGAAAAATGCGTTTCCTATCTCAACAATCAAGAATTTTACAGATACGCCAAACTCTTTTTTTCTTCATCAAACGACATTCAAGGAAATATACGATGCAATGATATTACTGCGGTCAGATTGCTCCACAGGTTATGAGGTACATAAAAAATGTCGTTGATCATCTGGCAACACATTAACACATATCATTAACACATGCACATCAGTACCCCTGTCCTTCCCTGAACAATGTAAAATAACCTGTGTTTGCACAATACTCAAAGTAACGAACCCAGCAACGACTACCGACCAATCAGCAGCATCCTACCGACCCTCTCGAAAGTGTTTGAAAGAATAATTCAAATTTATCGAAATCCACCCAATATACCAACCAAATCAATCCGGCTTCAGAAAAGGACACTCGACAACAACCTTGCCCATGAAGCTAAAGGACGACATTAAATCTTCGATGAAAAAGAGAGAAAATACTTTGGCCGTGTTTGCTGACTTTTCGAAAGCATTTGACACCGTAGACTACCAAGCAATAATAACACAACTCCATCAAATGAGATTTTCAAAATCATTTATTGAGCTGCTATACGATTATCTGCACAACCGAAAGCAATTTGTCCAAATCAATGACAAAAGTTCAAAAACTACTTCGTGTCGAATTGGACGTACCACAAGTAAGTATTCTCGGACTGATACTGTTCAATCTATACGTGGTTAGTCAAAATGGACCGAGAAATTACCTGGAGTATGCAGACGATAGAACTCTTCTCCGTGAAACTAAGCCCATAAACCTTGAAACGACCATCAAATCAAGGTAACAGGAAATGAATCGACTGGAATCATGTTCTCGTGACAATAATCTTCATCTCAACACAAAGAAAACGAAACTAGTGCTGTTTTCGACAGCACAAATGGCAAAAGTGCACAACTACAGCAACCAAGAAATTGTCATTTCCAGTAATGGCCACCTGATAGATCGTTTGGAAGGGTTCAAAATACTTAGTGTGCACTTTCATCAACATCTAATATAGTAGTCACATAAAGAAGGTTTTCAAATCATGTATGGCGACGCTGAGATCCTTGAAGCAATTCAAAAGATCTACCTTCATTAGTTTGAAGATGTCAATGGTAGAGGCATTAATATTGTAGAAGATCAATTAACGTCGTTTTCGCAAATGGAACTGCTTTCTCGATCAAACGTTTGCAGAAAATTCAGCGATCTGCTGCCAGCATCATCCACAACAGATATTGCAACGACAACGACATACTTGCACTGCACTGGCTTCCAGTTGAAGAAAGAATCTCGATTTCTCTCGTTAAATTAGCATATAAGTCATTATTTCGAGCAAACAACTCGCCAACTTTCTTAGAGCTCCCTCGCAAATCAGCAACAATAAACTGTTTGAACTAGAAACAGGCAATACCAAAGGAATGTTCTGCTACAAAGCAGGAAAAAGATTCAATGAACTTCCCCAGCAATTGAGACGAGAAAATGACAACAAGTTTGATGCCATCATATTTTATTTTGACTGTGCTACTGCTAGAATTTTAAGCCAAGATATCTGATTTTATACAAATAAAAGAAGGAAAAAAGGCGTCTTTATGGCAGACATCGTCCTGAGGTTACTTCCTTACCAATAGCCTTATTTAAGCCTTTACTCTGTTGGTCAAGACGGTGTCTACTCTTAGAGGGACTTGAAATAGAAAACACATACGTATATTACTTATTGCTGAGCGGAACGGAGCTTTTTTGGTAAGATCAGATACTTACTACCAAGGACATACCAAAATTGCGATTTGGCTCACTTACCATGTTTGCCTAGAAGTTTACAGTAATATGACAGTTTGACGGATTAAGGGAAAGTATGGCTTTTAGGTAAATTTGACCTTTTTTACCGTGAGTGCATTGTATGTTCAAAGTTTCCATTTTTTTCAGGAGTTTAGTGGACTTTTTTCCCGGGAAGGTATGCAGTTTTCCTTTGAGTAATTTCTTGCGAATTTCCTTACTGTCTCTTTGCTTTTAGTTTGTTGATATTTTCTTCAAATCAGTTAGTGATAATATGAAAATGTTTTGTTAACATTAGAATGTCAAGTTTAGTGCAAGCCCCAGGCCAGCTCGAAGGAAACAATGCTAGGCTCTCCCTCATATGATGATATCCATATGATTTTTTTTATTATTTATTTTTGTATTGTATTGTTCAAATTTTTATAAGTGTTTTGTAGTACTTAGGTACTTTTTGTTGTTGTTAGAGTTCCTAACCTTGGCGATATCACATCTGTGCCTTGCGAGGTTAGGGACTTAAATAATTGTATGTATGTCTTTTTTTTGTGTGTGTATGTAAATCATTGATAAAGAAAAAAAAATCTGATGAAGAAGTTGAAGAAATTCACAGCAAACCTAGGTAGATTTAAAGGAGCTTGAATGAGAAGTGTACTTGCCCCATCACGACAAAAGAGCATCCATTTCCATTTATTTAGTTGACAAATATTTTCGAATATGTAAGTTTTGTATATGTTGTTTTTTGGTTTTATCCTTCCCAAGAAGCGCTTCGATATCGTGAAAATAAATCCCGCGAAATTCACAGTTTTTTTACCTTCCAATCTCGAAAATTTTTGTCCTTAAGGTGTTTCGAGTTTCATCAATTTTGACATATTCTTAATATTCGCTGGCAAACTGGGTGATTCACACCACTCAGCTTTGGTGTGAACCACGCTTTAGAGACCACCACTAGATTAGAATATTCGCAGTAATCATAGGCGTATTCAGGGTCAGTCAAAAAAAAAGTGGAGGAGTCTAACATTATGATATTTCTTTTCAGTCTTAAGTGTCGATTAAGGTTACATGCAGGTTTTCTACTTTAAATGACTAAACTCTCCTCCACAAATTTTGACTGAGCTCTAGCTACGCCTCTGGTAAATATTGCCATGAAATATTTGCACGCGTCAAAACGGGACGAAGTTGGATGGTTTGACAAATTATTGGCTGAAATTCAGCGTACATCCAGAGTCACTCATATTGTTCTATTTGTATTTTTGAAAGACGTCTTACTTCGAGATATTAAAAGGATGACCTCATTCAAAGAACTTACATGAAACTTCAGTCAAAGCGGAGCGTTTCGGTTGGACACCTAATCAAGAAACAAATGGATTTCTGTATTTAGTAGCGATAAACATTTTTATGTTAATTTCCAACTACTAAACGCGAACTTCCTATGTACTCAATATAAGAGATTTATTTAATACAAAAACAGAAATAATGTAGCGATTATGAGAACAATTAAGGATGTAATTAAACTTCACAATTGAATCGATCGAGAGTAAACACTTTAGCTGATTAGTGAAATCCTGTTATGACTGTATTACACAACAACTTAGTATTTATGAGATGACGAGGAAAAAATTGTAAAATGGTTATAGTGTAACACACCCTTTAGGTTAAAAAAAATGTAGGGCCATGATGACAAGCGGTATGGATGATATTAAATCTTTTCCATGTTATAAGTTAAATAAAATTACATTTGCTTTTCGTCAAATGAATATCCTTCAAATGTTATAATTAACCATGGGTTGTGCCTTCAAATACACAGGCGTTGCATGATATATCATATACCAAACCAGTTGGACATAACATAAGATATGCTCGTCCCCAGCTGCATGCGTAGTAAGTACTTTTATCAGAAGGGTTCTCGTAGTTTCCACTTTTCTTATGTTCGCAGAATGTCGGATTAGCTACAAAAAAACGAAACCATTATTTAAAACAAGGAGATTTTGTTAAAAACGATAATAACTAAACTATAAAATACTCTGTTGTTAGTATTAAGAGGAAGACTCACTTACCTTTTGGAGCAGCGCGTGTTGTGGCTGGTGCAGATGTTTTGTAGGATGGACATGGTTTATTCACTAAAATGAACAAAAGATCACGTCATAAAAAAAAACTTTAAACAACAGTCCTTAAATAGTAGTTCCAAAAGGGAATACATCCTGAAAAACCACTTGTGGACTTGAAGTATACACTTACGTTCATTTTTACGAAGACAAGCATCACATCGTCTCGAGAAATACAGGTATTCATCTTCACCATGTTTTCGTACATTGTTTCTTGGGCATCTTGTACAATAAAATTTTTTACTTCCAGTACAAGTAACAAAGGCTGTTTTATCCCCGTTTATAGGAAAGTTTCCAATTTTATAGCCGGAGAATGTTGTGCAAGTGTCCAAATTTGAGTTAGAACATTCTACGGGTTTTGGAGCTGGTCCAGTGGGTCCTCCTGTAAAAACTGGAACACCTGAAAAGTAAATATATATTCTGTCACAAGATGACTGTATCCACCAATGATGAAACGTGTTATGCAAATCCAAGTAACTGAAGTCATAATTCCATTATCTCCATAATACGAGATACTGAATTGCTGAGTTATGGAGATAACTGGATTTAGGGTACAATCAATTGAGAGTTCGTAACAGACAATTTCACACGAAACAATTTGATCTCGCGGAAACCCAGGATATTTTTTCCAGACGTAACTAACTTCTCCCATGAAAACCCCTAAAAAGTGTTTTGAAAGGATGAGGGAAAGCTTGACCCTCACCCCCTCACTTACCCAAACAGATTTTACAAGGATTATAGAACGAAGTTAATGCGTCTAGAAATAATACATTTACTGTATGTATGACCGCTACCAGAAGACATAAAACAAAAAACCCTGATCGAATGTCGCAATGTAACTGATTTTTTTTCAGTCAAACTTTCTATAAAAAAACTTACTTTTAGCGAAACCAGCAAGAAAGATAACAAGAACGGCCAGCGTCATCATCTTGATAGAGATTGTTGTTAGTATTAAAATGTCACTGTGTTTAATTGACTGTGTTCTGTCAGATTGGACGCAGGGATCAGCATTTAAATGGATAGCCCATTCAATGATTATGTAACAAAGACAATGCAAAACCGGTGATTCATTATCATCCTTAGATAAGTTAGTATAATTAAAATAAAAAACAATAACAAAAATGGAAAGGATTCGCCTTCATGTTATGAAATGATAAGGATGTTCAACATGGCTTCCGGATGTTACTAAACATTCTTTTTAATTACCCATTGACGAAGATTGGTTTCTCGTTAGAGTTTCAGACTTGTTACATTTTCCCTATCTTTATCAAAATCCCTAACTTGTCAAATGTTTCAATTTTTACAAAACTAGATGGATTGGTTTTTAATAGTCACATTGATGTTACAGAAAGTGGTATGTGTAAGGGTCGTTTATACAATGACTGCGATCACGTGTATCATATCTACCAATCGGAACAAGTGAAGACATTCGAAAGATGACATTAGTACAACCAATCAAGTAAATCTACCAGGTTCATTGGTAATTTTCATTGGTTCATTGGTACTTTTCATTGGTTCATTGGTACTTTCTTTTGCCATTTTGATGCTTGTTTATTTGATATATATAAAAAACAGAAATATACCCCCGTCAAAATCACCTACTACCTATACTTTAAATTAGAGAAGGATTATCTGTCCTTCGACGCAGAAAAAGTGTAAGGAATATACTTTTCAGGGTAGAGTGGCGCCTACTTAGTGCATTTGAGCCTCTGGTGGTTCTAATTGTAGTCCTTATGAAATTAAGGTTCGCTTTTGACTTTTATTATGCTTTTTCTGATACTATATATACTCTTGTTTTCGAGCGAAGTATAATTTCTCTTTACAGAAAAATTTCGAAATTTCCTAAATATTCCTTAAGAACTGTGAAAAGATGAGCATTTTGGCAAATATTCTTTTTTATTCTTTTGAGCTTGAGAATTTTCTGATAAATTATGCAAGTATTCTTCTCTAATTGTTTCTAAGTGTGTCAGCCCTTCATGCTATTTTGACGCTCAAACCACAAAAATATTATCTGGCCATTAAATGACGTCAGGAAACGCATACAGCACCGCCTGTTGCTAATTAAAGCATCGCTTCTTTCCCAATTGCACAGATTTCTTCTGAAGGAAATAATCAAGACATAATCAGTCTGTCATAACCTTTACGACGTTGGATGTGGGAACAGGAAGAAAGATTTTTTATAGACAATATTTTTCCTCTATTCTTGATACGTTCGTGTGATTTTTGATAGAAAAGAAAAAATGTTTTGTTGTTGGAATCATTTTCAACTGAACGTTTTTTACTGCAATTTCAACTGATTTGCGAATAAAGTGAAACAGGCGGATAAAAATCATTTTAAAATTTATTCACTTGTATAAAAAAAGCTTTTATCCACCTTTGCTATATCCAGCAAATTGGCGAACAAAAAGGCATTTATGCACCAGCTGATGTTTGAATAATAAAACAATAGGCCCAATGCTTTTACAATTGGGTTATTCGGACAGTGTAAATTGAAGGTGGATGAAAACGTTCTGAAAGTGATTTATTCAGCTAATTTATTCAGCTCGTGTAAAAACGACTATTAACTACAGTCAACCCTCTCGATATAACTATAATTAAGGTGGACACTTTCTGCAGGAACTGACGCCTTTTCCCTTTGAAGTCCAAACCTCTACTTAACGGACAACTTCTTAAAGGTGACACTTTCTTTTGGCCCTGTTGCTATCCGCTTAAGAAGTCCTGTTGCAATCCACTATAGAAATAGTTCTGATAAAAAAGTTCTGAAACTGATTTATTTAATTTATTTATTCAGCTCGCGTAAAAATGACTATTTACACTTCATTCGTTGTAAATGGAATTTGATTAAATGGAATGCCAGATTCATTCTTTTTTACGCGTCCACTTGCCGTAGTAGTAATTAAATTTCAGTTAACTAGCTGGGATCACGAACGCATGGGAATCATTAACAGAATTATCCCTATCAGTACTATCCATAACATACAACTTCATTTTTGTGTTTTGCGAAGAGTTAGCTCAGATTCGTTGTTATGTTGATGGTTGGAAGCTAAACCTATGATTTAAAAAAGGAAAAAAAGGAGAAGTTCTTCGTATACTACGAAACAAACGTTATCTTAATCGAAAGAAACACTTAATACGAAAGTTGTTAGATTGAAAGTCTTTTTGTGTGAAACTCTTGCTTTTCTGAGAAAAGAGTTTGAAAGAAAGTCCTTGTATCTATGGCTGGTCATATATATCTGTAAGTATTATGATGAGAAGAAATCGAGTCCCGTGCTTAAAAAAAACTTATAAGAAGGATATAAAAAGTAAACTATTAAATCGAATATCAAAATATATTGATGTTTCTTGCAGGCGATTAAATTTGTCGAATAACATGATTGGTTTAACTCATTTCGTTATAATTTTAAAGATTGATTGGTTGACTTTCAACAAAATAAAAAAAGTGGAACATGTCCATTAAGATTGCGTTTGAAATCTGGTATAACAAACGACGTCTGGACATTGTTCGAACGTTAAAACGCCTGCTGGTGCGCCTGCTGGGTAAAGACTTCCATTTCGTATATCAACAGAGGTCACTTATTCAGATAACAATTACAAGTTGATTCTAAACTTTAATAATAATAATAATAATAATAATAATAATAATAATAATAATAATAATAATAATAATAATAATAATAATAATAATAATAATAATAATAATAATAATAATAATAATAATAATAATCGATATATTTCTAGCTCCATAATTTACATAGTTTGTCTTCTAGAAACGCGAGATTTATAATATGTCTATGCATTGCGTGTATAAATTAACAATATATATATATATATTAATAAATTTTTAGCAATAGCTTTATCCAGTAGATAATTAAATGTCTTTCGTTTGAAACTGTATAATGTTTCACGTAGGTAATCTGTGATTTACATAAGCTTTGATCAAAAGAAATGTAATTGGGTTGCATGAATATTTGTTGATAATGTTTTAAAAGCAAACCCTTCGTCTCATTGTTTTCAGTAATGGCTTGATAATTTTTATCTACAAGAAATCTTTTGAGTAAATCGTCAAAAATCCTTGTTAATTACGGCTTATTAAACATTGTTAAGATAGGTAGTTAACAAGACCTTTAGAGCAGTTCTTTTGTGTAATAATATTGAGGTTGGTCTTATATTTAAGTACAAATTACAATTGTTGATCAACATGTAGCTTCAATGCAGTATTGTTTACTGTGGCACTAACCTCACACAAAATGTAGAGACTTGAAAAATCAAGAATTCCACCTTAATTGATCGATAATCAGGGAACTACAATCAAAATTTCGGACCTTTTGACCTTGTCAAACCTGAGGATTACAGGATTTTCCATACAGGATTTTTCGCATTCTTATGTTACAAAAGGTTACAAAAGGTTAAATTCGTGTACCAAATGTTTTAATGATTGATCTAACAAATGTTAATTAGATTCGGTCTTCAGTTATGTAATTAGTCATTTCTGTTGTCAGGATGTTAGGTTGTATGAAGGGAGTCACCAGCTATCAAAATGTGAGACCATATAAAGGGGAAAGGATGGAAATAATTAAAAATGGTGAGATCATCTTCTATTCTTAGAAAGATGAAAGAACAGGAAGGATTTGTTGAAAACAAAAGGATGAAGTTTGATTGGCTCGAAATTTTTTTAATTATCCAGGAAACTTCAAGAAGATGAGACTTATCATGGATAAAACTTTCTCAGGTCATGTCGTGTGTGACTGGTCTTTTGTAGTTAATGAAAATACAACAGAGTTCGTGAATGTAAGGGCTTATGTCATGACTTATGACTTATGTTATCTAAGCTATGTTATGTACATGACAGAACAATCACGAAGTAATTTCCTATGTTAAAACATATAGTTTAGAGGCGGATCTAGAACCTAGGCGAAATTTATGGAGGAAAGTAAGTCATTAAGAGTACAAAAGAAAAGTGCAAATATCCTAATCAAGTTTAAACAGAAAAATCATCTGAAACCCGCCGCTGTTTTTCTATAAGAAATACGAACTGGAGATTCTTATATATAAGCCTCATTTCAAAACTCAAACTTACAGACAAGTACAGAGTAGTTACATATAAATAAGTTGATACAACCGAAAAATAGAAGAGAGTTTTAGTTAATAGACGTCATGACAGATAACTGTTTCTTATTCAAAATGATTGGGGAACGGGGAAAGTGTGACGTCAGTAAAATCTTTGAACGACGATATCTCGGTAACGTTCGTCGTAAACGTATGATCCAATACATTTTTTGGATCAGTTTTTGGAGCGCTATAAAAAGGTACCAATTTCGTTCGCTATTTTGTGATTTTATTTTTTTGTCACCATTTGGAGGAGCAGATTCTATTAGACTCAAAATATTTTTACACGCTATACTACAGTAGAATCTCCATATAACGAACCTTGAAATAGAAATGAGTTCGTAATATCGAGAGTTCGTTAAATCGAGAGATTTTAAGAGGATTTGTTAACGGAAGGGAAGGGAACTGGGTTTGTTATTACAAGATTTCGTTAAATCGGGGTTCGTAATATCGAGATTCCACTGTAGCTCGAAATATATCCATAACTTCGATCCTATTGCATCTTTCTGTCTTACATTAACATGTAATCTCTTACATCCCACTATTGAGAAAACCAGTTTAAAAAATGCAAAGCCATGGCTGAATTCCTGGCAAATTATATAGGTATAGGTTATACCACACTCTTGCATGTGTTCATCATAAAATGTTTCAGCAATTGCCACCATTTGGGGAACCTACCATATTGTAGATTTATTAATTATTTACGAGATGCCTAAAACAGTTGATATATTTTGTCACAATCTATTAATTAATAATAATAATGGCATCAAGAATTTATTTCGGTAAAACCAGTTACCAGATCTAAAATGAAAGTTAAAACACTTTTATAAAACAGTAAAATAATGTCATCTTACATCTTAAACAGCCACTAAAAGACCCCCTCCCTGAGGGCTGCATAACCAAAACATCATTCAATATATATTTTTTAGATCGATTTTTGCATGGCCATGGGTGTAGTCTGTTCTCGATTAACACTTACAAGAGACGGAAGTGTAGTAATCACAGATTAAGTGAAAGATGTGTTCCAAATTGGGACTGGTTGGGGCAAGAAGTTTTAGTAACAGGTTCTGACACAAAATTAAGAGAGAGGAGCTGAATTGTGATGCGTACCTTTTTTTTTTATAAAACACGATTATCCATTTTAATTAGCAAAAAAATATGGTAGGACCAGTGAGTGATTGGAGATCAGGGTAGGATACAATAGAGAAAAAGTTAAGTGTTGATTTTCTTTATTTTCTTCCGAACCCAGTTTGAAATTCTCTGGAAAATGTTTCTTTTATCAAATATATACTCTTCTATGTCGTCACTAACATTTTTTGTTTTTTCGCATTGTGTCAACATATCATATGGTTTGACATAATCAGTCATTAACGGAGAAAAGAAAAGATAGCTCCGTATCGGCTGCTTAACATTCACATTATACGAGGGAATTTTGAGAAATTCGATTGGCGGTTTGAGGCGAGGCGGGTAATTCTTGAGTTATTTTTCTTGAGTTATTTTAAGTTCGAGTTACGACGTCATAATGAGATTATATAGTTCTAAAATTTAATTGTCAGTAAACTTTTGAGTTATATAAGTCGAAATTATACTAGAAACTGTACTTATATAATCTTGTGATTTTATGCAAGTTTAAAATTTTGAGTTATATAACTCGAGATTTTATTAGAAATTAAATTCATTCAAACGTATCTCTAACGTTATTTTACCGACTTTGAACAGGAATTCGCCAGGGAATCATTATTAACGCATTACACGATGTTTCATATTTACAACAGGGAATCATTACAATGCAGCATTTTGGTGAAATTTCCCCAAACAAACAAGACCAATAACTTTGTATAACATTTTAAACTTGCAAAAAATTTCGAGTTTACACATTTTTGATATGACACCATTATAACTCGAACTTTGTAGAACTCGAGAAATTAACTCGACAATTACTCGCCTCGGTGGTTTTAACTCAATAGTGTCAAAATACCAAAAATATTATTCAAATATTTTTGAAATTTTCACTCGTCCTTATCATAACAAACTTCACATATGAATCATGATTAGTTAAAAAGGTAAAATGACATCTTGGCTTATCCATATAATGGACGGCGCCGTCTAGCCTTTCGACAAATCAAAAGGATTCAATGATTGATGAGTTGCATGAATATGTTACACTCTTGGATAATCTGCCGCAAATCCTTCGTAGGATTGTGCATAACTTTATAGTTGAAGATGTTAATAAGTGCTGGAACTTATTCGTTTATGATGGACGCTTTTATGCAACATTCACCGCTATTTTGCAACATTGTTCACCTTTGGATTAAAGAAAAAAGTTATACAAACTTTAATAACGGAACAACAACTTTCCAAAACTTCACTGTTTTAGAAGCTTTACAGGTGTCAAAACAAATTATTTGTACTCTCTTAGGAACTGTTCAAACACAAAACGTAAAGTTAGCTAAATATGTTTCTATATGGCCCCGTTTCTAAAAACCATACACTGAAAGCTGCTATATACACTGTCTAAGAAAACGAGATAAGTCACCGAGAATTAGGAAAAATGAGAATATTATGTTTGTTATATTTCCTTGTTCAAACGTTGCTAACAGAATCTTGCTTAAACAACTACAGATTTATCTTTCGAAGTGAATGGAGAGAGGGTAATTTGTGGACAAGTAATGGTATTGTATTTCCGGATATTTCTGGTACACTTGTAGATTGGACTTTGCGAATCGAATTTAATGCACCACTTGCAGCCGATTTGAAAACCTGGGTAGTTGATGGTTACCAGAATACGAAAGGTAAAACTGTTGTTGTGTTGACACCACGAGAAGAGTATAAAAACTACAAAATAACAAAGTCGTATGAGATATCATACTTTGTGTACTTCAAGACGCAACAAGGACGAAAACATTATAAATGTATTGAATTTTGTGGTGTTATTAGTGCAACGGGTAAAAAACTGTGTCAGCATATTCCCACTAACAAACCGCCTGTTCATTCTACTTCTAAATCTACAACTGCAAGCATAACAACAGCAAGCATAACCACAGCTAAAATACCAACAGGGAAACCTTGCAATTCAAAATATAACTATGCAGAAGCATTAATGAAATCTTTGCTGTTTTATGAAGCTCAAAGATCTGGAAAGCTTCCTCCAGATCAAAGGGTGACTTGGAGAAAAGATTCCACTTTGAAGGATGGATCTGATGTGGGTGAAGATTTATCCGGTGGTTACTTCGACGCCGGGGACTATGTGAAATTTGGCTTCCCTATGGCGAGTGCCATGACAGTATTAGCCTGGGGAATGGTTGAATTCAAGAAAGGGTATGAAATTGCCGGTCAATTCGAATATGGACTTGCTGCTTTAAAATGGGGGACTGACTATCTTCTACGATGTCATACAGGAAAGAATGAATTATATGTCCAAGTTGGAGATGGAGATGCAGATCACAAGTTCTGGGGTCGACCAGAAGATATGAATATGAAGCGTCCATCCTTTAAAGTAGACGCTGCCCATCCCGGTAGTGATGTAGCTGCAGAAACTGCGGCTGCCCTTGCTGCAGCTTCTGTTGTATTCAGTCGACACGGTAAAAAGACATACGCAGCTCTCTTGATCCGTCATGCGGAAGAATTGTTTCAATTTGCAAACAAATATCGTGGCCGTTACCATGCTTCAATTCCTCAGGTTGCAAAATTTTACCAAAGTCACAGTGGTTTTGATGATGAGTTGGCATGGGCAATGTTATGGCTTTATAAAGCCACCAGGAAAATAACATATCGCAGTATGTATCTAAACATGTATGGAAGCCAAGCTCAAACTATTGGCCTTCATGAATTTTCATGGGATAACAAATGGACAGGAGTGAGGGTGTTAGCTGCTGAGCTTAGCATTTCAAAAAATACATTAAAGGAAGTGCAGAGGTTGCTAATACAACCAAAGCTTACACCAAAGGGATTATTTTTTGTATCTAAGTGGGGATCTAATCGACACGCTTCGAATTTAGCCCTTATAGCTCTTATTGCAGCAAAAGTCGAAGATCGAGATTTTTATCAGAAATTCGCCAAGCGACAAATTCATTACATGCTTGGAGACAGTGGACGCAGTTATGTTGTGGGTTTTGGACATAATCCTCCAAAGAGGCCACATCATTCAAGCAGTTCTTGTCCGACTGTGGGTCCGTGTACTTGGAGTAATTTTCATGACTCAAGACCGAATCCACAGACATTGTACGGCGCACTGGTTGGAGGACCGGATAAGTACGATGGGTACGAAGATAAACGAAACGATTACGTCAAAAATGAAGTGACTTTGGATTATAACGCAGGGTTTCAATCAGCTCTTGCAGGTTTAATTGAAATACAACACATATAAAAAAATGTTTAAGGGAAAATACAACGTAAACAAACAAACAAAAACCACACAACATACGATAGAGAAGATTACATCTTTCCCATCTGATCTTTTTGCAAGAGTATCGAACATGTTATCGAACTATTTCTCAGCTATTTGCTTTCGTTTTACGGTTCGACTTTACTTCGGCCTTAGTTTGATGGTCTTTACGGGATCATTGCCTCCCCTATAACAATACTTCCCAGCTGCCTTAACAAGAACTTATGGATTACTTGATAGCTACGGAGTTTGAAACTATGCAAGGAAACTTTTCAAACTCTAGCAACTTTAGCATAATCATTTGATCAATCAGGGAAGACAAGATTTAGAAAAATGTAGGGAAACATTATACAGCATTTCTCATTGAAGATATAAAATCGACGTCTTCAGTACAAATTCATCATCAAAAAGCCACTTAAAATCACTCCCTACTGAATTGAATGTTTTCTCACGTTTGACAAGTAAACAACTTTCACACATATTGCCTAATTCTCTACGTCACTTTCACACATATAGCCTAATTCTCTACGTCATTTTGACGTCATTTCTTAATGAAAATATTTGAGTTAGCTGAATGGAAATCTTAGCTGGAAAACATCACACTCGTGGAGTTACTAATGTACTTACTAACATAACCCTATGCCCCATATCTTGATTCTTGGGTTTCGGGTATGGAAGTAAGACTAAGTAGGTTTTTGAAGATGTTTTGGTGCAGGGGACGTCAATTTTACATTTTCTTTCCACTAATGTAAAAATATTTTCGTTGTTATACATTCAGTAGGTGTATTGCTTCGCCTTATTCGAACCTTTTAACGCCAAAAGGCTTAAATTATAGCCGGTGTACACCAACAAGGTGTTTCTTATTTAAGTACTGTTTCAACGAAAGTTCAGTTGAAGTACACATGCTAGATTCCGAAATGAATCACTATAATAAAATCGATTCGACTTTGATTCAGTTTTGTTTCGACTCGGTTAACTTAACTTTGCTGTATTAACATCACCTGTGTCACCAACATAATTACTGAATGAAAAACAATTAAAGATAATAGCAAGGCAGACATATTTTTACTAAAAGATATATTTTGCTCATACATATTTATAAAACTCATATATAAAAGTAGTATCAAAACATGAAGCATTCGTAGCTTATGTGCAAAACGCTCAGGATTCCCACATGCCAAAAATCTTTCAGACATTTAAAAAGAATTCAAAGAATTTTCCTTGATCCATACATGCTTATGTCGAAACGACGTTTAAAAAAGAAATAAATTTCGCCAACTCTTTGTGGGTGCAGAAAGGATAAGTGGTTTTTCATACCATCCAGTGAACTAAAAATAAAGTACAGAAATTCGCAGACTAAACCAACCTTTCCCTTAAACGATCAAAACATTCCTCCAACAACAATGTTTCTTCGAAGATTTTGCTTTGGATATTTTTGGCTAGTTTTTTTTAACTAATAAAATGTTTGACATGTCGCTCGATAGTTGAAAAAAATAATAGTTACCAGTCCATGAGGCTTTGCAAACTTCTGTAATATTTTGTCAACTCCATGGCAACAGGAAATGTTACTTTTGGAACACACAGTAAACTTTTAAAAAAGATCTAAAAAAAACCATTAGAGAATAAACATTAAAATAAAACATTAAAATTCTTTCTCCGAGGACAATTACATTTTTTCCGCCTATCAAACGAAGAACCACGAAACTGGCAAAGTGACCATCTATCTCCTAACAATAACATGATAAATGCAGTAAACAGATAAATCAGATTGGACATTGTAAATTCCCATTTTTTATAAACAGGAGATACAAATCACGCCATTAAACAATTCAGATGACATTTCTTCGACGCTTTTTGTCAACAAATACTGTGAATTTTATCGCAGCTGACAAGAGACGTCGTTTCCTGCGACGTTTCCGATAATCTAATTATGACATATAACATAAAATAACTTATTACGACACGTACTTGCGATGTGTGATGCGTCGAAATGTTGTGCATAACAAATCCTGCTTCAGATTCTTTCACAGCTAAATGTGATATCAGGGAGGCCGTCTCCTCTGAAACACACAACGGAAATGTTAAAATCAACGTCTTAAATGATACCAAAACCAGCAAAGCAAAACTATCAAATTGATCATACCTTGTGAACTGCTATGCAAAACAGTAACATCCAGAGCCGTCAGTTTGGCCAGAACACTGGCATAATATTTGCTTAAACAACTAAAATTAATCAATGAATACTCATTAGTGATTGAAAACTGCCAAACCTCGAAACAAACACAACTTATGTTCCTCTTGCATATTATTATATATTATATATATTATAGTACTTTGTGTAACGTTAAGTTATTAAGATTAACACGTTTACTGCTGAAAACGAGTATTCTAGTGTTGAGCGGCCAGTTTTGAAACTGAAACTCAACTCATTGGAAAGATGATAAAATTTCACATAAAAACAATTCAAATTTTTGCGTCCTTATTGCGCCACGAATTTCACCAAAAAATGCTTCAAATTTTAATCAAAATTTGATCAAAACGGAGGTTCATTTACAAAGAACTCATAAGGTGAAGGGACCTTTCGAAGTATAGTTCGAATTAGAGAGAGTTCGAATTACAGAGAGTGTACTGTATTTCAATTCACTTCACATCTAGACTTTTTTTAACAGCAATGAAGATGTGTAGGAAAAAACTTTGTTTCGGACAACAAATTACGTGAATTGATTATTACATCTTTCAAAAACACGAACTAACCTTAATCTACTACGGCCGTTCCCTTTCACACGATCTTTTTCGATGATGACAACGGGTTTATCGTACAAATCACACAATGTACGCACACTTTCAACAATTTTTATTGAGTGTGCAGCATTTGATATATCTACAAAATAAACCTACAAATTTGAAATGAAAGGGGGAGCGATCGTAATATCGGGAATCTTCACAATTATATTACCTTACCGGGGAAAAACGTTTAGGGAATAATTTGGTCAGTTAGTTACTTTTCCCCGATTGTTCCCCGAGTGAACTTCCATAAGCTTGCAGTAAAGCTTGTAAAAAAATAAAGTATTGGCGGCTAAAAAAAAATCGGAGAAAAATTAAGTCGGAAAAAATTGCAACAATATTAGTCACTTTTCCCCGATTGTTCCCCGATAAGGTATCTCCAAGACTGCAGTTAAAGATATTGGAATACTAGAATAAAGAAAATCTTTTCTATCATACCAGATACGGTTCTCTTTATAATTCCCATTCTCTGGCTGACAATGTAATCACAACATAACTGTTGGTGTATAAACACCTTACAAGCACCTTGTGATCGTAACAGCGAAGAAATCTATAATGCAATAACAATACTGACTGAATCCAGATATTCACTTTTCTCAGATCTTTAACATTTAACTTAAACCCCAACCAAACTGTCCAGATATATGGAACCCCATTTTTCTGGTACCATGGACCAATTTACCTCGATAAGTGGAACATTATTGATGTTTAAAAAAAATAAAAAAATAAAAAAATTACTCGGTGTAAATAAACTTTTAAAGTTTCGATTTCGAAACTCGTGCAAGTAAGAGCTCTCTGGCGGTAAGTTAACTTCTATTTTGCAAGTCGGTGGACAGAAGAATCAAACAAGGACTTTCCGTTACTTACTTACTAACTGAAGACTATTATTGTCTCGTTCACCTGTTCTTTCCCATTTTATCCCAACTTCAGAAAAGTGAAACATTCTGCTAAGTGGAGCCATTTTTGGGGGGTGCGGCGCAAGTTATGAAATCAGAGGTGATTAGCTACCTTTAAGTATTAATGACTAAACACGCAGTTTAAATGGAGAGAGAAATCCTTATACTAAATCACACCAGTGCTTGAATCTCTTCATGTGAGACTGTTCACTGTTACTTGAGGTGAAACAATGCTTAGCTACCTGTGAATTGGCCACACACTTTGAATCGATTACAACTAATGGTAAATCTTTCCTTTCGCCTTCATCTGACCTTCCCAAGGAGTCGTTCTAGAAAATCACTCAACCTATTAAAACTAGTACAAAAAATAAGTGAAAGAAATATCATTTTGATTGGTGCAGACCTTTTGCCATTGTATATTAAAAGAAAATGTAACTTCTTTTAATTCCCCCAATGAAAATGTTTTACACCATGGTTTGTCAGACGTCTTGACGTTCGACGAGGTATGTTCGATCGGCAACATATAATCGGGTATTTCATTTGACTTTTCATTAATAACTTCCTTTCCAATATCCTCCTCATCAGACGAATCATCTACGATGCGCATCCTTCTATGATACTTTCTACTTTTTTGGTTATCTTCCTTAGGAACACTCATGGGTGAAGTCCTTTTTATTGTCGATTGTTGACTTTTATTCCCCTCTTCGAACTCATCTGATGAGTCATCATGTTCTTGAATTCTTTTTTCAGATCTCCTGTAAGAACGAGGAGAAATGTTGGAGCCATTGTTCATCAACAGATTATCACTTGATAAATTAGTGACGTCATTTCCCGTTTCGATATCTTCCATATCGGATTCTATAACCCCGTTAACTTCTTCTGCTTCAGAACTCTCGTCGGAACAATAGCTAAACATACAATTATTAATTGATTTATAGTTGTTGTACAAAAACAAACAAACAAACAAACAAACAAACAAACAAACAAACAAACAAACAAACAAACAAACAAACAAACAAACAAACAAAACTCGTTTTCTACTTACTTGTATTTTAGGGCAAGGTTACCTAACTTAAACCTATTTCTGTTTGCTCTATATACAGGAGTACGAAAGTTGAGATTGGAAAACTTCGGACTCATCAATGATTGTTTATATATCAAACTCATATCAATGTCTGTACTATCTGAAAAAGTAACAAAACGATTGGATAATAAGAAAGGTTTGGGAGACTTGAAGGGTAATATTCTTCGAAATAATTACCTTTTCTCTTCTTTCGTTTGGACGGACCATATATAACAGGTGTGTTATCATCAATGAAACTATCCATGACGTAACCATCAATAAATGTTGTTTGATCTTCAAGTCTCGTCTGTTCTCCATCGTCATCATCAATATCTTCTGCTTCGTCAACAATGAACGCATTTGCTTTCCGTTTTTTCTATTTTAAAAAGCATGAAGAAAGAAAGATCATATGGCATCATAAAAAAATTGGTGCATGTTCTTTTCTCTCACACAAAGCTGTTCGATGTATAATCTGGATTAAGAAATCGACCACGTAATCACTTCATAATTAATGGACTCACTTTGCATAACCTGTGTTCTTCAGCAGCCACTTTTCCTTTTTTTGTCCCTAACAATCGAAGCAGCAAACCGACGATCAATAACAAATAATTTCGAACAAAAAATTAAAGAGGAACTTTCGTTACCATTTTTGAAATCAAAGTTACTTTTTTCTTCTGCAATTGATGTTTTTTTATCGTTTGAAGTAATGTAGGGCATGGGTGGTGATGATGGGGATTCGAAGATGCGATTTCTTCTTAATGACCCGTGTCTTGGTTTCCTAAACAAAGGGCTGTCATCATTGCCCTCTTTACTGACACCATCCGCAGCTTTCTGTCCCATGATGTTGAGTGGGTTGGTTTCAGAGCCTTGTTTAGATAAATTTGTTGGTTGGCGAACTTGTGTTTTACGAGGTCTTTGTGAAACGATTGGTGGTGAAGAAGAGATATTATCGTCACCACACATCAAATTCATCAAACTGTCATCCATAAAATTAAATTCATTACATAAATCCAGTGAATTATTTGCCAAGTTGTTCTGTAGATCATCAGTCTCGATTTCCCGAACATTCTCATCATTCAGTACTTTATCAGGTTCTTCTTGCTCATCCAATTTCTTTTCATTGATTATAGAACAATCCAGAATGAAGTAACTGAGATCAATTTGAGAAGGTGGTTCAGGTATAGTTTTGTTTTTCTGAACAGTGGAGTGAGTTTCAATAGGAGCAACGACACAGACCTTTTTTGTTTTCAATTTCGATGGACTAGAAGAAGGTAGAAATCCAGATAGTCTTTGGGGTTGAATGAATTCTTGCAAAACGTCATCATGAGATTCAAGTTCAATTGCGACATCTTTATCTACAGGTTCCTCCTCCTCTTCAAGGTGATTCGAGTCATCATCAATTCTACTTGGAGAGAGTTCATCATTTTCAATTAAACCTTCTAATAGGCTTTTACGTTTTTGACAACGATTAAACAACGTTGGCATAGTAACCTGACTACAAAAATCAAGTTGATTGTCTTGAATATCACTGATGTTTAGATCTGCAGTACGTTCCTTTGGAAATGAAGTCAATTTTATCCGTTTTGCTTTTCTGGTCGCATTATTTTGAGTTTTTTCAAGTAGCTTTTCTACAGAACATGGTTTCATTTCCTCCTCCTCTTCACACTTACTTGTTTCGTAAACATCCATGTTATTTTTTGATTTGATACCATCAAAATCATCATCACTACTATCAACTTGAATGTTTTTTATATGCTTCCTCCATAGTTTACCATCTATTTCACCTTGTTGTCTGCTGCTATTTCGTTTTGACAGCTTTTTCTTAAGGTGCGTACAATCTTTTGCCTGGAGTTTCTGACATTTTGGACAACCTACTGAACCGTCCTGAAGTTCTGTACTTTTCAGCTCACAAGATTCAGGTTCATTGGGAGCAAAAGCTTTTCTCTTTCCACCTTTTACCTTCCCAACAGTTGATGTTGCTGCAGATTTCTTCTCTTTTTTCCCTCTAAACAAACAATTTTCATGTTTTTTTTTCTTGTGTTGAAGAAAATATTGAAATAACAACAATTATGAAAAACAAATAGATGAGTAGACAAAGTTTTACTTGGGTTTGTATTCGTCGACGGAAATTTTCATTTTGTAACAAACCGGATTTAAATGCTTCGGAATCATCCTTGAATTTTCATTATATAGCTCCAAGGACTTTGTAGAATTGATCAAATTCTTGTGAAGATACTTTTTATTGCTTAAGCTTCGTTGGTATATCTATAAAGTGAGAAGAAAAATTAAAATTAAAAAAAGTGTTAGCATCCATATTGCATAACTTCAACAAAATTGTCCACTTTAAGTCTAATGACTCCCAGTACTCGAGAGTATGATTAATCTCAGTTCACTCACAGCTTCTTCTTTACCCTCACAAACTAAAATGACAATCCTTCCTTTTCTTTTGCGTCCAGTTCTGCCCATTCGTTGCACCAATCGAATAGGTGAGCTGGATGCATCAAAGCAAATGATTAAATCAACATCACCAATATCAAGCCCTTCTTCTCCAACTGATGTTGATACAACTGTGTTATAACCACCAGAGCGAAAACGATTCAATATCTAAATAACAGAATGTGGCTTGTTATTTATTGATTTCTTTGAGAGAGAGTTTAAAGTACAAAAAGAACAACAAACTGTAACAATCTCACGAGGGAAACGTTTTTATTACTCCAAATAATATTGACTTACCTCAATTTGTTCTTTTTGAGACAGCCCTTTGTTATTCTTGCCAGTAGCATTCTCCTTACTTCCTTGGCCAACGAAAGACATAACTTTGACAAGTGGTTCATGTTTACTTAGCACAGCTGTAATTTCTTGCACGCTGTCTCTATACTGAGAAAAAATCATAACCCTTGTCTGAACAGGAGTTTGACTTGAGGCAGCAGCTGATTCATTTGCACTATGAGCTTTTCTGAAATGATGAATAACCAGCTCTTCAAGTTTTTTCAGTTTTGGGTGACTGGAAAAGTTATCCAATGGCTTTGGAATGGACTTCAAAAGACGAGCTTTAGCTGTAAGATTTTTTTCCACCATTATTGTTTCATTTAAACTTTGGTTCATATCATTTGGTTCTATTTCACTGTGTAACTCTTCCATCATGTTCATAAAAGTAGGATTTTGTGATAACTCCATTTTCGATTTTGAGGTACCTTTAGTTCCAGATAACACTCCTTTCAGAAAGTTGTAAAATGACATTATGCCATGCTGACCAAGCAACTCAAATGCATGAGACAGTGTTATGCAAAGTGCAAAATCACCTTCAATGGAACCCATCCTACTCTAGAATAGAAATTAGAATTCTACAATCATCTATTTTCCATATTTGTTCCGAAAACCAAGAAACATTAATAATTGGTATTTTGCAGAAAATTCCAAATAAATTTGGTTGCACACAAAAAATGCTTTCTGATTTATGACATTTGTTAGAAGGTATAGGTGAGTGGTAAACATCAGTTTTAAATGAACAATTTTTACGATCATGAACCACATTATGAGAGAAATCTACAAACATTTAACCTTATCGGTCATTGCATTATTTGCTCTCCATTGTTCTCTCCCTTTTAAAAGCATGAATTTAGAAACTTTCTCCGGATCATTTTGCCATATGGCTTTTCTACTGTGCAGACGAGTCACAACCATCCTGAGAACCTAACAAACAATAAGAAAACAACACAAATAAGAAAATATAAAAAGTCCTGGTAACAAAGGTGCAGAACACTCCTTCATACAGTACCTCAAGAAATGTAGATCTTATTTTCTTTAGTTCATTGGACATGGGAACAACAATCTTTTCCACTTTCCTTTCATGAACGTATTTCTGGATATCAATGCTCTCCTCTGATCGAATTTCTATTTTGGATATGAGAAGATTGTTTACAACTTGTTGTATTGCCTGTGAATAAATACAAGAACAAAAAGAATAAAAAAAATTGTTAAAAGATGAAATAATGCTGAACAGAAAGAAATTATTTAGCAGTTACCAATATGAACAGGGTCATAACAGGGCCTGGATCATCAAATTGAGTAAGCTGGTCAACGCGTTGTTAGTACAAAACCACAATTTTTCAGCATTTAAATCCCATTAATGGGATCTTGTCAACAAGAAGTAGATTTTTCATTGAGTGTATCTTATTAAAAGAGCATTGGCTACATTACATGAGATTTCTTTTTCCTTTTCAACTGACTTTTCATGAGTGATGAACGTGGTTTTAAAAGAAATCATGAGAAATTTTTGTGTGGATTTATTTTTATGAATCTGTTCTCTGAGGATGTTTCACCAAGATAATATTTTTGCAGATTTTACTTTTTATAAATACTTCATACCTTATGATTTTGTCATAACCCGTTTTGGCCAATTTCTTTATTTTAACCCTTTTTAGACCGGTTTGTCTGAGGGGGTGGGTTGTTTATGAGAGAGTGGGTTGTTTATGAGGGGGTGGGTTGTTTATGAGAGAGTGGGTTGTTTATGAGGGGGTGAGTTGTTTATGAGAGAGTGGGTTGTTTATGAGGGGGTGGGTTGTTTATGAGAGAGTGGGTTGTTTAATAAAAAGTCATTGAACTCTTAGGTGTTTGCTTAGGGTTATGAAAGAAAAATTTAATATATTTTTTGAGTAACATGATAACTTTTGACATTTTTGCCTAAATAACAACTGTTGGTGGTAGTTTAGGCACCCAAAACATTGACCGTTTCCGAATAAAAATGACAACATATCTGATGAACAAGATAATAAATTGATTCATTACAATAAATCAAAATATTACCTTCATGTCATCACCTGGAGTAGCACTTAATGCAAGAATTCGAAAATGCTTTTGACAGTTACTTATTTCTTTTACTACCTAAATAAAACAAAAATTATCTTTAAAATATTATAATTCTCGTTATTAGTATATTCATCATTTTATTTACTAAATACACGTGCCCTGTTATTTCAATCCTAACAAGTCAGGTGCAAATTGACATCATCACTTTACGATAGTATCCCTCATGAGCTCACCAGTTTAACAACTGGGAGATCCAACTAATTGGCAGTCATACATTTCAATGACTTACTCCAACAAACATTAAATAACTTTTACAAAGTAATCCATCTTTTGTACCTTCAATTGACGTTTACTACCAGACCATTCATTAGAATAACATTGAAACCTGGAATTGTAATATTTTTATGTAAAATACAATATGCATCTTGAACTTTACCTGGCAGTAAGCATGATTTCCCAATGCCCGATGTGCTTCATCAAACACCAAACAAATAACATCTGATGCTGGACATGTTCCTCTTGCTAAATCGTTTTGTAATACTTGAGGGGTCAAGAAAAATACCCTTCTTGTTTTCCAAAGATTTTCACGTTTCATTGGTGCCATTGCCCCTAATGATTAAAAGATGAATTTGGTGAACTGAAAACAATTTTATGAAACAGAAACAAACATTTTAATTAAAACTGAGTATAAGAAGCTCATTACTACCCACAATATAAAACTTAGGAAACAAATCAAAATGTTAACTTACCAGTCATTTCAACAGTATCAGCTTGAGGTAGTCCCATAATCTTGTAACAAGCCTCAATTTGTTGTGCAACTAATGGTTTGGTTGGAGCCATAAAAATCAGTTTTCCTTGTGGATACCAGCGATAAAAATTATACATAACGACAGCTGCAATGAACGTCTTTCCTAAACCAGTCGGCAACACAACTAAGGTGTTAACAAGTAAAGCTTTCTTGATGATGTTAAATTGGTAATCACGAACGGGATAGTTTGTTGGATAGATATAAGTAGAACCAAACGTGCAATCGAATCCTGGAATGGTTTCAGGCGACACATTTGCATCAAAGTTTTGCTGCAAACAAATTTTATTTTCTTCAATAGCTTCAACACCTTGTAGCAATTCCAGATCGTCTCCAAAGGTGTCCATATTGTACAAATCATTTTCAACAAGGCCTGTAAACATAATATTAAATGATGAAAATTTTCTATTGCACATCAACAAAAATTCTGTAGAAAGCAAACATGGGAGGAAAGTCTAATATCTTAATAATTGAAGACCTAGGCTTGTTCAATACTAATTTCTCTTCAATCCACAATCTTGAAAACTGACAAAGTTAAGATTGTAGAAAAGAATAAAAAATGAAAACATTAATTAAGCAAAGGTTATCATGATTGTTTTGACATGATGGAACACCTGTGTAGGGGTAAATATAATGATTTTATTTCATGTTGGACATTTTATTTTATACACCAGCAGGCCCATCATGGTTCAGCCTGAGAGTCAGAAATATTTTTCAAATTTCTTGTTCTAGATCACCATAAAAGTGCTCCCAGTGCAGTGCAAAGAGTATTTTGTGACCTGAAAAAATTGATGAATCGTCTGATGACAATGTAAAAAAAAACAACGCATACTTAATCTGTTCTGTTTTCACATTTCTCCTGCTCCTGAACGGTAACATTGAAAATTGTGTTGTTGTTGAATTCAAGGAGTGCAAATGTCTTGTAATTTAATTGAAAGTTATGGAATCATTCAGAATTAATGATGACAATTCTGTCAGACGGTTTCAAAAAGTTAATGCTAAAAACTGTGTGCAATTTTCATTATGGTGTTGGAAATATCCAATGTCCAAAGTGCTCTGACACCACTATCAATCAGTTTTCCTATCAGTTTATGTTTGATAAAGAAATCCATGAAATTATTTCTGCCCAACTTGTTAAGGAAAAGATGACTTACAGTGATAGAAAGTCAAGAATTTTATTTTGGTTTAATATTCTTTATGTTGTATTTATTTTATCTAGATGCAGTGGGCATTGACTCTAACAAATTGTAACAGGTCAGTGGTTTGTGTGAGATTCATCCCTACAGTGTAAGTGAAAAAGTAATATGGCAGCAAGAACACTCAATTCAACACTGCTGACAGGCCTGGAAATTTGTTAATTCTAGGGAAACAATTCATCTTTACCGCAGTTTGAAGCTTGCAGAAACAATAAAACAACTTTTAGGTTTTACGGAAACAATGCAGTAAAAGAATCGTTTCTACCAAATTTCCAGGCCTGACTGAGGTTAAAGGAAAAGTGTATGAAAAATACAGATTGTCCATTGAAATACTACCTTGTCCAGAAGATGACAAATTTGTAATCAGAAAGATTTGATGAAATGAATTTGTAATCAGAAAGATTTGATGAAATGAATTTGTAATCAGAAAGATTTGATGAAATGAATTTGTAATCAGAAAGATTTGATGAAATGAATTTGGAAGAACTTTAGTTGTAATAACTTTTACTCATTGCACATAAGTTAAATTTGCAATTTTAGTTTAGTTAATTAATACTAAAAAAGTCTGTGAAGTCTGTGAAGGTGAGTTTTTGACAACTTTTTTTACAAGATGAGAGAGGGAGAAGTCCTATTTTTGTACAAAACTCATTAATTATTTAATGAGTTAAATGAAGTGAAGATAGAATATCTGTAATAAACAGGAGAAAACAGGATTTTTTTAAACATACACTTGATCAACAAGATTATATAGATTCCGTGGAATATGTAACAACAAAATCACATGGGTGGTTCATAAACGGATATTCTTTATGTTGTATTTTATAGATTAGATACAGTGGATGTTGATGTCCTAAATATATGGTGCAACTATAGTATACATTATTTGTATTATTTATAATAAACTTGCTTACAAAATCGACCTGTAAAATCAAAAAATCAAAATGCAAGGTCCTTTACGATAGATGGCGTGGAAACAACCGATCCTACTACTATCTGTAAAACATTTTGTTCACATTACTCGAGTATTGTCGGTAAGCTGAAGAAATCCTTAGAAGTACTTGGAAATACTAGATGGCGAAAATCGTGCTGTATTAACGTTACACCAGCAAAGTCTGTTTTTAAGTTAACTCCAACGTCACCTGGAGAAGTGTATAAGATTCTGAGAACTTTCAAAAAGAAGAAGAGCACTGGTCTTGATAACATACCCTCATTTCTATTGAGAGATTGTGAAGGCAGTTTATGTTCACCACTTGCCTATCTTGTCAACCTGTCAATTTCAACCGGACAGTTCCCGTCCGATTGGAAAAAGTCGAAGGTGGTTCCAATCTACAAAAACGGTCCTAGATGCGAAATTGATAATTACAGGCCAGTTTCGGTTATACCTGCGATATCAAAAGTAATCGAAAAAAGTTGTACATGAACAATTATATAACTACATGGAACAAAACCAATTATTATGTAAGGAGCAATTATGTAAGAAACGATCTACTGAGATGGCTGCGACATTATTTTTCGATGATGTCAGGAAGGGTGTGGGTGACGATGGCCTTGTAGGTGCAGTGTTTGTAGACTTATGCAAGGCATTTGACACCATTGGGCATTCTCGACTACTAGAAAAGCTGAAACTTTATGGAATTTACGGTAACGAATACTTGTGGTTAGCCGACTATTTATTTAATCGAGAAATTTACGTGAATTATAATGGTGTATTATCAAATCCCAAGCCTGTTATGAACGGAGTACCACAAGGTTCAATACTTGGGCCGTTGCTTTTTATCATCTTTTTTAACGACTTGCCAAAAGTACTCAGTAACTGCAGTATATGCAGATGACACCGTTATATACGTCAGCAACAGGGATTTCTTGGTTATTGAACGCTTTCCCTCAGAAGACATGGAGGCCATTGACAGATGGTGCAGAGAAAATGATCTCGTCCTTAATCTAAAAAAGGGCAAGACTGAAGCAATGATGTTTGGAAGTAATAAAATGTTATCAAAGCAAAAAGAAGAGTTGAAAGTCGTGTATAAAAATAAAGTTGCATCGACTTGCGTGTGCTATAAATACCTTGGTGTAACCGTAGATAGTAGTCTCAATTTTAACACAAACTTTGATATTTCGTTAAAAAAAGCTAATGGAAGATTACGGTTACTTAATAAATTACGACCGATGTTAACAAGCTGTGCTGGGAGAACAATTTACCAAACCATGGTTATTCCAACTCTCACATATTGCTCTCTCGCAACGCTTAAACAAACTACCACCAACGAGCGTAAACTTGACAAGCTACATTCCCATGCGAATCGAATTATTGGATATACTGAAAAGAAACTCCAATCTGTTGTCGGAATCAAGAAGACAAAAGCCTGTTTATTTGTTCGCAAAATCATTGATAATAATGCCGACGAGAGCTTTCAAATTTACTTCATCCAACTGAGTGGAGCAAATACAAGAAACAGAAATTGTTTACTAAAAATTCCGAAAATTAAAAAGGATTACTGCAGAGGTTCGTTCCAATGCACTGGTGCAAAAATATATAATGATTTAAATATTGAAATTAGGAAGACGAAAGATTTTGAAAAATTTAAAGTTTTAGTTAAATGTTTTTATCCTTAGGTTTTGATTTAGGTTTTGATTTAGATTTTTATTTTTATTATATTTTATACATTTTTCCTTTCGTTCAGTATTTTCCTTAATCACTCTATCATTACTGGTATTACTCGTAGTCGTATCACTAAATCACTAAATTTTCTAGAATAGTTGTATACCATTTTTACCATTTTAACCCTATAGTGTTTTTTCTCTACCACTCAATTCGCATTACACCTTAGATTTTATTCTTTTATACTTTTATTTTTTTTGCTTTATTTTGTATTATTATTATTTATTTATTTTATTCAATCAGTACAGGGCCCTTGTTGAAAGCAATTTATTTTATAAGTTGAAGAGGCCACCCTGTATAAATATGTTTTAAATAAATAAATAAATTATCAGTTATTCACACACTGTACTTTTCAATCTCGGTAAAGGTAATGGATCAAGTGTGAATTATACCCACGACCTCTCACAACTAATCTTACAATCTTTACAATAGCTCCTAAATACATATTACTCAAGGGAAGGTATCATAACTCTTACCATTATTTCGATCATAAGTTTCAGTCGCAATTGGCTTCTTGGTTTCCTTTGGCTCATTTCTACACCATGATTGGAATAAAGTTGTTTGGTTTTTATTTGAATTGAACCTTTTCATCATCCTTAAATAGAAATTATAAAGTTTAACCATATCTGTGAATGTATACTTTGCTTGAGTTTGATTTTGGTAATTTTAGTCACCAAGTTTGTTTTTTTCGAAGTAAGTTTTTATTTTCGTATTAGTAGAAGAAAAGGGGATTTTTAATTGTTTGATGGAGTGAGTTTGTAGTTTGCAGGACGGTCTTAGTTGACCATGTATGTTCATGTTTTAGTTGACCTGCTAAGTCAACTTAAGTCATGGGTCATAATACAGTCAAACCTGGTATAACAGCCAACTCTATAAAGCTTCTCTTCCCAAACAGCCACATTGAAGAAACATTATTTGTTACATCGTAATAAAATAATAAATAAGAAGTTATCTTAAGAAATACCTACATAAAAACTGGTTATATCTCACTCTCTCCACGTCTTCAGACAAAACAAAATAAATTTTTGACGATATTGTGACGTTGGGCTCTCTTGATTGACAACATAGCCATTCATTCAGATATTCACAGAAGTTGAAGATTACTGCCTTGCCGTTTTTGTTGCTGTTTGTTGTTGTACTTAAGTTGGTTAATAACCTGCAGAAAATGGTCAATATGTTTATCTGAAGACAATGACTGTCATGCATAGGTTTTCCATATGAAGGCCACCTCCCTAAAATGGACAGAATATTTTTGTCCCAGAAGTGGCCGTCTTACACAGGTTTGACTGCATGTGGCAAAAAAATTGGGGATAGGGAAACTATGATGTCAATAAAATATTTGAACATCGATATCTCTGCAGTAACAGTTTTGTGGTCAACATGCGATCCCATATTTTGATTAGTTTTTCATTCATATCGAACTTTCCATTCGATATTTTTTTATTTATTTTTCAGAGGAAATTTTAACACGGTAAACCAGTATTAACTGATTTGCTTTACTGCTCTCCATCGCTGATTTTGACATCAAAGTAGGTGAAAAATATAAGGAGTTTCATTTTTTGATTTTTTAAAATATCTAAACTTTCATCGTACAGAATTTTTAAAAAATCCATCTATCAATTCATCTTAAGGATAAATATGGTTTTGAAGCATGTTTTTATATTTTCAAAAACTAAACATGGTTATTGAAGAAAGAAAGGGTTCCTTGTTTTGTTTTTTTAATTTCCTTTTTGCTGAGATATAGCATAATATATATTGGTCAAAAAAAAAATGGATATTTTGTAAGAAACAGTTTTTTTTTAAAGGGAAGAATCCTTTAATCATTAAAATGAGGCACCTTTTTTAGGCATGTGATGTAGCTTTCGATTGTTGAAAACCACAAAGTCATTACCTAAAAACTTTTGAGGTAGTAGAACTCAAAATGTGCAGTCACCCCTTGAAAAATCAACCTGAGAAAATCAGTTATATTTTTCGTGACACATTACTTCTGCATACTTTTGAAACAAAGAGTTGATCTCTCTATCTCAATTTTCACATAAAGGAAGTTAGATTTTTTAAAAAGCTTTCAACTCAGCTACCATGACAACAAGATAGTGTTGATTACTATCTTCTGATCTGTAAACAAAAATATGTATCTAAAAAGAAAATCCCCATTTTTGCAAAATTTTGAACTTGTAAAATGTTGGAACTTGTACCATATTTTCAATAAAACCAAATAAATTTATCGGTAAAAATAAGCGGTTACCGATCTGAGAACAACACAATACCGATAAGTTATCGGTAGGCTACCTTAAATATTCAGTAAATCAAAAGAAATATTGATATTTACGGTATAACTTTTTGTTATCGTTCACTGATATACTCTACATAAGGAAGACTCTACATTTCATTATAATTTACCAAAAAAGTTAAAAACTTAATTAAATACTTTTGATATCCCAGAATCATGTCCCGCACAATTTCAAAGTTTTCTATATTTTGAGTTTCAGGAGCCAGCCAGCAATTCGCAGATATAAGAAAGGTACCTCAATTCAGGTATATATCCTGCAATTGAGGGATCATTTTGCTATCATATACCTAAAAAGTAATGTTCATTTTGAGTGCATTTAAAGGAAAATCATGAAATTTTAAAGATATATCTATTTTTCTAATTTTAGGGACCAACTTAGAAAAAAAGACTGACTTTACATAATGGAACAACTTCTTAATTGGAGTCCAACATGTCAACCAAATGCAGTGTTACTTTCTTTGTCCAACGTACGGATTTATTGTTCAGTGTGTGAATTTGGAGCTTTCGTTTCACTGCCTTGGATGACATTTTGTAACTGAAAACTTAATGCGATTTTAAGCAAACACTCGCGGATGTTTGAAGCTCGAATTTCAGGTTGAATTCGTTGAACGCAAGGAGTTTTTGCAGCGGCTTTTTGGGTGAAACAATTTCTTCATATTGCCAGATTTGCAACAAAGAACAATTGATTACTCAAAGTTTGATTAAAGTTCGCAATAATAATTCTTGGGGGTGTGCTGGGGAGATATTTCTAATAAACGGCCCTGGGATTAACCTGCTGAGAGATCACAATCAAGTGTAGCAAAACTCTGAGATGCTGCGAATTTCTTCTTAGGATGGCAGCAAACAAAGTAGTGAATGGTGGTAAAAATATTTAGTGTACTTTTTGCAAATAATTAATGCATGTGTTTAAATTTGTCAAAAAAAAAATTAATATTCGTAAAATACTATGTTTATTGAATGTTTTTAAAAACATTATGGTTATGTGGTGTGGAACATTGCATTTGAGGGATCCCTCAAATGTGGTATAAAATAATACCACAATTGAGAGGCTCCTTCAATTGAGGGATCCCTCGTTCTATTGTTTTCCCTGACTGAGTTAGTCTGATGATGATGACGACACACACTCCAATAAAATGACATACGTCATTTGGCAAAATGACGTATGTCACTCCTGAATATAGCTAGCTCTAGAAGGGGGTATATCCGATATACCCCCGATACAACGATATTATCGTTGTTAATGTTACTGGGAAATAGTGATTTTGACAAGAATTGGAGGGAAAATTAGTCGCAATAATTACGAGAGATCGAGAATGACTATGGACGAATAAAAAGAGAAGGACTCTAGCTAGCTAAACATATCATCCCGCCGTTTGAAATCGAAGGTATTTCATGTAAGAATACTCACGAAATATTTCGCGCTTATTTCGATTTCCTTCACGAGGTGAAAGTCTAGCCCAGCCTCCTGACTCTTCTTTTCCTCTGGAAAGAGGAGACGTCAGGAACCCAGGCTAACTTCTAATCATCTGTGAAGGTACACTAAAAAAACCCTTCCGAGAATTTTTGGTTTGTAGTTTTATAACTCTGACTACTGAGCTTGGTGGGAGGAGAGGTAGAATTAGTTGCAAGACTGAAATAGAAGCATAGTTGCCAAGTTTGAAAAGTATTTATCTGTGAGACTTGTTTGTGTTAGCTAAAAGAGGTCGCCACACCACAACCACACGCACCCCATCCATATATATATATATATGGTCAGTCTTGTGTTTTTTTCTCCATGATCTTTTCAATTTGTGTGCATAAAATCTTTTCAAGTTTGCATAAAAATGGGACCGAGAAGCCACTACTGGGTAACATACTGGTAGTTAAAGTATATATACAATACCTGACACCATTTCACAAAAACTGACACACTTTGCTATCTCTGTAATGAGCAGTATAAGGCAAGATCAGAGATGGATATAGCAAAATGACCTTGTTCGTGAAGATACTTTTTTAACCTTTAAGGGATAAATTTTTGTGTAGATTAATTTTTGTCCTTTTGCAACTTTTGGGCAAATTCGCTCTAAAATAAGTTCACACAGCCACCTACACAATTTCTAACTTTTGTTTTGTCATTTTCCTCTTGAAATTCCCTATTTGTAGAAATTAATCCACGAAAAATGCTCCGAAAATAAGTCCACACAAAAATTTAACACCTTAAAGATAATAAACTGAGTCAGTAGTTTTTAACAAGGGAATCTCCACGAGAGACCCTATCATTTTTTTACCTCGTTTGTTTTTCATTTTGATATAAGTCAGCTGCTCTGAGGGATTCCCACTGCTAACATCAGCACACTGCAACCCTCAGCTCTATAACTCTACTTGAAAGGAAAAGGAAAATCAGAAAATATAAAATTCAAAATCAGTTAAATTATTTTAAAAGTTTAACCATTTCAATTCAGATAGATCTAGAGTGTCCCATTCACAAACAGGCCATCTGAATTTCAAGAGGTACGATCTCTTTGACCTGATAAAAAGCTTTTCAAAGTGGTGATGGCATTTTTATCAATGATTTTTTAAAAAAGAAAAGAAAAAAAATATTATTTATACTATCCCTGACTTTTTTTTACAAAATAGTAACAGTCACCTAATATTATTGTATTGTCATGTGTGACCATTTTCATGTGTGACCATTTTTTAACACTTTAATTAACATTGTGCTATTGGCCCCTTCAGTTTAGTGAGCACATCAGTCAACTGTCTGAGTTTTTCCCCACTGAATTTCAATATCTTCATTTTTGGCTGCTTTTGGCGGCTGTTTAAATTTACATAAACTGCAAAAAAATTGCATAGAAAGTGTTGTTTAACTTTCCTTCTCCTATTATTCATTAGTCAAGAGTTTTTTGTAAATTTAATAGATGTTTTTGAAATGTTTTTTTAAAAATTGCTGTTTTATTGCTCAGCTTTTTCTGGCCAAAACAAAAATAAGAAACATTCCGTTACTACTGTCATCATCGGCCATTAGCCCGATGATGACAGTAGTAACTGTCGAAACGTCGCAAACAAAAACAACCGGTCTATGACATGATAAACTCTAATTATATATTATGAATACTAGACTGACAAACAATATAAATATATTCAATTTGATTCCTTTACTGCTATTCAAAATGCTTATTACGTATATGGAGGTACAAAAGAAGTTTTATCTAATAATCCTACATTCCCCCTAACTTTGAATATATGTCTCCCATCGTCGTTGAGTCTCAAAATGTACTGGAACATCTGGACACAGCATCCTTTCATAGGAACATATATGTATATTAATTTTCACACACATATTTTGTGTGTGAAAATGTGTACTAATTTTTGTGCGTTTTTTGTACGAAGTAAAACCTGCCAACAAATGAATAAATGACATTCAGTCAGTGGCGCAGTTGGCAGAGCACAATTGCCTTGCACATGAAATGACTTGGGTTCAATTCCAACTCAATACACCTTCTTTTTTGAGATTTGAAAGAACATAATAACTGGTTATAAAATTGTTTTTCATTTTTTAGGAACGTCACCTACAAAATAAAATAAAAGAGCCATCAGCAATGCATTAAATGAACATTATAACTAGCTTGAGATTGTGACAACTGCAAATGATTTAAAGATTTTTGAAGCATTCATTGTAAAATCAAGAGATAACTGAGTATATCATGAAAAAAAAAAGGTATAACTCCTCCATAGTATAATTCAACATTACGTAATCTATATACTAATAGCGAGGTGTGCATACACTTTTTAGTTTGGTCAGTGTGAATAAAAGGACTGGGAACAAAATGTTTGTACGGACTGTTATAATTAAAATTTTAGATCGTGTGTATATAAGTTGTGACTATAAGGGCAATTAGTATTATAGGAGTAGCGCTACGTCAGTGCACACATAGCAATGTACCCTAAATAGAACGCGATTTTTAGGGTCAAATATCTCGAGAACAAATAGGAATAACTGACATCACTTTGGGCATGCGATATTGGCGATGGGGTATATAAAAATTTGGGTCTAAAACTTTTTTGGGACGGGTATGACGTCATTTGAATTTTTGATCGACAATATCTCCGTAACTGTTAGTCGTACATATGCGATCCCATACATTTTCTTGATCAGGTTTTCGAGTTCTACAACTCAGTGGTACTTATTCTTAGCAATTATGTGATTTTATTTTTCGTCACCACCCGGGTTGTGGGGGCGGCAACTCATGGTAGTAAAATGAACCTGTAAAATGTTTTTACCCAAGATACTAGTTCCATTTAATTTTAAATTATTATTTTTGAAACAATTGTCCCATGCACAGCCCTCTATTTCTGTACATCAACATAAATTAGAAGAAGTGTTAGAAGAAGTTTCATTGTGAGTCCTTGCCAATTACTTGCCATCATAATTTGCAATTGTTTCTGCAACATTCTGACTTCATAAACACCGTAGAAAGTCTGGATGAACCCAATAAAGTACATTCTTTTCCAGTGGCTTGAGTTGCCAGATTTATCTTTGCAATTTGAACTTTAAGGTGGTTTAGTAATGTGTTATGGAAAATGTATTATGTGTTATGAAATTCCTGAAACAGTATTCCCTTCTAGAAAAAGGATAAATTTCTGGAAACTATGGGAATTTCAACTTAAAAGTGAAAAAGATGTTCACTTCACTGATGGTAAATGACAACACCGTCTCTCGCTCAGGTAAAGCCGTGCTTGTTCACATTACAAGGGCTGCTTGCAAAATCTACCTATAATTTTAAAAGTAATGCATTTTAAAAAATTCTCTCTTGTTATAGGTGACATTGAAAATATTCGCACAGCGGTGAGCTGATTATCCTTAAATTAACAAACAATTTGCATGGTAGGTAAGTCTTACTTACTTCCTTTGTTTCTCAAACACGATGTTTTACTTAGTTTACTTTGTACTCCCGACCAATTTACCAACTACACTTAAGAGAAGTCAGGTCCATAATTTCATAAGCATACTTTAACCATTAAATAAGGTTGAAATGTCTGTAATATCTTAATTTTAACCAAGCATCATTGTTGATTGTCGATTCACAGAAACATTTTGGACTGGCGAAAAAGTTTTTTCTCTAATTCATTTCTTTCATGTTCAGGTGCGACAAAAATAAAATCAATGGTCTACTATCCAAGCTGGAAACTAAGAATCATTTTCTTGGTAGATATATTATCTGTATCCCTAAACCCTATCTCTCTATGGCTGAAGAACACAAAGCTATGAATTCCAAATAAGACGATTTTCGTTTCACCATTCAACATTTATTGCATTGTTGGATGTCAACATTGTTGAAATTGAATTTTATTTTGGCTAGAACATTGTATAATTCTTCTTTGGTATAGTTCATTTGGGAACCTGATAAACATATGTATATTTTTGGACGAACTATAAGGTATACCTCATTGTTGTACTCACTAATGCCAGCCAATTAATTGTGGGATTTGTTTTGCGGCTGTTTTTGCGAAGTTATTATTTTAGAAGGACAATTTCATTTTCAATTTCTTTCAATTTTAGACTTCAAAAAATTAAAAATACTAAGACTTTCGAAGTGTTATACTATTTGAAAGTTTCAGTGTCTATAATATGAGTCTGTTAAGAACGTGGATAACGTGCTATCATGGGTGGTGTGTGTAAAATGGGTGGGTTAAATATTTTTGGGCATGGGTCAGCATTTTTTGCTTGGTAATTAAAAAGGTCATCTCATCTCAAAACTGTATAAAAATTTGAATGACTTTCATCAAACCAACATGGTTTTATACATTAGTTTTTTTGGAGTGGATGTGGCTGGTAGAAGATAAAAGACATTTGTGTTGTTGCACTTCATTTCATACCAATCAAAACCTTTTTGTAGGACGAGAAACAGTTATACAAGCAATGTATTCAGTCTTAATATCTAATTATATAATGTGATACTGACTGCTTTGTGCATCTTTAATGAAAAATAATGCCCAAGGTCGTAGTAGAGTTCGAGGTTGCGAGACCAAAGCACTAGCCTTTCTGTTCTTTTATTCAAAAATTACCTCAATTTTTCAAGTGATTTCAGCCATTCTGCTTTTATATCAGGGTTTGCTTTTGCTTTTTTTCTGATGTCATCAATTCCACCACAGCTTCGAAGATGTTGTTCCAATATTGTGCTACACTCATCTCTAGACAATGTCATGTTTTGATATGCAAGGTTTAAAGTTGACATTATTCTATCTACAACATTGGTCCAACTGTGCCCAGGAGCTGTCCACTTTTACATACCTAGTTAGTATAATTATTCTTTGGTATAGTTCATTTGGGAACATTTGTGTTTTGGTTGAACTATACAATTTAGCCATTTCGGGATTACTGATTGCTAACTTCTAACCTCTTTCTTTGGCAACTTATTCTAGCAATTTTTCCTTTTCCTGTTCTGCATGCATGAAATGTAAGAAGCCTTCTCTTTTTTCTCATACACTTTTCTTCTTCATCTAAAAATAAACAATATAAAACATAGAAGTAACCTATCTATACAATATCTGTATCTATAGTAATATTAACCTTCTTTGCCTTTGCATAGCAAGTTTCACAGAAACAAAATCCCTTTGGTTTATCCAGTTTAGGCCAGCATGGGGTAGATTAAGACGGTCATTTCTGTGACTACACAGAATAAGATTTGAACTGGAAATTTTACAATGGAAATTTAGATACAATAAAGTGGAAGATTTTAAAATCTAAACTAATCGTTCAAATTGATTTGAACTACCAAAGAACAATAAAGGAAAGAAAAACAGTGAAAGCACTGGCTTTACTAAAAAATCTTCAGAACAGATGTCCCGAATTATCTCCAGGTCAATATCATCACACCAAAAAAAGTCTTTAGGCAACATCATTTGTGATGTCAATACTTTCAGAAGTTATATTTTTTTTAACAAATCTTTCTTAATGCCATTTCAGTGCATCTTTTCAATTTCCACTTATCATAATTTAAGAGCATTATTCTCAATTAATTTTTAAATTTTGAGCACATTTGAGCCTTTTTTTTATAGACTGTATTCTGATAAAACAAAGTAGTGTATACTGAGTAAAACATGAGAACCCAGAAGAACCTAGCAGAAATGCAGCAACTCAAACGTGAATGATCACAACAAAAGCATTCCGTAACTCAAAAAGATTCGAAAAAACAAGACAAACGTCCCTGATATGCTTAATAAAACATATTTTTGGAAGGGTTCTATGAATTTGATTTTCTGAAAAAGTTTGAGATAGCGAATAAAATGTGTTTATTTGGTTATTGCCAGTTAGAATAAGCCTGATTATAATGCTTGAAATAATCGTATGTTGGATGAAAGGGAAGAAAGATTGCATTGACTGATTCACCTTCCATAGGTGGGGTTTACATGGTATTACTCATGCAGGTATGAGTTTATGCTGGCATGATTATCGCTTCTGTTTACATGATCTGTTTTTGCGCAGTCTTACCTGAAGTTGACACTAACGTTCGAACACATTTGCCCATGGGAGTTGAAGAATTTTTGTTGAAGAAAAAAATCGCTCTTCACGCTCCCCGGTGTTCAGTTGTTTTTTTATCACTTTCGTATTTTAAATGGACAGAAAAATTAAGAAGGAGGAGAGAACATTTTCACCATTTGGGCATACGCGTGAACCTCTAAAGTTCATTCGAACCAAATGAAAAATCTGTTGATCATTTTCTGAATTGGCAAAGAAGCACCTAGTGTGTCGACGGTATGTTTCTCTTTTTATTTTTTTTCTCACTATGGTTGATGTTATTATAATAACTATATAATACGTTGTAACTAAAATAATGAATAAAGCAGGGTTTACACGTTTCAACTAGTTGAAGCAACTTTGAGTTGCTTCCACAAATCGCCATGTGTAAACACGATGGTTGAAGCAACTTTTTAGAGTTGAAACATGCTTTCAACTGCTTTCAACCGAGTTGAAAGAGTTGAGCAGTGTTCAACTCTTTCAACTAGTTGAACGGAAATTTCTATTGTTTTCGACGAAGTCATTGGGGAATTGAAAGAAAAAATCATTTTTTTTCGAAGAAATTTCGTTCACAATAAAGAACTTGTGTGTAAATTTGATTCAAAATGTCTTCAAAAAATCAGGAAGAAACAGAACGATTTATTGCTGCTTGGGAAGAGGAAGAACCGCTGTGGAATTGTAAATGTGCAAATTACAAAATACGCGGTGAACGAGACAAGTGCCTCGAACGTTTAGCTGGACAATTTGAAATAACTAGTAAGCTTCGAAATTATCATTCGTTGACATTTTTGTGGAATATTTTTGTACAAATATTTTCGTTTTCATTTGCAGAAAAAGAAGTCAGCCAGAAAATAAAAACTCTACGAACGTACTATTTAAGAGAATTGAATAAGGAACTCAACAGCAAAAAGAGTGGGGCAGGAACAGGTGAAATATACAAGTCATCGTGGATCCATTTTTCTTCAATGAACTTCATACGTGATGTGGTACAACCAAAAAAAACAGAAAATACAATGGTAAGAAAAATATCATCTATGTTAATAAATAACCGTAATGTTATGCTTGGAAGGTTTAATTATCTATTATATACAATTGTCTTGCCAAGAAACCTTTCCAGTTGAATTGAAATACTCTGAAAAACTATCACGAACGTCTTTGGCTGTGTTTGAATAGTTGTTGCTTCCTTGCATGACAAAAGATCTCAAAGGCGTACTTCCATCATCTCTCCAATCCCCTTGTAAGAGTTGATGTTCATCGTCTTCGCGATCCAGCGAATTGGGTGGAGTGTAACGGTTCGGTGATTTTTCTCTTAAAAAATTATGCAAGGCACAGCTTGCTAAAACAATTTTTTCAGCATTTTTTGGTTGCAATAAAATCGGTGATGAAAATATGCGAAACCTACTGGTCATAATTCCAAACGCATTTTCAACAATCCTTCTTGCTCTGCTGAGACGGTAATTGAATATTCTCTGCTCGTATGAAAGGTTTCGTGTGCTATACGGCTTCATAATATGCTCTTGAAGTGGAAATGCATCATCAGCAACAACAACATATGGGATTTTTCTGTGTGGCTCTATATTTTCCCGTGATGGGATGCCTAAAGGATTGTGGCGGGAATTGAGAGCAGTCGAAATAGGGGAGTTTCGGAAAACGCCACCGTCTGATACACGCCCATTGCAACCAACATCGATAAAGATGAATTTATAATCAGCATCTACTATCGCTAAGAGAACAATACTGAAAAAGCCCTTGTAATTAAAATAGTAAGAACCAGACTTTATCGGACATCTCAAAGTGATATGTTTTCCGTCCATGGCTCCCAAACAGTTTGGAAAATTCCATCTCTCCATAAAAGCTTCTGCAATCTTTTTCCATTCTGTCTGGGTGTTTGGTACCTAAAAGGTAATGTTTTCTTTTAGGAAATATGGGCAGATGAGGGAAACAAATTCTCAACGGAAGATTTTGATAATGAGGAATTACAAAGAGGAGAGCCTGGCGAAGAAGTAACCCCGATACCATGTACGAAAAAACCATTATCAGCAAGAAAAAGACCTAGATCGCCTTCCTTAACTTCCTCTGCTGCTGCTGTTATGTCATCAGCAATGGAGTATTTAAATGAAAAGAAAAACAAGGGCAGCGACACATGTGATGATGCTGAAAAAGTATTTGGTCAGCATGTTGCGAACAGTTTGCGTTCCATGAAGGATGAAAGAACAAGAGAATTTGCAAAATTCAAGATCCAGGAAATAATTTTTCAGTGTCGCATGGGTAATTTGTGTTTGCCTAGCAACAATCATTTTGGAAATCCTAGTGTGCAAATGGCAGTAACAAATTGTAATCCAGTCGGCATGGCTCAAACGCAAGCTACATTACCATCTAGTCAACAATTTTCGATGTATTCCATAGATCAAAGATTTAACAACAATCCTTCGCGGAATCAAAACAATGTTACACCTCCGTTAACCCCTGCAACTACGAGTCATGAAATGTATTAGTATTATTGTTATGTAAAAAAGAAACGCTAAAAAAGATTGTTTACTTTACCTTCAAGTATTTTTCTTTTAATCTTTTATACAAAGCATCACAAACTTTAGGAACAAATATCGAATAAGTAGATTTGTTGATTCGGAATTCATACTGACTATCCGTGTAAGTTCTACCAGTAGCAAGAAAACGAATCGTCGCAGCCAATTTTACTTCTGCCGGTATCGCCTCTCTCATCAATGTACTTTTTTTCTCAATATCAGGACGAACCAATTCAAGCAATTCCAAAAAGTTTTCTTCACTCATTCGAAGATAATTTTGGTAGCCATCGACATCATTTAGTTTCATTTTTTCAAGCAAAGAATCGTAGACTCCAAAAACACTCCTTTCTAGCAGCCACGGCTTTGCCCAAACGGTTCTTTTTTTCCTCTTTTTTTTCGGTTCATCGCTTACAATAGCTGCAGCTGCTGTAATCACAGCGAGAACTGCTTCGTCTTCACTGCTCGAAGTCATTATTAAAAAGAGAGTTTCAACACATTCCACAAAAAAGTTGTAAAGCTGTTTACACGTACATGTTTCAACTACAAGTTGCTTCAACTTAAAGTTGCTTCAACTAGTTGAAACGTGTAAACCCTGCTTAACAATTTACACATGTTTTTTGCAGTAAGTGACAAACTATTGAGATATCAATCTGTTTACATATATATAGTAAGGCTTCGAAGGGCTAAAAGTTAAGAACATGCTATAAGAAACAAATCGAGGCTTAGGAATGAAAATTTTGGAAAATTTCAGTATCAACTCAACTCCTATTAAAGTCGGAAATGTCAACCAAGTGATGAAATTAAATAAATGTCAACCAAGTTCGTTGAATTTCAAATGCGTTAACCTAAACGCATTAATTAAGATAAAAGTTACCTTTGAAGGCTTTATAGAAAAAAAAGGAAAAAATAATCTTGCTTTATTTAGTCATACCTTAGTTTACCCTCTTTTCCAAAACTAAATCATTAGTGAAAGAATGAATTTCATTAAAACGAGGCTGGAAGCATGAATAATTCAATCAAAACATGGTTTATTAATACTATGCATTGATTTGTAACGTGTTATTTAAGGATACAGTATACGTTTTGAGCATAGTTTTTTAAAATTCAAATTTTTTGCCAATTATGAATATATATTTGCTATATTATATATCACCGAAAAGCATTTTTTATAAGCTATCGAATGATATTAATGTTATTTGAAAATTTTGTACTAGTAAAAATTTAGAAGGCTTGGAAATTTTACACCCCGTCTTCACAAAAGCAACTCCATTTACAAAACTACTTAGTTTCCAGTGCTCATTCCACTCTTGTCAGAATCACAAAAGATGTGGGTAAAAACGGTTTTTTTTTTATTTTTTGAAAAAGCCTCATTTTCAAGTTATTTCATTTTTCCTGAAAAGTGAATTTTTTCCGTCCAAACTTTAACTTTATTTACTAATAACTTGGGAATGGTTCACTTTTCGGGAAAAAAAAAAAACCGTTTTTAGAAAAATCTATATGCTTGAACATGGTGGCAGTCTCCTTAGCAGAGCTTTTTTAGTTTTGTAAATGGGACTCAAAATGTAGTAGGAACCGTGCTAAAAAACGAACACTGCGAAAAAGCGTTTTAAAAGTTTTGCAAAAGATCACACCTTCAACATGATCATGATATAGATTAACACCTTGACTGGTGATCCTATTATTAACAATATTTTAAACAGATGTCCATTTAAATTACGATGTTCATTCAAACAAAAAATTAAAAAACACGAGTAAAGATGTCGGACAAGAGAGCTGTCATGATACACGAAATGGAAAATCATGGGTTAGTAGTACGCAACTTTTATTATCTCCTACATTTTTAGGAGTTGCGAAATTTATTTAGCAACTTTTCAATAATTCTTTAGTTTTGATGGATCAATATTTGCTGAAAACTTGATGGAATCTGTCACGTGGAGACAAAAAAGAGGCAAGGCGAACAAGCAAATTCGGTATATTCACTACTGTATTTGGGCGAGATGTTTATATAGGAAAGAAGTTGGGCCTGAAAACACGCAATACAGTTATCCTTCCACTGTGCTTTCTTATATCAGAGAACTAGCACCAGGAGATATTGTTGGCGAAATACGAGATGACAGTTATAAGGTGGAAATGAAGGAATTTTGTGAAGCATTGGACATTCCAGTTATTATTAGATAAAATAAAAAAGCGAACTCAACTTAAAAATACATACAAAAATATCAACACAAATTGTTTTAACGTAACCCAGAAAAGTGTTTTCTTATAAGATCGCCAATATGAAAAAAAAATCATTGTCTAGTTTCGTTTGTATGGAATCCTTGCGGTTTGTATTCAATAAGTGCCTTCAATATGTTGGAAAGCGTCTTGCTGTTTTATTCGCGTTCGCTTTTTCATTTTTCTGTGCTGTTTACGATCTTCTCTCACAGAATAATCTCCGTGGTATATCCTTTCAATATCCATATCACGCCATTGCTGCTTTGAAATTTCCTTATATTCAAGTCCAGCACTTTCGAATAATTTTATCATAGTATATTCCGTACCCGAGTTATATAAACATACTGATAAGTTTATTGACAAAGATGTTTCTGTTGGTGAAACGTACTGTTCTTTTGGACAAATAGACCACAATAAGCTGTTGAAAGCTTCATTTGCATTTTGGTTGCTAACGTTTTTGCAACCTTCCAAAAAGTGAATGTCAGCAAGTCTATTGAAAATGGGTGTCACGGCTTTTACAATGGCTTCAGTAAATGGATATTTGGGTGGCATGTACGTCTGTGAACCAGTGGCTATATCTCTCTGGTAACCACACCAACTTTTCTCACCTTTCGGACAATTTTCATGTTGTGGATTGGCTAAAGTACTTGAGTAGTGATAGAGTATTGCCCATGTTTCACTAGACATTCTGGTAGGGTTTCCCTTGTTATTGCGGATAGTGCGCCCGTAAAAATTTTGCATGGCGTCAATACGTGCAAGGGTTAGCCGCCCTTTTCCGCTTATTCCTTTGCCGTCCTCCAACTTTTTACCCTTTAATTCTTTAACCAACTTTCTTAAGTTTGTACCCATGCGTTTTGTGATGTGATTTACGCATTCTTCTTTTTTGACAAAAACCGCTGCTCCATATGGACGTTCTTTATCGATAGTTGAATACGCACTGCTATCACCATCTCCTATGAATGGGTTGTAGCGGACATTATGCTTTGCCACTGACCGATTATATAATTCTAAAACGCCTTCTGATTCCATTTTCTAAACATAAAAAATAATACAAAAACAACCACAATGACTTGCGTATTTTTGGTGATATTTTCTTTTTAAAAACCGGTCCACAACGCCTTACGTTATAACTTCAATATTTCTAAATTTAAGTTCGAGATAAAGAAACTACCTGAGGACTTCCGTCATGATTTTTAAAACAATTGATTTCATGCTTGATAAACCAATCAAGATACTCCACTGCAGATACTTCTCCATTTTCTTTTCTCTCTTTCATGGCTGTACATTGCGAACATGAACGACATTTAAATGAGATATCGATCACTTGCGAAGAAACTTCTGCAATTGCTGATACGATGCCGTTGTTTGCAGTCCACCCTCTAGAACTCCAAGAACCATCAAAACTTGTAGGAATATCAACCACAGTGTTAACCTCTGCATTAGCATCACGCGTTATTAATTTTTTTGCCCTTTCTGCGCACATTGTGAGGTTTTCTTCTCTGAGATTGAATGAAAGTTTTTCCCAAAATCTTGCATATTCTACAAAACGAGTTCTTGCTACAGGACTAGATAATCCTAGGCCACTGCAAATTTTCACAAGACCTTTACGCCCTTTACCAGCCAGGCGACATGCAAGCACACTTTGTCGGTTGATGTCAAAAGAATGCCCAGTCTTTTTTGAAGTGAAGAAACCTTCTACAATTGAACATTCCTTGTTAGTACAAGCTATTTCAAATTTTGTCGCTAATCCTGCACGGTAACACGTTACTTCCCGTAAAATCACTTCACTATGACATATTTTGCACGAGGAAGATGTTTTTAGGCAATCTTGCAATAGATCAATGTCTACAATCCAATAACACGGTGTAAGATGTTCATGCAGTTCATCATACTCTTCTTCCGAGGAAGATTCACTTGAGCTTGAACTTTGCGACTGCGTCAGTATTTTGCTGTGACTTGCTGATACAACAGAGAACGGAACAGAACTTGATGAATTTTTATTTTTATTCTTTTTATAGATTATTCTTCTTTTAACTGGTGAAGTAAAACTGGAACTTTTCTTTTTTCGTTTTTTACTTGATGCAAACGACTTATGGCGATAGCTTGACATTTCGAGAAATGAAACATTTTAAAATCGAAAAATAACTTATTTCCAAGATTTATAAATATACTGATTTTTTTTGTCGGAAAACAACAATAGTTCCCGATTTCATTGAGCAGACGAGTACAACAAATTCCGGCTTATAACCATTAGCTTGACCTTTTGAGAAAGTTTCAAATTCGCAACAAATAACTTATTTGAATGACTTGAAAAAATACCGATTTTCTTGTCGGAGAGAAAGCAATAGTTCCCGATTTCATTTAAACGAGAAAAACAACTAGTGTTAAAAAACTCTGAATGTATCAAATATATTCTCAAAAGAGTAGTCAGTTTTAATTAACACATGTTTACAAAAAATGTGCGAAAGATCAAGCAAAGAAAATCACGATTAATGAATGAAAAAAACTTTTATTTGGAAATAAACAACTTTCCAGTAAAAAAATCATAAAACCAACTTTACCACTGAAAAATTCAGACTTTTTTAGGTAGATTGCTGAAAAAAAAATTTTTTTGGTTTTTTTGATGTATGGAACGTATACTGTATCCTTAATGACGTATGACTTCCTTCAGACAATACACCTCATCGCCATCTCTGAAAAATGTGTTAAGAGTTTTCATTGTACTTTTTGGTGTGCAAAAGTTGTTTCATTTGTTTTATGTTATTACTGTATCAAACTGAATTCTAAAAAATCTATTTTCGCTAAGACGGTCAAATCTCACGCAAATCTATTTTTTTACCTATAAAATGGGAGATGGCAAAGAGGTATATAAACAAATCAACGAGATACACTCTGTCGAGCTATTTTACATTGCACTTTAATGTCCGACAAAATCTTTGGCCAGGATGGCTGATGTAATTCTGGAAAGACCGTGTATAAAAAATCGTGCATGTAGTCCAGCTTTGACTGAACCAGTGATTTTTGAGGCTTTCTGGTATCCCCGTACCAAGTGTCTGCAAGCTCCTCCTTTGAAATATCAGCTTGAGGAGCTTCATAGTGAAGAGCTTCCGGTGCGTGATCTTCTGTGCACAATCCAACAATTTACTAAATGGTTCATGTGGATTTTGTAATCGATTAACTGGCATGGGCTTAGACACAATAAGAACACATGTTTGGCCAAACTGGGGAATATCCGGGTGATGCATTCGCAAACCAATGAAACAGTTAACAAGGGCTGATTGTCAACTAGGGCAGATGTCAACTTGGACGTGTACAGCAAGTCAACAAGGACTATCACAACCAAATATACAAAGTGTGACCTACAACTGAAACTGTCAACCAGGACAGCATATCACTGTAAACTGGTATGGTGTCAACAAGGACAGACTCACTATAAACCCTGAACGTAAATGTATATAGCCAATCGTCAACCGGGACAGATGCCCTAACAATAATAATTTTAGAATTAGTAAATGCACCCCCAAATTCCCCCCAGCTAGCCAAACATACCAATAGTAAAGTGTGTAATGCAACGACACTGCAGAAACGGTAACATGATTCCAAATATGCGACAAAGGACTGGGTGATGAAATAAGTCGCGACAGACGAATAATAGAATCATCATCAATATGGATGTACCTGCGATAGGTATCGCTAGACCAACGACCCAAAATCTGTAAAACATTGTTGGCAATCCCAGCTGATGTTGCAGCTGAAGCCCCACCAATTCTGAACGAATGTATGTTAATGTCTGTAGCAAAAGGCAAAGTATGAGTTAATAATGTAACCATATCGTGGACCATTAAATGGGAAGCATTGAAATAGTGAGAAGATGGACAAGTATACTCTGAAACACGCAAATAAACCAAAATAAGCCATAAGTCTAGGCGGTCCATTCCATTGTTTGTTCCAGTGTCTGTGTCTGTGCCGATCATTATGTCTAAAACTATTTCTGCTCATTCCACCTCGGTGAAATCCTTTTCCTCGTCCGCGAAAAGTCTTAACATGATGATGTTGGTGTTTCCTTAATCGTTCCAGTTCTTCGTGATCCTCTTTTTCCATCTGATCTCCCCATGATCCACTTCGGGCAGGTACAGTTGAAAATTGCCCATTAAATCAACTGGATCGCTAAGTTTTATTATGCTGTAAGATCCTCCCACGTTTTCTTTTATTGCACAATAAGGTGTGTCGTGCAGGCTTTCAAATCCGACCTCTATGATCGTGAGTCCTTTCTGACTCGCGTTACTTTCCTTACGCGAGTCCTGGGAGTCCAAATAAAAAATCATGTCAAGAGTCCAAATGAGGAAATTTGTATCAATGTCACTTCAAATCTCTGAGTTGAATGGTAGACGATTTTGGAAGTAAACTAGTAAACTAGTGTCACGGAAGTGTTCAGCTTACAAAAATAAAAACATTTTCGAAGTGAAGTCATTCAACGAAGCCATAAAAGATAAAAGCAACTTTTGTTTTGTTTGTGATTTTTCGTTACGTTATTGTATTCGTAAAGCAAAGAATTTTATTTGTTTGGAGACAAACAATTGAACAGAAACGTGGCACAAATCACGTGCAATAATATAAAGATAAATATCAATGGTCTCCCTTTTTATCGCTCATGAGTTTAATACAAAAGTTTATCTAAATATAAAGAAGTTCAAATAGACTAATTTTAAAATTTTAAAACACTGTTCAAATAAAAGCATAAACGAGTCAAGTGAATATTAGAAAATAGTAACTAACGTAAAACGAATTAATCAGTTTATCGATTATTTATTTATTCTTCATCGGAATATGTCATTTTATCTAACATAGGCTCCTTTCTGTCCCCATGAATCAACTTATTCAATCGTCGTTTACTTAACCCTTTGTCATCACTGCCGTCACCCTCCACGAAACGTTTAGCTGAAGTTTCTATAAGCTCCTCACGAAACTTGTAGTCTTCCATGTATGGCTTCCTCGTTGAAATATGCATTAAATCAGCAACAACATCATGTCCTAGCTTTGAACGCCAATCAGTAATTATTCGTCTTATCGTGTTGAACCCTCTCTCAACTGACGCAGTGCTAAAAGGCATACAAAGTAGCAGTTCAACAACCAGTAATAAATTTGGATATTTATCTCTACTTTCTTGGTACACTGTTGCCCAGAAATCACTAGCAGTTATACGACGGTAGTGTTCATTTTGTGCATCAAATTTAAGAGTGCGAAATTCTTCTAACACGCTTCTTTCTGATACTTCATAATGACTAAGCGGTACCTGAAACAACACGAAAAATAAGGAGCTAAATAGAAGAGCGTTACTAAGCATTAATGGTTGAAAATCACGCTGTACACGTGTCGGAATGTTTACACTCAATGTTTGTGACGTAATGTTTTTTAGTCTGTAGATAAGGAAACAAGAATGTATTAAAAATAATAAGCTCTTACCTTGAAATGATTTAATATATGCCCTAATTCCTTAACACCAAATTCAGCTAATTCTTTGGCTGCTTCTTTGCGTTTATTTGCGTCATCGTTAGCTTTTATCATAGACACCCAAGAAGATTTGTTAAGCCAACCAATTTTTGACATTATCGAATCTTCATCATTAAATTCACCGAAACGCTATTTCAAAAATCCACATAATAATTCTGATCCACGCTTTCGACGATTTTCAGATAAAGTTAAAAAATGTTCTGTAACTCCGTGGAAAATAAAACTCTCATTGTAGTTGGTGTATACAGGATGAGATCCTTCTTGTTTGGTTCGACAGCCTAAGGTGATTTTTTTCAGGGATTCGTTTTGTTCCTGTTGTTGACGGGTGGTTCTACCAAGCACTGGCATTTCTTCATCTTAAATATCAAAACTACCGTCAGCAAATCTTGCTCTTGCTTCAACCTCTGTTGGACCTTGTATCGTATCAAAGGTAGACAATTTTAGCGTTAACTTATCGATTAAGTGTGCAGCTTGAGCTAATGATGATCCGTTATCGACTTGAACAGCCTTTGAGATAACAGAAAGGGGCTCTAAAATGTCCAAGTAGACACAACAATCGATGTAAAAATCATACTTTAAGAAGTAATTTTGTAAGTAGCCTGTAGATTGTTCACAATTGTTCGTTTCCTTTTTATTGGAAAAAAAGAGAATGAGGGGCACCCAGTTGTTTTTAATTGCCTCTAAAGCATTTTTAACATGCGCAACGAATCGTGTACCAAAAGGTTTCGGTATTGAAACTATATGAAGCCCAAGGTTTTCTGAAAGAACCATTAATCCAGACCAATCAGCAGGCGAGTTGCGAAAATGTAAATATATTTCCGTCAAGAAAGCTGTTACGTGACGATATGTGTCATCAAGTACATCTTCAATGGCTAACTCTAATCGATGTGTAAAGCAATGAACTTTAAATAACCAAGGCGAAATTTGTTCTTGCCATTTTGTAAGAAGACCATTTTTACGTCCAAAGTTTACTGAAGCCCCATCAGCCCCAGCACCAACAATTAAATGATTAAATTTCTCTACTTCATCAACGAGAGTTTGAGTACTAGTATCGATGTCAGTATGAAACTCAGGATTAATAACAGCCAGTAAACTTCAAAGTGATACGTGAAACAGATTATCGGCATTTGTTGACACATAAGGTTTCATAGAAACAAAGTCCCACAGATCTACTTTGGGTTTGCAAGATGGTGCTGTGCGTAAATAAACAAGCTCTCCTTCGTACGATAATTTCTTCTTAGCAACAGTTGAACCATCAATCATCCAGCTCAAAAATTTGGAATCACCGTCTGATTTTACCGATTGAATTTGACGATCTTTAATTTCTTTTGACAATATTCTCACTAAGGATTTACAACCTTCTATGTTTGTGTACGCCATTGGAATCTTATAACCATTATCAACATTAAGATTAACCAGATTTTCAAAATGATTTAACGGTAGTTCTTTCCTTGCAACATATAATGAGATACGAAGTAAAGGCTTTAACGATCGAATACCTTGTTGAATGGAGTCGCCGAAACAAAACTTTAAGCCCCGTTGATTTTTATCGGTGGTTTTACCTAACATGATCTCTGTACATCTTTCATGTCCAGCTGATTTAAAATGTCTCTCGACGTTATATTTAAGTATCCATGAAGTACCTTTTTCTCCATAACTAACAACATCGTCGACTAATTTTCCTTTATATTGTTGTTTAATTTTGTCAACGTTCTTGTTACAAATTCGACATAACACGTGAATAACATGAGTGCCGTCTTCATCGTATGTTTCAAGTAAATCTTTTCGTATATCTTCTGGCCATTGTAAATAGGCTTTTTTGGTAATTTGTTTTTTGCTTGCTTTTTCAGATGCCATTTCAAAGTTAAAGAAAATGCGAAATGTTATCAATTCACAAGGAAAATGCCTCTTATAAAGAAAACAAAACTCTCCTTCGGAGTTTTTATTTTCTATTCAAATAGAGCGTTTAAGCTCGCCGACGGAGTGTTTATTTTTCAAAATAAACGAAAAGAAAAAAAAAAAAAAAAGAATGTAGCAAAATATGTAGCAATTAAAAGGGAAAGAAAAAAACAAGTGACATTAAATTGTGACATTCATTTATTCATTCAAAAAAAGGAAAAAAATACAGGTGACATTAAATAAGAAAAAACATTACAGGTATCAATTATATGATCAAGAAAAACGAAACTTTTTTATAATTCATAAGTGAGTAAATTAACAAGTGAAAGAAAAAGGAAATATAAAAGAACAGGAAATAGATGGCCAGGTGGATCTTACTTTAAACATAAGAAAATAGTATACAATAAGGGAAACAGATTACTATAGAAAATAAAATACGTGATCGACGAAAGACTTTAAAAAATAATTTAAAGAATTTTAAATAGCGCAAGTATATCCTTTTTTTATAGAAAATATAAAGACATTTATAAAATAGTTTAAATGATATAATTTCCTTTATCTTGACATAGAATCCAAATGTTAAAAAAAATTTTTTTTTCACTTTACATTACGCGAGTCTACTTAGACTCTCGTACCTATGCCTTAGGCGAGTCCTTACGCGAGTCGGTCGGACTCGCGGACTCGCGTTGGATTTGAAAGCCTGTCGTGATCAAATCTGATTTGATTCTGATTGTAATGGCCAAGGACTTTATTCAATAAATCAGCAAATCTTGTTTGCCTTTATTGACGTTTATCTTGGTTATAGCAACGTGAATCGGCGTGTAATCATCAGGAACCTTAATATATTTTCCTTTAGGTGTTACATATATGTAGCATTCTTTGTGAGAATCCACATTTTTTGCTTTTAACACAAAGTCATGCATTTTGTGGCAGATGATAAACTGTTCATTATTAACTGTTTTAATACTTTGTCTCTTGATTGTTGTCAAGTTTTGAAGCATTTTATTCATGACTATTCCATTGCCTTCCGATGTCTTTTGCGGAGAAATAGTCAGATCATGTATAGCCTGTTTATCGCGGCTACTATTCAACATCGTTTGGATGTAATTTGACACGTTATTTCCCAGCATATTTCGTAATGCATAATCAACCACGCTATACACACAATTAAATTCTATCTCAACAGATCTAATTTCTTGTGTCTTTAAGTATAGGCGATATATTTTTTTGATGTGATCAATTGGAATACCCAATGATTCAAACAGTTTAACGTGCTCGTCTTCATTGATTATCTTCTTTAATACCTTTTCACTTGGCGTCTTATTCAACAAATGAATTATTGCGTCATGATCGTGTTTAAGTGGGTTTACTTCCAAAACAGTAATCAAATCTGATTTGAACTGATCGATCAATGTTTCAATTATTGACTTTGCCAATTCTCGTGGAATTATTTCGTCAATGGATCTAACATCTTTGTATATATATATAATATAAGTATAAGTATATAATATAACAAGGCAGTTCCTGTCATGCCCATTTTTTTGTCTGATCTTTTTACCACGCTAAGCTTATTGTATATGAGCTCATTGATTAACGCCGTATTACGAATCATTGAATTCGCAATCTTTGAGTTTATTGAATAGAAAATTGACTGAAGCTTTTGAGTGGTTATGTCAGAAGCTTTGTACATCGCAACTGAATATCCTTGGAAATTCCATCTTATCATGTTGAAGGTTAATATCTTAAGAGCAAGTGAACTACTTCCCACGGGCATAGTCTCATCAGGCAATATCAAAACATTTGAACTGGCCGGATGATTATAGTCATAAAATTAAATAAATAATATGATTATATCATCTAATGATTATATCGAAAGACCTTAAAGAAGGAGACCTCGATGGAGACATAAGTTTTTCACTTGGTGACTTTGAAAGTCCTGATGGTGCTGCTGATGCCAGAATAAATATGTGGAGAGACCTGAGAGAGGGAGATTCAAAAGATATATTTAAGATGGCACACAATGTAGATCCTGAAGAATTACTCGGAACATTGCAAAGAGCCGGTGGAACATTTATGCATCAACCCGGTATAAGAATGTTATCTGTCAAGTTTACAAAAGGCGAACACCATATTAGTGCAGAAAATTCAGGCGCAAATATACCAACGTGTTCATTTGTTGACAAAAAATTTCTAGACAAGAAAAAAATGCTAGACAGCTTTGATGACGCAATTGTGGTCAATATTAAAGACCTGATCGTAAAATAATGGACGATTACTTAATGAAAATATTATTTTTTTGTCGATTTAACCAACTCTTGTATTTTGGTCAAAAAAATAATTTTGCAAAAATCACAAAACACGATTTCAGTCGAAAAAAATATTGATTTACCAAAATTATTTATGTTTCAGTCAAGATTTTTTCAAAGGCCTTATTTTTGCCTAGGGCCATTTCAAAAAATGAAAATACTCCTCCCTCGCTTCCTTTTTGCTTTATATAATCGATTTTGATGCGTTTTAAAAATTGAAAATACTCCCCCTACCTAGGTTCACGCGAAACAAATAAATAAGTGAGCATAGTAAAAAATTGGGTACCGCTTTTGGTATCAAAAATGATTAGCATGGATTTAAAACCGGGTTTCGACACTCCCAACCTCTCGGTCCGCATTTAAAAAACATTGTGCCAGGGGTCTTTATTAGGCATATACTCGCGCCTAAACGATCCCTTTATTCGATATACTTTTTTATTTTGTACAGTCACTCAGTTTCCCCTTTTTCTGTACAGGTCCAGTAGATATTAAATTACCAACCACTGGTGTCGGCTCCCTCTTGTCTGACTGATTATAATGCTAAACATGGTAATTTAATATCACTGGATCACTTTCATGGTCCGTATCCTCTGCAACCACACATGTTTTTTTGCTGCATCTATTCTAACAGCTAATTCCAGCATCGCCATTACTGAGATATGACGACCTTAGTTTTTTGAAAACAAAAATTATCTTGTCAACAAATTAATAATAATCATAAAATCACTTAGTAAAAAAATATTTTTGATGGTGAAAAAAAAAAAAAAAACCAAAAACGGTTTATCTTTTTTTTTCCGTTTCGTCATAAATAAAATTGTGTTCCGTTAATCTGTAGTCCATTTGTTTGATCGCCGGCCAATTAAGGCAAGCGTTTTTCAACTTCGTTTCCGGTCGCTTGTTGAATCATTGAGATGACATTCTTAAAAATGCTTTCCTCGCGCCCTTTGAAATACTTCTGAAGATGTTCTTCTTTCTTCGTCCAGTAAATCCACTTGATTAGTCATTAGAAGAATTAATCTTGGCAATAGCATTGTTTGTGATGATGCTATCGTTATCAACATTGGTTTTATCAACTGTAGGAGATGATGCGCGTTCTTGATATCCGATGACATGAGTCGAACCGGCTCTCTTGAACACAACATTTCTTCCTTCATATGTTGTCATCATGATACAATGATCAGAATAAACCTCATCTGAAAAATATTCCAGATAAAGCTCGTTGATCTCATTGTTATAATGTTCTAAAACCACTGTTATGCCAGTAATTAATCCTGCTTGATCTACACAATCGAAATCCTGCTTAACAATTCCTCCTCCGTTAAACACATCAATTGGTGATTTGACAAACAACTTATTGTTGTTTCCTCGGCATTCATAATGAGTTGAGACATATCCAAGATTTTGATTCTTCGCCTCGGCTTGACGTCATGACATTGCGTAATGTATCGCTATTTTTGTCTACCATGTTGAAATGGGTGAAAACAACACGCGCATATCCACTTGCAGCAGCGTAGAATCATAGTAATCAACTTGGAAAATCACAAAGTTTTATTATATATAAGTCTATAAATGTCTTCTCAATACGAAGAAACACTACAAAATGCTGCTAAAAAAAGATATCGAGAAAAATTAACCGTCATAGGTAAGGGAATTAGTTATTTCAAATCTTAATATTCTTGCCCCTGTATTCTCTGGCGCCTATTCTCTCCGACACTTTTCATCAGATGCAATATGCAGGGTCTTTGCCCTCTATTCACTTGATGTTGATAAATATTTGCATTACCTGAAGTAGCTATATATATTATATGATAAATTAATTTGAGAAAGAAAACAAAAAATTAGCTTAATGGATCTAAACATTTGTAAATGTTGTTAAGTTATCTTGTCTAATCTTTTCCTTGTAGGAATTAATGAATGTCCTTACTCATATCCTGACGAAGAATGGGTTGATGATCCAACTGCGTGGCCTGAATTAATGTATCATCATCTCTACCATTACTTGATTAAAACACCAAGTATGCATAATGAAATTTTTATTTATTTATATTTACTTTTAAATATAATGGACTTCTATTTTGATTACAGTTGACTGATCAAAATGGAAGTCCTTTCAGTTAACCACTGGCACTTACTGATCAAAGGCGTTACTTACAATTTTATATTTGTTATAGGAATTTACTCTCCTGAGGCAATGGAGAATTTCAAGTCTCTGGAGGCATATAAATTCTTCATCGATGGTTGGGTTCAGACAATTAGGCATATAAAGAAAAGTGGTGTCATTTTAATGAAAGCTGATGTTCGACCCTCATACAAAACCACAAGCAAAACACATAAACCGTGGGTAGCACTGAGTGATTTTGGTTCTGTTTTAGCTGGTCATTGTGATTGTATGGCAGGGTGAGTAAATCATTAATGTTTTGTTTTGAGCAATAGATCAAAGTGAATGTTTATGCCATACTTTTGTACTACTGCGAAGCAAGCTAAACCAAATCATTTGATATATTATGAACATTAACAAAAAATGTTTAAAATAATTTCAGTTTGTTATTATTATTTCTTGTATTTAAAATGTTATAGTGCTTAAAATTTTGCTTGTTATCTACATGATCTTTTAGTCTATTGTAGTTACTGTGAAAATATGAAAATATATTGAAACTTTTTCACATTTGGCATTTTAATAGATTTTATTTTGCCTATATAGGAAATATACAAATTTACAAATTTAATGTATTTTTTTTTAATTATTTAGGTTGGGGGAAACATGTTCACATGTTGCAGCATTGCTGTACAAAGTGGAAGCGGCTGTTCGCATTGGTATGACTAAAGTAGCCCCCACAGATCAACCATGTAAATGGAATCAAAACTTTACAAAAAATATAACAGGAGCACCTGCAGCTAAGATAGATATATACTCAGAGAAAGCTAAATCAAAGATATCATCTACAAGTACACGGCGTGAGATTTCTGTATCACTAGATGACTTCAATGAATTTTTGAACAATTTAAATGAAAATGAGCCGAAAATAGTTGGTTTGAGCTTGTTTTGTGATTACCAAAAAAACTTTGTCAGTGTCAGTGAACTTGACACAGACCGTGAAGTCACAAAGTTGATTCCATCTTTGCGATCATTTTACAATGAAAAGAACATAAATCTCTCTCTGGAAGAGTATGAACATTTAGTTGATGAAACAATTGCTGTCATTAAGAGTTACGACTCTTCACAATATACATATGTGGAGGAAGCTACTAGGAACCAGTCTCAATGCATAGAATGGTTTAGACAGAGGGCTGGACGCATAACAGGATCCATGTTTCATAAAGTATGTCATACTTCCACTACCTCCATTTCCCAAAGTTTAGTATCAAACATATGTTCTGACACTCCAAATAGCCCAAACATTCCTAGTTTGCAGTGGGGTAGAGAGAATGAGCATAGAGCAATCGATTTATACATTAATGTGCACAGTAATCCTGAATTTGTCATTGGTAGCATCCCCCTTACAGACAGTGTTCTCCATGAAGATCTTGACGTACAGCAAATTGGTTTTGTAATCTCAACTGAAAACCATGGTATGGGGCATCACCTGACTCTGTTGTCTTTTGCACATGTTGTTCATATGGAACATTGGAAGTGAAATGTCCTTACAATTTAAGGGATCGTTCATTAAAAGAAGAAATTGAAAAAGGAAATTTTTATATTTATACAGATAATTCAGGGAAGTATAGACTAAAGGAAGACCATCCATATTATTTCCAGGTTCAGCTACAGTTGTATGTTACTGGAACACAATACTGTGACTTCTTTGTCTGGACTCCAACCGAATATTTGTGTATTCGTATCGCCCCAAATTACCATAAACTAGAGCAAATGATAGTGAAGTGTGACTTTTATTGGAAGAATGTTATTTTGAAAGAACTCTTGTTGAGATCATTTGAAAATGAATCAAAAAGTAATAAACCACCCAAAGACTTGTGTGACAAATGCAAAACGGATGATGACGAGGACACCATGCAATGCATGACATGCAAAAAACTATTTCACCCAAGGTGTGTTGGTAGAAAGACTTTATCTAAGCCAGATACTTGGAACTGCAAGAAATGTTCGAAAACAAAGAAAAATTGACTTATTTTGCAGTTTCTTTTATGTTTTCTTCCACATAAGCATATTGGGTTTTGAGCTAACATTGTACTGTGTTCATTTTCTATAAATAAATAATAACAATAGATTTGTAGTTCTTTTTGCTTATACTTTTATTTTTCACAAGAAAATAATGTACTAAAATGACTTTTTTGAAAAAAAAGTTATCGCTATTTAGCCTTAAGGAAAGAAAGTAATGTGGAAGAAAAGATTGTGAATAATAACTAAATTCAATGAAGTCGATAAAATGGACAGGAATTTGCAGAAACATTTTCTAAATTAACTTAAGGGATTTTTGCAAAATTACTTTTGTCGCAAAAATAAGTTAAAAAAAAACCAGAAATGATTTTGTGACCTACAAAATATACGGTGAAAACAATTTTCTTTTTAAAACTTTTCACTCTGTCACCCAATTTTAAGTTCCACAATTTCGAGACTAGGTGGTGGCCAATTCACAATCCTTATTGATTTGCAATAAATCAACCTTCAGGTGTTGCGCGAAAATACAAATCTTTCACGAAAGTAGGTGTACGAAAATTACCTTAAGTGGATTAATTTTTGCGCGGATTAATTTTTGCGAATTTTGGTGTTTTTCGCAAAATTAAATCCGCGCGAAAAATCGGAAAATGGGCGTTCGCAAAAATTAATCCGCGCAAAAATTGATCCACTTAGGTAGATTACACGGAAGTCTATAAGAATTTACCGGGTTTATTCAAAAGAAGACAGCTGTATCAAGCAGTTTAAGGTCATCTATTACAACTAAATTACAAATTTTAAGTTATAGAAAGTAGTATGAAACAGACTTCAAAAAAGCTACAAAATCTTGACAGATCTTATCTTTTCTATGTTCAAATGAAAACTTCATTATGATTACACCAAGCACAATCTTGTTGAATAAAACATAAAATGATGCTTTTTATACAATTTCATTTTCACTATAGATTAAACTCAAATGCCAATTGCAGCAAAGCAAAGTGTTTTTTCTATCAACCCAACCATAGGTAGTTAAAAAGAAATTATAAAAATAATCTGAAGAAAACACCAAAAACTCAAAAGTTTAATTTGAAAACAATACTTTCACACAGGTTAGTCAAACACACTTGAAAAGACCTTATGCAAAAAAAAAATAATAAAAATATAAAAAATCCAAAAAAATTTATTTAAAGACGATACTTTCATGCAAATTAGTTAACGCTGCACAGACAGTCACAATTTTGTCACAATTTACAAGAGGTGAGCAGCAAACTTCATCTTTCAAACTCTTCACCATTTTCAGGGGTAAAATGCCTTTCAAAATAGTGTATCTGTTACGAAGAAGCCCAATAACTCTTTCAATGTGTATTCGGACTGATGCTATTTTCCTTGATGTTTCTACATCCTTGGCAGAAAGTTGCTTCTTTCCAGTAGTAAATGCTGGTATCAGCAGCTCGGATGAACTTCCTGCGGCAAACTCATCTTGCAAAGTAAAACCTCTATCAGCTAATATCTGATCTCCTGGCACATGGTATTTTAATGTGTGATATTCAGACTCTTTCACAACCTGAATGTCCGAAGCACGGCCTCCATAACATTTGGATACAAAATTTATTGCTCCCAATGGGCTACATGAGATAAACACTTTGATTGTTGTGTGTTTTTTATATTGACTATAGAATTTTGCCCTTGCCAACAATGAACTTGGGGCTTCGACAAAGACTTCAAAGCAGTCAATTATAGATGTCAACCTAGGAAATTTAGATTTGAAAACAGCAGGTATATTATTAAAGATATGGTCACGATCTTGCATACGGATGAGGTACTTTAATTTGAAATACATTACGTCAATCCAAAGCCAGAAGTATTCAATGGCAGTTGTTGAACCAATGCCGAATAGACTGGCAAGCAAATCAAAGATCAGATTCTGTTTTAACTTGATGATTGTTAATGTAACTTGATTTTCAACAGACAGGCGTGGAGGTTTTGTTGAGGGAGCTCGGCCTTTAACTAAGTAATTCACCAATGCTTGGTAAACATGAGGCTTTAATCCAGTCAACATTTTGCACATGTTTTCGTTTTTTATGATATAATTATATTCCCACGAATTCAAGCTATTAATTAGCTTGTTGTTTTCAGCTTTTAATGCATCTCTTTCTTTTCTCAAGGAATCCATTTCCATATATATCTGTTCCCTTTCAGAAATGGATAATGGCGATTGTAGCGATAATGTGTCAACGGAATCATTTATTTCATCTTGTTGAAAATTTTCACTGTCAACAAATTCTAAATCATTTGGAGTACCATCATTTCCTGCCACATCTGGCTCAAACTGAGGACTTGTTAACATGAATTTCCGTGTAAAACCTGAAAAAAAAATTGAAAGATTTACCACCATTACCCTATTACTGGCTTCAACAAACACATCAGTGAATAACGTTAATCTTTATTTTAATTACAAATTTACCTTTTTTTAATTGTAAGTTAGCTCTCCTGGATTGTCGACTCAACTTTTGTCGATGCGGCGATGATGGTATCTTTCCAGATTTTGGTGTGGTCGTTGATACTGATGATGCAGACTTTGGTTTCTGCGGAAATACAGAAGGTATATAATCAGGATGGTTTGTAGCTAATGATCTTTCACCTACATCAACAAAAAAACATCATCAGACTCAAAATCCCTGGTCTGTTTTTTACACACTGAAAACAAAACAAGAAAGAACTGTAGCAGCATGTAAAGAATGAAAGACCATTTATACATACCAGAAATAAAATGGTCTGAGCAGACATAGATCCATTTTGACTTGGGAGACCACAGCTTATGCTTTTTTCCAGGTGTTGAGTCAGCTCGATTTATTGCGACCAACCATTGTTTTCTTTTTGTTTCGTCTTCTGGAAGCTTGTAAAACTTTTTATTAGTGTTTTTTAAGTTGTTATTAGTACAGTAAGTTACACAGCAACTCTTTGGCATCTTTATCTTGTTGTGAGCATATGAGAAATCAGTGAATTGGCTGTTTTGTTTTCACCCATTTCAAAATGGTAGACTTTAGCGGCGCGCGTACGGTGATTGGTCACGTGACTTTCCGTGGGCAAGAATATCTTTGAATAGTTTCCTTCATGTCTGAATGTATAGAAACATAAAAACTGTAAGTCAAATCCACCGTGCTATAAGTTTGATGTTTCAAACTTTGAAACAATCGTTCGCTTTTGACATCTCCCAACTCCAACACATCAACTATTCTTTTCAAAACCTCAACATAGTTGAATTATTGATTTCATAGAATAATGCATTAATGTTTGGACAATCGTATTCCAGTATTTCGTAAAGGCTCTCTTCCTTGACAACTGATACACAAGATGGCAATGTACTTGCTGATGGTAAAATCGCTTTAATACGCTCAATATCCACGGCTCGGTTAAATCGGTAGACGATGTAATCGCCAACTTCATAACTTTGCATTGTGGTTTGATTGTCGTACTCAGTGTGATGTAAACAAAACATGTACTCCATAGCCACATCGTGCTCGTCTGTCACTCTCCTTTTTTCAACAATAGCTTTTCTCGCAAATCCGCAAGATTTGACAATTTGATTGGTAGCCAGTTCCATGAATTCATTAAGATAACTCATTTCTCTGATTTCCTGTCTTGCCATAATCCTTAGCTTTAACAAAAGATGCTTGACAACCTTCTTCCTCTCAGCATTGAAAATCGTTGGATATTTGTCCATTGATTCCAAAGTACTGCACTCCTCATTCATCAAATCACGTCTTTCAACGCGGGCCATGTTGTAAACTTGGCTTTTGATAACTGTCTTGATAACTTCTGATGCAACCATTTTTCTTAGATAAACTATAAAGTTTTAAATGAAACAAAGGTTAATTGATTTGTAAATTGATTTGTAAACTTGTTGATACGCAATTCTGCTATTATCTTTTGTCTACTATGCACCCAGCAAAAAAATAATCCTTAGTAATGGCGGCAAAAAAATATATATTGATTACTTTTTGTTAGTCAAAATATCTTATGTAAACACTGATTTAACTCGTTTAATGATAGTTTTTCTTTGACGCTCTATTACCACGAGATTTAGAAATTTTATTACTATGCTTAAGTGCCTCATACTTGGATTCCAAGATAAACCAATCATCGTCAAACATTGCTACAAGCTTTGGATTTGTTTTATTAACCAAACTTACTTGTAAATGATCTTTCTTTTTGATCACGGCGGCTACTTGAAAAAAACCTTTGTTTTGATAATTCTTTGGTTGATTTTGTGCCAAATTTGTGCAAGTACTCGTCAACTTCATCTAGTCGGTCAGTGATCTTTTCTTTTATGTCTTTAAAGTCATCATAAGAGTCTGAGTAATTTAAAATGCACGTATCATAATGAACTGAGAGACTGATAGCCCGCCCACGGGAGATTAATAGCTGCAGGCAGCCTTTGGCTGCGTAGCCTGTAAACAGCCGATCTGTAATAAACTGATCGCAGTTTTTGATAAAATTTGGAAAGCTATTTGTTCCAATCATAAACTTTGACAATAATCTGATGGTAAACCTGTGAGTTGCGCAATATTAGTGCCAACATTTGATGAGTTGTTGATCACTGTTGCTACCAGAGTACGACGGAAATTTTGCTTAATTAATCCAAAGCATCTGTCAAGGAAAATTTCCTGCCAACATAAAATTGTAGACGAAGCTACTGTGGAGGCAACGGCTAACACGCCAGAGTAAATACTGCATAAAAATGTTGTTTTTATTTTGAACACCACAATTATCCGCTTGAAGATGCAGGTTTTTTCTCCTAGCCCAAAATTTTCCAGAAAGTGGTGTAAATAGCTAATTTGTGCTTTCCCCACAATTTACACTTTCGTCTATAATATACGTTATTTGGCGGTTAAGTGATTCATTACAAACCCCAAACAAATGACATTTCCTTGGAACTTTAAAATAAATAGATCCAGGTTGATCCGGATTATGTGGATATTGCACCATCTGTGCAAAATCAGTTGAGTAACTTCATTTGATTTAGGTGGTTTTGGTGATAAGGTCATATCTGGTTGCACACATCTTAGCGAGTCTTGAGCAATCTGAACTATTTTCTTTATAGTGGTCTCTTTGCTCTTTTACATGTAATAGGTGTTCCTTGTTGCAATAATAACTGTTCATTAAAAGTGATTTCCGCTGTCTTACGTACTGGCTGCCTCTTATTCTAAACAACCCTATTTATTCTTCCAATATTCTTAGTTTTCACTGAATCCAGCAATTTCTTAGTATATACTCAAATTGATTAATTTAATTTAAGAATTATTATGACGTATAACTTACATTCAGACATTGTAATAACTAATTAATGGCGAAACAAGACTAAGCCAATCCTGAGAAATAACACCTAAACCATGGACATAAACACTGAAAATACTGTCATAAAATATTTTTATTTGATTGAATAAGAAGAAGAAATAACCTTTCCTGGGATCACTTCCTAGTCACTTCACCCCTGATTTTTTCATGCAAATTCTACATGGATTACCAACACTTTCCCACTTTAAGCAAATGGTTGCATCAAACAGTCAATTGAATTTGATGTTCTTCACTGGTACGGTTTACGGAAACTAAAACCAAACAAGACGCCTGAGAGCATGAAGGTCAGCGCAGTATGGAATTGTGTTAATTTAAAGGAGGATGCCAGTTTGTGTTTAAAGGTCTTGCTCGCGCTAAGCTCCTTAACTAGCCTTGTTTCTAAATAATCATTAATAAATTAAAGGGAGAATTTTTATTGTTTCTTGCTTTGTAATATAGGAGGGTTATTTAATGGTAATAATCTTCTAACATTAAAGCGAGGTGAAGAGCAGAAGAGTGATACAAGCCTCTGTTGCAAACAACACTTGAAAGTCTCGATTCTTTTATAGTTTCAACAAAGATTCGCGCGAATAGGAGATTTTTGCACACAACCATATTCCTTAACGATTTCTTTTTCTTTTTCCAAAAGATTTGCACGTAAGGTTGATTTTCGCACACGATCATTTTTCTTGACAGTTTCTTTTTTCTCGTCAGTTAGATGAGCTGAATAGGTTGAATCTGTGTTTGTTTCTACATATCTTCGCTTAAAATATCTCGTCCAATTTTCCTAAGACGATCCTTATATTTTGTTTTTTCACACGCTTCATAAACATCATCTTCAGCTGTTAATTTTATTCTTTTGGGTTTGGGGTAATTGACAACACCCTGGTTTCGTTTTAAATCAGAGGCCTTTTCTTAGATGGTGAAACTTACCACCTTGATATATTGAATTCCATAGAATACCAATTTCTTTTGGAATTAATCCTGATAGAAATGTTTAATGTAATTTTCTGCTTCATTGAACGAGTCAAATTTCATGAGCACTGAGGAACCTGAAGACTACTTAAGCCTAAAGAGTCTCGGGCATGTGAATCAATAACGTAGACATAATCACTGTTCATCATGAAGGATGTACTGTATCCAAATACTACTAAGAGACCGCAGTTGTAATCACAAGGGAATGTTAAAAAGTTCCAACTGACATGCGATAAATCAGCTGTACAAGACTCTGACTTCTCTATTACCAACACACTTTTGTCTATCCGTACTACTGAGGTATATCTTCAAATGAGAGAAACTCATTTGTAATACCCATATTTGTATGCGCTACATTACCAAGCAATGATATCTTGTCCATATCCCATTGACCCCAATAGCAAGGAGATTTCACCTCAAATAATATAGGCCATTAAGGCACATTCATTGACTACCCGCAGATTTATGAAACATGGAGTTACCCTGATGAAATGAACCACAAACGATTTTTCTTAGAATAGTTGGTCCGGGATTATTTTCAATATCACCAAAAGACAAAAATATAATGGCGAAGTACAGACTAACTGTAAAAAACGCACAGGTTTTACAAAGGGTGACACAATGTTACTTTGCAACCAAGAACCAATTACCATATTTATATAAATAGATCGCAATCTCAGCTGGAATATCATGTCTAATAACCTTTTGAAACTAATAAGAAAAACAGTTCTCTCAAATTAAAAACTTGTTAACGTCGGCAAAATTGTGATTTACATTGGCAAAATTATTTTTCCTAAAAATTGTTGATAAAGAAAGTTGGAATGACAAGACAATTTATTTCTTTTAGCGACATACAAGATGTCTCATAGGACTGTCTATCGGTGGGACATTAATGCCATTACATCGGACATCAACTTCTCTGTTATGAAAATGAAAAGAAGAGTGAAGTGTGAGGGGACGATTTAACCTGTGAACCCCAAACACAGGAGACTGATTGCCTTTCTCTTTAATGCACTATTGAGTATTAAAACTCAAATGACCTGTATGAAATATAATTTATTTTACTTGTGGTTTCAAGATTTAATAACTTTTTATTATTTTCTTCGAACGCGGAAATGACATTAGTTAATTCTGCCAACTACCAAAGATAATTTTTGTTGCCATTTCTCAAATAATATAAATTTCACTTGAAAATATTGCATAACCATATATTTCTAATTCATATCTTTTTTGTATGGCCTCAAATTGTTTAGCTGCAATAAGTGCTTGTTCAGAGTGGTGTTAACATTGTTAAGATTGCATTTTTCTTTCCAAGCGATGAGGTGTTTTTTTAATATTGCCTGCTTGGCAGTTAGAAACTTCACATTGTAGGGTTTCATTAACTACCTTGGTCTGAAAAGGGTCAGAAGTGAACATACATACCTTTAGTTCTGTTGCTGCTCTTTTGTGGGTAACTTGTACCCAAACATTTAAATGTTTATAATTCATTCAACAGAGTATTTGATTTATTAACTCGTACGATTTCTTGAAGTGTCCTCAGAAGTGAGTAATAAATTGAAAATGATTGAACCTTTAATTTCTGAAAATTATTAGATGTGAATTAGCTATTGAAACTAGACATTACTTGTTTTTGAACTGTTTCTTGCCCTACAAAAAGGTTTTGTCTTGTATCAAAATGAAGTGCAATGATACAAATGTCTTATTTGCTGTCCACATCCTTGCCAAAAAACTAGTGGGTCGCTTTTTTATACAGTTTTGAGATGACCCTTTTAATTTCCTAACCTACTTCTCCAAAAAATACCCACTCTAAAAAATAATTTGACCCACACCCATGCTACCCACACTATCCACATTGACATTATCTCCCACACCTCTTAGTAGCCCCACTCTGTTATATCATCAGAAATGAATGTGTAAATATTATTTCATAAATATTACTTCTTTATAAGCCCTTAAGTTGCTAGGTGTACTGGGTCAGACATTTATTTGCATAGTTGTTTAAAATCTTTATTTTATTTAGTGTTTTTTGTTTTTACTTAGCAAAATAATAAGATATAATATTTATAATGTTTACCATATATTGAACTATGTAATTCTGGAAAAACATGACGTAAATTTATTATAAATTATTTTTGGTTCTAAATATTCTTAATTGTAACATTTTCCTGTATTATGTACATCTATTGTATCAATTACAGAACCAAATTATGGACACTTGTGTTATGTCATTTAGGGTTATATTTGGAATAGATTTCACAAAAGTGCCCCTGCTCTATTTAATGTTAACATGATCCTTCAAAACAAAGATTTACTTGGCTTACTTAAAGCAAATGTTTTCTTTAATAACCTACAAGAGAAAAATCATGTAAAAAGCCGAAGATCATGTTTATAATCTTCTATACTTTTTTGGAACATTTCATTTCATAAACAGGACAGACAGTTAGAGTCCCCTTGACTAAGCTTGCTGTGCTCCGCCTGAGAGGAGACTTCTTTGTAGTTTGAATACTTGTTACAAAAATCTTTTCTGAGAGATTGTTATGTTTTCTACTTATTGTCTATATTCTTTTGTTGTAATGATGCATAGTAGTATATAGATTGAGAATGAGTTGGGAAGAAGTAGATGTATCTTGTGGTTTTGGTGGAATTAGCGAAGAAACTGTCAGATTTGGTCCAAGACAAGAAACTGGCTCCAGTTTATATCAAGTTGATACTATTGCATGTGTAGCAAATAAAACACTGGTAAGTGTTTTTTTATAAAGTAGTATAGCATTTAAAACATTTTTACTGATTAATTTTTATGTAAGTGTTACATTCTCATCCATACTTAACATATTAGAAAATCTAATACTCTGTTGTAAATCTGATATCATTTGAAACCACGCCGTTAGATACACAAACAAATTGATTTTTTTCTGAAAAAAACGAAACTCCCGCACTTCAAACTTATTCCAATATCACACTGCACTTCAAGTTTTGTATATTTTGTTGATCTTGTCTAGTTAATCCATGATGGAATTCTGCAATGCCATCGCCAATGCTGTGTGTCTTTGAATCTACGACGGCAAAAGCGTGCTCAAAATGAGAAGTCTGCCATGGGAACAAGGTTGTGTTTAGAATCAACTCAATCAAAACACTTAAGAAAATTGGCTGCATGTTATTTTTTTTTAAGATATAACTTCTTTCAGTCCAGCTGTTTCTTTCGATATATTTATATTATTTGTTTGTTTTGATTCTGAAACACAACATTCTTGTAACATATTTTTTTAAGATGAATTAATTACATCATCGTCGTTGCCTTATAAAGCGTTATATAACGTGTTATTTCAGATGGCAGATGCTCGCACCTACGTTCCTGAAAAACATGACACAGGTCACATGATTAGCCATGTGAATGTATTTCGTCTGTTTTTGTATTAAGTTTTTTTTCTTCGTATTTGAATTTTTCACAGATATTTCATTAAAAGTCTTGCACGTTCTTAGATTGTTGTTCTTAGATTTTCCATATAAATACACCTGCCATAGGTTGGCAGTTTAAAATATATTTCATTCAAATTCAAAAGTAGTTAGAAATCATCATAGTTATATCTTCATCATCAAATATGCCAACTAAAAAGAAAGTTGATTCGTGGGGTTTTAGCTGTATTGGATATGAATGTACGGATGGAGAAGTAACTAAGATATGGTGTAAAACTTGTAGAGAATTTTACAGTGAACATGAAATACCCTCAGTTAGTAGAAAAAGTTTTGTCAAAGGCCAAGTGCAAAAGTTTGTTGATGGGACAACTGTCATTAAAAAGAATAACTTCGTTGACCATGTGAAAAACAGTGCAAGTCATCAAAACGTTGTGCTCTGTTCCACTGAAGAACATAATAAATTTGGTGAGGGACTGGTTACAAATCGCCAAAAAATTATTGTGACCTGTGTTCAAAGCATGAATTATGAATTCTGTAACCAGTTAGTAATGAAATTACAGTTAGGTCATTTCATTGCAGATCGAGACAGTTCATTTCCAAATGGAAATTCTAAAGAAATGTCCATAATGTGAACTTGGGATCTGGTTTCCTTACTGACGCGGCCTGCAAAGAGATGTTTGTTTATCTTGCAAAAAGTATAATTGTGGACAAAATTACTACTCCAATAAACGAGTCCAAAGCTTTAAATTACCGCATTCATAACAATGGTTCCAGTAGAGTGAAAACGATGGATGAAAAAGAACTGTTCCTGATTAAAATGGCACCCACTGGGATTGTAGAATTTAATCTAATGAGTTAATCTAATGGAAGAACCAGAAGAAGCCAGTGCAGAGGGATTGAAAGCGGCATTGGAAAATTCCATTGACAAGCTATACCTTAACATTGATAGGAGAACAAGGGAGGTATGATAAATTAATAATAACAGTTTGAGACATGAATTCAATAAGTGAATGTTGATTGACTAACCTTCACTTCAAAAATAATTTAAGTTAACGTTTAGAAATTAAGTTATTAAATTTGCCAGAAGGAGAAGGGCAAAATCTATGTTTGAAAAAATAGTTTAAAACTCATGACCATCCAAATTCTGTACTCGCTATGCTAATAATTACTTTCCAAGGCAGTCACAACCTATTCAAAGTTAATAAGATAACCTTTGCTAACTAGGTTTCATATAGTTATAACTAGTCTAGATATATAGATATAAACATATATACTATTTTTCCATCACAATCCAACCAAGAAAAAAGCAATAGTATTACAAAACTTTTAAATTGCGAGTTCATTTGTGTTTCATATTGAATATTTATTTAATAGATTGGTATGTGTACTGATGGTGCTCCATTTAATGTAAAAATGCATTGCTTAATAAAACAAGAATTAGGAAATCATTATATGCTGACACTGCCCAGCACACAAAGTTGAATTGGCAATAAAAGATGGTTTTTCAGGTTTCCGAACTAGCTGAAGATTGCAATACCGATTACACCAACATTTTTTATCTTTTTTAAAAAAAGAACTTGCGTTGGAGACTTTTCAAACAGCAAGTGCAATTTGAAGGTAACCCATTAAAGTACAAACAACCAAGTGGCACAAGATGGGTAGAACATCAGATGGCAGCTTTAAAATCACACCAATTATGATTGGTTTTTGTAACAACCAAATTTCAAATCCACACAATGCTCAAATAAAGAAGATAAAAGATGTATTAGTGGGCCATAAACATAACATCTGGCAAACAGAGCGAGTGATTTTCGAAGTTATCAAACTCGACGTACTTACTCTCCTATTGCCTGTATGTAAGGAATCATCTCTCTTACTGCTTAAGTTCATTTCCATTTGTGGAAGTATGCATATGCTGAAACAGTTTGATGCTATGAATCAGCTTGATGCTATGAATCAGCTCTTACTACGAGATGGAAATGAAGCTTTTAAGAGAGATGATGTATTTTACAATGCCGTAGAAATGGCAGTGTTGAAGATGCATTAAATAGATGTCATCGCAACTTTTTATATAGCCCGGAACAATTGCGTGAAGCGCTCAAAACGCGATTAAGTGGTATAGTAGATGATCCAATTGACAAAGCTGTTGCCGGCATACTTGATACACAAGGGTATTTGTTCAATGGCAACGATACTTTTCGACAATGTACACTTCCTTACAAATCATTTCAAAGATGTACTGGAGGGTAATGGTTACAACATACAAAATATGAAAACGGAATGGGATGTTGTAAGAGAATACGTAGATAAATTTGTGCCAAACCATACCACAGAAAAATGTTGGCCTATTATTTTTAACGTTAAGGTTGATCTTGGAGTATCAAATTTCTTTCAACTTGTTGAGATATGTGTTGTCATACCATTGTCGTCAAACGCAGAATCAGAGCATGTGTTTTCTTTCTTGTGGAGACTATTTTGCAAAGAGCGTACATCTCCCAAAAATGACACTTTGGAAATGCTACTGTGAATAAGAAATGATTATAATTTCTGCAAGGAAAGATATGCAGTTGAAAAATTCCTCACTAAATATCCTGATGGGACAATAAGAACCGGGAAGTAATGATTAACTGGCCATCAATATCCAAAAAGCAGAAAGCCAAACAAAAGTAACAAGATAATCCTGGAGCAGCATTAGAAGAGGTGGATGGTGAAATAGACGAAAGTGACAAGGAAGAAAACCTAGAAGTATTTTTAAGGGTTGAGGATATTCCCTTCGATAACATTTCCGAGGATGAATGGAGTGATGACTCTTCAGACGAAGATTAACTTTCATCATCTACATTTTTCTACTATAGAAAGACTACCTAGTACCTTCTGTTTATTTCCATATATAATAGATCTTTACTTATTTTGAAAGTTAACACGAAAAGTTTGCCTAATGAGTAATACCCTGCTAACAAAACCTATTCAAATGAACAACTCAGTATGCAAAAACCTGTTCAAAGTCAGGAAAATAACGTCAGGAACAACGTTCTTAAACCTTTGTTAGTGAGGTGAAAAACATTGGTTGAATGGCTGTTGTTCCAACGTTATTTCGCTGACTTTGGACAGGTTCATAATATTCTCTTTTTCCTGAAAAGAGCAATTAAGTATGTAGCATGGGCACGAAATACTTAAAATCAATATCCTGGTGTGCTATTATTTCGTGACATTTTAACATTGACACATTTATCAAAACAACATGTATATTGGCACATGATTTGTAATACATTTCACGCAAGATAAATAAGTGACATATTCTCTTTCGTTGCCTTAATATAATATCTAGGCTTATGCAAGGGTCTATAGGCTTATAAAAACCATACAATTTGTTTATTTCTCCTTAATGAATTTTACTGTCGCAAATCTATGTTTGCGTAAGGAAATTACGATGGCAAAAACTGTCCAAGTAATGCCGCAGGTTCACAGTATTACGGCGGCAAAAACGGTCCCTGTGTAATTTCCTGGATTCAGAGGCCTGTAATAACAGGTTCCTCACATACACTTATTACGTGAGAAGGACTATACATTGAGGCAGGGATTATATCGTTGAAGAAAAAAAATTGTTACCCGTTAATGAAACTAAAAAGGACTGACGTTTATCAAAAATAAACAGATTTGTTTGTTTGTACCAATCATAAGTAATAAAAATAAAAGCTTACACAAGCTATAAAAACCTTAAGCTTCAAAAATAGGAAAGACCATTGCATACTCCCTAGTCTACATGGTCACGGGATGGATGAAACCTAACCAGCACTTAAGTAAGTTAATCACTCTCGTTACTTTTTCATACTTTTCAGGCAATGTATATTTTCATGTTCAGTTTTCGTTCTTCTCAGAAGTTTATAACAAGGTATAAATGGAATACTCTTGGACTGAAGAAAATAATATGCTGCTGAATGACGACGAGAAATTTTAACTTCTTTGCTATGGAAAAGAACAAACATTACAATAATGTACAATAATGTACAGGTGCTTATTAACACAAAATTTTGTCGTAATCCACTAAGACATTTAGGCTTATAAAGTTGAAAGAAAAATGATAAATCACATACCAGGTAATTGAAGATACGATATGTAGGAATGCTTGATTTAAATGACATGCACGATGAACATAACATTCCTATATTTCTTTGCTTGAAAATTTCTTTGTCCTGAAACATTAGAAAATCAATTTGAAAAAACTGTTTGCTTATTAAAACAATCGTGACAACTACCAAAAAACCGAAAACCGAAAACCAAAATTTTATTTATTTATTTACTTTCCAATTTATTTAACATTGGTGTCACCTAGTATGTATGTACAAGACAATAACTAATTTATACCAATAAAGATAATCTAAAATTTAATAAATCCTACATGTACATAAAGTTAGGAGATTTAAGGCCTTTAGCAAGCGTTTGAAGGTATGAAGTAAGTTTTGCAATTTTACACTGTCCGGGAGACCATTCCACAGCAGACGAAAAAGAAAGGGTTGCGTGCCAAAACGTTGTGATTAAGCCACAGGAATCACAAGTAGATTTTGGTTTTGTATGCTATAGCATATAGACTTCACCTTAAACAATGTTTGCATGAAAGAAGGATTTAAGTTATGAAAGATTTGTACACCTAACAGAAGATTGAAAATATGAATCTTTTGAATATGTTTTCAGCCTGAGTTCTGAAGTAATACCTTTAACTGAAGCAAACAAAAACAATCAAACTTTCTGATGTTTCTATTTTCAAACTTTTTTTATTCTGCTATGAATTGTGGAAATGTTCAGAACCCAAAACCCCACTTGTGCATCATGATACAAAAACCATGTAAATATCAATGTAACCATGATTTTTACATTCTCTTCTTGTATTGCATTCATCTATACTATTCAATTTTCTAATCTAAAATGAAAAGATATCAATCGACACTATCAAAACAATATAATAATGATCTTGCAACCTTTGTTAACCTTAATACCAACAATCCACACTATCCACTACAATGAAACACCAAATTAACGGCTACACATTTAACGGCATAGGAGTAGTTAGAACTAACTGATAATGGAAAAGCTATGTTCAAACACAATAAAAATCATTAGAAAATGATGAACTGATAACACGAAAATATAACATCCACTACCTCGGATGGAATATTTACTGATACCTATCAATGTTGTTATTCCTTATTACTGAATTAAAAAATAAAAACAAAAATACACACAGCGTCTTCATTTCTTGTTTGAATAAATGAACACTGAGAAAATTTGATGAACATTCAAACAAAAAAACATTGCATTGCAATGCGGAAGGAAGCCTTGTGATGTCTTGCTTAAGATACAACAATATTCTGATGGGAGATTCTCCTATACACTGATATGGAAAAAAACATAAGCAGATATTCATTGGCAAACTTCCAGAGAAATTTTACCTAACGATCTTTCTTTGAAAGTTACATAAGAAAAAACCAAGATTTAGTATTAGTATAAGAAGACTAGTATCCCGGGTAAAAACATTTTACCAGTTCACTTTCCCCTTGAGTTACCACCATCCCATGATTTTTCCATCAATATAGGGGTGACCTGAAAATAAAATCACACAATCCAAAAGGATAAGTAGTACCACGCTATAGAGCTCGAAACGCGGATCAAAAAAATGTATGGGATCGTCTGTGTACGACGTGCCGTTACTGAGATATCGTCGATCAAACATTTTGATGACGTCACACCCGTCCCCAAAAAAAGTTTTAGACCCAATTTTTTTTTTCATCGCCCAATATCGCGGACCCCAAAAACGTCAGTTATCCCCATTGGTTCTCGATATATTTGCCCCTAAACATCGCGTTCCATTGGGGGTGCAATGCAATGTCCCCCGTGCCAAAAAATTCACGTTGCGTCATTTGCCACTACAAATATACTAATACTGAAAAACGCTTCTCGCAGCATCGTGGTTTTACGCGCTCCCCACGAGAAAATGACCGTGAAATTTTTCTAAATGTATCACTCTAAAATAAAAGTGGTATGCACACTCGCTATTAGTATATAGATGAGCTGAATTGTATACTGAATTATCCCTTTTTAACTTATGTGGTTAACATCTAGGAATGTTGTTTATGCTTCAAATTCTAAAATCAATGGGTTATATAGTATGACATGACATATTATGTGACCTTCCCCATTTGCTTTTATCTTTTCAGATCATCCTTCATTAAAAACATATATAATGTAAACCAAATTTCTGTAATTTGAAAGTCATGCTAAATCTTCAGTCCATCTCTTTATAAATTCTTACGTCAAAGCTCCTATAACTCAAAAATAAATAAATTTCTTAGTCCAAATTTACAATTATTAATGTTATGTGTTCATGAAGGATCGAATTGTAACATGAAAACATAAAAGGATTTTGTTGATAACAGTAAAGCTTAATACTTTTGTTTTGTTTAAATACACTTGTCATATTTCTAATTCTGCAATATTTGACCCTTAATGAAACTGGAAGTGAGTTTGTGCATTAGCTTTTTGTCTTTGAACACAACATTTAATTACGTTTTTCAAGCACGTTTTTCATCACACTGTAGCAGTGTAGCTTGTTAGGAATTAAAGTTGGTTAAGATATCAAATGGTAAAACATTTGTAATTTGTTTTATAGGTAAAGGGAATACCATGGGTGCTATCTACAGCTTGTGTTGAAAAGATGGCATTGGTCATTCAAAAGAAGTTGTTAGTCTTTGATGACTCTTGCACTGAGCATATTTGTACCTTTACTGCAGGCAAACTATTAATTAATTCTCTTCTTTACCTTTTTATTGTGTTTCAAGTATATATCATAATGTAGAAATGCACATACTTAAAGTTTCAAGAAGATAATTTGACCTAACATCTCAGTTATCTTATCACCGCAGTTGTGTTCATCATAATCTTCTGTCACTATTTTTAGAATCATTTATTGATGCCATTGCATGGAATGATGATGGCTCATTTTTAATATATGCCGACCGGTAGGATAAATGATATTCCATTATATTGAAGGGAGGGGATGTGGGTGACCTCATTTATTTTCTTTGTATACCCTGCCATCTTTTTCATGAAAACTAAGCATCAAACTGAAGGAAGAAGTATTCAGCCATACCAATGTACCATACCAGCTCCTTATAAATATTCCTATACCTATATGTTTCCCTTGTTTGAATGAACCTCACAAGGCCACCTGTGCCATTGCATGAGATAACGTCCAAAAGTTTGAATGCTGAAGTCAGGAGAGAAAAAAGTTCTGTTGATCTTTTCAAAAGATATTTGAAGTTATTATTTTTTTCTTGAATAAGTTTATGCAATTTTTAAATACTGATTATCCTGTTGTGAGTGGTTGGCTAATTCGGTAGCCTGCTTTCATTTTCATTGTCAAAATTCGTTGCGTTAGCTGATCATGATCCCTTCTTACACCCATTTCTTCATGCAACAGTTTTCATCGACATGTTGCATAATGTGTTGGACCGACTATATACTCACTTTTGGAATAGGCATTACGTTGTACATTCAATTACTCATAATTATCATAATTATCATAATTATCATAGACATTTCTTTATCTCTTGTATACTCTTGTTACACCTTACATTTAACATCTTATGCTTTACAAAAATTTCTCTCGTATGTTATCATTACAGCGTAATTTAATGCTGTTACTTTGTAATGTTATGGATAAATTAGGCTAAGCATGAAGAATTTATTATGGAATTGGCTACGGAAAACAAGTGTAATTTATCAATGACAGAGCGTGATACACAAAGAAAAACATGATAACAGTGTTATTTTCTTTTTGGATGTAGTTGCAGGTTCGGTCATTTTCTGTTTGATTGGTTGATGACATTGAATGATATGTTCAGTGATATTGTTTTGTTATGTGTGTTTATTATGGATTTGATATTAGGTAATGCAGCTTTGATGGTTTTATTGAAAATCTTGTGGAATTCAGTTTCTGGTGGTTAAACATCATTGCTGCATATCTTTATTTTGTTGATCATTGTCCTTCCAAAAGAACTTCTGAAAAATAGTTTTTTTCCTGATGATATGATTGAAATGATATAATTGAATGAAATGATATGATTGAAATGTCCTAAAACCCTAAATAAATTCAAATAAATTAATCAAGAATTTAATTTTGCCTGCCTTTAATTTAGGCTCCTATTGATTTTCACCCCCTTAAATTTTTAACATTATCTGTGATGGTCGAAAACTTCATTTGAACGAGTAGAAGATGAATCCTAATGTAATTATTAGCACCATAATGTGACTATCAATCAAATTACGAAAAGAAAATGCAAAATATGATGAAATGTTTTGTAAAAAAACGTAACTTTGAGGTTTAGTGATTTTGCAAAATTGCAAAAATAACTTTCACAAAAATAACTTATGCAAAAATAACTCCAGGTATTTAATTTCTTGGTTGTACCATCCAAATGTTGTACTTTACAGTGCTGTTGTGTAGGTTGATACATGTTTGTTTGATGAAAACTTTGGTAGATGTGTTTGGAATTGAAGAAATTGATAATAAGTGTGGCTGGAGTTCACATTGCTTGGTTGGTGTAGTTAGAGTGAGTTTTTCAGGACAAAAGAACGACACACGAAACAACTCTAGAGAATTATTTAAACATGCAAAATCATTTTTTTCAAGATTCAGTTTTATCATAGTTGTTAATATCATGCAATTTTTTTCATCCTGAGGCTATCCAAGATTGCTGTCAATGAATGTATTTTTTTGAAAGGTTTTTTTTTTCAGTTTAAGATTTTCATTTTTTTTTTTTCCAGTTCTGGTTGTTTGTATCTTTCTCATATTGATTCACAACAAGTCTTATTCACTAAGGTTGGTGATTCTTCATTATCGGTGTAAATCTGAAATGACTTGTTATAGCTGTGAATTGTTGTTGGAAGATAACCAATGCTACTGCGTGTTTGTCTCTGTTTTATAAGAAGACCGAATTATGATATCTCTCAGATGAAGCTTGTCAAAATTGATAAATTCTTCGTTTCAATATTTCTTACATTATACTCTTTACTATTTTTTTGCAGCAAATTATTCCTCAACACCACACTGATCAAAAACAAAGTTTTGCTTCAATAACACTGCTAATGGGAAATGACAGTATGCAAATTATATAAAATATAATATTTTATTTATATTGTACAGAAGCATTTACCAAACCCTTTTTTTTATATAGATTTATATGAACTGGTTGTGGTGAGCAGGGACGGACTTGGTTTTAGGTTCACGTCTGTGGATTTAGTCTCATTAAAACTTGGTAAGGATTATGAATTCCTTTCTTGTCTTGATTTTTGGTAAACTGAGTTATCTTCTTTTTTCAATTTCCATTAATTAAAGGCTTGCCTGCTATTTTGTTTTTATTTTTTGCTGTCATGACCTTGCATTTTCTTAACTGATAAATGAATTAGTTTGACATTTAAATTCATAATGCTTGTTTAATAACTTGTTTGGTTTGCTGTTATGAACATCTCTTTATGGATTTTTATTGCTTTTGTTTAAGCAATATCTGAACGGAATCTTGAGAAAGCAAACCAGGTATTTCATATTTCAGTATTTTCAGTGTTTTGTTTTCTTGAAAATGTGTTTTTTTGCGACAAAAGTTTCCATATTCATTTTTAAAACTAACTTTGTGTCTTATCCTGGTTTTTGGTATTTCTCTAGATTCAAAGCATGATAAAAATGAGCACTTTTGATACAAAGGAGATGCACGAATTGGTCTATGCTGCGACTTTGTCAAGAGCTAGTGATGAAAAATCACTTATGCTTGCTGTAAGACTGTTTCCTTATTACTTGCATATAATTTCCATCGCTGGTGATTAATAGTCTGGCATGTTTATTACTTATGTATATTATGCAAATTGAAAAGGCGAGGAAATTTTAATCAATTCTGGCTCAACTTTCATAGTTGCAACCATGCTTGTTGTACATTGACGATACAGCCAAAAGATGAAATAATTTGGATATTTTGAGTTGAAATTCTTGCTTACAATACAGGGTTGTGGAGATTTTGGGTTAAGTGAATGGGCAATCACTGATGAAGATGGACTTGTTATCATAAACTTTTGCCAACATATAACTCCTGGTACTTACTTTCAGATCCTTTTTCTTTTGTTTTTTGCTATTCTAATGTGTGTTTGTAAGCTTATTTGACAACTAAACATTGATCATCGATTAATGGACTTTTATATAAATTTTTTATATGTAAAAATGAAAATATGTTCAAGGGTGCCATTGTAACACATATTTTTATGCTTATGTCAGCATGCTTATGATAGCAATGTAGATTGTTAGGTAGGGTAACTAAGTACCTTAGACATGACGTGTCGATATGATACTTCACAAATAATACGCTGATGTTTTCTCAACAAAATTATTAAATATTTATGCAATAATCCATGTAAAAACTGATTTCGCAAAAATAAATCCATGTAATTTGTTAACAAAATACTGTTTTTGTTTGAATTAATGAGGATAACATAACTGATATAAATGAAAATAAATCTACACAAAATTAAATAGATTGGCTTATCAAAATAAAAGGTAAAATCATCTCTTTCATCAGTAAACAGAAACGACCACAGATATGGCATAATGGATACAAGAAACAACCCCCTCAACAGGTTTTCCACTTCCAAAAATGGCTGTATCAGGAAATTGACCATTATTTCATATTCATCTTCCATTCACCTTTTCAACATCTGTTTTAGATATTGGCTTTAAAAAATTGTTAGTAACTCCTGATGAACAATATATTGTTGCACTTGATACAACCGTAAGCAAGTTATGATTAACTTAAGTATTAGCTCTAATAGATTCACCATTGTTAAAATATGAGTTTCTATGCAAAGTGAAGAGCTAAGAGGTTTGTGTGATTGTTTTAGAGCACAGTTAGTCTATACTCTCGAAAAGGATACATATGTTTGGAAACATTGGAAGGTGTTTCTGTCGAAGATTTTATATTGTTTGTCACAAATTCTGTTGTAACAGATTCTTCAAAGACTAGGTATTTCTTTTCTTTTCTTATTGTTTTTTAATTTGTGTTACTTTGGATTGTATCCGTGTTTATCATTTTGTTTTCATTACTTCGTAGCAAATCTCAAGAAGAACTTAAAATTGTCGTTTTAACTAAACCTAAGAAAATGGTAAGTCCTTCAAAAATAGTTTTTGAATATGCGATATTAATCTCTACACATAACATTATAGTATACGTCGGATGTACACAACATTATAGTATAATCATCACACTTAATATTGCTAGCAGATTTTTTGTCAACAAACTTATTATTTTAATTAATTACTTTTACTTTTACTGATCTTAATTAAATCTTAAAGATAACTTTTTCTTAGAAAAAAGAATTGATCGTACTTTCATTACCAAATTTCGAGCATGTGTACACATTGAAGGTTTCAGCTAATGCAGCACTTGCTGAGTCTCCTAATCAACAAGTGGGTACTGTCAGTAAAATTGTTTGAATGCTTGCAATAGAATGTGATAAGAATTATAAATTTTATCCAGTGTTTGTGTGGATCATATAATTCTGTATTTTAATACTATCAATATTGCTTTTATAGGAAACCATTACATTCATTGAAGGAGTTGAAGCTGAAAATCTAGATGACAGGTAAACATCAGCATAATGTAATGATGTGGTAATGTTTTTTTCAATTTTTCTAATTTAAATCTAGTTTAGTAAGTTGATGAATGACTAAACATAATTTTGGTCAGGTATGCTTGTAAAATAGTTTGACAAAGAAAAAGGACAAATGGGTCATAGACATCATTCATTTTATGGGATATGTTTACTAATTTCATGTTTACGTGAAATTACAACTGAGGTCACCATACAAATTCAAGGTTGTTCTTTTGAAATGAACCAGAACATAAAAATAAAAATGTTTGGAAGACATTAAATGGAAGGAGTTTCGAATCTTTCGAATACAAAACAAAACAAATTGATTCACATATGATTAACTAGTAATCACGTTAATATTCAGGTGAATTGGGAAAAATTACTCCTTGTTGTTGTTTTTAAAAAAAATTGAAATCGGGTTGATTTATCCCATATCAACCTCAAAAATATGTGATTACTAGTACAAACTTTATCTCGTTAAATAGCTTTTCTCAATGTCTTTTCTATTGGAACACTCGTTTCAAATGATAACTAGTAAGTCTTTGAGGAGTTTTGTAACATTATTAAACTTTCCTTCTTTTGTCCATTTTCATTAGTATGGAGGCCGAAGAGAAATTAAGTCTGGATGTTGGAACTATAAGAGTACGAAGTCTCATGGAAGCAATACCAATGAACAGGTACCTCATGTAACAGATATTGTAACACAAAATTTTGTGCAACAATATTTGAAGTTTAATCCTTTAATTAACTGTAATTCAGACTTTCTCGTTTGCTACATAAAAAGAGATTTGCAGAAGCAGAGGAATTCGCAAAAACATTTGGTTTAGATATTCAGGTATGAAAATGATGTTTTGCATTCATGTTTATCTGTTATTTTATCAAAATAATCTTATCATTGGTATACTTTTTAACCGTAGTTTGTGTATAAATGTAAAAGTTACCATATCTTAGAAGAGCTCTCTCAATGGAGTAACTCTGATCAGCAGAGAGTTTATGAAGAGTTGATCGAAGAACTCAAGAATTGCTTAAATAAGATTGAGGTATATGAACTTTGTTGAATTTATATCCAGAAATTGGAATATCATAGTGTTTAAAAATTGAAATAAAAATATGTCAAACAGGATAACTATTTCTGATGGTAGTTTACATTGCCCACATAAGCAACAACTGGTACAGTACAGCCTGAAAGAAACTTCATGCATTCCTGAAGTTATGAATTTTTACAGGAAAACACAGAACAGTTTTGTGTACTGTTTAATCTGTTACATGAAGTCTTTTTAAAATCTTGAAAACACATTTGAAGTTTCTTTCAGTTGTATTGTACAAAGTTATGTGCTTCATATTTATCATTATACTAAAGTGTAATTCTTATTGAGCTTGAAACCGAGCTCGTCCTAAGTCAAATAAAGAGTGGCAACCCTGGAACAAGGCGGATGTGAATAGTTAATAAAATAATAAGTTAAAAAAAAAGAATTTTGTGAATTGAATAATATCAATGTTACATGTTGTACATGTTTGCTTTCAGGACATGGAACATGTTGTCCAGTGCTGTCTTCAAGCAGAGCTGCCTACCCTTCATGCAACATACGATTTGTTAAATTATGCTAGAGAAAAGGTTTGCTTAATTTCAAATCATCACAATTTCAAAATCTCATTCTTATATTTCGAATTGCTAGTTCATTTTTCTTTTCATTTTTCTTTTTTTCAGGTGAATTTTGGTGCAAGGAAGTTCACTGGCTCATCAAATTTATTTCAAGCTGTAAGCACTCTCTTATGCTTTTTTGAGTTCAGTTTATTGATGGTTGATTTGACATCACACCAATTAATTAAGTAAACTAGTTCATACTAGAAGCATGATTTTTGGTTTTGTCAAAGTGTTGACATTCCTGAAGTTTTTTTTTTAATGTATTTAATTTTAAAGTTCTTACTTCATCCTTTAAAACATAATTAACATAATGCATAATTAAAACGTATTATCTTACATTATTTTTTAACCTCGAACATCTGATAGCTGTTGGATGGTATCAATAGATTGGTCACCTTTGAAGTTGCTTATGGGGCTGATTTATTTACGTAAGTTTTTTCAGCATGTGTTGTAAATTTTCACATGAACACACATGAAACTGTGAGTCATTTTTTTATTTTAGTGGGTCAATATGGACGTCTTTTTTATCATCATCGTTAATGGATGAAGTAATTCAATGCTTTACAGATTTGAACATAAGTTCTGGTATCATAATATGGCAAAGACATCAAGTATGCATGTTTTTCTTTTTGTTCATGATTATTGATGTACAGATTGTGGATGTTTTACGATACTTCTCTTCTTTAGGGCATAATTATGAAAGCTTTAGTTTTACTTCAAAACTGTTTCTTGTAGGGATAAGTTGAGATAACAGTGCTTTTCATCTGTTTAGAGTGAATTTGAGAACAACTTTGTCTTCAAAAAGCTAGAGCAAATTCTCACATCCATCCCACAGAAAACGCAGTCTAAAAAAATCATTCCTTGGTTAAGGCAAGACTTTGTTCCATTTGTGTTGACAGTTTTGCCTGAAGGACAGGTAATGTTTTTAACTAATTTCAATATTTTTGTCTTTTTCATAGTTCATACAGTGAATTGATTGATTGAATTTCTTTTTCAGACTTATTTAGCTGACTGGTTAGAGAATACTGCAAGAGGCTTGGAGTTTTCTGAAAAAGAACTTTGGCCTAATAATGCATTAGAGCTGGCTGAAGTTATGTATACCGCGTTCTCAAGTGTCAGTCAGACAACACAAGAAAGAGGAATTGCCACTCCTATACAATTTGCAACAAAAGTATTTTATTCTCTATTACTAAAAGTTGAATTCAAGTTTTAACAGTTTTGTAAGTATTTCCTTCTTCTGTGGTATTTTTTAGGTTTGTAAGTTAAGCATACCGTTTTTCGACAATTCTGCAGATCCTAACTCAACATCAGTAAGTCTCAATTTCCTTTTACAATCATTGTTTAATTAAATTCTGAATAATGTATAATGTTTTTTTAGGTTGGCTTATCATCATCCATGAAAAAACTAAGCAATCTAGTGAAGAGTTTGCGTGAAGTAAAGTCCCTCCATCAGGAATACAATTGCAAACTATCACTTGATCAATTTTGCTCGGTATGTCGCTTGAAAAGCCTTATATCATTTATTATTGAGCCAATAATATATTTCAGATCACCATAATAATATATATTTTATTTTTTTAGGAAGATACAAAAACAATTGCGTTCAGGTTATTGAACCGAATTGCAGCGGCTGAATTAATTCCACAAACAATCAAAAAATATGTGAAACCATATCTCAGTAAGAACAATCTAAAATTGGATCAAGTACTTTATGAACATATTGTTGTAAGTTGGGATCATTTCAAGTAAAAGGATTTTTATGATTATCAATCAATATCAATTATCTTTGATTGTGGAATTTTTTTCTGTTTCAGGATTTAGTAGATATGAACAATCAATTGGCAAGTCTTTGGGAACCCAAGGTTATTGCGATAATCAATGAAATTGAGAAGAAGGAGGTAGATCAATTTTTCGTTTTGTATGAATAAAAATATGTTTGTGTATTTTCTACCCTGAATAAAGATTTTTTTTGTCTGTCTCACTACTATTATTGAATTTTTCCAAAAAAGTAGATTAATATGAATTTATGATATGGTGAATAAGTTCTATCTGACTGACAGGTTTTGTTTGTTTGTTTGTTTGTTTGTTTGTTTGTTTGTTTGTTATAGATTCGATGCAATGCCACATTGAAATTAATGTTAAAAGCACGAACCCCATGGAGTTCTGAAGTAGAATCTTTAGTCGCACATCAAATGAAATCAAATCCTGAGTATGTTATGAAATAAGTTTTCAGTTTGTTCGTGAAAGTGTAGTTGATAAGTATGCAAAGTATTCTGCGAAGGGCTTTCAAAATTTCTTCCAGTGAATTTTGTAGATCTGTAGATATTAACCAAAATATTCTATGTATATTATATTCTATGTATATGCTTTTTTTCATCTTTAGTAATGAAAAATTGCAAAGGCAATATCAGTTTGCTGCTTTACGTAAAATGATGGCTAGTTACGGTATCCGTGAGACAAATCTAGCTGATATGTCTAGGATAGAGGTTCTCGTTATTTCTAGTTGTTTATTTTTGTACATATTTCTTTGTCATTCTTCCACAGATGTTTTCTACACCAACAAACCAAATGTCACCTGTAATTGTTTTCTGCAGGAGAAATGGAGGTCTCCATTCCTAGCAATAAATAAAGTATACTCGTAACCCATGTACATGCTTAAAAGTATTGTTATGTAGGTATAAGACCTATTTTACATGCCGTATTTTAGGAAAGTTTAGGGGATTTAGCTCTTATCAAAGGTGTTAAAAATGATCCAAGATTACACCAATAAAATACTGGGTATAAATTTGTTTTGATTTATACTTCAGGCTATCATCAATTATATGTTCAGTACAGATAATCCTGATGCATTGAAGGATGCCATCAAAGTAAGTTCTTCATTATCACTGTGCACATAAAGTTATATCATTTGTTTTTTTAAAAATACAAACATAATCTATTATCCAAATAGAATAATTGTTTGCAAAAATTGTTTTATGTATTTTTTGATTTAGATTTGCAAACATTTTCCTGCTGTAACAACGTCTTATGTCTACTTTCTACGTATCCAGTCCTGGATTGCAGTAAATAAGGTAACCATATCTCTCCGTGAACTCTGTTTATTTTCGTAACCATGATTTGTAGGAGTTACTTTTAATTTATGTTATAGATATCTGAGTCATGCGATCTCCTTCGAAATATCCCACTTAGCGATGCAATTGATGTTTCTGAATTAGCCTTGGCGTGGGTAAATAACATGATTTCTTGGCAGCCTACCGATGAGGAGGTATGATATTACGTTATCAACATTAGTCGAATAGCGTTTGTTTGAGAATTGAAGCTGAAAACAATATTCTCTTGCTTCATGGAAGCAATGGTATTATAATAATAGTAATAATAATAAATATTTTTCGAATTAATTTCAGGATATTAATGAACAAATACTGGCAACCGAAGCAGTCTTTATGCTCGTTAATATTGCATCTCGTTTAGGTAAGCTTAACATTAAAAATGTTTGCTTAATGTTAGTATCCACAATCATGGTCTTGATAAATCACTTTTCATCTTTTTCTCTCTAGACAAAAAATATTTTACTGAGACAAAACGCATTGCTGCTAATCTGAGAAACATAAATGGACTTCAAGTATGATTTTTCAGTTATTTTTAAAGCATGTCAGTGTATAAAAAAATGAACACTTTAATTTGTGAATTATTTTTTTTATGCACTTCGGTTAAACCAATAGTGTTCATTGATGTTCAGTTTGTATAAGTGGAGGATTTCTGATTTTCAGGTGTCACTGTTCTCTCATTGAGGATTTCTAGTTGGAACACTTGAAATTAATGTAACCTGCATTAAAAGATTTTTTTTTTAATTTCTTAGTTAGAATTTCAATGAATTTACTATTAATACACTCAAAGATTGTTATTATGTTCCAAGAGAATATTTTGCATAATACTGATAGCGTCCCTTTCAAACAGGTTAACAGGCTTAACACTTCTATTTAAAAATTTAAAATATCAACCTTCAGAGCTTAGAAAGACTTTAAAAAATGCCCCAAAACTTGGGGATAAATTATTTTATAAACAGATTTAGTGTTTTTGTAAATAAAACAGGATTCTGGTCCATTTTAATTATCATTTTTTTGTAACTTTCCAGTCTCCTGCGTTATCACGCTCCATCCTTTTAAATATTTTGGATGATGGCACTCTTAGATGTGAATGAATGATTTACATGGCCATCATAACTATTAAAATTTTGTCAAATTATCGAAGCCACACGGTGAAGCTGTTCTAGTGTGTGAAACTGATTGGGACATTGCTAAAAAATGGGAGAAATCTGATGTCCGACGGGAGATTATTCTTGAAAACGGGAAGGCTCGCAAATCGGAAATACCTGTGATAATACTGCAAGCTATAATATTGATGTATATGGTGTTTCATTTTAGAGAGAATTTGGTGTCTTTCTTTCCCTATCAGATTATGAGGATAGAGATCACAGAAAGAAGTTACTTCAACAGCATGTCACCACACCATTTCAACCAGTATGTTTTAGATTACTATCATCATTAGTATAAATTATCATCAATCCTTGATCTATATCAGCTGTGCCCTAATTCTAATTCTAGAGTCTCGAATCACAAAGTAACAACAGTAGAAAAAGCAATGCATCTTCAGATATTCGAATTGTCAGGTAAGAACTTATTGTAGTGTGTATATAGATTCAGACCGTGGAATTACTGAAGTTCTTGTTGTACCATTCTTATATTTTCTTTCATTAAGGTTTGCGAAGCTTCTCAACCTGAGTGATAGCGAAATGAATGAAATGTTATTTGATGTTTATAAAGAAAATGGTGAAGTTTCGAAAATTCTTGGTATTGCTAGGTAAATAAAATTTGTGTGAAATATTTGTTTATGTTGTGCATTAGTGTCTATAGAATCTGCTTATTTTCCCCTTTCATCATTTAGGAAAATAACAAATTCCAAGAAGAATGGAGACACACAGTTCCATTGTGGTCACCAGCACCAAAGATTGTTATCCAGAATTGCATCTTACCTAACTGTGACTGAGGTTTTTGATCCAGCTTTTAATTGGGTAGAAAATGCTGATGATTTACACCTTTTTGCGTCTCAAGCATTAGCATTTTGTCATGATGGTAACTTAACTGCTGACAATTTTTCATATTTTCATATCAGTGATCATCAGTACTTTGTCGAAAAACTTTTGTGATTTATTAATATTTTTAGATAACATTGGGGACAATATACTAGTCAGTAAAATATTGAGAATATGTTCATTTATTGCATCACAATGTGAAAGTAGTGATTATCAAGATGACCCTAGAAGGTATCTTAAATCTAAAATACATGTTCCTGAACTTATTTATATTAATTTTATTTCCATTCAATTGATATTTTGGTATTGGAAGATTTTGTTTGTCGGACCAGTATTTTTCATAATAAGTGAAGAGATTTATTTATCATGTCATGGACCTGATGATTTACGTTGGAATTAAATCGGATTGAAATGCAAATTTTTACACCTTTTTAATTAGTGTGAAATTCGGACGTGAAAGTAAATATTTCCACTTAAGAAATGCCAGTGTTGCTTAACCTTCAAACTTAATTGTACTATTATGTGATATTTTGGTATTTGATGATAACTGGTATTTTAATAATTTAATTGTGAAACCAAACATTTTGTTGCATTATTATTATTGCATTATTTTATTGCATTATTACAATTTTAGAATTGATGGTTTGATTCATCAATGGTTTGAAGATCAATACAAAGATGATAGTCTAGTGTTATCTTCCAAAGACGTTCTTCCAATAGTGAAGCAAGTTTTTCACCACTCCATATCAGGTATGTTTTGGAACTGATAATCTTGTGTAGAAAAAGACATAATTATAATGGCTTATTGACCACTTAGTTAGTCAATATGGGAAAATATCGACCCAGATTCTGTTGTCATGGTAATGAGGTCCATACTAACAAGTGGGCCATTTTGACAAATTCTTCTTCTGTTTTCTTATATTATCTTATTATATTAGTACGCAATCGTGACTCGCTGTGCCTACGTACTAAATAAAAAAAATCGAAAAAAACAATAAATTTATTTTAGTAAGGTTAGTCACCGAGCTTCTGAAGATGCACAATGTAGGTTCACATAAAAGATTTTATACTACTTTCTTGGGCAACGTCAATGGGAAACCATTCCATTGCGTCCCTAAAATTACCCAAATTGGCCACAGGTCCTAATGTGGCTAAAAAATTGGGGATGGGGAACATCATGACATCAATAAAATCTTTGAACGACGATATCTCGGTAATGGTTCATCATCAACATGCTATCTCATACATTTTTCTGATCAGTTTTTCAAGCTCTATAACATAGTGATACTTTCCATGTCCAATTCTGTGATTTTATTTTTTGGGACGGTAAACATGGGTGAGGATGGGGCAGTAACTCATGGGGAAAATGAACATGTAAAAAAGTTTCACATGCTATACTACTATTATGTTAATTGTCAATTATTGGAAAATATTAACGCCCATGTGACGTCAATTAACCAATCATAATTATCTGTTTTAAGAAGACTCTATGCTATACTGCTATAAGGACGATTAGCTTTGCTAAACCAGATGATGATATTCAAGGAAAGAAGTTTGAATTCACTCTTCTTTTTTTTAGGTCCAATTTTTAAAAAAATAGTTCCATTATTTTTATAGAATCTAATGATACCGTTTATAAGTTTGATTCCAGAAGATTATCTGGGAAAGGTCTTTCATGCTCAGGTATGTAGAAATAAAATAGTAGTCCACAGTGTTTCATGTGTCCTTTCACCTTTTAAGATCACTGCTTAGTTGTCTTCTTTTATTTGTTTTATATATTTTTATATGTTTTCAGTTAGAAAAACAGAAGAAGATAAAACTTCAATATCAGTACATATATTGGAGTTCTCAAAATCTGTGCAAGCACTTGTCAATTTGCTTCACGAAAATAATCAACAAGAATTAGCTCTTCAAATACTAATGCTGGTAATCTTTCTTTGGATTAAACCTGCCAGGACATTGTACATGTCAACAATGCTACAGAATGGTTTTCAGTGAAATATGTTGATACCAGCGCTGTGGTAATGTGTTTTTTTATTCTCAAAATTACAAAAATGATTCATGTTTAGGGAGTGTCCACATGTGCACAACATTCAGCTAACCTTCAAATGGGAGTTCCTATTTTGTTACCAGTTACAAAGCAGTTAGAGGTATGTTATATGAATTCATAGTGACAGGAGTCAGTTTTAGCAACACCAATCATTGTAACCTTTGCTATGTTCCTTGCAGTTGGAAAATCAATTACTGGAGCAAGAATTGCACACAGCACAATTAATACTGACGAAAGGAGATAGTTTGTTGTCTGAGTATTCCATGAACCTCGTTAAACTTGTAAGTTAGATTATATTTTTCATTTTCTTTAATCTAAAAGCTCATGTATTGATTTGTTTATTGTCTTTCAGATATTGAGTCATCGTGTAGTGGATCACGATTTGACACTTAGCTATCTGGATGTCTTTTCAATAAAAGATGGTATTTCTGTCTTGCAACAAATGAAAACGAAATTTGGAACCAAATACAACAGAATACAGGTAATATCTGTTTTAACTCATAACAAACAATCACACTATTTTTTTGGAATACAAAATGATTTATGAGAAGAAATCAGACAAGGAAAAATTTTAATATGTTTTGATGAAATTCTTAATAATTCGTTAGGTGATTGCTAAGATTGGTGTTGATTTTTGTTCGCTTCGTTGCAATGTGGCTGCAAAGCGAAAATTTCAAGATCTTCGTGAATGTGCATTTTGGGGACGGAAGTTACAACTGCTCAGAGTAGGTCCACAAACAATAAGCCAGAATTTGATGACCATTTTCCTGTCAGCATAACTGTCGTAATGTTAAGCAGGGGATACACAATCAAATTTGCTTTTAAAATTTGTCAAATTCAATTTGTTGAATATTAAAGTTTAGTGATTCACGGTTCCTATTTGTCAAAATGAAATTGTTCATAATTTGCTCTCTTTTTTTTTTTTGAAACGTCAACATAATATGAGTTGTTAGACTCATTTCGCTACAATTTTATAGAAGTTGAATATGTTATTGAATAAATTGAAATTGAAATAAATTGAATAGAAAATCTGCTGATACATGATCAAACTTGTTGAATTCAAGGTTTGATTGGATAAATTTCATTGTGTGTTGCCCATTTTATAAGATAATCTGTTCGTGAAAATACCAAAAATTCAATGAATATTTGATTGTAGATTGTTGAATAACATGTCAAATTTTAGATGCCGCCAACATGGAATATATATTCTGTTGTTGATGATGAAACTGAAAAAAAGAAAATTCTTGAAATGCTGGTTCAACACAAAAACATTGACATCGATGCTATCGTCGCTTATTGTCGGTATGAAAACAGTGTATTCGGGCCAGTCTGACAAAAAATAGTTCCATTGCATCCATAACGATTATAATCACTTTATATGCTTCATAACATTTAGCTGCTTTTGTAAAATATATTTAGCCTGGCATTCAGGAAAAACGAAAAATGGGAGTTAACGTCATAATCTTTTTGGCTTTCTTGTAATTGTTTTCATTAACCATTCAAGATTTGGAAGTTATTCACATTTAAAAACAAAATGCATTTTCATTTTCATTCTCAATCCTCATTATAGAACGATGCAGATTTTATTTTTCTGGAAAAATGGTTCCTTCTTTTTTTCCCAAAAAAATATGTGAAGTGGAAATCGTACATGACATTGTTTAATTTATAAAAATTATTTATTCGATACATAATGTATTACTTTCCCCTAGGTCATTTTCATATAACGAAGAACATGCAATTCTGATGTATATAGAATGTCAACTGTTTCCACCAGATCGTGTTGCAATAAGTACTGATATCTCTTATCAAGAGAAGCTTGATGAATGCATTCAAATGTACACTCAAACACCTTATAATCTGTCCAAATTAGAAATACTTTTGAATAGCACCATTCAAAAGGTTAGTAAAGTTTCACATGTCTAAAAACAATGACTTGTTCAGGATAAAGAATACCTATAAATGTTTACCTCGTTTAGATAAGCCCTTATGACTATGAAAGGTTGACATACACGTTTAAGAAAATTTCTGAAATATCTGAGAAAGAAGACATCAGGCATTTTGCTGAGGAGGTTTGATCACATGATCATGTTTTCTGTTGTATCGAGTTATCTTTATTATGTCTCGCTGAACCCTCGCTTTTGTTGGTCTATAGAATGTTCATCTGTTGGAAATGTTATCTCGATATGAACGTACTGCCAGTGAAATCGACTATAACGTTGAATGTTCTATGATGACAGACGAACTAGAAGATGAACAGGTAAAAGGGAAGGTTTTTTGTTCATCTGACACAACTTAACGTCCAAGCATGGGAAACAGACGTTAAACTGGGTAAGTTGATAATGATATTGTAACAAATGTTTTGCGTGTTTACCTTTCCTTTCAGATTTTGCATGGTAAATCTTCAATTGTTCCTGAACTTGCCAAAAAGAGATTGCCCTTCCATCCTATTGCCAAAAAAGGTGTAACGTGGCAAGTCTTAAGTAAGTATTGATAACTATATAATCAAGTTTGAAAAATTGATTAAAAAAATGACAAACCTATACTTCACTAGAATTCTTTTTTAGTTGATTTGTCTTTCAAATACAACACATAAAAATATAATTTTATCCTTAGATCCAGAGATGACATCTGAAAAGAACGTTACACTTCTCAAACCTATTGTGAACAAGTTAAAAGTAGGTACTCAAGATGAGAGCCCTTGTCAACCTCAAGCTCTTAAAGTACTCTGTCAATATATCTATATATATATATTCAATTTTTTTATGAATAATTTTAAAAATATTTTTTAAATCGAAAAAAAAAATTATGAATAGAAAAACGAGTGCCTTCTTCGAGAAAAAAGGATGATTTCACAATAGAAAAATCCATCCGAAACACTGCTTTTCAAAACCAAATTTTTGTACATACAAGTAAATGAAACATGTAAATAACAAACGAGAAAGGTAATAAAAAGGTTTGAAAGAGTTAAGTTGAGAACTGATGAAATTTCTTACTAACTGTGTTGATGAACTTCTACAGACTATGGAAGCACGAGGCAATACTAACAGCAAAATCATCGCTTAATTTCAAATGTTCAAGTGATATTTCCAGTTAGAAGTAACTGTTATCCTCCTTTTTATATATTTCATATGAATGTTTCATTTGATTTTGATGTAAAGCTTTGATTTTGATTAAAAATTCCTATGCTGGGTTCATTCATTACAATTTATATAATTTTGTGAAGTAAGTTTCGCAGACTCTAAACCGCAGGCTAAATGTCATTTCGGCCGGAGTAGGAGGAGTAGGAGTCCAAGGGTGTTTAAATACGGTATTCGCTTTATCTGCTATCATAATAATGTGCGCTACAAAGGATTTTCATTCAAGGCAATTTGTCCACACTGTTGAATGAAAATTGACCTTAACCGTTCTTTTGATTTCTTATTTTACCAATCTGATGTGATCAATGGTAGACCTATCTATGTCTGTGTTTACCAAACTTACTATCACTCTGTTTTGTGAATATAGTTTGATACAGATCAGATGTTTGCAAAAGCTGTTCAAAACATTGCTGGAAAAGAATTAAACAAAAGCAGTGATGGTAGAAAGGCCACAACTTTTGAATATAGTTCAGTTGAGAACATCTTGAACATGATTCAAAACGACGCTATGATGGTGGCTGCTGCAAAATGGGTGGCGCAATATTTGCCAAGAGGTATGTGTGTTGGTTTGTAGGGAGGAGCGGTAGTATTTGGACATTTGTATGCATTTTATCTCTGTGACCTAGGTTCTGAGAAAGCGAAAGTTTTGAAAGCCATCGTTAATCGAGCAAAGCAGGTAGTCATGAACACAAGTGGAGAAGTAAGGTTTTTTTCTTCTTGTATTGATAATTAGTGATTAGCAAATTTGATAAGAATGGAAAAGTCCCTGAAAGAACTGTAATTTCTTTTGCTCTTACGACGGCGTTAGGTGCAGGTGCAAGCAAAACAAACATACAATCGATTCAATGACGTGTACAAGAGAGTCTCCATAGAAGCTGCTTTGATTGATCATGGCTTAACTGAAGAGAGGTTTTTTCTTCTTTGCAATCAACCGGGCAAATTAATTTGTGAGCTGTATGAGGAGTATGGTGACAAAGTACGTTTTGAAACTGGAAAGATGGTTGGTGCTCCTGGTACATATATTTCAACAGTTTTTATCTTACAAAGTTGTTAATCAGAAGATAATTTTTTAATCTAAAATTTTCTGGCTTTCTTATTATAGAGATACATTCTTTATCCAAAATGATAGCTGCAATAAATGGAGATATTGACCTGGAGCGTGTTTTAGCTTATTTGATTAAAGTAACTCTACATATTAAATATATATTATATATGTTTATCTATTTTATGTGTTCTTATGTAACTTTCTTTTTTTTAATAAAGAAATGGCTTCCAAGCATTCGTCCTTCATCAGGAAACGACGAAGATGATGAGATAATGGTACTTATGCTTCAATAAATCGTTACTAGAATCTGTTAACCTGTTTTCTTCACACAAATTTAATTGAAAAACATTTTTAGAATTTTGCTGTATATTAGGACGAAAATTTATTTTTTATATGATGCTTGTCGTTATGTGTAATCTCTCCTCCTTCATGTTTTAAATGGAGTTCTTTTTCCATTGATTGGTTGTTATTATTAATTTTCTCTTATTTTAGTTATCTGAAGACACCATCAAGAAGGAGAATGAAAAGAACCTTCGAAGGTAATCTATTTTTCATTAATTTTAAATCCAAGACATGGAACTTGCACTGGCAGACCTTGGACTGTAATATTTGAGACTGGATGTAGAGTGAATTTCTATTCTCAAAATAGTATCATGTGATGGGGGACTGGGAGTGTATTTTACCCTGTGAATTTTATGGCTATTTGTCCGCAGCTCTAAAGTGCTTCACCTTGAGCATTTTAAGAATTAACAAGAGCCTTACGGCTTGAAGGTCAACGCTCACTTAGACCTCGCTCATGTATGATTTGAAATTGGATAAACCTTCACACACTGTAGATAAATTTTGCGGTAACATAATTCACAACGATATCATAAACCCATAGCACGACGGGTCTGAACATGTACCGGATATTCCAATTAACGACAAACTTTCATTTTGCTATCAGGTATACGGGGATTTGAATAAGAATTGAATTCGCATGATACGATTTGTTTGATTACGTCATAAGCTAAATTTTCAAATCGATTGGGTTACGTGGACAGAACACAAGGAACTATGACTTGAGAAAATTGTTTGTAGTTGTAATTGTTCGTTATAATGAACCTGGTTCCCTTTTCCCTCCCTAAAGAAAAATCCTCTTAAAATCTCTCGATCTAACGAACTCTCGATATAACGAACTGATTTCAAGTTCCCGTCATGGTTCATTATAATGGAGATACTACTGTCATGGTTCATTATAATGGAGATACTACTGTATTTAATTGTCGAATTCTATGAACTCTATTTTTCCTTTCAACCGCATGAGCGCTTATTAATTTTTTGCAACTTGAATTAGAGGAGAGGATGGCGCTTATTAAGAATTTGAAGAAGGATTTGAATAAAACATTATTGTGCGTGTTTATGGGGGTTTTTTCTCCTACATTCTTTCCCATTCTGTTATACTTATTATACTTATGTGTATATTCATCATTATTATCAAAAAAAATTCTAATAACAGCCCAGGCGTTCATTTACTAATTTACTGATTTAAACACTTTTCCCTGACTATTCACTGACTGAAAAATGAGAGAAATTGAAGTTAAGACATGTTCAGAATGTTTTTGTAACAAAATTGAAATTTGAAATTAACGAAACCTAAAAAAGACCTGGAAGAATTTCTTGACCATTGAAAAATTTAGCTCATTTCTCCCTGACTTTTCAAAAAAAAATCTAAATTCTTGACATTTCCCTGAAATATTTGACCAAATTAATTTCCCCTGACTTTCCCTGATTTCCAGAAAAGTAGCCGCCCTGAACCATAGTCTACTTTATGAAATTGTTATTAGCTGTAAACATAATTAAAACTCAGTGAAATTAAAAAAAATGAAATGAAATGTTGAAACATTTCTTCAGCAAGAAAACATATCATATTTGCTAAAGCTTATAGGTCATTTTAGCTTTCCCATACATGCTTTCAGTGGATTCATTATTATATATAATACTAGTGTAGCGTGTAAAAACATTTTACAGTTTTTCTCCATAAATTGTTTTTCACACGCAATACTGCCATGATAAGTCGTCTGTGTATATACAAAAAATTTTGTGTTTCTCCATGTTGGAATTATATCATATTTAACACAAATATTTTGGATCGATCATTCAAAGAATGCTATTATCCCTATTTTTCAGTGCTATTTGGCCTATTTAGAGATTTCTAAAGTTGTACAGTTAAACTAAAAGCTAAAATTTCAATGTTCAGAGAGTAAGAAAAGAGACAATACAACGTATACTCCTACCTAACCAATGGATACTCCTACCTAACCACGATAAACTTCTGATATATAAGAAAATACCTTCAAATTTCCCTATTAACTAAAGCTAACAAAAACAATATCTTCTCAGACGTTTTTATCTTTCAATTCTTTATTCTGCTATGAATTGTGGAAATGTCAAAACCCAAAACTCCACTTGTGCATCATGATACAAAAACCATGTATGTAATCACTCTCTTCTTGCATTACAATCATTTATACTATTCAATTTTATAATCTAAAAAAGGTATTATTCAAATACTATCAAAACAATATGATAATGATCTTGCTACCTTCGTTTACCTTACACTACAATGAAATACCCAATAAACTGCTAGCTACACATTTTGGCAGTAGTCAAAACAACTGATACGAAAAAGATACGTTCAAACACATTAAAAAAATAGACATTGGTAGAAAATGATAAACTGATAACACATAATAACAGGTCTACATCGTCTATCACGTCGGATAGAATAGTTACTGATACCGATCAATGTTGTTATTCTTTATTACTGAACTGAAAGCGTTGAATAAAAAAATTAAAACAAAAAATTTAACACGCAGCGTCTTTATTTTTCTTTGAAGAAATGAACGTTGAGAAAATTTGGTGAACTTTCGAACGCAAAAAACATTGCATTGCCTTCTCCTCCGGGCAGCTTTATGATGTCTACCTTAAGGTACAACACTCCATGAAGTAATAAAATCCCGTAAGATGGAGCTAGAGATTCTCCTAATGGGAATTCTCCCTATACTAAAGGTCAGTTTCCATTAAGCGGATTTTTCCGCCTTAGGCGGATTTTCGCATCGATTTCCATTGCGAGCGGAATTCAGCGCGTCCGCCTAAAGCGGAAAAAAACTGCCCATTGATTGGTCCAAAAATATAATTGTAAATATTATTTGAAAAAGAGCGGGAATTTCAAAAGCAGATAAAAATGTCGAAGAACAAGAAGATGAAAGTTTTATTTGCTCTTCAGATGTCAAAACTTTGTTCGCTGCTCCTTTTACGTGAAAAACGTAACCGACAGCGCAAGCGTATGTGGATGCGTAAATTGTTTATGCAGCGAAGATTAAAAGGAGAATACAATATATCTTAGTCAAAGACTTAATGTTGTTCGACCACTTTTATTTTTTCCGCTTATTTCGGATGAGCCCCCAAAGATTTTTTGGATGTTTTGGTCATGGTATGACCTTAACGAAGTGTTCCATATGGCAGGATGGCTTTGAACTTCGTTGATGAAAAATTCAGCATCGTAAACGACGGTGGTGGTAGTAGTCGGTGGTGGATCATCATCGTCTGGCTGTTGTTTTGGCTCACTATCTTTGTCTGTGGGTTGCTCTTCTAATACCTGCCCTTGTGGCAATACTAATAAACGGGAGAATATTTTTCTCATATGAACACAATTTCCTTGGTATGCAGGGAAATTTTACGTTTAGTCAGCAAAATTTTGCATTTATTCTTTTGTTCATATACTGTTACGTCATGCACGTGCAGGTCATTTCCACGCTTACCTAGGAAATTGTTTTTCATATGAACAGAACAAAACTTCTTAGTATGTCCAAAAGTTTTCCTGCTTACAGAGTTAATGTTTATCCATCCACAGTCTAATAGCTATACTACGATATACTAAATAGCTAGCTACGAAACAAAATCCGTCTAAAAATTAGGAAAAAGATGTAATATAATATATAAATGAAGCTACACATTCATAGCCCTCTCACAATAAAATTACACAAACTAAACAAACTAAAAATTAAACAAACTTTGGCATAGTAGTTGATATGGTATGGCATGAAATTTTTGCAATTTCGCAGTGGAGTTCGAAAATTAAAATGTTAATTTTTTATTAACATTTTAACCTTGTATTTTTGGTCTTGTGTTTTCATTGAAATTCCTAAATTATTGCAAAGTCACATTTTTGTATAATAACTGTGAAATTAAAATGGCAAAAAATTCGAAAACAAGACAACTGCAAAAATTTCTTCCCTTGCAAACCGCATGATGGGGAGGAATCAATAACATATACACATTCTCCTCCACTAATTTAGACAGCAGTCAAATATTACACAATATATCGTCATCATTACCATACTAGGTTCGACTACTGTAGCATTTTTGGCCATATGTACGACGGTTGACTTGATTTATTCTATTTAACTTTTAAAGAATGACAAAATGCACAAAAACATGACTTTTCCTAATCTCAAATCAACACGAAATATTATATTGGGTCTGAATATTAGTGCCAGACATCGGAAATGTTTTTGGTGGAAAAAAAGTATTTGTCTGACGAAAGAACCTAATCAATATAGACATAATTTATCTGGCAATAAAAGTGTGGTCCAACGTAAATATCCTATCCTTAGTTGATTAAATCCACACAAAACTTTAATTCGTGTTTTGAAAATTACTCTCTCTTTTATTATTATTTGGAAAAAAAAGAATGGCAAAAAGGATTGAACGGTGTCCCACTGGACTGCTGTGTGCTGCCACCCACAAAAATCTGCCAGCCATGCAGAAGCCTGAAACAAACAGAAAATGTTGCCAGAAAAATGTTTTAAAAATGCGAGTTGGTGAAGCCGGCTGTGCTACTTTGACTTTTCATATCCAGGACTCTCAAACATCTTTCCCCATCATCATTACAAAGTATACACAAAAAACTTAAATTAGCAAAAAACCTAGTTCTGTAATGTATAATGGGTTATTTTTAACCTTTATGTATTTTTTATCCACGAAACCCGGAACGCCATTTTTTAAACCCGTTTTCTTAGCGAACCAATTAGAGATCGAATTGACGAGTGGGTGTTGAAGAAACGGACAGTAAGGAACACCGATACAAAGGAGGGTGCTATGAAAGGGCGGAATTAACTGCGATACTACACACTGACTGACTGACAGACACGGGGAAAAGAAAGATCAGCTGCCTCGCGGCGCTGACTAACAATTAAAATATTTTTCTCCTTGCTTAAATTATATTCTGTTCTCTAAAAATTTGATGAGATTATAATTGCGATCTGCCACCCTTACTATTTCAAAAAAATAACAGCACAACCACACACACACAAAAAAACTATTTCTCAATTTTTTTTGCCTGGTCTGTCTGTTTCTCCCCGCCAAAAATTTTTTCATTAAATTTATCCAAGAAAAATCTGCAGAATGAAATAACACTGTAATCTTGATTATTTTTTTCATGATTAGGTTCCAAGGTGTTGGGTTTTGAATTTGCTTTTCTCATAACCTTTAATTTCCTTAAAAACATGGAATTACTGCTTGCATCTTCTTGATTTCAGAGTGATATATGTTTTGGCTAGTTCCTATAACAGTAAAACCATTAAAGTTTTGTTAAATTCTGTTTATCAGGAGGTAACTATTTTCTTTCTTTGTTGGTTTTGCTCTCCGTTTTTTTAAAAAAAACTTCTATCGATCATTTCGAAGTAACTTACATGTAAATTTTAAGCTTATGTGCTTTCTTGCAAAAGATTTTTGAAATAATATTTGGATGTTTAGACCGCTGATCAAACTGTGTCCAACGTTTGTAAAATCCGCGCTTTACAAGTTCTTTTTACATTGGTGGATTCACAAGTCATCCAAAAAGAATCTCAACTTGGTGTTGCCCTTATTCAGTAAGAATGTCGTATCCACTATAATTTGTGTTTTTGTTTTGTTTTTCCAAGTCTAGTAAACAATGGTAGAATTGTTGATTTTGACTTCCATAGGGGATATATATCTCACACTCGTTCAATTCTTTTTAGTGAGAAACTCCTTTCCTGCATTTATTTATCTGAGTTAGAATCACTGCATGTATCACATTCTGAAGGAGCTTTCCAAAAAGCAAATAAGGAAGGTTTAGTGAAAGGTCTTTGGAGGAACCACAGTCATGAACCACGGGTAACTTAATGGAGTTTGTCTTTTGAAATAAAAATTAGAGGAGGTCAATCATGACTCCATATCATGATTCTAATATTATGTCGCTACTAAGTCGCCACATCTCATTCAGTGACAGATGTAGTCGTACGTCACACTCAAAGAGAACACAACTTGTTGTCACTATATTGAGGTCTTTTACCTTCATTTCATTTGAACAGGTATTTCCCTGCCACCTTCAGGAATCTCTTTTTACCCAACCTGAATATTTTTTGTTTACTTTTCATTCATTCATTCTTTGTTTGTTTGTTTGTTTTGTTTTAGGGTATTCGTTTGATTTCAGATATATGTCTTGACTACAAAATATTCGATCCTCAATTATGGAACAGTTTACTCTTGAAGCTTTTATCTTTCGATATGGTAAGCATCTAATTCAATTTCAAAAAAAGAAGAAAACACAAAGTTATGTACAGTCGATTTACATTGTTGATATGCTAATTATAGATTTCATATTTGACACAAGTGTTGGTTTATCTGTCAGGAATCCCTCAATTACGAGAAGTAGGTGATAATCCTTCTCCTGTCAAATCATCAAAGCAAAGCCATCTGAATCCACAATACTACTATTAAGCTGCATTTTTGATACTTTACCAATATTCTACCAGGACTGATTTGACAATTAGATCCATACAATCGACACATCGACTGACTAAGTTGAATGTATATGCTTCTCTTTCTAATAAATTTGATCGAAATGTGCTTACCATCATTCGAAGGTTCATCTTTTTGTTGCAGATACCGTCTCTAACAAAAATATGGAGAGCTGTGGTAATTGCACCTTTTATTGCAGGTACTGATCTGATATAAATGTTCAAGTGTAGGGTTTTGAGTAAATCATTTTAACTCATTTTGTGAGTATTTTCAGTATCTTGTCCTCTATCACCTGAAGAAGAAGAATCCTGTCTGCAAGCTGCTCAACTACTTACAAGGTATGTTCATCATGATGTTTGAACAAGATGGAAGAAACTGTAGAGCTTTCTAATAACAAATGTTGCTCCAATATACTTGCCCGTTCCCCTCATTCAGTTATTTCTTTGATACATCATAATGCTACCTTTCGTCAAAATGCCAATTTCCATTCATGGCTGATGTCCTCACGGACAGCTTTTTTTTCTGCGCGGACATACGGGTTTTTTATGGAAATCATTTTGTGGTTAATACAGCAAATGATTTAAAATGCTGAAGCATTGATTGGTTAAACTTGAAAGCGAGAAAAAAGAAGTTAGAAATTTCAACTTTCTTTTGCCCGCTGAATGTTGATTTTTCCACCGAGATCGATGCTAAAAAAAATTATTACATCCGCGCGGAATTTTTGTTGATTGGAAATTGGTCTTAAATGGCAGTGAGAATACCGGGGTTTTTTCGTGAAAACCTTTCATATCTTCATTGAGACATAACTGAATAAGGGGAGAGGCCAGCCATAGATAACCTACCCTTTTAATCCTAACACTTAGTGTGCAAAATGAATACATAACATTTACATCGATAGGTGTCCAGTTATACTGGATATTGGGCTGCCGGAAATAGCCTCACTGATGAAGAAAGCTGGGCTATACACCAACGCTATATTTTGTATGAAACTTATACCAGATACAAACACTAAGAAGGAGAGCATACAAGTATGTGGTTCTATGTAAATTACACAAAACGGAAAAGTTGTGCGCACGTGCGTGTTTGAGGTTTGCTCTGTTTTAAGTGGTACTTAGAATTGCTTAGTAACAGTAAATTTTTGTCATCAAGAAGCCTATTATAATCCAACAACAACTTAAGCGCACCGGAAAAACTAATTATAGGTATTTGCAACAAATCAGGACTTGTCGTGCAAAACAAACCTCCATCATCAATTTGTATTCACGGCAAGTATCATGTGATCCATAGAACTATACCACATGGTCCAGTCTTCTTGTGCATTCGGCCATCGTAAACTGAAACAATGATTGAACGTGAAAGATTCTCGTCCATGGTCACATTGACGCGATTTATAAACTTTTTTTGTTCACTTTAGGCATTGTTGGATGATGTAGGCATCGATTGCATGTTGTCAAAAGTGAAAAAATGTCGCGACCAAGGTATCATGGATGCTCATTTGAATCAAGTAGGTGTCAAATTATTCCCGCCTTTTTTTCAAATGAAAATTAAGTTAATGTTTTTCATGAAAATGATTTTTAGATTGAGGAAGAAGTATTTAATTACGTCAACGAACACAATTTATTTGTCAGCCTGTTCGGTACGGCCTATTTTGATAGTTTAGTTGGCTTCTTGGTTCGTTCGAAGAAATTAAACAAGTTATTGATGAAAACCATCACTGCTGGAAGGTAATCCGTAACATAGTTTAAGTTCATCACAAATACTTAACTAGAGCGTTCTGGTCTATACGTAGTAAGGAAAGATGTTGCTTAGTTACCTTCCCTGTGCTTAAGTTGGCTTCGACACTGCAATCGATGGTCTCGCCATACGCATTAGTTTGCCCTATGTTTTTTTAGAATCAACAATGCATTAGACTTGGTCAAACTCTTCATGTCTGTTCATAGTAAAAGTGATCTTGTTCAGATAGTTACCGCGAAGAAGATGGATATACGTCACGCTTTCCTCGTAAGTATTAACCTTTTCATACTGCAGTTGGCCAAGACAACCAAAAGTTTACGCGGTTTCATTGTATACTATTATGTTTATTTGACGTTGCTTGCTCACTTGCTAATATTCTTCTCACAGATGTATCTACAAAAAGAAAATTTGTTGACAGAAGCCAAGCCCTATTTAACGTCATTACTAAATGCTGACGTATCAGTGGCAGATTCTGACGTATTTCCTTACGATTCAACAGTCAATCAAGCTGATTTTCAATTTATGAATGGTCACCAGTCCTATTAATATATACCCTGTGTTTTGTTATTGTTGACGGTTGTTTGCTCCTTCTGTTTATTATATTGGCAGTATTGTTTTGTATTTTATACGTATAGCTAATGATAAATAAAATCAACTGATATTGGATGATCCTGTGTTTTTGAAGTTTACCACAATCTTTCTCTGCTTTTTATAGCTACTAACTGATAAGATCATGGAAAGAAATTCTCTAATCAATGATTTATATTCACAGATGTCAATGTAAACAATTTTTATATGAAAAGACGGGTTTACAACTCGTGACATAATTGGGACAACCGTGATCAGGTACGATTCCTCAAATATAAGGGGGGAATCTAAACCTATCGCAACATTTAAAACTTAAAAGCAAAACTTAAAATTACACTTTCTTCCATAGTCAGTAAGTAACCGAGATTTTTCAGTCCTTGATCCAACTAGGTAGCATCACTTACTATACACGTCACTATAAAAAAAAAATATGCGGCATCATAATGATGGGCTCGTTAGGTATTATATTTTGTGACCTCGTATTTCTACTGCTCTTTCTTTCCCACTTCTTCGGAATATACATGCCGTCTATTGACGTTCATACTTACAGTTTTATAAATAGTTAGTTATAGTGATAGAGACCTAAGCCTTAAAACTATCGATTGTCGTAACGTAAGCCTTACGATGGTAAGTAAAAACCAGCCTTTAAGGAGATAACTGTTGCATCGCAACACTAGGCTCTGTGTAAATGCACTTCTTTTGTATGGTTGCAGTAAATCGTAAAATTTTGGGTCTTTTGCCTTGTGTTGTTAGGGTTGTAGTAACAACAATTCAGTCTATATATTAGATTACTTAGGCCATTGTGATCGAGCCTAAAACACCACTGGAGTGGAGAAAACCTTTTGTATCATTTATATGCATTCTCTGTCGGCGTAGTAGTATGTTTCGTCTATATAATATAACGAAAAATTACAAAAATAACGAAAAATTCGGTTATCGATGTTGACGTCACTAACAATATAGCGTTGCCTGGCGTGGTTTTAATTGGTTAGCAACAAAACTATTACTAAGTTAAAGTCTTTATGTACTTATCATCTCCCCAGAGACACTTGAAACAGTTAATCAGCAAATTGTGGAGCTAACTACTTTGATGTTGATGTTGTTATTGTTGATAAATTCAACAAAACACTATTAAATAGTAACTTTCTCTTTCCAGACAGACAGAAAATTGTTGTACTGCTCAATAATCCTATTACGAGAAAAGCTGAAACTGCAAATATTATACAAAGCACAAACGAGGTTTTTATCTCCGTTATTTTCTGAACCACCGTCAGATGCATTATGCGGACGTAGATGAAAGTCACTAAAATGAGGTGTGACACTCGGCTTTGCTGGCTGCTGAGTTGAGAACGATATCTTGTAGTGTAGCTGCTGGAAGTTCATTTGCATTAAGCGAGCAGTGAAATAGGTTCATACAAAAAGATTCATACACCTACAGGTAAAGTTTCGTTTTTAAATATTCTTTCTATAATCAAGCAGAGGTGGAACAGAGTTTTCGAGGTCTCCAATACACGATTTCACAGTTTGGGAAACATAATAGCTCACTTTAAATTTGCATTTTTGTTAAACTCTTATTCAGTATGTGAATTGGGGAGTAAAATAGAAGAAATTAACAAGCAGAGGTGTAGCCAGAGCTTAGTCAAAATTTGTGGAGGAGAGTTTTGTCATTTATATAGTAGAAAAAAGAAAAACGTGCAAGTAACCTAATCGACGGTTAAGACTGAAGAGAAATATCATAAGCAAAATGCTAAACTTCAGGAAATAAGAAATATTTTCACTTTTTCTTCTGGTCAAACTCTTATTAATTTGTTCATTTTTTCTTCCCATTTCTAATACTGAATGTGTGCTGAAAATCTGAAGCTATGAAATGGTGTATAACAATATAAAGCATGGAATGGAAATTTTATTTCTTTCTTGCAAAAGTTTAGCTAAGAGTATTAAAACAAAATCTTTTTTTTAAAAACTAAGACCTGAAATTTTTATCGTGGGAGGAAAACTGTGAAAATGAAAAGGTTTACTGGCGAAACTTTGCGAAGTGTACAGTAAGTAAAATAAAGCCTCATCAAAATAAACATTGCAGATTTAAGGATCGTGCCACGGGAAATGCATTTTCCGGCAATCTAGAGCTTCAAAGATCTAAAAAATTTTCTTTGTTGCCTTTAGTGGCACAAGGAGTCACTAAACACGGTTGTTTGTTCGGACATTTTAAAAATCTCTTATTTTGAATGCTGTTTATCCAATTTTGAATCTGAAAAGATACTAGATTGCCACATATACAAATGTTTTTCTAGTACTCTTATTCACTATGTCAAAATTCAATAGATTCGCTGTGTCATAGTTTTTGCGGTTGAAAATTTAAGGAGTTTGGGAACAAATTACAGTTATTGTTGATAACTTCTGTTACTGCATTTTCTTTTCAATTGGAGGACGATATATAGTCGATTTCGAAAAGATGGATTGATAGATGGATTTTTAGAAAATTCTATACAATGAATGTTTAGATATTTAAAAGACATCTGTTTTTCTCCCAAGAAACTCCTTATATTTTTCACCTCATGGTTTTTGTGTAAATGATGTATAATCATTGCTGAGATCAGTTGTGCAAATAAACTTTACATTTCAACAGATTACTAATCACTGTTTGTAATAATTGTATTGATTAAATATGAATGTTTCCAAATTATTTTCATTTATATTTAATCAATAAAACAATACGTTATAATTTCTTTGCACGCAATATCCATTTCTTTTTTTTATTTGAGTTTCATGATGAAAATTTTACCAAAACACACTTTCAATAGTTTATATTGGGGATCTGATCACTTCCACATACCTTTTTTTATTTTTTTGTTTCTTTGTTCTGTTATACCTCTTTGGTGGAGAGTCAAAGAATATGGTAGATGTATTTGAGTCTCCTTAATGCATATAAAACGTTTTTAATTTTTAATTTCCAACAATACCTGTTCTATATAATTAGAGTTTATCATGTCATAGACCGGTTGTTTTTGTTTGCGACGTTTCGACAGTTACTACTGTCATCATCGGGCGTTTGTAAATGAATGATGTAAAGTTTATATATGTTTTCAGTAGGATCGAAATTAGGATCGAAATTATTTCGGACCTGGAAGGAAGCAATGTCAATATTTCGGACCTGGAAGGAAGCAATGTCAATAATTTGTTTTGCGTAGAGCTGGAAACCATATCGCAGGAACATTATACGATGTACTATTAATACTGGAGTTGTTTTTGACACTGTATATAGTCTCTTTGACTTTTCGAGCAGTCCATCCTTTTTCCTTGTCAAGGATCTTTCTATTCTCCCAATCAAACTTGTGGTCATTAGTCCAACAGTGGTCAGCAATTTCGTTTTTGGTTACATCGCCATTCCGTACGGCTCGCATATGTTCTTTGATGCGTTGCTCAAATGTTCTTTTTGTTTCTCCTATATAAACTGATTCACAATCACTACATGGAATTTGGTCGATCAACGGAAACTCTTCGTAACATATTATCTCATCCGAAAGACAAGATCTCAATGAACGACACAAATAACGTGATATACCAAATTCCATGTAGTGATTGTGAATCAGTTTATATAGGAGAAACAAAAAGAACATTTGAGCAACGCATCAAAGAACATATGCGAGCCGTACGGAATGGCGATGTAACCAAAAACGAAATTGCTGACCACTGTTGGACTAATGACCACAAGTTTGATTGGGAGAATAGAAAGATCCTTGACAAGAAAAAGGATGGACTGCTCGAAAAGTCAAAGAGACTATATACAGTGTCAAAAACAACTCCAGTATTAATAGTACATCGTATAATGTTCCTGCGATATGGTTTCCAGCTCTACGCAAAACAAATTATTGACATTGCTTCCTTCCAGGTCCGAAATATTGACATTGCTTCCTTCCAGGTCCGAAATAATTTCGATCCTAATTTCGATCCTACTGAAAACATATATAAACTTTACATCATTCATTTACAAACGCCCGATGATGACAGTAGTAACTGTCGAAACGTCGCAAACAAAAACAACCGGTCTATGACATGATAAACTCTAATTATATATTATGAATACTAGACTGACAAACAATATAAATATATTCAATTTAATACCTGTTCTATTGGAGTTATTTTTGACTTTATTCACAATTTTCCTGAAACATTTGGAATAAATCACAGTAAGAAAATAGGAGGTTCAAAGAAGGAATATCAGCAAAAAATCAACAGAAATTACAAAAAATTATTGTCAGTATATTGAACCTGAATAGTGTTGAGTTGAGTTGAATATTTTCATTGACAAATTTTATCGCTATATTCTTAGCAATTTCTTCATTAACTCTGTGTGATGGTGTATGTAATATTTTTAGAATGGCTACACGAAAGGTTTTCTCATCAGGTGGCAATAATGGTGGTTACCATCTTGGTAATGCTGCAAAAAGTATCTCTAAACAAGCCAGACCTGATGATGCTGTGCCACACAATGGTGTGTCCTATAAAGACATTAAAAAACATTGTTTGAAGGAAGGTGTTCTCTTTGAAGATCCTGACTTCCCTGCTGTTGACGATAGTCTCTTCTTCTCCAAAAAGCCACCAAGACCATTTGTCTGGAAACGACCAGGGGTAATTTTATATTTGATGTTGTTTTTGCATATTGAAGCTGTTTATTCTCTTTTGTTTGTTTTTCTTATATCTACATGCTTTTCTTTTTATAAACACTAGCAGAAATCAACCAGGCTCTTTTGTGCTTATTTTTTGCCATTTTGAGCCTATTTGGTGCTAAAGTGGTGAAAGAAATATGCCTGCCCTCAGATCTTCCAAAACCATCTAACACCTACACTTTAACTTTAGAGAGAACAACTACCTGTCTCTTTGAAGCAGAGAATGCATAAGAGCAGAGAAAATTTATTTCTTCACAATGATTAGGGTGGTGCTTAGGTGGTTCTTTATCTTTTGAGTGAATTTAAGCCTTTGGTGGCTTATAAACGTTGTCCTTCTAAAAAACAACTTCAATACTCCCATTTATTATACCTAATGCCAATTTAGGAAATAGTTAATGATCCAAAGCTGTTTGTTGGTGGTGCAAGCAGGTTTGACATCACCCAAGGTATGCTTGGTGATTGCTGGTTACTTGCCGCAGTTGCAGCTCTATGTCAGTACGAGAATTTGTTATATCAAGTTGTACCTAAGGACCAAGATTTCAAGACCGAATATTGTGGCCTAGTGCGATTTCGCTTTTGGCAGTATGGTAGATGGGAAGAAGTTGTTGTTGATGATCGCTTACCAACCTACAATAACAAGCTGGTTTTCTTGCACTCTGCCCAAAACAACGAGTTTTGGTCAGCCTTATTAGAGAAAGCATATGCTAAGTAAGTCTCCCTAATGTATTGATCCTTAGTTGAGATTTTTTGGAAGTGACTAAAGTTTGTATACATGCAGTGGTATCTGATATTATGAGGTTCAATTGCATTTGTTTAACTATATATATAAAGGAAACATTTTTTTATAATTTGCAGAACATTGTGAAGGTCACAAGCACATGAAAATGGAAAATAAACTCGTGATAGAAGTCTTCCTCTTAAAATTGAAATGTTTTTCTCGTTTTTTTAATTTCGAAATTTTGTTATAAAACTGTTTATATTTTGTAGATTATGTGGCACATACGAAGCATTAAAAGGTGGTCAAACTAGCGAAGCTATGGAGGATTTTACAGGTGGTGTAACAGAAACATTTCAGACAACGAAAGCTCCTAGCAACTTCTTTAGATTATTGTGTAAGGCGCAAGACAGGCAATCATTGATGTGCTGTTCAATAGAAGCTAAGCCAAATGAAATTGAATCTAAATTGGACAATGGATTAATAAAAGGCCATGCTTACACTGTTACTAAAGTGATTAAGGTATATATCATTTCTTAGTAAAACTGAATATAGACAACAAGGAACAATGGTTATAGGTATTATAAAACTTACAGGTTCATGCAAGAACACGCAGTGGAGAACAGGAAGTTGAATTAATCAGGGTACGAAACCCGTGGGGAAATGAACGAGAATGGACTGGCCCTTGGAGTGATGGGTATTTTTTCAATATATTTATTTAAAGGGGCTGGCTAGCTCATTTTTTCGTTGGCTTTTTTATGTGTTGAAATGTAATTTTATTTAGTCTGACAAAAAAGTTTCTGAGCAATTATTTTTCAGATCATTTAACTTTTTCTGGATCCTCCAGAATTTTTTATTAAGATGAGAACGATTATTAGTTGTCAAACCAAAATAACTTCAGTGATTTTCCATTTTAAATTTATGATTGCCGTTTTGATCATTCTTGTTTTGATCATTCTCGTTTTGACTTTTGATTCTGTGAGTCTTAATTCTTCAATGATTAAATTTTTCTGGCACATGCACAACCATTTTTTTGTTTATGTAACTTTCTTAAATTGTCTTTTGAGTTTTTAGCCAGTCACATTGATCAGGCCTCGGAATTTAACGATAATGCTCGGTCCATCACTGTCCATAATCCATGATTGTAAGGAAGGGAAACAAATTTTCGTTTCCATAGTTTAAACAAAAAAACTTTCGAAATAAGATTCAATTTGTATTTCATGTGAAAGCATCAGAAAGTTTTGATATTCACTTCCCTATAATTTTCCAACAAATCAAAGCAAATTTAAATCTAAATGCTAGTGTGAAACCTGCTATATATGGTTGGAAACACAGAACCCATAACAGAACCTTTTGTTACCATAACCTTTCCATAACGTTAGGTGGTGGAACCCACATTATCGAAAACCTCACAGAACCCATTCATTTTCAAAGTGTATTTTGACTGAACCTGGGCTTGGTTTGCATATATTTTTGAAATTTCGAGGCCTGTTATCTTAAGTTTTCAGAACAATTCTTTGAAAAATTTATCAGTAGTTCATTCAAGGGAGTTATTTAATAAATAACTAAGGAACCAGATAGCTTTATGAACCTGTACTTTACGTATAGAATCTATAAAATGAGCAGGTCAGCCTCTTTAAGTGTAGCGTAAACTTGTTGTTTTTTTATCATCAACATTGTATTTCCTATCTTTTTGTTTATATAGGTCAGAGGAATGGAAATTGATTTCAGAAGATGAAAAAAAGCGCATAGGTCTTAGTTATGATGACGATGGAGAATTTTGGTAAACTTTTTTTTATTATTATTAACTTTCGCAAATTGGAAGATATTGGATATTTTGTGTTGAAAATATTTTCTTATTCAAATTTTGTGAAATAGTCAAATCAATTGAAAATTAGGGTAAAGTTTCTCTCTTAAACGTTTCTGTCGTATTTCATCTGCCTTATCAGCATTTTGAAAACTTAAAGATATTTTCATCACTTTCAGGATGTCTTTTGTCGATTTCTTGAAAAACTATACAAGAATTGAAGTGTGCATGTTAAGTCCTGACTCTGCTGGTGATTCTGATCGTAAAAAGTGGGCAATGGAAATAAACCAAGGGACATGGCAAAAACATGTTTCTGCAGGAGGCTGTCGCAATTTCCCAGACTCGTTTTATCTAAATCCACAATATAGGTAAGTTCATTTATATAGTATTCCTTAATCTGCCAGACCTCCACAAATAAATTGACGAGTTAACTATATTTCTACAAACCTTGTGTACATAAATTCTTTTAAGAATGATTCTTTTGAATTAGATCAAGCAAAATAAATTTTTTCCTTGAAAAAAATTTGTGAATGTTTTTCTTGCTTGAAAAATGCTGTTCATTATTAGAGTAAAGCTGGAAGATCCTGATGACGATGAAGATGTTGACAATTGCACCATTGTTATTGGTCTTATTCAAAAGGGTCGACGTAAGCAAAAGAGAGTTGGTGCTCAGAATTTAACAATTGGATTTTCTATTTACAAGGTCAGTCACATGGAGCTAGTTATGCCTCCCCCATCTTTAAGTATATAAATTTGATATTTAAAAATTGGATGTTGACTATAAAACTCTTAAACAGGTAACAAACTTACTATGTTTATAGGTAATTTATAAATTTTTTTAAAATAAAATTATTTATTTTCCAGTTGGAAGACGATGCTGAAGAATATCAAGCTGACGGAAGATTAAGCAAAGATTTCTTTTTGTACCACAAATCAACTGCTAGATCAGACAACTTTGTGAATGCACGTGAAGTTACTGGTCGTTTCAGTTTACCACCAGGTGAATATGTCATTATGCCGTCAACATTCAAAAATGGTGAAGAGGGTGACTTCATTGTCCGAATGTTTTCGGAGAAGCCACATACTTCAAGGTAATCTATATCTACCTTTTAAACACACATATATTTTTGTTTGTTCTTCTTCTATAAGAAAATTCATTGCTTATTTATTATGTAACTGTAAAACTTTAAATAATGTCAAATGAACGTGAATAAATGGTAAGCACATTTTTTATTTACACCAATTCAAATTGTCTGATTTGTATGTTCTTGAGCTATTGAGCATTCAGTAACCACATGCTGATTTATCAGAAATTCTATGTAACAATCAGTCATACTGAAATAACAAGTGAAACCTGTTATGTAAAAATTTGCTAATAATGAAATATGAGTGAAGATTGATCTATGGAAATGGATAAAAAAATGCAACAAATAGGAAGATCTAAAATAAAAAAGCAACCATCTTCAGTTAGTAACCATCAAACACAACATTCTCGACAACATGAAAACCTCAGTTCATCAGGGTACAGTAGTAAATCATCTAAGCCAACGCAAACACATAAGAGTGTTACAAAATCTCACGGAGTATCAGAAAATGGTGTAAGGTCGGCTAGAGGCAACCAGCGTCGAACGAGGCATAGGTGTGTGGTTTTATCTGCAATAAAAAAAGTGTGGTTTACATGTGTTTGTACTAAGCCATTCTTTTCTAGTGCCATGGACACACAAACTCAAATTGAATACAAAGAAAAGAAAGTAAGTTGATGTTAAGTTTAAGCTTTCAGAAAAAAAACTTTTTTTCTAAGATATTCATCTAGTTGAATTTTTTGCCTACTGACATGATTTTATCAGTTTGTCTCCTGTCATAGAATATTTTGTAGACATGTAGACATGTAGCTACTCTCCGCTTCCGTTTTTGTTGTTGTTGTTGTTCTAGTCTGTAACCGAGGCCTCGTGAATTATCAGAAACATCAGAAACGGTTTTCACTATCTAATTGGATTGCTGCATGATTAGTTACCCTGGTATATTTAGAATTTTGGAAGTTCCCTCTCAATTTTATTTCAGTATACAGCAGAAGAAAATGCAAGCATGGATAACAAGTTCAAACCACTTTTTGAAAAAATTGCTGGAAAGGTATTAATTTATTTTAATTTTATGAGTTTTATTTTAACTGCACAATGTCTTTTTATTTATGATAGTGTTATTTGTTAGTACTAATGTTCATTTTTTTCTTGCTGAAAGGATGGTGAGGTTGATGCGTTTGAACTCCAACTAGTATTCAATTCTATTTTCAAGAAAGGTAGGAATCTTGTATTCTTATTTTTGCCCCTGCATGTTATATCTGCGTTATGTGGTTTTGTAGGTGCTAATATATTTTATGTGTCTGTTGAATTTAGAAACTGGTTATAGAGACTTCAGTTTAGAGGCATGCCGTAGTTTTGTTGCTATGGTAGATCAAGATAGAAACGGGACACTGGACTATCCAGAATTCCGTAATTGTTGGCGTAATATGATGCAGTGGAAACAAACCTTCACCAGATATGACAAAGATAAGACTGGGGACATGGATGCTATGGAATTACGTGGTGCGCTGTCAAAGAATGGTTTTAAACTAAGCACTCCGGCTTTATCATCAATCACTTTGCGTTATGCCAACAAAAAAGGAAGTGTAAGCGTAGATGACTATATGCAAATTTGTTGTCGTGTCAAATCCTGCTTTGGTATGTTTTTTTGTTGTTTTTTTTATCTTTTTAAGGTAGATTTCCACTGGTCCTTTTTTACCAGATGGTACAGGAAATCCTGAAATCTGATTGGTCTGTCTTTTCTTTCCTAATCAGAAGGAGGGATTGGTTCTGTTCCTGTGTCAAAAAGGGGAAGTGGAGATTCTGTTTTCTTGTTCCCATTTTTTTTTTCTCTATTTGATTTCATTATATAACATAACATTCATTGGTCTTGTCTTGATTTTTAGAATCATATTTGTCATATCAAGGCAAGTCATTCAGTCTCGATGATGTAAGTTGGTTTGGTTTTCATTTTCTCTGTATCTATTTGTTGATTTTTCTTCATGAATTATTTATATCCATAAAGTAATTAGTAAATCTGGGATGTTTATTTCAAACCATGATGAGGATTGTTTTGATATTTTTGCTGAATCATCTTTTTTAGTACATCATGTCAGCGATTTATACTTAAGCGCCTTGTATCCAGCGCTGCAATCGAAAGACATCACGTGACAACAATATATCAATTTTTTTGACTAACTTTTCTGTTTTCTACTATGCATATGTCTACTTCACCATATATACATATTTTTATTAGGAAACTATCTTCTGTAAGTGTAACTTGTCGTTTTCAAAATCGTTCAAGATTTAAGTTAAACAGTCCTTTATTTTTCTATACAATTTGTGTTTTTTTCCCAGTTTTTTCTAAACATTACCAACTTAGAACAATTGTCATCCATCCATTCAAACATTAATATCTACAGATCCATCTTACCTTATATTGAAAGGAAACAGATTTTTTTTTTTACATTGGCATTACCTTCATTGGATTTACTTTTCCTAGACCTTGATGAAGTGAAATGAAAGTAGAATGGGTCCGAGGTTGCTTATTCAATACTTGAACTTTTGTTTGCAGGTTGTTATTTATTTGTTTATTTGTTTTGTTTGTTTTATTTGTTTTGTTTGTATTAACATCTATCGTGATCTATGAATGAGTCTTCTCCAATTTTATCGTGATGTGAATAATGAAGAAATATCTAAAATGCTGACTTTTTTTATTTATCTCTTCCCTTGAAGAAAACTTTCCCTCCTAAAAATTATCCAACTATCATGTAGCATTTTGTCGGCGGATCTAATCAGGTTTTAAAAGTCAAAGAATGGAGGCTTTCTTGTTGTTTACAATAGAATGCAAAAGTTCTACTGTAAAATTCCTGTGAGTTCTTATCTCGAAAGAATATCGAAGTTTTGAGCGTAAAGGAGTGGCTCCCCCGTCAAACTGAACTTTTTCTTATCTGATTCCCAGTAGTTTTTAAGTAATCTTATGTGTTTTATTTTTTGAACGAAGTTTCAAAGTCTTTTTATGCAATACTTTATAATGAGGAATTCTCCTTTTTGTTTCGAGAGAAGCCTAATCTTCTTAAAGATAACAATTTGAGCCTGGATTTTGAGTTGCTCATAAAAACGTGTATGTAAAATAAACAGAAGGAATGACAAAGACATTTCAACTGCTGTTTCTTATGCGAGTATGAGCTACAGAGCATGCGCAAAGTCAAGTCCGCGCGGACGATTCTGCCTAATGGAGAATGCAATTTGAAATTTCTCTTAGAAACTCCTAATTTTTTTTAAGACATGTTTTTCCAGTCACGTGGTAAGTAAAATTTTGTCTGAAGGAAAACTTTTCTGACTCGCATTCTTAGTTTGAATAGTGAAATAAATAAAATGTTTCAATAAAATAACTAAATACTCGGTATACAAAATGGGAGGACTGTAATGAAGTTATTTCACTTTATATTTGTTGAGAGAACTTGTGTACGATGGCCCTGAACGCTCACCGTCCTCTCCCATATCTTTTTATGAAAAGTGTTTTCTTGCTCAATTATTCTGTGACAAAGAGTTCTCTTCCATGATACTTCATCTGGTCTGCATATTTTTCACAAAGGGCAGTTATATATTTTCCATGCTTATGAGGGTGGGTGTACAAGGTAAACTCTTGTATCACAAACGTTTCGGTGAGAACCTATATAAAAGTGTTTGAAAGAACGAGGCAAAAATTGTTTATAAATTTACAATCAAATTCAACAAGGCTTAAACGGGGAACTTAACTGACCACGAGATTTTAACTATCGTCTTATCGTCCTCGTAAGTAAATATTAGAAGAGCTTGTGAATAAAAAAAAATTTCCTCGCATTCTGCTACTACTCACGTGTAAATTAAGACGATGAAGATACCGACGAGAGGTATTTTATTCCCCGAAGAATTCAAATTCTCTGTTGAGCAAACGTGTCTACAGTGTGTCTACAAAAAAGCGGGTCTCTAACTTTTAGGAAGCATATCTTTTGTTGTTTTCGCTTATTTTTTGCGGTTTTTACACCAAATGAAAGATAATTTCTTTCTAATCCTATGTCCCTTTTTTACTTAAAAATATTTTATAGGTATCTGTAACAGATTTTAGCATGAGAACATGCAATTAAATAGATAATGATCAATTAACGCTTGCTTGAATTGGAATTAATGACTCGAGTAATATGAAAAGTCATAAAAAATAAGTTATTGTTGTAAAGTTGTATTTACACTGAAAGCACATACTTTTTTACAAACGTGAAAGACTTCGTTGCTAGAGACCTTTGACAATGATAAGAAGAATAAAGGATAACCGCTGAATAAAAACTAAATATTCAATTACATTCAACGTGTCCGCCGTTTCTTTGAATACAAAGGTTTACCCTGTTTCTCATTTCAGTAAACGAACGTCTTATCATTGGTTGGTTCTGTCTCAATAAATTCACTTCGTCCACTATTCTTCTTCTCAATTCGACTAAATTAGCCGGTGGGGTTGCAAAAACTTTTTGCTTTAGGTAGCCCCAAAGGAAAAAGTCTAACGGGGTTAAATCCGGCGATCGAGGTGGCCATTCAATTGCGTGGTGAAGTGCGACTACACGATTTTGAAATCTTCTTCGGAGCAATCGACGTACTTCAAGGGTCCCATGAGCCGGAGCTCCATCCTGAAACCACCAAATATCGTGGAAAACATTGGCAGCATATTGCCTAAACACATACGCAACACCCGGGAAAGCCACATATTCCAGCATCTCTCTGTATGTTCGCCCATTCACATTTCGATTGAAAAAATGAGGGCCAATAATTTCCCCATTGCCACAAAGGCCAACCCAAACATGAAGCTTTTCGCGCGAATTACTCTTCTTAAATTTAAAATTTGGAGGAGGCTAACCTTTTGGCGCGTAGCAGCGGACGTTTTGTGTGCTGACCGTACCACACATATGGAAAACAGCTTCATCACCGATCACAATATTTGGAACAAAACGAATATTATGTGCTTGCTGCTGAAACCACTGACAAAATCGTAATCTTCTTCTAAGATCACCATTTTTAAGCTCCTGTACGATGTGGATTTTGTACGGGTGCCATTTTAAATCTTTATTAAAAATATTGTTGAAAGAACTCTTGGACAGTCCAGTCGGGTTGTTCCTGCACGAAACGCCTCTGGTTGTTGTATCATCAGCTGCCTGACTTGCTGGATATGTTGTTGTGTTCTAACAGTTTTCCTTCTGCCACTTCTTTCTTTGTTTATGTTATGACTTGTTCCCTTATTGTCATACTTCTTGACACTTCTCTGAATTGTACTTCTTGAAGGTGGATTTCTGCCAGGAAAACGCTGTCTAAAAGCTCCAATAACAGCTATATAACTTTTTGCTTCATGAAATTTACTCACGATGAACGCTCTTTGTTGCACTGTTAGCTGCATGATTAAATAAACTTACAAGTTTTCCTGCTTATAAAGAATTTTGACAAGGCGTTGGGAATAAGAAATTATTAAAACATAAAAACGATTTTAAGCCCACTTTACACAATGAATACAAAATTGGTGATCTTTACAGAATTTCGTGCTAAAGTAGCACAGTAGCATCCTGAGCAGTAATTGCAACGAAACAAAAGGTTAATGGCTCATTAAATGTCCGGTTTATTGATCATTAAGGAGTTAATGACCGTATCGAATGAAAAAGTTCTTCGTATTTTCTTAAGCATAAAATACCACAAATGAAAAATTATATTTTCAGAATCCTTGAAAAATTTTCTTTCTAACGGTATAAAAATCGCATTGATTTGATAAAGATTTAAAAAGTTATATGCTTTTAAAACTGGGGGCCCGTTTTTGTGTGGATACACTGTAGATAGCGAGATATGGAATAGACCTTTCCCAAATTATGTTCACAGTATAATGGCCTAGTAACCATGTTCTGCCTCTTTTTGACGCAATTCATAATTGCAATTAATGATATAATGACTTAGGAATAGTCATTTTTATTCCAATTCCCCTCAGGGTGGTTAAAAGCAATTTTAATATTGAAAACACTGAAAGAAACCCTTAGGAACGAGGTTGTTGTTCGATAAAATTCGTTTGTCACACAGGGAAGAAAAAGTGACAATATAAAATGTTGTGCGGCTCCTAAAATGAAAATGAGAATATTTTGGAAGAAAAGTCTTTGTCCAAAAAACTCGCGGAAGAGAAATCTTTATCGCAAAAATATCACAGAAGAGAACACTTTGCCATAGAAAACTACGGAAGAGAACAGTGAGCCTTCTGGGGCATATACAATGGCCCTGAAAGCTCACAAAAATTACATCGTACTTATGAATGCATTATCTGGAGAAAATCTCCTAATTTTTTTTCAAATCTAAAACTTTTAGGGCGAAATTTTTTATAATAATCACACAACTTTCTGATGTAAGTAGGATATCCGCTTACTGCACAATGAAAGTGGAACTTGAACCTTTTCAAGATTATCTTTAAATAAGAAATAAGAAACAACCACGTTGGTTAAAGATTTCCCTTCAAAAATTTCGCATTTACTCTTTCAGTTTTGGTTTGATAAAGCTGACAGTAATCGAAAGATTGATAGCTACAGTTTCAGCTAATAACAAAAACCTACATATCTTCTCGTGCCCTGCACTTGTTTTTCGAAGACTTACTATTATCTGGGAAAATTTTTGCCAAAATTTTACACATTTCCCTGCTAAAGGTTCAAACTTTACAATAAAGGAGATTTAACGGCCACGAACCGACCAGATATATTATATCCTCGCAGCTACCATTCTTTGTGATACGCTCTGGGCAAAATGGAATAATTTATTAAATTCAACTTGAAGCTTTAACAGTTTCCGCCATTAGTCAAATTGTCCTTAGGGAGAAATTTAGAAGAAAACTTGCGTCAATAAAGCAAAGTTCTTCCGAAGTCACATCTACGTGGTCTCAAAGTTGAACGACGACACCAGTGACGTTATGTTAAAATCTAGTTGAAAGTTAAACAATCGACGGCGATATTAAACCAGACTGAATTACGACGTCGATAAAACAACTTCAAGACAACGTTTTTCTGTCGTTGTAATGATGGAGCTATGTCAAAAAAACATAAGTAACAGATAGAACTACTGATGAATTACAACTGCCAAAGTCAGTTGGAAAATCTCTTGGTGTTAATCAATGACAGTGTCGTATCTATAGTGTTGTTTCTTTCTCAACTTTCCAACCAAGCCCTCGATTTTGGATTTTAGTTCTTATCTCACCTCAGGAATTGGTATTTATTTTTATATTTTCATGGCACAGGACCCACAAGACCCTTCTCTTTTACCTTTATTTCTGTTTTTTTGTAGTTAACTATAGGTGAAACGCACATACACCTTTTACATTCTCTGCGAGAAGAACCATTATGAATGGAAGGATGTAGGAAATATATCGTTGAAAAAAACCAAAAAAAAACACCATCTTAGATGCTGATGTGGTTATTCTGTGCTTTGTAAATAAATATTCGGAATAAATAAATAAAATTGTAAAAAAAAGTTTTTTCCAAGAAAACATTTAATGCATCTTCACCATCAAATTTGTCAATTTTTTCCACATATATCATACATCCTCCTCCATAATTTCTTACATCACGTGGCAAAACTTTTAAAATCGTCGGAATTTCCAAATAATAATCTTTAGACATCCTTATGTAAGATCCATGTAACCAAGTTTAATGGAAAATTGTTCTGGTTTGATAAAACTAATGGCACGCTGTCCTCTTGTTCGAGGCGGATGATATTCGAGTTACGACTTCGTGTTAAAAACTTCGAGTTAGCAGTTATGACGTCACAACTTCGAGTTATGATGTCACAGTTGCTATTTTCCTATTTTGCTAACTCGAGGGAAATACGGTACGCTAGATAAGCTGAGGTTGTTGTTTTCTAATAGGATACATCCTTCTTTATAAAAGCAATGCAAAATTCTAGCTGAGGCTCAATGTTGCTCATGTTGCTATCTGTTACAGGTTCATTTGTTGCTTACATGTTGCTTTTTGACTTTGTGTTTGTCTACTCAGCTAGGTCAGTGCGGGTTTTTTAAACCAATGAAACTTTTATAACACGAGCAAGCAATTATTCAGTTATCTCTTCAATACATAACACAACTACCATAAACAGCCAATCGAATAAAGGCTCTACCGGACAATAAGTTTATCACAGCTCAACACAAAATAGTGTTTACTGATTGACGATAAGTTGATTCCGACGCAACGAATTTATAAACATAGCTCGACGAATCACGTGATGGGTTCGTCCTGTACATAATTAACGGACAAAACTTTCGTCGGACAAAAATGTCAAAATTTCGTTTATGAAAATTATAATGTGGAGGTCAAGTTAGTGCATGATGTGTCTGCAAATTTAAAACAATACAGTCGACTCCTGCTATCTTGAACTCTCAAGGGACCGAGAAGAATAGTCGAAATAGCGAATAAATTCAATTATCTAAATTTTGAGATGAACTTACCATTGTGGACCGGTTTAAAGTTATGTGGTGCACGAGCTGAGGAGAGAGAGAGCTGAGGAGAGCTGAGGAGAGAGATTGTTTTTTCTTTTCTTTTATCCTTTATAGCTGCTTTTTATAAACGTGATTGATCACACCAGGGATATTTACATCATCACACCATCGATTGGGGGGGGGGGGGGGGGGGGGTGTACGTCTAATCTTGAATCCATCCTCCGGAAACTTCGCTTAATTACAAAGTCGAGCACCGTCGAAGCCTCATTTTCATGATACGACCTCATTTTCGGTAACGTCTTTTTCGTTCAGGTCACTAAAGTCTTAAATCTGGTCCGCAATTTTCTCATCATAAGAAAATAATTTTTGGGCTTGGAGTCGATTTCGGCCGCGGGGATTTCTGGAAGCAGGATGAAAACTTAGGTCAAGATTGGTAGAATATCTATCAGTTCTTCTTATGGCGTCGTATTACCAATTAGAGCAATACAATTGCGATTTATATTAAATATATACCCGAATTTCTTTTCTAATGACACATCTTTTTTCGAGTAAATTGAAGTTAATTCGTTGCCAATATTCCGTTTTATAGAAATCGTGGTTTCAGAGGTATACGCGTACGATTACTATTTGTTACTGTTTACTATTATTTTTACTATTATTCAGTGCCGTCTTTTTTACATGAGGTTAGAATTTTTATGTCATGTTACATGAAATTTCTTTTTCCCGGCGCCGGAAAATTGAGCAACTTCAGTCGAAGCGGTAAAATATTACCAAATTTATTTACATTTACTTATTTGTGCGAATAGTGAATGATGATGATGCGAGAGAAAAACAATTTATGATTATTTATTTTCCCGTAATATTTTTTTCCGACGACTTGTAAATTGACAATTTGAGAAACCATTGATGACATGATGACAATCACACGCGTATACTTCTGAAACCATTCGACGACTTTTAAAACGGAATATTGGCAATGAATTAACTTCATACAAACTAGTTAACAGAAGAACAGAGAAAGAGAACAGAGACTAAGGCTGCGTTTACACTGAGTTCAGCAGCGGATCTAGGGTTATGTCTAAAATTGTGGAGGAGCACACAAACCTAATTTCTGTTTTCAGTCTGTATCACAAATGGGATTACTTGCACGTTTTTCTTTTATGGTTTAATAGCTAACGTTCTCCTCCACAAATTTCGACATCTACCTCTGGAGTTTCATATCGGGGAGAAATGAATATGTTCATTTCAGTCTTTACTTAAACCTTCATAAATATTTACATGATTTCGGGCGAAATGAATCAAATGTCGGGCTTAGTTTTATTTCGGTCAAAATGACAGAAATGAAAATTCATGCCGGAGTCTCTCTCTCTATTCATGTAAACTGAAGATAGATCCTGGGAATAGGACTAAAGTTCAGGTCACAGAGGCCGGGCTCGACATCCTGGCCTAGAGATCCCGCGACTGGATTCGATTTCCAGACGAAGAGGTTTTTTCTAATGATGAGAAAACCGGGAACCAGATTCAAGGCTTTAAGTTACCTGAACGTAATACGAGAGAGGTTAACGAATACGAGGCTTGGTTGAAAAAATTGAATCGCGCTCGACCTCAAATTAAGCGAAGTTTCCGACGGACGGCTTCGAAATTAGACGTATATTTGATTTTGATTGTGACCCCGATTTCCCCTTCTCCTGCTGATGATGGAAAAGGGATGGAGACTTTTGTTTGAGATATAGCGGGAGTCGACTGTGTAGCCTTCGTTCAAAAGTCACAACATTCCGCTATTTTATAAGTGATAAAGAAGAGTTTAGAATGAAAGCTCAATCAAAGATAATGGTAGATTCAGTAGTGAGACAAAACGCACATCAAATTTTTTAATAAGTTATATCATGTTGTCGTTGATATGTTTTTATGATGGCACACTGCGAATGGTGTTTTTCTTTCTTTTTCTTTTCAATGTATATATGATATTAGTAAATAACATATTCTTTTGTCCGGGATGACATAATATGTGAGGGAAAAACAGAATACTCACCTCTAATCTTTTTGTGTTAGAAAAGGTCGTCGTCTGTAAAAAAATACCTCATCTCAGTCTCTCAATTTAGTTGGGATTTTTAAATTTATAACAAAATCGCCACTGATGAGAAATATGTACAACAAATATGCACTTTATTATATGTGGTTTATATTTTATATATGGTAGTTTCATATCTATGCTCCAACAACACAAAACAACTTTAGAATCCAAGAAATGAAAAAGGAAACCTAATTTACATTCAAAAGGATGTAAGATATGAAATAAAATAAGGTAGTTTCATTTAAGTTCGACATGCTTCTATATTCAACAAACATTAATATTGAAGCGATTAATCAACAAAACAAAAAAAATGAAAAACATATTAAAAGGAAGCTGACAGTAAGTACTTTTGACCCAATAGTTTAAATTTGAAATATCGCTTAATAATTGGGGGTAAATTCAAGATGAGTCTGAAACCTCTTTAAACAAATCCAAACACAAAAAACACGACCGAAATGAAGTTGTTGATATTCACCACGCGTGCTGTTATCGCCACATCTTATTTACTACTAGTTGGGAAAGATTGGCCATGGAACTTCAAATCATGACTTTTAAATCCCCGTTTTGAAAGCAGATTTCCATATAGGGGAGGTTTTCCCATTCCTCGGTGCGATATTTTGTTTTTGACAATCTTAATAAACAGCTGATTATCAGAGTTTGTTTGCATCGTGATGTAATAGTTATGAAAATGTTACGAGTAGCTTCAACGGTAATTAGCAGTAAAGAAAGGAAATATCACCTGTAGTGTTTCCTTTGGGATTATTACGGCATGTCGTTTTTACGATATCTACTTTGTCATTCCACTGTTCCATGTTTTATCTCATTCTGACTTTACACTGCTTGGACAGTAATTACAGTTCCAGCAGTCAATACTTGATTTCACTTATTCTATTTTTTGACACCATTGTACCTCCATTGTACCTGTTGAAGAATATGGCTTCAAGGTATGAAAAGAGCAAAGTTTCCAAGAAGAGCTCTGGTAAAAAGTCTTTATCAGTCACTTCTGTTGCTACTAAACCTTTGAACAGTGGGTGGACATGGGAAGAGAGGCTCTGATCTTAATCTCAAATTCCTTTAACATGAATATAAAAGGATTATCCACGCGCGAATTGGCACATGCTCTTTTTCTGCGGCATAGTCTTCCTAATGAACTTGATGCTAATAATGATGATTATGTTAGTTCAATTGATGTTATTAATCATATGTTGCTCCCACTTCCTGCTGTTGGGGATTCCAATGAAGCTACTTTTCATGATAACATTTCTGATAATTTCACTGTTTATTTGGATGATGATCCTCAAGGTGACGTTGATAATTCTTACTGACCATCATCGTTTAAAACTACACTCAATCGTACTAATACCTCCTCTACAAGGAAAAGATCTAAAAAAATGAACTTAAATAGTTTCAAAAAAGAACTTCTTTAAGAACTTCATATAGATATTAGAAAAGAACTTAAAAAATATGCTAATGTAAGTTAAGATCTTGCCAATTCGAATAATATTATCACTTAGCTTCGCTTTTTCGTGCTGCCAGGTGTTCCTGTGCCATCACCTGCTTCTGATTTTTCGGCTCCCGCCTCTGTGTTATCTGACGCTGTCTCCCAACATTGGGCTCCCCCATATTTATTTTATTTATTTATTTATTTATTTTATAATCTTTATACAGAAATCATCGATTCAGTTTTAAATACATGTATACATAATAAAAACTGTTCTACCATCGAGTCCTGTTCCGGATTAAAAACATTGGCCGTGAAAGTAAAGAACTTGAAATAATAAAAAACTAATAATAGTGAATTAGAAAAAGTAATGAGTTAGCTCAGAGTGTTAAAGTATAAAAGAAATGCAGGCTAAATCACAATTCCCTCTCCATTCTGTGCACTCACAACAAAAAAAAAATATAAACTACAATATTGCTGTTCCGACTGATGTGGCTCCTCACCAGATGATAAGGGGTGGCTTTTCATAATCCGCTTCCTCCTGTACCTAAACGTGTGTTAGCCAAAGTTAAGGTGTCTGAATTTGTCAATTTGGATCTGTTTTTACCACCTCTGTATAAACATTCATTTGTATCTTCATCTACAGTAACTGCTTCCTCCACCGATGATGTTGATGGTAATTATGATATCAATATTAATAATCTGGATGGCACTCCTACTCTTTCGGTGTCTCACAGTGCTTCTAATAGGGCTAAGGTATCGGATCTGCCAACTTGGTGTCTTTCTTGGAGTAACTATTTGAGATGTTTAGTTTATTTTTTTCCTCTTTTAGTTGAACAGTTGGTCGCCTACCAATCCTTGATTATTCAGTTTACTAACCAATATGTGTTTTCTGCAGTTTACTGTTTTGATCAGCTTCATCGCACCAACATTGCTAATGACCCATCTAGGCACTGGGATGTTCTTGACAATCTACTGTTTAATCAAAACCTGCGAGGGGTGCCACTGTTGACTGTAAAGAAACCTTTGTCTTCTAATCATGGTTCTCCTTTTTCCTTTTCCAGATGTTTTACTTGTGGTGAAGTAGGGCATTGGTCCCCTTAATGTCCCAAGTCTGATTCGTTTCGGAATGTTCTAGATCTTTCCTCACCGAAAGGTTCTTCTGTTAATGATGGTATAAGTCGCGACAGTTATTCTGTTTCATATTCGTTATTTGATGACGCTGTTACTATAGTTAGGGAGTTGGGTCGTGGTTCAAACTAGACATACAACATGCTTTCAGAGTATGCCCTGTCCACCCTGAAGATTGGTACTTGTTAGGTTACCAGTGGGACAATAGGTACTATTTTGATGTTGTTTTGCCTTTTGGGGGTTTATTTTTAATAAATTTGCCGATGCTTTGCATTGGATTCTTGTGGTTGTATATCTTATTAAGTCCTTGCTTCATTATTTAGATGACTTTTTTGGTGCAGATAAAAGCAAAGGTGTTTGTGAAAAATTTATGGTCTTGATCGAATGGGTGTTCCGGAACTTAGATGTTCAGATAAGCATGTGGGTGGCTCAGATAAGCATGTGGCTCCAGATAAGCGTGCTGGTCCAGCTCAGGTCATCACTTATTTGGGCCTTGAAATTGATTCAGTTAGTTTTTCCATTCACCTTCCTGAAGAAAAATTTTGTGATCTCTTCGCTACTCTTCGCAATTGAAACAATAAAAAGAAATGTGCAAAGAGGGACTTATTATCTTTGATTGGTTCTTTATCCTTTGCCTGCAAGGTCGTAAAGTGTGGTCATTTCTTTTTGAGATGTCTCATTGATTTGTCCACTACAGTTTCGAAATTACATCATCATCTTACGATTTCTCTTGAAGCTCGCAAGGACGTTGCTTGGTGGATTGAGTTTTTACCCACTTGGAACGGCATCGCCCTCATTCCCACTTGTGTTATTACTTCGGATGACATTCGTCTTTTTACAGATGCGTCTGGTGTTGGTATAGGTGGGCTTTATTGTGACAAGTGGTTCTCCATACCTATCCAATTTACTAAACAGTATAGTTCTTCTTTTTTGGAATTGTTGACAATTGTGGTTGCTGTTTTCTATTGGGGTGAGGCTTGGAGAGATAAGGAAGTTTTGTTTTTTACTGATAATTGACCCATTGTTGATATTTGGTTGACAGGATTGTGTAGATGCAGTGATATTCTTTTTTTAATCCGTACTTTATTTTTCTTCATGGCTAAGCGTAATATTAACTTGTTGTTTCGGCACATCTCTGGTCGATCTAATCATCTCGCCGAATCTTCTTTCTCGTTTACTGGTCGACCGGTTCAAAGCTTTACACCCCGAAGCTACAAACGTTCAAGTAAATATTCCAAGTTCTGTGTCGGCTCTCTTATACAGACTATGAATCATTATCTGGTTCATGCTCTTGCACCTGGCACCAAGGCTGCATATCGGTGTGGTCTTAATCGGTATTACCAATTCTGTAGACAGATTGCTGTTCCTGTCTTCCCTCTCGTAGAAGGTATTCTCCAGCTGTTTGTCACTTATTTATCACGCCATGTAAAATATCCCACTATTAAAGTGTATTTGAGTGGTATTCAGTTTCATAGCATTATTTCTGGCTGTCCTGAGAAGATTTCGTCAATGCCAAAATTGTCCTATGTGTTTCGTGGTATACGTCGGATGGTTGCTCCACTATCTCGTGTTCGTCTTCCCATTACAGTTTCTCATCTCAAGCGTATTTTGTTTTTTATCAATAGATCTTTGTTTTCCTCTCACGATAAAGCTATGTGGTCTTCATTAATTCTGGTTGCTTTCTTTGTTTTTTTGCGGGTTAGTGAATATACATGTCCATCTCATAAGTCTTTTAAGCTTGGTTCCCACTGCGGCGATTAGTCTCGTCGCTCATATGATTCGTCGCCAAAAGCTCATCACCTAACACATCACCGATGTGTTCCCACTGGTGGTTTATTTTTTCATCGCTTTTAAACATTTTGACAGAATGAGAAAATTGTTCTGAAAGTAAAGCAAACATGACTGCTAGCAAGACAAGAAGAAGAAAAAGAATTAAAAGAAAACAAAAACAAAAAAGACGATGATTTTGGGTACGGGAAATTTTCAAGCATAGGGAAAACAAAGGTGCTTACAAACAAATTTTGGCGGAGTTACGTTTGGTTGACAGAGAGAATCATTTCAGGTAAGTGTTTTACTATAATGTATGTAAACATTATGAAAAGAAGTACAAACTGAAGGATTAAAACTATATTCTTCAACTTTAAGATTTTTGAGAATGTCTCCCAAACGATATGATCATTTGCTTGGGCTTGTTTCCCCACTCATCACAAAGAAGAACACCAACTTCAGAGAAGCTGTTTCTCCTGCTGAACGACTAGCTTTGACCTTATGTTTTCTGGCTACCGGTGAATCTCAAATTTCGTTAGCCTTTCTTTTCCGAATGGGTAAAGCTACAGTATCGAAGATAATTTCTGAAACTTGTGACACATTAAGACAAATTTTGTTTCCTACATACGTGGCTCATCCATCGTCAAGTCAAGAATGGAAAATGCTCACTGAAGAATTTGAAGAACTTTGTAACTTAAACCATGTCATTGGAGCTATCAATGGAAAACACATTCGAATTGAATGCCCTAAAAACACAGGCACGCTATACCACAATTACAAAAGGTTTTTTAGCTTGGTACTTTTAGCAATATGTGATGTCTGCTATTGTTTCACGTTGATAGATGTTGGTCAGTATGGCAGTAATAACGACAGTGGGGTTCTGTTAAAAAGCAAAATTTACGAGGGATTTGAAACCAACTCGATACAAATTCCTGAAGCGGAAACATGCGAAGGTTGCGACTTTGACCCATTACCATATTACTTAGTTGGAGACGAAATATTCCCATTGAAGACATGGTTAATGAGACCTTTTCCGGGCAAGTTGGATGAACAACAACGAGTCTTCAACTACCGATTATATCGCACGTGTCGAGTGATCGAAAATGCTTTTGGAATACTGGTGGCTCGTTGGAGGATTTTCTCAAAGCCTATCAAGGCCTTGGTGGGGAAAGCAGAAAGGTACACATTGGCTTGTATTGGATTGCACAATTATTTGAAGCTTACTGATAATCCATCATATTGTCCATTGGGTTTTGTTGATAATTACAGTGGGAGTGGAGAAATTAGGTTAGGTGAACGGAGGAAAATTGTCGCAGAAGGAAGTGGAGGGATTGTAGAAGTGAGGAATTTGCGTGGATGTTGCCCAAGAGAAGATGCAGTAGAAATGTGCAATGCTATTTCAGAATACGTAAATGGGGTTGGGGCTTTAGAATGGCAGTTGGATCATGTTAGGTGGACATGATGTATAGACGTGATTCAACGAGATACAAGTACTTCATTTGACTGAAGCATGTTTTTACAACATCTGTATATATCATATATTAAAAGTATACTTTATTCACTATTATTCATATACATTGACAAATTATTATACCAGCCAGCCTGCAGGTCAGTTCGATGCAGAAGCAGAAGCTTGAAAAAATTTTTGAACATGTAAATCATCAGGATTCCGGGATTGTGCGAACAACTGTGATTGATATTTAAAAATTAAATTATTAACATCATGCTTAAATCTAAACTTCAAATGATGTGACAAAACTTTCAATTCCTTGGTGACCATTTTGCCAAAAGTAGCATCTCCATCGTCATCATCAGAGCTTTTCTCATCCTCAATTAACTTCTGGGGAATAGTTTTAAGCATTTCAATTTCGTTATCATTTTCTTCGCTTTTAAGTTTATGTTTCTTGGACGGTTTTTCGGCACAAATGCTTGGTGACTTTAAGGGTTCAGGGGAATCCAGGTCATTGAATGTTGACTCGGTATCATCTTGTTCATCATTAGAAACATCTGGATTGTCATTTACTGCACTGATACCGGGATTCACGTTTGATATAGTTTGTTTAAGCCTTAAAAAAGGTGTTAACCAGCTAAGAAACTCGTAGCGTTTAAGCTCCTTTTCTGCGATTTCTGCTTCTTGTGAACCAGATCCTGATTTGGTAGCATTTTTGTATGCGTTCTTCTTCTTGCTATACCGTTTCTTTAGGTTTTCGAACCTCTTTTTACCATCACCATAAAGTTAAAAGAAAACTCATCAGTTTGAAATATTGTGATGCCTCAGGAGAGAATTCCGACACAGATATTACATATTATGTTTTTATCAATTAGTTTATAACTACCTTCAGCTAATTCAAGAGCTGCTTCTACTGCATTCCATGCGTTGATAACACGATCCTTCTCCTTGTAACATTTTGACGTTTTATCATACAAACATTTGTATTTATGGACTTTGATGGAAAGACGTTCCTCGTCTTGTAAATCAAACGTTGCTTTCAGCATCTTGGTGGATTACGACAACAACACAGCAATTAACATTATTTATAGAGAGAGAGATTCAATTTATCAAAAAAAAAATTAACGATAATAACATCACTTTCTGTGCTTTCTCGTGAGGGTGCTATCATGGTTTCCTATTATCTATTTCGAAACATCGTGTAATTACTTGCTGCATCACAAGTATTCCTTTCCTCTTCTCAAAAAGGTTTACAGGTACATTTTAACCATTACATTTTATATCAAGTAGATTATTTTAGATCAAGTAGTTTATTTTCGAAGAAAAAAGATTTTGCACTCCACGTGGTTCGGCAAAACATGAACAAATCTCTTTAAATTTTCGATCCATCATGTGTGTCCTTTGTTAAGTCTTTTATCTTTTCCGACATAATGAAAAGATTAACGAGTTGGGTGACGAACCAAGGAGATGAATATCAAAACTTTTTGATATTCATCGCCCATCATTTTTGCGTTCGTCACGTTCGAACTTCAGCATTCCCACCAAACTCATCGTCGACGATGAAGTATGGGTGATAGCGATCATCACCGCAGTGGGAACCAAGTTTTAATGCCTCTACATCTTTCTCCTTCTGACATTTTTTTTCCACAATTGCTCATGTTTTATTGCTCACTATTTATTCTTTCATCTGGTGAGTTTGTTACACGCAAATATGTGTCGGCGTTTATTAACGTTTCCTTCCTTTACGAAATGAAACTCAACACACATAGTTTCCGTATTGGTGGAGTAACTGCCGCTGCCGCATGTGGTGTACCAGATTTGATTTCTTGGTCCTCAGATATTATTAATTTTCAAGGCTCCTTTGAGTTGTGAGATATTATTGATATTATATCTGTTTGTAATGTTTATCTACCGTTCTCTTTAGTTGGGTGTCATTTGCAAATATAGGCCAATGGTGTTAACTCTTTTTCTATTATTTGGGGGTGCTGGGCTTCCTTTGTCAGCCTTCTGTTGTAGAGATTGAACATGTACGTTTCCAATGTTATTATTTTTGGTTTGTTACCTCTTCTAGTTTGTTGGTAACATCACGTCATCTGCCGGGTGGGGGTTTCATCCTTTTCATTTGCTCAGCATCTTCACCCAAAAAATTCCCCAAACTTCTGTATTGTGTTTCAACATTGAATAGATTACTATACTTCATTTCGGTGTTTTGTTGTTGTTGGGAACCCATTCAATTAAAGACATTTCTTTCCTTTGAAGATTAGATAAACGGAGGAGAAAAGGAATGGGGAGAATACATCTGTGTTCAACTATATATTCTTTTTCTTGACAAAAAAATTTTCAAAACAATTTAGAGATAAAACACGGAACAGTGGAATAACAAAGTAGATACCGTAAAATCTAGTGCCGTAAAGGAAACACCAAAGATGATATTTCTTTTCTTTACTGCTAATTACCCTTGAAGCTACTCATAACATTTTCATAACTATTACATCAAGATGCAAACAAATTCTGATAATCAGCTGGTTATTAAGCATGTGAAGAACATTACAATCGCACCAAGGAAAAGCCCCCCCCCCCCCCCCCTATATGGAAATCTGCTTTCAAAACGGGGATTTAAATGTAATGATTTGAAGTCCAATGGCCAATCTTTCCGTTCCAGTAGTAAACAAGATGTGGCGATAATAGCACGCGTGAATATCAACAACTTCATTTTGGTTGTGTTTTTTGTGATTTGTTTAAAGAGGTTTCAGACTCATCTTGAATTTACCCCAAATTATTAAGCGATATTTCAAATTTAAACTGTTGGCTCAAAAATACTTACTGTAAGCTTCCTTTTTAAATGTCTTTCATTTATTTTCGTTGATTAATCGCTTCAATATTAATGTGTGTCGAGAATAGAAGTATGTCAAGTATAGATGAAACTACCTAAAGATAAATTCACATACCCTCGTCCCCCAACAACTTTAGTATCCAATAAATGATAAAAGAAACCTAATTCACATTCAAAAGGATGTAAGATATAGCAAAACAACACTAGTAATAAAAATATAAAAACATTTCTTTCCTTTAAAGATTAGATTAACGGGAGGAGAAAAGGAATGGGAGGACACATCCATATTCACCATATTATTCTTTTTTCGGCATGCAAAATTTTCAAAACAATTTTGAGATAAAAATGGGACAGTAGAATAACAAAGTAGATACCATAAAAACCACGTGACGTAATAGTCCCAAAGGAAACACTAGGAGAGATGATATTTCTTTTCTTTACCTCTAAATTACCCTTTACCACTAAACTAACTTCCGCTTTACGAAAGTGAGAAAATTTCAGCAAATATATGGAATCTATTAACAATTTTTTTAAATTTAAACTTTATGTAGCTATATTTCATAATTCATTCAAGGTCTAGCTAGTATGTCTTATTCCATCAAGTCTTTTCATAACCTCCTTTCTAGTACATACACTATTTCTTCTGCAGTTCTTCCATTTTTCCTTTGAAATAAACTTTTTTGTAATGTGTGTATTATATATACTTTACTTTATTTTTCTTTTGTATTGGACAAACATTGATAGCAGTACATATTACCGAAGTTTTTTGCCAGTATAAATATTTTTAATAAAGAAAAAAAAATAATTCATTGGCTAGATATTGTTGACGGGTTAAGGAATTAGTTTCTAATTATACTGTTTCAGAAAACAGAGCACAACTATAATTGTGTGCCTATGTGCAAGGGCAATGTGTCCACACAATCAATTAAATGTTGAAGAAATGTTCCCATTGTGTAAACAGAAAAACGTTATTTGAAAATTTATTTTAACAGGACTGACCCGCTCAATTCTTTTATTTGCTAAATGGAATCTATATGAACAGTTGACTAGTCATAAACCTTTCTGGTTCCTTCGTTATACCCAATTTTTTTTCCTGGACAAAATTTTCATTGGTAGTTTTTTCATAATCAAATCCCTTGATCAAAATTTATGAACCAATTTATTTTTAATTGGAGAAAAGAAACGACAACAACTGTTTATGACAAATTCATGTTTATTTTCAACAAGCTTTTAGGGGGCATAGTATCATGTTTCTATAACAATTATGGTTAAAATTGCAACTTTGATGAATAATGGAATATGCTAGAATAATTGTAACTGCATTGATCGATAGATTTTTTCTTCTTTGTTTTTGGAATTGATTTCTATTGTTTTGAGAACTTGTTATGAGAATACGTTAATTTTGTAATTTAATTTTTTGGCCTTGCAAAAATCAGTAATAGTAGCAAAGTTTAGAATTTCATAGTAATTGGTAATACCCACTTTGTATTCGTAAATACACTTTGTAAATAAATTCATTTATAGAAAAAAAATATTATACTATCATGATTAATTTGAGACATGATCAATAAAAATGTCACACGAAAGGAATGAGGCACCAACTGCTACAGTTGGAATTGATGAAGACAGTATGGATGAACCAGATAAAGATATAACAAGTGGTGATGATGTAGCTGTGGAGGAACAAAACAGTGATGGAAGAACCGAAAAAAATACAGAGGATGATGAAGAGTATGAGGATCGAGGAATAAAGGAAGACACTGAGAATGAAAGTGATTCAGAAGAATCCGAATCAGAGGAGAGTGATTCATGTATGTTTATTTGTAAAACTAACTTGCAGTAAAAAACAATGTTTAGCACATTATAATAGTCAAATCTATTTATGTAATACATTGTATACAAATATATTAATGTTATAAAGGTTGTTAAAGGTTGTTTGAAAGGTTTGCCTTGTCCTTAAAAGATGTTTGAACAGAGTGTCAGAAAAAAATGAGATTTGATATGAATCATTCAACACTCTTAGTCCTTTAAACAACTAAGATTTCCCCTTGTTTAGTGGATGAAGAAGAAGCGGAAGCTCGACGATCAAGATATGTTGATGATATGACTGATCTTGAAAAACAATTTTCAGACTTAAAGGAACAGTGAGTGATCAATATCGTTGATTTGTTTTCTACTTACAACAAAAAATGTATTTCTGTTAAACATGATGACAATAAAAATATATACACAAATTGTGTTCAAATTTCAGATTGTACAAGGAAAGAATACAACAAATTGAATCTCAATTAGCTGAAGTATCTCAAAGTAATGTTATTCTGTAACACACTGTTTAATTTAGCCCAAATTGTTAGTTATGTGGTCAGTTAGGTTTACCCTATTAAATACCTCTTGTTAGGTGAAGCAAAAGAATATACAGGTCCCTTAAAGCAGTTGGAGCAAGAATGTATTGTAAGAACAGAAGTAGCAGGTATGTATATTATTATCTGTGCACGTCTTTCTACTTTTAGTTAGACTTGGTCTACATTGGTTCTTCAACACTGTAGTTTTAATTTTATTTTTATTTTCTTATAGATCAACTAAAGCACTACCGTGTAAGATTTTCTGCTTTATTTATTATATAGTATTATATAGTTGCTTCCTGTTTTAACTTTGTGATTGATAAAGCTTTGTTTGTTGATGTTTAGACACAAAATCTAGAAAATAAATTGCAGTGTGAGCTTCAAGCAGCAGAACAACATTTTCTGGTGACAAATTTTTGTTTTGAAAGTGATTTTGAATGCTATATCTTCTTCACTTGTTTAGAAACAGTTTCTTATCTGGTTATTTTCATTTTCTATTATTAGAATGAAGAAAACACACTTATAGAAACCCTCACTGTGGAGTTTGAGGAGAAATTACGAAAAATTGAAGAAGAGAGGCATTCCGCAGAAATGTATTCTGGTAAAATCTTCATCTTCACAGATAAAAATATGTTCATTCACTAATTCAAACTTTAACTCAAGTTTCATAAATAAACTTCACACAAAGCAAAGTGGAATGACTTTTTACTTAAAACTAAAGTAGGCACATCTGTTGTTTTGGAATGCTGCCTATAATTTGCCTATACTTATCTTCTCATGAAATTATAAATTTAACTTAAACATTTTAAGATTTATGGAGTGACGATTTCTTTCGAAGTCGGAAGAAGAGAAAAGGACTGGAAATGTTTGTCCCAGAGAAACGGAAAAAAACTGTCACTGTAACAGGTAACTGTTTATATTTATTCTTGTTAAGAAGTGTTTGGATGTTCCAAATATTTGATTTCAAAAGCTGAACTTATTAATACACATGGTTTTATTCTAAATTTTCATAGATATTTTTTTCTACACTTTATAGAGATAACTTATCTGATGTAAATATAACTTCAATAACTTAAGTTTCTATTCTCCACTATTTTGTTCATGAAGTACGAAAGTGAAAGTGTGCTATTAACCAATTCCTCAATGACATTTTTCTTTTTAAGTATCACCTAATGATATCCGTTTGAATATTTTGGCAAGGATGTTAAGAGTCCTTTTCATCTTATCTGGCTTTCCTTAAATAAGAACCATGAAAATACATGGAATCCGGCAGACTCATCAAATAGTAAAATAAAGGACAGACAACGATTGACAGGTTTCCATCATTTGAAAAAAACACTTACATAATCAGTAAATTGGAATATATAAAATAAGAATATTTACAGTCAATGATCTCTTCTCTTGAGGAGCTCCTCTATGTCAATTCTTAAGACATAAGTTTCACAAACATGACTAGAAGTTTCCAACTTGAGATTCCCAACTAATAATAATATGATTATAAACTAAGCATCTATTTTGAACTTCAGTAAAATACTTTTGAAAATGTTACAAAATGATTTCTGTGACTGACATTTTGTGTTTTGTATTGAAACAGGTGTGCTAGATGAGATTTACCTACACAGGGTGAAAATAGCTGCCAGATTTCGGATATTTACTGACACCCAAAATTAAAATTTCTGTCAGTTTTTCTGTAAATGTCTAGCAGAATTGTCATTATTAATTCCAGAATGATTTCAAGACTTACAAAATTCAATGAAATTATTTATCAATGAAATTATTTATTACTCTCGCTATCTCGAACTCTCAAGGGACAGGGAGAAAATATTTTGAGAGAGTATGTGTTGATGATTGCGGAAGTCGACTGTAGTTAGCAGTCAATAATCCATGGCCATGTTTGTGTCTGGTTGACACCGTTCGTAGCAGTAAGGTTACCATTATGAGTTTTCTTTATGTTATGTAACTTTTGGTTTGTTCTGAACTAGAAGGAGCATGAAATCAGAACAGGTAAGTGCAAATGTCACATGCCTAACTGTGTTTTTAAAATTTTTCAATACCTCGTTTATAATTTCAAGTCACAAATACTCCTTAAACTGAAATGGGAGATGTGACTAAGTGGTTCTCCAATTTGGTTCTAGCGAAAGTGACATGATTTGTAAATAGGCTGAAATTCTAAAATTTTCTTTGTTGTCCAATCATGGTGGGATCTGAAAGTGTCACTTACTTATGTACTTCTTCACTCAAAATAAAATGCCTGACACCAAATGAAATTGTTATTTCGACACCCACTACCTCTAACTTGCTTATTCTTGGTTGAACAAGAATTATTTTAGGATGTCAATCACTTTAAATGTCAAAATATTACCTTTGGCAAAAACTGACTATGTATATTAAATAACTATTAATTCCTTAATTGAATCTAAAAGAAATTATGTGTTTTAGGTCCCTACATTGTTTACATGCTGAATGAAATGGATATATTAGAAGATTGGGCCATTATCAGACGTGTAAGTCATTTTTATAATACTCCATTTATTGGTTAGATGAACAACTCACTCCAGCAAACTTTTTGTGACAGCATTATGAATGGAAAAGAATAGAAGTGGAAGTGGAAGTGGAAGTTTTGTGCCAAACATATATCTGTAATTTGAAGGTTTACCTGCGATGAAACACTCAAAAATTCAGAAAAATCATGAGGTTGGAGTTGTAATGAAAAATCAGATAATGACATTCCAAATTCATATGTCATCCAAAATTGTTATATTTCTTGAGTGGAAAATTGTTAAAATTTTTTAGATAATTCAAGCAAGATATCTTAAATTCTGGTTTGATTGGGGATTGCACAACTATGTACACCATTTTCTTTGATTCAATACAGCTCAATAAAGTGAAATTAAATGTATTGGCGACTAATTGCGCAAACGTAGACTTTTATAAAATATTGGCCACCTATAAAGTTGGTCTGTTTTCAAGTAGTGCTATAGAATTCAATTTATAGGAGTCATCCTTTACTCTTTGCAAACATTATTGTCTGTACCAAAAAAAAAAAAACGTTGAAAATAACTTTCACAATTTACTTAATCTGATATCAAGTTCCTATATCTTGGATGAATGAAATTTCAGTGTGAATTTTAGATGACGAGGATTTATAAAGATATGTATATTCCAAACTTTGAAGTCTTGACAAATTCGCTTCCTAACATGGTGTTCGGCATTCTTGTCAGTTGACTTTATGATTGTGTGTCAACACGAGTAATTGTTGTGTTTCAACAAGAGTTATATGGGGAGATTGAGTTCTAAGTGTGCTCATGATAACTGTTGAAAGTTGGCACTTTCAGGAATTCTTACATATTTCTTCAATTCTTTAACAGAATAAAAAATAGTACTCATGACCTTCATAGCTTTTATCTGCTGGCATAAAATCATGTTAGTGGAATGTTTATGATATGTCATGTTTATTTTCTTTCGGTGTCTGCAAGAATAATTACAATACTTGTTTACACAGTACGTGACACAACATCATAAATATGAATAGTATCCCAACAACAACAACAACAACAACAAGCTAATTGACCTAAAAGTCTCCCAGAAACACTAAGAACTATTTTCCAGAACACGCGCGTGCACGCGGGAAACAATTGTTAGAATGAATGTTAAAGAAAGAAGGAAAAAAACGAATTAACGTCAATATAACAAACTTATCAATTTACATACGAAAGACAGGCAATGATACTTTTTTATATAATCGGGTTGCATCAACGATAAGTGTTGTTATGAGAAAGTCTTGTTTATTTTGTTTTACTGCAAGAAAATATGGAAACGTTTTTAACCATTCATTTTATTTATGTTTGCTGTAAGATCTAATCTGCCAACAGTTCTCTAGATCAAATATCGACTTTCCTGTTTGCCAATTTATTTACTGTTTACTGAGCAATTTTTTTTGCCACATCAAAATCAGGCTAAAATTCATCGAAATCAGGCTAAAATTCATCGGCAGTATTCTCCTTGTCTGATTAATTGTCTGGTTTCCCTGTGTTGTTGTTAGTTGAAAGACTATCGAATCGTATTGTCCTTATACTTAACGTCTCTTAATGGCTGAGTGTGATGTGTGATATGACCGAGTATTTTTTTTAAATAAAGTATTTATTTAGATAACTCGGCTACAATATTGTTTACACATTTTAACATCTCTTTGTTATTCTTGTTTGTTTGTTTTGCTTTTGTCTATTTTCTTTATGTTTTTATGATAGGCAAAGAGTGAACTTGCAAGAAGAAAAGTTGCAGGTTAGTGAATTCTCCCATTACAGATTTTCTCACGACTTCCATATTATTACACACTCACCACCACCACCAACACCACCAGCGGTTCTAATTGCCTTTTTGATTGGTGAATTTGGTACCAAATATGATTATTGAGCATGTCAATATTGCTAGAGGATAAGTGACTACCTCGTGGTTATTTTATTAAACATTATCTTATGTTTTGATTGCCTGATCATCGCTTTGCCTTGTCTCAAGAAGTGTTGGAGGTTGCTAATCTCAGTGTCAATTTTCTTTACTAGAGTTGTCTATCTATGAAAAAGATTCTTCCGTCACAGCATGTTATAAGGATGGTAAATTTTTATACCAAGGCGATTGGTTAGTCATTCAATCTTATTTTTCATTCTTCTTTAAGCCAGAAACTAGACACTAGAAAAATTAAAAAAGACATGACATATATCACGTAATAATACGTAAAACACTAAAACAAGCATATTACTCGCGTGTACATTCCTTAAACACGCATATTACTCGCGTGTACATCCTTAAACAAGCATATTACTCGCGTGTACATTCCTTAAAACGTAATCTTCTCTTTTTGGTTATCCTTTAAAAATTTCTCAAAGAACTTTCATTAATTGAGATATGTTTTTAGTTTTGGAACTTCCCTATTTGTTTGTTTTCGTTATTGATCTTTCATGTTTATTTATTTTCTTCGGTTTTTCCCGTAACTATTTTTAGTCTGCGACTGATTCACTATTTAATTTTCAGTTTTTGCTTTCTCCTCGATTTGCGTCAATGTTCAAAACTGATTTGTATCACTCATTGGTCACACTTAGCGGTGTTTTATGATCATCTAAACCCAATATAAACAGTTGCTTTATCCATGTCTTTTAGCTTTCAACGAGGTGACCAAGTGATTATCGATAATAAAATAGACACACCCGTTTTGTAAGTCGTTAGTTTGTAAGCGTTTAGTTATCGTCGGTAAACAGACGTACACACCATTATCTTATAATGACAATCCCAAGTCTTAAAAATCTATAGAATCAATGATATTAAAGGGAATGAATTCAAAGTAATCCATGCGCAATAAATCATATATGTTATAAGTTAAGCCCCCTTTAAGCGTCTGTATTTTAATGAGGGTACTTCAATAAAGATTAGAAAAATTCTTCTGTTAATTGAGATTTCCTGAAGATATGTCCTCAACCGTCTAATAATATCGTTGATAAGAAGAAAATTGGTAAATTGTCAGTGAAAAATACTTCCCTCCATTGAGTTTTGTAATTACACAGTCAGTACAATCGTTTCTATTTGATAACAGGATAATTGTGCCGGCTAATTATTGTCATCGTTTGTTCCCATAGCGCATCTGTTACAAGCATCAACACTGGTGAGGTAAGCTGATATCCTTATTATTCCAACTCGATTGATTTCTAATTTCGGAATGGAGTCCTCTCGAAAAGTTACGATAAAGTAAAAAGATAAGTCTATTTTAAGTTCCAGTCAAGAATATTTATAGCTAGTTGTTTTTCTGACAACAACCGCTAACATCTATTTAAAAAACAGAATCTAGTCTGTAGCCTTCTCCGAAGATCAAGAGAAGATCATTTTGATAAAAGTTCATTCTGTGGTTGAAACGCCGAACGATTCTTTCATTAATTTTCTTAAAATTCTCGTAGGCCATCACGAGTGGATATCCTTGTTATCCAGAAGTAATTTTTCCCGATAATATAACCTGTTTCATTTGAATTATTTTTTCTTTTCTATAAAACTCTTGAAATTTATTTATTTATATATTTATGTCTGCACGAAGAATAGGTGGGGTATTTCATCGTAGGACGTAAATCGTGCGAAACATGCCGAAAATGTCTGTTCAATACGCCCTAAATCTTTGATATAACGAAAGAAAAACTTCGTGAAGAATTTCGTGTGTACGAAAAATATGTTCAGTGTTTTTTTTCACAATAACGCAAAAATAATAATAATAATAATAACAAAAAGATAAAAATATTCAAAGTATTTGTTATTGTAGTTGCAAATTTTCTGAGTGCTACTTCGTGTTGCAGGAAAAGGTTAAAGTGATTCATACCCAATCTTGTAAGTTGTTATGATCGAATGATTTAACAGAAATCCCGGTTGATAGTGTAGTGGGCTTAATTGTTGATTTCTGCGAATATATTTGCTTCGATCATTTAACAATCTGATTCATTGTTTTTTTTGTCTGGGAAACCGAAACGATTTCGGCGAACGTCAAGATCAAGATCACTTCCCATGTGTGTAAAAGTGGATCATTAACTTCTTCCAAGAAAAGGAAGAAAAGATTCGTCATTGACGATTTTGTATGCTAACGTCACTGTTTCTCCATATCTCACTATCAAAACACTTTAGAGACATTTTTAACAGCATACTTATATTCTGTTTAACATAATTGTACGGACATTTGGTTTTGCATCTGTACTGAGACATAAACCCCGAGGTCCATAGGAGAGGTCATAATTGTATCAGCGTTATGTGTGTATGTGTTTATAAGGTTTATCAGTTTTAATTTTGTTTGTTCAATAATGTTTTGGTCTTTGTTTAGATATGGGTCAGTAAAGGTGATGGCGTGAAAAGTAAACTATACATCGCGCAGTTCCAAAAAGGAAAATACACTATTAAAAAAGCTGCTTCGGTTAAAGACGAACGTAGGTGAATACACAGAGAGCTTCTCTAGTAACCACATACATCTGGACTAATTAATGTTTGGTTTCATACCAAGTGTTACGCTGGCAAACTGAAGAATCAGTGTGCCGTAGAATGCAAATAATCTTTTATATTTATTTGAATACATTTTATTTTATGACTGATAAAAAAGGAAATACACTTTCAAAAATACGTCGATTTACGTTTTCCCCCTTTTTCTCTTTTTCTATGGTAACATCGATCAGCACCTATATAGAAAAAGAGTCATAATAAAATACTATTGCCCCCACCCCCACCCTACCCCTACAATTAGGCACAGAACAGTGACGAATTTCCAAGGTTTTCCCATGTTTAGAAAAATATCACTGAGTTTAAACGAGAAGAGTCATATGGGAGTTTGTTCAGCATCTCTTCCGGCACATGTGGGAGTTTGTTCAGCATCTTTTCCGGCACATATGGGAGGAATAAGCAGCACCCACTGATAAGAGAGGGATGAACATCAACCATTAGAATTTCTATAATGTTACACATCAACTAGACGACCAATGTCGCTCATTAAGGCACTTGTTGATTGAAAAGAAAATTTCGAAACTTGTTTAAACATTAGAATTTATACTTCCCTTGAAAAATATTTGTTCTCAAGTTTAATAGTGCGTATTTTTAACAACTTTGGGTGTCGAGAATTAAAGGAAATTTGTTTTTTTCTAATGATTGCCTGCATCGAACACGTATTGTTTTCTTTGAAAAATTTGAATTTCAAAAACGTGTATTGTTTAAAATTTCAGCACTTATGTTTTCAGTTTGACAATTTTGCCTTGAATCCGGACCTCAGGTCCCATGTTCTCATAACAAAAGTGCTAGGAGTTGTGTTCATGTACACATTGACATGAAATTCAATATTGAAATCACTTTGCTTATAAGAAAAAAAAGTAGCGTTATATAAACACTTTGTGAAGAAGTAAATAATGTTTGTAGATCAAAATATGTAATGAATACTAATCTTCTACACACAATACCGCTTTTCACTAAAAGATGGGTTTGTTTATTCATCGGTCTGTATAATTACAATACGTTTAAAAAACGTTAACGTTTTTGTTGTCTTTTTTGTTTGTACATAGCAACTCATAAGTAACTTTATCCTGATTACGTCACAACTGTCTGAGCGGTAGATATAAAAAATTGTCTGATTTAGTGAGTTTGTCATTTGAGCAGTATTCACGAAAGAGAGAGGTAGAACTTCAAGAACGGTTACTGAATACACCCACAGGTAAGTGAGAGAAAATATATTCTTTGTTCCTTTGTCACTTGCGTGAAGATATAGGGGCGTGTTGGAAGCGAGTGTGGCGAAAAATGCGATGAAGTTTATTTTTATCTAAACAAGAAGATTTTATCGCGACGAAAACAAGATTAAAAGGTCACGACGACAATAAAAATGCAAAACTTTCGTGACTTTACGTTTCTGAGGTGAACAAAATGGCGCGAAATTTCGGTTCCATTCATTGCACAGAATGATATTTCAAAAATTGGATGCCACATCAGTTTTTCTAGTTATGCTATTTCTAATCAGTCTGTCTAATTATTTTTAAACCAAAATAATTTCTAATGTTTGTGTTTGTCGTTCAAGTAAATTAGATATATCCTCAGAAATGCTTAATTACCTTAGATGCTACGTGTTTTGCAGCAGTAAAGTCAATTGCTTTTTTTTTATCACCTACATTCACTTCTCATAAGAACATTCAACTCTGATAAAGCCTTCGAACGTCCTTAACTTTTTTAACTTTGAAGCCTAAAAAGGATCTTAACATGTTTTTAAGTTATACACTATTGGACCCTATTCAACGGACATTTCCGATTTCAATGAAGTTGAGTTGATACTGTTGTAAACAGCATGATGATAATATTCTTGTATTTGACTATAATAATGGCGTTTTCTTGTGAAATGTAAAAGTATTTTCTTAAGAACAAACGCTCCTAAGCCTCGAATGTTTTTAGCATGTTCTTAACTTTAAGACCTTCGAAGCCTTATGTTCTTATATCCTCTGTTCTTATAAAAAACGTGTATTTTTATAAAAAACGTGTATTTTTATAAAAAACGTGTATTTTTATAAAAAACGTGTATTTTTATAAAAAACGTGTATTTTTCAAAATTTTAGCTTTCGCTACTAAATATCTTCCTTAGTGTGCGATATTTAATGCGATATTTAGCTATTAAACTCTTCCTGTCGTGTGTCGTCCTGTCGGGTCGACATTTGAACGCATATTATTTATCATTGATTACATACGAAATCACGTGCTTACATCACGTGCTTACACCAGACCTCATTGTCATTTTCAAAGTTCGTAAAGGACCATTGACGTGCTATTAAAGAACGAGAGGAAAATACTTGAATGATTTTTTCTTTCTTATTTTATAAATTGGCGATCGGATATCGATTGGAGGCATTTTCCTGCACTTTTGTATTTTTTTATATATATTTATTTTGGTTATTAACATTTTTTATATCTTTTTTTTTTGTACATGAGGATTTTAAAAAGATAAGGAAGGTTTCGTCTTTATCGAATGCGCATGCGTATAGCTTGTTTAGATGTTGTTGTTTTTTGATTTTGTTTTTGGTGTTTAGACGTCTCGTCTGATATTCGACTCTTTAACATGTTATTTGTGAGATCATTTCTTTCTCTTTCTTTAGACAACAATGCCGAGAGTATATCTAATCATTTGCTCGACACTCATGTTACAATTACTTCAAGCTGATTCATTCGATACCGAAAAATTTACTAAAATCTTTAGAAACCAACTGAATACTGGAAATCCAGGAACTCCTCTGGGAAATGAATCCGATTTAGCTAAACCTTGTCACGCGAAGCCGTACAAACAAAGCGTCAACAAAATAAGACATGGTCGAAAAATGTGTGTTCCGACTATAATTGAAAACAAGAAATGCTTAGGTGAGTGCAATTCATTATTAATCCCTGGTGAACCATCTATCCGAAAATGCGAAGAGTGCTATATAAAAGAATTTGAAGTGATACGAGTAAAAATAAACTGTCCTACTAAAAAACGAAAGATCAGATATCAAAAAGTGAAAAGGGTTATCTCTTGCGAATGTACAAAATGTAGAATTAATGGTGAAAAACACAGAAGTGAACGATTACCAAAAAGCTTCAGAGAAAGTAGCGTGTATGAAGTGTAAACCGGGAATTGAACTGAAAAGTTATGTCGTGTGAGCAGGATATATATTCACTTGCCATTCACACGAACACAAAACAAAAAAAGACATGTGGGAAACCGTTGTTCTAGTCGGTTGTCATGGAACCGACTCGGTGATAATGTCCAAGAACAAAAAGCTGAAAAATTTAAAATATATACGTCGATCACTTCTGATGGTGAGATGTGACGCGACGGCATTATTTGGGATGTATGTTTAAGTTAATATCAAATTGTAAATATTCTTCAATATAATAATCTATTTTATTTATAATATTTTAAGATTGAACAAACAATATATATACCTCTTGGATTACTGTTGTTATTTTGGGGGCGATCGAGACAGAATTTTCCTTGGTAAGTTACGCGATGGAAAGACATTACGCTTATTAGCAACACAAAATTTTGTCTCGATGATTTACAGGCTGATTTGTCGCTAAGTTGTTGCTTGTTGACTATCTACGCGAGAAGACCAAATTTGTCTATTCACGTGGACCAGCGCGAGTTTTCATAAAACCAATGGAACTTTTATTACACGTTTCTCATCAGCAAGCAAAAAATATGTTCCTTTTTACTCTTTTTTTATTTTAGTGTAAGATTTTGATCTCAGTTTGTTTGTTTCCTCCTTATTGGGGAATTCCAGTTGAGTTCTCCAGTTTGCATAGCAGTTGCTTCTGTTTTTGACAGATTTGAACCTCGTGTTGCTTATAAAAAAGCGTTTTTATGTTCAAGAGTTGTAGGGAAATAGTAGGGTGCTGAACTTCTGAGTTTCACCTAATATGTCAACTTTTCTAAATTGATTACAACAACAAAGTCAATATTGAACCTCGGGTCTGTTAGTGAGAATAAGAGAGAGATCAAAAGGAACATACCATCATGCGTTGCGCGTAAATAACACGGTTAACGCTTTCTTTTTTCTGTTTATCAAGAGAAATGTCAACATGAAGCTATGAGAAATTATATTTTCGGCAAAACCTATATCTATTGTTTTCGTAACCAATTATTTTACTCATCTATTCGGATGTCAAGTACCATGATGTTTTAGAATAATATATGGGTAACAAGTTCCACAAGTTCATTGAAATTATATAAATGTGCATTTTGTCGCCAAACTCACTTCCACATACGAGCAATAAATCAAAGCATGTAGAGCAAAGTAAAAGTAGCTTACCAGAGCAAAGTAAAAGTAGGCGCGCCACCTTTCATTCAGAATAAAAATGGCGAAAAAATATTTTGTTTACATTTTAGCATTTTAAATTTGATAGCTTGTTATTATGGATGAACTCCAAGAATAACAAAACAGATGCCAAGATTTAAAATGGTGTAAAAGTACATTGGTCTACTGTTATAAGTGATGTCTGAATGAAATTTAAAATCGAGAAGTAATATTTACAAAGGGTGCTTTTTGACTACTCACTTGTCTGTTTGCTCCCAGTAGGCAAAACCTTCAAAAAGTCTATGAGAAGGAGTGTTTTCTATAGGAATGACAAGCAATATCGCCTGCTGTTTTAATAAAAAAACATTCCTCCACAGAGACTTTTTGAAGATTTTGCCCACTGTGCTGTTCAAATTCCCTGATTGTTGTTCTCTATATAGATTGAAAAGTGGTCCGAATCTACTAAAATTGAACACCATTGAGATTTGACATGTTAGAAATTTGATAATTTGCTCCTCTTAAATAAAATATTTACCAGAGATTCATATTCTAATTTGAGAAGCTGACATTGTACGAACAGTGCGCATTGGAAATATTTCAGCTATGCGTGAACTGTGCGTTTAATATTTCAATCACTCCGATGCGCAAAGCGTGATGGAATCGTTTTCCTGATGCTACTAAAAATTTTTTAGTAAAGTTAGAAAAATTTTTTTCCATCATTTCAGAACAAGTTTCTGAATGTTCACCATTTCTACTCCGTTTTAAATCCTGTTTTGTAATATTTTCCGACTAGAGGAGATTCGGATTTTTACGCAATAAAGTGCTATGAAATACCCTGTTCATAACAAATAAATAAATAAATAAATTGCGCGAAGAAAAATTAATTGATTGCGGAACAAGGTTTTACAAATTTCAACAATTTCAAATTTCATTGCAGATTTTATCAGACTAGCATTGTGTTGTCATAGATACGAATTAATTCTTTACAAGTTGCAGTTGCAGGATTATGTTTCGGGGTAAATAATAAACGGGTAAATAAACGGGTTGCCTCATATCTCGTCATCATTTTAGAATCCTTTTTCCCTGAAGCAGAAAAAAATAACGTTCTTTTGTTTTCTGTTTCTTGTGAAAGTATATTTAGCTCTCAAACTAAATTGATATTTTTGGTATCTCAACATGTGTATCATTTTACAGTCTGAGAACTCATTGCGCTAAATAAAGTTCGTATTCATCACATTTCATCATAAACATTAAAATAGACTCTACCCAAGCCAATTCTAAAAATATTTAAAAAACCTTGACTTTTTTTTATCAAGTCTGTCGCTATAACGACAGTTGTGAGTTCTACAAACTATTTCGTATAGAGGTAAGGGTTTCGATGAGAATTTGGGTTGATTCACACACCCTCTCGACGTTCAAATCTCGAACACGCGTAACAAAACCAAAAAAACCCAAAATTCTCGAACAAAAACCTTTGTCCTTCTATGTTGTATTTCATTGGCTCTTAGAGAACTTATCGCTATCTCGAACTCCCTTTATCTCGAACAGTTTAAGCGGTCCAGAGTTCGAGATGTTATTCGGTGTAAAATCTCATACAGGAATTTTTTGGGGAAAATAAGTTTCCTATTTTAAAACCACGTTTTCTTCGAAAAGTTCACGCGTTCGTAACATAACTCTCTAAAATCTAACATAAAAGAAGTCTGGCACTAGAAAAAAATGCATCAGATGCTAATAATAAAACACCATTCGCAACGTTATGTTGCAGCTTACTACATTTCCCACGTAATCAGGGGTTTCACCCAATCTTGTCCCCAAGGCTTCTTGCCTTTTTACTATAATGGGCGCCGTCCAGTATATCAACAAGACAAGAAGCCCTGGGGACGAGGTTGGGATTTCAGCCACTAAGAACGTCCTTTTACCCACACTAAACGAAATAACATTAAATGAGGAATTTTACTTTTGTACGTGATTTCTCTTGTTATTTTTAAATTTGAAGTTTCCAATCTAAATAGGAGGAAATGGATTTGTTTTTATCTGGTTTTGGTATCATTCGAAACAGGAAAAAAGTAAAAAGTGTTTTTTTTTCCCTCATGAAATTTTAATATACATAGACTGAAAATATTGTTTTGGAAGGATGAATGGTAAACGAAAATATTCTAAAGTAAACATCATCAAAGGCGGAAGAAAATAGTGAGAAAAAAACATCAACATAAATTATCATTAGGATCATGGAAAATCTCAAATAGTTGTTTTCAAGCCACTTGTTGTTAGTAAATATATATATTTATATAACTTCGACATCAATGAGAAATTTTCTTGCCCTTGTTAACCTTCTCAAAATTATTATATTATCACGTGATTTATGGTGCAAAGTGCATGGTGCGTCGAGTCTGTTTTGCCTCAGCAAAACGCTGAAGCCAGTTGTGCATAGATTAGATTAGATATGCAAACCCCCGTTTAAGAAAAGTCATCATCAGATGAATTGATCAAGGTTAATTCTGCAAACTGTTACCATGGTGCACTGAGTTAGGCATAAAATAGCCTACTAGGGCAGCTTACGCAATTGCCACGGCAACATATTCTGAAATATTAATGAATCACAGAAGAATGAAAGAACTTTTTTGTAACAAAACGTTTGTTTGATGAATTACATTAACTGAAAAAAATTCCGAAATTAAAAACGTCCGAAATTATTTGAAGTTAATGTAAAAAAGAAAGAAATGCTGTCGAAACAGATTAAGACCATAATTGACACTATCCTCGGATTTTGTTGAAATTTCTAACCCATAAAACTTTTACAGTTCTCTGGTAGATAATTTCTAAATTCCACCTTTGTTCCGTTGTAGCGATCCTTGATACAAGGTCGCAGTGACATAGAGTAATGTTATTGAGAGAATATCTTCTTAAAAGACAATTTTGAAGTAGCTGTTTCATTTGTGTCCAGTCGACAACTTACCCAAACTTACTCGAGTGCTGTTAGTCTACTCCAACAATAAGCGCATTTCCAATTTGAGTTTTGATTTCATTCGACACAGTGACGACGTCATTGGCATATGAAACAGTGTTTATGTCTGTGTTTACATGAATCAACAAATGTGTTGTTTTTTTTATTGGTGGATAAATATTCCTTGTATGATAAACTTGTTTTGTTTACCAACTTACTCCTTTTAACTTCCTCAACACAGTGGGAAAATGAAAAAAGTGCGAAAGCCCAACTATGTTTACAGAGTTGCAACTTTAAACCGATACTATATCCATAGGTTAGATCTAATGAATTGTGAAATCACAGTTATAGAAAAGTCTCTTAAGTTTTGTAAATAAATGTCTCGTTCGTTCGAACTATAGAGTTCAGAACTTCAAGTAACACTTTTGTAATATACATTGAATTGCAGACCATCCGCAAAAATGACAAATCATGAAAAAGTTGACACAGGAACGGGAACATTGCAAATCAAAATTCCTGCAAATTCAGAACTGACTCTTGGAAACATCATCAGGATGGTGGAGCAGCAAATCCTTCAAAATTTAAATTAAAGGAAATATTTACGAAAACCGTGACTAAAGTTTTAAGATTCTTTTTAAATCATCAATAAACTAAACAGGGATTACTCCATGTCAGACGGTCAGTGCAAAGACCATAAACCCACTAGTATTTCAAAACAACTATTATTATTGGACGATTGCCAACAGCTAACGGATGGATCACACATTTAAACAAAATTAAGATTTCATGTTTATCAAAACAAAATCTGCGAGGCATAAACAATCTATTTGCTAAAAATGTCTTTCACTTATTCGTAATAAGCTTTGATTACATAAAAGAGTGAAACATCTCGAGGAAAATCTTATAGCCAGACTTGAATAAGACTGCTTTTAAGCAAATATTTAAACGCACAAAAAAGTACACCATAATGTTAAACGTCTTCGTCAAAATTCCCCGCTCTATAAGAAATCTAAGATTGATCTGTCAACTTTCCTACGGAATATCGGAACAGTATTACCTACAAAAAGAACAAAATATTTCGGCGAAAAATCTTCGGATGATAAACTTTCAGTGTGGATAATCGGTGAGTCGTGAGTAAGTGAGTTGTACAATTTACCGGCAACGAACCTACGATTTTATGCATCATCGGTAAATCGACTTCAAATCGGATTCAAAAGTAGACCTTTCGTAGGGAATCAACTAGGATTAGTAATTTTACTAGTGACGTTGTGGAACTTTAATAATCACTGGAATAAATTTAGGACGAATTCAAGACGGAAACTTTATTTTACAAGAATGTACCTTCAGCATTCAACATAATACTGGAATCTGAGTTTTTCAGAAAATAAGAAAAATTTCGAGAACAAAAATTTCTGTGACAAACTTTCGGACACACCAAAAATTCGGACGAATGTTTCGGACAAACTTGTGTTCGTTCTTAACAATCAGCGGAACCAGTTTGAAAGATGGATAAAATATTTCGTACTTCAGAAATTTCTACTTTATATAAACAACACTTTATAAGCAACATGAGGTTCAAATCTGTCCAAAAAAAAAAGTAGTTGCTCAGCAACAGTCCAGACTCAACTGGATGTGCCCAACAAGGAAATAAAAGAAACGAATTGAGATCAAAATCTGATCACGTGGATAGTGAACAAGCAACGAGTAAGCAATAAATCAGCCTGTAAAGAAGAGCAACGCAAACAACATCGAGCCTCTGTGTTGCTTATAAAAAAGAAGTAGCGTGTATTTTATAGTTGTGTTCTACATAATATAATTGAGGAAAATAAAAAAAACCGTATCTATAAATTTTTTAAATCATAAAACTTATTAAATTGTATTCTGTAAATTGTATGATCACTTATCACAAATTTATAACGATCGTCGTAAAAATCGTCTAGTGGATCATTCAAACATATTCGCGCAAACCAAATGTAATCATTGAAATCATTGAAAGTTGGTGTCTATCTCCATAAAAATAAGTAATCGTAAGTTACAAAAATAGGGTGATGTTTTAAGTAACTTTTGTCTCTACTAAATGTATTATTTTATTATCTCCTTAGGATAATGTTGTTAAGATATTATTATAGTTTAGACAAAAAAAAGCCTTAGTCTAAAAATAGCATAGCGTATAGTTAAGACCTATGCGAATGAAATGAAATACAGTTGACTCGATAAGTGGAACCACGGATAAGTGGGGCATTCGCTAAGTGGAATCATTTTCCCATGGAGGTTCCACTTATCGAGAGTATAATGTATGTTGGAAATATTTAAAGCTACTTAAAACACCATACTTTCGAAACATCGGTTATTGTTTTAATAACCTTTCTCGAATTTCTGAAAAAATGTGGATAAGCCCATTACTCGGTGTTTATAAAGAATTCGAGAAAGATCTGTTAAACACTATTCGACACTAGCAATTGTAAAAACCGACTGATAACGTTCGATTTAATTTGTAAACAAAAGAAGTCTTAAAAATTTGTACTTTTAATGTAGATGGCAAAACAGATATCCTCGACTTGTCAACATCGGATATTTATTGAGATTTATTCTGTCGAGACAAAGAACAGCTTATTGTCCTCTGTATATATTTCTACAGGGATATTATACATGTATTTGTTTGCCAAACCCAACAACATCTTCAAATTACGGAGGATTATTGTCACCACCACAAACATCTCACAAGTATTGTACCCAATCCGTAACAAAATGTTTGCCAGTATGAAACTAAACAAACAACTATATCAAAATCCCAAATCAGCAAATATTTGAGAATACCCATAATACCCCTACAACCTAATTATGAATTCACACGACATTGATCATGGCAAAGTTTGAGTGGAACTCGCACAGGGTGTATCAACACACTCTTCCACGTCATGCATATGACCTTCGCAGTTTTTACCTTTATATTTTGGTACAGGATTATTGCAATGTCTTTGTCTTTCTCTCGTGCCAGTGCCACAAGAAGAAGAGCATACTGCCCAACTCTCCCATTCGCTGAGTCCACCATCAATAGGACAAGGAATCAAAAGTGGACACTGCCGCTCTTCTTTTGAAAGGAGTTCTTTGTTAATGCAATCATTTCCACCATTTGAGGGAGGAGGGTTATCGCAAACACGTGATCGAATTTGTTTACCATCTTTACAAAATGGTGCACAAGTACTCCAGTTTCCCCAATGACCCCAATCTCCATTTACTGAACATTTTTTTAACTCACATGGTCGAGTTTCTACGTATGGACCAATCACTGCGCAATGTCTGCCCAAACCACTAGGTCGAGGGTTAGTACAATTTCTTGTTCGTCCTATTAATGATAAAAAAAACTGCTTACAATATTCGCTATGACGAAATACAATAGAAACTCCATTGCAGTGTATTTTTACATTAAAAAAAGAGAGGTGTTTTCAGATCAAACCTTGCACTGAAGGACCACAAGCTGCAAAACAGAAAGACCAAGATGACCAATGCGTGTAACCACCATCAACTGAAGTGTGATAGTGGAGAACAGATGGTCCAGCAATCAACATAAATAATATCAGAAGAGCCAGTACTATAAACTTTCGTGAAAAAATTAACATGTCACAATTTCTCATTTCTAATATTGTCTGAAATAAAGCAATGAAAATTGTTAATTCAAAGTGATCACTGGTAGGGCATATGATTCATTGGCATATTTTTTACATTAGTTATCCACCAACAACCAGAAAGAAAGATATTAGCAACAACAATGAAAACAATGGCAACAGAATAGATGCTATAATATCAGATAAGAAAAATAAAATATTATTGTTAAATAGTTAACACTGGCTTTATTCACTTCAGCTAATCATTAAAAATCTTTACATTGCACATGTTATTTAGTACTTCATGAAGAAATAATAAGGTGAGAGAAAACTAGCCCAACATTTTTATGATTGGATCTTAAACATGTTGGATATGTTTGTGTCAATAATTGTAATATGTAAACATTCGATTGGTTTTTATTGGATCGAATGTTTTTTTGATACAAAAAATGTAGGTCCAATATTGCCAGCAAATACTCTAAACATTTTTCATCGTAAATGTTGGATGATGTTGGACTAATTTTCCCTTTTCAATAATAATGACTCGGACATAAAAAAACATTTTACATTGGCAAAATATCTATGAAATAGATGGCACACTATTTTGGTATTATTTTATTTTTTTTACATAATCAGGAAATCTTTTCATCATCAGGCATTGCCACAAGTTGACTACCCACTGCAAAAATGTACCTATTCTTAAACCATGCCAAGAAGTTGTTAAGTCAAAAAAATATTAGTGGTATTAATTGACATATACAGGAAGACATGTTCTTTATCAAGTGTCACCAGTCATGATTGAAAGGAATTCATTTTCATTAACTAAAAATAGAGAAACTTCAATAGTCAAAAACAAAGTAAAAATTAACAATTTGACATATTAACAAATTAACAATACAAAATGGGGTTAATGAAAATGATTAAATCAATTTTAGGTACATAATGGGAATAGTCTAGATTGTTAGGGCAACGCCTCTATGGTACAGTACAGACAGAAAGAAACATGATTGCTTAAGACAATTTGGTTTCATTGAGAGTCAGTTTCTTTAGAAGTTAAGTCTTATTGTTTTGATGTTAAAATTCATTTCTTTGGGAAAGTGTAAAGCTTCTTTCAGGCTGTACTGTAGGTTATACAAGCATTTTCAAATGGATAATTAATCAATACTACTCCAATGTGCTGTACCTGATTTGGACATTTTTTACAGATTATCCACAAACTTGCGACTGTGTAAAATAAAGGGTAGCCACGCCTTTTTTATCGAATGTTTGGCAATCTGGACTAAAACAAGCACTGAAAAGTTGGATGTGTCTTTTAACATGTGCTTTGCCGCAAGTTTTGCACAAATCAAAACAAGTGGTCGTGAGTATTGACATATGTTTTTACTTTTTCTGGTATGTGTCTTTTCCCGTTTTACATTTAAAAACATGCAAATTATACAAAAAAAATTTAAAAAAAAATTATTTCTTTTTTGTTGTATTATGTTGTATTATGGGGGAATTTCGGGGTGCATTCACTTCCTGATATAACTGAGATCTTCCAATCTTGTGTTGTATTTGTCGTACGGAGCCCGGAAAATAAATCGGTCATCTTACAGACCAGATTGGGAAAAAGGCAGCAAAACAGGTGGCCGTTTAAAATTATGCATGGCCTCATGTTGTGGCAAGTTTTTCGATGATCTGTAAATAAAGTGTCCAAATCAGCCAAGGTACATGTGTATCATATGTTGTATAGCTATTCATACATGAATGGAATCAAATATAAGTAATACAACTTACTTTCCCCATCACCATCTTTGTCAAATTCATCAATCATAGATCGCAACTCATCATCTGTCATATTTTCACCAAGTTCTCGTGCTACTCTACGCAAGTTCCGTAAACTTATCTTACCAGTTTGGTCATCATCAAATAATCGAAAGGCTTTATAGATTTCTTCTTGAGGATCTCGATCAAGCATCCAATCTGTTGCTGAAATAGAAAGCAGACAAAAGTGAAATTAGTATGATTTATTAACTATAAACAAGACAAGAGAGCAAAAATTTGAAAAACTTACTGACTTCTCTGAAATCTTCAAATTGTATTTTACCGGTTGAGTCTCTATCATAATCTCGAAGTATTTTTAAAACATCTGCCTTCTTAACATCAAAACCAAGTGCTCTCATTGCAACCTATGTCAAATATAGTGGAGATCATTTCTGTACAATATTACCGTAAGATCATTAATGTTTGTGGAGTGGCTTTTTTAGTTTTCCATTGGAAACCTGTTCCGTCAATAAATACATATTGCCTTTGGTCATTGTACCAGCTAGGTATGCTTGGTCAGTAGGATGACCTCATGCAATATTTTTTTGGGTACAGACTAGCAAAACAGTTAATATTGTATTAGTATCACGGAAGAGGTAACAACTCAAACTCCTGAATGAATGTGAATGATCAGTTATAGAAGTGAAAGAACCATTCTTTAGATTGATAAACATTTAACAACTACATACTTTCAGTTCATGATAATCAATAGCATTGTCCTTATCTGTATCAAATAACTCAAAGGCTTCTTTAATCTCCTGCTTTTGTTCATCTGTTAACTCTCTTCTTCTTTTTGCACCTTTCTTTTCATAGGTTTTTAAACTCATTATTTCAGTTATTTGTTTCTATATTTTGAAGAATATACATGCATTATGAGTGAACATTAGTTACAGTGAAGCTCAACACAGACATTTCATACATTAAAATAAATCCCTAGAATTAATTCATTTTGTGACTTGATCTTTAAGGGTAACTAAAAAAAAAGGTGATTTCTAAAGTGATGTATATTCAATTAAGCTTGTGTTATATATATGAAATAAATTGTTTTCCAGTAAGTTCTTGTAATACTGGCTCAGTTCTCACATCTTTGCATACCTTGGATAATATTTCCACTGTCATATCTCTAATTCGTTGTGTCGAAGAGTGATAAAGCCTCTTTTTGGACATGACAATGCATGTTCTAATGTAAAAGAGGCTCCGCATACACAATCTTTTAAGCTCGATTGCATATCTAATATACAGCACGTCCCAAAATGATTGTTTATGTGGAAGGAACCCTTGATGCTTTAATGGCAATACTGTCTAAACAACCATTTTCCAGAGTTGCTTTCAGAGCTCTTTTACGGGTTGGATTTGCAATTAGATTTTCTCATGCTGTAATGATCACCAGCCATACGATACTAAGCTAGTGCGGAGGTGAAAGCTGACAGAGCACAGATGAAGCAAGTCTGCATCACTGCACTTACAGGCGGAACAGATGCTAGGGCAAATATGCTCCATATGAATGAGAAAGGCTACTAACTTTGAGAGTATGAGGAAAAATACAGCTTAGCAACGCCCTTTTGTTTAATTCAGACAGAATACAAACTTTTACAAACTTATGACATGTAGTTGCATTTAAAACATTTCATCTGTCCAGTTGAAACTACGTGTGAGGTTAGTCTGACTTTGCTGTTCAAGAGAGAGGTAGAACAGTAAGGAAAGACAACTGGAACTCTCTAGGACATTATTTTATTGGGAATCAATGGAAGTTTATCATCGCAATGATGGAATTAACTTCCCAAAATGCAAAATGCAAAGCTATAGTTTGAACACTGTTTCTTTGTATAATAACTATTTCTTGATATGGAAATTGCATAAATGAATTTTCTTATGTTTTCTGTATACGTTTCCTCTCTAGAACAAGTCTACCGTTTTTAAACAGATTTTTTTATCTGAAAAACCAGGAACATATTTCTATTGTAATTTCACAAAGCTTTGGTGAATTTTATATTTACTACACTACTTACAAACATTATCCGTCCAAGGAGATCCATTTGAGCCCTTTATGGCTGATAAAAGCAAGTTGCTTAATTTTTTATCCAATGTAAGGCCATGACGCTAAACAACTGGGTGGAGAGATCATGCATCATGATGGATAGGGAATCATCAGCACAGAGAAGAGGGGAGAGATCATTCGCAGCCATTTTTCTGATTTATTGACGATAATCTCTGTTTAAGCCAGAGCAGCAGGACTATATAGCTTTCTGTCGCCGACAGCTAAACGGTTACATTTTTCATAAACTTTGATGTCTAAGACATCAACTCTATTACAGAAATGGCTTCTTGCTTTGCCTTTGTTACCCATCTTGTTTGGCTATAAAATAAAAACAAACATTCCCACGCGCGTGTACTGTACTGATTTCCATGACAAAAATCCTCTTAGCCTTCCTTCACACCTACGGATTCCAAGCAGCACAATCAGCATAAGGAATTGGTGGTATGGAGAGCGGCTAGAGGTCTGCATACAATTCGATGCCGTGAAGACAGCCAGCACAACAAGAGGGGAAGGCAAGAGGACGGACAAAGCTACAAGGGATGATTTTCACTCTGTCTCTTCTGTTGTGTGTGCTCCATGCCCATGCGCTACTTTAACAACCGAGACATCAAAACAGTGTTACAATGGCATTCGGTGCTATTGCACTTTCGTACTCACTAATATTATAATGGTTATTTTTCTAAAGGACTTGGCTGTGATGATGAGGAATTTGTTCTTATTATTTTCTCTTTTCTCCGGCGCTGATGCCGCCGGATTTATTATTATGATGATTTATGACGAAATTCATATTGTAGTGTCTTAATTTTTGTGAGTGAAACTTTATAAGAGAGAATGAGGGGAAAAAAGAGGTTTTCAATAGGAGGATAACACAGTCAAGAAGAGAGAAGAGGGGGGAAACAATAATTTGATAGAGCACGTGTGTTTGACACTGTAATGTCATTTCATGAACATTGACGTTTATCAGAAAAAAAATCGAAAAATTTCGAATTTTCCTGATTTTTAAAAAATCATAACTTTTTTATATTGTATTCATTTTTTATGAAATAAAAACAATTTCAAACCTGAGGCTTTTGTCGTTTATTTGATATATATCACCTTGTTGGCATCGGGTATGTATAAGATATTAATTTTCAAAAAAGTTCACTTTTCGCAATTTTCGAACGTTCCACTGAAAATGGCGATTTACCTACGTTCACTTAACCGAAGCCTGCAACGCTAATCTTTGAACTCTGTGTCTGAAATTTCACCACGTGATAGCGCTGAAACCCAGGCCTATCGAACGTTATCTGTACCGCGTAGGATTTCATACTAGAAGGTCCCTAATTTCACGATCAAAGACTTCAAAAGCACCTGTGTTTCAGTTGGTGAAAAAATTCGACAGGGTGCAGCTCGTACGAGTTAATCTAGACCTTCTGCTAGCAAAATATCAAATTTACAGCAATAGGCAATGTGAATTAGCTTTGCAGGGGCCTTTCAAAGTGATGGTACTTTTAAGCTTTATTTAAAACATCTTTTTGTTTTGATGATCAATTTTGATTGACGTTCGAATGCTCGCTTGTTCATTCGGTAAATGTTCGAATTTCAGACCGCAACTTTGTCGAATTTTTGAATGGTAAAAACAAGCACAATGTAAATAAATGGCGGAACAATCTCAAATAGAGCCTTTTCGTTCAGAAGCTTGAAAGGATAAAGCTAAGTGATTTCATTTTATTTAACTAACTGAATTCATCAATTTTCAGCGAAAATATTATTTTATTGTTATTGTCTTGTATTTGTTTGTTCCGTGTTGTTATATTTGGTATTATATATTATATATTATATATTGTTTGGAATAGATAAGATAAGGGTGTTTTAATTTTTCCTTTTTCATTTCTTTGCATTTTTTTCTCGACTTGTGTGTTGGGTATGGGATGTAAATAAAAGGACAATTTTTCAAAGAAGTCATAGGGCGGAAAGAATCTTGGGCCAAGGAAGAAAATGTTCCGTGACCCAAAGAAGATGGGCTAATATGTTCTTTCTTTTAAAACAATTTCTTCGGGTAGTTACTTTATTATATTTTACATTAGTTCTTGGTCCACATGGTCCCAGTAGTGTTTGATTTACCAGATGTGTCTAAAAAATAAAGGTACAATTAGTTAATTTCAGGAAGAAAAAACTTTATCAAGATAACACGGGAGGAGTGCCTTTTTCATGCAACTGCCACTGCTAGAGAGATAATTATGAGATCAGGAATTAAGGATCTTGAGTCAAACTTGTCGTCATTTGATTCTCAGATAGGTCAGTATAATGGCACTTTAAAGCAGAGAAAGAAAATTGAGGATTTGGAAGTACAGCTTCAGGCAGCACAAAAAAGTTTGCATCTGCTAAGGGAAACATTTCACTAAGTCAAAAAGCTACAAAGAAACTCGCAAATAAGTTTGATGTCACTTCTGGTGCATGTCGTTACACAGATCACAACGAGCGCAATCTTGTTGTGATTACCTCCATTCAGTATGGTAGCGACATTTGCACATCATCCATCTTTAAGGGTTGTTCAGAATTGTGGAGCACTACAGATAAGTTTCAGAAGGGAATTTTATGGAGGAGATAACTGCTACGTTTGCGGCCATGTAATAAAAGAGGGATAAATACCGATTTACTCGAAAGAGCGCCTCCTCAATTTAGCCCCTTTTGACCTGAAATATTTAATGAGTGCCTCCCTCAAATAAGCACCCCATTTACAGAAAATTAAATGAGCTCTAGTAAATACGGCATATGTTCTATATTCTGTTAATAATATAAATTATTGACTATGTATATAATTATTGACTCTGCTTACATATTATTCAATGTGGTCATTTCAAAATTCTGTAATTTATTACTAATAGAAATAACAGATGTTACTTTGTTCCCTTTAGAGTTGTTGAGACAAAACAAATCCAGCCTGTGTCCAGATGACCTTGATGGTGATTGTACCAAGGGTAGCCTCCAAGATGAGGTAAGGTAAGCTTCTCTAGTCCTCTTTTGCTATTTGGTATTTGGGGTCTCTGTCTCTGGATGACTTTCTTTACTTTTTTTCTACCTAGGGCCGATTTCAGACGACAAGATTGAAACAAGATCATCAATGAGGGATCCCTCCTCAAAATTGCAATGCTCCACAACATAACAATAATGCTTTAAAACATTCAATAAACATGCATTAATTATTCCCCAAAAGAACACTTTATTAAGGTAGTTTCATCTATGCTCGACAAAACAACTAATTTACATTGTTCAAAAGGATGTTAGAAATGAAATACAATATCAAAACAACATTAGTAATAGAAATATAAAGGTATCTTTCCTTTGAAGATTAGATAAATCAGGAGAAAAGGAACAGGAGGATAGGTCCGTGTTCAACCATATATTCTTTTCTCGACAAAACAATTTTCAAAACAATTTAGAGATAAAACACGGAACAGTTACAGTGGAATAACAAAGTAGATACCGTAAAAAACTATATGCCGCAATAGTCCCAAAGGAAACACTAGAGATGATATTTCGTTTCTTTAACGCTAATTACCCTTTAAGCTACTCGTAACATTTTCATAACTATTACATCAAGATGCATACAAACTCTGATAATCAGCTGGTTATTAAGCATGTGAAGAACATTACAATCGCACCGGGGAAAAGGGACCCCCCCCCCCCCTATATGGAAATCTGCTTTCATAATGGGGATTTAAAAGTCATGATTTGAAGTCCCATGCTCAATCTTTCCTTTCCAGTAGAAAACCAGATGTGGCGATAACAGCACGCGAGAATATCAACAACTTCATTTTGGTTATATTTTTTGTGTTTGGATTTGTTAAAGAGGTTTCAGACTCATTTTGACTTTACATCCCATTTTTAAGCGATGTTTCAAATTTAAACTATTGGCTCAAAAGTGCTTACTGTAAGCTTCCTTTTTAATTTTTTTTTCCCCATTGATTAATCGCTTCAATACTAATATGTGTTGAGAATAGAAGCATGTCGAGCAAAGATGAAACTACCTTGTATCTTATATCTGCGAATCCCTCCAGATAATTGCAAATTTCCATTGGTTCTAAATTTTTCTTATCAGAAAACCTTCCAAATCAAAAAATAATCACTCCGAAAGAGAGCGGTGCCGAAGTGCGAGCTGAAAAACAAAACAATCCCTCAATTGAGGAATATATGTTAATTGAGGGATCCCTCATTCTATTGTTTTCCTGATTGTAGGAGGACAATGTAGATTTTAAGAGAAAGATAGCCAGGGGAAATCCCAACTACCCAGCTACCCTAAGACGAGAGGAGCTCGGTTCAACTTGTGACAGTTGAAAAATTAATATGAGTAAATTCAAAATTTTAAAAACTACCGATTTTCTACATAATTATTGCATTGTTGGCATTAACATTATGAAAGAATAATAGAATTAAACATTCCAGAAAAAAATATTGTACCCATTGCAAACTAGAAATGAAAAAAAAGCATGATAATACACAAATTACTAATGACTATTGTCAAAAAATTATATTTAATTGCTATGATATGACCCCTCAGAGTTTGTTTTTTTCAATGCCATTTCCAACGAAACACCTTATTTCATGAAATTAATGCAGGTACTAATCAATGCGGATTGAAAAAGTCTGTGTTAACTCTTACTGCATTAATTTGTCATTCCCATTGATTTATAACCCATTACTTAATATTTTTTTCATAAATCCTTTGTATATTATGAGACTTTCTCGTTTTTATTATTTAATGCTGTTAATACTGCCCAGGAAAGCACATTTAACTTTGACCAAAATATGGCATTGTATTTATATTTATACGTATCTATATTTAAACAATACAATCTACTATATGTCAAAGTACCAAACAAGAATTATCAATGAGTTTTTATTTCCTTTCTCCTTAAATCTAATATCAGTCATTTTTTTATTTTTTTTAAGCAACTGTGTTAATTTAATAATACATAATAATGGTATATAAGTAATTCATTTTTTATTTCCAAAGACCAGCATTATTGTTTGTTTCATTTTAGGTTATTCTCTACAAAAATATTTCATAACACAACGTTTGCGAAATGGGTTCTTTGGTAAAGTTGTTTGACAGTAGCAAGGCTGTTTCTTTACAGCGAATTTGTTCTGCTATTTTCCCTCAACTCAATCGTAATCTAGCTGGCAGTAACAGTCCACATAAGGTACTCTCTCATCTTATTTTTAAAATCTAACTAAATCATGACGAAATATACTTGGACTTAAATTATTCCTGCAAATATGTCTGGCTATTCATTAGTGTTTAAAATGTTAAAGCATTTGTAGTTTAATGTCTAATTCGTTTTTTGTTTTTGTTTTCATTTTAGAAAAAACGACCGCCATCTCCATTTGCTTCTTTTTTTCGGGAAAAGCAAGCTTCATTGAAAGAACAGCATCCAGACCTGAAACAAGTGGATCTTATGAAACTTGCTTCAACATTATGGAGCAATGAAAGCTTTGACACTAAACAACTATTCAAGAATGAGTATGAAAGAAAGATCGAAGAATATAAAGAAGAGTTGAAAAAGGTCTTCTGTCATGTATCTTTTGCTATACCTATGATTAACTTTGTTTCCATAAGACTCTTGGCATTTTTTTATAAATATTTTTCCTTGATTTAGCCTCCAAAACGCCCACTTCCTCCTTTTATGCAATTCGCTCAAGATAACAATCATAGTTTGGAAATGAAGCATTTCAACCTGATTGAACGAGCTCGAAAAGCCGGTGCAATGTGGAACATGTTATCCGTCCAGGAAAAGGAAAGATATAAAGAAAATTACACAGAAAAGATGAAAGAATTTCACGAAAATCTCTCCGAAGAAGAAAAACAATTGCTGAATCAGAGAAGAATGTTTCTCAGTGAGCAACGCACTAAAAGAGATATCCGAAGATTTGGCAAACAAGCTTTGAGAGAACGTCCTAAATCACCTGTAAACAACCCATTCAGCATTTATGTGAAGATGCACTCTTCGGAAGTTCCACACAAACAGAACGTCTTTAAGTATCTGGGTGAACGCTGGCGTAGTTTAGATGACGGAGAAAAGCAATTATACAAAGATAAACTTCAAGACGTTACAGAACAGTATAAAAAAGATATTGCTGTTTGGCAGCGTAAGCATGATAAAAGGGCGAAGTGACTCCGCTAAACTAGAGGGACACTCACAAATGTGCAGAAACGTCAAAAGAAGGAATTTTTCCTTTTTTTTTTTCTTCTTTACTTGGATTATTTTTCTTGATAATATTTCAAAAATAAAAAGGGACGTGACATCGAAGCATAACTTTCGTTTCAATCACGTAATAGTGTAATGGTTTTCAATAGTAATGATCAGTCTTCAGATCTTTATCATCCTCAATGAGCATCAAGTCTTTTTTTATCAAAATAAAGTAACTCTTTTTGATATTTAATTTTACCATATTTTGAATAATTGTTACAAATCTGGCAATTGTTTATTTGCAACATTTTTTTAAAGAGAACGTTAATTTTGGTCATGAGTCAAATAAAGAAAACCATGATACTTAAGGTGTTGGTAAAGTCTTCGTGGGTCTGCCAACGACAAAAAAGATTACCCAGGTGTGGTATTGAAGAACTTGAAGAAAATTTGATATAGTTTTAATGCTCTGATGGCTTTATTTATCTCAATTTATACGTCCAATTTTACATCCCAGAACTTCTGTTCGATTTTCATGAGTATAACCACGGGTGATTCATCTCTAGTGAAATTGTCATTCCACTTCAGCCTTATATATTTGCCATCCTAGCTATTCCTTTCGCAGCTCTTGATAAATGATTTATCAATTTTGTATCACATGAGTGGAAATTTAGATAGGAAAAACATTGCCTGTTTCAATGGCAAAGTTTCATGTGAGCTTAATGTTTGAGCCTCGCTTGTACAAACTCGTTAAACTCAATAATTCAAGTTTCAATTTGTGATGGTAAATCTGTGAGACGATTTTGCCTTGTTGGTGAATTTGTGTGCCGTAACATAAGTTTTCCAAACGTCTTTCCACGCGAACTGTCCGCTATATCTTAAACAGGAAAATTTGACTGCAGGGCAGTTTTTAGTTTGGGGCATAATAATTGTTTTCCTTAAAAGCTAGTTGAATATTGCCAACTAACTAGTGGAGTTACATAGTCTTCTTGTTGTTAATAAAAGTAGTACTCTCAAGTAACAAAGTTTTTCTCCCAAATTATGGGTCATCCTAAATTGCATAAAATATCTTATGAACACAAATAAAAGCACCCCCTCCCCCATCTACCTCCCTTATATCAATCAACGTTAACTTCAATAAACCATAAAAACGTATCAAACTTGATAACCGGTGATAGATTGAGCCATTTGTTAACTTCAGATATTTTCAAAAAGGAGCTAGATGCTATGGGTCCCAAAAATGTACCTAACGAACGAGTTTATAAACACACTAGAAAACCGTGTAGCAGCATATTTTCTCGTCTTGTAAAAATAGAGTTATCTGAAACAAAGATCCTGTTCGTTTGTCTTTTATGCTTTTTCCTTATCCGGCGTAAAGTCTTTGAAAATCACAAAAATTTTCGTAAACGTTTTGTATTCATTATTACCATTTTTGTGCAGCGAAAACTGACTTGAGTCAATTTTTATCCCTTTTATATTGTTGAAAATATGAAATAAGTAGCTGTTTAGGGAGGTTTAAAATATTTTTTCACTACTTTTACCACCCTCCCTTGCAGCAGCGGACCCTGAACCATTGTGGCCCATAGGGTTGCTCTAATTAGAATGCCCCCTAGATTTAAATCCGTAGCTATGGCACTGTCACTTACAGAAACAAAAAATTATCAATGTGGAATGTTATTGTTTGTACTTAGGGTGTTTATAGCTAACTCAATATTTGTTGACAAATCAACTGAGAAAACAAACACTCTCAAAACTGTCTGTCAACATTACAAAAAAATTAAAAGGAATTTTTTAACGTAGCCTGAAGAGAATATGGTAGTATTTTTTCGAAGTGTCATTGTTTTTGTTTTTTTATGGGCATGCATTGCGTCCAGTTCACCTTGTGTGAGGAAAAACTGTATAGATCTATGTGGACATAGTCGAGAGTATTGCATTCGAAAAGCGCCTGATACACACAAATACATCCGTTGTCTTACCGAAGAAGTGAAGTGTAAATCTGTCTGTGAAACACGTTGTACGTATTCTACCCAAGACAACCAACTCGCAGTTCCAAACGATGTTCAGTTGAATGAATTTTCGAACAATCTCTCATCGAAATGAATTGTAAAAGGATTTGTATAGACTTTTGATCAAAACATCAAAGTTTAAAAAATCGTTTAAAAACTGCTGTTATGTTTTGTTGTTTTGTTTTGTTGATATGACTTGTAGGAGAAGTATAGATAGGGCGCTAAATAGAGGCTGGGCGTTTATTTAAAAGTTCACTTTTCAGCAATAAAATAAACATATAAAATTTACAAGAACAATAAAAATCACACGCCCAGAAATTATGAACTATGAAATGACATAAATTATGAAATTCACTGTTTGTTTTATTTGAATTATAAACTTATAATCATTAAATTGTATATGCTAGTGGAAATATAATAATCAACACATCTTCAGACGGGTGTGGGGGTTTCGACCTCATTTTTGTTAGAATTTTAAGCCGCCGGATGATGTCTTTACTGGATAAGGTATAAGAAAAACTTTTGTCAGCCAAGGTATTGTCGGTTCCTTTGGGCCCTACGGACCCAAATATACCCTTAACTGGGGGGTCAACTTTTACCCCATAATTATCATAGTAAAAACCGTTAAAAGTTGTTCTAAGAACAAGTCAGCCCAGCAAAATTACCTTTTGTGACCATTATTGAACCTTATGCAACAACATTCTCAGCATGATTACTGAGGGTTTGACACAGGGATGAAATGTTTGGGTTCTTTTGTCTGGTCAGGCTGCCATTTACGTCCAGACACCCAAATTATCAGAAAACCTTTTCATTTGATCAGTCTATCAAATTCAAATGTTTTAATCCTACATTTCTCAAGAAATTGGAGTTAGATTTACGTATTCCGCATACGTACTAAGAAAATGTTTGAACTCATAAAAACATTTGGTTCTAATACCAAGTCAAAGTTGCATCTTTGACTTGGTCCATTCTAAATAGAAGGAGGATCGTGCATTTGAAAGATCAAGGTATTACTATGGCAACACACGTTTAGATTGGTTACACATGGAGTTTGCTTTTATTATTTTGGAAACACATGATTTTTTCCACATGCAATGGAGGTCATCCATGAACGTCGCTCTGAATAATACCCCTTATTTTTTAATGAAAAAATTGATCTCTTCAGGGGAACGGGGGTAAATCACCAATTGGTAGAATCTTCTTAGGGAAACATTAACAAGGATTTCGAGTTGACAGTTGTTTGTATCTCCATTATAAATTCACAAAAAATAATGGTCCTTATTTACAACTCCTATCTTCCGGTGTTTTGATGAAAAAGATGGTAACAATGGTAACATGTTGTATGTTGCCGTTGTTTCAGTTATATGGAAAAGATTTTTCAGCAAAATTTCCAAACTGTGATTAAAGAAAGTTTCTCTTAAAATAATATAAAAGCTATCGTTTCCTTCCTACTTGCACAGGGAACTCTCTATCGTGCAAATTACAATTATTATTATTATTAATGTTTACGCAGGATAGCTTCTTCTGTTTTGATAGAACTAATATCAATGAGAGTCTTGCGTAGGAGGTCCTAGAGCATTTAAAGCCCCCATTTGGGTTACGGAAGCCGCAAGTATGCTTCAACCGCTCAACCAGAAAACCCCCTATGAAAATTTTGTAGATCGTCAAATGCCTCATACCTTCAATAAATAGAGAGAAAAGTTGAATGATTGCATCTTGTTAGATTAACACAATCTTCAACGTACAACTCAAATTTCTTCTACTTTCTAAGTTTTTCTTACAGTCGGCACAAATAACGCATTCTGACTAATGTTTTTGTCCACCTGTTTTCGCTCGGTTTGAGCTAAATTTAAAAAGCTTTGACGTCGCAATGTACCTTTCTCAGTTTTTGTGAAATGGAAATCAGCCCGTAAAGTTTTTGTGAAATGGAAACCAGCCCGTAAAGTTTTGCTCTCGTATCCTTTGAGAAGTATTACACCTTTCCGGAATTTCTGTTTAAACACCGCGTTTTGAGTTAGTCAGTACATCCAACCTCGTCTTTATGAGATTTATTGTTTCAATAATGTTTAAACTTTATTAACTCTATTACTAAAACTCCCAGTAGAATGATTAGAGGCAATTCTGATATCTAAAACGAGGTTGGATGTACTAACTACGCCAAAACACAGCGTTTAAACAGAAATTCAGGAAAGGTGTATTCCAGAATCTTGTAGCAGAAGTTAAGCGGGATTTCCACTTCACTTTTTTGATACGCGTATTAGCACAAAATCGGTACGGTAAGTTCGATGCAATACGCATATTAAAATCCATTCAAAAAATGTGTCCGTATTTTTTTTACAGAATATTCATGCAAAACTGTAGACGTTTTAATAGTTTGGTTGGTTACCTTTTTCAGTGATACGCGTATTGCAAAAAAAGTCGAATCCAATTCAACTTTATTTTTTGGTACGCAAAGAAAATTATTGATACGCATATTTCCAAATTACAATCAATGCGCATGCGCGTATTATTTGTAGGAGTGGAAATCCCGCTTTAGATCCATTGGCTATAGCTTATGATGTTGTAAATTGAGGTTAATGGAGAAACCACTTTATCATCACCCCCTACTTCAATCCAAAAAAATAAAATAAAATAAAGGGTTATCAATCCATCATCTCTATAAGAAATGTTATTGAGTCGGGAGAGGATGATTTCAAAGATTTAAAATTGATAGAGAACCAAAAGCTGTTCACGAAAACAATTCTTAATATTATGAAGCGTTTTTATGAAGGAAAATCAATGAGCTTTAAGATGTTTATTTCATTTTCGAAAGTTTAGTCCAAAACATAAAAGCAAAACAAAGAAAAAAATACACGCTGTTATAAACTCCAGATTTCAAATCGCCATAAGTTAATTCTTTTGAAGTGTGCTCAGGAAAACAAGAAGAACTCACAGGCGTTTGACGATCTACTTCAAACAAAGTAAGATATATTTTCTACTTCGTAAAACAGATTAGAACTTAGTGTTATCGCACTTGAACTTATGTAGATGAAATTTTGTGTTAGTCGGAAAACTGAAAAAATTCCTTCAATTCAAATTTCACGATAGAAGTTTTGTGTAACTTGTACGAAAGAGAGTTCCCTATGCTGCAAGTAGGAAGAAAAGGATGGCTTTTATGTTATTGGCAGCAACTTTCGTGAATCACGCTTGGAATGTAAATTTTTCAGCATAACTAAAACAACAGCAATATACACAATGATACCATGGTTACCTCTTTCACCTCATCTCTTTCGTGAAAACACCGGGACTGGAAAATGGGAGTTGTAAATAAAGGTCGATCATTATGTGTAGAAGGTGTTTCACGATATAAGATATTTTTTGTCAAGTCGAAATTCTTGTTAATATTTTTTTAATATTATTTAATATTTGGTGATTAACTCCCGCTCCCGTGAAGAGATCAACTTTTTCACCCAAAAATGAGGCGCATTATTCAGAGCGACATTTCATGGATGTGCTATTGAAAAAAACGTAACTTCCATGGTACTGACTATACAACGGAACCACCTGAGACGATCTGAACCGAGCTGAGACGAGCTGAGACGAACTGAAACCACCAAGAGACGAGCTGAGACGAGTTAAATCCACCACGGAGAAAAAAAATCAACCCCATCCTTTCGGCTGCCGGATGTTTCGAGTGTCGGTGGGAATCGTCCTAGCTATCGTCTTAGATATTTATTTAAAAAAAAAAAATAAAAAAAAATATATCATGTTACTCGAGATGTATAATACCGAATATAACATGTTACTCGAGATGTATAATACCGAATATAAAAAAAAAACATTTTAAGGATCTTTTTGTCACGTAATCTTTTGAGGATTCCCATGTACTCCGAAAATCCCCAAATCGGCCGACGTGGTTTAGGAAATATGGTGCGTAGATTTTTACAGATGGTCTCAGCTCATCTCTTGGTGGTTTCAGTTCGTCTCAGATCGTCTCAGATCGTCTCAGGTGGTTCCGTTGTTTAGTCAGTACCAACTTCCATTGCATGCAGAAAAACATCATGTGTTTCCGAAACAATAAAAGCAAATATAAACATCTGTTGCCATAGTAATACCTCAATCTTTAAACGCATCCTCCTTCTATCTAGAATGGACCGTGTCAAAGTTGTTTTCTTTTTACTGGTGTTATGTGCACTCGTTTTAATATCAAAATCACAATTGAACAAGGTGGATTGTTATCGCAACTGTAGCACTTATTATCGTCTTTGCTATCAACAGGCATCCGACTGGAGGAAAAGTTACAAAAGTTGTATTGAGGGTCAAAGAAAATGTCAAAGAAATTGTCGGAAGTCCTACATTAGTCTGTATGAAGACATGGCGTTAATGGACAAACGCTTGTAAAACAGTTACAAAATGTCACTCTTGCTTGTAAATGAAATCTGAAAAGAAAATAGAAATCACCTAGTGATTATTGTGTCCCGCATCCATTTCTCTTTTGTTGTTGTTTGGCGCAAATCACGACAATATTACCAACAATGGATTTTAGACCGCGGAAAACAAGATGCATTTGAAAATATGCAGAATGAGATTTTTAATAGATTTCATTTTTTAAAACATTAGAAGGAAAATGTCTTTCAAGAAAACTTGTTCCCTATTTTTAAAAACTCTGCAAGCAACCAATTTGAAAACTTGTAAATTTTGACACCTTTTCTTTGAATTAAGCAAATAATTAGATAATCCATTTTTTAAAACATCTGTTTTCATCGTTTCTGATAAAGAGATAAAAAAAATATTGAGAATTAAAAATATATGTATAAAAAAATGAAAGTTTAAATTGGTTTTGCAGCCAAAACCAGATTTTAGAAGCTAGGGAAATAAATTCATGGTAAGAAATCGTCATTTCAGAAAATGGTCTTTTCAAACTGCCTTTTCAGAAATTCATTTGGACACATGCTCAAAGGAGGAGTCTGAAATTTTTTACTCCAAGACATTCTATTATTCTAAAAATTTAAATTATAGGCATACCGAACTACCCAGCGCATGCTCAATGGAGCAGGAATTATGCTCGACCCGGCGGATGCCGTCGGACAAATCAACGCTCGTGCACATCTAAAATTTTTGATATCGTTTTTTCCGCCTGTCTATATCAACCAATCAAATTATAGAAAACTCTGTAATAATTAATTTATTTCTGAACAACAATAAATTTTTGTTTTGACAAGAGAAAAGATTTTTGAAAAGACATTGAAAGATTTTTTAATGTGCACGCTTTTAAAATTGAATGGAAATGAAAATATATGCTCGATTGATGCACGACAGTCGGTCGCTCGGACGATATCGGTGAATTGAAACTGACCTTAACGTTTTTTAATGGAGATGGTTACAAGACATAACAGTGAATGAATTGATTTTTTTAGGAAGATATATATGCAGAAGATAGAGATTTTGACTTTATTCATTATACGTAAATGAGTATGCGATTATTTCAGGAGCGATTCTTTTGAATTCGTTTTAAGCCGAATCTCCAAAGAGAATGTTTTGATCGCCAGCGCTTGCAAATATTACGCAATGTTGCTGTTCGACAACGACCAAATTCTAGTCGGCTGATGAGCGCTAGGGAGTAGAGTTCACTTTTACGATCGCAGGTTTGAGCACAGCCAGCGACCAGCGATCAAATTAATCAAAAATTGCTCGGTGAAGGTCAGCCTTTAAGTCATGCAATTTTGTTTTGAGAAAAATGAAAAAACGTGTGCACATCGGAAATCCTTGACGACGACGATTTCTATCTTTTTTTCTTCGGACATGCTAATGCAGCTACGCACCAAAGTTTCAAAAGCTGAAGTTGACTGAAGGTATGCTTGTATCAAGTTACCTAACAAATTTTCATCGAATATTGCTCTGTGTATAATGAGTTTAGACAATATTTTCAAGAACGTTTTTAAAATACTTTGAAACGTAAGAAAACATTTTTAACATATCTTTTATTTAGCATATTTTTGAAATTGAAATCCAGACATTTTAAGAAATATTTAAGAATAATTAAAAAAAAATGCATTTCTGAATAAATGTTAGTAAAGCTGATCTAATAAGAAACTGGAGTGTTTTTATAACGGGCTAAGAATTATTGCCAAAATATCGAAAAATAAAATTTGAATGGGGTTTCGAATAGTGTATATCCAAGTATATACATATTAAGTAAATAAACGCCGCCCATAAAAACGCCGCCCATAAAAACTTTCAGTGTACGTTTTCGCAGATGAAAAAAATAATTTCGGAAAGCTGTTGGAAAGTAACCATCTTAAAGAGCTCAAAATGCTGATCAAACAAATCTATGGGATCGTCTGTCTACGACGAATGTTACGGAGATATCGTCGATTACATATTAATGAATCACGAAACTCCACGAAAAGTTTTTCCATTGGTTATCGAGATATTTGCCCTTAAATGTCGCGTTCTATTAAAAAAAGAAATGAAAACCTGTCGAAAGTTAAAAAACTGGATCCGTTGTCGGCTGAATTTCAGTTTGTTGAGAAGCCAGCTGCTATGTCTTCGTGGATCAAGGTCATCGAAGAAATTATTCATTTATCAGGACGACATCAATGTGATCACCACTGAATGTTAAAGACAATGTGTTGTTATAAATACCACCTCGTGCTGACATCATCATTACCGATGCAGACATTTCAGTTACTTCTATGAAAGTCATCATTAAAAGCAACAAAAATAGTAGCTTATATTTATGACCAACGATTAATTCACGTGCTACTTTTATGAAGATCAAACAATACAACAATTCTTTTTCTTGCCTCTCACCTGTTGTTGTTGTCCATGCTCATGTGCTGAGATCATCATGATGTCAGATTTAGCTATATTTATAACAACACATTGTCTTTAAGAATTAAAAATTTTGCAAAGAAAATCTTTTTGTCAGGATTCACCATAGATATACCACGTGATTTCTATGGATTCACATACTTTTTCATTGTTTTACAAATACAATAAGGCCTCTCCATAGCATCTAACTTTGCTAACGCCATGGCCTAAACTTTTGTACTGCTTTTAAAGGATTTCCAAAAACACGATTATTTCATTATATCATGTTTATTACTTTTCAATGACCCAGCAACTAGCCCTGACCAGCAACTAGCCCCAACCAGCAAAAAATATTATTCAACGTCGCAAAAAATGTTACGGGTTCACCCTTAAAACACCTACAAACTATCTAACAAACTATCTAACGACCAGCCAAAATGGTAGCTTTATGTTTAGCAACGAGTCGTTTTAAGGTCTGGTTGACACTGAATATCTATATGTTGTATCTATGTAAAAATGTAATAATGTTAGCCATCGTTTCCGCACAATGTAAAAAAAGAAGGTTTACAAAACATGTTTACATGGTGGTCTCATAGATTTTCTGGGTGGTTGGGGCTGGTGGGATATCTTTTGGGGTGGTTGGGGCGGCTGGTTGGATAGCTTTTGGGGTGGTTGGGGCGGTTGGTTGGATAGCTTTTTAGGTGGTTTGGGCGCGCTGCAAGGTTAAGTATTACCCTCTAACAAGACACTTCTAATTCACCTTACGAAGAAATAATCAAAACGTTACCATAGATATACGATAGAGAGAAAGATATACAGCGCCCAAAGATCTAATCCATTTACAATTGTTATTTCAGCACAATATGGAGTCAGACGAATATTTGCTCTTTTAAGTGAGACGAAAATTATTGCTGTTTCAATGACACGAAAGTTTGCGCTGTTTTTGATGAGACGAAAACTTTACATTACGTGAGACCAAAATTGACGCTGTTTAATTGAGACGAAATATTACAACTCTCAGTCAGACGAAAATCGTATAAAATACAGTGAATAAAACGGAATGCTAAAGAAGACACCATTTTATTTTCCGAGTAGCAGGGCCGTATTCGATAAACTAGTTAATTATAAAGTTAATTATATATATTATTTTCTTATAAAAGAAAACATTAAACAATCCTACGAAGCAAGGGACACATTCGAAATTTCCCGGGAGTGCATTCGAATTTATGATTGATTATTTGAAACGAGACCACAAAGCCTGGTTTCTACTCAAGTTCTCATAAGAATTTCAAAATTCTCACTGGGGGGAACGTTAAATAATTCTCCCCAATTCTCATTTCAATGAGAAAAATATAAAAACGTCACAATGCGGCGTTTTAACAGAAATTTAGGAAAGGTGTACTGAGCTTGGGAAGCTCGGAGAATTAAAGCGATGATATTTATATTACATTTTGTAGTTCAATTTGATGAAGCCATTCTGGGAAAGCACAGCGCTTTGAAATCGTAGAAAAAGTTCAACATATGTGTACATGCAAGGTAATTTCTGAAAAAATACAATTATAAAATATACCAGTGTTTCTCACATAATTCAATTCATAAACAACCGAACAACATACAAACCTATGATTATCTAAAAACTAGCGAAATTCACATATAAATAAATAAATAAATACAATTCAATAATGCTAAATGCCTTAAAACTGCCGCCAATAATTCAAATACAACCGAATTTGATATGAATGTGTCAACCAAGAATACAGATCAATCACCAGAATTATTAGAACGTCCAGTAAAATCAATTTTTCATTCCCCAAAATCATATCCGCGAAAATAATACTATTTTCCTTTTCCATCCCTCTTAAGAAACTAATTTAATGAAATTAATTGATGGCAGCATTATTCGTGTATATCTTTTCTTAATTTCCTCCGCATCGCCAGAACCTCCTGTAAGTCTTTCAATTTTAAAACATCAGCCATGGAATATGTGGTATCAGATGCTGCTTCATTAGCTGGACGTTCATACTTTCGATTCAAACGGCAAGCCTCTAACATACTAGCACCATTTTGCAGGGCATCTTCAGGTTGGCGAAATGCCGAAAAAATCTTAGCATGCCACAAGTTGAACATATCACATCCTTCTGGCCATGGATTCTACACAGAGTTCATACATAGTCAATGAATAACATTTAACTTATATCATTCCCAGTGGGCAAAATCTTCAAAAGTCTATGAGGAGGAGTGTTTTCTATAGGAATGGCAAGTAATATCACCTGCTGTTTCAATAAAAAAACACTCCTCCACAGAGGCTTTTTGAAATTTTCCCCACTGGGTTTGAACATGACAGAAATGAAATAGCAACACTACCTGAGACAAATTGAACTTTTCCAGAGCTTCGTTTAAGGGAAGGCCAGAATACTTTAAACTACTGCTATCTCTTTGATTTTTAGCACATTTCTTCAAATTGTCATGAACTCCAAAAGCAATAGTTACATACAACGGTTCAGCTTCATCACGAATAATTACAGTGTGAAGAAAAGACTTTTCAGGGACTTGCACGCCTGCAGGGAAGATGTTGTTGCTGATTATTGAATCACTGCCAATGGAATTTGATAAATTTAAAGCAGTATATTCTACAATAATGTTTTCCCCGAAACCAACAGAGTGATTGAGGATTGAATGTATCATCATGTTACTGTCTTTGATAGGCACGGCCTGGTTATCAGTAAATTTAACAACAGCATGATTAGATAATCCCATCTCATATCTAGAATAAGAAATGCATACAGCTTAAGACCTACAATGTACAAAATTTGAAATATATAAGCGAGACAGAGGATTAACCATCCAAAGTATAAATTGAATTTTAGAGAAGCATCAATGGCGCATAATTAGGCAGTGTAATCATATTTTCCCTTTAAGTAAAAACTTTCTTCAGTAATACTGGTAAAGCTAACAATTTTAAATTCATTATTTACGTACTGAAATGCTTTATTCTCACAGAAATTTTCAATATATTCCTTGGTTGTGCCAATGTGATAGAATTTAGACTTATTGAGCAGCAAAACGTTATGTTGAACATTTCTCAATAAGGCAAATATTTCTTCTCTTGTTTTCACAAGTGATGGCACCGCAACAGTTACATTTTTTGTATTTTGGCAATAATCTTTTGTGGCATCAGGGCCCAAGGCTTGCAAGAAATCACCATAGGCATCTATTTCACACTGGAAACCACCACGTTCATGATACCAGTTCAAAAGAAGCATTCCTGTAGGCATGTCCATGTAGTAATTACTATCTGAATATACAAATTCTTGGCCATCTTTCATAAACACAGCTTTTGAATTACGCATTTCCTCCTTTGTTGGTTTGTGAAGAAATTTGCGGCACTTCGCAATAGATGAGGAACAGCTAGACTTTTCATTGTGCTAAAAATAACAAGAATTGTACTGAATCAGTGAAAATGGTATATAATGAAATAAAGAATTATATACTTTTATAACTTGCAAAAGGTAAACACAGAAATTACCTCTTCTAAGTTTTCAATAACATGAACACCATGGGTAGTTCCAATTTCAATTGGAGACGGGTATGCCATGGAGGTAAATCCAGGATTATTCAAGTTCCATTGATCTCCTTCTAGTTCATACAGTTCAATACAATCAGCACTGCTTACAATTACACCAGGCTTCATCCTTTTAGGAAAGTCGATGTACATTGTTAATTTTAGTTCTATCATTTGATAGAGAGGATCACCTAGAACATAATGATTAAAGTCCATTAAAAAGGATTTTTCAATGTTATTGTTTACACAAGAATTCATCAGGATCTTCAGTGTATTTAGCAGAACTTGAAAATAGTTGAATATTATAATGAAGATAACACATACCCAAAGGTAATGCAGTATAAATTTTCCCTAATAGACTAGCTGATGGCAACCTCTGACTATAACCACCAGACAACAAAATCAATACTTTAAGTTGCATGAGTTTTTCGTTATAAATATCTTTTAGTTGATCTAACACAGTAATCACACCACCGCCATTGCCAACTTTCACACCAACTGGATCGTTAATAACATGGTAGGTTGTTAACGGAAGTTCATTTCGTGAGAATTTTTCCTTTAACTGGACTTCATATGCTTTTTTTTGTTCCACATCTAGTGCACTTAATACAACAACATCCCAAAAACCTTCTCCACATTGCTTACCACGTATTCTTTCAAACTGCTCATATTTTTTCAGAGTGGCCTTTCTAATATCTGTTGATAAATGATCATATTCATCACCATGTGTTCCATTTTGAGTACAAATTCCATTACTCTCCATTATCTAAATCTGAAAATATATTTTTATATACATCCAGAACAAAAAGTTTTGGAGAATAAAATTTCATGACTATCTGTCATGAACAGGAGAGAAAGATAAATAAAGGAAAGATCTAAAGCAGGAACCATTTCTAGAACAGGATTGACATAAAAAGGGTATGAGGAGTAGGGAGGGGGAAATAGCTGTTGATGTCTGTGGTGTTGAAGAAGAAAACTAAGGCCATGATCGAATGTGCCACTAGATAATGAAGAAATCAGATGTTTAACAGGGCCCTCAACACAATATTTTAAGTGCAGGAACCAAAGAAAATATAAAAATGTCACCATCAATCACCACAATTGAAAATACAGGTCAAATGTTGCACGAACAAAAAACATAATTTCAGATGTTTTCTACTTACTGAATTTTGACAAAAAGTAAATAAAATGCAATCTGGGGACCTAAAGTTGTTTGAGATAGCAAAAAGTCAGAGATTGTGGGAAAATTTGTAAAGTGTCAAATCAGAAATGCGGAAGGAACAAAGAGTTTTGTTCCATTAAAGCGGGTGTTTGGGATAGCTGGAGTCAACTGTATGGCCGCGTTTTTACTCATTTTACCAGTTGCCTTTCAATCCATATTAATTCAAGATTGACATTCAATCTCTAATTAAAAAATGTGACTGCTAGGGTAAAAGAAAGCATTCTTTTTCTCCTTTATAAAAACAATAAAGTACAACAATAATTCAAGCAAAAGAAATCTCGAAAAAAAGATGATGAAGCGAATAGAACAAAACAGTACACACAACCAAAAATACATTTAACTCCTAATAACTCGAAGGACCGATGAGCATTGTTCGAGATATTGAATGTACGAGTTATTGAGAGTTTTTTATAGGCATAGGAATAAGTTCAAGGAGTGTATACATCTACCGATTTCTAACCAGCTAAACTTCTTGGTTAAAGTTTTCTTAAAATCAGTTGAAAGAGACATATCTGCATCTAACACTCACTTACCCAGATAAATTTAACAAGATTTACATTACGAACTTAACTGGTAAGAACTGATTGAAATGTTAAAAGAGTTGAGTTATTGAGGATTCAAGTTATTGAAGGTTCCAGTTACTGGGATTCCACTGTAAAACAGAAATTATGATTTTTTTGCTTAGCGTGGGCTAATTATTTGTACAGTATCGGACCACTGTGAATAATATAGTATATATACTAGTGTAGCGTGTAAAAACATTTTACAGTTTTCCATAAATTGATTTTTACACGCAATACTGCCATGATAAGTCTGTGTATATACAAAAAGGCTATACAAAAAGGCTACAGTTGAACTAAAAGATTTAGAAAAGAGACAATACAACGTATACTACCTAACCAATGGATACTCCTACCTAACCACGATAAAACGTCTGATATATAAGAAAATACCTTCAAATTTCCCTATTAACTAAAGCTAACAAAAACAATACCTTCTCAGACGTTTTTATCTTTCAATTCTTTATTCTACTATGAATTGTGGAAATGTCAAAACCCAAAACTCGATTTGTGGATCATGATACAAAAACCATGTAAATATGTATGTAATCACTCTCTTCTTGCATTACAATCATGTATACTATTCAATTTTATAATCTAAAAAAGGTATCATTCAAATACTATCAAAACAATATGATAATGATCTTGCTACCTTCGTTTACCTTAATAATAACAATCCACATACTACAATGAAATACCAAATAAACTGCTAGCTACACATTTCGGTATAGTAGTCAAAACTAACTGATACGAAAAAGCTACGTTCATCTTCATTCTCAATAAGAAATGAACATTTAAAAAATTTGATGAACTTTCGAATGCAAAAACCATTGCATTGCCTTCTCCTCCGTGCGGCTTTATGATGTCTTCCTTAAGGTACAAAAACTCCACGAAGTAATAAAACCCCGTAAGATGGAGCTAGAGATTCTCCTAATGGGAGATTCTCCCTATACTAATACGGAAAAAATAAACATCCATTGACGAACTTCCCAAGATATTTTTTCTAAAGTTCTTTCTTTCAAAGTTAGGTAAGAAAAAAGCAAGATTTAGTATTAGTATAAGAAGATGGATAAAAAATGTTTTTATTTGGAAATGAAAAAGTGTGAAAAATATAAAAGTATTAGCTATATATACAAAAATATTTAAGCAAAGTTATAAGTCTGAAATAGTTATATGGCTCATTAGTTGATGACCCATTACTAAAGATATAAAAAAAATAAAAAAGTACAAAAACTACAGTGGCTTTTCCGTTGCAGTTGACTCACGAAACGATTGACCCATGCCATACCTGTAATTATTTCTGGTTTGAAAGAACGATTCATTCTGTTTCTGACTCATTCTTTGCATGATAAGATAATCATTTCAAGGGTGAAACTAAGCCAGCACAGTACAATAGACAGGTAAATGTTTACGTTTTTACTGAAAAGCAACCTGATTCGGCAGTCAAAAGAAACAAATTCTATTCACTTGACTGCCAAAGAAGGGTCACTTCTGGCCGCCGTTTTTCAGTAAAAACGTAAACATCATTTACCAGTCTATTTATTTCATTTTCAACCAACATACCAACATACTTTTATCTTTGAAATATTGACAGCTCACGAAAAAAGGAAGAAAAAAAAGAAAAGAAAAAAGAAGCCTTGTACATCTGTGGTCAGAAGTACTTGCTGAGTAATCAGTAAAAACATTAAAAGGATGAGGAAAAGAAACGCGAAAACGAAACAAAAACTATACATCAAATATTCCCACCAACATCCATATCTACACAAAAACTAAACTGCTTCCACGTAACAGATAGACTAGATTACGTAAGGACTTTCTCACGAAAGTTAAACCGTTATGAACCACTGAGCTAATATAATAGTTTGACAAAAAAATGTTGGGTTCCATGGAAACTTTTTATCATTTCTTTCTTTCATTATCGCTCCTGTCCGGAGAATTACATAAGTCATAATTATGCAGACTGAGGACTTGCAATCTTTCCAAACTTCAATGCACGATTCCGAGATCTCGGAAAAAAATAGGCCCTCCCACACTGTGTTAAGACTCTAATCTATCATGAGAGTTTTCATTGTAAAAAGCTGTTTCAATGTGCAAACTTTATGATAAAAAAAATCCTCTCTCAAAAAATTTTCTGATTTTGTTCTAATTTTTCGACTTAATTCTAAGAAATCTATAGCTCTCTCTTAATTTTTTTACCTCCGAAACTCTATGATAGAGAGTGTTTCGGTTACTTTCTCATAAAATGCGTGATCTCAGATTCGTGTATTAGTAATTTTTGTTTCAATTCATCAAATTGAAGTTATCAAGTCATTTGATTGCTTCATTTACATTTCTTATTCGTTTTGCTAAATAATTTCTTCCATAATGATTACAACATATTTTTCGTGATACAGGACATGGCCCACCAAGGACTTGACCAATTTAGTAGTTTGGAAATACATTTTCATTTTACGTGATATTTTAACATGTGACCGCGAGAGGACATGAATATATGATTTTATTTATTTTCCAAGCAAGGAGCAGCATACAAAAATATGTTTCAGTGGAGGTAACTAAGGGAAATAAGACAATCTGCCTCTGTTTATTTTGACTTTCTCTTTTAATGCTCAAACTACACCTCTTTAAAGCCAATTGATCATTAATTTTTACGATGTATGTAATTTGAAAATAATTTGATTACTACATAAAATATATGATAGTCTTGAGAAATAATCACTAAATTAAGGTTTGCGTAAGCAAGACCTAACTGCTAGTTGGTAAGCCAAACACACAGTCAGACAGCCTCCATGACATGGCTCCAAAATTTGAAAAATCCAAAATAAGCTTACTATATTATCTAGTTTAGGTGGCTCACCACAGGGATCCAAATTGATTAAGAACATACTACACTCCTAATTAGGCTTATAGCATGTTATAGCCAAACTGGAAGTGAAGACACTAGAGTGATTTTTCGATATTCCCATGTAGCTATACAAAACAAGTTAATCTACAAAATTGTTGTTTTGGCGGAAAATTTGGTGTAATTCAACTCCTAATTAAGTGCCATGCTCTTATTCTTAAATTTTACTTTTGCAACTCAAGATGTTTTGGGTTTCTGTAGCATGAATCCTAATTTAAGAAGGTTGGATTGGGCAAACTGTTTGAAAACCATTTGATTAATTTTAATAAATTAGTCAAGCACTGGGGAGATGCATTTAATAAGCAGAAAAAATGTAAGCAGATTGGTTAGAAATTTCTGAGCAAAGGAGAAATATTGAATACATTGCAGTACATAGTAGACATATCCTAATTATGCGAAATTTACGAAAACATTTTGCTGAGGGCAGTCAGAGCATCATTTTTCCATTTGTTTTGTAACTGAGGGCAGTGCTGGCAAAGGAAGCATTTCCAATTTGAGAATAGAACTCAAAGTGTGTGTTTTTACAATTTTAAAAAACTTTGGAGGAAGGACGGCCTAATTTGGTATAAAAATAAGCTTAATTAGACGGCAAGTCGGAACTACATCACTGAATAATTCACCTGTGCCTATATTCACAAAAATTTAAATTGAAGATTCTGAAAGTAGTATATACCATATTGTAGAACTTGAAAAGCAGATCAAAAAAATGTATGAGATCTCATACCTACGACGAACTGTTACTGAGATATCATTGATCAAAGATTTTGTTGACATCATGATGTGATGAAAGTCCCAAAAAATAGCACCCCATATTACGTCAGTTATCACCATTAGTTATTGAGATATTTACTCCTTAATGCTTTTTTGGTTTGCAATGCAATGTTCTCATTTTGTTGTGATTTTGATGTTAGGATTTCCCTATAGTATGTCAGAAATTTCTAGGACCAATTTTATATTTGATTTTGCCAAATGAGCTCCAACTGCAAAGCATCTCGCTACCCTCACTCCTTATTATTAGGAATATATATAAACAGTTAATTTTTCGCTAGTTAACCGGAAAGAATAATAATAATGACAAGAAAAAAGAAAAAGGGAAGTGAATGAGAACAGCTAATTTGAGGTTGAGTTAAATTATATACTGAAGAAGATAGTAGTCAGTGATGATATGTTTTAAATTATATTAGCTTAATGATGGAAGGTGCAGTTGATCTTGAAGCTTCCCTTGTCCACCTTTTTAAAGAATCTCATTTAATCTAATTTTGAGATTACAGGGGAATCTCCATAATCTCCTCAATAGACATCTCGATATTAGAAGACAGTTTTATCAAAATAACAGATGGAATTACAGTCAAAAACCCATTATAGTGTACGCTGGTCCACTGAATAATGGACATTAAAAAGATATTCTTAAATCCAAAGTTCTCTAGAGCATATGCTGCCTCGGTTCTTCTTTGATAGAAGCAACATGGGTTAACATAATTGAGGAAATTGTAGGATCTTGAGACTTTGAACTTTGCTCTCTAAACAAAACATGGGTATTTTTTTAGTAATCTATTTAGAAACATGTTAAAAATAACGAAAGAATTATTTAAAACACATTCTATGAAAGGAGTTGGTTTGAGACAATGTTTGGCTTATTCAACAACACCTGACAAGAACTTGGATGAGGAGCTGAAACTAGATTACTTGGATGGTGACGAAACTGGTCAGTCTTCTTTTGTTATACTTTTAAACGAAAGAATGTTTTGTTCATAAGGAAATTACCAATAAAGTATCTAAACAATTTCTTAAGCCCAGATATATGTGGCCATTATGGTATAGTATTACTTGATTTTATGTCAATACATAGGCATTGCTGTCATGTCCATTAACAGACCTGAAGCCAAAAATTCTTTAAGTATCAACTTGATGCGATTGGTAAGTCTAATGTGATGTCACAATATCTTGGGTTGTGCCACCTGTAACAGTAAATATGGGGAAACGGTTATTCTCACCTTTTTGTGTTAGTTTGAAAACGCAATGGATGTTATATCAAGGGATCGGTCTTTACGAGCAGTCATTCTACGAAGTGTTGTACCTGGTGTATTTTGTGCAGGTAAAGTCTTGTTAGGCAATTGAATTTGCTTGTGTTTAGTTAAAACTTTTTCATTATTTATTGTGGTATTTTTAAGGTGCTGACTTAAAGGAGAGGAGAAAAATGAAAGAATCAGATGTACCACTGTTTGTGTCAAAGGCTAGAATGCTCTTTCAATGCCTTAATGAAATACCAGTGCCAACAATTGTGGCTATAGAGGGTGCAGCACTTGGTGGTGGCCTTGAAATGTCTCTAGCTTGTGATTTCCGAATTGCTTCATCTACGGCCAAACTTGGTTTACCAGAAACCAAGTTAGCAATCATTCCTGGTGCAGGTAAATATAATTCTCCTTATGAAGAATTTCTTGAATACTTTTGAAATAATTTAAGCACGTATAATTTTAGGTGGTACAGTTCGACTTCCAAGGATTATAGGACTAGCAGCTGCGAAGGAGTTGATATTCACTGGACGGGTATTAAATAGCAGTGATGCTGCTCAAATTGGACTAGTTGACTATTCTGTTGAACAGAATGAAAATGGAGATGCAGCATATGTAAGAAGCTTAGAGTTAGCAGAATGCATATTGCCGCAAGGACCGATTGCTTTGAAAATGGCTAAAAAAAGTATTAACAAAGGTGTTGAGGTACGAGTAACTATTCTGCTTATATTGTATATGTATATATATAATGCTATTGGTAAATAAATTGATTGATTTGATTTGATAAGTGATTATAAGTAATTTTTTTGGAAGTACTTTGTGTATCACTATCCATGAAAAAGACCTGGGCCATCGTTTGTCTAGCTTTGTAAGAGATGTGGAGTCGTTCTTTAAAACAGTGATACACGAAGTCGTTGCCATTTGCATCATGATGCAAAGTTGCAGTAAAGGACAGATTATTATAGCTGGTTGTTGTGACTTTCTCTATGCATTTTTTCATTCATTTCTTCATTTTTTTCCACAAAAAAAACGTGCTGTATTTTTTTTCAGACCGATATTTATTCTGCATTGGGAATCGAAGAATTATGCTATGCCCAAGTAAGCAGTTTAATTCATTTAATTTTATGATTACTCATTCTTCAAACTCTCGATGTCTGAAATGCTGTTGCTATTCAACATGCTATAAGGTTGTGAATATAATGAAGACACCCAAGAAATAGGAATAAAACAAATTGAAGATACAATATTAAAAGGGTGGCCACTGGTTTGGAAAATCTGGAAACATCAGGGAAATTGAAAAATGACCTAAAATGTCAGCAAATAGGGGAAAAGCAAACCCTAACCTAAAAGCAAAACTAACCATCTTTATTTTGGTTCCTTTTTGCAGCTATACCAGCTATATAATTTTCCTTTTTCAGGTTATTCCCACAAAAGATAGAATTGAAGGTCTTACTGCATTTAAAGAGAAGAGAAAACCAAGTTATAAGGGAGAATGAGATTGAATGGATTAAGGATTTTATAAAGGAAAACTCATGTTTGTCTTCATCACTTAATATTTTGAAAAAAACTTAAATATCTTAAAGACAGACAGCTGGATAAATTTGGCTTATAATATACAATATTCTTTTAAAGTTTGTTAGTGCATTTTTATTGTAAGACATTAACTTTTGGAATTCATGTAATAAACCCAAGATTTTTCTAATACATATTTTCACTTTGTCACATTATACAAATCATCAACTTTTGGTATGGTTTTATGATGGCCCTTGTCATTATTCAGAAGTTTTGAATAAAAGGGTGCTAAAAGTTGCTCCTGTGTCTCATGATGACACAAATCCTACCAAACACCTATCCCCTAATTAAATGATCTTAACACAATGTGCCGTTGTAAATACTAATCTAAACTACCATAGCCACTCAAAATGATTACCGATTGTGGAACATTAGTGGTAGTTCATGGAAATCATAATTGTTGAGAATAATAATTGTTTTTGTATAGTACTGAAACCTTGATGAATCATTAAAAATTTTCACAAATTAACTATAGCAGATATTTAAGATTCTTCAGTGTCAGTAAAGAATTGAAAAGTTAATAATCTCTCTGGTTGTCCCAAAAAGGGATTGCATGAGTTGGTCGGTACCCCCTCCCCCACCACTGTGTCTTGCTCTGCTTGTTGTTAATAGTTTGCAACTCTTTTTGTTTTTGTCATAGATTTACAATTTTATAATACAGAAAGTGTCTGCAGATGCTGTATGATTCTTTGCCATTAAACTCTTTATTTAAAATGCCAATAACAATGTTGATGATCGATTTTATGGAAAAATAAGAAGCTGATTAGAAATTTGTTCCATATGACATACCAGGGATTTTGAAATTCCAAGATAAACAAGTCTTCTTCAAATGAGTCAATCACAAAAGTGCAGTGGTAATGGACCAGGATGGCGTGGCAGATATAATAAGTTTTATGGAAACAGTCGAATGAAAGGAACCCCAAAACCATATCAAGGTATTGCTACCGAAGGAACAAATTTTTGCGCAATCTAATACTCACAAGATATTCTTTGAGCTGCAATCCATGAAATTTAATACAGAGGGAGGGAAATTATCCGAAATCTGCCATTGACAAAAATAAATAAATAATTTAATGACACATATTGCAATCAAAACAGAATTAAACAACAAAAGGAATGAGGGAGAGTCTAAACAAACTTAAAGATTTTCATAGACAATCTGAATATTTTGTTTAATTCCATTCATATTTCAACCAATTTTTAGAGATTCTTCCTGAATCTTTAAATCTCTAAAATAAATACTTGCAAAATGCAATTTTTTTCATCCACGAAAATGTGTACCCATGAAAATGTGTACCCATGAAAATGTGTACCCATGAAAATGTGTACCCATGAAAATGTGTACCCATGAAAATGTGTACCCATGAAAACCCTTAAGGTATTTTGGTTAGATTTCTGATTATTTTTAGTTTTTCCCACCATCATTGATATTTATAGTTTTCTTGTTTTTATGTTTTCATATTCTGTTATCAACAGGTAGATCTACTAGCAACTACCATCCTTGCCCATACAGAAAATGGACAGAATACATGGGAAATGAACGTAAATAGCTTTTATTAGTATTATTCTATAGCTAGATGGATTTTGGTATTTTACCTTTGATTTTGCTTTTAATATAATTATAGACCTGTTTTATCATCACAAAATTTTAGTTTTCACAGCACTGAAGACGAACAATCAAAAAGATTCCAATGATTTTAACATTTTTATTTGTTGTTTTTTTAAACCATCACATATTGCAAGATTGTCAACTTTACCTCTAATTTAACTTGTTCTATAATTTTAACCTCATGTTCTTGGAAAACAAATTTTTAAGATACACATGCCATTTTGTACAAATGAATTTGGCACAAATTACGCTATGGAAAGTATCCCAAAACATTTTTCCTTCTAGAATATGTTCCCAACTCAGATTGTGTGAGAAAGATTGATGTACTATGTAACTACTTTAAAAGCAACCTAAATCAATTCAGTAAGGTATTGTTGTTGATGTTTTCATTTAGTTATTCATAAAGCATTGAAAGTTAACAAAAGTAGATTTTATAAGTCCATAAATCCATTGGTGGAATGAATCTAAGTACAGAGTTCGGTCATAGAAATTTATTGTGTACAGAAATTAACAAAGGGAAGAAAAAATTATATATAGATCTCATTCATCAGATTGATCACACCGTGCACTAGAGTTATCAACAATGAAATTATGGATAAAATGTCCCAGAATACAGTTTAGAATACCAAAACTCATTTCATTGCTTGTTTAATTCCCCACTTCATTCCGTAGGTACATATTGAAGAAAATGGTGAAGTTTACATTGATTATCAAGCTTTGGTTGAAGATGCAGGTTTATCCTCCAGTTAAAGTCATGATACGGAATTAATTGACGAAAAATAAATTCTTTTAGAACTACAAAAAATTTTTTTCTGAATTTAAACTCCACATTTTTATGATTGTTAAGTGTTTCATATTTCTACCAGATCTGGTTAATGATATTCCTTCATTGAAACGAGATATTAAAGACATGCCATCTCAGATTTTAAATAGTATTGGATTAGCACTACACCAAGTAAAGAGATTTTCTTTGTGTTAACATTTCTGATGCATGCTTTTTTATAGACCAAATATTTTTTTTGATTTTTTACCCTCCAGTACAATCCCACATATGAAGCAGTTCAACCAGTGATTCTTCAAGACACGTCAATCTAAATCTTCATTCGAATAACATAAATGGGAGCATGTGCCAGTGATTTTGCAGACCCATACGAGTTCTTCTTTGGCACCTTCTTTTATGTTTTCAGGCTTTTCTTGATAATGAGTTCAGTGATGATCCACAAAGTGGAATATTCGAAGTCCCGTTTCTTCATATACGTTTGCTAAATCATGAACCTGTCACTGCGTTGAAGAACTTAAAAGCTAGTTATTTTGGTAAACCTGTTTTTGTTATTAAACTGTTCTATGTGTTATTGTGCAGTTGTTTTCAAGAATAAGTTTTGAAAGTGTAATTTTGCTTTTAGTTCATGGCCATAAAAAAATCTTTAGTTCATCTCCACAATAAGGAAATGCAAGTCAGTGATGTAAAAAGGGAGAATAATGTTTTTGAATGTCACACAAAGGATCTGTAGTATCAGCATTTTACATTCTTGGAATTTTTTTTTAGGTAAACTTGTTACTGTCAGAGGTACAGTGGTGCGAACTGGCAATATTAAACCACTGGTCACAAAACTTGCATTCTCATGTAGAAGTTGCAAAGAAGAACAGGTACAAACTAACATAAAAATCAATAAAATTCAGTAATTTCACCTGCTATAAGAAGAGGTAGTTGTCTGTAGTTACGTCTCATTTAATGTAAAGAAATATGGGAATAGATTGAATTATACTCCATCCGTCGTTTCCATCCCATACTGATGCTTGCTGTTTTTGTTGTTGATATGAATGACAGGTTATTAAAGGAATAGAAGAAGATAATAACATCAGCAACAGTTAAAATGTTTTTAAAATTTTCAGGTCATGAACTTAATTGATGGAAAATATTCTGTTCCTACAAAGGTAAACTTCATATCATGAAAGTTTCTTTTTTTTTTTTACTTCTGTTTCCATTCACTTGTAGTCCTGATTTAGCCTGACTTTCTTTTATTTAGTGTGTTAATCCAAGCTGTAGGGGGAGAGTATTTGTACCTTTAAGAAGTTCACCTCTTACCAAAACTATTGATTGGCAGATTATAAAGTAAGAATGTTTTAAGATGGATCATGTCAGATTACAAGTTATTGCATCATTCAGTTTAACGAATTTGAACTGATTCATCCCCAACAGACACATGTCTTTTTAACGTCTGAGCAATGTTCAGATTAAACGACAGCCCGAGCAATGTTCAGATAACGTCCGAAAAGTCCAAAAGAATAATCGGATGATATTATTGATTTTTAGGTTGCAGGAGATTATGTTAGATGATGACAGAGAAGCAGGGCGGATACCTCGAACTGTTGAATGTGAATTGTCTTACAATATAGGTAAATTAAAATTCATCAATCACAAACTATAAAGGATCTGTTTTGCACATGTTGGTTGACAGAGGCGTAGCTAGAGCTCAGTCAAAATTTGTGGTGGAGAGTTAGTCATTTAAAGTAGAAAAGAAAAAGATGCAAGTATCGACCCTTGAGTCTGTTAGAAAAAACCATTACGTTGGACTTTATTCTGAATACGCCTATGGTTAAGATTATATTTTCGGTATTTCTACATCAAATATTATTTATTTATTTACGCCACCTGTTTTATCATAAGTTTTGTTCTATTTATTATATAGAAATATAGAGTTTCCTTTTACACAACAAATAACAAATGTGTACCGCCAGTTTCTTTTTTTTCTGTTTCATTATCAAATCATGTTTGCCGATGATTTTTTCCCTTAATAACTTCTTATTTACAGTTGATTGTTGTGTACCTGGTGATGTTGTCACTTGTACAGGAATCGTAAAAGTATCAGCAACAGATGAAGGTAAAAAAATGACACCAATCTAAACGTTACTTCTGTAAAATCTAACTAATTTCCTTTACACATGCAATAAGTCCTTCTAATCTCTGATTGGTACATCTTTCTCAATGATAACATTCTAATACGTCTCAGATGGATTGCAGGAAACAGTCGAAGCAAAGACACATCCATGTATTTGCTGTATATTCAAGCTGTATCCATCACCAACAACAAAGATACCCAAGTGAAAGACGAAGGGAGAGAAACCGGTACCAGTGATTTCACTATCAAGGTTCGGATTTGTTGTTGTAACAACTTAAGTAGAAAATGATCCGGTGTGTGTGGAATTGACTTATCTTTTAGTTTCTTTTCTGTATGTAGGAACTGTATGCGATACAAGAGATACAGAGTGAAGAGAATCTAATGAGGCTTATCACTGGTTCCTTGTGCCCTGCCATATATGGACATGAGGTACAAATTATTATAAAACAAAGTCATAATATACATTGTTTTGTTTTCTTCAAGTGCATACTTCGTAGTACTCCTTTGTAGTGTTCCAGATAAGAATCTATTGTTGGGAATTCTTTTTAAGCTTGTAAAAGCTGGTTTGGTGCTTGCTTTGTTTGGTGCTTCACAAAAGTATGTCGACGAAAAGGTAGAAATTGTTTCTTAGATAAACTTAACTGCCTGCATACTTTCGTGTGTTTTTATTAACAAAATAATCCCCTTCAAACAAAACATTCTTTAGAATAACATCCCCATACGCGCTGATTTACATGTCCTTATTGTGGGCGATCCTGGTTTGGGAAAAAGTCAAATGTTACAAGCTGCTGCTAATGTGGCACCTCGTGGTGTATATGTTTGCGGAAATACGACAACATCGTCTGGGTTGACTGTTACTCTTACAAAGGAAAAAGGTTCTGGTGATTATGCACTGGAAGCAGGTGCTCTTGTTTTGGGAGACAGAGGTATAAATCTCATTATAATGAACTCGTTCTTCTTTCCCCTCCCTTAAGAAACCCTTTTAAAATCTCTCAATCTATATGTAACATATACTTGGATCAACGAGATGTATGATTGCAACCAATACTAAGATGATATATATTTTTGACAGTAAAAAGGTATTTGTATTACTGCATTCGTGCAAATGTCTTGCATCATGTCGGTTCCTATATATTTTTTCTTCTTCTTACTGCTAAAGGTTGTTGTTGCATTGATGAGTTCGATAAGATGGGGAATCAACATCAAGCACTTCTTGAAGCGATGGAACAACAATGTATTAGCATCGCCAAAGCTGGCATTGTTTGCAGGTGATCATTGGACATCCTTGTTGTTAATATTCCTTCTTCCTCTATTTTTCTATTTTTGTCATACTTTGTCATGTTTATAGACTTATAATGAGGTGAACATTTCTCCCTGTTGTTTTTGTTATAGCTTACCAGCGCGGACTTCTATTCTTGCTGCAGCTAATCCCATTGGTGGGCACTATAACAAGTCCAAAACTGTCTCCGAAAATCTCAAGATGAACAGTGCTTTGTTATCCAGATTTGATCTTGTGTTTATTTTGCTCGATAAACCAGATGAAGAAATGGATGGGATTTTGTCTGAACATGTCATGGATTTGCATACTGACAATGCACCCAAAAACAGGTTGAAGAACTCGGAATGTTCACTCTGAAATAGAAAAATACTATAGATGAACTTCTTTTCTTTGTGTTCCTGAGTAATATATTTCTTGTTTAATTCTTGAATCACTAAAGCTGCGTTTACACTATTCGATTAATCGAAGCGATTTCGATATTAACGACTAATCGAATTAGTTTAAACAAAAAATTAGATCGATTAGATCTTTGTTTCTACTATTCAGGTTGTCGTGGAAATCAATTAATATAAACACCGCTTCTCAGTTACACTTATCTGAAGTGTGTTACAAAAACTGGCAATTGACGTTTCTGTCGTTATAGGTGCCGGGCCAATATCCAGTCGGTGACGGTGGAGCGTACTCCTAATGTTGATGAATTGAACAGATTCACTGAACAATGGGAAAATGATAAACCACTGAGTGAAAGGTTAAAAGTTTTAAGAAATCAACAATTTGATCCTGTCCCTTGTCAGTTACTTCGCAAATATATCCAATATGCTCGCAAATACGTCCATCCGAAATTATCAACCAGAGCAGCAAAAGTGTTGCAGGTACTAACATGCTTATGAATAACAAGTATGCCTAGTACGATGTGTTTCGGAAATTATTATTGTTCTGCACGAAACAATAAACGCATGAATCGCAAATGATAATTATAAGAACGCAATTTTTCATCATTTCAGAAATTCTATCTGAGTCTGCGCAAGCAATACCAAGGAGCGAATTGCACACCTGTTACAACGAGACAGTTAGAAGCATTGATCCGGTTAACTGAGGTAAATGATGTTCCTACAAATCTGGTAAATTGAGTTAAGGTTTAGTTTACGATAATGTTGATCATCCTCTTACAGGCTCGTGCTCGAGTTGAACTTCGTGAAGAAGCTACAGAACAAGATGCACAAGATGTCGTGGAAATCATGAAAAACAGGTAATTCCTATTTGTTGTTTATGTAATTGAAGTAACAAGAGAAATGGACATTAGTATCTTAATTCTCTTCGTTTTGTACAGTTATGAGTACGAAAGATAATTCTAACGGGAACACTAATTATTTATTGTAAAGACAGAAGTTTTTGTATGGAATATATTCGCCTAATGTTGGTGATTTGAGAATCCCTTAATTTTGATGTGCAGTCGACTCCCTATCTTGAACTTCTCGAACAAAATTCTCCGTCCCTTCAGCATTTAAGACATTACAAAGGGCATCTCAAACCAGGATGCTGCTGTGAAATATGGTGTTCCCAAGAACTTTAAAAACCAGTCCGCAATGGCAAGCTGAGTCGACTGTAGTTCACATGACTTACTTCTAACCAATCAAATTATTGGAAATTTTTTAGTTTGATTGATACGTTCAGCGATCAATGTGGATACCTTGATTTTGGTCGATCTCAGAACGGATCTGGTATGAGTAAACGAGGACAGGTAAACTTAAGGATAAAATCGTTTTTTATAAGGCTTTCATATATCTTAAAAGCCACGAAGTTTTTGTTTATTTTTTTTGTAATTTCTTATATCTACGATGACCTCGAAGTGTCAAAGTTCTCGGCTTTGGTTGGGGAGTGTTTTGGTTAGACAGTTTTGGGTTTAAATACACAGTTCTCGACATTCCGTGCCATGAACATTTCTCGGCTTATATCAGACAGTTCTCGGTTTTAGTTAGACCTTTCTCGATTTTGAGATAGTCCTCGGCTTAGGTCAGGCAGTTCTCGGTTTAGGTTCAGACAGTTCTTGGTTAGATCAGAAAAGCCTAATAAACCTATTGATGTAAAGATATGTTAAAGAAGTAAATAATATTGATCCATCTGCAACAAAACATTTGTGTATCCCGCCCCCACAACATATCAAACAGTTTTTATAATAGGGAACGGGGACTGGTTTTAAGACGTTATTTATCAATTACTTATCAATTTTATTAGAGGATCGTCTGGCTCGGTAAAACCTTACTTCTATTTAAGGTGTTTGCTTTTGATTTTAAATGATGTACATCATTTTGCTCCCAAATTAATAAGAGATGCTTGGAATCGTAACCATTTTGAATCAAACTGATATTTTCTTGATAATTCATTTTCTTGAACTATCTAGTCATTATGACGTAATTATGACGTACTGCATTTTGAAAGACTTAAGAGTGTTTAGATGGTAAAACTCCTGTCTGCAAGAAAGGTAGTAATAAACTAACTAATAAATGTTCGTTCATTAGAATTTATACTTTCGTAAAAGGATACTGTAGACTAAACTGTCATTTCGGTCGGAGGAGTAGTAGTAATCCAAGGATGTTTTAATACGGTATTCGCTTTCGCTCCTACTGTAATAAAAGCAGCGGCAAGTAGTAGCTGAAATAAAGGCCGTAAAACAGGTAAATAAGCAGCATCATTTATGTCGTGATTTTATTTTTTCGACACCCTCTGTTAAGAACGCACGCAAGCAAGTGGAAATGTAAGTTACAAAGAAAAGAACTGGTAAAAAGTTTTAAGTTAGGTTGCTAAATGTATAATGTGGATTTAGAAAATCTTAAAAAATGACAGCCGCATTTTGATATGTAGCAGCCGTGTGGACGAGGTTGGGCATATTTTAAGTTTAAGTTGCATGTCTCATTTGCTTCTTTTCGTCGAACATGAACTCGCTCAATTTTAAGAGGGGATGTGGTCTCTTTAATTAATTCTTTCGTGAATATTTTTAAAAAGGAGAAGAAACAAAAGAAATGTGAGAAAAATAGTAGAAAAGAGTTTCTTTAATCTCCATAACAACACAGTTTCACGAACAAGAATACTACAAAAAGTTCGCAAGCAAAGTCACCAAGACTTGGTGTTAGACCAAGAAATAAGTTGACGAAGAAAAATATTTAAAGAAAAAATGGATCGCTGACTTATTATTAGTCAATCATATGTTTTATGCTTTTAACCTTTTAGTTCACTTATTGTATATTTTATATATATTTCATATAGGACTTTAGGTTTATAAAATTCTGTTATAAAATCATTTCATTTATACCAACCTGTAAAAGAGGAACTGCTATAACGTTAACATTTTTATGTTACAAATTTTGAATCTCTGAACTACAGAAATGTGGAGATAAAGCCAAAAAGGAAAACTGAAACCACTTTATGAAAGAATATTTGTGTAGAAAGTTTTATAAATATTGCAAAAATTGAACCTGGCTAAAGAAGAGGCTGCTGAGCATAATAACACCAGGAAGAAGAGCCGTTGAATTCAACTATAATAACACCAGGGAGAAGAGCCGTTGAATTCAACTATAATTTTCTTAATGCCAAATATTCCAAACAACCCTCCATTGCAATTCTTAAGACATATATTCTCTTCTTTTAACCCTTCCAATCTTTTGTTTGATCTTTTAAAATCTTCTTTAAAACGTTTTTATTTGTTCTCCCCAGTTTTAAAAGTGCTTGATACATTGTAGCTAAAACTTAAGAAGAGCATCGCTGAAAATTAACGAAACACACAAAATTAATGGAAACATACATCGGGAATGAAACGGCTGGAGATTAAGGAGATAACCGTTATTAGGCTCGAACTGTCCGCAAAAATAAAAATCGACGATTTTAGAGAACTTTCATTTGTCAATTTCTTCTCCCTCACTATAGTGGGTTTCTAGTGTGAACCGACCTTAAGAAACCTGAAATCACGGCAAGAAACACCTTAGCCGAGAACTGTCTAAAAAGAGTTGAGAACGGAAGTTAAATCGTAGTTAAAATATTTCGTTTTTATCACATTCCATTACTGTCCAATCTAACTTGCAACTCTCCTACTCAGACGCTTTTGTGTTTCCAAACACCCTGTTGTCTTTGAAATTTAACATTTATTTCAGTGTAAAAAGTTCATCGCAGAGCTCAACAGGATATCTGAAAGAGAGAACAACTCAATGTTTAATATGGAACAAATGTACAGAATAGCGTCGGTATGTTTTTCTGTCTGCTATTTCATGTTTCGGTATGTTTCTCTGCGGCAATTTTATGTGGCCATCACCTTGAATATTTAGAAATATTTGCGTTTTATTGAATGTTTTGACAAAATAATAATTCGGACTTTAATTTCATTTCAGCAACTAAAGCTACCTACCTCACAGTTTCAAGACTTTATTGCAACTTTAAACAATCAGAATTTTTTACTAAAGAAAGGACCAAGATTGTACCAATTACAAACAGCCAACTGTTTATAGAGGCCTTGTTGATTTTACCGCATTTATAACTTGGAAGGTTGCATTGTTGTAGAGTTGGTTACTCTGATTGTATTATGTTTATGTAAATATTCTTCTGATTGTTAAGAAGAGTTTGGTTCATACAAAGTTTGTGTACTTTTGGGTCAATCGTTTAAATTCTCAATATTCTGTAAACTGGTTTCGTCCAGGGGTGTTTTATAGAACCTTTTATGGAATTTACTCCCGGGGAACGGTGTTATACAATTTAAGAAGAGAAATACAGGGCCATTATTGTATTCATTCAGAACTTTTCATAAGTTACGTCAAAGCTTCCATTGTATCGTGCATTCATTAACAGTTGGCGTTATATTGTACGAGTTCTTTTTATCTTACTAACAAAATAATCATTGGCAAGAAACGAGATTATGACGTAGTCATTTTAAGTTACCACCACGGAAAACGCAATGGACCAGAAAGAGTTGTCATAAACTGATTTATCCTCAATGAAATTCATCAAAGATTAAATTTACATATGGTTCAAAAACTGCAGTGATTATTTTCCATCAGATCATCTCGATATCTCGTAGTCTTGTTTTGATCTCTTCGTCAGGTTTCGTTGAGCTGCAATATCTTAAACTGGTATAGATGGAAATAAGTCGGTTAATCAAGTCAAAAATCCATTTTCTAAAACGGATTCGAATGATATTGTGCACGAAAATGTAAATTAAAGCGTCACAAATATAATTTAAGCGCCAAAGCAATTGAACATACGTTACACTTTTTGGAACAAAAACTGATATAAAATCCGGAACACAATTCAACAAAATAAAAGTTAACACTATCATAAACGGTACGATGGTTCCATGGTGATGTCTTTGTTTGTCTCGTCGTTGATAAGATACGATTTTTAATCCGATATAACCATATACAACAAGAAAATGAATAAAAAGAAGACCACTGACCACAACATAAATCATTCTGTGAATATGTATGACGTAATCGTTTGTTGCAAAATTCAATGCGATTAATGTATGAACGAATACTGTAAACAAAGCAGACATTATCCAACTGCAAATAATAACTTTGTTTTTATTCCTTTCAAAACAAGAGGAGTTATACTTCAGATGGAGAAACAACTCCAGGAATCTTTGAAATGTTAATAAAAAAATCACGCTGTAATATGGAATCAGTAAAATCTGAGCTGTTATGATGATGCTACCTCTTGTAGTGGGGTAGACATTTCCAACAATTAAACGAACAACACTAGCGAGGGTTGTCAAAATCTCTGATAGAGACAGTGTTACCAGCATATATTTTTGAGATAGCTTGTCTGACCTTTCTTTCCATAATAAAAATAAGCCGACGCTATGCAACAAGAGTATAACAACACACGTAATGCTGACGACTGCATCAATCCAATCCATTACTCACAGTTTTTTTCTTGAAAGAAAAACGACACGGACTGTCCTGTACTGAAACACTCGACACGGACTGTCCTGTACTGAAACACTCGACACGGACTGTCCTGTACTGAAACAAATTGCGAGATAAGAAACAAGGTGTAAGCTATTTCATTTATTTGAAATATTTCGAAATTTCCGTTAGTTACATAAACAAATATGGATTCAAAACAATATCTCCCAATTATCTAATTTTCAGATGCTTTTGATAAGTTAATATGAGATATTACTTCTCGTATCTATTACTTAAATCATAGTTAAACTATGCTTAAATGGCTTTACTCCCAAATACTTGTCAATCAAGTTTTATAAATATCTTTAGAGAAAAACTCTTCTATATTCCAATACAGTTATTCCAACTCAGTTGTCCATACGGACCTCATTTCTGTGTTGAAAATTAACGAAAATTGTCCCACTGCGATTTGCTAATGAGCAAAATATATTGCTAAATAATTCGGTCCGTATGGACAACTGCGTCAGGATGCGACATATAAACATGAATTCGGGAAAGGTGTATTATTTTATACAATTTTCTTTGATAATTTGATAATTAATAATTTAAAAAAAGAAAAGAAAACCTCGCAAAGTCATATTGAGCACATGGTTTTGACATTTTATTTAATCGAGCAAACAGCTAGCATAAATAAAACACGAGATTTTGGATCATGGCAAATAGATAAATTTGTGTAATTCAAACTCCGACGTCGTTCGGGTAAAGTTGACGGGTAAAGAAAACCAATGCGTTATCAATAATTCGGTATCGCCAAAGAAACTTATCAAAACTAGAGGGCTAACGAAAACTGGTCTATAGAGCGCGAAGCGTTGTGCTTGTGAGTTCGAAGACTACTTTTTTTTCTCAGTTATACACTCTCAGATCACTAAATATTAGGTTTACTGTTTTTCGAATATAAAAAGTACAAAATTCTGGATGTCGAACTTTTTTGCATGCTGGTGGGTTCAGAAAAAATCTGCTTTCCCTGTCTGGGAAATGGCCGTTTAGCTAAAACTGCTGAGTAAGCCAATGTTCATAAAGTGGTTGTATGATCCACCGTTTGAAAGGATATTTCATGCTGTCAATTATAATTTGTTATTAGGTAGTAAGAACCAAAACCGTTGCTATTGAGTTAGTGATACCTTTTTTCACCATAGAAAGCTCATGGATATTCATGGCAACGTAAATTTTTTATCAAATAAACTTTCTTCAACAGCAGGGATAAAGTAATAAACTTTCTTCAACAGCAGGGATAAAGTAATAAACTTTCTTCAACAGCAGGGATAAAGTAATAAACTTTCTTCAACAGCAGGGATAAAGTAATAAACTTTCTTCAACAGCAGGGATAAAGTAATAAACTTTCTTCAACAGCAGGGATAAAGTAATAAACTTTCTTCAACAGCAGGGATAAAGTAATAAACTTTCTTCAACAGCAGGGATAAAGTAATAAACTTTCTTCAACAGCAGGGATAAAGTAATAAACTTTCTTCAACAGCAGGGATAAAGTAATAAATTTACTAGATTGGTAGACTCTCAAATTAGAAAGTAGGCATTATTTTTTGTTTTAAATAAATACTATATTTATATAGTAATAATACTATATACAAGTAGGAAACGAGGTTGGTTCAGGAGTTTCAAATTCCACCTCCTTCTCTTATGAATGGCAGTATTGATAGTTGGAAGAATTGGACTGCTCGCCAATTGCGTAGGATTCCTACACTGAGAAAGCAGCTTCCATCAGTCAAAACTCATCATCAACAACTTGTCTTCTAGTCTATTCTTAACATTTGACAGGTAGTTCAGTTTAATTAACAAATCTTTTGCTTGACTGAAATTATTTTCTTCATCAAATGCATGGCCCACCTGTTCTATATCATGTTCTATATCATCTGTTACATTTGAAAACAATTTCTTCAACTCGTCCACATCGTCACTTTCATTAACTTGAAAGTTTAAAGAAAATACATCGGACAGTAACTTCATATTAGAGTTGTCTACGGTTTCTGTATCGATAGCCTCGTTATGAAGTTCCAGTAAATGGACACCGCGTTTAATGGGATCGAGCAGTGTGGTATATGCCTCGCTTACTAAAGCAGACTGTCGTGAAGAGTACTGCTGTTCCATGTCGGATTTGTTCACGAAACGATCTGGGTGTAATAACGACTGTAGCTGGATGTAGAATTTTTTAATTTCTCCAACATTAATAACATATCGTTCCTCTGTGTTCATAAGTTTGAAATAACTTAGTTTTTTGCTTGTGCAATCGGTACACTGCACCGCATCACATGCTGGACAAATGAGCTTTAAATGATGCTGACGTTTGCAGTTCCAGCAATCGATTGCCTCAACAGCAGAACAGGAATTTCGGATAGTTTTTCGTATTCCCGCATATGCTGGAGTACCAGCGATGGGGTTTGCAACAATCGCTTTTAATAACTTGAACATATTTATTTATAACTGAAAGAAAAAGACAGGAAGAAATGGATTAATAACCTTGACAATTTCTTGAAAACGAGGTTAATATACAGAGAGAATATAAATACGCTCTTTAATGAAACATCTAAACTATAGCATGTTCAGAGAAATCTTATACACGTCTTAGCTCAAAATATAGACCAAAGAATCAAAGACACACACACAACCGTCTATAAAATATACTGCAAAACAAGTTTACTCTTTGTAAAGGAATTTGTTTGGATTACTCTCGTTACATGATCTACCATGTTGGAAAGAAAGGTTCATTTAGTTACCAGGGTGACGAACATACAAATCAAAATGAGGAAAAAATAAATATTTCTAACGAGAAGTGCAAATTTTATGACGTTTTTATGAATCTAAATAATATTCGAAAAAAAATTCTACAACACATCAAATTTTGTAAATAATTATTTCTATAATGTTTATCTACGAACTTGAGACAGTCCCAAACTCATCATGTGAACCTTGCATTATAGGTTTGGGTCAGCGAGGCTAATTAAGTCAAAAAAAACGGTGAGAGACTTTTCAATGAGAAGTTGGATGGACTCAAAATGGCGGATAAACACTTTATACAAAACTAAAACTTTTTAAAAAAAACAACAAAAAACTGCAAGAAGAATTTGATGAAAGAAAAATATTACAATATCTGAATTGGGTCTAAAAAAATGAGGGTACTTTGAGAATTATTAGATATTCCTGAACTGTTAGTAACCCCGTAGTTTCCATTAATGGCTTATCGTTTCTCCATTGTTGTAAACATTCTGCTGTTTAAGAACATATAGAAAAACTATAAGCCATAAACAGACACTAAGGTTGAAATCCAATAAGTAAAAAGTGTTTTTCAGCCTTAATTCTCTCTTGGTTATTAGTACGTGAGATTTTTCACTTCCACTTCAAGATTCGGAGAGTCAGGATAAAATTGTGAATTCAATAGAACGTAGAATGAATTTGAAACTTAATTTTTTTGGATAAAAAGAGAGTCTTTACTACTGAACAAAAAAGTACTAAAATTTAGTTTACGTAAGAATCCGTGCCAGTGTATCATTTTGCATTGTTGACAACCTTGGAATCCGTAACAGTGTATCGTTGACAACCATGAAATTAAGATGCAGTCGTCAACACTTTTAATGGCTTAACATCCCATATATCATTCGCATATTCCGATATGGTGCGATCACTCGAAAATTTTCCAGCAGAAGCAACATTGTTGATACACATTTTTAGCCATTCTCCTCGATTCTGAAAGCAAAACAAATCAGAACTTGTGAATACAAAAAAAAAATTATTATTATTAATTATTACCCAGGATAGCCTCTTCAGTTCTGATAGAACTGTTATCAATGAGGGTCCTGCGTTGGAGAAGTCCTAAAGCATTTAAAGCCCCTATTTGGGCTACGGAAGACGCAAGTCAGCTTCAACCGTCTATCTAGATAACCTAAAAACTAACCTGATAAGCCGCTGATACAAGTTCTTGACACGCCACATAGGACTCGTAATCTTTCAGCAGAAAAAACCTGGAAAAAAAACGAACAAAACAAATGCGAAACTACGAATTCTAAAGTAGCGGAAAAAACAGATTTAAAGCCCAGAAAACTTCAAGCAAGTTCAATGATCACTACTCAAGAATGATAAACTACCTGTCATTATAAAGAAGATCATCAGCGATGTTTTTGAAAATTCCTGCTGGTCCAAAAAAATCTCCTTTAATTTGATCGATGCATCTTTTTAGTTCGGAATTAGACTCATAATATTGCTTGGGATTATATCTATATATAATGTTATAAAATGACGCTATATATATATATATATATATATATATATATATATATACACATACACACACTATATCTAAAAACAAATCATCCTACAATTTTGAAGAGATATAAAATGCAGACCAAGAAATACTACACAGAAAATACCAGCCCATCATGGCGATCCAAAATTTTGTTCTCCACCATCTTTTCAGTAGAAGAATGATAAAAGACAATTAAAATATTTGCAATTATGTTAAGTTAATGGTTATGTTAAGTGAATGGGTCACCTATGATATCTATGGAAATAAACCCCCGCAATTCGAACACTCCATAAACCGACCCATTTTTTAGTCCGTTGGATGTTCGAAATACAGAGAATCCTGTAAGTAGAAATGAAAACAACTTACTACACTGACTCTCTTGATCTCACTAACATTCCCTTTCGAAACAAAAACACTCGTAAAAATTGTGCTTTACCCTTTCATTTTCTCTTCTTCAACTTCATCGACTGTCATTCCAAATATGAAGATATTTCCTTCACCCATCTCTTCAAGCATTTCCACATTAGCACCATCTAGTGTTCCGATAGTCAACGCTCCATTCAACATAAATTTCATGTTACCAGTTCCTGACGCTTCTGTCCCAGCAGTTGAAATCTACGAAGAGTATTATGAAAATACGATAAGCTTTTGCTTAAAATATTAAAAAGAAGTGTTTCAGCGTGGTTGACTAGGCAGTAGATAGTTTCATCAATCAGAAAGCCATGCTTACCTGCTCTGATAAATCAGTGGCCGGAATAACTGAAGATTATTAAAGAAAAGTTTGTGGAGTAACCAAAGTGGATATTTCATCTATACTTTGGAATAAATTTGGAGATTATAAAACAAATTGGATTGGAAAAGATACTTTTCTCAGCCATCGACACCCTGTAGTTCTCTAAGAATACGACTTTTAGTTTGTCCCCAATATCAGGATCGTGATTGATAACTGAAAAAAATATTTGCTTGTTGTTATGTTGTTACTAATTCAAATGTTTATGAATCCGAAAGTATCAGCATTATATAAATTCAGTTGAGTTTCTAAGATAAAATCCACAAACTGAAAATGTTCCTTCCAATCATTCTGTTCCAATTAGTTTACAATTAAGCTTTCAATTTTTCTTTTCAGAAGAACAAGAAAACAAGTCATGTTGAAACAAAAAATGAGAGTAGATCAGGGAGTTTAAAAACCTTTAGCAACAGCTAGAATCAGTTTGATAATCAGTTTCGCCATATAATAGCCAGGAGCTGCCTAAACAAATTCATTAACTATTTAGACCAACAAAACACGAAAAATGAATCACAAACAGTGAAGCGAGAAATTCTCACTTACTTTACCACCAAACATAACAGTTCGTGGCACAACCTTCATGGATGGATTCGCCTTTATTCCTTCAATGTAAACAAGAAATGTTTAAAGGTTCCTTTCCATTTAGCTGTATTTTCCACTATAGCGCAAAAAGTTACGCATGTGTACCCTGTTAAAAATACTGTTGACTGGGAGAATTTATGCTCTCCAAGAGTTAAGCGATGTTGAATTCATTCTACTTTTCGCTGCGTTGTTTGTCTCGCTCGTGAGAAATAGCGAATCATCTTTGTGAATAATAAACATTGCGTAATATTTATCGAAAGGAACATCGAAGGAACATCGAAGGCACGCGCAGTGTTTTTCTTGAAATATTTTTTCATTCAAACTTTGTGTTGACATACTTTGCTCACAAAAGAAAATTGACACTCAATGGAAATTTAATTGAGGTGTAGAGGAAAGTTCTTCTGAGCTTTTTGCACTACAGCGGAAAATGTATCTAAATGGAAATGAGCCTTCAAGCAGCTCTTGGAGTAACAGTTAACAAGGTCAATTTCAACAAAATGACATACTGTTGTACATGGTGATGACATGTAGGATATTCAATAATTGTCGTTTGTATTCGTGAATCCGTTTCACATGCACATCAAATATCGACTCCACATTTATTTCAATATGATAATTTTTGTCGATGTAGGCTGCAAAAGATATTTTATTCTCCTAAAAACAGGAAAATATCAGGCTGCAAAATATATCGTCAAGTTGAAAAGTTTTGGAGCAATGCACTGTTATGTAGTTCATACCAAGTGTTACAGTCAATCTTTTAACAAAAATCACAAAGCTTGAACAAAACATACATTCAAAACCGAGAAAATCAATACATTAACCCGATACAATGAAATCTCCCAAGTCAACTGCTTGTTGTAAAGATGAACAAAAAAGAAGCATAAACAAGATAGAGGATATAAATATAACACCTGCATACCTACCTCAACTGCAGGTTTACCTGATAGATCATTGTGGAACTATCAAACAAATTCTTTAAACCGGTTTCCCGCTTGCAGTCTATCGGCTTTTGTTTCTTAACAAATTCTCCCTAAAGTTTCTGCGGAAACATAGGATCAAGTTCAACTTTTCCACTGGGGGAATATTCTGCAAACCAATCAAATGGGTCAATTAGTGATCACATGGAGAAACAATTGTCGCCCTGTGCTGAATATTCCATCTAGTGGAAAACCATCTCTTACACAAACATTTAGCATACTATACCTGTTTCACACGATCAAACTCTTTCATTAAAGCAATATCTTCATTAAACTTCTCAAGACCACGGAGTAATGATAGTTCGGTAATCCATTTCTCAGTAATCTTTGAATTGATAACATCAGCCAGTCCTGGATTGCAAAGGAGTAACCAGCGCCTTGGTGTAATTCCATTGGTTTTGTTTTGGAAGCGTTCCGGATACATCTCATAAAAATCCTTAAATCTAAATAAAAGAAATGATATTGTGATAGCTATGAATTATTCAAGCCTTAAGTGGGCGATACACGATCAAATTTATGAAATCAAATTACTATTTCAATTTGTCGAAAGTAATGTCAACCAATCAGCTTCTTTAAAAGATCAACGAAGTGGAACCATGTATCACTAAACTTTCAAATTCAACAAATTTGATTGTGTAACTCCCACTTTATACTTTGGCAGCGTATATTTAGATATATAAAAGGAGAATGATGATTGAAAAGGAAACCAAAATGTGACAGTGATGCTCAAAAAAGGAATTACATTGAGGTCTTTAATATATCAGAATGCAGTGCAGCGACACCATTTATTGCATGAGAACCAACAATTGCTAAATGTGCCATATTGATTCTTCGCACAGGTTCTTCTTCAACGATGGACATTCTCTTCACACGATCATCATCACCAGGAAATAAAGTCTTAACTTTCTGGAAAGAAAAAAATGAAAGAAAAATAAACATTGTTTAAACATTGATAGTGATATATATTAGACAACTGTTTACCTCCAGGAAGTGATGATTAATTGCATATATGATGATGAGGTGACGAGGTAAAACTTTTTCCATCAAATCTACTGGCCACCTTTCCAATGCCTCAGGTAACACAGTGTGGTTTGTGTACGCACAAGTTTGGACACATATGTCCCAAGCCTAAATAAATTAATAAGCATTTCCAACTTGTAATTCATTTCTATAACACAAGTTTTTCAGAAGGACCAAAAAGATAGTGACTTCTGGTGCGTCCAAATGATCTTTACAAACATATCTATTTACCTCATCCCATGGAAGCTTTTCCACATCAACCAGTAATCTCATCAGCTCAGGTACCGCTAACGCTGGATGCGTGTCATTCAATTGAATAGCAACCTACATAACAAGTCATAATTGTTGTGGTCGTTGTATTCGTTAGATAGATACTTGTAAACAAACCAATCTTACTCACTTTATCGGGAAGGGTTGACATGTTATTTCGAAGTGGTCGTTGTGATCCAAACTCTGCTTGTGTATATCTTCTAATGATATCCTGAACAGTAGCTGATACCATCAAGTATTCCTGTTTCAATCTCAGTTCTTTACCTTCAAAAAACTGAAAAATGGAAAGAAACAGTGAGTTACTTTCATTTCCTGCTTTCAAAACTTGTCACACAGAGCAAATAGAAGAGAAAGAAGGGGATATTGCTATCTTTCGTACATTGTCGTTTGGGTATAAGACTCTCGTAATGTTTTCTGCAGTAGTTCGATCCAACACAGCGGTAATATAATCACCTTTTTGAACTACAAGATAGAAAAAATAACATATAACATATAAAAATAACATATTTAAAACAATGGTAACAAAAATAAAATATTTTGTACTTACAGTATTCCAGTTCAAACCCTTTTGGTGATTTCGCAGACCAGAACCTCATTGTATTGCAAACTGCATTCTCACCATACCCTGGTACTGGAATGTCGTATGCCACAGCGTATACCTCTTTTGTGTTATACCATGTATAATTGAAACCTTCTCCATCACAACTTATTTCACCATAGAAATGAACTGGTATCGAATATTCTGGTCGTGTATGCTCCCAAGGGTTCCCAAATCGCAACCACTCATCTGGCATTTCAACCTGAATATGAAATTAAATATTTAACCAGACTTTATTGATCTTCATTGTAGGTACTCAAAAAAGTTTGTTGTTTTTAAAAAATAAGAACATTCACAAGAAATTGGCAATTATACAGAATATGTTTTCTTTTGGATTAAATTTTGTAATTGAGTATGATATCACTGGCAGGACATGTATGATAATAAAGCATTGAAGAAACTAATTATTACAAGTGGCACAAATTAAAATAATTTGCAGACGGTTTACACCAGCAGCTGACTGCCAAAGCCAAAATAAAGAAATGAAAAGTGATATTTTGTTTTTGTGCCAGCTAAAGAAAGAATAAGTTTATCAGAGAAGATAGTAAGTGTATCGATAAAATGTGTCTCCACAGCAACAGAAACAAAGTAAAAACATGGTTTTTACAAAACACTGGAGTCTAATAATTTATTCAGGGAAAATGCACCATAAATATCTTTTGTAAATATAAGAATACAATCTATTTCTACTGAATCATTCCACATTAAAACAAATCTTTACTTCCACAGCATCAATTCTCTCGACACTCTCACCCATATAAGTCTGATTCAATTTCGTATGCATTTAGAAACCATGAAAACATTTTTCCTTTCACTTTTACTATAGACATTTTCAAAATAACATTGATAAAATTATACCCGTTACTTTTTACTATATATGAAAAACAAGTGTATTGCCAATGACATCACAAATTAAATCGTTCTTAAATTTAGAAAAACTTTAATAGGAATTTCTAAAAATAGTAAAACCGAAAGAATTTTTTTTTCCAATCAAACATGGATGCTGAATCATTTTATGTAATTTTTAAAGAAATGAAATTTTCACTGAACCACTCCTTTCATCCAACATTTTACTAATGACAGCCTGTTATAGGAATGTCACAATTAATACGATTAATAAGATCATAAAATCATGATTATAACTTTGTAAAGAGGATGCTTATAAATAAGTATCATATCTCATAGCAGGAAAACAATTTTTGGAAAATCCTGTAAATATTACACCTGTTCGCCATGCTCAATCTTTTGTTTGAACAAACCATAATCGTATCTGAGTCCATATCCATATCCAGGTATTCCAAGTGTAGCCATCGAATCCATAAAACAGGCAGCTAAACGCCCTAAGCCACCATTACCTAAGCCAGCATCTTCTTCTTGTGATTCAAGTTCTTCTAGGTCAAGGCCAAGCTATAAAAATACAAGCTATAAAGGCCAAGCTACAAACTATATATAATATATATAAAATATATTTGTGAAAGGAAGTCTGATTAACATTCAGGATTATTCAGTTGTTCGTATAAAACAAAAAACAAATTAAAAAGTGAAATTAACCTTCAGCTGTTGTGTCTTGCACAACATATAATGTTTTATAAATACTACATAATAAATGATACTACAAACATTGATTGGTCGGTTCCACAACCAGGAAAAACTAAGTTTACTTAATTACCTGATACATGGCTTCATCACACTCATTACGAATACCGAGGTTAATCATCATATTTGTCAAGCTACGACCCAAATAATATTCCAGAGAAAGATAATACACTCTCTAAAGATAAAAGCATTATTCTTCTGTCAATCAATGAAGGTTGAAATGAACAATATGAAAATAAAATGAAATAGCTTGAAGGTCAAAATTATTTAAAATGTTTTCAGGTGAAACGCGTTTCCATCTGTTCGGGGACATTATACATTTCATATAAAAAATTAAACATAATAAACTTCAAAAAAATATTCAGTAGATATGTTGTTACCTTTGGATCTTCTTGGTAATACTGCTGCTGAGTTCGAATCCATTGGCTACACAATTTATCACGAACAGTGTGTACAAGTGCTTGATAATAATCAAAATTAGTTGCAACGTTTCTGTCTTTTACAACTGTATAATGAAGATGACGGTTGAATGACTCTTTGATGTGTTTTACATTCTCAAGAACTGGTATCCGACCAACTGAGATTTGACGACGTTTTTCTGCATCAGTGAGTGGTCTTTCCCCCATTGTTGATCTAAATATATATAATATGGTTTGTTGATTCATTAAGTTAATTCCCATTTTTACGATGGCATTTCTTCAAAACAGTATTGTTGACAGGAAACTCTCCTATAAGTTCGATTGCCAATCTTTGATTTATAATTAATACCCAAAAATCAAATGGAGTCAAAAGACGGAGGAAATCCATTTTAGTTGGAAATTTAATACTTATTATTTGGAAACAAGTCTCTCTCTTAGTAAATCATGTACCTGTTTGTACATTTGTAATTATGTATTATGTATTATTTCTTTGTAAACAACTTGCACATTTGATTCTTACATCAATTAAATCCATTTGAAAACGTGCAAAGATTTGTCTTTATTGCATCTTTTTATTTATTTCTGAAATCAATTCCAACGATTAACATGACAAATATTCAATTTATCCTTATGGTGTCTGTGGGATTATTGTCTTCTTCAATATTATTTTATGGTTCTGTTGCAACAACCCTGTGAAGAACCAGAGTGTAGTGACTAACTTTGAACTTCTGTAACATTGATCTTCTAAGTGTTTTCCTTCCTTCCCACAGAACGTATAATAGGTAAATGGTCTATGATGTTTCCTTATTAGCACAGGGATTCGTAGAACACTTTTATGTTCATCCATGCCGACAGTTGATCTAGGTATAGGTATAGGTATAAAAATTTCACATTGATTTTATTAATAATATTTTCCGTTGTCTCAGGTTGTCCTCCACTTATAAAAGCCTATTAGCTAGTCTTTAAACTTCTTCATTTGACAAATAATGAACAATAATAGTCCTCTCAAATTAACGAAAATTCCATCATTTTGTCGGCCAACAAATCAATATAAAAAAACTTCCTCTTCTTGTCCTTCAACGATTTCACAGGCAATACTTGAACATATCCACAATCCCCACAACAATGAATATGATAGCGTTGTATTACGTCAAAATGATGTTTTGTTAGGAACTAGCTACTGTTAATACAGCGCAAGCTTTAATTGTGTGTTAAATGAGACACTTTTATAAAAACCCTGCTGTACTGGATGCATTTCATGAAACAAGCTTTAAAAAAGAAAAGAACATTCCATTTCCATCCAAAACTTTTTCAAAATCTTAAAACTTTTCTATATACATTTTTATTTTGTCATGTAGATTTTATTTGAAATATTGTTCAGTCTGTGTCCTTTCCTCGGAAACGATGCAATGTTTCAACAGGAAATATTATAATGGTCAATATCAATTATATATCAATGCATTCATTAGTCAGTTATACTCAATAAGATTTCTTTTAATTATATATAATACCAGTACTTTCTCTCTCATGCACACATTTTGTTTGATTTTTAGCTTTTACACAGGGTACAAGCTTGTTATAAAATAAATACAAAATATATTTCTATGGAAAATAATGATTTCGAACTCCAACAGTGCAGTGGCCAATTTCCAATATTTCCCTGTCTTGTGTTCGTCCCCTGCATGCATTTTATGACACTGTAAAACACACAGCAAAAAGTTTGTGCTAATCTTTGTGACACATATCTTTTTTTATTTTCCAACCACAGCTTTTTGACTTTCATTTCTTCCCCAATACATCAATCTACTAAATCAACAACTAGACCAACTTCCTCTATAATAATATATTATACCCACGCATCATCATTCTTTATGATCAGCAATCTTTCTTTTCGCAAGTGTTGATTTCAAAAGATCAGTATTTCTTTGAGGACAAAATGTTCTTATGCTTACATTAAGATTACAAGACTACGAAATAACCGGACAAACATTTTAGTAGAAAGAAAAATGCTTCAACTGAAATTTTCTGCTAAAAAAGCTTTGTTTCATGGTGGCTTCTGCAAAAGAAATCAGTCAGCAATATTTCTCACATGGTGAATGGTTTTTATTTTGCTGACCTAACTTTTACAGATTTTTAAAGAATTTTAAAAACATAATAAATTAGATCAAAATAATCTTTAAATACATGTGCGGAATTGAGTAATAACTTGGAATAATCTTTTCAATCTTTATAAAATGAAATATCAACATTTACAGAAATGTTCAAAATTATTGGAAAGAATGCTTTTCATATTCATTTCAATTATAAGATAAACAAGATGGCCAAAAGGATTTCTGCTTTATACCAGCTGATCATACGGCCCTTACGTTAAACCAACTATTGATATTACTAAATTACTATTACAAAAATTCAAATAGTTTAGCAATATTTGACAAATTTGAAAATGAAATATGAAAAACAGAAAGTTATTGGCAAAGCAATTTAGTAGAATGTTATTGCCTGATATATGAACAAGTTAATTGGTAACATAGAGTGCCGAACTATGTTGTAAACGAAAAAACTTGAAACCCGGTACCAGCATCAGCATAGAAAGAATTAAAAGAAGATACAAATAAAACATATAACCAATCAAGTTAGAAAATTTTAATGATGATAGTAAAGCTTTTTCGAACAAGTTAAACAGGGTTTTTGTTAAGTATAAAAGTAGCTATATATGTGAAGAACCTAGGAGGTTGAAAAACTTGAAAATTATATTAAAATTCTTTTCTGTTCTCAATATAATCGTTTCAGCTGTATTTTTGGAACAAACCAAACAATGTGAACTGCTTGTTGTAGAGAATATTGATGTATATAATATATCTTTATATGATTAAGCATTCAACTGATAATGTATCAGACCTGTCAAGTTTAGAAAAAACCTAATGTGTGACAAATATGTATTCACATTGAACATTTATTATAATGTAACCTGCAGGCCTTACCATGGATATAATGAATGCAAAACTCAAGCAAATCATGAACAGTCTCTCTATGAATCAAGGAAAACATCAACCAATAGAAACTCAGCACGTGAGACCATAAGCAACAACATCTCTATCCACAAAAAATGCAACCTTGGATAATTCCACAACCAATGGTAACAACTCAGGAAGGGCCACTAAATTCATTTTCAATTTTTTAACATCAGTTCAACTCATTACTGACATTCTTTAATGAAAAAGCTCTTTATTGCTCTAACCGAGACATGGGTTTATGATCATAAGGCTTCAGTTCAAAGCTTCATCAAAGCGTTTGATAAAGTTGACCATAAGATTTTAGTAACTAAATTACGTAACTAATATGTTCATCAGAAGATTGTTGACTGGATAGAATCTTTCATAACTGGAAGAATGCAGTTCATAACAGTTAATGGTATCCCATCAGAAGCTGCTGAAGTTCTTTCAGGGGTACCACAAGGGTCAGACCTTGACCCATTATTGTTCTTGATGATGATGACCACATTCAGGAAGTATGTTGTGCCTTCTGGTCCATTCCAGCAAATAAGATCCTCAATATGAGCTGCAATAGGACTTCACCTCTTCAATTGTCTACCAAAACACTTAAGAAATGTGACTTCATACTTACAATTCAAAACTGAACTAGATAAATTTTTGGTGACTGTACATACATTGATGCCAAATTACATGCAATATTGACATGCAGTATCAAACAGTATCATTGACATGATGAACATCAGACTTTCAAGTTGGATGTGTGAGGACCTCACAAAAGACGAATAAAGTAAATATATAATATAAGTAAATTGTAAAATAAAAAGGCTCATGATTCAAACGAGTTTTGCGCTCTTTATCACGTGCTGTTTGGCCTCGCAATTAAACATTTTAAACATTCATTTGGGAACCCAATATGTTTGTTGCTAACTTATTCTTCGCATATTTTTAAAGAATTTTAAAGAATTTAGTATAAGTAAAAAATACTTCTTAACCAAGAAAAATCTGTAGCATAGCCAATTTTGTCAAAGTTAGTTTCTATCGCGGTAGATATATCAAGAAAAAGAAACTATTTGGAAAATATCTTCCTCATTAATTTACCTTGAGTGTCCAAAGACTAGTGCGTCTTATCTTGAACTAACAGATTGTGTGTTATAAAGCACGAACATTTCATCAACCACAAAAGCTGCAAAAACAAATGCGCAGAGAATATGCCATTATGATTAGAATTCTCAGACCCGGGACCTGGTCTACTTGCGCCACACTTTCGAAGCTGAACTACATCATTGATCAATGAAAAATGATAAGTCCATACGACATGAAAAATGTCATTTGTAAACCCTTCCATTGACAATATTCACTAAAAAGTTCCACTTTTTATCACCGTTTCCTTTGTTTCGAAGATAGTCGTGTAAAAATTTCAGAGAATTTCACGGTCTAGATTTTAGGTACTACTTTCGTCCCTTTTGACGAAAATGAAAACAATGCAGTTTACCAGACCCATAACCACCCGGTTTTCAATTGGTTTGACACTCTTTTGAAATCCTTCTATTAATTAAATTTATCTTTTAATGATAACTTTTTCGCTTTTCGACATGTTCGTAAGCCTAACTCAATTTTATTTCTTCCTCTCCTCTGGACCTCGTGAAAGCGGACAAGGAGGTTGACAATCAGGGTTAATGTAAGACAGTTCCTTAGCCCAAACACCCCAAGCCCCACCATATAGTTCTTCCACCTGTCTGTGTTATATTAAGTAATGGCTTACCACTCCCCCTGGATATAATATTTGGTAGATGCGTCATGCCGAATACAGCCAACGATAATGTTTGAAATTTAGCCAATAACATTTTTGTTTAAATTTGTGGCTTTAAAAAAAGCCTTTTTGTAAATCCATATGGATTTATTTGGAACTTGTGTATTTGGTGACAGCTTTAGTTCCTTCACTGACAGCGTGCTTGGCAAGTTCACCAGGAAGTAAAAGACGAACTGAAGTCTGAATTTCACGAGATGAAATCGTAGATCGTTTGTTTTGATGAGACAATCTCGATGCTTCACCAGCAAGTCTCTCAAAGACATCATTTACAAACGAATTCATGATGTTCATTGCTTTACTGGAGATACCAACATCAGGATGAACTTGTTTCAAGACCTTGTAAATGTAGGATCCGTAGCTTTCCTTTCCTTTTCTTCGCCTTGTTTTCTTTTTATTTGACTTAACTGGTTTTCGTCCACCTTTCTTGGAAGGAGCAGTTTTTCCTCGTTTTGGACTTGCAGCTCTTGATGGAGGTTTTTTTGGACTCGTTTTCTTTGGACTCGTTTTCTTCGGACTCGTTTTCTTCGGACTCCTTTTCTTTGGACTTCCTTTTCTTGGACTTGTTTTCTTTGGACTTACCATGTTTGCAATTGATTAATCACTTCTAAGCTATTAAAACAGCAGAATGTTGAGTCGTTATTTGCCGTCCAATATTTATGTAATTTTTAGTGGATCCAAATTTCCCGCCTTTACTATAATTGTTCGAAATTTTGATGAGACATGTTCGAAAGTCTCTATGGAATTCAAATGGAACGATTAGTTGGTACAACTCGGTACGCAGATTATAGATCAAAAATTTTCGCGGGAATTTAATAATATCATGAATTGGAAAACATTTGGAACAAACTCGCAAAAATTTCAGATTAAAAAATCTTCAAAAAACAGAAATAACTGCAGTTGACGCTTACAAATTGTTTCGAATGTTTTCAGAAAATTCAGTTCGTTTTTTGCTCAAAGCAAACATTAGCCGATCTTTTCAAATGTTTTTGCTTGGAGTAATAAAATGTTTTTGTTGTGTCATCTACCATCTAATACATGGAAAACTTTAATTGACGTCATCTATTCAACAAACACCAACACAGCATCTCATTGTGATGTTATTCCAACTAGTATAAGTGACCACGACATGGTTGGAATTGTACGGAAACTTAATTACAAGAAATTTCCGCCAAGAAAGATCAAGTGTCGAAATTATTCGAAGTATAATCATACAGATATGTGTGATGATCTGGGCGCCGTCCAATGCAACCGTCTTTATTCAGGGAGGAAATCGACCAAGGAAGACTGGTAGAAGCATTCTTTATAGATTTATCAAAGGCCTTGATACCATCTTATCTGTTACTTGTGGAGTGCCCCAGGGTTCACATCTAACATTGGATATACCACAATTCAGCTAGGAGAGATGGCGGATATCATTAGAGGTCAGACATGTGTCAAAATTTGGAAATGGTATTGACGGAAACTATTTCTCTGTTCGCCATATCGGAGTATCAACACGAAATAATGATCTGTCACTGAAAATTTCGAAAAATAAAGCTGCTGGAGGAAGCGAGAAAACCGGAGCCTCGTTATATCTTTCTCTACCATTATCAATCGAGTGGAAAGTGATTTCAACACTTTTAAAATAGAAAATGAGAACACACAAATTTTAAATCTGAGTAACGTCGCATGTGTTTTGCTTTAAAGAGACTATCCTTTGTACATATCTATCGCATTTACACGTAACCTTGTAGTAAATTGTATTTAAATAAGTTTCCTGAGATATTTGACAGACGTGGGGGAGAACATCTTCTCCTTTTCGCTTTTTTTGTACTTTTTACTTTTCTCAGCAGTTTTTTGTCTAGACCTTTTTAACTCTCAAATCTGTTAATATTACAACTAACCAGTAATTTATTTTAATTTATACAAATTTAAAATTTTAATTTTATACCTTACTTTTATATATATAACTTATTATTTATTTATTTATTTATTTATTTATTTTATTTTATTTTTTTATTTTACACAGGACAAACATTAATAGCAATATTTCGTTACTGAAGTTTTTAATATCCTGTATTAATATATTTAATAAATAAATAAATAAATAATAATAAAAGAATTTAATTTCATTAGTTCTCTGACTGATAAATTTCTTTCAGTTTTTGTCACAAAGCAGTAAAATACTACAACAAGAATATTAAATTAAATAAAAACAAAGCCCATTTTTTGTATCCAATCTGTTAATGACACAGTATTCAGTGAAATTGCAGAACGAAGCGCTGCGATGCCAGGGATTTTTCATCATCTTCATAAAGACAAACGGTCCTTTTTACCGTCTGGGATTATTATAACTTTTGCAAAGTATTCGATCGAATTCTTTGTTTACACTATGCTATTTGCCGTAAAAATCAAAAATCTCATATCAGTTCTGGTGTAAACCTTGTTGAATTTGTTTGAGTGATTGAGTTTATAAACAACTTTTGCCTCGCTCTTTCAAACACTTTTATATGATTTCTCACCCAAAAGTTTGTGATACGAGATTTTACGTTGAGCACCGTCTCTAGTTCCACCTCGTTTTCAATATCAGAGATCATAAGTAATAAAATTATAAAAAAATCATGAAAACAATAAAATGCATTAAAGCGAAACGAAGCGGAATATCTTCGTTAACATGGCCGTACTGGTCTGCAGGGATTCGGGAAAGGTCTATTAATCAATTACTAGCTGGGTCTAATTTCAATAGACGTGTGTTATAAAACAACATACATTTGATTTTGTCAAATTTTCGTGTTGATGATGTTTAATCACTAAAGGGCTAATTGAATTAAGATTTTCATTTGATTAGAGCAGGATTTGTTGATTACTATAAGAAACACCAAATAAATATCATCAAAATCCATGGCAAACACTTGCACATATCTTCATAGCGATTGCTACTTACACGGCACACGTTTCCTGACAAAACGTCATACGTTCCTATTTTCCTAGGTGTAAGGCTGCAGATTTATAAGAAGAAAATTAAAAAGGATTTTTTGACAATTAAATTCCAATACGTCTATACTAATTAAAACATTGTATCTGTTAACTAAGCTTTGAAATTTTAATATAGTAATAGTTGCTAGGCCAGACATTACAACCAACGTGTCATGGATGCAGTATGTCTAATTCAATTTCAGCATATCAAAAGTTCATATCAGTTCTGGAAACACGACAAACCTTCCAGCAATTGTGTTATGTCTATTTTCTAATTTTTAAGTTTCCGAATTCAATAAAAAAAGAAGAGAGATCTCTATCGTTTTGATGTCTCTCAAGTTTGTTTCCTACCCAATTGAATAGTCTCAATCTTATTAACAATTCGTGAGACAAATCCCACTATATTTCACTAACTATACTTTGTGTAAAGTTTGCACCAACGCCCAGTTATATAATCCAATTTCCAATGTTAATTGTATGAACTTCTCCAATTGGTTTGTTCGTGACAGGCATTTCATAACCCTAGTTAGTATATAAAACGCGAAGCTAAAAAGATATACTACATATAATCTTGGTAAACTTGAATGTGGATTACGGTGAAAAGTACTTATGAAGATGATACTGCTCACATTTTTGATGTTAATAAATGCATTGGCACCAGTTGTTGTAGGTAAATAGATTTGGATATGTCTTCGCTGCCATTAGAAGACCATTGAAAATTATGTTTAATGACGGGAATTTCTTTTGTTTTTCAGCTCGGTATATTTTCGTTAGAATACACCTTTCTCGAGTTTTTGTTTGAACACCGTGTTTCGAACTAGTTAGTACATCCAACCTCGTTTTTATGAAATTTATTGTTTCAATAATGTTTTAACTTTATTACTTAGCAATTATTACTAATTATTACGAAAACAATTTTGATATCTGAAACAAGGCTGCTGATGAACTTACTAGACAAAAACACCGTGTTTAAACAGAAATTTGGGAAAGATGTTCACATTACCTTACCACCTGACGTAATTTTGCCGTGAAAATAGTCAAATATGTCTCAATTGAATTATTAAAGGCTTCACGAACAAAATTAATTCTCTAACTAAGATTTAGGGACATGCTTATTTCACAACTATGAAATACGTATATCAGGATTTTCTGTCTCAGAAAAGTCTCAGTGAAAAACGCGTGTAACACACCGAAATGCAAATTTGTACGTTTGGAATAGTACGAAAACTTATAATTACCAGAGGCGTAGCTAGGGCTCAGTCAAAATTTGTGGAGGAGGGTTTAGTCATTTAAAGTAGAAAAGGAAAACGTGCAAGTAACCTTATCGACACTTAAGACTGAAAAGAAAGATCATAACGTTGGACTCCTCCACTTGTTTTGACTGACCCTGAATACGCCTATGATTACAGGAAATTTCCACCAAGAAAGATCAAGTATGAGAACTTATATTTCTAATGAAACGCAGGGGGATAAAATATGTTGGTTCAAGTCTTCTATTCTCTCTTTTTTCTCATTAATAGGCGCTCCAGCAATAGCGGTTACTCCGACAACAAGCATAACACCTGACCCAGGAAATTGTATGTATTTTAAGTTCATTATTCCCATTCATTGAAATTCTTAAAACATGTTAACTGCTTTTAGTCTTGTCTGCAGAGTGTTCTGACTATTCATTAGCAGAGTAATCCTTTGTTACTATAGGCAACAGTGATTTGTGTGCAGCTTTTGGTGTCGGGTTTAAGCAAGGATCGTTTCGTTTCGATAATGAACCTGATCGATATTACGTGTGCTATGGCGAAAAGGTCTACTGTTTTCGCTGTCCTGCTAACTTATATTATTCGGAAAAGTGTGGCCAATGCTTAAATGAAATCGACGGTAAGTATCTTTGAAAGGAAAATCATCTTGCAGGTAAAATTGCAGATCAGATACCATGAAAAAATGATTCATGCTTATAAAAGTGGTTCTTTTTCTGTCGATTTAAAATGAGAAATATCGCCTCGTATTCATTTCAATATATTCTCTATAATTCCTCTTTTCTTTAGACGATAGAAATGTATGTGTGACCACACCAACGTATGAACCTGCTGTTACATCACCTGCATGCAGTACGTTTATAATTTTCCAAATATTTATAACTATTATCCTATATACTGCGGCGATGGTGTAGTGGAAGCACCTTCGATTTTCACCAGTGCGGTTGGGGTTCAATCCTTACTGCAGAAACTGGAATCGATACTCCACGCCAATGCGCTTTGAAAGCAGCGTATTCAGCACATTAGGAGCCATTGACTGACCGCATGCTGGCCAGTGGGCAAGTTAGAGCAATGCTTAACGTATCTCTAGCGGTAAATTAACTAACAAGTTGACTGTCGGAGGGGATGGGAGAGCCAGAGCCATTGAGATAAATGGATATTCCCCAAGGATGTTAAATGGATATTCCCCAAGGATGTTAAAACTTCCCCATACTTACTTACTTACTTACTATTATTTTGAAAGTACGGCCCTAATTTAACGCCGGTCTTTTTTACGCCGATCTTTTATGCGGTTATTTTTGAAAAGTCCATGGTCAAATTCTCACAGACAAATATATAAATCTGGTTTTATTAACTTTACGTCATTAAAATTAACACCATGAAAGCCCTGTTCCCACCATTCGATAGATTACCGATGGACCAACAAGGTTGAATGACCAACAAGGTTGAATAAGTGTTGGACTTCATGCTAGGATACTTGAAATAATATTCACGATCCCCTGACCAAGCTTACGAAAAAAATTTTCGGATCACCTTTTCCGGTTTTTTTATTTTGTTCTTGACGTCTTCCACAGCGATGAATAGTTAATGCCAAAGATGTAAAGCAGAGCACGACGTCTACACCCCATCTTTTATTTTCATAAAAGAAAGTTTTATTTCAAGTTTGGCGAGATAACGCCTTTTTAGTGGGAATGGGTTGGCGACATTATTTTAAGGGTGGTAAGAAATTAATCGGGCGATATAGTAATGCCGCGTTGAAATAATCGTGGCGATGGTTTCAATTTCTATCGCCAAAAATGTATCACCCTGTGGGAACCAAGCTTAAGGGTCGGTGTAAAAAGGACCACTCAGCTAGGGTATGGATTACATTGTCCCTTCTCTGTCGTCATTTTACCATCATGTTGAACAATAATTTCCATCTGACTACACTAAATTTTCATCCTTCTGTTCGACATTTTTTTGTTCTTTTTTCAGGTCATGAAGACGCTGAAAGTTTTTGTGGAACGCATGGTGATGGTACAATAAAAAAAATTCGTGATGATATCACACCAACTAAATTTTTTACTTGTGGCAACTATGCAACCTGCGAATATTGTCCATCTGGTCTGTGGTTTAGCAATGTTCGCCAATGTTGTGATTACAAGGAAAATGTGGAAGGAGAAATTCTCGCTTAAGATTCTCTCAGAACAATCACAAAATCACGTGACTGGGTACATGTAACCAATAATAATGGAACCTTTGTATTTCGAACAAAAAAAAATTATAAATGAACTGATTAGTTTTGTGACGCACTTTCCCATTTGACATTTCATCATAAAGTCGAACCAGTTGGATAATATCACAATGGCTCGGCACGACTGAAATTCGACTGAATTTTCATGTCTATACAGTGGACTCTCTCTATCTCGACTACTCTCTATCCTATCTCGAATATCTCTCAAAATGTTCGGTCCCTTGTAATTTCCCACCAAAACACTGCATAATCTTTCTCTATTTCGAACTTCTCTTTCTCCAACTTTTACCTATATCGAACAAATTTTCCGGTCCCTTGAACCATTTTCTCTCTCGATCTCGAACATTTACATATTCGAATTTTATTTTGAATCAAAACAAAAATTTCGACCATAAATGAAAAAAATCTGTTTTGTTCTTCTCAGTCTCGTCCAAACAAAAATGTAAACAAATGGAAATGAAGTCATTTTGAAAAAGAAGGTAAAGAGTTTTCCAAAATGTCTGTCAAACATAAGCTGAACACGAAAACTTTGAAGAGTAGAGTCAGTTGAATAGAGTCAGTTAAATACTTTCCAGGTGTTGAAAAATACTACATTGTGTTAAATCTTCTGAAAACTGCTCATTTTGTAAGATTTTCTATATCTCGAACTTTCTCTATCTTGAACAAATCTCCCTTGAAAGTTCGAGATAGAGAGAGAGAGAGTCTACTATGTTCAGTTTTCGGTTGACTAAAAACAAGTCTAAACGTTGTGAGACATTTTTTTTTTCACAATTCAAAGGAAAGTTTATATTTGGACAACTTTTCATTTTTATTATGCTATTTTTTTTATTATTATATTTTATATTTTATATTTATATTATATTTTATTTATGCTATTTTATCAGGACCCTTCTCAAAATAAATAACACCATTCTAAGGAAAGAAAAGTACTTTAACCAAATATATGAAGAGGTAAAGTTTAACCCTTTTTATTATTTAACTCTCGTACCCAGACCATTTTATTTTGCTGTTTTTATGTAAAAGTAACCCGGGACAAAATTCACCCTTTAACAATGAGTATTGCATTTAAATTCCTGTTGTAAAGTAAAAACCTTTTTTTTTTTTGTTAAAGAAAGAGGTACACGTGTAAAGGTGTACGAAGTAGAACAAAATAATCACAATCAATCGCGTGAGATAACTATGAACTAATCATTGCATGAATCTCCAAACATTCGTTATTCCTTTTCTTACACTTTATCTCTATAATCTTATCTCCGCAATATTTTCAACTACTTTTCAATCAAAATGATTACGAAGTCCTTACTGAATTCTCTATGAGAAATGTTTGTGGTTAAATTTTTCTTGAAAGAAATTGCTTCATTGCTCCAAGAAAAGCTATTTCAAGTATCATATTATGTGAACAACCTTGAACCCAGGGTCTCTTGCCTTACCGTATATCGAAAAGGTAAGAGTCCCTGGGTTCGAGGTTGATTATGGGAAGAAAACAATAGAAGAGACTTAACTTGCCCGAAACGATGCTGAGGCTCTTGGCAAAGAAATTTTCTCCATTTTTTCTTCTGAGTAGATTTCTTAACGTATCATTAGTTTTAACGGGACGGTAACATTTACTTAATACTATAAATAAGAACAAAAAATATTTTTGGGTTGAGTTTTAAAAAAGCAATAAGATTGTCAGGAAATAATTAACAAAAACATAATCTGTTATTAAAAATTCGAAACGGATAAAAAACAGAAGCGTTGGTGACACTGTTGTCAGGAAATGAGATTAATTTCGAGATTTAAAATGTGATATATCATGCATGCATGAAGTAGATTGGCAAAATACCATTAAATTGTTATTTTTCAAAAACTGATTTCGGATATATAATCATCGTTATAATTGTATGTAGGGTGTCATAAAAACTTCAGATTTCGTTTAACGAGCAATACAAGACAGGTTATGTAAAGGAAACAGATAGAAAAGATGTTATGAAAGATGGCTTATGTAATTTCCCAAAACAAGAGTTTGATACAAAGGGCGAGTGTATACAATCGTTTTTGAACATAAATAATAATCAAGCCTGAAGACAAGATGTTTTCTCTCTGGAATCTTCTGTTTGCATTTAGTACTGTCCAAGGTAAGTAGATCGAAGTTGTTATTCAACCGAAGTTAAGCTAGCCAAATATCTTGTAATCAACACGAGAAAGGATCTTTAAGTTACAATGTTAGCTCAATCTAAAAGCATTTCTTTTAATATTTACATTTTAGCGTTATTGGAAACACAAGTAACAACTCCACAAAGTGCTACAAACCCTGTTCTAGCGTGTAAGAAGAATATTAGATGGATTTATTTATTTATTGATTAAATTCTCAAATGTTTGTAAATATGTTATTATGTAATACATTTTCCTTACAGATCGTTTATAAAAATAACTTAGTTTTCAAAACCAATATTTACCATTTAGGTGTTGGACATGGCAGTTTGTTTACACATTTTTATTGCAGTTTACCGGAAAATAAAGGACAGACCGTACAACATCCGTTGGATGAGCATTACTTCATTGAATGCAGTCTAAAATATCGTCCTTGTTTGAGATGTCATGGAGATCTGTTTTATTCAAAGAAATGTAATTCTTGTTTGCGTGAAAAAGACGGTAAGTACTCTCTTCCGTGTTTTGTTCACGAGCTTTTGAGTGAGAGATTGTAAAAGAAGTGTGACCAATGCTTGGATCCACGATCTTTGAAACGAAAACTAATCTACAGGTAAAATTGCAGACCAGATTTCTTTTGTAACCTTGCTCTATGATTCCTCTTTTCTTTAGACGATAGAAATGTATGTGTGACCACACCAACGTATGAACCTGCTGTTACATCACCTGCATGCAGTACGTTTATAGCTTTTCAACTATTCACAATTCTTTTGAAAATTAGTTTCCTTATTGGCCCTTTACGCCGGTCCTTATTGGCGTTGTTTTTTAAAAGTTCACCGTCAAACTATCACAGACAAACATCTAAGCTGGCGTAAAAGGTGGCGTAAAAGGACCACTAAGCTCGTGTATGGATATACATTGACTTTCCTCTGTCGTTATTTCTGCCATCTTAAATACTCAATTTTCCTTTCTTAACATTATTTCGTTCTTTTTTGTTCAGGTCTTGAAGAGGCTAAAAGGTTTTGTGGAGAGTATGGCGATGGTACAATAAAGAAAATTCGGGATAAACTCACGCCAACTAAATTTTTTACTTGTGGCAACTACGCAACTTGCGAATATTGTCCATCTGGTCTGTGGTTTAGCAATGTTAGTCAATGTTGTGATTACAAAGTGAATGTAGAAGAAGAACTCAAGACTTAATTCTTATCGTAATAAAATATTTTTGGGCTACAAATGACTGTCTCATTGATTTTTTAGAACAAACAAATATTTCATATTATATCAGTTTATTTCATAAAGTCGAGAGATTGTGATAAACATTAATGGTAGATAAGTTATGTAACCTTTCTTCTAATTTCTGTTTCAATCATCTTGTTTTTTGTACATATAAATAGGAGAAGAGAAGACTCAAGCCAACATTTTCTCTACTACTCATGATGACGCTAGAAGCAAAAATGAATCACCGTTTATAATCGTACCCTGGCTTTCAATTCCAATTCCCCCTTCTCTAGCCTTAAGAAATCACCACTCGTTAGTCTTATTTAATGCAGCCTTCCAATTAGTGCAGATTGGCCATTTTAAGAAAATAAGGGTATTTTTTCCCACTAATTTTTTGTGTGGATAACAATTTCGGAATTTTTATTTTCCTCTAATTATATTGCGGATGTAGGGAAATGACAATTCTGGGAAAAGATAGCAAAGACTTTTCAGCGGACTTTTGTTTTTTTAAATAACAATAGAGAAGATGGAGGAGGAAACAATTGCTGAAGTTGAAAAAACAATAATAAGATTAGCAACAAAAAAAAACATTTAAGTTTTTCTCCAATTTAATGCGTAACGCGTGAAAATTCCCTCTTACTTTTAGTGCGACGCCTCAGTTCAGTTTTAGTTATAATTTAATGCCTCCTACACGTTTTTGTTGAATAAGAACAAAGGATATAAGAACAGAAGGCTTCAAAGATTTAAGCCAACATGGTTTCTCAAAAACAATCGTTGCTAATTCGGGTATGTCGAAATTTGTGGAAAAGAATGTTAGCTATTGAAGGATAGAAAGAAAACGTGCAAATAATCTCATTGGTGGTAGAGACTGAAAACAGAAATTATGTTAATGTGCTCCCCCACAATTCACAAGTCACGTGGAAAGGATCGATATGACGTTTGCACACAATACATACACGTTGGTAAAAATATTTACTTTATTTTCAATTTTAATTTCTTCGCAATAAGCTACTTATGTTCAAATTGATTGTTAATGTAAACAAATGCAACATTTTCGTTTTCTTCAACCGCCATTTCAATAACACACACAAATTTCAATATAATTGCTCAAACGATTGACGAACCAGTGCGAAAGAATAACTCATTGAACGCCCATAATTATGTCATTTCAATTATGTTGTTTTTGTGATAAAACCAAACATTTATCTATCCACTACAATGTGCGAGGAAAAAGAAATGTCTCAAACAATAATTTCATTCATTAGAACGATTGATTGGTGTGTAGAATAAGTATTGAACGTATTCCTTGCAAGAACACTTGTTGGATAACTCAAGGAATAACATATCTCCAGGTATGACACGTGTTGAAATGAGTAATTTTTCTTAAAATATCACCTTTCAGAACTTCTTGTGTCATTATGTTATTCGGTCGTTTATTAGATCGGTGTAATCGGAATACTGATGTCTGATAAATGGAATGAATTATAATTGGTGTCAGAGGAGCGCAATTACTTGAAACCGATTCATTAGTGATATTTTATTACTTTAATTATCCCTCATTAAGGTTTCTCAGATAAAGGTTTTTTGATTTGTTCTCTCGTGTGATAAATTCTATGCCACATAAGGAAGGGTTTTATACTTTTTTTTCATCATCCTTTCTCACAAACATCGAGGAACCGATCATGTTTGTTTGTTTGTTTGTTTGTTTGTTTGTTTGTTTGTTTGTTTGTAAATTTATTACAAACCGCCATATTTTTTGAAATCATATATCATATTTAATTTATTACATGTCCGCCAAATTTTTCACGGCAATAAAATGCGGACGGATAGTAATCACGCTAGATTCGAAAGTAAGAGAAGAACAAACAGAACGAAAGACCGATGATGATGTCTTTCTTGCATCGCAAAAAATCCAAAATATGTTTACTTTTACACACAGGGGAGAATTTCAAAATCTAGCTACAATTTTGAAGCTTTTTTTATCATGAAAATCGCTGCGACGATTGGTTGCGTAGCGACTTGCTACGCTGCTTGTGCCGCCGCAAAAATTTGGATCTTGTGTAAAATTTTATCTATACTTTCAAATGAGCTACACTTTCCGTAAAGGCTTACACTCCGAGAAATACTTATGACGAGTATCCCCTTCCTCAGCAGTCAACGTGTTCTTTCACTCAATTATCGTAATTCGTAAATTGTTGACGTGTGTGACCCTGAAACTTAGGCCAGTAAATCTGAGAATTTTGGAGCCAAATGGTGTTATCTTCTTCTCTGCAACATAAATAAAAGTAATATTGCATGTATAACAATATTGATATTTCGATATTACATGGACGCTTTGAAAGAGCGACAGGTTCCCGTTAAAAAATAATAACTTTATCTTCAACGATATTTTGTGGAAGCCCTTTTTGTTGTAACTATTCAATTATAGCCATCAAAATTATATCTGAAGAATGGCGACGTCAGAATTTTAAAGCAGATCCAATAATTTACAGACTTGGAAATTTCTCAAAGTTTCCATAAATGTTTTAGTGAACAAAGCTTCATAAAAATTGTCTGAAAGAACGAGGCATAACCTGACCCTTATCCTCACTCACCCAGATAAATCTTACAATACACGTTTTTTTATAAGAACACTTAACTCTGATGAAGCCTTCGAACGTTAATATTTCAACTTATACACTGTTACACATTATTCAACTGTCTTGGTTGACATTTTCAAGTTAATGGAGTTCAGTTGATACTGTTGTAAGCAACATGATTATAATATTCTTGTGTTTGACTATTATAAATGACGTTTCTTTGTAAAATGTAAAAATATTTTCTTAACAACAAACGTTTCTTAACCTCGAATGCTTTTAGCATGTTCTTAACTTTTAAAACTTCGAAGCCTTATGTTCTCATCCTTTGTTCTTTTAAGAAAAACAAATACTAACTTGTTAGAAATCAGGAAATGAACAATATGTTTGAAACTAAAATCGCGGAAGAGAAGACAGGTCAACTCTTTTGGTTTCCTGGTCGAAAGCATTTTCTTTTCTATAATTAACTAGGCGTGGTTTTACTGTAATTGTTCTTTTGTGACGATTTAACGATTAAAAAAAGTAAGAAACACGACGTCAATTTTCGATTTGTGTGAAACTTACAAACACGGAAATAAAATGAATGAAGAACTCAATATGAAGTTTCCCACCTAAAATGCTCTGTTTGGAAACTAAATGCAATTTCAAAATGTCGTTGTTGTCTTGATTAAAGAAGCGAGTTTTGATTGTAAACAAATCGATCGAATTCTCTGTTTATATTATTCCATTTGTCATAAAATACCTGTAAATATTAAAAAGAGTATTTTTCTATAATATACTCCTTTTTTACAACGTCTCCTAAATGAAAACCTTGTTGCATTGGATTCACTTCGGAAAAATTCTGCAGCCTCTATCTGCGGGCTTCTTCTTTTTTTTTCATTCATTCATATCTTTCTCTCTCTCTCCGTAAATTGTCTGACATGAATGTAGAAGAAGCACGGGGTCGAGGTTGGAAATGTTGCGCAATGATAAATTGAAAACGATAAGCAATAATAATAAGAACAAAATTTCATGCGGTCAACCTTGTGCTAAAAATTTAAGTTGGAAAGAAGATTTCTCAGCTTTCATTTTTCCACCAATCACATAGCTTTCTCGAACCTCAATTTGAGTAGAAATCATTTTCAAAGGCTCTCCTTAGCAGATTCTTTTTCAGCACAGTGGCAGCTAAAAAAACGTGTGAGTGATTTCTTTTTTAAGGCGATGAGACAGAGAAAATAATTTTTTTGTGACGAAATGAAGTTTTTAAAAGTAACCAAACACATTTTCGTCAATTTCTTCTGAACAAAAAAAAATAATTGAAAGTTAGAAAATCATTTATATTTTGATAATTTTTATTTCTAATATAATTATTCTGTTATTATATAGGAATATGTCTGGGTTTTTTTTCGGAAAATTATAACGATTTAAGATTAATTGAAGAAAATTCAAATGCTGACATGTATCCTTAATTATCATTTCGCAATATTCGCGTCTCAAAGAATGTCGTCAATGTATTTTTAAACCGGCATTTAAATGTCGGAGATTTACAACAACAGTCATACTCTCATCTCATTCATTGTCGATATTGTCAACACGTGTTTCATGTGTTTTGGCGACGTGATAAATTATTACACTTTTACTTCAATCCCAAGGGACTTAACAAAAACCAACACCTCAAATAAGGAAAAAAATAATTTTTATAAATAGTGTTTTTTTTTTAAAAAAAACTCCCTTATTGCGATAAACTTAAGGAATCATGAAGTGTTTCGGTTCAGGGAATACTAGTTATATCGTGTTGGTAGACGAAGATCAGGTCCACAGTGAAATGTATGTTATATTTTATAGCGCCGTTATTTTTTTGACAGGTTTTATTAATTTTCTAATTTTTTGATAGGGGTGGAGGGAGGGAGGGAGGGGTGGTGGTGGGGGCATATTATTCATTGTCTTCCGTTTGAAAATTATTTTTCTTAAAAACCTGGGGAGAGATACATTAAACTTCAACCGCATTATTTAGTTTTTGTTATTTTTATTTCATAATGTTTATTTTGTTATTTTTATTTCATGTTTATTGACATTTAACTATCCACGACAAAAAAAGTGATTTTTAAAAATAAATTCCGACCAGCAAATAATTAACACCTCGATAAAATTCGGTCCTCGTGATGACAACGCCACAATACTTTCGGTTCTCGTGCCATAAACGTAACGCATCACACGCGCAATTATCAAAAACTGAAAACTATTATAAAGGTGTCCATAAAAATAACTTTTTTCGTTTTATCATTACAAAAGCTCTCGGAAAACGGTTGGGTTAATTAGATGTTATCATATCAAACATTAGCAAGTTAGTTAAGCGACGGTCAGTTATCTCTGCGGAAGAACTGTGGACGGGAACTGTGAATCCCATCTCACTGTTAACATCACACAAACGTGTTTTGAACAAAATTGTCAGTAAAGAAAAATTTATATCATTATCAATTGTTGAAGAAAAAAATGTCGGCTACAAACACAGACATATTTGCTGAAATTAACGTCAATACACGCAACAACACGCAACAAAACACGCAACAAACTACTAATACTAGAGTTTCGTAAGTTCGTTTTCTCTCTTGGTATTTTATCAGCTGATAAGTAAAACTCTTCTATTCTTTTGAAATGATGAAAAAGTCACGTGATAGTCACGAGAAAAAACTATGAAAGGTTTAGTAAACAAGTAAAGATTATCTCATGAAATAACAATTTGGAACATACGAAAATCCTTGTTGCACTTGACATCGCAGGTGTTAAAAATATTTCAAACACGTGTCTTATTTTCTGTGTTTCGCGACGCAGAAACAATCCGTTTTAAGTTTAAAATTTGTTTCACAAACAATGTATAACATGTTTTTCGTTCAGGGTTTAGTTCAATTTTCTGTTATTTCAGTTTTCTTTTATTTCAGTATGAAACCGGACCGTCGAAGGTTATTGATTAAAGGTCTTGGAATCTTTCAACTCATGTTTGGAATGCTGTTTCTCAGTTTGGGTGCGTGGGCTGTACTAGTAACAAAAGCATCAGTTCGTAACACAGCCGGAGCACCATTTTGGATGACTGTTTTGGTGAGTTTATCTTTCTAAGATCTTGGATTTGTGAATAATTCAAAAGTTTCATTTTAGACCACTTTATTAACAAACATTTTATTTCTTTTCAGAGTTTTTTCAGTGGTTATCTGTGCCTCGCAACTCCACGTCGCTATCACAAGCAATGGGTGAGGAAAAGAAAATACCTGAACGTTACACGTGCATGATTCATGATTCTATGGAATTTTTTCTTTCTTCTAGATACAAATTCTGATATACACGTCCATGTTTGTTTGTATCATCGCCACAGGAATGGCAGCCTGGATGCTTGTTCATCTACTCAAGCTAACTTATAAAACAGAGGTACAATATACAAGCATTGCGATGGCTTTAGATGTCGCTCTCATGTTGACTACTGCTACTAATGTAATGGTAGCGTGGTCAGCTAAGGACACAATCACTGAAACTCGAAACGCTCAGGTAAAAAGTTGATTCATTCTTGATAAGTTCAACCACATGTGCATAGCGTCATTTCTATTATTTTGAAGTTATTTCTAAACACAGAATGAATTTCAATAGTGGTTAATATTGTGATTATTTCTTACAATTCATATTATTCTTTTGACAGTAAACTCCAATAACTTGAACCTCAATGTTTGAGTTACCGAATGTTCGAGTTTTCGAGAGTCTTTAATGAGAGAGCATTAGTTCAAGGGGAAGTTGGATTTATCGAGGGTTCTACTGTCACCTGCTTCATTTCTTTAGATTTACCGTGGTCCTCCGCCTGCATATTACGAAAACCGCATCATCCATTTCAGTAATGATGAATTCTGCCCACCTCCACTGAGTTCTGGTGCCCCTCCACCTCCGTATGAACCGTGATGATGACATTAAAAAGAAAACTGAAGTTCCGATAGAGAAAACCTCTGATGTCAAAAACTTATCTATCCGCACCGGATCTGGTCATCATACCGAAAATGACCGCATTGTGATCAAAGAAAATGATTTCATGTAAACAAACAGAAGATTTATTTATGAAAAAAACAAACAGTTAGTACAAATCGAGATTTTTAGCGCGTCATTCTATATATCATGTGTCTAAAAAATGGTGAAAATTAAAAAAGCATTTTGTCTTAGCTTCAAAATTCATTTCTGAAAGGTTTATGAACAAGTAAACGTATTTTATCGTAAACACAGCATTAAGTTCAATTGGTTGCGGACATTTATCAGTTGGGCGAAAAGTCTATTCAAAACATTTGAAAACAAAACAAAGATTAACGCCCATCCCGATAACATGTTACAAAGATTAGCGCCCACCTTGAGAATCCGAAAGAATGAAAGCATCAAAAGTACAGAAGAAATTTAGAAATGGACGAGATGGGATTTATTAATATGATAATAAAAACTATGTACAACAGTAACAAATAAATTGAAAATAAAAGGTTTTTGAAGTTACCATGGTGATTTATCGGATTCATCGAAGATGATCTTCATAACCTACACAATAGGAAAGTTTCAAATTAACGTTTCTTTGACAACTTGTTGATTATATATACAGGTTAAAAAGCAAGAGTTCTATCTTATCGCTCAAAACTTTATATCATGCTAATAAGGCAAAACATTCTTTTATTTGGTTGTAGGGAAGGGTGTATCGTTTCACTAAAGAATGTTGATATTACGCCCGTTCAATTAATTATCTGAATCATCAATCAAAAATGACTCGTAGCCAGTGTCATCATGTTTGGAAAATTTATCAAAGTCTTTCACAGCATCAACCATAACATTGTCGCGTATACACGAATTTGTACCACGGGTACCTTTCGTACGAGCTTCATCTTTCTCAAACATGGCATTGGAAAGACTGCTCAGAAATGTTTCATGTTCTCTCAAGAATTCTTCATCAATGTTTTTAGAACTAGTGTAAGAATTATATGCATTATCGTACAACTTCAGAAAGTCCTCTTGATTATTACAAGCATGTTTCTCGAGTCGGCCAGCTCGACCATTCTGTGCATGAGATTTATAAATTTCTAGTTTTATAGGCAACGTGTAAATATCTAAAGCGTGACGCAGCAAGCAGTTGTCGTACGGCTGTCGGCAACCTTGCAGAAGATTCAATTTAACGAGACGATGTTGATTAGTTTGACGACCTTCAGGAAAGCTAGTAAACCGTTCCTCACAAGAATAATACATCCCAAAATATCACAATCTTAAAAGCAACGTTTTCTTCTACTTAAAATTTCTCTTCTCAGTACTGTTGCTTTCAAAATGATTTTTTTTGCTCCCAAATTTCTTTTCCCATCAAGTAATGAATAATTAAAAGTAAGTTATTTCTTTATAAATTTTTATTTTTTCAACTTTCAAAACAATCATGTCCTTCAACGATTAGTCTGAAAAAACAGTTGGTGTAAATTAAACATGAATTTGTTGTTATGGTAACGAATTGAACATAGAAAAGAGAAAACAAATATTTAATGTATAGATGTTCCATCATTCAAATTTTATCCACATTCAAAAATAACTTTAACTTTCGATATATTTAGAAACAAGGTGTTACTGAATACAACGGATATCAAAATACCACAAAACTGATACAACTACCCCCACCCCACCCCGATTCGTCAATCTCGTTGCTTTATGATGGAGGAACACACACTGTTCAGAAACAATTTACCTTTTGCAAAATCTTCAGGAAAGTAGAAGACTGTTTTGGATTCGTAACAATGGTTTTCATTGTCAGTTGAATTTGTTTGTTCGTTCCTTCACTAAGGTATTTCATGTTCACTCCAACCAATGGTGCACTGCCTAAACGGATCAGGATTCCCAGGTCAACAGAAAGTCAAGAACATCAGTCAAACATTAGCATGGAAACATAGAAACTTTATATGTAAAGTGAAAATACCGAATATTAGCAAATATCAAGCATGGATGAACAAGCATGGATGGACAACCCCGCCCGCAACCACCTTACAACATAGTTACCGATCCAGGGTTCAACCACGCTTCACCCTCTCTATGGGATACAGTAACCAGTGGCGGATTCAGGGTATGTCGAAAATTGTGGAGGAGTACATTAACATCACTTCTATTTTCAGTCTGTATTAATAATGGGCTTATTTGCACGTTTTTCTTTTATGTTTTAATAGCTAACATTCTCCCCCACAAGTTTCGACATACCTCTAGATAGGCCGCTTGTTACAGTTCCAGGGAGAGGAAAATGAAATGAAACGTACCGTCTTGAGTTTGCTTTAACGGATCAGTCAAACATTGAAACGAGGTGATACTTTGTAGTAACACAGGTTCGTGTTTAAAGATATTAACTTCCCTTGGATCAGCAAAAATTAATTCTCTACACAAAGATCAGATCAATGAATTGTTTGAAAACACTTTGTCATTTTTGCGTTTGGAGAAAAAGGAATAAGAGAAAAAACTTCGTCACTTAAATACAATTGATTCTTTCAAAACATGTCAATCCTTAATGCAGTACCTTTGTCTCGCATTTAGTTTACAACTCACTAAATCGTCAGTGTTTTCATCAAGTTCAAATTCTGCACCTACGAAGAAAAATTACTAATGTTGACAAAAGATTCCGTCAATAGATATCAAAATTATCAAATCTTAACGAACAAATTCGCCGATCTTCTATTTCAATAAAACGTCATCTGCACTACAAGAAATGAACGAGACATCTTAGGGGTCGGTTTTGAAAGCAAACGCAGAAGTATAGCAGGTGAGAAGTTCACGAGAGCAGGAGAAGCAAAACAGTAAAATAACCACCTAGGTGGAGTATCAGTTCTCCTGCACATTTTGTTTCAAAACAACCAATAGTATACAGAGAATTAACTGATGTCAAAAGTTCGGAAAAAAATGGTTTTGACGTCAAATATCAAGTGAAAAAAATTATTAGGAAAGTAAGCAGTTTGCAGTGAAGGTGTGATTTAATTAGGAATAAGAAACACACCGAAATGTGTTGAGAACATGCTCAGAATGTTTTAAGAAACCCATATTCTTCTCAGATGATGATTTGAAAAGACATCACCTACACGTTCATAACAACAGTCAAGATGAAGTGTGTTTGAACTGAGAGAGCAAGCAGCGACGTTAACAGCAATTCTTTGTGGTGAACTACGAAAGAATAGACCATCTCTAACAAGTGTGTGAAATGAACAAACTGTTACAAGAAGTATCAAGGAATGAGTTATCAACGCTACTAAAGGAACATCAGAGCTGTAAGAGAGAAAAGGATCGTTTAGAGAACATGAAATTGGAAAGAAACAGAAGATAGAAAGTGAAGTGCTTCTTATTTCCTCTTGTTCCAATCGAGATTCATTTTGACCATATTCTAATGATGTTTTTAAAAATGACTTTCTTGAAGAAACCTTCTTTACAGTTTTTACTTCATCATTGACTGTATTTTCATCTATTGCCATGATATTACTTTGATCTTTTGGCATTGAAAATTTGCCTTTTAAAGGAGGTAATGTTGTCAAAAATTCTGCCAATAACCTTGCATGGTTTCTTTAAGTCATTTCCTTCCTTGAGAATTTCATTTCGAGAAACATATCTAATATTGTTGTCATGGTGACAATCGACCTTATCCTTAAGAATATTATTTTCACTGCGCACTTGCCAGGAAGAGTATATTTGTTAAAAAAACTGATGAAATCACTACCCTGTGATTTCAATGCCAAAAGATCAAAGTAATATCATGGCAACAACTGAAAATACAGTCAATGATGAAGCAAAAACTGTAAAGAAGGTTTCTTCAAGAAAGTCATTTTTAAAAACATCATTAGAACATGGTCAAAATGAATCTCGATTGGAACAAGAGGAAAAAGTAGTAGGCAATCAAGTTTATTTGCCAAATATCTCAATTTCAGATTGATGTTAATCACTCTAAACTTGGTTGAATATTTACCCACAAGATACTGATACTACTCTGTACTATGAGTATGGATTGGTAGATTTTGGAGTGCATTGACTGCTCGTTAGGTATTTTACTTACTAACGACAATATTACGCTGTGTCATGCGATAGAACTTTTACTTAAGGTCGGTTTCCATGCAGCTCCATTTTACGCTCGAGCAAAAAAAGCTTGTGAGAATTTTGCCAACGCATGCGCATAAAATAAAAATTACCGCTGACTGAGAGATTTGGAATTCTCTTGAGCTGCTCTTGAGCTTGGCGTAAAAGTTGAACTCATTCTACTTTTGAGCACGTTGTTTTTCTCTCTCTTTTGTTTCCATTTTATATTAGCCAATCATATTTGAGTATTGTTTGTTTATGATTTTATGCGAACGTCAGCAAAACATAATATTCAAGATGGCAACAAAAGCAAATGAAGACCTTGATTCCTACTTTCTAGAAGACTCAGAATATGCTTTTCTGTAAAGCATAGCACCTATTTTGGGTAGGCTTTCAAAGAGAGATGCATCAATTGCCAGAATGAAAATTCAAAATGTTTTATTTGAACTGGAGTTCAAAGAATAGTTAACTAAACAACTTATAGACAAATTGATATATGGTTTATATTTTATCTACATAAACATGGACTCTTGTTGTCTTTTTTTGTAATGTAAGATATGTTTTTGTATTCTATAACAATATTAAACATATATATATATACTTTGTGTTATAATATAAATACAATGAATTTTATATTCATTTGTCAAAAGGATCAATTGTTCTATTTACATGTTCCAATTGCCAACTAACTTCTCCAACAGTATTGAAGTAAGTTTTAAAATCGTCTCTTGTTTCCTTGGCGTCTCTGGAATAATTGTTTAATCCGGCAGATCTTAAAGGTAAAAGTCCAGTGTCTGATTGGGTTTCATTTCTCCACTCACCACACTGCACCCCTTCTGAACCAAAGGTATCTACAAAACTAGGTGGACAGTACCTGAAATCTCCAAATTTGTTTTGGCTGATCATGAGATAATTATGCAGTGAAACAACAGCCTTGGTTATTGTGACAACATTTTCAACCTTCGCAATTATAGGTTTCCTGAATATTCTAAATCTTGCTGCAGTAATTCCAAAACAATTCTCTATGATACGTCTTGCTCTGGACAATCTGTAGTTCAACACTTTTTTAGAAATGTCAGCATCAAGTCTTGCATAAGGTTTTAACATGAAAGGCTTCATTTGAAATGCATCATCAGCGACAAATACGTACGGGTATAATTTATCAATACTAGCACAAATACGACTTGGTATGGGACGATTGATAGTATTATTATCAATTGCATAGCCAAGCTGACTGTTTTTGTAGACACCACCATCTCAGATGCCAACCATGGTAAACTCGTACCTTGCATTACGTACTGCAAGTAGGACAATACTGTGTGTCTTTTTGTAATTAAAATATTCGGAGCCACTGCAGGAGGAGCCTGCATAACTATATGTTTACCATCGATTGCTCCTAAACAATGAGGAAAGTTCCATCTCATTTCAAATTCTTTTGCAATTTTCCTCCATTTAAATTGAGTATTTGGTACATCTAAATACCCACGCTTGCACAATTGATCCCAAATAGCTTCACATGTTTCTCTTATAATTCTTGTGACTGTTGGAGGGCTGACTCTGAAACTGCTAGCAATTGAAATTTGAGCATCTCCACTTGTTAAATACCATAGAGTAATACACAAACGCTCACTCGGCTCTGTAACATCACGGATTTTAGAAGATTTCTTTATGAAGGGTGAAATCCAGGAAAGTATTTCCTCGAACGTTATTGGATTCATTTTGAATGCTTTGAAAAAATATTCTTGGTCAAACAGCATTAAATCTTTAACCAAAACATTGTACAACCCTTTGGAACGTCTCTCCAAAAAAAGCTTTCTCATCCACATTTTCTTTTTCCACGAAATTATCTGTCTATTTCTTCTTTGACGACGTAATAATAAAATAGACAATATGTTCAGTTTCAAACTGTGCAAAAGTAGTAACTTTCTTCTGTTTGTGGCTGCCATTTTGAATGTTTTGATATTTTTTTACCCGCACACGCATGAAAAACAGTTATGGAAATCAATTTGTGCTCCCGAGAAGAAATTTCCCGAGCTTTTTCCGCTCTAGCGTAAAATGCAGCCATATGGAAACCGACCTTTATGATTACCGATTAAAACACTTTAATAAAAAAGGTTTCACAATTCTATGTAAATGCCATGTACTCAACTGGTGAAACTGACATTGTATTACGAACAAGGGTGGGTGAAATCAATTCGCTCATAGATTGATTTTCAGCTGTGTGCAGTACATTTTCATGTTTGAAAGTAGAAACAGTCACATAAAAAGTTTGAAACTGAATTCATGAAATAAGAAATGAAAATAATCTATGGGAATACCTTGAAGTAAGATTGGTAGATACTTATTGTAAAGATCAAGTTCTTTTTTAGCAATTGAAAGACAGTCCGAGCAGATTCTTTGTGGATCTACGAAACCTAATCTAGGTAATATTGTCTTTGTGAGGCAACATGAACCACAGAATATTTTCCCACATCTCCGACAATGATGCTAAAACAATAAGTCAAAATGTATAAATTAGTGAAATTTTATTATATGCAACCAGAGTAAAAGCCAAATACAAATACATTTCCAGGAAATTAGTGCTCAAGTAGCTTAAAACTGCTTGCTTACATTTTCTAATTTTTTTATTGTACTCAAACAAAAAATATAATACAAAGAAAAAAATATACTTAAAATAGAAAAAAAATTGGTTTTTAGCAAAACATTTTCTTTAAAATTCATGAATTTCTACCCTTGTACAAAAATTGTTTTCTACCAGTGAAAACAAAAGAATTTTCAGTTACTCATTATGCGGAGATGTCAAAAATGCACCAGTATTACAGTTGCTTAAATAATTTTTGAAAATTTGATACAGTTGGTTATAAACAAGTCGCTTACAAAAACATTGTGTAGTGTACAATGAAGCTGATGAAAAAAGTCTGTTGTTTTACTATGTATTGAATGATACAAGAATAATTTCTCTCAAAAGCAAAATACACATACCCTTCTTGTTGTGAAGGAGAACTTCGACCCACACTTGTTACACAGCAAATGCTAGAATAGAAAATGATAACCACTAAAGAGAAGAATCGGAAACTTATTTGTATTTCATTGAATAATTATCATATTAAAGTGAACTATGGATGAGAACAACTTTAGTGCTCCAGTCACCTATAGTTCTGGGTTGCCTTGCAACCTCACATTAACTGCATGACATGCATTGTATATATATTATGTTTCTTGTGTTGCATAGAGATAGTTGTTTGAATATTCTGATTTATGGTGTCACAAGATACCTTGTATGTTGTGGCAATATGCATTTTGTTTACACTTTATATGTTTCCTTTATTTGTTTATGCTTGCTTTTTGCTATACACATAAAACCATAATAATGATTGAATCAGAAATCCAGCATCCATAGGAAGATCAGGTTATAAAAAATCAGTTTCAAACTTGTATATTGGCATTATGTTTTCCAAATAGTGTTGAGGTTGCAATAACATCGTTCTAACATGTTATATATATCATAAAATGAACTGTTTGAAAAGGGTTGTCTGAAAATGTTGTGTCCCAATTGGACTACTTTTTCGGCCACCTAAAATACTAAAAATAAAGCAAAAAATCATCACAAAATATTTAAAAGTCCGTGCAGGGACAAACACAAATTAAAATGCAAATTAATGAAGTGTAATATTTCATATAAATTAAGTTGTTTAAAATTAAGTTGAAAGCCGTTTTGTTTATAGCCATTTCTATGTCTTCACGCTTGCTCCAGGGTCATGGTAAATAAACAGACCTGGCAACATGTTTTTAATTCATTGAAAGTTGTTGTTTGTTCTTTCAGGATAGGAATTAGGAAAGACAAATATCGTCGCAAAAAATTTAATATTTAGCATCACTTCCAATTCAAATCAATTGCTTTACTTCATTTTCTCTTGAAAGCTTTCATAACACAACCTAAAAGGGCTAATGTCCATTTTTAAAACACACTCTCACTTCGGTTTGAAAAAGGAGAAAAAATTACACTGTGCTCAAAATGAAAAAATGAAAAAATGTGATATTGAGATTTGACTTTGGGAATGTTCAGTTCAGATAGCAGCTATGACAATCGGTTGGTCTATAGTTTTTAGGTAACCAAATAAGTTGCCCAACTGAGTGCCCAATTTGGCGAGCCAATATTTTCAGACAACCCATCTGAAAGTCTTGTTAACATTATTATATTTAAATCTTTTGGTGTCTTTTAACTTCATAAATATTAAAAAGAGGAGCGAAAAAAGAGGATGCATAGACAGGCAGTTCTAGATTCATTCTTCTTTTGTGTATGTATTACTTTGTTACCTTGATAGCAAGGTTTTTTCAATGTTAAAAGATTGTAATTGAAACATCCTTTGTCTCAAGCTGCTGACATTTGTAAACCCATCCACAAATAAACCGACCCAAAATACCTTTCAAATCAGATAAGCCCCGGCCTTATCCGAAGAGATTTCATGTACCCTGCAGATATAAAAAATTCTTCTACCTTATGTGGATAATATAAAAATAGTTAACAATAGTTGAAATTCAAAATTAATTAGCTTAGCTCCTGGAACTATTGACCGATTTCATTCATAAACCTGTAATAATTTCTGATTGCAAGGAACGATTCATTATGTTCTGACTTGTTCTTTGCAGGACAAGGTGATCATTTCGGGAGTGAGAACTGCAACAAAACCATTTAATCCAGCTAAATATTTCGGGGGAACCCGTGTGAAATGAAAATTTTTGGTCAACTTCAAAATTAAATCCACACAAACTTTTGTCCACACAAGGCATGACACAAATCAAACATGTTCCACTTGGTAACAAGGCTGAGAAGCACTCTCTATTGTCGTCGATGCCAATGCAGACTTCTTACTTTTACGGGCTAGTGAAGGCTTGTGTTAAGGGGGCCGTACCTAACAGTCGTACCTAAGCTGTACCTTAGCCAAACTAACGATTTAAGATGTTGTGTTTGCCAAAAGTGATTCAATCAATTCAAAAGAGTTAGAGAAGTGATATAATAATAATTAATTAACATTTTTTCGTATTTCAGGTTGAAATTCTAACCATTCCATAAATGGTAGCTTTGGCGCTTAATGCTGTACTCCATCATAGAGATTACTAGGTAATCCCCTTTTTCATATGGAATTTACTAACATATCAATAAAATTAAATATTGTGAACATTTGATTAAACACCAAATAGTGATTTTCAGTTTCAGTGCCTTTTGTTACTGTGCTTCTTTGGTGGCCTGGAATGTGTGACATTGATTTGAGAACAAAATAAAAAAATAACCATGGGTGCTACTTGAAACTTGCAGTTGTTGAGTAATTTCTTTGAATGTGGCATCCAACAGTTGTTCGGCTGAGTCAAAATGTTCAAAATGTGGCTTGGTGTCAATCTGTGTGCACATATTTTGGATAAAATCTTCTCCAACTGCATTTGAAACTGTGCCAAAGTTGATTAGTTGTTGAACCTCATAGGTATTTCGACCCGACTTCATAACATTTTCTAAGCACATGTTAAATAGATGAGTGAACTCATTTACCAACATCGTTACAGGGTGCGAAAATTAGAAAAATCTGGATAGTCCAATCGGACCTGCTGTTTCAATCTCAATCAGTCCGATCAAGAACAACAACAAAAAATAATCTTATATATATAATACTATAATATATAAAGCGTTTTAAGCCCTGGTTGCGAGTCCTAACCGAAAAAACGAAAAAAGGTCAAATTTGTTTAATAGACAAATGTGGCAACAGTTTCCGTATCCATATGCGTATTAGTATAGGGGGAAACCATTGCATTGCGTCAAATGTTAACATTTCCGTTGTTGACGAAGAAACAATAAAAAAGAAAGATAGTCAAGAACGTATAGTAAAGTTAGTTAAAAACAACTGTATAAGAGTGGTGTGTCATACAAATAGACAAGGAGGTATCATTATAGTTTTGCTTCAGCTTTATAATTAAAGGTTGTCTTTATGATACAGAGTAATAAATTAAGTAAGAAGAAGGGTTCTTTTTCTAATAAGCTATTTGGGTAAAGTACAGTCATAAAGAAACTTTAAGCATCACAAAAGATTTTCGTGTACAGATTTATGTTATATGAATTCCTTATTAAAAATCTTTTGTATTCTACGCAGTTTGTTTTAGACATACCAGAGAACTGTACATGAAAATAACATGGACCCTTCGTGAAAGCTTATGCGGACACATAAAGTTTCTTTCGGGTTATACTGTAAATTGCAACTTAATGGGAATTGCATCGGTAAAAACATTTTACCTGGGCATCAACTTCTATAAAAGTTTTTATTTATAATTTAGTTCTCATATATTGCGAAATTTCGTCGTCATCACGAGTTTGGGAGTTTATTTGTGCAATGAAAATAACATCTTATTCTGAGTCATGATTAGCCGTTTAGTTGAAATTAGTGTCATGTATCATGTCGGGTTAATTCAGCACTCCAGTGATGTTAACTGTTTATTTCTCAATTGTATTAGTTATTTATTAAAAGGGATATATGTTTTAGAAAAGCATGTTATAGTAAGTTCTTAGTTAGGTACGGACAAGGTATGACTTAGTTATGGAGTCAGTCTAAAAGATATGAGCCCCCTTTCTTAATTATTGAGTCAATCTTAACCATTCAAGGCCAGCCGTACTTAATTATCGAGTCAATGTCACACCTTCTTCGAGGCCAGCCGTACCTTATTTTGGATACACAAGAGCTTTATCACAATAGTAAGAATATAAGGATATATATATGTCCACTCATTTAGCCACCACTCAGTATAAAACATTGATGTGAGAAGTTGTTAGGGGGATTCCCTTCCCCTCCTCAGATATCACCTGTCGTTACTTACATTTTAATGAAATTTTCCGTATTTTTCAATGGCGATGCTGATTAATTAATTGGTAGCTGTATTTCAGTACTGCTTTGTTACTGGAAAGGTTATTGATTTTTTTTTAAATAAAATAAAATAAATCTATGTATCTATTTATTATGTTAAGAATATTATATTTAGCTAGCTATACCTCATCGTCAGCTTGCCAAGCAGGTTCATCGACTTCAAAAGCAGATCTTTCTTCGTCGATTAAACTGACCATTCGCAAACCGCTTTTTGTTTTCACCAATCTCTTACCTGTTGGAGAGACAGTTGTTGGCGAGCACGCCATTATTACAGTATTTTTTATTTTACTGACTTTAATTTAACAAAATATAAAAGATTCTTTTCTCTGCTCTGCTAAAAAGTTACCATGTTATGCCATGGCATGCATTACAAAAATTGTTGTTTTGAAGTAAGTGGACTCACGAACCATGCATATTTTATACATATATCATGGTCACTCCTATGATTATGAATCTCAGGTCCGTTTGACAACTTCTTGTATTTACTTTTCACTAAGTTAAAATTTGTAATAAAAGAACTAGTCATTTCCCTTTGTAAAATTCAAATCCAAATATTTGAAAAAAATCAAAGGGAAAATTGATAGAAGAGCTTTTTTTAGAGAATGATGTTTTTCTTTTCTTCTTTCTTTATACTTGCAGGATGATCAAAGATCAGTGAATAACCTTTCGTCATGTCAAAACAACAGACTCCACCAGTGTGTGTCTGTCTTCTCTAGAAATGCTAAAGGGGCAGTTTTCTCTTGTGGGGGGTATTCATATTGGTCTCTGAAAAAAGCATTGTGGCACTGCTGTTGCATCCTTCTGTAGATAACTTAATTTGGGAGGAAGTGATTGGGAAGTAATTGTTTATATCTATCGTAATCTGGCTGCTCCGCCAAGGAAGGAGGATTAATTAAAAAAAAAAATTATAGGCAGTGGTGTCTGCCTGTGCATGCACGGCAGTTTCTATTGATCATTTCCTTACATGCATGGCAGGTAACAAACTCCACTTTCTTTTAAAGAAGAACAACAAAAAGATGTTTGAATCGTACACTGTTGCGCACGAAAAACTGCTGGGCACCCAGGTAATAAACCATGATGTAAGATTGAGAAACTAAATGGCAAAGTCCTTCTGTTAAATAATAATCTTGGTGTTTATCTTGACTTTTTTCTTGGAATGTTCACAATTATTCTGCAAAACTATGTTAAGTATATAAAGTATCTTGTTCCAAATTCCACTCTTCTCTCTATTAATATTATATGCTTTATTTTCTTTTTATATAAATTATGCTTGCCAAGTCTGGGGTCAGAACTTTTAAATATCAAATATCTTCACACTTCAGAAATGTTGCCTGCTCATTTTTTCAAGATTTGACTCCCGTTCTTCTCCACTTTTCCATACATCAAAAATCCTAAAAAACTTTTTGATTTTGTAAAACTTCAAAATAATGTCAATTTCTCAAATTGACAACTAGGGGAAACAAGTTGGAAACTAGGGGAAACAGTTTAGTTGCTCTTCACCATTTTCCCATATAGTTCCCAACTTGTTTCCCCCTGTTTCACCTTTTAGTACTTTCGATTACAGATGCTTTTAATCTGAGATATTATTCAAAATCTTATGTTACTAAGGGGGAAATAAATGTGGCTTCTCACTTGACATCTAGCCAGAACAGCAAACTATAGCTTAAATTTTCATAATTCATTATTCACTATTTTGTTTATTAAAAAAATACACCTCATCACCATCTCGGAAAAATGTCCTCCTGTTAAAAGATAAAAATGCATGTTTTGTATTATAAGAGTTTTTGAAAAAACTTGTTTTGGTGTGCAAAAGTTTTTTCATTCACTTTTTATGATCAAACTAACTTTCTAACAAGATATTTTTATTTCATTATCATTTTTTAAACTTAATTCTAAAAAATCTATTTCACTGGCCAAAGTTCTCTTAAATATAATTTTTTCCTCCGAAACTCTACGATAGAGACTGTTTATTGTTACTTTCTCATAAAATGTGAGATGGTCAATATAATAATGTATTACCATGAAAATCAATGCCCTAAGCATCGAGTGTTGTTCGTATAGAGACAGATGTTTGGAGGTTGCCCTAATCTTTCCTTAGCAAGGGTTGGGGTTCTTTGTTTAAAAAAAGAAATATTAGGGAACTCACTTTTTACATGCTCAAAAGCTCAAAAGGTGTCTAGTATAACTAAAAATTCACCTCCCCTTTAAAAATGTTTGGAACTCCTTTGGAAATTTGTGCTAGTAATGTTAATATATTAAGACTGTTATTAAAATGATTGTCTCAGCTACTAGATAGAGTTATTTAAAATATTTCATTTCTTGATCTTTGTTTTGTCATTGAAACAGTTAATTTTTGGAAGATATGGCCAAGAATCCTGTCTCACAGTTGAAAGAACTAGCTGACAAGAAAAAATGGCTGGAACCAACGTATGATACAGAACGTGACCCACTATCACCTGACCATCATTGCATGTAAATTCTGTTTTCTGCATTTTTTTAATGACATCTATCGAGAAAAGTTTTGTATTAAACAATTTCTATATTTTGTTTTGTAGGTATATTACAACAGTATATGTTAATGGTTGTGAGTTTGTTGGGGAAATAGCAAGTTCTAAGAAAGTTTCAAAGACAAATGCTGCAATTAAAGCTTTAAATAAACTTAGTAAGGTTGGGACTTAATGAATAAAATATTGAAGAGATCCTATGTGATTTTGATATATTCTATTAAATATAAAAAGTTATGTAAAATTTTGGTGATCAATGCTTCCACATATGTCATTATAGGGAAATGTTAAATCCAGTCAATTGCAAAAGGACCCTGTGTCTACATTAAATGAATCTGGTTTTACTATTGAATATACAGAATTCAATCAGTCAGGGCCACCACACAGACCTACGTAAGCATTTCAGTGATAATCATAATGATTTCAGGTGTATAGCACATAGACTGTATGCTAGGTTGCCACACCTCCTCAAATCTCCTCAATTTTTGAATTTCTCCTCAATTCTCCTCTCACCTCCTCAAATAATATGGAGAAATTTAACTTTAAAAATTACTAGCTAGATAACTATTGTTGTTGACAAGGAGAAGAGATTTTAGAGATTTTTGAAAGAGATGTTTATATTCTTAAGATTAAATTTCTTAAAATTCAAAAATCTCCTTGATTCTTGTTAAAGATATACTTGAAAAATTTCTCTCTATATATTTTCAGTTCGAAAAGAGTGTGTCAACTCTGGTATCTATAACCAATAATTACCACAACAAAACATATTTTAGATTCAGAATTGCTGCTGTTGTTGGTGGATATTTTTGTGGATACAGGAGTGACAGTACGAAAACAGATGCTAAGAAGTGTGCAGCAAAATCAGCACTTTTTCTCATTGAGAATGGAAAGTTGGAACAGCAACAGTTATATAAAAAAAACCCAACAGATCGTCCACAATCCAATCAGAAGAAAGATATAATCAGTCATCTGGAGGAGTACTGCAAACCAAGAGGCATTTGTTATCATGCAAACGTATTCAAAACACAGTGAGTATTATGAAATAATTTCTAATCTTTTGTTCAGTTTCCATGCTACGCAGAAAATTCTTGAAGAGTGTGGAAGTTGAATATTTTTATGTTCTGGATCCATACTTGGCCAGGTCAAAAGTTAAACTCCCATAGCAGCTGTCAAGTATTTTGGACACTATTTTGCACCAGTTCTACCCAAGATGCCAGAATGTTTTTTCATTACCCGAGCAAAGTTGTTATTGCTTTACCATTTTTCTTTGGATTCCAGAAAAATTAGTAAATATGGAAAATGGAATTGCAAAACAAATATTGATGGAAAGTGGTATCCAGTTAGACAAGGCACTACCATAGATGAGGCTAAGAAAATGTCATCGAAGGTTGCTTTTGATATGTTTTTAAGGAAAAAATTCGAAATTTTGGCACATGCAAATGAAAAGGCTGTAAGTTAACGTTTTAGTCTAATTTTGAAATTTCATGATAGAGTGATATAAAATATTTCAAATTAAGTTGATATCTGTTAATTGAGCAAAATCTTTACCTATCACTTATTTCAAACTTTTTAAAAAGAATTAAATTTTGATGGATTTTTGTTGTAGCGAGAAACATTTTCCTGGCATGGGCCTGATCAAAGTCCAGATTTGATTCAAAGATTAGTATTAGCAGTTTATCGTATATGCCATGAAACATTAAAGGAGAACTTTACATCACAAAAGGTTTTAGCAGCATTTGTAATGAAAAAATCTCCTGATGACCTTGGAGAAGTTGTTACTTTGGCTACAGGTTTGTGGCATTGTTTCTATTTCTGTGCAGTTATTTTCTGAATTCAAACATTCACTGTTGATAAAATGATATTCTAAAATCTATCATTCATTTATTTTTAGGTAATAGAACTATTTTGGGTGACCATGTAACAACTAATGGGGAAAAGCTCATTGATTGCCATGCTGAAATTATGGCCGGAAGATCACTTAAAAGGTTGCCTTATAAAATGAAAAGTTAGATAGTGAAACTGTTCAGTCAAAATCTGGTTCTTTTAAAAATTAACACTTGAAAAAAACATATTGTTAATTTTTTTTAGATATTTTTATAACCAACTGAAATTATTTTCAGTTGGTGATAATTCTAGCATATTTGAGCTTTCACATGATAGAAAGTTGTCTTTGAAACTGGGGATCACATTCCATCTTTATATTAGCAGACCACCATGTGGCGATGCATCAGAATTCCAAAGTATTGAGTATGTCTCAAACAATTACAGCTTAATATTGTTGTTTTGAAAATTTTGCTGTCTTTGAAAATCTTTTGTTTTGATTGTCTTACATCAGAGCAGATGGCATAAAATCTAAACACTCAAGAAAGCAAGGACTGTTGCGAACAAAGATAGAACGAGGTGAATAAGGGTACATTTGTTTGTCACCACTGCCATTGTCACCACTGCCCTCAGTTATCAAGCAAATGCAAAAATCGAGGTCAAATTGGTAACATAACAAATGGTTTTTGCCATGTTTGCTAATGGCATTTCCTTTTATATTTGTTTAAAGGTGAAGGAACAATCCCTACAAGCAACACTGACAATGATCGTTTGAAAGTGCATTCTTGTTCAGATAAAATATGTCGATGGAATGTGCTTGGATTACAAGGGTCATTACTGAATCTAATCATGAAGCCTGTTTATTTACGTTCCATTGTTATAGGTATAGAAAAATGATTCCATAGTGAGAGAGCCTAAAAAGGTTTTTCTATTGTTTTTGATACAGTACCTATGATAACAGTTTCAAATGAATGATTTGTTTCTTCATAGGAAGTTACAGAAATGCACAAATCTTACATTTTCGGCGAGCTTTTTACAGTAGACTTGATGGAACAGCAATTGACTACTCCTTACCTACAAATTTCCTCCGAAATAAATGTGATGTTTTTACAACTGCAAATAGTTTTGACAATGAAGATATGTACAGCAGTAAGTCATCGAAATTCTCAATTAATTGGTGTGTTGGTGATTCAAATGTTGAAACAGTTGATGGCACTCTTGGAACAGTTGCTGGAAGGTTAGTTCTGTGAAAGTTTTATCATTAAAGCTTCTGGTTATTAAAAGTTTTGTTACAAATTTATCGAAGTCTTTCACAGAGGTTTTTTTACATGTTCTTGCCAATGATACATTATTTTTAGCTCTGTTCGGGATTTTACTTCACGCCTCTCCAAGAGAAAGTTATTTGAATATTTTTTGGATGTAATGAAAGCATTGGATGTTCCAAACAATGTGAGGGAGTTCAAAACATACGGGCAGACCAAATTGATGTGTAAAGATTATCAAAAAGCAAAATATGCATTAATGGAGGCCTTCCAAAATGCAGGTTGTGACAGTTGGATATCTTTTGGACGAAATGTTGATGAATTCCGGATGTAATGGAAATGTTGTGAAATGTTGATTTTTCTGTTATAATTTGGTATAGAAGATATTGAATATCCAATTTTTTCATATAGAAATTTTGATTAAATGGATTGTTAGAGTAAAAAGGGCTTAGTTATTATTACCTTACCATAATTATCTGAAAGAGAGCCAGGGCCCTCATATAATTTTTGATTCTTCAGGAGGGGCACTCTTAAAGGGGAATTAATAGTAAAATATTAACTTTGACTAAAATTACTCCTTATCTATAATGTGAATCAATTTACATAAATAAAAATTCATGAAATGTTTTAATTAGCTCGTAAATAACCTTTTTTAATTGTCACGTGATCAAAATGGTGAAGTCACAGAGTCACTAGTGTTCCTGCTTAGCACATACAGAATCAGTTGAAAGCAAAACAACTAAAAGATAAACATGGATTCTTCAAAAATGATATTTCTGAATCTTTTGATTCACTGTTTCAAAATGTTCTTCCTCAACTATCATTAACCTAAAATCAAAATTTCAAAAGGATTTTATAATATTTTGATAAGAAACTGAAGCCAAAATTGGAAAAACACTTTCGTTTGAGAAACCAGGTACATGAAAAGAGAATTAAAGGAAGAACCTTCTTTTTTTCATCAATTCTAACAAGTGTTAAAGTTGAAAAAATTGTGTGATGTAAAGTATGCCTTGTCAAGCTAAAAGAAAAATTTGAAAGAAATTTAATAAAAGAGTAAAAATAAATATCAACCCCAACTATTGATTTGTTATGCATTTGTACAGAAAAAATTAATGTGACCTTGTGACATCACAACTTTCAAAATTTGAAAACTTCAAACCCTTATAACTTTAAAACTACTTTTATCTAAATCTGTCCAAATTTTGCACAGATCCATACTTTTAGATATAAAATTGATTTATGCTCCTTAAAGTTGGGGCATTCATTAAAAAAAATGTAAGTTAATGCAGTCTGTAATCTTCCTTCCTATAGTACATTATTTGTAATCAGTTATACACACAATGTACTTGATCGAGTGGGAATTGAACCCACAAATTTCTCTACCGACTGTGCTATCAATTTTTTACCCTTCAGAAGGGGCGCTCATTTAAACTGGGGTGCTCTTTCAGATAATTATGGTATTTCACAACAAAAATCCTTCAAGAAAAGTATTTGTTTCAAAATTTTCAAAATTCAATAATTTCACAAAAATGATGTCACAAAAGAAAAGGTGTTCTTTTTCGTAGATTCTCAAATAATAAGAATCTCTCTAAATCTCCGAATATCTCCATTTTGAAAAAACCATGTGACATCCCTTCAACCTGCTAATGACATTTATCCAGTTCTGTTAGATGTCTTACATTATGCATCAGTATAAATAAGTTTGTTTATTTGTTCACTTTTATTATTATTTTCAATAGATTTTTTTATTAATGGTAGCTATTGGTTATTTTAACTTGTAAATAATTCATGTATATTATTAGTATATTTCTCTTTTCAATTACTTTTCCTTTCTTATAAAAAATATATAGCTCGGTATTATGCATTATAACCTTGAACATTTTAAATTTATTTTTTTTAAATTTAAAAAAGGGACAAGACAGGTCCCAAATGTTTTCATTTTCATTTTTTCCAAACTATTCTGGAGAAAGTATCTTAATTCAAAGTTATGTCATTTTTCATCAATTTAATATTAGGTGTATACATTATGTCTAATCATTTTTGCTGACTGGTGAGGTTAGGTTTCATAGGGTTTAATTAAAGACTGGATGTTTTGATTGAATAATAAAAAAATGTATTTAATGGATATGTGTATTGAAGTCACAACATTGCTGGGTTGACAAAAACAAGGTTTTCAGGCTTTCATATCCAATACAAATTCCTTGAAAGTGTTACTCTCTTCTGTAGACATAAAGTTGTTTTGTTTTGTTTTATAATTATCTTATTGGCAGTTTGTAATTACCAGGCTATTCAGCATAACTCAACAACTTTAGAATTAAAATGAGAAATAAAATATTCTTGTGCCTCTAGTAGAAACATATAAAAAGAAAATTGTGAGTGATTTTTGAGCCATGGAAAAGAAAGGTAACTTGATACTGTTTGATTTTGTAGAAGCAGTTACTTGCTTATACATGTTTCCCTGTCAAATTTCTTCCTTTCTATTTAGTTAAAAATATTCCTGGTTATTATTTTGACGAAACAAAAAAGAAATATTTCAAAATAACAAAAGACTTTAAACCGCCACTCCAATGTTGCAAGGATAACAGTTCAAAGACAGAGGTATATACACAATTTTGTTTGGTGATCATTGAAATGGTTAGAGTTCAGTTTCAAGTGCTGATATCTTTAATTTTGTTCTGTTAATTTTATCTCCCTGTTTTATTTCAATACTGTATATGATCGATTAAATGTCCACTCCTGAATAAATGCTCAGGATAAGACTTGGTATCTATGTTCAAATAAACGTCAATGCTGAAATGAATGCCCATGCTCGAATGGGTATTTACTCTTAATTAGGGAAAAATTAAAATCCTGTTCTTAAAATTTTGAAAGAAATTTGTAAATAAATGCCCCTTCGGAATAAACGTCCATGCTCGAATGAACACGTACTTGGTAAAAGTTTGATTTTAATTGGTCATTTATGGTATTCTGGGAAGTGATAAATCTTTGAAATTGCTAATTATGAGAATCCGCAATAATCAAAATACTACTTTCAAATTAGCATAATGCAGATCTTTAGCTACTGATATATTTATTTTAGATAAGCAAGTGTGGATGTTTCACAAAAAAACTTTATGAGCGCTCAATATACAACACACCATCTTGTCAAATTCAAAAGTAAGAGGAATTATTTGATATACAGTTAAGCTTCTCAACAGCGGGTGTCTCATTATAGCAGACACATTTTGCAGGAGCATTATGCTTTTCTCCTTCAAGTCAAAACTTTCCCTTAACGGGCGGATCCTTATAATGGATACTTTTTTTTTGTTCTCATAGGCACCGCTGTAGAAAAATTCTACTTTATATAGATTCTTTTTATATATAGGTGTGTTTTTTCTTCATATTTTGGATAAACTTCAACACCTTCGTAACAAAACAAATTTCTTTCTAGATATGCAAATAATTTTTTGATAAAGAGGATCACTTGTGACTGGCAAAATGCAAGAAAAGCAAATGCAAAATATGGTGAACCAAATAATAGTGACATTTTTAAAGTGCTGAAGGTTTGCTGCTTATTATATTGCAAATTATGAAACAACTAACTGTAACACATTTCATTTCATAAGTTTGAAGCAAATTGAGCAGAAAATTTTTTTTCTAACTATTTTGAAATATTGAAAGTAGTAATAGGAACAACATTTTTTTTCAAAAGTAACAAACTAAACTTTTGGATCTGTAATATAATACTTCTATTGTGAACATTCTCCAAACAGTTTACATCATCTTAACACCTTTCAAAAACAAAAAATGTCTTCTGTTTCTTTCAAAGGCATCAAAAGATGGATGCAGGTTAGCAGTGGTGGTCACTCGTGGTGGGTACCTTTCTGATAGGTGAGCTGAATGGAAATTGCCGTTATTTTAACTTCTGTGGTTCAAGCATCCAAGAGACCGTAGAAAATGGTTCGATTTATAGAATGTTCAAATTACGTTCATTTACATAACATTATTGGTGAATAGACGTTCCAAATTAGTTCGGATTTGGGGGTTCGATATGGCTGTTCGAACTACTGAGGATTGACTGTAGTTAATTTCTATTGTAATCAATTTTAAAGTGTTCTTTGAATTTTTTTTATTTCCAAGAGTAAGAATTTATAAAGTTCACATATCTGCACAAAAGGACGACGTGGTCTTATCGTATTCTGATGAAGTTGGATCAATGAATGCTAAGGTATGAAATGTTTACATTATGTTGTGTTGAAAAATCATCCCGATCAGATTCTTCTCTTACAAACTGATATTAACCCTGACGTAATCTATCGAACGTTTTGAAGGTTAAAAATATATTGCTCAATGCAGCAGCTCTGACAGAAATCCTGGTATCTTTAGATTACAGATTTGTGTTGGTGTGCTGAGAATGAAGAAAAATATGTGTATCCTTTGTGAATGAAGAATCCTGCACATAGTGCTACTAGGTTTGATCTAGATATTCCTGTTACAGTTCTCATGGCTGCCATCTGAGAATCGATATTCAAATTGGAAACTTTGATTCATTGGGGGATGTCGTGGAGTGACGTCGGTGTCTCACAAAATTGTTTTACGAATCTCCAGTAACTACAGTTTAACTTTTCTTAACAACACCTCAGATACGCTTCTGTAACTGAAAGGTTATTGCGTCCTGGATTCATTAAAAGAAGATCACACTACACGATTCGTACGTCACAGTCAACACGTCAGTATGTCGCCAGAATGTTTTGAGTTAATGTTATGTTTTATTAGAAAACATTTCTGTCGGACAAAATTTTCGTCATACAAAACTTTATATAATTTATATAAACACTACTGCAGAGTATAAGATAGGAAAATTAATGAGTTTAATGCCGTGCACACCTCCATGTTTTGGGGCTTTCGTAGATAGGGGAAGGTCCTTTATATATCACTAGCTGAAAATTCAGGTCACCCGTTTTTGAAATTTTTTATTGATTTTTGTGTTTAGGTGAAAAAAGGGACTTCAAACCCATCAATTGCTTAGATTGGAATATCTATCGACCTAAACAAAATACGATCGCTATTGGTAATATGCAAAGATTTCCCAAAATCCTTTTTGGAGAATGCTCACACATAATAATTTAGTTGGTGTTATCCATATGTTTTATTGTGCAGGTGAAGAACCTTGTCGTGTTTATTTGTACAATGAAGAAAGATTAATTCGAAAATGGAATGTGGAAACATCACCTCAAGTTTTGCAATTTTCGAAGAAGGTCAGTCTTGGATTATTAACACAATTTTACTGTAAATTTAGCCATTTTTTATTTTCTGTATGATCCTTTATTACAAAAAACAACGCTGAAAAATTAATATTCAAAAATGCAGTCTCTTATTTAGAGGCTGATTACATGAGGTGAGTTGACCGGTGCTGTCCCACTTACTCGGTACCTAACTAACAAGTAAACTCGCCAACCCGTTTAAGCAATATAAGTTTCTCTACCATTACATATTAATCATGTTGATTCTCGCAAGCAACTTCACATGCGCCAACTCGCTGCTGGCCCGGGGCGTAGTGTTACATGAGCGAGTCAGCTTGTCATTAGCGGGTTGACCCGAGTTGTAAAAGCGATCCAGCTGCGTAAACGATCCAACCCGTTTTCAACCTGCTTCATATAAATGTTTTTTTTCTACAGGTAAATCTCTGTAACTGGCGGGTAAAAATAGATTTCCCTTTTGAACCAAGCCAGTACCGGTCAATCCGTCTCGTGTAAAGAGCCCCTTATATTGTTCTATTTTTGTTCCATAAATTACGTCACCTTATATTTACCCTTTGTTTTTAAGAAACCAAATTTAGGTTTTGATTATTTTGTTCTGTCTCACCTTTTTTTTAGTCACCCTCCTTATTTGTCGGGTGTCGAATTGGCACGATGTATCAAATTGATTATCGGTGCCGTGAAAAGGTTCTCTGTATACCGTCAGATAGTTACAGCATTGATTGCTTGAAACTTTTGAAGGATGATAATTACTTCATGACAAGTAATTGGAATGGAAGGGTATGACTCACATTTTCTAATTTTTTTCGATTCCTTTTTCTATTTTTTTGTTTTCAAAACTTTGTTTTTTTCCTTTCATTTAGATAGCGTTGTTTGATTTACGCATGCGCAAGTCTGTCAATTCTTATGTTGGTCACGTGAATAATCATTCCAAGTTAACTTTTCATTTGGATGAGCGAGAAGACCTTTTGTTTGCAGGTTGTGCTATTTTTTTACCTGTACACCACTGGGATAGTATACACTGAGGGGAGAACGTTCACCACTGGGATAGTATACACTGAGGGGAGAACGTTCACCACTGGGATAGTATACACTGAGGGGAGAACGTTCACCACTGGGATAGTATACACTGAGGGGAGAACGTTCACCACTGGGATAGTATACACTGAGGGGAGAACGTTCACCACTGGGATAGTATACACTGAGGGGGGAACGTTCACCACTGGGATAGTATACACTGAGGGGGGAACGTTCACCACTGGGATAGTATACACTGAGGGGGGAACGTTCACCACTGGGATAGTATACAGTTAGCGTATAGGTTTAACACTTTTGTGTTTTCCACATCCATTTTGTAGCTACTGTGGAAATTCGAGGCGAGAACTTCTTCAATTATCCTTTTTTTGTGTTTTAGTTGGCAGTGATAGTAAATTGCGAATTTGGGACGTTCGAACTGCAACTTTAGAACGTACAGTAAATACAGTAAATGCTTGTAGTTCTTCATTACCAGTCCTCGCTTATTCAAACTGTTGGGGTGGAGATTCGACGTTATCTGGAATCTTATGTTGTAGTAACAATAATTATATGTTTTGGCCTTTATCGACTACTTAAAGTTTTTATGATTTTCCATAATATCATCCGATTGAGGACTTTTGGTAAGATTTTGAAACGTTATCTTTCCAATTTGGATTGAAGAAGAAAACGTAGAAGAGAAGAAAAAGTCGAACATGCTTGGTTACATTAAGTCGTATGTCGTACGTCACAAAGATATTTGGGATTTGGTTAGTTCTCATGTTTTTTGTTCCAAAACATACCGTGGCCAGAAAGGAGAGAAGTTTTTTTTCAACTGAAGTAGATGTACAAATAATGTTTTAAAAGAGTTCAAACTTTTAAAGTTACCACACTTTTGTTCCGTTTGCTTTTCCCATATTCCCTTCTCTGGAAGCTGATTGTTTAGTTCTATTGTAGGTAAACTTTAACTAACTAATTGTAGTTTGTTTTGCATTCACTTTGACCACATGACTTAAAATAATTACTGTCCATTGGTGGTCATTTTGTCATGTGATCAAAGTGAGTGCAAGATAAAACTAACCTAGTGAAAAGTTTAAAAAAATAAAAAATAGACCATTAGTCATAATAGGTTTCCAGATCTGAGAGTGTTTTCACGGACCGATTTTCAAGCTTTCTGTCTTTATGACGGAAACAACTTAACTCTTTGTGGAACTTGTTAAACCTAATGACTAAATGACTAATGGTCCATTATTTATTTTTTTAAACTTTTCACTAGGTTAGTTTTATCTTGCACTCACTTTGATCACATGACAAAATGACCACCAATAGACAGTAATTATTTTAAGTTCGGGCACAGATGGTCCTGACGTTTCGTGATGTTGAAGTGATAAAGGAAGATGCCTAAATACACGAGTTTCCAATAGACCATTTCCTGAATTAATTTGGTTCTGTCCATCACTTGCCTCGTTTCAAATCAGTTCACTTGCATGGTAAAAATCATTGGGGGCTATAAAATTTAATGATCGCTATTAGCATGCATAAGAACGTCATTTTTATTCTGTTGTACAAAGTGAAACGTGACTTTATCTAGAAAAAAGTGTTTTTTAATCTAAGTGCAAAAATGCCCATATGTTTCAAAGTTTGAAAGGGAAAAATAACAAAAAAAACAAAAAATAGCTATTGGAAAGGTAAAAAGTAAGATTTGCATATTTTAACTGTTTTTGGTGCACCCAGCAGATGAAATAATCGGGTTTGATGATAACCAGCGTGTATGGCAGTCCGTCAAGTTCGCACTTAGCAGGCATTCGATGTCTGTTTGAATTGATTTTCTTATTTCCGGCTGTTAAAGTCTTAATTCACTATATTAACAATATTAACGGTAACCGATGGGATGCTATGGTATAATGTGGAAATTTAGTGCATTATCTGAAAAATCTGAAAAATAATCGTCAAATCATAAATATATTTTTCAGAAAGCTGCATAACGCTTAAAAAGTATATTAACGAAATATTTTTCTAACGGGAAAGTCGCAAAATAAAGTCAAATCTCTATAAGAGGTATACCCTTGGTGCGAAGAAAACTGTATAGATAAACTAAAATTTTGACGTTACACCCATTTATATTCAGAACAAAGCCAACAGAGAAACACTACTATAAGAATGTGACCGCACAACATTCACGCGCTTTTAAGTCACGACTCGTTTTGTCGAACCATGAACTCGCTCATTTATAACAAGTGATATGGTGTCTTTATTAATTAATTCTTTCGTGAATATTATTAAAAGGGAGAAAAAACAAAAGAAATGCGAGAAAAATAGTAGAAAGGAGTTTGTTTTTTTTTATCTAGAAGAATCTTCATAAAAACACACTAACCACAAGAATCATTTAAATGTAGGTCTCGCTGATGGGTGCAACCTTGCGGAAATGATGCTATTCTATTGGTTATAAGTTGATGACGAAAATTTCGTCGCCAAAATGATCAATATGACGAACGCTTATCGGAGCTTACCGGAGATTTACATCGTGCTGAAAAGATCGCATCCAATTTTGATGATGAAGTTATCGAGATTAATGACAAAGTATCACAACGCAAATTATCCGGATCGATTCGTGAAAAGTGTTATCAATCAACATCGTGAACGAAAAGGAGAAGAGGACCCGATAATACCAACATTCCTGTTTGAAGAAAAGAAACCGTTCATACTTATCGAGATTCCTTACTGTCCCAACAACGAAATCCTTGCAAAATCGTTTCTTACTAAGCTTCACAAATTTACATCTGATAAATTTCAATTTGATATAAAGTGGATAACGAAAAAGGTTAAGACTTTCTTTCCTCTGAAAGATAAGAACAACCACCCAGCTTGTAAACTTTACGAAGGAGTATGCACTTGTGTGAGTACATACATAGGAGAAACAAAGAGAAACGTTACATTAAGATGGAGAGAGCACAAACCTCCTCATAATTCCGAACCATCAAAGCACCTTGAACATTTCCCTGAACATGTTTTCACGTGGAAAATCCTTTATGACGCTCCCATAAATAATAAAACCCGTAAAAACTTAGAAGCACTCTTTATCGCTCAAAAGAGACCTAAATGTTTGATAAATGTTTTCCGACATTTCTGGAAACGAGGTTAAGCATGCGCGGAATGCTTGTGAATAAAAAGGCGTTGTAGTTAAAACATAAAATCTCAGTTATAGTCCCCCTCCCCCCGATTATAAGTCCCCCCACCCCCCACGGTTATAAACCCATCAAATTTGAAACAAAAAATTCCTCCCGGTTACATAGGAACTGGAGTATGATTGTAGTGCTGAAGTAGAGAACTCTTCTGATATAAAAAGGAGTGAAAATTCCACATGTATAAGATAATTTGATTAAGAAAAACGGTTAAGATTGTGTACTTCTTTTCTCTGACGCAAAAATCCTTCCGGTTATAAGCCTCAGTGTAAGGATAAACGAGATTGTGAGAAATTCTATTTTTACTATAAAAGACGATATCGTGAAGTTACTGCTACCATAGAAATGCGAGAATTTCTATGCTGCTACAGTGGAATCTGTCTAAAGCGGACACCATTGGTGCGAAAGAAAGTGTCCGCTTTAGATAGATATCCGCTTTATAGAGAGTTTTCCTAAAACTGATTTTTATGGTCCAAATTTATCAAAAGCTGTATTTTTATCTCGTGTATGGTTCACTTCGTTCTCAGGCTATAAAACAACAACAACAACAACAACAACAACAACAACAACAACAACAACAACGGAACATCAAACGATTATCAACTTTTGAATTTCTTGCTCCAAGACATTGAAAGGCAAATTCCGATATGCGTCATAAAAGAAAAAAGGTTTTCTTTCGACTCGTTTGTTCGTGGATATCACGCTTATATGCATCTATGGGATCCAAAAGTTGGCGACGAAAATGTCCAGTTAGTACCGCAAGAAGATAACGAGCATGATGCTTTCGCAGTAGCTGTTTTATTTGAAGGCCACGTAGTTGGACACATACCAAAAAACCTGAGCAAAGTCATGAATCGTTTTACAATAGTTCCCAGCTGTTCCATAAGATGCAAAGTCACTGGGAAACGTGTCAACAGAGGGGATGGATATGGTCTGGAAATACCAGTCTTATACGAACTCGTTGGGCCTGAGAAAGCCGTTGATTGGAGCGAAAAAAAACATTAAAAAAATACTTGAAATGTACAAATTGATGAAAGATATATTGTGTTACTTTGTGTCCGCTTTATGCCGAGATTTTTTAGGGGAAACCTTCATTTGGTGCAAAAAAAAAAGTGTCCGCTTTAGTACTGTCCGCTTTATAGAGATTTTTTTATGAGAATTTGACCGTAAATCATTCCGTTCCACGAGATTGCGTCCGCTTTAAACAGATGTCCGCTTTATACCGTGTCCGCTTTAGACAGATTCCACTGTACTAGGAAAACAGAAAACATGGAAAAGGAAGTGAAAGTTGCTGAAATTCCAAGTTTCAGACGTCCATACATCAAGCAACAGTTTGAGCATAACAATAATTTTATCGGAGGCAGAAGTTGCTTTGGAAGATCAAGATCAAATGAAGGAAAAGTTGAAAGAAGGAAAGACCTTAATTGAAGAGAGGCAAAATTTTGTGTAATATCGATAGATCTTCTGACAATAGCTTTTTTTTTTATTTGTAGATTATTTAGTTCCCGAAACGGTCACATTCCGTCTAAAAGTCAAGGTATTATAAGCTACACAAGAGCCGCGAGATGTTCATTGAAATCCTAAAAGTGTTCCATCTAGATTATAAAGACTTGAGATCTGGAGCTGCTGCAGCAAGCAACATAGATGATAGATTAATCTCGAAGGATAGAAGATGGAGTTCAGAGAAAAACAAAAACGGGTGCATCAAAGATTCTATACAGGAAAGATTTCGTATATCAAAGTCATTAAGATTGTGGGCCATTTTTGCAATCTTTTCTGTCTCTCGGATTACACGTTGCGAATCCAATACCAAATTATACCGTGAATTGTTGTAATGTAACCAAGGGAAAGATTTCAAATGTCATTATTACTCATCTTGAAAACGAGGCGATGGATGTTGTGATGTCATTTGTGAAAAAGACTTACGTACATCATCCATGAAACGTCAGTATTTTTCAATCGACACAAAACGAAAGTAACGTCATTTTTTTAATTCCCTGTAAAATCTATTTAAAAAAATCCTATTACGCGCAATGACTTACTTAAATTAAAATCACAGTACATCAAACAGAAGGGAGTTGTTACCAATATACACACATATATTTAGCTAATTATTACTTTAGTCGTACAAACTTTCGCGAGCAGAATTTTTGGCATAAACTTTCGCGAATGAGGCAGAAAAATTTATTTCGCGAGTATAAATTTTCGCGAATCGAGCATTTTAGAAAATTTCGCGAGCATAAACTTTCGCGAATCAAGACCAAATTGAAATTTTAAATGCATGGATTTTCAAGAATAAAAAAATGTATATACAACAGTTGTGTTACACCAGTGTTTTATAGGCATACAGAGGCAGAATATCTTAAGCATATATTAAGGATATCTTGAGGCTAAGAAGTTAGCATAAAGAAGTAAATTTTACCAACCGAAATAGTTGAGTAGTTAATGATATTTGAATAGTTAAATTTATAAGCATGTTTGAGCCTTGACTCTTAAGATTTTTTAGCATGGCCGAGGCTGAACTTAAAATACATGATGCTTTTAAAAAAAGGTGTGTTTCTTGATATCGAGCAAGAAGAAATTAGGAATCCTAAAAAAAACCCAAGAATCCTCCAAAGAACAAGGTTCCTCCCAAAAAACGTGCAAAACAAACGGATATCAGAACTATGTTTGGTCCTGCTTTACCAAGACCCCGAAACCAAAATCGCGCGAACGATACAGAGAAAGTTGCTGATGTTATTCAAATAGACTAGATTAGTGTAAATTTGTTTATATTGAGACTTTTCGTTTTGAAGAATACATACAGTATCCGAAAATTCTTCTCAAACCTTGAAAAAAAAATGAGTTTTTTTAATTTTTTTTCGCGAGCATAAACTTTCGCGAATCAAGGTAAAACATTATTTCGCGAGCATAAACTTTCGCGAATCGCTTAGTCGAGAATTTTTGAAGACATTCACTTTCGCGAATTGGGCCAAAATTCGCGAAAATCGCGAAAGTTTCTGCTCGCGAAAGTTTGTACGACTAAAGTATGTTAAGATTTGTGTAAGCAAGAGCTAGTTACTTAGCCAGAGGAGAGTAAGAACAATGAATATGAAACGGATGTAGAGATGAAAAGCTTGTCCTGAAACTCACGAAAAAATTAAAATCACATAACATTACTGATTAGCGAAATTACTGAATTCACTAATGTCTATGACCTACGGAGCTACGAGACGCTACGGGACGTTTAAAGTCATTTTCTACATTTTTCTCTTATTTCGTAAAACCATTTAAGACCACGTGCAGAAATCACTTAAATTTAGTTAATTTACAGACCAGAATACAATACATAATAAAAAGTAAGCGGTAGAATAGGCGACCAAAATTTAACAAGAAGAGCGCTAAAAAAAAAAGGTGGCCCCGTGTTTTAACGCGTCTTTTTTATTTCGTTTACAAAAATTTAGAAACTATTTATATTTTTTCCAAATGAGCCACGGAATAGTACTGTAGAAAAATAACATATATTTTCATATTTTACAAAGAAATAAATTTTATATACAAATTCTACAAAATTCAACCTCTTTTCACGAAAGAGTTGTTCGGACAAAGCATTCCGAGAATACACTTTCCCGTAATTCGAGTTTAATGAGACCGTGAACACTCTCTGTCGGAGAGTTTCGGTGGAGAAAGTATTTTTAGGAGAGCTTTGACCAAGACGAAAATTAATTTTTTAGAATTAAGTTGCGAAATGGAAACGAAATAAGAAAACCTTTAGGTAATTCAACTATAAAATAAGTCAAATGGAGAAGGTTTTGCACATTAAAACAGTTTTTTATGAAAAATCCATTTTCACAGTAAAAACCTTTATAAAACATGCTTCTTTACATTGGATCACCGTGAGGGAGCACACATTTACCCGAATTACGGGAAAGGTGTATTTCTGTCGTAAACCAGCACAGTTACGGTAAAACCTATTAATGACGTCATTAAATGTTTGAAGATTTCAGAAGGGTGTTTCTTGAAAGAATGCGTCTAAATGATCTGAATAAGTTTTGCCATATTCAATAGTTGATAGGAGAGCGCGTTTATCTAATTATTTCAGACCATTCAACTGCTCGGTGAAAACGAGAAAGAGGCATCACGTGACTTAATGCTCACTGACCCCAAACAAATTTAACAAGATTTACACCATGAAGTCTCGATGGCCTGACATTGCTAGATGAACTATATAATAGCCTGCATCTGCACTACCAAAGGTTCAAGACTAGTTGTTATTATCTCCTGATAGGTTTATGGCTTGAATAAAGACGCATAAAACTCCGGTATATCAGAATCTTTCTTGTATCTTCGTGTGATGTCTTGTATTTTCAACTTTCTACAAACATGCGGTGGAGAGTAACTAAATGAAAAGTTGAAAAACGTGAGAAGGAATCATACTGGCTAGAACACCGAATAGGAACTTAAATGTGTAAAGACCTTCATTTCTTTTTGTATGAAATATTATTATATATACCTATCAATTTCCAATCTTCGTCTACGAAAGATATTAATGGCAGTGTTTCTAACCAACGATCCTAACACTCTTCTACTGACAACCATACCATCAACAAGAGGTCCACCAATTGATGATCTATAGAAGAAAATGAAACAGAAAATGTTTTTTTTAAGGGGGTGTTCACATGAGGCGGGACAGCACGGTAAACTGGGTTAGCTCGGTCAGACGGGTTGGGTCGTTTCTCATGTGATCGCATATCAAAATTTATGAGAGTTTTTTTAATAAGAGTGAGATCTCGGTAAAGCACGCTTCACTGGGCTGATTTTTCTCATGTGATCGGCCCCTTATACTTTAGAAATTAGATTCGATGGATACGAAAAATTAAGGACAGACAGACAATTTTTCCTAAAAAAATTGTCTTACCCAAATACAGTTTCGGTTGATACTCTAAACAAGCCTGTTTTCAGTGGATGAATATAAATGATAACAACTTCTTTATCTGGGACCCGGGTACTAGGTGGATGGTTCAACAAATACGAATGTTCTTGTGGGTCGTTCATTTCAACTAAGTCTAAGACAGGGAAATTCACATGATCATTAAAATCTTGTAACCAAGCAACAACTACTTTTGTTTCTGACTGGCAATTGTGAGAGCGCTGTTTGATCTCCACTGATCCAGTCTGCTCTAACTGCGTCTGTTTACGAACAACCTTTTTTTCTAAAAAAACAAAACCATAAATTCATCATCAGAAAAATTGAATTAGCGATAATGATGAACGACGAGGAAATCGTCAAAAGGGAGATTAAATATACTTGCAAATCAATATCAAAATGTGAACAGAAAGGAATAGAAATTATACCTTCTGATTCAGATGTTTTTCGAGAAGAAACATTCTTTTCACTCAATTCAAAAATTGGAATCTCTTCAATAACACATTTATCTGTTTCGTCACGACAAAAACTTTCTGGGCGGTACAACTAAAAAGAAATATGGCAGGGCGAGTAGTGAAATACCATGATTAAGGACGTTTGAAATCATTTGCTGTAAAACAACACGTGTATCAAGCGAAGCGATGTTACAGTTAACCATGACAAGCATGTTTTTTCTACAGCTGCAAGTTTTATAAAAGACTATTGAAAACAAACTCTACCTGGTTCAGATTAAGAGCTGGAACATGTATGGCAACCTCTGTCATCAAATCAGCATAATAAAACATCGTCTTATGAGTTTTTTCTAAATACAATGAATGGACGAATAAATAAATAAAAGGGTGAATGAATGAAATAATTAAGAACAACGACTTTCAAAACAAACACCTGTTGTTGTTTTCCAGCTGGTTGTGACGTCACCGTTCCAACCAGTGTGTGAAGACATATCTACTTCCCATCCAAGTGAATGCAAAAACTCTGTGAAAAAATGACTATCTAAAGATGGAATCTAAAGAGAAAACGAAACTCTGATGACACACCATAGGAGTGAAGTGTTTGAGAAACTTTATATTAGGCGTCAGAATAATATACAAGATAGAGACAAAAAAATGTTAGAATCATCGAGGCGAAAGAAATACTGCTTCTGATAAAACGAGTCTTAATTCGTAGTTATTTTCAACTAAGCAGACAAAAAAATTTCGCGCACCTTGTTACTTTGGATTTCTGATGCATCAATCTGGCCTTTCTTCACAAAAAACACATACATGGTATCATACGTGCGAGAAGGCAGTGTGTCTAGGGCTTTCAAACTTTCTAACAACATATCATCATTACTACTTAAACACTGCAAACCGCCATAGGGATAAGTACATAGATGCTATGTAAGAAATTAAAGAAACACCAATAATGACAACATAGTAAAACATTAAAAATAACCACGTGCAATCATCTTTTGTACAAAATCAAGTTCTTACTTTCTCTAAATTTTGCAACTGAAGCATTCCAAGATGTGATAAAAGTAATCGTGATGCATTATGGTCGTCAACCGGTCTAAACGCACAAAATGGAAAGAGAATGAACACAAAACAAAATGAACACAAAACAAAATGAACACAAAACAAAATGAACACAAAACAAAATGAACACAAAACAAAATAAAACAAACAAACAAACAAACAAACAAAAAAACAAACAAACAAAAACGGAACAATTATTTTCGTTGGATAAATAATGGTATTGAAATATCCTTGCTTTCACTTACTCAGGTTGTTTTTGAGAAATATCTTCAAGCCTGCCACCAAGCCCGAACGAACTTGTCTTTCTTTCTAATTGCGCAACTTCTTCTTCTTCTTTCTAAATAAGTCATCACGAAACGTCAATAACTTTTAAGAAATTCTTCTGTTCATTTATTACCCATATGATTACAAGTGACAGGTTTTCTCTTGAAACATGTTAAAAAAAAAAAAAAAATTTGATGATAGTTATGATTCAGCTTTCCTTGATTCGATTCTGGATTGATTCCCTGAAACAACTGTTTCTTAAATCAATTCTTTTATCAAGTATAATATCATATAATATCATAAAATAGAGAATAGAGAGACAAGTGTAACTTAACCTTCAAGAACATTCAACTTAGTTTCAACTTCCAAACTACATGATTGAAAAACCTCCATCAAGGTAAAATAAATCCTTTTGAAATACGAAAACATTTGATTTCATACCTGAGCAGCCATTATAAGTTTCATATGTTCTAAGTTCGTCTCTTGTGTTTCATCTAGTATTGATGTTATTTCTGGTAAACTCATATCCCTGAAAGAAAGATATGATGGCGCGTTTGAATGTATTCAATATAGCGCTCCATTCGAGGAGTTTGAATGTATTCAATACAGCGCTCATTAAAACTTTTTAAACATCAACTTAAAAGATAAATTTCTTTTTTCTTCCTTTTTTTCTCCCTCTTTTTGGCTAAGAAACTAAATAAAGATGATATTACTAACGCTTTCACTTTATTGACACGTTCAACATCTGATGGGTAATTTTGTTGTGAAATGTTTGGTGGTTCTGTTGTGCATGTCATACCAAGTGGTCTTTCTGGTTGCAATTTATGTAATTCAGCCAAATGCTAAAAATACAATTTTTTAAGCCCCACATGTACATACTGAGGAAGGAGCTCCCTGCGAACAACAGATACTGAAAAATACTATACCTGTTTATCTCGAGGAAAGTGTCGAAGTTCTATCAAACAAACACGTTTTCCATCTGGCCCTCTCAGTATTGACGTTATGGTAGGAAGGTTATCTAGGTATATAAAGATATGGATGTAAAGTGTGGAAACGAGGAAATATTTATAATGTTTTACCGTCACTGTAACCTAGTGGCAGAATGCTGGTTTTGTGTACAGGAGGTTGTAGGTTGTAGAAACAACAAACTAAAGACTCCAAATCGACAAATCTTGAAGGGATATATGTTTAACCTGTTAGACCTTTAAGAGATTCTTCATGAAGGGCTAGTATAACATTCCCGTCCAAAGCATAATAATAAAACTAAAAAACAAAGGAAGAAATTCATTTACAAATATTGTAAATATTGTGAGCTAATGAACACAAACAAGAGAGTTGTATGTATACCACACACAATAAAAGCCATTCTCTGATTTTGACAAACAAAAATGTTACGTAAAATTAGTGAATATTTTTCATCCACCAGAAAGATTGGAGAAATCATAAAAACACTTTCCTGTAATTACCTTGGTATTTTCAGGATTTTTTGAATTTTCTAATAGCTTCGTTTCGTCAAGAACCGAGGATATTGATGATGGTCCACATGGAGTTGGGAAAAAACCCTGCAATGAAGAAGTGGAGTTGGGAAAAAACCCTGCAATGAAGAAGTGGAGTTGGGAAAAAACCCTGCAATGAAGAAGTGGAATTGATAGAAACTATTCCTTCTGATGAATTTTTATTTGATTTAATATCTTTAAAAAAATCAGTAAAATAGTTTTTCAGATACCATATGCTCCATCATTAAAGCAAGCAAGGCTTCAGCTGATTCTCGTACGCGGAAAGATACTGGCTTCAGTTCTTTATCACCTAAAGAAAATTCATCACAGAAAATACCATCAATCATCACATCAGATACAGAGTAGAGAAACACTTCTCCAAATGTAGCTACTACATTTTTACAAAAGTAGATGGAGTCTCTGGGAAAGTTAGAGATGCTTTAACAACTAGATTTACAATTCACATTGTATTTATTTAAGATTGTGGAAGACAAAAGGCATGGGAAACATTCAGCTACTTAACATTTCATCGGGAAATTGAATTACTTCCAACCCGTTGTTGTATGTTGAGATAAAAGTAACGAGTGTAACATACCTTTTAAAGTTGGGAGTTCTCCGTATGCATGTGGCTATAAAAAAAATAACCAAAAACAACACTACTTCATCAAGAGAAAATAGTCAAAATAAATAATTTTTTTGTAAACATACTTTAGATTTTGATCCGGATATTCCAAGTTCAATGACTTCCAATAATGCTGTCAAACAGTGCTGTTAAAGAGAAAAATAAGAATTACATGAAAAAATCCAAAATAAAAAAAATAACACTATTCAACAGTTCAAAAAAACACACCTGATCATCAACTAACCATGGGTGGTTAACAAGCCACAATGCAATGCAGGAAAATGCTGCAATTATAATCGAGTGCAAATCTTTCGAGTGAGATGGTGGAGGCTGCTTAGCTTGATATTCAATGTAATCACATGTCCATTTTAAAGCTTTCTTTGCCGCTTCTTCATCTAAAAAAAATAGGAGAAAAATAGAATGGGAAAAAAATAGATTGGGAGAAATATATTTTTCATGAAACATAAAAAACAATAAACTTTTCTAAAAATGTTTATTGGATCATAAAACTTATAAAACACTAACAAACAATGCATCACACTAACAGCACAAATAGAAATCTACAAGAAATTATGAGGTTTTGTTTGAATCTTCATCTTACCAACAAATTTTGCATCTAACTGTGCCATACCAGAGAAACATTCCAATGCAGAAAGAGTAACATGCAAATCTAGCCGCCATTTATCAAACATAAGCTTTTGGCATAACAATCCCGTCATGGAAACAAATTGTCCTTTTGTACACAAAATATCTAGATAAAAAAAGTCTGTATGTAGAAATATGAAAAACATCAGAAAAAAGGCTTTACTGAAACCACCGCAAAAAAGACGTTTCCAGTGTCAACCGTGATGTATAATACAATTGAAAGAATATTTACATATTACATAATTTACATAACAGCATGAAAATTTTACTTATTACTGTTCATATTTCATAAATATTTTTACCTTCCCTTTCGCCAAGTACACCAATGTCCGCTTTTGAGACAGCAGTTCTAGGTTTCCGTTTATTCATGTCTATATGAGCTGTAGGTCTAGCAGTTGGTTGTTTAGCAATATGAATTAATTTAGGACTTTCCTTTGCATTTTTCACTCCGTCATTCAGGTTAATACATGGCATTGCACCAGGTGGAAGTTTGGAAAATTCGTAGTTCTTGGATTCAACACACATAGTATCCTCCATCATCAGCATGGCACCTGACAAAAACATATAATTAATATTGAATTTCATCATAACTGTTTGATTAGAAAACCATCATTTACTAACCCCCAAGTAACATTTGTGTGTTCAATGAATCTTCTTCAATATCAATTGCTTGCATCAATAACCTAGTCAATCTTTCTTTCAATGACAGAAAAGTAATGTTTGGGATATAGCCATTTCCACCTTCAGACGTGTGCGAGATTTTTTCTCTACATAATCCTGCAAAGGAACGTGAAAATCTTCAAAGCTGCTTTGTGATTTATGAGATTCAAGCACATGACAGCTGTTAATGTTGTACCTTGTATGTTAAGTTGAAGAAAATGTAATGGAAGACATAACATGGATAAAAGCAATTGTATGCAGGATCTTCTTAGTTCCACCAATGCAACATCGTATCTCAAATAAAAGTTTACTCATAACAAAAGCAAGATTAGTAAAAGAGAATTAGACAACAAAGTTAAGATGTCATTTTTAACCAGGGATGAATGTAGAAAATAGTTTGTCATTAAAAATAAAACTATGTATAACTCTGAAAGGATAATTATGGTGTGTGTGTAAAACAAGTTGTAGTTTTCTTGTTTTCATTTGTTACAAAAATTAAAAAACTGTAATTTTCGTAATGTAATGTAATTTTTAAAGGCATACATATGTTCGTATTACATTGGAAGAACATGCTTTCGTTTAGTTTGTCCACCTTAAACTTATCCTTCTATATTTCCTTAAAATGACAATGGACATACCTGGTGTCACAATTGTAAATATGGTTACTTGTGGAGCATAACTTAAAAGCTGTTTTAAGAGGAAAAGAAGGAATTTTGAAGAAATTTGTATAGCCAATTTATTTTAAATCATGTTTATTTCAACTAAAGTTGCTTTTTGACATTAATTCTCCATTAACTGATATCAATAATTTCAAGAAGAGCTTTGTTGTTCCGAATGATTTAAAATATCAGCAGAAAACCATTAGCATCTCATTAAAGGCTGGTTTCCACTTATCAGGAACAGGTGTGGAACAAATACTTAATTATATACAATTACTAATTTTGTTAAACTCATTTCAATGAAGAGATGAGCGAATCAGATTGCAGCCTTCATGATTATCCGTCCCTGTTTCACTCAGTTCTTGTGTCAGTGGAAATATGTCTAAATTATGTCTTAGTTGAAACTGTGAGTGTCTTTGTCACATACTGGAAACTAAAATACTATAGTTTAAAAGGAAAACATACCCAAGAACAAGTTCTTGAGTAGGAGTTGGTAATATGATCTCAATAGCTTGAAGAATGTGTGGAACAAGTACTTGTACACCTTGCAAGTCAATCTTTAGGATGTTTGTGGCAGTAAATAAAATACTACAAAGAACTTGTGCTGAACGTGTCTAGAAGAAAGAAGAACACACAATCTAAAGTATATTTTACTGGCATGTGTCCTTAAGAATGGTTCAGTCAAAAGGTTTCCTTCTAAAAATTACATAAAATGATCGAGCCTCTTTAAATTAATATAAAAAGAATTTACTCCATTGATTTCAGTTATTGGCAGCACGTCTACAATTTATCATCATCTCACTACTCAGAGAGACAGTGTATTAGCTAGAACAGAATTATAGTGTCTGTTTGAAACAAATTGGAAAAGTTAAAGGTAAGGCAAAGGTTTAAGAATCTGGAAGGTGAGAAGTTTGAACGTGAATGAACCTGATATTATTGCAGCTATGTGAGTTCTGGTGTGCTTTTTTATCATAGATAGATAGATAGATAGATAGATAGATGGAATATCAAACACAAAACTTTGATACCACAACATATTTCCATGGAGTTTTTTGGTATTGACTTCTTAGAAATTAAACAAACTTCTCTTTCTGTATAATTAAACTTTCTTCACAAGTCAATTGGGGAGAGTCCATCAAATGGAAACTATATATAGGCGCTAGCTAACACCCTAAAGAGAGTGGTTGATTTATAACAATGAAAAGTTAATAAGACAAAATAAATGTTACCTCATAATAGCATAAACCCACAGCCATACTTAAATAAAATCTTGACAAATATACAGGTAATATGGCTTGTCCAGTTGTGGTATGATGGCAAAATATCTTACACAAAGTGCTGAATCCTTCTGCTCGACCAGGTTCAAATTCATTTTTCTTGACAGGAGGAAAACTAAAATGAATTTCACTCATATAGCTCACAGTATCTTACATATATCACCTAATATTATTTGGATACAGTGAGAGGCACCTTCTTAAAGGGATCCTACCATCTAAAACATATTTTCTCAGACCATAAATAAAACATCCCCATATCTTATAAGCTATAAAATAAATGCTAGGGTCAAAGATTATTTTTTAGTATTGTACGCTCTTTCCAAGAATTCGTTTCTTCCTCAACAAAACAAACTTCAGAGTAGCCCCTAGTCCATATGTGGTTCAAGTGATAAACACCAAGTTGGTCTATCATACCAGAGAGTTATGGTTGGTGTGAATATAAATAGACAAGCACAGTGAGCATTTTTTCAAGATGTCTGAATCGTAATCTTCGTCATCTCTTCGAACAAATCGATTGAACTTCAAAGAGTTAATATTGTTAATTTGGGTCGAATCTTTCAATTTGGGTTGTAAAGATGAATTTTTTTTTATATTTTGCTTCTGGGAAATGACCGAAAAGTCGATTCTTGGAAAATTCGAATAAAATATTGTTTTGTGTGTGGAAATGGATTTGAATTTCATTACACTTTTTTGTTATTTTAATTCTCTTATACTTGTGGCTGGTCATGGTATAGATAAATGTGTTCAATGAGCCTTAAAAAAAGGTCAAAACAAGTGGATATCCACTGGGTGAGTACAGTCTTTCTATATTCGTTGGTCCACTCATATGTCACACAGCGCATGGGGACTGGACGCTATAACTGAATTTTGGATCCAAGGAGCAAAGCAAAAGGCTGTAAGGGCGGCTGTATTTTGCGAACGTTTTTGCAGTGTTGCATAGCAGTGATTTATTTCTGTCAAAAAAAGTCAGATGGCAATCTTGTTTTTTTCTGGTTTATAAACAACTAACAAATTTTCATTTTAGTTTAATTTTCAAACTATGCCACCTTTGGTATAAACTATCAAACAGCATAAAACACCAGATGGTAAAAGGTATGAATAATTAAGTTAACAATAATAATAATGAAACATTCTTCACAACAAAATATATTAACTTACGTTCCAAACTGCTCCCTGTCCTCTTTGGTTAGTTGTAAAGATTTGGGTTTCAATCCACAGCTTATCAATCCTACAGTTTGCAAAACTTGTTCCACATGTATACCAGAGAAGCAAACATCAAACAACCATGAGCCAAATAAATGCATAATGCAATTTGTATCTGCAGATGTCACACTTGGGACAGCATTTGCTATCTTGAGGTTGCTATCATCACGAACTCCAGTTATGCGATCTGGAAATTTTCTGACACCTAAATTCAAGTTACTCCAATGATATAATCTTTGACTACAAACATGATATAATATAAAAATATGATAATATAAACCAACGCCTTTTACTTTTTCTTAAGATAGAGTGCTTGCTACACCAATAAGTTAACATTGAGCAGTATTATATCAAGTGAATGGGAAGACAAATAGTCTGACGTATATTATTACGTTTGCAGTGACATATAAAAACATAATGGGATGAAACTTTATACCTGGCACAGATTTAGCAGATCTGGCTCCTGGAAATTTTGGCATGTTCTCCATTCCTCCAGTACTAGCAAATTTCCTATCTCCTCTGGAAAACGATTGCGAGAATCGACGAGGATCTGCTTTTAAAGAATTACCAAGAAACATTGAAACAAGTATTGCAATTCCTCTCATTGCCTTATAAAAACTGGATGGTAAACTTTTCAAAGATGCATGTGAGTCTCTCATTCGGTCATGCTCCAGTGAATATTGATTGAAAAATCTTGTTCCAGAAACTTCTTCCTTTTTACTAAGTGATACTGGATTTCCGATGAGATGTAAAAATCTGAACCAACACTGAACAGCAAGTTCATTGGTTAAATTTATTGGTAAACTAAACGATCGACCATCATCTTTTGAATTCTGTGTGTGATAATCATTAGGTGTGACCAATAGGAAATGTGGACCAAACAACACCGTGAGAACTTTACAGGTAAGAACGTATGTAACATTATTCCATTGACTAACCAATACCTCGTGATGCCTCCATGATGACACCATTTCCTGTAAGGTTGACCACAGTGTAGGCGTAGGGAAGTGATAGGAAGAGATGTGCAGCCAAACATTGAGCAGACAATTTATAAGTCTTTCACATAATTGTTCAGCTAAACCACCAGGAAAAGGTGGAACTGACAAAAGGTGGCCAGATATTCCCAAATAAAAATGCAAAATTGACTCGCATGTTCTTTTGCCAAGGTTTCTTTCCTGAACAATATTTCGAATATGAGTCAACACTTGAGAACATAATGTGGCTTGCAATACTGTTGAATTACTTTCCCGAGGACGGAACAAGTTGGTGAGTTGTTTAAGCATCTTGTTGAAATAGAATTCTTTGTTATCCACAATCTGACGAGGGATACCCGGGTTTGGCTTTTCAGACACCACTGAAGTCCAATCACGATAGATGAAAACACAATTCTTTATCATCTCTAATTCTGTCAATGGCATGTTAAGACCATAACAAATAACATCCATGGTCCAATCAACATCTTTTTCATTTTTAAAAAAATCTGTCTTTTCTCTAACCAAAAGGCTTCTCACAACAGATGATGTAACACTTCGCCCAACTTGGTCAGGGAAGCTATCCAAAACACTGTAACATCCACAGTCATCTTCAATAGAAATACGATCTGATATCCAACCACTGTACATTTTTCATAGGTTTCTTCAAACGACTTGCCACATTTGTTTAATCAAAAGCATTCATTTTTGTTACTAAAGAATAATTATTATATAATCAATCCTTATTGCAAGACTTTTAAAATATAAATCATTCACAAGAAAAATGTGAATTGGTAAGATGTTATCAAAATATATGATAGATATATTGCCAGTAATTTTCTTAACATATTAAATCCATCAACATCGCAGTAGAAGTACGGTCAAATAGAAAATGGTTTTATTGTAACAATTACCAACATAAAGAAAACTTGACATATGCAGAAAAAATATGATTTGCTGATTCTTAAAGTGATTGCTGATTCTTAATTCTGATTATTCAAACAAGGATTTAGCTGCCTGTCTAGAAGAAAAACTAGGAAAAACAATTGTGATACACTACACTATGCACATGTATTTTTGAAATGAATAGCAATGGGGCCATCAATCTGTAATAAATATTTCAAAATAGGAAAATCTCCATACCGTTTTTACAGACCTTATCCTGAGATGTGTGCAACCACGATGAAGGGTTGGTGACACTATTACACTATTGTGGAACTATTAAGGTTTTTCATCAGATTTTGTCCTATGATTCAATCTGATGAGAAAAAATTGAAAGATTCATCAAAATACAGTATGCAATTTTATTGTACATTTTTGGAATCAGATTTTTTCAGGTTTCTGGAAACAAATGGGCTACCGCATTAGGAACCTTATTGGGGTACCCATATAAAATGAAGACTCAAACATAATAAATAGTGCTATATTAATTACGTATCTAAATAATGTAACTTTGCATGAACATTAAACCTGGTTTTTATTGTTTATCTTTTGTGCTGCAATGAGTTCTCTTACATTTTTTCACAACCAAAAAATTTTTTTCCAAAAAGGCCATACAGTGAAAACTCTTATAAAACATACGTTTTTATCTTTTAACACCGTGAAGAGAGAGTGCTTACGGTTAATTTTTCATCATTCCTGAAAAATCGGAATGGTGGAAAACAGGTTTTATGTGTAAAGTTGATATGCACTGCACTGAAATGAAGTTGTTGATTTTCACATATGCTCTTATTGCCACAGCTTGTTTAGTACTGGAACGGAAAGATTGGCCATGGGACTTCAAACCATGACTTTTAAATTCCCCTTTTTGAAAGCAGATTACCATATAGGGAGCGTTTTCCGTTCCTCGGTGTGAGAATATATTCTCATCATGCTTAATAACCAGCTGATTATCAGAGTTTGTTTGCATCATGATGTAATAGTTATGAAAATATTATGAGCGATATACTATAATATTAGGAGTAATTAGCGGTAAAGAAAAGAAATATCATCTCTAGTGTTTCCTTTGGGACTATTACAGCACCTGGTTTTATGGTATCTACCTTGTTATTTTACTGTTCCGTTTTATCTCAAAATTGTTTTGAAAATGTCAAAAAGCAAGAATAGATTTCGAATATCAAGAATAGATTCTCCGGGCATTCCTTTTCTCTCCGTTTATCAAATCTTAAAAAGAAAGAAATGTTTTTATATCAGTGGTGGAACAAAAGAATTTTGAGGCTTGCCCATCAGGGAAGTGTCCTGCCCTATTGAATTTTCACTTGCCCAAAATTCAAGCACTTTCTATAAAACTTTTTCTTAACAACTGCTACTGACTTTACTTACTATATTTATACTATATATATTTATACTATATATTTATACTATATATTTATACTTTACTATACTATATATACTGACTTTTCACTTGATGTATTTTCCAAAAAGTTCAACAATTGTTTTATGAGCAACCTAAGGAAATTTTTCTTTCATGATGATAAAAATGATCTTTTCCAATTGTTTTTCTCGTAACTAACTTTTGTAGCCATTTTTAATGCAAAACCTTTACATCACTTTTAACTTTTAACTAATACTTTCACTAAAAAAATTGATCAAGAGAATCTATTTCAATAAAATGTTTTCTTTTTTCTTTTGTTCCATAAATAGAATATTGCACATGCGAAAAAATAATGTTTACATGGTCATATATTTTTGCTATGCTGTCTCCCGTGCAATCGTAATGTTAACTTTATTTTCAATATGGCGAACGTACTAGTCAGAGAGTGTATATCATGACATTGCTTGTGACTGTGAGATTAGAGTATAGTAGACAATACATTCACAGATTTGTTCACAAAGTAGTAAGTCACAATTTTATTATCTACAATTTGATATTTTATAATTTCTATTAGAAACAAAGACGTAGCTAATAATATGTCTCAAAATTTTCACTTAACCGATTGGAAAGTAAAGAAGATTTTTACTTGCCCAACAAGAAAATTACTTGCCCTGGGTGGGCAGTCAGGCAAGCCTTGTTCCACCACTGTATATTTATTACACTAATGTTGTTTTGATATTGTATTTCATATCTTACATCATTTTGAATGTGAATTAGGTTTCCTTTTTCACTTATTGGATGCTGAAGTTAATGTGCCAAGAATAGAGGCCCTTACCTTATACGATGAATGTTCTGATATATTTTTCTTCTCTCTTCTATGAAAAGAAACTCCTTATATTTTTCACCTACTATTTTGTTTTCAAAATAGATGATGGAGACCACATTGTTCCCTAAAGTTTTATCCAGAGAAACATCCATGATGCTATTAAACTCTAAGAATAATTGTGATTAAAGTCTATAATTGTCTTTTTACCTGCTGCAACAAACTGATGCAGCCATCACCATCCTTATCTCTATACATCACTGGCTGTGATACCTTGCGCTTCGCACAGGGCAACGGTCACGATCGAGTTTAGAATGTCTTGTATTTCCTCGAATAAACCACGTCCAATAAACGGCCGGTCTTAAATAAATGCCGGGTTAACTTTTTTAAATTTGAAATAAACGAGGCCGAAGGCATTTAAATTTCAAATATCCTCCGTCCTTGACTGTAGATCCTCTTGTTTTTTTTCACAAGAAAACATAAACAAAATCGATATCGATGCCATATTTGTCCAATATGAAAACCTGGACATTTTTTGGGATGCAATAACATAATGATATACAAATATAGGGGTTTCTGGGATAACGCCAGGTTCGTTTATATAAATCGTTAATCTGTCGATATTTTGTCTGATAGGATGACGTTAGTTCATCTAAGTCCACATTAAACATTATTTCGTCATTTTCCCAAAAGGTTGTCTAACAGAATTTTGAACGAGTTCAGTGTTTGTGCATTTACGATCTTCGAAGGTAGGTTTTTCCATTGGTCAGTTACTCGACACTTGAAGGATGGTTTGCGTATCGCTTTTCGATATGTTTTTTTATAAATGGTAAACTGATGTGCTCTTAACTGATATCGTGAATGATTGGAGATATTTTATAGTTCTCGACTTGAATGTTCTTCGTAAAATCCATGGATGAGTTTATACATTCCAATCATGTTGCCTCGATATCTTCGATATTGTAGAGTTGGAAGTTTCAATATCCTTAATTTAACGGTCCCAGTACAGAACCTTGCGGAACACCAGATATAACCTGAAACTTATCGGAGTAACATCCATTCACTAACAATTTGCTGTTTTCTTTCAGAGAGAAAATCTTTGCTCCACGATAAAATAGGATCTTCTATCTTGTAATACATCAGTAGCTCCAAAGGACGTCGATGTGGAACTGTATCAAAAGTTTTTTGAAAATCACAATAGATAACATCAATAACTCCCCCTTTATCTAAAATCTCTCTCTATTTCTCCATGATGTTTAACAATTGAAGTATGATAGATTTCTCATTAAGAAAACCAAACTGTTTACTGGTTAAAAGTCCATTCATATTTAAATACTTTAAAATGGAGTTCCTGATTATTGATTCTATCATTTTACAAGCTATACTCGTTAAGGTGACAGGCCGATGTTTGTTTCCTTTATTTTTATAAATAGCAGTAATCGAAACAACTTTCCACATTTTAGGTAACTTTTTAGACTTTAATGAGGTATAGAAGATGATATAGAGAGTGTTGATTAAGAGTGGTGCTAATTCTTTAAAAACTTTTGGATGTAAGTTATCGGGACCTGATGACTTTTGATCAGTGACTGGCGTATTTTTGTGCAGACCTGCATCATCATGACAGTCCTATCATGCCCGATTGCTGCATGTACTTTCAAAACTGAAGACGTTGAGGTGGTCGGTGCAGCCGCATTACTGAACCTCCGCGCACACGAACATGCTGCCCCCTCTGCCCCATGTGGTACTGCTGTCCCAGCTACACGTGCCCCAAGGCTTGAGTGCCCCAGAGTTCGACTCAACTCCACAACCGAGGACTGGAACGCTTTCATTAGGAGATGGGAAACCTTCCGTCTTGGCTCGAGGATTCAGGATAATGCAGCGCCTGGGCAGCTGCTGAAATGCACTGAAGAGCAGCTCTACCACTGGATCAGGCACTAAAAACTCTCAAAAACCCTCGCAGTTATCCCTGTTGCCCTCGGTGTAGTCAGATCTAAGTTGCTAGCCATGAGACAGGACCCTGACGAGCCATTCAGAACTTTTGCAGCCAGGGTTCAGGGTAAAGCAGAAACCCGTGAATTCCAGGCCAAATACAATGGTGTTTGCGGCCTTTGCCGAACAGCATACAGTGGGGACGTATATTATACTGATGAGGTCATCAGGAACGTGTTGCTGAATGTAATAGCCGACCTCGACATACGTCGTGATGCTCTTAGCTCGGACAACGTTCAGAAGAAGCCACTGACGGAAGTCATCGTCTTTGTAGAGAACAAAGAAACCGCAAGGAATGCCAACCCTGCAACCTCCGTATCCACCATGTCAGCCTACCGTCGCAACAAAGCCGGCCCCAAGAACCGGTCCACTTCGCCCAGCGAAGCGGACCGGTCTAGCACAGGAGAGTGTCCGGACTGTGGCAAGACGTTCCACCTCTTTATCAAAGAAGTCAGGAGGATGGAATTGCAAGCCCCATGTTCGTTGCGAAACTTGTTGGAAGAAGAACAACCAACTAAACCGGAAACAACAAGGGGAATCGAGTTCGGTGAGTGGCACCTCATGGGACAACCTTAATCAAGTATCAAAACCCACAAACCTCATGCTTCCCCAAGAGGCCATTCCAGACCGGAGCCAAAGACTACGACACCTGTGGACCACCGGATATTCAGCAAGGGTGAGTGGAGGCGGACCCGTATGAAGGACCACCCAACTGTCAATCTGAAGCTATCACTGGCGAAACAGTAAAAAACTATGAATGTGATGGGGATTGTCGATTCAGGTGCTCAGTCTAACCTTTGGTCCCTCAATCACTTCCTGCAAGCCGGATTCCAAATGTCTGACTTACTCCCTGCCAAACTACCGTTTAAATGCCGCCAACAAGTTTCCAATCAGCATAGAGGGAGTCTTTTACGCTCAGCTTACAGGACAGTCAAGATCAGGGGGCAGCGTCTCTTGCACGACCATGATCTATGTAAGTCGGGAAGCTAATGCGTTGTACCTATCCTACGAATCAATGCTGCAACTAGGCATTGTGGACAGTGACCTCCCCTCCATTGGGAAGTTCAACAACGTACCTTACCAACATACCAGCCAGTGTATAGCTCAACCAAGCTGCGACATCGGACGCGACATCAATATGTGGAGCAACAAAGGGCGATGGTAACACATGCAACTGCCCCAAGAGAACGATTGTCCCGGACCGACCAAAGGAGCTCCCATTTCCTTGTACTCCCGACAGCACCAGCAAGATGCGCGCTTGGCTTCTTGAAAGGTATGCCAGCTCCACATTCAATACGTGCCCTCATCAACAACTTCCACGGATGGATGCCCCCCCTGTGGAGATACACCTCCGTGAAGACACACAACCGGTAGCTTGCCACACTGCCATCCCTATACTGGTACACTGGCAGGAGAAGGTATACTCTGACCTGCGCCGAGACGAGAAGCTAGGAGTCCTGGAAAGACCACCCATAGGGGAACCCGTAACCTGGTGCCACAGAATGGTGGTGACGCGCAAGCATGATGGCTCACCACGCAAAACCGTTGATCTCTTCCCCTCTCAACAAACACTACCAGAGAGAGACAAACAATGCCGAACCACCATTTCACATCGTTCGCCGTATACCTCGGGGGACTTGGAAGACCGTTACAGACGCATGGAACGGCTACCATAGCCTCCCTCTCCGCAAATCTGACCGCCACCTGACCACGTTCATCACACCGATTGGCAGATGGCGCTACAAAAGGGCCCCTCAAGGCTTCGTGTCCTCTGGTGACAGATACAATAGAAGGTTCGACGCGATATTTGCGGAGTTTCAGAGAAAGGAACGTATCATCGACGACACCCTCCACTATGACCATGACTTAGAAGAACATTGGTGGCATACAATTGATTTCCTCACTCTCGTAGGGAATGCTGGCATTGTGTTAAACCCCGAAAAATTCCAATTCGCCCAGAAAGAGGTTGCCTTTGCCGGCTTTCGAATCACTGCAGATCGAATCGACCCATTGGACAAGTATTTCAGCACGATACGGGACTTCCCTACGCCAACTTCAACACCGATATCCGCAGCTGGTTTGGTCTAGTGAACCAAGTAGCAAACTATGACCAACTACGCCAACATATGGAGCCATCCCGACCCTTTCTATCTTCACGTTGCCCCTTCAGGTGGGACGACGAGCTAGATACCGCATTCACGTCCTCCAAAGCTGTCATCATCGGCGCCATAAGGTCTGGTGTCGAAATCTTCGATTTGAATAGATCTACCTGCCTGAGAATCAATTGGTTGAAGCAAGGGATCGGTTATTTTCTCCTACAGAAGCACTGCACCTGCCCGTCCAAAGTGCCTGACTGTTGCACGGATGGATGGCGCATCACCTTGGCTGGCTCTCGCTTCTTGTCGTCAGCAGAAAAGCATTACGCACCAATCAAAGGTAAGGCCCTAGCGATAACCTGGGGTCTCGAGCAAACGAAATGGTTAACTCTTGGGTGCCGTGACCTGATCGTAGCCACTGACCACAAACCACTGACTAAAGTGTTTGGTGACAGACTGCTTGACGAGATCTCGAACACACGACTGTTCCGACTGAAACAAAGGACACTTTCCTGGTCATTCGAAACTATCCACCTCCCAGGAAAATCGAACCACGCAGCTGATGCCGCTTCACGTCACTCCTCGCATGTCCAGGATCCATCCTCAGCCTCTGACATGACCGAGTCATTGATGGCTGCGGCCATCCACCGAGACACCACCAGACTCATATCGATCACATGGGAGCAACTCGCGGCCGAAACCAAGAAAGATGCAGCTATGTCTACACTCCTCACATCGGTGCTTCGTGGATTCTCAGAGGATACCCATAACCTCCCTGCTGTTGTCCCATTCTGGAAGTACCGCGACAGTCTCCACATATCCGGCGGTGTGGTCGTCTACAAAGACCGAGCAGTTATCCCACCCTCCCTACACCCAGCTGTCCTGGAATCGTTACACTCAGCACACCAAGGGGTCTAGATGATGGGTGCACGCGCACGGGACATGGCCAGGCATGACCCACGATATTGATATGACAAGAGCAAAATGCAGGGACTTCATCGTCAATGCTCCTTCCCAACCAGCTCCTCCGTCACCACCATCAGTCACACCATCAACACCTTTCGAGAAAGTGTTTGGTGATTATTTTGACTCAGCTGGCTAACACTATCTTATCGTCAGAGATCGTCTCTCTGGTTGGTCCGATGTCTTCACGTCACCGCACGGTTCCCCAAAGTCTGGCTCTGTTGGCCTAATATCCTGCCTTCGAAACTACTTCGCCCGTTTTGGCGTCCCAGAAGAACTTTCCAGTGACGGTGGGCCCGAGTTCATGGCCCAGGCAACCCAGAATTTCTTGCAGAGTTGGGGTGTGCAACACAGGCTGTCATCTGCTTACTACCCCAATCAAATGGCAGAGCGGAAGTGGTGGTCAAGTCGACCAAACGTCTCCTTCGTTCCAACACCGGCCCGTCAGGTTCGCTTGATACAGACAGGTTCCTGCTAGCGATGATGCAACTTCGCAACACACCGGACCCTGATTGCAACATCTCCCCGGCCGGCCCAGATCATCTTTAGCCACCCGATTAAAGACGCATTTGCCTTCGCGAATCGCCTTGAGAAGTTTAGTAACCGCCACATTCACCCCCTCTGGAGAGAAGCATGGTCGCAGAAAGAGTCAGCACTGAGAGAACGCTTCCACCGCTCGGCTGAAAAGCTTCATGCAGGCTCACGCAGTCTGTCAGCTCTTGCATTGGGTGATCGGTACTATGTCCAGAATCAAGCCGGAAATCATCCTAAGCGATGGGATCGGTCTGGCACCGTCGTCGAGGACCACGGCCATCACAGCTACACCATCAAGGTTGACGGATCGGGTTATCTGACAAGGCGGAATCGGAAACACCTTCGGCAATTTTGTTCCAGCATCAGACTTAGTCAACGACACCAGAGGCAACAGAAGTCACTACGTATCGCCGACACTACCTGCCCCTTCTACAGTGCCACCCATCAAACTCTCGCCTAACAACGACTTGCCTGTGCCAACCTACCAACTCCCTACCTCTCAAGCAGAAACGCCACCAGCGGATGCGAGGGATAATCCGATGCGACCCCTGCCCAGGTTTCACAGCGGTCGTACGACCCCCCGGTAACCAGCACTGGTGCAACTGTTCAGCCTGGAGAGACATCAGGACAATTAATCCCGAAGCCCATATCTGATACTCCTACACCACCCCCTCCAGTGAGACATTCTTCACGGGTTGCACGGCGCCCCCAAACGTATGAACCAGAGACCGGCCGATGGGTCTAATTCTTCACTGTGTTCAGAACTTGGGGGGGGGGGGGGGGGATGGAGAGTAATGGACTATAAACGTACTATTTACTAGAGTTTTGTACCACTTATTGTACTACCTTTTCTTATCGTTTTAGCCAAACATTCTAATTAGTAACAGATTAAACAAGAACGACTTTTGTCCACTTATTGATTTAACTTAATGTTCTTTTTTTAATCCCGAACTGCTTTTCTTGTAGCTTTCCCAATCAATGTTCATGATATTTCTCATACTTCCAAAATCTGCTCTTCCATAGTCAAAGATAGCTTTTTCGTGAAGAATCGCAGAAGCGCATCTGTAGGATATTTTTATCAAAGCATAATCTGATTTACCAAGCGGTGATTCGTGACTGATATTTTCAAAATTCTGTTCATTAGATGTAAGAACTAAGTCCTGGATGTAAGTCTGGATGGTTCATTTGTTCGATGAACTCTTATAGGTGGAAGTATATGCTGCGTCATAAAACTGTCACGAACGGCGTCAATGAAGGTCCAGTCCTCTTGATATGGTGACGTAATTGAATTCCAGTTGATGTTTTTCCGGTTAATGTCTCCCACCACTATCTGATGGTTTGCTTTCATTTTTCCAATATTTTTGAAGAAACTGTTAATGCTGCTTGCAGTAACATCACTACTATAGGACTTCTGTACATATTCATGAAAATCAACTTGTCATTTTTTCTCAACTGCACTTCTATTGATACCATTTCTCGAGTTGCATCTTCTTTATCATTTAACTCATATTTTCTAAGCTCTTTGTATAATATGGATTCATGGATGTATAATGCTACTTCTCTAGTTGCCCCTTTATTATTCAAATTTTTGTGCTCAAATGTGTAACCCTGTATATTATATTCTGCTGTTGTTAAACTGCGCGTTTTTGGTTTTTTTTGGTTTATACTCTGTAATGGCGATTACGTCTGGAGGTATACTTGACTTAATTGCTGCCTTCAGCTCACGCAATTTTTATGGTGATAAGGTATCGGCGTTTGTATACCAAATATTAAGAATGTTATCCTCCTTAGTTTGAATTGTTCTCTTTAATTTGTCTAATTTGGAGGAATCATTTTTTCTCTCCTCGGAAACCTCTTCAATTGTAGGCCATTTTTTGGGGGCTTCCCTGACTTTCCAGACATTCGTTTGATTTGATTCATTGTCATTCTTTTCTTTAGCTTTTTCAATCCAGCTTTTTATGAGTTTTCTTTCTGTCATTGTATATTCTTCATCCTCTTGTTTCGCTGTATCTTGGTGACTGGCGGCCTTGTGGTAGAGTGCTCACCTCCAGTGCGGGAGGTCAGGGTTCAAATCTTTAACGAGTCATGCCAGCGACTATAACAGTGTGAATCGATCCACTCAGCTTAGCACTAAGCTTTAGAGTTGGATTGATATCTAAGGGGGTTGTCTGGTTGAGCGGTTGAAGCATACTTGCGGCTTCCGTAGCCTAAATGGGGGCTTTAAATGCTTTAGGACCTCCTACGCAGGACCCTCATTGATAACAGTTTTATCAGAACTGAAGAGGCTTCCTGGGTAAACATTAATGATAATAATAATAATAATAATTTGTCATCCATAGATAATTATGTTGTTGCCTCGCATTCTTTTGTCTCTCTCTCTCTCTTCGGCTTCATTCTTAAATCTTTACTGACATTTAGTGGTAATTTTATTATACCAGGGAATTCATCATTTTTGACAAACTTGTCAATACAACAAATATGTTTTTGCTGTCTGAAATGTAACTTTCACTTTCACAACCTTCTTCCAACCGAGGCAGCTGGAACAAGTGCTAATTGTTGCGCCATTATTGTTTGTTTGTCGCAAAAACAAAACTATGTCCCGACGACAAGCACGTGGTAAGGTAGAAAAAATCAAATACCTTAGGTCTTTACTTCAAAATAACAACAATAAGTAATGGTTAAAGCAATTAAAGTCAGGAGTAGTTGCAGACACTGTATGTATGCATATATACGTGAATTCCAAATGTTGTCATGATGTTTTGGTATGTCTATTATTTTTACTTTTTGTTGTTCAATTCAAATGTTCTTGCCGTCCAAAGTTTCACAAAAAATGAAGTAAATGAAGCAAAAATTAGGCTAAGGTGGAGGCAATTTTCATTGGTTTCTCAAGTTCTATAGAATTTTGTAATAGACTATGAAGGCACATTAAAGCACTTGAAATTCAGGTTTTGCAGTGCTCCTATATCTCTTTTTTCAACATTGAATAATACAGGAATACTGGACAAATTTACTTTGAAAAACAGGACAATACATTACAAAAATATTTAAAATACAGGATGAAAACTCAAAAGCCTGGGCAAAAAGAATTGCTTAAAGACAAACATAACATTCAAAATGTCATAGTCACACTAGGCGAGAGTCTTCAAGGATTTAATGGATAGCTATCTGGGTATGATATAACCAACTATGTTATCAAGGTAAACACCAAAGCCGCATTTGTGCGGTAAAATGGAAAATAAGGCAAAACAATGATTTGAAAACTGCTGGTTTAGCCAAGAAAGTGATTTGATTACCATTTGCTACCGACTGCTGGCAACTACACAGAACGATGATGGTCAACTTTCTTCATTTTTCTATTGGCGATGCTGAAATATATACGGGCTAAATAAAGAATTTTAACAAAAATCACGGGAGTGTAATTCACTCCCGAATATAGTTACTTTCAAGGTAAAACGTTGGATGTTCGGGACTGAACTGCAAGTATATATAGAGTGTTTTTATAATGAAAAGAAACGTTTCAAACTGTAACAAGTTTTTTACCGCAAGGTCTCTAAAGATGGATTTGGAGGCTTGATTTGAAAAAGTGTTTTTATCTAGGTAGCAATATTGCCTGCTGTTTCATTAATTAACACTTAATTAACTACAGAGACTTTTTAAAGATTTTTCCCACTGGGATTAGATGAATGTATTGAAAGAAAACACTAAAGTTATTTGACAATTTTTAATGGCATGGTTTGTATACTTTTTAAGTTTTTCATTTTAATGTAAAAGTTAAGTAATTTCTTTTGGTTGTCTCAAAATAAAGTGTATTGTACGGAGGACAGAATTGAGGTAAGAGGCTGTGATAACGTAAAATTCTATTCGAAATCATCATCACTAGATACATTAAGTATTAATTTCTTTATTTTAGCTTTCTTATCTTTCTGATCTTTCTTTACTCGATTTTTTTCATTTTCTGCTTTGTCTTTCTTGTGTGATATTTCTTTTTTCTTTTTGTTATGTTGTTCCAGATGTTCATAGTTGGGGGGATGGTGTATTCCTGGAATCTTCCTTTTCTTTCTGATTGTGACATTGTCAAAGTTAAAGTTTATAGGCTAAAACATTAAAATGTAATATTAAATTGTATGACTTGCTTAATAAAAAAAGAAATGGAGGGCTACAAAGTTTTACTTACAGGAACCACATTTGGTCTCTCATGAACAACACATGGACTGGTGGGTGTTTCAATTTCCTTGACAAGGGGTGTCAACTGCTCGAAAACGGGTTCTGTCCCCTGAATATTGTTTTCTTCAACCAAACCAGTGACATCCATATCCTGAAATGTACCATGATTTAGAGTTGATTAAATTTTATTTTTACTTATTTATTTATTTAACTAAACCTGTACTGATTATTTATGTTACCTTGAAATAATCTTCAAAGTCTTGTACCAATTCCACATCATTTAGTTGAATGCACCCAAAGGGGTTATCTTTGAAATCTAAATCCCGAGTACCATTTTCAACGTCGTAGATTTTTCTCAAGTATTGCATAAATTCCACGAAATGATCCTCCCCTTTGTGGTGATTCCGCCAAAGTATTTCACAAAGATGGGCACTAAAAAAGAAAAGAATTTCTAATTATGGTAAATGTGTTTTCATTATTATCACACAGCATCTTTAAATTAAAAATGAACTAATTATGCTTACATGAAATTGGCAGAGCTTGTTCTGTAGATTCTTTTGGAAGTGATTTTTTGCATGTGCCCAGGCACCTTCTATCCTGTTAGTGTTAACTTCGACTATTTCTCCTGTCAAAACATTTTTGTATTTAGCGTTAAAAGCTGTCTTATGGCACACTGAAAAATGTTCAAAACCATAAGAATTGAGATGTTGGTATGATGCCCAGCCATCTGATAGAATTCTGGATCCTGGCTTGACATATTTTTGGATCAGGGGAACCAAAACATCTTTCGTGCGTTCGTCCACCGGAAATAATAAGAGTCTATTAGATGATGTTTTGACAATCCCTGTTAGCATATAAAATGTTATTTTATACTTTTTAGATGCTGAAAGTGTGTTTGTGTGAAAAAACTGTGATACTTAACAAATATCTATATTTGTGGGTTCTTCACTTCACCACGGTGGTACTTTATCTTTCGACCAAATAAAGATTCATCAATTTCGACCGTGCCTTTCAATAAAACGTTGGTGTTAAAAAGGATGATAGAAAGCCATTTAATTTTGATTAAATATTCTTAGTATATATTATTAACTTATGAAAGTTTCATAACTTACCTTCAAATATATGTGTTGATTTCAGCATATCATTGAAATATTTTTTAAATAAATCACGAATAAAATTGCAATAGTCCACACTGGTATGACCATATGTTATACCAGAGTTTAGGCAACATTTCAGCATGTTCGCTCCTTGCAGGAATTCGCGGATAAATACTAATATATCTTGGATTGTATATTTTGTCGCTTCGAAGAAAGAATCTTTCCTAATCGAATACTCGTGATTCTTATTTTTTTTGCACCTAAATGTTTCTTTGTCTAAAGACCTTTTTCGGGTATTGATGGTACAATTGTCTTGACAATGTTCACAAATTAGTGTCGTTCTTAAAAATCCATGCTGTCGAAGCCAATTTAACAGCGCCTTTTCGTCAGTTAGTAGGTTATAAAAGTTAAATGGATTCACCAAATCCTCTAGCTGCAATTCATTTATATTATCCTTTTTGTTTTTATAACTTCCGAAGATTTGTCGTTGTGCCATGTTTACCACGTTATATATAAAAGACCTACATGCCTTTTATAGGTATGGTTATAAACTGTTAAGGGACTGGGACTTGTAACATTACAGACTGGTGGTACATAAGGACACTGCATTTACTTATTCTGACACCATTCCTTCTTATAAATGTCAATTTTTCGTAAAGTCCCCCCCCCCCCCCCCCCCCTCTTCATTTCAAAAAATAAGAAATAAGAATTGATTTTTTGCAGTTCAGTTCATTTACTTTACTCACGCGCCATGGAACATTGTAATAGCCAAAATAATATCGATAAAGATAAGCTGGAATATCTGTTGCGGCAAGTTAACCATTTGCCACACCCATCCATGACAAGTATGAGGATTGAGTTGCTTACTTTAATAAGCGGTGATTTACTACCTCCGATGAAGACGTGGCCATAAAATTTAAGACAGGTTTTTTTAAAAAGACAGATGGGAGACATGGATACAGCAGTCATGTTGTGGTTTTTGATTGGTAAGATTTTAACTGTTTTATTATTGTTTGGAAAATGTAACTGTATTGGAGTTTTTACTATATAGGTCTTTCTATAAGCTATTTCAGTGGAGGTTGCACAATAAGCAGTGAATATATTTTTTATTTTCTTAAAGAACGACGAAATGAAATGATGAAATGTAAATTTCATATTCTTCTAATATATCAATACAGATTTTAAAACGTTTGTGATTATTTTCGTTCTAATTATACATTAATGCTTCTCACCTTCTACTGTAGGAAATGGTTGTGCATCTATAATAGCTGCAGAATGGATTCTCACATCGCACTATCGAAAAAGTACTATGCAAGTTTTAAGGAAAAGAGCAAACCAAATTTTTCATGTTTATTGTAATACTAGTAAACCGTGTAAAAATTTTTTACATCTTTCTCAATAAAATGTTTTTACACGCTATGCTAATGATTTGATAATAACTCTATGTAATACAAAAACGCAGTCCAAAACGCCGCCCTAAAATCTTTCATCGATTTATAAATATTTTACCCGCCATACTAAGCATTTTATAACACCGTGTATTGAGGTAAAACTATTGATTTCTCCTTTCTTTGTCGCCAAAAATAGAAATCACAGAACGTGGAAGAAGTTTGTCTGTTAAAAATGTTATTACATGTTTACGTCGAATCATATTTAATGGAAAGTTTTACTGAAGAAATCAATTTGAGCCATAACTCAAAGCCAATATGGGCCCAAAACGGCAACAATTAACGCAATAATTATGCGTTTAATGTCATATATATTAAGCCCATCGAAAAAATGTACACAAATTCAATTGTGACCGACATGTAGTTGGCAATACATTTTAACGTCATGATAATGACGTCATAGTTCCATCTCCCTCAAACAACTTGCTACAAAAAAAATTAATAAAATAAAAAAAATTAAATAAAAGGCTGTATTTTTTCGACTTCTGAATCCTAACCAATTCTTAATTCTTTCCACTTTCTAACTTTATAGTCAACCAAAAATACTTTCAGACTTTGTGGTGAATAGATTCATAATTATCAATACTAACTCTCAGATAAAAATATTCACAAATTGTAAAATATCTCACTCACCCCACACTACAATACCCATCGCAGAATTAACTTTTGGAATATATACAGATTTACATATGTAAGATATAAGGTATTAACTAAATCTTAAAAAGAATCATACCTCCGAAGAATGTTTCTTTCTTCAAAGCTGAGTATTCTTTCTCTATAAATTCCAGGAACAGAGAGATCGCCAATTAGAAAAAATGCCACGGTATTAACTAATTTTACTCACGGTCAAAACCAACAGATTAATCAAATCTCTAATCTTTTATACCTTCTTGACTTTCTTCTTTCTATCATTGTACTAAAAAATACCATGCTCAACACAGTTTCTACTAAATTTTCTTTCTTTTCTCTGGAAATCTAAAAAAACAAACCGAAACTGGATAAAATGCCGTTTGATATGTCTTATACCTTCAACATTATATATAACTCGTAAATATGTAAAAACTATGCTTCGTAAAAAAAAAATTGTCTTTTTTATGCACGTTTCTTATTATTACTTCGTCTTAAAAAATGTAAACAAACGCTTCTTTTTTCTTCAAACAACTATTTTACATTCGTTGTCAATAGCTGCTACGTTCGATTGTAATTCGAAGTCTCCGCCTGATATGCTATATCATGTCTTCCCTAACGTATTTTATATAATAAAACAATTATAAGCACCAAGCCGGAGTGCCTTATCCTAATACGGAACAAACATAAACAAACATCCATTGACGAACTTCCCGAAAATTTTTACTTAACGTTCTTTCTTTAAAAGTTAGGTAAGAAAAAAGCAAGATTGCGTATTAGTATAAGAAGATTAATAAAAACCAACATAGTGTATATTATTATAGTTTATTTCACAATAGACAATTATATTTTGATGGAAACCCAAGGGATTGCAGAACAGATACTTAAATATGGTAGTATGTAGTTTTTACTTCTAAATGAGCGGATAAAGGTCTTGTATTGATCAACTAGCATTTGTCGTTCTTTAAGAATTACTGCTTGTCCGTTATTTTTTAACATTGTGGTCAGGGTTGTCTTAAAGAATGACTCATAAGCGAAGGAGTTAAAAACACTGTATTGATCAACTAGCATTTGTCGTTCTTTAAGAATTACCGATTGCCTGTTATTTTTTAACGTTGGGATCAGGGTTATCTTAAAGAACGACTCATAACCGAAGGAGTTAAAAACACTGTATTGATCAACTGTGAGGGATTTATTTAAAAAAGGTTTTTTAATTTACCACTCTTAATAAGTTTTATTATGACCCAATGTTAGAATGACCTGCAAACGCTATGCTTTATCATAAATTGTATGTCTATATATACTTGCAGTTCAGTCCTGAACATCCACCGTTTTACCTTGAAAGTAACTGTATGCGGGAGTGAATTACACTCCCGTGATTTTTGTTAAAATTCTTTATTTAGCCCGTATATATTTCACTTGCCCCATACTTCCCTGTTTTTCAAATCAAGCTGCCGAATCCATCTTTAGAGACCTTGCGGGGAAAAACTTGTTACAGTTTGAAACGTTTCTTTTCATTATAAGACACTCTATATATACTTGCAGTTCAGTCCCGAACATCCAACGTTTTACATTGAAAGTAACTGTATTCGGGAGTGATTTACACTCCCGTGATTTTTGTTAAAATTTCTTCTTATTATACCACATATTATTATATTCTTTTTATTATACGACACTATATATACTTGCAGTTTAGTCCCGAGAACAAGCTTACCATTATTTTATTAACTTTTATGTAACGTGTCATTTACTGACCGCGGGTCAAAACAGAAAAACCTGTATCGGAACTAAAGTGCAACTAAGCCATTATTATGAAGATATGTTTCCCACAGAAATTTCAATTTAAGTGTAGTTTAAACTTTCTGATTTCTTGTGAAAATCCTGGCTAATTTTCCCATGCAAATGGAAATGAGGAATAACTAGCCACATATAAGCTTGATCAACAGCTCTTTCTGCATCCCTCTCAATTTTCTGGAATGACGATTCAACCACCCCATGCAATTGTCTTAAATATAAAGCTCAATTCAGAGTGTAAAGAAGAGCTTCTTGTCAGGCAATTTCTCCACTTTTTTATGCTACCTTCCTTCCAACACTCTGCTCTAATTTTCAGTTATGCGAGGCATGATGATGAAACCACACAATTTTTTACATTGCTCTCATACCTTTCTGTAATTACCCTACTGAATTTTTCTTTATTTTACAGAGTGGTAAAGGTACTTAACTAACAAATTGGTAAAGTTTTATGGTGAAAGAATGTGTCTTTCAGGGTCTTCAAAGAAAGTATTTATTTTGTCATCCTGGTCGCAGAGAACGAGACATCAGCATTGTAATATAAACTTTAAATAGTGCTCTGTGCCCAATGAATGAAAGTATACATATAATATAATATATGTTTGCGTGCTTTATCAGATACTTGGAAAAAAAGGTGTTTCCCTCACTTTAAATACATTTTGCTGGTGTTTGGTTGCTCATGTTCTCCGCATTTTGATCACTGTTAGTTCGGATCAAACAAATTTCTTCACCCAGTGAAGTTCTATGCAGAGTTTCACACATTAAACTTATTTTACTTTGTCAAAAAAGTACCATGAATATTAATTCATCAATTTATGTCTATGAAAATATTTTTTTTTTAAAGACCAGGTCCTTATGTGGGCTTTCCTCCATTTCATGCGATATAGCCTATTTCATTTTCAAGATGGTACTTAAAATAAATGTGAGGACGTATTATCCTCTACTGTGATCCACAACAGCGCCAGACAATTAAGCTTACACTAGGATCAACAGCGGAGCCACTCCATTCCCAAGAAAACAATGTGCTAGAGAGTTCCAGTTGACTTAAACAGTAAAGTTGGACTAACCTCACCTAGTTTCAACTGGACAGATGAAATGTTTTAAACGCAACTACATGTCATAAGTTTCTCATTAATGTGGATACTGTCAGGATATTTGCCCTAGCATCTGTTCTGCCGCCTGTAAATGCAGTGATGTAGACTTGCTTCATCTCTGTCAGTGTTCACCTCCGCACTAGTTAAATACCACATGGCTGGTGATCATCTGTAATTTCCTGGCCACCGAGGACGACAAGACTAGGTTGTTGAGATCCAGCCAACGTAGTGCTTCACAACTAGGTCAGGAGTCGGCGTATTAGCTAGGATAAGCAGGTTGGCCATGAACAGAGACATTTTGGGTCAAAACTGGTTAGTCAGTCACTGTCTGATTAATCTTAGAAATGGAAAAATATTTTCAACTAATCCTCATGTTGAAATTGCTCTGAAATTGGAAACCAGGAATCAGGAACAAGATTTACCACATACGTACTAGTTTCTTTATTGGGAGGTGTGTGCATGTTGCACTGCAAACTGGCACTGGTAAAAGAAGGCAATACTGGTTTAAACAAAACGTACAATGAACCTTATTTTTTCGTGCGTCACTTTCATGTACAGCTAATCTCAAACGTCAGCGTTCAGCTTATTGATAGGATTTGTTGAGCCCTGATTTATCCTCCTGTTCTGAATGAAGACAACTACATTTCGTCTACAATCATGAATTTTTTAATCACTGAATGTGGCTCAAAATCAGAGTATCTATCGGAATCGGATGGGACATCAAAAAAGGTGTCACTTTTAGAGTCTTGCAAGATAGTATAATTTAAAAGATGTTTTTTTTTTTTGTAAATTAAATGAAAACTAGAAGCCAAAGCCAAATACACCACCCACATGTATCAGATATACAGATAATGCAAGCAGACTTACTATTTGTTCCAATCTGTCTTATTTTGCCCTTATAGAATCTGTAGTGTCTTGGATTGCCTGGATTGCTTGCCAACAGAGAATTTTGCTATGTAACAGTAACTTGTTTTTGGAAAGGATTCATAGCAGTCATAGCTGATGACTTTTTTGGGTGGGTAGTGACACTGTTATAGATCTTTTGCAGAATAAGACTCATGTTCTTAGATGTATGAGATTTAACAATCTAACTATTTCATCTTCCAAAACTATCATTTGCCCCACAGACACTGTTATTCTTGGATGGCAGTGGAATTCTGTGACAGTATCATCTTACTCTCACAAGATTTGTGTTCGCGAATCCACTGCACTACCTATAACCTGCACTACTATGCGTTCCTTTATTGGCACTTTAAAAGCTATTTTACGATGTTACACCCCTGTTACACTTTGTTATGTTTAGAGTGACAAAATATCATTGATTGGTCAGAAGCTCTCACACTTCAAAAAAGTGCATGATTCCTTGAAATCTCCTCATCCAGTCTTGATTTGTAAACCAACTGATCAATTTGCTCTTACAGTTAATGCATCTCCAGTCAATAAAGGATTGGGAGCCGCACTTTTCCTGCAATGCAATGGTAAACCTCATCTCTCATAGCTTTTACAGACCATTTTTACATTTTTACAGACTTTTTTATTACGATAGCTTTTACAGACCACCAAATCACTTGGTATCCATGTGAGGTCTTATTCACACCATATGCTTGTGAATCTGTTCACTTTTTAACTGACAACAAACCATGTGTTTAGGATTTCAATTGCCTTTGTCAAGGTCAATTCTCTGCATCGTCATGAATATCCCCCTTTTTAGCCACGCTAGCTCATAGCGTGTGTCAATAATGCACCTTCCCGGTACTTTAAACTCGAGTAGTGATTATAGTTCTCGTCACTCAATTCAATGCAATAATGTCAAATATGTAAATTCATATAATCAACTGCTGAATGTGTTATCTGGTCATTCATCCATGATTGTCCATGTTTGCAGCGTGCATTGCTAATTTATCACAAGGTACACAGCCATGCTTCTCACAGAGCATGAAATGTGAAGAATCTCCGTACAAGTAACCTTAATTAGCCTATTTTTGGGAGCTGTCAGATTTTGTGGGAGAGTCATCGCTTTCTGATTCCGACTCTATGGACACATAGAACTCGGTTTTTTTAGACACTTGGTTTGCAGTTTTGGCATGGTTGTGACACTTATTGATAAACTGCATCCAAGAGACGAAAAACATTTTCATTTCATTGTCACCACCATCAGTAGATGATACCTTCAAAAGTTGACCACACAAGTCTGTAAGTCCTACACTTTTTGCATTATCACCATCCAATACATCTTCATGATTATGCGCTTTCCTTATCAGTTTCCCATTTTCCTGTTCAATGGGAGATGGGTGAAATCTACGACAATATGACAATGATGATAGCAAAGTCTTTTTCATCATCTTCGTGAACTTTTTAAGTTGAGAACTAATTCAGATAAATACAGTATTTTTTCTTGCATTAACGCCAAATGGATGAAATTAGAATTAGGTGTCATATTAGAAGTTTTTATTTATTATTAATGTTCACCCAGGATAGCCTCTTCAGTTCCGATAGAACTGTTATCAATGAGGGTCCTGTGTAGGAGGTCCTAGAGCATTTAAAGCCCCCATTGTGGCTATGGAAGCCGCAAGTATCATTTGACTGCTCAACCAGACAACTTTAGATATCAATCCCGCTTTCAGTGTGCTAAGTTCTAAGAGTGTGCTAAGAGTGGATCGATTCACACTGTTATAGTCACTGGCATGACTCTACCAGGATTTGAACCCGCCCTCCCACACTGGCGGCGAGCACACTTCCACAAGTTTATTAATACATGTTTACTCTTGTATGCCGAATAAATGTATGTGCTGGCATGTGATACTGATGTGTGTTGCCTGTAAAAGAAACACCATGCTTAGAGGCAAAGGTTAATGGATTATTGTGGTTTACAAGAATTTTTCAGGATATCCACACCGTTCCCTGATAGCCAATCCTGCCGAACTGTTACCAGGCATAATCACAGCTATGAACCTAAAATTCCAGCATGGTTTGAAGCACTAGCTTAAATTGGTATTCGGCCGATTTTTCTTTGGAATAAAAAGTGATTCTGTTATTGAACAAATAGTTGGCCAATGTGACTTATGGAATTCCTTGAAACCTTGATAGAGTTAGGGTTATCAAGCTTGACTTATGTCAAAAACAAAAATTCAAATTCTGTTGTTGACAAGGCCATACAGGAATTGGAACAAGAACTTTTAAAAGCTGTCCATTCCAACACCCCAGTGTCTAACCACCAACTCCAAAATGTCCTTAGCACTCTCAACAGCCGCATAAGGAATCGTGGGAAACTTCCAAAAAGACCAGCAATCTTGTGACCAACTGCATATTGGACATCATCTTTTTTCGTGAGAATTTATTTTCATGAATTGAAGAAACAAATTTTCATTTAATTTTGCAAATCGGATGTCCAGATGAAAATTTCTTCCTGCGAAAATTTCTTACATTTAAGTAACCAGAATCATTAGTTTTTAGTGGTAAAAAGGTGATTACTTTAAACTGACTATATATACAACATGTCTCTGTAGCTATATTTCTTAGCTATTTTCCCTTGAGTATTGCAGTTTGTTTTGTTTTTTGTTTTGTTTTGTTTGGGGAGAGGGGACTGCATTCTGTGTATTTAACAACAAGTTTTAAGAGAATTTAGTCAGCCATAGCATGGTGCGGCTTGACATCCAAATTAACTTGGTTAACAATCGATGTAAAAATCATCTGGGCAAAAGACATTCAGGGACATTTTTGCTGTTCTTGCACTGTGAACTTCTTTTCTATTATGATTCCTTTCTTTATTTTAGATTAAAAATATAGACTAATGATAAAAAGGAATGTGTTAATGGTTTTATATCACGGTATACAAAATTGGAGAACTATGAACAGAAGAATGAACTTCCATTTATAACCTGAGTAGTGGGTATGTTAATTGGCAGATCAGTGGAACATCTCTTATGTAATGTATAGGTAAGATCTCTTTTTTGGATCATTTTATTTAAAGGAATTAAGCAATTAGGTTGTTTTCTTAAATTTTAGATCACTAATATGTGGAAACAGTAAAAATATTTACCCAGTTAGCTTTCTTGAATTATTTATTTATTTGTAAATGGAATCAAAAATAAGAATATAATTGTTGCTGAATAAATTTTTGCGAATAAACTCAGTGGCCAAAAATTTCTAGTGCAACCTAAAATACTGATGGGGCGGCGAGCGTTCTAATTAAAGGCAATAGCAATAATTTATGAAAAATAAATCAAAACAAACAGGACAGACCAAAAAAATACACCGATACAATTTGGATAATATCACACACAATCATCAGCCCAATATTATTCAAGGCTTGAATAACGACTTTTTGTTTGGTTGAGTATTAGGCTGTAATTTTTGGTATCGGATAGGGACGCCAAACATATTGTATTGCATTCCTTCATTGAGTTTATATCAAAGTAACATTTTTTTTATTTTTACATTTTAAAAGTCGTTATTTATTTTTTTAGTTATAGAATATAAACATGTTATACAATTGGCTTAATTCGGTGGATTCTTACTGGTGCTGCTAAGATGAGCAAAAGACAACCTAAATACGTCTCCTTTACCCCCAGTTTTTACTCCTTCCTCTAAGACCAGAAAAAGGCGAAACGTGTGTCATTTGCCATTTGCCATACCCATGAAACATAACTGTGATCTCACAGAAAGGAGGGCATAGAAGAGACAAGGCAAACTCAAACTTGATTTTGACAGACATTTGAAATGTGTCAACCTCAATATATTTATTATTTTGACCAGTTTTTAGACAATCATTTTGCCATTTTAGATCATTCACAGAGATTTGTATCAGTGAAATTTCTTCATTTAAAACAATTCAGGAGAGTTAAAACACAGTTCTGAAATTTCCAAAAACTTGTCATTCATGAATATAAATACCCACAAAAATTTGTAGCCTTAATGTAGTAGTTGTATTAAAGATAATTCCGATGAGTTTCTAATAAATATTGATATTATTTGGGTTTCAACGTCTAGAGATGGAAATTTTACTTTCAAGTTATCAAAATTTTCAGTTTTTCAATATGCAATATTTTAAAATGGTCTGATGACTCATTATCAATTTTCCCAAACAAGCAAACTTACTCTGTTACTAAAGAGTAAACTGATCAGAACTGAGCCATAACATGCTTACCATAACCAACAGCACATCATTTGCAATGATTATTTTGTGTTGTTTGTTCTGTTTTGCCATAATCCAGTAAGAGCAAGTAACATTATGTTTTGAACATTTTAATTTTTGAATGTGAAAATGAAGTCTGACTTTTTTACTCAGATGTTCTAATGATTCTAGCCAAAGCAAAACAGATTTCAATAAAATGGCAAACAATGATATAAAAACAGTCAATGTTGTCTTGCTTTAGCTGCTGAGAGAAAAAAGAGAATGTTTGGTCAATGAAATATATGATATCTCTTAAAAATAACGTATGAATCAACAGTTACAAAATTTATTTCCACTGCTGTTTTCATGATGTTTTTATGTTATTTTCACACTAATTTTACTGTCATTATGAATATATTATTATGTCTTATTATTCCAAATACTATTATTATTTATTTATGAAGTTTGAATAATAAAGAAGTAACTTGCAAAAATCTTCCAGGCTAAGTGACTTTGAAGTTTATTATAGTTTGGAGTTGCTATTTGACCAGATGGTGTTAACATGTATTGTCAAGGGTTATTTTAAGAATTGTTTTTGCAGAGACCTTCGATGTTAGTTTGCTTCTTGCAAAGTGCAAAGTAAATTCGTCTATGAAGATTAGATACTTCTTTTGTCAATTTTTAAGTTTCTACTATTATTATTCTGTCATACCATTTTATGATTTTATACTGATTATATTGAATTTTTGTTTAAATATAATGTGTGATATAATGTATAAGTTTATCATAATAGTAATTTTTGCACATTATAATGCGATTTACTCAAAATTGTCAAAGACTATGTTTGATAAGCTGCAGTGAAAACTTTATGATTGCTCCCTTAAAGCAATCAGTCATTTAGTTGATGTACTTAAACATTGTTCCCTATAAATGAATTATTTATTTGAACTTCACAAATAAATCATGATTTCCCCTATTGAGAAAAATCATGCTACATTGAATACAATGAATAATTTAAAATTTGCAGTGATGTGAAATGAAAAAAAATCATGATGGTTTCTTGGAGATAATAATACAAACAGTGCTATCAATTTCTTGAATATTTCTTGGTATTGAAATTAAAAGGAAGAAGCATGTCAAAATTATGTAATCAGTTATAAAGTAACTTTCAACTATTAATAAGCTATCTTTTTCTTGAAATCAATCAATCATTAAGTGTTAGGAAAATTAAATAGATTCATGTCGTCATTTCGAGCATCCAGAACAGCATTTTTGCCACCCAGTTCTTTGATTGAGCAAAAACGAAAAGACTATGATTATTTGATGCATCAATATCGGGTAAAAAGAAATTTAATCAACTTACTGATCAAATTTATATTTATTTATGTATTTATTATCATCGTGCACTGAAAACGAAATAGGAATTATTTTTTGTGTCTTAAACTTTATCTGAAATTTAAATTTTATTTGAATTTAGTTTTATAGTTATAAAATAAATGAATTAACTTCAAAATATCGACTCTTCATAATGTATTTCTTGCGATTACAATTTTTGCTTAATTTTTGCTGGGTTTTTTTCTAGTTACATGCAATTGAAGGTATACCATTTGAGAGACCTATATTCCATGGGTATGTTTTGAAAAATTTGTTTTATTTTTATTATTTTCATCAGTAATGTGATTGGTTTGTATACTTTAAAATACTAATGATGTTATCACTTGATAAATCTTTATTTATAAGAATTCACTTAAACCTGTTATTAATTATTTCAAATTTCAAGCCCTTCGCAGAGATACAATCGAAATGCTTCTGCGAAAGCACCACAAACTAAAACTGACATTGTGTTACCAAGAGCAACAAATGCTCCACGAAGACCTAAGACATCTAAAGAAAGAACAACTATTAAACGTAGTCCATACGCTGTGAAGAAAAACAATTACGTAGCTTCACCAAGAGCATCAAAAGAAAGGCAACAGATGAATAAGAGACCAGAAACTTCAAAGCCTAAAGTATCTTCCAACTCAAAGGTAAACACTAGAAACAATATCTCCCCAAGAAAACGACCAGTAACATCTAGAGAAAGAGGGGCCATTCAAGAAAGACCAATATCACATCATTCTCCAAACAAAACACCAAGATTGGTATGTTAAACTAATCTTAGATTTATCAGTGATATATTGTACTTATTCAATGTCTGCGCATGTAAGTAAAAGAAATTGTTTGGTTTACACATATGATGTGTCTATCTATTTAACAGTTTTTAAGCATTGAAGTTTCATTAGGAACGCATATTGTTTATTTTTCCAGGTTTATTACGCAGTTTATATCCTGTGTTTAACCTAAAAGTCAAGCAAAGTGCATTCTGAAAATGCACACAGAAAATGTTTATTTGCAAGAAACCTTATTGCTGTAACAAGCTGTAACAAGCTATAGTTACGGTCTATTATATATGCTAGGCTAATAATTAATTACTGAAAGAAACTTTTCATTTTTGCACTTATTGTATTTCCTCTTTTAGTGCCCCCCCCCCCCCCCCCCCCCCCCCTTTGAAGCCCTGTTATCTTTTAATAAAACCACCCACCTAAATTCTAAAAATGTCGTATAACTGCCAACAATATTTTTTTCGCGAAACTTTGTATCCACAAAAATTTCTGATCCTAAAGTAGTTTGAACTCAGTCGGTTTTTTCTAGGACTAATGCGGAAATTAAAGCCTAGGGGGTTCTAGCTTTGTTTTCATTAGTTCATATCTGAATGCTTCTTCTTGGTAGAGACCATCAACAGTTCGACCAATCAAGTCACAGTATAGTAGAGATGTCCTTGTACGTTTCCTATTTTGTAACTATTTTTTATTATGATGCAATTGTCAGAAATCTTGTTGTCATTATATTACTGCATTTTAACGCATGATAATATTCTCTTGTTTTCCAATTATTATTTTCCCTTGTCTTTTCTTTTTTCTTACCATTTGAAACATATATCTTGATTTATAAAAACTCTCAATCCTTTTATTTTGTATGTTCCAGAATAAAGACTTCGCAAGACATATGTATATTAGAAATCATATACTTCAAAGGAAAAAACTCCCAAAAGCACCAGTAAGATTTGTGGTTTTATCAAGTAGAGCTCACTTATTTACGGCTGATATTCAAATGTTTATTTTTTACTAGACACCAGAAGATGAAGATTCCGATGAATATTCAGAATTTTTTGAGGTAATTGATAAACACTTGTTTTCAGATTTGATTGTTGAAGTTCGTTCACAAGGCTTCATGGATTTTCTGGTATCCAATATATGTTTACACCATCTTACATCTAGTTTTTTAGTGTGTGTGTCAACCAAATGGTATGTTATGTTAACCAATGAATGATCAAACCAATGATTGCACTATAAATCTAATATCTTCCTTGCAGTCTTCATCAGAGGATTCTGATACAACAGAAGAATCACCTGCGCCGTCATTAACACCATCTCCACCACCCATTAATGAAGAAGAACGACAAGATCTCTTTGATGAGGTATAAAGAAGCTTTCTAAAAAACATTACTCATTTTTTATAGTATGCAAAATTATCTCCTCCTTTCCTCTGTAAAAGTCAAGTTCAAATTTTTGTGAATCACAAAAGATTATTTTGGGAATTTGGGAATGCATTTTTTAATGACGTTTCTCACATATGTACTTTGCTTTAGGATGGTGTTGATACCAGACCTACACCACTACCTGAGCCAGTTTTGAAAGAATTAGAAAATGTTGACGAAACATTTATTCCCCCCTCTACCATTTATAAAATTGACAAAAATGCTTCATTAAGTGAAAGTTCTGAAGATGAGCCAATATGTATTGTTAAAGACGGTAAACCGGGAACATACAAGAAAAAGAAGAATGGTGAATATGTTTTAGTCGATGAAAAGAAAAGAAAGAAAAGAATGATCAAAAAGTTGTTGGAAAAACAACAAAAACGTCAGGAAGAAAAAGATAAAGAAAAAGAAAAAGAAATTGACCAAAATATCTATTACATCGATTATCAAAATATGAACAGTGATGAAAATGACGCTGATGACGAAGCTGTGTTAACAGGTTTAAATAACCAACAAGAAGAATCGTGCGACAGTGATACTGATGATGAAAATAAAAATAATGATCAATCGAAAAGTGAACCTAAAAAACCCGAACCCAAACCCGAACTAATTTCTTTAAATGCAAAGTATATGAATGAAAATTCCGATAATGAGGATGCTAATTATGAGATTGATAAAAAAGAAGAAACACAATCCGAGGAGTCTGAAAACGATGATGAAAAAGAGAAGGAATCCCAATCACTTGTGGAAAAATTTTCAAATTTACGAAAGGACACACCACAAGATTTTGATGCCAAAAAACAATTTGATTCTGATTCAGATGTAGATGAATTTGGCCGGAGAAAAGATCGAATGAGACCCTCGTCCTCATTGTTTGATTTTTTGCCACCATTGAGACCAGATCCGATCCTTGACAATAGTGATGTAAATAATTGTAAAATTAGACTATTAAGAGATGCTGTTAATATTCATGAAGCTCTACTAAAGAATGAAGGTGAGCATGAACCAATCAAAATGAAGTTCTTTCCATATATTCCTTTATTTCCACTAAATTCACGAAAATAGAACTCAGTGGGCAAGTTCTTCAAAAAGTCTGTGAGGAGAAGCGTTTTCTATAGGAATGGCAAGCAATACTGCCTGTTGTTTCAATAAAAGAACACTCCTCCACAGAGACAATTCCTTTTTTGTTGCTTGTAAACAACTACTCTAATTTCTCCCCCTTCTGTTTTGAAGTATCACCAGATTCTCACTGAAGGTGACTCAAATTCTTTCTTTGAAGGACTACAAATGGAGTATGCAGTGGAATTGATTATCTCCTACAATTGTGATAACAGAAGATGGATACGGAAAATTTACCGAGATGAATACCTACAAGTAAGTGAACAAGAATTCCATATAATTATGTTACAGTAGTATTCATAAATAGTTCTGTTTTTTTTAGGGGACCAAAGAATTTATTTACACAAGGTTTTGAATTTGTTTATGAGTGGATTGACCAGAGATTTTCTTCATTTCACATGATTTTACAAATTACATCAGTTATACTGTAGTATGATTTCGGGGCCCCTGATATGAACTTTATAGAGGAGGGCCTAATTTTCATAAAAACACATGTTTATTTAAAGTTGTCCACCATGGTAGAATTGACATTTTAGAATTTCATTTTAAATTCTTTTATTTCAGAGCTTATTACTAGACTTACGTAAATGTTTACCAGCTGATGTTGCTAGTATCATGTCTTATTTGATGATTCCAACATGTGAATTTGATGCAATGTGTTTATGGGATTCATTAAAGGTTAGCATTCATCCATAAGCTGGATTATATGATATACTTTATTATAAGTAGTTCTTTTATTTGATATTTTCCATATTTTCTAGGGTTTGCATAAAGATCCTGATGTTCTATGTGAAATATTATGTACAAGGAATAATAGGGTGAAACTTTCTTATCTTTTAAGTATGCACGAAAAAATTAGTTCTGTTCTATCAACAACTAGAGCCCAGGCGGACATAAGGCAAGTGAGCTTATTGTAACCAAACTACAATAGAATAAGGAAAAACTTCCTCTTGGTGCTCTGCTCTTATTGTTCAAGGTACATTGCACAAACCTATATATAATTAACTTAAATCTCCTGAAAAGTATTTACACATGATCCTTATCACTCAATAGCTGTACATGGTGGTTCAAATCTGAGATGGCGGATTATTTAAAAATTTGGATTTTTGAATGCATAGTGTTTAGCACTAAATCTGAATCTTATCATGTTTAATGTGATTGATTTACAATTACTTTCTTGTAACTTTTGAACCACTATGTTCACCAACAGAAAGTTAACGTCTTAAGCCACTTAATCATTCCTGGTATTAAAAAGATCAATCATACATGAAAATATTTTTTAAGTATTTTCTCAACGTTTCTTTAAATTTTACTTTACAACCATTAAAACTTTTTCATTTTCAAAGTAGATTTTTTGTAAATTCTTAGAATTTTAAAGGCAGGTTTCCCAACATTTTTAAAAACCTTTTAAGTGCCAATAGACTTCATATAAATATCATCCAATCAGAACCCGAGTAGAATGTGGACATTTCACTTTATCACGGTAGGTTTGGACAGTATGAAAAAAAGAAAAACTTTTATTTTAGTAAGGTTAGCCATCACGCTTTCTTTGTGCGGATGCGTATAAGTTGCCAATAAGTTAGTGGGAAACATTACTTTGCATACCCAAAAGGCAAATATCTCCATAACCAATGGGGATAACTAACCTCATTGTCTTGATCAGTTTTTCAAGCTTAATAAACATGGTATACCACTTTTTGCTATATTACGATTTTGATTTTTCTTCCCCCTTTTGGGTGGAGAATGGATGGGACTGTAACTTTTTAATCGGTAAAATATTTTTACATGCTATACTAGTGTTTATTTATATATATAAAAAATATAATGCTGGTTCACAGCATTTTTGTTGTTTGGTGTGAAAGCTGTCTGACTTCTTGTTTATATCTAGGAATTGGCTGCAATCAGAGGTGCATATTTTATGCGTAAGTATTATCTTGAAAATTAGAATCAATTTGAATCATACTATATTCATGACAAAAATTAAGCATGTAAGGAAACATTAGCTGCAGTGGAAATTTTCTAGGGAAAATTTTTTTTAAATAGCAACCCTTAAAAGTAAACCTTACCATTGGTTAAAAAAAGCTAGACTCATATAAATTATCTATCATTACAGGCTATGATGAGCATTTAATAGATCACATAGAAGATGAGACTACAGGATTTTTTCAAAAAATGTTGATGAGACTTGCGCTGGTAAATCATATCCTTAAATCATTTCAAATTCCTAATCAAACCACTATCCTTCAAGAATAATCTATGTACTGATAGATTCTAATATTGATTAATATTGGTTAATCTTATACATATTGTAGTTTGTTGTTGAATATATATTTGTTTTAGGGAAAGCGTGATGAAGATGTAGAAATTAACAAACCCGCAGTTGTGAAGGATGCAAGAGCATTGTCAGTTGTACGTTCTTTTGTTCATCTTGTAATTAACTAAGTTGTTTTGAAGATAAGTAATTATAAACCAAAAGTTCATAAATCTCATGTCTTTCATTTTTCTTTTAACAGCTATTGAGAGAAATAGGTGGTGAACTTTTGGACAAAAAAATGGTTGATGTCTTCTGTCAGCTATCTGTTGAAAACTTAAGAGTTCTGCTTACAGAATATCACAAGGTTTGACATCTTCCTTTGCATTGAACTGGATTTTACCCTACATAACTTTTAGTGTGTGTGTTGGTAATAAGTGTGATAATAAGTTGAAGTCGTTAATGGGAGAATTTTGTAATTCAATGATAGCCATTTATAAAAAAAGGTCGGAAAAAACACATAAATCAGACATACCGTATTTCCTTGAATAAGCACCCGGGACTTCCAGGAGGGGTGCTTATTTTAGGGGGTCCTTATTCAAAGGAAAATCAAAAACCAGGGAGAAATATGGTTGTTACCGAAATCATTACGATGCACTGTGATTGAAAAAGTGTAATAATATAACAGGAAAAAATAATTTCCATCCATTTTTTTTGTGGGGTTGGGGGTGCTTCAAGGCAGGGGATGGGGGCTTATTCAAGGAAATATGTTAAATCATAATTTCAAAACAATTCTTTTAATGGCATTTTTTCTTAGTTTTTCTATAAGAAAATATATTTGAAGTGATCCTTACTATTGATTTGTTTCTTTTGGATTGTTATTACTTTTCTCTTTAGTTTAAAGGTTATGATATAGATGGTGATGTCATCAAACACATGACTGGAGATTTTTCACGTTGTATTCTTATTCTCGGTATGTTTGAGTTTGATTTCAGGATTTATACGATTCATAATTTATATTCACTGTTGATTTTTATAAAACAACACTGTTGAAATCGTATTCCAAGCTTCTTAACTGAAGCCATAATCCTAAGTAATCATTAACATTTAGAAGGGGTTCTTTCTGTGTTTTAGTCAGTTATCTTCAAAATCCACCAAATTTCTTTGTAAAGAAATTACATAAAACACACTTTCAAGGGGCAGATGATGACAAAGGATTATGTCGGATCATAATCAGTAGATCAGAGGTAAAAAATAATTTCAACCCATTGTCTACTATTGTTTATATGAAATTTGTGAGAATGTTCAATTATTTTTAACTTTACAAATCACATTTTGTTTCGTCTCGATGTCTTTTTTTCTCTTTCAAGATATTTTTTGTATATGTGTGTATTTTTTACTGATGTAGCGTGATCTTGAAATGATCAAGCAGCTGTTTGTTCTACGGTATGGCATGGAGCTTTTTGAATATGTCAGTGAAGTGTGTCATGGATCTTTGAAGGGATTGATACTGAGGTTACTAGTAGGTAAGCTACATAAACTTACGAGAAATACCGAAACCATCATTTGATTATGTCAGACTGAGTTTTGTTCTGAAAGCCTGTTGTTTTGATACTTTATGTCGGTTCTTCTTCTTTTTTTTGCATTCTGCGTTTATCTATTATTTTTAAATAGTCATCTGTTCTTATAGGAAATATCTCAAAAGAAGAAAGAGAAAGGGTATATATAATAATATAAATTGGATTTTATGTGATTATTATTGGATAAGTAATGTCTTATAATGTCTGCCATCGATATTTTCATTGTTCTCTTTCTAGATGGATATGCCCCCGTTGTTTATTGATCCAGAAGAGCTCAAGTTAAATGAAAGATTATCTGTCCCTGCAGCGATTCAAATGGTTTTACGTAAAACTAAAGTTATTTTAAGACTGCTTAAGGTCCTAAATATTCGAAGGGATGTGAGTTCAAATTTTTGAATGTTTTTTGTAGAGTAATTTGGTCGTCAGATACTACTGTGAAGAGAAACTCTAATTTAGACACCCACACGATAAAACCAAAAGTACTGACGTTAATTTTATAAAAATGTACATCACAGTAATGTTATGAAAATTTTGTTGTTTGCCTTCTTAGAGAATGAATCAGGAATCCAGTTCAGAAGCATCTGAGAATGAGTTTGAGTTAGATCCTGAGCAGGAGAACCAGGAGCACCATGAAGCAGAAGAAGAGGAAGCGGCAGCTGAATTAGATAGCGAAGAAGAAGAAGAACGTTTAGCAAATGAAGCTCAGCGTGAACTTCGAAATGGATTGAAGAACATTTCGTTTGCTCCCGATGTAATGGTGTTTGAGGAAGGAGCCCACAAATCTGTTTTTCAGGATGTTTCTTTTGCTGCTGCTTCAAGGGGTAAATGCGTCAAACATGATATTTTCTATCTCTTAGTGACACTGTTCTTTTAGAAGGAAGGTCCCTTTGACAATCTTTTTTTTTACCAAAATTAGAATAACAAAATGAATTATCTGGAAAATTTATCTCTCCGTATAAATCCAGCTTAATGGTTTTCACTTGTTTTTAATAAGTTTTGCATTTGTTTGTGATTGGTGGATTGAATGCTTGTACAATTTCCCATTATGTAGGGATCCTGAAAAATGCTGATAATGAAAGTGCAGATGAAGAGGAAGACCCTAATAAAGAAATCGACATTGAAGACGATAATGCTGATAACAAGCCTGCTGGTCCAAAGATGACACAACTGAATGGACCAGTGTTAGACCCCACATTTACAGGACACGATGAAAGAAAAACAAGTGGCAAGCTGCCACTGGGTAAAAAGAAGAAAAAGGTTTGTCAATGGATCTGTTGAAGGCTTCTGTTCGTGCGCGGCTTCGAGTTTTATTTTGGCTATTTTCTAATACTTTTTTTGTTTCAGATTTTTTGAGAGATCTATTTTTCAGTGGAATCTCTCTAAAGCGGACACTACCAATGCATCAAGAAACTGTCCGCTTTAGAGAGATGCCAGAGAGAATTTCATAAAAACTGCTGGTCTTAAGGCTGAAATATACAGGATCATTTAAAAATTGTCTTTTTCAAATAATCATTTTTTCACGTCATTTTAGAAATGATTACGTCACATGTTTACACGATCATTCTTAAATGACTAGTATCCCTTTGTAAAAACATTTTACGGTTCCACTCTCAAGAATCATGATAAGAAATATAAGAAGATGATCATTTAAATGATTATTTGAAAAAGACAATTTTTAAATGATCCTGTATATTTCAGCCTTAAGACCAGCAGTTTTTATAAAGTGTCCGTCTCGAGAGATCTCACGGTAATTATTGTAGGTGTATCGTGGAACTGTAAAGGGGATTGACATGATGCAGTTCAATGCTTTAAAAGATGCTCAAGCGGTCGGCAAAGCTATATTACAAAAAAGTAAGAACAGAAAATTTTGTTAGCATGATGACGACATCGTTTTCGTGATGAAAGTCCATTTATGAATCTTGGAATATTCAAAAACAATATTTCTTGTATAATAGATCGAAATGTTGAAGGGATTTTACAGTTCTTAGCCACGCGAAATAATGCTCAAAGGCAACTTATCATTCGAGAATTTTTCAGACGTTATAGAAGAGTAAGTAAATATTTCACTTATCTGTTTAATTTCACATTCTGTCATCGCCTTAACTTATGACAAGGCAGTAAATAAATGGATTTTGATACAGAAGTTTTCCTAACATTTTTAATATAAAATATAACAACAAAGAGACGGGGGTATGCGCCTACCACCGTATACTTAAGTAATTTCATCATGGAATTGATGTTTTTTCTTTCCTGCAGGATCTGGTCGACGACTTACGTACGCTGGCACCTCATCATGAGGAAGTCACTTTGGCGCTTTTACTTTCCAGTGAAATTTTTGATTCGGCTTCTTTGTATGCAGCCTTTCAGGTACGTTTATAATCTGTCTTGATGTTTAATTTGAGGATGAAACTAACCTATTGTATTTACTCTTTTTAGCGCCCCCTCTTTTAAGCGCATCCTTAATTCAAAAAATTATTTTACAAGCGCGCCTTCTAAGGGCCCGGGGCGGTTATTAAAGGTACGGTTTTCTTGAAATTTGAAAATAAGCGCCCGGGCAGTTATTAGAAATATGTTTTAAGCCAGGAAAACCCGTAAGCTCTGGTTTCGAACAGTTGAAAGCTGCGATGAAAGATGCTTACAAGGAGCTTGTTGATCCTTTTAATGAATCTGACATTGAAGATGATCCTAATCTTGTCCTTGATTCCGATCATGAAGAGGACGAAGACGTAGTAGACATTGATAAGTTTAACTATAAAAACACTAAATGTATATATTTGATCTTCTGTTTTTTTGTTCGAGTGTATATTGTTTTTAAGTAGAAGTCGCAGTATAAACGTTTAAAACAAGTAATTTTTTAGTATCACCTTTCACAATTTGAAATGATTTGTAAAATAATTTTATAACCGCCCCCCTCTAATAAGCGCCCTTAGAATTCAAAAAAAATTAATAAGCGCACGGGTTGTTAATAGGGGAAATACGGTATATTTTTTAGAAAAGATGTTAGAATCTTCCACAAACAATCAAATAGTCTCATTGAGTAATGTCACCAATTCTTCTTTTTATGTTTCTTTTATAGAGCGGAAAACCTGAAGCCACCATTGATGTTCTTATTGAGATCTTGTGTTCCAGACCAAATGATGTAAGAATCACTTATTATGAGAACCAAAATAAAATAAAGCAACCTTAACGTCCGCGAAGTCAGCGGCAAGTAATAGTAAAAATAAAGGCGGTAAAACTAGTATTTTATAAACAGCTGATAAAAAGAAGAAAAAAAGGAATTTTGTCGAGTGTGTCGATTTTAAGAGTCACTCCCCTGACTAATAAATATATCATGTATATCAAATATGCAAGTAAGTAATGGGGATATTTCAGTCCTTTGGCTTCCATCCGTAGTGGTTGGCTATTCTGCCCGCCGACTTGCAACTAGGAAGTTGACTTACCGCCACAGATGCGTATAGCATTGCTCTAACTTGCCCGAAGGCCAGTGTGCAATCAGTCGATGGCTCCAAATGGGCTGATACGCTGCTTTTAAAGCGCATCGGAATGCGACATGACTGAGACTCGAACACGGGTACTATCCTATCCACTGCACCATCACTGCATTCGTTTTGAATATTAATGACGAGCATCCATCGCTTCGTATTGAATACCAATGAGGATGGGTGTTCTAACGTTAACTAGAAGAAAGGTCTGTATTTTAATTATTTTTCTTTAGGAAATCGCTTTGATCAAACGTGCATTCAATGGCAGTAAGTTTCACGGCTAACAATTTAAATGTGGAAACGTATCCTCCTAAATAAGCCTTTTTTAACTTTTGGAGACTTAAGATTTTGTTTTCATGTTTATCATCATTTCAGTTTTTGGCATGGATTTGCATGAAGAAATTGTTCGTATTACCAAAGGACCATTCCAGAATCTGTTATGTACAATAGCAGATGTGAGTATCTTATTAACGAAATATTTGCTGGTTAGTAATAATACACCCTTCCTGGAAATGCAGATATCAAACTGTTCAAATCCCTAGTTGGAAATTGTTGAAAGTTATTGTAATGTATAATTAATTAATGTATAATTAATTATTCCGAAAATTCTGGAAATTCTGGAGACGTACATTAAGAACGGAAAGTTTCGGGTGAACATTTGTGTGTCCGAAAGTTTATTTTTAGTTTACTAGTTTAATTGTGATTCATTCATTAATATACTTGAAGGGAATTAACTTACGCTAGAATTTTGAAGAATATTCTTATGCCGTGTTTGCGAAATGAAGTGTGTCATGGTCATTTGCGGGAAAATAAATTCTTGCAAAATTTAATTCTTTATTGTGCCAAAAAACAACCCTGTTACTTCAGTTTGTCTGTTTCTACCGACACAATCTGTGATTTATTGGCTATTTTCACCTTTTAAGACTCGTCCAGATCTCGTTGTAAAGGAAGATTTCCCCACAGCACAAAAAATTCCTTTAATCAAAGTTGTCTGTGAGTTTATCGTCTGGAGTTTCCGAAATTCGCCCGAAAGTTTGCCGTCTGAAGTTTTTTCGCCGAAACTTCATTCTCCTCGACTTTTTATTCTTAATGTATTGTTTTCATTCTGAACATTTCGGAGTAAAATACACGCATGGACTGGTAAATTCATTTTTAAGCCGGATTGCCACTAAATGAATTTTTCAACCAATCAGGGCACGATTTGTATGTGAAAATATTCGCTTCGCACGAATTATTCGTCTACTGGAAATCCGTCTTTAAACAATTCAAAGAAAGAACAATTTGTTATTTATTTGAATCCAGTCCTCTTGAAAATTGAATCGCTCGTCTTATGCTCAGTATTGATGACTAGTGTTACGTCATGTTATTTTTTAGTGTCAACGAGACGAAGGGGATATCATTGATGAAAACTTAGCAAAGAAAGATGCGCAAGCTTTATATGAGGTAAACTTAAGCGGGGAACAAACTGTACCAACATGATACAGTTCGGCATGGATGTAAATTTAGGTCAACAATTCCCAAAAGTAGTTTCGGAGTTTGAAATATTTGACATTTTGAAATTCACGCAGGAGATATATTGGTGAGGTGATCAATCTGTAACAACATATGTCGAAAATGAGTGGAAGCCAGGCATGTCGAACTGGATCAACATAGAATATCAACATATTGACCAACATGTCGGCACAGTTTGCTCCATATCAATCGTTTGTCATTCCAACAATGTTTTTTTATAATCGTAGCTAATTATTCTAATTACATCAGCAGATTTGCACGTTCTACACGCAAGTTGTGTTTTGAAGACGCGAGAATATTAATAAATTTTGTTTCACTTGCATTGGTTTTCATCTGATTTACTACCATTTGTTTTTTCTTAATTCATCAATCACATGTTTAGTTATATCAAAGAAGTTCTTCAAACTTTCACTGCTTTGTCATGTTTTATTAATATTCGCGTTGTCGTCATGGTTGCAAAAACTCCCTAGTATTACGGGAACTGCATTGAAAAAGATGAAAATACCCCGAGATGAAGAGAATCTGTTTCTCAGTGATCACGTGACTTGTAACGTCATTGGATCATTTGACTTGTTTGAAAAAAATTAAATTCATCAGTATAAACTAGGTCAAAGTTTTAAGCGTCTAATTGTCTGATTGGTTGGTTGCTAACATAAATTTCTTCTTTGATTTCTTCTTTGATTTCTTCTTGTAGGCTGTGATCAAAAGTAGCAACGCTCGAGACTATGACATATTTACAGAGATTTTTGGAACTCGAACCTTCGCACATATCTCGGCAGTTTGTGATAATTTTGCAAAGGTAACTCGGTGTTTACATTCATGTAATCAAACTTCATAGAATAAGTAACTGGTCAAGAATGAAAACTTCATTTTGTAGATTGCTCGCCTTGATATATTGGAGATCTTAAACGAAACTTTGGAGATGGAATTTCTCGAGGGTCTTACTGCTATCAGTAAGTGGATGTTGTTTGTATTTTGCAGACAAGCGTATGTGTGTGTGCGTACAGAAACCCACGATATTTAAGCAGACTTCACGTCGTGAATTTCGTCCTTTCCCTGAAGGACGTCTTTTTGCTGGCTGGGTTCTAGGTTAATCTTGGATCAATCATCTTCGTCAATGTTTCTAAAAGCTTGTCTTATATTCAGTTTGCAATGTTCGTGATCCATCAATGTTTTTCTGTGAGAAGATTTATCGGGCAGTTTCAACGGAAGAACCGGATTATAGTCTGCTTATTCGCTGTGTAGTTTCCAGGGCAGAAGTAAGTGTAGCATTCTGTTAGTTCCACTATCAATCAATTTTGTGTTATCCGATCGGGATTTCTATTCATTTGTCGTAATTATAAATACCGTTTTCACCGTACGGGCTTAAATCCGGCTCGCTTTTGAAATTTCAAAACTGCTTCGACATTAAAAATCCCGGAGGAATAGGGTACATTCAGATATGCGTGTATCGATACACGTTTGAATCAACATCCCTGCTTATTTACGTCATGTTTTTGTTCAAATTTTGTTTGTTTGTTTATTTATTTATTTATTTATTTATTTGTTTCTTAATTTTTTATAAACACCTAGATAGACTTGCAAGTGATGAAAGGGACATTTCGACGAACGTATGGACGATCTATTTACAATATTGTTGAAAAAGAATGTGATTTTAAATCCAAAAAAATTATTCTTAATGTTGTGAAGAAATAAAGAACGAGAAGCATTTGGAAAAATCACGGTCGCCGAAAAGCACTTGGAAATGTCATTATAGAGGATAGCAAAATATTTGCTACTACCTGCAGAATTTCGATCATGAACTGTCAATGCTACTCCACTCCAAATGAAAGGTCCGATCTAATAAAACGGGGGCCGTCCGTCTGAACTATGTAGGAAAATCACGGTCGCCGATTCAATTTTTTGTCATTCTGTGTTCTGAAACTTTTCATGCACAAATATTTTCCGAATTTATTCATCAAAACTTCTAACATATTCTTTAAAATATTTATTATTTTAATTAAATTATATTAATACAGAATTCGTTAAGGATTTATCGTTTTTCTAAAAGCCTTTTCGAAAAAACAAACAACATTTTTTGAAAGAACGTTTTTTCACTAGCGGAATAGTTGTTGTCCAGTTTATCGGTAGAAAAATGTATTTTATAATCGTGTAGCAGCACAAATATAAAATGAAGTTTTCATTTTCTTTTCAAAGGGGAGGGTTTCCCCTGTCTAGAATTTTCAACACATTTGTCCTGTTGTTGTTTTGGGAGTTCAACAGAATAACAAAATGAAAACTTGCTTGCACGACAATAAAAATGTGTAATGCTAATCCAACCTTATTCTGAGGTGCAGCATTTAGTCCATTATATCCATTCTGTGTAAGTGTATTCGTTTAGGAAAGTTTTCTAGCGCTGGCGGTAGTGCACAATCTTTAATCGCAGTTCGTTACTGTAGACGATTTGGTTCGTGACACTGAGAACATGACACAGGACGAGTTATAAAGGAGGTATATGCAAGGGCTATTCTTCTTCTTCTTCTTGAAAATCTTTATACAGGTTTGTTCCTCTCGTTTATGGGACTTTAGGGGAGCGGCGAAGGGGTTTTCCGTGCGGGTAAACGACACCGTCAATTTTTATGGTATACCTTATCGGGGATAAAAAACATTGAGGCGTGAGGGCTTTGGTGGTGGTGGCTTTATAAGATCTTTGCGAGTTCTTTCTCAAGCAGCTCTTCATTTCGTTTTCATTATTAAATTTATCCAAACAAAAGACATTTAACCGAATTTTTGTTTAAGCACCGTGTTATGGCCTAGTCAACAAGTATGGCCTCGTTTAAAGGTCTTCATTGCTTTAAATTATTCTACTGAGGAATTGGAATAAAAAGGGACTGTTGCTTGGTAATAACGCTATGAAATTAGTAAAACAATAAAATGCATAGAAGCGAGGCATTGAGATTTGCAAACATAAAAGCGCCTCTGATTTGTCTGCCAGTAATCTGGAGGTGATGTGTAGTTGTATCATCGCTCGAAGAAATCACCCAGTGTTACATTGAAGAAGGCAACTTCAGCCTCGCCATTTGATTGAGGTTCATCGAACGTCGATGGCTGATACCCCCATGATAGGGAATTTTCCAAACAAGAATCCCCAATGTCACGTGGCATTTCCGAAGCAAATCCGAAACAGGAAGGGACCATCAGAATTTCGTGGTTACTCTGGCTGGAATATGCGTTAAGTCTTTGATATCGTCAGCCATTCCTGGCTTGTTGCCACATTTTGATGCACAGAGTGGCGAGGAACTCTGTCATTGTATAAGATAACACAATCTGCTTCGTAGAGACCACAACAATACTGCCAGTATGAAGCAATGATAACTGGCGATACTTTTCAGGAAACCCTTCTCATTTCAAGTTTCTTCACCATTACTACAGCCAACGTGGAATGGAATTGGAAGCATTGATAATCCAGTATCTGGATGTAGCGTTCATACCATGTCCAAGTTATCACGTGATGAAAATTACTCAATAAGTATGCTTCTGCTAATGACAAATAATTTGTATTCAGTGAAATTGTATTTTTACGTTTTTTTTCGGTCTGCGATGCCAGGACCTTTCCGTTTGGCTGTCTTCATATCAAAAAGAAACAAAATGCCCTGAGTTCGAGATTGAATGGGTTTGGACATGTTTGAGCACAGTTAGTTAATTGGTTGATTAAGCCAAACTAACTTCGTCTACTTCACGTTGCAGAAACTAAAACTTTAACCGGCTTGATAACAAAACCTGATTTCACCGACTGGTGATAAAATGTCAATTATTCACTACACCAATCTTGGCGTTAATTTTCGTGACTTGGCGTTAAAAGGGCTGTGAGAGTTTGACTGTAGACAAAAATAACACCAATAAAGACCGGCGTAAAAAGGGCGGGCGATAAATTAAGGCCAATAAGGCAGTTGGTTATATCACTCTTTCCGCTACAGAACATCAAGTAGATAGCATCAAATCGATTATTGTATTCAAAGATAAACATTGTAGTGCTTCGGCATAACGTCATTTACCAAAAACGGGTGATGGAAGTGGTCTAGTGCGTGATAAAACCATAAAAATTAATAAAATCAATTAATGTACTGATGTATAAAATAATGTTAAGAGCAAGGAGAATTTTTAGTACGCTTCCTATTTTACTGTTTTGCATGGTGAGAGGGTCGGTGAGATTTGGGGATGACTGCGGAGCATTTCACGTATCAATGTGACACGAGCAAATGAGAATGAACGGAAGGGAAGCTGAAAATATCAGTAAAACAGACATGAAGATAACATTATATTATAAGCTTTCTTCTTTCCGGGAATTTAATGAATTATTATGTCGCTCTGAGCTCTGCGAAAACTGTATACACGTTTGTTTTTTTATTAGAACCTCGTTTATAAGAACATTCAGGCTGAGATTTGGCCAAAATCTAAGAACATCGAAAGAACACTGCCAGGCTGAGATTGAGAAAAATAAATAAATCAGTCAATGTTTGATTGTTCAAATATAAAGAGCTATTTCTGATATCAGTCTATTTAGATATATACATAAACTACAATAAAACAACTTCTACCCCATCAAAATCCTCTATCCCTATAAAATCCTCTTCCCCATCAGTGTATCGTACTTTATATTTGCCAATACGGCTATTGAAATATCTGATCTCTCCTTTGTACCAGCCGCTCTCGTACAATGCTTTTAGCTCTCTTCCTATCAACTCGTCATCCTCACTTCGATCCTCAACATTGTCAGGAACACTTTCAACGATAATTTCTTCATCTGGAACTTCTTCCACATCATCAACAATTTGGACATCGCTAGGATCCTCAGCTTCACCGATACCATTTGGCTGCTCAGGGTTTGCAGAAAGAGGCTCGATAAACTCAGCTGGCGGTGGCACTTTATAATTTTCCAGCCCTTCTGGTTGGATCTTGTCATCATCCTCACCATTAGCGGTAATCAAGCAGCCGGTTTTTTGGAATAATCTCCAGCGAAACGAGTCATAGGCAGACCCAATAAGCTTTTGATAGGCGTTACCAACCCAATGGGTAATAAGGATCCGCCGTTCTTTGGCCGTAAATGTCCCACCATACCATTTGTCAGCATTTGAATCGTCGTCAAGCCAGTTGGTATGTTCTTGGTTGACAAAGCGTTTTAATAGCTCTGCATACCCTGCATCAACAGGTTGCCAAAGATCGGTGGCGTTAGGTAGCCCGTACCAAACTATTCCGGAAGAAGTGCTCGAGACAGCGCTTTTAAAAGAATCACTTAACTGGGCGGTCAAGTTGTCACAAAAAAGGACATATCTAGATTCTTTGTCGACTATCGGGGACAATGTCTTTTCAATCCAGTTAAGGGAGAACTCCGTGTCTGCCCAGGCATTTACTTGAAAATAGACGTCCACATCCTTGTGCCAAGCCTTCTTTTCATCCTCAGAGATCTTTTTGCCCTTGCCACGAAAGATAACAGCTATGTGTGGTTGCTCGCCAGAAGGTCTGAAGCAAACTTGCAGCGTGTATTGGCGTTTGTCAAGGCCGCTTCCTGGTTGGCTGATCCAGACCTTGTGGTTTTTGCTCTGATTTTTCTCTATGATTTCGTATGTGCGTTTAGTCTCAACAGCGAAGGGTAAAGGAGACTGGTCGACATTGAACCTTTGTTTTGGTACAAACCTGCCCCATTTTGGATCGTAGCCATCGTTTTTGCCAGTCTTCACAAGCCTTTCTCTGATTGTTCCGTGCCACTTGAGAAGGCTATCTCGGAATGCCTCTTTCGATTGTTTACGATTTCTTTGACGCAATCGCATGCGGATGTGATTTCTCTTGATAAAGGCGGTTATAACATGTTTGCGTATGGTTGCGTTAGGGTCGTTTTTCAGTTGTCGTTGGATTTTTCTTGCTCGTGACCACAACCAGCCAAAATTCACGCGATGTCCTTTCGATCGGGCAGTTTTGAATTCAGCAAGGAGTTCCTTGTACAATTCGTTGTATTTCTTGGCGGGTTTTATCTTGAGATGTTTCTTGTATTCGGAAGCCGCGCATTCAAGTATTTTGACCTTGTTTTTATACCATTTGGAAACTAACGAGCGGTTGATGTTGAATTTAGCTGCAAGTATATCTTGTGAGATTCCTGCTTCATAGTCATGAATCACCTGGGCTTTTTGAATGTCTGAGTGTTGCTCTCTCCGATTTTGCCCGCGTCTGTTCGTTGTTTTTTTCGTGGCTACTTCACCCTCTAAAGGGGTACCCGAAGAAACAGCGTCAACCAAATCACTAACAACTTCTTTGACAATGGTTTGAACGAGATCATCGTTGTTTGTAGCGATAGCTTTCGTGGATGTTTGCTTCACCGCACTGAAATGAGAAGTTCCAAGATTTAATTTTACTTGCTGCGTGTTTTAACTCTCAGTCCAAAATCCTGCACTTCATTGTAAACTGGAAAGGTCCAAATTCAAATATTAGTAGCACAATGACCTCAATGTAATTCGAAAAATTAATGAAATAGTTATGTACAGTAATTGTCGTAAATTCGGTAGCTACGTAGAAAGAAAAAGACAAAAAAGGTAAAACTGTAACAAAAACTTACTTTGCATGCTTGCATTTCAAGTGAATACTGTAACCTTGCTCATTGAAAAATTTCATGTTGCAAAAATCACAATTTATTCGACGAGGTGGATCACTCTCAACATAATCTGGAATTTTTACGTCAATAAAGTTATTTCTGTGTTTAACCTTTTTGGTGAAAAGATATTTCCCAAGAGTAGTTTGACGCTTCATATTATCTCACCAAGGCACTTGTGTTGAGTGAAAAATGAAAAAGCACACATTTTGCATTCGCCTAAATTGTTTTTCTTTAATTCACTATGGGCCTCTATACAATTCCCAAAGGAAAAATTGACACTTCGAATAAAAAAAGTGTCTAGGATAATTCGTCTAATTATGAAGCCTTTTGTTTCAAATTTATCATATGTAGCTATGAAATGTTTTTTCAGGTGAAATGGATAAGGGTCCTTGTCAAATAATTTTTTTCTTGTTTTTTGTTTGAATTTCTATTAAGAACGTCAATAAGAACACCTGAGGCTGAAAATCTTCAGAAAAATAAGCACATCCAGCCTCAGCCGAAATTTAGGTGTTCTAATAAAAAAAAAAACGTGTAAACTACGCGAGGATCCTGAAACATAGCCTGGATCATGGATTCAGGGTTAATTTATGCAGTGGTTATGTATTAATTCTTTTTTTTTTCAGACGAAATTATTGATGCTATTTGGCAATAAAATTTAGTAAATAATCTTTCTGTCCAGATTGCCGACCCACAGTCAACTCCCGCTAACTTGAACTCCGAAGGGATCGAGTAAAATGTTCGAGATGGCGAGAGGTTTTCTATGGCAACGAAACACTCAAAGGACCAAGATTTTTGTTCGAGACAGCGAGAGTGACTGTGTTTGTTGTATTTAACAATAACTGTATACTTGAGATAGGGATAGATGCTGGGAAATTTGTGATTTTTTATACTGAATAACAGGTAAAACAAAGATCCAATTAAATGAAGATGGTACCAGTGATATCAGAAACCCAAACAAATATTAATTTTATTGATGACTAATAACAATACCGATGTATTGTATACCGTATTTCTCAGATCCAACGAACATCCAAAGAAACTTTCCTTTCAAAAGGAGTGCCCTCCAAATTTCTCAAGTATAAAGATGAGTTTCTTAGGTTACCCAAGCTTAAGCGACTAGAGTTTCACCGGGTGCTATGATTTTTTGTAAACTTGAAGCTGAAAATTGTTTGATCTGAAATTTAGGAAATTGCATTATTATCGCTTTTGAAATAGAAAATATTATGATGGAAACATATAAAAAATAGTAGGACAATTACTTTTTCGTCGTCAACAAATTCGGACCGACAAGAAACAACTTAACATTCGAAACCAGCGGAAAATTCAATTTGTTCGATTATTTCCGCGGGAATTTTCGATCCTAGAAGCTTTATATAAATTGCAATGAACTTGAAAGTATCATCAATTGCTTGCTCTTACTGATTAGTGGAGAAATCACGATTGCAAAACGTAATTAATCATGGCTGGAAGTCCAAAGAAAACAAGTCCAAGAAAAGGAAGTCCAAAGAAAAGGAGTCCGAAGAAAAGGAGTCCGAAGAAAACGAGTCCGAAAAAACCTTCATCAAGAGCTGCAAGTCCCAAACGAGGAAAAGCTGCTCCATCCAAGAAAGGTGGACGAAAACCAGTTAAGTCAAATAAAAAGAAAACAAGGCGAAGAAAAGGAAAGGAAAGCTACGGATCCTACATTTACAAGGTCTTGAAACAAGTTCATCCTGATGTTGGTATCTCCAGTAAAGCAATGAACATCATGAATTCGTTTGTAAATGATATCTTTGAGAGACTTGCTGGTGAAGCATCGAGATTGTCTCATCAAAACAAACGATCTACGATTTCATCTCGTGAAATTCAAACTTCAGTTCGTCTTTTACTTCCTGGTGAACTTGCCAAGCATGCTGTCAGTGAAGGAACTAAAGCTGTCACCAAATACACAAGTTCCAAATAAATCCATGTGGATTTACAAAAAGGCTTTTTTTAAAGCCACAAATTTTAAATAAAAACGTTTAATGGCTTACTACTTCCTCTCTTTCTTTCTCACTCCCATTTACCCCCGCTCTCCCCATTCAACCATGAACATAGCTGAGATAAATAATGTATAATATTGACCATCAGATTGCCGATAACTTTTTTGAATGTACTACATTCGAAAATCCTGCTTCTTGCAGTGAAAAATCTGATCATCATATGAATGCAAGCAAATTCTCTTGATCAAACAACCCGAAACACTGCGTAGAAGTGCAAAATGTCCGCGAAACATTGAGCGCGGGATTTCTTGGTTAGAAGATCATGCAGGTAGAAGAGGAAATGTCTGAGTAGCATAGAGCGCTCTCTATTTTTATGTTATCACAACAAAAGATAGTTTACTAATTTTATACTTAGTGCCAGAATTAGAGCCAGCCTTGTCATTAGGGGAGAAACTGAACGAACTATTTCTGATACTAAAACATTTGATTCAGTGTTTGTATTTGATTATTGGTTATAAAAATAGTCTGTGTTCTGTGATGGTACAAAAATTTTTATTCTATCTACAGTCTTGCAAAGTGTAGTTATGGCGGCAGTTTTTCGTATCTGAAAAAGAAAAAGAAAGTCAACTACTGGAAATTTATAGTTATAAAACAGAAGAAATTGCTGGACACCTAGACACAGCATACTATAAAACGTTTAGCAATGCATTGAGAGAAGGTTTTGCTTTCCCCCTCCCGAGTTTATTGTCATGTGATTCCTTAATTCTTTCTGTGTATTATGCTAGAAATAAAGTTGTGTTGTCCCATATGCAGTTAGTTTCTAGTTGCACCACACTGAGGTCCCTCAGAGGAGGGTTAGTAGAGCTGGGTTTACAGTAACCCTAGGGTTACTGACCCAAACCACTATTTAATAAGACCTTGTAGCACTGTGCCTTATATGATCTTACATTTATATGATCTTACATTGTCGGAACATCGAGGTGACTGTCTGTGACTCCAAAGAATAAAATCTGCCTATGACTGCCAATTTGAGCCTTTCATTTAGGAAAAAATGTAAACATTTTTTCCCCATCTATGAGTGCTTTCCTTGTCTGCTAAAAAATCCATTTGGATTGCCATAATATTAATTAGAATATGTCAATCTGCCTAATTCAATTTGACTATGAGAAACAATAAAAACAACAAATAATGCCAACCATTAAGTTTTATTTCCGAGTGTAGATGGTTTCTAAACATAAAGAATATCTGTTACGAGTATATACTGGATATATTAAGAGCTGGCTGGACAGTTATATAGATGCATGTGAAAAATCAATTTGTTTAAACAGGAATCATGAATCTAAACAGATTTGGCAGAGGTTGGGATTTGGCAAGGATTTTTTGCTACCGGAAAATGGCAAAAATAAACAATCTTTAGACATCTGATAGAACTGTCTCACTGTCAAATTTTTTTACTTCCTTAGAGGCTTTTCTTCTATCGCCACCCTTTATTTTGCTGTATGTTCACTATCGGCTCCCTTTACACTGTCAAATAACCAGGAATTGAAATAAGTGAAAATTAAACAATCTTTGCTTGCTTCTTCCCTTCCAAGAGAGTATTGTATGAATTATTGTATGAGATGTTTCCTATTTTCATTTCCATCATTACCAAAAAATAATTACATCTCCCTACCTTGGCTGTCATGATGGTTCCAAAAATCTTGTTGGTTGCTATGACTACTGAATTCCCCTTTTCACACATTATTAGTTTTGTTAGCCTAAAGGTGATTGTCGTTCACAATGCACACAAAAATAAAACAAAGCTTGCATGTTTTACAGCTATTGATTATCCTCTAGATGGTTCCAGTCATAAATGTTGTGATGAAACACCGGAACACAGAATTGTATCTCCAAATTCTGTCACTGTTGGCTTTTTAGGAAGCACATCATCTGCATCTGACTCATATTATATAATTATATCATATTATTTATTTTATAGAAACTAGCAGTCCTTGTTAAGACATGGCAACCACAAAAGTTTTTAATGTTGGTGACTTGGTTTGGGCAAAAATGAAAGGTTATCCTCACTGGCCTGCAAGAGTAAGAGTCCAATTTTTTATTACTTTCTTCAAATGTATGTTTAGTTTGCTTTCTTTATTATCATTGTTTTGATTGTAGATTGATGAGCCTAAACCCGGGCAGGCAGTCCCAAAGAAAAAATATGTGATTTTTTTTTTTGGTACACATGAAACGTAAGTTCTATGATTATTATAGTTCAATCATTGTAAATTCTTGTATATGCACTCGTGTATTGGCTTTTTAGCAAGATAGAGCAATTGTATTTGTTTCGTGTTAAACTGTTAGTAATCTTTGATCAAAAATGTAGATTTCATGTTTTTTGTGTTTATTTTTAAGAGGTTATCTTGGGGCAGATTGTCTGTTTGCATATGAACAATACAAAGGAAAATATGGAAAACCTCATAATCGACGCGGTTTTGCTGAAGCTCTGAAGGAAATATTGGAAAATCCAACTGTAGTTCATGTTGATCCGTAAGTGAAAACCTAGATGATCGAGTTAGCTTGTTCTGGCCTGATTAATAACACGACATCCCCATTTGAAACGATTGTCCTGATTTTTAACAGTGCATCCCAGATCAAAACGCTATGATAAACTCTGTAAACGGGATAACCTGATTGAAAACGTTTCTCATGCTTAAAGGTTTTTTTTCAAAATCATGTGGTGAAAGTCCAATTTTAATTCTTTTGGAAATTATTCCATCCAAGAGTGAAGAACACATAAATAAATAAAAATAAAAGTGAGTCTTTTTCTGCATTATTTTCTCAATTTGTGTGCAAAAATTGTGCACGACAAAGAGGTGGAGAAGCCAGATTGTGAACCAATAAAAGATAACCTGACACTGTTTCACTAAACCAACGCAATTTGAAATCACAGACAAGACAAGGTAAATTTTAATAGGAAGTATGACTTCAAGACGTTTCCTCACCGATGACAAAACTGGCAGACAAATAAGAAAATAAAAAATTGAAATGAGATAAATGTTAATTTGAAAATCTAACGGTTTTCAATCCAGATAGACCCAGAGTGTCCTGTTTACAAACAGGCCATCTGGATAAAACTTTTTTCCAATAAATGTCTGGCAACTAAAAGATGTAGTCAACTGAAGACAATTTGATTTGTTTTGATTTCAACTAATTGTTTATTTGGTATAGTGAACCAGAAGAATTTGACGAGTCTGACAAAGATGAAGAAGCTCCTGAAGCAGTTGAAAATGACAATAAGAAGAAGCAGAAATCGAAGAAAGAAAAAAAGAAGGTGTGGTAAATTTGTAGTTAGAAGTTTTTAATAACAGATTTATTGAAAACCATTTAAATAGATGTCATGAAGGTGTTATGTATGAATTCAAAAGATAAAATTTGAAAAATACGAATTAAATATTTTTAGAATGAGGGGAAAAAAAGAAAAAGGCAAAGTCAAGATGTGAGTACGATTTGCTCTTGATACCATCCACTTTCTTCATTTTATTATGTGCAGTGAATGTTGTACCCAATCATATGATTTGAGCACATTTAAAGGAGAATTAACGTCAAAATAATACCTTTTGCTTAAAATGTTCCCTGAGCATATCTGAATCAAACTCAAGTTACGAAAGTTTTTAACCAAAAAGTGATGTCTTGTCACACCCGCCCAACTCAAATGTGTATTACGATGGATATCAGTAGAATAACATTGAAAACTGGAAATTATATAAATTAAACATCCAGTTTTCTGAGGTCTGATGTTTTCAAGTCACTGTATTGAATACATTATGTTCCTCACAACATAAATATTTTTAACCGCCTAGCAAAGAAAACAACCCGTAAGTAAAATTATTAACTGCTTGAAGCTACCATCTTTGAGTTTTTATCTGAAGCATCTTGTAAAAACCAGGTTTATGAAAAAGAAATGTACAGAAAATCTTTCAAAGGTGCTATACACACTGCAAATCTCTCTTTGTTTTGTAAAAGGTGAGAAAAATACTGAAAATAATGCTATTTAATATAACAAAGGCCTTAGGAAAAACAAAAGAAAAAGATATTTCAAAGGGAAATAATATTAAAGAAATTGTAGAGATTTATAGGTTTGGTCTTTCTGAAAGTAGTTGGGTGAGCATGTCGTCACAAATTCATAGAAACAGAAAACTTTAAACTCAAAATATATCAATCTATTTATTCAAATGCAAATTGAGTAAAATAGATTCAATTTCCTTTGTGGCTATGAAAAAGAAAAATGAAGATTTTATTTATTGCTAAAAATTTACTAATCTATAACTTTATTTAATTTACTAATTTACTACGAAGATTTACTTTACAGTGGTCTCTCTCTGTCTGGAATACCCTCCATCTCAAACTTCTCCCTACTTCGAACAATTTTCTCGGTCAGAGATAGTCCACTGTATTACTAAGTTTTATTACTAATTTTCGAATTTCAATCTGGATACATTGTGACTGTGCCATAACCAATCGTGGCACTTCATTCAAACTTGTATCTTACTGTGTATACTTTTTTTCAGTTCCCTAATGTTCAATTCGAAATCTCAATTTCACCTCAAGCTCAAATTTTTCCTGATGTTGATTCAATTTTAACTTTTAGAATTTTTGTTTATAGATAATGTTTTTAATTGTAATTTATAACCTACGGTATCAAATTAAAGATGAATGAATGTATGAATGAAAAATAACTTTCGAAATTTTAAGATTTTGTATTAAGATGTACTTTCTAGTCAAGTTATGTAATAAAATTTTGATGTTAATTCTAATTTCCATACCTTTTCTGCTTGATATTACATATTATGATGGTGATGTAATCTTTACTGACAGAGTTTACTATTAATTTAATTTCAGAAGAAAAGTAACAAAAAAGTCAGAACCGTCAAATCTTATGAAGAGAATTGGAGTGATTCTGATGATGAGGTTTTACGTATCGATGAGGGAAGCAAAGCTAAAGGTGATCAGGTAGGTAGATGTGAGAAAGCTATACTCTTTTCCTTATTCATGATTTTTATTGTATTGTTGTCATTGTAACCTTTGTGTTTCACTTTCATAAGAAAGATCTGGGTAGTTTCACTTCCATAAGAAAAACCTGAGTAGTTGTTGGTTAGGACCACAGTGTTAGGTTTTTTTGGATAACTCTCAGGCTGCTAAAAAAATATATTTTAAGTTGTTGTCTAGTTTTTCATTTGGATGTTATATATTAAGAGCAAAGTTGTTTCTGATGATGAAGAGGATGGAAGTCCATCTGAACCAACCACCAGTGAAGATGACAATGATGAGAATGATTCTGGAGATGTATGTATCCGGTTGTCATGGTGTTTATTTTTAAGCTTGTAGAGTGAAAGTGACTAAACTTATCTGGAGAAGATTTCAATTCATAATGTGTTCTGTCTTAACTGTTATCAAGTATATCCCAACCCTAACAGAAATCGATCAGTAAGAGAAGTTCAAACTTTTTTATTAAGGATTACAAACCCAGTGAAGAAGAAGCAAAAAAAAGGAAAGAGAAGAAACCAGTCAAGAAAAGAAACCGTGCAACTGAAAAGAAAATTAAAAAAGAACCGTCCGAAAAGAAGCCTCGAAAGGAGACCAAACCACGTAAACCAAAAGAAAAGAAGGAGACGACTCGAAACAAATCTAAAAGTGAAGATTTAAGTAGCGTCAGTGCGGCCAGCTCAAGTGACGACAGCGACAGCAGTGATTCCGACATTGAGTTGTTGAAAAAGAGATTGCTCAAGCAAAATGTTCGGATCTCTTTGAATATTTATTCCCTGTTTCTGAGTATTGTTTTGATGTGTACACATCAATTTCAACTGATTGTTGGTCACTTTCAATTGATTGTTGGTCACTGTTTTATGAAATTTTAAGGTTGAACTAACAGAAGAAGAGAAAACGAAAAAACGCGAAGAAGATGAAAAGAAGGAGGAAGAAAGGCGAAAGTTGCAAGAGGAGAGTAGAATTCGTAGAGAACAACTGAAAAAAGAGCGTGATGCTGCAAAGAAAAAACGAAAAGCGTATATGACCTTAATAATTTTTATAACACATCCTTAAAATTCGAAATTTTGAAGGTAATGCTATTTTATTCATCATTTTAGCGCTAGTGATGATTCTGACAAATCTGACGATTCTGATGATGAGGCGGATCAGAATAAGCATGATAGTGAAGATGGAGAAACGAATGAAGCTAAAGAAGAGGAAGAAAAGCGAAAAGAGGAAGAATTGAAGAAGAAAAAGGAAGAACAGAAAAAAGCTCGAATGGAAAAGAAGCGCCAGAAAGAAGAGGATAAAGAAAAGGAAAGAGCTGAAAGAAAGCAAGAAAAGGAAGAAAAATCGAAGCAAAGAAAAGAGAAAATGGAAAAGAAAAAGTAATTTTTTATTTTCCAAAAGTAAGTGTTCTCTCACGTGTCATGACAATTATTTGTAACGTTTTTCTTGTTTAGGGAACTTGTGAAAAAGGAAAAAGAAAAACACAAGAGTGGTGAAAAGAAAACCAAACTTACAGATGAGCAGAAAAAAGAGAAAGAAGAAAAAGCTGCTGAAGCGTTTCAAAGAATTGCGAAGGAAAGTAAAGGTTTGTTAAAAAATTCTCTTAATGATGATACATACCTATATGTTTGTCCAGCGAGATGCGATCATCACTAGTTTGTGGTCAAAACTTTGTTATTTTTGTCTGGGTTAACGAGAACATTGTTACGTAATGCCTCGTTCTTTCAATTGAAAATAAGAGACTTTCAACCCGAAAGTTTTTTGATCGCATCTAGAGATAACCGTCACTGAGCGACTGGAGCAACTTGAAGTCGAATTGAGGAAAACTTTATCTGTCAAAGATGCGGTGAGTTGTGTTTTCCTGTGACCTAACGTACTCAAAGTTGCAAAAGTGGCTTATTATTAAGACTTGACTGTTGTTTGTTCAGGACCACGAAAAATGTATCAAAGTGTTACAAGACATCTCATCACTAAATCTAACTCCTGCAATCCTTATGAAAAATAAAACGATTATACCAACAATGAAGAAGGCAAGTTACATTCAAACTATACGAATTAAGTTTTTGTTCGAGATACCTTTAGTGCTGACATAATATTTTAGGTTAAAGCATACAAAGCCAGTCAGAAAGTGAGTGAAAAAGCAGCTCAGTTATATTATCACTTCAAAAGTTTATTCGCCATTGGTGGAACAGGTACATTCAATTCTTTCAATATATGATTACCGCTTCACTGCTAACTCTCCAGTATGAATAAAAACGTTGATGAAACTTAATTGGTTCAGGTGTCACAGCAGCCAAATTGTTCACGCCACCTGTCAAGTCTGGTTCGGTTTCATCAGATGGTCCTAATACGAATCAACAGATCAAAGCACAAGTTCAAATCAACATCAATTTTAGCAACGGGGAAAAAGTAGAAGAAGTTCCCGTCACTATCACCAGTAAGATTTTGTTTGTTGTTTGTTTTGTTCATTCCAATTTTTCAGTTCTCATAATACTTCAGATGGTTTTGTATATTCTTTCATAGCAACAAATACGACCACTTGAAAACTAAGAATATGATATCTGATGTTGTACATGCGCTGGAGAGATTACGGACAACTGGGTTGAAATGTGCTACTTAAAGATGTTCTCGAAAAATAAGTTGAGACTTGCAGATGGAACGCGATAATATCGAACCTACGTAGAAAACATTTCTATCCTACGGGATTTTTAAATTTTAAATATTTTATATTACATGATCTTGTGTAGGACGACTCTCTTACCACATTGTGCGCTGTTTGTACGGTCACCCATCAAGCGATTTTCGGGAAATTGTTTTTTCTTTTATCTCTTCGTTCTATTCATATGGCACTGATAAAACCATGAAGCATGTCGGACCATTAAGATTTTGTGTTATGGTGGTTCAATGAAGGATTTTGGGTAATATATTTCATAATGTGTTAATAACTTTCATTTCATTCAAAGAAAAACTTTTTGCTCATTTCCTCGCTGTCTTCATGTTGTGGTATATGGCCTGTTATTTGTAGGAAGTTAGAATATCGGTAAAATCACAAGTTACTAGTTTGATTGACGAGCGAGTTTTAAAAATTAACAGCCTGAAATGCCGGTTTAATGACCCATATTATGTCCATATCAATTGTTATGAATGTTACAGAGAATGGTGGCCTCACAAAACAATGTTCAATTTTTGGACAAATGCCATATCTTATATCTTTTTGTAGTCAACAAATGAAGTGTCATCAATAAAATATCTAAGTTTCATTTCTGTGTGATTCATTGTTTTCCGAACATTCATGGATTACTTTCACGTGGGGTCGTCGGATTTCGTTAAGAAAGAAAGTCTATTTCTCCAATAAACGCCTCCCAGAAAATCCTCCAGCTCTTTTAAATGCCTCTGTTCTAATAATCACCCCTCTAAGTACCCATTCATACGATTACAAATATTTAGATAAAGTATTACAGTAAAGGAGTCAAGAATCAGACCTTTTAATTTTTTTTTGTATGTCATTTTACCTAGTTTCTGATTTTTTTTTCACATAAACTCAACGCGGACGGCCTTTTTTTTTTTTTTTTTTCATTATCTCCTAACGCTCACTTTTTGCGATAACAACGTTTCATGTGGGTTCGTGTTATTTCATAGTAGTTATTCCTGTTTTGAAGACTTGAACTTACAATAAGAACGCATCCTAAACGAACATTTTTTTAATCATGAAAGTTTTACGAGATTCTCATATTCACGAAATTAAATTCCCGCGAAAATATTCGCTCTACAATATACGTACCGAGTTGTACCAACTAGTCGTTCCACTTGAATTCCATAGAGACTTTCGAACATGTCACAAAATTTCGAACGCTTATAGAAAAGGCGGGAAATTTGGATCCACCAAAAATTATATAAATATTGGACGGCACACAATTATCCAACATTCTGCTGTTTTAATAGCTTAGAAGTGATTAATCAATTGCAAACATGGTAAGTCCAAAGAAAACAAGTCCAAGAAAAGGAAGTCCAAAGAAAACGAGTCCGAAGAAAACGAGTCCGAAGAAAACGAGTCCAAAGAAAACGAGTCCAAAAAAACCTCCATCAAGAGCTGCAAGTCCCAAACGAGGAAAAACTGCTCCTTCCAAGAAAGGTGGACGAAAACCAGTTAAGTCAAATAAAAAGAAAACAAGGCGAAGAAAAGGAAAGGAAAGCTACGGATCCTACATTTACAAGGTCTTGAAACAAGTTCATCCTGATGTTGGCATCTCCAGTAAAGCAATGAATATCATGAATTCGTTTGTAAATGATGTCTTTGAGAGACTTGCTGGTGAGGCTTCGAGATTGTCTCATCAAAACAAACGATCTACGATTTCATCTCGTGAAATTCAAACTTCAGTTCGTCTTTTACTTCCTGGTGAACTTGCCAAGCATGCTGTCAGTGAAGGAACTAAAGCTGTCACCAAATACACAAGTTCCAAATAAATCCATGTGGATTTACAAAAAGGCTTTTTTTAAAGCCACAAATTTAAACAAAAACGTTACAGGCTAAATTTCAAACATAAACGTTGGCTGTTCGTAAACAATGAAAATCTATGCGGAAACATGTAAAATAATGTTATATATCCAGGATATATCCAGGGAGAGCTGTAAGGCATTGCTTAATAATACAGGGGCAAGAACTAACTTTATATAATATAGTTAATACTAGATATTGTGCAAAGAGAGAAAACTTTTTAATAAGACTCTTCTTTATCCCCAAAATTTAAAATTACTCTCGCATATAAGACCATCTGGGCCCATCTGGGCTTATATGCGGGGTAGAAGTGTATAAAGAGTTTACAGCTTCTGGCTATGACGTCCTGCTTCTTTGAAAAGAGTCTGCGAAAGAGCTTGAAGCTAGCAAAAAAGGGTCGGAAGATTAGGAAGAAGAATGTCATATCCAGTCGCTTTAACCCCCTAATACAGAAATACCGTAAACCTCGGCGTATAAGCCCTGGCCATATCTGATTTCAAAAGAACTTTTTTATGGGCTGCGGGTGAAAAAAGCGTTAGAAATATGAGTATCTAGTGTGCATAGAATTTCCATGAATGGCCATTGAAACAGGCAAAAGGAAGAAACAAAGAAACATTAGCATTAGCGTAAGCCATTCAGGAATTGATGGTTCAATGGAAAGTATTGACAGTTACATGTATGCTAACTGGAAAACATTGTGCTGCACCTGAAGGAACATGGGTGGTGGAATTGAAATACCCTGCGCGTACTATCTATATGGCGCCAAAATATGGAAAAAAACAGTGAGAAATAAAATTAAAGAATGTGAAAACAGATTGATCTTGTAAAAGGAGTGTTTTTATCTTATCTACAGGGGTGGCCCTATACGCGGGTGGGCTTATACGCAGTCAGGAAAAAACGTAAGTGAAAGAAGTGGGCTTATCTGCGAGTGGGCTTATACGCCGAGGTTTACGGTAGTACATCAAAAAATAAAATATATAAAAAGTTTTGTTTTGTTATAATATATATAGACGACAACTAGTGCAATTAATCTCTTGTTTATTGTGGGAAAAACGCTGGGTTAAAACGAAAAATTTCATTTCCTTATCTGAGTATTTTTCGAGTTTTCTGATCGGTATTAAAGTAGGGTTTATCATATTTATTTTTGCGATATCCTTTTCTAAGGTTGTTACTATTGTTTGTCGTGGTTTACCCTTACATCCCTTTTGATTTTCGTAATTTTCGAATAGGCATAGTCAAAAGTTTTACATTTACCCCGATTCTCACCTTGCCCGTTTTCAAGAGGTCCGGAGAGGAAGAAATAATTTTTTTTAAATTTTCTTACCTCAGCGCGAAGAATCAAGAGGTTATCGAGAATTAATAAACAAACAAAATGGCTTCCATAATCGCGAGGATAATGTTTTGGCATACGTGGATAAAACTAGCTATCGGTAAAACGTAACGCTCGTGAACCACATCATATAGACTTGTAGTTTGTGATGTTAACCATATTGAGATTCAATTGAACTAATTTAAATCTTTAAATCCATTTTCCTAAAAATATCTTTTTGTTTTCTTTCATTCATGCATGATTTGTGAAATGCTCGCTGCTCGAGATGTGATATGATGACTTTCATGTTTTGGATGGAGTTTAGCCTCACTAATGACTTGTGTATGAATGATTGCCAACCCTTATGTGTTATTTTTGCTTTTTAAACCACTTTTTTACGTTGTCAATTTTATCCTTTTCTGTTTACTACCTCTAGTAAAAAAATTTTTTTTTCTGTAATTACAACTGGCTAATTCCTAGTCAATCCCGTAAAAACGATTTATTTTACAGTAAAATAGTTTTTGAAAAATGTTTGAAAAATGTATTAATAAGCACAGCTTTTTAAACGGTGAAAGTCCATTCGCGTTACTAACCACACAGTGTTAATTTCGTGTAATAAGGTATGTTTAATTGCGAACAGTAGAAAAAAGAAGTCCTTGCAATGGGCTCTCCTCCAGGGAGATTTATCATCTTCCCTTCTGTTTACATTCCAAGAAACTATTGATGAATGTTATTACGCTGTGTCTGCATGACCGGCAGTTTCTTTTGTTTTCAAACATCATTGTTGTTTGTTAGAGTAAGAATAAAAAGGTAAACAAGTCAACTGCCGGTAATTTAAGGCTAAGAAAACAAAAGAACCTGCCAGTCATGCAGACACAGTGTATTAATATTACTATGCGAAAATCTGTCATTGCTTTCCGAAATAATATTTTTTCCTTTCGCTAAGAAGTCATGAACAGCATGTAAAACTAGAAATCACCCAAAAACCACTCAAATCAGCCAAACACCTTCCGAACCACCTAAACCCCATAGAAACCACGTAAACACCATGGAAACCACTTAATCACCAAAACAAATACTTGTACCAAGTTTACTTGTACAAGTATTTATTTGTCATAGCGATGCCTAAGCTAAATACATAATAGTTTAGTTTCCATATTATTGCGAAATTACACCACAAAGCCATAACTTGGCAACTATTACCCTGAAGTCCCAACTGCTTGGTGGCTATGAAAGGCGTTATACATAATCCTTATCATGGATCCATATATCGGCAGATCTAGAGGGTATATTATGTTAGCTCTTTAAGTATAAAAGAAAACACAGCAATAAGGTCATTGCTGATACAGACTGAAAACAGAAATTATGATCCAATGCTCATATATTTTGATCATGGATCTAAATTTGAAGTATATATAAACATTACATAAAAGCTCAGAATTTTTTAAGCTCTGCAATGGCCAATAAAACAGCCAAAAGTGTCTCTAAATACAAAAATAAAAGTATGAATAAGCAGCACCAAAACTAAATGCACTAAATTGTTTGTTTGTTACAATTTTATTGTGCCTGCCCTGGCATTAGATGTATGGCTGTTTTGAGGTGGTTTTGAGGTGGTTTGGGTGAAATTTGGGTGATTGCAGGGAGCCATACAAACATTTAGTTCCCAGTCCTTTTATTCAAACTGACCAAACTAAAAAGTGGATGCACAGATTGCGATAAATATATAGGATATATTATAGATAAAAGAGTATAATGTAATTTTTTTATTTTGTAATTTTTTATAATATAGATAATATAGATGAAGTTATAGGTATATAGGTAATCTTTATCTATAACATAGATTATAGGTAAAAAATAACAGGTAATATAGGTATATCTATAAATTCATGTTAGTTTTTTCCCTTGGATAGTCACATTATAACATTATTAATAAAATTTCAAATGAAATCATTTCTCATAAGATTGTGCATATTCAGTTTTGTATATCTGACGAGTGTTAAAGCATGAAACTCTGAGTTGTGTACTCTTGTTTTTTAATGCTAGAAATAAATTTTGATTTTAATTTAGAAGTTATGATAAAGTACGCAGCAATAATTTACCTCATTCTTCTTTGCTCATCATTAGCATTTTGGCAAGAAGCTAATAAATCGAAGAAAGACAGTTGCTTCTGTCATGTAAGTACGAGTCACCAGTATTTTATTATTTTTTATATGTCACAATGCATTTTTAGATGAGAATATTTCTGTTTGAAATGTGTTCCTTAAAATTCCTGGGTTATTAATGAATATATAAATGTCTGAACCTAAATGTCTATCTATTTTTACCTTATATATGCTGTATATAAGTTACTATTTTATTTCCTTACCACAAAAATCAATTAACCAAGATCTTCAACATTCTTATTACCCAATCAGAAGATGCCAACATCAACTATTTTTTCAAATTCAGACTTTTAAATTTCAAAGCTTTTGTTGGTTTAGCTGTATTCTGTATATATATAAATAAATTATTTTCTTTTTCAAATTGTTAAGAAATTACTTATTTTTGCTTTTGCAGCTGATTGAAAGTAATTGATAAAAGATTTTAATTAATAATGAAATTGTCTTAAGTTGCATACTCCATCGAGCTCATTTTTGATGGGGCTGAAGTTGTTTATTCTCTACCTTGAGATATTTAAATGCTTGGCTTTATACCATGGTCTATTATCTGAATCTGTCGTAAGTTTTCTTTTGATAATGTTTTTCAATCATGAAGATGTGACCCTCAATGACTAATGAATTTGTTCCACATTGAAAAGAGCAGAGAAGTTTCAGAAGCTCTTCAAGTAATAAAAGTTAAATATACTAATAAATAAATATGGTAAAAAAATTTGTTTCCAGTTTCAAAGATTTTGATATGTTGGATGAAACCTTTTTTTCATATTTAAGAAATGCAATTCCTGCATTAAAATGACCTTCTGATAGGGTCAAAATTTCTTTTCCATTCTCTTGACATTTTGTATCTATATTTTTGTAACTATAATTGTAAATGGGTATTGGAATTGCTCGGAAATGTTTCATGACTGATATTTTTTAGAAATCCCTGTGATTATATATTTACTTGTGATGAAAAATATCAGGAACTACGTATCTGTTGTACGTTTGATGAGATAATCCTAAATCTTGTGAGAACAAAAATGAATTTGCATAAAAATGTTCATTTTTGGAATTATTTTGGAATAAAATTGTGCTTAATTGGTACAGATTTCCTAATAAAGCTAACAAATTGAAGATGGCTGTTGTCAGCAAAAAGCTTTAAAAATTAATTTTTTGTATATTTACTTTTTCTGTTTCCATTTCCTTACTAAGAATTGTTACAGCATGATATACCTTCATTATTCCATCGGGTATGCTAAACATATACTGCAAAAAAGTTTGATCAATCTTCACTTTTTTTTTTCCAATATATGTTTCAAGCTATTTCACTTTTCTCTCTATTTTTACTTTATTTTATTTAATTTTATCTTATTTTATCTTATTTTATTTTACCAGGGCACAATGGAAAGTAACATTTCAATGTTGATATGTTATATCCTGTATAAATATTAGTTAAAGACAAAAAAAAAAAATCAATCGTCTTGATATTTGCCCAATTTTTCAGGTATATTTCCATTCATGATAATATTATTGAGTCATTCCAATTGTATTATTTTAGCTTTCAGGTCAAGTTGATGATTGCTGCTGTTCTATTGAAGATGTGCAGAAACTCAACTTTCATGTATATCCAAGATTAACAAACATCATTGAAAGAAATTATTTCAGATATGTGAAGGTATGATCAAATAGATAAGTCATTTAATATTCAGTAACAAATGCTGAACAAACAGCATTCTTTCTTAACCATGAATTATGTATATAACATGGGTTATTGACAGCATCTATCATGCTTTACTGACATTGAAAATGTTGTTTAGAAAATCATCTTTTGCGTTTATGAATAGTTTAATCTGAGGGCTTATCATGATTGAACAAGTATGGAATGTGTTAGTTGTAATATGTAAATAGTCAAGGAAAAATAAGAAAAAAATTGAATATGGAAAAAAAACTAAAAAATGATCAAAATTATTTAAAAAGAATTAATCATTAAACTGCCCCTTTTTGTTGATGATAGAATGTTCTTCATCAGATGGGCTGAAAACTGATTACATGGAAAATTTAAAAAAAAATCATGGCGATTTCAAAAGTGATGAATATCAAAAGGATCTTGACTGTTTTTAATTTAAAGGGATAAGTGTTTCTTTTGAAAATTTTGTTCTTTGTTTGTAACACTGATTTCCTGCAAAATTTGGCAACATGATCTTTTCTTTTACACTATGTGAAGTATTCATCTACCCAAATTTGACTGAACTTTTTCCTTTCCTGTCTTTTCTGTTTTCCGATTATGATTATGATAGCAAGAAAAAGCAACCTTCATCGCTCCATGTTTGTCACAGAATAATGATGAAAATGTGTTTGATATAAAAAGTGATCAAAAATGCAATTAAAACCATGTATAAAGATATAAGGAATTAAAAGGAACTAGCTGCTCGGGTAAAAAAAAAGATGCAATTCTCATTCAGTACACAGCACAAAAGAAACTTTCACGAAGGATCGTTATTTTCATGTCCAGTTCTATTGCATGTCTAAAACAAACTACGTAGAATACAAAATATTTTTAATTAAATAATGACATATTTCCATGTAAAAATTCATTCATTCGCAGACACATAAAGTTTCTGTCTGGATATACTTTACCCGGCCATATTAAAAAAGAACTTGTTAAAAACCCTCGTCTATATGCCATGAATAAATTTATTACTCTGTATCATAAAGACAATCTTTAATTATAAAACTGAACCAAAAATATAATACCTCTTTATCATATCATATGTTCTTAACTATCTTTCTTTTTCTTTTAATTGTTTCTTTGTGAACAAATGGAAATGTAAACATTTGATGCAATGCAATGGTTTCCCCCTATACTAATACACATACAGATATGGACACCATTGCCACATTTGTCTATTAATGAAATTTGACGTTTTTGGGTTTTTTTTTGCTTAGGACTCACAACCAGGGCTTAAAAATTTTATAGTATTAATATATAGATTTTAAGATAATAGCTTTTAAAACGTTTTTAGTACAGATGGGGCATAGCTTTATGAAAAATGAAACATTGAAATGTATATATATTTCCTTTTGTTTGTTTGGAAACTCATGCTCTCAACCTAATGTTTATTCAAACCACAGTATTCAAGTTCTGAACAAGACCTTGTATGGACACTTGGGTTTAAGAATACTTTGTAATCACATATATACCAAACACTATATCATGTTCTTTGTTTTTTTCTTAACCATGTTAATTAGAATATTAAAAACAAAACAAATACCATCAACTTCCCTGCTTCTTTACAGTTAAATTTACGACGTGGTTGTCCATTCTGGAAAGATTGGAGTCAATGTGCCATCAAAGATTGCAGCGTTGATCAATGTATTGAGGTATGTTTGTCCTACAAAACAACAGAATCTCACTATTTATAAAATTACAAGTAGTAATCACATAGTATAGTGAAATTTAGGCTAACTTTTTGTTTTGTTTTTTGAGATTTCAAAAACTAAAGTTATCCTAAATTTTCCTTAAACATGTAATAACTGCTACAAAAATGGTGTCGATAAAGAAATTGAATCACAAAGAGTAGAACATTTCATATCTCATTTCTAATAAATTCAGGATGAACTGCCCGATGGCTTGAAGAAATTAGGTACTAAGGTAACAGTTTATTTTCTTGATTTGTCATTATGTGAAAGGAAATATTCAAAAACATGAAACAACTTACTTCTTCCTATGATGACTTTTTCTATTAGAGAAAACGTCTGAAACCAAAGAAACTAGAAAACAAATATGGTAAAGAAGCAAACAAAAATGATGATAAACACGACGGACCAGTATGTATACAGATTGTTCTTATGATGTCATTTCTGTTTCTTTCATTTCTTTTCGGTGTTTCAGTACCATTCTTGGTATGATTCACTAGTAAAGTCATTTTTTTGAGCTTGTATTCCATTGTTGTTGTAGTTACATAACTTCTCTTAAGCTGTTTTGACTGTTGTTATAGTGTGCTGTTGATGATGATGCTTTGGGTGATATTGACCATTCTATCAGGTGAGTGAAAATGATGAAAATTTGAATAGCCATCAATAACATAATTGGAGTAGCCACATATATAATAACACTATAATCATTCTTTGTGATAATAATCAAAAGTTTTAAATTTTAAGTGAAAAAAATCAGATTTCTTTTATCTATAAATCTCTTTATGTTTTTTTTACAGCGATATGCAACAGAAGTCATTACAGGGATGGACTAACTATGATACTGATTCCAACTATTGTGTTGACTTGGAAGGTAATTTTTTTAATTTCTTTAACCTATGCAGATGTAAGAAGATTTTTTATACCTCCATGTGTTATAATAACCATAGATCTGTGTATATGCAACAATGCACTCAGAGTTCCTGTCTTTTGTTTCAGAGGACTCTAAAGATGCCAAATGGGTTGACTTAATATTGAATCCTGAGAAATTTACTGGATATTCTGGACAAGGAGCCAATCGGATTTGGTTCAGTATTTATAAAGAAAACTGTTTCTTTCCCGAAACAAAGATGAGAACATATGATGAATTAAAAAACATTTTCCTTTCCAAAACATGTTTAGAGAAACGTGTATTTTACAGAACAATGTCTGGTTTACATGCCAGTATAAATATAGATTTAAGTTATAATAGTCTTATCACTGATCCAAGGTTTCCGTCGACACCACAATGGGGACCAAATCTTGAAGATTTTGAAAGACGCTTTGATCCTGAAATTACCAAAGGAAATGGTATGTGAGATTATTTTTAAAGAGAGTAATGTAGTTAATTGTTTCTGTTAGGGTAGGGTGGGGACAAAAGTGACTCAAGGGTAGGGTAGGGAAAAAGTGCTATTATAAAATTAGATTAAAGAGAGAAGACGAAAGCAGTTTTCTTTTTTTTTTTGAAGAATTTGTAAATGGATTCTAGTGGAGCTCACCAAGCTGTTTACAATTTTAATGCATGATGGTTCAAAGTTTAGACTTTATTTTACTTAGTTCATACATCATTCATCCGCCAATGAAATCGATACGAAATTTCCTCCATTTGCATGGTTTCATCATAATATGTTTCCATTATATGGTTAAGTTCAATCATTCATTTACTTTCCCTTTCAAACACCACTTTCATCATCATTTTTGTTCTTGCATATTCATGACGGTTTGAGTTCACTTCGGGTTTCACGTAAATGTCCTATTAATGTGCTCACCACAATTTTCGAAAATTTTCGACTCTGATCCCCCGGTGCGAATAACTTCCCAAGTGACGAGTTGTTCTCAAATCATCGCAGTCTTTTCTTGATAATTCGGGGTGTTATGAAATATTAATCATAAATTAATCATCAAATCATTTTTCTGTAAAATTTTCTTATCATTTTGTTCTCTGAGATTTCTTAGTTTTCCGTTTAAACATAAACTTGTAATTAACTAACTATTTAGTACCCATTTGGGATCAACTGCCATCAATATTGCATATTCATCTTGTTGTCACCTATGTTTGAACTGAATACTTACATTGCTTACTGTAAATTTATGGTCATGTTTTGAAGGTCATTTGTTAGAGTTTAACCGACTCACATATTCTTTGAATTACTGCATTTCGTTCCATGAAAATTGGTGACTTTGTAATAATTGAAGACAAAAGAGATACAATGGAACTAATATTGTAGATTGTTTTCATAACAGGAATATCGCTTACAAGGAAATTTAAATGATCATTGCGGTAGTTCTCATTGCAGTAAGTTTTTCTTTCAGGTCCTCATTGGTTAAAAAATGTCTACTTTACATACCTGTTGACATTACGAGCTGTAGCAAAAGCTGCACCATACTGGAAAGAAATACTATTCTACACAGGAAATTCAAAAGAAGATGCCGAAGTGAAGCAAATTGTACTAGAACTCCTTTCATCTACGAGGTTAATAATTTTATGTGAACTTGAAAATTGTAACTCTTTTTCTACTGCTTTTGTATTAAAAAGGAAAAAAATAAACTTTTCAGTGAACACCTCACTGTAAAAAAATATAAAAATTAACAACAATAATGTATGACCGAGGATTGATTTGTAAGGATCATCTTTATTGCATTGTAATCTATATTTTTCTTCTACACCTCAGAACATGCCCTAGTACTTTTGATGAAAGTCAGATGTTTGTTGGTGATCCCTTGAAAGCACAAAAACTAAAGGTAAATTATGTAAGTTAAGGTAAGTTATGACTTTCTATGCATTGTGTTTCTTTGATGTGACCTCATATATATTGTTCTTCCCAGGAGGAATTTCGTATGCATTTTCAAAATGTATCTCGTATTATGGACTGTGTTGGTTGTGAGAAGTGTCGTTTGTGGGGAAAATTACAGGTAATACGACAAATCATATTTCATTCCTTTGAATTGCAATTAAGATTATGAGTTGTTGTATTTGACGCTGACATGTTTATAGATAACTGGCCTTGCTACAGCTATGAAGATTTTATTTTCTTCTGACAAATGGGAGACCGTTCCCGTTATCAATGGAGAAAGGTTTTCTTTGACTAGAACGGAAGTAGTTGCGTTATTCAATGCACTGAATAAGTAAGTGATAATCTTTAAAATGTGTAATCGTCACTTCTTAGTTATACATAAATATTTGAAAAATCAATCTTGATTCTAAAAAAAGAAGAACTCTACTCTAACAGCAGACATTGCTCTTATCTTTAGGTTTTCACATAGTGTGCACTATATCAATGAATTCAAGAAAATGCGAGAGAAAATCAACAAGGAGGATAAGAAAAAAATAAATATATTTTGAAAGGAGATTATATATAAGATATTGTTCTGTTCAAAGAAATATTTTGGGTTGTCAGCTTAAAGTTGTATTGATTGATGGTCCCACCTATCACATCGGGGATGTTTCATCACAAACGTGTTTATAGATATGTTTTATGGACACACAATTCCCCTTGTTTCAGGAGTGCCAGATATCCTCACTTCATTCCTTGCTCCAATGAATTCCTCTACACCATTATGAATATAACAGTTATGAAACTGTATTACCACGAAATCACTTAACAATTAATTTTTTTAGATTTTTATCCAGTCTTATTTACTGCAAAGCATAGTGTTGTATTTATTTGTTTCATTTCTTCAGAAAGAAATGTTATATGACATGTATCTCCGTCAGTTCTTTGATAAAACGTCAATCCATTTGATATTATTCCATTATTTGTCAAACAGAATAAATTCGAATTATGTCGCTATTGTTGTGTGATGGTTTGGAAATTATGAAGTCAGCTTCTGTTTTGGATACTTAATTGTTGATGATAAATGCTTTGTGTTCCTTCTAAGTCATCTTTTCTAGTGGTCATACAATGAAGGCTTTTTTATTATCAAATGATGCATTTTTAAAAAAAAATTGTTCTCCAGTTTTTGAACAGACTAATAGAGATGTGCTGAGAGATTTCTGTATAGATTTTCAAACTTTATGATATTCCATTTTTGAACAGACTAATAGAGATGTGCTGAGTTTTCTTCCAGTTTTGGTCACTTTTAGTTTTTATTTTGTTTTGCACCAACATGCAATAAATGAATAATAATAAATCTATTTATCAATATTTTCCACTTATTTTTTTAGTAAATATGCTTGGAACACATATTCCTATAAAATGTCAACATTTCACATCATATGGTTTTTGATTTACTTTTCAATATCTTTTGGATTCTTTCACAATCAAAAGAAGTATTCCAACACAGAGGCCTCTGATACCTGTTTTTGTCAGGTATTTTACAAGCTGCGTTTTTCTTTTTCACTTGTATCTACAGAAATATTAATCTGCATGCAATATCAATACTGTGCTCTCAACCACATCAGTATTTGGGATGTAAATTTAGACTTCTTTGTAAAGAATTGATCAATATTTTTTGTGATGGCCATTAACATCCCTTTACTTTCAGCTGTCTGGTAATGTCGATGACTGTTGCTGTACTATTGAAGACGTTCTTGAACTTAATAACAAAATCTTTCCAAAACTGAATTATTTAATGGGAAAAAATTATTTTCGTTACATAAAAGTAAGGCGAGTTCCATCATATTTCGAAATGGAGATTTGACCAAATGAGTATTCATCATTAATTATTAATTCCAGCTACGTCTTCATAGGGAATGCGTGTTCTGGCCCGATTTCCATCAATGTGCTCTGAAAGATTGTAGTGTAGACGTCTGTACTGAGGTAGGCCATGGAACATGGAACATAGTTTTCAGGAATGATTTTCCACTAGTTGAACTTTATTATTATTATTTTTATATTCAAGAAAGAATTGCCTCCTGGTTTTAAAAGAAAAGAGGTGAGAATTGGATAGGATGGGAGAGGTTGGCCAGGGTGTAGTTTGAGAGATTTCGGCAGATTAATAAAACGGAATCTCCTTACGTTATAGAGTATTGATCTCTCTTCAAATCACACAGAAAGTGATAGCGAACCAGTAAATTTCTTTTCTTATATTTTTTAATATTTTTTGTTTATAATACTGATGATTATATTTTGACCAATCATCTGTTTAATGTTTAGTGTTCGATTAGTAATGAAAAGTTATTGGGTGATGTTAACACCACTATAAGGTTAATTTGTTTGTTTGTTTGTTTGTTTGTTTGTTTGTTTGTTTGTTTGTTTGTTTGTTTGTTTGTTTGTTTGTTTGTTTTGATTGGCAACGATAATTTATTAATCGTATTTTTATGTTTTCAGTGATCAACAGTCCAAGTCATTTGAAGATTGGTATCAACATGACTTCGACTCAAGTTTTTGTGTTGATTTGGAAGGTTACCATTTTTATACAAGCACCTCTTTTGAAAAAGCTTTTTTCTTCCTTTTATATGTTTTCTCCAATCTTTTTATTCATACATAACAGTGTTTATGTTACCTCCTAGAGGTCATTCCTTTACTGGTGACTTTTATCTCATTCCTGAATGTTCCTGCTTCTATTTCTCCATTATTATTTTTTTCAGAAGATGCAAACGATGCTGATTGGATAGATCTAAAATTAAACCCAGAACAATATACCGGTTACCGTGGTGATAGTCCACATCGGATATGGAACAGCATATACAAAGAAAATTGTTTTCTGCCTCGCGAAAAGAAAGGAACCTATGAAGAGTTTCAATCGATATTTCTTTCCAAAACATGTTTAGAGAAACGTGTCTTTTATCGTTTGATTTCCGGCCTTCATGCTAGTATAAATCTACACTTGTCTTACAAATATCTGCTGACAGACCCCAGGTCGCCTTTTAAACCTGTATGGGGTCCAAATTTGAAAGAGTTTCAAGAACGATTTGGATCAAGTTTTACTTATGGGAAAGGTAAGAAACTTTATAGAAATTGTTAAGATATAGCAAGCCGTGTAGCCTGTTCTTATGTTTGATTTGCTAATTTATGTTCAGGTCCTTATTGGTTGAAGAATGTACATTTTGCATATCTACTGACTTTACGAGCAGTTATGAAAGCATGGCCATACTGGGAAGAACAAGACTTTTATACTGGAAACTCTCAAGATGATCAGGACGTGAAAAATCTGATTCAGGAGTTGATCGAGACGACACAGTAAGTGTTTGTGCAGAAACTGTTTGTGCAGAAACTTTGATTTCCAGTTTTAACTGTGACTTTTTATTTACTATTATTTCTATACTTTATTTACTTTGACAGGACATGTCCAAGTACATTTGACGAGTCATTAATGTTTACTGGGAATCTGGCCAATCAGTTGAGGGTATGGACATTTCTTCTCGTTGTTGTTACTATTCGTGAACATTTCATCTAATTAATTATAATTTGGGCAAAAGAATTTCTCCTTTCAACGAATTGTGTTTAGGGTGTAATCAGAAATTTCTCTCAGACAGGTTTCATCGTTTCCTTATTAAGAGTGTGGTAACAAAGTTGCCATCATAAATCGTATCGGGTGAAAGTCAAACACCTGAAAAATCTATAAATAGAGAAATCTGGAAAATCTGGATTTTCACATTTTTAACTTTGAAATCTTTGATGTGAGTTCTTTATTGCAACTTTCACTTCTTTAAACTTGCACATATTCGAAATTTTTATGCTTTTCTGTTTTCCACATGTATGTTTACTTTTTTTAGTGAATTTGGTTGCTTAAGTCACGTGACTTGATTTTGATCTATTTAAACTTATTCAAGTTATTTTTCGTTTGAACTTGAAAAGGGTTAAAAAAAAAACTCCTGGAAAACTCCTGGTATCTGATTTTTGAAAATGAGTGGTCACACTGTCAATGAATATTTGGTCCGTTTTTTTCTTCTGGGTGAATTAAACTGTTTCACATTTTTTAATGAAAGGAAGAATTTCGATTGCATTATAAGAACATCACTAAAATCATGGATTGTGTCGGTTGTGAAAAGTGTCGTTTGTGGGGAAAATTACAGGTATGCTAAACATTCAGTTGTATTATACCTTTCCTTTCTTCTTTTATACGTTCTTCCTTTAAAGCGACCCTCAGTTACAGAAAATTAAACATTTTTTTAGTCATGTCCTTAGTTTTTTACTGATTTTCTTCCTCCCCCTGCCTTTTTTTCTCTTTTAAGCGCTCCCACCCCACCCACCCCACCCAAATATAACAAGCGGCCAGGCAATTAAAAGAGAAAATGTGGTACTTCGTTTTTTGAACTTATTCATACAACGATGTATCCTGTATGCTTTTCAGTCGTTTGGTATTGGCACAGCCCTGAAGATTTTATTCTCCTTCAAGTCATACGAGAGTAACCCCATAGTGAACCGAAGTGAATTCGTTTTGAGTAGAACAGAGATCGTGTCGTTGTTCAACGCTTTGAATAAGTAAATATCTTTTCATTTTTTCATCTCGATTCTTTTTATTTCGTCAACGTTTCATTTACTAAGTTTTCTTTTCTCTGTAGATTGTCCGAGAGTGTTCATATTATCAGAGAATTTCAACGAATCAGCAAGCGATCTGACCGTAAAGAGCTGTAACAAGGTGGACAATCTTATACAAACATTCACTGGAACTCGGTTCATGCAGTTTCATTACGTTTGAGACATCATGTTTCGTGGTTTTTTATATAAAGATTGTACATCGTGTTTTCTAGCAACATTTACATAAATAAAATAACGCAAGTCTTATCACCAAGCCCCTTACATATCAAGCGTTTCCATCATTGTCAACAGCTGTTAAATTCGCATTCGTCAATCCATTTATAATTTTTATAACAGGTTCTCGCAAATGGCTTGACAACAAATCGAGGCCTGTGTATTCAGTTTAAGATGTAAAAATGAATTAATCCAGAATTTCTGGGAGAATAACAGGAACTTGGAGAAGGTTCCACAGATCAGGCAAAAGAAAAAAAGGGAAACTGTTCGTCCCAACTCTAGTATAAGGTTTTAGATAACCGCTACCTTTAGCACCAGAAGGTATGTCATAAATGAACACTATGTGTCGCAAACCTAACACTCTATACACAGTTATGGTTTTGCTTATGACAATGAATTTCCACTTAAATCAAATCAGAAAAAATAACATAATGACTTCATCTTTTGTATTTATTAATGCTCGCATGGTAAAATTCTTTAATTTTAGGGTCAAACCATTTCTGCACTTTCATTACTTTTAAGATTTCATTATAGTGTCAATATTCCAATTTTGTGTGACATACAGTGTTTTGGGTTGTGACATACAGTGTTTTGACTTGACATATTTGTCTTCTTTAAGAAATAAGGGAGATACTGTCAACTACTGCCCGTGCATGTAAGAATAAGAAAACAATAGAAATAATAGCAACTAAAGAAAAGCCGAACAATACCAACAAGAATCTTCATTCTTTTGCTGCACTTTTTTGCACTATATACCATTTTATTTTCAAGAACCACTCTGTTATTCCGAATTTAATAAACGATATTTGTGGATAAAAGCAACACATACGAATTCTGACCCGATCACCCGATTTTTAATATAATTTATATATATTTATTTGTCCAAAAATGTTTCATACCAACACATACAGATACATACCAAAAACACCAGACTGGGTCAATATTGTCACATTACATAATCATAATAATCATTACATAATCTCTGCTTTAAACTATTTCCTGACCTTATCCGATTAATATACCCGAGTTGGTAACTGAAAGGGTTGTGATTTATAAATAATCATGGTAAACACAGAAATGTAGTGAAGAGACAAACCTTCATAAATTCCTGCAAATAAGATGTATTCCTATATTATATCGGTTGTAGGGATTATTCTTCTTGTCAGAAAAAGTGAACAAGGTATGTGTATGTACACAATTATGGCGCTATTTCCTTTTCGCACCTCCCCCTATCTTTTTCACTGCGCAATCCATTACAAACGTTGTTTATATAAGGAACTTTATTAGCTATATTTATATATAAGGTAATTTCATATATGCTCGACACAACAACTCTAGTATCCAATAAATGAAAAAGGAAACCTAATTCACGTTCAAAAGGATATAAGATATGAAATACAATATCGAAACAGCATTAGTAATAGTATATAGATAATATAATTAGTAATGTATATATAATATATCCTTTGAAGATTAAGATTTCAGTCATGTTTTTGGTGTTTGGATTTGTTTAAAGGGGTTTCAGACTCATCTTGAATCTGTCCCCAATTATTAAGAGATATTTCAAATTTAAACTATTGGGTCACAACAGTACTTATTGTAAGCTACTGTAAGCTATTTTCAATTTTTTTCAATTTTTTTCATTGATTAATTGTTTCAATATTAACGTGTGTTAATTATATAGAAGTTCAATTTCCTTTGGGACTATTACAGCGCATGGTTTTTACGGTATCTACTTTAATTTTTCTACTGTTTATTTTTGTTTTGAAAATTTCGCATGTTGAAAAAACATTTGGTATTTTGAGCATGGACGTGTCTGTTCCATTTCTCCTCTGTTTATCTAATCTTCAAACATTGTTTTGATATTGTATTCCATATCTTACATCCTTTTGAATGTGAATTAGGTTTCCTTTTTCACTTATATTGGATGCTGAAGTGGATGGGTGGAGAATAGATGAACTTACCTAATATTTTCTGAAAGTCAGATAAATTGTCTATACAATGATATAACTTTCATTTTATAACTATTTTTTGTTTTGGTGTAAAGCAACCCAACACCACTGAATTAACGCCAAATGCCACTAAAGGGTTTTAAAAGACTTTTATTAAACTTGGTCGTTATGAAGGAAGGGGAAGGGGCGAAAGCAGAAATCTTTTGCCAACAACCCTTAAGTTTTTTCCACTTCATTTATCTTTTGGAAAAACCACAAAAGCCAGATTGAATTTTTGAAGTAACTCTTCCTTTCTCTCTCCTCTGAGATAAGAGAGGATCCACACCACCACAGCACAGACAGAGAAGGAAAAAACAATGATGAAACTTCTCTTTGAACAAGAATCTTAACAATTCACTCAAAAATTTTGTTTGTTTCATATGACTCCTAATTTAAATATAACATCTAATATTTAATCAATTAAACGTAAACAGGAAAAGGATTTTGTTGTTGTTTTTTAAAATGAAGAAGTAAAAATAAAAAGAAGAAAAGGTAGCAAAAATTTTTAAAGAGGCAATCCGAGATATTTTTTAATAAAAATAGAAAACGGAAAAATTTCTTCAAAAAGCTTCAATATACATTAGATATTTACATAAAAGATTTTACACTTTTGATCATTTCTGACATCATTGCAATGTTCAGAGTTTATTAGGAATTTTAATGAACATTGTTTTCTTTCAAACACATATGGAATCCTTTTTTATGTTATCAACTAAGATATAAGTTAATCTTCATTTTATTTTTAGGGGTCTTTAAATAATATATATACAAACATGCGACTTTTAAAAGCTACTTTATATACCACAAATACATTATTCAATAAATATTAAATACCACAATATATTATTCAAATTTTTTCACATATTACACCCCCTATTTTTTATTTAGAATAATTGTTATTTATATGTTCTTTTGATTGGTTTTATGACAAAACAGAATATTAGCTGTGTGCTTGATGTTGTGCTCTTCAAGCCTCCATTACATGTAGGGAAAAAATTAATTATTGTAATTGTTGTGCTTGATTTAATTCCCTTTCTTTTATAATACGTGAAGAGATTTATCATGTCATAGACCTGATGGTTTGCCTGACATAGCTTGATGTAGCGGTTTCCAGAGAACTCTCATCATCGGGCAAGTTACATAAGAGAAGATGTCTCTTATATACGATTAAATTTTCTCATCTTTCTAACCCTTTCTTTTAGATTAGAAGATTTAGTTTAAAAGATTAATGTGTAAATCATGGTTTTGTATCATGGTAATGCACAAGTCATTTTCTGTTTGAGAATTTCAATTGATGCTGCAGAATTGAAAGTTCTTTAGTTTAGGAGGCAAAAACGTGACAAGGTATGAAATTTGTTAAGCTTATTGTCAAGTTTGGATAAAATCTGTAGGAAGGACATGCATGGAGTAACACTGTGTTTGGTATATACATAGACATAGAGTGGTATTATAGGGTGTAAAGTTTTTATACACTATACTAGTCAAAAACAATTTTGTCAGGTTTTTTAGATTTACTGTGAAATCCTCACTGATCACAAATACATACAACGCAAAAAAATCAGCATAAATTCTATCCTTATGAAAGAGCTTTAAAAAAGATGAAAAGTAGTTTCCAAATTTTCACAAAAGCAATTTTTGTTCCAGAGATATTGTGATTTAAAGTAACTGTAAAGGAAAAACAGTGTTTTTCTTTATCACTCAATATTTCGTTAAATCTTTGAAATAAATGTATAAAAGTATATAATTTTTAGAAAGCTTTTTTCTTACTCTAACTAATGGAATAAAAAATTTCATTTAAAAGTAAACATTTTTTGGAAAATTTAATTTATAAGGCTACCATTTTCACTCGATGTGTTCCTGTCACACAACCACTAATGTTTTTGCTTTGAAAATTACTTCTTTCAGAAGTGGGTACTTTATACTTTATGCTCATGTCAGCATTTTTTAAATAATTTTGTCATTCAAAAGATATATTAATTTTTTCTTTACTTGCATAAATTTCTGCAACCATAATTACGTAATAATTATTTTTAAAAATGTTGACACATGGTTGTTAAGCTATGTTAGATGATCACTAATCTAAGAGAATACCTATTCTCTTTTTTTCGTTTCCATGGTTAGTTGTGTATCAGGAACACTTTATTGGTGGAGTTTTGACATAAATTTTGTTTTGAGAAAAAAAGAGTACTTAATTATTATGCATGAACATGATTTTCACACATTTTTATAAAGGTTTTATTTGCCGGTATTCTTGAAATATTTTTGCTTTTGAAAAGGTGTAAAATGGTATGTGTAGAAACAAAAAAATAGTGTTGAGTTAAGATGAGCTCTCTGCAAAATTGTTGTTACATCTTTATCCACTTTTTTCTACCGATATTGACTTTTTCCAGATGAAGAAAATTTGTAGGAGGATGCATACTATGTTCAAAAACCGGAAATTTTGAGTTTTTTCTATTTATTCTTTTACAGTATCCTTGAAGTTTGTTTTCAGAACTCATTTGTCATAGAGGTCAAAAAGAAAATGTTGACACACAAATCTGTTAATTCTACTAAATTTCGCGAATCACTTGCTAAAACTTCTTCCCGTAATATATGGCTCAGGTTTGCACATTATTGAAAACTATCTATACTCGTGAGAACACCGAACAAACTGGTTGTCATGGTTATTTTGGCTTGCTTCCAGGTCTCTACCACTTTTTTTATATATCCAGAAATACTTATGCTAACTGAAAGCATAATTTTAAGTGAAATTTTGCCTTGATAACATCTTTGGTTGTAGGGTAAAAAAGCTTTCTCATCTAGAATTTCACACATGTAAAAAATCATCTTTCCATTTACCGTTTATCTTGTGAGGTTTGTATGTATACTTTTAATGAAGTATATTTTCAGAATTTTTATTCTATTTTATTCTAGGGGAATGTCAAAATCAGTATAGGTATATATACATGGGATTTCGGGCTATATATAATCCGATAAAGCAGAATTATGAAGTTGGGGAAAGCATTTCTTTTGAGACGTTCAAGTGGTATATCATGGCATGGTCAATCTTAAACTTTCTTTTCAATACGAGGAGCATGTTTAACGAACAGATATAGCAACAAGGATTTTTAGGTAATCCCAAGAAAACAAGGACATAATAATAGTAATAAACCTAATAAATGTTTTTTTACAGTTTTAGAGTTTTTTACATAACTAAGAAGATATATGAAATAATGAAAAATAAAAAAATCTCTAAACAGTCTGAAGACCAACACAAAGGTGGTTTACCATTGCAATGAAGCCACTGTGCTGACCAAGTTCCATCAGTTAAAGATGTAGCACGCCCAAAAACTTGATCCTGGATCGAAAAGTGTGATTAATTTTGATACCATTATAAAACAGTTGAAAAGAAAGTACAAAATATCCCAGCTTTGGTTTTGGTGTAAGAGGCGATGCTACTCTTCACTATAAAAGGTGCATTCAATGTTGCCTTGGTACTTTTTGTAGGAAAGACTTCTTTTATGTGCCTCCAGAACTGCTTTGGGTTGTCAGACTCGAGTACGCTTGTTTGGGTTTCTTTTTCATGGGTGGAAGAATCTTCAATTTACTGCCTATGAAGATCCGCGAGTTCCTCAGGTCTCAGGTCTCAGGTCTGACTTTGTTGAGCAAGTATCCAAGTATTTCATGGCTTAATATTTTTAATATTATTAATATATTAATATTTTCAGATAGATTGGGGGATATTGTGTCTATATTTTGTCTAGGTTTTTCTATATCTCTGACATGTTATTCTGCATCTTTTTTTCACACTTGTATTGTGGTTGATTCGGGATTGGTGTTGGCCGCAGTAAGGAGAGGAGAATAACATACTATCCTGCTTAGTTGCTGTTATCCTATTCTATTAGACTTGCTGTTGCGGCTCGTATCAAATTTTTTTCTACTGATTTGCATCCATACTTTTTCATCCATACTTTTTCACTTTGTTTTTAGCATGCCTACTTGCCAATGTTACGTTTAGTTGTTATATAGTTTATTCTTTAGTATTATAAGCTATAAGTTTTATCCTTTATTATCCTAATCTTATATAGTTTTGTAAATTATTAATTTTTTTAAAACTTGTAATCATATAGTTTTAGGCACACAGGACACACACTAACTGAAGTGTCTATAAATAAATAAAATAAATAAATCTAAGGAACGTTCATGGCTAGAATGGTTTTCAAAGTTACTTCTTCTGGATGTGTCCTTACCGCTTACAGCTTCTTTCAGGAAAAGAAGAAAGAGAACTGTAATTTGTGACAGAAATGTTTGCATTGTCTTGTTGTCAGGTTGTTGAGATTTAAAAAAGTCAGCAGTTAGAAATTCACGTAAGTATAACCAGAAATGATCCTTGGAAACCTTGCTGGCAAGATAATTCTGTTCTTCGGGAATGTTCTCTTGAATATCATTTTCACAAATTTTGTTCCTATGAATGAAAGCTTGTGTGTGTTTTTGTAAATAGTTTATGCCTGAAGAAAGTTTGTTCCTAAACGTCACATAGATAAAGAAAATGTGACATTCTACTATTTCCAATTCATGCTTGCCATGCCTGTTCTATTTGTTTTTATATTAATTTCTCTTTGTTTAGCTAGTCCTTTTGACTTGAAAACCTGCTTCCCACCGATAATAAATTATACGACCATCAACCGACTACAAAATTCTCCGTTAGTTATTGGAACTCGAATAAAATACCATTGTGAGAAAGGATTCTATTTGTATGGTGTTGAGAAGAATGAATGTTTTAAAGATTCTTACTGGAAACATAGACATCCTGATTGTGTTGAACATGATGTCTTTAAAAATCGTTGTATGCTTGATGGGAAAAAATATCACATAAATCATATCAACGACCATGAAGTTCGTTTGACATGTATCAAAGGTAATATGTCATACTTTACAATTTCTTTGACACTTTTAGCAATGAATTTCTAAAGTGATGATAAGTGATAGTGATGAAGATTAGAACAGAGTGGAGGGAAGGCATCCTTGTGTAGAAATTTTATTTATAATAAGTTTTGGGTTTATAAGCATTGCAGTGGTATTAAAGCAGAGCAGGAGTATAAAGGAAACAAAGTTTGTGAAAGCAGAAAAACTGTAGTAGTAAATCGTGATAGATATCGTTGAAAAGTTTTGTTACCTTGGTGATACTATTGGAAGTATAGGGGTAATGTTACAGCTAGAATTAAACATGGTTGGTATAAGTTTATGGAGTTGTGCTATTGTTAGCTGGCAGAGAGTTTCCTTCAGTAAGTAAGGGAAAGGTATTTCCGGGTTCTGTTCAAAGTGTTATGTTATATGATAGTGAGGCCTGGCCAGTAATTGAAGAAGACATTAAAGGGTCAAAAAGAAATGATGTTGAAATGATTAGGTGGATGTGTTGGATAAGCTTAAGTGACAGAGTATCCCTTTTGGAATCTAGAAATAGAATGGGATATTTGGTCCTATACAAAGAATGCTTGGCCTAGTAAATGCAGGGAAATTCCTGTTGATGGTAGTTTAGGAAGGGGTTGATCGGAAGTCTTGGGGTGAAGTAGTGAGGAAGGACTTAAGAGAAACGAAAATCAGTAAGGATTTTGAAAAAGGTGGGGTAGCATGGAAGTCAGGCATGGAAAAGCATGGAAAAGGGACATTACAGTATACTCTCAAAGGACCAAAGAAATTGGTCCCACTTAACGATTGTCTTACTTAGTAGGTAGAGAAAGTAGGTAGTTAACTTATGGTATTCTTCTGGTAAAAGTAAACTTTTGTTCAATACAGAAAAGGCTGCACAAACTGAACTGAATACCATTACAACAATTACCTCAACTGCTGCAGGGATATTTGGCGTTCTTCTCCTGATTGTTATAATTGTTTCGTTTCAAAGAAGGAGAATTCTTCATCGAATACGGAGAGAAGAACTAGGAAATTGTGAAAACACATTCATGGACGTTTATGATGAACAGATCCTTACACATTTTCCTTTACCGTCATATGAAGAAGCCACACGTACGAAGCCAACATTTAATCCCCCCAGCTTTGAAGAAACTATTACAACAACACAAAATATGCCATCAGGTAAATGTTCATTAAATTGCCCTCAATAATATTTTAGTATTCAATAGCTGTACATAATGATCTTGGAAACCACCAGAAATGAATGTTCAACATAAACAATTTTTTTAGTTTTTTCAAATGAGTATATGAACCTCGAGAAGTCCCTATCTTTTTATACGATACTTTATCTTTTTATACGATACTTTATCTTTTTATACGATACTTTTCACCTTGTGGTAGAGTGCTCACCGTCAGTGCAGGAGGTCAGGGTTCAAGTCCTGTCCGAGTCATGCCAGCGACTATAACAGTGTGAATCGATCCACTCAGCTTAGCACTCAGCTTGAGAGCGGGATTGATATCTAAGGGGGTTGTCTGGTTTAGCGGTTGAAGCATACTTGCGGCTTCCGTAGCACAAATGGGGGCTTTAAATGCTCTGGGACCTCCTTTGCAGGACCTTCATTGATAACAGTTCTATCAGAACTGAAGAGGCTATCCTGGGTAAACATTAATAATAATGATAATAATAACTAGTGCAGCGTGTAAAAACATTTTACAGTTCTCCATAAATTGATTTTTACACGCAATACTGCCATGATAAGTCTGTGTATATACAAAAATTGTTGTGTTTCTCCATGTTGGAATTATATCATATTTAACACAAATATTTTGGATCGATCATTCAAAGAATGCTATTATCCCTATTTTTCAGTGCTATTATTTGGGCTATTTAGAGATTTCTAAAGTTCTACAGTTGAACTAAAAGATTTAGAAAAGAGACAATACATAGTAGTCCTACCTAACCAATGGATACTCCTACCTAACCACGATAAAACGTCTGATATATAAGAAAATACCTTCAAATTTCCCTATTAACTAAAGCTAACAAAAACAATACCTTCTCAGACGTTTTTATCTTTCAATTCTTTATTCTGCTATGAATTGTGGAAATGTCAAAACCCAAAACTCCATTTGTGCATCATGGTACAAAAACCATGTAAATATGTATGTAATCACTCTCTTCTTGCATTACAATTATTTATACTATTCAATTTTATAATCTAAAAAAGGTATCATTCAAATACTATCAAAACAATATGATAATGATCTTGCTACCTTCGTTTAACTTAATAATAACAATCCACATACTACAATGAAATACCAAATAAACTGCTAGCTACACATTTCGGTATAGTAGTCAAAACTAACTGATACGAAAAAGCTACGTTCAAACACATAAAAAAATAGACATCGGTAGAAAATGATAAACTGATAACACATAACAGTTCTACATCGACTATCTCGTCGGATAGAATAGTTACTGATACTTATCATTTGGTTATTCTTTATTACTGAACTTAGAGCGTTGAATAAAAAAATTAAAACAAAAACAAAAAATTATACACACATTCTCATTAAGAAATGAACGTTGAGAAATTGGATGAACTTTCGAACGCAAAAAAACATTGCATTGTGTTCTCTTCTGGGTGGCTTTATGATGTCTTCCTTTAGGCACAACAATCCACGAAGTCATAAAAACCCGTAAGATGGAGCTAGAGATTCTCCTAATGGGAGATTCTCCCTATACTAATACGGAAAAACAAACATCCATTGACGAACTTCCCGAGAAATTTTACCTAACGTTCTTTCTTTAAAAGTTAGGTAAGAAAAAAGCAAGATTTAGTATTAGTATAAGAAGATAATAATAATAATAATAATAATAATAATAATAATAATAATAATAATAATAATAATAATAATAATAATAATAATAATAATAATAATAATAATAATAATAATAATAATAATAATAATAATAATAATAATAATAATTTAGGTTGTTTGTATATAATGTTTTAAATTATATTACATAAAAGGAAGCTACCCAGTGGGCAAAATCTTCAAAAAGTCTTTGTAGAGGAGTGTTTTTTATTGAAACAGCAGGCGATATTGCTTGCCATTCCCATAAAAAACACTCCTCCCCATAGACTCCTAAGTACCCAACGTCACCACAATCCAGATTGTCCCCAATAAGTATCGGTAAAAAGTTTACACTCAAACTTTTTCGTAATACTTTCGAAAAATTGTATATATTATACTAACTTTAGCATCTTGTTAGTTTAAAACACTGCTAATATATGACAACGTATTTCCATGTAGCGAGATGTCTCTTCTGTTTATTTATTTTTCTGTGTTGATAAAGAAATTCCTGTAAAATCTTTTACTCTTTCAAATTATTTGAATCAAAATTCCTTGTAAATTATTCTTTATTATGCTATTATTATTGCTATTAATTGTTTGATTTTTTTAAATTTAGGGTGCGAGGAAAGAACTGTGAATGGTGAAGATGACGATAATGTTCATGTCCTTAGCGATAACGATCCACAGATTAACACATCTAGTTTGCCGTCGTACAATTTGAACAGTGAGGATGACATATTCATCAACTACCCACACCATGGTTCCTCATATGATGCACCTCCACCTTATCCAGGTAGCAACGATATCAGACCAACATCATCATCATCATTGGAACCTCTACTAACTGAGTCGTAACATGCATTTACAAATTAGGAAAAAGAAAGAGATTATTTTTTTTTTATAATGATTTAATTTAACAGTAATGTAAATAAACCCCCTTTGTTAATGTGACATGCTGGGAAGTTGAATTGTTTGATAAGGCTATTGTTTTCTTCTTTTCTTTTACACTTGATGTTCGAGATCCATGGACACAAATTTGTAAAATTTATTTCCCAATATTATTTTTGATTGCAGGGTGTTAGTCCGGCTAAGGTCACCACCTATAACGTGGAATTCCCAATGCATTCAAGTGTCAAATTTTCCCAATTTTTGAAAACAAATATTTTTTTTATCAAAACAAAACAGACAGATTACTATCACCAAAAAACCCTTTGCCATTATGAGGTCTGAATCCTAGTCATTTCCATCTCTCATATTTAATCGTAGCACATGTAACAATAACTTGGATTTGTAATACACAACCACTAGCAATATTGTGTCCTTTAAATTATATGCTCAAAAATCTATAATAATGATATTAAGAGCATTGTAGATCGTCAATTTTTTTTACTTCTGGCTGACGCCCTGGATTGATAACTTCAAACCTTGGAAACATTGTCTAAACATTGAAAGGAAAGACCATAAAATAACACAATATATATCATCGAGATTCAACAATCACAGCATTTCCAGTTGGTACTATACTTTTTTTTATCCTTATTAAGTTATTGTTTTGTTTTTGTGTTTTTTATAAACTTTTTCAAAGAAATTTTGAAGTTGTTATGTTTTATTTTGTTATAATCTTTTGAGTGCTGTTTTTTACTTCACTTTTGTTTATACATCAACTATGAAAATTGATTGCACAGACACATTTTACAAAAAACTACAGTGACAATGATAATCACCTTTTTTGATGTTATCAAATAATGATACATGATTATGTCATTATTCTATCAAAATTATCGTTTTCCTTTGATAGTTTTGTTTTATGATTAATATTGTTGTATTGTGATTAGAATTTGTAGCTTAACATATTCAATATATCGGTAAGTACTTTGTATATCATTATCCATGAAAAAGACCCGGGCCATTGCTGGTCTAGCTTTCTTAGAGATGTTGGGTTGTTTTATAAAATATTGATACACAAAGTTTTTGCCAATGTATCAAGTGTCCTTCATGAAATTTTATGAGTAAAGATATAAACTGGACTCCGCTTTGTTGTGACTACTAAAATTTATAATCCTGGTAATTGAATAATATAAGATTCAGATTTATCTGTAAGAAACTGTCTCCCCTTGAAATAAAAATATTGTTTATCCAACAACATCCTGGACATATATTTACAAGTTTAAGCTCGATTTCTTGAGAATTGCACATAAAGATAGCACCCAGTGCTCATTATCACCTAAAAACTAAAATAAGTGCTAAACTTATGCTCATCTTTGAACAACATTTAGAAGTGACCAATGTTTTTTTTGGTATAATATTAATGGAAACCAAGTTGATTAGGCAACATGTTGTTGCTGTTGATGCTCATGGTTGCAGATGAAACATTTGGTGAATCAAGTAAGCATTTGTTTACTAGTAAAGAACCTGTTATCTATTTTAAAGAGAATTATTGAGAATTATTGTCAGTAGGCATTGTATATATCTCTTATTTCGATACATAACAGATTTTGATCTATCTTCTCTTTTCAGTGAATAATAGAAGTGATGTTGACATTTACAGTTTCAGTCTTTTACACAACCGTGCGTGGAGAGTGCGCTGGTCCGACGTCACTGTTGCGAATTCTAGCAAAGATACTAACCAATATGTGACATACACAGTTAAATATTGCGATACCTTACATTATTTTTGTATAAAGAAATTTCCAGTTTCAGCAAATTCTGTTATATTGTCTGAATTAACTCCAAATAGAGATTATTATGTTACTATCTATTCAAATTTGGAGTTTGGAGTTCCATCGTGGAATATGCGAATTATTAAGTTTCATACATTGAGAAGTAGTAAGAATCACCTCATTTTTTTTGTTGTCTTTTGTATTGAAATAGGCTTCCTCCATCTGTTTTTATTTTTTTCTAGTTAAGTGTCAGTCTATGAAATTTGAATGTGATGGCTCTTTAAAAGAATCTGGAGTTGGAATTTTATGCAGGGAGCATGAACGACACCTTCACACCTGTTGTAAGTGATTGGTAGAAATTGGTTTTTGCCTTTCTTTTAACAGCAGAAATTTATTATCAATCACCAAGAAATTGGTGAGACTGCTTATAATTTCAAGTTGAAAAATTTATTTTCTTGTTTTGTTTTTTATAGTTACACAGGTTGTGCCACCTACTGTTGAATCATATCACATCGTCAAAACAACACCAACCTCGATAACACTACAATGGGTACCAATTGAAGATGAAAAATTTGAGGTTAATGATTACACATTAAATTGTTTGGAGGAAGGAGAGCTTGTACGAAGTCTAGTGTATCATGCAAATTCTTTGTCACTTGTTATGACAACAACGTTTGAGGACCTGAAAGAAAATCAAGTTTATGAATTTCGAATCTCTGTTGATAACTCTTATGGAAATAGTAGTAAACACATCTTGACTGGGAAAACATCCAATGGTGAGTAGGACACTTCATTAGCAACTTAGTATTATTAACCTACTTATGTGGATACAGGTATTTTATTATGTAATCATATTATTTCAATCATATTGTAGTCTGTGATACTGTGAGTCATTCTCAGAATGTGTTTAGTATATTCTGACAACTGAGCACCATATTTTTTATAGAAAGCCTGTGGTATCCATCTTTGATACCCAATAACATAGATGCTAGTCCGATATCTTTTGCTGAGTCAACATCTTACATAATCAGTTGGAATTTCCTCTCATATGTCAAGGAAATACTTTCTTTATCAGTTCAATATTGTAATGAAAAAAATACTTGTAAAGTCATCCCAAAAACAAGAAGTAGTAATGTAACGATTATTGGATTAATCCCTGGCAGTTGCTATTCACTTTTGATGAAAGTTTATGATTATACTGATGCGGTGCTCTGGAAAAAAAAGGGAGGAAGTTTCTGTACACAGGATCGAGGTATGGAAGTACTAATATTTCATGAAAACATTAAGTCTCTTGTACAAACACTAGCTTACGATTTTAACAGTACAATCTACTTTGTAAACAGGATCTGTATAATTTTCAAATTGATAGATCGCTGCAAAGGGTTTTCTTGTGCTGGTGTTTCTCAATGTATACCTTTCACCAAAATATGTGATGGAAAACCTGACTGCTTGGATGGTGGCTCGGACGAAACAGAAAAGCATGGGAAATGTAGTAAGCGTTCTTCAATAATGGGCTGAATATAAGGTTTTTTATTAATGTATAAAACAGTGTTGATAGTTTGGTAAATACACCTCTATCCAGTGGTCATTTTTTTCAGAATTGCCACCATTGGTTAAAGGATTCCAAATTTATAAGACTGGTCACATGTTTATTCTTGTGCAATGGAAACCATTAAACTTGATGAATTTAAACGTTGGTGCATATGAAGTGAGGCTAGATCATGCAAACATCAGCAAAACAATAATCAAAAAGTCACCTATGAACAATAGAGGAATGAATGTAAAATGGATGAACGCTTCGTTCACTGACTTGTTCCCTAACACAACATATAATTTAACCATTCGTGCATTAAACTCCTTTGGGTATGGAAGTTGGATTAATCCTATCACTGCAGAAACAGGTACCTCATCATTAAGAGGAACTTTTCTATTTTTCTTCTTTTCACTCAGTCTTGAAATCTCTCTTTGCTTAATGATCTTCATATGATAGTAAATGTTTAGTAATGCATTATCGCAGAGAGAAAGAAAAGAAATTATGTTTATCCACCATGTATTTCAACCTATCAACCTAATTTCATTTGGACTATTCAAATTTCCAACAGCTTCATGCATCTAATATATGTATTTTAGTCACAACAGTTGGATTACCAGGTGCAGTGGGACCACACTTAACGGAATATCTGTTGAAAGAGAATGCACTCATTTGGCGGATATCTTGGACAACACCAGGAGTATTAGGGAATAATTATGTGAATGAATTATCGTATTTGTTTAAATATTGCCAAATCAATTCCATGTACAGTATGACATGTAAATCCATTCAAACCAATGCTACTAATGTGGTTTTACAACTACGGAAACATACATTCTATCAGTACTCAATCGTAGCCTGTAACAAATATGGACAGCCGAGTAAGAAGATGAGGAAGAAGAATTTCTTAGCAAAACGTAATTTTAGTTCTAAGTTGTTGATATATTTTTCCTGTTTTTTGCAGATCTGTTGAAATTGAAATTGATGTTTGCAGTTTATTAAAATTTGAATGATGTTTTCTAAAATACTTTCTGTTTGTTTTTCTTATTTTGATCTTTCAACGGTCAAGTTGATTTTTAAATGTTAAAAGGACTCCATAAAGCTTGAAAAAGGACAAAAATAACTTTTTGAATTTGTCGTTCTTGAGATATCGCTTGTCTTTTAAAGACTTGTCCAATTCATAAACGTTTTTTTCATCGATACACCAGGTTTATGAACATTTTTATCATTTTTTCATTTTAAAATCCATTTTTTTTTTTAGGTTCGGAAAGATCCGGCATTAGCTGTTTAAACGAATTCTTTATTGCTTTTGATTTGACTAAACATGTTGTCGGAAGATATCCAACTATTAAACCTCGAAAGAATGCGTACGACGTAGGCGAGTTCGTTTACTTCCATTGTCTAGAACCCTTTCATGTTAATGGTAAAAAAACAGAAAGAAGAGGAAACAGCTTCTGTATGAGAAACGGTCAATGGAGCCAACCATGGCCAATGTGTCGAGGTTATAAGATAAGCTATTGTTTGCTATTGTTTATACTTGTTGTTGTCCATGAGCTACCAGTTTGTTTTTGTTTTTATTTTTGGGTTAAGAGTGCATTTTGTAAAACTTTATTTACTTTCAAGTAACGCCATATTTGCGCCTTTCTTTCAAGAAACTTTTCACTATTGTTAGATTCTCATTTCAATTTCAGGTAATTTGGAGAATGTAACATGTAAGAATGAATACGATACCTCACGTAGAGATGGTCGTTCCTGGCAGAATCCTACTCTCAATCGTGTTCATGCAGAGTACGGCCCAATCAAAGCACAATACTATTATAGTGATACCTTACAGTTCCGGTGTAAACAGGGCCATATGTTAGTTCGAACTAAAGGTTTGACAGTTATGAAGACAACCTGTGGAAGTAATGGTCGTTGGAGTAGGGAATGGCCACTATGCAAAGGTGAGTACATTTTGTTCCATAAAAAATCTTTCTGAAATGGAATTGAAAGAGTCCCCGAAACATACCACTTAGGTTAAAGGTTTTGTTAAGTTTCCCAGTTCCCAAGCCAAGCCAGTTGCGTTTCACTCTTTTGATACTCAACAGTAATCTGTGTCAAAATCAGCAGGTGTCGCTTTTGTTAATAGCACGAAGGTCAAGTTTCTTTTGATGTTTAATTCACTCTGTTGTAATATAGTGTACAACTTTATACCACACATTTATCACTAAAACTGTAGAAAGTGGAAAAAGTTGAAACGGGGATGGTTTGTTATACGCGAATATTTCTGTTTATTTATTTGACAATTGTTAGGTAAAACATGCGACAAATTGAAAGTCCCGTATGCTGATGTATCCAACCAAGGCAAAAGAAGATCAATAGGTATTGTGGCTCGAATCACCTGCCAAAAGGATTTCTATCTATGGGGTTCAATTACCAGTAAATGTTTGCCTAATCTGGAATGGAGTGGTTCCAAACACAGAGCATGCTACGACATTCAATCTTTTAAGAAGGTTTGTGAAGAAGATGGCGGCTCGGTGGTAAACAAGAAAAATGGTACCGTATGTCAATATCCAGGTAAGTTCTCCCTCATTCTCTGCTTCACCACCATTTACATTTCTGTGCTATGAAGGATGCCTGGAAATATGTTTTGGACTTGGTTCTTAGATTTTTATGAACACTACCATTTTTTATTCCTATGTTAACCTATTTTTAATGCTGCAGGAAATTTAAGGACTTATGCAATTTCTATCAATGTTTACTTTCAGGAGTGCAACAAAAAAGTTCGTCTCATCATACCACATATTTGGCTATTGGTACGGCAATTCCCATGTCTGTTGCATTCTTGGTAACTATGGTTGGTGCTGTGTTTTATGTGCGTTACAAAAGATCGCAGTTTATACGGTACAGAGTAGCATGTCGATATAATGGCAACGAGACTGTACATCTCATTTTGCCGACTTATTCTGAATCTGAAAAGAATAAACCAACAACTCCTCCACCAGCATACGAAGACAGTGCAGATCGAAACGAGTGTTCGTGTAAGTCTCGTTTGCTGCTAGTTGCTTAGCAACATACATGTACCATTTCTCATCAAAATCATCATTCCATTTTAATTCGTGTTTCCATAGCAATAGCCCATAGAATGTTTCAAACTAACAATTCGAAAAAAACAGACATCTTTCCAAACCTGCCTTCTCTATAAATATTAAGAGACTTTCCTATCAAAAAACTATAGCTTTCAAATTGGTAGTTCTTTCTATAATAGAAGATGAACGAAAAAGGAAAAAAAGTCAGACCCAATCACTTTCAGTTTATTCAATGTCCTTAAATGTTTTTAGTTTCAGTTCCGGAATCATCAGCAAGTTGTTTAAACGCGGAGAGAGGCCTCCCGCCGGAGTATTCTCAAGAAGTCGAACCATCTGGTAATGTTACGTGAGAAACAGAAAATATCAAACATGATGTATATTTAATTAATTTATATTTGTGTATTTGCTTGATGCAGCGGCTGTTCCCTTTGTTTTGCTAACACACACCGTGTTCGAATACACCCTGGAAATCCATCTGCTTGGATCATTCATTTATCTTTAAAATACACCTCTCCCGAACATCCAGTTTCGTTTTTATGAAATTTATTGTTTCAATATGTTTGTTATCTCGATCACCGAAATTCCCAGTAGAGGCAATTTTGATATTTAAAACTAGGTCGGGTGTACTTACTACTTTAGTCGTACAAACTTTCGCGAGCAGAAAGTTTCGCGAGTGTCAAAACTCGCGAAATTTTTGGCATAAACTTTCGCGAATGAGGCAGAAAAATTTATTTCGCGAGTATAAATTTTCGCGAATCGAGCATTTTAGAAAATTTCGCGAGCATAAACTTTCGCGAGTCAAGACCAAACTGAAATTTTAAATGCATGGATTTTCAAGAATAAAAAAATGTATATACAACAGTTGTGTGTTACACCAGTGTTTTATAGGCATACAGAGGTAGAATATCTTAAGCATATATTAAGGATATCTTGAGGCTAAGAAGTTAGCATAAAGAAGTAAATTTTACCAACCGAAATAGTTGAGTAGTTAATGATATTTGAATAGTTAAATTTATAAGCATGTTTGAGGCTTGACTCTTAAGATTTTTTAGCATGGCCGAGGCTGAACTTAAAATACATGATGCTTTTAAAAAAAGGTGTGTTTCTTGATATCGAGCAAGAAGAAATTAGGAATCCTAAAAAAAAACAAGAATCCTCCAAAGAACAAGGTTCCTCCCAAAAAACGTGCAAAACAAACGGATATCAGAACTATGTTTGGTCCTGCTTTACCAAGACCCCGAAACCAAAATCGCGCGAACGATACAGAGAAAGTTGCTGATGTTATTCAAATAGACTAGATTAGTGTAAATTTGTGTATTTTGAGACTTCGTTTTGAAGAATACATACAGTATCCGAAAATTCTTCTCAAACCTTGAAAAAAATGAGCTTTTTTAATTTTTTCTCGCGAGCATAAACTTTCGCGAATCAAGGAAAAACATTTATTTCGCGAGCATAAACTTTCGCGAATCGCTTAGTCGAGAATTTTTGAAGAAATTAACTTTCGCGAATTGGGCCAAAATTCGCGAAAATCGCGAAAGTTTCTGCTCGCGAAAGTTTGTACGACTAAAGTAGGTCAAAACACGGCGTTTAAACAGTAACTCGGGAAAGTCAACAAATATGGTTTTATAGTCGGTTTTCACGTAGCGGGAAATTCTGTGCATTTTTACATTTTGTCTCACTATAGTTTTTTGTTTGTTTGTTGTTGTTTTTTTGCCAAATAATAAACAAGAAAATAAATAGAAATGGTGATTGCTTTAACGAATGCTCGTTATCTGTTGATTAATGAAATTAATACTTTGTGTATGTCACCATATTTATCGCATTTTGTTTGGCGAGCCGCATTGTACTATAGAAAAATCTTATGAATATTTTTACTCAATCCATGGTTTTATGAGCTTGATTTTATATTTCTGATTACTACATTTTATACAAGATTGTTTGTAAATACTTGTTAAATAAACCCAAATAAACAAGCAGCTATTGTCATGATCTTGTCAACCCTGAATCAGTATCGTCATTTGAAAATTACCTGGTCTGGTCTTTATTTTGCACTGATTTTATAAATTTCCTTTTTAGTGAAACCCAAAAAATTTGAATGACATTAAAGATGTTCAATGTTAAGGACACGATTTTCCAACGGATTTTTTATATCCGATTTTTAAAAGGTTTGATGTGTTCAAATTCGTCAGATTTGTCGTCAGATTTTTCCATTCATTCTTTGAATGATTGAGTCGCTTTACAGTGATATTTTCCCACTGGTTCCCTTGAACAACGAATTTACATGCGTGTATGTACTAGAATAAACCTGGACCAGCAATTCTCGGATCTAGGGTTAGGCAAAAAAATGGAGGAGTACAGTGTCCTCGTTTCCACACTTAATAACTTAACTCTCCTTAGCTCCAGATCCGCCTCGGCTGTGGATCACCATCGTTGTAAAAAATGCGTTTACATTTGATCGTGAAATATGGCATTTGATGATGAAGCATGTATATTCCCCAAAATTTTCCGTCTCCCATGGAAACAACTAAGGATGTTGCGAACATTGAACTTTGTCCTACCTAGTGATAAATTTACAACTTTCCTCCTCTTTCTAAATTATCATTTTCTGAATATACCCAACAACGTGATCCGCAAGACACCTCCCTTTGAAAACCGTTAATATAGTTGATTATTTTTATTATCACTTATTTTACTTTTCAGAGTTTATATTTACTCAGGATAGCCACTTTAGTTTTTACAGAACTGTAATTAATGAGGGTCTTGTGTAGGAGGTAGAATTCAACTTCTCAACAAGACACCAATCCCACTCTCAAGGGAGTGCTAAGCTGAGTGAATTCAAGCTGTAATAGTCCCTGACTTGAGCTCTCCCGCTCTAGAGTTTAGCACTCTTCTAATAGGCCACTAGTCGATTTGAGTTGGGGTGCAGCCTCGGTAGGGACTCCTTCTGTTTATTTTTTCATGGTTATGTGCTTGACACCCTTTTGTGGTTTTAACTGTTTATTGGGGTTGGTTAAAGTTTTCTTTTTCTGTTGTCATGGAGATACACAGAAAATGGAAGCCACACTATAAAAGAAAAAGGTTTCTGAAGACTTCACTGACAAATTTAAAGGAATCATCTTTCTGAAACCTTAATTGGAGTAATTATCATTTGAGTACCTAAGGTTTCAAAGCAATTTACTATAAAGAGATTGCCCGATGAGTGATTTCTCTGGCGTCATAACCATTGAGGAACCGTTTCTTCATTGAGTACTTTAAAGGACTCAAAATTTACGTTCAATGAATCATGCTACATTCAAATAATCCTGACACATTTAATGAGTTTTCGTTCGAAAACAATACCTTGTTCGAGAAGTCGCTGCGTAGAATCCTAACATATTCGTGGAATCATAATGTATTCCGCAAGAACATAGCCCAATCATTACAATCGAATAATGGCCAACGTTTTTTAGTATTAGGGATTTCCCGTAACATTAGGGAGTTTAAACAACCATGAATACAACGAGAACGGCAACGTAGGTGAACCATAACCCTTGTTTCTCGATTAATTTTTTATAAGAAGAACTTGAAATTACCGTTGTGGCGATTACATTTTCGTCTAAAAATCATTTAAACTTAGTTCACAGATGGAGAATGGAGAGGAACAGATGGAGAATCAACGTGGGTGAACCAAAACCCTTGTTTCTCTTGCGAATATTAATAAAACATGACAAAGCAGTGAAAGTTTGAAGAACTTCTTTGATATAACTAAACATGTGATTGATGAATTAAGAAAAAACAAGAAACGTAGTAAATCAGATGAAAACCAATGCAAGTGAAACAAAATTTATTAATATTCTCGCGCCTTCGTTGTCAGAACGACTTCAAAACACAACTTTTCACGTTGCGTCCAGAACGCGCAAACCTGCTAATGATGTAATTAGCTAACAAAGATTTCCCAATAATAGAATTTGAAGTATGGAAAACACATGGGAAAGACAGACCCACATAAATTACGGTCCTGTACGCTACAGATGGAAATCTGAAATAAAAAAGATTGTTCGCTTTCAAGGATCATGGCTGGGATAGCTATAGTATAGAGTTAAGAAAAGTTATTAATTTTTAACAGTCTGTACGCTTTGATCGGCGTAGAGACGTCTTTAGGTGCAATCTTTAGGTGCAATCTTTAGGTGCAATCTGTACCGAATCGGTAAAATAAGTTGCATTTTTGAGTTGCTGGCGAACATATCTTAAGAAATATTGAAGCAATTGAGTTACTGTTTCTAAGATGTCCACACGTTGCGGATATATCTCGTTCTCCGGAACGGTTTTCATATTGGATAGGCGTTCCGTCCATACGAGGACCAGTCTATCCGATATGCGAAACGGAATGATTCCGCTCCGATGCCAAAAGTGAAATGATTCCGCTCCGATAGAATTAGCCGCAACGTGTGAACAGAAGAGAAGCGAAATGATTTTGTTCCGATAGCCCTATCCACAAAGTGTTTGTAGATCGTGTCGTACGACGATCTTCAGTGTCGTCACCGTCCTTCTTATATCTAAAAAATATTGTAGCAGATTTACCAAAGTACGCATAATGGTAGCAATGTTTAAAGTGTTTGTTTTGTTGTATTATTTTTAACTTATATTTTTCTCGTGCACTGCGTTAATAATTTATGATACCAATCATAATTTTGATAGAGAGATGTACACGTGCAGAGATCAACACGATCTCGTGCTAAGAAGCACAAGTAAATTTGGGCCTGCGAGCCTGACTTTTCATTTTGTATTTTTAGTTTTGTGTCTCTTCTGCCATATATATATATATGTATATATATGTGAGGAACGGCGCAGTTTATTTTGTTTTTTAGACTTAAATGACCTGACTTGACCTGATTTGACTTGCTTAGTTTTTAATTTAAATAACAAAGAAAATGTGTGAATGATACCACTGCCACTGTAGCTATCCTTTCATCAGTTATAAAAACAAACAAACTGGCAGCAGCCCATGATGTATAGTGTAAAGTTATAGTAGGCAGATGCTGCCCTCCTTACCAATCTTCCATATGAGAATACTGTTTTCAAACTCAGCCAAGGTTATCTTATAGCTACATAGCTAAATTATTTTCACACAATTAAATTGTAGCTTTTTTTGCCGATTTCAACGACTTCCTTTTGCAGGGGTGGGGGAATAAAGGGAAGAAGAAACCTTAATTAAGCTACATAAGCTATATCTATATATTAATACTATAAGAGATTTAAGCCCTAGTTGCAAGTCCTAAGCAAAAAAAAACTAAAAACGTCAAATTTGTTTAATAGACAAATGTGGCAACGGTTTCTGTATCTGTATGCATTAGGGGAAACCATTGCATTGCGTCAAAAGTTTACATTTCCGTTTGTTGACGAAGAAACCAGAAATAAAAAAGAAAGAGGAAACGGTATAATAATGCCAGATTAGCTTGACTGTTGACCCCCTCCCCTTTCTTCCTTAGGACAAATAAAACAATAAAATTTTGTGACAAAAGTTATGAGGAATTGTTGTACTAGCAATCTCAATATTTTACAGTATGGTGTAATAATGATAAATCAACTGAAAAAACTAAAAAATATATATATATATATAGTCAAAATATGACAGATAATAAAAATGGTGACTTTGACTGAATGATGTTTGGATGGTGCAAAAGTTGAAAGTTTTGTCATGAAAATGTTGGAAATATTGTCTGTATAAACACAGTTTGTGAAGGATAATTAACAGTAAAGGCAATCAATTCATTTTTAAAATGATTAAAAAATTTCCTTTTAAAGTTTTCAAATTCTCTTAATGGGAAAATGCCGCTAATTGACGTATCCACAGCCCAAACCACTAGACATCAGATATTTTTGACACAATAAGATTTTGTATTTTCAAGGAGAACTTCTTTTTATTGTTGGACATTTCGTTAAACAGTGTTATTTCTTTTTCTTGATAGACTTCCTTATGATCTTTACTAATCTTATTATGAAGTCTGAATTTCATGTCGCTCCTTTACATATATTATAATATATAAAGAATATTTAATGTCTTACCATTTTTAGGTGGGTATTCTAATAAAACATTTTAAAAAATGAGTGAGAATCATTTTTTCACTAGAAACAGTTATCTCAAGATAATTTTTTAAACGGAAATTGTTTCACCTTAATTGATCGAAATTATAATTTTTTTCAGCACTTGAAGATCAACCTTGGCAGTGATTGCATCTTCTTGTTGGAAAGTTGCAAACACTGGATTCATCACAAACAAGGACAAGCTCTACACTTCGTAGCAGCTTCATAGTTTAAAAAAATAAACTATGGGGAAGTTATTGAACAATGGAGTGTGAGGTGTTTGTGAAATCAAAAAGAAAGAAGAATTGCAGGTTATATTATCCCATTTCAAAATGTCACACACCTTTTTGTGGTTGACTGCTGGTAACATTAAAATATCTTAATTGAACCACTGAACAGTTTTAAAATGCATATAGAAATTATGGTGGACACATGCTGCAGTCAGGAACATCCGATAATACATAGCTTGATTTTCATAATATGACTGTTGATGTAATAGCTACTACAATTTCAAATGTTTTTGAGACCAATGAATGTTTCACAAGAGAACAAAACTAATAAAATTTAGAAGGATACAAAAATGTATACTAAAACTTTTAAATCTATTTCAAGAGTAATACATAACTTTTACAGAAAATAATTTCTTTTAAAAAATAAATGAAAATAAATAGAACAATAGTTTTGTTCCTTAAGAACTAAGCAAGTATACTATATAATGATTTTCTGATTAACAGGTTATTATGAAATCATGGTGAAGGATAAAAAAAGCTAAGAGTTCATTATATTTATCAATATCTTTTGAATCTTTTAATTCAATTTGAGTTTTTCTTCCTTATTTGATTATCATTCAAACATAATGATATGACAGATGATATTGGTAAAGGCTGTAACCAAGAAATATACGAAATTATATAGATGAACGTAATTTCTTACAGAAAAAAATAGTAATAACAAACTCTTTTAAAAAAAGAGCTTGTTTTCAAACTATAACTGTTTCGTATGTAAAATAAAATGTTTCTTTCAAATGAAATGAAATATAACTGGAAAACGCATTTGAACTGTTAAATTTGTTTCAGCTACAATTTGGAATAGCATGGAGTTCACTTTTAAAAAAGAATTTTCCCCAAAATGGAATATCACTTGTAATAGAGGTTTAACATAAGGTGAAGTATTATATGGAGATAATCAAATAATAACAAAAGCTATCAATAATCAAGTTTATGGATTTGACTTGACAATAGACTGACATTATGGTCTAACATATAGTTTACATCGAAACTCAACAAAAATGCGAGATGTAAATCAAGTGGAGTTCTTACTTATCACAGATGGTAGTTTCATATTTGAAACAGTTTTCATGGAGGGTCTAAATTGAATTTGAAATATATCCCTTTGTTTTATAATCAAAAGTTCATAAAATAGGATAATTTAAAAAGAGAGAATGAAGTATATACTTAAACTCTTTGCACTTCATAAAAACGTAATTGTTTAAATCGACATAACCTTGAAGTGTTGACATTTTTTAATTATGATTTTTTGATTATTATCCGCATCTGTATAAAATAATATTCTTACAAAACTCTTTTTATATAGTTGCCAGTCAAATATATGAACAATTAATGAATGATGATTCTAGAAAGGTTTTCTGGTTTTCTGATCACAAGAAGTGAGAATATCAGATATGGCCTCTAAAAGTAACGTTGTTTTTGTTACTTCCATTAGATCAACAGGGAATTTCTAAACTACTGTCAACTTCTTTAAAAGCTTTTACTCTGACTCAGGTTGACAAATTGTTCAGCATTTATATTTTTATGTATAATATTTGTATATTTTGTATATAATATTTTGTATATTTTGATGATGTTTCCACAATAAATCTTGGTATCTGAGTTCTTTGTGGCATCAGTATTGTTTTTGTTTTTCTGTAACATTGTTTTTTATAAACATTTTTTAAAATTTACTGAAACGAGTACTTGCAATTGTGAACAATGTTAACTCAATACTCCATCCCCTATCTATTTTTTTTAAAGCTAAAGTTCTATAATGTTTATGTGAGGCCTGGAAAACCCGAGTTACAAAATCGAGTTATAAAATCGAGTTATGAATTATGACGTCATAATTTGAGTTATTAACTTGAAATTTTTTATTTTCGATATCACTTCGAGTTTCTGACTCGAGAATATTATATTGCTTTAAAAGATTCGAGTTACTAAGTTAGAAATAAAGTTTTAAATTATTTTTCTCGAGTTATTGTGTCTGCTTAATTTTCAAAATATTTTGGATAGCAAAAACAATATTTTTTCATATTATAAGCATTAGTTTCAAAATAATCATGTCGAGTCATCGTCGAATTCAAATCATCTCCACCATCAATCCCCTGCCTGAAACCCCCTTACTTTTCCATTTTTAATCCCAAATTGTTCCGAGATTCAAAGTAAAATATGTCAGCATAGAAAGTGTCATGGTACAGCTGTTGTTAAAAATGTTTGAACGATACATAATATAAGGATTGCTTATCATTAGAACTGCCATATTACCTATCTACATCCTTAACTGATTAATTTTGATCCCATTTTTACATTAACAAATGTAAAACAAAATTAGCACTGTCAAATTGTTCCACGTGCAAATTTTCATTAGAATTGAACAATCAAGCAGACACGATAACTCGAGAAAAATCGACTTGATTTATTTGAAAAAGTTATTTCCAGCTAGTAATTCAAATTGTAGAAGCGAGAAATATATTTTCTAGTTAGTAACTCGAAGTGATATCGAAAATTAAAAATTCCAAGTTAATAACTCGAATTATGACGTCATAATGCATAACTCGATTTTATAACTCGATTTTTTAACTCGGGTTTTCCGGGCCTATGTGAGTTATGTTGTGTAACAGAAATGTATTGGTTTTCACACAGTTAGTTTGCTTCCTTGATATTCTTCACAATTCTATAATAAATTGATTACTTTGTTTATTGCCGTTTGATTGACATCATCAAACTTAATTGTGGTGCTGTGTGAATTGTTGTAGTAAGGCTGGACTTCTTTTGATAATATTTTTCTATTGCTTGTTTATTTTTTCTCTATTATTAATTCTTTCTTTCTGTGATTTGCTATTAACAAAACAATTCTCTCTGAATAGAAATTAAAAACAATAAAGTCATGAGAAGGTCCAATGGATTCTTCAGTAAACTGACACCTACAAGGAAGGTTGTTCGCAAAAGTGGCAGTAAACAAGATCTTCGAAGTTCATCTGAAAAAGTATGTGCATATTCTTACTTTGTAAATATCACAGAAACAGGCTTTCAGGTTATTTTAAATCAATCTTAAATGGTAATTTGATTTTTTTTATAGGTAACACTACAGAGGGTACTTGGACTGACCACAACAAACACAAATGGGTTAGCATGCAGTACAACAACTGGTATCATTGCTTATCCTGCTGGGTATATTATATTATATTATATATTAAAACAAATATATGTAATGTATCAGTGATATGATAGCGTGCTTGATACAATCGTAGAGCTAAATTAGATGAGTTAAGAGTCAGAAACTACACATAATTTGCGACTTCAAGTTTCTTGACTTACGACAATCATCAGGCATATACAAATGAACAATTCTTTAAAAATTCAAAAAAAAAAAAAAACGAAATTGTTTTTTGATTGAATAATTACCCAGCAATAGAACTCATGTCCCTTGGGTCATTTCATGTTGACAAAAGCATATTTGTCGCAATGACAGCATTTCGAAATTAGCTCAGTTCGTTTGTTTAACAACCCTTTTGCTTCAGCTCTGATGATGCATACTTTCTCCGAGAAGCATAGGTCACATCGCCTTGTTCCACATTTGTACGGCATCGCGTTCACTGCGATGCTCCAGGTGAGTGTGTATTCCTTATCTCGGTCTTTTAAGCTCCATAGGAATTTCGAAAGCTCTGTCTTGTTTCATATCTTCGTGATCTGAAGGATTTTTTGTGGTTGTTGTACCTTGATTTGAACTTTTCTTCGCAGAGGCCATAGTAAGTGTGTATATCTGGATGTGTGTTAACTTCAGCTTTGTAAACAATACAGGAGGTGAGGCACTTTCCGTTTAGAGGACAATCTTGCTTGACTCTGCAATTGCATTGGCGAGTGGTTGTGGTCGTTTCTCCTTTCAGAATTTTGGCATTGTGCTGTTTTATGTCTCCCATGTTTGGTGTGCAGCAATAGCTCAATTTGAGGGTGCTCATGTTGAATATCTGATGGTATTTGTGGCTTCTTGGGAAGTTCTTTTTGATCAGCAGGAGGAAATTTTTGCCAACGTTTGTCTTAATGCTGTTGTTGTTTGGCGAGTTGAACCAAATCACTTGCCTGTATTATATATATACATGAATTTCCTCTATAGCTTTTCACTGTTTCCCATTTACCATACTTTACATATGAATTAAGTTTTCTTTTTTAGCTGCATCATTGTCTTGTATAATTTGAAAACGAATCAACAAACGCATATTCCAAACCCAGACAAGTAAGTGTATTAATGAGTTTATTCAGAGATCAAATCCACAGTTCATATTGACTATTTTTCTTAATTTACATGAAAATAATACATGCATATCCTCCCCTATGAAAATATTTGTGATATTTTTTTGGACTTTATTACTTTAATAAAAGTTTTATATGTTGGTTTTCTTTGTCCAACACTTTCTTTTATATAAAGTTGGTGAAGATACAACATTTTTGAAGGGGTTTGAATATGATGTCCAATTACTTCGGTCAAAGTTCCATTCTGTATATGCTCGTCTTTTGTATTGTCTGACAGATTTTTCATTGACATGTATTTTGAAATATTTTGTAAGATCCTGATGATCAGTGATTGATCTAGTTGATATAGGTGCATCATAACAAGCATGGGTTTCTTCAAATTGATACGTGCAGGTTGGAATAGATGATAGTTTACTTTTGTTGTTTATTCCAGCATTGCATGTATCCTTCTTTTCATAATTCATTTCATTTGGACACGGTATCATGTCTTCATGTCTTTGATACTTTTCTTTTCTTTCTTCTTTTCCAAACCATTTTCCAATTTTTTTTATTATCATGTGTGACATGATTCAGATAGTTGAATTAGTTTTTCCTCTCTGCACTAACTTCGTATTAATGTTCTGTTGGTAGTTTCATGCATTTTATACCTTTATTTGTAAACCTGCATGGCTGTTTTTTTTCTTTCCTACTTAATTATTCTGTGAGAAAGTTAAAACCGCGACATCATATGGAAGTTAACCTACTGATAGTTCATAAATAAATGCACAATCAAGTATTTACATATATTTGGCTATTTGTATGACATCACTTTTATACAATAACAGCAACTATATAGCATACTGATATACAACTTTTAACTAATCTAACTTTATCATGCGTTTGTTCTTCCTTTTTCTTTTTCTTGTTTTTTCATTAACAAACGGAAATGTAAACATTTGACACAATGGTTTCCCCACATAGTTGCCACATTTGTCTATTAAACAAATTTGACATTTTTTGATTTTTTCGCTTAGGACTCGCAACCAGGGCTTAAAACGCTTATAGTATTAATATATAGATTATATATCATTATATATCATTCTCTAAAATATGTATTGGCAATGTAAAGCCATTTCTGAATGGTAACTGACTGTTTATTCTTTAAAAACAACAATTTAATTTCAACTTAATCTCAAATGTGCACTTTTAAGTTGTTTTCATTTTAAACTTCCAATAACAACGATACTTAATGATCTGCAAAACATTGTAATATTTTATGAGGGAATGAGGTTGTGAGTTAATTGGATTTGTTTTTCTTTTTTTATTTGAAATTGAATTATTTATGCTTCCTTTTGTTTCATTTCACTGTTGAAAAATTGAAAAATTGCTTTTAATTGCAAACTTGTGGTCCCATTTTTACAATAAAATATCAAGGGGCTTATCTGCGGGAGCTTTCTGGATTTTTGTTTTGGGGGCATCTGATTAATAATTTGCATAAACCTTCCTGGGTGAGTGTTAACATGTGGGCGAGTGATCAAACGGAGAAGACTGCTTGGACTAAAACTGCATGATACCCTGGGTAGTTCAGTATGCCTTTAAAGGGGAAGTTAATTATTTAAAACTCAGTTTTTGAATTCTCACAAAAGCATTTGTACAACATTAAATAAAATGCTGACACACGAATCTGTAAATAACTTGATGTGCTGTGCTGTTATTGTGCATATGTATTTGGTTTAACTAGTTACCCATTTCAACTAGTGATTTTAATTTGGAGATGGTACAAGTCTGATATTTCTGTTTTTAGGAAAACTATCACATGTCTTGCATTTTCCAATGATGGAAAATATCTTGTATCTGGAGAGGTTTGTGTTAACATAATGTTTTTCTTTGCTTGTGATAATTTGGCAAGCAGTTTGAAACTTATAGACTGGTTGGTCAGTTAGACAGAAGGGATGGTCCTGGGACCTAAGAATTGGAATTTCTTTTCCATATTACATTCCCAAAGCTGCAAAATAAAAAAATAAATCGAACAGAGAAAAAAAAATTCAAAAAGCTTCACTGAGATATTTATGTTTAAAGATTTTGCACTTTTGATTTTATGATGTTGTTAGTCAAAAATTAAGAACAACAATGTTGGCGAAAACTTGGGATTAATTACTTTGAAACAAACAGTAATGAAAGCTCTGTATTAAGCAGGTTGGAAATTATTTTTTGCAGAACATCGCCATAACATGCTGCTTTCTTTCTTGTCATAACAAAAACTTATTTACACTTGCTGAATGTAAATACCTTATAATGTGAGCACGAGAATGAACATGAGGTTAAAATGGAACTGAGTGAATTACCTGTGCTTTATACCCATGTTAATTAAAAAATTTGTATTATGATGAAAATACTCTGTTATTACTTTGAACAGTATGAATTGTATTATGACTATGATCAATTTCATGGTCTAATGTTCGAAATAATAAAATATAAAATTCGAAAATGTATAAGAAAAAAGATGAAAAGAAAGTTTAAAATATTTTTGAACAGTGTTTACAATTTTATTTTCTGTCCTTTATTTTCTTGACTACAAACGAGACCAAAAATTAATACAAAATACAGGTAACTCTACTGGAACTCCTGGAGCAGTATTTAAAGGATGAATCAAATATTCTTGGTGATATTCTCATTACATCACAGGCCTCGGTTAGTCCTTTGAAGAATGGTACACAAATTACGTCAAACAATACGTCAGAGCTTGGTTAATCGAAGTAATAAATGTCAAACTTTTTGCCTCAAGATAAGACCATCTCAAAAAAATGCTCCTGGTATAGAGAAATTTCTATGACATGCAATTATATATTTGATCTTGCCAAATGAGAACTCAGTTTACGTAATTATTAGAATCTTTTCACGTTATTAATCCTGTTTTTTATTCTGTTGTATTCCTAATATGCGTACATTCTTTGTTAAACTTTTTTCTGATTTTCTAGATTTTTCGATTTTTTCAATTTTTCCATGTATATTCGGGGCTAAATTCATAGCATCTTGTCTGAATTACTATGCGAAAAGCTGCTGTTCTCTGAAAAAATAGAAGCATTGCTCTCTGACATGTTTGTTTCTATGCAATCACCTAACAACAGCCTGTAGCAATGATATCAAAAGATTTGAAACCATGGCAACAGGATTAATATTTGAACGAACTAGTATTTTTTGTTCATTTTTATGTACTTATTTGATTACTTCTCAGTAATTGGGGGAAATTGCCTTTTTCTCGAAAACTGCGGGTATGCAGTATTGGGAACAAGTAGAATATTGGGAAGAAAATATGATTAGCAAAAAAAATCTTATTCCCCTGATATGCACTACGAAAATCAATTTCCGTTGAGCTTTTATGGCCTATTTAGTTCCCCTTTAAACAAACCATTGCCTGCTTGCTTTGATTGGCTGTTACTTATTTATTTATTTAGTCTGGTCAGCAACCATTCGTCCGAGTATGGGAATTGAGTGAAAGTGTAACGCAAGTTGCTGAATTGCGTGGCCACAAATCAGGAATAACATCTGTTGTAAGCACCAACCTAATCTCATAATCTTATGACGAAGATAACTTTTTAGTTACAATTATCAAAAGTACTTATTTAGTGCATAATCATATGGGATGCACAATTACTTGATTCTGATTGGTTAACAGGGTGTGCAATTACAGTGTAATATCCAGTTTTTAAAACTTTATTTACAAACTAGAATTTATTTGATTTCCTTTTATCAATCATAGATGATTATGATTTCAGTGTACAGTGCTGAATATTTGTTTCTATTGTAAAGTATCTTTTCGAATGGAATGAAAAATAGTAACTCGTGAATTAAACTGTACTAGTACTAATATTAAAGCAAGCTTTTAAGTATCTTCTTAGAAATAAATTTGATCGTGGAAATAATTTTTGTCAAGTTATGTTTGCTTGACTGACATTTGATTCTATCATCAAAGGTATTTTATAAAAAGATTTAGGATGCATTCTTTCTAAGTAACTTTCTTTTTATCTTTTGGGGAGGGGGGTTACTGATATAATCATATGTATGATTGAAATTACACCTTACGTCACCATTTAAATTCAAAGTTGTTCTTTTGAAATCAACCGTAACAAAAAATAAAAAGGTTTGGAAGGGAAGACATTAAATTGACAAGTTTCGACCCTTAAATTTGGAACGTTTCTGAGATGGTAAACGAAAAAACAAAACAATGACTTGATAATGATTGATGAACAAATTGATTCGCGATTAATCACAATAATGATCGAGTGATTTGGGAAAAATCATTCCTCCTTTTATAAAAAGAAATTTGGAATCAAAATGATTTTTTTTTTTAATTTTTTTCCACTGTCAAAAACATGTGATTTTCACTATTAGGGTGCGTTTCTTCCCACTTTGCATTTCAATCCAATTAACATCCCAGTATACTCTGCACAGTTGAATGTGTCATGTTAATAGGTCATTATTACCTGGAAGTTATTACTGGAAATGGGTGAATTGATAGGCTCAGTAGCCAGTTATTTATATCAAACATATTATTATAATCTTTCTCCTAAAATGATTGAACATCTGTGAATAAAATCAAATTTTTGAAGAAATCTATAATCTATAATGTTGAATTCGTAATGCCTAGTTTCCACTATTTGAAATTAAAATTATGTATGAACATGTCAATAACTATTTTTTGAACTCCTCAAAAGAAGATGTTTTGGCCAGGTTATAAATAAGAAACTAACTGTTTTGTACATCTGTACTTTGAAATACAAATAGTTCTTAATAATTGGGTCATCTTGCAGGTTTTTACCAATGTACTAATGTTTTGTGGAAAATTTAGTGTATAATATAAACTAGCTGCCCAGGTAAAACATTTTTACCGATTCATTTCCCAGTAAGTTGCAGTCAAGGAACTCCTGAATAAAATCTCTCAATGAAAATTATTTTTAAAAAAACCTGAATTTTAAACTGTCCAATTTTGGTTTTCTGCAATTTCTATTTTTTAAATTCTCTTCAAAATCAAATTCCCTGCCAATTTTCTTATGAGCAGAGCGAATGATTACAATAATGATGATGTTCTTACGAAAATACCAATAAGTCATCGTAATCCTAGTCCAACCTTACTGGAGGAACAAATCACCAAGACAAGCATTTTTCATGCATTGACAAGATTATGTAGCCCATAATCATGAAAATGGATTATAAAAATTGATATTTCACGGAACAGATAGCCAATTGAATGTCTTTTCAAATTTGAATGAATTAATTTTAAATATTAATTTTTACTATTAATTTTTACTACTAACTTTTTCATTATGATACTCCTTCAGGAATTCTCACCAAATCAAAAATTACTGGTATCTATTGGTGACCAACATGATATGCTGGTTAATGTTTGGAACTGGAAGGTGAGGTAAATATTTCATCAACGAAGCAAAACAACCGAGAAAGTAACCAACAATAATTAATTAATTAATTAATTAATAATGAAGCTCTGGAATTTTGTTAAAGGAAAATATGTATGGCGTATTCAATATTGTCTTTCCCTATTTCCTTCAATTTGATTTCATGCTTTGATTTTGATTTTAGCTTGGGAATACTGTCGCATGTAACAAGTCTGGATGTCGTGTATGTTTATTATTTATCCTTGTTGATTTTTGTTTTGACAATTTGTTTATCACACAATTATTTTTAACATTTTTAGGTCAGGGCAGTATCATTTTCAGAAAATGGGAATTATTTAGTTACTGTTGGAAACAGGCATGTGAAATTTTGGTACTTAGACTCTGAAGCATCAAACAAGGTAATTTATTCGTGGTTTACGTCTGTAAGGTAAGAGGTCATGTTGAACATCTCATAGGCTAGTGATTGAGGTTAGATTTATAAACAGCGACCGTAGTTGTCTCGCTTATTCTATTAATTTGGATGTTTGTTTTTGTAAACTGTCAGATTAATGATTTACACATTTGAAGAATTTTTTGTATTTTTTTTAACATTTGCTCTTTTCACACTGAGATTTGAATAACATCACTAACAAAGCTAAGTGAATCCAGCATATGGTGCAATGTCCAGAAAATAGTACAATGTCTATTGGTGCTATTCACATAAGTGAGTCAGCGAGGAAGACTTTATTCATAACCGTTCATTTTTCAAGACTTGTTTATAATGAGTAAAGAATACAGGCAGTTTCTATTATTTGCCTTTCCTTACACACAGCAGTTGACTTGATTATTATTTTGCTCTAAAGAAGGGCAATATTTTTTAATAGTACTCTGTCGTGCATCTGGACATATATATTGTCACTTTTTTCAAATACATGAAAAATTCAAAAATCATCATTCAAAAAATTAATCTATAGAAAAGTTAATCCACGTAAAATATGCAAACTTTCTAAAAATGAGGAGCTCTGAAAAGCGTTGGGCAGATGGATGGATAATATGATCAATTTATTAGTACATGCATAAATAACTGATTTCAATCAATCATCATAAAATAGAAAGCTGATCTGATCATACAAAACAGCATAAAAAACAAACCAAAAACTGGATTTTGTCAGAAAATTGTTTAGCCACAGTTTTTCAGAACTACCAGAATGGAAAGAAGTTTTAAAAATTATGATGAAATGAAAAAAGAAACACCCATAAATACATCAAATCAAACAATTCTCTTTTTTTCTGGTGGTGCTTTCACTTTTATTTAATTGGGAGTCCATCATCATCACAAAGTATACATAAAAAAACTTGCTTATGTAATGCATTAAAAGCTGTATTACACTAACAATATTTGCAAAAAATGAAATCAAGTTTCCGTCTTCTTCACTTCACTTCAACGTTTAGGAACGTTATCCATAAAACGGAACTTTTTGCCATTTTTAAAACCTGTTTTCTTGAGCGAACCAATTATAGATCGAATTGATGACTAGGCTTTAAGGAAACAGATAAGACAGAACACCAATAATTAGAAAGGTGTTACGAATGGGTACTATGAACTGCAACATTACAGACTGACTCACTGACAGACACGGGGAAATGAAAGATCAATAATAAAAAAACTAACAACCAAATCAAGAAATATGAAATAAACTAATTTAAAACATTCGATAAACATATAAGTAGACATATAGTGTATTTGTTCCTTCACATAGTCTAAATAATGATGGAAGCTTGATTGGTCATAGAATTGGATAACATATAAAAATTATTTTTATTCGTATTATTGACACTCAAAGTATTTTCAATTTCATTTTTAGGGAAATGTTCCTATCACTCCTATAACTGGTCGATCTGGTATCCTAGGTGACCAACGGAATAATTGTTTTTCGGATGTTATGTGTGGCCGGGGTCGAAGTTCGTTGTATACTTACTGTGTTACGAAAAGTGGCTTGCTTTGCATGTTTAGCGAAAAAAGAATTCTGGATAAATGGGTTGAGCTCAAGGTGATGAGGCAAATTTTTCTTGAATAATTGAGAATATTTTTTGTTGAGAATATTTTTATTTCCTTGTTTTAATTATGATTTGTAGGCAGGATGTACGAATTGTTTACATGTCACTGAAAAGTACATTTTTTGTGGGTGTTCTGATGGTGTTGTTAGGTATATACATTTTTTCTAATCCCTTGAATTTATTTATTTTGCTTAAAATACCTACTTTGATAACAGCATATAAATTTATTACCATATTGGTAAGATTTCACAATTACATTTAGCTAACATTCAATTGTTTCGGATTTTATTTTAGAGTGTTTGAACCTATAAATCTAAAATTCATTGCAACTCTACCACAGCCTCATAATTTGGGTGTGAATGTCTCTGATGGTGTTGTACCAAGGTATTTGAGTTCAAATGTTTAAAGATAAATATTCTATATTTGTTAAAATTCTTCCTCAATGAAATTTACCATGCTTCAAACCTTCATTGAATATTTTGAATTGTTCTGTAATCTCAAACACTGATCAATTGAGGCATTAGTAAGATGCTTTCAGCAGTTTCTAATGTTGTTTCGGAGAACGAAATGTAAGATTTGTTTTAGTCAACACTACCTTGACTTTTTTCAGTGATCTTCTAAAGAGCTCCAACAAAAATTGTCCTGATCTCGTTGCAATAACTGTCGATGAGAAGCATTGGAAGGTAGGTATTTCCTCGTTGGTGTTTAAAATCAGATCATGTTTTAATCTGCACACATGCTTTTTTTTTTCCTGTTTGGACAAAAATATAACATTTGCTTTGATTTTAAGGACGCTATCTCAAGCTATCTTAAGTTGCTGCATGATGGTCTAATATGTTTTTTTAGCTTTCTTGTATTTACAATGATCACAGTCTTTACATATGGGATGTACATGATGTAAAGAAGGTTGGAAAGGCTGCATCATTTCTTTACCACAGTGCATGCATATGGGGTGTTGAGGTACGCAGGAAGCTGCCAACATTTATCTACTGTAAATGTTTAGTGCATTATCTATTCTTGCATAAAATGGTTAACATAATGATACATCATACATACACTTCAAACAGTCTGTTGTTGCCAATGATATGTTTAAATATATCTTTTGTTTTTTTCTTTTCTGATTTCTTATCTATTTTGTTGTTTGACTTTCAATTCTTTGACATATGTTGCAAATTTCTTTCGTTGGACTTTATGTGTTTTTCTTACAGTGTGACTTTTACTTAAGTGCTATAATAATCTTGCTATGGTTATAACATTATCTGCTATGCTTGTCTGCATAGGTATACTTTGGAGAACACAGAGAAACGTTGCCACCTGGTTCATTTCTTACTTGTTCTTCTGATGATACTATCAGAATATGGAATTTAGAAACTGGTAGTCATTTCTATACTCCCTTATAAACCAATCTCGTTTGTGATCTAAAATTGTGCTGGCACATCCATCAATACGTTTACTTCATCACTATTTCAGGTGGCCAGACCAACAAAGCATATCCAAGAAACTTATACAGTAAAGAGCTACTCAAGGTTGTATATATTGACGAAGGATTGAGTAACCTACAAGACACTTCAATGGCTCCATTTGGTAAGGAATCTGAAACTAAGAATGGGGTGCGTTGCATGCAAGTCAGTCCTAATGGACAAGTTCTTGCAACCGGTGATAGAAATGGCAATCTTAGGTATGATGGTTTTCATAATAAGCCTCAGTTTCCAAACTAATTTAGATCATGAATGAAATATATAATTTATGTCTTATAGAATATATGATCTTCAGTTCTTTGATGAACTAATTCGTATTGAAGCCCATGAATCTGAAATCTTATGTGTTGAGTTTTGTCTCCCAGAATCAGGTAAGTGCTCAAAATTATGTTTGGTTTATCATCATCAACTTGATCTTTCATTATTACAGGAAGTTAATGAAATTAATTAAATTCCATACTCAAATTCTATTTCTGCTAAGAGAATGCAATTTATTGGGGATTTGTGTTAATTTTCTGTATGTTCGTTCTCTGATTCATTGATAAATCATTTGTTACTAAGTTATCACCTGCAATTAGGTAACTCCAATCAATCAGATTGAGAGAGATGAGTCCATAAAAATTGTTGTGTTCGGACATATTTCTGGATACCTTCTGATTCTTTATTTTCTTTCCGTTCTTCTGATATTTTCTGTTTTTATAGGTTATGATTTGTTAGCCTCATCTAGTCGTGATCGTTTAATTCATATTTTTGATGTCAAGAATGATTATTCGTTACTACAAACTATTGATGACCATTCTTCATCTATTACTGCTGTTCGTTTTAACTGTAAGTAATTGTTGTTTTCGTTGCAGTGCATTTTGTTACTGTACATTTTTTTCTCAAAACCATGTAGTTTTTTTGCTAGTTTCTAATCTTTACTGAATAAGCTTTTGTTTTTATATTGTTCTCATGTAAACACACACATGTTGGAAGTGATAAACCTTTTTTACTCATTTACTTAGATGATTTGGATATGTTGCAGTTACTAAGTTGTGGTGCTGATAAAGTTGTGATGTTCCACACAGCACAAATGGTTAGGAAATATTGTTTATTAATACTGTCCACCTCTTGGAAGAACTTTTTGTTACTTTTTAGAACTCCGGTAAACTTTTATCCATTCTTCAACACTGTTTTTCTTAGAATGATACAGGTAGTGTTTGTTTCATCAGAAATACTATTGTTCCTGGCAAATCTACTTTGTATGATATGGTGATAGAGCCAACAAGGTCAGTGAATAATGTAGCCATAAAACTTCAAAGATTGTTTAAGCTTATAAGAATTGTCAAGTTCTTAATTTTCAAAGTGTCTTTGCATTCCCCTTGTATAGGAAATATGCTGCTACTGTTGGCCAAGATAGAAATTTAAGGTAAGGTGTTGAAGAAAATTGCTTGACTAAATCCATGGGATAAATCTGTGGGCCTCTCTCTTACGCCATAACACCAATGCAATTAGAGGAATCCCATTTATAACTGTTGATGGGGAAAGAATACTAGTACTTTCAATGTTTGTGTGATAATGAAAAATATTGTTGTATTGTTATTTAGAATCTATGATATCCAAGGTGCTAAACAAATCAACTGCTACAAAGGATCACTGGGTGACGAAGGAAATTTAATAAAAGTATGCTTACTAAGTCACTGAACAGGATTTCATTTGCGTTGATAGGTCTTCATAACCTACCACAACACACTATAGGGTTATGGGGTGTGCAACATGAAATAGTCGTGAGGATTTCTGAACCTTAAGGAAGCTCCTTTAGGAAGTATCACATTTTAGGGAAGGTTTACGATGTTCTTTATAGTTGCAACTTGATCAAAGTGGGATGTATGCTGCCGTTAGTTGCTCTGACAAGACACTTGGTATATATGACTTTGGAAATGGTGATTGTGTGTCTTCAATGTTTGGTCATTCAGGTAAGAACCTAACGAAAAAATAACATCACATCCATAGCGGCCACCCTGGATTGATTATCATGAGCCATGGTTTATTTTGTTTACAGAGTTAGTGACGGGTTTGAAATTCACAGCTGATGGAAAGCATATGATCTCAGTTTCAGGAGACGGGTCAGTAATTTATTCATTTATTCGTAACTTTTTAACTTTTTATTCATAACATTGTACACTTCTACTGAGGATGCTTTTTTTTCATATTAATATCCTTTAAACAATAATAAATTATTACGAATTTGCTTCCATCGCAGCATATGTTCCAAATATTCCACACTGGTTGTAGTGATTTTTCCCACTTCTTTTGCTTTCTGTTATGTATTTAGTGTTCTCGACAGTTAATCGTTTAACAGTGCTTGCCACCAAATCACTTTTTCCTGATGCATTCATGTTGTTCCAGTCAGGCTCTACTTTCACCTGACGCGTTATCTCTCTCGCCGTGACTGGCTTGCGATGCTTGTTCAATCGTTCAACAGCGGCGTCGATTTCATCTTGTGTAAGACTTTGATGACCAAGATACTTAACAGGGCTATTTTCAAACGCACAGCAGTATATCTGCTCTTCGGGATGTGTAAATTGACGTTTAGGCATGTAGATTCGAGCTAAGATCTCTTTTCGACTTTGATCCGTTAATTTATTTGAATTCTTCAGTTTTGTTGATGTATCTTTCTTCGATCGAGGTGACATTGATCTTGGATGTAAAATTGATTTATTTTTCGAAACCTCCTTTTCGAAATAAAACCTTCTTTTCGTATTTTCGTTTTTAACCCCGCTTATAAATCATGCATTAATGGAACAACATAAATTGCTTTTTGAATCGAATTTTTGATTTAATCTAACTGATTTATTTTGAAATTGAAGATTCCTATTTTTTCATCCATGAAAATCTTTATGAGAATCTCTTCTCTTGTATAAATAATTCATCTTGATCTTAATTCTTCCTCTTTCATGATGGGTTTTGATGCCCTTGTGGTTAAGACACAGTAAATGATAGATACCATTTATCACCATTTTCTTTATCTGCACTATTTTTTTACTGGGACCAATTGTTTTAATGAACATTGATTGAACATTCGATTGGTTATAACAAAGTTTTGACGATCAAACAGGACGAATTTGCTGCGTACTGATTCATAATGTGCTTTTCAAATCCCTTTCTCTTTGTTGTAGATGTATATTCTTATGGAAGTTACCAACATCCTTCACAGAGGTGAGTATGTTCGATTTCTTGTTTTCTTGCTAGTGTTCTTTTGTGTTCAAGAGATTTCTAATTCATCAAATATATTTAAATGTTTTTGTTTTTTTTAGAACATTCTTAATCGTATGAATGATTTAAACTTGCCACTTCCAAGCAACATTCCTACTGATGATATAAGGTAGCCCTGATGTTATCATTCAAATTATCATTTGATTCAAATTAATTTTGGCCTACCTTTGTTTTAATTATCTATAATGCCACAGTGATTTTTTGGAACTACAGTGAAATATCGTTTTAACGAGTTTAAAAAAATTCTTCGTGCTGTAATATCAATAAATACAAACAAATCAATAACGATAAACACTGTAGAAACAGAAAAGAAGAAGAAGAAGACGGAACATATATGCTTGAAATAATTAAAGTAACCGAGCTTAAGCACAGTCAATATAAAATTCCTTGGTTTTCTCCTAAAATATTTTTCATTAGACGATCCACGAACGGTCCTTGGAATTTCATTAAAAAAAGATACTGCTCTTGATATAAACGCGTTTATGTGTCCTTTTTTATGATTTTTGGTCCAGTGTCGTTGCACGACCGTAGATTTCTTTTTGGCTCAGCAAATTTCAACTTGAGATATGTTTGGGTATTGTTGACAATACAAAGCTTTGAAGCAAAGATTAACCAGATTCATTTCAATCTGCTCTTTGATAGGGAGCCACTTCAATTCAAGAACACCTTTCGGCGTGCAGTATCGATTTCGAACGAACGCAGCAGCTGCATTTTGTACTTTTTTTAACCTAGCCATCTGAATTAATTTCTCTTCCCCCTCCTGACTTTCTTAGAATCTATAGATTCAACAAACTTACGATTTAACGACCCCGTTCAATCTTCATTAAATCAGTCGAGTATTCACTGTACCTATCTCTTTGTTGTTGTTTTTTAAGCGATGTTCGAAGAAAAACATTCGTGGTGAAATCAACCAGCCAATCCCCTGTCTCAAGTTCAGTAAATGAATTTCGTGATCCGAAACAAGTCCTTGAAAACGGTTGGTTGTTATGTAAACACAAACAAAGACATCAGATTGCTGTGTTTTTTATGTTATTAGTATCTTTACAACTCCTTATATCCTTTTTATTTCAGTTCCAGCAAAGTCTCCGTTTGGTTATAGATTCAGTGTGGGTCAGTTACCACTCTGGGCGCAAAAGCAGGTCACAAACTTTAATATGCTATTCTGCCATTTTGCGAAATAGTTACAGTGGAGCCTCCTTTCTCGAACAAAATTTTCGTTTAAACGAGCCTCCACTGTATCGTTAATGTTAATGTTTTATTTTGCTGCGTCTTCATTTTCTATAAAGTGATTCTTGATATATTTTTTTGTTCTAGATTGGAGTTGGTGACAATAATGTTGAAAACAAGGGAACCTCACAACCGTTAGGGAAATGGGGCGAGGTACAAATACAACTTTGATAGTTTTAATAGTTGTTCCTTTCATTCCACGCTTTCAACAATCTTCATTAAATATTTCAATCTTTCTATTTTGAAGCGTTCAGAATCAGGGCTTTGTACCGTTCCTGAGATCTCACAAGGTATGGCGTCTTCCTTTTTATTCTCGTTCTTAATAATCTGATAGTCTGATATAATAATTTCATAATCATTTCCTAATAATTTCATATTTATGTCCTGGGCTTTCTAGATGCCAGACGTTACTCCAACTCACAGGATTCCACCAGCTCTATGGTATGTAAGCTCTTTCTAGTAGCTTAAGGATGAAGTTAATCTATTCATACTAGGCAGGGTTTTATTCATTTTTTTAACAACTGACTGTAATTAAGAATTCTTTCTTTTTGGAAATTCTTCTTTTAGTCAAGTGAAAAAAGTACAGTTTTTGAAGAGCAGGTTGGTAATTCTTTTTAATCACCATGACGAGAAGACCTTCTTGAATGCTACTATATGTGACCAATACGCTATTCTATTGTTTTCTTAGAACTCTGTTGAAGCGAATGTGATTTATCCACCTATGAACGACAACAATTCGGTCGATGAATTAGGAAGGTCGGATACAACTTACGAATTCACAGGATCAAGTTTGCATTACTCCAACTGTTGCTTTGACTCAAAATTTCAAAATGAATTGGAGCTCTGCAAATTAAGTGCAAGAAATACCATTCCATTAACTAGGATGGAGTCTATCACGGACCATACTTTCACACACACATTAACCATTGCGTCGGTAAAGTTAAATGATCACAATTCAATGGACGAAAATCAAGTACTAATCCACAGATCAGATATAAGTGTAAACCGGTCTAAGCGCAATACTAACACATTTGAACTATTAGCCCGGCGTTTAAGAATGTCAAAATCTCCTAATAACCATACGGAAAATTTGCGTTATAACCCCCTAAAGATCTCTGTACATAATGATGGCAGACCACTGGACTTTATTGTGGACAGACGTGCTCACGGAAATGTGAGGTCTAAGCCAATGTTTTTTTTAAATAAACAGTTTCTTTTTATTTGTTTATGTGTGACCAGCATCGCTGTAATGTTTTCGTATATCAAGTATGGATTGATATAAAATATAACGTAATTATATATATGAAACTTAAAACTCAAGATATTTATAAAACTGTACTAATTTAAAAATTTTATTATATTTTATTACAATTATAAACTATAAAAAAATGAGGCCGTTTTTTATTCATCGCATCTTCCGCCGTGACGCTAAAAATTATTCTAAAATTTCCATTTAGTGTAAATTCGAGACCATGAAATGGATACCGTTCTAGCAAGTTTTTCAATTCCTTCCCAAAATATCTGAAAGTTCTGTGAAAATGCTCTGAATGAGAAAGGGTTGTAAATGATATTAAATTTTAAAATAATTTAAAATAAAGTTACATACCGGCTCATTAACTTTTTTAAATTTATTTATTCACTTTTCTTAATGTAATCTATTATATGTTAACCTCAATATCGTGATCATTTCTGCTCACACACACACATCGAACTTCGCGATAATTTCCCAACTGGTCGTTTGAAACCCACCCGAAGGTAGCTGTACGACATTCTAATGAAACTTGCTATCTTAAAAGAATTTCAAAAATGCATATAATGTAGTATGTTAAACATTGATTTTGCCGTTTTGATGATGTGGGTATATATGAGCAATTCATGTCAGGAAAATATATTTTGATGTTGTTGTCATACAAACCGGAGAGAAAACACTGGAGCAATAATATGAAAAATGAAATTCAGTATCTGTCTGGTGTGAATTTGAAGCTTAACTGAAACGTTGAAATGAAAACCTCAAGTTTTCTGAAAGGAGTCTATTTCTCTCATCTTTTTATTGCAGACAAAATTTCCAAAAAACGAAATTGAATTGGATTTTCACTTTATAATACCTGTAAATCATTTTGCAGACATTTTGATGTATAGTAGAACACACGTTCATCAGGGAAACAAGAAATTTATTTGGGTTATAGGAATGTTCATGTAAGAGTTTCTGAATGGACGGACCAGAGGATTTGTCCGATTCACATGAGTTTTAGAATAACAGGGAGTTGTACTGTATTTCATTTGATGAAATGATTTAAAGCAAGTTGAATTTTATGAAACCAAAATACAAACCCTTTCTGAGAAATCTATTTCCTTCCCTATATTGTCTATTATTTATGTTCTAGAACATTTCACGTCACAGAAGTCAATCGTCTGCAAACGTCGCGTCCTACCAAACAGTCGTTATTTGGTGACCCTGATCAGGTAGTGTTTCAGTTCGTTTATTAGAGTGAATATTCTTATGATAGTGTTTACTTTCGTGTTTGATCTTAATTCCAATTTGAGCATTTGGAAATCTCTGTTGTACATCATTAAATATTTAAGCAGGAAAATGCAGACGATAAAATAAAAAAATAAATGAATGATTTCCTATCAACATCGTGAGACACCATGGACCTATTATTTCGTGTGTCGTATTTTTTGTTTAACAAATTCTTGCAAATTTTATTAGAATGAATTGGCTTCTCGAAGGACGAATGGAGGTAAGTTGTTGTTTTTTCTTTTAATCGAATCCTTTTCCTAGGTGATTTTCTTACTCATAATTGAAATGTTTTTCTCTTGTGTATATTTTGTTCAGCTGGTTCCCCTGTTGAGATTGACAGTGATTTCGAGTCTGAATCACAAACAGAAGGCCAGGCATCAAGTAGCGATGAAGGTGATGCGTTTTCACCCTTGATGGAACATTTTGAAAAATTAGCTACACCTGTGGCTCATGGTATGTTATCCAACCCGAGATCGGAATATCGGAAAGATAGTGATGGAACTGCGTCAATACCAACTCATCGAGCAAGTATATCTGCCAAGTTTTTGTCGAGATCACAGAGAACAAGGTAATTTTATGTATGTCTTTAGACAAACAGTACATACCGTAAATGGTGTCCGTTATACCGTTAATACTCGATTAAACCTCCGGGGGCTTACTTGTCGAAAATGATTTTGGGGGTGTGGGCTTAATGGAATATTTGAGGTAGATTGTCCTGATTTGCGGGTAAGAAGAGATAATTATTCCCAATGGAAAAGAAAACTTTCAGCCCTGAAATTAAAAGTAAATGTACGTGTGTGAATGTATCTAAAAAGAAATGGGCCTTCACTCTCTTTTGTTGTTTTCAGGTCTTCTGCATCCACAGTTACTGCTGAAGAACAAAGGAGGAGAATTGAAGCGGTAAATATCAGTTTAATACCACAGAAATCATGAGAGTTTCTTCGACGTTTATTAAATTGAAGATTGCCTGTTATTTTTTTTGAAAATGTTCAGCTTTTTATAATGTTTTCCATTTTAGCTTAAAGCCAGAATCAACAGTACCTCTTCTAATAACCCAAATAATAAAACTAACGCACGTTCAATATCCATCCTACAACACCAAAAATCTGTTGATAGTTCGACACCATCTTCGTCAAGGGGACAGGTATTTCTCATGCATTCTGCACCTCACTCGGCCATTTTCACATTAACACTTTCACTCATTCATGCACAGAAAATGATACACTCATTCCTCACATGCAAGTTGCTTTCACAACGAATTGTTCTTCCTCGATTTTCCAAACTTAAGTTGAATGATAGTTGCAATGAACTAAAGATGAAAAAAAAAGATGTTTTATTGTTATTTCATTCCAGGCTAAAGAAGTTATTACGGCCAATTTGAAGAAGAAAAAGTTAATCAGTAAAAGTTGTCAAAACTTATCATTCAGTCAAGCAGATGCTGTATTTGATGACTGGCAAAATTTACAACTCAGCAACCGAATTTTGACAAGTCCATCAGCACAAACTGTTCGCGATGTTATCTATGATCCGAGAAGGAGTAGCACTCCTTTACAGAAACATCCACCAACGAAAGAAGCAAAATTTATAAGGCGCTCATCGTCCAGTGCATGGACATCACGTGCTACAATTGTAAGCCCAGTGGGATCGCCCGTGAACGAATTTCAACGAAACATTATAAACAAAGGTTCGCCTGTTTTAAACCAGAGATTAAATGACACCTATTCAAAGACAAATGACGTCATACTTCGGAAATCGACTGGCAATAAGAATCGTAATCAACGACCGCGTTCAATGATAATCGATTCAAAAGAAATCCGTCAACAGTTGTTGAACTTAGAACCTTTTCAACCTCCTGAAAGTCATTCAGATTCTGAATCAAACGTCGATTACCCCCCTGTAGACGCTGTTAGCCAATCACCTATTTGCAACGATAACCGATCGAACGTAGTCATGTCACCTATTCGAAAAGTTACACGTGACATTGATATTGGCGACTGTTTTTCGATCAGAAATGATAACAGTAGCCATGACAACCAACCGCACCAACGTTTATTGGAGCAAGTCGGTGAAGTTGCATCAGAAATAAACTCTAGCGTTCAAAATTTGACATTACAAGTTCTTCAACATGACGTTGAGAATAATAACGGCTCTATATCAGATCACATTGAAATCGAGGCCGGTAGCAGTAAACGATTGATACGTTTATATGAAAATGGTTTGCCGACGAACGAAGACAACTTGAACAATTTAGACAAAGTGACAAATGTAAGTTTCTCTTCCTGAGTAAGTTTCATATGATCATGAAGGTATTGACTTTTTTTGACATAGCGAAGGACTGTGTGATATCCGGACCCCAAAATTCTTTGGATACTCAAAAAGTCATAAAACAGTTAAATGGTTACCCGGTGAAATATTTCAATGTAAAACAAAAAACGAGACCCTTGTTAATGTCAAGATTTAATTATGGTCTAGTTTGCGAGTCTTGAAGTTTATAAGGTTAAAGTACATATCAACCATTGTTTTTTTACTTCAGCAAACTTGTGAAAAACAAACGGAAGGAACAGATGAGGAAGCAGATGAAACGCCAACAACAATCAGTAATCATGCACGTAAGTACATTTTCCTTGCATAATTTATGCATTGAAGTATTAAATAATGTACTCGTTAATGAATAATTTAGTTAACGAGAACGCGGTACTGTATTTTTGAATTTTTAATATCCGACATATGTTCTGAGACGTAATTGCTCGCAGTGTGTATTCTACCGAATAAACTATTCACGGTAGTAGTTATTATCGTTGTTCTGCAGTTTTTTAATCCTGCAGTTTTTGATTCTGCAATTTTTTGATTCTGCAGTTTTTGATTCTGCAGTTTTTTGATTCTGCAATTTTTTGATTCGCACATTTCTTTATTCTTGTTAGTTACTTGGGAAAAATGTCAAAATATTATGCGGAATTTGGTCCATTCATACGATGCAGCTGCTCAGTTACAAAGTCAGGTAAGTTTTTATTTAACGAATAGTTGCTTGTTTTGAAGATGGGTATGCTATTCACAAGTTACCTACCGTGAGAAAAACATCAAATTTCATTGAAAACCCTAAACCTCGTTAAAACCACGATGGCAGATTTAAAAATATACTCACACTTTTTCGGAAGTTGAGAAAAATTAAGCAGATGTTGTTTTTTGCTGTTTGTTGTTGTTTTTTCTTTTTATTTATTTTACTTACAAGGATTTCGAACAAGTAAGATTTTTTCCCTGTCATAGATTTTAAACGAAAATCCAACAGAAGAACATAAAAAACTACTCTCCACAATTTCAAGAACGTATGCAGCCATCGAGAACAGTATGCATGAACAGAGAAGAAAGCTTGACCAGATCATAGAACTGCGGTCCGACGAAACGAATTCTCTTTATATTCAATCTGACTTGTTTCAAGAACTCCAAAAGACATTGACTGTGACAACTTTGCCTGGACGCGAAGGTGTGACAGCTGAAATTTTCACAATACTCGATAAATATTCCAATGTACTGGTTGATATGATATCTTCCAAAATAAATGGTAAAGAGACGCTTATCGAATAAGCCGTCATTTTGTTTTCTTGGTACAGTTTACTAGCTTATTAATTTTCTCTACATATTATTCGTTCCCAACAATGACATACAATTCACACACGGAGTCCAAAGACTTTGTTTAAATATCTTTTTTTTAAAAGTTCTGTTGTTGATCGTTATCTGGTAGAGTTTATATTGTGCATTATTTTGATAAAAAAAATTTCACGTATAGTTTTTTCAATTGTGTTTGCCTGAACATTATGATACGATATCAACCTTGATCCCAGGTCTTCTTCTTTCTACTTTAATTGGAGAGAAAAGAAGCCCTGGGATCGTGGGTTGAAATACGATATAAATATGTATATAATTTGTTTCCAAGATCGATTATCTGTCAAATTTGGCGTTTTATTAATGAGAAAGAACAGACTTAATTTACCACGATTACACAATGTAAAATTACCATCACAAAGAATCTTTCGATCGATTTTCAGCCTTGATTTTGTTTTATACTATTTCTGTTTTTATTAGTATCAGAAAAGTACGCATGTTGATCGAGTTATCGGTAGCGGTACTTTCTCAACCCAAATGTGAGAGATATTATTTACACCAGAATATAATTCTTTTTATCTGCGAAAACCGAAATTCTAATATAATTTTACAACCTAGTTATCAGTGCTTTTATTGGTGTTGTACATTATTTAGGGGTCCTGGTCACGAGGTTGATATCCCATAATACAATACGTCGTTATTTATCAACAGTTTGAAAATCATTTTTTGTTGTTTTAAGTTGTTTCAGAAATAAACAAAGTCGAATCATGTCACAAACCTGATTTATTATGCTTGAAACAATTTCTTTAATATTTATACTTTGATGAGTCGAGAACATAATATTCATGGGTAATACGATTTGATATGACACGCAACAGGAGGTCGTGCTCGAATGATTTCCAGAAATAGAACTTACTTCAGATGTTTTGTTTTATATATGTTTTTCTAGGGTTTTTTTTAGCTTTATGATGAAATAGAAAATTCGATAATCTGCGTTTATTTTTGTTCTTATTTCCAGTCCTTCTAATCCATGAAATATATAACTGCTACATTTGATAACTGATAATGGTGGGTAAAAATATAAGTGCTTAAAGTAAGTCATAGAACAATTTTTTTTCTCTATGAGAAATATTTTTCAGAAGCAGGGAGTTGTTTAGTTAATTGCTTCTCTCGCTCTCTGGCCTTCCATGCGGTCAATGTGTTGACATTGATTTGATAAAGTTTCTGTTAACGGTTTTGCCTTCATGAAGTTTGGGTTAAATATAAATGAACATAATCTAAGGGGTTGGCAGTCTTGTAACCAGGCACTTGAATTCAGCGATTTGAACACTTTTTATATACATTGTATAATTTGTCAACCTTTTTTGAAAATATATCGATAATGCTGATGATACCTTAACTTAATTATTCAAAAGAGCGTAGCTGATCAGGTAGAAGCAATGTTGATTTTGAAAACAAGAAGAAATTAGAAAGTTAAAGCACAATTTTTTGCCTAAACATCGAATTTAGGAGAGTTTCCTCTTCCAGGAGCTGAAGATGTAAACGCAAAAAGCCACCAACACCGATTCTTTCTGTTCTGTAATTTATACACACTGAATTTTTATTTCCATAATGGCCTTCCATTCAGACAATTGTCGTATGGTCGTATGGTCAAGCATTGTATTGGTTTGTTTTGAACAACGTTTTTTTACGTGAAGAAGAAATTAGGGCTTAGTAGGTTTATTTGGATTTGATATAACCAACACCCCACCCCCACAAAAAACAAGGGGGGGCTCTTCCCTTATTCTGGAATGGAGAAACATTCAAAGGTCAATTTTGCCGCTAGCTATAGAATTTCGACACTAGCCCATCAAATTGCTGGAATAATTGCTTTGTGCAAATGGCCACAGAAAAAGCTAAGATTAACACACGTCCTTCTCAAAACATAATATATATACCTCCTGCTGAATGCACCGACGACTTCCATGTTTTTCTTCTCAGTTGCTGGACAAAAAACTTTCGATCCACTTAGCTGCATTAGGCTGTTAAGATCTTCTTGCTCTTACCCCCCACCCTCTCTGCCTCCCCCCTTGGACTTAGCAACCCTCTAAATTTTCGTGAATCTCCCGGTGATAAAAATACAAATCTTTGGCCACACAAAATGGTACACTGGAATGGCTGCCAAAGTTATGAAGCCACTCGTTACATGGTACATGAGCAATATTCCATTCTGTAAATTACACTCAATCCACTATTTTCATTGCCGCTTTGTTAAAATTTTAGTTGTTTTTGTTTAAGAGATTTTTGAATCTTAAAGGGACTCAAGTTATGCCCACTTCTCCCGTTTATGACCAAATGCTGCTAAGTGAATCAAAAGTTTTTTGTTGACGGCCCCTAAGGCGATAAGTTCTCAAAGTGGATGAAGTTTTTTTCCTGATTTACCGACTCGTCCTTTTTTTTATCCGAAGTGGGTAGGTCGGTTGACAGGAACACAACATATTTTAATGGCTGTCTATTATATAGCTAATTGATTCGCTTTCTGCTCTCCATCGCTGTTTTAAACATCGAAGTAGGTGAAAAATATAAGGAGTTTGATAGGAGTAAAATATCTTAACTTTCATCGTAAAGATTTTTTTAAAAATCCATCTATCAATCCTGTGGCACAAATTGATCATTCATTTTTAGGGGGTTGGGGCTGCTTGAGTAACCTTTTTGGGATGTATATCTTTATGGGTGGTTGGGGTATGGATAGTTTTTTTGGCTGGTTGAGGGTGGTGGGGATGGTTGCAGGGTTTACTACTACCCTAAGAACAATGTTTGCATCTTGTATCTAAACTTAAAAAGTACATAAAACCGATATACTCTGATATACTCTGATCTTTTGCTGCTTTTTTCATGATTATTTATTGTATTTATTTGTTTATTATCAATGTGTTTACCTAGGATGGCCTCTTCAGTTCTGAAAGAACTGTCATCTCCTGCATAGGGGATCCTAGAGCAATTAAAGCCTCTACTTGGGCTACGGGAGGCACATGTCTATTTCAACCGGTCAGTCAGACAACTCCCTTACACATCAATCTGGCTCTCAAGCTGAGTGCTAAGCTGCAAAGCGTTGATTCAAACTGTTATAGTCACTGGCATGACTCTGCCAGGTTTTGAATCCTAACCTCCCGCCATGGAGACGTGCATTCTGCCACTAGGCCACCATGATTCAATAGCATTAGAAATTTGAAAATCAACCAAAACTTGCAACACCCTAGTAAGTCTGTCTCTGCAAATAGTACTCTTATTTGGAAGGTTGGTAATAACAAAATAAGAATGGACAGACTTAAATTTATGTACTGTTTTTTATTAAAAAAATGTGTAATAGCTGGTTGATTCAATGAAAAGTATTTTGGGTTACCATCTGTGTTAGTCATTATGTAACAAGCTGTGACATCTCTTTTGTATAAACCCTATACTAACTGGTTATGAGGGCATTACCGGATAATATTGACATACATCAAAGTAAAGTATATGATGGAAGTCAATATTCAAATGTAATGTTGTTACCCGCGTGTGAGTTTGATTCTTCAAAATTATTTCTCTTCCTATACAAAAAAAGTTTTAAACAAACTTTTCTCATTTTTGTGTAACATTCCATTTGTTATTAAAAATAGAAAAAAATACAATGTAATGAGTTCCCTTAACTGTTTCACTTATTATTTGTTTCCTACAATGTTTTTTTCTATATATCTATCTATGTTTTTTTCTGTGTTTGTTTGCATTCATGCCTCTTATTTTATAAAAAATATTGTTGCTATGACACTACAGCGGGCTGTACCAGTGAGTATAGACCAAAGTGACATCATATTTAAGCTTAATTGACCAACCTTTTGTATAGAATACAGTCATGCTATGTGGGTAATAAGTGTATTTATTACCTGCATAGCAAGGCTGAATCAGTATTTTCGAAAATAGCACAACATGATTGGTTAAAATTTACATCATAGCGGTCAATATTCTCCGGTATTGCCTGCTACCATAGCTACAGTCATGAAATTTTAAATATGGTAGCATAAAATGTAAACAAACTCAGAAAAAAACATAGATAGATAGATAGTAAAAACATTGTAGGGACAAATAATAAGAGGGAACTCATTGCATTGAATTTTTTACTTTTTTTTTATAACAAATCGAGAAAAAATGAGAAGAAAAGTTTGTTTACAAAGTTTTTTGTATACGAACCAAAGTAATTTCGAAGAATCAAGCTCAAACCCAGGCAATAATCCCTATAATAACTGTTTATTTCGCAAACTCTGGCAATACTTTGACGTCTGTCAATATTTTCCGGCATTGCCCTCTCAAACAGTTATTATAGGGTAATAGCATTCCATCCCAAACCCTTTTTGTTGTCCATCACTTTTATCACTTCTATAACTTTTATTGACATAGATTCCATGATTGCCACATTACGATTAAAATAATGCTGATTGTTGTAACTTTGGTCAAATGAATAATGGCTTACATTGAAATTCTTGATGACCAAAAACCGAAATTTGAAAAAACACTGGTGAGGTAAATGCATCCTTTTTTTGCATCAGAGACCTTTGCAAGAAAAGAGAAATGGAAAATGGATATATACAAAAAATGTTACTCCTGGATTTGAATTCACTGGGATTACCTTATGCTCAAATTCGCGCTGGTCAATATTTCACGCATTTGAAATTCACACACACAGAATTTGTGCTATCTGCACAATTTCCTGCACACAAGACGGTATTTGACTGAAGAGATTGCAAACTTTGAATATAATTTTTTATCAATTACATCATAAATTCAGCAACAAAAAATAACGTAATGTTTAAACATAAACTTTAACTGGTGTAATTTAAAAGTAAAGGTCTTCCTTAATCTTTTCTTTGGATAGAGCAGACCACTTCCAGACTGTCTGTCAAACAAGATTTCCATACTGTGTGCGAAATTTAGAATGGCGTGATTTTGAGTGTAAGGAAGTCTCTCATGTTGAGAGTTAAAACCCAATCCTTCTTGTAGGAGTACTATCTTTTCAAATTTTTTTTTAGGGATCTTAATCATGAAGTAATTGAAGACCTATGTTTACTTTTGAATCCCAAACTTCCTCAAAAAGACTACAGATCGTTAGCTGGTAAAATGGGGTTCAAATATCTATATGTCAAAAATTTAGACTTGAAGGAGAACCCCACTGAGGAACTACTAATGCACTGGTGGTCGGGCAGTGGTACAAAAACTGTCACTGCTCTAATAGAACTCTTTGTCAAAATTGATCGCTATGATGCAATTGAAGCGTTACAGCCGCACGAATATACAGGTTTGCCAAATTTCATTTGGTTTCATTTGGGGGGAAATGAAAATTGGAATTAAAATTAATTGGTTGAAAAATATGAGAAAATGGGTTGCCAATTTGACAAAAGTAACCTTTCTGATAAAATGAAATTTGACCAATTATCTAATGATGTTTTTTCTTTGAGGATTTACATGTATTTTAAACAACCATTGATGTAGTACGAAATAACTTTTATATTTTGTAGACTGGTGAAAATGTGTTTCGCGTAAAAACTCATTTTGACTTATGTCTACAAATACATAATTTTGAGTACATGATTATAATATGAATTAAAAGTTTTTTAGACTTAAATTATTACTTTATTACTTATTGCAGTTATAGAGCCTAAAAAAAAGAGACCGTTTTCCATTGCATCATCAAGTAGCGCAAAAGAACCTACAGAAAATGATTCGTCAGATATTAGCAGTTATATGCCTAGTGGTAAAGAATTTTGATGATATTTTTATAGTTCTTTTATCAAAGTCTCAGTGTCAACATTTTTCATTTTTTTGGGTTATAGATGACGATAGCTTATCAATTCGCAATTCTAGAGCAATGAGCTTCCCTTCTTCAGGTCAGTGACCTTTTATTATTCCTTAAGCTTGTATAAACGCTATCCAAGTTTCATGCAACCATTTAACAAATTTCTCCTTTCCTGATATTTGGAATGATAGTTTTGACAATGGTATTTGGAAAGTTTTATAATCAATAAAAAACAAATGAAAAGTAATCTATTTACTATGCAGAACCGCCAGGCTCTTACAAGAGTAGTGATGCTTCAACTGTTTGTGCAGAAGACTATGATACAGGTTTGTAATTACTATCATTTTTTCATAATTGGATTTGAATTTACAACCCTATCTGTAGCAGTCATGTTGCCAGCATGAAAAAACTAACGAAAATTCATCTGTTGGAGAATGACTATTTTTTTATAGTTTTTTCTTTAGATTTTCCCACATTTATTTTCAATTTGTTTTTTCATTATTTCCTGGTTGTCGGTACTAGTTTATTTTTTTGACATTTTTTTCACAAGGTTATCATCTTGACTTTTTCCAGTTTGTCTCTGTTATCCGAGAATATTGTTTCACATTTAGATGAGGAATTAAACCAAAAAATGGGATCCATGCAACCAAAACAAACACATGATGGTTTGTTATGATTTATTATTGTTTACTGATGTTTACCTAGGATACTCGTGCCAGTTCTGATAGTCCTAGAACATTTAAAGGCACCATTTGGGCTACCCTCTTATAGGTTGTACTAGTTACTATATTGAGAAACTTAGCTAAGTAGCTTTATTAGAAACCCCTTACCAAACTGTTTTGGTTGGTCTTCAAGGTAGGACAGACTGTAAAAAAAATCATTGCCGATGTTATGTTGCAAAAGACACAAAATTTCATGTAAATTTTGTGCCATTATGAAAAAAAATATTGCTCCCACATGGCTCTGGTCTGAAAATGCATTGTAGTGCCACTTTTGGGAGACACTAATATGTCCCACTTTGTGAAGTTGGAAAGTATGTTATATTATTTAAACATCTACTATTATATGTAAAGGTACCAAACATGACTTTAGGAATTAGTTTTTATTTACTTTACAAATTTCATGGATTTTCTTTTTTTTAACAACCGTGTTAATTTAATGACACTTAAAATATTTAGAAGTTGTTGGTCCGTGTTAATTACTACACACTTTAAAAACTTACATTGCAATGATATCCTTGCGAATTTGAGGCGTGTGAAAATAATGCCCACTTTAATTTCATGAATAATCTTCACACATCAATAACCAGTCCGAAAAAGTGAAAGTGAAAAAAAATTCCTCCAAGGGATATTAAATGATGTCACTATTATGAAAACATCTATCAGCCAATTTCGATTTCTATCATTATGTCCAGCGGTCACTTCCTCTTCCATTCTTATGATGTTTTGTAAGCTTTTTTGTAACTGCAGTTTAATTCCATTTTTCTTCTTATTTTCGTATTGTTAAAGTCTGACTAGTTATTATTAGTAAATTTTTTTTTTTTTAAATTAGACTCTCCATTATGTCATCCGTACTATATGTACAGGAAGGGATCAAATGCATCGGATTCCACCACCAGTTCCGGTAAATTTAATTCATCTGCTACTCTTTCCTATGAGTATTCTGAAAGCCACTATGATGGATAAACGGGTTTAGTTATTCAGGTGTTAATTTTCTGTTCTCTTTTTGTGTAGCTCACACTAATAATTCAAGTAAAAATGTTCCATTGGAAGAAATTAATGGTATGATGGTTGTGTAAATATTCTTTTCGTTAGTTAATAATAAAGTAAACTTGCAGAAAGCGCACAATTTGAGTCATGCACATTTTTTTTAGTACATAAAGTTCACCTCCATCACCAGCCTCCTCACCGTAAGTTATCAGGAATAATATCTACTTTGCTTCATAATATTGACAATGATCTTGCTGGAAATAAACATGTTTAAATGATGTTTAATGGTTTACTTTTAGTACCTTCACCATTAGAAGCTGATCTTCCTCCTCAGTTTACGTCACAGCCTATTATGGGTGGGTATTCCTCTTGACCTTCAATCTATTTTTATGGATTATAATCCAGTTTTTTTCGAAATTGTAAAAATACATACATAAGCTAGTTTTTCATAGGCTGTTGAAACATGAAGGCGTAGTAGCTGTGTGTGCATTTGTTCTTTAACTTTATAGCTAGTGATAAAGTGGCGCTTCTGATTGGGAACCAAAATTATGATAAATTAGTTGGCGAGCAGCCGTTGACTTTTCCACACAAAGACGTGTTCGATTTTCGGAGGACTTTAGAAGATTTGGGATTTACAGTTCTATCATTAGTCGATCTAACTCTTCGTGAAATGCGGACAGTCATGTTAGCATTTTGCAAATTACTTGGACCTGGTGTGTTTGCCGTGTTTTATTTTGCTGGGCATGGCTATGAAGAAAGCGGCGAGAATTATTTAATGCCGGTAGATGCTTCGCCTTCTCGTGCAGCAAATGAATTTATTGCTGCGCAAGAAATCTTATTGGTCAGTTTCAATTTTTTTGTTGTTGTGACGTTTGCAATGATTCCTTATATGGTAAAATGTTTCTATAGGGTCTGTTTTCACACTGTTATTTTTCTTATCTCAATTTCTGTGTATTATTATTTAGGAGATGCGATTAACAAGGACGGCGCTGAACCTTCTTATAATTGATGCATGCCGTGTAAAAGGGTATACGTTTTGTTACATGTATTTTTTATGAAATGTAGTTCGATGTTATTACTGTCCATCTGACGTTGTCATGACTACCATTGTGTGTTTATTTAGCGTAAACACCACTGGTGCAAATAAACCATGTGGATTGAGAAAAGAAGGGGCGTTTGGGAATACAATTATTGCATATTCGTGGTATGTAACTTCCTTAAGTTTTTGATTCAATGAACAGTGATTTGATCGTGTGGTCAACGATGTATAATAAAACTATTCCATCTGCTATAGAAGGTATAAAATCACTCGCCATAAGAATGTCATATTTCCGATGATCTGAATTTACTTTCCATCTTCAATGTTTCCCTCATTAGTCAATCTCAGATGCCAGCATTTGAACACCACCATCAAAAGAATGGTGTCTATATGTCAGAATTATTGCCGAAAATCAAAGAAGATAGACGGATTGAACACATTTTGATGGATGTCAATTCAGGTAATGATGACGTCATTGTTGTGTATAATTGGAAACATGGCGGGAGTGTACCACTCATCTAGTTAATGCTAGTATGTTAATAACATTTTTCACGTGATGTTAACCGCCGCTGTTGTTTTATCGACTTAAATACATTTTTTATTTTTTTTTATTTTTTTTTTATCGATGGTTTCTCGATAAATGTTCGTTTCTTCTTTTTTAGCGGTAAATGGTAACCCTCACGTCATCCAAAGGCCGGTTTTTGAAACGGATACGATTGGCGATTGCCGGTTAACTTGTAAAGTCGATATAGATTCCCATGGTCTGCGACAGGATCGGTCCGAAAAATGGACTGACGCGACAAGTATGCCTTTTTGTGAACTATCATCGTGAAGAAAGCTTTCATGGACATCTGTTTAACTACATCTAAAATTATTGTTATAGCTGTACCCGATTCCCAGATTTTCGAACGAAAAGAAGAAAATGTTGATTTTCAACTTTCCTATAAAAATATATTTTGTAATATTATCCAACTGGACATTCACCTTCGGAACAATAATAATTGTCCATTGTGCATTTCTGAGATGCAGTTGTTAAATGGAGAGGTTTGTTGTCAGCCGTTATTGGCCAACTTCATTTCTTCTTTAATTTATCTTCCACAACTTTAACATTTTCTGCTTTTTATTGTAGCAACTGGAGACCGTATCAAACCGAATCCGAGATGTTGTTAGCCCAGGAGATTGGACTCAGGTACAACAGTTCCGTGTAAGAAACTTACAAAGAATAAAACAGCGATTGTTATTAGTACTGCAAGTAAAAGCATGTCTGATAGACGCACGAGGAGATCCAACCATGGAATATTTAATCGAATTGAAACTAGATGCAGGTTACCCATTAGTTTCGTCCTGCCTTATGGATTTCCATCATTGGATTCGTAGCGATACCCTTCCCGGTCATGGGAAAAATACATGGGTGTGAAAATGTTTATAACGCAATTTTTTTTTAAATTTACTATGCAGCTATTTGGTTAGTGGTATAGTCCTTACTTTCCAGCTATTTGGTTAGTGGAGTCCCACTTGAAACATTCTACTAATCAAGGCACATGTCTCTTTCACGTTCTCTTAAAATGAATCACATGTAAATGTCTGTTTCCACCCAAGAAATCGATTTTTTTCCTTCTAAGATTTTCTGGCAGTAAGTTCCACTTTTAGGGAAATAATAAGTTTGAACAAAAATCATACAATTATCACTTTATTATACTATAAATTTTTCTATAAGAAATATACCCGTCAAAAAATTTTTTTTCATACACTGTGCTGGAGTTTGTTCCTTTGATCGGGCGGTTTTCTTGAGTGTAAACAGGCCTTAAGTGATCAGATTAAAAGTTTGAGGGGGTGCAGTATCATGCCATGTAAAACTCTGGCATACCGCTGGTCGGATTCTATTTTTAGATTGACAAGTAAACATAACGTCATCAGTTGTTTTTAGAGATGGCGGGTAAAAATAAAATATACTGCCCTTCGTTAAGTTAAATCCATCGCTTAAGAAAATCTGGTTGTGATTCCTATTAAAACGCAAAGAGTTAGGAAATAAATTTGTACATATGAACTGTTCTCCATTTCCGTTCTCCATTTTGGTTTGTTGCTTTGAAGAAGGAAAGAAGTTGTTCCATTCAAAGTTTTTCATGGACGGTTTATTTATGAATATGTCTCTAAATATATATTTTTCTTTTTTGTTTTAAAAAATGCAATCCAAGTACAAAAGTGAGAATAGTAAGATTTATAAACACTTTGTCCCTAGGCTCCTTGTCTCTACTGACAGTTGTTTCTTTATGATGCAGGCAAGGTCCTGGGAATGAAAATGTAAAATTTATAGTTTTATATATTTATGTAAGAAAGACAGACATTTACAATTTTTACTTAAAAGACGATGCAATTTAGATTTACTCAGACAGTAGAGCCTATTTTTTCCTCTACCACCTTCATCAAATTCAAACGTCCGATATAGTTGTTTTCTGTAACTTGTATGTTACTCATGTAGAGGGTCATTAAATGAGAAAAGTCGGTCCGGTAAAGTAGACTGGTTCGGAGATGGAAAAAGAAATGAAAACTTCATTTTTGTTCTTACATATTTCTTGCAATACTTAAATTTGTGCAGATATTACCTATCAATGTCTTGCGTCGTAAATTATTACTTCATCTAGCTCGCTTTCAAATGAGGTTTCAAATGGTTAGGCTATTTTCGTTCGGAACAATAACCCCATTTTCGATTAGTGTCGTAATCAACAGTGGTTGAACACCAGGACCTGTCGTCATTTTCTTTGACACATGCGTAATGTAGTTCACTGTTATAAACGAACGGGAAGTGACAACAATGTCCGAATGAATTCCCGCCAAACGATTCTTGAAAACACGGATCTGTAAAATGAATGAAGAATTGAGACGATGCAGATTATTCTGACGACGGGAAAATGGGCTTTTTCTATCCGTCTATTGACATGTGCTTACCGTTGGAGCATTCTTTCACTTTAATGGTGTTTTTATAATATTCAACTTCACAAACAGCCTTGTTATTCAGCCAATCACTTTCTGCCACGTTTCTTAAAGGATTGACTTCAACTCGTAAAGAATAATTCCCATAATGCAATTCTGTAATGTCTATCCATTGACAATCTATGGTGTTTTTATAATTATCTGCACAGTTGACTGATATGCCTTGGTCACCTTTGTTTGTACAGTTAAAAACTTTCTTGTGACCAGACTCGCAATCTGAATCTTCGAGACAAAAACTTGCTTTATGCCCATCTGCTACTCGTGTACCACTTTCATCTGGAAGATATAGACCGGCTTTGAGAAGATAGACCGGCTTTGATTTAGTTCAAATAAATAAAACACTGTAAAACAATTTTTAAAAATGACAACACATGCTATTTATTTTAACGAGCGTCAATTTAAGAGAATGGCGAAATTTTTATCAGACTTTCATCAAATCCATTTCAATACGCGGTATTGATTAATGTGATTTCTTACAAGGTAGTAAAAAGCATTAAAACCTTACCAATAATGTCATATTGCGCAAACGTTTCCATTGAATGATAGTGATCATGACATTGGTGGTAATTCCAACGCTTTTTGTCGGTATTTGGTCGGAAATTAATCGTTCCTTTGTTCACGAATCTCGATGTGAATTTGAGGAGATGTCGTTTTCGGTGTTTTTCTCGAGCAAAGTATGAATCGACAATAGGTGCTAAACACCGTTCTTCATACGAACATCGTAGTTCGTATAAAGTATGACTTTCAACTTTGATACTATTCTTGAATAAGTGGATATCCATAAGAAGATCAGGGGCGTCTAAACATCCAAGAGATTATATTTTAAATTTCTGCCCCAAAAAGTTCAAAAGATTAAGAGTATGAGTATGATTTTCTGACGAAATATCAACCGAGGGAAGAGATGAAATTAAACATGTGGAATTCACTAAGCTTTAGAAAACTTGTAGATTGAGATATAAAGAAAAAAGGTAACATAGAGGTTGTTTTTGTTTCATTTTCAGACCAGGTAAGTTCTCCAATGAAAGTATTGAAGTATGAATTTACGAGGTATAGCCTGATCCTATTCTTCTCTGACCCAAACAAATTATACGAACTTGGTGGTCTATTTGTAAAACTTACGTGTTGAACAGATGACACTAGCCATGTCATAGTATCGACACTGACCTATAAGATTTATACTTGCACTCAAAAAGACTTGTTTCATTCCCATAACATTGGACATCATACATGATTTTTCTGTAGTTGATGCCTAAACGAATAAAAATTGATTCGTCAATCTTATTATCGTTTAATGATTGACTCGTCGATGTTAATATCTGTAAATGATCCCTACATACAACATACAAACATCATCCTAATTTCTCAAGCATCCCGATCAACTTCGAACTCGGAACCTTTTGTCTCTTTTTGATATTATGAAGGCGGCAAGGTCAAAAGGGCATCGCATTCTCCTTTTATCTCTGTTACCCCACCCCGTCATTTTCTCCCAAGAAACAACCTATCTACAAAATACCATATGAGTATGATCGACCAGCCCAACGAACAAAACCTAAACCAAGTTGTCGACAAGCAACAGTTCCTTCTCTTTGTGTGAACCCAATACCACATATTCCGAACCATTCTCCTTTTTCAATTACTTCTAACCGTCCACTCTTCTCACTGCCACCAACTAGTTTGAGTCTCTGGAAAAATAAAACATTGATCTCTTTGAGGTGTTGTTCTAGTTTTTTTATCCGCGTAGCAGGGCTGTATTCGATACAAAAAATTCGCGCGATCGTTTTGGTCAATTACGCTTAAATGTGACGTCACTCCGGTCTATACTCACCGTACAGCCCACTGAAGTGTCATGGCAACAATATTTTTTATAAAATAAGAGGCATGAATGTTAACAGACACAGAAAAAAACATTGATAGATAGATAAAGACATTGTAGGGACAAATAATAACTGAAACAGTTAAGGAACTCATTGCATTGCATTTTTTCTTTTTTTAATAACAACTTGAATGTCACACATAAATGAGAAAGAAATAAATTTTTTTGTGTACGAAGCGAAGTTTAATTATGAAGAAACACAAACACGGGTAATAACCCATATACTAACTGTTTATTTCGGGCATTACCTTCGAATATCTTCTCGTTAAATTGAATACACGAGTTTCCAATTGCTATTTTTAGAACTTGGTCGAAATTTTCGTGTTTACTTTACACAAAATGTCCGTAAATATATCATTAGTGTATTTTTCTCTAAAGAAATCGTCTTTGTTTCTACCAATGGTCTGTAAATTTTTGTCTTATCTCTTGAGAGTTGGGGAATGTTGGCTGAAATTTTCGTGCAATTTTGTTACATGAAATCGTTAAATGGAAAATCGTGTAATGCGATCACTTAGGAAAGAGCCAGTCCGGTTCGCCGAGATCATGCATTATAAATCCGAAATCTCACCAAAGCGAGATGAAATTTTCCCATTGGAATTGCTGAGCCAGTTCGGGATAGTTCGGGATAGTTCGGTTAACTGGCAGATGTCTTATTCTATTTTAACATTTCCCGAATTTTCATGAAAATTGATTTTGTTTCCCCATAATTTCACGCGAATCCAATTTTAAGGAAAACATCGTACAAAACTTTAAAATGAAGAGATTTCACTATCATGTGTAATTTCATTGGTTGTTGCTATGCTGTAACCTTAGCAGCCAGATATCACCTCACCTTTTGGTGCGAATGAACCGGCATGTGACATCTTACGCCTGCATCTTCGGAGTGCGTACATTCGCGTGTATTTGGAGAACTTTTGCAGTTTTTAAGGTTTGTTTCGTTACCGTAACATTTGACATTCGTCATAAGAATCTATGAAGAGAGATATAATGGTAGTTTAGTAACGCCATAGGTAATTAGCTGCCAAAATCTGCGAACAGCTACGATATATACAGTCTGCAGAATAGTTTTGCATGAAAACTAAAAAAGACTTACTTTTCCGAGACCTTCACCATGTTCAGCCCAATGTGTCGCTTCATAAGCGGAACCAAATCCCAACTCCTGGCAAACAACATTTGCGTCGCGTAAATCCCAACCATCGTCACATACGGTTCCCCATCGTTTGTTTCTGAATATTTCTACCCGTCCTGAGCCGTCAGTGTCGCCGCCTCGAAGTCGTAATTCCCCATTCTTTAAAATATTTAAATGACATATTGAACTTTACCTTTATACCACCGAGGCAGACTTTTCTATGGCAAGAAATTTTCAAAAATGTGTTGGAATACACCTTTCCCCAATATCTCTGTTTATATGTCGTATTTTGGCTGGACTTATTCAACAGGCCTCGTTTTTGTGTGTAAAAATATTAGTATTTGTCCCACACCGACTTGTAGTTAAGAAAAATAGCATATATAACCAATAATAGAAACACTTACTTTTTCTTGAATGACGTCATTCTTATTCGGTAGTTTACATTTCAATACAACAACATTACCACTGTCACAACTTTGAGCAAGACTCCAACTTGGACATTCCTCAACTATTGATTCTTTCCCCGTGCAGTTGATAAACTTGTAGATATATTTCCCAGAATTCCCTGATGGACTGGATGAATGGAAGCTCTTCAGAAAATAAAAGTCAAATGATCAGATGCCTCCCAATTGAATCAGCGAAGGAGAGTCAATGGAAGAGTGTTCGTCAATGAATATAATCATAACTTGTAGTACACACCTCAAGCGTCGGAAAGCCTAATTGTAAACAGGCTATTCTGGAATTGATCTCATTCCAATACTCTGGACAAAAATCCGTCCATGTGTCTTTAGAATAGACTTGTAAACGACCAGATGTTATGTAGTTTCCATTGTCATCATCAGAATACATGCGTAAATTGTGTGCCTAAAGAAATAACAACAACGTCGTGACGATGACGGTGTCGTATATTATCCCCGTCGGTAATGGCAATTGGCATGATGGCGCAGGATGCATTGTAGAAACACGTTGACTGTGATGTACATAACAATTAATAGGACGCCCGCGAGTGTTTGTTTTCTTGCAATCAGCTGTATTGCGCCCCCAAAGCAAAACGCCTCCTAACAATACACGTGTTGTTTATAAGAACGTTGAGGCTGAGATTTTCCCAAAAATTAAAAACATCTTAAGAACATGCTCAGTATGAATTTACTTATCCTTACAAGAAAGTTACATACATAAACGAACAAACAAACAAACAAATAAACAGTGTTTCACACATTTCTAATAAATGTTTTACACTTTTCTTGGAAGAAGACAAAAGGACATTCGAGGCTGAAAATGTATGAAAAAATGTTAATGAAATCTTTCTAGAGAAAAAACGTTTTGCAGCCAAGTCATTCATATCATTTTAAAAACATATCTTAAAAATATTAAACAGCTTCCTTACCGGGGAAAAGATCGGGGTAAAAAAAAGCGGGGGGAAAATTTAGTCAAGAATTATTAGAGAACTCCAACCTTGAACTTCACTGAAGGTTTAATGACGTCATTATCCTTGGTTGCACTACATCTTATGATCACTCGTGATTGCAAACCACATTTGCTTTCTCGTAAGCGTGGTTGAATGTTTTTCTGTGCACATTTACCAAGCTCGAGTTCATTTCCTTCACAAGTGATTTCGTAATGTAAAAAGTCGCGATCCTCCACATCATTTGTTAAGTTTCTACTACACAAAAGTGCCAATGTGTTGTTATGCAAACTAACTAGGTGTGGACAATAATATTCAAAGAAACGTATTCTCCTACGCTAAGTGTTTAAAAATCATTAACGAATAAAAACAAAGGTTTCGAAAGTGTCAAAGTTTCGTTAAAACTTTATTTTTTCTCACAAAGATCGGAAAGATAGTTTACCTCGCGGAAAGTATCGGTGCAACTTTCGAGTAACCAAGCTCTCTACATACAACTTTCGAATTCCTTACATCCCAAAATGCATTGCAGATATAAGACCACTTCTGGTTGGCATAAACTCCTAAGTATCCCTCGTATTTATTATCACCACCTATTAAATGTATAAGTAAGCGAGTCTTGTGGTAACGTCTCGTTGTCCCATATCTTTGAAATAACACGAAAATGCAGACGCCTAGCAGAGTGGGAATTTTCATGTTATAACAAGATTTTTTTAAGAGTACAATTTGTTTTTAAATCATTCGACTTTAAATCACACTTCTCAAATTTTTTTTCTTTCACGACAATGACAATGACAATATCATATAACTTCAACATATCTGACATGCTTCGCAATTCGCAATTGTGTTGTGAACAATAATAACTTTGAACATAGATAAACAAATTCAAGGTTATAAAAGAAGGAAGAGGTTTGCATTTGTAAACAACAATTTATATCAAAATTAAATATTCGAAAGAGTCAGGTAAACACCACATCTGGTGCATGTCTTGCATGGCACCCCGCCTGGTCATAGTTCCCCAATTGACCACCCTTAGTTTCTATTGGAGAAATTTTTTAAAAGTCTTAATTTTTCATTCAACGAGTAAACTTCAACGCCCTCAGTAGTTAACACCCTTCAATTAATCCATTAACCATTATTTCGAATAATGATGGCGTTTGTTCTTTATGATGAAATGAATCATCTCCACAAATAAATATTGATATAATATTATGACCAGATATCCGTAATCTGCTTCGATGATTACTATGTGTACTTCAGCAAACGCTTATAAAAGAATTGGCGCACCGTTCCCAACGTTTATAGTACTAGAATGAAATCTAGGGTTTTGGTTGTACCCCGAACTCACAAAAAGATAAAACAAACTTTTCATCTTTTTATTTAGTTGGTCTTGAATTTTGATTTTGATAAAAATTTTTTTATATATTTCAACACCAGAGCAAATGGCAATCGTCTGAGGACGGATCTTTGGATTAATCAAAATCTATAAATATTTTTAATTTTTTGAAAGGACCTCCTCAAACAACGTTATAAAGCAGTCCGAGATCTCTACAATTCCCTCCATCTTTTCCCCTATTAATAACTTATTCCACACTTTCAGTAAAACAGTCAGCTGGAGCAGAATTTTAATGGCATAGAATAGTTGAAATCAATTTTTAATTTTGAATAAAATCATTAAATCCTAATTTGTAGCGCGGATCATTAATTTGCTCGTTTGTTCGTTTTAATTGCTAATTGATTATTAAAACAGTCACAAAAATTTTCGAATGATAGGCTTCTCCGTTAGTTGACACATATGTGTTGATAGCTTGCCAAGGAAGAGAAATTTATTTGTCTTTGTTTTCGTGAAATAATATTTATAATTTGCACAAATAATGCGTTGGTTTACTGGTGCAAATCGCCGTGGTTCCGCGTATCGCGTGACTGACGGAAAACGATTAAAGAAGAATCAAAAACAACGAAAAGGAAAACTTGGTTACGAACAGGAGAACGAAGATTTACGTTCAGTTTCGACTGATAAACAAGCTGTAGAAACTCTACAAACCGAAAGAAAACAATTTGGAACGCTTTCTACACAGAATTTGCAAAGATTTTCCAATCAAAACGCTTACAATAGTCCATATACCGGTGTTTCGTACTTGGATGAAATGTCACCAAAAAAAGCAGCAAACAGAATGAATCAGCGTCCAAAGAATCACAGTCGTCTCGATGAATTAAGTTATCCTTTAGTACGATCTAACCAGTATTATTATGGTAATCGAGACATTATTCCAGACAACCCAAATCTTGGATTGAAAGATTCCAATCTAATGATCAACCCAGAATATCTTATTGACAAAAGAAAGAAAGAAAGGTTCGGAAATCCACCAACCAAATATCTACTGGCAACACGTGATGATTTTTTGCCGACTGACGCCTTGGAACGACAACCATCCAATGATGACGTCGGTGTTGATGACGATACTGAAACATCGCACAGTGGTTCCTCCACTGGGAGTAGTGAACAAGCAGGTATTAAAATCATGATTACAAAAGAAAAGGAAAGCGAAAGCACAAATTCCAATGAAGCCGAGCAACAACATTATGTCGTCATTGCACAAGAGAACGATCATGATGCTCAATCAAAGACAGACACTCTCAGAAGAGCTCCTCCTGTCCCAAGACCACGATTGGACAAACAAAAATGTCTGGTGAAGCAACAAACGGTTACCGACCAATCCGATAAAGAGGTTCCAATCAAGACATCAGATGAAGATGGATCCAGCATCTCATCAACAGAATTACAGAAGGAAACAAAAGTAACAAATGAGAAGAAGAAGAAGAAAAATGTAAATTATCCTGATCATGAAGTTCGTCAAGAACAGTTGAAAGATGAAGAAGTAGAAAAATCGGATTCTATCGAAGAATTGAAGCAGTTTCCGAAAAAAATGCTGGTGAACGAACAGTTTAGGTATGTCATTTTTCTCTTTCCACCATTGAAGTTATCTGAATGAGATTCCTGGACAGGTCATTAAGATGAGTGAATGAATGATTGGATGAAAACTTAACCACTGATCGTTAACTTAAAGCTTGGTTTCCACCAGGGAGAATAGCAAATTCTCACTAAAAACTCTCACAAAATTGTCAGGTTTTGATATTTTTCTTACTGAAGTTATCACCATAATCAGTGAAATTATAACCAGTTAAATATCTCACTGATGGAAACCAAGTTTTATGGAAAAAACAAAATGCACTAGCAATACTGAAGTAAAATCTATGTGTTGAAATAATTTCCCTGTTCTGTCTAATATGTTCGTAAATATTAATTCTGTCTTTTACGTAGTGATGTTCTAATAAGCGTTATGTAAGCTGTGTCAATTAAGCCACAACATATGTGGTTTTGCGGAAACCTCTTATAAACGCAGCACGAGTTCTCTATAGAAATTTCGAAAGACACAATTTTCCTGTTTAACGCGGTAGTTCAAGTAAATATACTTATGCTCTTAAAACTAGCTACTTATCTACTTATCTACGATAAAAGTGTGATTCCCTCTTAATTAGGAGTACTGGTAACTAACTTTCTTTCGATGTCCTTGACTTAAAAAACAGTCGTCTCGATCAACCATAAACTTAAACATTGCATAGTTCTAAAACATTTCCGAGGATAGAGACTTATGCTTAAGTGAACACCTTTGATTTACACCTTAAAATTCCGTCAAATTTCGCTCGATTTGTTTTGGCGCAGGTGAAAAAGTGATATTATTAGTTGTGCGGGAGTTGATAACTTTAGTGGCGCCTGAAATTTGATGAAATTAAGTTACTAATTTATTTAAAAAATATTGGTTTGTGTCTTTATTTGCACTCAACGTGACTATGTTTTTCGGATTGGTAGAACGTTAAAAAGTCTTTTGGAAATCTCTGAAACATCAGAAAATTTTCATCATTCAATCGCAGAAGAACTTGAGTTGAAAATTTGTTTCGATTTGCTATAACTTATCCGTTGATTCATTTCTATTTAATGAATGCACATTTTTTTATAAGTAACACGAGGTCAAACCCTTCAAAAAACGAAGCAACTGCTAACAACAGCCCAATCTGAAGGTGATAAATAAAAAGAAAAAGGGTAAAACAGGCATATTAAAACTTTCCGAAACATTCTTGTTCCAAAAATTATTTAAGTTTCATACGAAAAATGTAATTAAAACTAAAGTTCGATTTCGATTGGCGCACTAGCCTAACTGAGCAAGCAAACACGTGAATTTGGTCTTCCCAAGTAGATAGTCAACAAGAAACAAGTAAGCAACAGTTGAACCTTTAAAAGAGAGAAAATTTGAGCCTCAGCAAACATTTTGTGTTGCTTATAAAAAAAAGCATGTACTAGAATATTAAATACATTTGGCATTCAATCCTTCATTATGCTACTTGAAATCGAATCTTTTAGCAACAGCAGTTAAATGTACCTGCGCTAAAGCGATCATTAATACATAGCAATCAAGTCATTTGGTTCCTTATGGTCGTTCAAACTATAAGATAATATTTAGTTTTCATTTGCTCTGTGAGAGCTTATTACGTCAATTTGTTTTTAACCAATCATATTTCTTGATTTCTTTCCCCAAAACCAACCACATTCTTAGTAAATGCGTGATATTCCACATAATACATTTTGATGGTATGATTTCTTGGAGATACGTTTTTGGTTTTCGGCAATATGTCTTTTCTACATAACCTGTTTACAATTAGTCGTTTGTCGTTTGTCATTTGTCGTTTTCAGGTGACAACGTTGTCATTTATACGTGACAACTATCTGTTTTAGTTGATTTAGCCCTAAATGAATTTGATTTGTTGTTTGAAAAAAGTGATGTTTAGGCCTTTTGTTTTCTTGTATATATTTGAATGTTAACTAACTGGCGACTGGTGTGACAAGAAGGAAGAATATTCCACCTGACTAACACAAAGAATAATGGTTGATTAGTGAGTGTTAGTTAAACTTAGAATTTCGCTTAGCCAAAATATCACTAATTTTCACTAATTTTCACTAATTTTCACTAATTTTCACTAATTGTCATTAATTTTAACTGATTTTAATAATTTCCATGAAATAGTTTCAACATCTAGCCTGAGATTTCAAAGCATGAAAAACTTGATAAATTACAAAGGAAGGAGGACTCAGGCTAATATAAAAGTCAACAAACAAGCAAAAACGCAAAGCGCATTAGTAGTCAATAGTACTGATTACCAAATTGTGGGTAAAAAAGAGAAAATTAGGCAAACTTTGGAGCGAATGGAATAGGTTGTAGGTTGTTTTTCAGGTTTTGATGGTGATTTTGGATATGTGGGTTATTTTTCATAGATTTTTTTGTGTGTGAATTCCTACTTTTTGTTGATAGTGATATATTTTGACATTTGAGATTTAGCCGATGAATGTCTCATAGAAAGTAGTGATGGTTGATAATTTTCATTTTTCAATTATTTGTTATGTTCACTTAAAATGAGGAAGTTCGTTACGTGATAGGTTACGTGATAGGTTACGTACAGAAAATTGTTCGCTATTTAGATCTGTCCACTGATTGTTAGCTGCGATAATTGGAGCTTATTTTTATAAGGTTTTTTGGGAAAGTGGAAATGAAAAGACTTTTGTTCGTTAAAGGCTTTCTACGAGTTGGAATGTTCGTTAACTAGAGATAATTACGGAATCTGTTCATCCGTCCAACCTCCGTCCAACCTCTAATTTGTTGAAAACTATAAGATTATTTCACTTCAAGGACAGTTACACACATCCTGGAATGTTTCTTACAAAAATACTACAAATGTTTTCCAAACTTGGAAAGTTGCAATGTCCAATCACCACTTGTAATAGTGCAAGTCGGGCGCTTGTAGTGAAGCGTATATAAAGAGAAGATTTAAAGGGAGTTTTCTGAATTTTCTAAGCGACGTGATTTTGCTTAAACTTTCCTTAAGCCTCGTTTTGATCCTCTATATTGTTTCACAACTTGGTCCCCAGGGCTTCTTACCTTTTCGAGATACTGGATGGCGACGTACTAAAGTTAAGCGTGGTTCCCACTTGGGGTTTATTGGGTTTAGAACGATTAATTTTGAACTGTTGCTCTGGGAATTAAGTATAACTAAAAAAAATTTAAAAAAAGTTTTCCAACTGGAAAATTTATGTTTTCACTGAGGATTTATAAGGTTTATTCTTAATAAACCCAATAAACTACAATAAACTACGCTTTACTGCTCAGAAATGTATCTAAGCCTCACTAACAAAAACAAGAAGAATAAAATGTGTTGTGCTCTCCAAATTCTTGCTATAAAATCCTTAATACTGCATTGGACTATTCATTTCCCATACATTTTGTTGAAAAAACATTTTACTAGGATCTGACTAGGATCCAAGTAGCTTTCGAAACATTATGTTTCAATTCAAAAGAAATACATGCGTGATCTAGTGTTAATTTCAAATCAATGCTATATACGAACAAGAAAAAATTAAAAACGAACAAGACTTAAAAACAATAAATAACCCTTAAAGTTTAAAGAAAGCGCCCAGGGCGTCAAATCGGTCATTTAAGCACCCAGGGCGTCAAATCGGTCATTTAAGGTATCCAAAGTGTTTATCTTAAAATAATGTATAGATGAATGGAAATACCCCATTTTCCACTTAACGATTTCATGTAACATTCGACCAACATTCCTCAACTCTCAAGAGATAAGGCAAAAATTTACAGAACATTAGAAATACAGAAATTAAGACGATATCTCTAGAGAATTACGCTAATGATATTTTCACAGACACTTTGTGTAAAGTAAACATGAAAATTTCGACCAAGTTAGTAATTGGAAACTCGTGTATTAAAGGGATCCTACCATCTAAAATGAAAATTTGTTATTTGTTTATAAACCAGGAAAAAACAAGATTGCCATCTGACTTTTTTGACAGAAGTGAATCACTGCTATGCAACACTGCAAAAACGTTCGCAAAATACAGCCGCCATTACAGACTTTCGCTTCGCTCCTTCGATCCAAAATTCAGTTATAGTGTCTAGTCCTCACGCGCCGTGTGACGTATGAGTGGACTAACGAATATAGAAAGACTGTACTCACCCAGTGGAGATCCACTTGTTCTGACCTTTTTAAGGCTCGTTAAACACATTTATCTATACCATGATCAACCACAAGTATAAGAGAGGTAAAATAACAAAAAAGTGTAATGAAATTCAAATCCATTTCCACAAACAAAACATAATATTTTGTTCGAAATTCCCAAGAATCGACTTTTCGGTCATTTCCCAGAAGAAAAATCAAAACAAACATTTGTCTTTACAATCCAAATTAAAAGATTCGACCCAAATTAGCCATATAAACTCTTTTAAGTTCATCGATTTGTTCGAAGAGATAACGAAGGTTACGAATCAGACATCTTGGAAAAGTGCTCACCGTGCTTGTCTATATTTATTCACACCAAATTGAACTCTCTGGTATGATAGATCAACTTGGCGTTTATCATTAGGGACTGGGGGCTACTCTGAAGTTTGTGTTGATGAGGAAGAAGCGAATTCTCGGAAAGACGGTACAATATTAAAAAATAATTTGGCTGATTATCGGCCCTTATGGTTTTTTTATACCTTCTAAGATATGGCAATCTTGTTTTTTCCTGGTTGATAAACAAATAACAAATTTTCATTTTAGATGGTAGGATCCCTTGAAACTCTACTTTATGTCTGACAAGAGTAACAATATCATCAATCTCCAATCCAGGGTCTCTTGCCTTTTCGATATACGGACGGTGGGGAAGAAGATCCAGCTGCTTCATTCTGCAATATTATCAGAGGCGTAGCCAGAACTCAGTCAAAATTTGTGGAGGAGAGTTTAGTCATTTAAAGTAGAAAAAGAAAACGTGCAAGTAACCTAAGCGACACTTAAGACTGAAAAGAAATATCATAACGTTAGACTCCCCCACTTTTTTTGACTGACCCTGAATACGCCTATGATTATTGGCTTGTTATTTCTTGAATAATTAAATGAATTGAAAATAATGTGGCATAATAATGACTGTTTCGATATACGGACAGCAGCGAAGAAGACCCTGGGCCAAGCTGCTCAGAATCAACAGATATACTGTCCTACATTTTCAAGATTTTCTTTTGAAATAAGCAAGTCGCGCATGTATTATCCGAGAAATATAGCCATAATTCAAAAATTCAAAAATAGGAAAATCTCCAATGGGGATTTCATTGTGTAAGTAAAAGTGTTTTAAATAGCAAATGTAAACATGAAATTAATCTATTTGATCACATTCACACTGAAGTGTAAAATGACTTTCAATGCGTTTAATTATTCAAGAAATCGCAAGCCAATGAAATTACAGAATGAAGCAGACGGGAACAGGGTCTTCTTCGCCGCCGTTCGTATATCGAAACGGCAAGAGACCCTGGGTTCGAGGTTGTGTAAGAACAAACTAACCATTTGCACGCAATAAATGAAGATTTGTCTAGCCACTAAGTTCTTCCTCATCTACCTCTCCAAAAACCGACCATGTTTTTTCTGCCTGTGTACAGAGACATAAATGACCATTTTAAATTTCGAATTATATTGTTAATTAATTTTACCCGATTATCAATTATGCGCTGAATCGAAACATGGCCGACAGCCAAAAATAATAATAGAACAAAAATACGTTATAATCTAACAACTGACTGTTAGCGAATGGTTCACGAATCTCAAATAAAAAAGCATCGCTTTGTTGTCTGATGGAAACTTCATTTATTGACACACCTTTATACTTTCTGATGTTTCGATTTGAAAGTGGATGATGATCCAAATCAAAGCGATAACTGTAGCTACCGTTTTGTGATAAAAAGGACTAATCAATTACCTCTTGATAGCTACTTCATACATGATTCCATTAATTCATTAACATTAATATCAGAGCAATCAAGTTTCCATATCCATCTCCACTTTTGGTTAGTGTGCTATCAGCAGCGGTGAAAACATCTGACAGGTCGAATATTGAAAATAAGCCGGTTTTGCTTAGGTATGTGGTATGCGATTTTTGGGACGAATAAGTTTTATTAAAGGTAGTTTGGTTAATATTCAAATTGAGTTTGAATGATGGGCAAGAAGTGGTGTAGGCATTTTATGGTTTTGAAGATGAAATTCTCAAATTTTCAATAAAAAATAATCGTTGAATAGATTAAACCACAATATAAGAGTGGAAAGTCAATAATAACTTGCTTTTTAGTCAACCATGTTTTTTTGTCCATATTTAGATTTAATACAAAAAATTGGAAATTAAAGCACATGTGGATAGGAATGCCAAATTATGCAACGAGTTTTATTTTAAATACAGCACTTCGTTTGTTTGCCAAATGTGGGTGATGGGAAGGTTTTGTTTTCTTAAAAGCCTTCGTATCATCTGGCAAAAATATAATATCATAGGAACTGTAAGAAACATTTGGAAAGAGAATTTCTACAGGAGGTTTTCAAGTAATTATTTCATCAAAACTCAATAAAATCATCTTTAAAGTGCTCAAAGTGGTAGTTTGTTTAAAGTGCTCAAAGTGGTAGTTTGTTTTTGAATAGTTTTTTTTAAACTGCTGATTTTGTTGTTGATGTAATTCGTCTACAGGTATTGTTGACCTTAGTAATGTAACTATGGAAACAACTCGTCGATTCATTACTTTTTCGTTTCATTTCATAAACTTCATGCGCTAGGAATTGTTGGAATTTCCCAATCTCATAAGAATCTCGGTTTGCAAAGATGATATATTAGTAGGGAAATATCTTCCAGTCTTTCACTCTTTCATTTCTTCCTTAACTTTTATTTTTTGATATATATTGCACTGTCTGTATGTCTGGTGGAACTTAGGAGAATTGTGGGCGTGATGATGTTGAACTGTTTGTCGCCCGGCAATATCTACCGATAAGTATTTGCATTAATACCTCTAAATTCTGATACATCTAATTGTAATGTATGAATATAAAACCTATTGATCTTCTGATCAAAGATATATTCCTTCAACAATTCAGAGGTAGAGCTGGCGGTAATTCATGAATACCCAAGATAAGAAATAGACATTAGAAACCACACAGTACGTTTTTGTTAAAACACTTAGTTTGCACCATGCTTCAATTTATGTTATAGATAAATTAAATTCAATAGATAAATTCAAAACTAAAGCACAACAACCGAGAGAGGGATTATCTTACCATTGAGTGGAAATTTGTATACTTGGGTTTTTGAATACTCAAATTTCCTGTTGTTAAAATGTAACAATTAAAAGGAAATTAGCTATTGACTATTGCCCCATAAACGCGCCAGCTGAATAATGTGTCTCGACAAATTCCTAAACAATGTGAATGACAAATTGCTGTCAAAGTAACCAAATGCTAGATAAGTGTCTCGTATCGCTACTTGAATTTTTAAAATAACCTTGTTACATGATATTGGTGTTATCAGATTTGATGTTATATGTTATATGTAAGATATTGGTGAAAAACGATAGGAATTTCCTTTCTACCCACGTAAGCGCCAAACAATGGATAAGTTTGTCCATCTTTGCTAATCCTTCTCGGGATTTTATTCTATTTTTTACAATTTTAAAAAGGGAGACCACACAGTAGATGAAACGCTGTAAATCAAAAATATATTTTCAAAAAAAAGGTAGTTTGTAAGAAAAGCCTCTACACTTTTCAACAGCTTTGTGATCCACATTGTGTCAACCTTTTCTTTGTGAACGCAATTGTTGATAAACAAAGACAAAAACCCAATCTCTCTTTATCATAAAAATTCCGTTGAAATTGCTTAGAAAAGTCAGTACTAGCTAGTATTGGATAACAGATAAGCTGTTTACATAGGTTCGGTATTGTTTCTGTAAACAAAGTGAGTTCATTACTATGTAATTGATTCCTCTTTGTACGTGCAGATTAAATCAATTCTCAAATTTTCGTGTATATTTCCACGTACAAATGTGTGAAACCGCTTTAATTAAAATCTCCTGATTTCCCTGAAGAAAAACAACATGAGTATCGTCATGAAGTGCACATCATGTTTACAAACGTTCAAAATAAAAAACACAGATCATGATAAGATATGTTTTTCTGTAAAGCAACTATATTTAGTGAGGTATAATCCGATTATTTTCAGGATTCAACTCTTAAAATATTATTTGTAATGTTAACAATAACAAAAATACAAGAAAACAGTCAGTATAATCATATATTATCATGTTTTGGCGAAGATTTCAAAACGATCTCTTTTTGGGCTGTTTTTCTTGACTCTGGTCTAATAGCAATCAAAAAGCAACTAGATAAAAACACAATACGATAATAACATTTACATAAGTCCCATATATAATGTGCACAAATGATTCGCAAAGATAAGGTAATTTGATGCAGATAAAGAAAATAGAAAAACATGTCCAACCATTTGAACCATGGCCTCTTCGTTTTGCTATCATTGACTGATTTGATTGATGAATTTGGTTCAGTACGTGCGTTCAATAGATCTAAATAAAGCCTTTGCAGCTGTATAAAGAATATTGGGATTGTTTTTGAATAGTTGAAGTTTTTTACAAATAATGATAATAAAATATAATATCATTATTTTTGAAACATCAAATTTGAATCCTATATTTATATGGAAATTTTTATAGAACATAAACTTTATATGGAAAAGTTGCTGTATTCACAAAAAGAAGGAAAAATTGTGATTGAAAATGGCATATCTGAGTTTAGTAGTATGCCAAGTCTGAAGGCTTTTATTGATTACAAAAACTTTCCTTCGATTTTGAAATACTTCCAAAAAAATATGCCAGAAAGCACAAGAAATATGATTACTTCATAAAATACATTTCAAGAAGGATTATTCCAAAAAATATGAACATTCATGAGTTGTTCGTTTCTCACATTAACTACAACAATTAATGAAAAGATATTTCGAATACTTTAATGTGTTTTTGTTTTTTTATTAAAATCCCATCACAAAAAGCTATATCATCTCAAACATTTAATTTCGCATATTTTTGTGTATTCTTCTAAACAACAAGCTATTTAAAAACGAAGAATCAGGAACTACATTACATACCATAAATCGAAAAATAATTACAATTTCAAAAATAAATAGAAAATCAGAAACATTCCTTTCCTTTGTGGGCAAAACTTAATTACATAAAATTGCATTGCATTACCGGCTTAGACCTTTTGCATCATACAACACGTAAACTAAATTTCGGCAGGAAAATATTTTTCAATGTAAAGATGAAATTTGATCGCTTTATCATTCCTGACGTTAAGAAGTGCAGTTTGTGACGAGTAGAAAAAGATTTCATTGAGGAAATCAATTTTGCACGTGTTCATATACAAAAATTCTATTGGGCAAAGTATCACAACAACAACACTGCCAAAAACAATGTAACACCAAATAAAAGAATTGGTAAAAAAATAGAATGTACCTTCTTATTCCTATATTGAACAATTTATCATGTGTATTTTTGTGCAGGTATTAAAAACATTCAAAGAATTGTCGCAGTAAAAACAAAACCAATGAAATTTAACAATATAAATAATTAGACTATAATCACCAATTTTTAAGTCAATTTATTTGCCTATTTAATTAATTTTCATATATTTGTTTGAAAAAGATTTTGCAGTTAATACACTCATTAGCTGTAAGTTTGCTATGTAGCCGGCGGGTGCATGTTTTTGTAATTTTGACGTCAACAGAACATTAACAGAATCTTTAGACCTTTTTTTATTTCAAAGTCCCATCAATGATTTTGTTGGTATGATGTTATGATGTCAAACGTAGTAAGGGAATCTCTTAACAACGCAAACATTTTTTGGTCCATCAGTTGAATATTGGCAAAATCACTTTTAACTGTTTCTGGAGTGTCGCCAAAATAATTAATGAAAATCAAGACAAAACCTATAACAAAGCAATAAACAACTATTATATTATTTTTTTCCTTCGACCTTTGGCATTTTGGTATGTCTGTTTTTTAAGCATGTTTGTTTGTTTGTTTGTTTGTTTGTTTGTTTGTTTGTTTGTAAACTTATCCTTACATCAACATCTAATATTTCCATCAACACCGAGTTCATTTTCATGGAATATTCTTCCAGATAACCTTTCTTGCGCATATTCTTGTTTCTTTAACTTTTGGAAGAACTGTAATAACTTTTAGTTGGAACAATCATATGTTACAAAATCTCATATTATACTGCAACTGCATAATTTTATAAGAACTCTAAATAGAATTTGGAAATACTGGTAGTTTTTACATCGTATTAAAATAAAGTGGACTTCATCAATCATCGTATTCTCGCACTTTGTTGTAAAAGTAATAATAACGTCAAATTCTTGTGTATCTAGCGGATTGTTTTGTTCACTCAGGAGGACAAGTAAATCACGTAAGAAATTCTTAAGCATCTGCGTAAAATTTTTTTATTATGTCAAGGTGAACAATTTAAATCCAATCTGCAAGGTAATTATGGACCTGATGTAGTACTTAAGGTCAAAAACATTTTTCTTGGGCGTCTTGTGATGCGGTGTTAACAATTTGTTCACCACCAAGTATGCCAAATTTGCCTCAGAAATTATCTTTTCCTCTCTTCACCTGCAATTATTTTATTGAATAAGCAAATGTGGTTTGAAAGTAAACCGATTAAACAACCTTATGTTTTTTTAATTGCACAATAAGTTCAAGATTTCAAGAAGAACATATTTTACGAAGGAAGTACAAAATTATCGTTTGGCAAACCGCTTCTTAATTCTTGATGCTTTTTCCTTGCCAGAAATTTATTAGACAAGACTGGCATTAGGCACATGTTTTATTTTAATTTCGTTTGGAATAAAGCTTTTTTGAATTAGCTTAGATTCTCATCCAGAGTCACCATCTGCCATTAAAGGTTTTTAGACTAGAAACACATCATTTTCCCTAATTTCCAAGTTTTTCTAATGTTGTTTAAAATTTTGAGAATTTGATATACGAAGTCGCAAAAGCCACTACTCGTATTAAATCACTACCATATTGTGCGTACAAATGTTTTCTTTCTGCATTATTTATTTTCTTCAACATCAAAAATTAGAAATTTTGAAACCAGTTTAACTAGTTTTGATACAGTTGCTATATTATGACGTCGAGGAAATGGACAATGACAATGAACTCACGATTCTAAAATCGAGTTATGAAATCGTATCCATGGAAATAACTAATAAAGGTGGAAATAATGAATTTCGTGCGTTTTCGGTGGGGGGGAAACAGTATTTGTGTGTATTTGCTCAAGAATTCATATTAAAAACATAGATAAAGGCACCAAGAAAATGTTGTTTCATGCTCCTAATAACACGCACATTTTACAGATTAAGTTATCTCTCAAAGACGCATATCAGTGAAATTAACGGTAATTATACAGACATTAACGGTAACTATGCAGCTGGAACGAGAAAGATATATCTGGTGTTATTGCTTCTCTTCTCATTCATTGAAACTTTTCGAAAGGTTCTGAAAAATTGAGATTGATATGGACCATCCCACTCAAATTCCATTCAAAGAATTGTTATTCATTTCAGTTGCTGAAGAAGAAAGACAAAATCGTTACGTTTTTTTGTTTTACCACAGTAACAAACAAAGTGTTTTTTAATTGAGGATGTGCAACCTCTGTATATGATTGTTTGTGGAAACTTTTGCTGTGAAATTTTAACTATCAAAACTATTTATTACTCACTCAAGATCACTCATTGCGCACATCACTAACGTAACAAATCCATTGTGGGAAAAGGATTTTTTGATCTCTGCACATGCAAATGCGACCCCAAAATCCTTCATTAAGAACCGCAAAACTTAATAACTAATTGATCAATGCACATTAGAGTAATTTCCAAACATATGGGAAAGAACTGTATCAGATTTATTTTTAAATTTCTGACGAGGAAACCGAAAAAGACTTTCAAAGGAAACAAGTTGTTCTTCGCCAAAAAATTGGAATACTGTGTCAAAAGCCTTTTGTTGCGTTGCAAACCACGCTTCAAACACAGCATATTAAAATTCGGAAGTCATTATGGAAGAAGTTGTAAAACAACAAAAGATTCCCTCCAAAGTGTTCTTAAAAATCTTTTCTTTCAATATCATCAGATTATCTGCTCACTCACTTAAATACCATTTTCGTGAGTTCGCATCGGATAATATGCTTTCGTATTATACAACTAGGGTGTGGAAACTTGTTAATGAAAACGGAAAGACAGACATTCCGCAGAAAAAAACACATTACCATTGCATCGGACTTTTGTACTTATGGGCCAGTGTGAATAAGAAAGTTACTATAAGAATTTCTTTCTTGGTTTCTAATCCTACATACCTTATGAAATTTAAAATCGTTATAAATATCGTTATTTATTTTTAAACATTAACAAAACCACAAAAAGTTGTTGAGATATCGAACTTGCCACGTAGAGAGAAAATTAAAAAAACAGGACACTCATGAAATTAAATTCTATCTTATTTTTTTTATTTACGTTTTTTTATGAGTAAACAATTATTTAGTAAAAAAAACAATTGAAAAAAATATATTTGTTACAAAATAATATCATTTGGAATATTTCTAACAACATATTGAAAATAAATTTTCTATTAAAGTCGTTAATCATTCGTAATGAGCTTTAACAAAATAATTAGATAATTTTGTTGTAATTAAGAATTATAAAATTCAAACTTTTAATATGAACTGTATCATTTGAACGGAATCATTACTCGTGTTCACATCACAGAAGAAAGAACTTTACGAGTTTGTTTGACTCATCATTAATTATTGGTCATTGAACTTTAAGTCGAGAGAGATTTTATATAAAAAAGAAGGAGAAGATATTTGTGGAGAAGTTGAAACTTTTGGAGTTTGTAGCCAGGATGATGAAATGGAGGAAAAGAAGCGCTTCGTGTACTTTAAGTAGTAGTGACAAAGATTCTGTGGATAGTTGTACCAAAGAGGAAGCATTCAGTAGGAGTTATAACGAAGCTGAGATACTCGCTTCTTTATCAAGAGACTCGCCATTCGAGGATTTAATGCTAGAAGATATTTACAACCAATTCACCATTCAACATAAAAAAAACGTAACTGATGAATGTAATGATGTTTTTATTGTTTCGACGCCAAAAAATCGATATCATATCAGACATAAGTCGGACAGACGTACATCTCCGGCTAGTTTGCCGAGCATTGAAGAAGGCGTCGAAAGCGACGAACTAGCGTCGATTGCTGATTCGGGAATCTGTGACGACGATTTGGATTTTGACATTGAAAACAGAAGCAAATATGGAAGTCTAACAAAAAATAAATCATATTTTGAACCGTTAAAAAATCCCGACGACGAAGAATTTTTACGACTGCGTAGCGAGACGGACGATTTATTATCGTGTATAAATGATGAACTAAATAAACGCAATGAATTTCCAAATGAACGCAAGAGGACAAAAAGCAACGAAATATCAGAAGACATTTTGAGTAGAATGCAAAGATTTGAAAATATTAAAAGCAACAGCTACGGTCAAGAGAAACATACGAAGGGGGAAAGCGATCAAATCTCCTCCCATAAAAAACAGAGACCTTTTTCAACAGACTTTACTGAAACATTAAAAAACGAAACACACTTTTTCGGTAAACTATCCAAACACGAATCTCGAAGTTTAGAAGATCTATCTTCAATATACAAAAGAACTCCTAAACAAAATAGGAAAGAAAAGCCAAGTACTTTACCTCTGTTATCCAGTACACCAAAACTAAATAAACAACAACAACACAAAAATAATCAAGTATGTAGCAGACAAAATGTGACGGAAGTTCTGCAAAATACAAACACTAATCTCGTGACTGACGATAGTATTGATCTGCCGAGTTCTTTAATGTAAGTATTAAGTTCATTTGAAAACATAAAGTAAATAATAACAACAACAACAACAACCACAACAACAACAAAACCGGGAACAGAAAGATAAATTGCATGATTATTTCAAATTATCATTAGCCGGTGATTTAATGATACTGATTAGAAGAGACTAAAATCTTGTTTTCATGAAATTTTGATGATTGTTGAACGGAGGATAAGAAATAAATAAATTAATAAATAAATAAAAAGTGAAAAAAGAAATATAAGGTACATAATTAACTACATGTTTAAATATTTATTGGACTCCAACAAATGTGGTTTCCTATGTCATACTGCGTGGAGTCATTTGTTACGCACAGTCAACTTATACCTTCACGACAAATGAGAAAGAAAACATAAAAAAGGCGTTAGTAGACGTCGAATAATAAAGATTTAAAACTGAATAATATAACGGAATAATTCTCTGATCTTTTAACAAATTTTGAACTGACATTTTGGCAAGGACAGTAGGAAGGCGGGAAAAAATTTTTTTTTCCATCATCAATGTCCTAACATGACAATTATAAATAAGTGACGTCACGAACACAAACCATAATGCTTTCGATAAAGGATGTGCACGCATAAGCGTGGTGTGTGTGTGTGCGGAAAGCTGCCATTAAAACTTTTTTTGTTTCGAATGAAATTAAACAGGAATAAATAAAAAGAGACCAAAAGATGTCATCATAAGAAATATTGAATATTTTTCATGATGAAATTTTTCATTATAATCCCCTGTATTGGCTCTAGTGTTTGTATAAAAAATGTACTTGTGAATTCCTTAGTTTATCTTAAAACATGTGCTTCTTGTGTTAATGACTTGTATTGTATGATATCACTGATCATGATGTCATTCCAAACTGCAATTATTAAAGCATGTTACTCAAGAATTGTTTCTCTTATGAACGTTACGTAAAAATTAATTTCTTTCTGTTTTTCAATTAAGAATATTGAAGCTTGTACAATGATCGCTAATATCGAGCGTATCTCTCCTTTTTTGTTACTAACAGTGGAACTTAAAATGGCTACAAAAAGCAATATGATGTTACCGTATTTTCGTTTGTTTTTCCTCAGGTCAAGCATGTTATGGAATGGACAAACCAGTGACAGACCACCTTCGGTCACGGATATTTATCAGACTATGCCACCAAACCGATATCTGAAACGAAACAAAGATTTCATGACGCAATTGAGAAATGTACAAGAGGATAGCAAGACGCAACAAAACGCAAAAGAATTTAAAGTGAATTTAGACGTCAACCATTACAATCCAGAGGAAATTCTCGTAACATTAGAAGATGGTAAATTAATCGTAAATGGAAAACATTTTTCGGAATCCGAGTATGGTTTTGAGTCTTGTCAATTTCATCGCCGCTATCCGATACCAGATGGAATCAAGAAAAGCGATATCAAATCAACCATAAGTGAAGATGGCGTCTTAACCATCATTGGGCGTGTGGGTGTGCCGGAAGTAAAAGCTAAACCAACCGCCAAGGGTAGATTTTCCCACTATGATAACGTTGATGGTTCTACAACAAGTCCGTTTGAGAAAGTGGCTCAACAAAACACAGCTTCTCCGCCAACTTCACCTGTTGGTGGTCCAAGAAGTCCAAACTCTCCTAATCCTCAGAAACCATCAATTGAACCACGCCCGTTACCACGACCACAGAAACACAAAGTGATTCAGGAAGATGATTTTAACGAGATAGATAACGACACATATTTATTAAAAGTAAACTGTGCATCATATTCTCCTGAAGACATGGAAGTACGTGTAAGTGGAAGAGAGTTAATCGTACGTGGTCGTCAGAAATACACTCAACTTGAAGACGGTCACGAAAGATTACGTAATAAAGAATTCACCAAGAGATTTTCCATTCCAAGGCAAGCAGACTGTAACACGATCACTTCAAGATTTACTGATCAGGATTTATTGTTCGTTGAAGTGAAAAAACTTAAATTACATACGAGACGATGAATGGAAAAGTATTACACACAAACGTATGGTTGGGAACACAAACTTATTTTCGAGCTGTTACTAAGCAACAAACATATTAAACAAACATGGCGAATCATGTTGAAGATTTTATTCCACTTGAGATTCCTTGTGATCTTAAGTTAAGACTTTTCTCAACCTTGAAATGTATAGTTCCATAAAGAATTTCTAAATGTATATTACTTTTTCAACATTATATAAATTGTAAGAAAATTTGAACGCTCTTTCTTTAAGCATTCTTTTATTTTTTTGCTATCATAAGTCAAAATTTCCCATCGAGAGAAAATGATCACATATTTTATTTTTAAATTCTGTATCATATTTTTTGAAATTATAAAATATTTTATTGAGTAGGAATTAAGATCGTGCAATTTCTTTTCCCCAGGAAACGTGATCGTAAAGAAACGTGCTGTAACAAAAACAAGAGAAAACCAACATATAAAAATCACTAAAAAATGTTCCATATGAACATAGCCCATGAAGAGTTTTGTAAATTTCGCAAAGGAGAAAGTGAATGTGTTTTGTGTGTATATAGAATTTTTTTCGTGCACCCCAGTGTTTCTGGTAGTGATATACCATGGTTGCCATATATATGGTAATCATGCAGCGCTTGTGGCTTATCTCATTAAAGAAACCAACGAAACTCGACGAAGTAGTTCGGTTATAAAACGAAACTTGTTTAAAAGATAAGAATCTATTCTGACGCCTTGTAGTCGATACGTCAATAATTATAGTAAATTGGCTCTTCACGTATATTTTGTAACGGAAATATATCAAACTTTCAAATATATCAAACTTTCCACTAAAGCTTAAACATTCAACATAGAGTTCTGAACTCATTAGACATGTCACTTGATTCGACCAAAGAAAATTGCCTGTTGTAATTCTTTCATTGTTCTCTCTGCTGTCTTTCAAAGTATCAAAAACATCTCAATAGTTTAGGAGGTTATTTACATATCTCTGCTTCCGCCATTTTGACCATTTTCTGCATGATTAAGTCAATGATCAACCAAACTTTCACAAATTGTTTTTTTTTTTTTTTTTTTTTTTTTCGTTATATTATCAAAAAATAATCTCCTGATGTTCAACGCAAAGATAAGATTTTACTTTTGATTATGAAGATAAAAACATATATTTAAGCTCGAAAATTAATCCAGGGCAAAAAATCCATTTCTATTCGACTTTTATAGTTATTATTATTATTTTGAAGGAAATTAACTTTTGCTTTAATCTATTATTATTATCTTTTTATATTTACACAGGTTGACTTTCTCTCGGTGATGTTCGCAGCTTTTTTTGCTATTTTTAGATATGCTCTTTAACATCATAGCGTATCCTTTTATCAATCCCCTGAACATTTTTGTTGAAGGGGTATATTCTAACAATTTTGTTTGCTTTGCTTTGGATATCGATAAAAAACCCAGCCGATTAAGACCGACATATAAACCTTTAGAGGTGTTTGCGGCATCCACGCGTGGTTTGACCACAAACTGTACATGTATTATGAAATTAGATCGGGAAAATCCAGTTGGAAAATTATTGCAACATATAGATGAGCTCGTCTCTTTCATGTGGTCTGGTTAGTAATAGACAGAATTTTGTCTTTAATTAAAGAGACGGTTGTTTCTGATTTGAAACGATGCAATGTCTGCTAAATCACGAGTGACGTAACTTTACGAAAACCGGAACCGAAGAAAATGGCGCCACTTAGCGAATGTTCCACTTATCCGAAGTTGGCCTTTGTTAAGGCAAATCCAAGGGACCGACGAAAATGGTTTCACATATTAAAAGTTCCACAAAAAGTTATCCGGGGTTCCACTTATCGACAGTCAACCGTAGGTCTATTCGAACATGCTATTAAAAAAAAAACGGAATGGAAAGTTAGATTTTTGCGGAATGTTTTTTTTGTCATTATAACTTACAGAGCATGTAGGTTCATAAGAATACGAAAACAAAGGATTGTGTAATTGTGTTCAATTCTTAAATTCTATTTTACAAATATGTTTTTATCAACAGGCCGCTGGTACTCATATTTATTTCGACACAAAAGAAAAACGGTGACATTCAAACCACCCATGTTGATGACGCGTTTTTCCTGAAACTTCCACCATTTGGATTTTCCCAAAGCTTTCAATATCGCTTGCTTATGTTGAGTTAATAATACTGCTTTACCATTTGGCCGGCATATACGAGCCATTTCTTCTAGCGCAATAGGGTACAGAAATAGATTTCGTTCCTTACTGCCAATTTTTTTGCCAAAAGGTAAATCGGATACAATACGATCTACACACCCAGTGCGCAAAGGTAAATGGTAGACGTCCCAACGGAGAACGGAGTAAGGCTTGGTTGTTGCCCTTAAAATAAGAGATTTTATATTATGGTTGTTTACAAACCCTTGCGAAAATTGTTGAAACACATACCAAAACAAATGCCTTTCAAAAAGTTCCTACTTACTGGTTTTCGACAGTGGTTTTTGACTTTCTGCAAATATCCACAAAATTTTCTCCAGCATATTCGACAGCTGTTGCATGGTTATCTCCACAAATATTAAAGGAAGTTGGGAAACTGAGACAACCCTCTAGACTTATTGATCCTCCACCGCACATGGGATCACATATCACATCGCCTGAAAAATACAAAGAAAGGTTACAGCACAAGGGTGGATTAAATGGAGAGTGATTCAATCACTATTATTATTATGATTATTGATGTCTTTGCAGAGGAACCACTTGAATAAAATTGTGATATTGATTTGATCTCAGAGCAGAAACTTTTCAAGGAAGACGCATTTTTTACTCTCTCCATCCAAACTGTTACTATAGGTGCAGATATGGGTCTATTTATTTATTAATGTTTACCCAGGATTGCCTCTTCAGTTCTGATAGAACTGTTATCAAAGAGGGTCCTGCGAAGGAGGTCCCAGAGCATTTAAAGCCCCCATTTGGGCTACGGAAGCCGCAAGTATGCTTAACCGCTCAACCAGACAACCGCCTTAGTAATCAATCCCGGTCTCAAGCTGAGTGCTAAGCTGAGTGGATCAATTCACACTGTTATAGTCGCTGGCATAACTCGGCCAGGATTTGAACCCTGACCTCCGGCACTGAAGGCGAGGACCACAAGGCCACCAGTCGGTAAAGAAATAGAACTGTATTTTCACTGAGTAATAAATCACTCGTGGTCATACCCATGAAAATTAAAATTACAGAATAACGAAATGAAAGTAGTACTCTGTGATAGAGCTGGAAAAGCTGATCAACAATTTTATTTGTGATCACATGCATTCGACGAATCGTTACCGAGATGTCGCTGTGATTTTACTGTTCAATGATTCATAAAGATGATGAAAATACTCCGTTATTTTTTCGAACGTATTAAATCAATTTCTGGAACAATCGCCGTATATTTGGGAAATCGAAGCGGATCAAAATAGGCACAAAAAACGATCCATCTAAAAAAAACTGCCCTGGTTTATAGAAATTTCTATGACGTAATATATATTTGATCTAGCCAAAGGGGCTACAGCGTCAAAGCAACTCGCTGCTTTTAGCTTACGCTAAAAAGGCGTCATGTACAAAATTTTTCACATCTATCTTAATGACTTCCAGTGTTTTCCTGATCTTTACTGACTATTTTACAGATTCTACTCATACCAATCACGGTTTACTTTATGAAAGGTGATGCAAAGGAAGGTGCGGCCACATCAAGACCTTGTTTATAAGAACCATACAGTTGAAACAAATTTGGTTTAAATTTTTTTTGAGCAAATGTTAACCACACGCTCGAAGTTAACTCAAATACTGTTACGTGTTTTCTATCCAATCCAAATAAGGAAGTTTTGGATTTAATAATCAAAATGAGGAAAAGAATTGCTTCCGATAGAAAAACAACTTTGTATGAATAGGAATTGACGTTATAGAAATTTATGAGAGCAGATTTCTAAAAAAAGTCCTGCAGAAAAACAGTAGAAACTGGCGCATGCGTTGAAACGATTGGGAACATTAACACATGATTGATATGAGCATTGAAACTCAATAGAAGGCCGCTATCAGTCTTTTCCAACCATTCTGACAATATCTTAAGTTCTCGTTTAAATGTGATGAATTACTTTTTTGAGTAGCATGAAAAACTCACCTATTGTTCTTTGTAAACTATTGAATGAGGAATATTCACGATCTCAAGGTGAGCAATATCAAGTGGACGTTTAAAAGTGATGGCGAATCAATGAACACACCAAATAAAGCTAATCTGAATGTAAAAGTAATAACGACGTGGTTTCAATGTAATTATGCATGCTGAGTAACGAGATCAACCCATTCACAAAAACAGCTTTTGTATGAAAACATTAAAAGGATGTGACCAATTAAGGAAAAGAAAGTTTGTGTTTTAATTATGTCAACAAAACAGATCGACATGGTTCTGTTGACATGAACAGGAAATTATCTGCTTAGAAAGATAGAGGAGGGGATATTGATAAATAATGTTAACCCATTTTGCCGCCTATACCTCAATAAGCTTCCTGTGTTCCAAATAAACAAACCATCTTAGATTGCTCCATATTTTTATCAACTTTGACCTTTCCTTGAAACTTTTAGTTTTGGATTTAAAAGTAAAGTAAAGTATAAATACCAGATTCTGGATTTTGAAAGTTGTTTATGATGATAGTATTGTCATAAGAAAAGTAAAGAAAGGTTTTGAAGAAATAGAGGAAACAATGTTCTTCAAGAATCCATATCACAAGAAATATCAGAGAGATCAGAAAAAAATACCAGGATAGATAATATCCAAAATGCAACAAACAATTCCACAAAAAAAAAAAAAAAAAAATATCTTTTCCTGTTTTACTGCAAAAAAAAATAATTAATGTTTTAAGAGAATAACAAAACAAATATCTTCAAAGAGAGTCAATGAGTGTTTATAATAACTTGGAGAAGGAAAGTTGTAAGACAGGGAATCATAATCTTATCTTATTCAATTGTTCATCTTCCACCAGTATGTAAATTTATGTTTAGTAAGATTGTAATATCTTTCCACAGAAGGTTCTAAGTAAATGTTTCCAAAAAAAGTTTACAGATGTGCTGGTCATAGTCACACCTCCTTATTGTCATGGATACCTTAAACATCCTCCACCAATTGTTTTGAATTTAATTGAAAGAACATGTATTTTCACATGGATTAATTATGTTTTGTGAAATGTAAGAATCTATGTACTCTGATCCATACAATGTCTGATTTTGGAGATTGTCACTCACGTTTTCAAAAACTGAACTAAATAAATTCAACAAAAATAAAATTGAACCTTACCACATTCAATAGCAGCCAGCTCCAACAAACAATATGCAATATTAGCTTTTAATGTAGTTGGTCCAAAATGCGTGATGTTTCGTAATGCTTGACTTTCTTTGGTCAACTGTATGCCAATCAAGACAGAATCATCAAGAATAAATGAAACAACTTCAATATCAAAATTTGTCAAGTCAACTTTCCATTGAAAAAATTCATTTACACCAGCTCCAAGGTGAACAGCTGACTCCATTGAACTGAAATCATGGTTACCAGTCCTTGAGGCAGTAACACGAAATCTTATATCTTCCCCTGCTGTAGCTGGTTCAATATTATGGTATGATTTACACGCTGGTGTATGCAGTTTATCATCAACATTACTGTTACTGATATCATTATCAGCTTTCATTTTCTTGTTTTCTTCATTGTGTGTCTCGCCAGTTTGCTTTTTAGAGTCCTGTTGAACAACTTTAAAATGTTTCCACGTCCTTAACGATTTCTCCCATTTCAAGGATGGAGGTAACTCATGAAACTTTGCAAATATATCTTCTTTTGTTTTCAATTTTTCATCATTTAAAAAAGTCTCAATTTCTTCAACAACAACCCAGTAATGATGAACTGACCGTAACTGAAGTAGCTTTGTGATATTATTAATATCAATTTGAAAGTGAATTCTTCCTCGAATATCTCCAAATGCATCTATATCTAGTCTTGTTTTGCATTCTTTTAAGGCAATACTTTCAAACCCTGGAATGCAGGAACATACAATCTTCACTTTTTCATCATCCATTGTATCGTTTTCCAAAATATTGCATTAATATTTACTAATATTTACTATTAACTTTTAAAAATTTGTTTCGTGCAGGATCACCATTCACTCTTAAAAAAAATGCTTAAACCTTTGAAAGTGAAAATACAACACAATAATTAGCTCTATCCAATGCAATTCTTGTCCTTACATGCACAAAAGTTGACTTGATTACTCCCTTATTTTTCGTTTAAAAATGTTTGAATGCACAGCTCGGGAGAAACTTTACTTTTACGTGAAGGAATGTATTTTTACGTGAAAACTTTTCATGTAGTTTTATGATATATACATGAAGTTTAAAATCTTTTGCATTCTATGTAGTTTGTTTAGACACATGATTGGCCTAAACAAAAGATTGTTAACTTCAAAAGATACAAACTCTTTGTGAGAGCTAATTATCTTACATAGACATGTAAAGTTTCTTTTAGGCTCTACCATGTTGTGCATGAAAGAGGAAACACTTTGTTTTAATGTTTGAAATATCAGCACCTAAGATTTGTAAACCACCCCTTGGTAAACCATAAATTCTGTTGCAGCATTTTGTTTTCAACATGAGGATGATGGTAGTAGATACAGGATAGATTGATTGATATATAGATGGATTTTTAAGAAATTCTATGCAATGAAGGCTTGAATAATTTTAAGAAGAATTAATGTCAGAAAAATTACTTTGGCTAAAAATTTTCCCTTTCCCCTCTTTTTTAAGGTTCTAGTATACATTTAAGAATGGAGAAAGTTATAAATTAATCTAAAATTAAGGGTTTTTAAAGTCACGTGACAAGAATAAATGACAACGTTAATGCCAAGCAATTTTTCTTTTACTGAAGGAAATTGTTTAGCTATATTATATATATAAGGTAGTTTCATATATGCTCAACACAACAACTTTAGTATCCAATAAATGAAAAAGGAAACCTAATTTGCATTCAAAAGGATGTAAAATCTTGAATCTTCCCCCAATTATTAAGCAATATTTCAAATTTAAACTATTGGGTCAAAAGTACTTACTGTAAGCTTCCATTTTAAATGTTTTCCATATTTTCCCCTTGATTTATTGCTTCAATAATAATGTGTGTCAAGAATAGAAGAAGCATGACTGACATGGTATATATAAAACTACCTAACACCTATCAATATATTGTTCTCTTTCACAATTATGTTTAGTAGGGTCAGCTTTCAATTGATATCACTGACTCAGGAACAACTTTTACGAAAAAAAAAAGAGAAAATATACAAATCTCTTGATACACTAGGCTTTCTTTACATTAAATAAAGGTATAAAGTTTTGTGTTTTTATTAAAAATACACTTTACACTTTTTAACACTTTACACTTTTTTAACGAAAGTTTGAATCAAGGAAAACAAAACACTAGTGTATTTAGACGTTAGTTCTTCTTTAGAATTTTTCTTATACTTTTTACCTCCTTTAGATGTCTAAAACAACAATAAAAAGCGAATCGGAGAATTTATGCTGCATTTCATTATAAATTTCTTGGTACACCACGAGCAGATATATTTATATTACATGACACATGATACACGAGGCTACATGAAGCTGCAACTGCTTTCTTTTGAAATTCAGAAATGAGCTTTAATGTAGCTTTGATATCAAATACAACAACATTAGAAAATTTTACAGCAGCTCCTACCCTCCATTTTTGGTTGATCGAAGACATGTGTGAGATGCCATCTTGACAAAATGGCGCCGTGACAGCCAGTCCGCACAGTATTATTTATTTATGCAGAATACCTTATATCATCAGGGAAAAAAAGTCGGGTTTTAATAATGACCAATTTTTTTGCTGTGAATAAATATGACTAAATTTTTCCCCGACCATTTTTAAACCCGACTTTTTTTCCCCCCGACAGATATTTTTCCCTGACTATTTTTTCCCCGACAAATACTTTTACTTGATTTCCCACCAACAATGAGTGAGAAAATAATCCTGATCTTATTTAGTTTGGCTTGACTGCAGCTTGGATGTTTTACATCCATGTCAAATAGAAATAAAAAGGAACAAACAAACAAGTATAACATTTTTAAAATTAAGAAGCTTATAAGCATGCCATAGTGCTAATTTTAGAAAACCGAAAATGCCATATATGCCATATAGGAATGATCCACGCAGTTCGCGTAATTGCGACCGGCTGATGAAATTGGTTGGGGAAAAGTGATTAAAAAGAAATTGGTGGGGTAAAAGTTACTAATTTTCGAAAAGTGACTTATTTTTCCCCGACTTTATTTTTCCCCGACTTTTTTATCCTTGATATAAGGTAGACAATTTGTGATATATTTTTTTATAAATATTTTCATAAATTTCCAGTTGAGCCTGGCCGTTCTTATTTTTTTTTTAATTGTTCTTATCTTGTCCTTGCCACTATTTCTAGACTCAGGTTTAAAAATACTTCTTATAATCTGTAATACTAAATACAAGTGTATTTCCTACGGTTGTCTATAGGAGACATATTAAATGAAAAAATACAATGGTCCCAACCTCATCCACAGGGCTTCTTGCCTTTTCGATATACTGGATGGCGGCGAAGAATACCCTGATCCTGAAAAGGCAAGAAGCCCTGGGAACGAGGTTGCAGTGGCCCACAAAGGTGACACAAGTAATCCATTGATACTCTAAGTTTTAACTGGCATTAATGCGTGTTATTAACTGGCAGGAAGTCTTTCCTGCGTGTTAGCAACTGGCATTAATTCCAATTGTTAAGTCGCAACAAGTAGTTGCTGCGTGTTATTAACTGGCAGGAATTCGAAGTGATTCGTGCGCATGAACTAGTTACTACAATTAGAGATTAACAGTAACGCATGGATATGGAAAAAGATGTTAATAGTTCGTCAATGACCGCTGAGAGGATGTAAGTTTCAAAGCTTTTAAATGAAAAATAATTGAAGAACAAGTAAACCTTTTCTTGCTATAAATTACTTGCAACATCTGTAAATTGTTTAAAATGTGGATCAAAGATGACTTTGAGAAAATCACCTGGCAATTCTATTTTTTTCTATCAACATCTTCCTTTGTATTTTGAGAGCGTTCAGTTACTCATTGAGAATTTAGCTATTACTCACATTTGTTATAAAGATTATTCCTCTGATGGTTTAAATGTGAGTTTTGTAGAAACTCCGGCAATTCTCGTGAGCAATATATACGGAAATCAACATGGACATTGTAACCTCACATTAGAAGAAGTTATTGAAATGACGGGGTCATCGTGTATAGGGCCAATATTTTAAAACGTGTTAACTTAGGGTGATTTATTTATGCGACATTTTGGCACGTACCTAACTCCAATTAAGTTTTAAAGGATTTAATGGCAAGAAAACACACTTTCTTTTTCTTTCACTTGTTACTAGGGGTGGGTGGTTAACTACATATAACACCTATGTTTTAATCTCATGTGGTGCTTTTCAATTAATTTAGGTGCTAAAGTGAATCAAATCAAATCAAGTGAATCAAATTTGTGTTTATCATTTCATCTTTCGTTGCGTTGCGTTTCGTTTCGTTGCGTTGCGTTTGATCTCGTTATTTGATATATACTTTATTCGTTCTCTTTTAGGAGTTTGTAAATATTTTTTTACCGAAGAATATAAACTTTTTTTTGTACTTCTGCCAACTTCCTATACAGGATCCTTCTTCAGCTTTCCTACATTTGGAGTAGCGAGTTGCGTTAGTCGGTTTCGGATTTTAGTAAATCCACCGTCCACCGTCAAGCAAAAAAAGCACTGTCCACCGTCCAACTTCTACCATAGTGGGAAAACTAGAGGTCAAAATTTGGTTCTGGCAACATTGTTCCCTACAAGCATGGTAACTTTCAAGACTTAGGTCCGACGGGAAGTAGGTGTTTACAATTTGACCTACCAAAGTTAGCCTATGGGGAAATTTCCCTATGAAGATCCTTTACCTTCTAATTTATAAGATAAATTTTGGTCTAGAAAATTGTGCGTTGGATGGTGAGCGATGGACGGCGATGTTACTCAAACGCGGTCGCTTTCAGTAGTTTATCATAACTCACTCCTCGGTTTTCTAAAAAAATTAAGATGGTGTTTAGATAAGGCAGGAGCAAATTTGAATGGACTGGTTTTGATATATGGAGAAGACATCTTACATAAAAATGAAAGATTATGAAATTCACGCTATAGTCAATCCGTTGAGAAGAAAGTTAAGTCTTTGCACATGAAAAGACGAGTATAACCACGTATATAATACTTTAAACACTTTCATTGAACAAAACAAGCTGGAAACATTACAAGAAATGGCTTACTAGATGGAATGATAGGAAAAGTAACGGGTTGTTTTTAGTAACGGGGAGTTTTGGGTCCTTGGGCTCTCATCTGTAGTGGTTGGCTATTCTGCCTGTCGATTTGCAACTAGGAAGTTGACTTACCGCCAAAGATACGTAAAGCATTGCTCTAATTTGTTCGAAGACCTGTGTGCAGTCAGTCAATGACTCCAAATGAACAGATATGCAGCTTTTAAAGCGCATCAGAGTGAAGTATCGGAGTATCGGAGTGAAGTATTGAGGTACGACATGACTTAGACTCTAACACTAGAAGGTATCCACCACTACACCATCGCTGCTTGATAAATACCTAATACATTCACTGCAAAATCCATGGTATCCATGTTATCCATGTTTCAGGGTAAGGATACTCGAATAGTTTATTCAGTTTCCGCAGAGCTCAGAGCGACATAATAATTCATCAAATAACCGGAACCATTTCAATCTCAATACCTTTCACTGTTTTGCAGAAATGATATCATGCCTTCCGTAAATACCTCCATACAAGAGGTAAGAGCTAATTTCACGGTAGGAAACGAAAGTGAAAGCTCATTGTACCTTCGAGTCACCGTGTTCGAGTCCTAGTCATTTCGTTCCTTGACACTTAACACTCCAATGCGCTTTTAAAGCAGCGTATCGACTGGTCTTCAAGTAAGAGCAATGCTATACGCATCTCTGGCAGTAAGTCAACTCCCCAGTTGCTACCACATTACGTCACGATGGTTCTGTACAACTTATGTTATACAAGATAGTAAGTGAACATTAAATTTTACGGTTGACAAAAAGCATTACATCGTTTTATCACGCAGGGAATGTCATTATATTATTCTGATTTAAAACGGGGCAAGAATTGTACAGAAAGAACGTGGGGTAATGAAAGAAAAGGAATATTTGGTCTGAAATGCATTTTTTGAGTTCTTTCGATATAAGAAATTACTTGGAACTTGTTAAAATTCTAAAGCTATCGCTATGCTGGCCTATCATATAAGATATTCCAGCCCAGCTAAACGGACCGGCTCGGTTTACTGCGATCCCACATGTTTAGAACATGTTTTCATATGAAAAAACGGGCTGGCCCGCTAAAGTGGGATCTCGCCTTGTTTAACCGAGATCTCAGCAAAACGGGTTGTGATTTTCTCTTGTGATAGCTTCAGCACGGCAAACCAGGCTGAAAAAGACATTATTGCGCATGCTCACTCTTTATATATAAAAAACATCACGTGACTGGGCTGAGAAAAATTCATGTGATAGCGAGCTGATTTCAACCCGGTAAAGCGGGCCAGTCCGGTAAGACGGACACATATGATAAGTCATAACTTATTCATGACCAATTAAAAAAATTGATAGTTTTAATGCAGTTTTATAAAGTTATAAGAAATTATAAAAATTCTCCATCTCTTCCTTCGATTTATCTTCAATTCAACAGTTATATGCGAAATCTCAATATTTCCTTATCTTAGGATTTTTCAAGAAGGTAAAGGTTGCAACTTTTTAAAACTGACGGATTAGGTTTTTATTGAAACAATGGAAATTATAATTCAACTTTAAATATTTTCTATTTTCCACAGATATTTACAAAATTTAAGAAGACGTATAATTGAACATAAACTGTTAAATCTAGCAAAATTTTAACAACGTAAATAATCAGGGTTTGACCGATGTAGAAGTATATACGGAAGATAATTTACGACCGGAAATGAATATCCTAGTAGGAGAGAGGAGCCGATCTACTATGCATTGATCGGTCTTAGTTAGTGGTGTAAACCTTGTAAAATTTGTTTGGGGGTAAGGGTCAAGCTATGTCTCGCTCTTTCAAACGCTTTTATAAGACTTTTCACCGGAGAAGTTAGCTGGTTTGAGACTAGTGAATAAATACACTCCGAACAGTGATCAGAATTTTGAGATTTCTTCGAATATTTTACTAATCGTAAAAGCAGGATACATTCTACCTATGTTCAAATATACATTTTCTTATTCTCAAAGAGAAGCTGCCCAGTGAATGTCCGTACCGTTTTTACTATGTTGGGATATTTGTTTAAGGACGTGAAAGTAAATATACTTCTAACTAAGCTTGCTTAAGTGTAAAGAACAAGGTCGAGGAAACAATAATTTTACACTTGCATGCAGTTTAAAAAAATGATTTTCACGAGCAAATGATTTAAGCATTATTATTCGATTCAAAAATATTTTCATTAATTACCTTCTAAAACAATAATACAGTCCAATTCCCCAGAAAGTGATGCCGTGAATTGGGGTATTTTCAAATTCCTATCCTTCAATATGTATCATAATCGTCAAAGCTTCGATTTACAGCGCTCAGCACATGCCATTTCCGCACTTTTTTCCCTTTTCCCTCTAGCATTTCTCTCCAATGAATGAGTTCTTCCTCAGAGGTGTTATCTTTACCAATGGAGAACCAACCAATAATCTCCTTGCGTCTCATTTTCTTGATAAACATTATACTAAACATTAGACTGACACTCGCTAAGTCAAATTCAATAATTTGAAAGACAAATGTTTCATTGTATTCTGGATCAAACATGGAGCGACGTATTGAAGTTTTGCTCTTTGCAAGCTGTTGACCGACTGAGTTGAACATCGAAACTTTGACGTATGTGTCTGTAGATAAACAGAAGAAAAGAGAAAAAATAACAACGTAAATCAGCCTATAGTGGCCAAACATCCTCTTCCGTTCTATAAAGGTACCTAAAAAAAGGTTCTAGTGCAGCATTTGACCACTCCTAATGTTTGTTATGTAAAAATGACTAAATCATAACAAAAACAAGATCAATATGGCTGTCCCAGTAACGGTGGTTATACTGATTTGTAGAGCAACAACAGTAATATTGGATACCGAAAAAAAAATTTCAGCCTATTAATTCTCTAGATATCATATACATTCATCTCCTTCTAAAATGACAACAACTTTTGTTTTTGTAAACATCTCAATCCCTAAATTTGGGAAAACGAAATGGGATTAGTGAAAATTACGTTCAGCTATAGTCCTCTAAAGTAACGTAAGCCAAACAGTAATATTCTTGTATTAAACTACAAATGAGTGAGATTATTGAAAATAAATCGATTTCAATCCGGTATGATTGTAAATCCGGTATGATTGTAAATTTCTAAAAGAAATATTAGAAAAGGAAAAGAACTGGGCAATAATCCGAGAAACGGGGTACCCAACAAACTAGGCACCCAACCCAATAATCTTTACAAAGCCCTTTAAAGATTTAAACCTAGCTAAAAAAACAACACCACTTTTTTAAACAAAGTATATAATTCCAAGAGATCGGCATCTGCTAGGTCGAAAACGTGCAAAGGAAGCCTGAGAACGAATCAAGCAAAATAATAAGCGCAAAATAAATAAATAAATAAACATATGACAACATAATTATTTTATTGCGTGGTGAGAGGATGAAAATGTGTAGTTTTTTGTTCCTTTTGGCTCATCATTTCTTCCCAGTGATCGATTTCATCCAAACCTGTCGCTTCTTTTCCCATTGAGAACCAACCAGTCACCTCTTTCTTTTTTCGAGTTTTCGAAATGCAAATAACCGAAAATACAAGCGTAACCTCTCGCAAATCAGGTTCGGACATTTGAAAAACAAAACTTTCGTTAAATTCCGGGTCAATCATGCTTCGTCGAATTGTTGTTTTACTTTTGGCAACTCTTTTGTTTCGTGAATACAATACTTCAATTTTGACATAAGAATCTGGAGTTTTATAAGAGAGATGAACTCAATGAATAACAAATACAAGGTTAGGTTTTGATCATTACGCTGTCTATCAAGTACCAAATAGACGAATAATTTCATAACTTTAATAAAATGGTAAGAAAGGATATGTGAAAAGGATCCTTTTAAACGGTAAACTATTCGATAAATTATGCTTACAGTAGAAACGTTTTTCATAATGGAAATTGATTTTTTTTCTTCATTGACGTCAATTGACTAAATTCTTTTTTGAGAAATTTAGGTAGATACACGATCAACTATTCTGTAAATTAATCTATTTTAAGTAAGTTTTGAACATAGTTTATCTAATAGTTTACTGTAACTGATAAAGTTTACCTGGTGCTCTTTGCATTTGTAGGTATCGTAGGTTACTAGCTTTCAAAACTTCAACGGTCAGTCTTCCCGTCAATGACGCATAGGAGAGTGAAACAAGAAGTTCAGGTGTCCCAGTGTGACCAGTCAACGATGTGCTTGAACCTCCAAGGATAGGTGAACCGAAGCTTGTAAGACTTGTGGTGTCCGAAAGATCGAACATGGAATCAGCGTTCTGAAAAAACAACAACAAAAAAACACGTTGATGTTAACAGCACGAGAAAAACATAAAAATAATAACAACAAATAAAAAAAATAACAACAAATATAAAAAATAACAACAAATAAAAAAAATAACAACAAATAAAAAAAATAACAACAAATAAAAAAATAACAACAAATAAAAAAATAACAACAACAACAACAACAAGTATGAATAGATACATACAGTTAATGAGCGAGGCAACAAAATCTTCCAAATTTGGCGTTCTTCTGCAGTTTTTCCGATGGATAAATCTAATTCTCTTAAAGGTAAGACTAATTCCCCTATCAGTCTTCCCTGATTGTATCTTTCTTGACCGTATATGCGAATTCGCATCGAAAACTGATTGATTGCTAACTGGTCAACATACAGGAAGGAAAACGTCTCGTTAAATATCGGATTGGATGCTGGTCTGACTTTGGTTTTGAAACGTTGATTCTTAGTTGGCAATAATACTAAACGAATTTGAATAGCCGACGCACCACCACGAGCTTTTGAAGGAATGTCAGCTGCTTTGATAATCGTCACAGAAAGCTGTTGGGTTGATATTGAATAGTTAAATTCCATTTGTAATTTCCCCGCTTGTCTAGTAAGATCGTCTTCTGGACCGTTTATTCGAATGTCAATAGACTCACTCCCATAGTTTGAAGCACTATCACCGATTCCTAATTCACCTCCTGACTGGCTAGTTGCTACATCGAAACTGCTTCTTCTGCTACTTCGTCTACTACTTTTACGACTTTGTGGATCATCATCTGTTGTGGGGCCTTCTGTTTCATCGAATTCATAAAAATTTTCTGTGAGCTCTGTGTATCCATTTTTTGTTGCTTTCTCCGATTCTCCGTTTCCAGCCTCCAAGTTACAACACATTTCTCGTTTCAGGAGCTGATAAACAATACATAACACCAAAATACAACCACATAACACGCACAGAAAGATGATTGCGGGGACTGGAACTAAAGAAAATGAAATTTTCAAAAGATTTTGTTTTTTCAAGGTGTGTGTTTGCAAAATATTTTTGGCCGTACAATCTCGAACGTTTTTAATCATTTCCCTCTTCAGAGGATTTCTTCAGATAACTTCAATCGCTGTTGAAATTGCTGGAAAAGGCAATTTTGTTTTACAAATCTTACAAATTTTATTTGCCAAGAAAGTACTAAGTACTAAGTACTGTTCCTTTTTACAGGAAAGTCTCTAGGAAAGGTAACAATGTGCTTTTTAGTGGGATGGGTTTTTGAAGTTACATAAATTTAAGATACACGTTATGTAATTGGTTTAGGAAGGAAATTTGTCGAAACCTTTTTAAAAGAACAGATATTTAATATAAATGTATGAAAATTCACACACAACCATATATACGTTGTAGAATAGTAAATGTTCGTTCCAATCTTGCAGAGGGGTGGAGAAGAATCTCCCAAGCTGAACAATACTTACAATCCATCAGGGTGGAAACACTATGATCTACAACAGAGCATGTATACTTCGTGGGTGGACTTTGATGGAAATTATGAAGGATGTAAATGTTCCATGAAAAAGATAACGTGTCAAAAATATTCTCAAAAATGTTTCAGTATTATTTTCATTTGTCTTCTCTTTCTTATCCGTTCCAAAACCCTTAGATGCAGAAAAAAATATTTTTTTCGCTATTTGTTATCAAATCTATACTAATAGTGGAAACACTAAGGAAGGGGAAAGAGAGTATTGTTCACAGAATTTCAACAATAACCATGGCGAGAACATCTGCTCTCCATTCATATTTTTCTTTTCATTTTTTTGTTTTTCAATTTTTATTATTCTCCTCTCTCCCCCTCTCAGCCTTTATTTAACGTGTCGTTTTTATATATACGTGTTAGAAATAAATATAAGCACTTAATCTAGACTTAAAAATAAGTTTTTCCTCTTTTTCCATCGCCTTTTTTCTCGTCCTGGAAGATCCGTGTTTATTCATATTTTGGATATGTGGTGGAGGGCTCAAATATAAAAAGCACGATTTTAGCTTTAAAAACGAAGAACTGAACCTGAAAATGAAAATGAAAAAAATTTAAAGTTAAGACAAATATTTTTATAACGACGCAAACCTTATTCGTTGCCGATACGAAAAGATCTTTATTTGATTCCCAGCTTCATATTTTAAATTACAGTATAACCCCGTTAAGTCGGACTCTCAGGGGACCGAAATAATCGGTCTGACTTATCGGGAGTCCGACCTATCCGAACTTCGTCTTAAGTCAGACTCTACTTATTTAGTCCCATGGGGGGACAAGGTTTTAGTCCGACTTAAAGAAAAGTCTGACTTAAACCGTGTCCGACTTAACGGGGTTATACTGTAGCTATAAGGCGAACTATTTATATAAATAATATCACGATCCCCGTATTTTCATAAAAATTGAAAACGCAGAAATGCTTGGAAAACGATTTTTTAGAAAATTATATATTCGTAATCAGCTAAGAGGTTTCCTTTGGTCTTCGAGTTGACCAATAAAACAAGAAAATGGATTTTCAACACTTTACATCCCCATGACATCAACGATGAAGATTTTACTTTTCAGTGAAAAACTCCTCGGCGATGTTTAATAATTTGGTAATTATTTAGTTGAAAATACATTAGTCACTTTTCTCCAATTTTTCCTCCAATAAGTCAACTTCATCAGCTTTCTATCGCTGTGGGACAATTTTCTGTAATTTTCAACACAGAAACGAGGTCCGTTTGGATACCGTGTCAGAATGCGACATATAAACACGAATTAGAAAAAGATGACGGTGTAAACAAAACTAAAGGGATTGGACTCGCTGTGAAACCTCTCTATATAGCCTTATAGCGGACACGCCTTTTATAATGGACGTATTTTTTTTATCCGCTATAGAGAAGTTTGACTGTACATTATATACCTTATCGGTAAAATAGACGAAATTTTGCCTGAATGACGAAGATTTTCCGAAACGAAATATTTTCCCCGACGAAATTTTTGAGAATCTGTTTGAAGAGTCTAGTAACGAGATCTCAAATGAAGTCTGATTAGGTAAAGGAATATTAAAAAAATCTTGCTAATAAAATGAAAAAAGAAATGAAACAGAATAAGAAAGAAACAGAACTTCAGAACACTCCTTGCATTCTACAAATCGGAATAACAGGATTCCAACAGGGATAATGTCGAAATTTGACCCGACAAAAACCTTCTGCTGCGATTAATTTTATATCCGAAGATGCTTTTTCTGATAAGGTATTCATGTTGAGGGATCATATTTAGAGAGCATTTAGGGAATTTAATATCCCTGCAATTATTAAAAGAACCTTGGTCTTCAATTACAATCTACAGATAATTGTTATCCTATTCATCTGCTATGTATAATCTCGGTATGGAGTAAGAAGCACCAACAAATAAACCATTTCGATATATTTCAAACTTTTCTCAAATATTCCCTGCAGAATCATCAAAAACATTTAAAATTGAGAAAGAGAAAGATCATTATTACAACCAATCATAGGTGATGAGAAACATTTTCAAAATATTGGATTTTCATTGACTATTGAAAAATACCACTCCATTTTTGTTGTAAAACTCTTCTATCCAAACTCTTTCAACATACAAGGTTCTTTCTTCACGAATGAAGTATCGAGGATACAAAACATTTCACCATCTCTCAATGTAAAAACATTTTCACCAACTATTTCACTACACGTTTGTGTTTTCCCCTCGTTTACAAGATAAACAATAAAAAAAAAAACAGCATCACATACTTGATGGCGGTGGAGGTAATGAATGGGTCGGAATAGTAGTGACGTTCGCCATATTTGTTGTCTTACATCTTCACGAGTTACTAAAACTTAAGTACTAAAACTAAACTGATCGTATATTGTGAAAGCATAATGAAGTAGTTCACCGTTTATAGTTTATTTCATGAACTTCCCATCACTATTATAAGGTGTTTTATTGTTATGCGTTTGAGAGAGAAATATAGCCTGAAGGCTGAAATCCCAAACGCGACTTTTTCAAATAATAATAAAGATTTTCGCCAAAGTTATTATTCATTGTCATATCTGATTGGCTGAATTGAAGAAAAAGCAGGTGTCATGTACAAAAAGCATCTGTCAGTGGTTAATACTATTGTCTGCTCTGGAATTTTCTCGTTCATTATTGATTTCTTATTTAAATTCACGGATAATTCAGAAGAAATGGAAAAATAATGGCTCCTGTTTTTCTCCCTCTAATTTTGGCTTTCTGAGTAAGCATGGAAGACATTACAACCGGCCGTGTTTTTTCTTCTTCTTCATACTGTTGTCCAAACCTAGCGTGATTACTGAATCGTCCGCATTTCATTGCCGTAAGAAAAAAAAATGGCGGACATGTAAGTGGAGAGTTAGGCAAAACTTGTACTTAATTTAGAAAGTGCTTAATAAAGGAGTGGTTCGGTAAAAAATCGAAAATATGATCTTAACAAATTTGAATTCTACTTATTTTATTTGCTAGGAAATATGTTTTTTTTACTTTTAAAAATTATTTCAGTTCATTTGTAAACAAAATTCTTTAACAGAACGCTATATCTAAGTAAATATTCATGACGTCACTCGCGCACTTTCGAAGAAAAAAACTTTTAGTATTTCAAGTATAAAGGTATAAGTATAGAACAGTTGTTTGTGGTTGAAAGAAGCGTTTATAGTAAAATAATCAAACAAGAAATTCAAGATGCCTTGGCGTGTAGCAGTAGGATGTAACAACAATACGTTTAAAGTTAACCGAAATAAAGATGTAACGTTTTTCTCAATGCCAAAAGATGAGGATTTAAAGAAGAAATGGTTCACTAACATTAAAAGGGAAAATCTGCCAAAGCATCCAAAAATATGTCATCTTCAGTTTGAACAGTTTTGTTTCAAAAGAGATTTACAGGTAAGAAGAAAGGAATTCAAGCTACTCTGAATGTAAATCTAAATTAAAAATCTAAATTTTTTATGCAAATCAATTTCTTTCATATTTCATTGTTTTAGCACGAGCTTCTACAAAAGCCACTTCGACGCATGTTGAATGATGATGCTATCCCGACTTTGTTTGCCCATAATGCTAACAAGCAATCACAAAAAAGGAAAACCAGTGTACTGAGAGAGGAAGCAAGAGCAAAACGGCAACTTTGTGAAGATGCCATTAACCTCAATGAAAGGTTTAAGGAATTTGAATTCGAATGCAAAACTAAGGAAACTCAAACAGAAACTACATATGTTACTACTGCAACTCCAACTGAATCACAAGTCATGGTTGATGTTTATACACAATGCAATATCATTGATATCAATTTGAATGAAGAGGAAATATCTGATGTCGAAACACTAACCGAAGGAGAAGTCAGTGATTACATAGAGAGTAACGAGTTGTTAAGTGAAAGTGAAAGTGAATATTTTCAGACATCGTTCTTGGATGGTTACGCTACCGATACACCGAAGCCTCCTAAAGCTGCCTTCATAGTTTACTGGTGTTCATTAGTAATGCTTTTAAAGAAATGCTTGCATTTATCTTGTTCGCTTCCTGCATCGATAACCCTGCATAGCAGTAAAAGGATTGCAATTAATTGTGAAAATGAAATGCTCAAAAGAACATTATTTTACGTACGATTTTAATTTCATCGTTGTAACACCATCAAATTTATTATTAAGTGCGTCAACCTCACGACAACAAAGACAATCGATTTCCCTTGATTCAATACAACAATTGAGGCATATACACCATTCAAGATTCCCAACACGTTTATTTTCGCTTGCTTCGTTATCAATGGAATGCTCACTAATATTTCCATTTCCATCTTCATATGATGATGAACTTGAAATCTCTTTTTCTGGCTCAAACATATATGGATTAAAATATTCCATCATTTTTCTGAGTTTATCATAACTTTCCTCTCCTTCTGAGTCTGCCTCATTTCCACTAGAACCCCCATCTTGGTTAAAAAAGTTTTCTTCTGTGTAACTTTTATATATTTCCCCATAGGGCGAAATATATGTTAAAACCGGCGTTTTCCTTCTTCTCCTGCTTCTCCGTTCACTTTTATAGCCGGAGTTCCGCAATAGAACTTGTCCATTAAAGCTTAGAGGTTGGAACAGGGGCTAGTGTTCAGTGAAGTAGCGTGTGTGGTATACACCATTTTGTAAACCATTTTGTTAGAGCCCTGACTTGTTTTGATTTTTCATCTGTTTACTGGTTTAAAGGTACTGGAAACAGATAGCTTGTATTAAACCCAATACTTGCCAACAAAGCAGAGCAAGATTTTGAAAGTATTGTGTTTTGATCTTGTCGAACTGTTTATCATAGCCAACCTTATTACGAATTATACACACACCACATCACGTTCCATCCGAACGTTAAAATGTTTTCATTAATAAAACATGTATTTTAAGACCAAAATATTGAGGCTGCAGAGTTTACTTTCATAATGATATATTTTGGTTTATTTGTGTTGCCATTAAATTAAAAGAAGAAAAGATAGAAGCCAAGAAGTGGGTACATCATGTGAATGATGTTTTCAACACGACGATAACAAAGTAATGCCTTAGGGTATACAACTGAAGTGACAACTCATAACAGTAAAGTTCTTGTTGCTACATATACTTTTGCAAAAGTGTAAAGAAATATGCAAGAGTATTAGCAAACTGTAAAACAAATTGTTCTGAAAAAAAAAGAAGATGTCCATGAATGAAGAACTTGTAACGGTTTTTAGTCAATCACTGAAGCATGAAGACTACCTTATTTCCAGGAATAAACACCCCTGCGTTTATTTCCTAATTTTGTCCTGCGTTTAATCAAGACCATCGTTTATTGGAGGTTCGTGTTTATTCAAGGAGATGGGTATATACTTCATGTCAAGAAGTGTTTTTTTGTCAGGATTGAAACACAAAAGTGATTATTGATTTCAGTTATATAATACTGCAACTCATTAGTCTATGCTGTTAGTGTATATAGGTTACTAGTAGTTCACGAAATCAAATCCATACAAAAATTGTACCACTAGCTTTGATGTTATGTGCCAGGTAACATCACTTCAGCAGTGATTCAGAGTTTCTCGTATTTTGCACGGATTTATTTTTGTGTAATATCTTATTGGACAAAACGGTGTGAGACAAATTGCGGGGATGATTGCCGGGAAGGGACAAAATATGAGATCCGGCTTCACTTAACATTTCCCTAAAAATTACTGCTGTGTTTATAATGAAGAATTTCTGTCCCGGGACGATTTCCTCCCGCCCCTTCAGCTGATATTGTTGTTTTTCCCATATAAATCGGGACGATTTCTAAAAAAAATTGCAACAGCTGCAAAACCATTGAATTTTTTTTAACAATTAAAAGTTAAAATATTGTTGTCCCAACCCGGCTGTATTTTTCATGTATAGGAGAGATACAATCATATTGATTTTCATCCCGTCCTGTTAATGTCCATCTTCCATATGAAAGTCTCTAACTTGGTGTTGATCTAACTACTACTCATCGAATCATACAAACACCTTATTTTTTATTTTTCAATATCTTTCAGTTTATTCTGTGAACGTTAGTTTGGAATTCAACTACTGAATAATTATGTATTTGCAACACTTACTCTTAAGAAGTTAAAAGTAATTTTGAATACTGAAAACTTCTTGATCAGGACGTATGGTTTATTCATGCCAGTTTATAGAGCAAGTATGTGGTCTCAGTTTATCAAGCAAGATAATATCAGTACGGTCATTGCTATTTTTCTACTGATCAGATTTTTCGAAAAAAGAGGATAAAAATGGGGAAATATAGTCGCATCTTATGCGAATCTTGTTCTCTTTTAACTTCACTGAATATACACACGGACATCTTTTAAAAAAGAAATATGCGAAAGTGCCCGTGTGACGTAAACAAAAAGGTACAGATAAACAGTGCTTCAATTTCCATGAAAATATGCATGCTGAACAATTCAATATTTCTGGTTTCAAGTTTGTGAATCATTGTTCATATTTTGGCAAAAAAGGGCGATTCGGGCAAAATTTAATTAAAGGGTTGTGATTGTACCTAGAATTCTAAGAGCAGAATATTAAGAGGAAGCTTTTCTTTATTATTACACTTTGGTTTCAATAAATAAACTAGTTTAGGTTTATTATAGACTAGATATTATAGACTAGCGACAAAAACCGGAAGGTTGCTTTTTTGTGTGCATCATTTCTGCATTTTCGAAGTATTCATTATGACTGGATATGTTTAAAAGAAGAATATTCAGACCAATAAATTCAAGTCTTTAAGGTTGGATTCAGGAATATATAGATCATACGAGTCATTCAGAAAACACGTTTTTCTCATATTTGCTCAGAGGAACTGTTTGCTTTGGAATTTAAAATGTATGGTTAAATTGATATTTATTAATTAAATATCTAAAAACGTCAATAAAAATAATTCTTAAAAGTTTTTTTCTTACAGCACAATTTACACGAGGTAGAGATGAGAGGCTGATTTCCTCTTATTCGCGGTGAAATATACACTAATAATATCTTCGTGAAAAAAATTGAAGCTTGTTCTGCCTCGTGTAAATCCGCTAATATTAACAACTTTTCACTATTTAAAAGTAAAAATAAAATATCTCCAGTAAAACAGTGGGAATCGTTGTAACACCATATCAAGGCTCAACAAAACTGTATCTATGAAAGAACAAACGATGTCAACAACATCACATGATCAGAAGACAAATATTGATTGGGTAATTTACCGAGTCGCCTAACATCATAATCCGTTAACAAACTCAAAACACCAGATAGCCATAATCCTTCCCCATCTTCTTGATGTTCAGACTGTGAATAAAATATGTAGTCAACGGTTACAGAAGCTCGGTCATGACAAGTTGTGATCTCGGGAGTTCCGTCCATAGCATAATGCATATAACAACTACGTAATGATAAATCATGTTGCAGATAGCCGTCTGGCAATTCATCAATAACGTTATTTTTACTGAAACTTTTGTTACGTTTACTCAAACTTTCGTAAACTCCTGTTACGGTATTAAGAATTTGAACATCATCTTCATCATTTGTATTTCGTGTAGCATGATTACCTCCGGTATCTCCATGAAGTGTTTTCCATTTACAACTATTAGTTAAACCTAAGTCAGAGGGGAAAATTTCTTTATTAAATGAATGAAGTCGAGATTTGTAGGACTGATTCTCCGTTTGGCCAGAAATACAATATTTACTAAGTCCTTCGTATTTAAGTCGTCCCTGTGTGATGAAATTATACAGGGGGCTAAAAGGTGTGCTATTGAAATCTCCACATAACAAAATTGGAACATATTTTGAAGATGAAGAAGATTGAACTTTTGCCAACTGATCAACTTCAGCAAACAAGTAAGCTAGTTGAGCCAGTTTTATGTCACCACGCTTCGTATTAAAGAGCAAGTGTGTATTTCCAACGCATATAGTCGAATGCTCTCCTCCGTGTGATCGAGGTTGCAAAAACATTAACATGGCAACATTATTACGGTCCATGAAGGAAGAGTTGGGTTGATAAAAGTCAATGTATTGGTGTGACTTCATTGTGAAGCGGTTTTTCTTGAAGAACATTGCACAGCCATCCTGCTTATCACCAGAACGTTTCTTGTACAGTCCGGTATAACCTAAATAGTTAGAAAAATATATATTTATAATCCTTTTAAGAACAGGAAAACTTCAAAAAAGGTCAATATTGGTTTTCACAAGCATATATGAATATTTATCTTTGATAAAAATTGAAGAAAAGAAAAAAATAATTATAAAATGAGAAGCAAGAAACAAAAAAATTAATAAATTAATAATCTAAATTATTTATTTAGAGAACAGCTCAGTTTCAAGAGAATGGAATAAATCGGTGTCATAATCGGTGATATTATGCTTTAGTGGAAAGCAATTAATAGTGGCTCAGTGTTAAGGAAGTGGGATTAGAAAACCATGGACCCCTATTTGAGGCCACCTCCAGACAAAAATTTAATCCACTGTGACTGTAGCAAGTCTATGAAGTGGCTTTGGTCAGGTTTCAGGGTTTAATACAAAATACATCGTGAAACAACATTTGGCTCATCCAACAGTAGCAGTTTTTATTTTTATTTATTCAATATTTATTCAGCATTTTTTTTCAGTTTTACAAAACTACTATCAATGAAATAGCTGTGCAAAGTTGTGTAAAAAAATGGCAAATAAAGTTGGTCTATATGGCATCAATTAACTTGACAACTGTTCATTTTCAACAGTAGCTTATTAAAGGCATCCTGAATCATCATCTAGTTTCATAACTATGTTGGGTTTTCTTACTGGAAGCACTAAGAAGCCGATTCGGGAAGTCTTTTGTTCAGGATTACATGGGTGAAAAGAGCATTTCAAAACTGATTTCTATAAATAGAGGATTTATACCTAGCGATATGATTATTAGATTGAAGGTATATCACATATAGAAAGCAAATATGGCAAAGGTATTATCAATGTGGCTTATTAACTGTTTAGCTGGTCTCTCTCTCCTGGAAAATATTGTGACAATCGAAGAAATATTTAAGATGTATGATTCTGTAACACAACATTTACCTTGTTCTTTCAACTGTGGATCAAACCATGTGTAATAATGTTCTTCTTGCACTTCTTGTAAGCACAAAATCTAAATAAACAAATAAATAAACAAACGTTCAATTGCAGAATGTCATAATGTGCAGAACTGTAACTATTTAATATCTATGCTTACATCAGCATTGTAGTATTTAATTTCTTCCATTAAATTATGTTTACGGTAGTTCCAATCGTATATCCAAGCTTGACTTTCATTATCTCCATTATACAAATGTTGGTGATCATGCAGTAGGACATCAGCTAACACATTATATGATGCTACTGTGAATTCAAAGTTTCTGTTTCTTCTCCTTTCGACATAGGGTGGGCGAGTGTATTTTAACCAATGCCTTTGTATTTGATTTAAGGCTCTGAACATAGGATGTGGATTTCTTGACATTTTTTCATCAAAATATTCTTTTCTGATTTCATAAGTACCATTTTCCATCAGCACATTATAATCACTGATACTTGCTGATCTATGTCAATCAAAGATTATAAATGAACTTTAAAAACACATATCGAACAAATGAACTTTAGTCAAAACAAGTGTCATTATCTATGGGATTGGTATCGATATATACCGATCCATTAGAAGAACTGTATGTATTATATTTGTTCAATTCAATTTAGCGATAAAATATCAGTTTCATGGGAGAAATGGTCTTTTGTTCATGTCGGCCGTCGTAAAACAATAAAAACGTTTCACAACACTTCTGGCTTGGAATACAGTGTGTTGGTCGGTCGGTTTTGGCCTTTATTTTGTCAAGATTTTTAGATTAATCCTCAATACGAAGAATTACACAACCAACACAACCATTTTGTATGACTTTTCGTAAGCTGTCATTACATTCTCGTGCTAGTCGCTATATACTGCGAGAGCAGTGAAGTATCAAAATTTTCCTCAATAATTTTCAAAAAGTAGTTTAAATTTGATATATCGCTTAAAGGGATTCCTGCGTCCAAAATGATTTTTCGATATATGATAGAGCTCAAAAAGTTGTTTAACAAGTCTCTTTTCAGTATTATATAATTCTCTATAGTTTTTGAGATATTTCATTTTTTAAATCTTACATTTAATTTATGCAGTGCATAATTATGATGTAATAAGATAGTTGCTAACATTTATCATCACTATAACTTTTGATATAATGAATATTACATCTTTTAGATAGATATTAGAGAATAAGGAATTCTACTGAGTTGAATGATAGGAGAATGAAGTTACAATATTTACTCGTTCAAAAGTTACGCACATCAACAAAATACTATCTTATTACATCATAATTATGCGTTACATAATTTGGTGATTTTTAAATCGAAATATCAGCCCAAGGAAATAGAATTTCTAAAAACTGTAAAAAGACTTTTCAAACAACTTTTTGAGTTCTATCATCCCTCAAAATATCATTTTGGACGCAGGAATCCCTTTAATAATTGGGGGTAGATTAAAGATGAGTCTGAAACCTCTTTAAACAAATCCAAACACCAAAAACACGACCGAAATGAAGTTGTTGATATTTACGCGTGCTGTTATCGCCACTTTACTTACTAGAACAGAAAGATTGACCGTGGGACTTCAAATCATGACTTTTAAATCCCCGTTTTGAAAGCAGATTTCCATATAGGGGGGTTCCGTTCCTCGGTGCAATTATTATGTTCTCACCATGCTTAATAACCAGCTAAGCTGATTACCAGAGTTTATTTACACCGTGGTGATGTAATAGTTATGGAAATGTTACAAGTAGCTTTAAGGGTAGTTAGTGTTAAAGAAAAGAAATATCGTCTCTAGTGTTTCCTTTATAAAGAAATAGTAGTTTTGATTGATTTCTCCAGCAGGTAAAGGAAATTGTTTCCATGTGTGGAAAATATTGCCATTCTTTTAGAAGAAGAATTGCAGCCCGGCCTCTCTTCTCCTCCTGCTGACTGACTCTTCATTTCCTCTGCTGGATATTTCTTATGCTGATATTTTTCTTTGCATATAAAATTTTCCCGGGATAAGAAGAGGAGACGTCAGGAACCCCCGGGCTAGAATGTGCTACTTACTTGTGACAAACAGCTGGTGTTTTTTTTTACAATAATAACTACTACACAGCCGCCAGAGCTAGCTACAACAGTATAATACATACATACGTTCATAATATGCTACAAAATCAGGAACACAGAAAGTATGCAAATAAATATAATCAAACGAAGATTGTTTAGGTATAAATTTATCGGTAATAATGTCACAAAAAATGTTTATTATATCACCTTGTTGTGGTGAATAAATCTGCAGGGTATATATCTTGGCAAACCTGGTAAGCGTACGGAGCGGTTGGAAATAACACCAGTTATCGAAAAATCAGGTCACAAGTGAGATGGGGAGAGCAGGCAGAACAGAAAATGGGGTGCGCGGGGATCGTGTACTACTACGTTAAGCAATAAAGCTTGTTTTCCACCACTGGAAAGATTTTTCGGTCCCGTTGTAGTATGCATCCGAAATTTGCTGATAGGCGTTGTTTCACTTTCCACACTGCGCAAAGGACACATTCATTTAAACGAAAAAAAATGTCGAGAGTACTTGCTAAAAAAAGTAAAAGCCTCACTTGAGGTAACCTAAATTGCTTATGTATGTGACACAGAGACGACAGCAGCACTGTATATAAGAAATGCTATCAAGCTCTCGCTGAAACACAGGTAGAAAAGATGCATCCTGGCATGAGTTTGGAATTGCATTACCCAATTGAGCAGCAATATAAGAGACGCTTTGTAAGCCATGTATGAATACTACGCCGTCTAAAGAAGTGGACGACCGTAAGCTATAAGCAGTGCTTTTAAATGCAAAAACATCATTCATGTAGGAGGGATTCAAATTATGTTTCGTCTTAAATACCTCCTTTAAAAGTATTCGACAAAACATGTCGTGAACGGTGTTTCTACATTGACCGTCAGGTCTGTCATAGAAAAGTTGATTTGTTCTAACATAAATATTATCAATTCTATGTAGTAAACTTCTACTTGCAAAACCCCATATAAGTAGACAGTAGCTAAAATTACTTAAAATAAAAGAATTTGCAATAATTTGACGTTTATAATCGGACAGAAACGTCGATATACGATTTAGACTTGACCTTGGTCTTTAGTTTTCTTGCTTAAAGGAAGAACATGTTTCTCGAAAGAAAGTTTGTTGTCAAGAACAGTGCCTATTGATTTAACGTGATTCATATAATATTGTATCGTTCAAATTTAAAGTAACAACACCCTCCCCATTGGGCACACATCCGTCCTTCAGACGTGGACGTCCTCTTCAAGTCCCTGTTGGACATCCTATTTGAGCGGACGGATTAGACTTCACTGTCGACGTCCCCGGGTTGTCTCCGGGACGTCCTAACTGAACGTCCATGGGACGTCCCTGTGCCCACTGGGTCCGTTCTTGATTTTCCAAGAATGAGCAGTTTGCATTTTTCAGCATTTAACTGAAGCCCATTGTTGGAGAACCATTCATTAACAGTCGAGAAATCATTTTCCAAACAGAATTTTACGTCCTCAACCCATTTTTCAGATGAATAGAGGGTGTTATCATCTGCATAATTGAATACAATAACATTTAATGAACTCTCAAAAATACACATCAGATTATTAATATATATATTGAACAAAAGTGGTATTCCACTTATAATCTCCTCCGATGAACTAAAAGAGCGGGTCGATTTCATTTTGTTTCTTTTTTGTAGAATGAAGCGTTAAGCAGAATACAAGAGCATCTACAGTAGTTTACAAATTAGATACAAATTTTAGTCCAAATTTACAAAATGATAAAAAGAGCGGACAAATTGCTAACTGAACTTATGCCTGCCAAAAAAAAATAATGGTTTACCAAAAATATTTCTTCCCGAACGTTTTGATGAAAAATTTTTCGCCATGTTTTTAGTGGAATTTTAGGTTGTTACTTTTTGGTTCTTAATTTCGTATTTGTAAGACACCTTGTGATCCAACAATCTTATACCTTGTCATCCAACAATCTTATACCTGAAGCAGCATTGCATTGTAATTTAGCAAGTAATCTTTCTCAGTAATATCCGTTTTATTACGGTATAACCTCCCAAAACAAATAATCTGTGCAAATCAATAGAAACATTGAATTGTTGTACTTTACTCTTTTTAAATAAATTTTTGTGTGAATTTAGTGTAATTCGACTCTTCCTTTAATAGAATACTTTAATCGGAGAAACTTTCGCGAGAGAAACTTTCGCGAGCTGAAAAATTCGCGAAATGTTTTGGATAAACTTTCGCGAATCGAAGAACACGGCAAATTTCGCGAGATAAACTTTCGCGAACGAAGAAATTGTTTAATTTTCGCGAGATAAACTTTCGCGAATGAAGAAATTTTTTGAAATAATTTTAGAAAACCAAGGATTTATTGTTGCAGAAAATAGACGAATATTAGTTTCAAACATATCTGAATTTGCATTTTCTTAACAATTCTAATGTAATAATAAATAGTTACAAAGACTGTTCATAATCAAAATCGTTAAAAACATCATCGAATACGTTTTTAAAGCCTTCTGGCTCCCACTCCTCTTCGTCGTCGGAATCAACTGCACCAATTGGATGACAAAGCCCATCGATCTCTTCCTGTTCCAGCTGGCAGACTGTGCCTACATTTGTGATGACACTACTTTCAATGACCAAAGGGTCGATATCATGGAATGGATCTATACTCGGCAATTTCTTGCTACCAAGCTTCAGGGCATCGAATATGCCAGCGGCTTTCCATCCATTTACCACTATCTCCTTTCCTTCAGCCGACGTAATGAAATTATAGTAATCAACAACCCAGCCAGCATGTAAAGGTTTCAGCGTTGAGAGGCGTAGCTTAATATCTATGTCTTCCAGTGATTTCCCAGAATTCAACTGCTCAGAAATCTGTTGTGAGTACCAACCATGAAACTTTTTTGCAAGAAAGCACTTTGCACTTCCGTTAACGGTAAGATCCAATGGCTGATAAAAATGAGTCATATTGGCAGGTATATGAGTAACCAATATCTTATTTTCCTCTAAAACATCTTTGACATCGGACGTCATCTGTCCCGTGAAAACATCCATTATCACGAGAGCTTTTTGATCTTCTCTGAGACCTTTCACTTCACGCTCCTTTTTGACATACGGTACAATGATTTCCTTCAGCAGCTTTATAGATTCGTTTGTGTTAGAAAAGTGCTTTTCATTCACACTTAATGAAAATCTAGAGGGGAATTGATAACGTGGCAGACTTTGCTGAGTTTTACCTCCATAAATGAGCTGCATTGGAAGGAATTTTCCGGAAAGAGTGATGGAAAAGGTTCCTGTGATAGAGCGCTTATCTGAGGAGCCAACGATAGCAACATGTTTGCTATTTTTCTTTGCCAGAGTACTGTTGGAGCATTGAACAATCTTCAGCGGTGTTTGGTCTAAATTGATCACCAATGAGTCGGGAATTTCATACTTCTCCACCTTAGTAACGATTTCATACAAAAAGAGGTATTCAATCTCTTTTCTGGCAGCTTCTGGAATGTCAACCTTTGAAGTAGTCTTACAACGACGCGTGAAGCCCATCCTATGGAAAAGGCTTTGTGCCCAAGAAGAAGATTCCAAATCGATATCACCGATTACACCAGAATACTTCTTGATCAATGCAGCTGCTGCCGAGTTCGCAACAGCCCAAGTTACAACGGCACCACGATTGCTCATTGCCTCAATATAATTTTGGACCATAGTATCAAATTTCCCCAGAAGCAACGGCCTGCCAGTTTTTGTTTGATATTTGGAAATTTCCTTGGATGATGGGAGATTCTTTTTCTTTTCTTCTTTGATTTTTTGTTCGTACCTTTTTTTAAATTCCCTTACAGTGCTTTCTTTTATGTTCGGAAATTCCTTTTTGAAATTCCGAACGGCTGCTGCGTTTCCATGTTGCGAGGCATATTTCCCGATATCATAACGATTTTTGTCCGACCATTTAGTGTAACCTTTGGGCTTTGAAGCTGTTGCTTTTTGCATTGTTGAATAATCAATATCACCAAGCGTCGTAATATTTTCACCCTCTCCTAAAAAAAACACATAAGAAAGCTTCAACATTTTTTTGAAAACAATAAATTTATCGCCCGATCCTACTGTCACTATATCCTTTCTCCTCCCACAAGGAACAGTTTCGGTTTCACTAACGTTTCACTACAGTATCGATACCACAGGTCAAAATAATTGCTAATGGCGAAAAGCGTTCGTTTAGAATTAAGAATCATTTTTCTTGTTTCTTCATTCTTTCAATTCTTAGAAAAATATAAATAAAAATTACCTTCCATTTCTTTAGCTCTGCTGGAGTTATGCTCATTTTTCTCTTTGGTGTTTAGCAAATTCCCTTTGATCGAAGCTCTTAGGAAAGACATCTTGACTCGTTAGAGAAACAAAACAAAAAGGTTAATGGAACACAAAATTCGAAAATTACTAGTAAAAGAAATCGATTTCATCATCTCAAAGTACATTCCATCGCAGAGATATTAGTTTTAATTTTGAAAAAGCACGATTAAATACTTAGGAAAAACGATGGAGAGTTAATTGTTTTTATTTCGAATGGAGGTTAGTTCGAAAGACAAAATTTCAACAAAGTTGACAAGTTGTTCCGACAACAATAAAACATTGTAATAATAATGTTAACAAAAACATTCAACGCAGCGATTCGGGGATACCATTATTATAGAAAGTATTGGCATCCCATCAAAGAAGAGCACCTCGTCTGTTCTCATGAAGAGAATAATGCATTCGATACATTTGCTATAAAAGTATGCAAGACGAACGGGTTGATTGTTGGACATTTACCAAGAGAACTTTCACGAACTCTCAAGTTTTTGCTGGTTAGAGATGCGAGAATTTTTGCCGATTTAACATCTACAAATTACCGCAGATCACCTCTTGTTCAAGGAGGTTTGGAAATCCCGTGCAATGTAACAGTACAAATGTCTCCAACCCAAAAAAATGCCCAGCTTCTCGACCGACTGATGGAACTTGTTGAAGCAGTTTATGCTGAGCCAATGGCACCAGAAATCCTGGGATCGTTCCTAGCAGACGAGATAGAAGTTCACTTTCAGCCAGCAGAGCAGCCTCACAAAATAAAAGGAAAATTGGATAAAAGAGCTACAAAAGAGACAAAGTCGTATGATATACGCGACATGTTCAGGGGAAAAATACCACCAAAGAAGCCGAGACTTGCAGACAAACAGCCGGGAAAAGAATCAGATATTGTTATTATCGATTAGATGATTTTGTAATAGGAACAACGGAATATTTTGAAAAAGAAAGAAAGAAAAAAATCCTGAGTATTATTATTTGAGTATATTTTTCTAAAGTTTTCCAGAACAATAAAACAGACAATTCTTTCCCTCCCCTTTAAATACATGATTTCTGAAAAAAATTTCAAAAATCTTGGCAGAAAATATTTCATAATTTTACTGGATAAACTTTCGCGAATAGGAAAACTAGCAAAATTTCGCGAGATAAACTTTCGCGAATGAACAATTTCAAATTTATCGCGAGATAAACTTTCGCGAAAAAGGCCAAAATTCGCGAAATTCGCGAAAGTTTCTCTCGCGAAAGTTTCTCCGATTAAAGTATACATCATTTTCTATACTCTAAATGAATTGATCGAGTCTGGATTATAAAAGAAAAAAAACTATCAAGAATAAATGGAAAAACATAGTTTTAAACCAAACTTATTTTTATCTGGGTTTATATTAAGAAACACCATTAGAAACTTTTGAAACTAAAACATAGGTCTAAAATAAGAAATTAATAGAACTACGCCTTTTGGCTAGGTTTCTTATAAAAAAAAACCGTGTAGTTTGAACAACTGATAGTTAATTTCCTATAGGACTGATGTGGAAATTGTTTAAGTCTATAGGGAGGCTCTAGTTAGATTTCAAAAAAGGATTTCCATTTATTATAGTGAGATGACCTCAGTGTTTTAAAAAAGTTTATTTTTAGTATTTTCCATTGAAAGCCCAAAGCGATTTTAATCATGATCATGTAACGCAGAACACTATCAAGTAACCAACTGTTTTTTTGTGTTTACCTTTCCTATAACAACGGTTTATTCTTCCTCTTAACATTCATGAGAAAACCGTTCACTCTTTTTCATTTATGTTACAAGTGAAAAAATGCTTCGAGCTCTTCGTCTAGGAGTTCCTTCGTAGACCTACCTACCATATCTTCACTGTATTATTCCAACTTGATGATGATACCGTACAGCTTATAATTAGAGACATTAGGTACATGGTAACGCTTGTACACCGGAATACAGAAACGTTTGATTTCAACTTAATAAGGCGGTCACTTCAAGAATACAAATTTTAAGGATAATCTCACTGATTCACCACAGGTTGGCTCAAAAGGTGTTGTATCTGTTAGATAGATTATGTTATAGGAAGTCTCATTAGAGGGTTTATGGAAAACTTTCACATGTTAGGAAAAAAACTATAAACTTGTTAACTCAGAGACATGAATCTTGATTTGTGATTGTGATATAAATTAGAAATTTCATAAAAACGTCTTCAATCTTCAATCAAAACACTCAACTTTGATGAAAGCCTGCGAACGTCCTTAACTTGGCAGTGGAAAACATAAAGACAGAAACCCCCTCCCCCCAAATTAGAGCTGTATACTGATGTTTCCCTGGGAGGTTACAGCATTGAGTTGGGGGAAGGGGGAGCTTTTAGCAGCAAAGTTTGAGAATTTGTTTCGGAGATTGTAGCTTTAGTCGGGAAAAAATAAAGTCGGGGAAAAATTAAATAATAAAACAAATCAGTTGTACACGATGTGCACAAAATTACATACGATTACATACGAAAAGAAGTTATTATGACGACATTACACGCCACTACCCCCCCTCCCCTCCCCCCCCCTCCCCCTTAAAGGATTACCAGTATTGTACGGACAGTGGAAAACAGAAAGACAGAAATTTAGTCACTTTTCCAAAATTAGTAACTTACCCCTGACCAATTTTTGGTTTTAGTCACTTTTTCCCAACTAATTCCATCAGCGAATTAATTATGCGAATAATGCGGTTTTCTAAAAATGGAATCCCTGATTATAACTTCTTAATTTAAAGATAGTTGTACTTGTTTGTTTGTTCCTTTTAATTTGTATTTGATGTAAGAAGAAAACAACCGAGCTACAGAGTCAAGCCGAAACTACATAAGATCGGGAATTAATATCTCGCGTGAAAAGAGTGAGCCAAAAATCAAAAATATTTGTTGGGAAAAAATCGGGTAAAAGTATTTTTCCAGAAAAAAATATCTGTCGGGGAAAAAAAAGTCGGATTTAAAAATGGTCGGGAAAAAACCTGGTCATTAAAACCAGACTCCCCCCTGATAATGTATCCATAATCCCCAATGTAACAAAAAGATTTCCGTTACATGTCAACAGGGTGGTGACATTGATGTGAAAGATTTGATTTAATAGAAGAGATTTTTTTTATGCATTCTGAACGAACCTTCTTCATAAGCCTTGAAAAATGTTATTAACATGTTGTTAAGATTAAACCATCAAAGGGTTATATTCTAATAGCATTTGTTTTTGCTAAAAAGAAAATATGTGCAGGACAAAAATAAAGTGATAAAAAATCGTTACTCAAATTAAGTAAAACAAGAAGTGCAAAAAAATAATAGCTTATAGACGGAGTCATGTGCAACCTCTAATGTCACGCAGGAAATAAATAAATTTGTTCAAAATGGCTTCCGTGTTTTCCTGAATAGGAAGGGTTGTAATTGTAACTGAGATATTTTTGCGCTTCTTCCGCAGAAGGAAATTGATGAAAACTATTTCGAGCTTCGCCGATGAAAAAATTTGCCATATACAATGATGCAATGACTGCATTCGCTATATGAGGTATATGCTCATCCGTGTTGAACTCAAAATTATTCTTTTCTGGATGCCATTGTGATCCGTAGAATGGATAATCTCGCGCTAGAAAAGAAATCAAAATTGTTATTCACAATGTGCAAGCAACGCCCAGGGAGGGCGGAACCGGAGATCTCTAGTTTTGTGTTACACACCTTCGATCATCGAGACAAATTCCTTCCCATTCTTCCCACGGTTTGTTGACAAAATCTTATAGAAGTTTGCCAATACTGGATGGCTGTTATATATTTCAGGCGAAATGCCATAATTGTGATGATTGTAGGTGATATTCTCTATCGCTAACATATTGTAAACATGAAATATATCAGGGCTGAACAAGCGACTTTTTCGAGCTTCCTTGGTGAAGTTTAACGGCATCGAGATATCATCAGCCGCAAATTTGGACAAAATCCCACTGTCATTAGTTGTCAAAACATGTAATGTTTGGAAACCAAGACACGTTCCCCACACGGGGAAGTAATCTCCCTTGTTGTTTGCTTCTATCGCAAGATCGTAAAATGTCTTCGCATGTTTATAATAGCCTGATGTAAACCAGCGCACACCACCTCCAGGAAATAAGACCCCATTCACATAAGAGAACAACTTCTTTACTTCGGTTTGATCCATTGACGTCGGAATGAGAACTGCTCTACCACCGGCACTTTCAATAAACTTCACGTACGACGCGGCAATATAAGAATTATGGATGTCAGTCGGAAGAAGCTGCGCAAGAATAGCTATTGTTGGCCGATTGTTGATTTTCGAAGTAATTTCTTCTGTTAATGATATTTCGCAAAGTAGCAGCTGTGAAAGAAGCACAAGCAACTTCATCTTCTTTTTTGATTTTTACTGATACGAAAATTGTTTCTGTGTGTGGAAAATATTGCCGTTTTTATCTGAAAAACGAGTAAAACAAAAAAACCCCGAAAATCAGAATGACAAAGATTCATTTACATCAGAGGCGTAGCTAGAGTGCAGTCAAAATTTGTGGAGGAGAGTTTGGTCATTTAAAGTAGAAAAAGAAAACGTGCAAGTAACCTAAGCGACACTTAAGACTGAAAAGAAATATCATAACGTTAGACTCCTCCACTTTTTTTGACTGACCCTGAATACGCCTATGTACATGATAAAATTAATCTACGTTTTGATACTTAATAGTCTGGAATTATAACTCCTCTTGAACTAACGTATTTTCTGAAAATCTAAGAAAACATGGAACCTTATGAAAGAGGTAACAGGCAAACTTAAAGCAATAACTGAAAACTTTCCACGAAAAATAATCATAAACAATCGAGAAATAATAGACCAAAAAGTAATAGCAAATGAATTTAATAATTACTATACTAATGTGGGAAGTAATTTAGCAGCAAAAAATTCCACAAAATGATAAACATTTTACTGAGTATCAGGAATGGTGTAACACTACGATGCAATGAAAAGAATTAACATTTGATGAACTATGGAAGGCTTTCCAGTCACTGAAAAAGAACAAAGCTTGTGGTTTTGACGAGATTCATGTAAACATAGTAAAATGGATATACGAAGAAATAAGAATACAACTATTTCATATCTTTAAAATTTCCATACAGTATGGATGCTTTCCAAACCAACTTAAAATTGCCAAAGTAAAACCATCATTTAAAATTGGAGCAAAAGAGGTACTGAGTAACTATCGGCCAATATCAATCTTACCAATCTTCTCAAAATTTTTAGAACGGATCATGTATAACAGGGTATACACACACATTACTGAAAACAATTTGTTGTATAACAAACAATTTGGGTTCCAAACACATTGTTCCACAGAACATGCAGTCATGCAACTTACCAAAGAAATCTTAAAATCTTTTGACGAAAGAAAATTCACACTAGGGTTTTTGATAGACCTTAAAAAAGCTTTTGACACCGTCAATCATGATATGCTCCTCTCAAAACTATCTTTTTTTTGAATAAATGCAATCTACTTAAAATGGTTTAAAAGCTATCTATCAAACAGAAAACAATACATTTCCTATGGTGACAACGCATTTTCGCAGTTGATTGCGGAGTACCTCTAGGATCAATACTAGGACCATTATTATTTTTGATTTACATTAATGACTTATATAAGGCATCAGCCAAAATTCGACCCATTATGTCTGCTGACGACACGAACTTGTTCTATTCTAACAGAGATATTAAAGAACTATCTAGAATCATGGATAAGCAATTAAGAAGTATTGAACAATGGTTTAACTCCAACAAGTTATCCCTGAATGCTTCAAAAACAAAATATAGCTTCTTTCATCCATCAACGCGTCAAGACGACGTCCCTCTACAACTCCCAAGCTTTACAATGGACAACAATGCAATAAAAGGAGAAAATGCCATGCGTTTCTTAGGCTTTCTTCTAGATGAACAATTGACATGGAATGATCGCATAACTTGTATTGAAACCAAAGTATCACAAAACTTAGGACTATTATACAAAGTTCGAGGATTGGTAAATAACAAATGCATGAAACAATTGTACATTTCTTCCGTAAACAAAACCAAACTTAAGACTTTACATAGACGGCAAAAACATGGGGCCCGAATTATATGTTATAAAGATAAGTACAGTTGACTCTCGATAAGTGGAACCTCAACGGGACCGAAGAAAATGGTTCCACTTAGCTAATGTTCCACTTATCCGAAGTTGGCCTTTGTTAAGGCAAATCCAAGGGACCGACGAAAATAATTCCACATATCGAAAGTTCCACTTACCCGGGGTTCCACTTATCGAGAGCCAACTGTACTATCCTTCGCAGCCGCTAACGAAAGAAATAAAATTATTAAATATCACCACTTCTACTTAGAAAAACTTCACAAAACATAAGAAACATAGAAAACTTATATATCTGTATTAAATTACCAAACGTCCAGTTCATGAAAACACATAATAAATACTTTCAGATTAAGTTCCTATTTAAATTCTTATTTACAAAAAACGTAAGGAATTCATATTAACGCGTTTATTCATTGCTTTCATATTTAAATCATGTGTTGCTAATAGTAACATACACGGTGATGATAATACTGTTTTCGAAGAAAGGAAAGTGTCTCGCTGCTTTTATGAGTATGACTATGAATAAATAAACGAGATAGGGTAACAACCATATAATTTCTATTGTCCTATGCGTGTTGGAAACCGTAAAAGTCAAACACAAATTATCTTGCTATTTGTAGAACCACTTTGTAGAAAATGAAGAAAAGTATACCATTGGAAAGCTCCTGAAAAGAGCTTTCAGCTGATATAAAATCCATTGTTATATCATCACTTTATTTTGAGAAAAAAAGGATTCTTTTTTCCGTTTCCATCATTTTGAAACACACTGTATAAGGAAGTCTATTGCTTCTCGTAACAGAAGTCATTTGTTCAAATCTCAATAATCTAATAATTACTAATGCTGTCTTTTTCAGGTAGGTGACTTCAGATTATGTCTTTTCGTGTCATATGCATAACAATACAATTTTTAAAAGACTGTAATAAACGCTGCCAAGATGTTTTGATTTTAATATTTCAAACACGACATCCTGGATCCTCTACCAGTTAGCATCTGCGAAAACTATGTGAAAACGCTTATAGTTCACGTGATATCAAAACAAATGTCAAGGTATAACCGAAAATATACATTGTCACTATTGACAACCTCGAAGCCAGGGTCTCTTGCCTTTTCGATATACGGATAGCGCTATCATGGAGCACATGGGGTCGGTGCATGAAATAGACCTCGAAAATTTGCACAAAATTCCATTTTAAGAGAATTTTGACCATTTCAACTTGAATTAACTGAAGAATTATTAAATTTTGGACATTTTTGATGACCCACCCCTTTGATAAAATTAAGTTTAAAGCAACGTCACAGATGTTCCGTGTGATTTTCGGATTGCGAATCACGTCGTCTTTTATGGACATGAAATTATCGATTTGGTACAACGGATTGCTCCCTACGCCATTTTATCTCGCCAACGCGTAGAGAAATCTTTGATCAACGATATCTCAGAGTAACGGTTTGTCATTAATATATATACTAGTATCCCGGGTAAAAACATTTTACAGGTTGATTTTTCCTATCAGTTGCCGCCCCCACCACCCGTGCTCTTCCTCTTTCAAAATATAGGGGTGACGAAAAATAAAATCACACAATCCAAAAGAATAGGTACCACTGAGTTGTAGAGCTCGAAAAGCTGATTAAGAAAATGTATGGGATCGCCTGTGTACGACTTACCGTTACGGAGATATTGTCGATCAAAGATTCTGATGACGTCACACCCGTCCTCAAAAAGTTTTAGACCCAAATTTTTTTCGTCATCCCATCGCCAATATCGCACACCCAAAGTGACGTCAGTTATTCCCATTGATTCTCGAGGTGTTTGACCCTGAAAATCGCGTTCTATTTAGGGGGCAATGCAATGTGCCCACTGACGTCGCGCTTCTCCTATAATACTAATCGCCATTACAGTCACAACTCAGTTGCGCACGATCTTAAATTTTAATTGTAACAGTCCATACGAACATTTCGTTCCCAGTCCTTTTATTCACACTTACGAAACTAAAAAGTGGATGCACACCTCGCTATTAATAAAGAAGACTAGCGGCCAAGGCGGTGTCGCTCGCCGCCCATGAAAACTTTTAGTGTGCGTTCTCCCAGATAAGAAAAAAATAAAATTTCGGAAAGCTATTTGAAAATGCTACCAGCTTATAGAACTCGAAATGCTGATCAAGAAAATGTATAGGATCATGTCTCTATGACGAACTGTTACAGAGATATCCTTGATCAAAGATTTTAATGACGTCACAGGGTCCCGTTCTAAATTTGGCCCAAATCTTTTTGTCGCCCCATCGCCAATGTCGCGGATCAAAAAAACGTCAGTTATTCCTATTGGTTCTCGAGATAATTTTTCCTAAATCTCGCGTTCGATTTGGGTCGCAATGCATCGGTTTCATATTGACATAGCACAAGAAAAAAATAATTTATGTGTGATCTTACGTTGCTGACTCCCTGATCTCTTTTACTACTCGCGTCTACCATTTTGCGTGACAGACAAACAGACAGACAGAGAATCGGGTATTAATATATAGGACTAGCCGCCAAGGCGGCGTCGCTCGCCGCCCATATTCAGCCTGCGTCCTCAGTCACTGAGAATTCACGAAAAATTAAATCAACGAATTAGTACCGAAAAGTATAACCATCTTGTAGAGCTCGCAATTCTGATCAAGAAAATGTATAGGAACATATGTCTACGACGAACCGTTACAGAGATATGCTTGAACAAAGATTTTAATGACGTCACAAAGTCCCGTCCCTAAATTTTGCCCAAATCTTTTTGTCACCCCATCGCCAATGTCGCGGACCCCCAAAAACGTCAGTTATTCCTATTGGTTCTCGAGATAATTTTCCCCAAATCTCGCGTTCGATTTGGGTCGCAATGCATCGGTTTCATATTGACGTAGCACAAGAAAAAAATAATTTATGTGTGATCTTACGTTGCTGACTCCCCGATTTTTTTCACTACTCGTGTCTACCATTTTGCGTGACAGACAAACAGACAAACAAACAAACAAACAAATAAACAAACAGACAGACAGACAAACAAACAAAGAATCGGATATTAATATATAGTATAATAGTAGTACCGCTATTATACGCATGCATACCTGAATTTAATCCATACCATAAAGGCCAGCGGCGGATCTAGAGGATAGTCGCAATTTGTGGAGGAGAATGTTAGCTATTAAAGTATAAAAGAAAAGCATGCAAATAAGTCCATTAGTGATACATACTGAAAACAGAAACATGTAAATGTGCTCCTCCGCCGCATAAGGCAGTTATATGAGACGCCTGTTTGCATGACCAGCAGTTTCTTTTGTTTTCTTGCTTTTTTATTTTTATTAATAAAAATGATTACATATCTATTATATACATTTTGTGTACACTGGAATGCATTGTGGCTGTGCTGTCAGCTACAAAAATCTGCCAGCCATGCAGAAGCCTAAAAACAAACAGAAACTGCAGCCAGAAAAGTGTTAAGCTATTTTTGGAATAAAAATAAAGTTTTAAAAATTGGAGCTGGTGGTGAAGAAGCTGTGCTATACTTTCACTCTCAAACATCTATCCCCATCATCATTACAAAGTATACACACAAAACTTAGTTCTGTAATGTATTAAAACCTGTATTAATATACTAAGAATACTTAAATTTTTTGAAGTAAAATTTCTGTCTTCTTCACCCACGTTCGAGAATCCACAAACTTTACGACATTTTTATAACCCGTTTTCTTAGCAAACCAATTAGAAATCGAATTGATGAGTAGGCGTTGAAGAAACTGGCAATAACTGACTCCGATACTCGAAGGGTGGTGTGAAGGGCGGAATTAACTGCGACATTACACACTGACTAACTGACTGACAGACACGGGGAAATGAAAGATCAGCTGCCTCGCGGCGCTGACCAATTATTTATAAGTTCAAAATAAAAAAAGACTTTCTCCGAGAGTTTGAACTCAAATTGCGTGGATACCCTGTGCAGTTCGTTATGGCTTTAATTACAAACTCATTTTTGGTATAAATTTCTTTTATTTCTTTTCTTTACTTCTTTAAAAAGCCACACGAGATTTCGATTTCATTCCGGTTCATGTAAAACATAGTCTTACATTCGCAGGATTATTTTGATAAAAATATCCAATGATCGATACTGTACAGCCCAAAAGCAACTTTACATTTCCAACTAAGATTATTAGCTTTCGCGATTTTATTTTGGTTATCAAACGAAAGATTTAAAAAAGACGTGTTGAAAACAATGACTTCATGTAACAGATACAGACACAGACATTGAGGAAATAATAAAATAATTCAATTACTAACCCTATATTAACTGGTTATGAGGGCCTTACCGGAGAATATTGCGAGGGCAGTACGTGACGGAAGTCAATATTCGAAGGTAATGCCCGAAATAAACAGTTAGTATATGGGTTATTACCCGCGTTTGAGTTTGATTCTTCGAAATTACTTCGGTTCGTATACAAAAAAAATTTTAAACAAACTTTTTTTCTCATATTTGTGTGACATTCGATTTGTATATTAAAAATAGAAATTAAAAATAGAAAAAATACAATGCAATGAGTTCCCTTAACTGTTTCACTTATTACCGGTGAGTATAGACAAAGTGACGTCACATTAAATCTTAATTGACCAATTAAAGGATCGCGCGATTTTTTTGTATCGAATGCAGCCCTGTTACGCGTGTAATAATAACCCTATAGTAACTGGTTATGTGGGCATTACCGGAGAATATTGACTGACGTCATAGTAAAGTACGTGACGGCTTTAACAATTTCCGCATGAGTTCCACTACTTTGGGACATATATACTACTATAGGGACCGGTCAACAAGATCGCCAGTGTTTCAACTTTTTTCCGACGGTGAGATAAACGCATAAATCGTTAACATCAAACCGCTGAGAATTCTTTGTTTGGCCCAATTTTTTATTCTAAAATATACGCTGCAGGAGAAAGGCTATGAAATTTAGTAAAAACACGCGGAATGTTATCTGAGCTGTTCTAGATATAGGGTCGTTTGTAAAGAGCCTATTCTGTTATGCCCAACAGCCGCGCTGACCTTTAGGCACAAGGGCCTCTTTTTTACTTCTTTAAAAGGCCACTCGGGAGTTAAGCTGCTCCCTTCATTCCGTTCATGTAAAACATATTTGTATATTTATTTCTAAAATATATATACAGGATAGTCGTTAAAATATTTATACAGGATAGTCGTCAGTATATACATTTTACAATATCAAAGCTACTGCTTTCCAAACGAATCCTGTCTGAATTAAGGTAAGCAAAAAATTGATAGAATAAGAGAAGCAAAAGCAAAAGTAAAAGCAATAAATCAAATCAAGTTTGAAATTCAAAACAAGAATTTTGCAACAAAAAGCAGCTTAGAATTCAAAATTTCCTTGGTAAAAGAATCCATTTTGTGCTGTTTTAGTCTTGACCTTCGGTATCCTTATCGAGTTGTTGTTGTTTCTTGTCGATTTTGTATGTGATATCAATTCAAAGTAATTTAGCATAGATGGAGGAAATTTCTTCTTGATGGAATTTCTAACCAGTTGGCATGCATGTTGTTTTACCGAAGTTGCTATTGGTGTCAGTTTTACGTTTCGAGCTTTTCCTTCGGTGATAATCTCAATGGCACGTTGGTGAATTCGGTTGAGTTTTTCTACCAATGTTCTGGGTAAGTTTAGGTTTACAATTCCACAGTAAGTGAAAACCGGCACAACGATACTGTTGTATATCGTCCTAGCAACTTTATATGTCAGATTAGGGCGAAGTTTCGACAGTAAACGAAGCCGTGAACCTAGCTTTTCGTATTTTGATTGAAAGTTTTCGTTCATTGATAATGTTGAGTTATGGTGAACACCTAAGTACTTGTAAGACGTTGTTTGGTTTAAGATCGTTCCGTTAATTTTGATCTCTAGTGGTGAGGCATTTTTGAATCGTGGTGATGTACCAAAAATCATCGTTTCAGTTTTGCCTTTTTTGAGATTCAGTGACAAGTCATTATTGGTCAGCCAATTGTATATTTCGAGTATGTCAGCATTTAGATTTTTCTGAATAACATCTGTGTGTTTTCCTGTGGTGTAGATTACAGTGTCGTCCGCATATTTTATGACTTTGCAGTGACGTAAGCAAATGTCAATGTCATTTAAGTGAAGCAGGAATAACGTGGGACCAAGAATTGATCCTTGAGGGACTCCTCTGTACACGGGGAACCCGTTCGATAAGCAGCCATCATAAAACACATGCTGTTTCTGATTGAAAAGATAATTTTCGAACCATGTTAATTCAGCCCCAGTAATTCCATAAGATGGTAATTTCGATAGGAGGTAGGAATGGCTTACCGTATCAAACGATTTGCTTAATTCCAGAAAAATTACTTCTGTTAGTAGGCCATTATCCATGTTCTTTCGGATATCATCAATAAGGAGGGTACAAGCTAGTTCCGTTGATCTGCGCGGACGAAAACCAAACTGACTGTATTTTAAAAGCTGATGTTTTTCAAGGTAATCCAAAATTTGTCGATGGACAATTCTTTCAAGTATCCTTGAGAGACAGGGTAATACGGAAATCGGACGATAGTTATTAAAATCCGTTTTTGAATCCGATTTATGAAGTGGGGTAACTTTTGAAGTATTCCATATGCTTGGGATTGTGCCTGTTGATAATGATTTATTTATGATAAATGCGAGAGGTTTCGAAATCTCCGCAGCGGTATCTTTCAGGAGATTCGGTGGAAGTTCATCAATACTTGAAGATTTATTTAAGGTTGTTAACTTTATTTCTCTGATGTTTGTATGTTTTGTTGTTCGTTTTGGTTTTTGATTTTCGAAACTTTCGCTGTAGGACATCTCAATAATCCATTTCATTTTTTAGCTCTTCGGTTAGCCATGGACAAATGTTGGTGTTTGCTCGTTTCGAAACGAAAGGGGCATATCGGCCAAAAAACTCAGTTAGGATTTTATTGAATGCATGAAGAGAATCCGAAACGGAATTTGCGTTGTATACGGGAGTCCAGTCAGCATTTCTAAGGTATTGTTTCAGATTGTTATGATCGTATTGTCAGTAATTACGGTATCGAATTGTTTTGGGGATAGTTTTTACTCTGTTTTGTTTCGGTTAAAGCCAATTAAGTCGTGATCACTGAAGCTATGTGCATTTATCGGCGTCATGTTTTGTGATGTTAAATGGTACATTTGTAAACACTAAGTCTATTAATGTTTCCGATCGATCCGATACTCTTGTGGCAGTTTTAATTATTTGCTTTAATTGGAAACTTGTAAAAATCGATTTCAATTCAATGTTCTCTTTAACTTTCAGGTAATTAACGTTGAAGTCACCGGTAAATATCATCTCTTTATTCTCCGTTGATGCTTTTAAGAGTAAGGTGTTAATAAGTTCATTGAAGTTTGTTGGTAAATATTTAGATGTAGACGGGAAAATCAATAACTGATATTAAAACCAATATGCAAGAGGCCCCCATCTTCGAAAGACAGTTCTGGTTTAAACTTTTTACAACAAGTTTATATAAACAGACAGATGGCGTCACCATGGGAGGACAAGTTTCTCAGGTTAATTTATGAATAAGCACATGTTGTTGCTCCAGAAAAACCGAAATTATACGTCGAAAAGATATATCGACGGTATCTACCACAGAAGGAAAAGAGGGGCATACTCAACTGTTCATATCACTCTAAAAGAAAGCCCCACCAAATTTCCAGATACACCAAATTATCTGAGTTCACAACAACATGAACAAAAGTCCATTTTATTGGAGGCATCCTAGAAATATAAACGCAACATGGTTAATTACACAGAGCAAGCACAATCAGCTCAAATTTTGGGATAGGGGTATCCAGGATCTTCTCATAGATGTTCAGTGGTGGATATACCCTAAGATTTCAAAAATTGTGGAGGAGCACATAAACTTAATTTCTGTTTTCAGTCTGAATCACCAGGGATTACTTGCACGTTTTTCTTTTATGATTTGATAGCTAACATTCTCCTCCACAAATTTCGACATATCCTCTAGATCTGCCTCTGATGTTATCGGAAAAATTTCTTTCTCCGCATTATAGAGGTCATTATAAGGCAAAAAATTCGTGCGTGACCGTTTATTTAGAGAGTGTCCGTTTTAGGGAAGATACACAGTGTATATGGGTCAACCTTTTTATCAAGTGTGCTGTACGAGAATAAAGTATGGACCACACTATGATTTACAATCTCACAAAAGTTTCAGTGAAAACCCTGTTAATTATACGTACTGACTAAACAACGGAACCACCTGAGACGATCTGAACCGATCTGAGACGATCTGAGACGAACTGAAACCATCTGTAAAAATCTACGCACCATATTTTCTTAACCACGTCGGCCGATTTGGGGATTTTCGGAGTACATGGGAATCCTCTCTCTCATCGCCTTAATATTTTTCAATATCAAATTTGCTGTGTTTATGTAATGGCTTTTAATGCGCATGCGTCGATGTATTTGGCAAGTGGAAAATGGGCTTCACAAAAATCCACGGGAAGTTATAGTCGGCAGTCGAAAAAATCATGTTTTACAGGCATTAATTTGAGCGAATGGCTGTCTGTTTCAAATATCGTGTACTTTTAGAGGATTAACTTGCCTTTCAAGTATCAATGTATTGCGAATGAATCGTATGATGAAGTCACTAATTTCGTCTTAAAACGACTGAAAACTGAAACGGCATGGCTGGATCAAAGTTGACTTGTGTTGAGAACTTGGATTCTGAGTTTATAAAAACACAATTCAATCAACAAATTACTGTGACAAAAGGATCCTTAAAATGTTTTTTTTTTATATTCGGACTATTCCCACCGACATTCGAAACATCCGGCAGCCGAAAGGACAGGGTTGATTTCTTTTCTCCGTGGTAGATTCAACTTGTCTCAGCTCTTCTCAGCTCATCTCTTGGTGGTTTCAGTTCGTCTCATATCGTCTCAGATCTTCTCAGATCGGTTCAGTTCGTCTCAGATCGTCTCAGATCTTCTCAGATCGGTTCAGTTCGTCTCAGATCGTCTCAGATCGGTTCAGTTCGTCTCAGATCGTCTCAGATCGTCTCAGCTCGGTTCAGATCTTCTCAGGTGGTTCCGTTGTTTAGTCAGTACGTTAATTATATCGAAACACGAATTTGCATTGAAACACAAGAGCCCACGGTTTGAGGTTGGGCCAATTTTTCACGTCAAATTACAAAATTAATGATAATACACCTTTCCCGAATTTCTGTTTAAATATCGTATTAATGCTTAGTTATCAAGTTTCGCCTCGTTTCAATGCGTTTTATTGCTTTACTAATTTCATAGCATTATTACCAAGCAATAGTCACTTATTATTCCAATTCCCCAGTAGAATAATTAAAAGCAATTAAGAACTTAAAAACGAGGCCATACTTGTTGACTAGGTCATAACCCGGTGTTGAAACAGAAATTCGGGAAGGTCTATTGTGTAAAAAAAATATTCTTATCCTGAAATTAATGATAACAGCGTGATATCAAAATTTTCTTAGATTTTGAAGTCTCTTAGAGGCCATTTACATGAGACCCAAAGTGAACTCAAACCGCTTTGAGATTTCAAACCGCTTTGAAAAATTGAGCTGTTTACATGAAACATTTCACTTCGGGTAACCCTTTTTTGCTAAATCAGCTAATTTTTCAAATAAAGTTTGAACAAAATGGCGGAAAATCCTTTCAGAGTGGGACATCTCACAAACTACCCAAATATACCCAGATATTCTTTTGATAATTGTCGACAGCTTTTACATTCTCAGAGATGAAATGATTTAAATCATTATAACCTAAATGCTCAACTGTGATATTACAACGAAGGAAAAACGAAAAAAACTAACGATGTTCATCTGTTAAATTCCTTATCAAAACTAGAATCAGGCTTTTATATTTATCGGTTTTAAATTCCTTTTTTGAAAAAAGAATACACACACTTTCAAGCAATTTAATATTCAACACCTTATGTTCCCTCTTAACCTCGTTCCCAGCCTTCACGCCTTTTCAAGAAGCCTGGGACTTTTCTTTAAAACAGTATTTCTTCTTGAGTAATACAACAGTAACAAGTTTTTGAGTTGGAAGTAATTAGGTCGATTAGAATAAAAATGGCTGTACAGACTCTAGTATCAGTAGAAAACTTTCATGAATTTCTTAAATCACATCAGAAAATTGTGGTTAAGTTTTACGCAGACTGGTGTGGTCCGTGTCGAAGAATAGCACCAACATTTAAGGTAAAATGCATTTTTCTTTTCCCAGACTTTGTTTTTGAAGTATGTTGTGATAAGTTTGACCCAGTCTTGATAATAAGGTCAATATCCTCTATTTATCCTCAAAAGATCGGAGGAAAAGTCAAAGAATTTCTTGAATGTCAGCAGTTGAAATCCCTCATTTGAACAAAAAGAAATGAGTTTGAAAGGAGCAGCTGATTACCTTTAAATGAAGAAAGCAAAAAACGAGAATCTTATTTATCAATAGTTACCAAAGTTACCATCAGGTACACCATCTTGCTACTTTTAGAGAGAACAAGCAAAATTTGTTATTTTTAATAATTTATGATATTTAAGATAATGAAATGTTATAAGTAGAACTGAGGCAGCTGATCTTTCATTTTCTTGTGTCTGTCTGTCATTTCGTGTGTAATGTCGCAGTTAATTCCGCCCTTTCACAACACCCTCCCGAGTATCGGAGTCCGTATTGCCCGTTTCTTCAACGCCTATTCATCAATTCGATTTCTAATTGGTTTGCTAAGAAAACGGGTTTTAAAAATGGCATAAAGTTCCGGGTTTGTGGATAACGATTCTCGAACGTTGGTGAAGAAGACTGAAAATTTACTTCAAAAAAGGTAAATAATTGCTTTGATTAATTTGCAAGTACTCTCGGTGTTTAAATACAGTTTTTAATACATTATAGAACTAAGTTTTTGTGTATACCTTAATGATGATGGGGATAGCTGTTTGACAGCGGCGGATCGAGTTGCAATTTTACTGTTTAAAAATTATGGAGAAGAGTGTTTTCAAAAGGATAATTGGAATTTAATTGCCAATTCTTTTTTGGAAAGTTCTCCTCCAAATTGGCTTACAACAGTCAAAGTTCTGCTAGATCCGCCACTGTCTGAGAGTACTGGATATAAAAAGTGAAAGTGTAGCACAGCTTCTTCACCACCAGCTCCATTTTTTAAAACTTTATTTTAATTCCAAATAGCTCAACAATTTCCTGGCCGCATTTTCTGTTTGTTATTAGACTTCTGCATGGCTGGAAGATGTTTGTAGCTCACAGAACTGCTACAAGGCATTCCAGTGTACACAATGTATATATAGCTAATATCCCGGGGACGAAGTCTAATCCGTCCGCTCAAATAGGATGTCCAACAGGGACTTGAAGAGGACGTCCCCAATGGAACGTGGACGAAAGGTGGACGAGAAGACGTCCATGGGACATCTGAAGGACGGATGCGTGCTCACTGGGGATGCTAAAGCAAGTATGGTTAAGATGATAAAACATTATGCAGATAATTAAATACAAAATGTTTTCAAATTAGTATAAGAAAACGCTCAGGTGGTTATAAAAATTTCTTTGATGATAATAATGATGAATATACACATAACAGAAGTGAGCGAGAATGTAGGAGAGGAAAAACAATAAGAACCACACGCAATAATGTTTTATTCAAATTATTCTCCAAATTGTTAATAAATGACCTCTTATAAACTGCCCATCCAAGTTGCAAAAAAAGCACCTGGATGGTTTAAAGGAAAAATAGAGTTAATAGAATTCAAAAAGAAAATAGCAATATTAATATTACTGAAAACATTGTTTCCTGTAAAGTGCATTAGGAAAAAAATTGTGCCCAAAAATCTATTAGTTACATGTTTAGAACTGTTGTGTCATGAGTCTATGAAAGCATTGCAAATTTATGTTACCAAAAAAATTGTCCTCAGTGTGAAGATTTATCCAATTTCAAATTATGCATGGACAAATACTAAGTTAGTGTTGACCTTCAAGCCGTAAGGCTCTTGTAAATGTATTCATTTATATATGTTTACCCAGGATAGCAGAACCCTCATTGATAATTCCCGTTAAGTGATTATTTCCCGGAAGAAACCAGAAATATCTACGATCAAATAACGGTGTTTTTAAAAGTTTAGGTAAAACTTTTTGTTGCTTGTCACATCGATATTTTTGCGAAAAACTAGACACGCAAACGCATTTTTAGAAATTAGACTGGGCATGGTTAGACTGTGTTTGGTCAAAACCTATAAATATATCAATTAAGCAGTTACAGAATTACAGAAAAGTAACAATGAAATAAAAAAAGTAGCTAGAATAAAGAAGAGAGGTAAGGTCATATTCATTAGAAATTTAACTGGATACTTTGAAAATGATACAAACAACCAAATGAAAAATAATTGACCAAACTGAGTGCAAAATAATTGATCAAACTGAATGCAAAATAAAGTACAGTGTTCAGACCAGGGAATTTCCTAACGACTATGGTTAAGATAAATCGAAACATCTATACTGAACCATGTGATCAATTGACAGGGAAGTTTGTGTTTTGCAAGAGAACTGGAAATCATACGAATAAAATTCAAAATAGTTATTTTGGTTTGTTCTGCATATATAAATGACAAGATTATGGAACGCTGTTTCTGTTAAAAATCATTCGATAAATCAATGCGATTATGTGACGCATCTATTCGATTATGCGTAAAAAACATTAGATTTTGCCCTGAAGCAATTCCATTTTGGGATGAATTCGTTTAATTGTGTGACAAATTGATTCGATTATGCGATATTTCTATTCGATTATGCGATGTTTCTATTCGATGCGTTAATGCGATAAACGATTGTCCCGTGTTACATTATGATGCAATATTTTTTATTTAGAGTTTAAGTAAAGATTACATGAACATCAAGTTTGCTCATATGGAGATGTCTGATATACCAGAGAAGTTCGGATCTCGAGAACAGATTCAAGTATATCCCACGTTTAAATTCTACGCAAACGGACAAGAAACTGATAACATGATGGGCGCAAATGTTGAAACGCTACAAACGAAATTGAAAACTCTTGATCTTTTGGCTGTCACAGAAAAAAGATAGAAAGATCAACAAAAGAAACTGATCATACAATACTGCAATCATCTTCATATACGCAGAGAGTTATCATCTAATTGTTGCAAATTGCTTTGATTGGTTTACGGGAAATGTTTTTGTTTTTGATTGGTCGGCTATTATGTTGGCAATGGCTAGACAATACATTTGAAATTTTCAAAACAATCGCATCTTACCTGTGTGTAACATTTTGTTTATACCAATAAGTTCTTTAAAAATAACCAATCTTTTATCTTTTATCAAACTATTTTATCAAACCATTATTTACAACTCTTACCAAGGGTCCCTTGCCTTTTGAATATACTGGCGATAAAGAAAGTCCTGGCACACACTTTCTTTCATTGTAATTGTAAGTAGGAGAGTTATAAACTAAACAAGAGCCGGATGGCGCAAAACGGTAGCAGGATTACTATACGTTACTCAAGTTATTATGTTGTTATTGCCTCATTAAGTGACTTACGTAATTTATACAGGGGGGGATATGTTAAATTTTAAAGTTATATGAGAACAAGTGCTGTTACATATATGGATTTGTTTTCTTTTTAGAAAAAGAATGTATCGATTTTATTTATTCATTTATTTCCGAATATTTATATACAGGATAAGTACGTCAGCTTTATACGATATACATACAAATCTGTTATCAATGTAGGTTCTCTACTACATGCTTTGTAAATCATCAAAACTTCATTTCTGTCTTGATTAGCAAGTCCATCTTTCGTCATTCCTCGTCGCATCATAAAAAGTTTTAATCAAAAAATATAATGATCATGAAATTGTAAGGTTGAGAATGATGCACGAGAAAATCCCTGACAGCTGAACTGTACGTGAACCGAAACCTGGACAAACCAGATACGTACTAAAAGTATATGGTTGTTTGAAGCGGAATCTCCAGGACGGGATATAGCTTAGCAATACAAAGTCCAATGATTCCAATAATGATTCGCGCGTGCAGTCGTTACCGTTTTTCTGATCCTCAAAGGAAGCCGATAAATTATGCTCAATACATGTTTTTTTTATAAGCAATGAAAACTCAGAAAACGGGCTGGGGTATGCTTATAGGAAAATAGTATTCAGGCTCAAATCATGCTTGCATTATGCTTATTCGTTAAATAACTTGCTGGATGTATGCCTCAAATAGGCTCGAAATATGCTTATAACTTATCGGTTAAAATTTCGTCGGTCAAAAGTTTCGTCGGTTATAAAATTTCGCCGGTTATAAGTGACGAAATATTTTTTAAATTTCGTCACTTTTCACCGACGAAAAGTTTAACCCCCTTTCAAAAGAAAACAGTTTTTTTAATTTTTCACTTTTATATTTTACAAGAGAAATTCTACTCTTCAATAATAATACAAGCAGTTTCTTGTTGCAATAGTTTGGCTGCTATTTCTGAGCATTCTTTGAGACTTTCTTCATTTTCTTCTTCATCTTCCAGTACTTCAGTACTTTCTATATCAAGATCAATTTCAGAATCACTCTCATCAGAGCTTTCGTCATTATGGATAATCCCAGTGAAATCATACGAGTACAAATCTTTAATGAAATCTTTCATTGTATCTCGAACCCATTGGTTGGGACATGAAAATGTTAATTGCAAAGGTATCTCAAGTCCTCCTGAAGGAATAGGTGATGGCTTGTAGTTTAACGACTTTACATTACCTGTGATTTCTCCGTTTTCTTTTTTGAGGAAGAAGTAAATGTAGCGGGAAATTTCTCTCGGAACGTGACCGACGGTTTTCCATCCATCAAAATATTTTTCTTTTGCTTTTACAGCACAGGCATATGGATCAATTTCAATCTTAACTTTCTCGTTTACTTTTGCATTCGACCAGAGTGTGTCTTTATAAACATGGTACCCACGTGAAGCAATTGTCGCCTGAAAACCAAAAGCAGACATTTCTCTTCGCTGTGCATAAATAAATGAAGAATAGACTATTTCTGTTTTTGCAACTCTGATTAAAACCATTCGAACGAAGTTAATTCGAAGAAGCAAAACATTCGAATCGAATGTTCAATAGCGTTTTTATCAACATTTGATCTTCTTTTGATGAAAATGTCGTCGAAAACAGATATAAGAGCATTTTTTAACCGTAAAAGAGCAGCAGTTTCTGATGGACCAATTGCTAAAAAGAACAAGCCTTCTAACCCAGAAATAATTGCCTCCGCAACAGAAAGTGTGAAAAGAGCAGAAATTCAGATAATCATGGATGAGGTGGAAAAGTCAACTGTTCGTCAAAACTACAACAGCGTACCAAAGCCTGTTTGCATAGAAGTTGGAAAATATGCTTTAAGGCATAGTACTAAAGATGCTCTTGTTCATTTTTCAAAGAAGTATCCCAAGTACAATTTTAAACGGACTTCTGTAAACTCTTGGAAAGCGTCACTCAAAAACAATGAAATTGATCAATCTTTAAAGAAAATCGGTCGACCAAATCTTTTGTCGGATGAGTTGCTGGAAAAAACAAAAGACGTTATAGCAGGTTCACGTCTTGCAGGCACCGTCATTTCAAGAAGGATGGTAATCGCTATCGGGACAGGAGTCATAAAAGTAAATGATCCAGGTATAGATTTTATATTTTATATTTCATTTTCCCCTTCTAGCTTGATTAATGGAAATCAGGTTAAAAAAAAAGAGGTAACCTGCATACAAAAATCAAGAAGATTGAAAGGATTTCTATTTTTCATATTTCAGGTCTTTTGAAAGAATTTGGTGGAGGACTAGAATTAACCGAAAATTGGGCTCGTAATGTCTTGAAATCAATGAATTGGACCAAAAGAAAAGGCACGACCGGAAAAGTGGAACCATCAAAACAGTTTCTTGAAGAAGAAAAATTTACTTTCCAAAGGAAGATTTCAAAGGTTATATTGGATCATGATATTCCCCCGGCTCTTGTTCTTAATCTCGACCAAACCCCTCTCTCCTATGTCTCTCCTGGGAAGTATACATTTTCATCGAAGGGGGCTAAAAACGTTCCAATCAAAGGGCTTGATGACAAAAGACAAATTACAGCAACTTTTGTTGTTTCTACTACTGGTACCTTTCTCCCTGTCCAGCTGATTTATCAAGGGAAGTCAAAAAGATGTTTACCTAAATTTACATTTCCGACCAATTTTCATGTCACGTACACTCCAAATCATTGGTCGAATTTAGAAAAGTGTGAAGATCTATTTAAAATAATCATCTTCCCATTCTTATCTGCCAAAAAGAAAGAGCTTGGTTACCCAGAAGAACAGTGGTTCTTGATCATCATGGATACGTTCAAAGGTCAAGACAACGATGAAATGAAAAGATTATGTGCGAAAAACATTGTGAGTTGGTTATCGTTCCACATAATCTCACGAATAAGTTCCAGCCCTTAGATATAAGCATCAATCAGTCGGCCAAAAAATTCATTTCACATAAGTTCAACACATGGTACGCTGATAGAGTAAGTAAAGAGCTGTCAAACGGAGTTGCACCTGGTGATGTCAAAGTCTCTCTCAAATTGAGTGATTTGAAACCTCTTCATGCGCGGTGGATTGTTGAGACATACAACCATCTCAAACTACAAAATGATTCTATTATCAAAGGATTCGATGCTGCAGGGATCACAGAGGCTATCAAGTCTGCAAACAGTGTCTTTGCACGTGTAGAAAACCCATTTGATGAGCAGAGACAACAACTCACTTAATCATTTATTTTAATAGATTTCTTTGATGAAAATAAGACTTTTTTTGAAATTTTAGTTTTCTTATCTTTCCTCCCAATATCCCCTTATTATGGCTTCAAATACGACTTTAAAGGGTCCTACCGACGTAAAACACGTACAACACGTAAAACACGTACACGTAAAACACGTACAAGCGAAAATTCAATTTTGGTGAAAAATTTCTTCGGTCAAAAATTTTCGTCGGTTATAAAATTTCGTCGGTTTTAAAATTTCGCCGGTTAAAAGTGACGAAATTTTTTTTAAATTTCGTCACTTTTCACCGACGAAATTTTAACCGATAAGGTATCTTAACATGGAATTCGATATCAAAACAAGCCTCTCAACACAGTAACATACATTCGAAATTCATAAAGGTCCATTTACACTTCATGAAAAGATGAGCTCACACAAACCTATTCCAAACACAGTTTGGCCGCAGAGAAGCTGGCTTGTTATGCTTAATAACTAGCATTTTGGAAGGCTTGTAAAATTGCTTACGACATGCTTAAAAAATCACTAAAACCGAGCCCGATTATGCTTATAAAACATATTTTCCCTCATGTAAACCACGCTTAACGGTTCCAAGCCTTGTGATAGTTGCGAAATCTAGGTTTTTCGGTAAAATGTCAAATTTGTCAGGGTTATTCAAGTTCGGGATTTGCCTCATTTGTTCAAATGCTTTTATAATTGTTTTTACTCTATTAATGGTAAGATGGTAACGGTTTGCCAGATGAACCTACTTTTCTCAACATTTTAAAAGATGGTTTGGATTTGTAGTATCTATCTAAATTTATTGATAAATTCAATGGCAGAAACTGGAATATACTTCAAGAGGGATATAATACTGAGAACAACACCAGAGATTAGATACACATACAAATAGTAGTTCAAAGTTTCTTTCAGAAATAACACAACTAAAATAGTATAACAAAATGTAACATCACAGTCGCTATATCAGATATGTCCTTCTTAACCAGAAACATGGCCAACCTGATTTAAGACAGATTTGCTCCAGAGCTCGAATACTAACAAAAGTCAAATGAATTAACTAAGATCAATGTGGAAAAGCAAAGCAGCTTAATAAAAAGTAACAGGTAATTTGCAGTTATGATATATCCATGTAACAAAACAAAATGCACAAGTCGTGCACAGTGGGGATTGACCCTCAAATGCTAACAAAAGCCAAAGGAAAATACAAGAAATAAACATATCACTTTTGTAATGTAATGATCTCCTTTGTTACTATGTCCAGACTCACCAACAGTCTTCCAGAGAAATCAAGTAATTCTTTAGCCAAGTCATCTTCTTCGATAATATCCAACTTTACAGCCAAAATTTCTGCCAAACAATGCATCTGATCATTGCGAAATACAGCCTTGATCGTCTCCATCGTTTGCAAATCCTGAATAAGCAAATTTCCCAACCAAGTCTGTTGACAAGCATCACGGCGGACGGTCATATCACAACTTTCACAATTGATCAAGTTACCAGTGACTTCGCCTTTTTTAAAACATTGTGGGCAGTTGAATCGCTTGTACAAATTGGAAACACCTATGACTTTGCAAGATATTTTGACTTTGGTTTCGGCAAGATCTCCATCGGAATCCATTAAATTAGACATTGGTTGGATAGGGAAGCACTCAAATTTTTCATTTCATTTCATTATTAAGGTAACAAGCATGCTTCAAGATGTGTAACCGTACATTTTTTAAGAGATAACAGGTGTTTGCATCCAGTGATCTCACATAATCACCATAAAGATACAACTTCATATGTCGTGTTGAGTCCCTTATCAAGACCTCCTGTTTTTCGACATTTCCATTCCGGCCAATGTGGTTAACAACTTCTCCAACCTCCTTCACTTCAGCTCTGACATTAACCAGTTGCCCACTAGCCATGAACTCAACATCACGCAGGGTAACAATTGCATCTTTTGCAAGGTGTGCATTGTAATCAAAACTGATGTCATTAGGATTAACAATTTTGACACTTGATTGCTCATTCATTAATATACTGCCTTTCGACAAATTAAACTTTGATATCTTGACTGGTATCTTTGATTCAGATGCTTCACTTAAAGCCCTTTTTTTAGAAGGAGAAAAGCACACTGCTCTTTTAGCAGAATCGTGAAGTTGTAACATGCACTCAAAGTAATTGCAACCTGAAGTTGACGATTTCTTAACAGGGCTGACATTATGCACAAAGCATTCCAAGCCATCTATGAAAAGAAAGCAAATTACACATGCCGGACAGTTACAATACAACAACTTTTAACTCTGCAGCTAGCAAACAAAATAAGTCATTTTTTGATGAAAATTATGATTGAGGTGCAGTGTTGAATTACTAACAAGACATAAATTGTTTTGTAAATCCAAGCAAGAGACACTGAAATACATATCTACTTTATACCTTCACATTTTTCCTGAACTTTTTTCTTAGCAGCTTCTTCTTTCTTTGTGTTTGAGTTTTTACCTAAAATTTGCAAACATGATTGAAAATTTTATGTGACATGCAGTTTCTGAAGATTTATTGTACTGTTTAGCCATGTAACAACTGTATAAATGTCAGGAGATAAATCGTTTTAGAACAAATCAGACAGCCACAAAGTGGATCTATCCAGCTTTATACAGCCCTATGCTTTTAACATAGATGTGTGATCTTCTTGACATCTTGTTATTTTTCCATAAGTTTCAGTGAGAAAGGGTAATTTGGGTCCATTTGTACGAGTATAGTATTTTCAAGTAAATACACAATAAAACAAGAGGAATTATGATTTTCGTAACTAGAAACCCCACTAAAGTCTGTTTCTATTATTGTTCAAAGAAGAAACCAATCTTCGATTAAAATCTGAATGATGTAACAAAATACATATGCTTGATTCATATTAACAAAGAAAAATAAGTGCACATAACTTGAAAGAGAGATCATATTAAAGCAAGACACGACAAAAATACGAAATTATATACCTTTCTTGTCGATTTTCTTTGATGAAGACATCGCGTTCAATTAGGTAACCATGTGCGAAAGAAAGGCCTCTCGTGTGTGATGAGATTTACTTTCGATTTGTGCATGTGATCTATTTAAACCAATTATATTTTTCCCTTTTTCTTCCTTTGTATTACACCCGGGAGTCTAGTTTGCCCAATAGGCCATAACCTCTACATGTGCTGAAGAAAGAATATTACCCCCTACATCACACTCAACCCAGTCCTTTGATCAAGATTCTGGTGCAGCGCAAAAATTTGGTGAAGTCTGTACATGTATCCATTTTGAATTTACATACTAAGCAACCCTTCAATATAAGTTATTATAATCTTTTCTCCACTTTAGCGGGGATATAAAACAGGAGTTGATGGTAAATCGACTCAAAAATACACTATTTGATTGAAACTCTTCGATAGCATAACTAATTGTTGAAGATTGTTCATGACTGTATTCTTTATACTCTTCTGTAAGATTGTTCATATTCTAAATACAATATCAAGGGGCAAAATTGCTTCAGCTTAAAGTCCTACAAATACACAATATATATGATATGAGTCCTTTAATAATTGCAATGGTCCATTTGTCAAAGATTGTTCATGACTGTATTAATTGTATGCTCTTCTGTGAGACTGTTTAACCAAGCCGTACAATTACACATAATGACATAATAATAGGAGTCCTGATACTGAAATTGTCCATTTGTCAAAGATTGTTCATGACTATTATTTGTATATATTATACTCTTTTGTAAGACTGATTAACCAGTTAAGTAGCAAAATAAGTAATAACGAAACAATATCAAGCCGCTTTTTACTCTTTCTCGTGTGTTTTATAATTGTATTGTAACAGTTATATATAAATCTTCTTTCAGCGATATCAAAACAATTTCCGTAAGAATTCCTTTCGTCAAACAATATGAAAACCAACCATATTGATCAGCCTGAAAAAGATATCAATTTTACATTTTTGACAACAAAACCACACCAGTTTAATCAATCCAAAAATTACAATAATTATTAGGGACTTACATGCTAGAAGTCTTCATAGTTTTATTTTGCTACAAACATTGTGAGTTTTGGATTCGTCACTTATCAGCTGAACAAGTGCTCATAGGTGTTATAACAATTGATCAACATGATTTTCAGCTTAAACTCCCAGCTCAATGCAATATCTTGGTATTCGGAATGCTTTCAATTTCGTTTTCCAAAATTACGACTTTAACAGGTGTGACCATATCATGAACTGCAAAAAATGGATTATGATTTCTCTACATTCAAATTTCAAAGTCATTAGCTGTCAATGGTTGATGATGTATCTATGTATATACATTATATGTATATAGTTTTTTCAACATTTTCATTGTCCGTTTAATACACTAAGAATATTGTTTTCATTTTATAAAAAAACATGTAACTTTGGAAACGTGAGTATAATAAAAATACATTTAGATATATACAAGTTATTAAATTAATTCAATATATTAAAATTATTAACCATACAATAACATTCAAGAATTCAATAAATTCAAATTTGAGGCTTCTCTTCATAGACTGCTATTTTGGGAGACACGAACAAAAAAAGCTAGACTTATGCATTGCCAAAGGAAGTATATAATGGGAATGCAGAACACGAAAAATGAACATAGCGTAAAATATCATAAATTACATAATTCATTCATCAATAATTATTTTTAATAACCTAAATTCATAATTCAAGCAAAAAGAACACGAGTGAAAATTTTATTAAAAATCAGCACAATGCTTTTCGTAAAAACAAGTTTACATCATCAGGTGCAAATACAAAATTTTGTGTAAACTTTTGGGTATTTACTTCTACAATAAATTCATAATATATCATTAGCTAATTGTTGTGCTCAAATTGAAGCAACAATAAGTATAAATATTCACAAACAGTAATATTTTTGACAGGAGGTTATGCTATGGTGTCTACAATACATGGGTTAAGGCAACTGTTTATTTTAAATGTTTGGAAAATTTGTGTCTCCAATCTATTATCACTCACATGAAAATGTCACACTAATTTAGAGTGTAGATTAATTGTATCATAGCACAACCTCCATGTCGGACTCCCCCCCGCCCCCCCTCCAAAAAAAAAAAAAAAATCCTTCCATTACTATGGAAGGAGATCAAATGACTTTCAGAGAGTCATTCTTTGTTTAATTTCTTCACAGAAACTTTGATAGAAGCATGGTCAGAAAAATGGACGTGGTGTACAGAAACCACAATATTATAATTCTGGACAAAAGCTTTTTTGACGTACAGATGATCAAGTATAGCGCCACCTATGTGTGTTGGTTCTAATACGAGTTGATCGTAGTTTTCTAATATAGATCTTATATGGTCATTTGGATCAACATTGAAGTCTCCAGTTAAGATGTCTATTTCATTAGTTGCAGTAAGGTATTGCAAAAGTTCGTAAAAGGTTGACATAGCTGTGTCATTTCTCCTGTACAGAAGCAATATTCTAAAACTCTCATTTTCTAAAAATAAGCGATAAATTGAAATTCCTTCGCAACAAAACTCTTCAACTATTCTGAGGTTACAATCAAAAAGACAAGCCAGACTTGAATATTTGTGGGTGCTGTTGTTATGCATTACTGTATATCCTTCTAATAAGACTTCATCGTCATTTGTCATTTGGGTTTCAGTTAAAAGCATTATATCACTTCTCATAAAATGTACATCTGCCCTTATGTCATCTAGATGTTTTCTGAGTGACCTTACATTACATATAATTAATGAAAATGAATCATCAATAGTCTTATCAGGTTCCCTTCCTAGATCTTGATTCTCCCTTAAGTACTCATATTCGCTACTAGTTCGTGGGTCAGCTGATATTGCGGATCTTTTAAATACCCCAGTTAAAAATAACCCTTCTAAGGAAGTAACTCGACTAAGAGCAACATAAATTTGTCCATGGTTAAATGCCTTTTGTTTTAGTAAATCAAAACTGATTACAACTTGGTTCAAACTTAATCCTTGTACCTTGTGCACTGTGCATGCCCATGCTAAAGCGAGAGGGAATTGTGTCCTTTTTATTACTGGCGATGCTTCTTTTTTAGGGCTGGTTTTTATGTCTGTTGTTATACGTTCAATAGGCACAGCATCAATTTGTCTAGCAAAGGCATCACCAATCTTTTTTAAATGACCAGCCCTTAAATCATCAAATTTTATGTATATTGTTTTTACGAAATCGTTTTCTTTCGTAATGTGCTTAATTGTACCAATTTGGCCATTAATCAATTTATCACACACGTCTAAATTCGATGTTAACATCACTCTTGCACCAACTTTAATTTTCAATTCGAAACTTAGGCCATTCGTTTGACTTTGATTTAGAGTCAATATTCGGTCGTATATGTGACTTGGAACCCCCTTAGGTACTTGGTCTATAGTTTCTACGGTAAAAAGAGTATGATCAAGTTGCTCTAGCATTACATAATTATGTTGCCTTGCTGGTTCATTCTCAGCAAATATATGCAGGGCTTCATGAGGGTAGTTCTCATTTTCCTTGGATATAAATCTTGATTGCAAGATTTCTTCATTGTCGGAAGTGGTCCTTCCTATCCGAACATTGTTCAGAAGGTCAATAAGAGTGTTATCCCCGCGTTGGCGCATTACTTCTGTAAGCTCACACATTTTGAATACCCTCCACAGATGATAGATGTTATACATTTCATTGTGATAATCCGCAAACACAGGACGCTGCATCACAGGCGGGAGCTGATACAAATCACCAACAACAATAATTGTCAAGCCAGCAAAAGGTTTCATGGAATTTCCAGAGTAACCAAAAATATCTAATAACCTCTGATGAATATGTAATAACAGTTTATTGGATACCATAGATATTTCATCTATAATTATGACCTTAAGCTCTTCTAATTTCAGCCGCAATGAACATCTCTTTTTATCGGGAAGTTTTGGAACTTGCAAGCCTCTACAATCAACTGGTATTCCAAGTGCAGAATGAATTGTATTTCCAGCTATATGAACTGCAGCAACTCCTGTTGGTGCTAACATCAAAACTTTAGGTTTTTCTGGATTCAATGAACGGTAGTTCAAAGTTTTCACAAGCATTGCAGCTACAGTTTTTATTAGATGTGATTTACCAGTACCAGCACCTCCAGTTATAAACAACTGCAAGGGTTCTACCTCGTTGGTATCTTTACAGAAATTGCATACTACTTTGCGCCTGGCCCACGAGTTAATAATATTAAAAACTTCTCGCTGTTTATTGTTAAGCGTTGAAATTAAATAATTGATTTCTTCATCAGTTGTTGTATCAAGCCCTGTGGTAGATGAATTCAAATTACTAGGATAGCTGTCATTTTGGATCTGAAAATCTATGATTTCATCTGCATTAGTTTCATCTTCTTCTTCAACAGATGTATTTTCAACTAAGAGATCATCATTTTCTTGCTCAGCAAAGGCATCAGTTCTTGGTCTTAAAGAGTGATTCATTAAAACTGCATCAACTAAGTCACCCCAAGGTTCGTACCGAAGTTTGTTTTGGTTTACAATTTGCAAAACGTGTGGCTGATTAAGCTTACTAGCATAAGTCTTAGTTTTACTACATAGAAGCTCACATTCATTACGAAAAGGGTAAAATAAAAGTAGTAAGTGGTGGGCATATGCTTCAGGCTGGGTAACACGGTTTGGAGTATGATACCTAATAACTTTTCTAATACCACGACATTTCATTTTCTCTTTGGATGACATGAGCGGTATTGATTTTGGGTAACTGCATGGTACTGCACCAGAATCATCAAGTAGTACTTATGGTTGAGAATCATTTTCATCAAACATGGGATTTGTGTCTAAAACATAATAGGCTAAAAATTCAGCATAACAAATAGTATCGAGAACATCGTATTTGCCACCTTTGAAATTTTTATCTGGTCTTTCCATGTAACGATCTAAATTGTTACGTTTGAATATGTTCGTGCTATCTTCTGGTAGCTCACTTAGCTCTTGTTCACTTTTGCAAATTCTATATCGTTTGTCAGGCAAATTACTATTGGCAAAGGTAACCGCAGGAAATGTTTTTCTCAACCATAACTCCGGCATAAGCTGGTAAACTGCCTCTTGCAAAGAACATTGTCTGTGAGATAAAAATGCAATAGCTAATTTCTTCATCTTTTCCTTAAAATTTAGGTTTTCGCTTTCTTCTGCAGCCTTTTTCATTGCAACAGATGAATCAGTTTCAGCTTTTGAAAAATAAGAGCACATATACGAAACAGCCTGGTAATAGTTAAAAACTGGTTGGATATCCATATTAGCTTCCCACGCCTCTAGTCCCATGGCAAAATAATTATTAACAAAGCAGGAGTTTGGTGGTCGCCGTAAGTGGATTTCAAAGTCATCCCCAGAAGAAATGGAAAGAATCCGATAATAATCCTCTTCGCTAATGTCAAGGGAATTCAAAATTTCTGAAATGGATAAGCCACTTACATAGGAATGTTTGTGGGGGTCTAAATATTCATCAATGTAATTTTTCACTTTTTTCAAAATCTTTGCTCGCTCTGATAAGATTCTGAATTTATCAGTGTCGGGTAATGATCCCTCTAATGGTTCAGCACAAATTGTTCTATCAGTGAAAAATCTGCCATAATGAAATCTACATTGAACGTTCTTATACTTTCGGCAAGATTTTGAGTGCTTGTGAATTTGATATTGACTAACTAGTTCATATAAATGAGGTTCATTTAGTTCATCTGGCAAATCTGCCCTGACAATAGAATCAATGAATTCTAAATACGTATCTTTAGTTTCAAGCGTCAGTACAGGTGGCTCTTTCACCCAAACAAATGAATGAACATGCGGGGAGCCTCGGAATTGAAATTCTACTTTAATGACGTAAAATTCTACTTTTCCTAATGGACCGTCTTTATGCAAAATAATTTCTTTGAAGAAGGTTTCCACTCTAAATTGAAAATGCCTGGCAGTAAGAACAGGGTTGGCATTTAATCTTTTGCATTTTTCAAAGTAGTTTAGTTCCCCTTGTGTGTCAAAACAATTTAGTTTATCAATAATTGATATCAATTCAGCCCATTTTAAATCAGCACACGATAAAGTGACAAAAAAAGTAGGCAGACCTAGCTGTTTAACCATTGCTAATACATCATATAAGAAGTTTTTCCAGTATGCAGGTGTACCTTTGACTGATTTCATGAATGTGAAACCTTTGTCTTCTGAAATAAAAGAACGAATTGTCTCTTTATAGTTATTTTGCAACTGTCCAGTATTTAAAGTTCCACTAACTTTGGATGTGGCGATATTCATTTGATTGTAAAGATTTGTCTGTTGAACAACGTAATGCCCAAAAAATATAAAATCTGCATTGGAGGAGAATCTTTGTGAGTAATTAAGCAGCCGCTGGTTAAAATATTTCACTGGAGACAATTGAACAGATCTAAGAACTTTGTACCCAAACTTTCCTTAGGGGAAAGGTAGGGGAACGCTTGTTCTTCACAAAAATCATCATTAAAAAATGATTCCGGTATTTTATTTTCTCCTGGTGCAATATTCAAAAGGCTTTCATTTTCACTGTAAATATTAGGAATAATAACCATTTCATCACTATTTATTCGATCATTATTCAGGGGAGTTTCCTCTTCCAAATCTTCAACATCAATAGGAAATACATCTTGCTCTACAATTGCATCAATATCTGCTAATGATAACAATTCTCTGTTTATGTTATCAATCCTAATTAAAATATTTGAATAAAATGGATTGTTGATCTTCAAATACTGTAATGCATTTTTCACACGCTCAGGATCAACATCTTCAAAATGAATATGACCTTTGAATGCGAGTTTTCGCTTAAGTTTCACTGGTATCACACCATTGATGTTACTTGGGAGTGGAAGACACTCACTGACTGCATCAGCACATACAGGGACATTACAAATAGCACCTTTGATCTTTGGTTGTTCACCTTTACCATGTATGACTACAATTTTCTTAAATAACATACGTTTGGCAATTAAAATTTTCTCAAGGTGATTGAGACACAAAATTTCTTTTGGAATTTCATCAAGTTCTAATCTATTTTTAACAGCCTGACATGGCACTTGTTTCTTTTTAAGATATTTGTCACATGTAAAACAAATGTAGTGATTGCCATCAAAACTTTCAACAAATGTGAATAAATAATGAAACTCAAATTCATAGATAGTTTCATCAAAATTCTTGACTGTTCTTTTATATAAGCAGCGGTTGCAAACAACACAAATAAAGTAAGGCCCTTCTTTTATTGCTCTTTTGAAGACTGAAATACGATCTGACATCTCAGAGTGTTTGGCAATTTGCTTTCTTTTACAGCGTTTGTCTTTAGCAACTTGAGTTGCCTTGCGTTTACGGCATTTTTCTTTTGAAACATCAGTTGCTTTTCTTTGTCGACACTTTTCTTTTGCAATGTTAGTTGCATTTCTTCGTCGACACTTTTCTTTTTCAACTTCAGCTGCTTTGCGGTAACAGCACTTTTGCTTTTCAATTTCTGTTGATTTGCGCTTACGACATTTTTCTTTAGCACTTTCAGAAGCATTTCGCAGACGACATTTCTCTTTAGCACTTTCAGAAGCATTTCGCAGACGACATTTCTCTTTTGCACTTTCAGAAGCATTTCGCAGACGACATTTCTCTTTTGCACTTTCAGAAGAATTTCGCAGACGACATTTCTCTTTCGCACTTTCAGAAGAATTTCGCATTCTACACTTTTGTTTTTCTAAATTGGTGGACTTTCTTTCTCGACAACCTTCTTTCTCAATAGTATTCTTTCTTAACTTACGATAATTTAAATATAGACTAACTGAGGGGTCAGTGTTAGATACCGCAAGATAATGAATTTCAAACTGTACATTTTCATCACTTCTTTCTAAGTAGTTTTCAATAATAAACATCTCTAGTGAATTCTTGGTCTTAAATTTCAATAGAATTGAAAATCCATTTGGACATGACCTCCCTTGAGCATTTCTGCTATGGGAATCAAATATAAAGTAACATTTTTGAGTCCACATTACACTAAAACATATGCCTTTCAATAAGATCATTATTCCATTATAATGAGAAGGGATATTTTTCTCAAATAGCACACCAGTTTCGCTGCTGCCATTTATGAAGCCAATTTTTTCATCAGCATAACGAATATCAATAGACGAATTGAGTACAGATACAGTTTTCGGAAGTTCAGCTATCATTAGATATGTATTTTTATTGAGGGATTTATAGATTTCATCCCCCTTATTAATAATAAAATCCAAATCATATGATGTCCAATGCCCTGGGCTTTTCACATGAGTAAATGCAACTGACATCAGGGCACAGCATGTGCATTGTTTACCAGCAGATTCACCGAAAATTTGGTGTCCTTGATGAAAAGACCCTTGTATGGCTTTCAAAACTGACATATCAATTAGTAACGAGTAATCGTTTTAAAAGTATTGACAGAGATATTGTAACCAATTATATCAACGGTGGTATAGTTTTTAATTTTTCGGTTGTGGTACATTGACCAAGCAGTATACATTGACTGCTGCCGTAGACCCTATCAGTGACACAGTGGTATAATAGAGAATCGGAAATGCCGCAGACCCTATCAGTGACACAGTGGTATAATAGAGAATCGGAACCTGAAATGGAAACGGCAAGAATCGAATTAAAACAGTTGAAAAATATATCCTGATATAGCGTAGCAACCCACACAACACATGAGAGGTGACACTTCGATCTAACTTTCATACGGGTCTTTTCGAAACATGAGGCGATATTATAAAACACGGACTATTTTACTTTTGATGTTTTAGGAAATATATTTATATATAGTATATGTAAAATATATATTTTACATTATTATTTTATTAATAATTTAATTTTGCTTAAAAGTTCTAAATTGCATTCTTTTTAATGTCTTTCCCAATACAGATTGTAGTCTGCAAAATTAACCTATTAAAGAGCTAAAGTCTCGAAACACTGATGAGCTGTAAATCGTAGACTAACTGCCATTTCGGCCGGAGTAGTAGTAGTAGTAGGAGGAGTCCACGGGTGTTTTAATACGGTATTCGCTATCGCTGCTACCGTAATAAATGATTACTCACTTACTTACATAGCTAATTCGATTACGATCGCTGGGTTGTTGTTGTTGTTGTTGTTGTTGTTGTTGTTGGGTGGGTGATTTCTTGGGTGGTGATGAAACAAAATACAGAGCGGCCAGGTTGAACCACTGATCTAAAAATAAACTTGGATCCAGCAACCTCACTGGATCGACCACCTATTGTGACGGAAGTCAAATTTTGAAGGTTAACCGCTGCAATTATAGGCCTCATCATGTATCTGTGAGCTAAATACTATGGTACCCCTCACTAACAAGCATAAAGAACAAAGTGTTTTGTGTATATGAAATTTACGCTATAAAATCCTTAAAACACCATTAGACGATTCATTTTGCACACTTTTCATTGAAAAAACACAAAGAATTTCGGCGGTAGCCTTGGCCATTATGTTTCCATTATTAAACAATAGAACTCGATCCAGTGTTTTTAGATCAGTGGGTTGGACGGGCAGGTTGGACCTATACATACGCACAATGTGATATTTGTTTTCAGTTGTCAAAATAATTCTTTCGTGTAGTCAACGCGTTGAAGAAAGCATCCCTTCGATTTGTCATTTTGAGTTTTCTTATTCATTTTACATTTTTGTTGTCAAGAAAACGTAAAATAAATAAACAAACAAGAAATAAGAAACTTATAATCTAACTATAACTTATATATTATAACAATATAATATAAATATCTACTATAACTTTATTCGTGGTAATTTTTTGTACGGAGATAAATATATCAACAGAGAAAATCATCCTTCTATTAAAGCTTCGAAAGAAAATGGTGTATTAAAAAAAATTCATAAAAAAAACTCATTCACGCAGAGTTTGTTAGAGCGCAGCCATCGTTCAAATGACTGAGATGTGAATTCTCGAAGCATGCACATTTGTTCAAAATGATTACATACGTTTGAGTTCTTTCAACTTTTGACATGCATGAAAGATTCACTGTGAACGAAATCACAAACAAACTCATCGATATGTGACTGCTATTTACTTGTTCTCAGGTTGAGCATACCGCAAATCAGTGCGAGCATGACATGAAAACCTGACATTTTCTTTATACATTTTGATAAAATCAATTCTGTCTGCTCAAGCGTTTCATGCTATGCACCATTTGAAAACAGCACATTTAATTGGCTTTGTTTAGACGATACATTCAAAGCTAACAGAAACCTTTTAGCACAAAGAGGTATCACGGGGAGGTGGTACAGAAGAGGCATTGTCTTTTGTCACGTTTTAAGTTAATATTACACACAATATATCCCTGAAATCGTTTTTTTATTGCAACTCAAAAACGAAAAAAAAAAAAAAAAAAAAAAAAAAAATCTACATAACTTGTTTGATCTGTTTTTTCTGGTTATATAGCAAGAAATCATGCTGAATATCAGTGCTGTGTTTAAAAACAGCTTTCTCATGATAGATGATATTTCGTCAAAAAATCAGTGAGTTTACAGGTCCTTCATATTTAGTTCGAGACATTAAATCTTCATTTCACACATGAAAATGTTATTTAAAAGGAAAGATGACGGACAAGGAAGACAAGAATAATTAATTGAAAAGGTAATCCAATAATACTTAATTATCAACGATCGTTTGTAGTTCACCTTCTTTCAGATTGAGATTAATTTTGGTTTGAATTTATTAACTCGTGTTTTTATTGTTGTTGTTGTTGTTGTTGTTTTTATCAAACAATACAGAATATGATACAGGGCCAGTAGATGAAGAATTACCTCGATATTAATAAAAGAAAATCGATAAAACTTTTGGATTGTGTCTTTTCAAAATCCTTGAATGTCGGTCCTCAATGTCTCGTTTGCTGAACACAAAAAAGTGGACATGAATGTCTTATATATTCTTTTTTTGTAGATATGCTGAGTCATCAAATGCGGTTTTATGCACCATACAACACATACAATACACATTTACCTGTAGTTAGACAACGCCCTGTTTACACTGACGTGAACCGCAACCCTATTGTCAACAGACCGAACTATCAAAATAAAGAGAAATATTTTTTCGACAAGAACTGGAATATGAACAAATCACCATACGTCATGAGAAGTAATGTCGGAGCCGTTATGCCGTATTCGCCGTATCCACCAGTCACGTCACAACAGTCCTATTTTTCTTCACTGGAAAAGAATGATTATATCGATCGAACAGGAAACGGGACAAAACCGTTTTTCCCATTTGAACAGGTGAGTGACTATTGTACAGAAATGTTAAATCGAGACAAACATTTTTGGACGGAGGAGGAGACTGGGTTAATGCTGGAATTATATGAAGAAAATCGGGATTATTTTGTTGATGCAAGAACAAAGAAAACGAAACTTTGGAGTGTCATTGCCAGCATGATAAATAAAAAGTTTTCGACCAAGGTTAATTCCGAACAATGCAGTCAAAAATATCGCAACTTAAAAGCGGAATTTCTTAAAGTATCCGAAACGCAATCACCAGAATGCGAGAAAAAATTTGGCAAGCACTATTTGCAAATGAAACGATTAATTGAAGCCGAGGAGCGCTATTATCAGCTCCAAGAGAATAACTGGCTGGCAAATGATAACTCCATGGTCTCGATTAGCGAATCCATAACCAGTGTGAAAAAAATCAGTCCCTCAAATAATAACAATGTGAAATGTCATCATACCTTAGTCGACAATCTACACGAGGAATATAAGTTCGGCTTATCTCCAGAAACGTCAATTGACACAACCAGCGCATCCAAAGTTGAAAGGCTTATTACGGAGGAGGACTCGCCTGTTCAACTTCAAACAAAGAGGAACTGTTGCACAATACAATCGGAGAAAGATGACCACAATGAGCTGGATAAGGAAGACACACCGACATCGAGTCACAATGAATTCACCAGCACGCCACCACCACCACCAGAGGAAACAAACGAAATTGATGTAGGCTGTGAACAAACAGAAAACAAAGAGAATCCGGTCGATGAAGCTGTATCATCTGATATCAAGGTAGACAGTGAAGACAGGGAAGTAGAAAAAACAAGTGTGAACGTGGTGTCCGACTTGTCTAACAAGTCCCTGCACACACCAGAAAAACATTACAACACAGACAAATCATTCACGAGCGAACTTTCTGAAATTTTTACTGACTACATGAACACAAGAAAGAAAATGCTAGAAACTTACGAGGTAAAGGAACGAGAGAATATTAAATGCATGGGTCGTTGTGTTGATATATTTTATAAGGTTTTGAAAGAGAAAATGAAAAAATAAAATTCAAACTACTATAAATGCTTAATTTAGCTCTCTCGAATAATAAGCGTCCGCTGCTCTTGAAAACTGAAATTTTGCTTCAAAACAGAAGTAAGGTCTGTAAAATGTGCACATATCACGTGGATTTTTTCTACCTTGATAATCTCAATGTACAATTATGAGTATTTCTCAAGATATACTCCACAGGACCCTGACTAACCTTCAGAGGTATAAAACTTCAACTACACCGATTAATTGTCCTCTTGAACGTGTTTATAGTTTATTTAGCCTGAAAACCATCTTGAAATTCATTCTGAAAGAAATTTTTCTCTAGCAGATTAATTTTCCTCAAAATTAATATTTAACCCTTCCATTTACTCACATACGGAACATCAGACAAATATTCGTTAAGTTACAGAAAACAACAACATTACGAGTCAGTTGTAAATAGTTGTTTCGAAAAAAGAAAATAAGAAAATTTAAAATCAATAACCAAAAAATTTCCTTGGCTGCTTAAGGAGGTCAATTCTGGCGAAGGACTTGAAAAAGGGGATTTCATCAGGGTGCAAAAAAAATTTATGTCTCGGAGAAGTGTAGGCTTCAGATAGGTTCCGTTGAACTGAAAATTCAGCGAAGGAATAAAAACACGTAGACTTTGTAAAACTGCAAAACACATAACTCCAGTATGTATAATCAACTAATTAATTATACACAAATATTTTCTTGATTATCCAAAACTTAAAAATAAAGAATTACACAATTGGTATATGAATATTCAAAGCAAAACTGTACAAACAGATTATTCTAGAATTTCTGTAAATATGGAAATGCGACACAATAAATAATTGCCAATACACACTAAGTAAGGGAAGATGATGTTGGGTTTATCTCTCTCAAAGATATAAGAAGCCAGTCTGGTTTTGCATCAGCCTGCAGAAAGCAGAAAGTAGCATTAACGCGTTTGAATACTAGGTTACTTGTGAGTCAGTAAAAATTAGTATCATTCTGCAGTGCTTAAATCATTATGAGAAACCACACCTTATAAGGGTTTCTATACAATTACTAATGCAACTCTCTAGCCTTCTAAATCTTGTCACTCAAGTCAATCCAAAACCTTTAGAATTTTCAATGGCCAGTAACAGCATACGTTTCAATTTGGCGTCATTTTTATACTCAGGTAACAAAAGCCTGTTAAAACACGTCATAGATGTCGGTAAATTGTTTGAATCCGGACCGTTTCTTTGGATGTAAAAGGACATAGATCCCAATCCCCTTAATGGAACACGAAAACTACCAGTTACAAACATGAGGAGAGATTGTTTTTGTTTCGATGTAAACTCATGCACGATTTTCCAGAATTCCAAAATCAATGGATGGGTCTTCGTGAACCCGTCTTTGTATTCAGTAACATTTTCTAACGCCTTAAAATCTAAGTCAGGACTTCCACATATTAGCAGCTCTAGCTCTGGTGCAGTGAACAGTTTGACAGCAGGACCGTAACAAACCTAAAACACGCAATGAAAAGAAAGTAGAACTAAAATGATATGATAGTTTACAATTGAGGAAAAGAAAGAAAACATACCAAGTAGAATCCCTTTTTAAATGCATCAAACTGTTTTTCAATGCTTCGATTCAAGATAGAGTTAACATAGAGATCAACAAAATGTTGACGGTTTTCATTGTTAACCATTACATTACTCCCATTTGCCAGTAATTCAGATTTAACGGTGCCACCAAACAATGCATGGGAAACCTAAATTGATTATCAATATGATCAACAATCTTGAAAAAATCTTTGACGAAAAAACAATAGAATGTCTTGGTGTTTATCAGGCGACCTGAGCAAGAGTACATCAAAATTCACCTACCTCGAATGTTAAACAAAGGTCATTTTCCACATCACCAGGATGATTAAGAACTTGTTCCAATCCATTGCATAATGTTGGTTGAATTTCGCGAAGATCTTCCAAACCAACAGAAAAATCAAGAAGTTTCTTATAAACGAGCAATGGGAAATGTATGTCAAGTATTATCCCATTGTATATAGCTAACCCCAAAAGTATTCCCACGAACTCAAACATTTCAGTTGATTCCAATGAAAAAGCATTGAACCAAGCCATGCCACCATCTTCTGTAGTTGTGAACAGACCAAAAACTAAAATGATACACAGTAGAAAACATCAACGTAATAAATTCAAATGTGTATCTCAAACACCCAAGTGTGAACACACAAAGTGGAGTTGGGTACACTCACTTGGATTAAAATGTGTAGACTTATCTCAAACATCCATTACACAAAGTGGAGTTGGGTACACTCACTTGGATTAAAATGTGTAGACTTATCTCAAACATCCATGACACAAAGTGGAGTTGGGTACACTCACTTGGATTAAAAACAGTTTCAACTACTACTTGAAAAAATTCTTTTTGTAAACCACCCATGTCTAAACCCTGTTCTCCACCATTAGTATATTTGATCTTCATTGGCTTCTTGAAGTCAGATCTCTAAAAAATAAAACATTTCATCATTCACTTCATTTACGTACTATATATACAGTGTGAAAAAAGCTGCAGAAAAACTTTCTCACAAATATTTCTAGCACCTTCAAGTGAAACAAAGAAATGTATATAAATATTACTTAATAAACATAAAAGTTCTCGCCTTATCATGTAACTGCTGCAATGTATCTTCAATAAAATGCTCCCTTCTCACTTCCAACAGTAGATATGGACACATTGCTGAACGGACTTCAGTTGATAGGGGTGAAGAGTCAGCGAAATCAGTCCATGACTTTTGCACTTGTTGAACGCGAGCTTGATGGACAATTGCATCCTGATATTCTTCACGCATTTGAGTAATTGCATCAATATGCATCACTTGCACCTGTCACAAGGAAAAACGCAACTGATCATGTTGGCATAGAAATGGTCAAGTTTTCTTTGTCTTGAAGAACATGTTATTGATGCACAATAAGGAACAACAGAACCACAAATGTTTTACCTTAACAGCAGGTTCCAATAAAAATGGATAATTCAAAATGGAATCACAACCATTACCAACTCTGTAAAAAGATCATATTAAAAAAGGTTATTACTCTAAGCTCCTGAATAATCATCCCCAAATTTAATTTTCCACCCCGAAAATTCTTATTCAAACACCCTGTTATAATATTTAAGAAGATTTTCAAGAAATCATAAATTCAGATACTACGAATATCTCCTGGCACCAAGATCCTACAACATTCATAGATAATGTTGATAGTTACCAGAAAATGTCCATGTTGCCTTCGTTTCAAGTGTTGCCTCTTCTATTCTAATGATTTTCAAATACAAAAAAAATTGCAAACTAAACCGTGAAAGCTTAAAATATACTGACGAGTTTTTCCACTGCACATATTCCATTTTGAAATTGATTTTCTTTGTAAGACCACAACAATAGAATTCTGAATTTTTGATAATTGGACAACTGTTTTCTCTGAGATTATTCGCTGAGTATAACAATTGTAATGTTTTGCAGTAATTCGCAAGGTCTACAGTGTTTTTTGCTAAAGGTACACTCCAGTTTATCTCACTGCAAAGAAGACTTTGAAATCCCTAAAACAAAAATAAAGCGGAAGTAAAAAAAATTCTGATCAATGATGGTATTCAAAATTTATGGATGAATATGGGGAGGAAAGTGCGCACCTTCACCATAGATAGGAATTTTTCCTTTGTTAACCATGAAAAATAACAAACCAATGCATTTTGACATCTTTTGGACAAACTGCACATAATTGACGCAACTTTTTGAATGAGCCCATAATAATTAAATAGAGACGGGATTTCCAGTATGATAACAAGTGGTTTCAAATCACTTGGGTTAGTTATACCATCTTTCCTACCCAATAACATCACTTGAACAGTATCAACTAGTATGGAAATGTATTTATCACCATGATCAAGCATTAACAACTCCTTGAACATCTTCTCCACATCTGCAATGTTTACATTTATTGAAAATGCTGCTGACTTTTTAATTCCTTCATATGAAAAACTTAAGTTCAGTGCCTTCCAAGACGAAAATACTGTCCGTAATGTATTTGTTAAAAAGGATTCATCACCACATTCCTGATAGTATTCAATGACTGTATTAAACATCTCCAGCGTTAAATGTGTAAGTGAATAGCCATCTGTATTCAGACCATCAACAGAATCACTTTTAATGGCAACTTCATCATTAACACACACTATTTCTGGTTTTGTGTTACTCTTAAGTTCTTGGGATACACTATTCTCAAATTCATCAATGTCATCAAACATGGTACAGTCAGTATCAACTGCATGATCATTACCGAATAAACGAAAGCTAGTAATTCGCGTCCGTGTTGTTATAACGTTTATGTCTTCATCTATAGTGGATTTATTACAATACTCAAGGTTTTGAGAAACATCAGGAATGGATGGTCCTGGACATTGGGATTGCTGAATATTTTGTCTTTTAATATTTTCGCAAGACCCCTGGCATGATTTCCATATATTACTGAGACTGGAGGATATAGTTGTTGCTATTAATTTGAGGTGATTCTGCAATTTAGTACTTAAACCTGCAGAATTAGCAGAATTGTTTATAGCAAGTTCGTTATGACTATGAGTTCTATGGCTAAGACCAGATGATGTCAAAGGACAAGGAAGAAATAGACTTCGAAATGGCGAAGTGGAATAAAATTGGTAGAGAAATGGTCTTCCTCCATCCTTACTATAGGCAGTTTGTTTATCATTCAGTATATGTTCATGAAATATGACAGCTTTTTGAAATTTCTCCTCTTTAATACATAAATGCTGATCACCAAATGTGGATAGTTCTATACTTATAAGTGCAGCCATTTGAATGTTAAACTTTTTATGGTTCACAGAGGATTTGCAAAATACATTAATGCAATTAGCCTTTCCACAACCGACAGTGAGTTGATAGAAATATTTTTGAGTCCAGGCAGTAAATGTGGCTTTTTCTTTAGCATATGATGTGTTTGGCTTATCATATTCTTTTTTGGAAACAGCTTGCTGAAGGGATAAATTAGGATCAGTCAGTGCATAGAGATTGCTGGCACTTAATGACCGGTGACTTTCATTCAACGATGCATTCTTTAAATTATTCCAACTATGAGATCTTTCAACTCTTAGTGTATCAACTTGAAGGGTGTCAACAATCAGTAGCTTTTTCTCTTGTTTGTTATGGAGAATTTTATTATGCTTTGAATTCCGTTTAGCTTGAACAAGCGAGTTTGGGTTATTCTGCATGTGGTCCCGTGATGTCTTTCTCAATCTTACATTTGGATTGGCAGGTGGTCTGGTAACAGGGTGGTAAATCTCTCCGCAAGTACTCATCTTTTGTGTATGTAAGTCATTTTATTTCCTCAAATCTATAAAATATCAAAGACAATATATTTGCATCTACTTGGTAGATATTATATAAACATGGAGGAAAAAACAATAACCTTAGCAAAGTTTAAATATTAATTATTATAAAAATATCTCTATAATGGACAGCATCGTGACCACTATTCACTATGAGGTGTCTATTAAGTAGGGGCTTGGACTTTAAGGAGAAAAGACTGCTATAGAGAGGTTTGACTTTTATCACAATCATAGTAATCATAATAATGTATTATGTACAATCGCAATAGTTTCCAGTTGTTTTAAACATATAATTTGAAATAATCTGATGATCAATGGAATGGTGATGTGGAATGTTGTGAATGTAAAAAGGGTCAAGATCAACCACTTTGATTTGATACTTGAACCAGCATTGATTAGATTCACTATAAACTAAACACTGAGTTGGTATTTCCTCTTCAATGAAGGCTTGTTGAAATGTAATTATCACACTGCAGTCCTTTAATGTCATTGATATCAGAAACTTACACAAGTCTTCACTTGGCACATTATTCTGCATAATCTGATCTGAATCTTTGCATGAGATGATATTATTAACTGTTTCACGCCACAATGATGATTTGAAATCCATGAATTGACTTATATTTTGAAGATTTCCACTATCAAGTTCCCTCTGATAAATTTGATAGACTTCTTCAATATCAAGGCTGTCAAGAGATTGTAGAGATTTCAAAATACTAAGTACACCATGCGTACCAATAGTTTTACAGTTTGCGCTGTGATGCAAATTTTCTTTCAATGTGCAAACCTGATGAATAATACTGTTATTGAAGCAAGAAGTTTCAGGAAAAGACTTGTTTGGTTCTTTTCCAATTGAATCGTCAATAATAATTTCTGTCAATAAGTTGATGAGGTCAACAGTCGAATGGATACCAGATTCTTCAGAGATATTAGAATCAAAATGTAATGGAGATATTCTTTGTCCTTCTAAAGCAAGACTTAGGTTATTTTGGGGGGATTCAAAGAGGGATATGAGCGCATTTTTTACACGACAGGAACAGGATCCATACAAATCTAACGGGCAATAATTACTGATGGAGTTTATTTTACTAATCTTAAGTTTAGTTACTTGATGTAAACAGTATCGACATATCTTCTTCTTAACTGTATGTTTATCAAGTATCTTCTCAGAATAAGGGATGAAACCCCATTTTGGTTTTAATTCCACAGATATCGTACAAGGCTGATGAGTCGTTTGTGTTGTCAAAAGTCCAGCATGATCCATAATTTGAACAAAGGGTGATGAAGTAAAATCAACATTTCGTCTTTTTCTATCAGAAGGACGTTCCTCTGCAATATTTTCAGAAAGTTTTCGAAGAAACTTTGATGAAACGACAGAAACCTCAACAAATGGAAGATATCGATCATGATGTGTACTTTTGTTATACATAACAAATAATGGAGATAATACATGTTCAACATACTCTGTTGAGTTTTTAATTGAGAACTTATTCAAATACTTCACATGCGCAGGTGACTTTAGACACTTATGGTCATTGACTCCAAGTTCCTCTTTTCTAATCCTGAGTATTTTTTTGAGTTCAGTATTCTTTAAAATGATATTAGCATTGCCTTCTGAATGATAGCTCCACTTGATCATTTCAATATCCATTCTGATTTAGTAAAGCAGCAAAGATGCTACAAAGAGAGCTTTTTTTAATTATATTGAAATAAACAATAATATATTATATTTTACAATAATACCAAAATCTTAGCAAAGAAAAGTTTGTGTCAATATAATATATCCAAAAAAGGAACCTCATTCATTAATTTACATTATCCTATCTCAGGTGCTTTTTCAGTAACCAATAATATACAGGGTACTTCTACTGACAGAATGAGGAATTTGGCCAAAAAGGAAGCCTATAAGCAAAGACTAAACCCACTGGGGTTTGAGGATATGGTTGTAGATTGGCCAAGAAAAAAATAGAAAAAAAAGAATCAATCAATCAAATCAAAATTGATTTATTTCAGAGAGAAAATAAGAATACAATTTATATCATATATTGACAGAATGAGGAGTTTATAAACAGAACAATAACCAATTTTTTAAAGTTTTTCCAATGAAATTTAATAAGGAAGTCCATGGACGGGAAATAGAAATCTGTTCCACTTACCAAAAGTCCCACTTATCAAGAGTATACTCTACAAACCAAGATACATGCACTGAGAAAATGACTTGATCATTAAATGTTGAAACATTAGTATTATCAAGCAAAGATAGAACCTGCATGTTTATAAACAATACGTCACTTGGAAATTCATCGATATGAAGTATAGAAATACGTAACAAAAAGAACATTTGTTTAAAATGTATTACATAGCTTTGGTACAATGTAAGGTAAAGGACACTAAAATATGATGATGACCTTACATATATATAATATAGCGCTATATGTAATATAAAGAAAAACCACAAGCACACATTTTATACTAAAAATGTATATATTGCTATATAAACATGAACATGAAAAGGAGAAAATAGATTTGGTCATCCAAAATATAAGGAACATATGACATGAAAAAAGACAGTCTCACAGCAGAGATACACCAGAGAAAAACCAACAGAAGATTTACTACGGTGTGGTAGATACATAAAGAAAATCTGACTAGAAATCTCTGACATGAAAACAAAGTATATAATATATTACCAGTTTCACCGGAGAGGAGGTATATTATAATAAGATACCAAAGGAGCACAAAAAAAAAACAATAACATTTTTATTGTTCTACCATTTTATGAATGTTTTGTTTATCCGTGTTTTCCACCCTCTCCTTTCCGTGAGTTTCATTCATTTATTTTTTAAACAAAACAAAATGGTGAATAGACCTTTCCCGAATTTCTGTTGAAACACCGTATTATTACCGTATTATCAAGTTTCGCCTCGTTCTTATGCATTGTATTGTTTACTGATTTCCAACTTAATTACTTACTAATATAGTCACTTATTCTTCCAAGTCTCCACTGGAGTGGTTGTTAAAAGCAATTATGATATTGAAAACGAGGCGAAACTGCGTTTAAACAGAAATTCGGGAAATGTATATTTGGCTGTTCATATGATGGATGACAATTACCTCGGTAAGCGGGAAAACTTTTCTACGCTCTTCTACTTTGTGAAATCTCGCCTCTCTTGAGAAATGCTATAAAAAATTACATTGCGTTTCCAAAACATAAAGGCTAAGATTAAGATTTGTTTCTCTTTTGTGCGAAATGATGCAATGCTCCTACCAATCTGTTATTCGTAAATAGATATTTTGTTGCAAACCAACCTCATAAGAGCCCACACAAAACAGTCTTTTTTACAAATTTAGTCGGAGAAAAATAAAGTCAGTGAAAAATTTAGTCACTTTTCCAAAATAAGACACTCTTTACTCCAACCAATTTTTTTTAAATCACTTTTCCCCAACCAATTTCATCAGCCGGTCGATAAATGCAATTACGCGAACTGCGTGGATCATACCTATATGGCATATGACATTTTCGGTTTTCTAAATATAGCACTATGACATCCCTGATTATTAATTTTTTAATTTAAAGATAGTTGTATATTTTGTTTGTTCTTTTTAATTTGTATTTTATGTAAGAAGAAAACAACCGAGCTACAGTCAAGCCGAAACTACATAAGATCGGGAATTAATATCTCGCGTGAAAAGAGTCAGTCAAAAATCAAAAATATTTGTTGGGAAAAAATCGGGTAAAAGTATTTGTCCAGAAAAAAATATCTGTCCGGGAAAAAATCGGGTTTAAAAATGGTCCGGGGACTTAGTTATTTGCATTAAAACCCGACTTTTTTCCCCCGATGATAAGGTACTCTCTTCACAAAAGCAACCTCTTTTACAAACATACGTAGTCTCCAGTGCTAATTCCGGACTTTTTAAAATCACGAAAAACGTAAGTAAAATTGTTTTCTTACTCAGTTCTTCTATAGAAGAAATCTAAAAGCCTCATTTCCAAGTTATTTAACTTTCCGTGAACAGTGCATTTTTTTTTCATTCAATCTCTTACTTTATGACGTAATATCTTGAGTATAATTCAACTTTCCGCAAAACCAAAAAACCCTGTTTTAGATAAACCTATATGCTTGAACATGGAAGCTGTCTCTATCCCAAAATGTTGTGAAAAACCGTTAAAAGTATTGCAAAAGATCACAACTCATCAATTGCCGTATCAAGTAATTTCCGTCTAAGCATAAGCCCTGGAATGCAGCCTATAGCTTCGCGAATGCTTTGCGTGCGTTGCGTTCCAAGCAAAAAGAACCGCAAGGCTTTCATCGGTTGTTAGTATGAACTTTTTTGTATAAATTGTGTATAAACGTTTTCTTATTGCAATTCTTTATGCCCAGCACTGACTGTTCTCATCTGGCAGTACAATTTGAAAGTTGTTGTTACTTTTCCCCTGCTAGCTACATTTTGTTTGGTAGTATAGATGAAGGAAAACTGTCTGATTTCTTGTTCTTTCACCCCTCCACCAGTGCCACTAATAATGGGAAAGGGTTTGAGTAAGGTAGAATTACATAGAATAAGCTTATCTGTAATTTTACTTCAGATTTGGATGCTGCTTCCTATTCTAAGCACTAAGATTAGATACATATTTTATTTTCATGTTCATAGAGACCCCTTCTTCGAGAGAATAGTAATAAATGCACCACCATGATGTTGATAGGCAATGATTGGATATTCCATATTGAAACATGGAAAGACATCTAATAGTTTACGTGTCCTTTATGTAATATCTTGATTTGGAGAATAACATTTTTTATTACTAATTATTTTTATACAAGGAGTCATTTAAGATGATGCTGTCAATAAAAAACTTTTCCCCTTCCCCCTTGACTTTAAACGTAAAGTTTCATTCAGGCTGTACTGTATATACAATCACCGTTTAAAAGTGACTCACGTAATATTTATACTCCCTTTCCCCTACCCCCCTTTTTTGTTGACAGATTCGCAATGTAGCACAGGTTGACTGAAAATGTTGTTATATTAACTGAAAGTTTTGAACTTTTGTTATGAACATACCTTGAGGGAATTACTTTTTACCAGAATTAAATTATTAAAAAATAAATTCCGCGAAAAATCCATTTCACACTGATATGTGAAAATAAATTCCTGCTAAATTTCCAAATAATGCCAACCCACAAAAATTAATTCCAATTTTTTTCAAAATTTACCAGTGATTTTCTGTATAAACACGCTTCTTCTTTTCACTGTATACAAATACCTTAAAGATGCTGGGATTGGTAGCATTTGTATCATAGTAAAAAATCATCGAAGGTGCAAAATATGTTGTGTTTCATTTTCATCATTGCGCGTTTTCTTTGATCCGAGAAAATAGATTTCTGTAAAATATGCCACATTTGCTGAATATAAATGAATATTAATTCCTCCCAAATATTTGATTTGGTCTCATCCGACAAATATCCGTGAAAAATATCTGCAAAAAATGAAGAAAAGTTGTTTAACCGGGTTATGTGAAAACGCAGGGCACCCAAATTGGGGCCCCAATTGGGCTACCTATTTGAGTACTGGAAAAAACAAATATACAAAAGGAGAAAGATAAGTTTTTGCTGCCAAAGTTCATAATACGATATAATTTTTTTATTTCACATAAAAAATACGAGCATCACGTTTACAAGTCAATTTTACCCACATTCATGTCATGATGGCGGCTGCACAGCGCGGCAATGTAATGTTTAGTATGCTACCATTTTTATCATTGTGCAAAATACAGACTGGAGCAACAACTTACAGACTACAGTCAGACTTTGCAACGAAAAGTGATTTTGATATACGAAAAAACATGATCAAAACCAAAAAAGGATAGTGCAATAGCTACCTGAGAAGACAAAAATTGAATGTGGTCATATTTAGGGCGAGGAGAAAATTTCGTATTTTTTTCCATTTTCATGAAAGTCGCCCTCGCTAAATTTTCTATTAACAAAATCTATTGATACTCCTTGCATTCCAATTTTTTTCTCATTTGTAGATGTATTAGTATTATTCGTCAGAAAATCTATTGCCCTTGCCAAATGAAGATACACGTATGCCCTGATACGTGGAATGTTACCGCCCTTTTAAGTAATGGTTGCCGCGCCTCTACAACGATTTCTCAATCTGGTCTTTTTCCAGTACCCAAATAGGTAGCCCAATTGGGGGCCAAATTTGGGTACCCTGCGTTTTCACATGACCCTGTTTAACCGTAACAATTATATAATTCCACAATATTCTATGGTAATCCTTAATACGGACTGGTTCAAGCAGTTTTGATTTGAAATGGGTTTAACTTGTGTTGGCGGTCTAGATATTTTGCAGTCTTCCGGTTGCAGACCAAGTTGTGCGGGTCATAAAGGATGTCCTGCAGGTAACCAAGGATGCTGTGTGGGTCGCAAAGGCGGTCCTGTGGGTAACCCAGGAGGGCGTGCAAGTCGCAAAGGAGGCCATGTGTGAGTTACTAAGTTTATTGAAATTAATAGATGAATTCCATTATGACGTATACTGTTTTGATATCAAATATCTAATTTTCCTTGTTGAAGTATTCTATCACATACGTAATATAATAATTTTTTGTAATAAAGAAACTGGGGAATCTGCAAAAGCAACCCGCATGGCTATGACCTGAACGACCTGTGTTGCCTTTATGACCCACAACCTGTCCCTTTAGGTTAACCCATGAGTTGGTTTATTTTTGCGATGAAAAACCTACCTTTCATCTAAATCATTAATATTATTTTAGGAGAAAGGAGGGTAAGGGAGTTTGCAATACGAAAACCTTAAGGAGATGAATTTGAGCCCTTGTGGTTGCTAAACAAATTTAATTATGATCCAATTCCAAAAAACTGGGTTGCTTATAACAATTGTGTAGTGAATGATAGTTGCATAATAGTTGTGATTTTCATAGCACTTATATTGGAACTATACTATCACTATGCTTTGCGACTGGATAAAACTTTCTTAGTGAAATTCCATAACATTTAGGGGATCAGTCGATCAATCCAGGTGGTCGACCACAGCCTTTCAGTAAAACTTCTCCTTTCATAATTTGTATATTATGTATATTTTGATAATTATAAAAGCTCAATATAATAAGTTTTCATTTTTCATTTTTTACTAAGTGTAAAAACTTAGAATTCGACAAGTATGATTGCTGAGTGAAGATTATATTAAGAAAAGTCCATCTGCTGTGTTCTCTTGTTATTTGTTTGTGACTTTGAAGCTCTATAGAAATGAAAATTCAGCCCAATAAAAAATAAATCGATCGTTGTTTCCGGAATTTTTCGTATCCTGAAAAACGATAGAAGAATGAATTTATTATACATAAATTTTGCCGTTATGTAGTCTAAACAGTCACCATCATCGCGTCCATCTACAACATGCAATCTGTTGCTATGCGAAGCATTTCTTGTTAACTTTAAATAAGATCTCGAGTTAACATGACGTTTTTATGACGTCATAACTAGAACCTTAAATAACTCGAGAATTACTCAAAATAAACCACTTTCCAGTAAAAAAAAATAAAAAATAGCTTTACCATTGAAAAAAGGTTTTTAGATAGATTGCTGAAAAAAAAATTCAATTTTTAAGATGTGAAACGTATACTGTACTCCTTAAAGGCAAACCGAACTACCCAGGGTCTATTTTTAATTTCGGGTCCCACGAAATTAAAATTTAAGCGAGAGAATATATAAACAGAAAGTACTAATCTGTTTTCACCATAGATTTAGTATTTAAGTGTAAACGTTCTTCTGAAACATTACAATAATGTTTATACTAGCCGGAACAGACCCCCAAACTATCAACTTTCTCGATCAATTTGTGATTTGAATAAGCGTAATTGAAAACTTATTTAGTGGAAACTCGTGCATTAAGGAAGGGTGTGTGATACTAGTCACGTGTGTTATTCATGTGATTGCCATTGCTTAATTAAAAGTTGTTGTAAACACCTCCAGAACACCAAACGGTTTTTTGTTCTGTCCAGGTTGAACAAGAAGCTGTTAAAAAAATAAAATAAAAAATGAACAAGCTTCAAGTTGGAAGATATCGACTGTATCAAGAGCACAGGTATCATGCAGGTTTTATAAATGATACAACACGTTTGATTGGGAGGACAGATTTTTCTGATGATGCAGCAGTCAACTTTATAAAAGAAAAAATCAAGTTGGTTATCAGATTTCTAGAAGATCATTGCGAGCACGAGGAGAAAGCAATCCATGTTTTGTTAGACGCCAAAAATTCAAAAGTGCACAAGAAATTTATTGAAATCCATGGTAAATACAATGAGGTATTTGACTCCTGGAACAAAGCCCTATCGAACATTTCATCTGCGACAGGGAAAGACCGGAAAATCTATCTAGGTTATATATTCTATTTGGAATTTCGAAAGTTTGAAGCAGAAGAATTAATACACTTGTATGAAGAGGAAGGAGAGATTTTGGCTGAATTGCAAGCACTTTATTCGGACGAAGAATTGCGAGGAACTCAGGAAGAATCGTATAAGCTTATGAATCACAGTGAACTGGTTCTCATGCTGAAATCTTTATTTCCTCACACGAACGCCGATGATCATTTTACCTTCCTTCACGATATAAAATTATTCACTCCCGAGAAATTCATTGATACTTTTAGTGGTCTGGTTCAACAAAAAAACTCAGATGGCAGCCCAACCGTCACAAAAGAAGAAGTGAAATCACTTTGTAAAAAACTTGAAATAACAGAATCTGATTTAAAAGATGTGGATTTAGAGGCTGTCAATTACAAATGGTTGGAAAACCAAGATGGTGACAGAATTGTTAAGTCAAAATACGAAAGAGAAGAAGAGGGAAAAAAATGATAAAATCTTTTAAACTTCCGCTGGCCTCCATCTTGGGGCGAGGTCTTCTTTTTTTCACTAGAACATAATTGATTCATTTTGAATTTAAACTATCTTGCTGGTGTATTAATTATTCTGAGATCGAAATTATGAATAAAATAAAAACATTTCTTTTGACAATTATGTAAAGAATCTATTGACGGATGAGATACAATGGAATGCACACGGTATAATTCTTAACTGGATTAGTATAATAAAAAACCCAGCCAATTTAATTTCTTAATTGGTAAATCTATAAGAATCCTTTCTGTGCTTCTTCCAGACAATATTTCATACATTTATTTTTAAAACTTATAGTATATTATAATTATTACATATTTATAAAAAAAAAAATTGAGAAAAAAATTTGAATTTAAGGGTTACCGTATCCTTAACCTGGTTACCATGGTTACAAGCCTACACCTTTGTTTTTGTCTACGAATAAGAGCAGTAGTGCGTTCCCAATTACTTCTATTAAGCCGAATCTCCACTAAGCGGAAAATATCGCGGGGGCGATTTCTTCTGCCTCGAAACATGCACAATAGCAACTAATATTATGGAAGTGGCGGCGAAATTTGTAAATGCATCGAAAAGTAGAATCCATTTGCTTTAGGTTGGATCTCGGTGTGTGAGTGGGAATTATTCTAAAGAAAGAACATAGATGACATTTATGTTACATATACGTTATTTATTTTTGGAGATTTAAGTAATTAGCTATCGTTCGTAAAATTATGCTTTCTTGTCCGTTGATACTATCATAACCAAAAGTTCGGTACACCGGCTACCACACCATTGGCCGTAAAGTATGGAGTGCCATTAATATGACGTGCCAAAGGCTAAAAATAAACACGAAGGAACCAATCGTATCGGTCAAAGTATAACCCAACAGATCGAGAACGAGAACTATTGTGTTTATATCTGTGTTTTTTCAACTAAAAGTAGCTAGTGCAAAACAAACGGAACTACTGGTGCAGTTTTGAGGATTTTAGTCTGGTGAGGTGTGACGGTGATGTTATGATTTGTAAAGAAATGACAGAAAGTTCACCGGTCAGGAAATAATGAACAAGATTTAAAGTTGTATAAATCATTTATGTTGAAAAAAATTAATTTAGATCATCGTTACAATTGTATAACAATTGTCTTTTTAATTGTTTTTCCCAGTTTAATGTGTTAACTTTTGTTACTACCTAATGATATGGGTGGGTGGGAGAGGGGAGGGGGGGGGGGGGTCAGAGGGAATCAAATTAGACTCGTTTGAGGCTGTAAACCAGTCTAAAGCCCCATTCCGCATAGGCAGTCAAATTGTAAATCAATAAGTGAATTTAGCCCATTCAATGTCTGAATGGAAATTACTGCTAAGATATGTAGGATTGAACAAATGCATAGCAGTTACATATTTTTAACCATATCAGCATTCATAGGCAATCCTTGGTATAACACACCCGACTAAAGGATTTTTGTGCATAAAAGTTCACTACATGACTATGTTGTTATTCTGTTGTTATGGAGATTCTTCTCACATTTCTTTTGTTTCTTCTTCCTTTTTACACGAAAGAGAACTAACCTGTTATAAATGAACGAGTTCATGGTTCGACCAAATGAGGTTACATATGAATCCATTTCGGCGATGAGACAAACGACTTGCGCGAATATTGTGCAGTGACATTCTTACTCTTCCTGTTACTCGATAGAAGTAGTAGTGTGTCTCGCAAAATTTATATTGAATAAAAATCATGGATGTAAGTTCAAAATTATAGTTCATAAATTTAAGCCCATTAAATTCTTTTTAAAAGATTTCTTTCACCCGTACTTTCCGTTTTCATCTTTTTATGAAAAGTAATTTTATGTGGAAACACATAAGAGACGAACTTTAAAAAATTAAAATAAGCGACGAACTTATGCAACAATCTATAAAAAGAAGTCATGTTTATATATATTAGTGGGAGAGGTTTATTTCTTTACCGCCCTTTTTTTCTGAACTCAGTTATAGTATAATATAAGTAATAGCATTCCACAGTTCTCACGACCAAATGAAAATAACAACTCTGAAATACAAAAGCAAACTTTAATTCTTATATTCACTGCAGGGATGAGGAAACAGAAATTTTACTTTCATGTGATGCTGATATGTAAAGTACATGATGAAATACCCAGTTTGAAATTGACTGCTTCGTGGAGAGAACAACAACATGGAAGAGTTCAATTGAAATGGAATAAAATTCAAAAACAGAAATGCTGGTTCAGTTTTTTACCAACTAAAACTTTTATAGAATCGACAATCTAATTACAGTACCTGTCAATAAAAAATAAAATTTAATTCTGAACGGGTTCATCTTAAAATTGGAAAAGGTCAAATAGAACCAAGAATTAATAATTAATACACGAACCAAAAAAAAAAGTGTTGATGAAAAATATACCAGATGAAAATATTGTTTGGGGACGCATCATCAAAACTAAAATGTTTTTCACATTTTGGGTAATGGGGATGATGGAATCTTATTTAGTGTCTTCTTGTGATTATGAAATGAACATTAGAAAATATGGAAGTGACATCTACATCGTTGCTTTGTACAATGATCCAAATAATATGAACAAATCATCAGTCGCACAGTTTTCTGATGGGGTAGGTTTGGTGGAATTCTCCATATGCAATAAATATGAAAGTGCCATGGAAGCAATCATTACCACTTTCATCGATCCAAGGTTTCCGGATAACTTCACTCACCAATATCGCATTACATCAAAAGTATATGCGTATGCATTGTTCACATCTACCGATGTTGCAATAAAATTGTCAAAAATATTTCACGCTTTAAACGCTCATGTGTTTGTTTATAATAACTATACAGAGGGCTTGGGAAAAGGAATGTTACGCATGGATGCTGAACCAATCGGTCAAAGAATTAGCAGCTTCTATAAAGATAATTTATTCTCAAGTATTGCAGTCATATTTATTCTTCCGAACAAAAAAGAGACATCTCACAAAACCTTTTGGAAGCAATTAATGCAAGTTAACCCTGACATGTGCATTACCAGATACAATGTTGTATGGAATAACAACACCAGAATGACTGAAATACTGCTGAAGATAAAGAACAACACCGATACACAAAGTGTTCTTGTATACTATCCATTCAAAAATAACGATATGTTTGAAAGAATGTATTCAATGATTTCTACATCGACATTATTTAGAAAGGTAAAGAAAATGAAGATTCCAGGAAAAACATGGGCAGCCAACATGAAGGAACTTTCAACAGTTTATAAATATGTTTATCAAATTGATGAAAGTTTTCATGGTTCCTATTTCTTTGAACAACATATTGCTTCAAGGTTCCACAAGAAATCAGCTCCAAATTATGTCAAAGTGGCAAAAATAGTGGAGAAATACCATTTCAGATATTTACATTATAATACAAGAAGTAAAAGCAGTACATTTCACTGGGTCAGCCATTCAATTTACCCAAATAGAATCTCACACTGCTTCAATGAAAAAGGTAAAAGAAACTGTCATTACCTGAAAACTCTTCAAGATGAGAATCGACTGCACTGGGGTCATAATAAGACAAAACCAAACACGTGTCACATTATAAAATGCAGACCAGGATATTCTAATTCATTTGAAGAACTCTCGATGAACTCAAGTGAGGGGATGAAAACATGGATATGCAAACAATGCGCTGGTGGATTCTACAAACCGGATGATAGTATAAAAAAATGTTCTCTTTGTCCCAGATTTACAGAACCAAATGAAAAGAAAACAATGTGCTTGGACATATTGGATAGCGTAAGGCTACCCTACAGCAGCTTGCATGGAATTCTTATAATTGGACTTGGTTCGATAGGAGTTTTAACTAGCTTAGTGTTTGCAGGGACATATATGGTATTTATGTCCACACCAATAACACAAGCATCTAACATGGCACTATCACTATTTCAGATGATGGTAAACTGTTTATTGTTTTTAATACTGACAGTGAATTCATTCCAAAAACCAACTCATTTGTTGTGTCAATCAACTCACTGGGTAGTCGGATTCCTCTTAACTACGATAAGTAGTATAACACTGATTAAAATCAAAAGAGTTTTGTTTATTTTCAAAACTGATGTTATATTAACCGCTTATGATAAGAAACTAACCACGGCTGTAGACGTCCTTATAATGTTCATTTTAATCAGTGCACAATCGTGTATATCTGCAGTAATGCTTATGGGTTCTTCGGTGGAAATTTCTGAAAAAATAGATGAGAAGAATCTACAACGAATCCAATGGTGTGAGAACGAGATATATTTTCATGCACAACTTATCTATTTCTTGTTGATCAATGTTTCTGTTGCAGTTATTTCATTGAGAGCATGGAAACTACCAAATATATTCAACGAAACAAAATATATAGCCTTCAGCACCCTAGCATCTTCAACAGTGATGTTGTGCATGTTTCCACTGTACTATAGCGAACAAAAGAAAACGATTCAGTTGGCAATTCGAACTCTTCACATTTTAGTATGCAACCTACTGCTTCTGCTACTGTTATATAGCAATAAAGTCATAACCATGTTCTTCTATCCAAAGAAAAACACCACAACATACTTTCGACGCAAGCTTCATAAACATTCAACAGAGAGGATCGCACACAAACTCAATAAACAGTCTACTGCTCGACTGGCATTAGAAAAAGTAAGAATAGATCCGTAGAACAACATAACAATATGTATAGTTTCAACACAGCTTTCAGTATTATTATACTTTGTAACAAATGGGTTTTACAACTCAAAGACCATACACAAACGCACAACATTTAATGAAAATTAGAATTTATGATTTAACACGTTTACTGACGACGGAAATTCCAAAATCAATAAATGTGGAGTTATTTTCTTCATGAAAATCGCTGTGACGACTGGTGGATTGATTTTGTGTGCTCAGTCACAGCACAGCGTCTGTAAAGGCTTCATTCCGAGAACTACACCGACATGACGAGTATACTTGTCATCGGCAATGAACTTGTTTACGTGAAAGGGGACCTTGATTATTTATAATAATCATAATTTTATTTCAGATTAAGTATATAATTCAAAATTGTCTTGACAATTTCTTAAAGAATTACTTTTTGAAATTTCAAGGTGTGTGCATAATAATCATACTAACCTTGCGTGTAACATCAAGTGCTAAATTACCCACAAATACAGTTCTTGTATTTTTTTCTTGATTCTCCTTAGCTCGTTTTTGCTTTTCCTTCTGTTTTGGTTTAGATCTAAACGATAGCATATAAATTCAGTTGGTGGGTGAGTTTTCCATCATTGCTTTCCTTAGACTAACACAAAAGCTAAACCACAAGTTCAGCCATTAGCTTTTAGAACAAAAGAAATTTTAACAAAAGAAATTCTTCAAACATATATCAGAATGCAACTTTAATAATGATTGCAACAAGTTGATTTTGCATGCCATTTCTATTTGAATTGTTAGAATTGCACAATCAGGAGATAATCAGGAGATAATCTGTAAAATAATCTTATTTACCTCTTTTTCTTTCCTTGATGTTCTTCATCTATATATAATAAGTAGCTTATATGATAAAGGAACTAGTTTCAAGATGCTGTCATGTAACTATGGTTTTGTTTGGTCACAAACTCACATCTTAGAGCTATAACACATCACTTAACCATAAGTATTCTAAGTGTTAAAATTGTGTATCAATTAATTTTTCTGGGTATTAGTTTTTCATCAAATTATCCTTGATGATTTTACTCCGTTTGAGAAGATGTTCTGAGCTCTTAATTAAAAAATCTTTAATGCTTAAAAAAAATAAATAATGTATCGTCAAACCTCGGATTAAATGGGGAATCAGAAATTACGTTAATTTTGTCAATAATGGCACCTCCTTGAACTAGTCAAGTCATAACCGTGAAAAGAAAATGGCGGACATGGTTTTCTTTATTTCTTTTCAGTTTTAACACTTATTTCTCAATGTTTCCTTAAGTTTATTTTCCAAAGATATTATCGCTAAATATGTTTCATGTGTACACACAATTTGAAAAAACACTTTGGGATTGAAGTGAATATCAAAATGGAATAGCATTATAACGAGACTTTTAATACACTTTGTATTGTTTTACAAACGTTATTGTACCTTTTGTCAACTATAAATAAAATGAACTAGATCCCGGACGGGCATTAGGACGGGCATTAGGCTTTCAACCACAAGTATAAGATAGGTAAAATAGCAAAAAGTGTAATGAAATTCAAATCCATTTCCACAAACAAAACAGATTTATTCAAAATTCCCAAGAATCGACTTTTCGGTCATTTCCCAGAAGAAAAAAAAAACATTCGTGTTTACAACCCAAATTGAAAGATTCGACCCAAATTAGCAATATAAACTCTTTTATAATACACTTAATCGAGAAGACATCTCATATCAAGATTTATTCTGTAGAGACGAGTAATATCGGACGAAGCGATATTAACTCCGATAGAGTTACATGTTATCTTAAACAACTGATTGTTTTGAACTTTTCCCTTTTTGTTACCATAGTAATGCAATTAAAGTACGTTTCAAAATTACGTGCACACTTTTTATGATTTTTACGATTTTATGAATTTAGCTAATCTTATCGTACCGAGCACTAATAATAATAATAATAGCCTTCAGCACCTCAGCACCTTCAATAGTGATGTTGTGCATGTTTCCACTGTACTATAGCGAACAAAAGAAAACGATTCAGTTGGCAATTCGAACTATTCACATTTTAGTATGCAACCAACTGCTTCTGCTACTGTTATATAGCAATAAAGTCATAACCATGTTCTTCTATCCAAAGAAAAACACCACAACATACTTTCGACGCAAGCTTCATAAACATTCAACAGAGAGGATCGCACACAAACTCAATAAACAGTCTACTGCTCGACTGGCATTAGAAAAAGTAAGAATAGATCCGTAGAACCACGTAACAATTTGTATAGTTGACGTAACAATTTGTATAGTTGACGTAACAATTTGTATAGTTGACGTAACAATTTGTATAGTTGACGTGTTAGTGTTAATTAAACTGCTGTCAAGACAGACTTGCACGATCGAAAAGGAAATAAAATCAATAAAAACAAGCAGTTTTCAGTTATATTATACTTTGTAACAAATGGGTTTTACAACTCAAAGACGATACACAAATGCACAATATTTAATAAAAATTATAATTTATGATTTTTCGCGTTCACTGCCGAATGAAATTCCAAAATATACGAATGCAGAGTTATTTTTCTTCATAAAAATCGCTGCGACTAGACGACTAGTGGTTTGATTTTGTGTGCTCAGTCACAGCACAGCGTCTGTAAAGATCCATTCCGAGAAATACACCAACAAAGTCAACACATTTAAACTAGCTACTCATGACGAGTACTCGTCATCGGCAATGAACGTGTTTGTGTGGAAGGGCACCTTGATTATTCATAATAATAATAATTTTATTTCAGATTATGTATGTAATGTATGTTTTTATTTTTAAGGTGTGTGATTAACAACAATACTAGCCATGCCTATAACATCAAGTGCTAAAAAGTTACTCACAAATACAGTTGTATTTCTTACTTGAGCCGCGTTTAGTTTTAGCTTTTCTTTCGGTTGTTGTTTGTCCTTCGGTTCATGAAAATTATCCTAAGAATGGAAAGCAAGAGAAGGGTTGAGAAGTATGGTCTAACAGTTCTTTCTATGACCGAAGAGAATGAAAATCCTCCAACATATGAATAGAGTATTGCAATATGTTATCACATAGAGAGAAGGTGCTAATAGCTCTTTAAACTCCCATCCCGTTACGAAGAGTTAATTGGACAAGAAAATGGAGAAACTGCATTTAATGTGCCAGGACACTAATACGGAGGAATTAAAAGAATGAGAGATGAAGGTACTCAAAATTGTTGGTTTTATAAGGAGATACTGGTAGTGTCACAGTGACATCGTGCGAGTCCGAAAGATGGGCAGTGTGCTCAACCGACTCCAACACATATCTCACAGATGTTTATCCAATCAAACCGGACGTTAACATTGATATTGAATTCGTTTTGCAAGAAAAAAAATCAGTCATGAAAATAAATTTTTTATAAAAGAAAGTTAAACTTAATCACCGTGGTGATTGGGTGACCTGAGGATGATTTTGTAAAAAGTTACCCAATTTCATTTATTTTATTTATTTAGTCATTTTATGATGAGTATTTTAACAACCCTACTGGAGAGTCAAGTTTTTGAAAGAAACCAAATAAATACTCGTTTTTTGTTTGATTGCTGATTCACAATAACATTTTGAAAGCTTCACGTTTCTCTTGAACTTGCCATCGATCGCAGTATGTTAAAAATTTACTTTTCTGAAGTCTTTTAAATTTGATTTGCTAAAAACAGTTAAATACAGGGCGCATGACCTATGTTCACTCACTTTCTATCAATATCATATTTGAATTATGGAGTTATAATGTTTTCGTATTCGGTTTACATGTATTATTCCGTTCTGAAATTTCGATCTCCTTTTTGGTCAGCGCAGAAAGCAGCTGATCTTTTATTAGCTTCTGTAATTCCAGAGTTGTTTTGTAGCGTAAAGAGCGCTAGATTGGAGGCTTTCCCTCGCCCGTGGTTTGTTAATGAGCAGTGCACTGACGGACGTATAAAGCAGCTTAATTATGGTCAGTGCGGCCTCAGATGTATTAAAACATGACATCCAACAAGTTATAATATTCCCAGTCTGTTTGACCGAGCTAAGTTGTGAACCTTGAGCTGTATCATTGTTTTGAGCGTGATATCCTTATTGTGCTTTGATTAAGTGGGAAGTATTCTCAGTGTTTTAATGCAGTTTTTTGATATATTATAGAACTAAATTTTTTTGTCTATAGTTTATAATGATGGCTTCACCACCACCTCCACATCAGATATCATAGCTCTAGCTACATTATATTTATTGTATTATAATTTTTAACACTTATTAATTTCTATTCCAAATATATATGTTGGTGCATCTGAAAAACTGTAGCTAAACAATTTTTTGGCAGGATTTTCTGTTTGTTTTTAGGCTTCTGCATCATGGCTTGCAGGTTTTTGTGGTTGGCAACGTATCATTCAATCATTATTAGGATACAAATAAAAGTAAACAACTCAACTGTCAGTCATTGTGTTTTTTAAGGAGTCGGCGAGAAAAAATATGCCATGCATCTTCGTGGAGTTTGTCCATTAAGGTCTAACCTTAGTGGATTTTTTTATAATCCAAAATATAGTTTTTTCAACCACTCTTTCGATCTCATTATTTAACTTTTTGCAATTTATGCTTAAGGGGGAATACCCCTCTAAAATGTCAAAAAGGTGAGAGGTGAAAGTTTATGTTTGAAAGAAATCGCAAGGTTTGGCGATATTTTGCCACATGATTTTTGTGTCTCGCTAGCTTTCTGTTCACCACAAACGTTCTGAAACGTCATAAACTACTTCAATTGAATTTTTGTGCAAATTTTCGTCGCTCATCCCACGCGTCGGCTTCTTATGCTGCATTTACTTCCAAAGCAACGTCCTTTAAACAACGCCTCCCTTCCAGAAACGTTCCAGGGGAATTACGCCTTTTTGGTGCAAATTCCGCTCATTAATTATTCACGAGATGCCTAAAACATTCTTTCTCATCATATTTTGACAGAACCTGTTAAGTCACATCAATGGAAGCTTAAAAAAATGCACTTTTCGTAATTTTTGGTACTTGAGAGTACTTCTCCCTTAAATGACTAAACTCTTCTCCACAAAGTTTGAATGAGCTCTAGCTTTAAAAAGCAACTGGGAAACAGAAACAAAATGTTTTCAAAATAGCAAATGAACACCCGGTGGTTATTAGAATTTTATTGATATTATGTACACATATACACATAATATACACATAAGTATAATCAGTATAACAGAAGTAGAGAAGGGAAGAAAAACAATATATACGCACAATAATGTTTTGTTGAAATCATTCTCCACATTCTTAATTAATAAGCACCCTCCTTTTATAACTACCTATCGACTTTTTTTTAAATAAATAAGCATCCGGGCGATTGTAAGGAAAATAGGGTTAGAATTCAAACAGTAAACAAGAGATCTGCGGTCTGAAGGTCAGCGCGCTGGTCACAGTTTGGGCGGCATCGTATCAAGTGTGGTGGGACGTTAAAGTTCGGCTTTAGTCATGTTTTAATTGTACCCGGCATCTTATTCATCAATGAACTGTTAAGAAAATAGGTCACGTACAGAATTTGCATTGTTTCCACGCTTAATATTAATTTTGACGTCCATAGCAAAACATTATTTTTCAGGTTATCGTTCTCGAAATAAGAAACCATCATGTCATTCCTTATCGGGGAAAATTTTTAACCGGGATAAAATTCGTTACCTATTATTATTATTATTATTATTATTATTATTATTATTATTATTATTATTATTATTATTATTATTATTAATGTTTACCCAGGATAGCCTCTTCAGTTCTGATAGAACTGTTATCAATGAGGGTCCTGCACAGTGATAGCAATGTACCTATTAACCTCTTAACCTATTAACCCTCTGAAATCATTAAAGTCTTCTTCCCGTTGTAGAAACAGCGTCGTTATCTCATATCTTAATGTTAATTCGATTCGAAATAAATTCGATGCTGTTTCCGATACAATTTTGCAAAATGTTGATATTCTCTGTGTTGCCGAGAGTAAACTGGATTCATCTTTCCCTGCCGGACAGTTCTTTGTACATGGGTTTAAGCAGCCTTTACGGCTAGACGTCTCAGACAAAAGTGGTGGTCTCCTCTTATTTGTAAGAGAAAAACTTCCTTATCGAAAACTAGACTGTCCTGTAGTAAAAAATGACATCCAGTGTATAGTGTCTGAACTCAATTTGCGCAAGCAAAAATGGCTAGATCTATCGCAACCCTAAACAGAGGATCAAGTACTTTTTAGATGAGATTACAAATATTCTTGATTTCTATTCTAAAGAATATGAAAACCTCATTATAATGGGCGATTTTAATGAAGAAGTCGTCCAAATTGATCTCTCCGATTTCATGTCTAATTTCAAATTATTTAATCTTATAAAACAACCAACATGCTATAAATCTAGTGATGGTAGATGCATTGATCTTATACTTACCAATAAAAATAGGAGCTTTCAGAAAAGTAATTCCTTCGAAACTGGAATTAGCGACCACCATCATCTGATTTACACTATGTTTAGGCTGACGTATGAAAAGTCACCTCCACAGATTGTGCATTATCGAACCTTCCGAAACTTCTCTCTTGACAGGTTTCGCAATGACCTTGTAAATGCTCTTACTAACAGTGCACCTGGGGATTTTGACTCTTTCAGCTTAATCCTTGAATCTGTCTTAGACGCTCATGCTCCAAAGAAGAAACGCACAGTCAGGGGAAACCATAAGCCTCATTTGACTAAATCCCTACGTAAGGCCATTATGTTGCGCTCTTCTTTGAAGAACAAAGCGAATAAGACTGGTGATGTTTATTTTTCTAATCTATATAAAAAACAACGTAATTATGTTGTACACTTGAACCGTCAAGCAAAAAAATCCAAATTTCTGAATCTTGGAACCTCTGAAGACTTTTGGAAATCGACTAAACTCCTCTTCACCAAAGGTTCTCATGTTCATGAAAGCATTCTTTTGCGTGACGACGGTGATATTATTAAAGATGAAGAGCATATCTCTAAAATCTTCAATTCTTTTTTTGTAAATATAGTGGACAGTCTGAATATAACTCCTTGGGAACCTTGTCCAGATAAAGTTCAAGACACCGATTCAAGCATTGATTCGATTGATTCGATTGTGAGAAAATATCGCAACCACCCGAGCATTAAATCCATCGTTAGCTCAAATAGAGGGAAATCTTTTTCTTTCTCAAATGTGACCTCAGATCAAGTCAATCGGGTAATTCGAGATCTTAATCCTAGGAAAAGTGTAAGTGGACCTTTTCCTTCAAAAGTCCTTCGTATGGTTGCTGATATCCTCTCTGAGCCAATTGCTCTATGTCTAAATGCCTCTCTAAATTTGGGTAAGTTTCCTCAAACCATGAAACTTGCTGATGTTACTCCAATTTTCAAAAAAGGGGACAGGTTTCTCAAGGAAAATTATAGACCTATTAGTATTTTGTCATCTTTTTCTAAAATATTTGAAAGAATTATTTTTAATCAGCTAGCTGAATACTTTGATGGCATCTTACATTCGCAGCTCTGCGGCTTCAGATCTAAGCATAACATTCAACACGCTTTACTCCAAATGATTGGTCAATGGCATAAATGTTTGGACAAGTCTGGTAAAGTTGGAGCAATCTTAATGGATTTGTCCAAAGCATTTGATTGTATTGACCATGAGCTTTTGATTGCTAAACTTGCTGCGTATGGACTTGATCACCAAAGTCTCAAACTTTCTAAATGCTACCTGAGTAATCGTTTTCAACGAACCAAAGTTGGTTCATCTTTCAGTTCTTGGCTGCTAATATTGAGAGGGGTACCTCAAGGATCCATACTCGGGCCCTTATTATTCAATATTTTTATTAATGATCTATTATCTTTTGTAACTAAGACTGGCATTTGTAATTTTGCGGATGATAATACCCTCTATTCTTGTGCCAACTCTCTAGCGGATGTTATATCAAATCTAAAATACGACCTCTCAGCTGTTCTGTCCTGGTTTAAAGCAAATCAGCTAGCCGCGAATCCGTCAAAATTCCAGATGTTAGTCTTAGGGGAGCCTAAGTACAATTTACCAATTAGTCTATATGCTGATAATGTTTTAATTACCTCTGTTGAAACTGTTGAGCTTCTTGGTATTTCTATCGATAACAAACTAACTTTTTCTGGTCATATTTCCTCACTCTGTCATAAAGCTAGTTATAGAATCAAAACTCTCAACAGGATTAGATCTTTTCTCCAAGAGGACCAGTTAAAACTTTTATTTAACTCCTTTATTTTGTCTATATTTAATTATTCACCTATTATATGGATGTTTTGTGGCAGATCTTCATGCAGTAAACTTGACAGTATCCATAAACGCGCACTTAGAGCGGTTTATCAAGATTACTCTAAAAGCTATGAAGAACTATTACAATTGTCTGGGTTTAAGCGTATACATGAGATCCATTTACGCTACCTTTTATGCGAGATTTACAAAACCCTCCATGGGCTGAATCCCTCTTTTATGAAGACACTATTCATGGTCAAAAACATCTGTTACGGTCTGCGAAACTCAAATCTTCTCTCTCTTCCTCCATCAAGTTCAAGTCGCTTTGGCAATCAGTCTTTTTTATTTAGAGGAAGTCTTTCGTGGAACGCCTTACCAGATAGTGTCAAGTCTAAACCTTCATTAGATGCTTTTAAACTCTCTCTTAAATCCATTAACTTAATCAAGCAATGCAATTGCAAACTTTGTAGGGTTTTGTGATAAATTTTAGCTTGACGAGTTGGTATTGATTAGTTCATTTTATATTTATCATGTATCTTGTAAACTACGTAAAACCAACATTAAATAAATTGGGAAATGAAAAAAAAAATGAAATGCGGAGGAGGTCCCAGAGCATTTAAAGCCAAAAATATTGTCACCTTTTCCCGACGAAACATTTTCCGTCTTTCCAGCTCTAGTTTGACTTCATAATCCACTTTCGCATCAGACCAAGTAGTTTCTTTTTTACACATGATATCACTGCAGTTATGGACGCCGCCCAAACTGTGACCAGCGCGCTGACCTTCAGACCGCAGGTCTCTTCTTTATTTTTGGTCAGCACCGCCAGGCAGCTGATCTTTCATTTACCCGTGTCTATCTGTCGTTCGGTCATTCCGCAATGCTGCAGTTCTCTCAGCCTGTGTGGTAACGCCCTCAACGAATTTATGTTACCAATTCAAGTAAAAACCTTCTAAGCACGTTTCCTAATAAATAAAAGTCAACTTCTTTGCTGCCTATTAAAGATTTAATTCCTAATTTATTAGTATCAGATTAGTGTATTAGTATCAGTATTTAATCACAGTGCATCACTAGTGCGAACGAACGGTGATTTTGAACAAAGGCGATGCATTTTGGGATCTACCTTCTAGTTTCATCACGTGAAACAGTGTTGTCGTTTAGTGAAATTCATAATCTATCCATCATACCTTTATTAAATTCAACTCTAAAAGCTGACAAGTTTCTTCAAATATTTGCTTTATCTTTAGTCTCTTTTATGGTTTAATGTCACGAATTTTGGGGTAATAACCACACCACTACGTATCCTGAGAAAGGACTGAGGAACGTTGCGTCCAAGAAAGAATTGGCTAGGCAAGTACATTAGTTGTTTACATTGTGGGTATAAGCTAATCAAGTTGTAAAATTATTTTTAATGTCAAATACTTACGCGCCGTGTGACGTATGAGTGGACTAACCAATATAGAAAGACTGTACTCACCCAGTGGAGATCCACTTGTTTTGACCTTTTTAAGGCTCGTTAAACACATTTATCTATACCATGATCAACCACAAGTATAAGAGAGGTAAAATAACAAAAAAGTGTAATTCAATTCAATTCCATTTCCACAAACAAAACAAAATATTTTATTCGAATTTCCCAAGAATCGACTTTTCGGTCATTTCCCAGATGAAAAATCAAATCAAACATTCGTCTTTACAACCCAGATTGAAATATTCGACCCAAATTAACAATATAAACTCTTTTAAGTTTATCGATTTGTTCGAAGAGATGTCGAAGATTACACGATTACAGACATCTTGGAAAAGTGCTCATCGTGCTTGTCTATATTTATTAACACCAAATTAAACTCTCTAGTATGATAGACCAACTTGGTGTTTATCACTTGAACCGCGTAAGAACTAGGGGCTACTCTGAAGTTTGTTTTGATGAGGAAGAAGAGAATTCTCGGAAAGACAGTACAATATTAAAAAAATAATGTTGGCTGATTATCGACCCTAGCGTTTATTTTATACATTATAAAATATGGGGAAGTTTATTTATGGTCTGAGGAAGTAATTTACAGAATATTATTTTAGATGGTAGGTGAACTTGAGAACATCAGAGCAGAAATTATTAGGCAGTGTTTCATATGAGCATTTGTGATAAACTTTCATCATATGATTTTTAAAAAAAATAAAGTTAGATATAATCAAAATTATCGAAAATGAAATTGCACAAAAACTGACCGTGATGTTTTTCTTTGACTAACAAACAGTATTTACCGATTTGCTATATTCCTCTCCATCGTTAATTTTGACATCAAAGGAGATGAAAGGTATAAGAAGTTTTATATACAACAGCTACAATACCATGACAGAAACAGGCGATATACCATAAGAGATCACCCATGGCATTCTAAAACCCCTTCAAAGACCGGGAAAAGCCAAAGGACCACCATCAAATCTAAGACCAATAACGCTGCTATCATCACTTCAAAAGATAATCGCTTCCTGCATAATGAATAGAGTCAAAGATCGACACGACAACGAAATCCCAATGTCACAAGCAGCCTATAGATAAAAATGATCAACAACAGAACAGGTGTTTGCATGTAAACTAATCATAAAAAGAACAGCCAAAAATTAAACTGTTCATCTAATAATGGTAGACATGAGCAAAGCATTCGATAGCATAGATGGACACACACTAATTGAAGATCTTCGAAATAACATAAACCCAGATGATAACCATATTATCTCCTCATTGCTAAATGTCACACTTTCAGTAAAATGTGGAGACACTCTAAGTGAAGAATTCAAAACAGACACCTAAACATCTGCCTAAAGCTACGTCATCAGGAGAAACAAACCATAAAAACGACCATGATTATAGTCAATGTACTGTAAGACCGGATGACGCCGACCATTTCAACGAGTACAACTACAGCGTTGTGACACAAAGGGCACATATTGACATCGATATGCAATATGCAGACGACATCAGTAAGATCTCGACTGACTACAGTTCCATCCAGTATTTCAAAAATACCATTCATGAAAAATTAAAAAATAAAGACTTGAAAATAAACGAAGAGAAAACAGAAGAATTTACCATCAACAAGAATACCAGAGTGGAGAAAATGTGAATTCCTTGGAAGTATTCTAAACACTAATATTGACATCAAAAGGAGAAAACTACTCGCTATAACAAAACATCGATAATTAATAATCTACGAACACAAAAAACTAACAATCAAATGAAAATGAAAGCCTTAAACGCATACGTCAAACCGATTTTGTTATACAACTGTCAAATATTGTCGCTAACATCATCACAGACTGAAATTACTATCGACAGTTTTAATCGTGTCGGGGAGCTATACCTAGTGGGCACGCATCCGTCCTTCAGACGTCCCGTGGACGTCCTCTCGTCCTCCTCTCGTCTACGTACCATTGCGAACGTCCTCTAGACATCGTTTGGCCAAACGGACGTCCTTTGAACGTCCTCTTCAAGTCCCTGTTGGACATCCTATTCGAGCGGACGGATTAGACTTAACTTTCGACGTCCCCGGGTCGTCTTTGCGACCGTATGTGTTAAGTATAAAATGTATGAAATGTAATCTATTAGAAATGCCACCCCAGAACTCTACGAAAAAACAAAAAGCTTAAAATGGAGCAAAGAAATCCCCAAGAAACGTTTCAGTTGGTTCGGTAGAATCATTCAAATGAACGAAGCAACACCCGTGTAAAATCTTTCAGATACACAACCGCACCATAAATCGCGCGGCAAACCCAACACCCTGTAAAATGAAGTGAAACAACTTCACGTGGGAAGAATGCGTACTTGCTGCAAAAGGAAAAAAAAGAAAAATTATGTGAAAAAATTAAGACTTTGAGTTAATCCGCCGGGAGAAAATTTAAACTAGCAAGCAGCTCTCGCTATGAATGCCCCCGCGGTAGACTGAGTAGAGGCAGGCTATAGAACAGTCAGGCTACAGATTAATAAGAGCATAAAGCCTTGAAAAAGATTTCTTAACACAAAGACACCATGAATTTCCATTATACAGTCAATTTCTCTAAATTGCTAGCCTTGTCGAAAAAAAGGAAGAAAAAAACCCCAAAGAATTTCGTTCGATCCATCTTATTCTGTATTTTATATATTTAAAAGAAAATGTAATATAATGACATAAATCATTCCAGTTTTTGGAGGGCTTGTTCTCTAAAGTATCATTTGATACATTTAGCACCACTTCTTGTTTTTGCGACATCAACCATATCTTTCTTTGTGAAACCAATATGCAGTATTCTATTGACTTTTGACTGATATGATAAAAACCATTCCGCTCTTTTAAAAATATTTTAAAGAACAACAAATTCATTACCAATAATTACTCAAGGACATAAATTTTTGCGGGCAGGCATAAATGTCGAAAAACGCTTAAATATCCTGAAATTGCAATCATAAATGTCGCAATATTCGGAAGTTTCAAATATTTTTACATATATTTTAAATTTGGTAGAAACTAAAGTTCACTGAGGTAAACAGCAACACTATCATCTTTTAAACGTGAGAAGCTGTTATAGAGCGGTTAGGGAGGTTTAGCATGGTGGGGGACATTTTTCACTACTTTTGAAAATGTTTGTTGCTAAAACATTTCCTCCTTTCCTTGGGTAAATAATTGGGTAAAAATTAGTTGGGGGAGGTACTTGATTGATATAAGGAAGGTAGTTGGAGGGGATGCTTTTATTTGTGTTCATAAGATATTTTATGCAATTTAGGATGACCCTAATATCAAAATTAGCCCCCTGTAGCAACGGCACTGCTCCTGCTTTTTACATAAAGGTATTCCTTTTTGGATCATGGTGACGGCCAACGCTCTAGATGTATGATCCCAAAACACCTCGTATTCTTGCGAATTAAATGGATTTCTTATTAACTTTTTATCGATCAAACGCTTGGCATTTAAAAGAATATCCTCTTGACCATCATATCTGCTATGTGATTAGGTAGACTTGACTATGTTACATCTTCTACTTAAATCCAGGGAGACCTGTAATATTGGCATCTTCTTTTCATGGAGGCCCAAGAGCCATGCAACAAAATTTTCAAGATGCCATTGCTATGGTGACCAAGATGGGGAAACCGGATTTAATAATTTGCCCAACCTTCTTTATATCAATCAACGTCAACTTTTATAAACCATAAAACCATAAAACGTATCAAACTTGATGACCGATGATAGATTGGACCATTTGTTTAACATCAGATATTATCGAAAGGGAACAAGATGCTATGGATTCCAAAAATGTACCTAACGAACGAGTTTATAAAAACTCAAGAAAACCGTGTTGCAGCATTTGGGTTATCCAAGTAGTATTTTTTTAATTTTCTCGTCTTGTAAAAATATAGTCAAGTGAAACATCAATTTTTATCCCTTTCATATCTTTTAAATGTGAAATAAGAAGCTGTTATATAGCGTTTAGGGAGGTTTAACATGGTGGGGGACATTTTTGCTGTTGACAAGAAAAAACACTCGAAAATATACGAGATAACGCAAAAAACGTCGATGCTTGCTCGCCGGCCTTTGTTGGACCCAGCTTCCATTGATAAAAATTGTCATTGCACAAATAAAACTCGTCGTTGAACGTGAATTTAGTTGTTAAGAACTAATGGGATTGCAAACAGTAGCACCTCCATTATTCAGTGCTACATATATTTGTACTACAATTCCTTCTTCCTTTTTGTTACAACAATAGTCAACTTATGTTCACACCTTTATATAATTAGAGTTTCTCTAAGGGCCACCATGGTTCAGGGTCCATTGGCTTTAAATTTAATGCGAGGAAACCAAAAGTAGTGTTCAATTTTAAACCTCCCTAAACGCTCAATAACAGCTACTTATTAAAGCGAAAAAAAAAATCTTTTTTAGATTTTCGCCGTATAAAAATTTTCAAAATTTTCGTATAAAAATGGTAAATGAATATAAAACATTTACTTAGCAAAAAAAGTGGTGGTTGCCATGGCATTTATTTTTTTCAGCTTCCGCGCGTAAGCTCAGGGAGGCTGTTAATAATAGTCTCTGGGGTATCTGTCTATCTATCTATTGGATCCGAATTTTTGAAGTTCTCGTAAACCCGATTAAGACCCGATAAACTCCTTCATAAAGAAAAATATATCGAGAGAAGTAACTTATATAAGTAACTCAAAAAACCGAGTTGGAGAGTTTTGTTCTGTTTTTTTATACCCATATAAGTTTGTTAGGTTGTTGTTGAATTTATCACGCGAACATCAAAAACCACATTTATAATATCAACTTTTGTGACAGATAAAAAGATCACTTGTGTTGAGCATTCAGCATTAACCAGCTTTCTCGATCAGACCACAAATCAGGTCGAACAGAAAGTCTATACGCAATATTTCTTTTACGAGACAAAAGAAAAACCTCGATAACCCAAATTGCATAATTTGAACTGTTTTTATTGGTTGTGAACAGATGAAAAATCAGACATAATATATGTTTACACGAAATTAACAACCGAAAAAAAAAACGATCAAAAGAACATTCTTATTTTAATAACAAGCAGAGAAGAAGGAAATAAAAAATTATTTTCAATGTTTATCTACTTATAAAAATATAAAAATAATAAAGTGATGTGAACAATAACAGATAAAATACAAAGATAAACAAAGAGCCTGATAAATAAATTCTAACTAATAGCTCTTAAGACAAGGAAAGGAAATGAAGTATATTTTTTGAAAGTTGTTGTATCGAACGAAACAGATAAACAGTTTTCCAGTCAAGAGATATTTTACAATCAAGATATACAGCGAAACTTACTTACAAAAAAGGAATTTCCAGACGAGGAGGGAAAGAGAGAGAGGAAAAAGGGAAATTCCCTAAGATAGACGAAATCAAGAAGTGTTGAGCGTAATATTATAATGAGAAGTAGCGATGAGCGAACAATTTAAAGATACCAAAATGAAGCTTTCGCATGTGAAGAGATTGTTTTGGTGTTTAGTGTATGGTCTGTTATACATTATACTATGTTCGATGAATTATCATATCTGTTTGTGGATCTTCTCACTTTGTGATTCTGACTATCGATTGTTCATACCGACGTTCTGTGCTATACTCTCAGTGGCGTCAGGATTTATTTACATCATGACGGAGTATATCGTCAACCAACCTTTCTGGGACATTAACAAAGTTTTAATGCTTCGTGACATTGTTCAATTTTCACAAATCATGTCTACATACAAAACGAAAGAATTCTCTTCCAGGAAGCGGAAGTTTTCAGAATCAAACTTATGCATTGTTTGTTACGAGCACGAGGCTAAAACAGTTACTTTTCCTTGTAAACATCAAGTGATGTGTAGCAAATGTGCATGGACATACATAACGACTCGTGTGAAGGAATCACAAATTTTAACGTGTATATTGTGTAGAGGCAAAGTGACAGATTTCCAAGGGGACTTACAAATTCGTTATAGCCGGAATGAATTGAACAATCTTTATAAGTCATTAGAGTTAACAGCTCCTTATGAACAGAAAACAGAAGCAACCCGAAAATGTCGATTTCTGGGGTAACGAGCAAAATCAACAACAATCATCGATGGTTAATATTCGTAGAAAAAACCGACTTACCTTTGTGGAAGATAATGACAACTGAGTTGGATTATCAGATTGGACATAGCAGATAGAAATCAGACCGGAATGATTTCTCTTCAGGCTTCAAATATGAAAAGTTGTAATGGATTCAGCACTGCTTTCAACGGTAATGAAGAAACTTTAAGAAACTTTTCAGGCCTGAAAAATCGACTTTTAAAGTCTACCCCTTCAGACAATTTCTTAAATAAAAATTGTGTCAATAGCTTAACTCGTTGCAGCCACAACACTTCGCTTAAAATGACGAATTTATGTTTGCGTGAACAATCGGAGCGGAATTCCGTTTTTCAAATCGGATAGGACAGATCTCGTAAGGAGAGGATGACCTGTTTCGCTCCGAAATATTATCTATCCACAACCTGTGAACATAGTGAAAGAAGACACACATCATAGGCTATTATAAGGTACAGGAAGAACATATCAACCCATTCTCCATTACATACAGTTCATGTACCGATTAACCAGCTAAGTTCGTGGTTAACCTTGTTATATCTATCTGGGTAAACGAGCGTAAGATTCTGGTATGCTTCGTTCTTTCTGACAATTTTAGGAAACTTGGCTGGTTAGAAATTGGCAAGCGTATACACTCTAGGACTGCCCTGTTTTTAAAATAGCCTCGAAAACGCCAAACAAAAACAAAACAGTAATACCCTGTCCACACTCAAAAGAACAATAATCTTTTCGAATTAATTGTATACTTACAAGCAGATATAAATTTTTATTATTTATTGAATGTAAAATTTTTATACATTCGTAATTATCATCACCAGATTGTATGTTGTTCACATATTTATATTAAATGCCAAAATGTATTGTAGATTTTTACTGCATGAATTGTAAAACAGCAAACAAAACAAGTGAAACAGGCAGGTCGTGGTGGCGTGACAAAAATCCTTCGAAATTCTGTTTAAACAGTGTTATGGCGAAGTCAAAATGTTCTGCCTCGTTCCTATGCATTTTATCGATTTACTGAGATCTCGTTCCTTTGTTTTATTACTTATTATTATTATTATTATTATTATTATTATTATTATTATTATTATTATTATTATTATTATTATTATTATTATTATTATTATTAATAATTACTTACTAAAAGTCACTTATTATTTCAATTTCCTGGTGGAATAGTTAAAAGCAATTATGAAATTGAAAACGAGGCGAATGTTGTTGAATAGGACATAATATAGCGTTTAAACAGAAATCCAGGAAAGGTTTATTCGTCGACAATATTTTTTCGGTCACCACGACGTACCCGTTTAAAAATGGATTATTTTTAAAATATTGTTTTAAAAGAAGATATAATACTCTCAAAAAATTTTTTGTGTAATATTTATATCCCCTGATCATCCTTGTCTTCATTAACCAAATCACTCAAGACCACGATCTCCACCTATTCTTCTCCATCATCATGTCCCTCTGAAGAACTTAATTATAGTTTCGCTTTCATAGTTTTGACTGAATGTAGAGTGGTTTATGCTCATACAAGAACACTTGTGGTGTGAATGTTCCGTGAAAACCATACGGTACATGATGTTTCAATTTAATACGAGCCACAGGACCATCTTGAACATTTTTGGCATCTAACACACAAAAGTCAGTGCGGTGGAGCTCCGGGTGGTAGAGTTGCACTACTAAATAACCGTCATCTTCATCACCTTGTTTGTTTGACTCATAACCGTGCCGTGGCGCAAAAACGGGCTCACCTATCACACCATCGGAATACCAAACAGACTTTTTCAAAGAACGCGAATCAAGCTGACATCAAACAGAAAAAAATGTATAATTTAAAAAACGTTCAAATAGACAACCAAGCACACAAAAAATTAAGCCTTACCTTAATAATATCTCTGTAGGGTAAAAGTTCATTTCGATCATTTGACATCAAATATATAAAGCGCGTTCCACTGACGCCATGACGGTAAGGGTGTGATGATGGAAACTCCACTGAAGCACTGTCAATTTTCCTACGTATGGAAGATCTGGTGATCAAGTTTAAAGCGTAGGAATAGGTTTGTCCTGGACTGACGTCTACATTAGACAACCAAAGGTTTTCGGCCATGTTCATGTTAAACTTTTCATCCAAACAAACGCAATTGAATTCTAAATGACTTTTGGTGATTTGTTCAGCGGTACCATAATGAAATATCTGTATTATTTAAGAGAAAACAAAACAATTTTACAATTTTACAATATTTTTGTAAAACCAACCAGTAATAAAAACCTAACTTACATGACATGGTTCGATATCAATATATATAACATCGTTCTCATCTTTCGCGTTGCGTGGTATCACAACAAACTGACATGGGTTGTTTGGATAATATCTCATGCTTTCACCAGGTGATGTCCATCCAGCTAATATTTGGAAAGCACCTTTCGTTGTCACATCGGTGAAAGGTGTGATTTGAAAGAGATAATAGTCAGGGAAAAGTAGAAAATCGTGAGCATAATTCAAGTTTGGGATACACAAAGTCAGTTTTTTCTGTAGGTTCCAGGTCGAATCAAACTCCATTATTTGTAGACTAGGCAATTTGTTTAAACCAGGCCGTAAACTGAACAACACCAGATTCTAATCAAAGAAAAAGATCATTTGAAGTCATCAAATCAAAATTTAAATACTTCAAAAAGTTTGTCTTTGAAAATCTTACCATGGTATGGGGATCTATTCTGTAGTGAACTGCAGCATTACCAAGAGAAAGATTTCCATTTAAGTTGTCCAAACCCAAAGTATCAAGTGTGTACGGATCCAAGCAATGAGGAAGGTGTGTCTCGTAAAGAGCAAGAATCTAAATCCAAACTTAAAGTGCAAGTGAAAAAAAAATAATCAAAAATATCTTTTAAAAGATCAAAAAAAATAAAAATAAACTCGGGCATAAAATTTGAGTTCTACCTTTCCACCCCAGTAAAAAGCATTAGTATTTGATGGGTTCCGAAATGTCAATTTGGGAAATGTACCGGTCACAACACCTTTTAAAGCCGCAAGTGTATCTGAAATGATATTACCATTACGTGTGCCCATCTGTCCAGAGTAGATGAATTGTTTCTTTGCTTCTTCTTCACATCGATGTTTAGATCTTACAAACTTCGAACAAAAGTGAACTCTGCCATTGGAGAAACTAAGTTTGCATACCATTCCATCACCATCAATTACTAAAAGATTTAAAATCAGCAAATGGTTGAAAACCTTTTGATAAGTTGGAGGATAGTAGGTTGAATGGTAATATCACAGAAACCATGAAAATAAAAAATCATGACAATTAGTTTTTACAATCAAAGTAAATTCTCTCAAACCGAACAGTGCACAAAAAAACCCCAACAAGATTATACCGAAAAGTTTCAAAGCACTTTGAAATATTCTTGAAACAAACACATTTTATTATTTGATTTTACTCATTGAGATTAAAGGTAATCAAAGATATTATCATAATATCATAGGAACCTTATTTTCATTGTTTCATCTTTTTGTAGACAGATATTTGTTTAAGTTTTAGTTTTCTTCACTCTTATGCTTCTTTGCATTCAGTTTAATCCAGGATTCCGTAATGAAGTTTTTAAATGAATCAAGCTTTTAGCAGGATTACTGTTTTGAAGAAGTAGGTAAGCATCATAAAAGAAGCACCTCACCATGCTTGAGTTTGGTACCATAAACTTCGTTTATTCCTGGACCATTTCTAATGAATGTACCGTGAAGATCAATTGGAATGGACCCTTCTATATCAATTTGTGGTACCCAGTAAGAGTATTCTTTTTGGTTGTTCCAACCTTTTCGTGCTTTTTCGATATCAACCATTTCAAAAATAATTTGAAATTAAAACTTTATAACTGAAAATCTAAAAACAATTTTGTTAGGATATTAAAACAAATCAGTTCACTTCTGCTGAAAATCTCAGAATAAACATTCTTAATACCAATGCAAATACAGTCAAAATTTGTGGAGGAAAGTTAAGTCATTTAAAGTAGAAGAGGAAAATGTGCAAGTAACCTAGTTGACACTTAAGACTGAAATAAAAGATCATAGCGTTGGACTCCTCCACTTTATTAGACTGACCCTGAATACGCCTATGATTAACAAGGAATACTTTACACCATTTCATATTTATTAGGCTATAGTTTGTCATTTACTGATATACTCTAAAGCCTTAATTAAAGGGGTTAATATTTCACGATTTTTTTATAAGAACGTCTAAATTTCAGCTGAGGTCTTTCATACTTTTTCCAGCCTCGTATGTTCTTATTTGTGTTCTTCCAAGAAAAGTGTAGTAATTATAGCAACTCTCTCTATTGTCTTTAACCCTATTCAGGGGGGGGGGGGGGGGGGGGGATTAGTTGCCATGGGAACACTTCGGCATATTTTCCAAAAAACATTTCTGCCAAAGTAAAGCCAATTAAAAGTCCTTCTCTGAAAACCATGGGGGTGGGCTGGGGTGGGTGTTTGAGTGCAATAATGAAAAAATCCTTTATAATTTTGATCCCGTAGATAAAGAGGTAAGTGATAAAAGAGATTTCTTGGGGTGCATTTTTTTCATAATAGCATTCAGATTTACCTACCTGGGTTAAGTAAGTAAGGTAAGTTTGTCATTTATTTGACTAAAATTTGAATACAAAATATATAACAAGTAACCGCATAAATTAACATTGAAACAAATTTTAGAATTAAATTAATGTAAGTTCTATAATGACCAAGCAAAATATCATGATGTTAACTGGAGACAAACACTTGTAGCTAAGCTAGGAGGACCACCAATGAAGGGAGAAGGGGAAAGAATGAGAAAAAACAAAACAAAAACAGAAAAAATGTTAATAAGTTATCAGCCCATACAGTCCAACAACGAGACAAACAACAGTATTGAGACAACACAACAAAACAACAATGACAGCAAACAAATAAAAAACATAACAAGGACAAGTGACAGCCAGAACAATCAACCTAAGGTAAAAGCTCGCAAAATCATATAATTGTTTTTTCCAGGAGAATTTTTTTGACAGATTTATGACCAATCACGTCAGTTGAAATTATTGAAAGCTTTAATCAGTCCGCTTTTACTACATCTTGTGTAAAATTTATCAAACCTTTTAATGTTATAAACCTGGCAAACTGAAATAAGGAGGTCTCTGTGAAGAAGACAATAAAAAAAAAAGACGACATTGTTAATAAAGATTTAAATGTCAGATTATGAGTTTCAAAGATTGGTTGGGCTTGTGACCGAGGATCACACAGAAGGAGATAGTTCTAATGCCTCCACTATTAAGGATATTTATACGTTGTATAAGAGATTATGTGTTTTGGTTCCAGGACAGACTACAGTATGTGCATATGTGAGTGAAATAGAGCATAGTAAGCTTGAACCAATAACTGAGAGGGTAAAGTACCCCATCAGACCTCTTGTACCTCTTGTTTGAAAGAAACAGTTAGTTGGTGGTAGCATCCTACTAACAACATGAAAAAGCCATTGTGAAAATAAATTTAACCAAATTATGTTACATAAGCATAATTTAATAATTATTTAATAAGATTAAGAAAAAACATGAAATGGTACTTGTTGCAAGAGAAGTATGCGTGTAAATGTTTTGAAGTTATGATTTAGTTGGCTACAAGAAGTGTATACCACTTTTTTGCCTATCTTGGTTTTGTAGTATACAGATATTTTTACTACCAAAAGATGAAAAAAATGAGAAATATTTAAAAAAAGATGGTACTTGTGGTGTGGCACTTGTTTTGCTATTTGTAAACATTCTGTTGTTTATAATTAGTTTTAGCTACAAAAGAAGAGAGCAAAACAAAACCAATTTTTAGCTCAAAAACTCCATGAGGTACTTCTATCATTATAAAAAACACTAGCGCTATATACATCATGACATTCTCGTTGTAATAAAGGATCGTTAGCTATAGCTAGACAAGATTTAACAGGATTTAACAGGATTTAACAGATTTCTACAGGATTTCTCAGCTCTTCATTCGCTCCGCAGCTTGGGCAAAGTCCAACATGTGATCTGACGCACGCTCTTTATGTCTTCGCGCGCTCCGGTCTTCGTTCTTCTGCAGATTTCCACGATCGCTCTGCATATTGGGGTATATCACCCCGTTTGGTGATCTACAAAATAAAGGCTGTTAAATCCCCATCCATTGCTGTAAAATCACCGTAAAATCTAATTCTGAATAACTGGATGTAACAAAACTGCACTACGTCCAGGCTTTTACATTATTATGCTAAAGTTTCTTCTTCGTTGTCAGGACACCGGCAACACTAAAACGTTGTTTGATGGGTTTTGCTTTATAAGTGATTCATCCACGTCCACGTCCATCATATGTTTTCTATCAAATTTTTGGATCATGGAAAATGCCCTTTGTTGCAAAACTTATCATAAAAGATTATAAACTTGTTCATTTTCACCATTTTCACCATATTCAATGTTTTCACTATACATTTCACATTTCACTTGCTGTGTGTGGCTGGATTATAATAAAACAAAGGAAAGCTTAATATTGGCGGGGAGATAACCGACAAGTACCATCCTATAGCCGTAAACATTCTTCATACCTTTGATACCAGATGTTACTGAAACAACTTCGTAGTAAATTTGACCTTTTCTTCATTCTCTACTGTGCAAATCAAGATCTCCATAACAAGCAATTTTGCTTATTTTTGTGACATTTTCTACTCAGTATTTCAATAGTTAAAATATTTGAGGTAAACACTGAACTGATGCTTTGCTAAGGACGAGGTATTTAATTTTTTCTGCAGAAATTGACACGGAAGTCATTACACTGCTGAAATGATGACAACACATTGTTGCAGCGTGCAGTATCGTTGAAATGGCATCTTTGCACTCAACAATATGACAGAAAAGTATCTGGTAAAGTTTCATACACTGAAGAAATGTTACACATTGGAAGAATTGATAGTTCCAGCTTTCACAATCTCTGGATTTACTCCATCAAAATGTGACTGGGTGGGAGTTTTCCCATTGGATTCTAAATCCTCCGAAAAGGCATTAACGTATGAATGGATTCCAACAATTTCTAAAGATCAGCCACAAAGGGCACTATCGCTATGCTTTAAAATCGATTTCGTTCCAGCAGGCGATCATTCAAATTGTTATGAAATACGATATATTGATGGAGAAGGAAAGTGTCGTGGTAGAACAGAAAGTTTCAACATAACTTCAATAGCGCCACCAGAAAGTTTAATCACAGTTAAAGAAGGTGCCTCTTTCGACGAAAATCTAGTCCTTATTGACAAAGTCAGCCCTTTCGAGGGAATTGAATGTGATAAGAACACTGGTGATGTTGCCAAGGATTTGGAAGAGTCAGAAAACAATCTTCAGCTCATACAAGAAGAGTTGGAAACGGTGGTTACCCAAAACGATTCACCTAAAGAAGATTCAATAGAAATGGAATTCAAGTCGCGTAAGCAAGTTGAAAGTGTTATAGAAGAATTATCTCGACAACTGGGAGATCAAATGAAGTTATTTGATTGTCAAAATCAAGAACTGATTGAGTTACGGAACATTTGCGACCGTGAAAAACATATTAAAGAATCGTTAAAAGAAGAGTGTGAAGCAATGCAAGAAAACACGGAAACTTTTGCAACAGAGATAGAAGATATGCGTGTAATTGCCACCAATTACAAAAGCGAGTGTTCTCGGATGAAGAAAAAAATCGAAAAAGATCAGGAGTTATTGGACAGATTGAAGATTCAGATTCTTGATGATCGAGACCAACATGAAGAGGAAATTTTAAAAGTTAGGGATACAGCGACTGATGAAATTGCAAAATTGCAAAATAACACTTTAATTCTTGAAAATACATTGGAAAAAGAAAGAGAAAATCTTCGGTTGATTGAACATAAATTGCATCGGCTAGAGGAAGAACATGCTAACGAAGTGAACGACAAAAATGCTGAAATCTTTAAACATCAAGAAACGATAGAAAATTTGAAGAAAGAATCCGAAGGTCGAGAAAAGTGTCATAAAGAATTAGTTGATGAAAATGAGAAGGTTATACGAGAACTGGAAAGTCGAGTTGCCAACGAATCAAGTAATGCGAGTCGTTTACAAAACGAAATTGAAATAGCCGAGAACCGCTACAAGGAAGCCACTGAAGATATCAAATTTTTCCGACAACAATTTATCGAGACTGAGCAAAAGTTAACGAAAAGTCAACAACAATTGTCGAAGATTACGCATGAGTTGACCAATTTAAAGTTTTCAGTTGCACAGAGTAATGTGAACGATGCTATGAATTTCCCTGAAGAATCCACTATCACACAGGAAGAAACTACGAAATCTAAAAAATTTGCTGATGATAAGTCTAACACCACGTGTGATTCTGTTTGTGTGTCTTCATGCGCGTCAACTGAGACATTGGTGTCAGTGGACAGACGAAGGTTGCCAGGTGACGTGACGGACTTCACTGATGACGAAAGTTTCTGTAGTGATATTATTAAATCGCCAAGTCTTGAGTCTATGGTTTTCAGAGCTTCCGAACCTGTTAGGCCGACTGCTGGTCTCATTCACTTGAATCGAGAATATCGTTATCAAAGCAATTCTTCACCTGTGCCTTCACATCAGTCAGAAAGTTCCAATGTTCAAATGGAAGGTACCCAACCGATCCCAACTGTCATTACAACCGAAAGCCGTCGTTCTCCGAAAAAAGGCCGGCGACGTTTCAGCAAACCGATTGATTTAAGCTCTTGTACTTCTTTCAATTACGAAAAGAAAGATTCTCAATTATATCACGTCTTTGCGAAAGATGTATCTGATATCGACAGAATGACGCTCGAGAGGCAGTACGCTGCAATACGACAACACCGCAATTCCTTAATCCGCGAAAACACGTACTTAAAAAACAAAGTTTGCAACTTGAAAACCGACGTCATGTTCTTGAATAACACTTTGCAAAATGTCGTCTTAGAAGCCGACTATCGGTTAGGAATGATGCATTATAGTATCCTCTCGAATCCATGGCCATATGTACAACAAGAAAATACACAAAGTTCAGCAGAAGAAACTGTTGATGTCATACAAACAGATGAAGAACAGACCCAAGTCACCTCGCAAAACGCAAGTAACCCTGGTAACAGTCCACCTAAGCATCTTTCACCATATGCAGCTGAATATACCCCAGCATATCATCAGCAGCAACTATTTCCTATTCCAATTCCACCCACACAAGAAGCTTTCTTTAATTTCATCACTCAACAAGCTGACCATGGTTATTTTCTGCCAATACCGCCTCATCTACCTTCGACGCCCATGCCATCATTCACAGCGGAGCTTGGTCCTGATTACGGTTTAATTGATGTTAGTGACCAATTAGCAAACATTGGTGTGCCAGTTACAAAAAACGTATAAGAATATTGCAAACAACAATTACTAGTTTCAACATGTTTTTTAGCTTATATTATTATCTATGAATTATTATATGAAAGACAGAGAGAGAGATGGAGAGAGATAGAGAAAAATCAAATTACTTGTGCGATTACATAATTCTTTTCTGAATACAGTGCTCTTTTTCTAAAGGATTTGAAATGATGTGGAAATGTTCTTGAAACTAGCTACCAGGCGGCTATCATTTTAAACTTAACTATTTTTCTCTTTGAAATCGATTGCCATCTTCCTTTCTTCCTTTATATTTTTATTTTCTTGAAAGGAAAGTTAATGGATATACCCGATTATCACCAAAAATTAAGTTTATGTGACTTTTATATTTCCTTTTGCTTCATTGAATGCCCCTTCCCGAATTTTCGTTCAAACACCATATTTTGACTAAGCAGGTACACCCACGCCCGTTTTCATTTTTGTAAGCGTTCTATTGGAAGTTTTAATAATAGGGATTAATATTAAAGTAATGAAATCAAAAACCAAGTCAAAAAAGCTGAGTATATTGAATGGGTCAAAAAAGCTGAGTATATTGAATGGGCCAAAAACTTTGAAAAATTTTGGAAAAGTGGTATTTAGTCTATTTTTATGTAGAGTAGTTTGAAAATAGGGGAAAACCAGCTTAATGTGAATTGTTGAAATATGTATTCTCCTCTCAAGTATTACAGTTTTGTATATGTGTTTACGAGTTTGTGTGATCATTTTTAAATATATAATGGTGCCTTCATCATTGTTTAACCCTTTTTAATTTGTTCTTCCCAATGTTTCATAGAAAATTCTCAACAAAAACATTTCTTTTTATGAATACTTTTCCCAAAAATGATGGATTTCATAAAGCTGAATCTGCTTACGTGCAATGTTACCAAATTAATCATTTTTCTCGATCACATATGCTTTATGATTCTGCATAAGAGAAAAATACTGGGCGGGCTAATTTTTGAGTGGAGACCGTAAAAAAAGTTATTTTGGGTGAAGGATTATTTGAAGGACACAAAACAGTGACGGATCGAAAATTGGTACGTCGAAAATTGTGGAGATTAACATAATTTCAGTTTTCAGTGTGAATCCTGATCACTTTTTCTTTTATGCTTAAATAGCTAACATTCTCCTCTACAACAGTTCATGAAATTTCGAGGTGGGTACTTATTCGAGAGGGGATTATTTCATAATTGCAGGATATCCGGTGGTTTATTCGAGTCCGGGACTTGATAAAGGTAGGGAGCTCAAAGGTTTTACGGTAACGATGGCTACGCTTTTAACGATGATCCTAAATCATTCTGCCAAAGAAGGACTTATATAAACCAGCATTAAAACCTAATTGTCACAAAACCTGAATGTTTGTTTCTATATCTATCATGAGAAAAATACAAAAGCCATATATATAAAAATAATTACCATATAAATTGTCACAAAACCTGAATGTTTGTTTCTATATCTATCATGAGAAAAATACAAAAGCCATATATATAAAAATAATTACCATATAATTTTTTTTTAAATTCTTGGATATTCTGGGAATTACGTTTATTATTTCATCCAATAAGAATATCGCATATAAGAAAATTGAGGAAACTAGATTATATAAGAATAATGAAAGGTTAAATTTTATTTTATGTCAACGCAATCTCCAGCATTATAGTATATACTAGCTTGGTTCAGAATATACGTAAAAAGAAACATGAAAAGGCATTAAAAGCCAGTGGCTTCAATGAAGTACTTACTTACAATATACATGTAGCTCGAAACGAAGACGAAAAAGAAGAAAGACAACGCAAACGTAAAATAATCTGGTTCAATCCTCCTTACTCAGCAAATGTGAAAACCAACATTGGTAGAATATTTTTTAAATTGTTAAATAAACATTTTCCAAAGCAAAATGCACTGCATAAAATATTCAATCGTAATACAGTTAAGATCAGTTATAGTTGTATGAGAAACATCTCTTCTATAATATCATGTCATAACAAAGCGTTACTAAGCAAAAAAGATGAAGAAGTATACGGTTGTAATTGCAGAAAAAAGATTACATGTCCTCTTGAAAACAAATGCCTAACGCCAAAAATAGTTTACAGAGCAGATATATCGAACGACAAAGATCAGGAAAAGAAAGTTTATATCGGATTAGCGGAAACACCTTTTAAGGACCGGTATCGAAACCATGTCAAATCTTTTAAAAATAGAAAATATTCCAAAGAAACAGAACTTTCTAAATACATTTGGGAGTTGAAAGACGATAGTAAAGAGCCATTATTAAAATGGAGCATATTGAAAACAATTAAAAGTCCATTACGATCAAAGTCATGTATTGTGTTTAAGCGAGAAGTTATTTATAATTAATAAATTTACTGATGGTGATTTATTGAATAACAGAAATGAACTCGTATCTAAATGTAGACATCAAAACAAGTATTTATTAAACAATGTGAAATCAGATAGCATGGATTGAACTTTTCAAAAATTTATTTGCGATTTTTTCTGTATGTATGTATTAAATTTGTTATTTATATTGTATCATTTTAGTTAAAAATGTATACCTGAAGATTGGTTAATACCATGAAACACAGTGTCGTGTACAAATGAGTATTTAATTTGTCAACCTCCAAACAACTAAAAAGAAACATGCGTATTATATGATGTGTATAAAAGAGTGTAGTTTCAAACCAGCTAACCTTGTTACTAAACTGTGTCTGTGCGTCGAATATTGCCAACAAATCGTGTTGTTTCATCTTAAAAACGATGAAGAAATTGTCATAATAATATACAGACCAGCTAACTTTCCACGCTTAGCAAATTAATGAAGGCGTGAAAAACATATTATAAGTTCAAAGTATTAATAAAAAAATTTTCTGTTCTGCATAATTCAAAAGCATGTAACACGCGATGACTTGCCCTGAATCTTCGAACTCAAAATAAGTGATACCCTGGGTAGTTCAGAATGCCTTTAAGTGCCGGCGTAAAAAGGGCCGATAGTAAATAGTAAAAAAAATTAAATTCTTATAAAAAATTAAAACGCTGTAAAACGTGTATATATTCTCTACAGTCATAAAATTAGAAACAATGTAGTCTCTAGGCTGAAACACACACGTCATTGAGTGAAACGGACAAAAAACATATAAGTACGAGATCATAAATAGATATCATTTGCGCTTTCTGAACTAACTTTTTACTCAACGTTGAAATTTTCCAACTACTTTATTTAAAAGATTTAACATCTATATAGGGAAGTATGTTCTTTTTACCGTTTCACCCAATCAATGAAGGGTGTACCACTTATGAAACCCTCAAGAGTTTAATCCAATTATCCCTTAATCACGAGAAACACTGTAATGTTAGTCTCTCAAGAGTTTTAGATTGAAACCTCCATGTCTCTCAGTGTAATATAGTCAGTCGCACTTTAGTAAGTGACGTTATGCAGAATTGTTTGTTATGCATTTCATCTCAGCAGCAGATAACAATTGCCAAAACATAACCAATTTTGAATCGATACTAGGAAAAGTCCAAGTTCCAGTTTTTCTGAACACACGATCAATGTAAACTTTATCAACAGGGAATTCGAAATTTAGGCGACAGATCGAGTCCTTGCCAAACGCAAACTCGTTCACCAATTTCCCCGAAGTTACAACAAGGCAATCCACACCAGACCCATCAGATTCTTTGACGGGAACCACGCAAAACGAGCGAATTTCTATACTGTACGGTTGGAAGCTATGCAAGAACGTCAATTCTAATGAAGAAGACTCCAACTGATAAATCAAGACATGGCCACTTCCAGTACCGATCCACAGCACATCTTTCATTTGGCACATGCATGTGACCCTCGTGTCAGTTTGATCGGCTGCCGGTTCTTTCTCTTTTAAGATTGCCTCGCAACTAAACAATTTGGATTCAAATGTTTTTAAATCGTAAAAACAAATCTGTGGACTGCATTGGAAGGAAACAAGAATTTTAGATTCATCTTGTAATGAAATCATTTCCCTAAGAGGATGTTCCAGCGGCGTCGTCCAATTCAAACATTTCAGTTCAGCATTGTACTGATATAAAGTGTTATTGCAACAGGCAATAAAATATGTGTCGTTGGCAAGCATTGACTGGATATGACAGTTCTTTTTAACATTTAATCGAAAAGGATCTTTCTTTTTGTTCTTCAAGAAGTTCTTTTTTAGAAAACGCTCGACAGACCCATGTTGATAACCAATAAAAACATATTTACTGTTGGCTATCAACGATCGAACGTGCAGTTCGCCAAACTGATGATGATTTTGAATTTTGCGTTGCTCGGCTGTAAATGTCAGCATGACGTCATGCTCACCACGTAATACTATGGCAACATTATGATCATCGATTGCACATATATTCACCAAATTAAAATGTTTTAATCCGTACAATTCTCCGTCGATGGTTAGTATTTGCTTCACTAACGATGTCTGGGTATCCAGAATAGTCAACCAAGCCCCTAAAATTACAAATATATAAGGGATTAAGTAACTCAAATTATAAGTAATTTTTACTGAACACTTGCGTGATAGGATGCTATTTTGATTTCTTTTGTTTCTGCTTTTACTATTTTCGACAATTAAAAAATGTGTTAAAATGGAAACCCACATTTCTATTTAGGTACCTACTGATCACGCAATTACTTCCTTACCTTTCTTATCATCACACAATATCCAAACTTCATTCATAGCCACTAAAAAACACATTTGACGAGGATTTTGCGGTTTTTCCAGCGCTGTTTTACCATACAGCAACTGAAACGCCAAATCTGATAAAACATCCGAGGCATGGTCGGCCGTCGGCCTCTTGATTGGTTCTTGATGCCATAACTTTGTTGTCAAATCAGTCAATGTGATCAATCCAAAAATTGAGCGGGGTATATCACCATAAATGGGGCGATCACCATCTTTTAAGGCTTGCGTTACCTCGTGCCTGTGTGCCAAGTTATGAAATGGACGTCTTCTAGTGATCAACTCGCATGTGGTTATACCCACAGAGTAAACATCAACACTACACGAATATTCGTCATGTGACAGGTAATCAAACATTTCTGGAGCCATGTAACCGGGCGTGCCAATCGGATCTTTCATTCCTGTTGGACTCATGAAGTTAGCTGTTCCAAAATCATTCAATTTTACGTTGATATCAGCTTCTAAGTCAAGTGAGAACAAAAGTATGTTATCTGGTTTGATGTCTCGATGAACGATATTTCTTGAATGCATGAATTTTAAAGCGCTGGTCAACTGAATAAGGATACGAAAAAAAACTAATCGCTTCATCTGTGTGTTTCCATCGTGTATAGCGCGCTTTAGAGTACCATGACTGGCCAGCTCCATCACTGCACAAACACGCGGATGGGTGGCAAATCCAAGATATTCCACGATGAATGGATGGCTACGAAGTTTACTTAAGATGTACACCTCCTGGCGGATGTCGTAGAATATGTCTAGACCCGTAGTCAGACTTTGCTCGTCAAAATAATATTGTTTAATAGCTGCTTGCATGGTCTTGTATGTTCCACTATATACTCGACCGAATGCACCAACACCAAGTAAAAAATCTTCACTATCTTCGTATGAAAGATCGTTCGCGTCAACCTGCAATGAACTAGACAGGTCACTGAACAACAGATCAGGACATAAATCTTTGATGTCGACTACTTGTGGTGTGTGGTTGTGCATACACTGTAAGCAATAGTCACTATTATCTTTTTGATAAACGCTAGCAAAAGCTTCTTCAATATCAAATAAATACGGCTCTTCTCTCCCCAACCTTTTACAGATAGGACATGCAACTCTCTGCATAATGTATGGGCTTTCTCCATCATCACCACTAAATCCTGTATACCACTCCTTCACCAACGTTCTGATATGTTGCACGATGAATCCCAGGACACGATATCCTAAAGGCTTATCGCTCACTTTTGTTTCAATCGCTTGACGGTTAGGTATTACAGACTTGATTTCTTTCACTGAGAAATATAGCAGCGGATGATTAAAGACGAGACCACCTTTCCAACATTTCAGATAACCCTTATCTAACAAATATGCAAGATCTGTGCAGTCATTGAACACTACATCACGTTCGACAGTACCATCTTTGCACATATATGGATTATGGAGACCAGCCATATTATCGTGGTTAATTGTGGGTTCGTTTGATGGATCGCATAATATGATATGATTGTTGTTCACTTCACCATCTACATGATTTGAAATAGGTTCAACTTGATTTTCTGATTTGGTGATCGAATCATTATCGTCTAAACTTGCATCATTGTCATCCTGTTGCTTAGCAGTTGGGAGGTCATCAGTGACGTCATGCCCCACTGCTTCAGATGCGACATCATTAGTTTTGTTCAAGTAATCATTACATCTTCTGGGCGATTCGTTTTCATCAACATTATCAGACGGTAACAATGGATTGAAGGAATTTCCGTTATCATTGTAGTCTACGGTTTCATCGAAACGTTCTACGCTGCTCTCACTGCCACATGATGGTGTGCTAGCGGACCCAAACTTACTGTAATGGGTGGAGATGATAGCCGAATCAGGAGTACCACAATCGCTATGTTGTGATTCGTTGGTTGGAGACGTTTGACTAAAAGTTTTCCTTTGTAAAGTATTGACATACACCAATCCCGGTTGACGGTTTTCGGTTGAATTGATAATAATAGGCACATCATAAATGCTTGCCACTTCTGATGAAAGAGATACTTCGTCTGGAACCAAAGCGTCTTTCTTGGCATCTTCCTCATCTAATCCGTCATCATTTACTGTCTTGGATGTCCGTCCATCAACATAAGGTGATCCCAGCATTTCTTGCATCAGTAACAAAATCCGACTCATGAACCGTGACCAGAATCCATACGGTATGCATGTAAAGAAATGATACCTACTCAAAAGACATCGATCGTCCACTTCTTTAATATCCAAATCTGAACGTTCACTTAATTTTGATGGAACCAAAATTCGATGGTCATCTACTTTGCAAGCAATTTGAAATCTATATAATAACCTCATGTAGCGCTCATAAAACTTTGGCGGAAATAATTCTTGATTACCAATAATGAATTGGATCCTGTTGGTTTGCAATATTCCATTTTTGAAAAAATTGTTTGCTGCTTTCACTGTGATGATTTTCGCCATTAGCTTACAAAGCCAAGAAGGACTGATGAAAAACAGGTCTTTCAAACCTTGATTTGGGTCATTGTAATGAAGAATACTCCCTGAATTATTAAAGAAAAAAGAAAATCATAGAAAACATAATTAATAAACTGCTCAAAAGAATGCAACATTATTCAATGCAACATTATTTCATAAACAACATGTTCGTTTTGTCACCATGCCATACATGGTCATCACTATTGTTGCAAAGTTGTGCATGCTGTACAATCATAGCGATCATAGCCCCTTTTAAATGTAAATTCATCATATGCTCTTAAATAAATGCAACATTTTGTGTAAAATGCTACATTCGCTTGAGCAGCAATCTTCGTACAATAAACCTTCGTCATCATCTTTTACATCCCACTAGAACAGACCATCCTTTAAGGAACTTCCTTATTTACATCCCACTAGAACAGACCATTCCTTAAGGAACTTCTTTATTTACAAAATTCTATAGGTGAACTTGTATAATTCGAATTCTTATGGGTCAAGAAATACATTCGAATTACATTTTGGAACTAATGGCCTCTTGGACGGACTTGGTTAAGATTTGTTCGCTTTAAAGGATTTTCGAATTACAGATATTCAAAGTTTTTACGTACCAATGTTATGGAGAAATGCAACAGCAGGCTCAATATCTTCATCTTTCAGTGTATCTTTATCGCTGACCATGCTTCTTGCAACTGTTAAAAACTCCTCTCTGGTTATAATAGGAATTTCATTATTTTGTAACTTTTCCTTCTGTAATTTGTCCATGCAATCGACAAGGTTTCGATAACTGAGTGGAATTTTTTCGCCCATAACCTTCACGCCTTCAACTGTCCCATTGTACGTCATTTCTTCGGCGACGTTGTAAATCAAAACCTTTAGGTTTTCCAAAACTGTAGAGAGAATCCATATTCAAAAGTAGAAGATTGAAAGGTGTACAAAGCGCCTAGAATCTCATTTGTGTATACAAACATGCTGGAAAACAGGAGAAAATATATATAACCTACATGAACTTTCGAAACAAACTTAAAAAACAATTAAGAAACATACGTTGACGATAACTGCAGTGTTTTGTAATGGATGTAACACTAACGATGTGGTTGTCAGGGTCAATATTGAGTTTTGAGTAAATGCTTTTCGATCTTAACAATTTCTTGATCTTTTCTTTCATTTTCTCATGGTCTTTAGTCCAATCCCCGTCCAACTTGTCCAATTTTGTAGCAACTATAATAATAGAAGCTTTGGGTACACGCATAGCTATATTATCCAACCACGGCTTTAACTCTTTCACGCCTTGGTCTCCTTTGGTAATATCCCAAATAAGTAAATACAAGGCGCGAGCAGATAAGAAACATTGATGAGTAGCATAATAATCTTCCTGACCAGCAAAATCCCAAACACGAAATGTAAATGGTGATGCACCAAATATTCCCTTTTTTAGTTCCATGTCTTGAATATCAATGCCTAAATAAAGAGTTTATCCTATGAAGTTTCATGTCAAAGAATATTAATACAGGGTGATCGAAAAAAAGAAAAGAAAAGAGATCCCCATATAAAATTGTCCACAGGCCTTGAACATATCTTAGAAATTTCACACCTTCCACCTTTAACTAATCTCTTTTTTTCCCGATCACCTAGTAAAATCAAAAGGACATTAAAAGTATGTAATTAAGTTCCCAAATAACGATGATTAACTTTTACCTTGAGTTGCATAGTTAACATTGAAATTTTCATCTCCTTTCAATCGATGCATCAAAGTTGTTTTACCCTGATTCGCTTTTCCAATTAACATTAATTTCATCACATAGTATGGTTGTGCAAAACGTAACTTCGCACGGAGGTGCTGGATTAGATTCTTCGTTGATTTTTGCAAATGAGCTGGTATGTCATTTATCTGTGAAAAAAAGTAGTAGTGAAATACAAGATAATCAAAATTATACCTTCATGACAGTGAGTGCTTCTGAGAATCTGTTTTACATGCATTTTCAAGGAGAAAGCAGGTTTGAGGAACCCAGAAAATGAACGGTACAAATTAAAGAATATCATGGAGGCCTGAGAAGCTTAACCCTTTTTTGACTCTGCTTCATGAACTTAACCTCCATGTTTTATAAAAATAATAGTGCCATAGTAAAGTCAGAGTTTGACAATGGGATGTGTTTTTATATATCAAACATAAAAAAATCTATTTTCCTATTGCACACATCCTATTTCAGTTAGTAATGCCGTTAATAATGATCCAATAATGATCCAACATTAATCGGTATCATTCTTCCAGATCTCTTCAGATCATTTTATGTTCTTTGTAAACAGTACAACCATATTTTTGTTAGAAGACTTAATTTCAAAGATTTAATGATTAGGTAATAATCATAAAAATTTATAAGACTTACTTGTAATCCTTTCATATTGAACTGGGAAAGTTTTGTTAGTTTCCCAACCTCTAATGGCAATTCATGAATTTCACTGTTGTAGCTAATATCCAAATGTGTCAGGCTTGTTATTTCACATATGGCCATCGGTAGCTTCACCAAACGATTATTGGCTAGATTAAGGAATTCTATGGCAAGACCGGTGAGATTACCAGGAAATGTAAACAAAAGGTTATCATTTAATTCGAGAATGTTTAAAAATGGCGCCCATTGATCCACTTCTGGTAACTTTTCTATTTTATTTCCTGACAAATTCAGATTGCGTAGCATAGGCAGTTTAAATAAACAAGATGGCACGGTACGCAAGGAGTTTTTCTTCAAATCTAGTTTCACTACTTTTCTGAGATTGCCCATGTTGTTAGGCAATCTTTTTAAACTATTCCAACCAAGGTAGATTTTTCTATATTTAGCTATATCATCAATCCAAGAGTCATCTAAAGCTGATAACGCAAGACCATGCCAGTCAGCTTCAAGTTTCTCTTCCGAACAATAAATATTGAAGAGAAGTATTTTTGCAGCAGCATAATGTTCCTTGTTACATGCCAAACTAACTGGAAATGCATGATCAATTTTCTGTACTGCCTCCCTGTAAGTGTTGAAAGAATGAATAGAAAGATGAATGAAATATTTAGTTTAGACAACAAAATATCTTAAAATTATCCTCCTTCTCTCTCAAATTTGCTCAAACTCTTGAAAAAAGGATTATAAAGTATATTATTATTATCATCAGTATAAAGGTTAAACTTCGTCAGAAAATGAACTGTTATCAGTGAAGGACATGTATGGGTTTTTACTTTGACAAGATTTCTAAATTTTTTTACAGAGAAAGGATTGGTACATGGTCAGGTGGTCAACTAAAGAAAACTACTGCATACAACTACATGCATTTGATTATTGTGACATGCATGTTTTTTAATCCAAATAAATCGTGGCATTTTTAAATTATTTTTTTTCACAAATTTAGGTACCATTTCTTATGAGATGTTTCCTTTCAAATGTATATGCAGTATAAATGGAAACATTTTATTTTTTTTCCTAAAAGTTTTTCAGTTCCAAATATAAAAGGTCAATATTATGTTAAATTCACATCAAATCATATCATTCTAAATATGTGAAAGAAAGTTTTGTTTATCTTTATAAACTGTTTTTGTACAAACCTTTTCTCTTGGAAAAAGACATACGTCTATGATTTAATAGGTGTATGTATTAATTGATTGCGACCTTAACAACATGATGAAAGTATGTTCATGTGTGAGAAGGAAGGAGTCACCAGAAGCCATCTATACAGGTAAAGATGTAATCAAATTTGAACCAAAATGGTAGTTTTAGATGCCAATGTACTAACACATTACCTTAACTGTTTTAGCACCTCGGGATATACAACTCTTGTTTGGGTGTATCTCTCAAAGAACAAATCATAGTTTCTCTCATCTTGTTGCCATTTATACTCAGGTTGACATAGAGCATGTAAAACTTCTGTCTCTCCATGTTTCGCAGCCATGCACAAAAGCAACATTGCTGCAACTTCGATTGTTTTAAAATCACGACTTGCCATTGCTAATCTAAAACATTCTAACATGTTGTTTGGTGCACGTAAAATAATGAATCCCGCAGACAGATGATTATTTCTTGTCACAGCCAATTGAAGACATTCTTCAAAACAATTATCAGTAACATGGTCCCCACAATTAAGTTCCTCAATCATATTACGAAGATCGGAACTATTTGTTAAAACAGCATTCTTCACTTCTACAATAAAAAAGTACAAATACAGAAAGCAGATCAAAAGATATACACTTGTATACCTCATTTTATCAAATTAACACAAGTACTAATTAACACAGATTGAAAAAAATCTATGTTAACTAATACTGCATCAATTTGTAGTTACATTAATTAATACTTCATTGATTTGTAACATGTCATTTAATGTATGTTTTCGTACACTTCCTATTTATGGGAGTCTTACTTTTAATGGTTTGATGCTGTTTAAGCTGCGTGGAAGGCAAATTTAACTTAAATCCTTTCATACATGCACAAACTTTGTATTTATATTTATACATAGTATATTATATTTAAACGATATATATGACCATTTTATGCAAAAGTCCTAAACAAGAATTAGCAATTAGTTATTATTTCCTTTGGCTTTAAATTAAATATCAGTCATCTTTTTTAAGCAACTGTGTTAATTTAATGACACTTAAATGTTAATTAGTACAAACTTACATGTTCATCCGTGTAAAATAATATCCACACAAATTTGAGGGGTGGTGTTAAAATAATGTTCACCAAAATTTGAGGGGTGGTGTTAAAATGATGGCCGCCTAAATTTCCTGATTTTAGGAGTCATATTGAATAAAACTAACATAAAAGATTGTATACCTGCTGTTTTCAGTAAGCGTGCAACATCAAAGTTTCTGTTCAACATAGCTGTTCGATAAGGAGTCTTTCTATACTCATCAATCATATCAACACTGGCATCATGCTGCAGTAAAACTTTAGCACATGATACATCACCAATCGATGCAGCAATATGTAAAGGTGTGTAGTTGCCATTAGATGTGGCATCTACTGCTGCTCCATTGTTTAACAGCAATGTCACTATCTTATGCTTACGGCTGCTGGTGGCTTCATGTAATGGTGTATAGCCAAAAATGCCAGCCCTTGCATTGATTATTGAAGACAAGTGTTCAGTTTCATCAACAATAATGTTTTGAACTTTCTTTAGTTTCCCTTGACGACATGCTTCATGAAGATTGAAAGGCATATTTTTCTATGAAAACAATATTGGATTTGGTTTGAAATCTCTATAGAGGTATTTTTTCAAATTGTTAACATAGAAACTACAGGATTGGTGAGGAGATTTTAGACTCGCATGCAACAGATTATACACCATATTGAATGATGGCGTGATATGACTTCTGCACGCCAAAAAACCTCTTTTATTTAACTTATTCTATGATCAAATTAACTTTCTAAGAAGTCTATTTCCGTCCCAGTCAAAGCTCTCTTTAGAAGGTTTATGGTTACTTTCTCATGAATTGCGAGATCGCAATAAGGTGTATTCTTGCTTGGGAAATCCAACAATTTATAAAACGAAGAGAAGAAACGAAAAAGAAAATAATTTAATTAAGAAACTTAAAAGAAAATGTTAGAAGTAACAAAAAAGATTAACACATTTCACGATATTTACGGCTTGGGAATGGTAGTAGGCCATAAACTTTCTTTGCGTGTTACAAGGCGTGCACGTGTGATCGCATGCCTTTCTTCACCAAGCCTGAAACTGCCACAATGAGAAAATTAAGTTTCTTATTATCATAACTCCACAAAATATTTTATCAAATCAAAATCATTTTCTTTTTATATTAAGTAAATGTTTTTATACCATTAACTAAGCCAGGGTGGTTAACAAAGTTTTACAAGAGAAGTAAAGTTTTTGTTCAGGGTTGGTGTAATTTATGATCATGATCCAAAGATTCTGTTACAAGCTGATGTTTAAGTCCTCCTCCTGTCTTTACATTATTTCTCCCTGTGTTTATTTTCTGAAGTTTAAGTCCTGGCTGTATAAGTCTATTTGCAGCATATGGCTTTAGACCTTTTCACAATCCTAAAAGAAGAGCAATCATTAGAATCTGAATTGAAAAAAATCACTGTTGTTCAGTCTGATTTTTCTATGTATTTCATAACAGTTTATACCTCAAAGGAGATAAATTTTAGTTGAGGAAGAGTGAGTAATACATTGACAAGTGACTAAAATTTTCATTGACTTTTTTTCCCACAATATTTTCCTACTTCCAGACCGGGGTGGATTCAAACCCTCAGCTTTTAAACGGATCATTGAATTGATAAAAGCTAGAAAAACACATTCATTTCCAACCAATACAGCTAGGTATCAAATATCAGCCAGAACTTCAGTCATTAAAATAAGATTATCAGGAAAAAGAATTGACTCATAATACATTGCAGATAACCATAAATCAGAACGATCAAAGTATAAGAAGAATAACATGACAATAAACTTTTTGTTTCACATGCCCTTGAAAGGGGAAAAGATAACATGAAATAATCCAGAAAATACTTTTAAAACCCTTAGTTGCGTTAACTAATTTTTTTTCCAGCTTTTCCAGCTAAGTACTTATGAAAAAGCTATGGTTTCCCAGCTTTTTCAGTTAAATTTAAAAATAACATGACATGAAATAATGCTGACATTGTATCAGGTGTGCCTCAAGGAAATGTGCTGGGCCCACTGCTCTTTATTGTAATGCTTAATGATATAGATGCAAATATTTCTAACACATATATCAGGTCCTTTGCAGATGACTTTTGGCGCCATTAATAAACTTACATGTATTACAAGCAAGATCTGGAGACTATATATCAATGGTGAGAAAATAACAACATGTAACTAACTGATGAAAAATTGGAATGTCTTCTATATGGGAAAGATGAATCACTTAAGGAATGCACATACTATTACACACTCTACCAGACAGGATAATCACTGCAAAGGATCATATTCGAGACCTTGGGGTAACAATGAGTGATAGCTGTTCATTTACTGATCAAGCTAACCACATAGTAGAGAAGACAAAATGCTTGTCATCTTGGATTTTGCGAATCTTCATTTGCAGAAAAGAGAATGTTATGCTGACATTGTGGAAGTCCTTAGTCGTCCTAACTGCTGCTCAGTTCTTTGGTCTCCCAGTAAAGCTTAGCAGATTCAGTATATAGAACAAACACAATGGTCATTCCTCCAAAAAATAAAACACTCCAAAAGATGAACTACTGGTAAGTTTAAAACAAACTGCATTCTCCTCATAGAAGACATTAACAATATGTCATTATGTTTAGAATATATTGAAAAAATGGTTCCAAACATTTGAGCAAGTTCAAACTCTCTGGTAGACATGGTGTTGGTATGGAACATCAACCAAGGATGGGCATTTAAATGCTCATCCTGAAGGATCTCCCTTCAAAAGCTTACAAAAGCAGTCTTCTCCATGATCAAATCAGTACACATGTGCCAAAAAACACGTGCTAATCTAAATGGGTGTGCCATTCGGAAAACGAAAAAAACATATTCACTACAAATCTGGGCGTGTAAATTGCAGACAAACACAAGTGACATGGTATTTGTGCAGAGTAAGGGCTGCCTTTCAATATGCAAAGCACGCGCAGGTGGAGCGCATATATCATCATGAGAACGGATAAAGCAGGCGAGAAAGTTAAGCACTGAGGATGTTGTTTTACTAATAAAATTCTATGCAATTTAGCAAGCAGACAATACTTATGAACCCCAAACATGAGAACTGAGCGTCAATGCAATCTAGACTCTCTCAGCATAACTTCCTAGTCTGCTTGGCTGCAAAAATATTCAGTTATGATTTGTCTAAAGTTTATCGTTGGAATTAACACAAACTTGAGAGTTAACTTTAAAAACAAAACAAAGCAAAATAATTGATATAACATGTTTTGGAAAGGTTCATGACAGCAAAAACATACTCTTTCGGGTAAGGTGCACGACTGTGCTTGCGCGCCCTGCCACGTTCCTGAATTTCTTGTATATGTATCCTCTATCAGACGTACACATGTACTTTTGGTTATCTGTGATTGTTATTTATTGAACTTTAGTTAAGTAAGACATTACCATTTCTGTGGGATTGGCACCCTAAGGAAATTAAGCCGCTCGTTGAATATAAACATAAATGTTATGGAGACGACTTAGAACTTATTTGCCATTCAGTGATATTCTGATTCAAACCAGATCTGGTTCATACACAGTCGTTCTATCTACAGAATGACTGTATGTATGAACCACCAACGTCTGTAATGGGTTCATACATTTTAATATTATTTTCAGTTGGAATTTACTTATTTATTTATTATTATTTGTAGCTTTATAAAATTTCAAAGGGTGTTTAAATTTTTTGAACATTTTATATATCTTCTTATACTAATACACAATCTTGCTTTTTTCTTACGTAACTTTTAAAGAAAGAATGTTAGGTAAAATTTCTCAGGAAGTTCGTCAATGGATGTATGTTTTTCCGTATTAGTATAGGGAGAATCCCCCATTAGGAGAATCTCTAGCTCCATCTTACGGGGTTTTATTACTTCGTGGAATGTTGTTCCTTAAGGAAGACATCATAAAGCAGCCCGGAAGAGAAGGCAATGCAATGTTTTTTGCATTCGAAAGTTCATCAAATTTTTTCAACGTTCATTTCTTTAAAGAGAAATGAAGATCCTGCATGTTAAATTTTTTGTTGTTGTTTTAATTTTTTATTTAATATTTTTACGCTTTAAGTTCAGTAATAAAGAATAACAATATTGATCGGTATCAGTAACTATTCTATCTGACAAGATAGACAATGTAGACCTGTTATGTGTTATCAGTTTATCATTTTCTACCGATGTCTATTTTTTTATGTGTTTGAACGTAGCTTTTTTGTATCAGTTAGTTTTGACTACTATGCCAAAATGTTGTAGCTAGCAGTTTATTTGGTATTTCATTGTAGTGTGTGGATTGTTATTATTATTAGGTAGCAAGATCATTATTATATTGTTTTGATAGTATTTAAATGATATCTTTTTTTTAGATTATAAAATTGAATAGTATAAATGATTGTAATGCAAGAAGAGAGTGATTACATACATATTTACATGCTTTTTATATCATGATGCACAAGTGGAGTTTTAGGTTTTGACATTTCTACAATTCATAGCAGAATAAAGAATTGAAAGATAAAAACGTCTGAGAAGGTATTGTTTTTGTTAGCTTTAGTTAATAGGGAAATTTGAAAGTTTTATCGTGGTTAGGTAGGAATATACATTGGTTAGGTAGGAGTATACGTTGTATTGTCTCTTTTCTAAATCTCTGAACATTGGATATTTTAGCTTTTAGTTTAACTGTACAACTTTAGAAATCTCTAAATAGGCCAAATAGCACTGAAAAAATAGGGATAATAGCATTCTTTGAATGATCGATCCAAAATATTTGTGTTAAATATGATATAATTCCAACATGGAGAAACACAACAATTTTTGCATATACAAAAGACTTATCATGGCAGTATTGCGTGTAAAAAACAATTTATGGAGAAAAACTGTAAAATGTTTTTATATGCTACACTAGTTAATATTTATATTTTAAGACCTTTAGTTTCTTAAAAAAAATAATTTTAAACGCGTCAGAAGATTTTCTTAGAATAGTTTTCATAGAAAAACGTAGATGTATCCCAAAACAGACCTTCTTTTGATATTTCGATTCACGTTAACACAATTTGAAGTTTTCTTTCGTTTTCCAGTTCCAAACATACCATCGGAAACCATCCACCACCATTTTGTGAAGAAGTTTCGATCACGAAAAAATAAAATTCCAAGAATTTTTGTGCATATAGCCTTCGTTTATAGGTTCTTCATCGCTAAAACTTTTACAACTAGAGTTCTGCAAAAGATCTACGGAAATAGGCTAAATAAAAAAATTAACGCGTAATCGTCGCCATATCGTTAAACACCCACCTCCCTAATAAACGCCCATGGGGGAATTGAGTTGTTTGTTAATTTAAAGTAAAAGTTTAATTAAAAGTTGAAGTTGAAAACTATGTGTCGTAACTCGAGTCAAACTTCACGTCAATCTCATAACACCGCATCACTTATAGTGAGTGTGAGAGAGAAAGCTAAGAAACCGCGACTAATATATGAAAGAATAATTTCCCTAGAGGGTAATAAGAAAACCCATCAAACATACACTAGACAATAAGCGAACATAAAATACAATAACAATTGAATCGAAATGAAAATAATTATGACATATAAATTATCGATCAAATATTTGAGCAAATGACTCTTTCCATTCATATGGAGCCCGTGCGCCTAACACCTCCTCTGTTCAGTATTATGCTATCGGGGTGGTCTCCTTTGTAATATTTATGACATGTAAATCATATGTAGGCGAAATAAATAATAATTCATTCATCTTATTGTGACCTTGATCTGTCACAACAACTTGAAGAAAGAAACATCTTAAGAAAGGCCGTACATCGGACACAGAATCAATCGAACTGCTGGGACGCTTATAGAAACATCTGCAATAGATTCAAGTATAATAGCAAAAAGGTCGTTCTACAAAAACGTCAAAAAGAAGTATGACAGACTATACACAGGATTCCACAACCAAACACAAAACCAATTACCGAAGATCCAGATCACCTTTAACGACCATTTCAACAAAGTAGCCGAAAAACTAACCAACAAAAAACCAGAAACTATGAAAGCACTTGATAAAGCAATCCATCTGAGCCTAGCGTAAACGCCTTCAAACTTATGCTGTCAACCTATGATGAAATCAAACTAGCCATTCAGAAAATATGTAACGATTGTTCTACAGGTCCAGACAAGTTACCCATTAATCTTCTAAATCCTGTACAAGAACACATCATATCACCATTGATTCACATCATCAATAACTTCATCCGAACCAATAAATTTCCTGACGAATGGAAACAAGCAAAAATCACACCGATTCCAAAAGTCAAAAATCCTTCGTCACCAATTGATTATCGTCCAATTTCTGTCCTTCGTGCTATCCAAAGTGTGGTACTGCAACAACTTTGTGAATTCATAGACTCACAATCACTCTAGCAATCAACACATATCGATTTACGTGATGATATACTTCAAGCCATGACCAAGGGTGAAATAACGATCGCTAATTTTGCAGATTATTCAAAGCCTTTGATACAATTGACTTTAAAACACTAATTAATAAACTTCACAAACTGAAAATCTCAAAATCCTTTCTTTCTCTGGATCAAACCGATCACATTACCTTCAAATCGACGATAAGAATTCTAATGAGGATATTAGAATTACACTCTGGGTTTGGCGTACCGCAAGAATCCATACTGGGACCTGTCCTCTTCAATTTCTACGTGGCTGACCTGAAAAACCTTGTAAAACACTTAAATTCCATCCAATACGCAGACGATACTACGTTATATACATCCATTCAATTCTGAAAGCACTCCCAGATTCAACCAAGAAACTTGGAAGATGACATTTTAATAACAAGAAGACAAAGTTAATAATTTTCTCTACCAAACAATTTTCCCGTACCACAGCTTGATAAGAACAAAATCCATATAGCATGCAATGGTGATAATCTAGAACAAATAAACTATTAGGTGTCACATTCGATCAACATCTTAACTGGAATGAACACATCAACAATGTGGTAAAAAAAATTGCTGTATAACGTTAAAAACCCTACGGAACTAAAAAGACTGGCAAACTTCAATCAAAGGAAACTGCTGGCAACAACTCTCATTCTTTCAAAACTAGACTAATATCATCCAAACTTTAGGTATCCAGTGTGATTTTTTATATATATATATATTTTTTTTTAAAAAACTCCTTCGTTCGTTTGTTAATCACCTGTATTTTGGGTTGTCTGTACTTAACAATTTTTTTATTCTTTACTTTTCCTTCATCATCTTGGTTCCTCAGATTTCTTTTACTTGAATTACTTCATTGTGATTGAAGGAGAAAACTTTTATTTCTTATTTACTCGCGTTTTTTGCGCGTTTTTTTTTAAAATGTTAGACAGCTTTTAATTTGTGAATGGAAAAGGCGACGTAGTGAAATAATCAACAATCAAGCTGCCAGGGCTGGGAAGTGTCGGGCATCTTTAGAATATGTTCCAGGTAATTTTCTTTACGCAAGACCGGTTAGCTCATATTCCGTCAGAAGAAACAGCAAATTTCACATCTAGTGTAAAAATCTTTAACAAATCCTCTTTTTTCCGCAAACGATGCAATATATTTCTATCCTGTCCAAAAATGGGAATGAGGCCTTAACATATAATAAAAAAGCCATTGCCATCTCTTTATTCTGTCGGAGAACTTCTTGAAAATAGCTATTTTAAGACGTTTAGAGAGGTATTGTAGAACCGGGAACTGCAGGAAGTGATCTGAAATACTGTTGATAAAGATACCCAAAATGATGTTATATTTAACAGTATTAAAAATATATATAATCTATAACTGTACTAGAGGTGTCAGTGACATCGGTATCATCAGTATCTTGTATCTACGAGGGAAGAAAATGGAAAGCATATCTAGAAAATCACCAGAATCATTTTGTAAGTTGGCTTTCAGAGAAGATCAATGTTAAAATTACCAATAAGCAAAATCAATTTATTTTCAGAAGAGGCTTTGTCTAGAAGTGGACCTAAAAAGTATTGTTGAACTTTTCACAAGCATCCATGGTAAGATGCTTGTAAATGCATCCAACAATAGCATTTTTATTATTTAGGTGAATAATTTCAATGAATTTAGATTCAAGTCTTTATATCCGTCTTTGTATGCCAGCCTATTAAAGTCCAGTCGTTCAGAGAAGTGCAAACTCTCAGAAACAGAAAATAGAGCACATTCAAGTTTTTACACCTTTTGCTGGAGTATGCACAAAGTTATAACCAGGGAGATTACAATTAACACGAAGGTTACTATTTTGTAATCATGTCTCAGTGATGCCAATCATACTGAAGTGAACTATGCGCAAGCTGTCCAATTAACGTCCAAAGTTCATCAAAGTGCTTAGACAAAAAAGGAATATTTAGGTGAAACGGGGAGAGCTGATTAGAATCAAGAGCAAGATTATTGAAATATTTACAATTAACTCTACTCAAGTCTTGTGGATAACTTCAATCTCCAGACAATTCAGTTTGCCTAAAAAATCTTTTATTTCAATAGTGAATAGACTCTAAAGATCAGCAGAGGAGCAGTTTGAAGAAGGAGAATTTAGTAAGCGATCATAATCATTTGAACTAAAACCATCACATGTTGGTTACGCATATAGAAATAAATAAAAACAGTTTGTAATTAGTTTTATGTTGTGCGGAAGAAAATGTTTGAGATAAAAAACAACGTTATTATTGCTAGCTTTTACACTCGTCAATTTTATAAGTAGCCACCGGTTAAAAAAAAAGTTTATGTGTAACGGATGATGAGAGTAGTAATAATGAACTTTAGAAGGTTTCGTACATTTTGCATATGATTTTTAGAAGGTTTCGCACATTTTGCATATGATTTTGTTCTTTGTCTTTAACGGAAAAACGATGTTCCGTTCATTAGAATAGACATAAAATCGGTAATATTAACGCAAGCAATCTTCCATTAATTCTATGCAAAAAAATCTCCAGCGTACTTGAGTCGAAAGCCATGTTTCTGCTCAGTCTATTCCGGGAGCTTTATTTTTATTGAGGCATGGGCGTGTATTAGGGAGGTGGGCGTTATAACAATTATGCAGTTATTCTTTTATTTAGCCTATTTCCGTAGATCTTGTAGAACTCTAGTAGGAAGAGTTGCAGCGAAAAAGAACCTATCAGGTTGGATGATGGAAGATGGTAAATTGAAAATCAAGTGGTTATTAAATGAAATCGCTCCAGATAGTATTTAATCAGCTGTAGCTGTACAAGCAGATGTGAAACTAGAGGTTGTTTACGTCGAAAAGCTCAACTGGTGTGCTCTGATTTATGTCAATGCTGGTGCAACAGCATATTAGACCACGACAAAGAAAGCGAAAACGAAGATGTCTTCGATAATCCAAACGACCCTTCTGACCCTGCTAATGATCAATACGATGAAGAAATATGATGAACATTAATTTTCGCTACGCGGCGTTATAAGGGCCGCTGTTAAAAGGTCTGGCGTTAAAAGGGTCAAAAATTTGGAACTGATTTAAGGTATTTTTTCATAACGGACTCGTAATAACACTTCGCACATGAAAATAAAACTATATTTGAAAAAATGGAAACTTTCGACAATAAGCAATTTGAAAAAATGACGGAGAAATTAGATTTCGAACAGCAAATAGGAGAGGAAGCTAGGAAAGAGGAAGAAAAAGATGACATAGTACAGTCGGATTTAGAACTTAAAGGCAAACCGAACTACTGAGAGTCTATTTTTAATTAAATTTAAGCGAGAGAATATACAAACAGAAATTACTAAGCTGTTTTCACCAAAAATTTAGTTTTTAAGTGTAAATTTTCTTCTAAAACAGCACAAAAACGCTTATATTATACAGTAATGGCTTTTAAAGTTAACCATTTAGCAGAAAAATATGATTTTTGAGAGAAAAAATTCTAGTAAAAGTTTAGAAAGAAAGATAAAAAGAACCAAGAGAAGTTCGTAGAATTGCACAGAACAAAACTAGAAATATTAAAGAATACATTTTTATAATCTTTGTTTCACTAAACTGTCTGTGCATCGAATATTGCCACCAAAAATTGATCGTGATTCTTCTTTTAATTTCCCTCCATGTTGTTTTGATTTGAAAACGATAAAGAATTGTTGAAATAATACAGACCAGCTAACTTTCCACGGTCAACCATTTAATGAAAGGCGCGATAGATAAAAATTATTATAAGTTCAAAATACAAAAAGATTAGGGGGGGGGGGGGGTTTCGGCCGGGGGATTGGTGGTAAAGATGATTTGATTTCGAAGAAGACTCGACATGATTATTTTGAAAACAATGCTTATAATATTTGAAAAATAATTGTTTTTGCTATCCAAAATAATTTAAAAAATTAAGCTGACAACGATAACTCGAGAAAAATAATTTAAAACTTTAGTAACTCGAATTTTTTAAAGCAATATAATATTCTCGAGTTAGTAACTCGACTTGATTTATTTGAAAAATTAATTTCGAGATAGTAACTCGAAGTTAAAATTTGGCATTTTTAATTTCGAGTTAGTAACTCAAGCTGTAGAAGCAAGAAATATATTTTCGAGTTAGTAACTCGAAGTGATATCGAAAATTAAAAATTTCAAATTAATAACTCGAATTATGACGTCATAATTCATAACTCGACTTTATAACTCGATTTTGTAACTCGGGTTTTCCGGGTCTCGTAGTTCTGTTGCCTTTAATGTAAAAAGCAAAATGAGATTTGTACGGCACAAGCTATTTTGGGTCGGCGTAATAAGGGCCGGCGTAAAAAGGGCCGATAAGGTAAAAAATAATTACATCTTTCTTTGTTATTTCTCGGACCAATTATATTCGTTTTTCCACAAACATCGATAGTTACACAGTTCTTGCTCGATAAGTTACAGGAAGTTATTATTTATTTATTTATTTATTTATTTATTTATTTATTTATTTATTTATTTATTTATTTATTTATTTATTTATTTATTTATTTATTTATTTATTTATTTATTTATTTATTTATTTATTTATTTATTTATTTATTTAACGATGGTTTATACAATTTCTAGTCAAAAAAACTAATTTAGACCAACAATAATAAAAATTAAAAACTAACAGACAAAAAAACTAACAGCAAAGAAAACATATGAGTAGATTGCAATTAGGCTCAAAATACGTGTTAAGCATGTTAATATATCTTAAACAGCCGTTTGGATTTCAATTTTGGCTTAATTTATGTCCTCGTACATTGCTAATCAAAAATCGATTAAACACGATTAAAATCGATAATGTGTATTTCGGTCTGGGTCTATGTAATTTCTCGAAAACTCCAGGTGGGAAACTTGTGAGCTTTTCCAATTTAAAATAAGCAAATCAAGACACGTCAAAATCAAGAAAATCAATCAGAGAGGAAGGTCACGAGGAAAGACAGGGAAGTCATTAAAACCCGGCTTTTTTCCCCCAATAGGTAGACCAAACCAAAGCAACGAATAGTGTAAAATGCAAGATTTTAACATGAGGTTTGGAAAAAAGTTATAGAGAAAACTTCTACATGTGCTACAATCTTACACAAAACTAAATGAAATTCTGTAGCAATATTTCACAAATTTAACAAACACAACCCTCTATTTTTTTCATAACCTAGACTGGTGAGAGTTAAGTAATTCTAATGGCCCAATATTTCAATAAAAAAATGCAAGATCTTAGAGATTTTGGCTTTGTTTCAGACATGGCATCAGTTTGTCAACTGTAAAACCAAGGTTGAAAGCACTCTGGTTGAGAAGGAAAATACCAGAAGCTCATGCTGATATAGTTCATCAGAAATAAATATAAAATAAATTTAAGTAAAAGTACAATGTAAGTCCATTAAAATATAAGTCCATTAAAATATAAGTCCATTAAAATATAAGTCCATTAAAATATAAGTCCATTAAAATATAAGTCCATTAAAATATAAGTCCATTAAAATATAAGTCCATTAAAATATAAGTCCATTAAAATATAAGTCCATTAAAATATAAGTCCATTAAAATATAAGTCCATTAAAATATAAGTCCATTAAAATATAAGTTCATTAAAATATAAGTTCATTAAAATATAAGTCCATTAAAATATAAGTTCATTAAAATATAAGTTCATTAAAATATAGTCAGCAGTTCAATTAGAGCATGTGTTCTTGAAATTTTTTATCATTTTGTTTAAAATATCGTTAGGTAAGATACGATGATAATTTGGTTACATGTTACATGGTTACATGTTACATGGTTACATGGTTACATGTTACATGGTTACATGGTTACATGTTACATGGTTACATGTTATTACAGTATTTTAACATTCAGAAGAGTATTAATAGCCATACATATCAACACGCAGACGGTATGTGATTTATGTAATATACTTATTCCCGGTCCATTCCAGAGTTTTTGACCACGATTTTTAAAAGATTTTTTAGTATTTTGCTAAGCGCTTAATTCCCACAACAACGTATGTGTCTTATTTCGAAATTAATCGAACAATTTCTTTATGTCTTCCGGAAGGAAAATTTTGAAAGTATTTCAATTTGCAGTAAAATAAAATTTGTACTTAAAATAATTCAATGGTGGACACTAATTGCACTCACTTTGATCACATGACTTATTACAACCAATGCAAAGTAATTATTTACTATCATGTGATCAAAATGATTGTACAAAATAAAGCCAAGTGTCCAGGCCAGGGAATGTTTCAAATTTATGTGTCACTTTTCATATTTAGCCAAAAAGGACAAATTTGAAAAGTACTGAAATTTTTCTTAAATTTTGCACGTAAAACAATTTGACGGTGCCGATTTTGAATTTATGAGTCATTTTTCATTTTTGTGTGTGTAGGTGTGTGTGTGATTATAACAATGTTCCAGGTGGAAGCAAGAGTGGAAAGTCTTCTGCAGGCACGGTTTTGAAAAAGGTTTTCGTATGCAGCAAACAACAAAGCACTCCAGATTTGTTAGCATCTTAAATAAACTGAAACCCAAAGTAGTATTGGAAATCCAGTGACTCGTGAAATCTTGCACGACCATGTCGTCTTGTCTCTATTAATTACGAATCGTTAAGTAGGCACTATAAAGTAAGCTTTTTGTGGTTGTGGGGGGTGGCGATCATGAAGTTCTTCATATTGTTTTGGTATGAAGTTTGATTGTGCGGTTAATCTTTTATTTATTTCTATCGATTTTTTTGACGAAATGTTTTCATCGTGTTATTTCAACTTTTGTGGGACAATATTATTAATCTTTTTAAAAACTTTTGTCACATTTTCACTGTATTTCTGTAAACAAATGTTTTGACAGAACATGTTTTGTTACCAGAACAAAAGAATTCTTTCCGGCGAATGTCTACCATCTTTAGAAAATAACTTCTTAGATGAAAAAGAGCTGTATAAATTTACCTCACCGTCACCGTCACCGTCAGTTCTTGCAGTTGCATTTCTGTATTATCATTAGTAAACAAACACGGATTGGTTTTAACCATGAATAAAAAAGGAGAAAATTTAGCGTAAGTCTATTTTCTATACTACTATATAAGACTTGTTCTCAACTAACTGTGTGTTTTGTTGACATGATATCGTATTTACCCAAATTGTGACGTCATAGTTGGACGTGGTTCAAAGTTTAATGTTGGAAACCAAGAAGTGCATTGACACTCTGCTAGGTGTAACAGAAGACTTGCATCTTCAAATTGAGTATTTGTACGGCACAAGCTATTATTTCATCTTTATATTTATTTGGCTCAGCAATCAACCAGTTCATCAGAACGAACCTATAAACGCTCAGTATTAAAAAAGATCGCCCATGGTTATGGATCATGCAATATGTCATTCAGTTTAAGGTTTTTAAGACTTTATCTCGTTTAGTCTGCCAATCTGGTGGCTGTTTATATCTCGTGTAAGTGTTTATGCAAATAGCTTTAACATTGCGCAGTGAAAATTGCTGACCAAACTAATTAACGGTTAACCGCAGCATAAAATAAATTGTATAACACTAACTAAATTATCTAGGTTGTTGTAATCTTACTTCAAACAGCAACTTCAATACTTCACTTAATTCACGGAAACATGCTTGCTAGTTTTAATGTTTATTACGACAAAGACGAAAGCAAGCAGTTCTTCAAAGCCCAAAGAAACAACAATAATACTCCTTGAACACAACTTACAAATCGTTAACGATAAAATTATTAGTGAATATTTTATGTACAAAAAATATTCACTTCTTTCTCAAATAACTAACAAACTTGCTTTAAGACCTAAAATTTTACATGGTGAGCCAACTTAACGTATGAAATCTATTCGGTAAATAAAAAAAAAATGAGTGTTTCAGCCCCTTTAAGCAAAATATCATATACCTTTTATCGGACAAAACTTTGTTGGACAAACATGACGAAATTTGGCAAAAACTTTGTGCAATTAAATTTTGGGATAGGACAATTTTCTTTCGTTGGACAAAAGTAACTAGAAAGGTATAAAAGTGGTACACAGGACTCTTTACGAAGGATCAATCAATGAATCAATGAATCAATCAATAAATAAATAAATGACTTAAATAAACAACCAGGATAACAAAACGGTTGTCTCTCTCGGTTCTCCGTTTAAAATAAATAAGAGGCCATGGGGCCAGAAGGTCAGCGCGGTTGGGCATACCAGAAAAGTGGTACACAAGACTTTTTACGAAGGATCATATACCTAGGACAGTTCAGATAACATTCCGTGTGTATTTATTAAATTTCATAGCGGCGGCAAGAAGTACATTTTAGAAAGAATATTTGGGCCTATGAGAATTCCATTCCGAATCTGATATCCTTTCCATTTCAAAATCAGCGGTTTCTAATTGCAGTTAACGATTTTCAACCTGAAGTCATAAGTCTTTATATTGAAGTATTGAATACAATTTTTATTCATGTATATTATGAACTCAATCTATTGTAAAAATGTTAATAATAGTACAATGTAACAAAATCTGTGTCATTGTATAAACTAAAGATTATATATGATACTTCTCACGTGACGAAGATAGCTATGCAAAACTGAGTAATGAAAATCATTTTTGGAAGTGTCTGAAAAATAAAATCTAGTCAAGTTCAGATAAGGCCGACAAGTTCAAAGACTTTCATATAAGTCTGGCAAGGTCTGACAGGTTTTGAGGTCTGATGAAACGGACGAGTTCTGACAGCAGATACGAGGTAATACCAGAAGTACCAGATACCAGATAGAGGCGTATTCAGAGCCAGTCAAAAAAAGTGGAGTCCAACCTTATGATCTTTCTTTTCAGTCTTAAGTGTCGATTAGGTTACTTGCACGTTTTCCTTTTCTACTTTAAATGACTAAACTCTCCTCTACAAATTTTGGCTGAGCTCTAGCTACGCCTCTGCCAGAGATGATGGCAGCAACAAAGGACCTAAAAAATAAAAAATAAATGATATAACTGCTATACAATCTCAGGTCCACTAGTGATAAATTCAAGCTAATTTCTCCTAGTATTTTTAGAATGATTACGTGGAAGAATTAATGTGATTTATATTTTCAATATAACCTGGGAAAAAAACAAATAAAACTGATTTATCAAAAAAATAAATATCGCTTTATTTGATCCTTGATGCAACTAAGCCAAATAGTCCCTAACAATATTTTAGGATCAGAAAGTGCATACCATAAGCTGATTTAAAAAAAAACAAAGAAAGTTTGGGGTAAAAGGTTGTTAAGTTCTATAATTGCTTACAATTTATTCATGAAAGTTATTCTCATGAAAGTTCGATGCTCAAAAGTTTCTGATCCATAGTAGCAGTTAAGTATCTTTAAGGTAAGAAATTTTTGTGCAAAATTAATTTTGCGAATTGAGATAAAACAACCTTTACTCAGGAATTTGATTTCTTACGTGGAAATGTAAAGTTTCTTTCAGGCTGTACTGTATGGATCATTGGATTATTTTTATCAAAAGAAAATTATAAGACTTTTGTTTTCCGATTCGCTGTGACGAATTTCAATAGAAATTCCTTCGCAATGTCATATTTTTGTGGGTGAAATCTATAAAGCTTGGTTCCCACTGCGGCGATGATCGCTGTCGCCCATACTTCATCGTCGACGATGAGTTTGGTGGGAATGCTGAAGTTCGTCGCCCAACTCAAAAAGTTGGGCGACGAACGCAAAAATGATGGGCGATGAATATCAAAAAGTTTTGATATTCATCGCCTTGGTTCGTCGCCCAACTCGTTGATCTTTTCATTATGTCGGAAAAGATAAAAGACTTAACAAAGGACACACATGATGGATTAAAAATTTAAAGAGATTTGTTTATGTTTTTCCGAACCACCTGGCGTGCAAAATCTTTTTTCTTCAAAAATAAACTAGTGATCTACTTGATATAAAATGTAATGATAAATGTACCTGTAAACCTTTTTGAGGTTCGAAAACCTAAAGAAACGGTATAGCAAGAAGAAGAACGCATACAAAAATGCTACCAAATCAGGATCTGGTTCACAAGAAGCAGAAGTCGCAGAAAAGGAGCTTAAACGCTACGATTTTCTTAGCTGGTTAACACCTTTTTAAGGCTGAAACAAACTATAGCAAACGTGAGTCCCAGTATCGGTGCAGTAAATGACAATCCAGATGTTTCTAATGATGAACAAGATGATACCGAGTCAACATTCAATGACCTTAAAGTCACCGAGCATTTGTCCAAAAAACGTAAACTTAAAAGCGAAGAAAATGATGACGAAATTGAAATGCTTAAAACTATTCACCAGGAGTTAATTGAGGATGAGAAAAGCTCTGATGATGACGATGGAGATGCTACTTTTGGCAAAATGGTCACCAAGGAATTGAAAGTTTTGCCACATCACTTGAAGTTTAGATTTAAGCATGATGTCAATAATTTAATTTTTAAATATTAATCACAGTTGTTCGCACAATCCCGGAATCCTGATGATTCACATGTTCAAAAAGATTTTCAAGCTTCTGCTTCTGCATCGAACACAGGTCAGGCTGGCTGGTATAATAATTTGTCAATGTATATGAATAATAGTGAATAAAGTATACTTTTAATATATGATATATACAGATGTTGTAAAAACATGCTTCAGTCAAATGAAGTACTTGTATCTCGTTGAATCACGTGTATACATCATGTCCGCCTAACATGATCCAACTGCCATTCTAAAGCCCCAACCCCATTTACGTATTCTGAAATAGCATTGCGCATTTCTACTGCATCTTCTCTTGGGCGACATCCACGCAAATTCCTCACTTCTACAATCCCTCCACTTCCTTCTGCGACAATTTTCCTCCATTCACCTAACCTAATTTCTCCACTCCCACTGTAATTATTAACAAAACCCGATGGACAATATGATGGATTATCAGCAAGCTTCAAATAATTGTGCAATCCAATACAAGCCAATGTGTACCTTTCCGCATTCTCCACCGAGGCCTTGATAGGCTTTGAGAAAATCCTGCAACGAGCCACCAATATTCCAAAAGCATTTTCGATCACTCGACGCGCGCGAGATAATAGCGTGCCTGTGTTTTTATGGCATTCAATTCGAATGTGTTTTCCATCGATAGCTCCAATGACATGGTTTAAGTTCCAAAGTTCTTCAAATTCTTCAGCGAGCATTTTCCATTCTTGACTTGACGATGGATGAGCCACGTATGTAGGAAACAAAATTTGTCTTAATGCGTCACAAGTTTCAGAAATTATCTTCGATACTGTAGCTTTACCCATTCGGAAAAGAAAGGTTAACGAAATTTGAGATTCACCGGTAGCCAGAAAACGTAAGGTCAAAGCTAGTAGTTCAGCAGGAGAAATAGCTTCTCTGAAGTTGGTGTTCTTCTTTGTGATGAGTGGGGAAACAAGCCCAAGCAAATGATCAAATCGTTCGGGAGACATTCTCAAAAATCTTAAAGTTGAAGAATATAGTTTTAATCCTTCAGTTTGTACTTCTTTTCATAATGTTTACATACATTATAGTAAAACACTTACCTGAAATGATTCTCTCTGTCAACCAAACGTAACTCTGCCAAAATTTGTTTGTAAGCACCTTTGTTTTCCCTATGCTTGAAAATTTCCCCGTACCCAAAATCGTCGTCTTTTTTGTTTTTGTTTTCTTTTAATTCTTTTTCTTAAAACCATAAAAAATAATGCTCGAAGCAATTTTCTTCTTGTCTTGCTAGCAGCTATGTTTGCTTTACTTTCAGAACAATTTTCTCATTCTGTCAAAAAGTTTAAAAGCGATGAAAAAATAAACCACCAGTGGGAACACATCGGCGATAAGTGTTATGCGATGAGCTTTTGGCGACGAATCATATGAGCGGCGAGTGATGAGACTCATCGCCGCAGTGAGAAGCAATTATAAATTGTATTTAGTATATAACTGTTGCTGTTGCCACATTTTGTTTTTAGTAGGTGGACGATAGGTAGTCGATTTAAGGAAAGATCGATTTTAAAAAAAATTCTATACGATGAAAGTTAAGATATTTAAACAAATCTGTTTTTCTCCACCAAATGTAACTTCTTATATTTTCAGCTGCTTTGATGTCGAAAATAACGATGGAGAGCAAAAGAAAACGGTTAAACACCGTATACTGATATAACATTTTTTTTCAAATCGAAGCTGGTGCACAACAACAGGGGCTGTCAACCATTTTGACACCATTGCCTTAAATCCAGAAAAACAAAATTTTCCCAGACAGTATTTTGGAATATAACTTAAAGCAGAACGTCTTTGGCAAAAACTGACTGTCTGGGAAAATTTTGTATTGCACGTTTTTCTGGATTTAAAGCCGCACTCACAATAATTAAACTGTTTAAACTATCAAGAAGTGCACCATCCATAAATCAACCACGGTTGAAAAACAGCCTATATTCAAGCTTAATGCGGAATCAGCCTACAACTGGGGACAAGCATTCTTGGAATTACTGCTTTGCAAATCAAATAAAAGAATTGAATATGGAGATCTATCTGAATATGTGATTTTCAACACCCTCCAGAAATATAGGGGAAATGACATGTTAAATCTATTTCACAAAAAAAAGAAAATTTCCCAAAGATTCAGGAAGGAAGAAAGGCATGAAAGGAATGCACAGAAACTTCCATATCTATTACTTTTGCGTCAGAATTTTTGAAGTTTTTTTCCTACTCGATTTGCCTTATGTGTACGGTGTAATATGTTCTTGAGAATGTCAACAAAACAATTCCTTCCGCCGCTTTTGAACATGTTCTATTTGAGCGTGTTCTATCAAAAAGTACATTAGATGAACTTTGCGACTATTTATCGCGTGCTTATGTAACTCCTATGAAATCCGCATATAATCAAATTAAAATTAAAACTGTTGAATAATCATTGAACTAGTTGGTTTCTGTCATCATATTTCTGCGGTCTTCAATTCCCTTGAGGCAAGTAATGTTTTTTTCACGAGCTTTTTTTGGCAAAATAAATATCGTGTTTTGCGAGTATCTATCTTCTTAATCTTTTTTTTTTTTTTTTTTTTTTTTTTTTGCTATAATTGGATGAAAAACCTGGAAACGAATATTTTTCGAGAAATCATTTGTTTAATTCAGAAAAACCCAACTTCTCCATCTCCTATATGGGTATTATTCTTAGCATTGTATAATATTTTGTGCGGCAGATGAGTGTGAGTTGTTGTTGTTGTTGACACGATGAATCAATTCATTATGCCGTCTCAGTATAATAAATAAACATGACGTCATTAAATCAGAAGTTATTATAAAATTTACATGGATAATGCTTTCAATTTAAAGTAACGAGGGTAACTACTTAATAGATCGACCATTATAAACGGAATCTTTAAAATGCACAGATTTGATATCGTACGTAAGTGTCATAAAGGCTGCTATTAATAGTAACGTTCAAAATTCTCATGTTGTAGAATAAAACATTGATATCCCCCACCAAGACAGTTCAACACATCCTGAAGGTACTTTCTATAGATAATAAAAGCCTCTTTTTTCTGAAATGATTTAACATTACAAGCATATTTCTCGAGACCATCACACAGTAAACACAGTTGATCAGTTGTGGATAATTTCTCTCCTAATTAATTAATATCTATATGTGAAATATTTTTGGAACATTGGATTGTTTTATTACAGGCATGGTTTGGAGGTATATCCTTTTTAGACTTTCTTCTTCATTCATTGTCGGAACCGGCTTTCTTTTTTTTCCTATTCTCATGATGGCTTATGTTGTACAACACATCAAGACAATTTTCGGTCAAATAATTTAATATTTAATATTTAATATTTTACTCATCTATAACCTTTAATTAGGGCCTACACTAAATCCTAAAAGTACAAATACTGCCCGCTCTAATGAGTTTTCCTTAAACGGATCCAATGAGTCATATACTTGATTGACAAAATGATTTTCTTAGCGCTCTCCTTTATAATAAGCGCCACAAGAATTTCAACAAAAATCAATAAAGAAAATACAGAGAAAATACAGAAGTTCGCTTTCTGTGGGCAGATACATGGGCGTGGACACACGAAATCTATAAATATAATATATTCCCCGCGTTCGAGGCTGGTATTTGGGCGTGTGGGCAGGTACATGGGCGTGGGCACACGAAAGGGAAACACAGTGTTCTCGTGATTTATTCATATCACAATTTACGTGTTCGTATAAAACGTTGACAGTATATCAAAATCAAAATTATAAAATCGTTATGGTAACTAATTTGCTGTAAGACAACCCGTAATTCATCACTTGTGAAATTCCCATTTGTCGTTAGTCTTTATTTAGAATCCAAAATTCACAGTATTATAAAACTTGATTTTGCAGTTTAAGAGCAGTTTAAAGATAATGTGTCTGTTTCCTAAATCAGCGAATTAATTGAAATTTATTGAGTTTTTTTAGCAGATAGTCAGAAATACATGATTTGAAAATTCGTTAATATCCAATAAGTTTGCTCATGATGTTTTCGATTTAGGAGCATGTTGAAAAATATAAGTAGCTGCGAAAACCTCAAAAATAAACTTTACAGCACATGAAAATACTCTCAGGTGTGATGTAAGAATAACAAGAACACACACTACTATATTATGGTCAGTCTCTATGAGAACCACTCGAGAATTCATATGAAATCTGAATGAATATGTCATTTAACAATTTTGGAACCATTTGTAATAAATTAAGCAATTTATCAATTATTTATTTACCACGTTTCAAAATCATTTCGAAAAGATTTGACAAGAAGGAAGAAAACTTGTTATGTTAGCATCGTCATATCAATGTTAACAATAAGTAGTTTAACGATTCGCCTTTCTGTTAGAGGTTATGTTCTTGCAGAATGGACGATTTGACACAGTAAGTAAGGAACTGAGAATTGTGCATTTATATTTGTGTCACTATCGCTACGTTAATCCAATGCGACTGTGAAAGGCATTTGAAAAATTTGATTCCGATTTTCTGAATTTTTTCGGGTATGAACACAGGATTGTATATACTGGTTGAGACATTTTCCTCTATTCAAGGTCCTATGTATTCAAAGGTACAATCCGCTAAACCCGCGTATGGGGGAGCTGGATTGTGACAATAATGTAAATGCAAGTAGTTCAGTGAGGTGTTTCTATTCGGTTAAAATTTTGAATCATACGAAGTTGTGGTGGTCAGACTTTACGAAACCGCCATAAACGGATTTCGTTTGGTAATTTCGAAATAACTTTTGTTAACACTGTGTAAAGTTCGCTAACTAGAAAAAATGCGAAAAAATGCTTTTTGTCATTTTTTTGCGGTTTCATTTTTGATTGGAAGAGATTAAACTGCATTTTAATGTGTCAGTTATTGCATATGATATCTATATTTGCGTACAAACAGCGGAATAATGAATTTAATTTATGATGATATTGGGGCAAAATCCCACCGATTTTGTTTTAATGAAAAAATCGACAACATCTACTGAGAAAATTAAACTTTTTTTTACAATAAACAATGAAACTGAAATTGATTCAATTCTTGAAAAATTTGAAAAAGAATACAAATTCCTTCAAATAATAAAAGATTATAAATAATTATTTAAGCATTATTGAAGGCTGAGGCTGACAGTGTAACTAACAAGTGGTAAAATTTAATTTGTGGTGAGGATGGAGTATTGTTTATCACAACACAGCAATAAAGAAGCAACTTTTGACATCACGAAATTCTGTCAGCATAAAGTCATATTATAGGCACGACCATTAGACTTGCTTAATAGTATAGTTGTCAGAGTTAATGTTAGAGTTTGGGTTATCGAACTGGGGATATTGGAGTTAATTTCGTAACCCACACTATTTTGATGAAAAAGGAAATGAGAGGGCTAACAAGAAGACATAAGGTGGTGACTTTAGATTTTGCAGTGCCTTACCAGGTGTGGTGGGGTGGGGGTTCGTTCGTTGGAAGGGTCCTCTCTCTTAACATAATGTTTGAAGATCATGATAATATCAATTGGGAGAATAAAACAATGAACTGTGCTGTTTCTCTATGTAAACACAGCCTTGAAAAGAATGGAAACCTATTTGCGATCAGCCATGACAGGCTCTTTAATCTTATATAAAAATACGAAGTAGCTTAACTTTAACCAAGAAATTCGTTTTAAGGCCGTTTAAGAAAGCCTAGAATTCAATTTTTTTTCTACGGCCCTGTTTTGTTCAAGTGTGTTGAGTGTATCCATCACGATATTGACATGTATATGTAATATCTCCAATATAATATATATATATATATATAATAAATATAAGATTAATATACTTAAGTTTATTAGTTGACAATATCAAATATTACATTTCAAAAAATGAATTCTTAATTCTTTTTGCGCAATTTTTAACCTAATTTCAACCAATAAGAAATAAGAATTTCAACCAATAAGAAATCAACAGATTGAGTTCAAATCAGTAAAACGTGTAATTCATAACCAGAAATTTACCGGATTTTTTGTTCTCTGGAGTCAGTATTTTATACAGATATGATCGTGTAATAAATTTCAAATAAAGATTTTGAAAATCAATAGTAATCAATTTTGAAGACCAGAAAATTAATCAGTAGCCTCACTACTCGTATTTCTTAAAATGTTTCCTAAATCTTGGAACTTGGCCATAAATGGATCATTAAATGATAGCAATCATAAATGATAAATTTATATATGATAGCAATCATAAGAGTATGCTTCTGCTTAGCAATCATAAGAGTATGCTTCTGCTGGAAAATGAGCAATGACATTTGCAGTTCATTGCCCAGCGGATAAAAAAATACAATATCAGAGAAGCGTGTTGTTTTTGAAAACATTTCAGTGGGGGTTAATTATCAGGAAAGGATGAAATGGTGTCTTTTCCTTACTCAAGTGCATTCTAAGGAAATTACCTTGTAAGCTTTCCTGTGGTAATGTTTTTTCTAACAAAAGGTCTTATGAATTAAGTCAATCATAGCCAATTTGTCAATGCTCAAAACAAATATTGTTGAATTTTATTATTTTTTAGAAATGAATACTGTGTAGATTTCAAAATTGTGAAGTAATTATGTTTACGACATAGGAAATTATTAAATGTACTAATGAAGGTCAAAGAATCGTTTAACATAAATTGTAGTAAAGATGATCTTCTTCTAATTCTGATTAATTGATAAAAGTGATCAGGAAATTGATTAGAGAAATATTCTGTAAAACAAATCAAACATTCAAATCATTTTTCATGCTTTTTAATATACCCTTAATTGATGCAACATTAAAAAGATTTGACCTTGTTGCTGAATTTTGTGTAACTAATTCTGCGGACAGGAAATCTTTACAGAATTATTGACGAACCCTGCTGTGCATTTGAAAACATGTAAATGACGAAAAAAAATAAGCGAAAGCAAAAATTTGAACTGTCCTCAGCAAATATATGATTACTTGAACATAATATTACAAAGGAAATATATTCCTTAATTTGTTTGTTTACTCTTCAGCACTTACGTGCGATATGTAACGAAGAATTTGATTAATATATACAAGAATGACTGTGACTCGAATAAAATGCATTAAGAAAACAACTTTGTGATGTTTTATGAATAGTAAAGGTGATAAATGTTTGTTATTTATTTAATTCTTTGTTATAATCATGATGAAATTGTATAGTCCGGACATACTAAAATTAAAAAAAAGGGAAAAAAATCCTTTACTTTATTGTCTAATTTATTTAGTTACGTTTTTTTGTTTTGTATGTTACGATTCAGAGTGTATTCCAGGTATACACGAAAATAAACTTTTTTTTTACTGAAAGAGATGCGCAAACATATTGGATTTTCTTTATTGTATTGATATCGAATTCATGTGTTGGATTAAAATAAAAACATTTCTATAGAACTAAAGGTATTTGAGTTAAGTTTTTTTAATGGGATTAATAAGTGATTGTGTCAATTTCATGTTAGTGACGATGGATGTTCCAAGTTCGACAGGAGTTTATTAAATGTTTATTTTCAATGACGACAAGTAACTAGTTGAAGCGAAAAGTTTTACTAAAATGGAATGGCCTAGTCAATTTCTTGGGTAAGGATTTTAAACTTGAAAACAAAATTATTTGTAAAGTACAATAAGGAAGATTGGAAGCTAATTTAATATTGCCAATTTAATCTATCTAAGGTGCAGTACAAAAAGAAATTTCATGGTGTGACAAGAGTATAGGAAAATTTAATGTATTGTTCACAACACACAAAACTGATGCTCTGGATTATTCTCAGAAAAATGTTCAGGAATTCTTATCTAAAAGGCACTAATACAAGTAAAAGTGAGAATAAATGTTTTGGATTATAAAAAATTGAAGCTGATGCACAATGCATCCAATGCAATCTGATCCAATCAAGAATTGGTGATTTATAACAAAAACCTTTTTGTTCGAAAATTACTTTGCGAATATATGCTATAAAAAGAATTTAACATCTTCATTATAATTTATGGGGGCATTTTGATTTGTTTCCGACAAAATAATCAATCTGCAACTTTTGTCTCCTTTTTGTTTAAATTAAACCACTAATTAACCAACAAATCACTAATTATCTAATTAAGGTGAATTCACGAATGGATTTACGTATAAAAGATCATCTTAGAAAATTGAGTAACAAATTACTTTCGAGCAGAGTTTTTGACAAGTCGGCGAAGAAGAAAGAGCAAATCTTGAAAATACTTTTGTTTTGTTTTGTTTTTGATATTTAACCGAACCATAAACGAAATGAGCTTCATCGAAGAGCGTTTCTGCGGGTATGTTGGCGTACAGCAGTTGTCGTGCTTTTTCCGAAAAACCGTTCCACATTCCTCGTTTGTATGTTTTTTTTGTTTATCTGTTTGTGTTTAGGAAACAATATGTGAGCGTGGAAAAAGAGACACCAGAAGGTCGAAAAAAGAGATGGCTCTCCATCAAAATATTATGCATTACAATGTTTTTCGACAGCTTATGTAAGTAAACTAATAAAATCCTTTATTTGCAATAAGGAGGAGAGCAGCCCAGATACTGGGTGGATTTGATGTGGTTGAGATCTCGCTAGAATCAAGAAATTCTCATATCTTTGAATATGTTTATATGGTTAGGGAGGGTTTGAGTTGACAGCCGGTGGGCTAACTCGCTTCGCTGGGATCTTTTATTCAAATGCGTTTATGTGAGAGGCAAGCTAGCCCGACTAACCGAATTCTCGTTTTAATCTGCCGAATTTGCTTCATATAAAAGCGGGATGAAATTCGTAATGGTTTTTCCACTTTCCTTCCTGCTTGCTGCAGAAACAAAATCTCCAATGTTCTTGATTTCTCATTGTTAAATTTGTCGGAAATATTAAAAGAAGTTGAAACTCACAGTCATCAAAGAGTGCGGATGACTGATTAGTTTGATTTTGACATGTTTGATCGAAAAGCCGTTGACGTTGACGGCACTTTCGCTTGCTGTGACCTTTTGTTTGTTTTTATCATACAAATAAAAAAATCGCATGACACGTGCTGGCCATAGATAAGAATCTTATAATAAGAAAAGTTATCATTTTTCAGTTTTTGTCATCAACACATTCTCTAAAGAAATCAGATGTTGGATGGATCAAGTCAAGTTCCTACAACTTTTTGGAGGGAATTAATTTCTTTTTTTAAATTAAGTGTCATCCCTTCTTTTATTTAATGTTCTAACAAACTTAAAAGATTAAATTTGGATCACGTTCACACGTTGCAGATAGCTGCCATTTTGAAATGGTTTTCATATAGGTTATCTGACCTGTTCAAACGTATAAGCAATGAAACGCCTTTTTTATATGCACCAGTAAAAATCGGCAGGGCTTATTCATACATTGGTGCAAGAGTGACGTTCATTTGATAGACCGTATCTTTTGATCAACTGTATTTGAAGAGATTTAAACTCAGAAAATAATTTGTTGATGAGATTTTTAAAGACGTCACGTTATGATTTTAGAAAACGGTGAAATATATATATATATATTCAACATTTTATGATTCTCAGCACTCTTTTGATCTCACTCATGTCAATGAGATCAACTTTGTTTTATAATTAATTTTTGTTACATCATTTTCGAATTAGTTCTCTTCGCTAATTAAAAAGTTGCATATTGCCATCACACTAAAATTTCATTAAAACGTGGCAGGATTATTATTTGAAGGAAAATTAATTTCGTAAAAAGATAATTTTAGTTCCTTCTTATTAAAATAAATCACCTGCAGTTTTACCATACACAAATTCTAGTTCACATTAAGAATGAAAATTTTCGGAATAAAACGTTTGGTTGCTTTCGCCCGAAAACTTTTCCGTCCCAAATTTTAGGTCTACGAAAATTCGGTAAAATTCTTTGAGCTCAATTTTGGTAAATAATCCCTTAAAGAGGTCAGGTGATTAAAGGTCTTGTTTATACAAGTCCTTTATTAATACCAGTATTTGTATTTAATTAACTGATCAAGTCAACTTGTTTAAATATGAAAGATAAGAAGAAGAAGAAGAGAACTGTCCGAAAGTTTTTCCGCCGAACTGAAAAATTGGTCAGGAATTTGTTCCTGCGAAAATTTTCTTTCTTAATTCTGGTTGAAATCAAAAGACTTTTTGACTTGCAATCTCTATTTTTTTGGTGTAACATATCAAACTTTTGTTATATTTTGCATTCAAAGGTTTTAGGAAGTTTCTCATCGAATGATACGTTTGAAGTACGTATAGTGTCCCTTCAAGAACGAGGCTCACATAACCATTACCTCGTTTAACCCAGACAGAAATAACAAAATTTATACCTTTTATTTTTTTAGCTTTTTCCATTGTACTTTCTTCAATATGGCCGTACCTACAAAAAGTAAGTCCTTCTGCAAATTATTAAATTTCTCCTACCGATATTATTGTCTCTTCCCCGTATTGACCGTCCTTCTTTCTCTTATGGTTGGATAGCAGTCAATTGATATTATTCCTGACATAAATTCCCGATCAATCGTGCCTCCAAGACACCAATGAATTTGGGTTGAATTGCAAAACCAGTTCGAGTAACTAAAAGTTCGAGTTATCAGGATTCTACAAATTCTTCTAAAATGTTTCCAAATTTCTCAAATTTTTCAGGTTGGACTTGATGCTTCTCTTACACCTATATATGCGGGCTGGGCAAATGTAGGTTTCCAACTAACGGGCATATTGGTCGACCTTATGATTGGTTACTGGACAAATAAACGTGGATCGACTGAACCGATTTTGGTTTCTTTAATGTTTTTCGGAATCGGAAATTTGATGTATGGATATGCTGAAGCTTGTGGAAGATTTGGAATACCAATGGTCATTCTTTCGAGAGCTATTATTGGCTTATCTACAGGTATGTAATTTTTGGACGGATTGTCCGATATTTTGTCATCATTGTATTGATGCTGCCGTCACAGCAGTTTTTTAAAAGGGAGAAAATATGTTTCTTAATTATTTCTAGGCGTGGATGTCGTATCAAGAGTAGTGTTATCAGAATCGACTACTTTAAAAGAAAGGACAACAGCCATGGCCTACATGTCTATTGCACATGGACTTGGTTTTTCTTTTGGACCAGGTGAGTAAGTATGACCACAAAGATCCTGATTGAAGGAAACAAAATTTAGAAGATCTGTTACTTGTTTATTTATTATTATTATTGTTATTTATTTATTAATCTATTTATTTATTTTAGCTGTTCAACTCATAACGATCCCATTAGGCGATGACGGTGTTTATATTGATTTTTTAAAATTACATATCAATCTATACACAGCGCCAGCATTCGCTAGCATTATTGTTGCTTTATTGAACGCTGCGTTAGTAATAGGATGGTATCAAGAATTTCATATTGATATTTACAAAGATCAAGAAGGAGATGTAACAATTGATAAATACAGTAAGTGTTGACGACGAATAGAATCAGAAACACAGCCTTGTTCCCAGGCCTTCTTTTCGGTATACGGAGACTAGTGTGATTTTAATGCCATATCCTTTTTTAGAAAAACTTGTCCATTACCATGGTTTAAAGAATACCAAACCTGATCCATTGGCTATCGTGGCCACACTACTTTTGTACTTCATGGGTCAAAGTGCATTTGGATTATATGAAACGTGAGGACACCACGTATCTTGTAGTTACTTTGGTTTCTGCGAGATGTACATGCCAGAAAAACTGTTTTGGATGATAACTCACCATAACCTGGCCTTGTTTTGTTTAGAATTTTAACACCGATGGCTATGGATCAACTTGCATGGAATCGTGAACAAACTGCTTTATACATCGGACTTATATTTTTGGGGGCAGGGATAATTGCAGTGTTTACCTTTGCTATAACGGATGTTTTGACTAAAAGGTATATTACTTTAAATAAGTGATTCCGTCGTGTTTTCGTAGCCATTTGAAACCTAATAGTTACCCCTGAAAAGGATGCTAAGATAAGTTTCGTAATTGTTAGAAGTCTATTTTTACTAGGTTCAATGAGAGGCTACTTTTATTGATTGGGTTTATATTGATCATCATTGGTTTCGCAGCTCATTTACCAATGGGAAGTCAGATGCCCAAAATTAAACCTTCGGGTAAATAAAATTGCTTTTGATATATGATATAACGTGAAGCAAAATCATCACTGTCGATGACCGCATATGGCCAATCTCTATTTTTATAGTAGTTTCGTCAAGGAATGGCACGAATGTTATAATGTCTGGACTAAACTCGATGGAATTAGTTGGTTGCCCTGAGGAATATGGTTGGTGCAGTAACACCCCTCAAATTCAACTTTACCAGTTTATTACTGGCATGGTCTTCCTCTCTGTTGGTTACCCGTTCACTCTAGTTATCACTACAAGTTTATACTCGAAAATACTTGGACCCAAACCTCAGGTAAATAAATCACGTCACCAGTACATACCGAATCTAAATGCGTCATAACATGCCAGTCTAAATGACGTTTTTTTTTTCATCTAGGGTATGATGCAAGGGTGGCTAGCAGCATCTGGTGGAGCTGCGCGAACCATTGGACCAGCACTTGTAACATACGCTTACGTAAGCGTTGGACCAAGATGGACATTTATAAGCGTTGACATTTTACTAATGTTTTCGGTCATATTATTAATATCGCTGTTCCGTAGATTTATCCCGTATCATATTTATGTAATGAAGAAAAACAGAGCAACACTTCAATCCATAGATGAAGACAAATACATGGTTGGAAGCAGCATATCTTCCTCGGGTTCTGTATTTTTTGAGGAATGCATTTTAGTATCCGTGGTTTAACGACAGGAAATATTAGATAAAAATTGAAAAGCTATAAAAACGCTTACAGTTCGGACGTTGCTGAAATAATCCGGTTTCTAATGGCGTAGCAAGCTGGTACTTGACTCACCATGACAGCATAGAGGCTGGCGTTTTGCACACCAAATCACAAATGTGCTATAAATACATTATAAATATATTGAGAATTTACACTGTGTAGTGCGGCCCTACAAACACAAAGGCCGTTACACGAAAAGAGCTTGTTTATATCTAGTGTTTTGTACCATTGTATATATATATATATATATGTAAAACTTTTAGGTTAAAATACAACAGAAATGGAAATAGTTTTTGTAAAAAATAAAAAAATAAAAAATAAAAAAATAAATAATAAATAAATAGATATATGAGAGAAGCAAAATTATTAGTCTATGTTATTGTCTAAGTTTTAGCCTACTACAGAAAATTTCGCTTAGCCACTTACAAGCGTTCATTACGCTAAACATAACTGTAGTTTACATATGTTTCGATTGGCGCACTTTGCCATGGCGTTTGGGCGTTTTGGATGTTATGTTTGTTGCACCGAATCCATGTCTTGAGTAACCATTTTCTCGCAACCTATCATTTGAAATTGAACGGCGACAACTCAAGTGCTTATACTACCCATCCACAGGATTGGCCATCAAAATTTCACCCTTAATCATCCATACCTGCAGATATTTTTAACCAAAAAGATGTAATCAGAATTTTATCCGAAGAAGTTCAAGAGGGTGCTTTTATTTGTGTTCATAAGATACTATATGCAATCTAGGATGGGGATGCAGAATTAGCATTGGCTGAGAAGGAGGTACTGAAAAACAACAAAACATCAAATAAGTGGCACAGACCTTAGTACTGGCTCAGCCATAAAAATGTATGGTAAAGGGTACCCTCACTATGAATTTAAAAGAACATCAGTAAATTCTTGGGAAAAAAAGTGATACTTACTGGATAACAAACTTACTGGATAACAAACTTACTGGATAATAAACTTACTGAAAAAAAGCTAGGACATTGCCATTGGTACACGTCAAGCTGGAGGCGTCGTTAATAGTCGTGATGAATGTCTTGAAGTCACTCAATTGGTCAAAGCATAAAGTCACCACGGTGAAGGTTGAACCTACACCACAATTGTTAGCTGTTGAGAAGTTTACTTTTCAAAGAAAAATATCGAAGATGGTTTCAGAACAAGACACCACTGTCATATGTTCCTACTGGAAAGTGTTCATTCAGCTTCAAAGATGAAAAAATGTTCCTGTCAAAGGCGTTGACGATAAACGCCAGATAACTACTACATTTGCCATCAGTTGTACCCGAGATTTCTTGTCCATGCAGGTTATATACGAGGGAAAATCTCAACACTGCTTCCCAAAGTATGACTTTACCAAAGAGTTTTTCAATTACCTTTACAGAGAATATATATGGACAATAAAAAATGAAATCATGGATATCCAATTCAAGACGCAGAAGATGACAACACATTGAAAGAGTTGTTTCTGGATAACAATCGCGCAGTGGTGAATATTCCTCATTATCTCATCAAAAATTCTAACCGCTGGATATTTCCGGAAACAAGGCAGCAAAGGCATTCATTCAGGTGCACCTTAAAAGTGGCAAAGAAATTTGAAGGTGACAACCGCAGACCGCAAGCCATTGCATGCTGGATGGATTATTGATTTGTAACGAATCTGAGATGATAAGGAATGGCTTTGAAGCAGATGAAACCGCAAATAATGTCATGAATCGTTTCTAGACTTTCCATGTTTGATGAGAAAAAATTGTGTAGCGAAAAACTACGACTCAAATTTCCCTACCCATGTTCAAACAGCTGATACAAGCTTATTCTCAAGGCATTTAGCTTTTCGACATGAGAAATACACAATTCTCATGTCGAAGAGTGAAATGTTTTGGGAAAGAGGTTGCAGTTGACATGCTACTAAGCATACAATTTGTGTGGTATAACCGTCCTCTACAATGTTCTGCTAATACACATTTCCCGAATTTCTGTCACACCGTGTTTTGACCTAATCAGTACATCCTGCCACGTTTTTATGAAATTTATTGTTCCAATGTTTTAACTTTACTCACTCGAAAACGAATTTATATAACTGTTCACTCGTTCCTCGAAGATTATCCGCCACGCGTCTCAGATGAGGTGGGATCCTCTTTCCCTTTTCGTCAAAACCACGTAAAAAGTTTTCCATTTTCTAATAACGCACTAACAAAATATGGCCTTGGAGGTGACCCTTGCGTAGAGGTTTTCGTATGAGTGTTCAACCGCAGGCATATATAAAATATGGTAGAAATAACACGGTCCGGCCATCTTGGTGTAAACAGTTGTTATTTTGATGTAAAATACAGTGAACAAGCCACCTACCAAAAATACAAATTACGAGAATAAAGTTGGACATTGGACCAGATATTACAAATTCGAAAGTTTTAAAAATAAAAACACAAAAATTAACTCCGAAACGAGTTGAGAAGAAAATAATAGAGATAAAACTTGCATAATTCAGAAGGGGGATGGATGGATGCTTCCATAAAAACATGTTATAAAGCGGACGAGGTTAGTATCAAAACATAAAATTGCAGACCAGACTGAACACTATTATCAACATTAGATAAAAGAAAATATATCCCAGTAAAAGTGGATTCTAATAAGCGACATAATAAACTTTTCATTTAGTATGGTGACTTATTTCACAGATATAAAATTAGATTTGTTTTAAATAATCGAGTTCCATATACCTCTCGAAAAAATATCCAGGAATGTTTTTACATCACAGGCGTTTCCATAACCTTCGTGACGGGCATTCTGTAGGGCCAACTCTACATAAAAATCAAACAGCGATGCATTCGTTGTTATCTAGTCTGAGTCATTATCAAAGGTTAACTTCGAGCCTTCGAACTTTTGTATTGATCCCTTATTTGCAGCAGAACCACCTCGCCCACCACTACTACCACCTCGCCCTCTTCCACCTCGCCCACCACCACGGCCCCTACCACCACCAGAACCACCACGTGGCGTGAAACTCTCCTTTGGCGTAGCGAAGACGATATTTATTTGTCGTCCATCTAAATCTTTTCCTGTATTAGATTTACGAGCTTTGGTAGCCGCATCTGCATCATCATATTCAACAAAAGCGAAGCCTCTTGATCTTCCAGTCTCGCGGTCCATTACTACGCGGGCATCACTGGCGCCACCAAACATCCCGAAAAGGCTATCATTGTCTGTATTATAAGATAAATTTTTAATCATCAGCAATTTCGTCGGTGTGTCATTGTCAAATCTTTGACCACCACCACCACCACCACCAAAACCACCCCCACCTCGACCTCTTCCTCGGCCACCTGAACCAAAGCCTCCTCGGCCACCCGAACCAAATCCACCTCTGCCTCGACCACCACTAGCTGGAGTGGATTTGTTTTCAGCATTGTCACATCTGATACGACGACCATCAAGCTCTGAACCGGACAACTCAATAAGTTTTTTAGCCTCTTCCGCAGAATCAAAGTCAGCATAACCAAAACCTTTCGACTGCCCATCTCTACTTATTACGCGCACACCGGTTGGCTGAAGATTATTGTCCTCTAAGAACGCCTTTAAACTATCTTCATCCGTGTCGTATGAAAGACCACCAATAAATACACTAGCAGGTTCGCCTTTATTTTTCTTTGAAGGAGTTTTGAAGTTGCTTTCATCGCCATCATCAGTAGCTTTACGCTTATTCGTCTCTTCTTTAGCTACAATAAAAAAAATCACAATATGATCATGACATCAAATGAAGTTTAAAAGTACAACTTAAATGTGAACTCTTACTCTTTTTCTTCGCAGGTTTTTCTTCCTCGCTACTTTCTTCAGACGAATCAGCAGCTGCTTTTCGTTTTCCTAAAAGTCGAGCACAATTTGTTAATATTTGCGTCTGTTTACAAAACCAATAACATATCAGCTTTTTGAATTTTTGACACGCGCTTCCTTGAGGGTTAGTTGAAATCACCAAAGGGTTACCCTGGACGTTTATTTGGAAGTTTATTCGGTCATTTACAGAACCGTAATTAGCCAGCTCTCGATTACGATTACGCACAATCCCTTGAGTGGGTTGTTTTACTCTCGAACGCTTTACTCTACCCCTCAAAAGTTTGGATAGTGAGTTGATAGTGAGATAGTATGATAGAGTTGACTGTACAACCAAACCTGTTTTAGCTGTCTTTTCTTTCTCTTCATCACTATCACTTTCTTCATCAGAATCTTCTTTCTTTTCTGCTTTCGCTATTATGTAACACAAAAAGACCATACAATTTGAAGGTTTCCTTGAATTCATTAGCCATTATTTTGCATTATCATTATTTTCCTATTATAAATTATTTGAAAATTTGACTCAGTGTTTATATTCAAATTCTCTCTCATACAAACTCATTCCAAAACATACAAAAACAATTTAGAAAACCTTTTTTAGCCTTTTCCTTAGGTTTTGCATCCTCATCACTGCTTTCTTCATCCGAACTGGATTCATCTTTTTTTGCAGGGGGCTTCACTTCTAAACAGCGAAGGAGTATGTTACCGATTCATTATTGCTATTCTAACATTCTCATGGATGGATGAAGTTAAAAACATACCCTTCTTAGCAGGCTTTTTGGTTGCTTCACCTTCCTCTGAACTAGATTCCTCTTCATCTGAACTAGATTCCTCTTTCTTTGCTGAGGTTTTTTTAGAAACTAAATCATAAGAAAACCATAAAAAAGAAACATGTCAAAAGGAAATGAAAAATAATGATCATTTGGAATGTGCAACTACCATTCTTTGCAGGGACAGTTTTTTCTGTTTTTTCATCATCACTACTGTCTTCATCTGAACTCGATTCTTCTTTCTCTGCTGGCGTCTTCTTGGTTTCTGAATGAAAAATGCATTAACCAATGGCAAATTAGTATTTTAACTAGTGAACGAACTTATCTATAATTAAAGAATCAGAAACACTTAGCTATGCCTAAATATTCACATACCTTTAACAGGAACTGTTTTTTTTTTATCTTCCTCACTGCTTTCGTCTGAACTTGATTCTTCCTTCTTTGCAGGAACTTTCTTAGCATCTTCAAGAAACATAGGCAATTTAAATTGATATCAAAATTACCAGAATGTATTTATGTATTATAGTCCAAAGAGTGAGTTATTTGAGGTGGAATTAGTGAGCAATTAGTGGGCTTCCCCCCTGGAGAATTCAAAATTAGGGAGAGTTTGTAGTGAGTAGGCAATTATCCAGGGGAATTGCCCTACAACCTTCAAAACATCAATCATTATTTTTTTAAACAACACAAGATCAAAGCTTGATGAATGGATATTAGAAATAACAATACAAAAGTCAAAATGAATTTTTTTTCAGCTCCTTGCTGTCCATTTTCATCAAGAACTGAAAGGAATTAATTTTTTATTATTGCCGCAGTTACTTAAGGCAATGTCTTGTTTGCTGGATGTGACAAATTTACTTTGGTTTTTCTATTTGTTTTACAAGCATATGACTATATTTGATGTATGAGACAGTTTCTTTATCCATCAGTATCTTAGTAATTAACTGTTGTTATAGAATAAAATATATTATGATTCTTTGATAAAACATTAAACCAAGAATATATATATAAAAGAAGAGTATTAGAAATCACATCAATAAGAAAGTCAAGAAACAGTTTTTCATAAAAAAATTCGCACTAATTTCAAAACAATTTGCTTTCATACTGCATCTTTTTTAGAATTTATTGGCTGTGCCTCAAAATATAAATACCTTTTTTGGCAGGAGCAGATGATGATTCTTTTTTTGCTGGTGTTTTCTTTGCTTCTAAACAAAAAACGTTTATAATATAAAAATATAATATAAATATAAAAAAACTAAATAATTTTCAGGACAGGCCAAAATTGATGTCTCAAAATAATATAAACCTTTTTTAGTAGGTGCAGATGTTTTTTTTGATTTTTCATCTTCTTCACTACTGTCATCATCTGAGCTCGATTCTTCTTTTTTTGCTGGCGTTTTCTTTGCTTCTGAATAAAAAATTTTGTTCTGTATAAATAACTAAATCAGGGTTCAAATTAATGCTTCACACTTTGCAAAATGCCAAGCGATTTTCAAAATGATTTGTCCTTATTTTTAGTTAATTGTGAAGTGTACGCAAGTGTAATCTCAACAAATTGTGCTGATACTTGACTTCTTATATCATTAATTCTTCCTAGTATTTTAACACAACTGTTTTTATAAAAATAGTTAATTCTGTCTCACTCTCACATGCTCCAACAAGTTCACCCACCATCTTTATTAAAAAAAATCAAACCATGCGGGGGCCAATACATATAGCAATCGTTACTGGAACACAGGAAATGAAACCTCATTCCCATTGCCATTTTCTCTCATTTAAATGACTTATCCTACTGAAAGATCAATTTCAATATTGTGTGCAAGTATAGACTGTCTTTGTGCAAATTCATTGTGTAGCAGGTGTTGTTGTGCAATAGGATGAAAACATAACTTTACATTGAGAATTATAATTTTTCGATGCGAGTTATGTTTTTCTTTGCTAATACATGTTTTTCATTTGGAACATTATCTTTCTTATACTCATTGCAATAAGAAAACATGACGAGTTTAAAAACTGTAACTGGAATATTTTCATTCATTTGTAATCATGTGATTTTCGTCAGAAGGAAAAGAACAAGGAAAATGTTCACAACAAGAGTTTTATCTTGGAATTTTTTTTCTTTTGCTTAGTTGATATTTAAATCACATTCTTTTTATTCATGCGTTTCATTTCTTTATGATGTTTTTAATAGAGGAACATAAACATAAAACAACTATCATTTCTTCACATTTATTTGTAGTTTCCTTTCCTTGTTTGAATTGTATGTAATAAATAATAAAAAGATTCAAGTTCGAATAAGTCAAATAGAAGTTATAACGCTAGGAATTGTTGTTTTAACTGCTGGAAAGGCATTTTCTAGCAATTTGAAGACCCTAAAATAAAAATGGTACCCATGGGGATAGTAACACAAACCAACCACTTCACTTTTTTTCAGTTAATTTTTTTAACGCTAATTCAAACCTTGTAAATAATTTTCAGGACAGGCCAAAATTGATGTCTCAAAATAATATGAACCTTTTTTAGCAGGTGCAGATGGTTTTTTCGACTTTTCATCTTCATCACTACTGTCATCTGAGCTCGATTCCTTTTTCTTCGCTGGCGTCTTCTTGACTTCTGAAGAAGTATGAATTTTTTTTATTAACTGAATGAACGAAGGGGTTCAAGAACAGTTACAACCAAGGCCTTAAAATTTTATACCTGTCTTAGTGGGGGTTTTGACTGGTTTTTCATCCTCTTCACTACTATCTTCATCTGAGCTTGATTCTTCTTTTTTGGCTGGCGTTTTCTTGGCTTCTAAAATAGGCAATAAACCTCATTTCCTTGCTGAATCTAACCATAAGGTTTCGTAAATAAACTTTGAAACTACCAATTTGTACCTTTCTTGGCAGGCTTAGCTGGTTTTTCATCCTCTTCACTGCTATCTTCTGAACTCGATTCATCTTTTTTTGAAGGGACCTTTTTAACTATTATATGGAAAAAGAATATTAAAAAGGAAAATCCTTTTCTGTAAATGAATATATAATTAATTAATGAACATAATTAATAATACATAATTAAGGAACTTGAAATAAAATTAATTATATCATAAATTACCTTTCTTAACATCTCCATTGGTTCCGTTCATCTTTGCTAGAAATACGAAATTAACAAAAATAAGTATCTATCGAACAGATTGATATCTTAAAACTTGTTGGTTGGAAGTTTCTTTTTTTGTTTGAAAGAAAAAATCCCCAGATTTGGTGTGCAAAAGATGCACAAAATAAAATAAAAAAATGCAAAATTGGGTTTTTATTTTTGGACTACTTGATTGTTTCTCTTTTTTTATTATTTGGAGGCTGTATCTGACCCTCTTTTCTCTCTGCAATGAAAAATGTCAGCACAAGAAATAACCAGCAGAGGAAACAAAGAGTCAGGAGAGGTCAGGCTATTTGTGTGGAGAATGTGAAAATGTGCATTGATGTAATTAACTGACAGAATGAAATGAAAGAGACTTCCTTTCTAAATTAAATCCACAAGGAAAACAAAGCTTTTGTCCTTCCCAGCTAGTCATTCAGAAAAAGAAGAGATGGTCTTCCAAAAGAGTGTATTAATGTTTTGGTTGAAAGTTTCTCTTTTTTTCTTTGAAAGAACAAGGCATTACATAACAATTACCTCAAATAACCTAGACACAGAGATAACAAGGTTTTCACTGCAAACTATAGTGATAATCACATCTTATGTTACATTAACCTAGCTAAGATAAAATCACCACCTTAGCAGCTAAATATACGGAAGCTTGCACATCCTCTTGTCACTTGAAACATCAGAGACGATCTACTTAAAGTTAGAGTTACAGAAAGCAACCAAAAAATTAGCTACCATTTCCATTCTTTTTTGACAACGTCTTGACTTCTTCATTTTCACTTTCTTTGCTTTCCAACTCTTTTGACTTTATTTTTTTGGATTTTTTTGTTTTTTCTATAACATTGTTACTGTTTTTATCGGTTTTAGACTTAGCCATGTTTATTAGAGGCTGTAAGTATAGTGTTATGTGATGGACTGTATTACACAGGCAACTGTTTACACCACGCGTGTCGAAAGGAATGTTTTCTTCACATGGTTTTTTAGAAGTGCACTTGGTTTCCCTGTAAACTTACATACGGGTTTTAATGCCAGCTAAAATTACCCAATAAATAGGTCATCTACCTACGTACAAAAAATCACCCATGTGCAACAAAAATGGTATACACAATAACGATATTGAATTTCTCTCAATATGATCCCCAAAAACATTTATGTGAGTGTTCACTTTAGTGATTACAAATATGATAAGAAGACGTGACTGGAATAAGCAGGGGTCGAAAATGGGTAAAAATTAAACCATAGGAGAGTTTGAAATAACCGGAGAGGTTGGAACTACACGGGTTTTTTTAAAGCATTTTTATTTTTGGCTATAAGCTAATATTAGCCTTGATAATAGGAATTTTCTGATTTGTTAATTTATAATTTAATTGCCCAAATTTTCCCAATAAAGGGCGATCAACAGATAACTTATGTCATGGTTAACGGAAAATTTGCAGCTAGAGGGAGAGAGAGTCTAGGTTGTTAACTACTTAAGGCATGATGAAAACGAGCTTAATGATTTTTGTCAAAACTGGCTCTTAGCTCCAGTTGAAAAATAAAAAAAAAACTTGAGTCTTTCATTGTTTTAAAATGTTTAACCTTGAAAAGTACCAGCCATTATTAGATGTCATCTATAAGTACCCGACTACTACAGCGGGTACGATGTTTTGCGTACACGTTTGCGATACGAAATCTTTGCATATGTCAAGAAAGAAAATTAAAAATGGTTGCTACCCAATACCATAACACGGGGTGACTTGAAACCAAATATGCTTTATTTTAAAAATATTTGTTCATAACTAAAACTGTTTATAATGTAATTGTTATCAAATTTAGGAAAAAGTGTCATTCACCTTTTCTCTTTTAGATTACCAAACTTCTAAAAGTATATACACCACCTAAAATTTAGCGTGCAGGGTGACTTGAAACAGTGACTTGATTTGGGGGGAGGGAGAGGGGGTATTGATACTAGCAGCAGATTTTCCGTAAACCGTGACAAAAGTTATTTGACAATCAATTTTCATATTTTTTAACAGCATTTGGCTGTTATAAGTTTACTTTCAACATGCCTTGACAGATGTAATGTCATGTCCTGTCCATAATGGGTAGTCCCATTCGTAATGCAATTTTCAGTTTAGAAAATTGAAATTTTACAACCCCATTTATCATCATTCAAGACATATACATGATCTGTTACTCCAAAATTTGCAATATATAATTTGGTTCAACTATAATTACCTTGAAGATGCATCGTAAACGATGGGAAATGAGCAATTTCTTTGAAGTTAATTTAATGTTTCAATGACACATGGTACCGTTTTGGCAGTGTTACTCCTAGTGAAACAGTAAACGAGAAACAGAAACCATTCACAACAAATCCATATTGGGGCTGACCCACTTGTTTTTTTATTTGCCGAATAGATTCTACATGTTTCAAGTCATTGTTTTTTTGCAAGCAATTAACAAATTTTTAACTGATAAACATTATTATACCAATTTTAAATAAATATAATATAAATTTATGTATCTCATTCTTTTCGGAATCTGTCAATGAAAATGTGTAAACAAAAATCATTTTACGAAAAAAGTGCCGAGAATCCAGAAAGACTTTAATAACCTGGAAAATAAGTCTTTCCAGCAACTTTCTTTATTATGTTTGATAAAAGTGCATTCCAAGCCAATAAAAAAATGAGCAGGTCAGCCCCTTTAATTGTGAAAAATTTATATATATATATATCTTTTTATTGTCATGTTTTTATTTTCAAATCTATGATAGAAAGTTTTTACAGTTTCTTTACAGTACACATAAGAGTGTAAACAGAATTTTAATGAAATGTCACTTATTTGGAATTCCTGTAAAAGAATTAGAAGCAACTGTTCAAGCAGAATGGTAGTTAATCTGTGTATGTAAACAATTTGCTTTGTGTTTACAACATGTCAAAATAAATATTGAGGTGTGTCTTTATTTTTTTAGATTAATGTAACATTTTTCTAAAATCTGATTGGCAAAAGCTTGTCACATAACCATTTTTACCCATAGAATAATCTCAACAAGTATGAAAGGATGCTTTAATTAAGTACTGTTGATCCCATGGCTGATGTATCTGCAAATTTCCAACAATACATCCAGAACTTTGTTAGTTCATTGAGAAAACTGGTATTGGGTATCAGACAGAAAGCTGTCACTGTTGGCAATTTCAAATCAAGGTTATTGTTTGATTCTTCACGATATTGATGTTTGTATGTTTTTTATAAAAACATAACTACTCCTGACTTATTTTTAGTGTAACATCGTGTAGTGATAAAACAGTCCAAAATATATTTGATGTGGCAATAGATATCGGAGGAACTCTTAAAACATGTATGTATATTACCTCAAAAAGTTTGTCAATGTTCAAACGAACTGATCAAAAAAATGCCAAAACCACATCTGTCACAAGTAATTATTATAATTAACCATCATCATCTCTCAGTTTTACTCAGTGTCACTCTCTCTAAAGAATCGAAATGTATGTGCCTTGAAATGATCAGTCTGGTGCATGCAAATTCCCTTCTTAAAATCTAAGGTATTCATTCTTTATGGAGGCCCATATCATTCCAAGGCTCCCTTTGCAACCAGCATTGATAAAATAAATTAAAAATAAAACTGACTTAAAGCACAAAGACGTAAAATTAAGTTTCCATATAATATTTCCATGATAATAGTTATGTTGTATGTTTCATTATCAAGGGCTAATACAGTGTGATCTGAACATCGGTAAACCGATTTTGGGGACATCTATTTTGGGCACCCAAATTTCCCTACAAAATACAGTTTGTGAGAAGCTAAAGTTATTCACAAACTCACCTTATATCGACCAAGCACATTGTGCATTGCTGAGTGTTTAGGCACGTATCATGCTTTTTTATTAATTTAGACTTTGTTCGCTCCGCTAAAACAATGCCCAAATTAATTTTCTGTATTATTCCCTGATTATGTAAATTCATTCATTCGCATATATACTTTCTTGTTTCATAAACTTTCCCTTCAATATTCCTGTTCAGGGCAAGTAATTTTCGATCCTGATAAACCATTGTTTTCACCTGATTTTATATTTGGACCAGAAGACAAGACATTCTTCCCAGACATTTCTCAGTTGAAGGTAACAAAAAAGATTTAAAAAGATTCTCCTACAATCTCTTCGCAATAATGCAGGAAACTGATTTGGATGAAATATACATAGATGATCTCATATTGTTTACACTCTTTGCAATTTTCAGTTTGTGTCACACTGTGAAACATAATGAAATGAAATAATTTTAGATTGGAACCTGTTTTTTGTTTAGTCATTCATTGAATGGGATGTTACTTCTGCTGATAGCCTAGTGTATATAATCAAAGAACTGCATGAAGCGTATATTGTTCATCAACAAGAACTTTCGTTGGATTATCAGCAGCTAAATGATTCTTTAAAAGATTTGTTATGCAAATTTAGAGAAACAGAAGTCAGTATAAACAGCAAAGGGCCGGGGGTGTGTATTTTCATGTGGATATTCTTACAAACAGTTCCTCATTTTTCATTTTCATAAAAAGGCAATAAATAATAATAAAGGAGGGAAAATATGTAATGAATTTAAATTAAAAGCATGATTTAAATACAGGGGTTGGTAATAGAATAGTGACAGAATAGTTTTGCTTTGCTTGTCTTGCATGTGCAATCATTTTTAAGAAAACAATATGTAACAGAAATATAAGCATTGTAAGCTAACAAAATCAAGTGACCAATTAAATTCACTTTAGTCAAATCTGCTATGTACAGTACACCCTGAAAGAAACTTTATGTGCTCACAAAGGAATGAATTTTTACATGAAAAGATGTTATTGTGTACAGTTCCATGTTACATGAAGTCAGTATTAAAATCTTTTGTATTCTATCCATTTGTTAAGACCCATGATTGAACTGAACATGAAAACCCAGGTTCAATAAACAAAAGACTAGTGAACTTCTGAAGACAGTCTCTTCATGAAACCTGATTACCTTACGTAAAGTAGGACAAGACAGAATTGGTTTTTGAGTTTTATTAAATAATAATTAATGCAAAGCATTTATATCAATTTTGTCAATCCTTTATTGAATAATATTGTATTCTAGACATACAATGATGTTGTAAAAGTTGTTGTACCAATAGTGATTAATGATTCCAGTATTCCACCTTATCTCAGACTGGTAGGTATCACACTAGTAGATGGCCACTTAATGATTCCAGTATTCCACCTTATCTCAGACTGGTAGGTCTCACACTAATGGATGGCCACATAATGATTCCAGTATTCCACCTTATCTCAGATTGGTAGGTCCACACTAGTGGATGGCCACATAATGATTCCAGTATTCCACCTTGTCTCAGACTGGTAGGTCTCACACTAGTAGATGGTCACATAATGATTCCAGTATTCCACCTTATCTCAGACTGGTAGGTCTCACACTAGTGGATGGCCACATTAGGATTTCGTTTTCATTATTACAAAGCAAGCAGTCTAATCAGTGTGCAATGTTATACGAATGAAAAATGATGAATTGTTTTTTTATATTTTGAGGATGATCCTGGTAATGATGCATGTTGTTTATCAATTACATTTAATGCTCCAAACTTGAGTGTGGTTACACCTGTTCTTGAAATCTCACCGAGAATTGAAAAGTACTTTAAATTTTTCTTTGTATATCAATTATACACGTTTCTGTTCCATTTGGCAAAGATTCCAAAAATTAATAATGAAAATTTTCAACTGTAGCTTAATGTGGTTTCCTCTTACTTGATATCATCTCTAAAATGTGCAACAATTCCCATCATGTTTTAGTGCTATTGGAAAGGTGTCTAATCTGAGAATTCCAGCATTTTCAGCATCATTGACTGATTATGTGATGAAAATTCAAGAGTTGTTTACAAACACAGTAAAGTCATTGATCTTCTTTAATATCATAACATTCCTTTATATTCTTTTATTCCGGTAATATTTCCATTATTTCCCTTATGTTTCTTTTATGTTTCCCATTAGTCCAGGCATTCTGGGAGAAACAATTGGTGAACCTAAACAATATTGCAACAGATTGGTGTTATGTGAAGCTACTTGATATTGGTGGAAAAAATGTTTCAGTCTTCAAACCTTAGAGACCCAAATTTTGGAAAGAAAAACTAGTTTAGTCAACTTTACGTATTTCTTGCTCTGGTCTCAATCAACAACACAGTCAAGTTTATATTATGATTGATAAATATTGCTAATGATTTAGTCTAACCAGAAAATTTAATTTGCTGTTGGTTAACACACAAACAATACGTTTTCCCATGTCACCTGGTTTAACAGCAGTCACTTAATTGAGGCACAAGTTTGCCACTACAAGAGGGGATGTCACCCAATACATGATTCTCTTCACTAACACTCCTTTTCCAATTGAACTCATGCATGAATAAAACAATCTCTTAAAATGTTTAACCAAACTGGTATTTCATTTCATTTAGAAATTACATTTCAGATTGGTATACATGCCACAGGTCTGCTTCAACCGTTCCACCAGACAACCCTCCTTATACCTATGCTTATATCAATTTGTCACGAACATTATTGGAGACACCCTATTTAAAATCGCATGCCAAAACCTCCCTTGAATTCAATGTTCACACTTAGTGGATGGTGCCAGAACACCATCCAAGTTTCATACAATACATTCACGTTGATTATAGAGGGGAGACCATCTCATAATTTTTGTGAAGGACTATAGCTCTCAAGCTGAGTGGATCGATTTACACTACTGTTATTGTCGCAGACATGAATCGGTCTGATTTTGATCATCAAATGACATGTCATTGTTAAAATGGAGATAAATTATGTTATCCATGGTGAATATTCAAATACACTGTTAGTATTAAAATGGAGATAAATTATATGTTATCCATGGTGAATATTCAAATACACTGTTAGTGTTAAAATGGAGATAAATTATATGTTATCCATGGTGAATATTCAAATACACTGTTAGTGTTGGTAGATGCGATCACTTACAAACAGTCATACTTCCCCTTAAGCATTAGAAAGGCCAGCAATTGATTGATCAATCAAAATTGATCAACAACAGACCCTACATTATTAATTGTTCTAATTGATTGATATAATATTTAGACATCAACATAGAGCATTTTCACATCATAACAAATAGAAACTGGATGGTTTCTATTATACAAAGAAAATAAAAAACTCAATCTCATTGGTCAAATCAAAGTTTTATTTGGTAAACCCCAACATCAAGTAGTTTCACATCACACCAAAATACATTCTGTTGCAGTTTCGTCTAGGTTATACCTTAGATTGCCTGCACTACATACACAGAAGGTCTTTGTGAAGTGTAAACAGGTTTTTGTGAGGTGTGAGTTATTATCTGCTATTATTTTGCACATTTTCCAAAATGATATTTTTTTTAAGAGAAGGGTAAATCAAAACAAAGTTTTCTGAACTTTTCATATATTGTTATGTGTTGTTCATCTAGATTGATGCAATTGCAACACGATATGAAAAAAGAAAGTCTCTCCTTATGCTGTTACTTTCTGAATTGCACGGGTATGTTGTTAGACTCTTTTGTTGTTTGTGTACGCTGTAAATGTTGGAAATCAATTCATTTCCTTTTAGATCGGTAATCGAGTGCAATGTCAGCACTTTTGCAGAGGTTGTATTTCTAGTAACGTTGGATGGTTTTCATTGTTTGTTTTATGGTATTTATTTATTTATTTACTTTTTGTCGATGGTGGAAATTTTGAGGAAGCCTTATAAGCAAGAGAAATAATGTATTCTAAAGCTTCCTCCAGGTTTGTAGTCACATAAAAAGCGCAACTAAAACGTTAAATTTCACTGAGATCAACACCAACCGCAATAATAGCAACACCAACCGCAATAATAGCAACACCGACCTCATTAATAGCAACACCGACTTCAATAACAAATCATAATTATATGTAAAAAGCAAACAGTTTTTTTATGTCCTTTTCTCTTGTTCAGAGGCGAATCTAGAGGGTATGTTGAAATTTGTGGGAGGGAATGTACAGGAAATACGTGCAAATAATCCCATTGGTGATACAAACTGAAAACAGAAATTATGTTTATGTGCTCCTCCACAATTTTTGATATACCCATGGATCCGCCGCTGATGTTACAGGTAAAAAAAAATATTGGATTTTCAAGGTTTGAATGTTAGATAATTTCTTCAGTTTCTTAATGGCATTCTTTCCTGTTTATAGTTGTACTGACGGAACAATATCCACTTGAGCAGCCTAGTCTGTACATAAAGTCTATTTATCACATACACGAAGCTAGTTCCGATTTATACCGGCATTCACTAACCGGATTAACATACGAGCCATACGCTAGTGACGAGGAGAAAGTCAAAAATTGCCTGTATGTGTTTTCTATTATTAATGGATCTATGGAAAAGACTGGAACCTAAAATTGAGGTTGTTGCAATTTTTGATTATCTCTTGATCAATATTGTTTTCGTTTATTTTGTTTCAGTTCGTGTTTGAAGGAGAATGTTACAACTTTCCGAATGATTTCATTGGTGGGAACTAACGTACATTGAAAAGTTTAAAGAGTTGGAACCTGAATTCGCAATTATTATTTTTTGGAATGTCGAAACACGAGCGAGTGGGTGATTGGCATTTTTTTTTGTTGAGATACTATGGAAAAAGTGAAGTCGGTTTGAAGATTTATCTGAACTTATACATAGATGTCAGAAATACATAAAGATTACTGTGGAACCTCTAATCAACAGCCAGTAAAAAATGGTCTCTGGCCGTTTTCCTAGTCAAACTCTCATACGAAACCCTCTATTCAACGGCCACCTCCTAATAACGGCCCAACGCCGCTTTGTGTTGGCCCGGTGGACAATTTAACCTCTACTAATGGCCATCTATGATGTTTTGCCTTATCAAAGAATGGGAAATAAGGCTTTACATAATTTTATTCTCTTCAAAAAGAAAAAAAATTATTTTACATATTAGGTCTCGTTTTAACCATGGTCTGGCAAGTTCATCTGCTTTTGAATGATGCTTTTTAATCTGCTACCATATTCAGGATTTAAAAAAATCAGTTTTCTAGACGATGTAAAATAAGCTTTTAGGTTAAAATTAATTTTTCTTCACAAAACTCTTCAGCGGCCACCTCTGGTTTGGTCACTAGAAATGGCCGCTAAAAGCTTCCACTGTATGTATCTTTTGCAGCAAATTTAACGTGACTTCATCATGAAACATCCTTACTTTTATTGAAAATGTAAAATGGTTTGTTTTTCATTAAAGTATGTTTATAAAATCACTTATCCACTGTAGCATAGTTGAAATTTTGTATACAAATGTATTTTAGAACGAGAAATATTTTGAGACGATGCTATAACAAGATGTATATTCAACTGAAGACTCTTTTGAACTGATCTAATACGGATATTCTTTTATTGGACTCCTAATTAAATGTCAAAAGCGAGAAAAGGAATATTAAATGACCAGAATTGCATTGGGGCGCGGCTAATGAGTTCCATTTAGCTCATGAGCGATGTATCAATGTTCTATTTTTCTTTTCTGACTTGTTTAATAATTCGTTTCCTTTAGAAGAGTTACACATAAAACCCAAAGCAATTTATCACATCAGATCAGCAATGTGCTTCAAGAGTTTAAAAACGTTTACGAATTTGTTGTTGTTTTAACTTGTTGTTCTGGTCCGTTGCAATTTCTTTAGTCAATTTAGGGAACCGTCAGAGTTAAAAGGGACGTGAGGTCAAAATTTTATCATATATATATATTTCTAATTTGAAAGAGCGTTTCTCAACGATCATGAAAATATATATTTCATCTGTTGTTTGTTTTTTTTACACCGAAAACGGGCCTTTCAAAGTTTCCCCGTTGTTTGTTGGTTTCAGTTCCTACGCACGAATGCTGCTCGATTCGCACGATAAGGGGAAACTGTTTTGCCCAATTGTGGGCCAACGCACTCATTACAACGTGGCAACATTGGTGATTTACGATCAGTGACACATGAATCGCGTATTTACGATGAGAAACTTTATTCAGTTCCTAGATGTGTAAACCAAAAGAATTTTGATGCTCAGCCACATCGGACTAATTAACGTGACATTTGCGCTTATCGGGGGAAAAGTGAATATATTTTTGGGGGTTATTTTGTTTTACCTTTTTGCTTACGAACCAGCTAGCTTTCATAGAAGGAAATAGAATTGATGTTCCTACTCTTACGACGGAACAACAAACAAAAAATTTGCAATTGTTGTGGGTGATGCGTTGTGGGTAATGCTTAAAAAACGCGTGTTGGTCAAATCTGAAGCAGCATATGTGTTGAGGGCGTTTGGGAAAAGACGTATTCAAATGAATGTTTTTTACTAAAAACATCCATTATTAATGAAAACATTTCTATTGTAGTATCCTTTGTTACTCTTCCATTATTGAAAAGAAACATTTTGTGGCTATTATGCACTTTCTGGGTCTTAAAAAGGTTCTAACAAATGAAAGTAAAACAAAATAAAACATAGTATTATGAAATAAGATAAAAAGAAAAAAGTTATAGAGAATTTATCGGATAACACCTCTGTTGATGTTAATCTACTGGACGGAGTGAAAACAAGTATAAAAGAGGTTATTATCGATAATAGGTATTTTATCCAATACTTCTTCGCATGAAGATGAAACTTGCTTTTTTGCTACTTGTTTTTGTTCTTGTTGAAGGTTGGTTTGTTTTTAATTTGTTTTTCAGAGAGGTTTTTGATTTTTTAATTACCACCACTTTTATAAACACCAGAAGCTCAAATGCCACTAAAAAAATTAGCGCCACCTAAGAAATATAATTCCCCTGTCCCTTACACACTCCGCCGCAAAGAAACAGGCAGTCCTTCACCGTTAAGTTTCGGTATAGGTAGTAAATTTTTGAGGATATATTTTCTGATTTCTTGATGTATGAAATAAGAACCACTTAAGCAACTGGTGTATTTAGATGGTGCTTATAATAAAAGCGATTGAAAGTTGATGTTATGTTAAATCAAAAGTTTAATCTTTAGAGGGTTGGAGTATGAAGGAGTATTACGACAAGGAAAAGTCTAAAAGGACTGGCAGTCTATTATCATCGAATGTTGAAGAGATTCGGAAAAGAAAGCTGCTCAGAAAGGATCAGGTGGCGGAGAGCGATTATTCTTCAAGGACAGTGGTCGATTCCAAAGGAGAAGTGCAAAAGGTTTGCGATGCTGTTATACGAAATCAAGAGATCTGCACCTGCAGAAAATTGATTTGTGACGAGGAGAGATGGTGTAAATACGAATCTTCCCGATATGGAATGGGTTTACATTGTCGAGTTAAAAAAGATTTTCAGAAGATTGACATTAAGATCATGACTAAAAGTGAATGCCAGTGTAATTTCTATTACCTAGAAGTTTAACTAATTATGAAAGATGCTGTTGTTGTTTATGAAATCCAGGCTATAAATCACGTTTCTTTTTTTTATGTTACCCCCGATGTTCGTAAGGTTTACACGGAGCAAAATATTTGTGGAGAAGGAAATGTCGAAACATACTGTAAGCTTTTTAAGCTTTAGACCAGCTTAAAGTAATACAAATGCAAAACCTATTTTAAAGCTTTTTCCTTAAGCTGCAGACTAGCTTAAAGGGGTTGACCTGTTCAAGTTTTTATTGGTTTAAAAGATGTATTGGAATGCACTTTAATAAGGAAATTAGATTTATTTTCCAGATTTTCCCAGGTTTTGTGGATTCTCGGCACTTTTTTTTAAGACGAGAATGATCATTCGGTTGTCGAACGAAAACAACTTTGAAAGGTTTTTAAAATTAAAAATTTAAGCATTTGCGAGCAATTAAATTCGTTTGACATAATATCATATTTTAAAATGTCATTGATCTGCATAAATTAATATTACTAGCAAGTAGGTCTCGCTATGAATGTCCCGCAATAGACTGAGTAGAGACAGGCCATAGAACAAACAGGCTTCGGATCAAAAAGAGTATAAAGCGTTGAAAAAGATTTCTTGGCTCACCATGAACATTAAACATTTATTTTCTCTTCATTGTTTTTTTTTTTTTGCAAGATCTTGTCGAATAATAAGAAAAAAAGATAATCAAGGAATTTCATTCGATCCATTTAATTCTGTATTTTAATATATTAGAAAGAAAATATAAACTTAATGAAATAAATTATTCAAGGTTTTTTGGTTTTTTCGGTTTTTTATTTAGTTAGTTAGAAAATGTACCTTAAATTTAGTCGTTTGACAACTTCAGTAAATAAGGCTACTTTCCTGAATTAGTTTTGGCAGACTAGTAAACCTATGAAATTGATTTTGTGTAATTAAAAAAGCAAAGTATTACCTCGATTTTTTTACTACGTAACACCTCATGTCTGTAATAGATGATAAATAAAGTATTCAAGTTTATTGGAATTAGGAATCTAACGACTTCTTTAAGGTATATAAGGAATGTACGAAAGAAATGATATAGTATATTGCAACTTCTCCGTTCTGACGGGGGAAAGGCGGTGTCGGTGGTGAGTGCAGTACATTATTTAAAAATAGGGGATTCATAAAGAAACAATTTCACAAAAGTTCATGATCAAACAGGTTCAAAAAAGAAATTAAGTGAATCTTTGATAAAGAAACTGTTGCCATCAAGAAATATTGATACAATTATATGTACAATGAAGAACGACATATTGAAATGTACTTCCTCTCTCATCAGACATAAATGTAAATAAAGAAAAACCACAGATAAGGGTTGACAAAGGTCTTCAAAAATTTGTTTAAAAGTTAAATGTAAATGTGAAGAGAAACATATTTCTGCAGATATGCATATATGTGTTTCTTTCTAATAACGTTTTCGAATCGAAATTAACAACAATTATTAATTGCTTGGAAAAGTGTTGCAAATTCTTAATACATCTATTTATTGAAGTGGCGAAACTATATCTTAAGTTCCAGTTACATTGATCCGATGATGTGATCCCATATACCCCATATAAATTGAAAAGAAAAATAAACAACAACAACAACAACAACAACAACAACAACAACAACAGTCAAATCACATTAACAAGGTTAGGTAATGAGTGATGTCTCGACTAGATGTCTCTCATTTAATTGTGCTTGGATTCCCTTAATACCCCATAATTCGGCATGTGTGTTTCTCTTTGATAATCATTTAACGATGCTGAAATCCATCCTTTGAGATTACCAGTGTGAAAATTCAAATCCCCGTTGACAACAGAACGATGGCGTTTTTGCTGGAACGTTAATCCTGATTGATTAATTAAAAAATATCCTCAGTATACAATTTTTTGTTGTTAGACTTTTCTATATATCATGGAGTTATAACACAGAAGGAGATCGAACTCTTAATTTTTCTATTACCGTATTTCCTCTAATAAACGCCGCGGCGTTTATTACAAATTGCAGAGTTTGGATGCGGCGTTTGATAGAGGGCGGCGTTTATCAGAGGGCGGCGTTTATTACAAAATGAAAAATCAAATAAAAACAGACTTTAAACAACAATGTTTTCTCTTCCTAAAAAACTGTCTAAGCTAATAGCATTTTACATTGAAATTGACGGTAATCACGTGCACGCAATCGTAAATGGTAAAAAAGAAGTACGAGAAAAACAATATTCGTTTTTATCTTTAGTTGTGGAAGAATTTGTTGATAGAAAACAAGTCCAACTCGTGTAAACTATTTTTTGTTGCTTGTTTAGTCTGTTTTCTAATAAACGCCGCTTTTCAAGATGCGGCGTTTATTAGAAGGCGGCGTTTATTAGAGGGCGGCGTTTATTACAAATGCTTGGCTATAAGTGCGGCGTTTAATAGAGGGAGGCGTTTATCAGAGGGCGGCGTTTATTAGAGGAAATACGGTATTCAGATAATGACTTTTCTATTCATTTCGGCATTTCTTTGATGTTATCCGCGATGCGCTTTTTACCACTTTTCGGTGAAACTAAAACTTTTTAAAAAGATAACGACAACTTAAAGCCAAATGACAGCCATTTTATCATAGATATTTTTCTTATGTAAGGTCATACCGATTATAAAATTTAATACTTTACAGGACGACAAAATAGAACCTATATTTTTAAATAGTTTTGAAGATATCATATGATTTATCTAAAACTTTCAGTCCCTATATCTTTCAAGTTAGAAGCGCTTCCTTAGTCACGTACAATCAGACAAGAGCTACAACGATTCTCTACTCAAAAACCACAGGTTACTTCCAATATCTTTAGGATATCCTGACATATAAAAATTACTTTGTTGTCGTTGTATAATCGTGACGTTTTTACATAACTATGACATTTACTTCAGATTATGCGTTTTTAGTACTTTATTGTAACGATTCTTGATCACTTTAGAGGTTACATAAGAATGTTTCAGGTCGAAGATCATTTTGAAGGATTCTATTGGTTGGTACATATTTTATAACTATGATATAAATTCATTCATATACAATTCACACATCACATGATGGAAATTCAACAACAAACAACAACAAACAACAACAACAACAACAACAACAATAACAGATAAAATGACAGAAGTAGAAATAACCACAGAATCAACTTCGTTAATCACAACACTTTTTCGAAAATGAAGCCAATTATATCCAATATATTGTTATATCCAACAATTGGATCAGCAGCACTAACCATCAGTAAAACGTAACTGGTGGTTGTCAAGAGAAATATAAAGCTTCGTTGGAGAATATTTTCCGGACCAACAATGTTGCAATCCGTGTTTAAAATCCATGTGGAAAATTCATCAAACGTGTGAATCTGCGTTTCCAAGTGTTACACGCGTTTTCACTACGACTTTCTGTGGAGAAGGAAATTTATGATGGTCATAAAGAATTCATCCTTATGAATGCGAGTAGCACGTTTAACAAGACGGTACTCTTGTAATACACAGAAAAATGAATTATACGATTGTTATGAGCAAATATCGAAATTACTTTGGCTATAGATATTATGCTGCCATATTGGATAACAGTGTTTTTGTTGGCTCCTTGGGAAGGGTGTTATGGTTACTTGTTTGTTTATGAATCACTGCAAAAAAACCTTCAATAAACAGACTTTCATTCCAATTTAAGTCCAGAAGACGAAGGGTCAAGAAGACGAAGGCCTGCCACGGTGGCTGTAAGTTTCAAATAATTTTAAGAAACGAAAATGCGTTGAACCAAGATTAAGATCATACGATAGAAATTCTAAAATAGATTTATTACGGTAGCAGCGAAAGCGAATTCCGTATTAAAACACCCGAGAACTACTACTACTTCTCCGGCCGAAATGGCAGTTTTTAGCCTGCGCTTTAGAGTCTGCGAATCTCCCTCTAATTATATAAATTGTAATGAACGAACCCAGCCTAGGAATTTTTAAAGGTTTTACATCAAAATCGAAACGTTCATATGAAATATATAAAAAGGAGGATTTACAGTTACTTTAACTGGAAATATCACTTGAACATTTGAAATTAAGCCATGATTTTACTGTTTGTATTGCCTCGTGCTTCCATAGTCTGTAGAAGCCCATCAACAACTAGTCCGGCCTCCTGACTCTTCTTTTCCTCTGCTGGATATTTCTTATGCTGACCTTTCTCATTGCAGAGAGAAAAGAGAGTAATTCTCCTCAATCATTTTTTAAAAAATTTCCCGGGATGAGAAGAGGAGACGTGAGGAACCCGTGCTAATCAACAACAGTTAGTAAGAAATTTCATCAGTTTTCAACTTAACTCTTTCAAACCTTCTTATTACCTTTCTCGTTTGTTATTTACACGTTTCGTTCACTTGTATTTGTAAAGATCTAGATTAAAAAGCAGCACTTCGGATGAAATTTTTTTTATGAAATCATTATTTTTTTCGATGCGTGTTTTTCTCTTTAGAATATATATATTTTTTTTTTTCGATTTAAATTTTTTTTTATGTATCTATGGTTACAGCTCATTCTTTTATTAAACAATAAGTTTCTGGTGTTTCTTAATAAAACCACTTAACAATCATTTTTAAATGCAATTGTTTTCTCAGTGTAACTTAGGCTTAAATGCAATTGTTTTCTCAGTGTAACTTAGGCTTAAATGTAATTGTGTTCTCAGTGTAACTTAGGCTTAAATGCAATTGTGTTCTCAGTGTAACTTAGGCTTTTTGGAAGACAATGGTTTGATATGGCTTTAAAACGTTTTGCCGCCTTGGATGAAATTTTTGTTGTGCTCGCTGACTTTGGGTAAGCTGTGTTAAAGTTTTTATAATTTCTTAGTATGCTCTAGTACGCTGTTGAGTACAGACGTGTTTTGAAAGCGCGCCAAAACTAGGCGTCGACTTTCTCTAACATTGAGCCAGTTTTAACTTTTTCTCTTGTGAAAATTATTCTACGTACATCAATAATATATATCTACGTATTAAAAATGGTTGTTACAACAAGAAGCACAACAAATATATCTCAAGATCCTGATCATAAACATTCTACAGATATTCCAGATGCTGTTACTTCTGATATTCAACCGAACATTGTTGAACCTCCTCCAGATGATGCTTGTTCTCAACACAGTAGTGCTCCACCAGATAACAGTGATCATGCTGATGATGTGTTTCATGATTCAAAAGCCACCCTGGAAGTAGAAGATGACCTTCCTGAATTAGTCACATTAGAAATACTATATTACCAAATAAAACTCTACAGGTCAGAACTCTTTACAAAATTAGATCACGTCAAAGAAGACATCTTTATTCAAGTGCAGAATGAAAATCGCTCGCTTCACGCTCAAATTGACGAACTAAAGCTAAACCTTGCAGAGAAAGAAAACACTATAAAATCTTTACAAGCTGATGTCGAGGAAATCAAAAAGTCTCTTTCCAACGTAGTCACGCGTGAAGAGTTTGTTGGTGTCGAGAGAAACGTTATTGACATACAGCAATATACCCGTCGTAATAACATAGAGATCTCCGGCATACCTGAAGAAAAAACTGACCTTGAAAACTGTGTGGTTGATATAGCAGCTGCTGTTGGTGTCCAGATCAAGCCTGATGATATTCAAGCGTGTCATCGACTTAAAAAGAGCCGAAATCACCGCGGTCCAAAGAAAGTCATTGCCAGGTTCGTTAACCGCAAGATATCAGAGTCACTCATTAAATCAAGCAAACGATTCAAAAATCGCGATGTTTTTGAAAAAGCTGGTTTACGTGAGCAAATATTCATCAACAACAGTCTCTGTAATTACAATAAATTCCTTTGGGGCAAAGCTAAGGCTCTCAAGCGGAAAAATGTCATCTCAAAGTTTTGGTGCTTCAATGGAACTATCAGTGTACTTATTAATGAAAATGACGATCCAATTAAAATCCGTCACATCAATGACCTGATCGATTTATTCCCTGATGATGATCTATGGTCATCCTAAATTAGTTTTTAAAAGAACTCGTGTTTTCTTTATCAAAATTTATTTAATTTCTAATTATGTGGTTTTGGCTCTGTAGCGTATTCACAAGCGAATGAGTAGAGAAAATGGAATTTGCTTTATATGTGAGAAAAAGGTAAAGAGTGGTAAGTCACATTTTTGTTCTATTTGCAAGCGAACTTCTCATGCTAAGTGTGGCACTGGTACTGACTTAAAATCTGCATCCAACGTTTGGCTCTGTAAAATATGCAGAAACGAAGTTCTACCTTTTGGTGAAAATAACGAAAAAAATAGTTTTGGTAATGATTTGGGTTATTTGAAATCTTATTTTAAATATCTTAATTCTATCGCGGACAAATTTTCTAATTTTGATTTTGACGATGACGATGGCATTGATTTTATTGACGATGTTGTTAAAATTAATTGTAAATATTATAGCCCTGAAGACTTTTTATCTATTCCTTCTAAATCTAAATCTTTATCTCTTTTCCATTTGAATATCGCTTCTCTCGAAAAGCATTTTTGTGAACTTACGTCTCTTTTTTCGCGTCTTGATCATTCTTTTGATATCATTGGCATCAGTGAAACTAAAATTCAATCATATCCTCCTTCAAACATTTTGCTCGAAGAAAACTACAAATTTTTTCATACACCTGCTGTTACATCTCATGGGGGGACTGCTCTGTATATATCTCGGTATTTCACCAGTGAAGCACGAGAAGATCTTTCCAAATCTTTTTGTTCGGATAATGGACATCTTGAAGCTGTGTTTGCTGAAGTAGTTTTCAAAAACAAAAAAAATCTCGTGGTTGGCTGTATCTATAAACATCCATCTATGGATGTAGATCTTTTTAATGACCAGTACCTCTCATCTCTATTAAAGTCCGTTGACAAGGAAAACAAATCTTTAATTTTACTGGGTGATTTTAACATTGATCTTTTGACTTGTGACTCTGCAATCTCGCATTCTACTTTTCTAGATCTCCTCGGTGCCTATCAAATGCTTCCGTCGATTACTCTCCCAACTCGAATCACGGAGACTTCTACCACTCTTATCGATAACATCTTAATCCCTCCTACTGATTCTACTCTTGTCTCTGGTAATCTTACCGTGTCTATCTCAGATCATCTTCCTCAATTTCTTTTTTTTGACATCAAGCCAGAGGCTAAGCCTAATCAACCTTTGGGATTTCGTCGTGATTGGTCAAAATTCAATCACGAACAATTTAAAACCCAATTTGAACGTTTAAATTGGAACGAAATTTTAAAAATCGAGGAAGGTGATGTAAATTCTTCTTTCGATTCTTTTTTAAACAATACTACATCTTTATTCAACGACCATGTTCCTTTGGTAAAAATCACTCGTCGTGAATCGAATCTTTTTAAAAAACCTTGGATAACCAAAGGTCTTCTTGTATCGATGAAAGTTAGGGACAATCTTTTTCGTGACTACCTTACTGCTTCTTCTCCTGATATCAAATCTTTTCTACGTTCTAGGTATAAGTTTTATCGTAATCGCATTGTTTCTTTGCTTCGTCTCAGTAAAAAACTTCACTATTCTCGCTATTTTCTATCCAACTCTACTAATCTCCGGAAAATTTGGAAAGGCGTTCGTGAAATAATCTCGTCTAAATCTATTAAGTCAGATTCTTCTATCTCTCTAATACTCAATAATTCGATTACTTCGGATCCTGCAAAGATCTCTGAAGCTTTTAATGATTTCTTCTCCTCCATTGCTGACAATATTCGCTCGAAAACTCCTTTCACCCGACACCATTTCTCCAATTGGCTCAAAAACCGAAACGCTAACTCTTTCTTTACTTCCCCTACTTCTCCACTTGAGGTTTCTGAAATTCTTCTTTCCCTGGACAAACACAAAGCTTCTGGTCCTCATAGTTTACCTCTTCCTGTCATTTCAGCAGTGAAAGACCATCTCTCTGTTATTCTTTCTGATATCATAAACCTTTCTTTTTCTACTGGGGTCTTTCCTACTAAGCTCAAGGAGGCTCTTGTTATTCCTGTCTATAAAAACAAAGGCTCGCCATTAGAGGTTGGAAATTTTAGACCAATATCTCTTTTGTCTAATATCGATAAGATTTTTCAAAAACTAATGCATAAACGTCTTATCAAATTTCTTGAGAACTCAAAGATTATCTATCCTTCTCAGTTCGGTTTCCGCTCGAAACATTCGACTGTATCTGCCCTTTGTCATTGTGTGGAAAAAATTTACATGGCGGTCGATAGTGGTAAGTTTAGCTGTGCTGTTTTTATAGATCTCCAAAAAGCCTTTGATACCGTTGATCATGATATTTTGCTTTCTAAACTTGATTTTTATGGTATTCGAGGAATTCCTCTTGATTGGTTTCGCTCATTTCTGTCCAATCGCTCACAATCTGTCTCAGTATCCGGCTTTAAATCTAAACTCAGACGTATTCTTCACGGTGTTCCACAAGGATCTGTACTTGGACCTCTTCTTTTCCTCCTTTATGTTAATGACCTTGCATCTGCTATTTCTTATTCTGATGTTAATCTTTTCGCTGATGACACCATGTTATTTCAAAGTGACCATTCTTTGAAGTCAATGACCAAAAAAATCAACATTGATTTGAAATTACTCACAAACTGGCTGAATGCCAACAAGATTGCTTTAAACCGCAGCAAAACAGAACTTTTAATTTTCAAGCCTAAACGAAAGGTTAGTGACTATGAAATTAAAATTAAAATTAATGGTCACAGGTTGATTCCAAGTAAATTTGTAAAATACCTTGGTGTTTATATCGACGATGAGCTCAGTTGGAAATATCATATAAACTTTGTTTGTAGTAAATTCAACCGCGCTAACGGTGCTCTGAGTAAACTTCGTCATTTTCTGTCTAAAAAAATCCTCTTATCTCTTTACTTTTCTTTATTTCATTCTCATCTTTCGTATGGTGCTCAAATCTGGGGTCAACGTAATAATATTCACAGTAATCGTATTCTTACTCTTCAAAAACAATCTTTGCGAGTCATGTCTTTTTCTGATTTTCGTGCTCCTTCTTCACCTCTTTTTCTTCGATATAAAATCTTGTCATTTTTCGATTTCGTTAAATTCTTAAACATACTTTTTGTATTTAAGTTCTTTAACAACCAATTACCCTCTGCTCTCTCCACTACATTTAATTTGCAGCGATTAAATCAGCATAATCGTGGTCATCTAAGTCGCGCTAAACCTGGATTACTTAAACTACCAAAGGTGACAACTGTCTCCTTTGGCAACAACTCACTTTGTTACCAAGCTGTATTATCTTGGAACTTATTACAAAATTACCTTGCTGTTGATGACATCTCAACTTTAGCATTAAGTCGCTTAAAGTATCTCGCAAATTTATTCTTTTTCTCATCCTATGTTGATTGAATTAACCTTTTTCTTACATTTTTCTTTTCTTTTTCTTTTCTTTCTTTTTATTTATATTTTTATTTTATTTGATGTTTTTATATTTATATTTGTTTTTTTTTGTTTTTTTGTTGTTGTTTTTTTGTTTTTGTTTTTTTGTTTTTTTGTTGTTTTTTTTGTTGTTTTTTTTTGTCAATTAAGATAAATTTTTTCTATCTTTGTAACAATTTATAGGGGACCACCTCCTTTGTTTAGATTAACTCTATGAGTGTGGCCTCCCGTCGAGTTATAGACAAATAAATACTTTACTTACTTACTTACTTACTTACTTCTGTAAAATATGTTTTTACGTTTTAACTGAACAAGATGAGACTTTAAGAAGGTTGTTACCATCAGATGATATCACTCAAACCTGTTTCAGTGGTCATTAACTGGGAGAAACCCAGTTTCATGTCGAATGCGACTTTTTTGATGTTCCTGTCCCCTTAAGATTTGCAAATTTGTGGTTTTCCGCGAATTTCGCAGAGTATTGTGATTCCTCATGCCTCATGTCTTGGTCACACCTGTTGTAACATTTTCTTAGAGAAACACAGCATTTTTGTTCGCGAACGTTACTATCGCGCCTGGAATTTTCGAGCTGAAGGAGAACAAGTTCATACGAAAAAAGTTCATACGAAAAAAGACAACAACATATTCCATGACTTAAATCAAAGGCCATGCAGGGAAGTTATCCAGAACGAAGAAACAAAGAACAGTGTGAAGCTGTATCTTATTGGGAATAGTGCACTATTTCGCCCACGATTTATATGCTTCAGAGAGGCAAAATTTAATTTCCTCAAAAACCGGATTTTGATGTTCATTGAAAGAAGTACTTTTTGCCAATCTTTACTTAGCTAAACCAGATGCCTTTAGGGGTGACTCACTTATCGTTTTACCCACAGTTAGCATCAAATTGATTGAAAAAATGACAAGTACTTTTTTTTGTAGTAGTAGAGGTTTATTAACATACGAATAACATAATTATATTGTATTCACTGCATTACCTAAATATTATGTGACATTGAGAAAGAAGGGCGGCTTTAAGCGTACTGACTTAACAACGGAACCACCTGAGACGATCTGAACCGAGCTAAGACGAGCTGAGACGAGCTGAAACCACCACGGAGAAAAAAATCAACCCCGTCCTGTCGGCTGCCGGATGCCATCTTCTCGAGAGTGAGCTGCCCGTCTTGGACTTCCGTGCGGTCGTAAAACCACCGGAAGCTTTATTGTCACGTGACCATGAAATAAACGTTCGAAAATCATGTGATGAAGATCTTGTCACGTGGCCAAATTTTCGTCTTAAAACGACTGAATACTGAAACGGCATGGCTGGGTCAAAGTTGACTTGTGTAAAGTAGTTGGATTCTGAGTTTATAAAAACACAATTCAATCAACAAATTACTTGACACAAAAATCCTTAAAATGTTTTTTTTATATTCGGTATTACACATCTCGAATAACATTAGGCCAACCTCAAAAATATGTTATTTAGCGTCCTATTGGCCATTAAAAATGAGTCGGTTGGTTGGCATATAATTTTGTATGATTGTGTATGTATGATTGTGTATGAATTTGTATGATCGTGTATAATTTTGTGCTCCACAAAACAAGAAACATAATCTTCGTTCCCTGCTGAACCCTATGTGTGATGAAAGCTAGACCATAATTGTGTGCAAACTCTGGCAATCTTAATCACATGGCTTCTTTCTAATTTTTGACAGACGACACATAATTATGTTGCGGTAAATCATACGTTCTGTTAATTATTTATGTATTCATATATTTATTTTTGTACACTTTGCCAACGCACCGACTGAATATTTCAACTTTAAAACAAGTCCGTCGGAGCACGCTAACACTATATATTTTTTATGGTGGCCGTAACAATAATTGAGTGGGGACGGGGGAGGCGTTTCATCAAGATTTCACAATAATTGACGCTTAAACTTCATAGATAGCTACATAGATTTTTTCTATTAGGAAGTTTTTACCACTTGAAGTCATATTAGTCTGTGATGATTTCAAATTTTATCTGATTGCCCTTTTAGACACAGTCGTCAAAATTTGTTTTCATTGGTATGTTTGATCAAGACCTTTATTAATCTTTAATTTGTGGTGATATTCAATTTATGAAAGATGTTGTCTTCAAGATAGTCGTCTGAACGTGTTAACACTAATCATCATTTGTCTGAAGTGTTCAGCAGGTGTTAAAATAGATAATCAAATCTGGTTATGTGTGCCAACTTCTATATAAACAAGCAGTCAAGAGTTGTTATCAAATGTCGATAATTTGTTTACAATCTTAGAGAACATTTCAGAGAAAAAATATGACATAATAATTCTAATATGAAACTTATGAAAGTGTGTTTAAATGTTAGTCTAAAAAGTAGAAAATTACGAGAACAAACATCCACCAACACAGAAAAAAAGACTGCACTGATGCTTAAAAATACTTGTCATATACATTGTATAAATTATAAAACATCTAGAACACTGAATTTGGGCTTTTGGAAGCTTGTTGTTAACCGATGGAATGTACTTTTATATTGCTTGTGATTTTATAGCAAACATATGGCTAATATTGGAAATTGGTACTATGTACATAAATGTTTAAAAGTAGTATTTTATCCTGAAATTAATCTTAATGTACGACAGGTAAAATTGCCTAGAAATGTATGCTCTTAAATCTCTACTTTACGACAAATATTCTCTTTTCCGATTTAACTGTCTAAAATGTGTTTAAAATTTTGTGCGCGTGGGATTGAATTTGTGGGTCAACAGTACGTGACTGCAACTGCGCTTCGTTTATATATCAAGAGATTCAGTTTTTCATCAATCAGCATAAATTTATCGCTGCTCTTTCTCCCAGTTGTGCAGCCGAGCGGCTTCTTGTTTATTTTGAAATGACCTTGCCTTATATTAGTCAGGATTACGGCATAGAGGAACCTGGAATTCCAGCAATACATGTTTTCTCTTAGTCAGATTTTTAAAATTAAATGTGTCACAAAGTGAAACCAAATAGCTTAAATGATAATCTTTGGAGTTATGAGTGTCGATATTTAAGTCTCCAAGAACAATAATATTGTCACATTTTGATAGAGCTTGATTAAGGATATTTTACACTAAAAAATTCATTTAAATTAGAGCTTGTATGTAGTCTGTAGGCGCTGACAATAACCCATTTCTTGTTTCGTATTGTTTTTTCTGAACATATAATTTCATTTTCTGTAATAAAACCTGTCGGCAGATAATACCTTTTTTAATATATTCTATGAGACCCCCACCATTTTTGTTACTATCTTTTCGAGTTCTTATCTCATAACCGAGTTCTTAATTCATAAATTGGCAGTCACTGTCGGCGAAGGCTCTGCGATTGACTTGTAACGAAATTAATTTGGCAACCTCCGGAACCCCGTTACTCGTTGACAGAAAGGTAGCATGCCTTTTACCATCCACAGTCGACAATAACAGTGGGTTACTCCATTACAGTTGTAATCCTCTTCGTCGTTGTCAACAGCTACCACCAGTACGGTATCAACTGTACGGTACGCCTGCTCCTATTTCGGTTTCTCCGTGACACCCATTACTCAGTCATCAGGTACCGACTCACCGCTTAGCTATGGACATTTCCTTTTCCCTGGGAGATCGTCTACACCACGAACTCTCGCAATTTTTTTGCCAATCATTCGCTGTGGATAATCAGGTTGCCTCTACCACAAGCAGTGATTGATCGTATCGTATCGATCGTGGTGAGTTTGTTAATTTTGACCTGTTACTGCCAAATACACCGGTATCCAGCGCTTCAGAAGAATACACGTTTAAAGTAGTTGGCGGTACTTCAGTCTCCTTGGTACCCATGAATCAGACTAAATCTAGGGTGTCAGATTTCAATTAGTGGACGATGGCGTAGAATTATTTTTTACAAGGCTACTTGAATTCCTCGAGCTGAACCAAGCGTCACCAAGCTATAATCACGGATTTCGCGCATCGGTTTGCCTTTCTTGCCTGGCTCAGGTACGATGTTTCATTCCGGCACCTACTAGCGTATAATCAGTCTCCGTCTTGGGCAAGCCAAGAAGCCCTGGTGACGAGGTTGACTTGTGTATGGTACGTCAAATATCCGTCATTTGACGTCATATCAGAGGACATATAAAAAAACGCAACTGACGTAAAATTTCGTCTTTTGTTTCACACACTGTTTAGAGAAACACGTCGCATAACTAAAAGTGAATACTAGCTATGGGCGGTCGAGGAAAATCTAAACGACGAGCTGCAACATGCCGAAGTGTAAATAAGGACTTTAATGAGGGAAATACAGAGTTTCCAGTTGATCAGTCATTTAAGGTTAACGACAAATCCGAAATTGAAGAAGTAAGTTTCGATAAATTCAAATCACTCCAACATTTTACAGTACTGTAAACATTATTCAAACCTTTCTTTATGTCTGTGTATCTTCACTATATCTTCTTCTTTCAGGTTGTCGAACAAGATATGGCGATCGTTTTGCATGAACAAAACATAGAATTGACAAAAATTGTGGATGAGCAAAATTTAAAATTAAAGAATACCGAAGAAAAAATGATTTCTTTGGAAAATAAAATCGAAAAGTTTCACCAACAAAACACATCTGTTATAAATGATCTGTCTGCCTCAATCAAGCAATGCAAGCAGGAAAATACGCTTTTATCAAAAACATTGGAAGATTTAACATCCGAAGTAGCTTTGCTGACGACAGAATGCTCGGATAAAGATGCTATCATCGCTCAGCAGCAAGATGAGATTCTGGAGAAAACCAATATCATTGAAAGATTATCAGCTGCATTGCAACTGACAAAACAAAATAAAGAAGAACAGCGTAAAAAAAGTATCGATGAAATGGCATCGCTACTATCGTCAAACACCATACAATGTGCCTTAGATTCATTATCTTATGAATATGCCATCAAGAAAAGTGAAGAAGAAAATGAGGAAGTGAAAGAAAAACTCTCTCAAGAACAAAAGAAAACGTCCTTGTTAGAACAGGAGTTGCTTGAAACTGAAATTGACTTGGAGAAGTCACTTCAACAAGCTGCTTATGAACTATCAAAATCTGAAAAAGAGATTGATACATTAAAGGAGAACAACATAAAATTTTCTGCAACAATGGCCAACCTACAACATCAAATATCTCAATTGCAAAACGAAAAAAAAGAAATTAGCAATGCTCATGTTGAAAAAATACAATCGATGATGAAATATCACAAATTAAAGATATCGCATTTAGAAGCGGAACATAAAATCGAATTGATGGCTCATCAAACTGATATGAAAAAAGCAATAAACGACTTGAAACATGATCATCACATGAAGCTCGCATTTCTCCAAAAACAGCATCAGCAATTCAAACAAAATATCAAATTTAAACATGAGGAAATGATCGATGTTTTGTCCAATAAAAAACCATGCCTGTTCTTCCTCAAAAAGAAAATCAAAGTTTCAAAAGTCATTACTGATATTGAAAACATTTGTTTACATATTGATAGGGGAATCTCCCTACAATAAACAGAGACGTATTTATTTAATTTATGTATATATTTTTATTTGTAAATAATGAAAAAAAATTGGGACGCATTCACACACAAAAAACTAGCTTTTTGAATCAGCCATCATGCGGCGACAGCACGTTTGTGTTCTTCAGGCTAGTAAGACTGACATTCGAAATCAAAGATTTTTTGGCGATTAAAATTGAATCTATCGCCACAATTTTTTCAGGCGATATTTTTATTTCACCCGATGAATTTTTGAATCGCCTTGAAAAACATTGTCGCCAGCCCATCCCCAAAAAAATATGTTAATCGCTAAACTTGGAAAAAAATATCATAAAAATGAACACGACTTAAAAGATTACGTCAACAGCCATGAAGGTTCTTTACCTTTAACTTCAACTAAATTATGTCAGACATACTAGGCGCGTCAACGAAGATGACTGATTAATTTATCGATATAACATAAAACGTACTATAGTTTCAACAAATTCTTTTGAAATATGTAAAATGTACTTGCTTTAAAAAAATCTCAACGCGTTCATGTCAAAGCCATCTTACTTGCGTCTGAAATGGCTGATATTGAGGTTGTGCGATTAGTTGTCAGCTCACCAAAGATCTCACGTTAACCTTTCTCCTCAGCTGAAGCTAATTAATTTATGACCTGGAGGGCTTTAATTTCTTCTTCTTCAATTTCAAAATGAAAATACGATGATCGCCTCCAAAATCGGCGATATTTTACTTATCGCCTGAAATAGGAGCCGATCTTCTATCGCAACAAATTCTAATTTACCGCAAATTTGGAGATAAAATTGACATTTATCGCCCGGTGGAGGAACCAACGGACACTCATGAATAGGAAAAGGTACCTGTAGTAAATACCTTGCCTTTCTTGTAGATTTTGATAGGAGCTAAAAGAAGAAGCACTCAAACTGAAGAAGGCTAATGCAGTTTTATTTGTTCTTTATGCCATTGCTGCACAATAATGGATACCATTTTGGATCGTATTTAGTTCATAAATCATATGTCAGTGCGACGAAGTCCGTCGACAATTTTTCTTTCTATTTTTGGACCAATTGTATCCAAAAGGGATATTTTTAGGATCAAAATTCTTCAAACCAACGAGATGCCATACTTGAATTACTTTACATTACTTGCCTAATTTCATCGCAAACGGAACATTTGTCATTTTTGGACCAACTGCTAAAAACAACATTTCCTACAGGATGTAACCGATAATGAACAGATGTTACCACACCAAAGGTTCCGCCACCTCCTCCACGAAGTGCCCAAAATAAATCGGGATGTGAACAAGCATCTGAATTCACAAAACTACTATCTGGAAGGACGATATCAAAGCTCGTGACATTGTCAACTCCTAAACCGTACGGACGTGCCAGTGGCGATAGCCCACATCCCATTAACCAACCACCCGCAGCTGAAACAGTCAATCCACCACCACCAACAATATGGTAACCAGATTTAACTGTATCATAAATCTCACCCCAACTCTGACCGCCACCAACCTTGATAACATGAGGATGAACATGAATCAGTTTAGTTTGTCTTGATATCACCTAATTTTTGAAAACTGTAGATCCAAATCAGAATCGTACCATTTCCCATACTGGAGCCAAAATATGAATGTCCTGATTTTTTAACGATCACTCCAATGTTGTGCGTGTTTGCAAAATTTATAACTACTTGAATGTTGTGCGTGTTTGCAAAATGTATAACTACTTGTACGTCATCCACTGTTTTGGCCTCTACACTGTATTCTGGAAGATTCCAATTCATGCTGGAGCATGCAGATTCCATGACCAGTTTTTGATATATTGTATGCATCATCCCCTTGCTGGTTACATTCATTGTACATTGATTTGTTTAGTTTATGAATTGTAACCAGTCAAGTTATTTTGAAGCTCATTCCATTTTGATTTACTTGGCCAACAAGCCATATTTTGCATGCAATAAGGAAATCCATGGACAATAGAACATATCTGGAACACCAGCCAAACATGGGTTATCGGACGAATTGCAAAAAAGACGAAAAAACGTGCCCACTTTTGAAAGACGGGTTAGGTAATAACTCAGCCATTTCTCGGTTAAACTCAATAAACGACCCCATTATGAAAATCACAGATGAAGCCGCACCTTTGAAGAGTAGCAGGACCATGGGCGGGTATCACCAAATTACCGTTCCCGCCCAAAATACCCTATTTTTCGCCTATAAATTAATGTTACGATATCTCTTTGAGATTTTTGTCTCTACCATTCATACTTCAGACAGGGTTTTATAATAGCTATAAGAGAACGGCCGTAGGAAAAAAACATTTTTAATCAAGGCCATATTTGGAATCTGTAGATTACAATGCATCATTTCCAAGCAAAAGCTCATTGTTTTAACTATTGTAAGATACTTTTTGTGGCCCAAATACCAAAATTTGGTCCAAAATGTTTGAATAAGCCTATCTTCAATTTTTTTGCCTGGATTAACCAAACTTTCAGAAATGATAGACAATTTGGTTGTGTAAACACCTGCCAAGTTTCAGTTCATGAAATGGCCTCGTTCGCGAAGCATTTGCTAACCCGTTTCTAACTCGTTTCTATACTGAACTTGTTATATCTCTAAAACGCAAAGGATTTTGGGAATTTTTTTTTCTTAGGTTGAAAGGTAACATAAATGTCTTCCATTATATGCAATATCGTTATTACTTTAGGAGATATTCGAAGATATACTCAATGTCGGCTATGGTCAATAGTTGGGTATAACCAACTTTCATTCTCATCAATTTTTGAAATTTGAGACAGAATGACATCAGCAAAATTCTGCAATGTCAGCATTCTTTTCGAAAATAGTATATTGGGGGATTTGATAAATTTAGATCTAGTGCGCATGCTTACTTGGCTTACTATATTTATTAGATTGGCGAGATATCGCGTCAGATATTTATGATGGCTAAACGATATTTACATGGACCTCACAGATGAACGTGGTCAAAAGATTGACAAGACAAATAAATAAGTAGCCCGACATTAATCATACCTCAGTCATGTTTCAGTGTTGTGTTAAAAAGTCCATTTTCCAAAGACAAGAGAAAGCAATGTGCTGTTCGTTTTTAAAGTTTTTTTGTTATTCCAGAAAGTCAATTAAAGTCTTCTCTAACATCGACGCTAATTTGTTCTCTGGACGATTTCCTATCAAGGTGTAAACTTCAATTTCAAATACACTATAAACAACCTTGTTTGCCATTGTAATAGCAATAGTATTGATAGAAAAGGAGAATATCCAAATTTTAGCACTTAAATGGTTTGTAGGTCCACACTTACTTCTGTTCTATGTCCAAGTTTTATTATGTTACTAATTACGAAAATCTCCTCATGTATATGAGTCAATTTCAGGTTGCCATGTCAGGACCTCGCATTCATCATATCAAAAGAAAACAAACGGCCCTGGGTTCGAGGTTGAAGAAAAGAAACATATGGACTTGACACCTGATAACTCGTCTGTGACGTCAACCACTCACACTTGGAGAAGGGGTTGGAGAGAGAAGCCTCTGCTGGAGGAGATGACTGATAGTCTTTGTTCCAAAACAGATGCTTGGATGAAGGCTATTCTGTTTACGATTAACAATAATGGTGGCCCCCAACATGTGAGCGCAGAGCAGCGAGGATCGAAAGTAAAGTAAAGTTTTTTAACAATTTATTCTCGGTTATAATTAAAGTAAGTTAGTAATCCGGAGATTTGAGTTCTTGGTCTTCCATCTCCCCTTCCAATGGGCTGATACGTTCTGCTTTGAAGCACATCGGAGTAAAGTATAGCAAAGAATCCTTATACTACTACTATTCATATCCTTTTCTCACTCTTTTCTTTTCCAATAAGAAATGCCCGTTTTTAAAAGAAACATGAACAGAAAGAAATCTTCTTGTAGCCAGTCTAAATTTTAAGAATCTTCAAAATACTGACACATTTAAAAATAAACTTCCAATCTCATGCATGTTTACAAGACACTTTTCCTGTATTAACTATATAAAAATAGAAATTGCACTATTTTATGAGAAACTAGATTTAATTTTTTTTCAAAAATAAGACGAAAGAGAGCCCCATAAATCTCCAGTTCAATTTAGCTTTGGAAATATCTCCAGCTTATAATAGAGGTTTCCACGATTTCTGAAATTACCTGATGAAATGCATAGTGTGTGTTGCACTATCTTGGTAGACCTTGGCACTTGATAGTAAAGTAAACACTGCAGACTCTGAACCCAGTTGTAAAATATGCCTGCTTTGTGTCGCTGGTTGTGGATTCAATTCAAGAGAGAGAGCAAGGAGACCAAAACAGGAGGAGGAGGCAAAAAGATTGTTGGCTTCACTGCTTTCTTTTTCAATATTAGGAGACAAGTCAAGAGTGTTGAAGAATGCAAAATGTCTTGTTTTAAAAATTGAGAGGAGGGTTTATAGATCTCAACCCTTGAAATTCAACTTTTTTTGTGACAGCAATGAAACTGCCGTTGTCAATGTATTTTGTGCGAGTGTACGATAGCAATTGCCGTTGTGAAGGAATTAACATTTATTTGGAGGCTTGAATTTTTTTTTTCTTCATAAAATGAATTGAGAGAGACCATTCAAGTAGTTTTTTAAGAAAAAGAAAAAAATAATGAATAGAAAGATGTTGTCCTCGAAGATATAAATATATTTTTTGAAAGAATTGAAAATTTCTGTTGTATAGCAATTTTCTGTGGCAGCAATTTTTGTGCCATCGTAAATTGTAAAATAAGCTAAAACACGAAGGCAAACACGACAGCATGCTAAATGCCATCATTGATTTTCGAGGATTGGATCTATTCTGCAGCAGTTCGACATAACAACAGGAGGGGTAGCAAAGGGGCTGCAAAGACGGTTCATCATAGTTATCCAATGTTTTAACATCTTTTTGTGCTTTGTTGTGCTTTAACCTTTCTTGCTTGCTTTATTTACACATCATAATGTTTAAGCATCCAAAGTGAAAAGTTTATTCACTGAGATATTTAAAGATGTTTAAAGCTTAAAGTATTTTTCAGTAAATCCTTTAGATTGTACTGTTCCAGGCAAATTCTTTGATTTTCTTTGAAGCTGTGATCTGTTGTCCTTTAAACAAAATTTAAATTTTCGATTAATCTTTAATGTCAATTCAAGAAGCTTATTCTAAATAATTTACAGAAACTTCAAATAGAAATCTGCTCATTTGCAAATTTGATTCAATTCCGCAATACTTGCCAATCCTGCAAATATTTACTCGAATATTAAAAAAAAATTCCCTCAAAACAAAAAAAATTCATTAAAGTAAGAAACGGAGCAGTGATTGACTGAGTCATTGCTTCAACTGCACACACTGCTTGGTGTTTGTTTACATACAGAAAGACTTCCAACATTGCAGATTTTCAGAGCTGTAATCATGGCCTAAATCGTGAAAACCTCTATTCAATGGAATGAAATTTAGCTACACATTGATAGCTAGGATACACTGTGACCGAATCTTTGTAGCAACAAATTTTGCAACTAAACCTTCAAGATCTTTACGATCACTGACAAAACTTGCAAAAAAAATCAGTCAGACTTCTCTAACCACCACTTATTTGTGCTACCCGCCTAGAAAGAGATAATTTCAGGATGATTTTTAAAGGTTTCTCATAGTATAATACATATACAGTTCATGTTTTCGATTTCCTGCACTTAAAACATTTTTGTTAACTTCACAGGTTGCTTGCAGTGACTTATAAGACAAATAAGACTGCTTCTGCTTGCTCTAAGAATTACTTACACTTGAAGATACTAAATATAGTTTTACATGTATCTTTTTGTGGAAGAAAGTCATCAATGTTTGTAATCTAAGGTACTTTTTAAAAAGATATTGCTAAGATCACAATGAATTCATCAACATCGCGTTCTTTTCAACCTTTTATTTTTTTTTTCTGATTTCTTGATTTCTTGTGACCGCATTTTTAGTCTGTTTTTGAAAATCTATATATTTAACAAGCATGCGTGAAATCCTAGGTTTATTTATGTAATTTACAATTATGATATTCGGATGACCGCATATCATTTACAATAACCAGGCATAATGTGGAGCATAGATAACATAAAGTTGGGATACCCCTGCATAACTCTGCATACTTAACCACTTGGACACATAAAGAGCTCCTATGTAAGTGATTACATTACAACAGCCCTTCAAATACTCTAAACTAACATAAAGCAGCCTTAATGGCTGTCTAGTCAGCAGCGAATGATAAAAAATGATTAGAAGAGCTCTCTATCACTTTTCCCCTTTGCAAGTATTTTGGAGTTATAAAATAGCATTCACAGTGACACAGGAGCCGTATACACAGTGTTACATTAGTTATATTAGACTACTGTGAAGATTATTTTGTGTCCTCTTGTGATTTTATATAAGAATGTCCATCAAACAGTTACAGTAATCTTAACTCCAAATTTTATTGTCCTGAAGTTTGTTATGTTATACATGATTAAATTATAGGTAAAGTTTCAGCATGCTCATTTTTTCTAGAGATAGCATTAAGATGGGTGAAAAATATGAAGTTGGTGGTATCTTTAAAGCCATTCAAGCATCAACAAACATTATAAAAGAAGAAGAAAATACTGATAACAAACATCATATTTTAGAAGAGCTGTTTTCTCAGTCACTTGAAGAAGTTACCTCTGAAAATATCACAACAGAAGATGTTAAGGTAATGAACACAATTGTGTTTTAATTATTTCCTAAATTGTATATATTGTATTATATAAATATCATGAAAACATTCATAATTTTAGAAATATGTTGGGGAAGCTTTTGTTAAAGGTAAGGTTTGACATTCTTTGTGCTTAGATATTAAGTTAAAACAATTTTTTGTTTACTTGTTCTTGTGAAGTATACAAATTTATGACCAGATTGGAGTTAGTCAATGTTCGAAATTGTTTATTTCCATTTTCTTTTTGCGAAATGTTAAGATAAAGAAATTATTTATTTGTCATCAGTTCATTGACTTAAATAAAAACAAAAATAGAAGTATAGTATAGTATAGTGTCGAATTCATTATCAGAAATTTCACTATGAGACATTATTTTTCTCGTCTTAGCAGCTCTTGTGTTCTATGTCTGCTAATAAAAAAACCCCTCAAAACACCACCATGATTTCATTACAAAGGTGTTTTTTTAATTATTTTTGAAATCTTACTTGATCATAAGATCAACCAGATGCCTTTACATCCCTTAAGGCGGGTTTACAGTTCGCGCGAATTTGGTCGCGCGAACGAGCGAATGGCTCATTGAGCATGCGCGACAGTTATTTTTGGAAACTATCGTCAGAATTCACCGTTCGCTGCGACTGGCGAAGAAGTTGAAATTTTTCAACTTCTTCGCCAGTCGCCAGCGAAAGACAATAATTTCATCCAATCAAACGCCAGCATTTCTGCAAAATTGCAAAATATAAAACAACAACATGGGGCAAAGTAGCATGTGAGAAGCATCAGCAAAAATAGAACCCACAGTAAAAAATGGATGATTTAATTAGCCAATTAAACAACCCAGACGTTCTTGCTTTTATACGACAACAGCAGTTATTGCAAGAACAGCTTTCCGGAATCCAGCAAACAACAAATGAAGGCAGTCTTTTGGAAGAAGAAACACCATCACTGAGTCAATGTTCAGAGCAGCTGGAATCCAACGAAAAAGAGTTCGATGAAGAAACATTTGTCGAAGAAATAAGAAAGTTCCTTTGTCAATGGGACACAAAATCCAGAGCTTACAAGGACGGAGTTAAAAAAAACGCAGCATGGAAAGCTCTCAGTCTTCAATTTGGTAAAGAAGGTGAGACTTTATTTTCTGATGTATCTGACTAAAATATATTCGAGAGAGCAAGAATTTGAAATATAAAATTATCCTGTGATGAAATTGGCTAATTTCTTTGATACACTAGTGTTGTTGTGTGACATTATTGTTGTGCTGTGAGTATTTTACAACAAGTTTTTATTTGTAAGTTTTGTTATGATACTGCATAAGATTAAATATTTAGTTCTTGTGCCATAAAGCTACACATTGAAGAGTTTGATGGTAAAAAGTAAAAGACAACACCTTTGCTGCTACCTAGCTAAGCAGCTGACTTACTAAATAGCGTGTATAAAGTATACTTTGTATAATTTCATGTTTCTTTTCTTTTTAGTTGACTATCTGAAAAAAACCTGGAAAAATTTGAAAGACAATTTTTCAAAGTGTTTGAAACGAAGAGAAAAATTATTGCATTCTGGGGCAGCTGCACAGACTCTACCAAAATGTAAATTGTTTGACCAATTAGTTTTTTTACGTGACACTGTTGCCAACAGACCCACCGTAAGCAATATTGCTTCAGCAGAAGATTCACAAGAGGTTGACCTTTTCACACCACCTGGCACTCCTCCTTCAGAAGTAGCAAAAAGTAATGAGGAATATGTTTGTAACTCAACACCACAATCAAACTCAAGAAAACGAAAAGCAAGTGCAAGTGCAGAGTCGCAGAGACAAGCTCTGAAGCAAGAGGTGAACCCTGTAGATCAGGCTTTGTTGGAGGCACTAAAGGATGATGATTCTGCTAAGAATCAAATCTTATCGGACCCAGATGTTGCCTTCGTTCACAGTATCATACCAATTCTCAAGTCATTGCCACCTAAACAAAACCGACTTGCAAAAGTTGACATTCAGAATTTGTTGATTCGTTATGAGTTTGGTGATGATTAGTGAAATGTAAAAACATCTAGTTCTTTTTATATATACTGGCTTTTGTTTATTTAATCATGGAAATATTAAAAAAACTTTCATATCTCAATGCATGTGGTTTATTTTCTCTCAATTGATTATGCACACAATTGTAAGAAAGTTTGCTCATTTTCATTTCTGAAATTCATGTCAAAAGCAATCACTCCTCTTATTGAAAGTTTTTTGAATACTCGATGAAGCTAAACTGAACTGAGTTTCATGCTACTAGTTATTTTAAAAATTTTCTGGATTGTGATCACACTAACAGTTAATATTATATATTGTGAAAATAATATTACATTTTTAAGAGTTTATATATACAGGAAACTAGAAAACTGCTTGTAAAATATAAGTGCAAACATTGTTTCAAGTATATATGTTACGGGGATTGTGATAAATTCGGGGATTATGCATATTAACCAGTTATTTTACATAATTCCCAGCCAAATTGGGTAATTTGATTAATACAGATTTTTCATCAAATTTCCCGGTTATTTTATATAATTCTCATAGAGAATGGAGAATGTGATTAAAAAGTGTTCTATTTGTCAAATTCACCGGCTAATATGCATAATTTCTAGGTTCTTTTGGGGAATATGTAAAATCTCCGGACTGGGTTGGGAATTGTGCTAAAACAGAATTGAAAGGAAAGGAGACGTATCGTTTCTTTGTTTTACGTCGTTTATTAAGCTATACCTTACCGCGTCGAGCTTGCTCGGATTAAAAAGAAGATCTTCTCGGAAGAAGATTATTAAGCTATAAAAAGCGTAAAAGGGTATGTTAAAATACTTTTCAAGTTAGTTAATGTAGTATCTCCAAGAAAAATCACGTCGTTCTATTTTTATAAAGCTGGTTTTTTTTTACTCTAAAATAACCAGCAAATGATGATAAAACAAAACTAGAAGACTAAGAAAATAAAACTAACAAAAGAGTAAAACTTAACATATCAATGTCTTTTATTTATTGTCACAGGATAAGCTGCTGTGGCACTTAGAAGTACACAGTTTTTTAGCTTTTCTACACGAGCACGAATTGTTTCGGCAAGCTGTCTTACAGTTGCAGCGCTTGTAGCCTTGCCCGCCAGATAACGATGACTTTCCCGCGCATTCTCGTAGTGATATATCAGTTGAAGGGACATCAGCAATATCGACGATTCCTGCTGTGCAAGTTGTGAATTGATTCCGAGCGTACCACGATTTGAGCATTCCTTTTTTGGTGCCAATTCTGTATAAACCTTTACTTAAATTGACTTCAGTGATCACTCCTAATATATTTCGTGAGTCGCATCTGCCACGATCAACATCTGGCACACGTACTTTGACGGTGTCTCCTACCTTTCCTGGAGAAAACTTTTCTTGTGACTGCCTGGTCATTCTTAAGGCCTGAGCTTCAAGATTGCATTTTGCCATTTTTCTTTTTTCTTTAATTTTCTCTTGTCGCTGGGATATCATTGAAGGTGAAGGTGAAGGTGGTGGTTCATCGTCGGTTGCAGCAGCATCTTGTGCCTCAGCCTCTTCCATCTCATCTTGACTTGTACCTTCGATCTCCCTTTGTCGTTCATCAGTCTCCACTACTTCCATTACAGTTTCTATGGCATGCTCATTTTCATCATTGCTAGCTACCTGATTGTCAGATTCGCTAGGTAAATCTTCAATGAATTGGAGATTTGGATGGAAATCCGGCGCTGCATCTACGTCATGCATAGAAGAAATGGTTTTCTCGAGCTCCTCTTCCGTTTGGATTTCATTAATGGTTTCATTAGGGAGATTTGAGGTTTTTAAACCCACTTTCATCGGCTGTCCAAACTTAGCCTCGTAAGGTGAACACTTAAGGCCTTCGTGATAGGCTCTATTCTTCATGACTTGAACAAAACGGAGTCCATCTGCCCAATGGGTCGTTGAGTTTGAATGCAACCATGTTGTCAGCATGTCTTCGATGTCTCTATTTGCTCTTTCTACAGATCCCTGACTCTGGCTGTGTCTTGGTTTCCCGTGCACTATTTTTAAACCTTCCCACATTGAATGAAGCTCTTCGATTATCGAGTTAACAAACTCTCTTCCATTATCACTTTGTAGGATGTTTGGAGCACCGAATATACTGAATACATCCAGTAATTGTTAAGCGATTTCAGGTGCACGTTTAGACGTAACTGGTCGAAGTTGCACAAATTTTATTAGATGGTCTTGATATACAAAGATCCATTTGTTCTCTCCATCCGCCTGACTCTGCATATCTATCAAATCAACTTGTGCTCGGGAATTCATCTCACTGAAAACCATTGGCTTGATAACCAAACCCTTTTTCGGAACTTTCGACTTTTTTAGACATGGAATGCATAAGTTCAGATAAATCATTATACATTCTGCTGTGATGTTTTTGGACTTCGTACCCGTTTCCTTAACCATTCGGTTTCTTCCTCCGTGGCCAATGGAAACATGTGCCTCATGTATTACATTGAATATATCCTCTATGCGCACGTAGTATTTAATTGACGTGCTACCCTCAGCTACAGGATATATCAGCTTCTCGACGTTTCCAATTTGAACAACATCGTACCGTTTCAAAAGCTGGTAATCATTCGGTTCCTTTTTGCGGTTACCGTGTTTCAAGGTGTTTATTTGTTGAATGAGCAATTCATACTTTTCTCCACTCAAGAAAGAATTGTTGTGCTTTTTACTTTCGATCAACGCACTCAATTTTTGATAAAACTTTCTTTTCATTACAGCTTCCATCTTGAGTTCTCTTCTTGCAACACTGTTTCACAAAACTCTATAAACAACCTCATATTATGCACAAAAATCTTATTTTCTCATTAATCTTATTTTCATCCTATACAAAAGAATAACAGGTTGATAAATAACACTCCCCAAAAACGAATGGTTATTATGTAAAATAACCGGTGAAAGTAACGAACCTCATGATATTTGTTACATTTCCCAACTTTAATGGGAATTATAGAAAATGACCGGTTATTATGCAAAATTACCCAAAGAGAAACCTATTTTTGGTTATTATGCATAATAACCGGGGAATATGCATAATTCCCAATTTATCATATTACCCGTAACATATATATAAAACATTTTTAAGACACATAGTAATGGTAAAGTGTTCCAAAATAGTGTCAATGAAGAAATGACTTGAAGTGCGCTATTTGACAAGTAGTTTTCTACTGAGTTTTTAACAAAAAGGTCTTTGTATTTATATTATGTAAGCCCTAGCGTAGCAGAAAGTTATATTTGATCAAGAACTTAATTTTTGTCAAAGGGATCATGTGTTCTTGATATGTATTCCCATTGCCAAGGTACAGCACCAACACCAACAAAATAGTCCCTAAAATTATCGCGAACTTGTTTAGCATCTTTCGAATAGTTATTTGAACCTTGACTGGGGAGAGGCACCAAACCTTCAGTCTCTATATCCTCTTGCATCCACCCTTTTTCTGCATAACCAGCTGGACAATAAGCATTATCAAAACTTCTTCCATACATGAGATAATTGTGGAGGGCAACAACTGCTTTGGTAATTGAAGTAACTGTGTCAACATTGGCTATTACGGGTCTGCGAAATATTCTGAATCTAGAAGCACATATTCTGAAAACGTTCTCAACTTGTCTACGAGCTCTAGATATTCTATAGTTTGCCACTTGTTCCTTTGCTGCAAGAGATGATTTAGCATAGGGCTTGATCAAGTATTCTTTTAAAGGAAACGCCTCATCACCGACAAAAACAAACGGAAATTTCTTAGTTGTGCCTTTAAGTGGTCTCGGATCTGGAATATTGAGAGAATTATCTTCCATTGCCCTTCCCAAATAACAGGAATTAAAAACTCCACCGTCACTTTGTCTTCCAGAATCTCCAATATCAACAAGTATGAACTCATAATTTGAGTTTACAACAGCCATCAAAACTATGCTATGTGTTTTCTTATAGTTAAAGTAATATGAGCCTGAACGTGCTGGAGCTTGCATGACAACATGCTTGCCATCAATGGCACCAAGACAATTTCCAAAATTCCACTTGGATTCAAATTGGTCAGCAATTTCTATCCATTCATTCTTAGAAGACGGTGCACATAGAAAACCTTTCTGCAGTAACTGTTTCCATATCACGTCTGAGGTCTCCTTGACTATGTTACAAACTGTTGCCTTCGACATTCTGTAGCTATCTGCAATGGTACTCTGGGCATCGCCAGTAACAAGATAGCGTAATGTAACACACAATCTTTCATCGGGACTTATTGGTTCTCTTCTTTCAGACGACTTGACTATAAAAGGTGCAACGTAACCAAGCAGTTGCTCAAACTTAGAGGGTGTCATTCTAAACTGACGGAAAAAAAATTCTTTGTCAAACAATCTCATGTCTTTGATGAGCAGATGGTATTCCCCCTTCGTCTTTCTTTCCAGGAAAAGTTTACGGACCCAAAATCTTCGTCGGACTTTCTTTTCTGGTTGGGAATTCAAATTTCTGTTTAAACGTTGTCGTATTCTCCTTCTCAGAATTAATAATATGATAATTTGTTTTCTTGTTAGTGCAGTCATGTTGATTCATGTCTTTCTTATCTTTCTTACATTCGCGCGAATTTAAAGAATGTCTAAACACAATTCTTTCCATTCGCGCGACCAATTCGTCCGTTCGCGCGACCAATTCGTGCGAACTGTAAACCCGCCTTTAAGGATTTCTGCATCATTATACATGATCATTTTCAAGAATTTCATAGAATAAAGGAAACCTTCCTTTTAAAAGTTACAGTAAACAACCTTTCTCTCTGAAATGGATATTGGTGGGAAAATAGAAATCCCCTCCAGTGAATTTGGTAAAAATCGTTATAATGCTATTCCATTTTGATATTCACTTCAATCCCAAAGTGTTTTTTCAAATTGTGTGTACACATGAAACATATTTAGCGATAATATCTTTGGAAAATAAACTTAAGGAAACATTGAGAAATAAGTGTTAAAACTGAAAAGAAATAAAGAAAACCATGTCCGCCATTTTCTTTTCACGGTTATGACTTGACTAGTTCAAGGAGGTGCCATTATTGACAAAATTAACGTAATTTCTGATTCCCCATTTAATCTGAGGTTTGACGATACATTATTCTTTTTTTTTGAGCATTAAAGATTTTTTAATTAAGAGCTCAGAACATCTTCTCAAACGGAGTAAAATCATCAAGGATAATTTGATGAAAAACTAATACCCAGAAAAATTAATTGATACACAATTTTAACACTTAGAATACTTATGGTTAAGTGATGTGTTATAGCTCTAAGATGTGAGTTTGTGACTAAACAAAACCATAGTTACATGACAGCATCTTGAAACTAGTTCCTTTATCATATAAGCTACTTATTATATATAGATGAAGAACATCAAGGAAAGAAAAAGAGGTAAATAAGATTATTTTACAGATTATCTCCTGATTATCTCCTGATTGTGCATTTCTAACAATTCAAATAGAAATGGCATGCAAAATCAACTTGTTGCAATCATTATTAAAGTTGCATTCTGATATATGTTTGAAGAATTTCTTTTGTTAAAATTTCTTTTGTTCTAAAAGCTAATGGCTGAACTTGTGGTTTAGCTTTTGTGTTAGTCTAAGGAAAGCAATGATGGAAAACTCACCAACTGAATTTATATGCTATCGTTTAGATCTAAACCAAAACAGAAGGAAAAGCAAAAACGAGCTAAGGAGAATCAAGAAAAAAATACAAGAACTGTATTTGTGGGTAATTTAGCACTTGATGTTACACGCAAGGTTAGTATGATTATTATGCACACATCTTGAAATTTCAAAAAGTAATTCTTTAAGAAATTGTCAAGACAATTTTGAATTATATACTTAATCTGAAATAAAATTATGATTATTATAAATAATCAAGGTCCCCTTTCACGTAAACAAGTTCATTGCCGATGACAAGTATACTCGTCATGTCGGTGTAGTTCTCGGAATGAAACCTTTACAGACGCTGTGCTGTGACTGAGCACACAAAATCAATCCACCAGTCGTCACAGCGATTTTCATGAAGAAAATAACTCCACATTTATTGATTTTGGAATTTCCGTCGTCAGTAAACGTGTTAAATCATAAATTCTAATTTTCATTAAATGTTGTGCGTTTGTGTATGGTCTTTGAGTTGTAAAACCCATTTGTTACAAAGTATAATATTACTGAAAGCTGTGTTGAAACTATACATATTGTTATGTTGTTCTACGGATCTATTCTTACTTTTTCTAATGCCAGTCGAGCAGTAGACTGTTTATTGAGTTTGTGTGCGATCCTCTCTGTTGAATGTTTATGAAGCTTGCGTCGAAAGTATGTTGTGGTGTTTTTCTTTGGATAGAAGAACATGGTTATGACTTTATTGCTATATAACAGTAGCAGAAGCAGTAGGTTGCATACTAAAATGTGAATGGTTCGAATTGCCAACTGAATCGTTTTCTTTTGTTCGCTATAGTACAGTGGAAACATGCACAACATCACTATTGAAGGTGCTGAGGTGCTGAAGGCTATTATTATTATTATTAGTGCTCGGTACGATAAGATTAGCTAAATTCATAAAATCGTAAAAATCATAAAAAGTGTGCACGTAATTTTGAAACGTACTTTAATTGCATTACGATGGTAACAAAAAGGGAAAAGTTCAAAACAATCAGTTGTTTAAGATAACATGTAACTCTATTGGAGTTAATATCGCTTCGTCCGATATTACTCGTCTCTACAGAATAAATCTTGATATGAGATGTCTTCTCGATTACCTGCTTAATATGCTTTCGAAAATTTAAATCTAAAGTCTGTGGTCATTCTGTGAAGATTCTGATCATCCTGCGTAAAATAAGTTTTGTTTGTGTCTGTAAAATTGGATTGAAGGAAGCGTGACTTGAAGTGATCAACATAGTGTTCACATATTTTTAGGACTTGAAAAAAGTTTTCGGGCAATATGGCGATATTGATACTATCAGAATTCGATCTATTGTAAGTATGGCTTGTTGTCATGGAAACTGTTGGAGTGTTTCATTGTTTCTTCAGTTGAAATTTATATTCGTGGCAGGAAATATTGTACATCTAAAAGATGCGGTGTTATGCAAGAAATACGTTCAAACAATTCAAACAATTCATTTACTTTTGAGTCTTATTTTTTCAGCCAACGCCAGACCCTAAAATACCGAAGAAGGTTGCTCTCATAAGGTAGATAATAATTTTTGTTGTTATTTATTGCATATAGTTTTTGTAAACATTTTCTTCTTAAAAAAATCCTTTTAGAAAAAACTTTCATTCAGAACGGAATAACATGAACGCATATGTCGTTTATAAAGATGCAGAAAGTATCAACAAAGCTATGAAATGGTAAACAACTGCTTAATATTTTATCAGTTAGCAAGAAAGTTAAGCTGATTTAAGATTCGGGTAATTGGCTAAGATGGCATGTTGCCATAAAAAAACTCAATAAATTAAGTATTTCCCTCTCAACCTGTTAGCATGAACAAGCTTGCGATATTGTTTTCTGATTTTTAGTAACGGGACGCTTCTGCACGGCTTTCATATTCGTGTTGATAAATGTGACACTAAAGAGGTAGTGTGTTCTCGTCTACCGTGAAGGTGGCGCTTTTTGGTTGAATTTGTTTTGGGTTTTTTTGTTATGTTTATTTCTCACTCAAATCGTGAAGGAAAGATAGAAACTTTCTTGTTAGTATTCAGTTTTATAATTCTCTTTTATATAAACCCCTTTTTCTACTTTTAGCACGATCATAAGAAATGTATATTCATTGGAAACCTGCCTTTCAGTATGTATTATCTATGTCTACCATTATGTTGCTAACAAACAAGCGATCATCACTGCGGTGAAAGCTTTGGTATTTCTGTCTGGGTTAACCAAGTCTTGGTTACAACATACCTGTTTTTTTCCAAACAAACAAAGAAAGAGACTTTAATCAATAATGTCTTCTGAAAGCATCTTCTTAGCTATAACTGGACTGCCTTTTAGATTGTACAGAAGAAAGTGTTCGTCAACATTTCGATGATTGTGGTAGCATTGAAGACATACGAATTATTCGAGATCAAAACACCGGTCTTGGAAAAGGATTTGGATATATAAAATTTCAGGTAGGAGTTGTTACGTACAGCTGTTTATGTTATTTTCTAGTATTTATTTATCTTACCTTTATTTACAATAATATATACAACACCATTTTTCTTGGTCTTGATGCAAAAAACATTTCTCAGAAAATTCGATTTTCATGTGAAACATTCGCTCCGCACGAAATATTCTGCGTAGTGGAATACCGGCTTTAACATAACTTCGCTCCTTTTCTCTTTCAAAGAATATCTTTTCCTAAGCTATCTATGATATGTTTGACATAGATTCGTCCATTATTTGCATGCTGATTGAAAACTCCATGGACTTGTTCCATTTGTATGTTAGTATCGAACAGTAAATTGTAATAGTTTATCATTTTTTCCACCTCATTTGTTGTGATTAGCCCTAAAGAAAAAAGTTCTATTGAATTGCTACATATAACGTCTATGCGTTTCAATTTGACAAAAATTAATTTTTCTTCTTGATATTTTAACCCTGTTCACACGCTGTTTGCACAATTTAACCAATATGAAGGCTTGAAAATGTAATTGGATAAATTTAATTTACCTTCACTATGAATTCCTTTATCTGTAAGCGCATCCGCTACTCGCTTGTACGCTTCTCCACGAGGTCCGTTTAAGTCAAAGTTACTCTGCTGAGGTTCGAAATCGTCTTGATTGTATTCGGCTCTTAATTTATTCAAATTTAATGCAAATGCTGCTTCCAGATTTTCATCCATGTACTGAAAGTTTTCAGCAGCTATGATTATAAGGGAAAGGGAAATTTATGAAAAACGTTTTTTATATATTATATATAATTTGATATTGGAATACACGGTTATGAAAGTGTCATTGTAGAAGGGTGTCAGTAGATTATGAATGAGCGTTTGACTAATTTATAATAAGTATTCCTATATGGATTGTGTGCAGGCAACATTATGTTTCCTGGCTGATGACTGGATAAGCAAGAAAAAAACTTACACTGATTCAAGATTTCTTCTTCTTTTGAGTTGTGGTTTTCTTGATCTTTGTACATAGCATAAGGATTCATATTGAAATCTGAATCTAAACGATAGAAAGAATTACTAAGAAGCTCAAGTAATATGTTACTTATAGATGAAGTTTCTATAGGAATATAATGTGTTTACCTTCTTCTGAAGTAGTAGTATTTTTTTGGTAGAGATCGTAAAATTTGTCTTCAGGGTTTTCATTGTTTTGATTGTCAAAGCGTTCGTATTGATATGCACTTTCCTGATCTCCTGAGTTCCACATATTTTGATGATGATCATAGTAAGTCTGTTTTTCTGCGTTCTTCTCCCCGTTTTGTTTTTTATGAATATCAGAGAGTGGTTTCTTCCTCTCCCACGCTGGTCGTTCTGGGACTGGTGTTTGATTGATCTCCTCATGATAGACGGTTTGCACTCTACGAGGAGTGTTTCTAACTGCTTTTTTTAAGAATGAAATGAACGGTGGCCACCTAAAGTCAAAAGTAATAACCGTTAGTGCGATTGGGTAGTTTTGATCTATGTCTTGGATATCATTGGTAAACCCTAGTGTAAAGACAGTTTCTTACTGAATTCTTCCCATGTCTGTCGGGTCAAGTCTTTCGATACACTTGAGAGCTAGAGCACTGTTAATTGGGAATTCATGTTTGTCCAGCAAGCCTTTCATCTAAAAACAAAAATCAGAAAATTTATAAATTTTCGGGGTGAATGAATGAATAACTGAATGAATTGCTGTAACAGTCCTTACATGCATGTTGTCGACGAGATTCTGGTCATTTCTACATGTTTTTTGTAGGTGATCTTCAAGATGATCAATCAGTATGTTTGGGTCTACTTTACCGTATTTTTGAAAAGCAGTTTCTAACTCGAGTAACAAGCCAGCATCACGTCTTTCTATAAACGCCATTCTCGCCACTTCCCCTCTTTTCTGTATGTGGTTGTGCTCTTTTTGCATTGTTCCTTCGCTATCATACCGCCCAGATACACTATCCGAATAATTTTCTGGTTTTATATCTTGGGTTTTGGATAATTCCGTTTTTTCTTTGATTGCTTTTTTGCTTACCTCGAACTGCTCCACTAACTGAAAACGATGAATTTTTGACTTATTGTTTTTGTCAACAAACAGTTCGACCAATTTAAGCTGATACCCTTCTTCTTTGGGTACAGAATAACGCTTCAATATTTCACAGGCAGAAGATTTTGAAATTAAGCCCGTGTCGAATGGATCATATAATAAAAATTCGCTTTTTATCTTTTTAAGTTTATCTTTTGAACGAGCTAGTACTTTGCCAGCCTCTTCAAGCAAAAATCGTCTCGGTTGGTTCGGATCTTGTGACAACGGTGGTAATTTCACATTCAAATGATTTTCCCCTGATTGTTGGGATATGTTCACATTACTGTACATTCGTTTGCCTGTTACATGGGGTCGATCTGCATCAGCATCTGCATTTCTCATAGCTTGTTCCCATGGTGATACAAGTCGATATCCGTCATTTCGATATGTTCGAACCATGATTTGTCGTCAAAAGTTTTCGCTTCTTTAAGTTGATTGTTTGATTTCACTTGAAAGTATTTTCTTGAGCAATCAGAGAGATAGAAAGATCTTACTCTCTTTCTTCTTCTTCTTCTTCTTCTTCTTCCTGTCTTATCTTTTCGATCCTTTTGTCCTTTCGAAATGTTTGAACTTGATTTTATCACAACAGTGAGCATGACCTTGGCAACTCACAAAATTCAATTTTCAATTGAAATATATATTCAGTTCACTCATAAATATTTGATGACAAAATTCACAATCATAGAAACAGTATACAATTCCATGTACGATTTGCACCAATTGTATTGAAAGTTTACGTCACAGCTGCCTTCGCCTCGTATCTAATCTTAATGAATATTCTGTACTGTAACATGATAAAATAATTTATTCCTCTTGGAAATCGTCTCCTTTGTAAACGACGCAGTATGTCGTTATTATTCAGCTTGAAAAAGAGGCTACGATGGGATCTATCAATAAATGATGCATCTGTTCGATATTTTATAGTAGCTATTTCGTTCACTAGATTTTTTTGATTATATTTTAAAGCCACCTGATTGTACTTTCAGGTTGGTTCCCACTATTAGCGTTTTACTGACGTTTATTAAATATTCATTTACTGTTTACCGTTTCAATTCATTCGATTCTTCATTGTGAGGTTTTATGTTTTTATATTCTCAAACCATTCCTGAGCAACATTTGTTACTTTTACACTGAATGATTTATGTTCCCAATTGTAAACTTAAACGTTAGCGATAGTCGCCGATAAACGTCTGGTGGAAACTAACCTTTAGTTTACTGATAAAACATGCCGGCTTGTAATTCAATTCACATTCTGTTGTTTTTTGAAATTAAAAATGATAAATAATGGATATTTTATTTGATGTTTGTCTTTTACAGAGCTGCGATGGAGTCATGTTTGCATTGAAACTGAATGGATCAATATATGATGGGCGGGAATTACGTGTCCATCGATCGACCGCACAACAAGGTACAATCGATGGTTATAATGATCTCCTCTAGTTTTTCCTGATAATTTAGTTACCAACTTAAAATTTGTTTTGTTGCTTTGACTGGTTACAGGAAAACGAAATAAAGAACAGCGACAGTTTGGAGGTTTGCGAGTAACATCGAAAAAAGATTTACAACTGGGAAAGAAACTTTTTGGTGGAACAAAGTCGAAAAAAGTGAGCAACGCCGTCAAGAGGATACAAAATAAAGCCAGGTATAAAAACCAAAAACGAAATCAAGAGAGAAATTTGAACAGAAAAGCTGGCAAAAACACCAAAGAAAAGAGCTAATGGAAATGCTAGCCACTTTGTTGAGTGTTGGTGAACACTTTAGGATTGGTTTCAAAGGAACAATTCAGTTTCAAATTAAATATGTCACCAAAGGTATCATATCATAAGTACACGTTGAAATCAATTTCCTTTCAGAATGTTCGAACGGGTTATGAGACACTTTATATGAATTATCGACAATAATATCGTTCTATATACAGAGCGATAAACAGAAGAAATACATTTGTCAGCTTTCATTTAAGTTCTTTTCGTAGAATAAATCGACTTTTTATTGAAATGGTTATTCTTTAGCTGTTAAAATAACTTTCGTTTTGAAGATGGTGGAAATTTTACAGTTATTTTAACTTATTACAGTTATTCCAACTTAATCATTCGTTCTTGACTGTCTGACTTTTTCTTTTTCTCAAAAATCGTCAACAAACGGAAATGTAAACATTTGACACAATGCAATGGTTTCCCCTATACTAATACGCATACAAATACGGAAACCGTTGCCACATTAAACAAATTTGACGTTTTTTGTTTTTTTCACTTATTAATTAATTTTCTGCATTACCCCCTGACACTGATCATCAACTTTGTCGCTTGCTGCATGCTGTTCTACATCATCTCTTCAAGAATATCTTGTTTGGGGAGTAAAAAATAAAAAGGTATAAAGTAGCAAAACTTAACATGGAAAAAACTGAGCCAGCATCACAGGTATCACTGCTTTGAAATGTTTACAATAAGAAAGTTTAAGATAAGAATTTTCTAGAAGCGTAATCTGTTTCTTTGATGTTCCCTCTTTGTTTTTTCTGCTTTCTGCTTATGACTAGCTCCATGTTATGTTATGAAAAATGAAAAAGAATTATTGTGATTGTATTATTGTATACATATCTACTTTATATCACGCGATTATATACTTTATTTAAAATTATTAAATTTAAGGTTACGAAATCCTACAACTGAAGATGGCGTAAGCGGAAAAGCTTTTTAAACTTTGTGTTGTTATATATATTTTACTATTCGAAATCCTACAACATTGGAAGGTTTTTTCAGATTAGCTACACCAGTTATCTAGCTAGACGGGTAAATAATGTTTACGTTTTTACTGAAAAGCGACCAGATTCGGCAGTCAAAAGCAACAAATTCTAGTCTTTTGACTGGCAATGGACGGTCACTTCGCGCCGCTTTTCAGTAAAAACATAAATATTATTTACCCGCCTACGTAAAAGTTCTTTATATAATACTTTGATTGGATAAACTTATGCGGCGAAGAAAGTTTTGATGGATTTAGCTTTTGCGAATTCGAAAATTGAAGATATTGCAAGATAAACTTTCGCGATTTAAGAAATGTGCAAAATTAAACCTTGAAAAATACTGGGCAACATAATCGTCAACATAATATTATTCCAAATTTTGTTTAAATAGCAGAAACTGGTAAATCAAGATGTTGTTGCTATGTTGGAGGAAATTGACCTTCGCGAATCGGCAAATTGAAAGAGTGAATGAATGAAAGAGTAAATGAATGAAATGTTATAAAAGAAAGAGTTTCCAAGGCAAACTTTCGCGAATGGAAATTTTCGAACAATTTCCCAATTCAAACTTTCACTAAAAGGCCAAAAGATCGCGAATTTGTGAATGTTTCTCTCATAATTTTTTTTTTGTAAGTTTGTGCAACCTTGTGAATTTTATTGTCTACAGCTTTTATTTTAATTTTAATTATTACATACTTTATATACAGACTATGAGAGCCATGCTGACCGGTTTGAGTTTAATACGACTCTCGTGTGAACAGTTTCTTAGTGAAGATTGAATTTAAGTTAATGCATGCATGCAGCACTAAATGATCATGATATTCCAGTTAAAGTTTCCCAATAGGACCTTAACCTTTTTTAATTTGACCAATGTAATATCAAAATCAAAGAAAAAACAAAGAGGCCATGGGCCCTGGAGGTCAGCGCAGTTGGGCATACCAGAAAAGTGACACACAGGACTCTTTACGAAGGACCCCATACCTAGGACAGTTCAGATAACATTCTATGTGTATGTACTGAATTTCATAGCCTTTCTCCTGCGACAGCAAGAAGTACATTTTTTAAAGAAAATTCGGGCCTGATATCCTTTATAACTGTCGTCTCCATTTCAAAATCAGCGCCTTCTAGTTTGGGGTTAACGATTTTCAACCTGAAGTCATTATATTGAAGTATTGAATACAATTCTTATTCATGTATATTATGAACTCAATCTATTATAAAAAATTTAATAATCTTCTTATACTAATACGCAATCTTGCTTTTTTCTTACATAACTTTTAAAGAAAGAATGTTAGGTAAAATCTCTCGGGAAGTTCGTCAATGGATGTATGTTTTTCCGTATTAGGATAGGGGGAATCTCCCATTACGGGAATCTCTAGCTCCATCTTACGGGGTAGTAGCAAATGACGCGTCTTCAGTTTTTTTGCACGGGGGGCATTGCATTGCACCCCCAAAGGAACGCGACGTTTAGGGGCAAATATCTCGAGAGCCAATGGGAATAACTGACGTTTTTGAGGTCCGCGATAATTTGGCGATGGGGAAACGAAAAAAAAATTGGGTCTAAAACTTTTTGGGGACGGGTGTGACGTCATCAAAATGTTTGGTCGACAATATCTCAGTAACGGCACGTCGTACACAGACGATCCCATACATTTTTTTGACCAGCTTTTTTGACCAGCTTTGACCATTCTGTGATTTTTTTCGGCATCTTTTTTTAATATGCCTGATGATGATAGTGGGGGCCGCTCAAAATGTAGTGCCGCGCTTTTCGTGCAAAAACAGAAATAAATAGAAGTGTAATGTTTCCATTGTTTCCATTGTTTACACGTAAAAGCTTATGAGATTAAAAATATCAGACAATAGAATTAAATATTAAACTTGACACAACTGCGATTGTAATTAAAATGAGTTGCTGAAAGTCTGAAACCTGGATTAAATCTTAAAAATCCATTTAGCTATTGTCTGAAAAAACAAGACAATTGGAATGTATTAATTACATTCGCATACCTATTTTTTTTTTCTGATTTATTAATCTCTTTTGTCGACCCTACATTTTGAGCGGCCCCTGTTATCATCATCGATGCGTCTGTTTCAAATGAAATATATGTTTTATGATTTATCTATATATATATTAAAAAAAAGATTCAATAGATAGATATAACCGTTACCAAATAAGGACAAAAAACAACCTTTCATATTGTTCATTTTTTTTTTATGTAATACCTTTGATCAACTTTTTGACCTCTATAGCGTCGTACTACTTATCCCTTATTCGTCACCACCATATTAATAGGAAACTAATAGAAAAAATCAACCTGTAAAATGTTTTTACACGGGATACTAGTAGTACAATAAAACAAAATCTGTGTCAAAGTAAAAACTGAAAATTAAATAGGATATGTGACAAAGATAGCTTTATAAAATCTAGTCAAGTTCAAATAAGGCCGACTAGTTCAAAGACTTCGGACAAATCCAGATAAGTCTAGTAAGGTCTGATAGGTTTTGAGGTCGATGAAACAGACGAGTTCTGACAGCAGATACGAGGTAATACCAGAGATGATGCCACCAACAAAGGATCTATAAAATAAAAAATAAATTCTATAACAGCTATACGATCTCAGGTCCACTAGTGATAAATTTCAAAGCAATTTTCACAAGAACTTTTAGAAATTATGGAAAGAATGTGATTTTTTTTTTCAATTTAACCTGGAAATAAAAACAAAGAAAATTGATTTATCAACAACAACAAAAAATCTGCAATATTTAATCTCCTAAAAGAAGCGCCAAAGAAATATTAGGCTTAGTTGCAGTTCACTCCGGAACGATTATCTTGCCCTGGGAAAAATGAATCGTTCTTTGAAACTATTACAGGTTTATGAAACGGGTCAATAGTTCCGGGAGTGAACTGCAGCTAAGCCAAATATTCTTTAACAACGTTTTGAAATAAGTAAATACCATAAGCTGATTTTCAAAAAACCTTTTGGTTAACTTGCGAACGTTTATATTCAGGAAGAAAATTCCGATAACATTCTAATCTCCTATCGTTTTTGAGGTCGTGTGTCTGTTTTGATATGTGATGTCTTAAAACCATACATACAAGGTACAAGGTTATTAAGCTCCATAAACAATTTATTTCTAATCCATAGTAACAGTTTTCGTGCAAATTTAATTTCGCGAATTGAGATAAAATAAACTTTTCCCAGGAATTTAATTTCACAAACAATTAGTCTTCATATTTTTTAAAAATTTAATATTACCATGCATATGTTGACAGACAAAAAGTATTCTTTCCTTTCACAAGAATTTAATTTTGAGAATACATGAAATCCATTTTTTTCCAGCGAAATTTTTTTACCACCTTAAAGTATATATTTGGTATATATACAGTAAAGCCTGAAAGAAATTTACGCACCTGTGAAAGAATGAATTTTTACATAAAAATGCAAAAGATTTGTAAAGTCTGTTACATAAAGTCATTGTCTTCAACACGATTTGATAGGGAAAGCCAAAAATCTTACGGGGAAATGTGAAGTTTCTTTTGGATCATTTTTATCAAAATAAAATGATAAAAATTCTTTTATTCTCGGATTTTATTCTCGAAGTTCAATAGAAACTCCAACACAGTGTCATATTTTTGTGGGTGAAATTTATAAGAGCGTATTAGCAAAAAATTGAATTTTTAGTGCATAAGCGAATCGGTTAATACACCAATATAGTCAAAACAACAAGAACCTTCAAAGAAAAAGATAATGGGCAGCTTTCGATCCTTCACGGGAAAGAGATTATCCAATATCAAGTTTCATATCAATATCAATTATTTTATTTTTGTTGTTTTTAAAATAAAATTAAGAGAGTAAATAAGTCTTAAGTTAACACAAGACAATACACCACCCAACAAATTTTAAAAGTACAGAAACTGTCCACCACAACACAACCAGGGGATCCATAGTCTCCTCCTCTCCAATTATGTGTGTGGTGTTGTTGGTGTGAAGTGTGAATTTATAAAGCAAGAGAACGCTATATAGCTACTGTTTTTAGACACCCAGGAAATATTTTGTGTATTTGTATTTTCATCAACAGGGAATTTGTGAAATTTCTTATTTGTGAAATAAGAAGTGTGACACACACTAAAAGGTCACAAAAAAGGGGAGAGGAGGGGCAGAAGAGGAGGGAATAAAAAACGAAAGTGGGATCGAACAGTTTCCCACAAAATCAATGTCATTATAAAAAAAAGCAATAAGAATTTTCTAACCTTGAGTGCTGGAGTTTAAGCGGCTGGTAATATTTCGGTATTCTGAAATAATAGTTCAGTTCACTGTGTCGTTCTCTGGAACACAAATGAGAATTATAAGTTGTAGTGTACCATTCATACATTAACCACGATTTGTGGACAGCCTCTATTCCAATGTTTTGCGGAATCACCCTACAACCGAGGACACAAAATCTTGGAATTACGGACGGACGTGCAAACGCAAATGAAAGATCAGCTGCTATCGCGCTGACCAATAATATATACGAAGGCAGGATTTCGAAAACGTTAACATAGGAGATCTTATTAAAACACACACAACCGTATTTTCTTTGTGTTTTATATCGTCCACCAATTATCTCAAAGCACATCAGCAAAAACTTCATCAAAATTTTTAATGATATGCTCTATCAAGATTGCGACTTGAAAACAAAGACATCATTATTACCAGAGTTGTGAACTGCAACTACCTCGACAACGAAAGTCACAAATCGTTTAAAAATCTTTTGTCACTTGATCGTTTTATACAAACATTAAAACTCCAACGACACACTCAGAAACTTTAATTGATGTGATTATATCGAACAAATCGGAGTCATTAACCGTGACCAACCTACTTGTACTTTTCGCTAGCTTGCAAAGAAAGTCAATTTGGTCCCTCCAGCTGGTCTGGAGATTCGATGAGTATTTTGAAACACTACTACGGCCGCCGGGGAAAAAGTAAACAAAAACACAGAAATCACGTGATTCATGCAGTGACCCTTTACTGATAATAATTATTTATTATCAGTAAAATTTAATCATCGTCTAATCGATGAAACTAACCTGTGAAGAAAGCCTAGCAATTACTCGTATTTAAAAAAAACAAAAACATGTAAATTATGTTCATCATAATCTTTCTAATAAGTCTTTCTAGTGACTATAAATGGGAATAAAAAGTGTACTAATCGTGTAAAATTTTAGTGGAAACCTTGTCAGTGTGGAAATCGTACGAAATCGTGTGAAATGCTGTGTAACATGGCAGGGGAAAAGATCAAATATGACATTTGGAAACGCAAGAGGCGATTATCATTTCTCGTTTTCATTTGTTTCAACTATTGCATGGGTGTCGAGTTCAGTTCATTCCTGACAACGTTATGGGTTTACGTTAGTAAAGTTCTTCACACGAAGCATGTGGCGTTATTTTATGGTTTGATAAGTGCTTCGGTATTTTGCCCCATAATCTTGTTTTTACCATTTGTAGCTAGATGGATGGACAAAAGTAGAAGGTTAAAGTTAACAATGATTTGCACGAATTTTGTGAGCATGATTGGTTGTATCTTATATGTCTTACCGTTTAACCCGCTTTTTCCGTTGGTTGGGCGATTTTTAACCGGAGTTAATGCAATGATCAAATCATTGATCATATCTGAGGTTGCTCGATCGTATCCACCGCGAGAATTGAACCGAAAAATGCCGTTGTTGAGCGCTTCTTTAGTACTTGGCTTCGTCACAGGACCATCCATTTCTATGTTCTTTGTTAAAGCAAATTTTTGGATCGGAGCAATTCACATCACCTATGCAAACGCTGTTGCTGTGGAACTGTTTGTTGTGCTTGTGGTGCTCCAAATTCTTGTCGTATTTTGTGTTCACGATCTATCGCGAGAATTTGATTTCAAACTTCACTATACAAAAACGTTCGGGTTGGTTAAACACTACGAAGGTAGCATGATGCCCTGGCGTGACGTCCTTGTGAAAGTCGTTGGGAATGCAGATGCTGTAATGACACTTTCAATGTCGTTTTGTGTTGGTTTTGTTGAGATATCGATTAGTCGTGTTATCCCGATTTTCATTATCGGATACTTACATTTCAGCTATAATGTATTGAATGGTTTTTTGATGTTGTACAACGTATGTACATTTGTTTTCATTGCTGTTATATACAAAATGAAATTCACGCCTTCGGGTGTGTATTATTGCGGTGTCTCAAGCATGATCGCCCTGTTCATTCTCATCAACTCTTTCTTCGTTGTCATCACTGTTCACATTCATAAGATATACGTTGTCGTAGTGGCGCTAGTCTTGATAGCTGTATGCTTCTCAGTACTTTTACTGGCCGAAAAAGTTTACACACAAGTTATGTGTTCCAGCCTTGCGAAATCATGTCATCAATCGTCTTTTGAAGGGATGAGGACTTTCTTAATGCAATTAGGCTCCATCTTCGGTTCATTATATTCCGCAGTTTTTATTCCGCAGTTCAACCATGCTACATATCCAGCATATATTGTAGTCTCCCTGTTGTTCTTGATTTTATTCTATTGCAGAAGAAAGAATTTGAAGAACCCGGCCCCGGTTATTTAGGATGCAGGTGGAAAGGTGTTTTTCTTCATGCGTTTGTAACAATAATAGGAAGATAGAGTTATTACTTTATATATATTGTCTGCTATCGTTTTCTCCCTTCATCGTCAACTGTGAACATACCTTGTGTGGACAGGTTATTTTAAGCCTAGCAACAGGGCAGTAGGGCAGTATGCTTTTTTGACATTTTCAAGCAAGTTATGTGATAGTTACAAGAAAGAACTTTAGAGGGAGATGAAGCGAAGAATGTAAAACTGAAAAGGGCGGATATGATCGTGCCTTTTATTCACTAAATGATAAAAAAAACATTCCTCTTATGCAGAAAATTCGTTTCGAGCAAAATATTTGTGTAGTAAAAATCCAGTAGTAAGAAGAGATGATTCTTATAAGAGTTTGTTAGTTACGATGATAAAAGGTGACTTTTTTATCTTTTCTTTCAAGAATTTTTGATACCCACATTCGCTCATCAGTCATGAAAATCATGCCAAACATTTTGAGAAAACTAGAAGATTTTCAACAATTCAATTTTCAACTCTCTCCGTAAAAAAAAGTAGTTGTCATGTTTTTTTTGTTATTATTTGCACTCTTTTTCTTGTTTTGAATTTATGATATTTATATACATATTATATTGAATTTAGAAGAAGACCTATTTATTACCAGGTTTGACCCAGTCAGTGGACAAACACGTTGATTTTGTTTTGTCGAAAATCTCAACACCCTGTTCGGTATTTTTGATTGTTTGAAGGCTTCTTCAAGCGAGTGATCCCAATTTAAAGGTACATTAGATTTAAGCAGCTCCCGAAAACATTGCATTTGGGGTGCTGAGGCGAAAACGTAGAAAACTTGGTTAATCAGCCCGAACCAAGAACGAATATCAGTGGTGTTAGATGGATAAGAAAAGTTTTTAATCGCGGCAAGGTAATTTTTACATCGTCGAACAGCGTTTAGGGTAATCTCAAAACCTGCAAATTCAGCAACGTCCACAGAGAACTGAAACTTCTCTGGATTCAGGGTGATGCCATTTTGACCACATAAGTCCAGCCAGTCGACAGCCTGAAAGAACGTTTTTTTGATATCATCCGTTCATAGGAGTGCATCATCTATACATTTTATGAAGTCTGGGAAGTCACTGACAATTTCGTCGAATCTGCATGAATAACCGTCACCTGAAGATATGTGCTACTTTATACGGTATCTACCCCATGGCGAGATGAAGGTATCTGTTGTCACTGTGAAGTGGGATGCTGTAGTACCCATTACAACAGTTCTTTTTCATATGGGGTAGGGAACGAACTCGGTGGAACGGGAATTGGCTGCTCAGGAAGAATTTACAGGAATCTTTTGTCACATTGATGATCTGATGAGTTCTGTGGGTTGTTCCATCTGCAGCCGTCCCTATCACTGACGTCATATCAGTTTCAATATTGTGACTCCATATAAGGGCATATTGTTGTTTGCAGCATGCATTTTCATCCTAACTGGAATTAAGTCATTTGTACTAATGTTCAAGTGATGAATGTTGTTGATTCCTGTCAAGCATGTTGCCAGCCGGTATCAGCCATGGCATACAAGGTGGCGGGTGTATGAGCTGGCGTGGTAGTAGTCAAGTAGCCGCTGCTTTAACTTGTCGCGGTTGGCGGGTGTGGCAGGAAATTGTAACTCAGTTGGCTTTGGTGGTGGTAGTTGTCTGTGGTGGTATAGTGACATGTAGATTTCGGTAAGCGTCTGTGTCGGTGGAAGCATCTGGGCTGACAAACGGTGGTGGCTTGGATTCACGTTTCGACCACTATCTTGCCAATGAGTCGTACATGTGGTGGTCGAGTGTTATGCTGGAGGAATATTTTGGTTCGATCTATCTATCTTATTCTGTATTTTATATATTTAAAAGAAAATGTAATATAATGAAATAAATCATTCAAGTTTTTGGAGGGCTTGTTCTCTAAAGTATCATTTGATACATTTAGCACCACTTCTTGTTTTTGCGACATCAACCATATCTTTGTAAAATCAATACGCAGAATTCTATTATAACATTCTACCCATGACTATTGACTGATATGATAAAAATCATCAAATTTGACTCAAGCACACTATGAAAGTTCAACATTCACTACTCTGCTAATTAAACGTTGTTGTGACATCTACCATCATCAAAGGTGGAATACCAACGCAGATATCAGATAATTCAAGAAGTTGATTGGGAATGTTTAGATATGATTTTCAAAGCTATAAATTCCATACATTACAGAAATTTTAGGTAGTCACATTTGAGACTGACTTTAGTTGCAAAAATTAGCTGCAGGTGCATTTACATAATACCGCAACAATCAGCTTCTCCACACTGAAGAGCAATCACTATTAACTACTTGGTTGAATTGCTGAATTTAGCACAATTATGACAATTATGAAGATCACGTACACCTAAATGCCTCGTTCATTGAGTTTCAACTATTTCAACTATATAATTTCTATAGTTGAAGCTGTTTTATGAAAAAAACTTTTAAAAAGAATCTATGCAAATGAGATCCCCAAAGAACAGTTTGTATCCAATTATAGTCTAGGCTGAAAATTATGTTTGTTTTTGTGACGGGAGCTAAACTATAATACTTTCTTTTGCAAGCCAAATACTGCACAAACTGACAGAAGGTCAAAGCTTTTTTTTAATGGCATACCTTTGTATAACCGACTCCTCCGACACAAAAGAATGGAGGGTGCACAATTTTTACTTTCAGAAAACTGCTGAGCGTGTGTGATGGACATTTTTTGATTTTGTGGAGTGGAGCTTCTTGACCGAATGTTTTCAGCATGAAGAAAACGCAATGTCAGCTGATTTCTGAAAACTGCGCAAAGCATCATGGATGTTGGAAGATGAACAAAATGGAAAACTGGCTTTCCCTATCTCCCTATAGTATTAATAAAGCAATAAGAACTCGCATAATCCAAAGCAAATGTTATAATTATGCAAAAACATCAGGGTTATACAATGACAACCAAATAATTTCAGGTTCTTATAACTCAGAATACCCTAAATATACTGGAAGTAACCTGTGGCTTTTGAATAGAGAATCGTTGTAGTTCTTGTTTGGTTGCACGGCACTAAGGAGGCGCATCTAATTTGGAAGATATAGGGACTGAAAATTTTTAGATAAATCACATGATATCTTGAAAATTATGTAAAATTATAGGTTCTATTTTGTCTTCCCATAAAGATCTTAATTTTTGTAATCTGTGCGACCATAATTAAAAAAAATATCTTTGAAGCAATGGGTGTCATTTTGCTTTAAAAATTGTCGTTATTTTATTTTTTGGAAAAGTTTTCGTTTCGCCGAACAGTGGTAAAAAGTCCAAGAGATACCTATATGAATAGAGAAGTCATTATCTGGATAATAGAAAAATTAACTTGTCGCTCTATTTTTATACCTGTTTTTACATGGATGTGCAGGGAGATTTATGGCTTCACTCAACAACGATCGTCCATACAAGCATCGAACAAAAAGAATGGACGAGTGAGATATACACATCACTCTTCAATTATCGAAATACCCCTTACTCATTTACAAAGCTTGAAATACCCCTTACTCATCTACAAAGCTTGAAATACCCCTTACTCATCTACAAAGCTTGAAATACCCCTTACTCATCTACAAAGCTTGAAATACCCCTTACTCATCTACAAAGCTTGCACCAGCAGACCCCTTACTCATCTACAAAGCTTGCACCAGCAGAAGTAATATTTCAACAAAAGCTCAACCACACCTTACCAACGATTACACCGGAAATAAACAAGCAAGAGCAAAACAAATATTAGAGAACGACAATAAAGTGAAGGAAGAAGCTAAACGATATTATGAGAAGAAAAATAGAGTTTAACAAAGAGACGTCAACATAGGAGACCAAGTGAATGACAGTGAAACTACTAAAACAAGTTCTGGCAGCGATTCCAACCTGAACCTTTAAGAGTAACCGAAAGGAACATTATTAACATCGCAATGACAAGTAACTGGAAAACAAATCACACAAAACGAATCACACATCAAAGTGTTACCCGAAAATACCAGATTTCCAAGACAACCTGACAGCAATGATGAACCAGAAAATGAAGAAAAAAAATCGTCAACCGCCATAACACCCCAACCTACACCACATACCATACAAAGGAAAGTATACCCCAAAAGCGACCCCATCTTAAATTGTCATACTGCTGTCTTTTGTTCGTTATAGAAAAGTCATTTGGAAGGCAAGGGGAGAGAGCCGCAAAACATTACGTATATCGTTAATACGGAAGAGAGTTTTTTTGTTAGATACTGAGTGTGTATGTTTCTCTTCCCAAATGCAACACTAAAAAAGCTATCAATATGAATACAAAAATAAATAAGGATTGGATTGTTCCAAAGAATAACATATGGGAGAAAAAAGGTAAAGAGGAGAAAAGTCAAATAGAAAAGGACAAAATTGAAAAAAGAAGAAGAAAAATATGTAAAAAGTGAAAAAAAAAACGTGAAGAGATAATTGACGAAAGGTAAAAAGAACAAAGGGACCGTGAGGTAAGATTTGCTGGATTGTTGCTATCGACATTGGACTCAACTAGATTTATTTGCTACGTTAGACTAGTCAAAATAGCTTAAAATAGTTTTCCTTGAAGAGTCTCAAAATTTCTGCTCCTTGGGCAAAACCAAAATCGGACAGTGAGTGGTGGGAGACTGAAAAGAGATATATTAACAAATAATGTCGAGTCAGCTTGGAAGAATACCATTTCTTGCTAGAGCTTTATCAGTAAGATAGGCCTTTAGTAATTTAGAGAATGCTTTTTCTGCAGATTACTGGTAGATCATTGGAAGTTATACAGTAGTCCCTATTTAAGTTATGTGGGGTCTTTTGGTTCTGTATTTGAAGGTCTCGTGATTCGCATGCTCGCATCCCAGTGGGCGCAGGGAGGTCCCATGGACGTTCAATTAGGACTTCCCGGAGACGATCCGGGGACGTCGAAAGTGAAGTCTAATCCGTCCGCTCGAATGTCCAACAGGGACTTGAAGAGGACGTTCAAAGGACGTCCACAATGGTACGTGGACGAGAAATGGACGAGAGGACGTCTACGGCACGTCTGAAAAACGGATAGATGATTTTTCAAGTATTCTGGCCAGGTAGTCTCATGGAGTCATTTGAATGCATTTTTGGCAATACTTTCAGTCTACCTGCTATTTGTTATGTTTTAATTATTTTTAACAAATCGGACAGTTTAACTTTTTATTTCGGGTTTTCACTTCCTATATATTAATACCCGATTCTCTGTTTGTCTGTTTGTTTGTCTGTTTGTCTGTTTGTCTGTAGACGCGAGTAGTGAAAGAGATCAGGGAGTCAATAACGTATGATTACACATAAATTGTTTTTTCTTGTGTGACGTCAATATGAAACCGTGCATTGCGACCCAAATCGAACGCGAGATTTGGGGAAAATTATCTCGAGAACCAATAAGAATAACTGACGTTTTTGGGGGTCCGCGACATTGGGAATGGGGTGACAAAAAGATTTGGGCAAAATTTAGGGACGGGACCCTGTGACGTCATTAAAATCTTTGTTCAAGCATATCTCTGTAACGGTTCGTCGTAGACATGATCCTATACATTTTATTGATCAGAATTTCGAGCTCTAAAAGATGGTAGCACTTTCAAATAGCTTTCCGAAATTTTATTTTTTTTCTTATCTGGGAGAACGCACACTGAAAGTTTACATGGGCGGCGAGCGACGCCGCCTTGGCGCCTAGTCCTATATATTAATACCCGATTCTCTGTTTGTCTGTTTGTCTGTTTGTTTGTCTGTCACGCAAAATGGTAGACGCGAGTAGTGAGAGAGATCGGGGAGTCAGCTACGTAAGATCACACATAAATTATTTTTTCTTTTGCTACGTCAATATGAAACCGATGCATTGCGACCCAAATCGAACGCGAGATTTGGGGAAAATTATCTCGACAACCAATAGGAATAACTGACGTTTTTTTGTTGTTTTTTTTTGTTTTTTTTTGTTGTTTTTTTTTTGGGGGGGGGGGGGGGGTCCGCAACATTGGCAATGGGGTGACAAAAAGATTTGGGCAAAATTTACGGACGGGACCCTGTGACGTCATCAAAATTTTTGTTCAAGCATATCTCTGTACGGTTCGTCGTAGACATATGTTCCTATACATTTTCTTGATCAGCATTTCGAGCTCTAAAAGATGGTTATACTTTTCGTTACTAATTCGTTGATTTAATTTTTCGTGAATTCTCAGTGACTGAGGACGCAGGCTGAATATGGGCTGCTAGTCCTATATATTAATATCCGACTCTCTGTCTTTCTGTTTGTTTGTTTGTTTGTTTGTCTGTTTGTCTGTTTGTCTGTTTGTCTGTCACGCAAAATGGTGGATACGGTAGTACGGCGGCCATAATACGCTTAAACATTTTTTTAAAAATCAACCCGGGAAATATTTCGAGGTAAGTTAGACCATTATAATAACAGAGAGATACATATATAAAAAACTAGTGTAGCGTGTAAAAACATTTTACAGTTTTTCTCCATAAATTGTTTTTACACGCAATACTGCCATGATAAATCTGTGTACAGTGTGTCCACAAAAAAACGGGTCCCCAGTTTTAAAAGCATATAACTTTTTAAATCTTTATCAAATCAATTCGATTTTTATACCGTTAGAAAGAAAATTTTTCAAGGATTCTGAAAATATAATTTTTCATTTGTGGTATTTTTTGTTTAAGAAAATATGAAGAACTTTTTCATTCGACACGGTCATTAACTCTTTAATGATCAATAAACCGGACTTTTAATGAGCCATTAACCTTTTGTTTCCTTGCAATTACTGCTCAGGATGCTACTGTGCTACGTTTAGCACGAAATTCTGTAAAGATCACCAATTTTTTATTCATTGTGTAAAGTGAGCTTAAAATTCTTTTTATGTTTTAATAATTTCATATTCCCAACGCCTTGCCAAAATTCTTTATAAGCAGGAAAACTTGTAAGTTTATTTAATCATGCAGCTAGCTAACAGTGCAACAAAGAGCGTTCATCGTGAGAAAATTTCATGAAGCAAAAAGTTATTGGAGCTTTTAGACAGCGTTTTCCTGGCAGAAATCCACCTTCAAGAAGTACAATTCAGAGAAATGTCAAGAAGTATGACAATGAGGGAACAAGTTATAACCTAAACACAGAAAGAAGTGGCAGAAGGAGAACTGTTAGAACACAACAAAATATCCAGCAAGTCAGGCAGCTGATGATACGACAATCACAAGGCGTTTCGTGCAGGAACAACCCGACTGGACTGTCCAAGAGTTCTTTCAACAATTTTGTCAATCAAGGTTTAAAATGGCACCCATACAAAATCCACATCGTACAGGAGCTTAAAAATGGTGATCTTAGAAGAAGATTACGATTTTGTCAGTGGTTTCAGCAGCATGCACATAATATTCGTTTTGTTCCAAATATTGTGATGGATGATGAAGGTGTTTTCCATATGTGTGGTACGGTCAGCACACAAAACGTCCGCTGCTACGCGCCAAAAGGTCAGCCTCCTCCAAATTTTAAATTTGAGAAGAGTAATTCGCGCGAAAAGCTTCATATTTGGGTTTGCCTTTGTGGCAATCGGTAAATTATTGGCCCTCAGAATAGTGGACGAAGTGAATTTATTGAGACAGAACCAACCAATGATAAGACGTTCGTTTACTGAAATGAGAAGCAGGGTAAACCTTTGTATTCAAAGAAACGGCGGACACGTTGAATTGTAACTGTAATTGAATATTTAGTTTTTATTCAGAGGTTATCCTTTATTCTTCTTATCATTGTCAAAGGTCTCTAGCAACGAAGTCTTTCACGTTTGTAAAAAAGTATGTGCTTTCAGTGTAAATACAACTTTACAACAATAACTTATTTTTTATGACTTTTCATATTACTCGAGTCATTAATTCCAATTCAAGCAAGCGTTAATTGATCATTATCTATTTAATTGCATGTTCTCATGCTAAAATCTGTTACAGATACCTATAAAATATTTTTAAATATAAAAGGGACATATGATTAGAAAGAGCAAAAAATTATCTTTCATTTGGTGTAAAAACCGCAAAAAATAAGCGAAAAGAACAAAAGATATGCTTCCTAAAAGTTAGAGACCCGCTTTTTTGTGGACACACTGTATATACAAAAATTGTTGTGTTTCTCCATGTTGGAATTATATCATATTTAACACAAAATTTAGAGATTTCTAAAATTGTACAGTTAAACTAAAAGCTAAAATTCCAATGTTCAGAGATTTAGAAAAGAGACAATACAACGTATACTCCTACCTAACCAATGTATACTCCTACCTAACCACGATTAAACTTCTGATATATAAGAAAATACCTTAAAGGGATCCTACCATCTAAAATGAAAATTTGTTATTTGTTTATAAACCAGGAAAAAACAAGATTGCCATCTGACTTTTTTGACAGAAGTGAATCACTGCTATGCAACACTGCAAAAACGTTCGCAAAATACAGCCGCCATTACAGCCTTTCGCTTCGCTCCTTCGATCCAAAATTCAGTTATAGCGTCCAGTCCCCACGCGCACGTATGAGTTGACTAACAAATATAGAAAGACTGTACTCGCCCAGTGGAGATTCACTTGTTCTGACCTTTTTAAGGCTCGTTGAACACATTTATCTATACCATGATCAACCACAAGTACAAGAGAGGTAAAATAACAAAAAAGTGTAATGAAATTCAAATCCATTTCCACAAACAAAACAAAATTTTACTCGAATTTCCCAAGAATCGACTTTTCGGTCATTTCCCAGAAGCAAAATCAAAATAAACTTTCGTCTTTACCAGTCATATGAAAAGGTCCAAACCAAATTAGCAATTAAGACTTGAATTGAAGTACGCACCACGCTTGTTTCTTTGTTATTCTCACCAAACTGAACTCTCTGGTATGATAGATAAACTTGGCGTTTATCATTAGGGACTGGGGGCTACTCCGAAGTTTGTCTTGATGAGGAAGAAGCGAATTCTCGGAAAGACGGTACAATATTAAAAAATAATATGGCTGATTATCGACCCTTGCGGGTTTTTTATACCTTTTAAGATATGGGGATGTTTTATTTATGGTTTGAGGAAGTGTTTTACAGAATATTGTTTTAGATGGTAGGATTTCTTTAACGATCGATTATTTAATTTTACTTTCAGGAACATTTTTGCTGTTGTCGTGTTTCCTTTCTATATGATATTTTTCTTTTTTTAGATATAAGAACATTGGATTTAGTAAATAAAAAATAACGATGAAAGGGAATGTATTAATCATGGTTTTATATCACGGTATACGAAATTGGAGAATTATGAACAGAATGAACTTCCATTCATAACCTAAGTAGTGGGTAGGTTATATAATTGGCAAATCAGTGGAACTTCTATTATATATGTCCTGAGTTGGTAAGATCTCTTTTTACGATTAATTTTATTTAAGGGAATTAAGCTTTTTAATGGGATCACGGGTAAAAACAATTTTACGGTTTCACTTAATAGTCGAAATGGCATAAAAATTGTTAGGTTGTGTTTTTAAATTTTAGATCACTTATATACATGGAACCAGTAAAATAATTTAACCTTGTTAGCTTTGTTGTTGTTTTACTTATGTGTGAATGGATTCAAAAATAGGAATATAATAAACTAATACTTGAAATGTATGTAAAAGCTGAATAAATTTTACATTCGCCAAAACTTCCTTCCTCCTCCGCGATACGTCAATTCTAAATCAAAATATTTTGGTGATAAGCATCAATGAATAATTCTGTTTTTTGGCTGAAATTATTAAATATGCTAAAACCTCACTCAGCTTCCTATATGCATTTTTATTAATAGCCCTGTTCGCTCTCCGTTTCATGCTGCTCAGCTTCTTGTTATTATTATTATTATTATTATTGTTATGACAAAAGTCGTCGAATTATTTATTCTGACGCAATTTGATGACATTACACTGGTTCACAAGATTAAAGTCCAGGACCCAAAGCATTGAGGAGATACTTCATATTTAAAACGTACTTTAGTACGGGATTCGGGGATAATTTATATATATTCAGTTCTTTTGGTATTCTATCATCATTATATATATAATCCACTATAATATCGTTCTATATACAGAGATAAACAGAAGAAATACATTTGTTTACCAACTATCTGACAATGTTTTTATAAGAATTTATACTTCAGAAGCATCGTGCACATACTACGTTGGATGAAGTTGTAGTTGAACAATTTTGCTGGATTTTTTCATCTTTTCGGTAACATTCTCTGATGCAAATTTATGAAGTACTGACATTAGGTAACGTTTTGTGTTCTTCTCTGGAAAGAGGTATATTGTAACAACTTTATTTGCATATAAAAATAACAGCAAGGCGAGATTACTAACAATTATCGCAATAGTCACTATGTAAACTTTCATTCTGAGCTCCTTCGCGCTGAAATACACTGGCAACATGCAAAGAACGGTTAAACTGGAGGTTAATGTTCCAAGCACGATGAATTTTGTCTCATTGAAAAACCAAGGTAGCTTCCATGCTTTTAAAGCTAGTATCGAGCCAGTTATATTGAGGAAAAGAAAGTACGAAAGTTGTACATGAAGATGACTCTCGTTACTGCACCACTTGAAGTTCTGTAACATTTGCTCGTTCTTATCTTCAATAATGGTTGTCTCGCTACTCATTAAGAAAATTGCAGCTAAGCCTGATTGAATGAGGAGTAACATGATAACAGTAAATATGTCAACGGCTGTAGAATAGAATTTTTCTTTCGCTGTTAAAATAACTTTCGTTTTGAAGATGGTTGAAATTTTCTTTGTTTTCATTAAAATGATCGAACTCGATGTGGCCATCAAAAATCCGATGAACCAATTTTTGAACTTGCAAAACAAACGATCTACATTTAGAACTGGTGTGAAAACAAGCAAGAAACCCAGTACCAAGTTGGCATTTAATTGAATTAGCGACAGATAGAAGTCTGATGCGCTTACGATCGGTGTAGATTTGTAAGCAATATAAGTTACAATAATGAAAATGTTTGCCAAGATTTTAAATGATCCAAGTGTTAATACCATTATTCCATGTACACTGTCGTACTGCAGTTTGATCTCAGAAAACTTATCCAAGCACATTGTTTTCTTTTCATTTGGTTCTGTAAATCTGGGACAAAGAGAACATTTTTTTATACTATCATCCGGTTTGTAGAATCCACCAGCGCATTGTTTGCATATCCATGTTTTCATCCCCTCACTTGAGTTTATCGAGAGTTCTTCAAATGAATTAGAATATCCTCGTCTGCATTTTATAATGTGGCACGTGTTTGGTTTTGTCTTATTATGACCCCAGTGCAGTCGATTCTCATCTTGAAGAGTTTTCAGGTAATGACAGTTTCTTTTACCTTTTTCATTGAAGCAGTGTGAGTTTCTATTTGGGTAAATTGAATAGCTGACCCAGTAAAATGTACTGCTTTTACTTCTTGTATTATAATGTAAATATCTGAAATGGTATTGCTCCACTATTTTTGCCACTTTGACATAATTTGGAGCTGATTTCTTGTGGTAACTTGAAGCAATATGTTGTTCAAAGAAATAGGAACCATGAAAACTTTCATCAATTTGACAAACATATCTATAAACTGTTGAAAGTTCCTTCATGTTGGCTGCCCATGTTTTTCCTGGAATCTTCATTTTCTTTACCTTTCTAAATAATGTCGATGTAGAAATCATTGAATACATTCTTTCAAACATATCGTTATTTTTGAATGGATAGTATACAAGAACACTTTGTGTATCGGTGTTGTTCTTTATCTTCAGCAGTATTTCAGTCATTCTGGTGTTGTTATTCCATACAACATTGTATCTGGTAATGCACATGTCAGGGTTAACTTGCATTAATTGCTTCCAAAAGGTTTTGTGAGATGTCTCTTTTTTGTTCGGAAGAATAAATATGACTGCAATACTTGAGAATAAATTATCTTTGTAGAAGCTGCTAATTCTTTGACCGATTGGTTTAGCATCCATACGTAACATTTCTGTGTAAGCCAAGACCTCAGTATTGTTATTATAAACAAAGACATGAGCTTCTAAAGCATGAAATATTTTTGTCAGTTTTATTGCAACATCAGTAGATGTGAACAATGCATACGCATATACTTTTGATGTAATGCGATATTGGTGAGTGAAGTTATCCGGAAACCTTGGATCGATGAAAGTGGTAATGATTGCTTCCATGGCACTTTCATATTTATCGCATATGGAGAATTCCACCAAACCTACCCCATCAGAAAACTGGACGACTGATGATTTGTTCATATTATTTGATCATTGTACAAAGCAACGATGTAGATGTCACTTCCATATTTTCTAATGTTCATTTCATAATCACATTCCCTTGAGCATGGCCAGTATAATATTGCTGATAATATTATCTTTAGTACAAACCTAACCATCTTGTTTTCGTGCATTATCTTTCTAGGCTCACACAGTGTTGAATCGTTAAGCATTAAAGCTTTTTTGTCTCAACATACCCTAAGAAGAAGATGCACCTGTTTCAATGATTGGGGAAAAAATCGTTAGTTTGTTTAGGTTTGTTGTGTTTCTATAATTTTTAAATTTGTTTTCAATTTGTTTTCATTTTTTTAATTTATAATTAACGACTTCGGAACTGATAAAAAAGAAAACCAACTAACAGAAATAATTCATAAATTATCTTATTATTGTTCAAATTTAAATTATTTAAAAATCTGAATGCTAATACAATTCCTATTCGAAAAAAATACTTCTCATTCTTAGTGTTCTAGGTATTAACTTAATTCCCCAGAAAAGTATTTACAAAAAATCTGGATCCTAAATCTTTTTTTCAGATTTATCTATGTGGACAATCTCATAGGTTTCCTCACAAATAACGCTCACTGTTCTCTTTCGCAGTTTTTTTGTGGCAAAGTGTTCTCTTCCATTTTATATAAAAATTCACTTCAAAAATTCACTTCAAACACTTCTCATTCACTGGTGAGCAAGAGAAATCTTTGTCTTGATAACTTCATCGGGTCTGCATATTTTCACAAGGGATAGTTTTATATTTTTCATATTTTAATTTTAATGGCCCTGAAGGCTCACAGTTCTTCACACTTCTGCATTTTTTATGGCAAATAGTTCTCTTCCGTGATATACAACCGCCCTGAAAGCTCACAAAAATTAAGGAAGGGAACTCTTTGCCACAAAGATATCATGGAAGAAAACACTTTGCCACGAATAAATTGCGGAAGAGCACACTTTGCCGCAATATGAGCTATCGTAAAAAAACATAAAGAATTCAGAAAGTTGAATTGAAACACACAACTAAATCTTAGAAAATTATAAACAAAATAAACAAAACTAAGTATGTATGCAGAAGACGCATGAGCTTTTATATCACAACTATATCACAACTACCCCAGCTATATGCGTGCATTGGCGAACACACCGCTGATGTACATTATTTCCCATGGACACACGTCGATCAATTACGTCCAAATAGTTTAAGTTTAGTAAGTGCGGCCATTTAAAACCTTCGCCGACATAGATAGACAGATACAGTATAACCCCGTTAAGTCGGACTCTCAGGGGACCGAAATAATCGGTCTGACTTATCGGGAGTCCGACCTATCCGAACTTCGTCTTAAGTCAGACTCTATTTATTCAAATCCAAGGGGGACAAGGTTTTAGTCCGACTTAAAGAAAAGTCTGACTTAAACCGTGTCCGACTTAACGGGGTTATACTGTAGATACCGCGACGAAATTGATACTTCCGCTTTGCGAAATCTAATAATATTAAGTAATAATATAAGTATATAATAGTAAGTAAATTACATAAAAACGAGGCTGAGTGTAACTAGAGTAACTAATATTTGCACAAAGATGTATTAAACTTTCTGTAAAATTTCAAATTACAATGAAACAGGTTTCATTACAGTCTACCATTAAAAGATGTTAAATGCACGTGGAGGATATTAAAGAAAACCGACAAAAATTAAAGGAGAGCAATCCCATTTCAATTTTATGGAAATTGTGTTTTATGTTTTGATATTCCTTTATTATTATTATTGTTAGATGCCCACTACTGCAAACTACAAGAAATTATAAACGTTTTGATTGTTCACTTAAAATACAATCTGAATTTCAAAAGCAATCTCGACAGGCGGATTCAAAATTAATTTTTATTTACTGTCTTACTGGGAGAAGGAAAAGAGTTTTATACAATTTCAAAACAGTAGAGTATGGTCTTTCTTTATTATTATTATTATTGTTAGATGCCCACTACTGCAAACTACAAGAAATTATAAACATTTTGATTGTTCACTTAAAATACAATCTGAATTTCAAAAGCAATCCCAGGAGGCGGTGTAACATGCTTTTGAATTATGCGGACCAGAAATTTTTATTATTATTCTCTCGCTTGAATTTTAATTTCGTGGGACCCTCTAAATTAAAAATAGACCATGGGTATTTCGGTATGGCTTTAAGGTTTGCGAACAATGAAGTGGAAACGAAAAATGCATGGGATCACTTTCCTCAGATGAACCGTTGCCGTTGATCAAAGATTTTGCCAACGTCGTGATGTGACATAACAGTTCCAAATGTCCCAAACATTTTGACACATGCTTCGTGGTCAATTAAGACCCCAAATTACGTCAGTTGTTGCCATTGATTATTGATATATTTGCCCCTAAGCGTCGCGTTCTTTTTGGGTACGCAATGTAATGTTCTCATTTTGTTGCGACAGATATCAGGATTTCTCATGACGTCTCGATTAGTGTGTTAAAACGGTACAACAATTAAATCAAGTAATACATCAAATTTTGTGCAATAACAATCTAGCTCCACCTCATGATTTTCCATTTTATTTCCTACCAACAATCTAAAGAATTTCGGCTAATCCTCCTATCGTTTTGTTTACAAGGTCCAGTAAACCGACCCAATCAAACAAACAATTGCATGAAGATACAAAAGAAAATTGTTTCTTATCTTTAGATTAGATGATCTAATAACGAGTTGGGTCTCAAAGTTCTCAAGAAAGGGAACACGATCAAAATGAATTCTCAAACAAGATCAACATTGATGATTTAAAAGATTAACTCCAGAGGAAATAGAAGCTTTATATAGACTGGGTGTCTCAATAATGTATCTTTTTAAATACGGTCCTAAATGGCGATCACGATTTTTGCCTTGGCCTAATAAGGGCCGGCCAAAAGGGACCAATATAAGGTATTCTGAAAACATGTCATTGTATCAATCAATAGTGACGGATGACGGATTACTTGAAATATATTTATCGTTTAACAATAAATTTGTCGCTAACCATTTTACTGTTACCTAGAAGGATAACTGTACATGTACTCTTAGTCGATAGACAGAAAGCCTAAATAAATAAAATTTCTCCCTTTACAGGGAAATCTTAATGACCCACTAACATATAGATATCATATAAAACGTACTTACTTGGTGAAGAAAAATCGATGGATTGTTTTAAAAATTACCACTTGATTATAAAATCCAACAATTCAGGACCTGAAATATTTGATTTGAAATTATATTTAGGCTCCTTATTTTCTATCGCTGTTCCCTTACGGTTTATCTTTCTGAAAAAACACACAAATAATTTAGTATTTCACATACTGAAGGTGTATACTTAATTCTCTTAATTTTCTTATTCTCATTTATATCTTTGTCATTCCTTTTATAAAATTGACCATGGGAGCATCTATTAATAGCCTATGACGTCATGTCCAATGGGTTCCCATTGTTGGGTTTTATCAACTGATCTAACCTTAAAATTACGAGTTCTAAGAATACCTTATGTCATTGTGACGTCATATATTGTCATATTAGATATGATTTTACCCTTATGTAAAGATCTCATTTTAACCGGTAGTTCAATTTCTCTCATTTAGACATATAGTGTCAATTTTGCATTTTTTTTGCGACATTGTGTTGCGGCATATAGTGGCGATTTTGCGACATACAGTGGCGTTGGCGACACGGCAACGTATGAAAAGAATTCTAATGAACCACAATAATATTCGGTGTAATTTGAATGATTTGAAAGACTTTCATTTACATATAGTGAACATAAAGCTGAAATCCTATGAAATTCCTTTAAAAAGCAAAGAATGTAGAAATAAATTTTACAACTTCTATCACGTCTTCGTTGCCAAAGTATACGTTGTTTAAAGAACATGAAATTCCTATTAATGAGGTAATTACTTAACAAATTTTCCCAATGGATATTTCGAAGTGAGCTTTTCTTTCGAACAGAATTCTATAAGGAAAACCAAACTTTTGTTTGTCTCCATGACCCCACCGTTATTTGTCAAGCTTATGCTGAACACAAGTGCACTTTAAAATTTAATGCATGGAAAGGAGTCTAAATATATCGAAGGTATTGCTTCTGAAAATCTGTGACTCTGATTGTTTTCACCATAAATTTAGTATTTAAGTGTAAATTTTCTTCTAAAACAACACAATAATGTTTACAGTTTTTACAAAGTCCTTTCCGCTTGTGGTTGGAACCTTCTTTTCTTCTTTTTCTGTTTCTTGTACAAGTTCTTCCAATCCTGTTAGTTCATTCCATTTATTGTTCCAACCGCCATCTTTACGTCTTTTTAAATAATTACCTTAGAAATCTCTGGGATAGAAGAAAGAAATATTACGCATTATGTTAGCAAACGGGCTCCCCTTTCAGCACACTTCGCTCGCCAACGCTTCGGAAAAAATAACGATGAATTTTAATAGAAAATCAAACTAACAGAGGTGTGTCTCCGTAGAATTCGTTGCAGGGATGTTGAACATGCAAGTCTAAACTGTTCGTGGTTAATTCATTAATACTTTTTGTGTCTCGATTATCCCGATTATCGTTCGTATGTTATTTGAAATACACCTTTCCCGAGTTTCTGTTTAAACAGCGTGTTCTGACCTAGTTAGTACATCCAACCTCGTTTTTATGAAATTTATTGTTTCAGAATGTTTTAACTTTATTACGTAGTATTTTTTTTCTAACTCCCAGTAGAATGATTTGAGAGGCAATTTTGATATCTAAAACGAGGCTGGATGTACAAGACAAAAACACGGCGGTGAATTATGTTTGGCGAAAAATTTGAAGAAGGCGCAAAATTTGAAGAAGGCGTTGAAGAAGGCGTGGCGAACAGTATCAAGTATGAAAAATGATTGTATGTTTTTGACTTTTCATCAAACATGTTATATTACTTTACATGTTAGATAACGTCCATGGACTGAAATATATTTGATACGTTTGCCTTCTAAACTTACGTGTTTAACCTCGAACAGTTTAGACTTACGTGTTCAACATCCTGCAACGAATTCCATGGAGATTATTCATCTCTGTTAATCGTTTTTTTTATTAAAATTCATTGGCTTAATTTTAATTTTCTCTAAAGTATTTATGACGGGGTTGAAGAGTGTCGCAGTCATGATGTATTTGTACCGAAAAATAACAGCTGGTGTGTGATCAATTATTCAGATCATCTACCACAACATTAAAAAAAAAGAAGATGAAGATTTCTGTTTCTAAGAAGATTTCTAAGCTATTATTTCAGATACGAAATTAAATCACTCTTCGATGAATAACACGAGCCTTGTGTCGACCGTACGGTCCACTATGACTGCCAACACGAAGAAAGGGGACCTGTTAGCGGAAAAAGAGAGGCTGGAGGTTAGTACATCAAAATGTTATAGGTCAATAAAATTGTGGATTCTCTTTGGGGATTCAATTTGGGGCCAGCATAAAAAAAAGCCTAAGGAATGTTATCAATGAAACTCAAAAAAAGAAGAAATTATTTGTTTCCTTAGGTGATAAGCAGCCTCTCTTTGACGCCAGACGAAGTCGAAGGTAAAAAAACGTTATTTGTTGTTTGTTGTTGTTTTTTTGTCAAATTCTTTAAAAGGAAGTATTGAAATAGTTTTTTCGAAATCCCCGGCATGATTGCCTTTGTCTTTTCCATGCAATCCAACAGCTCATTCAGCATTCATCAGGTTCACATTTGGATTTGTGTAGAAATCGGCCGGAGATTTTTGCGCTCGATTTCGAAATCAGTCGCATCTCCGGCCGTAAGGTACGGTCGTGCCTATACCCCCGAAATTGGATAGACCTTTCCCGAATTTCTGTCTAGATACTGTACTATGACTCATGGCTAGCCTCGTTTCTATGCAATTCATTGTTTTACTGATTTCGTTACTTTATAACTTAGTAATAGTCTCTGTTATTCAGACTTCCAGTAGAATTGATAAAAGCAATTCAAATATTCATGAAGGGGTTAGACATGTCAATAACACGGTATTCAAATTGAAATTCGGGTCTATTATGTGACGATGATATATGTAGTCAAACCTGTACATAGTGGACATGCTGTATAGCGGACACGTGTACTGTACATAATGGGTGGACAAATTTTCGGGAACCGGTTGAATTACAGTCAAAACCTTATAAAATAGCGGACACTGTATATATAAGAGACACTTTTATCGGGAAATACTGAACACTAAACAGGATTTAAGTTTTTTTGTAACGAAGAGGTGTTGAATAAGAAAAACGAAAGCTATTTTTACTTCACATACATCTATATCATCAACATTACCATTCTTATTATCAGCTAATTATTCGTTTGATTCATACTATATCTTTCATTAAACATTGTAAAATATTTAGTTGTATCTTGAAAATGGGTGTTGACACCCAAAACGCGTTGACACTTCATTGTTTTTAATTGACTCCACGTTTGCTGTCTTCAACTACTTTCATTTGAGACCATTAAACTTTATGGTGAAAAGTCTTATGAAAGCGTTTGGAAGAACGAGACATCACGTGACCTAATGCTCACTGACCCAAACAGATTTAACAGGATTTACAGTGGCGGATCTAGAACTTATTAAGGAGATCAAGATTATGTAAGTAACGTTTAAGATAAATAAGAACCGCCGCTGTATGCGTATTTGATGTTTTCGTTTTTCAGAAATTCGTGCTTCTTTTGAACTTTTCGATATTTACGGTTCTGGTTCCATAACAAAAACAGAGCTCCTGAAAGTTGCCGCATCAGTTGGTAAGAACTTTACTGAGGAAGATGTGGCAGAGATCGTTGCAGAAGTGGATCAGACGGGAGGTAAACAATCATAAAAAAAACTCTTTTTATTATGAAAATCTAAATTTTTGAATCAAAGATTTTGTTATTTCATACCTTCTTTGGTTGGTGCGCTTAGAATCCCGATGATATGTTTCATCCAACGCGCTAATGAAGGTTACTTTACTCTATGCATTGTGTACGTCCCCAACAACGACTGGTCGTTGCTTGAAGGGCCTTATTATCTGCTGCCGATTTACCTATCTACGCCCCTTATGTTACGCCCTACTTGTTTGTACCTTGTATGTATTAAGTATTAGGTCCGGTGTTGAGAATTTTGAAGATCTTGTTTTCTCCACTTTCATTTCTTTTCTTTCTTCAGTTTTAATAATCTCACTATCTTCATCTTTCCTATAGTTAAGGGCGAGATCGATTTTACCGATTTTCTACAAGTGATGGGAAAAGAGTGTAGAAATCCATTACAAGAAACTGACATCCAGCACGTGTTCAACACATTCGACCAAAATGGTGACATGTTTATTTCACCTGAAGATATGCATAGAACATTCTTAACACTTGGTATAGACTTAAGTACGAACGAATTAACTGCCATTTTTGAAGAATACGATTTAGATCAAACTGGTATGATTAGCTTTGAAGGTATGTTATGTAGACATCTGAAATGGACGATTTTCTGATAGAATACATAGTATATAGTGAGGTGGTTGAAATAAAAATGTTTTTAAAATATAAGAAAGAGAGAAAGTGTTATAAAATTTGGGAACAACTTCTATTAGTTACAGTACAAACTTTCTACGATTTCTGTTTATGTCCTGATCTCTCCAGGTACAATATTTTTTACCCGAGAAAAAGTTATATCTCTCTATTATCTTTTCTTTAGAGTTTGCACCATTAGTAGAAGGCGCCCATAAAGCGACATTCAAAACAGACCAACAACCAGACCATTATGACCAACAACCAGACCATTATGAACAGCCGTGAAATATACATATCCTAATGCAGGGTCGCACCTCAAGTAGTTTTTTTATTGAAACAGCAGGCTATATTGCTTGCCATTCCTATAGAAAATACTCCTCCTCATAGACTTTTTGAAGATTTTGCCCACTGGGTTATAATGTTCATGTTGAAAACTTCACGAGCAACATCTAAACTTTTTCAAAAAATTTATCAACTTCAAGTTCAGTATGTATTATTAAAGGGCATGCTGATGTGGATCATGAGATATGATGAGATATGATGAGATATGAGAATAATGTCTATCCATCTTTTTTGAGTTTGCTCAAAATGGAAAAATATCAAAAATGCCTGAAAATAAAATCCGGAAAAATTGATCCTATTTAAGTATTTCCCGACCCTTATTTGCGACATTATTTTCAACTTTCTTATTCGAAGTTTGCATATTCGAAGTCTGATGGTCTTAGATGGTCTTAGATGGTGATTGTGCATTTTGACAAGAGTGAGGAGGTGTTTGCATGGAGGTGAGCTGCCCCGGTCCGAGATATTGGAAGTATTTTGCCGAGATCTCGCTGAAGTGGGATTAAAATTTTCCATATAAATTTCCATATCAACACACAACCGGGCTGCACCGGTTAACCGGGCTGATTTGTTTATTTTAATGTGCATGCGGAATACAATTTTCAGACTGCGTGTGCAAACAAATTTTAGTCCGTTTATAAAGATAGGACCAACTCATGGAAGTTGCGAATAATAATACCTCAAGTTTGTCAATCCATACATTTTTATCATTGTCTTGAGAGCTGAGTTGGTATTATTATTATTATTATTATCTTTCATATTTAAACAGGTTGACTTAATCAGTAAAGTAAATACAAACACTGGTATCAATAAAGGACCTGTATATAAACAAAGGGAAATAAAAAGAACAACTATAGAAACAGTAAAATTATCACCAAATTTGAGTAACAGGACTACGGAAAGAAAATATAAAAATTCGAAACTAACCAAAGTATGAAAAGTAAACAAACTTGAAATATTCAAAGTTAGAGGGCATATCATACGAAATTAGCATGTACCAGTCAAAACAGACATTAAAGGGATCCTACCATCTAAAACAATATTCTGTAAAACACTGCCTCAGACCATAAATAAAACATCTCCATATCTTAAAAGGTATAAAAAACCCGCAAGGGTCGATAATCAGCCAAATTATTTTTTAATATTGTACCGTCTTTCCGAGAATTCGCTTCTTCCTCATCAAGACAAACTTCGGAGTAGCCCCCAGTCCCTAATGATAAACGCCAAGTTTATCTATCATACCAGGGAGTTCAGTTTGGTGAGAATAACAAAGAAACAAGCGTGGTGCGTACTTCAATTCAAGTCTTAATTGCTAATTTGGTTTGGACCTTTTCATTTGACTGGTAAAGACGGAAGTTTATTTTGATTTTGCTTCTGGGAAATGACCGAAAAGTCGATTCTTGGGAAATTCGAGTAAAATGTTGTTTTGTTTGTGGAAATGGATTTGAATTTCATTACACTTTTTTATTATTTTACCTCTCTTGTACTTGTGGTTGATCATGGTATAGATAAATGTGTTTAACGAGCCTTAAAAAGGTCAGAACAAGTGGATCTCCACTGGGTGAGTACAGTCTTTCTATATTCGTTAGTCCACTCATACGTCACACGGCGCGTGGGGACTAGACACTATAACTGAATTTTGGATCGAAATAGCGAAGCGAAAGGCTGTAATGGCGGCTGTATTTTGCGAACGTTTTTGCAGTGTTGCATAGCAGTGATTCACTTCTGTCAAAAAAGTCAGATGGCAATCTTGTTTTTTCCTGGTTTATAAACAAATAACAAATTTTCATTTTAGATGGTAGGATCCCTTTAAAGATTTTAATCAAAATAAATGCTACGCAGCATATTTTTAAATTTTATGAAATACTGTTCCTTCCTGGCCTGTAACGGAAGCTGGTTGAAAGTTAAAGCACCAACAAAGTGCGACAGTTTGTGACCAGCCTTCCTACTGACTTTTGGAATCCTAAGTAAATATTCATTTCGAGTTTTTTTGTGTGAAATACACTCATAATTTCCAATAGGATCTTGTACCCTCAAACAGTTAAACACATCCAGCATAACTTTCCGTTTTCTCTGAGTGTTAATACTTGGCCATTTTCTACTATTGGTGCTATTTATCACAAGCTTAGCTCTGTTAAGTAGTGATTCAAACTTGGTCAACCAGGTTTGATTCATGCTTGAGAAAGTGTGATTGCAAAAGAACAGTGGATGGATCATTGAGGTAAAAATCGTCTCAGCTACTGTTGATAATATCTTGTGACGAATTTTTCGAAGCAAGTTGATACGAGATCGGATACGTTTCTGCACCTTACGAAAATGGTCGACCATGTTGAGATGGTTATCTTACGTGACACCCAAATATTCGTAGGAACTCGGTTGATGAATGTTGTGATTGTCAATTTCTATCGTCGGTTCAGGTTGATTCGATTTACGAGACGAATAGACAACAAACTCAGTCTTCCCTATTTTAGGATTCAAAAAAAGACAATTTTCCTTCATCCATTTAGAAATATCATTTGCATCAGAATTGATACGATTTTCGATATTTGTTAGATACTTGTCACTACAACAGATTACGGTATCGTCAGCGTATAGTAAGATATCACAGTGATTAACTTGATTTGGTAAGTCGTTAATAAAAATGGTAAACAGAAGGAGTGACCCTTGCGGAACACTGTGCGTTATCGACTCAACGTTTGAGCTAACACCATCAAATAGCACCACCTGTTTTCTATGAAATAGGTAGCTTGCAATCCATTGTGCTCCCTTTCCAGTAACGCCATAATATAGTAGTTTCTGTAATAAACAAGCGTGGCTCACGGTATCGAAAGCTTTTCGGAGGTCCAAGAAAAGACAACCTGTTGATAAGCTTTGATCAATATTATTACGAATACTGTCCATGAGTATGGTAACTGATGCACTTGTTGACTTGTTTCGTCGAAAACCGAGCTGTTGACTCGAGAGTAAAGAGTTTCGTTCAAGATAGTCCATAAGTTGATTATAGGCTGCTCGTTCGATCGTTTTTGATAATATATTCAGTACAGATATCGGACGATAGTTATCGAAGTTGGTGCGATAGTTATCGAAGTTGGTACGATCACCAGATTTGAAAAGAGGTGATACTTTAGCAATTTTTTCACAATCTGGAAACGTGGCGCTTTGAAGACTTTTATTTATCAAAAACATAAGTGGAGGAGCAAGTTCATGAGCTGCATCATTCACAAGTTTAGCCGGAATACCATCGATACCAGCTGATTTTGCAGATTTCACTTGTAATAGTAATTTTCTCACTTCATCTACATTCACGTTTCGAAAAACGAAAACAGCATTGTTTGGATTGATCAATCGTAAATATCTGAAATGATTGAAAGCTCGCCAGGTGTGATTAACGAAGTTCGATTGCTTAAAACTGGATCCGACTGTGGTGAAGAATCGACAGAATGCATTGAAATATCTGACTTTGATGTTGTTGTTGATGTTGTTGTTGTTGTTGTTGTTGATGTTGTTGTTGATGTTGTTGGTGTACCATTAATGTTGATAGTCTTACTTACAAGTTTGGATTCTTTTGTTTGATAACACTTCTTGATATGATTCCAAAATGTAGATGGTGTATCGGACGAGTCGCGTAACGAGTCTCGAATATGGTTGCCTTTTGCTACACGAACCTGTCAGGGGGTCTATTAGCAGAGCAAACAAGTAGAGATTTGGAACTTTTGATAAAGATTTCGACCCATAAAAATTCCACACTTTCATCTTCTAAGTCGGTTCTTCTTCGGTATTTTAAATTATCCCTTACATAAAGTGAAACTCCACCACTTCGGCCTCTATAACCTTTCTTTCCAACGTAAACCCCGGAATCGCTAACTCTGCATCTGAGACAGTGTCGTTCGTGTGTGTCTCTGAGAATCCAAACAAGTGTATATGTTTTGAATTTTCACTAAGAAATAACTTCTTGAGATAATCGATCTTTTTCTCGATTCCATTTATATTTTGGTGAAGGATTTTCATCCTCTTACTGTTCAAGAAAGTTTGTACAGCCTCATTGTTGAAATATTCAATAACTTCAGGATCGTTTACAGGACAGAGATTACAGGATCGTTTACAGGACAGAGATTACAGGATCGTTTACAGGACAGAGATTAGAAACGATATTTTACTGTTGTTCTTAGTAACTTCCAGTCATACGAAGAAAAATTCTGTTTAGATTAAACAATGACATGGAAATCACATTGAAAAAGGATGGAACAACAACATATAAACATCTTTCCCATATATTTATTGCATGTATGATAACGTTTAAATCTTTTCACCCTTTTGGAAAAAAAGACGTAATGCAGAAGGAATCAATATGAAAAATCCTCACCCCTTCGCCATCATAGACCATTAAAAAAAACATTTGAAGAAATATACATCTGTGGAGGAGTTGCTATTTTGGAAGAAGTTGTTTTTTCTATTTTGGGGTAATCCAATCATTTGGCAAAAAAGACGTCTTTGAACGTCCTCTTCAAAACCATGTTGGACATCCTATTCAAGCGGACGGATTAGACTTCACTTTCGACGTCCCCGGCTCGTCTCCGGTACGTCCTAACTGAATGTCCATGAGACGTCCTTGTGGCCACTGGGAAGGACTGCATAATTATGATAGTATCTTTTATTTCTTTTGTTTCCATAGCCTTAAATGACTGGCAATTGACTTGTTTACTCTTTTTTTTCTTATCCTGAAGAACGACAAAAATGTTTGAATGGTACACTGCCAGCCACAAAAAACTGCCGGCCATCCAGACACTGATCATATTGCAGATATATTTCATTCCGGAATGGTTTTCATATTGGATAGCTGGTCTGTTCACACGTATCCGATATGAAAATCATTCCACAATGAAATGATTTCGTTCCGATGTCTGAAGTGTAATGATTTCGTTCCGATAGCCCTATCCGCAACATGTGAACAGATGTATCGTTTTAAAGTTCACAAAATGGTAGCGTTCATCACGACAACCCCAACGTAAATTACAGAATAATATCTGTCTTTGTTTTGAGGCAACAAGCCAAGAGCCAAACAGATTTCAGATGAGCAATACAATGCGAAGACCGTTCCAAAATAAACCATTCCGGAATGAAATCTTTCTGCAACGTGTGAACATGGTCTTTGATAAAAATAATTCCCAAATCTATCACCGCCGTAATCATCACTGTACGCAATTACACGGTTCTGATTGGCTTAGACGGGGATGTGAAGTGTACAATTAATCGTTAATTCTACTATGTAGAGTACAAGAAACATCTAACAATACATTATGCAGACTTGTTTTCTGGAAACAATCCAAACTTAAATCTATTTTACTGACTAACTGATTTTGTTTTCCTTCTTTTAAAAATAATACAGCGGAATCTGTCTAAAGCGGACACCATTGGTGCGACAGAACCGCTTAGATGTCCGCTTTATAGAGAGTTTTCCTAAAACTAATTTTTATGGTCCAAATTTACCTAAAGGTGTACTTTTATCTCGTGTATGGTTCACTTCGTTCTCAGGCTATAAAACAACAACAACAACGGAACAAAAACAGGCACTTTAAATGCAGCTAAGAGAACAAATATCTAACATGAAAAGTCTTTTACAATAATCCTACTGAGATGTAAAGAAAAAAACATTAAAAAAATACTTGAAATTGTAAACAAAAAAGTTGAAAAATGTACAAATTGATGAAAGATATATTGTGTTACTTTGTGTCCGCTTTATGCCGAGATTTTTTAGGGGAAACCTTCATTTGGTGCAAAAAAAAAGTGTCCGCTTTAGTACTGTCCGCTTTATAACTGTCCGCTTTATAGAGATTTTTTTATGAGAATTTGACCGTAAATCATTCCGTTCCACGAGATTGCGTCCGCTTTAAACAGATGTCCGCTGTATACCGTGCCCGCTTTAGACAGATTCCACTGTAACAACACAATGCAATGGTTTCTGGTTTCTTGAATTGCTAAGTTTCTTTTTTGTTTATGCATACAATACCACTCTTTTTGAATGGGTATGCACTAAGTTGTATCGCCCAGTTATAACGGATTCGCATGGCGTCCCAAGTTTGTTCCTTGTTCAGATCATATCCCCAGTCTTTGATTAGAAGTGCTATTATTATTAATTTATTTGGTAAAGAAGGTCGTAATCTACAAGGCAGTGTGAAACACTGATGTGGACCTACTAAAAATAAATTAAATAAAGAATTAAATGAATCCTCTTACGTATTAATTTTCAATGGTTTGATTTTTCGCGCGTATTTATTTTCGCCGACAACTGAAAATGCAAATATTTACTTAAATCACGTAATTCGCTTGGATTTTCTTCAACATGTTTTTCATCACGTAGGTAATAACCATATAGATTTTTAATGGGGAATTATGAATTATTTCTCAAGATATACTCCAAAATACCCTAACACACCTATAAATTCAGACTTATAAAAGTTCAACTAACCCTAAAGATTGGCTTCATTGAACGTGTTCTATCACCTATTTGGACAGAAAACTATCTTCAAATTCACTCTAGGGGTGTCAGAGAACCTATAAAAAGTAGTGGGATAATTGTCGAATGCAAATACAAGGGCTTGGAATACTTGAAATTGTAAACAAATACCTTTGCATCAAGAACCAAACACTTTCCAAGAATTTCAAATCAATTCAAAAAACAAATTTGGTTAACACTGGATACGTGCTACTTTTATTATTCCTGACATCTTTATGGTATACAAGATAGATTCAGATATAAGAAAAACTGATATCTTCAACCAAAATGGTTTACGAATTAGAGACAGTCAGGACTTTTTTGGAGGGCAGAGAATAAAAAGTCAAATCATTGAAAATCACGCATATAAATTTTCAACGAATATGAATGTATACAACCTTTTACATGGAGTAGCTAATAACGCGACTGTTGACCAAATAAGAGAAATGGAAATCAAAGCCACTCTTGGAAAGAACAAAACATTAATGTTCATATCCTACCTCAACAGCGAAAGAATAATTTCGATATGAATTATACTTAAGGCTCATTGTATAGTTTTCTCATAATTTCTCAAATGAAGCATTATTTTTTTTGTTCAATTGATTGAGCAAAATTTGAAAAGCTCTGACGTCAAAACGTATCTTTTTCCGCCCGGTCGCTCAGTTTTTGGTGGAATGAAAATCAGCCTTTGTGCAGGTTTCTTTCTCTTCCGATAATCAACAGTCCGCTTAAGGTTGGTTCCCACCAGACATTTATCAGCTATTATCGCTAACGTTTAAGTTTACAATTCGGAACATAAATCTTTCAGTTTAAAAGTAACAAATGTTGCTCAGGAATGGTTTGAAAATATAAAAACATTAAACCTCACAATGAAGAATCGAATGAATTGAAACGGTAAACAGTAAATGAATGTTCAATAAACGTCAATGAAACGCTAATAGTGGGAACCAACCTATTCTTTAGTTTTTTAAAATCAATAAATTTAATAAATTTCAATATACTATCACTTCTCTATCTTCGAAATAACGATTTAAGGTTTCATATTATATAATACGGATGGGAATTCTGCAGACTTCAATATACTTCCACTTCTCTATATTCTATTCCATAATCATAATGTATCTAAAAGCATACTACCAATCTTAGGGATTTGAGTATCAGCATAAAAAAATTGTCATTACAAAGGGCATGGAAAAACATCTAATCAATTGCAGTGTGTTTCAGCCATTTATGAATTACAAAGTATTCGTTCAACTAAACAATTTAGGGAACAGAAGTTTCACTTGTTGAAATGTCTGGTCAGAAAATTCAATCTAAAACTAAGTTCATCACAAAAAAAAAAGAAAAAAAAGAATAATAATACAGAACGCCTGAAACTAAATGTTGTGCTACAAAAATGAAAAATGAAAATATTATTTAGTCGATGTATCAGCATCAAGCAATGCAGAACGATGGCCAATTTTTTCAAGCTCCTCAATCAATTCGCCACCCTGGTGCATTTGCAAGAGGATATCGAAACCACCAATAAATTCTCCATTCAAATACACTTGCGGAATGGTTGGCCAATTTGAAAATTCTTTTACACGGGAACGTAACTCTTCATCAGAGAGTACATCGAATGTTTTAAAATCTTTACAGCCATGCATATCTAATATCTGGATGACGTATTTACTGAATCCACATTGGGGAATAGCGGGAGTTCCTTTCATAAAAACTACAATTTGATCGTCTTTCACAACTGATTTGAATTTCTCATCTGTCCATCCACCAGAAGCAGTCGAATAGTGTGTGACAAATGGTGCAGTATTTTGTGTTCTCCACAAAGTACGAGGTTTGGCATAGCAGGCCAGTCTGCTTACTGTTCTAGATAACATTTTACTAGAATGAAAAGAACTGCAAAATTGAGTTAACAATAAAACTTAAGGAAGACCAGGGTGTACCAGGGTAATTGAGGGAAGAGCGACCATACACAAATTAAACAATCAAATAAACAATCAATTATGAAAGGAAATTTTGCAACATTGAATTTTCGTCAAGAACACTACTACAAGAAGACAAGGAAAATATTGCATTCATACAAACTTTCATATCAAGAAAAAAAAATCTACAGTTAGCTCATTCCTTGTCTCCAAGATGGAACAGCTCGGTGAGGTAGCATTCGAACATCAGCAACATTCGCAGTGGGATCGCTAGCATGGCTGCTTTGTTTACGACGTTTCCAGCCTTCGGTCATTTGGAATAACCTTGATGGATCACGATCGGCATGAACAGCAACACTACCTTTCAATCGCTCAAGCCGTTCTTTTTTCTGCTCTTCTTCATACTGTTTTGTTAACATACGATTCTGTTTAGAAATCAAAATTTTATCATTTCTCTCTTTGATCCGTTCCCTTTCTTCAGTAGTAACAAAGTTCTGTTTGGTTCTCATTATGTCATCTTCTGCTCTCTGTATAATAAGTTCTTCTTCTTTTCTGTTCAGCTTATACTCTTGAATTTTTAGCTTTTGCTCCCATCTTTTCTTTTCTTCCACTACCTGTTTCACTTTAATTCTTTCCAACTTTTCTTGTTCCTGAAATTTTTGTTTTTTATCTTTTTGCAGTTCCAATTCCTCTTTTTTAGCCTTCCAATCTTGCAACTTTTTAAATCTTTCCAACTGTTCCTGAGCATATAATTCCTGTTTTCGTTTATGTTTTTCATTTTCACTTTCTTGAAGAGCGACAGCATTAGACAGAACAGCCTCTCGTTTATTCTCATTCACATTCTTCCATGCACGAATAGCCTGTCGTTTCCTCTCCCTTAACAAACAGTATTCCTGATACCATTGCAAATGTTGAATGATATCCTCTTCACTTTGAGTTGGAATATCACAAACAGCCTTCTTCAACAATTCATTGTTGCTCTTCATTTGTTTTCTTAACTTTAAAAATAATTGATGGTCTATATCGTCCCAGCCACCTTGATGCCCACCAGTAAGAGTAATAAATCTTTCAAACTCTTCAATTTCTTTTGGTAAAGCAGCTTCTTTGTTATTCTCAACGAATTCTTTCAATCGAAGAGATGGTTTGTTGCTGAAAAACTTAGGCCATTCTCCGAATTTCTTTTCATAGCTTTCTAATTCTGAATCAATGTTCTTCTCTTCAAGGTTAAGATCCTCGTAAATAAGTTTTTGTTGTTCCTTCAATTGCATTATATTGGATTCTATGTTTTCCATTAATACTTTGAGCTTCTCTAGGAATGTTGGATGTTTTCGGAGATCACTTTTGTCTCTTTTGAACTTTTCAATACTCAGTGAAATTTGCTCTATGCCCTTTATCATTATATTTAGGTCTTTCTGACGCTCGTGGTTCAATGCATTCTCAACATTCTGCAACTCCTTAAAATCTGTATACTCTTTCACATTTTTGTTGTAAAACTGTGACCTTTTCTCTTTTTCCAGTGCAATAGCATGGGTACGAAACTGCTGTATTTGTGAAAGAGCTTCAGTCTTTTTATCATTTTTCTTTTTACCAGTCGCGTATGTTTCAGGCACACATGTATCGACAGTCACATTTTGTGATAATTCATCATCACAATCAGAATCTGATGACAAGAATTCAACAAAATCCAACATGGACAATTTTTTAGACTTTAACATTGCTAAAGGATCTTTTAATTAAGCTTGTAACAATGTGATTTAATTTCTTTCAAACTAAACAAGTAAAAAAGAATAAATTATATGGGAGGCTATTGTGATAAACAAGGGAGCAATGGTCAAATGGCATTATACACACACTAGAGCACTTGGTTGAAAGCCCTTCCTGAGGGAGCTTGAGGAGGTAACCTTCTTGTGACTTTCTTCTGCCTTTACATAATAACTGGTATGACTCAGTTGCAGTTCAATCCTGGAATGATTATCTTGTCCTATCACTTAATAATTGGGGGTAGATTCAAAACCAGTGGTTTGACAGGACGAAAAGGATTTTACACTTTAGGTGCTAACAAATGTTCAAAATAATAAAGTGCACTTTAAATGGAAGAAAGATGAGTTACCACGTGAAAAACGTTTTCCATCAAATAAATAAACAATCAATGAAATAAACAATCAAAGAAAGTAAAGGTTTCAGCTTTTCCGACTTGGGACAGTGTATCAAAACCTTTTTTTGTGAATGGTAACACAAAGATATAGAAACAACTCCTGCAAAACAACTTTTTCCTGCCATTCAATGCTTTTTACACACATCAATTGGATTTTTATACAGGACAAGTACCATCACATAGTTCAAAGTTTATTCAATAATGCTAAATTCAAAAAACGCTATAAATTCACGTTTCATCAAAGCTAATACCCACCCTCATCTCCTGATTGTGACTCCTTGATTAACCGGATAAAAGAGATAATTTAGATAAAAGAGAAAATTTATGAATTAAGGCTAAACAATCTATTCAAAAATGAAGAAGAACTAAGCATCCAACTTAGAACTGCTTGAAAAGAAGTTGCCTTCGAGAGTTCGAAGGTATGTTAACAAACACATCTAAGGTAACTCTTCACCAGCAAAGTTACATGAAACAAAGAAACAAAGAATATTTTTGCAAATTAAAGTTAGAAGTGTGGTGTAGCTAGCTGTGTCTTGGTTGTTGTTGTACAGGGACAAGGGATCACTCTTTTTTGCTGGGTTGTAACCACCAAAAAAACTTATTACCTAAGTCAAGAAGGTTTAATGATTACATTCTGCAATTGCTACTCCCCGACACGATGATGATAGTGAGTATTATAATTCAACAACAGACCGAGACACAGAGCCAGAAACACACACCACAGAATTTTTAATTGATTTGCTACACTAAAAACTTTATTTCTTTCTTGAAAATTAGATGTTGTAATGATATTATATTTACTTGAAATAACTTTTTTTCAATAATAAGTTCCTTCTTGCCGCGAAGATTGGGGAACACGTGGATGTGATGGAATGATGGAAGTGAAAAAATAGGGGGAGGCAAATACCACCCTCCTACCTGTTTTTTTTGGTAAGATCAGATACGCGAGAGATCAAAATTTACTACCAAGGAAATGTTTTTGGTACCGTAAATCACCTGTATTTACTATAGGGGCATACGGAAAGTACGATTTAGCTCACTTACACCAGATTTTCCAAGAAGCTTTCACTGATAAGACAGTTTGAGAAATTTTTTTCAAAGTATGCCTTTAAGGCAGATTTGACCCGTTTGTACGGTCAATGAATTGTAAGTTGAAGTTCAAAGTTGTCATTTTTTAGACTTTAATAGACTTTTTTCCCCACAAAGATATGTTAGGCCCGGATGAACCAGCCAGAACCAGGCATATTTGTAGCCTTTCTTGCAAATTCCTTTACTGTTTCTTTGCTTTTAGTTTGTTGATATTTTCTTTAAATCCGTTAATAATATTGAAGAAGGCTCTTTGTTTACATTACAATGTCAAGTTTAGCTATAAGTGAAGTGCAGCCTCAGCAGCCCACAGCCAGCCCACAGCTCAAAGGAAACAAAACAATGCTAGAGTAGAGGTTTTCCCCACATTCATGCATTAGGATGAAGAAGTTGAAGAAATAAACAGCAAATCTGCCTACGATTTTTAGGAGCTTGAATGAGAAGTGTACCTGTCCCATCAATCATGACAAAAAAAGGAACTTGCATTTCCATTTATTTAGTTGTCAAAAAGTTTCGAATATGTATAGCTAGCTAATTTTTTTGTGTGTTTTTTACTTTTTATTTTTATCCTTCACAAGAAGTGCTTTGATAAAGTTTTTTTCTGACATCGAAAAATTTACTAATGAAATAAACAGAAACAATAATTGATCAACCTAGCTATGCTATATATATAGTTATTCTTTGTTGTTTACACTAAAGCTATATTTGTTTCGGCAGAAAATCGTTCCCTCAAATAAATAGGAGAAAAAATACTTGTGATTTCATGATTAAAGTGATATAAGAATTTGTCAACCAAGCCCAAATGTAAATGGTATAACATTGAAACATTGGAGAAAAAAATAACTTTTGAATAAATGCTGCCTTAGATTTGTCTTTAATAAGGACAAAAACACTTGGATGTGACATTTTCGGTGGACACAAAGACCCTTCTGAAAAGACAACCTAAAATGACTATCATGATGGTGAATTATTTTACATTAACTAGTATTTTGGAAAATTCCTGTTCTTCTTCATCATTTGTAATGTTGTAATGTGACACTGTTTGATTTTTGTATTCAATGAGACCATCATCCTCGTGTTTTGTTTAATACTTTGTGCTTATATTTTTAGATTCATATTTGAGAATGATAAGAGTATATAAAATGTTAGCAACTGTGCAAATCAACAAAATATTAATGAAGCTAATTATGGTGACGTAAATGCCCAAACATAAGCAGTTTGTGTCCAAGGAGCATACGAAAACCAGATTCTTAGTCCTAAAGAATAATTATATGTCATCATGTCGAGACTGTCCTTTCTAATATCTTTCAGGTCGAGATGATGATTTTTCTCACCTTATAATTTCTATAAATATAAATTTTGTAAGTCTTATAATTTTGTCTATTGTAACTACGATATTCATTTGGTGAACAATGAACTTTATTTATTTTTTGATAAATTTGCTCTTCAAGCTTTGTTGAAGCATCCATATTATACTGTTTGTTTTCCATATATATTAATTCAAGTGATATGACTTTCTGACTTAAATTACTTGAAATATCTTTGACCCTCTTGTACTTAAAGATGTTGGGAAATATATTTGTATATACATATTAGTTTTCATTATTTTATGTATATATATGATACTATCTTGATAAACTGTGATGTGGTTGATTGAGACAAGTGAATCAACCCTGGTTGTCATTTTGCACCTCCCTTCTTGTTTTTTGCCTCACTTACACTACCACTGTATTATAACCTGAACTCTTCTTATCTGCCCCAGAAATTCAAGCTTATAGATATGGAGGTTCAGTCAACTACATTTTACAAATGAAAACTACTCTACAAATTACAACTACATTTTACTAACATTTATCGTCAACCTGATAAAGCACCATCATTCTCTCTCCCCTATACACCAAGATATTTGGAGGACTTTTATCCAGAATACTTTCGTTGTTATCTCTGTATATATTTGTAATGTAAAAGATCAAAAAATTATAGTTCGGTAGTCTAATTTGCTTTTCTTCCATCATGTCAATATATGTCAAAATACATTTCGCGAAATTCTCATTTTTTCATACGACGACGAAAATTTCTGTCCTTAAGGTATTGAATTTCATCAAATTTTGACGCATTCTTGATTTTCGCTGGCGAACTGGGTGATTCACGCACCCACTCCGCAACCCTTATATATTGATATTACATACTTTAAGTCACACAAAATGAGGCCCAAAATGATATGCAGTAAAAAAATTACCTTGTGAAAAGTGTTGAGTTGAGAAATGCATTTTTTTTAAATTTTGCAACTTTACCAATCGACTGTATCCTAAGTAGATAAATTGCATAGTCTTTGTTCAAGGGCTTGTATCACTAGCACGCAGCCGCTAGGGAATCCTAAGATTGCAGACTGAGTCTTTCTTGAAAAACTATACAATGCTTCAAATATGTATTTAGCCATACTTGGTAAGAACAGCTTGTTTTCTTGAATCGAACAGGACATCGAAAACAGCGAACATGATTTGTTTAAAAGAAAGAATTAAACTTTAAAGGAAGAAACTTTCGCGGAAGAATCTTTCGCAATTTTGCGATTTTTTGCTACATAAAGCGAAAGATTGATACCGCAAAATCTTAAATTAGACTATTGGCTAAGTTAATTCCCGCGAACATAATTTAGCTAGCTGCGATGGAATTTCTATTATATTTTGTCATAGCGAATCAGAGAATAGTTGAACAAAAATATTGTTACTCTCTGTAATCGCAAAGTTTCTTCCACAAAAGTTTCTTTCTTTAAAGTAATTTTAGTTATCAGCTGTAGTAGGCTTATTTTGGTTTAGGTTAGTGCTCCCATTCATATTTAGTCAACATTGGATTACCTTTTTTGCTTGTGGTAGAGGGGAAACCGAAGGTAATGAAAATTCCAGACCTCGCAAGGAGTGAATGAAATACATTTCATTGTGGTGTGTGAGGAGGAGGAGAAAAGAAAGAGGGGAGGTAGGAAGAGGAGGGGAGTGTTAGTTTGGTTTTTGTTAGTTCATTAAAAGTGAATAAAAAATGGGGTTAGATGAAGCCACAAAAAATTCACCAAAATATATTTTTTGCTTTTTTTTCATCAAAAAATATTGCTATGATAATGAAAATTTTCCCCTCATAGTATTCATCTGTTAGGTGCAGGCCAAATCAATTTTTTTTAAATATCGAAGTTTAGACGAGAAATGATCAAAAAGTATATATACGCTGTGTGTGCTGGTTACCTATTATTTTTGCAGGAAATGTTTTTTTGAGTTTATTACCCATGAACATTTAGTCAATGATGGTGAAAGAATAGCTTTATTTGACCAAGCAAGAAAAGTAACACTGATTTTCAAGAATTTCAGCTCAAAGAGGTACACAGTAGTGATGTTGTTGCTATGATGTGTCTTTTTTGTCATTTCTCTTGTTTTTAGTTTGTTTTAGTGGAATATTCAATTCATGATAATCAAACATTTTTCTTGGACAGATTACAGTTAGTTGAAGCACCCTAGTGTAACCATTTGAAAAAATGCTGTTTCACTTGTATATACGACACAAACAACACTTTAAGAATATCAATTCATTGCAAAACTTCTGATCTCAGCACACACAGTGTAACTGTGTCCCACATTCCTGCTTAAGATTTGGATTTCTTCTACTATGACATCAATTGATCTGGTATTTTAGTACTTTTGAAAATACTATATTTTACTATATAGTACCAATACTTAACCTCAAAATTCAGCTATTTTCTAACTTTAACTGTGTCCTATTAACCATATAACTTGCAGAGGGTCTTGAAATTTTCACATTATGGTCCCAGAGGATGTCTCTACCCCATCAACTTACATTGAGACAATTGTTAAACTTTTCACAAAGAAGATTAGTTATTTTGGATAAATTCATGTTAATCACATTTCTTGCACAACATTTACCAACTTCAAATACTCCCAATTTCCTGAAACTTTGAGTTTTAAAAAATTCAACATATCTACTAGAAGTTGCAAATTACAAAACTTCTAATATGACTAAATTTAAATGACCACCTAATAAAAATAGGAGGCAATGAAAAACCATTTTTACTCACTTTTAATGAGCATAAAAAGATTGATAGTTGAGTTTTCCATCACATGCCATTAGCAAAATGAGATGTGTGATCATAGCATGACACTGTAATTAACATGACCACACAAAAGAAACAAATGACCGATGAATAATTTGTCAGGGGCAAATAAGAAAATAAAAATCCTGAACATAATATAATATACAGGCTTTCAAATAGAACCTTGCCCATCATGAATTCATTTGGATTCTCCGGTTGGGAAGCAACAAATGAAATGTTGAAAGATTGACTGGCACACAAAAGTGATATCCACAGATGGCTTCCCCCGAGCTTTGAATGATAAAAGAAAAAGAAAAAGCAACCACTGACCAAAGAACCCAAACAGGATTGAGGAAGTTGAATGTGAAACAGAAGCAAAAATTTTAATGTCAGATTATTCGGACGGCAACTGTCTTTGCATCCCCGAAAACCATGATGATGAAAATAGGTTGGTGAATTACCACCAACACCGGAGGAGGAAAGTGATTTGTGGTTGTCTTTAAGCCAGAGTACAAAGGCTCCAAAAAGAAATTAGCAACACCTTTGTACATCAGTAAGGCAACCAGATGTTTGCTAACAGAGAAGGATGTAGCAGCATACACAATTGAGTTTGATTGTTTGGTACCGCAAGGATTCAAACACTGATGATACAAAGGATATTTCTCTTTTCATGTTGCATGACGTCATTGTTGGAGGTGATTCCTGAAAAGGGAAATAAATGGAATGCTCCCAAATATGAGAAATGATAAAAAATGTTTGATTTGTAAAAAGGATATCAAGGATATACCTTGACTTTTGAACATAATTCTCAATTGTATAAACATCTTTAATATTTGTTTCAATGTGAATAATTTATATTAAAAGCAATTTGCTTTAATTTTGATTAGATGCGTATTTTTAAGAGGACTTGACTAATATTTCATTTTACTTTATGTTGTCTTTAGCATAATATAAATGGCTAACCTTGAAACTTGGTTAGCTGAAGAAAATTCCATCATTCAAAAACCTGATAATGAGAAACAAGTTTACTTGTATGAATGGCTTGAACGATTAGTCGATCATTTAATCAGCCGCAATGCTACAAATGTGAGTTTTAGTTTGTATGTTCACATTTATGGATGTATTGTTTTTTTCAATAATGCAGTTTAATTTGGTAAAAACTCTACAAATTTGCATATCTCCTTTTATTTTAGGCTGAAGTAAAGAAAATTCAACCAAAAATTGTATCTACTTTACATAAGCTGTTAGATATAAATTGTAGTCCGGCAACTAGACGTCAATTAGGAAAATGTTTTGCTACAATATACAACACAGGAACAACTATGGGGTTATTTGATAGTGTGAATAAATGCATTGACATAATTAAGAGTAGAGATGATTCAGTAAATGGCATGTCCATCAAATTGTAAGAATCTTGGGATTGATTTATGTTACATTGTGGTCTTTCATTTCATTCCAGAACTGTAGATCTTCGGATGTTTTTTGTTATTTAGATCTGCTATATGTTGTCTTGGTGGCATGTATGAAATATTAGGACGAATGGTGAGTACTTTTATTTCTTCCATCTACCCACAAAAAGCGTAGATATGCACAATATTTTTGTGTTTTCAAGAAGACATCAATCTAAAGTTTTGTGTCTACTGTAAAACATAATTTCAGTTCTCATCACATTGATAGTTTTCTATTATAATCATTATAGGTAGCAACACTTTTTGATGCTGCATTACAAAATCTTACAAAGATTCTATATAAAGCTGAGGTAAAGCCTATTTTATTCATGTCTCATTGAAAATATTGCCAAATGTTGATGTTTACTTATCATTCTTCAGTTAATACTTCTCATAAAAATCCTTAAACATAAAACATCATAATATCCAGATATGACTGACAAAATCACTACTTATTTAAAGGGTCTCGGGTTTTTATGTGATTTTCTCCCTTGGTCATTTTTACAGAGTTCCTGTGCTGTATGTATTTCATCAACAGATGATAGATAAAACATTAAGCAGAAAACTTTGATTCGCTCAACACAGATTAGTTATCTCTTAGTCTTTTGGAAGCGCCTGTACAGAAATTAAACAAAGTGGAAATTTCATACAACCAACTCTTCTTAAAGTCATTTGGAAAAGTTCTTTGGTTGCTTTGATTGGGAAGAGTAAATCAAACAGGCAATAATGTGCTAGTTAACAACCTTTTGCTATACTAATTATGTTATAGTGCTATATAATTGGAATAGTTTCTAATATTTGTCTTTTCTAGTCTCAAGCAAAATGTGAAATTCTGTTATGCCTTCAACAAATGTTGTATGGATTAGGTAATAGTGCATCAACTGGTTACAAGGATATATACAAGGCCTGTAAAGCATGCTTGGTGGATAAATGGATGCCTGTTAGATGGGCAGCAGCTAAGGTGTTTCATTTGTAACGTCTGTTTGTATACCGTTTCATTCATGAGTTTGAAATGTTGTCAAGTTTGATGTGACGGATATTAAGTTTTCGAAAATAGTTTGGTTCTCAGTGACTTAGAGATTTTTTTCTCTAGTGTGCTTTGGAGCTATCAAAGAATGCAACGTTCTTATGTACAACAGACTTGGAGACTATGGTTTCAGTGTGTTTGAAGGCATTGGAAGGTTCTAACTATGATGTTCGAATTCAAGTGGCACAGCTGCTTGGATCACTCATGGCAGGCTCCCAAAAACCATCTCAATATTCCAATAATAAATCAGTCAAGAAGATATCACCTGAGGATATGTTTGGTCTTATGGCAGCTGGTTTTCTCAAAGGTATGTTATCCTTTTTTACTAACTAACTACTGATAAGTGTAATACTTTTGAACTATAACATGATAGAAAGAAAGTAAAAATATAAAAAAACAGCAAAATTTTGTCTTAACAGGTGGGATAGGTTTTTTAAAAAGTGGTGGCATAATTGAATCTGGTTTGAATAATGAAATTCGTGTTGGTGTGACACAGGTAAAACTTATTGTTGATTGCATCATGTTTGATTCTTCTTCTATCGTTTTATCATTTTCTTTATATTTCTTGGGTCATTGTTGTTAGTTTTTCTGACTTGATGTATTCTAGGCTTATGTGGTATTCTTCCATGAAATGGGAACCAAATGGGTTTCAAAATACATTGCTGGCATTATAATTCACATTCTGGAGTTGGCTGCAAGTCAAAAGGCAACAGCTACGCATATAGATGCTGTGTATTCCAGGAAATGTGTCTCCTTTATCCTGCATTCAGTCTTTCACGAAATGTTACCCGAAGGAACTCAAGTGCAAGCTGTGAAGGAACTGTGTAAGATCATCACCAAACAGATGAACCGTATTCATGATACAGTAACTTCGGAAAACGAAGATTCCCCTCCCAATCTTGATGTCATCAGTACACAACATGTGTTAGTCTGTGCTCTAGCAGAACTTAGCAGTCTTGTCTTGGAACTTACTTCCTCAATAAAACCTATTATGAACAGTATTATAGTTGAAGCGGTGTTCTCCACGCTTATACATCCAGTGCCTGCTGTTTGGCTGTCTGCTGCGTGGTGCATACGATGCTGTACAATTGCGTTACCATCAAATATGGCCAACTTGATTGATGTCTGTACAAATAAGATGAATTCATTACGTGCATCGGCGAATGCAGTGACTGGGTATGGGTACACACTGGCAGCAATTATCGGAGGCTTGTATAAATGTCCATTGGGTATTCCATATTCAAAAGCGAAGGTGATGGCTTTAATAGGTTTTTTATTTGTTCAGGCCTGTTTATGTGTGAGTTTTTAAGAGTTACCTCATATTGATATCAACATTATTTTTAGGCATTATTTACCATAACTATGGAGCTGTTACAAAATACTGGTAAAAATGCAAAATTTTCAATAGCCAAGGTTCAGACGGGATGGATTTTGCTGGGAGCATTATGTACATTAGGTATGCGTAATAAACACACCAGTACTAGATTTTAAAGCATATTTAAGTCTTACTGATATCAACAATTACTTTTTTGATGTTCACATTAGGTTCTTCTTTTGTCAAGAATTGTCTTCCTGATATGCTTCAGATCTGGTCGTCTGTTTTTCCTGCCGACGCAAAAGCTGCCGATTCTGAAAAACATCACGGAAATTTAAAAACATGGCAGTTAACACTAGAAAATAGAGCTGGAGCTTTATGTTCAATTTGCAGTTTTATAGCACACTGCAAAAACTCTCTTACTAAAGATGTATTAAAAAAATTGATGGTTCCTGTCCAGGCAGCATTAGCATTACTGCCAACGTAAGAAAAAATACAACTTATGATTGCAATATATAATAATACTTTACTTTTTCATCATGTATCTGGTATTTCCTTGGTAAATATTTAGATTTAATGGATTATTGAAAGTTCATGGTGCACAGTTACAGGCATCGATTGCAATGTTTAAAGCAAGATTATATCAGTTGCTCTTTAAACTTCAACCGAAACTGTTTGAGGGTATATATATCAGATTAATTTGTACATGAATCCGTTCGAAATAGTTTCACATTTATGTTTTGCAGATAACGAGTGAAGGTTCTCTCGAGACATGTAAATTATCTGGTCAAATATTATGAACAATACTGGTCCAACTAACAAAAGCACAGTTATACATGGCTTCAAGATGCCATGTTGTATTTTATTAATCCGTCCCAATTTGCTAGAATCAGCATATAAAAACAAGAAAAACTGTATTTTATTTTTAGCATCATTTACTCCGTTATTACGAGACCTTGTGGCTGTTTTTACTTTATCTGACCGTAAAGGTTCAACAACAACTTCATTACTACAATCTCTTTGTCATGAAGATGATAGTGTGTTACTTGGTTCTTGGTTGCAAGAAACAGATCACAAAGATGTCGAGGAACAGGTTAATTTAAAAACAATCCTTTCATTTCTTCTGAAATTTTACTGATGTTCTACATCTACATGTTCTCAATTTTGGAAGCTGTTTTTAAACAAAACTGACAGTTCAATTTTCTCATTTTTTTTAGCTGCAACTGAACAGTGCATCAGGTTCGGGAGCGCTTGAACATGATCCAGCTTTTATTTATGCATCTCCAAAGGTATGAATAAAAAGCATTATTAACTGTTTTCACCAACTTTATCTGCTTTTACGGTCCTTTCCACTAACAACAAGGTAACTAATAGTAATGGCGAAACTAACAATGCTTCAGATTAGAAAGATGTATCTTGATTCATATAATATATTAGAAACGTTTCTTCCCTGATAGACTTTGTATAAGTTTCTGTCTTTTACTGGCTCATTTGTTGCTTACTTTGTCGCTTGTTGACTATCTACCTATAAAGAAAGCGTATACTAAATTAGAGCTTTCCGTAAATATATTAAAACAAGAACCATATGGTGCAAAACGGTAGCAGCATTTCAAAACTGAGTCGCAATACGAACAAAATAGATACAAACTCATTCATCCATCTTAAACGTCTTTATCGAAAAAAATATTATTAATAAATAAAAACGAAAAATCCATCCGAAATACTGGGTTTAAAATTTTGACAAACAAAGTAAACAAAAACGCTCAAATAACAAACAAGAATAGTTATAAGAAGGTCGTTTAAGTTAAAGTAAGAACTGCTTCTGACGAAGCTTCTATGATTAACTAGGTGAGCTTCGAATCCCTCGGCAACAAAATAATACTTAATTTCAAGTGATACTTCGCATTAGAAGTAACTGAAATCCTCCTTTTTGTATTTCATGGGAATAAGATCCATTTTTTCGTGAATAACTGGTAAAATACCAAGAAAAATACTTATTGAATGTTTTGATAAGCTTTTGAAAATTCCTAACCTGCGTTCATTCATACAATTTATATAGTTTCGTAAAGGGGAATTTCGCAGAGTCAATAGCGTGGGCTTAATGCCATTTTGGCCGTGCAAGTAGGAGTAGTCCAAGGGTGTTTTACAATGGTATTCGCTTTCGCTGCTACCAAAATAAATATAACTGCATGTCAGGGCTGGTGTAATTTACTTTTTGAGAGAACGTATTTAGAAATAAATTATCTTGTAATTCTGAATGTTCTCAGCTGGTGTTTTTATGTTTGTTTTTAACTTTCTATAAATTTTAATTTATTTAGGACATGAAGGTGCCAGGGCCATTACCACTTGGAGTAGCTGTCATTGATTCCGCGATTGCCTTATTTGGTCATATTTTTCCTTATGTCACGAACAAACATCGAGGTCAACTTATGACACATTTTCAAGAATGTATCTTAAAAAATAAAGGTGGCCGACAGCAGGCAATCCAAACTAATATATTCACCGCATTTTTGGCGGCTTTGAAGGTAAGACGTTCATCTTCATCAAAAGAGTTTTAAAATGAAAATCTTTTTGAAGTATTCAACTTTTGGACTTGTTTCTTTCTTTAGAATCTAGCTGAAAATAAGTCCCTATTTGGCGAGGAAAGCGTTCGTCGTCATGCCAACTCACTAGTTCAAGATGCTTTAGCGAACACAGATAACATACTTCGATGTGCAGCCGGTGAAGCTTTAGGGCGAATGGCTCAAGTTATCAATGATACAGAGTTTGTTGCAAAAATGGTGCAAGAAAGTTTTGAAAAATGTCAAAAAACACCTGATGCTGTAATCCGCACGGGGCATGCTCTTGCCCTAGGTTGTTTGCATCGCTATGTTGGTGGGATGGGATCTGGACACCACTTGGTTAATAGTGTTTCAATTTTGATCGCTTTGGCAAAAGATTCGTCATCCACGCTAGTTCAGGTATAAAGGAGGAAGGGAGAGTTTAAAACCTCCATTTATTTAACAAAAGTTGACTGAATGCAGTAAACTTATTCAACTGAACAAACAACCATCCCTGGTCATCGTCCATTGAACGCTGTTGTCCCCGCGGATGGGATGTTTTCCGCACGGACATTTGCTTTGAATGGAAATCATTCATGGGATGCATTTTTTTTTTTGAAAAAATTCATTGAATTTGAAAGCGGAGACAGCGGGGGAGTATAAATTTTCAACTTTTTTTCTGCTCGTTGGACGGTCAAATAAATGTCAGTCAACATAATTTACGTCCGCGGAAAATTTGTTGAATGGAAACTGGGCTTAAGATCTGAGTGGCGAGGGAGTGAAGAGGGACGATTAACATCGTGTCTGACTTGAACTGTAAATTTTAGAAGGTACAAATTTGTTTTGCTGATGAGTTCATCAGTTTCAATTTTAATTTTAGATTTGGTCACTGCACGCACTCACCTTGATTGTAGATTCTGGTGGTCCAATGTTTCGTACTTTCGTCGATCAATCATTCTATACTGTGATTAACCTGATGTTACGTACTCCTTCCTCCATGACTGCTGTCCATCAATGTTTGGGCAAATGTGTAGGGGCCCTTACTACAGCAATAGGCCCGGAACTACAAGGTATGGTCTACTTTGTCTTTAAATCTGAATGCGTTTTTTGACGGTTGGCTTACTATATACAGCAATGCAATACAGCAATATTTTATGAATTTCAAAGGTATGACTAGACCTGTGTAACAGTGTCGTGAAAAAAGTTACCTCTTTTTTAAAGTTTCTCTGAAAGATTATATATCTAACTGCCATATATGGTTTGCTACTTCTTTCCTGCATTTTAGACACATCAAAAGCAATGGAACGTTCTCGTATGTTTTGCATGGTTGCATGCTCCATCATGCAAAATCATCCAGATTCACTTGTTCAATCCGAAGCAATTAGGTGCATGCAGCAATTGCATTTATTTGCACCTAATGTGGTGAATTTGAATACATTGGTCCCGCATTTATGTAAAAACCTTTTAAGTCCACATCTGTTACTTCGAAGAGCGAGTGTGGATTGCTTACGTCAGTTGTCACATCGTGAAGCTAGGGATGTTTGTGGATTGGGAAAGAGTATTGTTGAAAAGAACGAAGAAGTAGCAAAGAAAATGTATATTGGAAATAAGGGTCTTGAAGGTAAAATCGCTTTCAGAACATTATTTTTAAGGTCATTTTTAAGGCGTATTTTCGAATGGATACCAGTTTTTCCGGGGTTTTTTTGTAGGTTTGCTGTTTAGTTTACTTGATGCTGAAATTGAAGGACAATTACTGAAACATATTCGTGAAACAATCGCCAGTATGTTGCAAGAATTAGCATCAAATGAATTAAAACACTGGCTAGGTTTATGCAAACAAGTTTTACTGGCATCAAACGCTTCTGATGAACAAGAAAAACCAGCTGGTAAATTTCTCCATAGGTTTCTATTAGTGAGGTTTGAAAAGGATATTTTACCACTTAACATTTTCGTTTTACTTTTTCTTGATAAAGGTGAAGAAGATGACGGAGAAGAGGAGGGTACTATTGTTGTTTCTACCAAAGAAGAATATAAGCCGGTTATATCACCGAAATGGTCAACTCGAGTGTTCGCTATGGAATGTACACGTATGATTCTTGAAGTATGTAGAAGCCATCAAAAGCATAGAGACTTGGCGCATGCTAGAGTGTTGAAAGAGAAAAACCCTTCTGGTACATCTAATCCATAAATATTTTCCAAGATAGTGTACTAGTAACTGTTTTTATAAAATGTCATAACTACGTTTCCAACAGTTGTCATTCAATACTTTTCAATGAGATAGATTTTTTCTTCTTTAGAAGAATTTCTTGTGACTCAGCTTTCTGAACTCGTTCGAATGGCTTTCATTGCTGGCACATCAACAAACAATTTATTGAAGCTGGAAGGAATGAAAACATTGCAGGTATATATACCAAGTCCACTTTGCTAATCAAAGTCAGCATGTATTTTCCATTGGTGATGTAAATTAGCATAACGCGAGACATTTTCTCGGAACGAAAGCCGTTTTAAAATTGTTTTAACGATTTCTGTTTGTTACAGTCGAACTTTCAACCATTACTCTTTCATTACTCTTCCATTATCGATGATTTTGCAACAGAAAGTTTTCATTTGCGCTCTCATATGGTGGAGATAAATGATCGGATTCAGCAAAGAGTTAATCATTGCTATGACAAAAAAAAGATAAACATATGCACGATCAAGCTTGAATCCGATTGCTTTCAAAACTCCATAGACTGATAAAGGCAGCCAACAGGCTAGATAGGTCAGTAAAACTGCTACAGCTAGCCTGATAATCTTGAGTTCTCTTTTTATGTGTTGTCTTTCCGATTTAAAATCGGAATCGATGCTACTTGATGCTACTTTGAAAGTAAACCTGACAATGCGTTTTTGTTGCCACTGAATTCGTCGTATTATCCGATAATAGCACACGAGCAAGAATAATCCGAACGGGAAGACAACAGTAAAAATGAGTGTCTCGTAGCGCGCCACATGTTTCTTGGTAAACCATTTCCAACGAAAAGCTGAGTAAAATATTGTAGTTATCAGCGCGGCATTTAACCATAGGATCATGCATATTATGGAAGCTGTCCTTCGCTTGATGTTTTTGTACTGGAAAGGTCTTAGTACTGCCAACATCCGATCTGCCGTTATGGCTACCAGTGTGAATAACGACATCAACAGCGACTGTCGTAAAAAGAAAAACAACAGGATCTGATTGAATTCTTCCAAACCATCCATTTGATCGATATCTTCGTCATTTTGTTTCAAAGCAAACACAATTTTTGTTAGAATGTTAATGATACCCACAAGCAGATCAGATATGGCTAAGTTTAATATGTACACCATCGACAGTGTACTTTTGTTTTTTCGTCGTGTGATCATGTTAATTTCGATGCTGTTCATGATAATAACTAACCCACCAATTGTCGGACTGACGTATGAATAAACGACATCCGACATGTTTGAAACGATGTTCTTCAACTTTTGGTGTGTGAGACTCTTATAGTCTACTTTATTAGACAGATCTTTGTACGTCTTTTTCACGTCCTCACGTCAAAAGTTCTCACCGAAACGAAGTTCGAAATTTGTTCTGCTGTTTAGTTAAGAAGCTTTATTCATTCGTTAAACTACAGCCGTAGTTAATTTTGTAAAAGTAAAGTAACGTTAGGCAAGATTAAAATTCGTCGTTTGAATCAAGCCGCCAAACAACTGTTGTTTCACACGTTCAGTCAAATGTTTAATTATTTTGATCTATTCTAGTTTTTTTTGATTGACACAGCTGTCTCGCAGTTACAGCTGTCTCGCAGTTACATCTGTCCACGCCTACAAACTTAACTAACGAATGCAGGCAGACTAGGATATACTCCAGTCTGGATTACGTGTGATGATAGTCTACCATTTCCACTGTAGCACACACAACACAGGCTAACTATGGACTCTGGTGTTATTTCTCAGTCATCATTATAATCGATTCTTAACAATTTTTCAGTACTCATCAACCTCCTACCGAATGAAGGGTAGAAAAAAAAAGAAGAAACACACTTAATAAAGTTTTGAGTAATACGCACGTGAACATACATGAGAAAATTAACTTTTGAATAAGTCACTGAAAAATTTATAAATCTCCGATAGATGAACAAAATTGTTCTTTGCTTTTCGTTTGATATGCTCGACTATTTTTACATTTGTGTTTCCTTCTGTGAGTCACGTGATGCGGTGCTGCTTTTACCATTGTTCTTTCTGCTGATGACCTGTCGACACAATGCTTTGATTTCTTTTCGTATGTGGTATAAATAGATGAGAGGATTTAATAGTGAATTCGTGATGGCTAACAGAAAGAAAAGGTGGACGTATACTAGATCAATCTGTATTCGACATGCATTGAGGATTCCGAACACAGATAATGGCATCCAGCAAATCAAGTACGCTAATAATATCAATAGGGACACGCGTATAATTTTCCAATCTCTCGTCGCGTGACCTTGTTCTGTTTTATTCAACGACCCGCACTGATTTGATGTTTCAAAATGTTTTCTTCGTTGCCAAAACAATTTGATGATCCGGTAATAACAGAAAAGTAACACAAGTCCACTTGGAAACGCCACGCTGAATAGGAGTTCATAGTATTGTGCACCGTGACTTATCCATTCATATCTGTAGGCGCAATATATAAGGGTGGAGATTATAGTGGCGGATAACCATACAGAAAGGCATCCCAGCAGGGCGGTTTTTCGCCTGATTGTGCCGTAGCGTACAGGCTTCGTAACAGCAATTATTCGGTCTATAGTGATGGCTACCAGTGTGAAGAGTGATAAGAGAAGGGATAGGCGAAAAAATAGGAACATTGTCACTGAACTGAACTCATGAAAATCTTGACTTGATCTTACACTTTGATAATGTTTACTCAGGGCGTAATTGATTTTCGTGCAAATACTTATTACTCCAACCAGCAAATCGGAAATCGCCAAGTTAATGATGTAAATAGTCGAGGGTGAGAATTTTTTTTTCACTCGAATTACGAAATATATTTCCAGAATATTCAGGACTACCAGACAAGAGGAGATGATTGGACTCACATACAGAAAGAGAACAGTTGTGGTCATGTTCTTCACAAAAGCTACCTTCGTTTCGTTACTGTTTCGTTTCGTCGATTCACTATTTCGTTTCGTCGATTCTATCGAATGTTTCGAAATCTTTCTCACTCTTCACTTGATCCAACCTCATAGAATTCTTGATTGTATCGAACAGTAATTACTTTTTATACAGTTTACAGGCGATGTCGAAATGTCGAAATGTTTTCCCATCAAAGGTCACGAACAGCACGTAGCAACAAATTTATGTGTAACGTAAATTATTACTTCGATAAGGTTATCAATTGATACCAACCATCCGGAAATATTAAAACCGGAAATGACATAATTGAAGAAAGGATTGAAACGTTCATTTATGTTGGTTGCCTTTATCATGTTTAGTTACACGTGACAAACACGTGATTTGAAATCAAAGCAAGTATAAAGAAATACCCAAATATAATCTTAAATAGAGATTTCTGATAACTAGATTTTTAAGTGGTTGGGATAGAGGGAAGGGGCGGCTTTTTGTTAAACAGGAAGTCGCTTCTCGTGTACTTCTGTCTCAACGCTAACTATCTCCTGCTTCTTTAAACTTCTGTCATTCTGAAGACGTTAATGATGATGAAAAGGTCGCTGCGTGTCATGAACGTTAGAAAGGAAAGGGTTAATTGCTTTAACCTTTCCTAGAAGTTATCTGAACTTTGACATGTACGGTGAGAGATCGTTTCGCTATACTAGAGAAAATGAAGTCATTTCTGATTAATGTTTTCTCCGTGTGAACGGTCCTTTATTGATTTCGTACACAATAGCTTATGTTGATGTTTTCTGTGCTTGATGTTTTCTCTAAACAGAATACCTTTGAATAATGTTGTTTGCATGATGTCTGATTAATAGCAGTTTTCCCTGAGTCACCAAAATTTATTTTGAAACACATTCATATATTTCAACAACCTTCAAGTAAAAGTAATTAATAAAATATTTTCTGAGCGGCAATCAACCTAGAACCTAGTGTCTCTTTAGGGATAAAGAGAAGAGAAGGATTAACTGTTAGCAATATTTACGCCAAAGTCCTACTTACACGGCAGTTTAGAAAACTGACTCTCAAAGTTCTTTTTTCTCTTCTTTAACATTCAATAATCAAACTTCTATTTGTTGTTCTATAGGATGTTGTGTTATTGTTTGGGGATGTTCCTGATCCTGATATTGCTGGTCATCTTATCCTGGAACAGTTTCAAGCACAGGTGAATTTATTGCTGTGCTTAAAATCCTACTAACTGAATCTTCCTAAACCTGCAGAATTCGAGCGATAACCTATTCACTGTAAATTAACTACATAAATGAGTGACAGCGTGGCGTGGCGTGGCGTGGCGTGATGTGTAGGTGTACTTACTTGGAATGATTCTAAAGATGTCGAACAAGTTGTTGAATAAACGAAATCTTTCTTTGTTTGTAAACAAATCTCTTTGTCCAATCAGAGTTGAAAAATAACACTTTAAAACTTCTTTGATATGTTCTGCATACTAAGGATATACAACACTTGAACGTGTATTTATTATATTTTGTTTTTCAGGTGGGGACAGCCTTGCGCCCAGCGTTTGCGGACAACATACCGCCCGATGTAACAGCAATGGCGTGTGAGGTACTGCCAGACATTGCTGAGAATATTTTTTTATACCATTTGCGTTTTATCAAAGGAATATGTTTTATGTATACGTTATTTGAAAGATTCTGAAAAACATCTTTTTTCTAATGAACAGGTTTGTTCCTCTTGGATCGGCTGTGGAATATCACGTGATATAAACGATGTGCGCCGTATTCAACAGTTGCTTGTACATTCATTAGAAAAAATTGAATCCTCTGCGCAAATGAAGAAATTAGTCTATAGCGAATCAGCTTACACGTTGGAGACTCTGGCGGTTTTAAAAGCCTGGGCACAGGTTATTGGCCTTCCTTTTTATTGTTGATGTTGTTCTTGTTGTTGATGTTGTTCTTGTTGTTATGATTTTGTTATTGTTGTTATGATTTTTTTATTACAATGTTTTATTTCAATATTCTCAGATTTACATTATGGCCATTAAACACGACGACAAAGAATCCAAACCGAGTGAGGAAGAGTATCAAGCAGCGAGAATATTAGATCTGGTTGAAAAGGATTTGAAAGTTCTGGTGAAGCATTGGATTGGAGCATTACGCGATTATGTTCTACTGACCTTACCATCTCAATATGCCTCACAGTTACCTCCAGAGGGAGGTGTATTTTACAGGTCTGTGGTGGAATATTTAGAAGCTATTTGCAATTTCTTAAAGAACCTTAATTCTTAATTCCTTCATTATTTACAGTGGTGAAACTGTTGAGGAAGTGCGTCCACATTACAAACAGTCATGGCCACCAATGGTACACGCTGTAACACGTTGGCTTACTTCTGTTGCATTTGACAATCCGGAGAATACGGTTATCGGTGCCGGTAATTAGTTAACATCTTTTCTTTCGCAATTAAAAAGATCCTTGTTGCTTGATGTTACTATGTGTAGTATGAAGGCTATCAGGACTACATTTCGAAACACAAAGATAATAATTTAAAGTGGTTTGTGGAAAGGAAACGTCTCGGCATCATAACGATCAATATTTTTTTACCTTTTTTAGGTGATGAAGTACCCCCACGCGTAACTATGGATTCGTTAGACAAATCTCCAGAGGATATTAATAAAGATCGATTTTACTTGACTCTTGGGATTTGTATGGAAGCTTTATGTTCACCTATGTCGAATTATCCTACAGGCACCCTCGAAACATGTGTAAACGCCATTCATGCACTGCTTAATTCGAAGTTCGGAAGACAATGTCTTCTTCTCGACAAGGTATGCTCATCGAGGAATACAGCTTTCCCGAATTTCTGTTTAAACGCCGTGTTTTGGTCTAGTAAGTACATCCGGCCTCATTTTAGATATTAATATCGTCTCTTCTCATTATACTGAAAATTTTAGAAATAATAGAGATTTAAAAGAGATAGTTACTAATTAATAAAAGTTAAAGCATTAACGAAACAATAAATTTCATAAATACGAGGCTGGATGCACTAACTAGGTCGAAACACGGTATTTAAACACTGTATTTAAACAAAAATTCGAGAAAGGTGTAATTATGACATAAAAATTAATACTCATCTCTAACCAGTGGGTGTAGTGGGGCGGATGGTTGGCGTCGAAGGCGTATACTGGTAACGTGAACTGCTGGAATGAGGGGTTTTTTAAGTTATTGTTAAAATTTTAGCAAGTTTGTATCGAGCTTCTTACTGTTCTTCATCGATTGTTATTATCTTGCGATGAATCTCGAACTCAACAACTTATCTTGGAAATTATTCACAAATGCGCCCTGGCATTTCATGAGAAGATAGAAGAAAACACAGAGATGTGTGGTGGAGAGACGGAGGAGACATTGAAGGAAATTCGGGAAAACGAATTAGTATCTAAAAAAAGTATTGTTTTTTGTATGCTGGAAATCTCAACGTATATAGTAACGAAATATGCGAACGAAATCATGCCGAGCGATTACCGACAAACGACTTCTGCAACGTTACGAAAACAAGGTAAATCAGATACCGTATTTCCCATCCCCACCCCCGTTGATGGAACTTCCTTTTACATGGCTAAAACAGTTCAAGGTTAACGTCAAAATGAAAATTAAGAAAAATACAAGCCACAATATTTATAATAATACAGTATTCCTGTTAATTACATACAGTATTCCCAACATTTTTTCGGTAAAGGTCGTTAAAGTATTTTAAGTATCAACATTTTTTTAGATTTTAGCGTTTCATCTATGAAATTATTGGCTTCGACGTCCTCCATACTATCATCTGCTCCTTCCTTATGTACTCCTTCAGCCAGTGTCATAGCTTTACCTACCATTTTGTTTTTGAATGTTGGTATTTTAAATTACATCACGATGAATATATCAGAAACGTTTGATAAGATTGACGATTTAAAAGCGACACTGGGAATAATTCTAAAAAGTTTCAAGAACATTATTACATGCAGCTGTGCCAGGGACGAATGTTGTTCGGAACTTTGGCAAAACCTTTTGCAGAGGTGCAAACTTTTGTTTTTTTTTTTTTTTTTTTTTTGTATGTTTTGGAGTTTTGGAGAACTCTTACGTTTTATTACTGCGTCTTACGTAAAAATTACCGGTTTACACTATCCAAGATTTAACTAAGCTCTGATTTTTTTAATTTTTAGTGCATTTTCATCACTATTGCAAATTCCAGTCACGTGCTGCAGTTATGACGACATCAGTAATTCATCATCACCAGTTTTTGTCGTGTGGGAAAATTTGTTATTGCTGTTTTCACTGTTCATATTGCATAGCCCAAGCAAAACGATCGCTGGTTGTCAGCTGTTGAAAGATTGTATTGATGTGTTTGCCCGAGTCATACAATCTGCTCATCCAAAGGTATCATTTAATGTTTGCAATCACTCTATTTGTTAGAATTGGTTTTGGTTAATAAGAACGCGATCTGAAGTCAAATGTTGCATGAGAATTAACCCATCATGTCAGTACGACATTTGAACGGCTATATTTTAGAACAGGGTGGCCACTAGTCATGGAAATCATGGAAAAGTCATGGAATAAGTCATGGAAATTCCAAATATTGCATAAGGGTCATGGAGAAGTCATGGAAGACATTTTCACTGTGCAGGTCCATGTAGAAAAGCAGAACAGTAATTAGTGAAAGCAAACACGTTTAGAAGAACAGTCACACAAAAGAAAGAATTGATTAAACAATTCGATAGTTATTTCAAATTGTAGGAGGATTTACACAAAGAAAGTTGAGATATTGACTATTCTATAGTGTTTTACATAGATTTTATTTATTAGCCAGTTCTTGGGTTTTCGTTGATTTTGACGAAAGGAGTGCATTCTTTTTACCTTATAAATATTCTTCTAAAATGCGTCACATAGACCAAAGGATTTATGAAGAAGTTGGTAATGATATTGGAGTAACATTTACGGAAAGTTAGTTGAAATACAAAGACTTTTTCTATGTTTACTCCGCATACAAAGCCAACCATTTAAGGGCATGCTTGAAAAAAACTTAAATATTTGTTTGTAGGGACGTGGCCTTTAATGCAGGATAATAGGGTAGGAATTTGTTGACGTTGAAGAAAAGAACTGAATAGGCTACCTTTTTGTTGTTAACCATTTTCTTGAAATGTACATGTGTTGTTTCTGTTTAGTTTTTGTTCTTCTCTTGACCGGAAATTTTTTAAAAAAGTCATGGGAAAGTCATAGAATTTCAATTTCCAATTTGAGTGGCCACCCTGTAGAAATTGTCATAATGAAATTCAAATTGGTTATAATTGTTCTTCCATAGCTTCGTTTACCTTGTGTGAAAATTGTGGAAAGCCTGGTAAAATGTTCGGATGAGGAAATTTCCGTTCCGTTCATACATCACTGTGTTCCTTATGTTGTTGGGATTTTAGAAGAATCTCAGACTCGAAATCCAACTTCCGATGCAGAACTAAGTGTTTGTAAAGAATCAATTGCAACACTAGAACTTTTATTAAACATGGTCCACGAAGATAATCGTAAGAAATTTTGCTTTCGTAATATAAAGTGAACACAAGTCTCATAATCATTACTTGATTCGGAAAACTGGTGGATCTTTTAACATTTTTGAACCTTGACCTTGACTTCAGTCTTGCTTTGTGAAGGCTCGTCTTTGATGTATGTAAAGTATGTCAATGAGTAACCACGTGAGAGCAATTGGAAGGTATTAAAAGCAGGAAAGGAAGATGTAACATGAATTTGTTGGTTGTTTTTTAGGTATGCATTTGATGTCACTTTACCTTCCCGCGTTAATTCATCTTCTTCATGATTCCCATTCACTTGTAAAAGCAAACAGTTTTTCACGCTCACTCCACGAGTACTGTATACAACGACTAACAGCGATAGGTCCCGTCTACCCACTTCAATTCAAATCATGTATGGGAAGTTCACCGAAACTCAAGGAAAAGTTAACAGCTGGTATAAAAGCGAATCAATCGATCAAATCGGCTAGATCTTCATCGGTAGGAAAATCAGAACCCACACAACCTCAAATAAAATTGAAGATGGATTTTAGTAACTTCAAATGAAAATCAATTGTAAAAGATAGGAAAATACGAACACGTTATTTCAGACAATAGAATCTAGTGGACACGCTTTCATTTCCTTGATTGACGATTCTTACTGGTTGTTAGTGAAGTGGTATTGTTAGGAGAATTTGAGTAGTAATTCGAGCTCTAAATCTTTAGTATCGAATCTCTCCAGTATCAAGAGATTTTGGGTGTACCTTATTGTGAAGAATTCATGACAAATTTGATTTTGATGAATTTACATTTATTGATTTACAAATTTGATTTATTTGATGTTTTTGTATATATACAACTTTTTTTACTCTAATACAACATACTTGATGCATTTTCAAGAATAACACGAATAATGTATTTCTTCAATTTTCAAGTGTGTTCGATCCTCTCATCCATCGGAAACCATGCTTGATTTCTCTCTCACTTCATATCATACCAGGCAACGACAGTTTTATCCACTACATACGCACAATAACACCATAAAAACCCGTTGAACTCTCGCTAGAACTTGTGTTGTTGTTACAACTAGAACTTTTATGAGGTAGCTTCTTTCGCTTTTGCTATCGCTTTACTTCTCTTTTCTAGTCCGTCAATAACTAATTGTGTATTCTTCAGTTGACGTCGGCGATTATAGCTGCAGTAACTCCTGCAATAAAAAAAAACAAACTTTATCATTACAAAAGAGAGGAGTGATTTGCGTAAATAATGCTCAATATTTTGCTTGAGTTTAAAAATGAGTGAAACTAAATACGGGTTCAGACAAACTTGGAGTGGAAATCAGGTTGTTTTTAGCAAGTTTAGGGAAATCTTGAAAAGAGACCAGGTAGAGCTCAGGGGGGAAATATGAAATAGTCCACAGATTCGAAACCATTTTTTGTTCCTAAAATTAGTAAATTCATACTTAAATTGTTCTCTGTGGGAAAGTACAATATTTTTATCCCCCACTCAAGGAAATTAACCATTTTTATTAGATTTGCGGACCAGATCAGCAACAATCGGTAGCGCGGACCCAGCATTTGGCGCAAGCAATGACTTATATAAGGATTATACCTCAATAGTCTTCGCAAATTTTTGTCGCCATATTACCATATTTACACCATTATCTCAAGTTTTGCAAACAATGGAAACGTATGTGCATAGAGTCAAGATCAAATGTTAATAGAACCACCGTTGGTTAGCCACATGTTAATTTTTTTTGCTTTAACGAATTTTCGAATTGTCAAACTCGAAGATACGGTGGCCGATAGGGGACATGACGAAATTAATTCAAAATCAAGAAATAACATTCAAAATCAAATATCAAAATTAAAATTAAGAAATCAAAGTTGAAATCAAGAAATAAAATTTCAAATTCGACCAAAAATAAAAATGGAAATCATGAAATAAAAGCTGGCATATTGATGGTCACGACAAACTCAAGCCATATGGCTTTCCAATTCACGGATGCGTCGATGGCATCTCCCGACAAGTCATATGGCTTCAGGTTACCACGTCAAATAATAATCCACACGCATCTGCCCAAAGCATGTTTAAACTGACTGCGGAACGGAGAATGGGTTAATAGCTGCAATGCAATGCGCTTTACTTGATGATATGCAGGCACATAAGTTTGGTTCGTCACCATCTAATCAAAGGATAGAAAACTGGTGGTCGCATGCCAAGAAAGGCTTAACAACATGGTTAATCGATTTAAAAAAAAATATGGTTCATACAGGCAAGCTCATTTAAGGGAATCGTTTTCACATGGAGTGCGCTTGGTTTGTATTTGCTCCTTTAATACAAAAGGAATTGGATCAAGTGAAGTTGTTATGGAACACCCATTACATACGAAGGTCAAGGCACGATGCTATTCCTGGGCGACCGGACGAACTCTATTTCATTCCTACCCTATCCGGCCACGACAATCAGGGAATATCTGTAACAAACCACGATGTTGAAGAGTTATTGTACCAGTACGTTACAGAGGTTGCCTTGGAATCGATGTAAGGGACGGACGAGGAATTGAAGGATTACTTTTTGTACGTCATACAAAATTTACGAAAGGAATATCCCCCACTAGACTGGACAAGTGCTGAACAGTTGTTCCTTGACATTACACACGCAGCCTGTTGAATTATTCAGGAATGAAAGCTTTGACGGTTCAAAGAAATTCACTTGTTAATCTATAGATTTCATATTTTCTGTGCCTGTGTCGTTATAGCCTGGGCTTCAAGTCCTACAAACATTTGTCTAGTTTAGAAAGAGAAGAAAAAACAAAAACAAAATTGCGAAGGTTGGAGCTCAGGCTTCTTGTCAATATTTCGTTCAAATGTTAACTCTGAAGAATGAAGTTTTCAAAACAATAGATTTTTCTGCATTAATATATCTTGGGTGATAAAGAGGTGAAACAATTATGTTGAGAAGGTGTACGTAAGGTAAAATTGCTTACACAAGCTAACTTTATCCCTAACTAAACAAAAACAAAACACCCATCCCCTAAATAAACAAAATATGAAATATGAAAACCAAAATATGAATAATATCAAATGATGAACGAACATAATACCTGATCAACATGTTTCAAAACAGTAATGCTTGTTTGCACAATGAAAATTGAAGTTCAGGTAGCAAAGTCGTCCCGAGTCATAAGAGATAAAAATGAAGATTCAATGGGTTTTAGATAGCACTTGAAGCTAGACGTCCTTGTTTAAAAAACAATGATAAAGTGTACACAGCAGTAGTAGTATAAGATGTTTTCATTGCCAACCGAAAGTCGAACACACAATTAATTTAAAGGAATACTGTATTAACATGAAGTTGAAATTTAATAAACTTTTTGCTATTTGATGAAATCACATTGTAAAGATGTCAAGCTTTCCCAAATCCTGGTGATTCAATGATATCATCACTGAGGTTCCTACTGAAACCAACACTGTCTGTCACATATCGATTATTTAATGGGAATGTGATTGTGAAATTACAAGTATTTACAATAACATACATTTCATTCCAGTTATCTGTGCGTTCATCTCTGGCGTAGTGAATAAACTTGATTTTTCTTTTACCAATCATGCTGCAAGTGACATATTCCGAACCGGTGCAAAATCTTAAGAAATCTTCTATTGATAATGTTTTGTTGCATGTTTCTTCATTTCCTTTATCATCTAACTCAATAACGTTACAAAGTTCAGCTTCCCCAGCTTCCAATGATTCAATATAATTGGTTAAGTTATAAAAACATCTTCCTCCTTTTCTCTGAAATTATCAACTGAAGAATAATTCGTTTTGCCAAAATAACTTAATATATCTGAAATTGATGGGGATGATGCTCTAGCTAATTCATGGCTTGCATCATCCACATGTGATTTTAAAATATCACGAACCCCAAGTATGTCCATGCCCTTTTTAACCTCTACAATTTCTTCCAAACATGAGGAAAAGCACACATGTTTCACAATGTCATTAACTAACTTTTGTTTTGTTTCAAGGGCCCAAGTCAATTGGGTGACACCCATGTCAAATCTTTCGGGAAAATCATTGATTAAGGTTGTCAGTTCTTTTTCTTCTTCACAATTCAATATTTCTGATAGCTTATTTCGCAGGTCTAAATCTGGCATACTTGACGTGTTAGGCAAAACAAACCCTTGATCCAATAAATGTAATATATTTGATGGCATAAAACATCTTGGGCCAGGGCTACCAAACACTAATGCCAAAGCAATAAGTTGTCCATATCTTAGAAAGTCATTTGCAACCTTCTGTAAGTCGTGTATAAAAGTTAATTCTTGATTGCCTTGAAGTAAATGTTGTTGAGCATCCTCAAATAGGCACGAAAAAAACTCTCGAAAAGGGCCTCCTATATCAACACCATCTTCGCCAATGAGTTCCACACGAAATGGCTTAACTCCATCTTTGAACAATCTTTTTAATTTTTGATTGCTTCTTCTCACACTTACTAGTCCATATTCATTGCATTATTCAGTGGGAAAAACATGCTTGATATTTTCGAACTTTTCACAAAATGTTAACATCTCTCTTAACTGACTCTTCTTTAGGTTTTACATCATCAACATTTCTGACAGAAGATACTTCACTTTCATGAGCATCATTTTGATTATCTCTATTTTCATGAAATGTCTCAACTAATGGAGGAGAACAAAACACATTTGGACCATCCAGATCATAAAAATGACCATCATCATTCTCCTGCAAATTTTTCAATATGTCATTGTTAATATCAATGGACTCATCAAAATATGCATTATATGAACTTGTAGGTGTTAAGTAAAATGTCAAATGAGAGTAAGGTTTACATATCTCCTCCTTATACTTGTCTAGTGTGAAAAATCTGTTCTGTTCACCTGGCAATCCGGATAAATATAAAACTTTTTAACATCTGGGTACAAAAGTACATAATCCTGTGCTGCACAAAACAATTGATCGTGTGATGCATGCTTGTTTACAGCAGCCAACTTCATTACAGATGCGGCAGCAGTCGATACAATTTTTACTGGCATTTTTTTACCTCGTATTTGGCTTCCATATGCCAAAATCTTCAGCTTTCATCAATCCAATATTTACCAAGATCGTTTGCTTCCTAGTTTCGCATGCTCGATGTAACTAAAATGCCGTTTTGCCGATCTCTTAATATTTTTCTTGATTCTGCATTCATATTAATTTATTTTTCGATTTTGGATTTTGATTTCGTCCGAACAGATTTAAAAACATAGATTTTATTTTATTTTTTACGATTGAAGTATCTTTTTTATTAAATAAATTTCCTGATTTTGAATTCTATTTCCTGATTTTGAATTGATTTCCTGATTATGAATTGATTTCAGCATGGCCCTTATCGGCCACCGTACAAAGATATACATACAGTACTCTCGAAATCTTACAAAACCATGAACCATTTCCAAAATTACGGCCGACGAGAAAAAAAAATATATTACGTGATCCCTGTGTCGTAGGTCTTTCTTAAGTTTTGAATGCGACAGTAATTTTTGTTTTTCAGTTAAAGAAGAGAAAAGTTGAATTTCGAGATTTTCACTGGATACTTATTTTCGCTATTGATGAAAACCGCGAAAATCAGTACTCTATTATTATTATTTACCAAGAGCCTATCGAGCTCACTGAGAAACATCCAACAGCAATGTCACATGACCTTTTTACATGTTCTATAATAAAGAAGAAACTTTCTTTGAAATCACTGAGATCATATGTTCACAGAATACCCTTTTAAATCCTATGCCGTTGAAAGGTATATTGCGAACAAAACATACCAGCATCTGTTAGGAGAGTGTCTCCATTAATTATCAACCAATGGGAATTGAATTTGAATCGAAAATTGAGACTCTGGAATCTTAATTCCCCACGACAACAGAAACAATTACTTATCAAGCAACAAGAATTCAATTTTTTCAAGAAGAAAAAAACGATCCCACGGTGTAATTTCCCCCTAGTACAATTTCCCTCTGGAAAATGGCTCCCCTGGTAAAATTGCCCGCTAGGAAAATTTCCCCTTGATAAAATTGAAAAAAAATCAGACATATAGAGCCAGAAACCTTGAGTATAAACTCACACCTCACTTTCGTTCATAAGAAGAGACGAACTTACTTGAATACATAAACATTACCATTCCGAGGGTCATTCCACTACTAATTCCAAGTAATATTGATGATCGAAAACAAGGTGTATTTATTATGAAGTTACCCATTTTCCACTAAAATCAAAACAGGAAACCATTAGTAACTAAAAGTGCATGCAAACTCTTTGGAAAACAAATTCCTATGGCTTCTTTCTAATTTCTGACAACTGACACGTGTTTTGATATGTTTGGTAGACTGTACATTCTTGTAATTATTTACGTAGTAATTTATTTCTTTGTACACTTTGCCGTCTAACCGACTAAACTTTTCTCAGTCAATGTAATGGTCTCGCAAGCTTGACCTCTGCCATCGACTTCAGGCGTTATTTTTCAGTACGGATGCACAAAACATCAGTATCCCGTTCATAAAAATTTGTATTTTGTCCAGCATTTCCCTCGTTTTATTGGTCAGGGCGAAAAGCAGCCGAGCTTTCATTAGCATTTGTACGTCCGTCCCATGTCCCGTGTTGTAGCCTGATACCACATGAATAAGCCTGGAATAGAGGCTGCTTGTGGACCCTGGTCTAGCTAGGATTAGTTATCTGCATAGAAGTTGAAATATTTTATCACGGTAAGTGCAGCCTTAATACAGTAACTTAAAGTCGAGCAAGTAAAGTATATACATAACCGATCACATCAAACTTTCTTTGTGAAAACCGATATTATGTAACCAAGAATTTATCAGTTAGAGCTAATATCCAACGATTAATAAAGGTAAAAGGAAATTCTTATTATTTTTATTTTTATATAAAACCACTGAATGATGATTGCTATTCTGCATTTTTGTGTGATCAGAAAAATTTGGGCTAAGCTTTAGATTGTTTGTGTTGGAAAAGTGGAGGGAAGTAGTACTGTTCATACTTATGATGGAATAAGGGGCGACCTACCATAATGTGCCTAATTCCGAACAGCCTTCCCTAATTCCGAACACAAGTGTAAGCAGCGCCGAGGCAGGCAGACCTGTCTGGTTATTAACAAAATATGCATTCATACTCAACAAAATCGCCACGAATACTAAAATGTTTATGAAGCAGAAAAGACGTTGAACACCAATTATCAGGGTGAGAATCTCTTGTGAGTGAGGTAATAATGGCCTACACCATTTGGATATCTCTGAAAAATGTGTGCTCCTTCACGGTGTTTATAAACAAGCATGGGTTATGATGGAAGTTATCACTATCATACAGTGTGTATCAAAAAGAGTTATCCAAGAACTTTCAAAGCTTATTTTTCAGCGAATAGTTGTGATATGATTTAACTTTTTATATGAAACGAAAGCGCTGGTTGAGATCTATCCGAAAATATAACTTTTTTTCCAAATAAATCTTCAAATCAAGAGTTATTGAAGAAGAAAACATTTATCTACCTCATTAAATCCTTAAAGATCAATTAAATCAAGTTTTAATTACATAATTGCCTGTTGTTTTAGCAAGCGAAACCCTTTGATTTAATAACGATATTTTTGGGAGTTAAATTTCCCGAATAACTTGCATAAAAAATGTGTGAAAAAAGATTGCTCAGATTTAAAAGTGTAGACACACGCAGTGAAGTGTATGCATATGAAAGATGGTTCATTTAACTGTTGAACAGAGAACATTTCTGGTTACCCGTTTTTTGGAAACAAGAAATTACGATCTAGTGGCTCAAGAATTCCAGCAAAGGTTTCCTCAAAGACCAGTTCCACACAGGAAAACAATACAATGGAATGTTAGAAAATTCAAGAGAGAAGGGACGGTAAGAAATATTCATAAAGAACGTTGTGGAAGACACAGAACAGGAAGATCCGTTCCAAATGTTGCTGCTGTAAGACAGTTGGTTGCGAATAACGGAAGAGTTTCTTGCCGTAATAATACTCTTGGTCTGCCCAGTGCCACATTCAACCGGATAGTGCGGTTAGATTTGAGCTGGCACCCATACAGAATTTTTGTCCGACATGAGCTGAAACCAGGGGACCTTGCTCGTCGCTTACACTTCTGTCGCTGGTTTTGTAATTCCTTCCACAATCCACGGTTTGTTCATAATATCGTGATAGGCGACGAGTGCTCATTTGGCATGAATGGGTCAGTTTCCACCCATAACGTCCGGATGTATGCACCAAAAGGGCAACCTCCGGATTTTTATTTCGAAAACAACAGCAATCGTCAAAAGTTGAACGTATGGGCAGGGCTTTGTGGAAACAATACAGTAATCGGGCCTTATTTCTTTCAAGGAAACGTAAATGGCCGAACTTATCTAGACATGATAAATAACTTTGTGCTTCCAAATCTAGCACAAAACTACAATCTCTTACAAATACAGAATGCCAATCATCATGGTCTGTGGTGGTTTCAGGACGGCGCAACACCCCACAGAACCAGGAATGTTAGGCGACGGATCAATGAAGTTTTTGGAGCCCGTGTTGCTGCACTAGGCCATAACATTGAATGGCCTGCACGGTCTCCGGATTTAACACCGTGCGACTTCTTTCTCTGGGGCTGTATTAAGCAAAAAGTTTTTGTGACTCCTCCAGCCAGTATTGCTGATTTGAGAAGGCGCATTCTTGACGCTTTCAACTGGTTGCGGCAGCATCCAGAAATCACAAGAAATGCAATTCGAGAAATGGACACAAGGGCTGCAAAATGTATCCAGTTAGGAGGACAGCATGTTGAAGGCCATTAGAACTTACTTTTTTTTGACACTACGCAATGGTTAGAGCGAGATTTCAATCTTTAAGTGTAGATCTAACTTTATTTTGTTAATTTGTCCATAAAAACGTTGTAACATTGTCATTGTTTTCAAAAACACTTTCTATTATGTAGTGACTTAATTAATCTTTAACAAAATAATGAGAAGAGAAAAAGTTTGTTTCTTCAATAACTCCCGATTTAAAAATTTATTTGGAAAAAAAGTTATATTTTCGGATAGATCTCAACCAGCGCTTTCGTTTCATATAAAAAGTTAAATCATATCACAACTATTCGCTGAAAAATAAGCTTTGAAAGTTCTTGGATAACTCTTTTTGATACACACTGTAGTTAAGGTAGAGTAATCACACATCATATAATTACATCGCAGAGCTCGTAAAATTATGCGCGAGTCTCAAGGGGACAGTCAATTCAAGTTTTGTGTTCGTTAAGTTTTGGATTTTGTTTGATTGACAATGCAGTATTCATTATTATTGATGTGTTTTTTATTTTACAGACAGTATGTTTTTGCATTCGGAATTAAGAAGGCTGTTCGGAATTAGTCACATTAGCTTCCATGCCCCAATCATACATGCCAACCATCCTACATCCCACAGTACAAAACGCATTTTGGCTTGTTTTGTTTATCAAACCCAAGATTTCAAAAATTGTGTTGAAAACAATGACTTCATGTAAGAGATAAAACTTTACTTTATGTATAACAGATAAAACTTTTGGTGTTTTCATGTAAAAATTCATTCCTTCACGGACGCGTAAAGATTCTTTCGGGCTGTACTGTATATACCAAATATGCCTAAACATGGTAAGAAAATTTCACTGGAAAAAAATTGAATTTCACGTATTCTCGAATAGATTTTACTAAGTTCATTTGAAAGAATTTTCAACTTTTTGCCTCACTGTCAACGTATCCATGGTAATATTTAATTTAAAAAAAATATGAAGACTAACGATTTGCGAAATTCACCAAATTAAATTCCTGAGAAAAATTGGTCATCTCAATTTACGAAATTACATTTGCACGAAAACTTCTAAACTGCTACTGTGAATCAGAAAATTTTGGGCATTGAAAATTAGCAATTTATGGAACTTAACAACCTTGTTACCCAACACATTGTATGGTTTTAAGGCATCACTTATCAAAACAGACATAAGACCTCAAACATTAGAATCTTAATCCAAAGTTTCTTCATGAATATAAACCTTCGCAAGTTAACCAAAAGGTTTTTTTTAAAATCAGCTTATGGTATGATCCTAAAATAGCGGTTATAGAATATTTGGCTTAGTTGCAGTTCATTCCCGAACTATGAACCTGTTTTATAAACCGGTAATGGTTTCAAACAACGATTCAGTACGACTCATTTTTGAAGGGCAAGATAATCGTTCCAGGAGTGAACTGCAACTAAGCTGAATAGTTCTACAACGCTTCCTTTTGACCTCAATTTGTGAATTTTTGCCATTAACTTTTGGGAGATTAAAGATCAAATATTGCAGAATTTGTTGTTTCTTTGTTAATCAATTTTTGTTTATTTTCCAGTTTAAATATTGAAATTCATCACTAGTGGACCTGAGATTGTATAACGGTAATATAATTTATTTTTTAGGTCCTTTGTTGGTGGCATTATCTCTGGTATTACCTCATATCTGCTGCCAGAACTCATCCGTTTCATCAGACCTCAAAACCCATCAAACCTTGTCAGACTTATCTGGACTTGTCCGAAGTCTTTGAACTTGTTAGCCTCATCTGAACTTGACCAGATTTTATTTTACAGATATTTCCAAAAAAGGATTGCATAGCTTTCCTTGACACATGAGAAGTATCATATATAATCTTCAGTTTTTACTTTGACACAGATTTTGTTACATTGTACTATTATTAACATTTTTACAATAGATTGAGTTCATAATAAAGATGAATAAAAATTGTATTCAATACTTAAATATAAATACTTATGACTTCAGGTTGAAAATCGGTAACCGCAGACTAGAAACCGCTGCTTTTGAAATGGAAACGACAGTTATAAAGTATATCAGATTCGGAATAGAATTTTTTAGGCCCAACTTTTCTTTCTAAAATGTACTTCCTGTCACCGCAGTAGAAAGGCCATGGAATTTAGTAAATACACATGGAATGTTATCTGAACTCTCCTAGTTATAAGAGTCCTTCGTAAGGAGTCCTGCTTACCACCTTTCTGGTTTGCCCAACTGCGCTGACCTTCAGGCCCCATGGCCTCTTGTTTCAATACAAACTAGCTTCCACCGCACTTTTTTTCTTCAATAGAAACAAACATATAAAATTATTTGGAGTTATTCATTTCTGTTCTGTATTTTTACGATAAAATAAGATGGAGATGATAACAAAGTAACAATAAAAAACTTATATGATGTATATATAAAATATATTACATTATATTTTGTTGTTACAAGTAAAAAAACGAAACTTGATTTATCATTTCTGTAAATCCACCGTTTTCTAGTTATTACTGAGATTGCTGCTGGAAATAGGAATTTTTGTGGGTGAACCTTTTAAAGAAAAAATTCTAGTTTTAGTGGATTAACGTTATTGCCGCATTTTGTTTTCAATATAGGAGGACGATAGATTTTAGGAAAGATGGATTTTAGAGATGGATTTTAGAGATAGATTTTAAAAAATTTCTGCTAGCTTTTACACACAATGAAATGGCGTTTTCCAAAACAATCGACCACCGACCACTTACCACCGACCAGAAAAAAAAACGAGAACCGACCAACCAAACATTAAAATCTTTTTTTTGTTGAAAAAAATAAAGGCATGACTAATTGGGCTTTATGAAACAACGAAATATATTAATCCATTAAATGCAACGTTAATCGAGACCATCAATTTTATCAAGGCAGCCGCATAAGATTTGCAAATGTAAAGGAATCCTGCATGACCAAATAACAACGTACAAAACGATCACTTTTTATTCAAATTTAGAGGGATTATTAGTAAATAACAAAATAACTAATTTTGTTCTATGGCTCTAACGAAGGGAGGCGTTACAAGCTATTCCGTAAGTTACAGAAATAAGAGGCTTGCACACAAACATTGAATATCTCATTGACGAGGAACATGTTTCATTTTTGCAGAATTATGTGTGAGAAAAAGCTTTGGAATACAGTTTGTGTTCGACTTTTGATTTGCGTGAGAGTTGTTAAAGAATTAGAACACTGGCTCAAAAACATGCGCACTTGTATGTTTCATTCAATCTGTTAAGAAAACTTGCACATTGAAACACATGCTTATATATTTTTACATATTTTTATACATCTTTTGCTTAATTAAGATTTGAACTGGAACGGAATTTAGGACAACAGAATAAGAATATACGATATTGAATTGTGCTTCATTTGGATTTGATTTATATAGAACGTCGGATAAGGTACGTAGATATTAAAACATACTCCTCATGATTTTGACATTAAAGACACACCGAACTACCCACAATTTTGAGTATGAAAATCTGAGTTTCCCTAAACAGAAATAATCTTTCCAGATAATTTTTTTTATCAATTCTTTACTGTATCACATGTCGACACTTACATATTAAATTTATGATGCACCATGATCAAAACGCACTTTTAATTTCTATAAATTTTCAATGAAAAAAATTGACCGCGTCGCACCTTTAATGGTCGGTTGGTCAGTGGTCGGTGGTAAGTGGTCAGAAAGTGGCCTGTAGACAATAGTTTCTCAACTTGTATTGGTCAATTCGAGGGTGTTTTATTGTTTACTTTTGTGATTGGTTTTATCTAGCAAGTCGTACAATAAAAATGTGAATATAATGTATTAGAAGTAAAAATGGATACTTGCATAATCCACAGTGAGAATTTTTGCAACAATACTTTACAGCAGCTCAGTGGTCGTACAGTAAATGGGTAGAATTTAGTTTCAAATGGTTGAGTTTGAATTTTGGAATCAGATTTTGAGTGATGGGTCGAAGTGCAACTGAATTGTAGTGTAACTGAATATCTCTGGTGAGGCTAGGGCAATCGTGCACATTCCATATCTTCATATTTATTAAATCCACAATACAGGATATTAAAATTCATAAATGACTTCAACCTCGTCCCCAGGGCAACATATATGATTAATCATACAGTATACTTCAGCTATTTTGGTCATTGCACATCTTACAAAAGTTTGCAGTTTTTCCAAATATCTGCCAGAAGTAATCTTGGTCCCTTGAGCGTTTCGTTACCTAAAAAAAGCTCTCCATATCTCCAGATAGCATGAGTAGCTGTATTGTTTCTAAGGCAACTGCAAAATGAGTAACCAAAGTAACCAAAAAATAAAATCCATGCTTCTAAACGTTTCCCGTCTCAAAGATCCAGATTTGTTTCAAACAACAGGGTATTCAATGAAGAAACAACACACATGCTAGATATCACACATTTACAAAAATACATTTTTAGAGAACTTGCGTGTGCAGTTTCCTGGGAAAAATTTTGTTAAATATTATGTTTCAAGGGTAAGAAATAATCACCAATTGCACTTTGATAGAAGACAAATTTTATTATTTGGAAATGCAGATTTGAAACTAAACAGTAAACAAGAGGTTTGCACGTATCACGTTATCCCTGACTGCACTCACGCTGTGAAGCAAACGTCTACCATATTGTTTATAATGTGGCTTTATTCCAAATACCCAGGTTTGCAAAAACTGATTGCCTGATAATTAATTCATATTAAAAAATGGCACAAAAGTTATTCTCAAGCTTTGGATAGTGTTTGAAAGCGGCCTTTAGATAATGAATTATTCTTAAAAGAACGTTAAATATAGAAGAATCTCTGCCCAGAAAACGTTGTCAATGATGGTTAACGGATATTAAACCTTTACTTGGTGAAATGAACAAGTTAAAATTGATTTTTAAGAGTGTGATAAGGTAGTTTCATCTAAGTTCGACACAACAACTTTACAATCCAATAAATGAAAAAGGAAACCTAATTTACGTTCAAAAGGATGTAAGATATGAAATACAATATCCAAACAACGTTAGTAATAAAAAGATAAAGACATTTCTTTACTTTGAAGATAGATAAACGGAGGAGAAAAGGAACAGGAGGATACGTCCGTGTTCAACCATATAATCTTTATTCGACACAAAAATTTTCAAAACAATTTAGAGATAAAACACAAAATAGTGGAACAACAAATGAGATATCGTAAAAACCACGTGCCGTAATAATCCCAAAGGAAACACTAGAGGTGATATTTCTTTTCTTTACCGTTAATTACCCTGGAAGATACTCGTAACATTTTCATAACTATTACATCACGATGCAAACAAACTCTGATAATCAGCTGGTTATTAAGCATGTCGAAAACAAAATATCACACCCGGGAAGGGAAAACCTCCCCTATATATGGAAATCTTCTTTCAAAACGGGGATTTAAAAGTCATGATTTGAAGTCCCATGGCCAATCTTTCCGTTCCAGCAGTAAACAAGATGTAGCGATAACAGCACGCGTAAATATCAACAACTTCATTTCGTTCGTGTTTTTTGTGTTTGGATTTTTGTTTAAAGAGGTTTCAGACTTATCTTGGATTTCCCCCCAATTATTAAGCGATATTTCAAATTTAAACTATTGGGTGAAAAGTACTTACTGTAAGCTTCCTTTTTAAATGTTTTTCTTTTTTTTTTCGTTGATTAATCGCTTCAATATTAACATGTGTCGAATATAGAAGCATGTCGAACTTAGATGAAACTACCTTAAGTAACATTTGCGCGTGCAATAAATCACATGCCTCAAAAGATCTGCGAGTGTGTGGACTTTGATGTCAAAATAAACGACGGAGAGCAATAATCAGTTTATCCTTCAAAACTCGAATTTTCCCCTAATCTAATACTTTCCTATAAAAAGTTTCACATTGGCCTCCGGGACCCGCCAGCAGAGAGTGTAAAAAAGATAGTGAAAAACACCCCAGCGAGCGCACAATGATGCCGATGATAGAGTTAAACAGATGAAACAATTAATTACACCTTTTTATCTCCATGTGCAAAAGCTTTGTTGTCTACTTCTTTCGCATTATCTCCATTAGTAACGATTTCTGATTGTAGGACGACCTTGCCTGTTTCAAGCACAGTGTTCGGTGCCATGTTTCTTCAACAATGCCGGAACCGACATTTCCAAATAAAAGCACTAGTGAGGAGAGAGGTGCGAGCGCGAACGATCGGTGGTCTGAACTTATTCTTCGAATTCTTCATAATCTCTCTCTCTCTCTAAGCAAAACGTAAACGTTTTATCTTTCTTACATTTACAAACAGAGAACCGAGTGATTTACAGTAATTTTCAAAGCCTCGTGGAAATTCGATAATAATAGATTTTATAATAAATAATATTAATTACCTTATCGGGGAAAAATTTGTCGGGGAAAATGTTCGTCGAGGAAAATTTCGTGAAATATTTCGGCACTTTTCCCCGACGAAAATTTTCACTGGTTTATATTTTATAAAAATATTTTATTTGATAGTCGAAATGTATGATTATTTGAAGCAGCAAAATGATTCAATCATAAAAGGTGTTCAAAAAGTCCGGCATATTAGAGGCACTGTGAAGTCCGCTCAAGAAATTTACACGAGATGCGCGAATCTCTTTGATGATAAACGCTGATGATAATCTTATTATAGTGAAGATAGTTTGTAGGAGGAACGGTGAATTCTTTTCACTTCTCTGCCCAATATTTCTCATTGTCATGATGACATGTCTTATTTTTTATAAGGTTTTTAAAGCATAAGTAATAATTAAATTGCCCAATTTCGCCTGTTTCAAACGATTGGCGCTTTTCTCGGAAATGTTTTCGTATAAAAATTTTCGTCGGGTATAATTTTTCGTCGGTAAAGATTTTCGCCGGGAAAAATTTTCGTCGGGAAAAATTTTGAACAATTACGAAAACTTTTATAACTACTTCAAAATTCAAGTAACTTATAGTTATGCTTTGATTATGACCAATTTTTTTAAAAAAAACGTTATTTCTTGCATAAACTACTATGAAAAATATATCATTCGCTTTGATTTGACACTTTAATTAAGATTTCCCAGAGTGATTTTCGTAATTGCTACCGTAAGGTTGCCACTAAAAAACATTTAAGAAAACCCTAATAAGATTTTAGAACTAAAAACATGGAATTTCAGCCCGAGAAATAAGAAACTTTCGTGTTCACGTTAAAATGTTAGCATGTTTTTAAACGAAAACTGTAAAGTTCAAATTCAATGATCGTTTTCTCAATGATCATCGATCGTTTTTTGTTTGGCCATTTTATTTCTCTATTTCAGGAAGAACACTGATCACCCGTCTAAAATTTAATATTTTGATTTTTCCCTCTCTGGTGGAATAGGTATTGGACACGATATTTTTTGTAAACAAAATATTTAACAAAAGATAGCCGTGTAGGTCCTAGTCTCTTTCAGAACGCAATATTCTATTTTCATAATGGTTACTCTGAAACGAAAAAGTCACTGACATCAGACTAGAGCGACGAACCTGTTTCTAAAATCACCTTCGGAATACTATCAGCCCGAACTATATTTTCTAGTATACAATAAAATTTAGGGTTTTTTAAGAATGACACAGAAAGATGGACCTATGGCTGACTGGCTTAATACATGGGAACGAACTTCTTCATCAGGGTAAACTTACTCTAAAAAGTTTGCTTTATAAACACCTCTCCTGAAACTATGTTGTTGTGCATTTCAGTTTAGTACATGTTAAGCAAGATATGTTACGTTATGGTGACTTTTTAGGGAAACTCCTGGTGCCGGTAGAATGAGTCTTAATAGTGACAAAGAATTGAGTGATTTACTTGATTTTAGTGCAGTAAGTATTTCTTCAGAAAGATTTTTCTCTTGATTATTAATCACTGCATTTGAGGTTATATTTCTTCTACATTTATGCGGGATCTGCACAAGCAAATAAGTGCTATAATGATTTTTTTACCTCAACAAAGTCAATTAGTGGAGAGTAATTATAAGCTTAATTTTTACAATGTCATGTTTTTTAAATACATTCCTTTATAATGACATAATAAATTTTAATAACATGAACATGAATTTTATTATTATCAAGTTAAGAGCCCAGATAATGCCCATCAAATGTAATTCACTAATTAATAATGATGTAAATTCGTGACAATGATGAAACACATTTATATATATGTGGTATATACAAGTAAAATGTTAAGAATGTAGTCAGCCTTATTTTTAGAGTTTACAATTTTACAATTTAACCGAACTGCTTTGTTTGTACACAAATTCATGATTCCAAAATGATTTTCAGATATTTATTGAATCTATATCAAAGTGTTAAAGAATATTTCATATATATAATTTGCCAAGGCTGCACTTTTTATTTGTGGAATGTTTTAATTTTTTTTAAATAGTTTTACCATTATAATAACTAAAACTTATCCATATTGTACATAATATTTTCCATATTATAAATCAAGCATAACTTAACTTATCTTTAAATAAATTCATTTAGATGTTTACTCCACCAACCACAAGTACTACCACAAGAGCAAATGGAGTTACTACACAAGAAAATGCAGGTTCTATTACAGCTGTGTCAAGGCCAGGTGAATAGAAATATTTCAATTCTCAACAAAAATAATGTTTCTGAAAATTCCACTAAAGAATTTTCGTCCACCTGTAGAGTGTGAAGTAAATAAACCAAAAGCAGATGATGAAGTTTTATATAGCTTGCAGAACTTTGAGTGAACAGCTTTGTTGGTGAATTTAATAATGATTTTGGATGTATTATAATTTTATGTTGAAGTTTGAATACACAATCTGACTTGAAATTCATTTTGTATTTTAATTGCAAAAAAATGTTGAAAATTTGAAAATGTTGCACATAAGTATCACAGAATTGATCAAGTAAATGCTTCTTGTAATCTCTATTCATCTGTACAAAAATGTTACTGGCATTCGAATGCAAAAAATTCATTCTGTTATACTGTTCCCATATGCACTTGTTTTGGGATCCAAGAATTAATTAAGAAATTTCTGAGTTCTGTATATATGCTTCTTACAAAGTACTTTTTCTAACTATCAACTGAAGTTTTGCTTTGAATTTTTCATATTATCAACTTGTAGTTTTCAGCTGCTTTTTTGGCTAACAGGGAAGCAGATGTCTCATGAAAACTAAAAAAAAAATTCATTCGTTGTGCATGCACAGACAGTCTTCTGACAAAAGCTGATTCAAGGATTTGAAATTTACTGCTTTGGTAAAAGTATGATGTGTTTCATAATTAGATGATACATTTCCTGCAATACATCGCTACTGAGTGGTGCTGTTTCAACTGTGTCGCATTTTTAAAATGATCAATATCAGCTTTATATTTTTCTATATTTTTACAACCTTAAGTCTAAAAATTATCTGTATTAATATTTTTTTGAAATACAATTCTGAAAAATATGAATATGCAGAAATGAAGAGAAGGAAGATGAAAATTAGAATCTAGAAGGGACTCGAGGTATCTTCAATGGCACTCCTATTATTTTCTTCTTCATTGGTTGGTTAGTATTAATCTGCAGCTGCTTCTACAAAGACTTTCTTTATTCTATTGTAGAAAAATTTTGATTTTGATCTTTTTTATTGTCTTAAGCACCATCTGCTCATGGCTGTTCAGCTGTTTTTTTGTACATAAAACTGAGTTTTCAATCAAAATGCTAATTCTAATATTTAAGTTCTTTTTTGTTTTTCACTTTTAAAAAATGTTCAGAAGAAGTTTAAAAAGATTAGAAAAAAGAAAATAGGAACTTATTGTTTTCCCTTTATCAATATTTGTTGTGAAAATGTATCAGCTTTGCTGCTCTTAAAATTTGGGAGGGGTCATGAGGAACACTAGTGAGTATATCTGTACATAAAACATGTTCAAAGTACACAGGGATGTTTATAGATATATTGACTTTGAACGTTTAAGTTGTTTATTTATTATTCATTTCATTTTTTTGTATAGTCCAGAAAATATAACACCTAGGTTTATCAATAATATAAAGAATGGTATAGTTCTTTTGTTATAAGATCAAAAGATTTTCCATTAAAAAAAAGGCCTATCCAAGATCTTAAATCAAAAATTAAAAAGAAGTCTATAATTATTATACAATTATTATATATATAAATACAATTATTTTAGACTAAAACTGTTACTGCCTTTCTGGCTCCCATCAAAAATGGAAACGAACTTTTTCAGATCTAATTTATAGTATGTGCTTGATTTATTAATCTTATTTTATCTTTCTTGAAAAGAGCTCCTGGTTGATTTGACCTAATTTTGTTCTTTGGCTTTTTTGTTTGGTTATACATGACATTACAATTAATATATTCTAGGTTTTTACTGTACTACATTTGATTGTATGAACAGCTCTAGTAACAAAAGAAATCTGCTTTTTGAATTTCTAAAAAAATCTGCCTGCTGTAAATAAGGATTTTAAAGCTTCCTTTTTTACTATCAAATCAGTGGGACACCAAAAAAGTGGTTTCTTGCTCTGCATCGCTACATTCATCCACACTTTCTTACTAGCTTTTTTCATTGTTATTTTGGCAGCACATGATTTTTTTATAAGTAACTTAGGATTTGGAGTAGAACTCAAGTGGATTAATTTTTAAGTCAAAATTAGAAGTTGCTTAACTGGTTGCTTAAGTTTTTCAATAAGTTTTTGGCAAAGGAGAAATGATAGAATTAAAAATAACACAAAAGATTAGATAAAACTCACAATAATGTTATTTTCCTGAAACAAACGTAACTTAGGTAACTAACAAGAAATATTATGAATCAAAAAGAATAGAAAAAATGGTGAACCTGAGTACTGTACTGTGCTTGATTAAAATTTCATCCCTTATGGCCCCTAATATCTAGTTACTTTGACTATCAATAGTATCACCAATTTTTTTTTCTTCTACTGCTCTTGTGTTCTGAACCTTCTAATCAACTGAAAAACGCCATATCTGACGTCATTATGAAGGTGGCTTTTTAAATCTCTGTTATATTTTTTTTATAGGCTGAAACATTTTCAATTTTACGATTAGCTCTTGGAAAAATAACTTTAGGCAATGATATCAAGATCAATAAACATTTTTTTAAAAAAGAAATGATCCATTTATACAAATCCAAGGTTTTCTTGAGAAGTGTTATGTTGATTTGTCTATTTTGTTTTTAACTCATTTTTTCATCTATTTGTTTGTAAAGTTTCACTTACCATGAACTTGAATAGATTAAATTAAAAGATTGTGTTTCGTTATTCTTGGATGTAAGTTAATTGTAATATAGAAAACAAATTTAAGAAACAAAAATTTGTTTGTGCTTTGAATCTTTCTACAGCGCTAATGAACAGTTTGATCACAAATGCACAGTTTGTTTCTCTGTGAATTAACTAGGATGAGCATGTTGGCTTTAAAAAAGCTTTTCCCTAAAAATGACTTTAAATTACACAGAAATTTAGGAAAAATAATAAGCTTGACTGAGACATGTTGAAAAGATTTTAAAAAGCGAAGAGCAGTACCACTTGCGTGACTATTTTCATGTGAGCATTTTAGAGCTTGAGAGGTATTTTACTCATGGCAAAAGCTGAAATGCATGCACAGACTCAATTATGAAGGATTTTGATATCTCAGCAAATTAGTTAGAAAAGAATAATCAGTTTTCTGGCAAACAGAAATTTTATTTAATGTTATGTTATCTTATTTAGGTCTTGAAGAACCTTGGACCACATATGACACCAGGGTGAGTTTTTATGATAATGATCGCAAAAAACATATTATATATATAACATGAAACATGCTTTTGGACTTGTTTAAAATCTCAAATGTTGTATGACATGTTCAAATTAAATGTTCAAATTAAATGTTCAAATGAAACAAGTAACTTTTTCTCAACAGCAACATGAATAGTTGACTGATGAAGATACTGTAACTACATAAATTTAATGCATAAGTGATATAAGTGATATAAATGTTGTGTGCAGGGTTATTATAATTCTGTGCATAATTAGTTCATACCTATGTGAGGTATATTATATATTAAATATATTATAATATATTTAACTATATATTAAACTACTTAACTAAATTGACAGAAACAAGTTGTTATTATTTTGACAATGAAACTGTGTCGGAATAAGTTGTCCAGCATTGTTATTGAGACGTCAAGATTAAACAATTATCCCAATAGCAGAAATTACTTCCCCAAAAGTTACTGCTTTTGAACCTTTTAACCGCGAAAATTTATCCTTTAAAATTTCTGCTCTTAAGGTAAGCAAATAGAATGGGAATTAAAAGTCCAAGCATAGCTATGATGCCAGCAAAATTTGGAAGGTACATACTCACCTTTGAATGTTTTTGTTGATTTGAAAATTAAGGAGTCATAATGACTCCCCTAAAACTGTCAGTGTATGTGTATCACTTAGGTGTGTTTCTTTTTTTATTTCCATGATTAGTTGTGTGACAGGAACTCTTGATTTGTGGAGTTTTGACATAAATTTTGTTCTGAGAAAGGATAGTTCTCAATTATTATGCATGAACGTTATTCTTGAAATATTTTTTGCTTTTAAGAAGGTGTAAAATGGAATGTGTAGAAACAAAATTATGTTGAGTTATAAAGATGAGCTCTCTCTTACTTCTTTATCCACTTTTTTCAGTTAATTGAGATTCAGAAATTATAAAAATTTATAGGAAGATGTATACTGTGTACAAAAACCAGAATTTTGTTTTCCTTTACAGTAACCTTAATTGGTTGAAGTTAACTTTCATGAAACCAGAGAAAAAGTTAAAGGCATTTCAATAATTTCATAATTCATGAGTTTGCTAAAACAAAAAAGCATTTTGTGCAAGTTTATCCCTGGTTTTGTGAAATATTCGCCTTTTTATACTATGCAAGAAGTTTGACACTTTCGAATTTGTTTCTAAAATCATTCAAACATTCAGAGATGTATGTATAGCTACACCTCTGAAATGCATCTTACACCCAGTACCACATAATATAAATTCATTATCATAGTAAGACAACTTCAAAACCTTATAAGCTTTAATAAATTTAAGATTTAAGAGGCGTCTTTCAATGGAACTTCTTCGCCATTTTCCAATTGTTATTAAAAGTAACCACTCAGAACTTGTACACTTCACAAAATTCAATTATTATATTTTCATTTTTTGCTCCATTTGAAACTTTTAGAAACATTTTCCAACATACTTTAAAACAGTTACATGAATAGATTGCATGTTTTATACATGGGAGTCTTTTCTTTTATGTTTCTGATTTTAAGAATATGATAATAATTAAAATGAATCAGCTTCAATTGCCGATAAATAATATCTACCAACATTTTGTCCACTAATAATATTGTCCTTTAGGTACAAAACATCCTCATCAATTATTTTGATGACAGTAAAATTGCAATAATTTCTGATCTACAAACGAAACTACAAAATTCAAAATTACCTGGAGGGTATTACGAAATGAGTTATCTTATAGGCACAGTAAATAATTATATCAAATTGAAAATGCCTGCCAAAAATGATAGCTTAAATTGATTTAGATGACTCAAAAAAAGGTTAATGATGTGAATAGCGAACAGCTTTTGTTTTCAAATGTAAACAATAAAAATAAAAGCTAACTTTTCCAAACTTCGAACCAAGACAACCAACATTCTATAATATTCTATTCATTCTATCTGATGAAAACAGTATACTTCAAATAATCCCTGTCAATCTGCTAATCAGCATCAGCCAACTTGAGATATCATTATAATTAACCATTTTCTTCTAATATATCAGAATTCTAATTAATTTCAATTAATGCATAATGGATAGCAAAAATTACAAACAAACAAAATGAAAACCAAGATTAATTGGAGAACCAGTGATAGGAAGGAATTTAATTAAATTTTTTTATTATTGTACTTATGTAAGTAAACTACCAGAGCAGTATCTATCAGATTCAAAGTGGTCATCCCTCAATGAAAAGTTTGAATGACATTCCTATTATATCACTTCTAATATTAATGACTTAACCAGGATGGCCTCTTCCGTTCTGATAGAACTGTTATCAAAGAGGATCCCATGTAAGAGATCCTAGAGTATTTAAAGCCTCCATTTGGGCTACTGAAGCTTCAAGTCAGCTGCAAGTCAGTTACAACTGCTCAGCTAGCCAACCCCCTAAAACATCAATCCTGATCTTGCGCTGAGTGCCAAGCTGAGTGGATCGATTCACAACACTGGATACAAACTCTCTCTCAAAAAAATTTCTCTTAACTTACATAAACTTCTTACCTTTTTTTTAAGCCATTCGATAGTGGTACTCCTGCACCATTATTTGAACAAGATGGCTCTGAACTTCTCGGCAACTCTCGAAAACCTATGTCATCTTCATCATTTAGTTCTTCGACAAGTAAGTAATAATGTTTAATATTAATCATTTTGTGCTTATTATAACCAAGCATGTCTTCAATAAGTTTACAAGCACAAATATAATATGAAAATATAATATGAAAATATATAAAATATTTATGAAAATAGTGCTAGTGTAAAACAAATTAATTGCATTGTTTATTATAGCAAAAAAAGACCCGTTTTCATCAATGTTATTTCCTAACAATAGTCAGGTATGCACTTTCAAAATGTCATAATTTATTTTCTATCCTGATTTTTGTGCAATATTAACTTTTGAATTACTTTGTTCTTTTTTTCCCCAGATTTTAGGAGCTTACCCTTCAAGTTCAGAAGCGGGAGTAGCAAGCCCTGAATGTATGTTCTATTTTGTTTTGTTCGGAAATATTCCTCCTGTCTTTTAATAATGTCGAACATCAACCCTGATAGGATGTTGTTTTGGTTTTTTTTTACTAGTTACCCTTTTACTAGTAAAAAGTTTCACCTCATAGTTTCAACACTGATTTTATTGTTTTGTAAAGCCAAAATTTCATTCGTAACAATTCTTGATTTCTTGTATTCCAAGAGGACAACTAAAAGCTTGTTAATTCATGGTTGTTTTTAAGGTATTTACCATCAAAAGAGGTACAGACACATCGTGATCGATTCTTAAATACTCTAACTTCTTTTGAAATTCATGAAAAGTTTTAAAATCACAATGGTCCTGTTTCCTATCCAATCTTGGCAAATAAAATTCCAACCCTTGTCAGATTTGACATTTTCCCTTTCCATGTGGCTTCATTGTTTTTCGTATTTCTAAAAATAACATGTATATCATGGTATTTGGGATTGCATCATGTACGCATCCAACCAGCTGTCGATTCTAATTAAGAACATGTTTTCTTATTTGATGTTACGCAATGATTCCATTATGATTTGATGACATTAGTACATTATTAAATACTTATTTATTATCCTGATTTTATATCTTATTTTGAGTTCCTATTTTTTTAACAATTTTCGTTTTCGTCATTGAAAACTTTGTTTGTTTGTCAAAATTATATGATTGGTTGCAATCAAAGATCTACATGTACATCACGAGAACAAAATTTAAAAAAAGGACCTTCTAATAAGCGTTTCATTAAACCTATTATTTTCTTAATTAGCTTCTCGTTAGCGACATGAAATAGCTCAGATGATTATAATAATTATGTGTAAATGACTAATAAGGTTGGTAAGTAAGCCTTCAGTTAACGCCCTTCAAAAAAATCCTACACTTATGCCAAATTTTTCAAATACAATATCACTGGAACTAAAATTAGGTTTAAGTTTAGGGCGTCACTTAAAATTGATAAATAGACCTATCCCTTCGAAAGACTGCGCCCTCAATTGAACGAAATACCAATCAAAAAAATTAGCATACTTGTTTATTTATTTTAGGGCGTCGATATAAACATTCGAATAAGGCACAACCGCCACACCTTGGCTCTGTAAGTTTTTTTTTTTTAAGTATTCATTAGGTTCAGTGAGGACTCCCCTTCATCCTTTATGTTTTCTCATACACTGTCTTTCACATCTGATTTGTCTCTGATTTCAGATAACAATTATGTACCTTTAAATAAATATAGATACTGTTGGATATATGAAGTAGTTTTAACTGTCGGTGACTTACTTGTCCGTCTTGAAGGATAATTTGTTATTTTCCGCTCAAATTTACAGCTGGTTTGCTGTTTACACATCATTAGGACGACTGTATTGTGCTAACCGCAACGATGCGATGGAAAGGAGGGGCAGGGTCACACTGACATTTAATAATTAGCTGTTATTTGTTAATGAGATTTTTTGGTGGGGACTGAATTTATCGTTGTTAGCAAATGTGAACACGTTTTCCTGATTTTACGAATTATAATGTTTGAGTTATGCTGTGTACCGCAAATGTTAAGCTGTAAATGACCTTATTAAAGTTTCTGTTATTTGTGGCGGGGTAGCGTTTCTATCGCGTGGACATAATTCCGAAGTGGATGTTCGGTTATTTTGAGTTTTACCACACCATCACTCCATTAAAATTCTCCACATATTTGATAACGTTGCGAGGTTATTGGTTTAAAAGTCACTAATTCTATGCTATTGGGTGGGTATGGGGGAAATGTTATTCTGTGTTTGTTAATGTTGTTGTTGCTGTAGTACACGATGGTTTACGATCATTTTTATCTTTCAATTTGAATGTGACTCATAACATCTATTTATCATGAACATATTATTATCTTTTTTTATTAATTCCTATTTATTTTATTGTTATTATTGTTTTGATGGTTTTCATTGGACTATTATTTTCTGAGACCTTCGTAACATTTTGATGTGCGTAATTATAAACACATAAATAATATATACGTGTGAATTGTATAATCGGGGAAACTTTCGTCGATCGGTTATTTAGTATAATTGATTGCTTTTGATGAAAGACTGTAGCCTTCTTTATCTTGACATTAAGCGTTTTTGTTCAATGACTTTTATAGCTTGAAGCGTATTACTTGCAGAGTTAGTGTCAGATAGAATCATCGTTCATTGCAATCGTGGTTCGGTGAAACATTGTGTCATATAGATGTTAGAAAGAAATTTTCAAAATCACTTTTAAACTTATAAAAACAGTTATTCATTTTTATTTTGGTTAATGAAAAAGACTTTTAAGTAAAGCGATTCTTTTTATTACTTCTTCACAAAATCATTGAATTAACCATCTTTTTGTTTGTCTTCAATTGATGGATTAAAGAGAAGATATAAAAACAAAAGATCTGGAAATTGAAGATGGCGTCTTTTCTTACTGCTGGTGTCAACGAGACGCAACCTTTTTTTGTAAGTTTACTGGAACATGGCCTTTTCTACATATATGAGGAAAGTCTTTTTAGAGCTGGTTGTTTGAAAAACGTTTTACGGGAAATAAACGACAGTTAATTTCCTCACAATAGCTTGTTTATTTTCACTTGTTTTTTTTTCTTCTTATAACTAATTTACTTAATATCCTCAATCATTTAATCAACAAAATGTAAAAAACAGAAACAGAAACACATTATGTTGATGAAGAAGGCAAATTTTTCTAATCACTTGAGATTTCGGTTAATAAGAAGAAGAAAAGAAACATTTTGCAGTTGATCCTTTCTCGGTGAACAATTATATAAACTTTGTTCAACGATTCACACGTTTCTTTGTGAAGTTTACGATGAGGAACAAAAGGATCGCGTGTTGTTGAATGGCGTTATGTGCTAATTGGTTCAGAAGAAGCATGTGCTCTGTTGTTTTGTGAATAAAGAAGCATCAGAATAAACCATTTAGAAATTTCAATTTTGTTAGAAGTCTAGATGTCGTAACTTTTCTATTTCGGTTCAACTGACTGATTTCTTAAGGAAAAAAATAATAACAAAAAGATTTTGATAAATATTTTGAAAACTACTAAAGTTTTTATTTCTTCCGAAGAAGACGATCGTTTGTTTTTTTACCATTAATGACGAATATCTTCGAAAAGTTTTTTTACGGATTATTTATATTCACTTACGCATAACTAAAAGCAAAGGATGTATAATTTGTACGATCAGGTAAGTGAAAGCATGGATTGAAGAACGCACAACTATTTACCTGTTTCAACCATCAACCGTCTTTTCTTCAGTCTTCCTTTCATAAAATCTGTCAACCAGATCACAAGAAAATACATTCCCCTTTGCTTATTTTTATTATGGCGTTCATTTATTAACCTTATGTGGAATTAATAAAGATTTGTCAATTAAGATAAACCGTGTGTTTGATGTATAGTTTACTCTATTGTCCCTGCGTTATAAGACTTATACATCATGTCTGTTGTTATTATTTGACGTATTTATTTGCGAACGTTGTTATTTTTTCTAGGTGTATTCTCCATCAGAAGACCTTCTACCCAGCGACCCCCCTCTCCAATATCCCTCCCCTAAAAGTAGTCTCTATGGCAACGACTATTATATCGGTAAGTTAATAACATATTCTGAAGTGAGGGATATGAGAACCTTATAACATTTTTTTGTGATTGTTCATATAAAAGGAGAAATTTTTAATATCAAATAAGCTTTGGTTTTTATTGTAGTGCTTGTGTGTTTTGAAATTTCAAAAAATTGACTTTACTAGTGAGCTGTAATCCTTTTTATAATTCAAGAATGTGAGGTCATATGTCTTTCTAAAGATTCGTTTTTTTAACACTGTTCGTTTTTTAAATGTTTTTTTTTTATGTCATCTAAAGTCTTGAAGTCCTCTATTTTAATACCTTTGTATAAAAATGTCATAGTGATTTCTAATAATGTCATCAAGACAATGATGTCTGAATAAAAGCTTATTTAGCATTTACTTTCTTTTAGGGGGTGGGGTCGGGGGTAGTTTTCTTTCTTGATTTTTATCACAAAAACCACAAAAAAAAATTTATTTGAATGAAAATGTCCTAATAGCTTGTGCTTGTAAAACTATAATAATTCGTTTTTTATTCCATTAGAACATGGGTCTCCTGATCCTTGGGGACAACATATGACTAGTTCCAGACCTCCACAGGGATCTCTAGCAGGTTCTTATTCCTCTCTACCTCCAGATCTTGTAAGTTGAGTTTTTATTTATTATTTTTACCAAGTCACATCTTTTTAATACAAACTTTCTCATGTATTTTCTTTTTGTGGTATTTTTCAGGGCTATCCTCCTATGGAAAGTGCTGATGCTCGTCTCCAATCTTCGTTACCACCTATGTCATCTTTTCGTCAATCAGGTGCTACTACAGCTCCTGTTCATTCATCTTCGCAATATATCCAGCAACAGTCGAACACTTTAAATACAGGTTTGTATAACCCAGTGCAACTATTTCTGTCAGTCAAATGCACTATCTGGCAAATGACTGATATGTATATCCATAAGCTTGAATGTATCCATCGTTAAGATTTTCTCTGGTTAACAATTAGGAACCATTCTTCTATTCAGGTTCATCACGCAGCAATGACAATCCTCCCACTGGCACGCAAACGGCAGACGCACTTGGAAAAGCACTTGCTTCTGTAAGTTGCGACTTTAACTTGATATGCCACAATAGCACTTTTTAATCAAGTCTGTATTTTTTAATACTTCTTTGTAAATCTTCCATTATATATATATCCATATTATTTTCAACATTGCAGATGTATTCTACTGATACTCACACGACAACAAGTTTCTCTTCAAATCCTTCCACGCCAGTTGCCTCACCTCCACCTTTAATCAGTGATCGCTCGGTGGCTGCCCCGCCACCAGATCACAGTGCAGTTGATTGGAACACCACTTCATCCCATCCTCCGCAACCTTCACCACCTTTTGACAACATGCAACTAGTAAGCAAACAGTCACATATTTTTATACTTCTAAATAACTTTTTTGTATTTTATTTTATTTTCTTCATTTTGTGTGCTTGTTTTCAGAATCGAATGCAAGAAAGTCTTGATGATGCTATTTGGGTTCTGAAAAGTCATGCTGAAAGTTCTATACGGAATCACACAAACTCAGCATCTGTATTTCAAGGACAATTACACTATCCACAATCTCTGACAGATCAATTACAGGTGTGTAGTGACATCCAATCCATCCAACATCCAATTTGAAGTGCAGCTTTCAATTTATTTATGGTTCCTTTTAAATAGTTATTTATGTAACAAGATTTTGAATTTTTTTAGAATGCCCCTATAGATGGCCACGGTGCACTTGAACACTCAAACTCTCTACTTCAAAATACTCAGATGAATATTCCTCGTACGATAGATCCTAATCTTGTTGGTAAGTAGTCCTTGGTTTAATTCCTTCAGTTCAGTTAAAAAGAATCACTGAAACTTCTATGTGTATACTTTGTAGGTTCAGAGAAGAAAAAGGGTAAAACGGAGGGAACAAAAGGAAAGAAACGGCAAAAAATTGAAAATGACAGCAGCGACTTCTTTGATGATAAAGACGATGATTGCGAACCAGGTACAAAAGTTGTTCGTGAGAGTGAACGTCGTCATGCCAACAATGCTCGAGAAAGGTAAGATCTTTCTTGTCTGGTTTGTCAGTGGTCAAACGACACATTTAACTGAATCTAATAAAAAACGTAGAGGTAGTTAATTGATTGGTGAAATTTATTTCCAGAATTCGAGTACGTGACATTAACGAGGCATTTAAAGAACTTGGCCGTATGTGCTCATTACACTTAAAGAATGAAAATCCACAGACTAAACTCACCATTCTACACCAAGCTGTCACCATAATAACTAGCCTAGAATCTCAAGTTCGAGGTAAGTGCGTGGGAGAGATGTTTTTAGAAAGTTTTAAGTGTTACGAATGGCGAAAAGTTATTTCTAAGTTATTTCTTCTTAGAACGCAACTTAAACCCAAAGGCGGCATGTTTAAAACGACGTGGTGACGAGGAGAAAATGCTCGAGGTTGATGAAAAACGACTGAATATGGGAAGTCTTGACAGTAAAAGAACTGGTCGAAGAGCGCAACAAATTCGAAGACCAGGTTGGTATATAATGTCATCAGTATATCATATTCTAAGCCATCACCAGCTTGACCTGTATAGGAATCATAACAATAGACCTTTTCTTATATTACGTCACAACATCTATCGCCTCGTTTTCAAGATGAATAATAATGAAATTTGTGTCGTTTACAAAAAGAAGCGATACTTCAGGGGAAGAATTTTTTATGATGTTCTTTTATCGTGCGTAGTTACTTAATAATTATAAACATTGAAAATGAGACTATTGATGTTGTGACGTAATTTATAAAAATGTCTGTCTTATATTTTTCTTGTTTTGATAGGGTTTCCGTCGGATTCGCTAGACAACACTGGAATGATTCAAGACGCGGGCATCTTTAGTCATTAAGTGAGAAAATTGTTTTGTTCGTAAAGATGGATTTTACGGAAGGGCTTATTTTCGCTTGAAAGGAATCATTAAGTAGAGTTTTCAGTGTTTGGTTTAAAGGGATGGTTAATCTTTCTTTTCAAATGCAAACAGCAATTGGGGACTGAACAGCAGCAGCTCACAGCAATGAAACAATGAGACTCGAAAAGTCTTTGTTCTAAAAGCCTTTGTATTATAGACGAATAAAATACGAACACTATTTCAATATGAATAGCTACTCTTCTAAAGGGTGCATGAGTTGACGTGTAGATATAACGACAAAAACAGATTCGTAAACAGAATTGGGTGGCAAACTCAAAATTGTTCTTTTTTATTTATTTTTGGAACTTCCGTTTGTTTTTTAAACAACCTGGTGTAGATTTTTAGTTATGAAAATTCTGTTTTCGGAACTTTAAAGTCCATATTATTATTATCATTATTATTGTTATATATTATATATATATGTAACGTGCTAAAATTGTAAGATGTTACTATAGCACGAAATATAGAAGTATGTACATACAGTTTTATTTAGCAGAAACAAATGAGAAAATGTATGCTGTTTCAAAAAAAGAACCGCCGGAATATCAACTTACTTTTTAACTGCCTCTCCCCATCCAAAAACCCTTTTCGGATATTACGTCACAGCAACCTTCGCCTCGTTTTCAAGCTGAATAATAATGACGTTCCCTATCAAGCTTAACAACGATTCAAAACGAGGCGAAGGCTCCTCTGTGACATAATTTACGAACTGGTCTGTTAACATACAGTTATGCCTCTTGCTCACCGAAGTTCATGGTGTTAACTTTGTAAATTTGTGAGAGTCAGGTCATGCCTCGTTCATGCAAGGTACAGTAGGCTTTTATGCGGGAGGTCAGTTATGAAAAACAACTTAGAGCATTCAAGCTCATGAATATATATAAAAAGGTTTACAGAAACCTTTCCGAAACCAGTCCGAACTTCGAAGGTTGGTTTGTATACCTGAAAAAGCCAGGTGAAAATTACTGACACTTTAAATCGAATGTTTACTTCGGTTAATCATTTTATTTTTTGTAACTGAAACATTTTTTTATACAAGCTGCTTAGAAAACGTGTTATGCCTCAGGCTCACACTCAAAGCCCTTTGGCTTTTAAGAGGCCCTGGGTCCGAGATTATGCTTAGCATTTCAAGAAGGAACTTAACATGTGTCTATAACTGTTTCGTCAATACATGTTATGCTTAATCTTAAAATGGTTCGTTTGAATTGGCCGAGGTAAGATAGATCTCTCGCCAGTAACATTGCCTCTCATCAGCACATATCCCTGCTCTCATCATTCAATTGAAATATAAATTTTCGTCAAGAGCCGAGAAAGAAAAAAATCCGTTTGTTGTTGGAAGATAAAGTTTAAGGCCTCTTAAACAACTTTTCCTTGCTTGCCATAATTTGAACTTCGTGATTTTAAAATCTAAGCGTCCGCGGGAAAAATTTATTTAAAAAAATGTTCGTTGACTTAGGTCGAATAACTGTTCATTCATAAATATGGTTTGCTTTGAAAATATACATGCGTCAACTGGTAGTGCATGAGTATTTAAACGAAAGTCCCACCAGTTGCTTGAAGGGAGAACAAAAGACTTGACTCAAACGAAAAACTTGTTGAGAGTTCAAACGAAGAAACCAATCTTTCACTGGTAATGGAAATTAAGGTGATAATGCTGTTTTCTGTTATTGTGGGTTTGATGTGCCAGCCTTTTGACGAGTATGATGCTTTCTTGTCAATGGGTGAAAAGTAGCAGGATTGGACAACAAACGAATTACAAGCAAGAAACAACTACAATAATTTCAACGTCTTTAAATTTCTCGAGAAGACTTTGAACGACATCGCGCACCATCGCAATGATGAATCAACATCAGATATAAAGTCTGAAAAAGAAAAATTCTTTGAATGAAATTTTCGATTGTTTGAAGAATAATCAAAACAATGTCTTTGTTACGTTCATTTAAGTATCAAGAAATAATAATTATGCTGAATTATACTGTTTGTTTTGCATCTTATCCCAAAATCACTCTTTCTTAACAACGGACCGTGTGAAATTTTGAGTTCGAGATATAGCGAGAGATTTTCTAAGAGAACAACAAACATTCAAGGTTCCAAGATTTTTGTTCGGAAATAACAGATGTTTGAGATTAGCGCGTGTTCGAGACCACGAGAGTTGGCTGTACTTCAAAGAAGCGTGCGAAAAAAAAAATATCTTGGTAAAATAGGAATAGTAAACTTCAAATAAATGAATCAGATATTGATTGAGATTGTTTGAAAGTTACCAGCGTTGTTAATAAAACAATTCATTTTGCTTAGAAAATTAATCTCCATTCTTTTTTAACCACGTAACCTATGTACTCTGTAACCTCGGTGCGCGAAATTTGTCAGCAGTCAGTAGGGAATAGAGGACGAAGTAGTCATGGCGATCTCGTCGGTATGTCAAAAATTGAAGTCACGCAAACATATCCATTTGTGTGTGTGCGTTGCGAAAATATTTGCAAATTATTAAAAAAATCTAATTTATAATTTATTTAATAAGAGATGAAAAAATAGACGAAACAAAGAAATACTTTTTATATAAAATGAAACCGTATGTACTATTTTTTCTCACAAAAACCACACTTAGCGTATATTAAAAAAACAACAGTACGTACATTGTTACAATACAGTGTCCACACATATTATCGCTCATGCTATGTAAAATATGTTAGAAAATCAACTGTGAAAAGCTTTTAAGAAAGCGATCGTTGTTAGATGGAACATTGTGAAATATATCACCAACATAAACACCACTTTTCTTCCCAGAGAGAAGATTGTTATCATCATTTGTTTTTGTTCGGTGAATAATTTATGCACAGTTAGAAGAATAAAAACTTGGCGAAGAATTTTTTTGGCCAAAGAAAAATAAACACAGAATGGAGAGAGGGGAATATTATAAGTCAGTTCTTGAAGTAAAGATATGTTTTGATGAGGAAAAGGAGAAATTTCGTCAATATAAGACAGCCATCAATCGTGGAAAAACCAAGCAAAATATAGCTGTTGAATTGAGCGAAGCATCGCTTTCTTTAGAGAGCGAGTTGAAGACAAGAGAAACTGAGTTACATCATTTCAGAACACAAACACAAAATGCGATTATGTCACCGCTGTTAACACAAGCTTCCGTGAAAAAAACTGAGAACCTCATCGCAGAGCTGCAGGAAGGAACAACATCCAGTTTTACACAACCGGTGCCGAAAAACTATAAATTTCGATTTCAAAAGGCGGTTAAAATTGTGACCGTTTTGTGTGCCATTTATCGCGGTTGGAAAAAATTCGATTACTCCTTCTTGCCAGGGGAAGAAATCACCGATCTGAAACGAATTGCGTTAACACAAAAACGAAAGAACACAATGAAATTCGATACAAGATCGTTGGGTTCTTTTAAGAGTAAATTACAAGAAGATACAAGAGATTGTTTAAAGATGCATCCAAAGTTCAGAAGTAAATCACAAGAACGGAAAGTCGCCACTTTTCTAAAAAATTTCAAGTTTTTTCATTTTTTCCCTGAAGAGAAAGAGGGATTCATATGCAGAAACATAGGTTATGAGCATTACGAACCAGGGCGTGTGATATTTTTACAAAATGGAAATTCAGAGCGATTTTACTTTGTTGTATCAGGTTTAATCGCAAAAGTAAAAACACTCCATCTAGCGGAAGGTATAAGAAAATTATATCACGGTGACTTACATCAAGGAAACACCACAGAGGTAGACGAAGTTTTAAATACATCAAGAAGGGGTTACAGTTTAATTTGTAAATCAGACGTAGAAGTGTTACTGCTAGAAAAAGCAGATCTCATTCAAATTTTCAAAGCAGACACTGAGGAATCGATTAAATATTTACTTAAGGGTATTGACACGTTTCAAACATACCCCTTGCAAAGTCTTTTCAATGATCGTGCCGTCTTTGTGAAGTTTTATGCTAAGGGAGTAACCATAGCAACAGATATAAGTGATTCGCCTTACATTTACATCGTAAAAACGGGAATTTGCAAAATTTACGTCAAACGGAATAATCCTCTCAAAGAAAAACATAAGAGCATGCCGGAGGAGAATTTGAGAAATGGTGCAAGAGAAAATAACCGGAGAAATGAGACGAAATCAAAGCAAACTTTACAAAACATGCAGGAAAAGTACTTCCAAAACGACGAATTTGTTCAAATAAATATTATGATACGAGGGAGCATTTGCGGATTGAAGTCTCTCCTCCCTAGAGTTTATAATAAGGTGCAATCAATTACTAGCGAAACGGTGCCCAGACCTATAGAACAAGAGGAAAAACAAACAGAGCTTGTCAGCGATGGTGCTGAATGTTTACTACTCAACAAAACGAAATTTTTGAAACATTCTGATTTCTGTACATTGTCCAAGCTGCTGAACATGCACAATGAAAGATCGGAAGAAACGTCGTTGGAGGATGTTAAGAGATGGAAAATTTTTAAAGAAAAACTTGTTGCAGACGTTACAAAAAAAAGGAAGAAATGAACGAATATGTGAAGCAACAAAAATAAATATTTCAATTGAAATACAGGAACATGTTATCCTATGTACATATTTTACTGCAAAAAAAAAGAAGAAAAAGATCGATTGCTTTGAGTCAATATTTACACTACAGCTGTCATATTTCCACCATCATGTGTGAATCAACAAGTACACATCCTCAATAAAAATCAACAACTCTATTACCAGATCTCTGTTTCATAAGAACCAGTCCTCGACACATGCATAAACGATCTACTGGAGCTTCGTTCAACTAAATTCCGGTTTTGTAAACTTTGATCAGTAGTTCGTCCTGCACTTGATTTGTTTTCATTTTTCTCGATTTCGTTTTTTGATATGTTCATTTGGTAACTGCCCGGTTTTACAACATCAATACTCGGTGAAGAACAGTACGAATCGACATTATCAACTGTTTGAAATTGTAAAGGGTCTGCTGCAGCTGTTACTGCTGCAGGTAAATTTTGAGATCTATCTACGGTTTCCGAGTCTCTACCATCTTGAAAGTGTGAATCTCTACTTAAGTTTGTATCGTTGTTCATGTTAGTTTCATGGTGTTTTGATAAGTCGAGTCGACAAGTTGGACATGTTGATTTCTGCAAAAAGAAATATATATATATATATATATATATACATATATATATATATATATATACTACCCCTTCGTCTGTGTCTTTCAGTGAAATTCAAAGAAAGTTTTCAACTTACTATTTTTAACCAATCCAAAATGCAAGCTTTGTGATAGTAATGCGAACATGGTAGCTTCAAGATGTCTTCATTATTGACGTAATCACCAAAACATACACAACAGGACAGATTAGAAGCTATAACATAAACAATAACATCATGCAGAGATAATAAGGAGAGTGAAAGAATTAGTTTGAAGCACAGAAAACGAGGAGGGGAGTAGTTAAGGTATAAGATATAGACACAATACCAATTTGAGCAATCGTTACTTTCATGCATGGTAATGCATCAAGAACATTTTGAGGAGTAGGTGTATCTTTTTCTTCTTCAAACTCCAATGACTCCATAAGTCGCTCATAAAACATCTAAATTCAATGAGAGAGAATAATATTCAACAGAACAGATCAATAAAGCGGACTGCTTCAATGCTATATGTACACATCGGAATATATCATTTAAACTAAAATTCATGCGGGAGAATGGCAGTTTTAAAGGAGTGTGTTTGTAAACTGAATGTAACACAGAATACTTTTTCAATACATCAAAACTCTGTATGAATTTCAAAGAAAATTATTCACCTGCAGTGAAATCCCAAAAAAAGATGGTGCCGAGCTGCTAAACATTTCGAAATAATGACTGAGCATCTAGATTAGAATACACCACAACTAATGCACCAAGAACGAATAGATCTACTAATAGACATACATACACACATAGATTTTAACATTTTTAAATGATTTAAATTAGTGAAGTTTCACTACTCTTCTGTTTTCATAAAAGAGAATTAGAATTATTATCTGTAATTAGAAACACAGCAGTATCTTATCAAAAAGTTACAAATGTGAAAAGAAAGCAATCACTTTGTATTAATTTCAGTAATTCAGTTTTAATATCTATGTGAAAGAAAAGTACGACATTTGCAGAGAATAATTCATTTGGACCGCAGCATTCAAATTTGCATTTGTGCGCAAGAAAATGTACAGGCCAGTCTCCAAGTTGTCAAACCTTAAGATATTTTTCGACACCAGCCACTCATGCATGGTGACATCAGCAGTTTTACCGTGTAATTTTTGAAAACGTTGTCTTAAGTTTCAAGACTTAAGGTCATGTTTTCAAACAAAAACAGATTAATGCATACCTCAAAAATATTGTATTCTTCATCTATAAGAGAATGAGAAAATAAATAATACACGTAAACCGGCCATAACAAAAAGTGTGCAATTTTTGCAACGTAGCAATTACCTTCAAGTAAAGACTGGCTAATCATTTATCACCTAAAATTACTGAAAATCATAGCAAATACAAGGAAGAAATATAGAGAGAAAAAGTGTCTCTATGTCAAGAAGGATAAAAGTCCACCTTTAAAGCATAAAGATAACATCCAGAATACTTGATTGGAGAGATTATACAAGGAATAGATTGAAATTGACCCAGAGACCTTAAGAATTTCTGCATGCGGAAACCGACTGAGTTCAACTACCTTGAAATTGGAAATTAGAAACGTATTATAGGTATACATGTCAAAAAGTTAATATCAGTGAACTTCCATAGAACATTCAATGAAAATTTCATGCCATAAAATTAAAAATTCACACATCTTCATCTTCTTTGCTATGAGAATAGCCGTTACTATCGCCTGCATCATATCGTTCGTCGCGAATTTCGTATTCGTATTTCATAAGCAGGGTATGAAGCTGCACAGTAAACCTGATAAATATAATGCATTTTGCATTCTAAATGAAATTTAAATGATTACCAACTCAACCAGCAGTGTGTTTCCATTGGACATTTCTCGTAATTGAATTTATGGACACTTTTTGTACACTAAAGTAGATGATTATCTATTAAAGATTTTTCCCAGCATCACACCAGCTACGAAAACTTTCATTTTTTTTCTAAGTCTCTTATCTTTCCATGCATAAAATTTATGTTCTATTCTAATGTAATATTTGTATGAAATTGACGTCAAACAAGATTTGAAAAATGTGAAAAAAAACGTTCAACAGATTAAGATAAGATTCCATAATACAAACAAACAATAGAAAACTAAGAAAATATCAATTTAATCGATTTAATTCTTTCTTTTTACCCCCCTTAACCTCTAATTTTGATGACATCAGATGCTGCATGCTGTCATTCTAAAGTTTATTTAAATCAAACTTATAAACCTTTGCTTTAAATTTGTCCCAAAAGAGTAATCGAAAGGGTAACAACCTGGAGAAGATGTTGGCCATTCACTCGCTATACAAGAACTGGTATCACGCTTAGAGGGAATATGCAGGACATCGCATAAGGCACCATTAAAAGATCGAAAGTAAGATTAAATCAATGCTAGGGAATATGAACCAAAAGAAAGAAGAGTAAACTATAAGTTATTAATAATAAATATAATTTGTATGGTCATTTGTGGTCCCTAACCCTTTTATAGGTTACGTATTTAGAATTAGGGATCTCAACCCAAAACCTTTTTCTCATCACTCCCATTGAGGTTTACTTTGTCGCTAGATTTTGTAGGAGTGTGGGGATTCATTATTTTAGATTTGGTACATCTTACATGCTAATCCTTTTCTATAGTTATAAGCAATGAGCTTCCAATTTGCAGCAGTCAGAACTTCTGAATCTGGAACTTTCTTCTGGAGTCAGTTGATGAATCTGGTGGCTCATAGGTGCGCTTTCTTGATGTTGTTCAATAGATGATCTGCACAGTTTCCCCACAGGAGAACACTGTACAAGACTGTTGGCAGAAACCCTTTGAAATATATAGTTTCCAGTGTTCTTTCAGGGAAAGTATATCATTCCGTACAGTTTCCTGATTTTGCTGCTGAATTGCTCACTTTCCTTGTGTGTTCGTCCCAAAACAACTTGTTGTCAATAGTTATACTGAGACACTTTTCCAATGAAACAATGTCAACTTTTTCGCCATTTAAAATCACACTCTGCATGGGGCCAATAAACTTCCGTTTTGACAGTATCATAATTTTGCATTTTTCAGGATGTATAGTTAATGAGCTATTTTTGTACCTGTTCAGTTTTATCAAGTCTAATTTTATTTTGTTTATTACAGCATCAGGCGACCCACTAATATCATAACTAGTTGAGCCATCAGCAAAAAAATTCAAGTTGTTATCAATGGTATCCATGTCTTCCATGTTCATTGAAAAACATGGTGGACCCAACGAGGATCCCTGAGGAACGCCTTTTCAACTGATAAGAAATCGGATCGAGTTCCATTAACAATAGTGAATTGTGATCTGTTTGAAGGATAGTCTTGCATGTAGGTGCACAAGTTGCCTGAAATACCACTGGCTGAGATTCTCTTTAGAAGAACTTCATGTGACACACTGTCAAAAGCCTTGAAGTCTACGAAAACAACTACAACAGTTTGATTTGCATCTAGTGCTTTAAACCATCTTTCAGTCTGATGGAGAAGTAGATCTTCTGTTGAGCGTTGAATTCATTCTGAAGGTTGAATTCAGTGAGATGTTTGTTTATCTGTGTGCTCAGCAAATGTTCAACTACTTCGATTGAGATGCTGAGCAGGGATACAGGACTGCAGTTTGAGCATTCTTTCTTTGATACCTTTTTAAAAATTTCTGAATTTTCCTTTTTTCAGCTACTTTCAAGAGGCTGCTTATTGATGTTTCTTCGTGTATTTGGAGGTCTTTGAAAGTAACGTCATCTTGACCGGATGTCCCATTCAGCTTGACTGATTTTTGAAGGACTCTGTAAGCACTGTAGTATCCAGTTTGATCTCAGATAGTGTTGGTGTCACCCAGAATATGTGTGCATTCTTGGGAAATGAAGGATCTGTTGGTCTAATTTCTTGCAAGATTTTCCCCAATTGTGGATCATTCAATCGTATCCAGCAAACAAGCTTTTTCTTCAAATCTTTCAAATATCAGAACATTTGGTTGAGTTTCATTATAAATGTAGAAACTCAAACAGACTTATGGAAGTTCTGATTATGAGATGTAAATTTGTAGGAAGAGTCTATTTTTAAATCAGTATACTTGACTCTCTTACGAAAAATTTTATACATACCATCTGCAATTGATGAATCTTCAGAAAAACTATCGTTAAACATATAGTCATCATCTGAAGTGTCGGTTGTTTCTGATGCATGCCCTCCAACTAAACTCCACACAGATCCATCTGAAGCAAAAGGGAAAAATTATATCTTTAGACATACTGTATTTTCACTTATTACATTCTTTTTGTTATATTCGGGAAGGTTTATTGGAGGTGTTAACAAGTACAAGCTTACTCTCACACGGGGAAGTTTTCTTACACACATAGCATATTAATACAATTTACCAGAATCTGAATCTGTGATAAGTGTGGGTAAGTCAGTTTCAGCATCTTCACTCATCACACTCTCAGTACCTCTTTTCTTTGTTGTTCTATTAGATGATGTCAGCAATTCAGTGGTTTCTTCTTGTACATCTTCCATTTGATGGTAGACTATAGCTCATGTAAATATTTTTTTAACTAATACAGTGAAAGGAAGATATTTTGGTAATACAAGTAGTTGTAAGTATATCAGATATTCTGAAAAACCATTTATAATATCATCATCTTGTAGAAATCATGAATAATCATGAGAAATCTCTCAAAGTACAGGATTGAAGTAGCAGAGAACATTTATGAAAGTAAACTATAAATAAAAAGCCTGAAAACTATGTAGGAAATGTGAACTCAAGCCACACAGAATTTGGTCATACGGACTTTGTTAGAAATAACAACAAATTTTACCTTCCAAGCACTGAACTGAGATTTTGGGCAGATATGGCTTACTGCATTTCCCTGAATGAGGACTTGGGTGTACATTTGTTTTTTAGGCATTGGAGACGACTACTCATTAAATCACATAATCAAATACATTTACAGTTTGATTTTGTATTATCTATAAAATAGTACTACTTCTTAACAAGGTGAATAAACATTGAAACAATCGTTTGAGGTTGGCTGCTCAAGTCAGAATGGTATTTCCCTCTCAAACCCTGCTTATTTGAATTTCACCAGATATTGTAAGTTACAAACTTTGATAACATTTCAATGAAAAATAAAAGTTTTCCTTTATAAGTTTAATTAAGTTTACCCCTAGCCTTGAATAACAATATACTAGGGACTTTCAAACATTATTTTGAACCTGATGAGATGAGAATTTTTCAGACAGAGACTCAAATGCAACCACGAGTGTGTTGCATTGTAAGAACTCCAAAATATGAAAATATTAAATAAATGAAAAAACAAAAACAAAAATAAACAAACCATCAAATAAATATATATATGCCATTCCTAAAAAAACTTAACATCACCATAGCTGATTTGGAAGTAATGAAAAGTGAAACTTTTAAATGTGAAATAAAAACTAGCAGTACTTCAATTAAAAGTAAACTAGATGGTTACAATTTACTCATGGTCCTGACATTTTTATTCAGACAGATCATTCATTCACAAACTAGTAACTGGAAAACCAATTAAAAAAATGACAAGTGAAATAAATAAATCTAAAAACCACTTCATAAGTTCACATGATATCAAGAAGATTTTATAAAGAGATTTTAAAAACACAGAGTTTATATATACATTTTCTGCTACAATGGCTACTTTTTAAATTCCACTTGAATCTCGTTGGGAAAGCTATTCCAATTCTCCTTGATACAAGAGGAGCAAAATCGTTTTGTATAGAACACACTACATTTTTGTGACATACAAACTGACTTGCCACACTTTGAACAGTTAGCACCAATTAACAAAGGCAAACAGCTCTTCCTATTGAAAGGATCTTTCATGAAATATACATCTTCAAGTAAATAAAACTTCGACTTTTCTCTTTTGAACTTTGAAAATGATTGATATTTATAAGAGTTACTACATTCTGAACAAAAGAATTGTTTCATATTATCTGATGCTTCATTGTCACTATCCTTTCCCATGATCTTTTCAGGATGTGTACTTCTTAAAATAGTAACTTAAGAAACAGGTAATTTTATTTCTTGCCCTGTACTTTACTATGATAGAACTAAACGAAATAAAAAAAATTCATGTTCACATTTCCTTATTTTTTTTATACCTTTTACATTCTATAGAATACAGCTTAGTTCCCACTGACGAAAAATATGTTTGTCGCTTGAAGTTCTTTGCTTAATGTTCTTTGTTTATTTTCGAAAGCGACAAACTTATTTTTGGAAACAAAAAGTTTTGATATTTAAAATAAGTTCCTCGCTTTATTTTTCTGACTTTTTGATTAAATTTCCGAAGATAAAGCGATTATATTATGGATGACAAAAATCTTGCCTTTGAAATATTTCATATTGTCTTTCTTTGAACATTTCTTTCATCCATACTTTCCATTGTAACTTGAAATACAAGAATAAGGAACAAACTTATCAATTATTAGGCGATGAACTTAGTCAGTGTGAACTAAGCTTAGATCTAAAAATATCTAAAGATCTTTATAATTATACAGATATACAAACACCATTAAAAGAAACATGGTTTGGATTGGATTGCCTAAATTTTAAGAAACATTAGCAGGCTGAGTTAAATTTAACTCTAAGATTAAGGCCGTTTAAGAGATCCTAGAATTCAAAATTTCCTTCATCGCCCGACCATAGCAACAAGATTAGGCATTATTATGTCAAATTTCATGTTTCTTATAAATAAACCTGCGTATAATAGAAAAACATAAAAATTAAACATTCATGCACATAGAATGGTCTTAGATGAACAATTTGAGATCACCTGATAATGAAAAATATTAATGGTAGATGTCACTTGAAATACTACAGTTCACAAGCACAATCAATGTGGAGTTACTTATTGAGAACTTCAACCCAACAGGAACATTTCCTATGGGCTAAAATAGGAATACTTGATCAGGTAGGCAACAATGACAAAAAACTATTTCACACATTTTGATTTTATTTTGCACATCTTGTTGTTTGACTATTTTCTTACTCTCAGATTTTGAAAACATTCGCAACAGGAGTACCAGACGTCCATGTCACGAGTTGTTTTTATTTAAAGAAAGATAGCTAATCATCATCATGGTGAAAATGGATGCTTCAATTCTTCATTTTCAAGGGGGTCAGAATGTAGTTCTTCTTTTTTTCGGTTTTCATCTCAAAGATTTATAAATTATGTCACGAGGAGTATAACAGGAGAGAAACAATACACTCATTTTTTTGAAAGACCTTCCGTGATTAATGATGAGCGTGAAAATATTCCAGTGTTTTTCCAATCCAAAGTTCAGGAACTAAGTTCAATAGAAGATACACACCGTCGCCCCGACCCATTCTTTTACCAAATTTTGCACTGAATGGGCTGCTCTCCATCGTGAAGGCTTGGTTATAATTTCTATATAATGGTCGGCCAAACGAATGTTGAAAGAAATAAGTTATAAATTCATATTGATGCATATATTTAAATGAATCTAAAAGCACCTTTATACTTATAAAATGGTGTTATTATAACAAAAGTAATAAAGCTCCACGGTGGAAATACCTTGATGATGTAATGCTTTGTATAAGCAAGACAAATTAGAGGTTAATCAATCAAAACATTGCAGCATGCTTGTTGCACATTCTATAAACAAAACACCGTCCATGCGTATGTTGCAATAGTGTGCTATTCCTGCAATTTCCAACACTGCTCAGTTCATCACATCACATCATAGATCGCTTAAGATTGAAGTATTTCAAGTGAGGTATGTATTGTACTTTTCCGCCTGGCAAAGTTTGTCCGGCAAAAATATACATCACTATAATTAAGGTTTGCGGCAAGCAAGAGCTAGTTGCTAAAGTTGGCAAGCCAAATATATCATATACCTAGAGGAAGCAGGAGAAAGAATCACTATATTAAGGTTTGCGTAAGCAAGAGCAAGGGGCTAAGTTGGCAAGCCAAATATCAAAAGCCTAGAGAGGAAGCAGGAGAATTTCTCAGAGTGAATAACCTGTGCTTTATAATCAGAAAATTAGAAATAAAAAAATAATGAGTTTGACATGCTGTTCAAAAAATAAAAAACAACTCATCTTAAAACGAAAATACTATTCCTCTGGAATTCCTTTCTTGGTATTATAAAAAACTTGTACATAGATCAGTATGAATTTATTTTCAATGATTATAAAAATACAAACTTGTATTAAATCAATATACGAATGACTATGATCAATTTCATGAACGAATCAAATGTTTAATATGTTTGAATTAATAAAAAAGAAAATTCGAAAATGTATCAGAAAAAAAGTTGAAAACATTGAAAACATTACATTTTTTACCTGACGATGGAATAAAAAAATCATCAATACAATGCAATGCAATACAAAAATGGAGTGTGCAAGTGACATTGATATTGTATCCCTATATTTTTCGTGATTTTTTGTTTTGTTTATGTTTTTATGCCATTGCATTGCATGACATAGAGATGAAGTGTAGCTAGTTTTTCGTGGAAATTGAATTTTCTTTGAGCAAAATTTTTTTCTGCAAAAAATGTTTACTGGCGGCAGGAGAAAGCTTAAATAGAAAACAAGCTTTACAACCGGACCAATGATAAACAGCCAACATGTATGATGACACAAACAAGTGATTACCTCAAAATAAAAATAAATGTTAGCAAAGGAATGGGTGGCTGTGAGAGTTACTAACCTATACCTATGTGAAAGTAATATGGCGGGGGTCATCAGTATAGGTACAGGTACAGGTATAGGTATAGGTACAGTACAGGTACACTGCAATTAACTGGAAGTGTGGACCAAGCATAAAAGTGATCAGTACGTACAAGAACAGATAATTAGGCCACAAGTTTAAGATTATGGCGACGGCCTAACTCTGAAATCGTGTATTTTTTTCTTTTTCTTTCTGTCGCTTTTAGTAAAAAATATACAATGATACATTGGTTAGTGAAATAGCTTCAATTCGACACCAAATTTGGACAAAATAAAAGAAAGTTTCATGATTACAACTGTTGTGTTTATGTCTTAAAGATATTAAATTTGTGATTAAAATGCCTGCCATTTAAATTAATTGAGTAGAAAAAAATGAAATTGTATCTTGAAAATGTCAACATGTATAATGTACATCACTATAATTAAGGTTTGCATAAGCAAGACATCAAGGCAATACGTGGGTATCCACTTACATGGATAAAATTGCTTACCCATGAATTTAAAGATGACTTATACATCAGTTGGAATGAAGCATTGGAAAAGGCGAAATCTTTTTTCAAGTTTAAGGAGTGTACCTAAGTCCTTACTTTCAAATACTATTTATCATTTTATGTGTAGTAGCTGCAATGATTCTTATTAGGGTATTATTCCCGACATTTGAAAGTGAGGGCTTATGAGCTTTTTGGCAGAACTTTGACATTATTTTGTATGATTATTTAATTGCTTAATAACGGATTTCTATAAATTTCAGTAAAAACTTGTATGTATGACTGCACATTGATAAATGGTAGATGTTCAACTGAAAGCTTTGACATTAATAAAATGAGACGTTGAAAATTTGTCATTTTATTTAAATTAGGTTCCATTCTTGAACCAAACTGTGTAGTTATTAGTTTGTTTCTTGTCAATTCCAGGTTATCAAGAAATGGAAGAAATTACAGAAACCCTCAAACAGAGAATCATGTTGTTCGATGGTGGAATGGGGACAATGATACAAGGTTACAAATTTGAAGAAGAAGATTTTAGAGGTAGATGAATCAATTTTTTGTAATGTTCCTTGCGCTTCTATGGTTGATATCATGAAAAGCTTAATACCATAATATTTTGGTACTCACAGTTTTACATATTCATTGGCAAAATGTAAGAATGAGATGAACTTGGACGCTACTCTGTTGATTACTCTGTTGCTGTTGGAAACACTGAAAATGACAGAGAATTGCACTCAATTTTATTTGTTACTGCATCTCAAAGTTGCTCTTAATGCATTGTGCTAAATTTGACACCCTCTCTTGTCAAAACCAGCTTTAAGAGGAAAAACTCTGTTTTACTAGTATAATGTTTCCCATATTACTACGAACAATGCTAGTAGATGACAGCATATTGAAGATGCCGACTATTGTTGTTAATTTTCATTATTGTTGTTTGTATTTTTTCATAGGAGAAGAGTACAAAGGTCATTCACATAATTTAAAAGGAAATAATGATTTCCTCAGTTTAACCCAACCAGATGTTATATATCAAATTCACAAGGTTTGTAAATGCTGGGATTCAAGTTTTCACAAATATTTAGAAATTTTTCTTATAAATATAATAAAAATTTTAGGATTACTTGGAAGCAGGATCTGATTTTATTGAAACAAATACCTTTAGTGGAACTTCGGTTGCTCAAGCAGATTATGGAACAGAGCATTTGGTAAGTTTTTTTATCATCTCAAATAGGATTTACATGATCCTCCATCAGAAATGGGTAAAGAAATTTTGATACTAAAAGTGGATGACAAAATGTACAAAAAATATTCACTTCTTTTTCAATTAACTAATGAACTAAAAAGCTTTAAGACCTAAATTTTGCATGGTGAACCAACTTAATGTAAGAAATCTATTTGGCAAATGAAAAAATGAGTGGGTCAGCCCCTTTAAGCAAGTGACATAAAGCAGCAGCAGATGATAGCACATTCTTTATTACCAGGTGGTCTTATGGATAGATTAAGAAGCTGTAAATAATTTTGGTTTGCTTAGAATGAACATAGAAAATGCAAAGCAATATAAGAAGATTGAATGATATAAAGGAAATTGTTTTCCTTCATTTTGAGTGCATCATTGTTTTTTTATTTAAAAAGGGCATCTGTAGTTTTTACAATCATAGCAACGACTTTGTGTATCACTATTTTAGAGAATGACCAGACTTCTCTAAGAAAGCTACCCCCCCCCCCCACGCCCACACACACACACACACACACACACACACACACACACACACACACACACACACACACACACACACACACACACACACACACACACACACACACACACACACACACACACACACACACACACACACACACACACACACACACACACACACACACACACACACACACACACACACACACACACACACACACACACACACACACACACACACACACACACACACACACACACACACACACACACACACACACACACACACACACACACACACACACACACACACACACACACACACACACACACACACACACACACACACACACACACACACACACACACACACACACACACACACACACACACACACACACACACACACACACACACACACACACACACACACACACACACACACACACACAGCAATACCGACGACGACCCAGGTCTTTTTCATGGATAGTGATACATGAAGTACTTACCACAAATTGGTAATTGATTTTTTTTAAATATTGTTGAACTGTTTTGGTTTGTAGGTTTATGAACTGAACAAAACATCAGCATTACTCGCTCGTAGGGCCGCAGATGATGTGACTAAAAGTTCAGGTAACTTTCGAAAGCATCACATGCTAGATATGACTATCTGTGTTAATGGCCAGTCCAAAAGTTATGCTGAAGCTGTATAATGACAAATCATGTACCATGTTTTTTAAAGCACCTTAATATCATTGAAACCATTTCTTTTGTGTTTAAAACCAAATATGAATCAAAAATGATTTTACTATATTTTTTTGAAATCAGAATAAAAAAATCCTTTCTAAAAAAAGTTATGATTTTTCAAAGCGAAACATCCTTTAATCAGTAAAATGAAGAACTTTTAAGGCACATGATCTAACTTTCGATTAGTGAAAACCACAAAGTGAAAAATGTTCAGTCACCACCCCCCACCAATCCACACCTTGAAAAATCAATCTGAAGAAATCAAAGTTGTATTTTTCGTGACACAATTACTTCTGCATACTTTTGAAACAAAGTGTTTTTATCTCCTATTCAATTTTCACATAAAGAAAAGGAAAAAATCTAAAAGATTTGTTAAGCAAATATGTATCCAAGAAGCAAATCCCTGTTTTTTTCAAAATTTTGAACTTTGGTATCATATGAAAGTCCATAATGAAAAATCAACTTTTTTCCCCCAAAAAAACATATATTTATCCTTAAGCAATTTATCTTGAATTTATTTCAGATTAAAGAAATAGTAAACATTTGTTTTAGGAGTACAAAGATATGTTGCTGGAGCAATGGGTCCTACTAACAGAACATTATCTATCTCGCCATCTGTTGAGAATCCGGGATACCGTAACATTAGTAAGGAATTTTTTATTGTTTCATCCTATTTTTAGTGAGTACCCAACATTTTGCTTTTAGATGTTGCAATCACTTTATGCTTCTTCCTTCTAGCCTTTGATGAATTAGTTACTGCATACACGGAACAAGCGAGAGGACTGCTTGATGGAGGTGTTGATGTATTGCTTGTAGAAACTATATTTGATACTGCAAATTCTAAAGTATGGCTTACTTAGAAAAATATGCATACTATTTCACTTTTCATACTGGTTGAAGCAACAAAACAATATCTTTCATTGTTGTACAGACTGATCAGCGATCATTGAGTCTTTTTATTTTTTAGGCTGCGTTGTTTGCTATTGAAACAATTTTTGAAAATGAATATGAAAGAGTTCCCATATTTGTAAGATGTTTAAATGTTTGTTGGTAATGATAAAGTTAATGCTGAGGATAAGATTCTTTGAAAGATATTCAGAGATTCTTTTTCCTTTAGGTTGTTGCCATTTTTGCTTAAATGGAAACATGTTTAGAAAATTAACTCACAAAAATGAACTCAAATTAACCCATAGGTTAGCGTGAGTTTGGAATCAAAATTTTTGGAAAATCATAGATATTGAAAAACCTGGGGAAAAGTCCTGGGAACTTTCCTTTATGGACATGTTTCCTTATTACATTTTTTCAATCACAGTGTATAATGATCATAATGATTTCTTCCCATCCCCTCCCATAAGTCCAATTTTTAAGGACATATACTGTATTCAAAATTTCTGCTTTTGTTGCTATATTCCTGTGAAAGCATTTTTTTGCCTGAAAGATGAATTAACATGCTATCCATTTATGCAAAATAATGTAAAACATAAGCTTCATGGTTTTAGTCCAAAGAGTGAAAATTTTAGCGGTTTCTCCGATCTTTTTACACTGAACATTGCTGCTCATCATGAGGATGAAAAAGGTGTCTCACTTTTTTGAAAAATTCAGCGGCTTTCGAAATATTCTAATTTATGTAAACCCGCTAAGTTGCCATGGAATGGTATAATCTAGAGAACAAATGGTTTAACAAATATTTGGAAAAACAATTTTACTGCCCTATGATACTTCTATGGCTGTGTAAAATTTCAAGGTGCGGTGATAGATAGATTTTGAATTTTCACTCTTCAAGTAAAACACACTATACTTTTTGGTAGTAAAATTTATTCGTATAGTGTCCTTTAATGTCAGTTCCCAGTATCTGAAACACGTGTTAAAAAAATTAATTTGAATGATCATTGTGCAGAAGTCTTTTTTCAAAATGAAAGTAAATGAAGTGATGTACGTGAATTATTCCAGTATCTTCGACTACGAAACGCATAAACATGAAACTACGACATAAAAACTTCACTCCCTCAGAAATAACACATATTTTCATGTTATATTTGCAGAAAAGTGTTTTTTTTCCAAGAAGAAGAAATTTTATCCGAAAAAGTGAGAAATAATAAAAGAGACAAATCATTATAGGAGACATAAGTATAAATAATTGTATAATATTAAATATTAAAGACATCATAAAATAACATATATTTATTTTAAAAACAAGTATGAAGCTTTCTGCAAGTAAAGCTCACATCATCAGGTATACCTAAAAAATGGTGAATAAAAAGTTATTGAGTATAATTATTAGTTTAAAGAAATATATGAAATGTTTGGGAAAAATTTCTCTTTCCCTGTATAATTCTTAATTTTGGAGATGATTTTTTCCAGACATTTATACAGCAGTTTCGTTGTTTGGAACCATTAAACCATATGTCCTCACATTTAAATATTGTTCACTTTTGTCTCATGTTTTTAATATTTCAGGTATCAGGGACTATTGTTGATAAAAGTGGTCGTACATTATCTGGACAAACTACTGAAGCATTTGTTACCAGTGTTGAACATTCTAGACCACTGTGGTCTGTATTCATGTTTATTTCTCTTTTTTGTCATGATGATGACGAGGATAGGGCATAATAAATAACTTAAGCTTAACTTGATAAATGCGCAGTTAATCTTGATCAACTATTTCTAATTACCTACCATGATACATAATAATATATTTCTTTGCACATACATTGGTTTTATTATGAAATACAACTGATGGCAGAAGAGGTCTTTCAACATCTTTTGTTGCAATATTCAAAATTTTACTTTTTCTGTTTTTAGTCTGGGGTTGAACTGTGCACTAGGAGCAGAAGATATGAGGCCATTTATTGAAAGAATTGGACTTTGTTACAATGGCTTTGTTATATGTTATCCCAATGCTGGTCAGTTAAGACTTACTTTTCTTAAATACATTTTGATGATTGCCTCTCTATCTTATCAAATGTTTCTGTTTCTCAGGGCTTCCAAATGCATTTGGAGATTATGATGAATCACCAGAAATAATGGCATCAAAATTAAAGGTAGTTTCAAATTATGAATGTATGAAACCTACTAGCTTATGAGTTGGAGACTAGGTTGTACTAATACATTGCTTATTCAGCAAAATGTTATTTTTGCAGTAATGTCAATTATACAATCCTGTATATCTGACACTTAAAAAGTTTCCATCAATCTTGTTCAATTTAGGTATTTGCCGAAGATGGTTTATTAAATATTGTTGGTGGATGCTGTGGTACAACTCCAACGCATATTAAGTGAGTTTTTATTTTGATAAGAAACAACTTACCTTAAAGAGACTAAGTTTATAGTTCACATCTATTATTGTAATCATATTTTGTATGCATCCAATAATACAGATTAAATGACTGTATTTACTCCTAATATTCAATTCCTAAAAGTCTTCCACAAAACAGCCTCACATTTTTCAATTAAGCATTATAAAAAGCATAAAGCTAGTGTTAACAACTCAAGATCTGGATTGATATTGAAAAGTTTACAAATCTGATTATTATGCAAAAAAAAATTGTTTTCAAAACATATACCGTAATGCATCAAATAAACGCTCCCTTCTTTTAAACGCCCCCCCCCCCCCCCCCCCCCTCGAATAAACGCCCCCTGAAAAACTGAAATTATTTAATACACGCCCCCTTCTATTAAACGCCCCCTCGAACGAACGCCCCTCCTAAAAGAAGGCGTTTATTTGAAACATTAATAATGAAAAGAGGCGTTTATTTGAGACAAGTTATGACATATATTTCTTCATTTTTTAAATACAGGAAATTTTCTGTACAATCCTGTCTTTTTAAATTTTAGAGTTAATGTTGAAAAAAGTTTTTTCCGCTTGAGGAGTTCCTTTTCAAGCACTTCTGCACAGGACTTTTGTTGAGTTTCGAAACTGAGTTTCACAGGAACGACTAAACCACATTCTCTGTGTCTTTTACCAGTGACAACAACGTTTATCTGGTTGTCTTTATTATGAGAAAGAAAATGATAACAAAGACTTGATATTTCGGCAGACAAATGTCCAACAAGAATTTTCTTTTCGAAGTCTTTGTACACACCGATTGCAAACTTATCATATTGAATAGCTTCTTCTCTTGTTTCGGGAGCTGTTGTTAGAGTTTCTCCAATTGTTGATGTCCAAACAGACATATATACATGATGACCTCGAATAACAGTAACAACATCTGTTTTAAAACAAACTTTAAATGGGAAATAACCATCAACTCTAGCCATGTTTCAGAAAATATTACGAATGTTGAAAAGCTCAAGGACGCAAAAACTGTTTGCGAGAATATGTTGTGAAATCTTCAGTAATTCTCGATTTTCTAAAATATTTGTTCTGCAACCTAAACACAGCATTCCAATTCACAGGTTTATAATAGAATCATGCATTAAATGTATCACTTATTAGCATCATCTCAGGAGGAGGTCCATGCCACATTGTCTTGCAAAAATGTAAAGAAAATTGAATATAATAGAATATAATAGAATCATGCACTAAATGTGTCACTTATTAGCACTATCTCAGGAGGAGGTCCATACCGCATTGTTTTGCAAAAATGTGAGGGAAATTGATTCATTCTTACAGCTTTCTTTGTAGCAAGGATAAAAGAAAGATGGATGCAAATCAACTCACTTCGCATAAAAATGAAAAAAGGCTTATTCTATGCAGTTCAAACAAGAAGTAATTGCCTACGCACTCGGCAATAGTAACAGATCAGCTGCGAGAAGATTCAGTAAAGATCCAAAGAGAGTAAGAGAGTGGAGAAGTAAAGCAGAAGCAATAAAAACTTCAAAACCAAGTAAGAAAAAACTAGAAGGCGGGGGCAGAAAATGTATAGATGAGCAATTAGAGGAAGATCTTGTCTTGTGGATTTACGAACAGCGCAGAAAGATGCTTCACGTTAGCCGAAAAATGATTATGTTCAAGGCTAAAAAGATGTTTGATGAAAAGAATTCAGACCCTGCAGTTCAGGATTCCTTTGCTGCAAGCCGAGGTTGGTGTGAAAAGTTTATGAGGAGGCATGGGTTTTCCTTAAGACGGAAAACCACAACAGCTCAAAAGGACCCCTCATACTTGATTGATCGCTTAGTTGCTTATGTCATTCATGTTCGGAGATTACAACAACAACATTCCTTTATGGACAGTGACATTGTAGCAATGGATGAAACTCTGGTATGGAATGATATGGTATCCAATACAACTGTTGAAGCTACTGGTTCAAAAGACGTCCCAATGAAAACGACTGGACATGAGAAAGTCCGTGTCTCCGTTTGCTTGGGAGCTAAACAGAACGGCGCTAAGTGTAAACCATTCATTGTGTTTGTTGGAGCTAAAAGAGAATCAAGGTCACTGCATGAAGAGTTTAAGCAAAAGTGTGCAGTAGCTAGTAGTGCCAACGGCTGGATGAACGAAGATCTAACAATGCGATGGTGCGATGAGATTCTTGGAAAGTTTTCATTTCATAAAAGACTATTAGCGTGGGACTCATTTGAAGCCCATATGACAGACAATGTGAAAAAGAAGCTCCAGACATTAAAATTTGAATCTGTTATTGTTCCTGGTGGTTGCACTAAATACATTCAAGCTCCTGATGTCGTATGGAATAAACTTTTCAAAGGGAAGATACAGCAGCTTTACAACGAATGGCTTGCAAACGGGAAACACGAATTCACAGAAGCGGGTAACATGAAATCAGTACCTCGTCGACTTGTTGTTCAATGAGTGATAAAAGCGTGGAATGAGTTGCCCACGGAAATGATAACTTCCTCAATGAAAGCTTGTGCATTGGGACTTCCCGTTGATGGATCCCAAGATACACTAATTTCCTGCTTCAAAAAGGGCAAGAAATGTGAAGAAGGAGCCGATCTTCTAAAAAGTCAAACTCTCCTACTGCAAAATGGAGAGATCGACAATAATCCTTTTGTCATTTCAGAAGGTGATAAGGCAGATGCTGAGCCTGAGTTCAACGTTATTGAAGAAGATGACATTGACAATGATATTTTTGTAGATTAGATATTTTAACCTCTTATGCTATTTTCGGATAATATATCATTTCGCTTTACTTGAAGTTTTCTTAAAATTTAATAAACGCCTCCCTCTTTTTAACGCCCCCCCCCCCCCCCCCCCCCCCCCTCGAATAAACACCCCCTCAAATTTTTCAAAAATTTAATAATTCGATGCATTACGGTATATCCACAGAGTTAGTAACAAGCTAAAAAAATCATGCTCGATTAAATAGAGAAACTCTATCTCTAATGTTATGACAAATTTTTTGTTAAATTAAAGTCCCATTTTTTGTTATTCACATCGTCAATTTTTGTAGAGCCATTGCTGAAGCTGTTAAGCATTGCAAACCAAGAGAATGTCCAAAGGACTTATATTCGGACACGTTGGTTTTATCAGGTATATAAGTTCGGATGATTATCAGTATTATCCCAGGTCACATGAACAGCTTACAAGATATTGAATGAGAATGTAATCTTGTGTGACTTTTGGTATTGAGGCTATTGAGTTAAGTTTATGTTAAATTGTTTTAGGTCTTGAACCTAAGTATGTCAGCCCTGATTCAATATTCATAAACATTGGAGAAAGATGTAATGTAGCTGGTTCAAAGAGGTTTTGCAATTTGATTAAGAAAAATAAGTTTGAGGTAGAACTATTTGTTTTCATCATCTAGTCTGTTAAAACCTAACAATCATATTCCTGACCTTTGTTATAGAAATCTTTAAGAAAACGATATTGAAGCTAAGATAAACTGTTAGATGAACTGTTGTTAACATTTAAAAAAAATCTGAAAGATTGCACTGAAGATTCTTTTGCCAAAAAGCTTTTCTGCGTAATTCTTTTAAAAAATGTAAAAAATGTTTTAAGAGTGAAGAACTGTATATATGAAGTTACGTATCTATTGTCTGCTATGGACAGCAATATTAAAATTATTGAGAATTGTAACTTTATAAGCTTTATTTAATTCATTTAATTTTTTGCTAGGATGCATTAGCAGTTGCCAAAGTGCAAGTCGAATCTGGTGCTCAAATCCTTGACATCAACATGGATGAAGGAATGTTGGATGGTGTTCAAAGTATGCAGACATTTTGTAAATTAATTTCATCAGAACCAGACATTTCAAGGGTGAGATTTTTTTGATTTTGTTCATTAGTATACATTATGTTTTGTAAGTTTACTGTATAATGTATAATGGTTGGTTTTTTTTTTCATTTTTATTAAAGGTTCCACTCTGTATTGATTCTTCGAAATTTGAAGTAGTTGAAGCAGGTTTGAAATGTTCTCAAGGCAAGTGCATCGTGAATAGTATCAGTCTTAAAAATGGAGAAGACGATTTTCTAAAGAAAGCGAAACTCATACAGAAATATGGCGCTGCAGTTGTTGTGATGGCATTCGATGAAGATGGACAGGTACTAAAGCATTATTCAATGTGTTTGGGGTGAAATCTTTGCAGAAAAAGGCCTGAAGAAAGGTCACATCTCACCATATTAAGTAGTTTCTTATTTAGCTGAAATGTTATTTCCATTGATGAAGAAATACAATATTCTTTATATTTTTCTCCACTTTTTTAACACCTCAAATTTTCACTTTTATTCCCACTTGTTAATTTTTCGTCATAGGCGGCTGATCTTAACAGAAAAGTTGAAATATGTCAACGTTCATACAAATTATTGGTAGAAAAAGTCAAATTTAACCCCAACGATATTATATTTGATCCGAATATTTTAACCATCGCTACAGGAATGGAAGAACATAATAATTATGCTGTCGATTTCATTAATGCAGTGAGAACTATCAAGGTATAATATCTCTCGAAAAATCACTGTCTGCAAATGAATGGATCAATCATTCAGTTTATGTTTTATTGGCCATGTTTTGATCAATTATGATGGCCGCTTAGGAAAGACTTTGAAGTTGACACTTCAGTTTGTAATAAGTTTTTATTGTTTGTTCTGACAACACTAACCACTATCAATATATTTTGTAGAAAACTTGTCCTCATGCACGATGCAGTGGTGGATTATCAAATTTATCGTTTTCCTTTCGTGGTGTTGATGTTTTGAGGGAAGCACTTCATACTGTTTTCTTATATCATGCTATAAAGGTATGATGAATTCAAGCCTTCTTGTTGTGTAGCCTTTTAGTACATATAAAAAGTAGACAATGTTTTTTTTATATTTAACTGAATGTCACACTTTACACAAGTTAGGTTCTTTCTGGAAGCTGGTATTCACAAAAAAAAACCAAAAAGAAAATGAAAAAGAAAACTAAATTTCCCTAAATACGAAAAAGCTCCTTCTTTAAGCTCCTGTGAAATAAATAGCACTGTAAAACTCAAACTTTCACCCTTCGCACCTAACATTTCCATTATTTCAAGTTACTTTTATACATTTGTTTTTTTTAATTGATTGCTTTTTCTTAGGTTGGGTTAGATATGGCTATTGTAAATGCTGGTGCAATACCTCAATATGATGAAATACCAAAGAACTTATTGCAGTTATGTGAAGACCTGATATGGAACAAATCTCCTGATGCAACTGAACGCATGCTTGAATATGCTCAGGTTAGATTTATTCCATGTACTTTTAAGGTTTCAACCGATGGATAGGAAGTATCAATTGTTTGTAGTTTGTGTAAGTGATGCTTTCTTTAATTGTGATACTCTTAAACTATAACCTCTTCCATTTTTTCACCACAAAAAGAAGAGGACATGATAATGATCTCAAAAAAGGTTATATGAGTTCATTGATCAAGTTGGACTTTTCCAAGAATAGTATTGGAGTTGATACTGACCATCCTTTGCTTTTATTTCATTTCTTCTTTTCAGACTGTTGGAAAATCTTCAACTAAACAACAAGAATCTGATGAAGCATGGCGAAGCGAACATGTTTCTAAAAGATTAGAATATGCTTTAATCAAGGTATGATTCTGTAGAAAGTAGCATTTGCTCTTGTAAATTAGTTCTGTAAAGTAGTTTTTGTGATTGTGTACGAACTATTGTGCGCAGTTTTTTATTTATATATTTAAACAAATGTTTATGAGAATTACCAAGAATCAGAAATTTCACCTCGCTTGTCTCATGGTTCAGTGCAGGTCTCGTACAAAAGGACTCTTAAAATCGAAAGATATCGATGATATGTAAACATCCCCAATTTTTTCAGGGAATTGATAAATATGTTGTGATGGATACGGAAGAAGCCAGACAGCAGTCTCATTTGTTTCCTAGACCTTTAAATATCATTGAAGGACCACTCATGACTGTAAGAGTCTCTAGTCTTGTCTTTCTTTGTCATTCTCTGATAATAATAATGATTCTCTGTTGTGCTTTTCATGCTATTTGATTTTATCCATGTTTCATCAAAAATCCATTTTAATTAAAAAAAGAAACAATAATAAAATATTTAGGGTATGTCAATTGTTGGTGATAGATTCGGAGCCGGAAAAATGTTTCTGCCACAAGTAGGAGTGCTTTTTTTTTAATTCTCCTTCACAAGTAGGTTTTGAATTCTCCTTCACAAGTAGGTTTTGAATTCTCCTCCACACGTAGGTTTTGAATTCTCCTCCACAAGTAGGTTTTAAATTCTCCTCCACAAGTAGGTTTTGAATTCTCCTTTACAAGTAGGTTTTGAATTCTCCTCCACAAGTAGGTTTTGAATTCTCCTTCATGGAAGAAGTAATGTTTTTTGTTGAGATCGTCTGAATGTTACTCTACAGGTGATCAAGTCAGCTCGTGTCATGAAGAAAGCTGTTGCTCACTTAATCCCTTTCATGGAAAAAGAACAAGAAGCGGATTCTGGAAATGATTTGGTAAGTGTGAAAAATCAACATAATAGAGAACCAATTGGAACTTAGTATGGCATCTGTATTAACCAATCACAATTAAACGTGGAACTAATATGGAACTAATAAAAATGTCTTCCCGTTGTGATACCGATTTGAAATTTGATGTTGAAATTTTAGAAATCTTTAAGCAATGGAACTATAGTGTTAGCAACAGTTAAAGGTGATGTGCATGATATTGGAAAGAATATTGTTGGTGTTGTGTTAGGTTGTAATAATTTCAGGTACAATCAATCAATCCGTGTAATTTACTTTTTCTCTTTTGCTTTTCAACTTTACAACCAATTTTGAAGATACACAAATAATTATTAACGGGGTTACGACACGAGTCACGTGATCTTACGACTTTTAGTGCAGCGAGGGTTGCGATAATATTACGGCCGCTGGTAAGAAAATGACAATGATCATCTTTTTAGAGTAATTGATCTAGGTGTAATGACACCATGCGAGAAGATTCTTGAAACTGCTGTTGAAGAAAAAGCCGATTTTATCGGTTTATCGGGTTTGATCACACCATCGTTAGATGAAATGATTCATGTGGCGAAAGAGATGGAAAGAAAGGGATTCAAAATCCCATTACTGATTGGTGGAGCAACCACGTCCAGGTAACTTCTACATATTGTTTAGGTAACTTTATATGAGTAAGTATACTCTGAACTTTATATGTGTAAGTAAACTCTTTATAACCTCCCTTTGTTATAGAACTCACACCGCTGTTAAAATTGCTCCGCGATACAGTAACCCAACCATCCACGTGTTAGATGCTTCCAAAAGCGTCGTTGTGGTATGAAATTCTTATTTAGGAAAAGTGTTGTTGTTTTTCTCTGTTGCATTAGCTCAGGCAAAAACATTACCAGAGCTTGTTGAAAGTTTTTATTACCCTCTGAATGTGTGACGCAAAATCTCATCAACCTGACAAGGCCATGATAAATAAGTTGTTTAAAAAGAATTCGAGAAAAGTCTATGCATGCATTGAAATCTCATCCCGTTCTTTTGTAAAGCGCACTTCAAATCCTGATCAATTGAAAACTTCATCAAATAATGGAGACAACCTCGAGCAAATGAAAAACATGAAATGCTTACAATATTACTTTCTCCTGCATGTCATCTTATGGCTTGTATACATTCTACCGATTTCTTACCAGCTAAACTTCTTGGTTAAAAGCTTCTTGAAATCGTCTGAAAGAACGAGGCGTAGCCTGAATCTTTCGCTCGCTTACCCAGATAAATTTAACGGTTTACACCAGGAAATTAGCTTGTTAGAATTCGGTACATGAACTGTATGTATGCATGTGAGAGGATCCCATAGTTGAAATAAATAATTTCACATATGAAATAAAGTGTCCGCCTGTACAGAACAGTAGATATTTTGTAATGTCACCTCGAATATATTATTTCGGGCTTATTATAACTTTATGGTAAAAAGTATTTATTTTGGTTGTTTGTTTGTTTGTTTAAGGCCCAAGCATTATTGGATGAGGATAATCGAGTTGAATTGATGGAAGAGATAGATGAGGAATATGACGAAATTCGAGAAGAATATCAAGATTCTTTGAAAGTCTGTTATTTTACCCCTCTACTATTTATTATAAATCTTTTATTTGTGTGTTTTCACTTTATTTATATCCAGTTCAGGTTTCTTCAAATTTGATCAATCCTGGTTTTAGGATCGTAAATATGTTCCACTAAGTGAAGCAAGACAACGGAAATACCAGATCGACTGGCATGGATTCCAACCAGGTGCATTAATGTTATCACGTAATCGGACACCGTCACTTCTGCACTTTTGATGTTATGATGATTCGTTTGTATTGGCGATATATTTTTTTAGTGAAGCCATCCTTTCTGGGCATCAAAGTATTCAAAGAATTCGACCTTCAACGCATTGTCAAATATATTGATTGGAAGCCATTTTTCGATGTGTGGCAGTTGCGTGGTAAATATCCAAACAGAGGCTATCCAAAAATCTTCAAAGACGGCACTGTTGGTAAGTGTCTGTCTAAAAGGATGACTTTTTTGTTTCAGGATATACCCTTCGTTAACTTAAACGAAGCTGTTTGAATTATTTTGCAAATCTTAAGAAAATTGAGATTGACATGGTTGCATATGTTCCAATTCGTCAAACCATATTTTGATACTTTGCTCTCTTAGGGGAAGAAGCTCAACGCGTGTTTAACGAAGCCCAAACAATGCTTAATGACGTCATAACGAAAAAATCTCTCACTGCTGTTGGGGAAGTTGCTTTTTATCGCGCTAACAGTTGTGGTGATGATATTAACGTCTACGATGGAGAGACTCATTTAACCACATTGTACGGATTGCGTCAACAGGTTCGTTTGATTATGAATTAACATTTCTCAAACAATTCTCAAGTTCTCAATCAGTCATATTCTTACTGTGACAGTCTGTGTAGTCACCCTCTCTCTCCATCTTATGTCTCCTCTCTCCATCTTATGTCTCCTTCTCTCTCCATCTTGTGAAATTTTAGGCCAAAAAAGATAACAAAGACTGCTCATATGTTTGTCTGTCGGACTTTATTGCACCTGAGGATTATGGGATTGATGATTACATAGGCATGTTCGCCGTTTCTTGTTTTGGCGCGGAAGAACTTGCTGAACGGTGAGTAGGTTTCTATTATTTCCATAGCATGACCTCCTCAGTTCCACGAGGTACTGTTAACAAGGAGAGCCCTGTCAGCGTGCTCCTAGAGCTTTAACTAGACAACCAACAGAGATATAATTCCTACTTTCCTGCTGAGTGACAAGCAAAAAGTAACGATTCGCCCTGTTATAGTCGCTGACCGACCGCGTCTTTTCACCCAGGTCGGTTCAATATAAAGGATTCCTTTACAATTACCTCAATGCTTCAGACTTGCTTTGATCGGTGACCATGTATGACGCTTATTATTAGATATCAAGCCATTCACGATGACTATAATTCTATAATGGTGAAAGCGATTGCTGATCGTTTGGCGGAGGTACAATAATATGTTCCAACTCCGAACTACATCAGTAGATTCATTTTCCTCTACACCTTGAAAATGCTTGGATTTTGTAAATGAGTAAAAACAAACATCAGTAACTTTGTGTTGAACACATTTACATATTTTTCAATTCCAGGCGTTTGCAGAGTTGCTTCATGAGATGGTGCGCATAGATTTATGGGGCTATTGTCGCGATGAACAACTGATATCTACTGATTTACACAAGATCAAATACCAGGCTAGTCTGAATATCGATTTGTTTATTTGTTTTTGTTTATATATTCTTTTGTTTGTTTATTTGCTTGTTTTCGATTCTTTACAGGGTATACGGCCAGCACCGGGCTATCCCAGTCAACCGGATCACACCGAAAAAATAACAATGTGGAATGTGATGGAGGCAGAGAAAAATACTTCAGTAATACTGACAGAATCATTAGCCATGTATCCTGCAGCTTCAGTATCTGGCCTGTATTTTGCTAATCCGAAATCACATTATTTTGCAACCGGGAAGATCTGCAAAGACCAGGTATTCATTTCGATCTTCGTAGGTGTGGTAAAAATCTTACAAAACGATATCTGTCCGACAGATGATATGAGGTCCGACTGGAAGATATCAAATAATTATTATAATATTCTATTAAGGCCCTTTTAGACGGTAAACTATTCGATAAATTATGCTCAGATAAAGTTCTTCATTGACGTCAATTGAATAATTTTTTTAAATAATTTAGGTAAGATACACGATAAACTATTCCGTAAACTAATCTATTTTAAGTAAGTTTTGAGTATAGTTTATCTTTACTTTACGCATTTGTTTCGAGGCATTTTGTTTTTAGACCGAAGACTATGCAAGAAGAAAGGGAAAACCGATTTCCGAAGTGGAAACCTGGTTGTCACCAGTTTTGTCTTACGAACGCATATAAAATAAAAGACAAGAGAAATGAAGATAAATAAATACTAGATAATTATGAATAAATATTATTACGAGTTATAAAAAAAAATTTTTCTATCGGATTTCATTTTTGTTTCGCTTTTATTATTTTTAACAATATTTTATGATATATATTTATTGTTTGAAGTGCGCATTTAAAATGGAATTTTGAAAATCTGTTATATTTTTTTTTTCAAAAATGACTAGTGTAAAAAGGGAAGGTTTAGTTTGCCATCGCAAATTGGAAAAAAACATTAATAAAACATCGCAAAAGAATGGAAATATTTTACGAAAAGTTTATGAATGTTTTGTTTTCCATAATATCAACAGCAAATTTAATATGATGTCATTAATTTTCTCCTGAAAGTCTTGTCTTCATCAAGTTGGTGATGTCATAATTCGTCTTCTTCGTCACACCCAACTCCTTTACCCAGACCTCTCACATTATCATTAGACCTTCTTTAAAATCAACATTATTTGCATCATCATCACTTTCGTCATCACTGATCACACCGCTTTCGTCGTCATCGTCATAGTCGTCGTCGTCGTCGTCGTCGTCATCATCTTCATCTTCAAAGTCGTCACTGTATTCATCAACACTTCGATTCAGATCACCTTCTTCATTACATGGAACATCGATCTTCTGTTGTTCTTCCTTCTCATCTTTTCCAATATCATGCGCAACCTCCTTTCCAATACATGCTGAATCGCCACTTATTTCGAAGATCTTATCATCTGCACTAATATCGTTAATATCTGCAGCGATATTTCCACTGGTGTCATCATCGCTTACATACGATACTTGCTCTGGTGTGTCGCCAACGTTTATTCCAGTATCATCATTTGCGTTGTCATTAGCAGCATCGCCGTCGTCGCCATCATTCTCTTCATCTTCACTAATGTCTTCTTCAAAGTCGTCTTCATAGTGACACTCGTCTGCTACCTTCTGTATTCTCGCCTGTCGCAGCTGCTCGTGACGGGCATTCAACTTTGCAATAAGCTTTAATTTCCGCTTTTCATACACTGCCAGTTTCTGTGGACTTTTGTTGTCGTCAATATCAATAATCCATGTCGCTGCTGGTTGCCGTGTCGTGCTTGTACTGCTGCTGTCATTAAGAACATCAATTGGATTGAGAATGGTGTCTTCCTTACAACTAAATAGCCAGGAACCCTCATCTGAACCATATTGCAGTGTACTTATTAAATGTTCAAAAACATCTTCATCTGTATTATGTTCCATGGTAATTCTCCTTCCAAACAATACATTTGAAATGGGTGTACCACATCTTTTTTGTGCAGGTGGATGTGGCAATAGCTGGTGATGACTGGTTGTCATTGGAACTCGTTTGTTTCGGATGCTGTTAATTTTTGTGCTGTTCTTTGTTGGTGGTTCTCTCGGTGGGAAGGGAATCTTTGGTTGATCTTCCTCGAATATATTTGTCAGGGAAGATAGTGTCGGCAAGCTGTCACGAATGCTTCGAGGCCTGATTTCATGAGTTTGGACTTCATTTTTGCTGATGGATGGTAAGCTGATGTCATTACTGATCGATGGTGTCGAATTGCGAGTGGGTAATGCGTGATGGATAGATGATGGGATTGATTTGATAAGATTTCTTGATGAATTGTTTGGGATAGATGGCAGAGAATCCATATCGTTTCTTTGTATCTGTGTTGTTGAAAACTCTTGTGCTTGGAATTGCCTTTTAATAAGGAGGCGCGATTTTGACGTTAGTTGTGTTTGTTTTGAATTAGCAGGTGGTTTTGGTAAAATAGAAGACTTTGGATCCATCTTACAGGTTATCAGTTGTCGTCTATGTTTGGGTTTTGCAGGTGGTGATGTTGTATGTCTAGGTGGTGGAGGTGTCGCGACGAAACGATAGTATTGGATGTCATCAGACGAATCTCGCTTTCGTGCTGGTAATCTTTCATTAAATGTGGAATATGATTTTCGGGCAACGTGTTGGTTGTGTTTGATTATTAAAGCATGTTTTGTTCTTTTGTATAGAGAAATGAATACAGGAAGCTTACATCGTGATGAACATAACCTCAATGAAACATGTTGCTTTAAAACTATTTCATCGCCAATCTTCTTTGCTTTAATGTGATGCTTTATAAGAATTGGTATGTGGCTTTTGAAGTTATCCTTCAAAACCATTTCTATATCTTTATATAATTCATAAAACTGATTTCAGTGCTAGATACTCTCGTGTAACTAGAACTATGTTGCTTCAATGAAAGTCTCTCGTGTAACTAGAACTATGTTGCTTCAATGAAAGTCTTGCAAAAAAGACGCCTTGAAACGCAGCGCAATGTTTTTTATAGTATTCAGCAATGACGTCAAATTGACTGTGCTCCTTCGTAGTTGATGTATTGAAGTTTTATAAATTGAATATCTGCGAATTTCAATGAATTTGTGAGGAGGAGATTTCAAGAGCCACAACGGGGTCTGGTGTGGAGTCACCAAGTTGCCATGGGGCTTGTAAGAAACCAAATAAAAAGGAGAAATGGTAGACATCCGATAGTTTTTTTGTTTACAAATTGATATTTTTACATAGATGGTTTTTATTAGGCTCAGAAATGCCTACAGAAATGCGTGCACGCATGTTGACTTGATCATTAACTTTATCGATGAAGGGAAACAGACATTTTGTTGGGTGCTCTGTACTAGTCAACGAAATCAAGTATTCCTTAAAAACGATTGATTCTTAGTTTTCCATGTGGTGCAAAACGGTAGTAGCTAACGAAATACCATTATTATATATTTCCCCGTAGGACGAAATATATGTTAAAATCGGCATTTTCCTTCTTCTCCTTCTTCTTCTCCTTCTCCGTTCACTTTTATAGCCGGAGTTCCGCAATAGAACTTGTCCATTAAAGCTTAGAGGTTGGAACAGGGGCTAGTGTTCACTGAAGTAGCGTGTGTGGTATACACCATTTGTAAACCTTTCTATCGAAAGAGCCCTGATTTGTTGTGATTTTTCATCTGTTTACTGGTTTTGCATAAAGGTACCGGCAACAGATAGCTTGTATTAAACCCAATGCTTGCCAACAAAGCAGAACAAGATTTTAAAAGTGTTGTTTTTTGATCTTGTCGAACTGTTTATCATAGCAAGCTTTTGGGAATTATACACTCCACACCACTGTGGATGGATGGAACGTTAAAATGTTTTCATTAACAAAACATGTATTTTAAGACCAAAATGTTGAGGCTGTAGAGTCTACTTTCATAATGATGTATTTTGGTTTACTTGTGTTGCCATTAAATTAAAAGTAGAAAAGATAGAAGCCAAGTGGGCACATGTGAATGATGTTTTCCACACGACGATAACAAAGTAACGCCTTAGGGTATACAACTGAAGTGACAACTCATAACAGTAAATTTCTTGATGCTACTTATACTTTCGCAAAAATTGTAACGAAATATGCAAGTATTAGCAAACTGTAAAACAAATTGTTCTGAAATAAAAGAAGATGTCCATGGAATGAAGAACTTGTAACGGTTTTTGGTCAATCACTAAAGCATGAAGACTACCTTATTTCCAGGAATAAACACCCCTGTGTTTATTTTCTAATTTGGAAATTTTGCCCTGTGTTTATTCAAGACCATCGTTTATTGGAGGTTCGTGTTTATTCGAGGAGATGGGTATATACAGTACTTCATGTCAAGAAGCAACTGTTTTTTTCAGGATTGAAACACAAAAGTGATTATTGATTTCAGTGATATAATACTGCAACACATTAGTCTATGCTGTTAGTGTATATAGGTTACTAGTAGTTCACGAAATCTAATCCATGCAAAAATTGAACCACTAGCTTTGATGTTATGTGCCGGTAACATCACTTGAGCAGTGATTCAGAGTTTCTCGTATTTTGCATGAATTTATTTTTGTGGAATATCTAATTGTATAAAACGGTGTGAGACGAATTGCGGGGATGATTGCCGGGATGGGACAAAATATGAGATCTGGCTTCACTTAACATTTCCCTAAAAATTATTGCTGTGTTTATAATGAAGAATTTCTGTCCCGGGATGATTTCCTCCTGTTCTTCAGCGGTTATTGTTGTTGTTTTCATATGACTCGGGACGATTTCTAAAAAAAAAATTGAAACAGCTGCAAACCATTGAATTTAAAACAATGAATTTTTTTTTAACAATTAAAAGTTTAAAAAAATGTATTTTTCTTGTAAAGAAGAGATATAATCATATTGATTTTCATCCCGTCCTGTCAATGTCCCGGCCCATCTTCCATATGAAACAGCCTCTAATTTGGTGTTGATCTAACTACAAGTGAATGTAAAAACTACTCATTGAATCATACAAACACCTTATTTTTCAATTTTTTCTATCTTTCAGTTTATTCTGTGGACAATGTAAGGTTTTGTAAAAAGTGCTAGAAGAACTGCCCTAAGCCAATATTATTTAATTTTGTAGAATTTAGAATCACTGCCATATTGAAAATATAGTTATTCCCCGTTATGAATACTGAAAACTTCTTGATCAGGTCGTATGATTTATTCATGCCAGTTTATAGAGCAAGTATGTGGTCTCAGTTTATCAAGCAAGATAATGTCAGTACGGTCATTGTCATTTTTCTACTGATCAGATTTTTTGAATAAAAGAAGATAAAAATGGGGAAATATAGTCGCATCTTATGCGAATCTTGTTTCAGTTAGCATTAGATATATATAATGCACATTGGAAGTAAAAACTTCCCAAGCGTATTTTTCTCTCATCCCACATGATAAATGAAGACCTCTAAAGGGTATTGAAGATAAGGGAACAATCGAATGCAGAATTAATGTTTGGGAATTTCCTCGAGTTCTGATTCGCAACTTTAACTTCACTCGTTCAATCATATTGTTCACATTTTTACAGCATTTTTAGGACTGACAAATTTCCACAGAGATCCCAAGTCCGTATCTTCGGGAACGATTAACACCTATGAAATAAAAACAGATGCTCTTGATGACAATATGTTGTTGACCTTTACAAACAGAGTCGAAGATTTGCCACTGGCGAATACAAAGCAAAAGTCAATAATGAAATCCTTTTCGCGAATTTTTCTTTGTATTCCATCCTTTTGAAAGATCTTTATTAAAATTTGCCTATTTGCAACCCAACCAATGTTATATTAGGCACCATTTTTCGTTAAACTTGACACACCCTTTTTACGTCTCAGTGGTGTCAGCTTAATGGAGATTTCTCTGTACTTTCATGCTGAATTAATTCCGTCAAAAAAGGCGGCTCAGTTCCTACAATTCATCCCCTGATCCGCTCTAAATTCTTTATAAAGTACGCTAAGAGATACGCTACACTAGTTTTCTCATATATCCTATACTGTTACGTCATGTACGTGCAGGTCATTTCCTTACTTACCGAATAAATTTTTTCCATATAAACAGAACGAAACTTTTTAGTACGTCGAAAAGTTTTCCCGCTTCCGAGGTAAATTTCAGGCATAAATCATGTTTTTAAAAAACAAGATGCTGAAGGGTGGAGAGTTTGCTAAAAGTTACTCTGTAAGTTACATCGAGAGTTCGTTTGAGAAAGCCTTTAAGTTTGTTTAACATGTATTCGACATTCCTAGGCTGTACTGGGCATGCGGATTAACTTGATTATCTTGGAGAAAAATGTACTAATAACCTAATCCAACACTAAAGTTTTAACAGAAAATTCATAACAATGTACTACTCCACATTTTTTTTTTTTACCTAGATCCTAGATCCGCCGCTGAATCCAAATTCAACTTGAAACCTCTGTCTCACAGTGGATCTTCTACAACTGTTGTTATAATTGAAGAATTATTCATTATCGATCATTATCGATCATTATCGAGCTTCCTTCGGAATAAAAAACTTCTTGCTGAAGAAAGTTTAAGTTCTCATGCTTTGAAAAATAAATAAATAAATAAATAAATAATAAATAAATAAATAAATAAATAAATAAATAGCAGCAAATTTTACAATAAGCATAATGCTGAGCCTCATGGGGAAGCACATTTCACTGTCAAAAAGAGGTTTTACTAAAACGGAAAAGACAATACTTCCTGACAACGGGGGCACGGTGTTCACTGATCTAAATATAAGACTGCATTGAGCTTCTACTGTTTAAAATTAAGATGACCGCCACCGAAATCTGTGATTTTTCAACAAAAAGTTGTGAAAATGAATTATCCAATGCAGTATTAAGGATTTAATAGCAAGAATTTGAAGAGCACAACACAGTTTATTCTTCTTGCGTTTGTTAGTGAGGGATAGGTACATTTCCGTACAGTGATTATAGTACCACAGTATCATCTAGATCTACCAACCTCCTATGGTCTAAAACTCATTTATCTGCCGCTTTTCAAGTTTTCCAAAACACAATTATGTATTTATAAATTCATTTAATATCCATGAACCTTGGAGCCAACTCGTGATAGTACACGTGTGTATTAGCAGCTAATTAAGAAAGCATGTAATATTATAATAGTAAAAAATTACAATCGGTTTAATTATCGGGGAAACATTTAAGTCGGTACTGTCCCTTGGATGTTCGAATTATAATTCTAAGAAAATTCTTGATTTTGTGAGAATGACAGAAAAATCGTGAAAATTTATTTTTTCCTCTAACTTTCCCTTTTATAATAAATGATAAAAACAGATTAATGTTGGATTATTCATGGACTATGTTAACGATAAACAACACAAGAGCAAGACCTCCAACTAGACGTTTTGTAGGCCAGGGGTGGTTGTTTTGTTTGGCCAGTTTTTCCCTACAAAAAAGTAGGACACCACCTTACCGGGGAAAATATTGAGGTTAAAAACATCCGGGAAAAATTAAGTTGGGGGAAAATTTTAGTCACTTTTCCCCGATTTATTTCCCCGATAAGGTATGTTTAACAGGGACGACCTCCTCAACCCTTGATCTAGAAAACAGAAAACAGTATATCAGTTACGACAGAGGAAAGCTCCCTCGACCAGTCTTAATTAAATGCGGGGAACCTCAAGGGTCAATTATAGGATCTTATTCATTCTATGTTAATGACTTATACAAAGCGACATCTGAAATTTAAAATCAGGCAACGACCTCAATTTTGCACCAAACTGCAAAAATAAGGGAAAACTTCCTCTTAATATGCAAGAAAGCTTCTTCTTAAAACCTCTTCTTGATTTGTTTTTTGCCCAAATTGCCCTTTTTCGGCCAAAATATGAAAAACGATTAACAAATTTGAAACCAGCATTATTGAATTGTTCTACTTTCGAAATTAAGTCCAACGGGAATGAAATGCAGACGATTCAGTAATCACGCCGAAAAGTTTCAAAAAAACATTGGTTATACTTGATTATACTTTTAAAACAAGAAGTTCACCAAACAAAAAAACAATTGGCTCAAATATATTTCTCCTTCATTTCTCATATCCTAATAAAACTACAACGAAATGAAACTCCAAAAACTTTATCAAAAACAAAAACATTCGTAATAACGGTGGCTCATATGTGTCATGGCAATTTTAAAATTATGTTCAAACTCGAGATAAAAATACTAAGTCGAGGTTAGAACTTCTAAATGCCATGGCACATATGTGCCACCGTAGAATACTAACTGCTAACGAGATAAATTTATTTCAAGTACTATGTTTTACTTTTAAATGCAAGCTTGGTAAAGCCCCAAGAATATTTCATGACATCTATACAGTTAAGCCAAAAAATAAATCTCAGGATTCAGTATGCTAAGCAAAATGCTGGACAATTTTGTACAAAACTCTCCCCATTCCTCCTACTAGGTCCATACTAAAATTGCAGGATGGTTAGATATCAACAAAAGATACGAGGGAAATGTTGAGGACAAAATTGCTCCTTTCTTTGTAGCCAACTAGGTAAGAACACAACTGACTATGGAGCGAAGCACTTGTTTCTGCTATACATTTCTGAGATATTTCGGTACCAGCCGTTCTCACAGATATAATTACTTAAAAAAAAAATATATATATATATTATAATAATAAATAAAACATAAAAGCTTAATGAAATAAATAAACTTTACGATTAAGAAACTTTTCAACCAACCAACAAATTCAGTATTCATTTTTTTCCCTGTTCATTTTGGTGCTATTGTTTGATTCTTCTTGTGTTTGCATTAGTTTTCCATCACAACCAATAAACTTCTTCCATTTCTTGGAATTCGAAGCGATGTTGTTGTTCAACGAAAAGTGTGTTGGTTTTGATTTCAGAATGTTTAAATAATTTATCGATATATTGATTGTGCTCGCCATTTTTATTGTCAACGGCACACAAAGTTGGAAGTTCTGCTTACCAGCAAGTTGATAAAAATCTGAAACTTAATCAATTCATAAAAAACAATAAAAAACAAAAGTTGATAATTCACAGGTTTTATATATAATAGATACCATTTCCTGTGACGTATATTATTAGTTCTTGTAATGTTTCCTTAAAAGGAACAAAACATCATAGTCATTAGAATACTCATCGAGAAGACCAGAGAAAAAATGAACAATAAGTTGTTATAATAGGTTTCCATGACAACATCCATAGGTTTCCACCTTAAACCAGCAAAGTTGATTAAAACTTGTATAATATGTTTGGTGGATCATTGATGTTGAAGGGTACGTTATTTTCCCCCGAGGAAGTTAGCTGCTTTGGTTCAATATGTGTATCAAAAGGTTGGTTTCCATTAACTGAAGTTTGTGGTAAACTTTGTTATTTTTCGCCTGGGATACCGAGCTCACACATTATGCCTTGTTCTTACATACAAACAAAGAAACACCAATAGAAACATTTTTAGCCTCTGACGACCCGGTTGGCCTTCCATGGCAACCGTCCGACAGCAACATAAATATACGCCTTTAAATTTATGATGATGTCATTATAAGATGCTTCGTCGTATCGGAAAGTTATTTTCAAGCCTACTAATCATCTAAATAGGATGTCACATCGGATCGGATAACCCCCAAAACAACAACAAAATGATTTCGTTCCTATTCTCTTCTACGTGTCAACGGGTATCGTTTCGAAACTCAAAATATTATGATAACGCGGAACATTAATTAACCATATGTTAGACTAGGCGCCTAGACCAACGTGAATTTCGATTACGTGTGAACAGCACAATATCTGATACAACAGAGCATATTATCTGAACTGTTTTCCCCAATGAAACCTATTTTCGAAGATTGGAAGATGATCCGTGTTAACATGCACGATTAAATCCTGAAAGCGACACGAAGCAATTTACGATTTGTGGATTGAATATTCAATAACAATATACATTCCATAAGAGGTCATTTCAAAAACAATTGTTTTGGTTAATAGGAAAAATCTATTATCACAAAGGTCCAATTTTAGTCCGATTTTTTTTTCTTTGTGGTAGGATTACAGACAATTTTGACGTTAAAAAACATTCACCAACTTCATAAGGCCGATATATTTATTCCAGGTATACCGTATTTTCTCTAATAAACGCCCAGGTTCTTTTAAACGCCCCCATATTGTAAATCTTTTAATCACCCATTAGAAACATCTTTAACATAATATATTTTAAGCGAAACAGGATCAAATAAAGCTGTTTAAGGAAAAACAGGTAAACGGTTCTTTTAAACAGACTTCAGTCTCAATCCGCTTGTAGTGAAAGCCTTGCTAAAAGTCCATGCAAAACGATTATCCAAAGAGTAAAAGGAAAACCTCATTGATCAAACCGAACACGCCCATAACGCCCATAACATCTTTGATTAGGTTTATGTTTTTACAGCATTCTGATTTTTTGAGTATTTTTAAATAAACGCCCTGTTCTATTTAAAGCCCCTCTCCAGTAAACACCCACCCTAAATTCTAATTTTTTTTATAAACGCCAAGGGATTTATTGGAGAAAATACAAACCAGTAGAAATCGGCGTCAGTAATCCTAATCTTTCAATAAATCCATACAAGAGGTCAGTAATTTCATAAAAATAAGAAAAACAAAATGCTTCGCTGATTCAATGGCGAACTTTTAATAGGATAACTATACATCCAGGAAACTATGTTATTTACACATGACACAAATAATTCAGATGGCACACGTGCCTTTCTTTCGTTGCTGTCGACACAACTGCATTGCGAATAGGAAAAAATTACCCTTCTACCCCGCATACAAGTCCATAGATAATAGCTTAGGGAGAATTCAAATAAGGCGATGAAAAAGTACTGAAAAATATTCTACTTTATGAAACAAATTTACAATTAGATGAAGAATCTGCAAATACTCCGCTTACCTAACCCGATCCTCACTCTGTTCTGACGTCATTAAAGCAACCAATCGCTCCGCACTCGGAACATGATTTGAGACATGCAGTAAGATTTCGAATTATGTTCTAAAGCCACCTGTTGATAAAAAAATCCGTACCAAAACAATCAAAGAAAAAAAAAAGATAATGCAGTTCGTACCAGCAAACAAAAAGTATAAATGCAAACGTCAGTATATAAATGCAGTGTCAGCAGTATTCCTCGAATAAATGACAGAGGGTCCAAGACATTGGGAATTGAGGCGTTTTTTAAGATTTAAGAAAATATGTTTTAACTAAACCATTAGTAGTTCTTTGGTAGGAAAGTCTCTTAATATCCTTTCATAAAAGAAGATAAATTCCGAGTCGTTCTTTCAAACTTTCTCACTACTAAGTTTTGACCTAGAAGGCAAAATGCATTCCACTCTAAAACAGCAATGCCTATGTAAATGGAAGATGCTGGGGAACTAAAACATAAGAAAACATAAGGAAATGTAAGGAAACATAAGAAAATGTAAGGAAACATAAGAAAATGTAAGAAAACGTAAGAAAATGTAAGGAAAAGTTATAAAAGGTTATAAAATGGATACATAGTACCATGGCGTACGAGAAGCTTTCAAAAATAAATCGATTTTTTACCAACAGATATATGATGTTTATTGATATATTTTATTCAAAAAAAAAATGAGGAAAGAGTGCTTGATAAATGTGAACAAATATGAAAAATTAGTGAAGTTAAGGAACATTCAGATTATGAAATGCTAAAAAAAGATAAAAAAAAATAAGTGACGTCGGCATGTTATCATAAAGTTTTTCTGCAAAATTTGAGACCAACATAATTTTAACCTAAATTTGAGAGCATGGAGTTACCATGGAGACCATGGAGTTACCACCATGATGAGACTTAGGATTAAGTAATGCCTATTTGGTGGGTCTCAAATTGACAGATGCACTTAGTGTTGTTGAACTTGCTCGAGAAAGAGGTTGAAAATTAGTTCTGCAAAGACACCAAATCATTCCAGAGTTTAAGAGGTCAAACTCCTCATATGAATGAACAAGATTGAAAACTTTGATCAGCAGAACACAATTGTGAAATGTATTGCAGATATTACTACTTTTACTAAAAAAACTGTAACCGAAAAAAACAACCTAACCCAACACAATCCAAGAAAGACGACAGGATGCTCCATGCTAGAAACGGTCATCCGATCAAAATATCCGGGTTTTATTCATAATTCGCCGAAGCACTTGTTTAAAAAAATAAAGGCCTATTTACACGTTGAGGATATTACAAAAATAATGAGTATTAATTAAAATAAATTATATGAATTCCCAATCATTATGATCAGAAAATAATTCGTCGTAAGATGGTGCTTTACGAGACATCGTGCTACCGTAAAACAGAAGAGTTTGTCGCTGATAGAGTTGACCGTGGCGATCTATACCACAAAGTTCATCGTTTGGACTTACGCTTATCTGTTCAAAGCAGCCAGGAACTTTTTTCCAGTAATCCCCCATGACGTTACTGGGAGATACACCGAACCGACACATAACGTCGCCGTCAGTACACAATCCCCACACATGGTTGTTGCTTATAGAAATATCCTTTCCACTCGTGCCTGCCACAACTTCCCAAGAAGTACCAACCCAAAAATTGTCTGTCACATCTTTTCGTGCATAAACATTGTTTTTATCGTCACATGCCCAAACAATACGGTCATCAGGTCCCACAACAATCTTCTTGAACTGACTACCATCTAAAGGGCACCCTTCCACAGAAACCCATGCAGGGGAAAACCCTCGTCCCCTTCTTTCTTCACCGCTAAGTTGAAACCAGGCATTTCCCTCGTAATCTACAGCCCAAACAACGCGGTTTCCACAACAAATATTCAATAAGCGCTTGTTACCTTGTGCTAACATGTCAACTTTCAGCCATTTTAAACCTTGTGGACAAGAATCCGATATTCCAAGGCGAATATACACATCTACGCCAGCTGTAAGCGCCCACAGTGATCTTGGACCAGCAGAACAGTATTTCAAAACCACCCTTGTTGGTGGTTGGACCTTATAATATATTCCTCCAGGTACGAAGCAAATCAACTGTCCATTTGGTTGCAACGCCCAAATATAGCCTTTATTCATATCAGAACCACCAGAGGAGACACAAGTCCAGCATGTTCCCTCACTTTGGCTTGAAGGAATCATGGTTTCCCATCGTGTTCCTAATAGATGACCATGTGCAACATGCAAGAAACCTTGCTTGCCAAGAATAAAAACACCGGACATCTCGTTTGAAATTATCATTTTGGGTTCATTTCCTTGAGTGAAATAAGATAAGACCGATGAAAACCAACCAGCATCTTGTGATTGATGTTCACCTAGTGATAGTTGATACCAAGTACCACATAGAGGATCGTCTTTCGATACATCTTGATTAAACCAAACGCCATGATCGCGATCAATGATCCAACACACACCATTGGAACTCAACATGACATGAATTGCGGTCATACCAGGTAATTCACACCACTGAGAGACCTGATCTGTTTCATCTATACTATTCAAGTCACCTAGAAAAAAAGTAACACAATAAATAAGACAATTAAAATCACAAAAAGAACTCAAAAACAGTAAGATGTAAATAGAGCTCAACTGACAATTTCTCCTCACCTAAGTTAATGCTGCAAAGTTAGGGTAAGTGAGACAAGTCAAGTTATGTCTTATTCTTTCAAACATTTTTATAAGACTTTTCACCGTAAAATTGCAGTGAGGAGAAATTGTCATTGAATAAAGATGTTCCTCAAAAAATGTTACCAACCTTTGAAAATTTGTACATGATTGTAAACATCCAAAGCCCACACCAAACCATCAAAACATGTGATTTGAACTAAATCACTAGCCTCCCTTACAACGGTCCAACTTGTTCCACATGGTTTCTCCTTTGAAACACCAGTACGAACGTAAATATCACCATTTGTCTTGATTGCCCAAACACAATCATCATCGACGGTTACGTAATGCACATTCTGTTCTACAGACTCCCAGTTCGTTCCTGAAATATTGTTGTAGAAAAAACAATTAAAAATGTTGAAATAAACTTGACAGAACTGACAGCACATAATAGTTTCAGATGGACTCGTCCCTCCACCTTTTTTGTTTCCATATAATCGTTTGGTGGTGTTCCATTTCGATTTAAAGTTACTTCACAGACAGATCGCCATAATCCGATTGCTCATGTTAAAAGATACATTTACGGCTTACAAGTAGTTGTGTATGCACTTATATATACTTAACATGATGTTTACTACACGAAAACGTTTTGAATTTTTTGAATTTTTTGAACTTTTTGAACATTGCTATCATGACAATGTTCACCCATTTAAACGTTTTTTGTGTGAACTTGTCTGTGTGAACTAGGCTTTATCAATTATCCAACTGTCCATAAATAGGAAAGATTACGTGATGAATATGACATGAAGACAACAATTCGACAGACATATATATTACCATCCTTAACAAATAATCCCGCACAAGTAAGCCTATATTAGTCAGGTTACCTTGTGGGGCGCTTTCTTTTATTCCATTACGAACATACGCCATTTTGTTTCTATCGACACACCAAACCACAGAACCTGCTTGATTGCAAGCCACTTGCATGGCACGGCCATCTTGTTTTTTCCAGTTATAACTTTGAGACGATGTTCCAGAGCAAAATATATGACCGTGATTATCTAGTGCCCATAATACTGACTTCGAACAAGCAATCGATTGAATCTGTCCACATGATGGGAGGTTTACATCCGCCCAACTATCCGCCAGGTAACGAAGTCTCTCTTGTACAATTTCAGAAACAGCTCTTGTTGAATGAACAGGTCGACTTTCCATATCAGAACTGCACGGTGAATTCCCATAACTGTGTCGGTTTTTTGAACGACGTTTGGTTTTGGTAGCATCTAAAACATTATATTTTCAAGAAATGAACTTCTAAATTATATCAGATGTAGCAAAGCGAAATAGAAGCAATAATGAAACTTACGTGTTCTACGTCTTGGTTCATTGGAATTCGATCCTGCTGAATCAGAATCGTTATCTTCAACATCAGCAACTGATTCCACTGATTCGATCAAATCATTTTTAACGTCGATACTGTCGTACTCTCCTATAGCATCGTGTAACTTTTCCTCTTCTGTTTTATCATCAAAATCAGATAACGAAAAGTCGGATAAACTGACCCGATTTAGTGGATAAATCGACTGTACTTGCGGAGCGGGAAATGGACTGACTGGATATAATTTCCCATCGTCTTCATTTTCCTCAAATGTTGGATTAATACTACTAATTTCTTCGTCATATTGGTGAATGTTGGATTCTAATGTATCATCAGCACCTAACAAGCGTGGTATAGATGCCTGTCGTGTATGAGTTCGCTCAATTGCCTCTCCACGTACCTCTTTAGCCCTCTCCCCTAAGCTTTGCACGCTGACATTACTACCTTGACGTTGATGTGAGATCTTCACATGGATGATATTCGCATCTTCGCATATTGATTTATTTTCTACATTTATTTTATCTGTTATTTCGTTTACTTCTTGCGTGCATGTCTTATGCTGTGATTCTTCTTCACCAGATGGTAGCTCATCAGATGTGTCATGCTCTCCGTTTTCTATTGGTCCTTGTTTTATTTGGATGGAAGAGTTCATAACCACAATCTTATCATGGCTCATCTCGTTGGATAGCTCACTTGTGTTAATATCTAACTTCTTGCATTTTTTAGACAAACTTTCCGAAGAAGATGGATGACTGTTTTCAGTGGAGTTATCGCTCAAGTTCATTTTTTCATTTTTTTCATTTTGTAAACAATTCTCTGCATTTGTTTTAAGATCGTCATGACATGAATAAGAATTATCCGTCAGAATTTCATCGCCGACTTTTTCATGATCGACAGAACTTTGTCCGACATCATGTATAATGTTTGTGACGTCACTTATCGATGATGTAATTTCAACTAACTGTGATTGGTTATTTTTTATATCGACCTTACTCTCGTCTACCTCTTCGCTTGAAATATCAGTTTTCTGAGCTAACACATGATTGGCTGATTCAAATGCATTGTTAGAAATACATTCTTGTTCAATAGTTCCATTGGACAGTTTTTCAACCTCTTCACCTCTTCTGTCACACTGCACACTACCGTTGACTTCTGAATGAATAATCGTTTGGTGGAGATTGACTGGATCAACGTTCTTGATTGTATCATTTATGTCATCATCAAACGATACTTCTTTCATTACTATAGAATTTACTCGTTTAAATGAATTTGTTTGATTTTCTAATATCGGTGGTTTCTCTTCGTTGGTTCCATCTTCAAATGCACATAAAGTATTTGTGTCACCATCATCCTCAGTTATCGAAGCAGGTGCACTTTGAGCAGGTTCAGCTGTATCAGGTAAAGTTTGAGCAGGTACACCTGTCTCAATAGAATCACTCTTAACAGGCTCGATATTTTCTAAAATATATTTAATACTTTCCACTCAATATCATCCTTCATAGTGCTGCATAAGGGAAGGAATGTAAACCCAACCAAGGTAGTGGCTAATTGCAGGGTCTATCATAAGGGGGTTCTCCAATTAATGGGGCCATAGGTAGATTAGGTTTGGACAGGAAACTTTTGAAACACTTGCTCACCAAGAGTAGTTTTGTAAAAACATACAAGCACAACAAAAAGTAATGATAACACTAAACCTAACAAAAAAAATATGTTATTTTGTGTGATCTTTGAGCAGCCTGCATTTATCATTGATAATGTATAAAAGTGACGAAAAATCCTTACTTCCTCTTTTCACTTTTTTTTTCCTTCTTTTCGGGGAAGAGCCAATGGATGTTCCTTCAAACACGATACTATCAGGGAATGCTTCTTGAGATAAGTGTTGAAACGGAAGTTCTTTTTCTCTCTTCTTATGAGTTATCTCTACTTCAATTGTATCTAATTCTGTGTTCGATTGTTCCTCTGTTAACTCATTACTTGATTCAAATGGTTTCCCATCACTTTGAATGTTTTCATCACTAGTGGTACCATCGAACTCACTGGTTGATAAAGCTTCACCACTAAGTATTGCTTCGCAAACACCGTCATTTTTACCGTTATTTTTGTATATAGTTTTTGGACTTGCGTCACTCACTCGATCATCCTCAGATACTTCTCTCGATCGAATTTGCTCCTTGATTTCTTTAACTCTTGTTTTGACATCGAAAAAACCTCTTTTTACTTTGGACATGACTTCATCTTTTAGTTTATCGATATGGTCTTGATCTTCGAAACGATTAACAGAACTCCCTTGGATGGCCTTTTCTATCTCTTGTGGATTGTTTAAATCCAATTCCTCTACCACAATACAAGGTACAACTGTCTCAAAAGTAATTTTACGCAGAAAATGATCATCACCTTTCGACAAGACAAACAATTCATTATCACTGGTACCAACGTCAACAATACAGCCCAGGTTACTATGACAACCGATAACATAGCCTGTGTTTGGATCAATAACCCATACACAAGATCCTTGCCATGTGACAATGTATTGGTTATTGAAAACTAATAGAGATCCAAACTGCTTAGCTTCATTTCGATGAGGGATTTCCATGTGTGGTGACAAATCTAATGTTTCTATGATAGGTTCACCTTTACTTATAGAGTCCTTAAACATCATTGTTGAAACCACTTTCCCCTCAGTTGTAGCTTTCCACAAACGCAAACCAGGTCTTGCAGCATATACATCGACAGGTTCATCAGTAGGTAATGTTGATGCAGCAGGGTAAAAGCATGCACCAAAGTTCCCAAATCTAAGATTGATTAGCATTTGATGAATCATTAATATGGTTGAACAGCTTTTGAATTATGACCAAATGTTATGCAATCCATGTAAAGTGTTACTTGGGATTCCATCAGGGAAGATTGGAGAGAGGGGTCATATAATCAGAGAATACTGAGAACTTGACAACAACGCAATATAAGTAAGTAATATAAATATAAAGTAATATAAGTAAGTAATATAAAGCATAGAGTATCAAATAAACAAACCAGAGATACAAACAAATGAACTTACACTTTGCGGTCTTGCATCCCAACCTGTACTGTTTTCTTTGTATTGAAAGGCCATATTAATGTCCTCTTTAACGTTGAGATTAAAAGACCAGTATGAGAAAACGAAAGTTGTGTCACCGGTGAATCTTCTTTACAAATGAACACAGTGTGAGTTTTACCCTTGAAGAAAAGAAACGATTAATTACACAATTACAAAATATTAACAAATAAAAACAAGGTGATAAATTATTAACAAAAAATAAATAAACATTATCGAGGGACACACCTCATCCATGTTAATGACAGTTATTGCAACATTTCCCTCACTGTCAGCAGTGAACAGTTTCATGGCATCAGTTGTCCATAGAACACTAGTAACTGGTACCACGTGGTGTGATTCCACTGTGCATTTTAAAAGTGCCTATATCATAAAAATGATGCAGGTTATATGTAGTAACAACAAGACAACTTTATCAAACTAATATCTTCTTATACTAATACTAAATCTTGCTTTTTTCTTACCTAACTTTCAAAGAAAGAACGTTAGGTAAAATTTCTCGGGAAGTTCGTCAATGGATGTTTGCTTTTCTGTATTAGTATAGGGAGAATCTCCCATTAGGAGAATCTCTAGCTCCATCTTACGGGTTTTATTACTTCGTGGAGTGTTGTACCTTAAGGAAGACATCATAAAGCCGCACGGAGGAGAAGGCAATGCAATGTTTTTTTGCGTTCGAAAGTTCAAATTTTCTCAACGTTCATTTCTTTAAACGAAAAATGAAGATGATGTGTGTGAAAGTATTTGATTTTGTTTTTATTTTTATCCAACGCTTTAAGTTTAGTAATAAAGAATAACAACATTGATCGGTGTCAGTAACTATTCTATCCGAGAGATAATCGATGTAGACCTGTTATGTGTTCGTTATTATCAGTTCATCATTTTCTACCGATGTGTATTTTTTAATGTGTTTGAATGTAGCTTTTTCGTATCAGTTAGTTTTGACTACTATGCCGAAATGTGTAGCTAGCAGTTTATTTGGTATTTCATTGTAGTATGTGGATTGTTATTATTAAGGTTCGCCTTAAGGGAAACGAAGGTATCAAGATCATTATTATATTGTTTTGATAGTGTTTGATTGATATCTTTTTGTTTTAGATTAGAAAATTGAATAGTATAAATGAATGTTATACAAGAAGAAATGTGTAAATCATGGTTATATACATATTTACATGGTTTTTGTATCATGATGCACAAGTGGAGTTTTGGGTTTTGACTTTCCACAATTGATAGCAGAATAAAGATTTGAAACATTAAAACGTCTCAGAAGGTATTGTTTTTATTAGATAATAGGGAAATTTGAAAGTATTTTCTTATATGTCAGAAGTTTAACCGTGGTAAGGTAGGAGTATACATTGGTTAGGTAGGAGTATACGTCGTATTGTCTCTTTTCTAAATCTCTGAACATTGGAATTTTAGCTTTTAGTTTACCTGTACAACTTTAGAAATCTCTAAATAGGCCAGATAGCACTGGAAAGTAGGGATTAATAGCATTCTTTGAATGATCGATCCAAAATATTTATACAACAATTGTGTGTTAAATATAATTCCAACATGGAGAAACACAACAATTTTTGTATATACACAGATTTATCATGGCAGTATTGCGTGTAAAAACAATTTATGGAGAAAAACTGTAAAATGTTTTTAAATGCTACACTAGTCTTCTTATACTAATATCAAATCTTGCTTTTTTCTTACCTAACTTTGAAAGAAAGAACTTTAGGAAAACTTTCTCGGGAAGTTCATCAGGGGGAATCTCCCATTAGGGGAATCTTAAGCACCATCTTATGGGTTTTATTACTTCGTGGACTGTTGTGCCTTAAGGAAGACATCATAAAGCCGCCCGGAGGAGAACGCAATGCAATGTTTTTTGCGTTCGAAAGTTCATCAAATTTTCTCAACGTTCATTTCTTTAAACGAGAAATGAAGACGCTGTGTGTAACATTTGTTTTTGTTTTTAATATTTTTTTATTCAACGCTTTAAGTTCAGTAATAAAGAATAACAACATTGATCGGTATCAGTAACTATTCTATCCGACGAGATAGTCGATGTAGACCTGTTATGTGTTCGTGTTATCAGTTCATCTTTTTCTACCGATGCCTATTTTTTAATGTGTTTGAATGTAGCTTTTTCGTATCAGTTAGTTTTGACTACTATGCCGAAATGTGTAGCTAGCAGTTTATTTGGTATTTCATTGTAGTATGTGGATTGTTATTATTAAGGTATTAGGGAAACGAAGGTAGCAAGATCATTATTATATTGTTTTGAAAGTGTTTGATTGATATCTTTTTGTTTTGGATCAGAAAATTGAATAGTATAGATGAATGTTAAAATCTTGGTTATATACATATATACATGTTTTTTGTATCATGATGCACAAGTGGAGCTTTGGGTTTTGACATTTCCACAATTCATAGCAGAATAAAAATTTGAAAGATAAAAACGCCTGAGAAGGTATTGTTTTTGTTAGATTTAGTTAATAGGGAAATGTGAAGATATTTTCTTATATTTCAGAAGTTTCATCGTGGTTAGATAAGAGTATACATTGTTAGGTAGGAGTATACTGTCTATTGTCGATAAAAATAGCATTCTTTGAATGATCGATCCAAAATATTTATACAACAATTTTGTGTTAAATATGATATAATTCGAACATGGAACAATTTTTGTAAATACACAGACTTATCATGGCAGTATTGCGTGTAAAAACAATTTATTGAGAAAAACTGTAAAATGTTTTTACACGCTACACTAGTTCTGTCATATTTACAAAACTTTCAGATATTTATTGTGTTCAGTTTTTCAATATTCATAATAATTAAAACTGGATGTGAATACAAAAGAAATAATACCAACCTTCATGATACCATTTCGTTCTTCGCCATAATGAAATATAGTGATAGCACCACTAAATTGTCCGGTGGCGATAAACCGACGATCCTCTAATAACTTAATGCTTACGATAGGTACTTGCTTACTCTAGAAAACAGTAAATTTTATTTCATGGCAATGCAAAGTGTTTAAACTACAAACAAAACTTAACGCCCCCTTTAAATCAAAATTATTTTATAAACGCCAAGGGGGATTAGAAAAACCCTCTCCTGAAGGGGCCGTTTAATAGAATCATATAAAAAAGGTCTTCACAAATCTTCTAATAAACACCTCGCTCTATATTGGTTGTAAATAATAAACACCATAAACACCTCTTTTGAAGTTGGAAAACCTGTATTTTTTAAGATTGGTATCAAATACTTACTTGATTAAAAGACAAAGCCAATCATTTCAGACGAACAAAATAATACTGAAAATCCAGAGTTTTTTATAAACACCTCCCTCTTTTTAATCCCTTCCTAATTAATGACCCCCCACCCCCCATAAATTTTCGGAAAATTATTTACAGTATCTCTACTACCATCATCCAAAAATAATAAGTTTACCTCGCAAATAAATCTGCTCAACTTTTTGAGCTTTCTCTCATACAAAAACACAATTCCAAGATTACTTCCAAGAATAATTGTTTGTTCTGTAACATCAATGCAGGTATATTCAACCTTGAGCGATTCATTAGTCTTGGCTGCCGCAATTATTCTTTTTAAACCTTTATCACCACGATTTGCAAATTTATCTTTCAAACCAGAGAAACCTAACTGTGCTTTGTGTGGTAACTGATACAGTAAATCTGTCAAAACATCTTTTTCTCGTAACACAATGTCTTGACCAAGAACTGCTGCATCATCATCATCATCCATTTTGTTAATATCACATAGTTGTCACAAAGATATATATCATGAAATCATGCCATGGTTACGTAGGTTTTTTTCATTAACTATCTATATGATACAAAACATTTCAGTCAAAAGTTGAAAGATGAAAATTCTGTTTCAATTTTCAATCTTTTGATGTCACAAAAAGTTACCCACATTGTTTTTTTTATAAAAATGTCTAAATTTCAGCTGGAGGCTGGATGTGGTTATTTTTTCCTACTATTTCAGCCTTGAATTCAGCCTTATTTGCATTTTTCCAAGAAATGTGTGAAACACTGTTTGTTTGCATACGAAAGTTTCAAAAATTTTGTGTCAACTATACAAGAAATGTTACTGTTGTTATTTGGAAAGGAATGTTTCTTAGTAACTATAGAAACTCTCTTTATTTTCTTCTTTAAGGAGAAGTAAATTCAGATTGAGCATGTTCATAAGATGTTCTTAATTTTTGGGCAAATCTCATCCTCTACATTGTTATAAACGAGGTTCTAATAAAAAAAACTTGTAGCATAATGTTTTACAGACAATTGGAAAATTATATTCAGTGTATAGAGAGCTTAATTCTCTTAGAAACTTTATCCATTAGGAGATAGCACACTTTTTCCAGTTTAATCCTTAAATCTTCTCATAATGGAAAAAAAAAACTTTTGGTAAAGTGAGACAAAAGAATAAAGTCCAAGTTATGAATTATAAAAATGTTTGTGTGTTGTAATTATCAAAGCTTTATACAAATGCATTATAAAAGATAACAGGACAATAGCAGTAACTTCATTACATTAGACAAAGGATGAGGAAAGTTATGTTTCTGGCAGGATTTTTAATTTGCACAAAGAGGAAACAAATAGCTTTTTGTATTACAAAGTGTATTATCGGATGAGAATTTTGAACACTTAATGAAGTTGGTGTTGAAAAATTGTTCCAGTAACACTTTGAAATTCGGTTTGTTTATACTATGAAGATAACAAAAAACCACAATTTATTACAAATGGAAATGGAAAATTATTTTCATACCAAAACAACGTCTTATCTTGAAAATATGTGCATCTTAATTCATTCCACGTGTACTTTATAATTGAAAACTTCATGTGATCATAATAAAGAATTGAAATCATTAAGTGCCACATTGGTTTGTCTTTTTTTTAATAACACAATGAAGTAACAAAAAGAATTAAACAGTTATTAGAAGTAATTTGAACAACATTCATAAATTACCCATCATAAATTGTTTGGAAAAGAATTCTTTGGAAATAACTTTACCTGACCATAACAAAATTTTGTGATACACAGAAAACTAACTTATTTTGATCCGTGCTACAAAAAAATAACTATTGATGGATAAATATTATTATTATCAAATAATCCAATTGTTAAATCCATTTATTATAATTTGTTTGTCAGAACAATTTTTTTACCAACAACTGAACAGCACAAATCTTACATAAACCAGATCTGTTTTCTTATATGAAACCATTATTCAAATTTGATCAATGCAAGATGCAAGGAGAGGTAATCACTTAGTACTTATACAATTTAACTTTTAGAAAACATTTATTAAACACTTTTAGAAAATTTACATAAGTAAACATAACAACATAAACATTAATCTTTATTTTCAAAAATCAAGTAAAGTGATTTGTAAAAATACTTCAACTGTTTAGTTACATGGAAAATCCATTCACATCAAGTTCAATACTGTTATGTTGATATTAGGTGATAATTTAATTCAAATCTCATTTTATCTAGAAATAACTAGATAAAGTCAAACATGAAATTTCCTATTCAACAACAAAATAAGCAACAACAAAATAAAATTATCATATTTAAAAATATTTCCTGGTAAAATATCGATGAAAAACAAGAGGAACTTAAATATTTTATATTTTTGTTCTAGTTGATCAGGGAATTCATTTATGATTAAAATGTGATTAAAAACAGTTTAAAGAAAATGTACACAATAGTTTCAAATAGATGATAAATGATCCTGCATATGTTGGCTGGGGCTTGTAAAAGTACAAGAAAAAACATGCTAACAATAAATGTAATTTTTCAGAGTGGCAGCTGTAAACACTATTTCAAAATCCCTGAGTTGTCCCTGACTTGTCCTTGACTTTAATAAAGATCCCTGACCAAAAATTCATTTCTTCTAACAAATTTTGAGTTGGAAAAATTGAGGAAAAAAATCACAGATACCATTTCTAATGTGAGAGTAGATGGGTTCAACCAGTGACAGTTGAAAACAAGTTAATTCAAATTCAAAATTTTGAAAACTTCTGATTTCATTAACATTAAGAATTTAAAACAGAATGAAATATGAAAGGAAAAATGTTAAACCCAGTGCAAACAATAAAAGTGAAACAAAACGCACCAGTCCTAATTTAAAGAAAACTTTGTTTAATTGGCAATTCTACCCCTCGGGAAACCAAATCATGAAACTCTCACCATCAATGATCCCTTATTTATACATGTTCTTTTCTGTCCCTGTTCAATGTATCAGCTAAGCAGACTTTAAAACTTCGTAAGTGAGACTGGGATTTAAAGCAAATGAAAGATCAGCTGCTATACGCGCTGACCAATTATGTAAAAAGAGAGTTAGAGGCCGTTTACATGAGATCCAAAGTGAACTCAAACTGGTTTGAAATTAGAAATTTCACTTCGATGCAAGATGCAATTCTTATTACTACTTATTACATGACTTTTGGCAAATTGAAACTCACTTCGGATTGAAAAGATGTGAAAAGTTACATTCCATTGTTTCATGATAAAATGCACATATTAATTAAATTTTCCTAACACATGTAAGAATAATAATTCAAATGTCTCATGTAAACGGCCTCTCACAAATTTCCTGAAATAAACAAGCAGGAAAAACACCCTGGTCTGAAAGTCTATTATAACAACTTATTGTTAATTTTTTCTTTGATTTTTACCAACCTTGGTTTTGCTTATTTTTTGATCGCATGACAAAATTCCAACCAATGCACAGTAGTTATTATTATTCATTTTCTTAAACAAAAAACTAGAAGATAAAAGAAAGCTTTCTTCCATATGCAACTATAAGGATGTCATACATCAAGTTGTCTTAAATCTGAACTTAAGGATAAGGTGATAAAGGTGCTGCCGATGAACAGAAGGAACATCCAAGTTAAATCCTTTTGTTGATCATCACCTTTTGATAGATATCAATATCTTCTCCAGATCACAAAAAAGAAATAGATGAAATAGGATCAGCTAGTCAAATGCATGTGGTGAAAGGATGTCCCTGACTTCTATAAAAAAATCCAAAAGTCCCTGACATGTCCATGACTTTTCCCTGACCAACTGAAATTCCTGACTTCCCTGACACCCTGTTTTTGTTATTAAGTTAAGTGGATTTCTTTTTTTAAATGAATAATTGATATTTGATAATTCTTCTTCTAAAACATTACAAACTAAATCAGAAAAATATGGCCATTCCAATTTTTCTGTTGTTGACCTCTTTTAGTGCCACCTCCCCTATTATTTTCTAATATCCACCTACATAAATTCAAAAAATGTCTTTATAACTGCCAACACTACTTTTTCGCGAAATGTATATCCACATTTCTGATCGTAAAGTAGTTTGCGGAAATTGTTAAGCCTAGGGGTTTCTAGTTTCATTTAACACACCTCCACCTAATCATCACCAAGTGCAGAAACTTTTGGATGTAGGCTTCATAAATTTAGTATGATTAAGAACTTTTCCTCAACTCAAGTTAACCCCTCTCCCCCCTTTACGACCTAATGCCACCGCTAAGTGGGATGAATGTTATTTGTTGACGGTCCCTTAGGTATCATTGATATTTTGGAAGTGCAAATTAATTATTTTGTTCACATTGTGTGGAATTTATTAGTGTAAATTGGTAATTTTTGGATGTTTGAGCAGAATTAATTAGTAGATCGAAAGTTTTTAGTGGACGACCCCTAAAAATGTAAAGTAGAAAGAACATTATATTGACTCAATGAAAAATCGGATTTTCCACCGGTTTTAAGGTGTCTAAGTATTTTTATTCTCGAAAAGCTGAAAATAATACCTAGAGACGTATAAAAAAGTATTGATAAAAATTCAAAAATTACATTTAATGAATTCTTCATTATTTTACTTCATTATTTTTCTAGCGCCATAAATTTCGATTCACATTAAAATTAATTACGCTTTCTTGTAAAAATTTTGGTTCACATTTCGCAGTAATTTATTTTTAGTCCCTTTTTTAAATTATCTGAACTTTCATCTTCTCTGAAAATCTACCTTCTACTACACCTTTTATCTATGTATTATTGAAACACGCTGCTCTAGAAAAAATATGTTTGATATAATAGAGATGATTGAAAAGAAGTTAAATTTTTGTCAATTTCACCAGAAACTAACACAACATAGGTCAAGAAAATCAAGATATCAAGAAAATAAGAAAGCTGTTCTGCCTCGTCTTCATAACCTTTGAACAACCAAAAAATGAATAAGTAAATAAATCTGATCGGCTTCCGTTGTATTCACAGACAACAAACCAAAACATTGACACCGCCGCATCCCCATCAAGATACCAACATACCATCACACGGACCTTTTCAGAGCGCAAGAATATCTAATTTGTAGTTGTATTTACTATTTGGGAATATAAGTACCCAATAATGTTAAGAATAAATATTTTTATTCCAGTGTTTATGTTCGTCACACATTCTTCTCACACGTGGCGCTCATACTTACACACTGGAGACTGTCTCACAAAATTTTATTGCCTACACTGGAAATCCGCCTTTAAAGAACTGTGTTTTTCTCTTGCAATAAGGGATTTAATAGTAGCACATTCATCCATAGATTAGGAACGTTTTGCTTTGCAAAACATTTTTATTCAATTTTCAAGTTTTTTCAAAACCATTCCAAAATCTTCGAATAATTGTCTAAATGATTTTTGGCAATCCGTTGAATGCTAAAGATAACTGATGAGCTGTTAGTAAGGCGTATGATCAACCTAACATTAAGGCTGACAATGATGATTAAGAACCAGCCTTTGTCAAGGACTTTAGCCCAACCTGCAAAAATAAAATTTCAGAAAAATCTGCCTATATTTTAGCTTTTTGGCCCTTTTAACACCATCCAAATTTAACGCCGGCCTTTATTGGTGTCATTTTTAAAAAGTCCATGGTCAAACTCTCACAGATAAACATGTAACGCTTACCCTTTTAAAGCCAAGTCATGGAAATTAGGCCATTAAGGCCCAGTGTAAAAAGGGCCAGTAGGTACTTATTTTAATCCCTTTATATATTGTAATATATTTTTTTACATCATTTTTTATAATACAATGGTCTTCACATTTATTGTAGGCTTCAAAATAAATGGGCACTGGTATACCGGAGGAGGTACCCAACGGAAACCTTGAAGCTAGGAACCTTATTATGGAAAGAAAATACTCTGATCTCTCTATTATGGAAAACATATATTCAATGAAATATTGTATTTTTTTATACATTACTTTTTGGACCCTGATTGCGCCTTTAGTGATACATAATCACAGACATGCTTTCTGAATCATTGGTGATGGGAACCGATTTAGTAATATAAAGTAACTAGTGCAGCCTGTAAAAACATTTTACAGTTTTTCTCCATAAATTGTTTTACACCTATGTTGGAATTATATCATATTTAACACAAAATTGTTGTATATATATTTTGGATCGATCATTCAAAGAATGCTATTATCCCTATTTTTCAGTGCTATCTAGCCTATTTAGAAAATTCTAAAGTTGTACAGTTAAACTAAAAGCTAAAATTCCAATGTTCAGAGATTTAAAAATGAGACAATACAACGTATACTCCTACCTAACCAATGTACACTCTTACCTAACCACGATTAAACTTCTGAAATATAAGAAAACACCTTCACATTTCCCTATTAACTAAAGCTAACAAAAACAATACCTTCTCAGACGTTTTTATCTTTCAAATCTTTATTCTGCTATATAAACAATGTATATATGTATATGACCAAGATTTTCACATTCTCTTCTTGCATTAAATTCATCTATACTATTCAATTTTCTAATCTAAGACAAAAAGATCAATCAAATACTATCAAAAAGATATGATAATGATCTTGCTACTTTCGTTTCCCTAATAGCGAACCTTAATAATAACAATCCACATACTACAATGAAATACCAAATAAACTGCTAGCTACATATTTCGGCACAGTAGTCAAAACTAACTGATACGAAAAAGCTACATTCAAACACATTAAAAAATAGGCATCGGTAGAAAAAGATGAACTGATAACACAAACACATAACAGGTCTACATCGACTATCTTGTCGGATAGAGTAGTTACTGATAAATATCAATGTTGTTATTCTTTATTACTGAACTTAAAGTGTTGGATATAAATTTTTTTTTAAACCAAAACCAAAAATTTTACACACAGCGTCTTCATTTCTCGATTAAAGAAATGAACGTTGAGAAAATTTGATGAATTTCGAACGCAAAAAAACATTGCATTGCGTTCTCCTTCAGGCGGCTTTATGATGTCTTCCTTAAGGCACAACACTCCACGAAGTAACAAAAACCCGTAAGATGGAGCTTCCCCTAATGGGAGATTCCCCCTATATTAATACGGAAAAAATAAACATCCATTGACTAACTTCCCAAGATATTTTTCCTAAAGTTCTTTCTTTCAAAGTTAGGTAAGAAAAAAGCAAGATTTAGTATTAGTATAAGAAGATAAATCCAGACAGTTTTTATAATATACAACAATATTCTGCAATACAACATAGTATTAATGTGTTATAATATTTATAATGACTCCAGAAAAATTATGTAAAAATAAAGAATTTAGAAGCTTGTAATGTTTATTATTGTATCTATCTAATCCGTTTATTTATATTTTAGATAACACGTTTAAATAATGATGTAAATAGAGAACCCAGGATGAGCTATCTTTTATCATTTAGCCCATTCAATTTTTCAAAACACTTTGCTTTTGGTCTTGGTGTTGGTGTAGGAGTTGGTGTAATTATAAAAAATCTTATAAATGAAAAGTCTAAACAGCGTGATCATTTGATATCATGCCTGAAACAGCTAGCAGCAGAGGTTCGACAATTCCGTGAAACCTTATTACAATCTGTTGCAATAAGAAAGTCGAAACCTAATCAAACAGTTTGCGGTGAAATATCAAGTGATGACGATGACGACGAGTTCTTCGACACAGAAAGAGGCATTGATTCGTAAGTTTTGATGACTTTGAAAAAAGTTCTCCATTTTAATGCAGATTTATGTAGCATTTAGTTATATGTATAACCAAGAACTAAACAGTGAAAGGGAGCAAAAGAGCAAATATTCTACACTAAAATCCATTCACTTTAGACCAGAGAATTTGGCCAGTTTTTTTGCAAAAATTGACGAATTACAAAATGGTTCTTCTGCTGATCAGCAAGATGCATACAACATGCTTATTAGTAAGACCAATGAGGTAACATTGTTTCATACAAGACAAATGTTTGACCTTGTAATAAGCAATAGCTTGAAACAATTGTTTATAATTTCTATATAATAGGTGTTCAATAATTGTTTATAATTTATATAGGTGTTCAATAATTGTGAATTGCTATGGAGGTTTTCAAAAGCTCAATACCAAATGTCTTGCTTAAAAGAGCAAGCTGGTGACAAGGATGCACAAAAGTTTATGAATAACAAAGGTTTAATTTATAATTTTTTAGATTTTGTTAACATCAATAAGTAAGGAAAGTTGGGAACAGTGAAAGAAGCTTCAGGTCATATTTATCAAACTAATATATATGTAATTTGCACAAACCATAGGAATTGAAACTGCAAAAGCAGCCCTGGATATAGATGAAGAAAATTTCCATGCACATCAATGGTTTGTTTCTCGTTTCTGCTGTTAATTTAAGTCAATTTAACTATACTCAGGTTTATAAATGATTTTCTTCTTTCCTTTTGATAGGTATGCTACACTAATCGGCAATCACGTCCAATTTCTTGATAACAAAGAAAAAATCCAATACGGCTATGAGTATAAGGTTTGAGAAAAGAATCATTCCTTTTGATGATATGATTGTTGAGATTGTGTTAATAACTATGGTTATGTTTTTTATTTACATTACTAAATTGTATTGACTGTTCTTATTACAACAATCTGCTGTTTGGATTTTATTAATGATAAAATGATAGAAGACCATAAAAGATAAATTGATATGGGTGATCCTTTGTAACGTTTTCATGCATGTATTTTTATCTGCATTTAGAAACATATTGAAACTGCCATACAACTGAATCCGGACAATGCAACATCACATTACTTACTAGGAAGATACTGTTTTGAAGTAATCTGAAATTCTTTTTCAATTTTTCAGTTTGTTTTCATTTTTGCTTTCCAAATTTATTTCTCAGAGCATTCTACTTCCAAAAACTCCTATGTCTTTATTACTTTTATATAAATTTCTTAGGTGTACATGTTACCATGGTATTTAAGAAAATTGGCTGCCGCTCTATTTGCAGAGCCCCCAAACTCTACTGTTGATGATGCATTACAATGTTTTTTAAAGGTAAATATTGCAATACTACTTTTGCAATACTTCTTTTGATTTATGTACTTTTTTATTGCTTTTTTCAAAGTAAGTCCCTTTAAATGCTGTCAGACTGCTTATTTGAAGGTTAAGTAAGTGAACAAATATAAAACATATGTTATAGTGTCAAAATGATGACACTATGATCAATAGATATATGAACTTAGAAGACTCTACTGACTCTGAATCTGACTGTAATACTGGCTAATATAGGTGTTATGTGTATTCTTAATAGAAAATAAATGATATTGCTCTGTATGGTATTCTTTTTCCACTAACGCAAAAGGAAGACCACAGATAAGCTTCCCCATAACTGTTTTCCCCTTTGTATAATGTTTCAGCTGCACATTTTTAAATTTTTTAAATCTGTGCAGTCAAAATCGTTTCTCATTTTCCTTCTTTCTTGTAAGTGAGAATTTATCTTAAAAAATACCTTATAAAACTGGCTGTATCTCATTATTTCCATGTTTAAATAATCTTCGTTTTAGACAAAACACTAACTAACGATATTTTTTTGTTGAGCCCTCTTGATTTACAACAGACATTCATTCGTATATTAGCAGTAGTTCAAGATTGTTGCCTTGCCGTTTTTGTTGCTGTTCATTTATTATTTAAGTTGGTTAATAACCTGCAGAAAATGGTCAATAATGTTAATCTGAAGACAATGACCGTTATGAACAGGTTTTCCATATGAAGACCACCTCTCTAAATGCCAGAAGTGTCTTACACAGGTTTGACTGTATATACTATAGCTGCACATAGTTTACATATGGCTCTTACTGTGATGCCGAAGACTTACTTGAATTTTATGTGTTATGGAAACAATATCTGATGCAATATCTGATGCAATGTGTTGTAATAAGTAATCATCACATATTTTCCAATCTCCACAAACACAACAGATCAACATTGGATGGGTATCCAGTGGAGATATGTATTCAATTCCCATTCAATCTTTTCCCTTTATGGAGATTGGAAAGTACATGTATCTGTTGAAGTATATCTTGAGTATTAATTATGAAAGAGCTCAGTTTTAACAAGATTTTTGGATGTCAACCAATTAGTCAATCTTTTTACATCTCTGCTAAAAAGTCATAAACTGAGTGAGACAAAAACTCATAAGTGTACCAATAAACATGGATGTTCATATAGTTTATAAGTAAGTAAGTATGATAAATTATTTTAGTAGTTATTTTTTATTCTGTATGTTTTAAAATGTTAGGCGGAAGAACTTCAACCTGGTTCTTGGGCTGCAAATCCATTATACATAGGGAAGGTAATTTATTCTTAACTTTTGGATTCTTAAAATCAAGGATAATTATAAGGTTTCTATTGAGGTGAAAACAAATCAATGGGTTCGTAGAAATATGAGAAGAGAAAGAATCACCCTTCGTAGATGACAAGACTCTAGGACCTAAACAATGTTTGTCTTACTTAGATATAGAAATTGATTCTTCATCCCAGATTGTTAGTCTGCCAACCGATAAATACCAGGCATTTATTACCACATTAGTTGCATGGAAAGGCAAGAAAAAGTCCACAAAAAGGGAGCTTCTTGATCTATCTACTACCGTTGTTAGCCTCAATCACCACATTTCCTTGAACACAGAAAATCGTGCTGATATCAATTGGTGGTTGGAATTTCTTCCAACTTGGAATGGTGTCTGCTTCATTCAGTCTGACCCCGTCTCATCTGCCGCCATCTCTTTGTTCACAGATCCCTCTGGTTTGGGTCTTGGTATGGTTTATGGTTGTCAGTGGTTTTCTGTGGAATGGTCCTCAATTTACAAGTCTTTTCATATTAACGCCCAAGAGCTTTTTGCCATTGTGGCTGCAGTACTCACATAGGGGAATGAATGGCGTGACCAGCAGATTTTGTTTTTCACTGATAATGCTGCTATTACCTATGTATGGAGGAGTGGCACTTGTGTAGATCGACTCATAATATGACTAGTGAGGTTTTTGTTTCTTTATTCGGCCGGATTGAACATAAATATTTTATTGCAGCACATAACTCTGCTGCTGATGCTTTATCCACCAGGTGCTTACACTTAATCAACCAACCCACCTCAAGACATCTGGACAATTTTGACATGAGTTTTAGTTGCTACCTTCAAGCTTCTTTAGCTCCACCCATGTTGTCTTCTTATATTGTTGGAGTTTGTTCTTTCCAAATTCTGTCACCATTCTCACTTGTACATGCTTCTTTAGCTAATCGAGTCAGTTACCAAACCATCAAAGTCTACTTAGCCAGTATCCAATTTCACGGTATCATGTTGGGCTTCAATACACTTGCCACTTTGTGTCCACGTTTGTACTATTTGTTACGGGGTATCCACCGTGTCTAAGGTGACGTTTTCATTGCCCTCGTCGGCTGCCAATCACTGTGCCCCACTTACTGCTCATTCATCACCGTATACAGTTCCAATAGAACACTCCTTTCCAGCACTTAATGTTGCGCACCGTTTCATCTTTGCCTTTCTTTGGGCTGTTATGTTGCTCCGAATATACATCACCTCACTTTCTTGGTTAACAACATTACCTTTAACACAGACTTTACCATAATGCAAGTTCATATCAAAGCATTGAAGACTGATCCTTTTTGGGCTGGTTGCACATCACTTAAGTCAGGTTTGAGTCAAGCATTGGTTGTTGTTCACCACATTTGTTCGGGCATGGTAGACCATCGGCTAAGTCTGGGTGCATTCCCCCTGTCCCTATATTTGGCCAACTATTATCTCTTTTATTGTGTGTTTTCTGTGTGGATATTTCCTGATCGCATACTGTTAAATGATACAATTTTGACGCATTCTTAATTTTTGCTAGCAAACTGGGTGATCACATGCACCCCTCTGTAACTCTGTAACTTATGTATTGGTTCTTGCTTTTTTTAAGTCGTGGAAAAAACTTGTGCTAATCATTTTTATATTTTTTATAATTTTGAGTATCCAATGACAAACGTTATTTATTGTTAAGAAAAAACAATAAAAACCTCATTAGATTTGCAAACCATATCAGTAAAACAATGATGCAATCTGCAATCAGGATGTGCCTTATTTCTAAAGATCTAAAAGTGTTCTTTCTCTTCTCATATTTGAATGATGTGTTAATTATTTAGATGTTTGGATTACATTCATCTTGTTGTATTAGCAACCACCTATTATGTTATAACTTTTCATGATGCTTTTAATTATATGTTTGAATATCCAAGTTTTTATTTTGATATTATTTTTAAGTTTTTTCTTTCTTCAACAATAAGTTGGTAGATGTTTGGAGTACATCTTTTGATTTGTTCTAATTACAGGGCCCTCGTTGAAAGCAATTTATTTTATATGTTGAAGAGGCCACCCTGTATAAATATGTTTTAAATAAGTAAATGAATAAATAAATAAATAGAATGATAATTTTATGTTTCTCTTCCACTATTATATTGGAATGTTCATTATTGTTACTGTCTGTAATATCATATTCTTCATTTTCTTCTCATAGTGTTATTTAGAAAAAAAAGAATATAACTTGGCTAAATCTTGGTTAAGGAAGGCTGCACACACAAAAACAAATACAAAAGAGGTACAGTGTTTTCAGGGATTTTTCTTATCTAATGATCTATCTCTGTAACGTTTTTTCAAAAGTAATTCTAATCAATCTTACTTGAGATTTTGTCGTTAATGCTACTTTTTGTTATGTCTTGTTAGGATGAGAAAACAAAAATTGAAGCACTTGAATTGTTGAAGAAATGCTGATACATAAAGTGATTGGATTTACAGCAGATATTCCTCGATTTTGATTATTGATGATTAATGGAACATCTTGAAGAAAGCTTCACAACCATTTCTCTCATTAACATTCTAAAATGATTTTATACCAATCGATAAACATTGTTGTATAAATACTCATTAGTTTCTTAATATTATATTTAATAACATGTATTACATCTTTGAAAACCTTTGACTTTTCCGTAGTTGAGTAGGATAATGATCAAAGTAAGTATGTTATAACTTTTCATGATGCTTTTAATTATATGTTTGAATATCCAAGTTTTTATTTTGCTATTATTTTTAAGTTTTTTCTTTCTTCAACAATAAGTTGGTAGATGTTTGGAGTACATCTTTTGATTTGTTCTAATTATCACATGTTTTGGAGTTTCTTGTATGTTTGGGTAATCTTTATGAATTTGTACTGTGTATATCATAGAACATGCGTGATAAAGACATCGTTCCATTTTTGATTGATAATTTGAGGATTATTATTGTCTTGATAACCACTTAAGTCAAGTGTTCCATGAAAATTGTTTATTCCCAACAAGTAATGGTTTCTTTGCAATATTATGTTCTTCATGAACAAAATGTCTTTGTTGTTTCCAGTTCTTAATTTACTTGTGTATTTTGTGGTGTTATGTTAACATAACTCTTCTCATAACTTTTAACATAATTCTTTTCTCAGAATTGTTCTCCCACAATTATTTGCTAATTCATTTATTTACTGCTTTTCAGCTTGTGTAGCCAATCCTAAAATCCATTGCAAATTCATGAATTTGATTAACGTGACATGCCCTTTAGCAAGTGTAAATTGATAAACAAAAATTAGTTTTTTCACCAGAATCTATACAGTCAACTTTCAATATCTTTACAGCTTGTAAAGCTTATAAAAAGGCTTCGTCCAGTGTGTTGTTCCAAATGATTTTATTTGGGGAAATTCCCTTAATAAATTTTATGCTGTACTGATAACACTTAACAAGATAACTTTTATTGTTCTTTCTTTGATCTTATAGGAGATGATTAACTACATAATTTTTGGCTGTAATGTAATCAACCATAATGGATCAGAATTTTATAAATTTATGCAACATCCATCCATCTGGTAATCTTGCTGTAACCTTCTGTAATGGATTGACAAGAAGTGTACTCACTTGCAAGGAATTTCTGGATCTATCCTCTCAGTTACATTATGAAGTTCACAAAAATGTATCCAGTAATCAATTTTTTGGAATATACAGTGACATGCATCTCCATTTACCTGTCATAGTGTACACATTAATAAAATCAAATAGCACCTTTGTTCCACTAATGGTGCAATCGACGAGCAACACATTGATTCACTGTTTAAAGAAATGTGGAATCAGATTTGTTTTTGTTCATAAATCACTGTTGTCATCATTTACAGCTTTGCTTCAAAATGAAATTGTGGTCATAGCTAATCATAAACTAAAAATTATCCCAGATTACTTATTTGTTGAACTTTCTACTGAAATGCAAAGGATTCAACATGAAATAGCATATGTTGTGCAAAGTTCTGGCACAACTGGTCAACCAAAGCTTATATTTGTGCCGCAAGAATGTGTCTTACCTAATGTCAACGATTTCAGGTTGGTATATCTCAAAATATCTTTTACACAGACTAAATTTACATGGAGCAATCTTACTAGGCTCTTCTTTGCTTAATAATGCCAACATATTCTTTTCCGGCATTTCAGGCCTTATAGTGGAATGACAGTGACATCCTGATATAAGGAATCCTGATATAACAAACTGATTTCCGTGTCTGTATATTGTAATTATATTCAAAGCGTGCCTTTTACTTTATTATTCTTTTCTGTACAGATCTCTAAAAATCAGTAAATGTTGCTTGTAATTAAAGGATATTGATTTATTTCTGTTTCTTTAGAAATATTTTCAATATTAATCATCAAGATGTGATATTTATATCATCATCATTAACCTTTGATGCGTCGCTCGTGCAAATGTTTCTTACGTGGTCAGCCAACGCCTCAATGTTGTTGGTACCTTCTACAATTCTATCTAGTCCTTTCTCACTAAGTGACTTATTGTACCAAAATAAAGTTACCATTCTTCAGGTAAACATAGAATTATTTCATTCTAAATATTTTGAGATGCAAAGATTTGTATACGTTCAGTTAAATATTTAAAAAATACTCTTAAGAAAAAAGATGAACATTCAATTTCTCCTTTTACAGTGCACACCATCACTCTTGCTACTGGTTGGTCCACAATTGTTAAAACAATCAATCTTTTGTCAAAACACTTCATTAAGAGTTCTGGCTCTTGGTGGCGAAAGACTTTTAAGTAAACAGAAACTGTTTGATTTAATCAACCATCTCAGCTCTTTAAAAGTGTATAATGTGTATGGCACAAGTGAATTATCTGCATGGGCCAGTGTATACCAAATTCAGAAAACAAAATTTGAGGAAAAACAAATTTTCGTCAACAATACCACAGATTGGGTACCCATTGGGCAACCGTTAACAGACACAAATATTGAAGTCAGAAACGAGCAAGCTGATGGGTACGGAGAGATATGGATTGGTTAGTTTGGACATGATAGGGTTTAAATTTTTAGTATTCTTAAGTGATAGTATTAATGCTTATCGTGTATTAATGCTGTGTCGTGTTTTTTAGGAAGTTCAAAAAGACAGACGTTTATTGATAAAGAGATCCAGTTAGATTTTCCACTAAAAGAAAGACCAACTGGTGATATTGGTATTTTGATCAATGGCGAAATCTACCATTGCGGCAGGAAGAATAGTTTAGTGAAACGCAATGGTCAATTTGTAAACTTGGCTTCTTTATCACAAGTTATTGACAGGATAAACCTTGTCAATTCTTGTCATTGTCTATTAATGAAAAATGAAGGTCCGAAAATTAACGAGCAACTATTGTGTTTTGTATGTTCTTTTAATTGCACACATCAACAAAAAATGGAAATGGAAAAAGAGATTTTAAAAGTTCTTGCAAATAATTTCACCAAGGCTTACATACCAGATAGAATTGTATTTGTAGATTCAATGCCACTAACCTCTCATGGAAAAATTGATCAAAAAGCACTTATTGATAAATCGATGCTTTCGAAACATGCTTTTGAAAGTTTAGAGATGTGTTTGCAATATTATTGGTGTCGCGCGTTGAAACTGGACATGCCACCAACATTTGATGACAATTTTGTGGCTTTTGGTGGTAATTCGTTTTCTGCTGCATTCTTGATGAATGGAATATCATCGTATATTAATGGTTTTCTGCCGTATGAAGAATTATTTAATCTTCTGATGGAGGGTACATTCAGTGATATGTTTTCATTTTTAACAAATCTCGATTCATATGATCATAGTGAAAATTATGGTCAAACTCATCTTGAAACACCAAAAAATAGTGATTACCTGGAAGAATTACCTCATAAACACTTTGAAATACGTTCCAAGCAAAATTTCAAGTATAAGTGTATTTGCAACTCAAAGAAATACATCCCTGTTACTGTCTCTAGCAAAACAAATCTCTTGAAACTCACACAGCTGTGGAAGTATAACTTAAAGAAATGTATTGATGCATCACCACTAGTTGTTTCAAGTGATGACCATTCAGATGGCATTGTTTATATAGGCTCACACTCGCATACATTTGCTGCTATATTGCTATGTAATGGGGAAAAGTTATGGGAAAGTGTTTTAGGTGGTCGTGTCGAATCATCTGCAATGATAACAGAGGATGGAAATTTCGTATGTGTTGGTAAGAAATTAATTTTACTTTATTCTGTTGTTTTTTTTGGTTCAATTTCATTTTGATTTCATGTCTTTTGATAGGTTGTTATGATGGGATATTGTACGTTATTCACCGATCTACTGGACAAATATATTGGCGATATCAAGTGAATGACGTCATAAAATCCTCACCATGTGTTGATTTTCAAAATGGCATCGTTGTTGTGGGTTCCCATGACAAATGTGTCCATGCACTCAGTGTTTTGAATAGATCTTGTTTATGGAGTGTTCATTTTGACAGCTCATGTTTTTCTTCGCCTGTCATTGACGCTGAAAGAAACACAACTTTCATTTGTTTACTATCTGGTAAAACCTTTAATCTGGATCTAAAAACTGGTCATGTTATTTGGAGCATAACTATTGGCAAGCCTATATTTTCTTCACCATGTATAGTATCAGATATGTTCGTATTTGGATGTGTTGATGCTTGTCTTTATGCTCTAGACTGTCTTACTGGTAGGATTTTATGGAAATTTCAAACTGGCGCTCCTATATTCTCTTCTCCCGTATCCTGTCATGTTAATTTTATTTTGTTTGGTTCGAATGATACATATGTTTACTGTCTCAATGTTAAAGGAGAACTTCTTTGGAAACATCAATGCAGTTCGGCCATATACGGAGGTTGCTGTGTGTTTAAGCAAGGCTTCAACTCAAATAATATCGGAGTAAAACGAAGTCGTGATGAAAACACGAAGTGTGCAGATAAATTTCATTCTAGTTGTTATCATAGAGACATAGTTGTCGTCATATCAACGGATGGTTTGATCTGCTTGTTAGGGTTGGAGACAGGATTGTGTTTGTTTACATACAAGTTATCTGGTCAAGTATTTTCATCACCTGTTCTATTTGCTGATAAACTTGTAGTGGGTTGTCGAGACAATCATGTTTATTGCTTAACTATCAGTTAGTTGCAAGGGCTTGTAATTTTACATATTTATTCGGTTCCGTAATTTTCGAAAGTTCTCTTTTTCTTTCAATATAAAAAAAGGCTATTATCGAATTTTATTGTGCCACCATCACCTTCTTCGCAAAATCTATCGATTCAATTCGATAACTCTCGATTCAGTTAAATACCAGTTTCGTTTGAGTATTATTGATATTTTTTTTTTTTTTTTAAGTTAAACAAACAAACAAACAGTGATGCTGTTATTGTATAAATGTTTTCATTACTACAAAAAGATCGTGCTAATGTCGATGGTAAATGCGCGTATGATATCATTTACTCGTTATCCACTGTGTAAACACACGATAAATATACGTTTAATCGATGAAAACGGACAAAATGTCGGAGTAATGTCCAAATTGGAAGCAGAAAATATGGCAGAAAGTAAAAACTTATCCTTGGTGGAGGTGGCTGTGAAAAGCCAAAAAATTGAAAATGCAGTATTTAAGTTAATGAAATCGTCTCTCTCCCATTCTTCTAAACATGAAAATAACTCGAAAACGTTGAAAAAACGTCGAGAGAAAGAACTCACCATGAAATCGAAAATAGCTGATCAAGATTTGATGGTAAAAGCGAAAAAACTACAAGAGTTCATAGATAAGGATTTCAAGGTGATACTGAAGATAAGTAAACCAAGAAGAAGTACTATTTTACCGAACCAAACATTCGAAAACTTGATTTCAAAATTATCTTCAGAAGTGAAAGTGATTGGTACACCCAAACAGTCCGAGCATTACTTCAAATGTGTTGTGGAGAAGAAAACATAATGGCAGACCTTCAATATTGACGCCATTATGAATAACAATTTGTTTTGGTAGTTGTTGTTTTTTACAGTCTAGTTTGACTCTTACACTTCAAACAACTAAGGCTTAAATTTTGATAATAATGGAAACAGTCCTATAATGTGTTTTGAAGAGAATCTGTCATCACTCAACGAAAAGTTATCACTTGAACAGTGTGTTTATCTAACAAGTTGTGATCATAAAACGCTTTTGGTTGAAAGTCTCTTATTTGAGCCAATGTAAATGATAACCCAGACAGAAATAACAAAGTTTTGACCGCAAACTAATGATGGGCGGGTGATGATCAGATCTTGTTAGACAAAGCTATAGTGACGATGTCTGAAATATATAATATGAGAAAGTTATTAGATAGTAATAGAAGAAGCGAATAAGACTGCATGAACTTTTTCTGGTTCTTACAAGAAAATAAAACGGCCGTTAAAAGATTGAACTTGGCTTTTGAGATATGGTAAATAGATAAGGCCCTCCAAGCTCGTTATAGAGAGTCATCATAATTTAATCAAAATACTCTTTCCACGAACGTTTCTGTTGACGAAACTGTTTAATATTATAAGTTACAGGGGAAAAGTACATTAGTGTGAAGTTTCATTAAAGAATACATTCTTTATTGTAGTGAATTTTTCTAAACAAAAGAAATATCAAATCCCGTGGCGGGAAAAAGTGGACCAAAAAAATCCGTCTACTTTAATACTCATCGTGCTAAAGCCACTGAGTAATAAAATATATATGTTATGTAAAATAACAATTCTGCTCTTTGTTATGTTTCTAATTTACTGTTTCAGTTCATTCAGTTTTTTCTTTCAGGTCAACTCTGTTCTATCAATCCATCAGATTATAAATTTCTCTATTTTCTTGTAACAGGTTAGCGTTTAAAAAATTACTACAAACGTTGAATTTGCATTATCCATCAAAAATGACTAAATTGAAGATTTGTGTATTTTTGTTGATTCTGGTCTGTGTTTTATGTGAGGAAGTGAAATTACCTGGTGAAGAGACATCACAGCACGTGGACACGGTAAGTTTTTTCAAGAAGTTCTGTTTAAACACCGTGTTTTGGCGTAGTCAATGCACTCAGCCTCGTTTTTAATGTTTAAAATTGCTTCTTGTCATTGGAGCTTTGATAAAAGCAGTAAGTTAATTGTGATTATCATTAGTTTGCGGTGAAAACTTTGTTGTTTGTGCCTGGGTTAACGAGGTCTGACGTTCACTTTGGGAAAGTTGTATTGTTTTCTTATGAGGAAGTGTCTAGCATCTAGCATAAGCTGCCTACTTTATGTATTATTTTATGCGTGTATATCTCCTCATAGGTTGTGAGTGAACATGATAAGCATGGTGAACATCATTTGCCACATTACCCCCGCGATGGAGAGCATTGGTTACATAGTTTCGGATGGAATGTGATTGGTTATTCACTCATATTGATCCCCTCCTTCTTCTTGATTCGAATGATCAAAACATCAAATTTTTACGAACAAGAAGGTAACGAATCAAAACACGCTTTCTTTTTTCCTCTTCAGCTAACAAGATGTGATCATCACTAGTTTACGGTGATAACTTTGTTATTTCTGCCTGGGTTAAACGAGGTTAAATGGTTACGTCATGTGGTTACGTCATGTGGTTTCAAACCAATCAGATAGACTTTCAACCATGAGTTTTATGATCGCATCTTGTTAGCTTAACATGTCTCCTTTTGATTTCTTTCACTTTCGATTTCAAAACATTTTTTTGTTTACAGTTTCTTTACACACGTGATTATTTTCATTAAACGAAGGAAATATTTTCTCCTGAACTTCTTGATGCGAGAGAAACCATTCTTTCTTGCTGTTTCAGGATGTAGGAGCTCAAACCGGTCTTTTCCGCATTTTCGTGAATAATTAATGTTTGGGTCAAAAAAAATAATTCTGGTAAATAAGTCTTGACGTTAAAAAATGTTAAAAAAATGTTAAGCGGAAATCCGCCTTCATGTAAACAAAACCTTTTTTTTTTGTTCAGGTGAAGGTTTCCTGTTCAGGACCATACAGTGCTGTGTGTTTGGAAGTAATCGAGTGGTTTCTACCAATAGCAATCCGTTCTCGTTTTTTCGATGTCTTCAAGGAACAAGCACAAGTGCATCAACGATACGACTGCTCTTCTGTGTTCTGGGTAAGTAATGTTTAGTGGGTCACAAAATTCACAATTTAAAAACTTTTCTCTGAAAATGCATTTGTTTAGTACTCTCTAGTCTTCATATCTGACGTCGTGGGTTTTGCGTTTAGGTTTGGAGATTTCGTACCTGACATGGGGTGTGTTACAAGAGAATATCATGACGCAAAAGTATGGAGAAGGGACACAAGCTGTACATTTCCAGAATTCCGAATTTCTAGTATTTATGAACCGAATCTTCGCTTTATTCGTTGCCGCAGTGTACGTTTTTATCACCGGCCCAAACTGGAACGGCCCATTTTACAAATTTTCATTCGCCTCACTTTCAAATGTTTGCAGTTCATGGTGCCAGTATGAGGCTTTAAAGTTTGTGAGCTTCCCAACACAAGTACTTGGAAAAACATCGAAAATGATTCCTGTAATGATCATGGGGAAATTCGTGTCAAGGAAAACTTATCAATATTATGAATATGTCGTCGCTGTTATGATTTCAATCGGCGTCAGTTTATTCTTATTATCGACGACATCAGATAAACATGGGTCGGCAGCAACGACTACATCTGGCCTCGTTCTTATGATCGGCTATATGATGTTTGATAGTTTCACTTCGAACTGGCAGTCTCAATTATTCAGTGAATATAAAGTCTCTTCCATTCAGATGATGTTTAACATCAATACGTTTAGTGTTCTGTTTACCAGTGTCCCCTTACTCTTGAATGGCGGTATGTTCGCCTCGCTCCAGTTCATGTTGCAGCACAGCCAATTTGCTCTTCACGTGTTCTTGATCTCTTTCGCATCTGGTACAGGACAACTTTTTATCTTTTATACTATTTCTGAATTTGGTCCGTTGATATTTACAACGATCATGGTCACACGACAAATGTTTGCCATACTGCTTTCTTGCTTGATATATGGACATGAATTGTCAGGTCAAGCTGTAATTGGTGTCGCTGTTGTTTTCGTGGCATTGTTTCTGCAAATATATGCAAAATACCGAATCAAGCAAAAACAACACCAGCAACAGCAAAACATGCGACAAGCTGACATGGCGTAAAATCTACTGACATGGCATGAAATCTAATTATGCACGTTTTTATGAAAAGTTCACATTTTTTTTTGAAAGGTAAACAAGACCTTTCTTTACTTGTCTTGATTGCACAAATTTTTCTAAAAGGTTTCTATCTTATAGCGTCCTTTTAAAAATTATTTGAACATCAATTTGGCAAGTACGCAAGTACTCGCCATGACGAGTAAGAAGTGATGTTACTACTGACACCGACATATATCGTCCATAGATTTGCAAATGTTCTTTTAGGGAATTTTTTTTGTTTGTTTACATTTTGTGTTCCTATAGAAATATTCAATTTACAGTCAGACAATGTGTAAGAACATATGGAAGATAATTTTAGAATCTTGAAATCTAAAAAAACTCTGAATTTGAATTTCAAGTCGGGGAAAGAACAAAGATAAGGTGACATTCACCATGTTCAACATTTTCGCCAGTCTAAACCCCATATTTTATTCATCATCGAGGAAAAACGTGCGGAGTGAAATTTCCTTTTTTGTAAAGAATTTCTTAAAAAGTTATTATTTATAAGTTTTAGCGCCGTCTATTTACTATAAGAATTTAGATATTTATTGTCCTATTCGTAATTTTGTAGCACTGTTCTGGTATTGTTGGTAAACTCAGAACAAAATTTAAAAAAAAAATTCATAATATTCCATTTCGTTCCATCTTACAAAATAAAATTGTGTATCCCATCCCACAAAATAAAATAAAAGTTGTTTACCAAAAAAGGCGGGAAATGATAAAATGTTATTAAAATGACTGCACATTTTATGAGGTGATATTAAACAATATTTCTTTGTTATTTTTTGAAGCACTTAATTTATTATAATGTTCATATTATTGTTTTTGAAGGATAATTACTCTGATCCTTATGTAATCGAGGTCTTTTCTATATTTAAAGACTTTTAAGTTTTCGTCTTTCTTCATTCAATAGTTTACAAAACTACGACGACAACGAGAACGTGAATGAAACAAAACCTTTGTTTTCCTTGTGGATTTCGGTTGGGAAAATTTTGTCAGTTACTTACATCATTGTCAGATTTGTACGTTCTACAGAAAACGTGAAAAGTTATGTTTTGAAGTCGTACTAAAAGCGAAGACGCAGGGATAGCAGTAGATTGCGTTTCTCTCGTATTGCTTTTATCCTTTTTAGAAAGCATTTCTTTCTTTATTAGTTCATCGACCAAACGTTTTGTTATTACCGACAAGTTCTTGAAACTTCAATTGTTTTGTGATTCGTTAATTTTTGAATAATTCGGTGATCCTTCTCACGTCGCCGTCTTCGCCGTCCCAGTTTCGTAAGCTCCCTACTTACCATACTAGGGGTATTACGTCAAGCCCAACGTAATCAGTAAAGATATGAAGCTGTATCATTAATAGTAAAAACCGTTTTGTCTTTACCTTCGCACATAAACCTTTTAAATGTCTTGGCCTCAGTTTAGGCCGACTTCCAACAGTTGGCCGACAGATACATGAGATTTCCAACATGTTCGTACGCTTAATTTATTACAGAATTATTAATTACTCATTAATAATAATTTTTGAATAATTCGGCCATCTTCGTTGCCGTCCCAGTTTCGTAAGATCCTTAATTACTCATCAGGTGAATTGATGTAAATACACCAAACTTCACATGGGATTAAACATGTGACTTCGAGAGAAAGAGAGAGAAGTTGACCATCAGATGTACCGGAGGTGGAAAAAAATCAATTTTTTATTATGCTGTAATAATTCTTATACAATTAATAGAATAACTTATTCATAAATTCTCGCGCGTATGAAATTTCCCACATTCGCGGCGACAACCCCAAAAATGCGCGCGAAAAGGATGTGCGCGGAAGTGAAGATTCTTAAAAAAAAACCTATGTTTTGAAAATAGGCCAGGAGGTAATTTATTTTGCAAAAGTGAAAAATAATTATTTTTAAACGTCTGATATTTCATATTTTTCTGTAATAACTCGGTTTTAACGTTTTAGTAGCTCATTAATAACTTTTCATATCTTGACTCATTTCAATTCCTTTCTTTGTTTTCAAATGTTAAAATGACCTTGCGGGAGAATTTATACCCGCGAAATCCATGCTGAATTTATGTTGTGCGACTCGAAATCAAACGCGAGGTCGTCCGTGGGAGATTCGAAAGATGCTGCTCGACTTCTTAAGTCTCGTTTAAATTTTCAGCTCATGACAATCACATTAATCATCTTTCTACGGTACTGGGATTTGAATCACTGCGTGTATGATATATAACTCCATCATCTTACCAAAGGTGGTCCACAATACATGTCTCTCTAATGATAACTACAGTATGAGTATAATCATGATTTTCCAACTCACAAAAGTTTCTGGATAAAACGCGTGCAACATATCGAAACGCAGATTTGCACGTTTGACTAATTATTCACAATTCCAGATTTTCTTAATCATTTTCAGGTCAAAATACAACACTTTGAACCAACGATGGGATGAGAGCCCCTGTTCGCCTGTTAGCCGCAGAAACATTTTTTTTTTTTCAGAAGTGATCCGTTCATGTACTAAACACGAATAACATTGATGTTTGCATTATATCTATTATTTCTCAATATTTTTCTCGTTGTTCTTTTGTTAAGAAATTCTTGTTGTTATGGTGGAAAATATTGACGCTTTAAGGTAAACACATTCAAAAAATGACGTGAGCCGATGATACGATGAACAAAGAGAACGCTCGACCTTGAGTGACCTTCACATAAACAACTGAATAGTGTGGTTGAAGAAGATCAAGTTTGAGTTCATAATAATGGTATAACACCTCATAAATGGCCATCTTGGCGAAATCTGATCACAATTTTGTCATAGCAACTTTTTGTCTTTTGTCAGATCAAATAAGTTCTTTTTGAAACTGGTTGGGCCTTTGCATTATTTGTTCAGTGAGAATACATATATGTCACGCAATTATTTTTGAAGATTATTTTTTTTGTTTTTCTTAACGGTGATTGGATAACAGCATCATTCAATTTAAGAAAATCGATTGCACATTTTCAAAGTCACAATAAACTGCTAGAAAGAAGAAAAAAATCTGTCGAAAGAGTCTCTATCGAATAACAAGTTTCGATATTGAAATACGGTCGAGAGGATTAAATGCTATCGATGGAATCAACTCAAATGTTACCAACATTTATGGATTGCAATAGCGGACAAGCATCGGTGGCAAGTTTCACTGCAGAGCAAGTAGCATGCGTTTGCGAAGTTTTAGAGCAAAGTGGAAGTATTGAACGTTTGGCGCGGTTTCTGTGGTCTTTACCAAATTATGATGACGTCTATGCGAATGAATCAGTACTTGTCGCAAAAGCAGTTGTTGCATTTCATCAGGGAAACTTACAAGAGCTATACCACATCATCGAAACGAACAATTTCTCACCATCTTGCCATCCGAAGTTACAAATGTTATGGTTGAAAGGGCACTACATGGAGGCCGAAAAGATAAGAGGAAGGCCACTTGGTGCTGTCGGTAAATATCGGGTAAGACGGAAATATCCCTTGCCCAGGACAATTTGGGATGGCGAAGAAACAAGTTATTGTTTCAAAGAAAAATCGCGAGCAGTACTTCGAGAGTGGTATTCACGAAATCCCTACCCATCACCGCGTGAGAAAAAGGAGTTGTCTGAGGGAACTGGGTTGTCAACAACACAAGTAAGTAACTGGTTTAAAAATCGCCGTCAAAGAGATCGAGCAGCCGAGGCTAAAGATCGTGAAGAAGAAAAAGATAGCAAATATTATCGGGATTGGGAGAAGCATTCCGAACCCGTTCAAAGAAATGCATATATCAAAACACCTTCTTCTTTTTCAAACGAACATCTGACAAGTGGCGTTATGTCTTCTACGCAAACGCCCTATGGCGCTGGTGATATCACCGATATTACCCCATATCATGCTGCTTTTACAGGACGAAGTCTGAAAAACGAATTACGCGACGGTCCATTGAAAGTGTTTCACACTAACTCAGGTTATGATGTGTTGGCGAATATATAGTGCATTCTGTGGTAGCCTTTTTGTCTCGATTAACCCTTTCATTTTAATGTATATTTGTATTTGTTTACGTTTAGAATTGTAGAAATGTAATTAAAGATAAGTTCTATCTAAATCTTTCAAAAGGTTTGAAAAAAGGTTGATTTCAAAACATTTCCTTCCTGTATTGACTGATTGATGAGCTAACACATTACGTAATCATACCTCAAAGAAAAGCTTGAACTATCATAAATAAAATTTTCCTCTTGTCCTAATTTCCTGAAAGCGAAGTTCATTTACAATATCACTTCGAGACCAAAATAGAGGGGTATTTTTTAATGGATATGAAATCTAACGAGGACTAAAAAATGATCATTTCTAACTTTATATATTGTGGTTTTACGATATTATACATAAAGCTAAATGTTCTGAAAAGTCGTATTTATAGTAAAGGTACCGTAATGTTTCAATGTTTTAATGTTTCAAAGTGTGTATTTATTCAATAAAAATAAAAATGCCCTAAAAATTAGAGAAAATGTATTTAAACTACCGTGACTGATGTGATAAAATACCGCCTTTTGCAAAAAACGCGGCCGCTACTATCCTACCCGCGCTTTTGACATCGTCTTTGACATTCTGGTCATTCATTTTACTCCTCAAATAATAATTTCGCTTGTGTCTCCGTTGTCTGGTCCCTACAATAGACCCTTCTCCAATTTCAGTTTCAACGCCAATATTTTGTCCAACTATCCTACCATGCCTCGTTTTGATGCGTTGTATCGTTTCATGGTAATTACTTGATTATGTAAATTGATTAACTGCTTATCGGACCATTTGTAGCAATTTTCATCAAATTATCGCATCAAAACGAGGCTGGTAGAATAGTTTGGCTAAATATCGACGTTTAAAAAAAATGGGGAAGGTCTAATATTAAGTGGAACTGGAGGGAATATGCGGGAAAAGCGCGGTCACGTTTTCCAGACCAAAAAAGACCGCGTTTTGTAATGTGCGGTCACGTTTTTTCACCGCGACTCTAATCACCTTATAACACCTTATTCTTTATATGATCGATTGCACGTTACTTTTGGACCATATTTGAAGGTGATAACAAACACCAAATAACGACGCGCTTAGCTCACTTTTAGTGATTTCAGCAATTAGTGTGTCGGCATTTAACTCTTTCTATGCAGATGCATTTCCCTAACCATGGACTTAAGCCTTGACATTGATATGTTGTTTATTATTGAGAAAATTTCTTTGTATTTAAATTTTGGACGTGCGTTGTGATAATGATGTACTAATTGGTAAATATCCCATCCGCAATCTTTTGGTAACAGTATGTCGGCCATATTGTATGTGTAGTGAGATAGACGGTGAGATAATGAGGTGTGGCCACTGATCTAAATATAAACAAAATCATAACATTGAGTCAAGCATGTATTGTTTGTAAATTGAAGCATAATGGCCAAGCTATTTGTGGTCCTAGATATTTGTGTCCTAGTACGAGGGCTGCCAATGAAATTTTTTGTGGTAGTGCAAAATGAGAAACGCCTAATGCAGTTTTAGGGATTTATAAATTTCAAATGCACAAGACACTTTTTTCTTTTTATGCTTGTTTGCGGGGGTTAAAGAACTATATATATATATAATATAATTATGGTAGGGGGGTGGGGGGGGGGGGGGGGGGGGGTAGCTACATTTCTGTACAGTTACTATGGTACCATAGAAACATCTAGCTCTGCCAACCTATGCTTTTATAAATCCATTTAGTTTATGGAAAGATAATTCCACTGCCTGGATCTTCTTCTACTGGAAATTATTTGTTTTTAAAATTTCCACGGATACATAGTGGATCTCGTAACAATGGCAGCAATTAAGCGGGGGAAAAAATCGACTTCCGAAACAATAGGTTTCTCGATCCAGTGTTATTTTTAGATCAATGGACCCGACATGTGAGAGTGAAAACGAGACTTTCTAATAGGGAGTTTTTCTCAGGTTTTACGCTTTTTCATTTCAGTCGCCCTCATTGGATTTGTATTTTTGGATAGATTTGTTGAAAAATGGCGGTCATTGTGTCTTTTATCTTACTTATCAAGCAGGCATTCTTCTGCCTTGTTATCACTCAGTATTTGTATTTCTCAATTAAAATGAAACGGACAATATGCAAGGGGGATACGGGAAATGGGCGCCTCTTAGAACACGAAGCCTACAAGGTATTAGCATTACAAGCACCTGAAGTTTTTGGTTGATGCCAAGAAAATAAAGCACGGAAATATTCATCAATGCCTACCATCTTTGTCAGCTTCATTTTTTTGAAACCATGGCATTTCATAAAAACGCCCTCCTCCAAAGATGATGTTAATGTATGCGAAACCAGGTAAGCACGTCTCCGCAATGGAGGTCACACATGACGTCAAATAGAATTTTTACTATAAAAGGCGCAACTTCATATTTTTCGTTGTCTTTTTAATTAGACTTGGCAGGAAGTAGAAGTGCGTAGTAGATTTATATGAAACGATCAAACCACACAAAAAAGGAAGTTGTAAAGTGAAAAGGTACAAACATATTGCTTTTCTTTTTTTTCTTATACCGTATTTCCTTTTGCAAACGCCGCCCTCGAACAAACGCTGTCCTCGAATAAACGCCTCGTATTTTGAGTGATTAAGTGAAATAAAGACGTCTTAATTAAGGCCCTCTCTAAATGCGACGTTTATTAGAATGAACCCCGAAGAATAGACCAATCTAAGCTTTAAATATAACATGATATAGCTAAATCTTTTTTTTTTTTTCTTTCTTGTTTGCAGTTACCAACCAATTAAATCGTCACACTGTAACTACAAATTAAACACCGCCCTCTTTTGAACGCCGCCCTCCAATAAACACTGCACGTAAAACCTTCGAGATTTTATAAACGCCGCGGTTTTTAATATACGAAATACAATAATTGTTTAGAACGGGTTTTCAGCACAGCATTTTCCGTCAGCTACTAACTTTTAGAATAGAATATTCTGAGATTCACCAGACTTCCTTCCTGTATGAACAATAATAATGTGAAACAAGCAACAAAATGATCAAAAAGTTGCTATTAAAAGACAAGAACCATGCTCTGTTCTACTGTTGTGGTTCCAAGTTTGGAGGTTCACCACAAATCATTGCATTCTCATTAAATTGAAACAACTATTTAAACATTTCAAACTATCAAAAACATTTAACTATTAAATTGAAATTCGCAAGATACTACTTCTGGCTTTCACATTCTATATCCAAAATGATTACTTATAACCTGAAAATAAAAGGCTGCATGTAAAAATCATAAAAAATAAAAACTTCACCTACTATGATATGTTTTTCTTCATTTTCTCCTTTGTAGATGATATAGAATGGTTTTGAAGGATAACTTCAAAAGCCACATACCAATTCTTATAAAGCATCACGTCAAAGCAAAGAAGATTGGCGATGAAATAGTTTTAAAGCAACATGTTTCATTGAGGTTATGTTCATCACGATGTAAGCTTCCTGTATTCATTTCTCTATACAAAAGAACAAAACATGCTTTAATAATCAAACACAACCAACACATTGCCCGAAAATCATCTTCCACATTTAATGAAAGATTACCAGCACGAAAGCGAGATTCGTCTGATGACATCCAATACTATCGTTTCGTCGCGACACCTCCACCACCTAGACAAACGACATTACCACCTGCAAAACCCAAACATAGACGACAACTGATAACCTGTAAGATGGATCCAAAGTCTTCTATTTCACCAAAACCACCTGCTAATTCAAAACAAACACAACTAACGTCAAAATCGCGCCTCCTTATTAAAAGGCAATTCCAAGCACAAGAGTTTTCAACAACACAGATACAAAGAAAAGATATGGATTCTCTGCCATCTATCCCAAACAATTCATCAAGAAATCTTATCAAATCAATCACAGCATCTATCCATCACGCATTACCCACTCGCAATTTGACACCATCGATCAGTAACGACATCAGCTTACCATCCATCAGCAAAAATGAAGTCCAAACTCATGAAATCAGGCCTCGAAGCATTCATGACAGCTTGCCGACATTATCTTCCCTGACAAATATATTCGAGGAAGATCAACCAAAGATTCCCTTCCCACCGAGAGAACCACCAACAAAGAACAGCGCAAAAGTTAACAGCATCCGAATCAAACGAGTTTCAATGACAACCAGTCATCACCAGCTATTTCCACATCCACCTGCACAAAAAAGATGTGGTACACCCATTTCAAATATATTGTTTGGAAGGAGAATTACCATGGAACATAATACAGATGAAGATGTTTTTGAACATTTAATAAGTACACTGCAATATGGTTCAGATGAGGGTTCCTGGCTGTTTAGTTGTAACGAAGACACCATTCTCAATCCAATTGATATTCTTAATGACAGCAGCAGTACAAGCACGACACGGCAACCAGCAGCGACATGGATTGTTGATATTGACGACAACAAAAGTCCACAGAAACTGGCAGTGTATGAAAAGCGGAGATTAAAGCTTATTGCAAAGTTGAATGCCCGTCACGAGCAGCTGCGACAGGCGAGAATACAGAAGGTAGCAGACGAGTGTCACTATGAAGACGACTTTGAAGAAGACATTAGTATAGATGAAGAGAATGATGGCGACGACGGCGATGTTGCTAATGACAACGCAAATGATGATACTGGAATAAGCGTTGGCGACACACAAGAGCAAGTATCGCATATAAGCCACGATGACACCAGTGGAAATATCGCCGCAGATATTAGCGATATTAGTGCAGATTATAAGATCTTCGAAATAAGTGGCGATTCAGCATGTATTGGAAAGGAGAGTATTGGAAAGGAGATTATTTCAAACAATTCATCAGGAAATCTTATCAAATCAATCACATCATCTATCCATCACGCATTACCCACTCGCAATTTGACACCATCGATCAGTAACGACATCAGCTTACCATCCATCAGCAAAAATGAAGTCCAAACTCATGAAATCAGGCCTCGAAGCATTCGTGACAGCTTGCCGACATTATCTTCCCTGACAAATATATTCGAGGAAGATCAACCAAAGATTCCCTTCCCACCGAGAGAACCACCAACAAAGAACAGCACAAAAATTAACAGCATCCGAATCAAACGAGTTCCAATGACAACCAGTCATCACCAGCTATTGCCACATCCACCTGCACAAAAAAGATGTGGTACACCCATTTCAAATATATTGTTTGGAAGGAGAACTACCATGGAACATAATACAGATGAAGATGTTTTTGAACATTTAACAAGTATACTGCAATATGGTTCAGATGAGGGTTCCTGGCTGTTTAGTTGTAACGAAGACACCATTCTCAATCCAATTGATGTTCTTAATGACAGCAGCAGTACAAGCACGACACGGCAACCAGCAGCGACATGGATTGTTGATATTGACGACAACAAAAGTCCACAGAAACTGGCAGTGTATGAAAAGCGGAAATTAAAGCTTATTGCAAAGTTGAATGCCCGTCACGAGCAGCTGCGACAGGCGAGAATACAGAAGGTAGCAGACGAGTGTCACTATGAAGACGACTTTGAAGAAGACATTAGTGAAGATGAAGAGAATGATGGCGACGACGGCGATGTTGCTAATGACAACGTAAATGATGATACTGGAATAAACGTTGGCGACGCACCAGAGCAAGTATCGCATGTAAGCGATGATGACACCAGTGGAAATATCGCTGCAGATATTAGCGATATTAGTGCAGATGATAAGATCTTCGAAATAAGTGCTGATTCAGCATGTATTGGAAAGGAGGTTGCGCATGATATTGGAAAAGATGAGAAGGAAGAACAACAGAAGATCGATGTTCCATGTAATGAAGAAGGTGATCTGCATCGAAGTGTTGATGAATACAGTGACGACTTTGAAGATGATGACGACGACGACGATTATGACGATGACGACGAAAGCGGTGTGATCAGTGACGACGAACGTCACGATGATATTAGCGAAGCAAATGATGATGATGTTGATGATGAAAGAGATGATGATGAAAGTGATGATGATGCAAATAATGTTGATTTTGAAGAAGGTCTAATGATAATGTGAGAGGTCTGGGTAAAAGAGTTGAGTGTGACGAAGAAGACTAATTATGACATCACCAACTTGATGAAGACAAGATTTTCAGGAGAAAAACAATGACATCATATAAATTTGCTATTGATATTAAGGAAAACAAAACATTTAGAATAATTTCACTCTAGTTTCATTCTCGTTCAGTAAATTGACTTGAAGGAGAGTTCCATTTGAGTGTTGGAGATAGAGCAGTACACACGTAAATAACATGTCATGTCATGTCATAGTTTTGCTCAGAAGTGAATTTGCCAGCGACGTGTGAAGTATCGATAAGGTTAAGTATTTTATATTAGCATGATTATCAAGAAGAACGAAAAATAAGTCATCCCATATAAAAGTTTTTCAATGAAACATATCAATCTAGTCTGTTAAATTTCACCGCCTGTGACATCACCCCAAAAGTGCAACATCCTTCGGCAGGCTCACCTAATACTAACTGGAATACGTACTCAGAAGATATCGTCCCCCTTCGTTTATTTATAGTCATTAGAAAATTTCATGGTTTTTAAACGTATTATAACAATTTATTGCTTCTTTGACAACTGTTTAGACAAATTTAGAGCACTCACTTTGATCACATGACATAACAACCAATGCACAGTAATTATTTTCTATCATGTGATCTATCATGTGATCAAAGTGAATGTAGGATGAACTACAGTTGGATAGTTTTGGATGTTAAAAATATCCACAAAAGGTTTCCAGCCCAGAACAATCTTCTATGACTATTTATTAAAGCGAGCGATACACGATCGAATTTTTCGATATAATAATAATAATAATAATAATAATAATAATAATAATAATAATAATAATAATAATAATAATAATAATAATAATAATAATAATAATAATAACCATTTATTTGACACTTTACGATTTTTCTTTATTGTAAGAAAATACAAATACTATATGTAGCTAATAAAATGAGTTTCATCAAGGCGATTGCGATTGCCTTATCCAGAAGGTAGTCCGTCAACATTCATTTGAATGTAGTTAAGTTCCCACAATCTCTTTTTTACCAGTTCGTTAAACAGTTCGTGTTGTTTCATGTTGGAATGTGTGAATTTTGTCATTGGTAAAAAGCTTTCGGCCGCAATGTCATTTCTCAGAGAACGTCTATCGATTTTTAAGGTTACTGATAGGTTTGATGGGTAGTTGTTGTGGTGTAGAGCTTGAAAGATTAGCACTGCTAGTGAGCATTCTTGTCTTTCGACAATCGGTAGCCACTTCAAGGTTATCACGTCACGAATGTTAGCATGCTTGTTTAGTAATGTTGATCGAAAAGCACGCCAAGTATTTTCATTTTGTCTGTTTTGTCATCACAATTTATTTTCAGGTTCATGTTATAAATATGATATAATTCCAACATGGAGAAACACAAATTTTTTTTGTATATACACAGACTTATCATGGCTGTATTGCGTGTAAAAATCAATTTATGGAAAACTGTAAAATGTTTTTACACGCTACACTAGTTAATAATATTTTTTTCGATGAAGACGTTTTGGTTTTTTGGTTTCAGATTTCTTTTGGGGGATGGGATGAAAGTGCTTTTCTATAAAACGTTTTTTTGCTTTCTTTTAGAAGTGATTTTAGCTTGTTGCGCACACTTCTAAATGCCATCCAATCCCTTGACTTTGATGTGCTTGATGGTATAACTTATCTCGCTCTTTCTCCAGGTTTGCGATTTTTCATCCAGGTCATTTTGAATTTATTTAAAGGTGCATGTCGATCGATACAGTTATTTATTATCACTTCAAGTTGTTCTGAAGCATCATCTATAGCATATACAACACTAAATGGTAGACTTTTTTCATACTTCTGTAAATCAAAGTTTTTGTAATCCACGACCAACTTATATCTTGGTTTAGATTTTTCGCTTTGTATGTATATTGCCATATAAGGTGCGTATTGATCACATGATCACTTATAGTGGCGAAAGGTATTACATCAGTGAACGAAACTTTTTGTCTGGGATGTTGGTCAATGATGATCAATAAAGGCCGGCGCAAACCGGACAACATGTTGGCCAACATTTCGACCAACAATTCAGGCCAACATGTTGGTCCGGTTTGCTTTGACAGCTTTTTGTTAAGTAAGAAGTGACCAACATGTATAAATGTTCATTCATTTGCTTTTTGACTATCGTACGAGAAGGATGTCGGAGAAAGAAGCTGCAGCCTGCTTAGCAATATTTCTGTTGCTGGATGATGACGATGAAAAAAGAAAACGTGGTCCTACAAGAAATTGGGTACGGAGAAGAGAAAATGAAGGGCTGTATTCAAATCTTGTTCAAGAACTTAGGGTTGAGGATACAAAGACCTACAAAGAAATGATGAGAATGAACTATGAATCATTCAAAGAAATTCTTGCTTTTATTGAACCATACATCACACCAAAACAGTCGGGTGTGATGGGAGCTCAATCAATTTCACCGGCTGAAAGATTAGTGCTTACTATCCGATTCCTTGCCACAGGCGAAACCTTTTGTTCTCTAAGTTTACAATTCAGGGTTTCCGAAAGAACAATATCTTACATTGTTGAAGAGGTTACTAAAGCGATAGCAGAGTATATTGGAAAGGAGTATATCAAGGTACCATCAAATACAAATGAATGGTTAAGAATAGCCGAGGTTTATCAAAGAAGATGGAATTTTCCTAATTGTTTAGGGGCGATTGACGGTAAACATATTCAAATAAGACCCCCACCTAGAACCGGTTCTGAATATTTCAATTATAAGAAAACTTTTTCTATTATCTTATTGGCCATAGCGGGTCCCGATTATGAGTGTATATACGCGGATATTGGTTGTAATGGACGAATGAATGACTCTGGTGTCTGGAACAACTCAGATTTACGCAGAAAAATCGAAGAGGGCAGTTTGAATTTGAAACAAGGTCTTGCTTCATAAAGATCAATAAGTTTCTCTACGTCATCTTCGTCCCAGTTAAACTTCTTTGCTTTGGTTGTAGGTGTAACATCAGAAGTTTCTTTATTGTCTGCCATTTTGAAATGAAGTGAGCGATGCAGGCCACACGTGTTCATATAGAAAAAAACATTCGAAATACTAAATGAACGTTCGATTTTGACGTTCGAATTCTAAAACACATTCGAATTGAAATTCCATGTTGGCCAACATGTTGGTACGCACCGCAAATCGCGCAAACATGCCATTTTAGCCTGTTTTTACAGATTTGTTGGCCAACATTTCTTAATTTTTTAAGAAATGTTGGCCAACATTTATCCTTAATTTTTTCTTTCCCCAACATGTTTGTGCACAAAGCAAACCGGACCAACATGCTGGCCAACATGTTGGTCAGCCGATGTTGGTCGAAATGTTGGCCAACATGTTGTCCGGTTTGCGCCGGTCTTAAGACTGACTCCGTTTCTTGTTGCTTTTGTGACAACATTCTGAAGTTTAAATATATCAGTAGATTTTTGTATCGGTTGCTGATGGGTGTGTCCTTTAGAATATTGATATTGGTATCTCCAGCTAATACAATAGGTCCATCCCAAACGTTATTGATCTGTGTTAACAGTGTTTCTAGCTTCTCCATCCATAAATGTTTTGAAGGACTATCGGACTGTGGTTCCGACTATCGGACTGTGGTTGGTAAATAGTACCCAAAAATAGGTTGCTACGTTTATTTTTCCCTTTTCCCTCGATCCAGAGATGTTCAATAGAAGTATTAAAGTTGTAGATACCGTTGCGTTGTTTGTATTTAATTTCATTTTTAATATAAAGACCAACACCACCTCCTTTCTTGCTATCACGGTTTCTGTAACAGAACTGGTACCCAGGAATATTAAACATATTTCAGCAGATTGGGATAATTTTTCAGCTATGTTTCTCTGAGTGTTGTTATGTCCAATTTATATGTCTCTAGTCACACCGTATATTCGTTAAACGACGAGACCATTGATCGCGTATTCAAATGGCTAATCTTTAGGTGTTTATGATTGATTATCGAACGGTCTTGAAAAAAAGTGACGCAAAAATGACAGGTGGGATTCCACAAGCAATTTTAGACATGGATTCTCAAAATTCACACAAAATCTCTAAAAATCATGTTAAATCAGGACAGAAATTCCCTTATTTATCATAGGATGTACAAGAAAAGAAAATTTTCAAGTTTTCTTCCAGAAAGTAAATAACGTTGCTTTCTTGTTGGGAGAATTTATTTGATTGCAGGATTTCCGTTTTTGCGATTTCCTTTTCCCCGAATTTAGGCATGTTTTCGACGGAATAACCGATGTGGAATTTGTGACTTCGTCCTGTTCTTTGACAATCTCCTTAATCGTTTTTCTGGTTAAACAGTTATCGATGTGTGTGTTCAGATGTACTGGGTCGCTTTTTTGAGCTATTCCACAGACAGGGCAATGTACAAGGTTGTCTTTACTACATCCAGATTCATTCAGTTCTTCAAATCGAGGTGGATTTTTCTTCGGTGAGATAACTTCGACATTTGAACTGTCTACTTTGATATTATTACCAACATCATCATCTGTTTTAGAATTTCCGCCATCATGGTCACCACGTGTTTTTTCTTTAAAAAACTGCTCTACTGTGTTCTGTTTAACCATGTTGTTATCAATGAACTGGCATACACGCACACCCATCAAACGTAATTCGAATTTACTATCTCGACAACGTTTGATTTCGTGTACCAACATCTCTTTGACAATAGAATAAATATCGTTAGTCTTGGATACAGGGTATGAAATAGTCTTCGACCTTGTTCGACTGACAAACGAAGCAAGCTTGTACTTTAGTGTAATATTTTTACCTTGCAGTTTATTCGTAAGTAGGTCGTTGGATAAACTTTCACAGATGTCATAGCATATCTTGAAGAGCTCATCTTTGTCACTAGTGTCGTGAAACGTGCGTTCTACGCTCATGCTTTTTCTTTCGTCATGTGTTATGCGATTGCCTGAGATACCAAGCGCAACTCTCATAAAATATTTGAACGATGTCTCAGAAAATAATAAAAAGATAATGTCTCGTTTATTCAGTAAGTCTTTACAATTAAAAATGTCTAGAGCTTTAAGCATTTGCTCGCTCACTTTACCGATCCCAAAAACCTTTCGTATCGGTAATTGCAAAATGAATTCCTCAATGACATTCAAGTCTGGTTTTAAGTAGTATTGCCCATTCGGTTTGTTCATGTCGGAACAAATTTTCGACAGCATCATATTTGAAGCGATTCCAGCACTAGCGGTGAGTTGTGTTTTCTGAAATATTCTCAGTCGTATTTCTTCCACGATGATTTCTACTGCATCTTTAGCCACCTCGTCACCTGTCTCCTTGTATTTGTGAGCATTTTCATTAATATAATCAGTTAAATCCAAAAATGCTTCATCTAAACTCATTGGTGCAAAGTTAGGGTCGTATTGGTGGAAAATCTCACGAATTTCACAACTAACTGTCTTGTATTTCTCAAAATGTAAGGGAATAATGACTAAGTGCGGACACAGTTTTTTTGCAATGAAACCAGGCATGGCAGCCCGAACACCAAATCGCCTAGCAACGTAATTACTTGTTGATAACATTGAATTGCTCCCAACTGCCATCGGAAGATCTTTCAGTTTCGGATTATCTCGGATTTCAACAGCTGCATAAAATGCGTCCATATCAACATGTACCATTGTTCGCGATAAATCAAAACTTTTACGCAAGTTTTTTAATATTTTATTACTTTCCGTAATAGCTCTTTTTCGATCGGCATCCGTAACTTTTGTCAGTTCTATTTTTAGATTATTTATTTTTACTTTCGTCTGTCGTTCTTTTCGCTTTTCATTTTCATAAAATTTCGAGCCCTTGCTTGCCTCGTGTATGATGCGATTGATTTTTTCTTTATCCAAATCTTGCATACCGGCTTTATGATCGTTCAACAACATTCTTTCAATTGGTGCGTTACTTGCGGAGGGACTGGGTACAACTTCCCCAACATTATCGCATGATGCAACCTGATGGTTAGCATTGTCCATGACATTATCTGGTTGCCAACTTGAACCCCAGTCTTCATCGATTAAGTCATGATTTTGTTTCTCGTCATCGCTTTCGAACAATTCGATTTCCGCTTCCGCGTCGAACATTTTATTTTCCTGTTAAACAAATGAGAAGTTTGAGAATAAAAAAGATGAAACAGGAAAAATGTTCGTACAGAAAATATTCAACCAATAAGATATAAAGATTTCCGGTGTAAAACGAGAAACGATCATAGAAGGAAAATTTTGATAGATTATACGTCAATGTAATGTTGATAATCTTTGAACGATACAAATGTTTCTCACATAAATACTAAAAAGATGTAAGGAAAACTTCTTTTAAAAAACCCTGTAAATCTGAAAATTTGGATGGGCGGGAGCTAAGGACAGCTTTTCTGCAGATATTTCATTTTTAATTTCTTAGTTTGGATTATCGAGGTTAAGTCTGACCCTTTGAACATTCAATTCGGGATGATTGAACTAAGATAAAAATATATCTTGGAGCCAAAAATCCATCAGGTAATAATTTCTAACAAAAATTTGAGTAGATTGCACAATATTAATTACAGGCGATTTTTTAATCGGGAAATTTCGAAACAATAATTGGCAAAAAAATTTGAATGATCCTTTTTGACTGACCACATCAATTACAAACTTATCTATTCATGGTGAAATTGAATTTCCAAAAAACAGCTTTTCTGTGTTATTGTACATAGTTTCGGCTAATTCTTCCGGATTTTCATCGCGATATCCTGCCATAATTTCAAGAACTTGCACAATGTGACATGGTTCATTTCGAGACTTAACACAACAATTTAGTTCCCATTTTTCCTTCTTCTTTGATGGAAAAGTAGTTTGGATAAATTTAGATCCTGCATGTGCATTCCTAATCTCACACCAGGGTGCGTCAGTTTCTATCATCAAATACTCTGATGGGATGGATTTCATCGTTTCCAAATTTTCCGACGTCTTCAAGGAACATCCAGTCATTCCAATGTACAAGCCTAACTCGATTAATTCTTTTGCTTCTTCTGTTGAACCGGTAAAACAATGCGCCACTCCTCCCACAACACTATCACGATGTCGCTTGTAAATTTCAACGAAGTCTTTTGAAGCATTCCGCATATGAAGAAACATTGGTAACTGTGTCTCTTTCGCTACTTCAAATTGTTTCTCAAAGTAGATTTTTTGTGTTTCTCTTGGACAGAAATGTTCACGATCGTAATCCAACCCACATTCACCAATGGCAACTATTTTATCTTTATTCTCTTTGGCAAATGTCAACAGACCATTAAAATATTCATTTGGATTTTTCTCAAATTCACAACATCTAGTTGGATGGCAGCCAATAGTACAGAATAAATTGGTGCTTTTCTTACACAGATCAAGTGCTTCGGTAGCTTCGGATAACTGGCCAACGGTAACAATCATTCGACTGACACCATTATCTTCTGCACGTTGCACAACGTTGAGCAAGTCATTCTGGTGAACCTGCTTACCGTAATACTTTCCATCAAATACAGGATCAGTGAGGTTGACACCGATATCAATAAATGGATATCTTGACATCTTTACAGCTCTCCTGATGAGAAACGCCAGCCTTCTGAAAAAGAAATTATTTAGGGAAAGCTAACATTAACTTAAAACCCAAATTTCTGAGTAGAATAAATTAGGCCACCTTTCACATTACAAATTCATAGGAGTGTAGAGAAATAGCGAAAGATAAACACTAAAAATTAATCCGTCTATAGATGTATTCTATAGATGTATTCGTTATTAAAACAACAGTACTTAAAAAGTTGGTATGTTTAATGACAGACAACAAAATGCAATTCCATTTTTTCTTTTATATATCTTTTCGAATTTCGCGGTTGGGAAACGAAATCCTTGAGATTAAAATGCCGCGAAAAATAGTTTCGGAACTGTGAAATGAAATTGAAAGATCAATTTTCAAATTCTACTGTGAAATTAACATGTCATATTTCGGTCGAACCGCGAAATCCAACAATTGATAAAAGTAACCCCCGTGAAATTAAAATGACCCAGAAAGTTATGTCGTAAAATATTCTGGAATTAAAGCAAAAATACATCCTCAATCATATAAAATTAATCAATCAATAAATTAAGCAATCAATGACGTCCGTCTTGTTGATGACGATAAAAATTTAATAGACGTCTACAAAAAGACGGAAACGTATGTAAAGCCATGTTTAAACACAGCAAGGTTTTCATGGTTACAAGGTTATTTTAATCAATTTTTTAACACGCTACTCACATAAATTAATAAATTAAAAACACATTATGAAGTAAGCCACAAAACAAAATACCTCGTCAATTAGATCATAATCCTACAACGCTATAAAAAGCGGAAAAAAGAAAGAACGTCGTTGTTTTAATTTAAACAAGCAAACGAGAAAGAATGGATGTGAAAGCCAAAATTTTTGTGTCAACTTTATCAATCCTGAGTATTCTTACAGCTGTGCTTAACATCGCTTGCATTTACGTTATCTATCGTTCCAAAAAACTAAAATATCATGGTGCAACATTTCTGATCTTGAATCTGGTCATCATATACTTTCTAAATGGAACGATTGTTTTACCAATTTATGCATTCAGGAAAGCAGATATCAACATAACCTGGCTTACTTGTGATGTTTTCAGGTTTCTGTTCATGTTAACTGTTTATAGTTCAACAGCTTTTGTGTTATTGTTGAGTATAGATCGACATTTTGCTGTCAGATTAACAAAACCCAATGCATATAAAAAATTATGTTCACTAAAGAATTGGATGAAAGTGTCACTGATAATATGGATGTATTTGATTGCTATTTGCATTATACCATTTATACCAATAAAAAAATCGAAAGCTTTGGAATCCTCAAAATGTCGTTATAACCAACCACAGGAATGGACGATAGCCACTCTGTTCGTAAATGAAGTTGCAACGTTTGTTGTAATCTGTTGTAATTATGTGTACGTTAGGATAAAAGCAAATAATGTGCAACAGAATGTAAGAAGAAAGATCACATGGGCGATGTCATTGATCTTAATCACGTTCATCATTACAAGAGCACCAGCTGTTATATATTATTCGATGCAACATATAAAACCAGAGATGTTTCCAAAAACATTTTATGGTTCAGAAACCGAGGAAACATCTGGTTTCATTGTAAAATATCTAACTTTCCTTAACGGGATAATAACACCTTTTATTTATTGCTTTTACCAGACAGAATTCATAGAGGAGATGAGAAAGTGTGTCATTTCATCACCTATTAATTCAATTGCACACCTAACAACTAGAGTTTGAAAACAATGTACATAAAATTAGTAATTAATAAGGCAATAGTAAATTGTTATTATAATACTATAGTATTTCATTTTAAAGTGAACGGATTTTCTTCCCTGAAACAATTAATAGAAACAACTAATAGCTAGCACGTCAGTGTAAGGTGTCATTTCAAAGTTCCTTTTTTCAATTATCATCCCTGTATAAAAACCAAGAAATTGATAATGTACACTATCCCCAGTATCAATGTTTGCCTCTTGCCAAGAGAATTAACGAAGAGCCTATCATGACACTGGTAATGCACTACACTATTATATGAATGGGAATCAGCACTATTATTTAAAGGTGAATCTACACTATTATATAAAGGGGAATCTACACTATTATATAAAGGGGAATCTACACTATTATATAAAGGGGAATCTACACTATTATATAAAGGGGAATCAGCACTATTATATGAAGGGGAATCTACACTATTATATAAAGGGGAATCAACACTATTGGATAAGTGTTCAAAAAACTATTAAAATTCTCAAGAAGGCATTATGATATTTTTCTGAATTTTTACATTTGCAACAAGTTTCAACAGAGGAACACAGCCATGAATTTTCAGGAACATAGGAACATTTGTTCTTAAGAAAATATTTTTATATTTTACAAGAAAACATCATTTTATTGCCACACAAGAATATTATCATCATGTTGTTTACAACAGCATCACCTAAACCCCATTAAAATCTGAAATGTCAACCAAGTGCATTGAATTTCAAAATTTAGATATTCAATAGTGTATAACTTAAGAACATATTAAGAACATTTTTAGGCTTTAAAGTGTTCTTATAAAAAAAACGCGCATAGAGTAAACATAAAAGAAAATTATGCAATTTCCATATCAAGAAACATTAAAGGAATGGTCCAGTGAAATTTTAATACAGATATTTGAATTCTACAGACAAAAATTAGCTAGAGAAAAGTATTTTTACTTTTTCAAATGTTTTGTTTCATGAGTATTTGACGGTTATAAATGATATTTTTTATACCGACTTCAATTTTGAGAGTAAGCGTGACGCCATTGGTGAGACAGCTGTAATAAATAAGCAATGAAATTATATGTGAAAAATTATTTCTTTATCATTTTCGATTGGAACTTTACCAAAATAGTTAGAAATAGCTACAAGAAAAGAATATTTACTTATTTGAAAATGGTTTACTGGACTGTCATGGACTGCGAAAGTACAACAAGCCCCCGATATAAAGGTGCAAAGGGTAATATTTCATTTTACAGACTTCCTAACGATAAAGAATTGAAAAAGGCTTGGTTAACAAACCTTAAATTGAAAAACCTACCAAAAGAAGAAAACAAACGAGTGTGTCATTTACACTTTACTGAAGACTGTTTTGAATGAGATTTGAAGGTAAACGTCAAACAATCATAACATCGACGGTAAAAGAAAGATTTTTTAAAAACTTTCTTAGTGTTAAGAAAAAACGTTTTTCCGATTAATATAATTGATTAATATTTCAGAATGAATTGCTTAATATTCCTACTAAACGCATCCTTAAAACTAATGCTGTACCAACAATTTTTACATACTCCAAAACAACGAAGAAAAGATTATCGAGTGTACGGAGGGAAAATGCTAGTGCAAAGAAACAGGTCAGGATTGTTTGACTCCACTATTTTCCTGTGTATAATCATTAAACTTGGCTGATGGATGTGTTCGTGGTTTTAGGTTCTTGAGATAGCTGTGGCTGACTTTGAAGCGGAAAAATCGTAAGAACTTGAGAACAACTCGAAGGAGGTACAGTTTAAGGTGCAGTGATGTCTGGTTTGTTCTTCACCCGCAGCTGTAACAAAAAAAATGTAATACGGATCAGCATTACTTGTAGGATTATTATGTACCAAAGGTCACCACAGCATTTGGCGATCACAACCAGTAGTAAACGGATTTAATCTTGGTAACATCAAAATGGCAGCTAGTGTTCTTTTTAGTTTCAATACATTCACGAAATTACAAAAATACTTCCAGCTTGCCGGTATCACATGGATATCAAAATCTACATATTATGAATTACAGAAGAAGTATTTCTTCGGGGTTGCAAATGATGCCTGGGAAACAGAAAAGGACGGATGGACAAGAACATTTCTTTCCTAAAAAATATGCGAGAATCATCGAGGATCCTTTGTGTGGTATAATTGGCGAAACATAAACATTTTAAATGCTGAACACCTGACATTTTTACATGAATAGTAATGGAAGAAAATAAATGAGTAATAACAAAGAGGTGAAGTTTATGCTCGACGAGATTTTTCTTACATGTAACAAGGAATATTGTAAATTAAAAATAAGTAAACTGAAGTGAAAGCAAAACGAAGTAAATGGAAAAACGAATCGTAGGAAAACTAAATATTTCAAAGAAAAATTTAAATAAAAATGTACCTTCGAATTTCTCAAAACTTATAGCAGATTCCTCTTGACAACATAAACAGTCTATCTCCTCTCTTCCACGTGACACATTCCACAATTGCACCACTCTTTATTTCCACAGCGATCCTTCTGTTGACAATCTTTCTCTTCCTCATTATCTGAATCGTCTGTTTCCTCCTAATCAGAGGTCCTTGTTTCATCTGATGTGTGTTCTTTTATAGGCTCAAAACTGTACAGATACAAGCCGTTAAAAACTTCGGAGAACTCGTCTATATTACTGTTGCAAAGTTCTTCGTTTTCATCTGATGGTTCGTCTTCATTTTCAGACGATAAAACATTTTCCTCATCATTTAATGCAGACATTTTCAAAAACATTGAAAAATATACATCATGTTTACTGATATATATAAATGCTAATGTCTTGCCAATGACGTCACAAGCTAAATACGTCCATAAGGTCCGCAATTAATAAGAACTTTAATGCAAAATTCTAAAGGAAATAAGGGTCCAAAATTTATAATTTTTTCCTGCCATTGTAAATGTACTGAATCATTTTATGCCATTTTTAAAAAGACGGAATTTTCACTGGACCATTCCTTTAACTATATTAATCAATTCGCTTTGTTGTTGTTCCATCATTGTTTTTAACATCAAAGAGGGTGAAAAATATAAGGAGTTTCATAGGAGAAAAGCAGATTTCTTGAAATATCTAAATCTTCATTGTATAGAATTTTTTAAAACTCAATCTATCAATCAATCTTTCCTAAATCAACTCTCTACTGTCTTCCTATTTAAAACAAAATGTGGCAACAGGGTTTATCCAATAAAGCTTAACTTTGTTCCTAGTACTCTTTTATAAAGTTTTTCACTCACAAACATTATGACACTGCGATGGAGTTTCTATTGAATTTCCTCATTGAGAACTGGAGAACATGAATATATAATAGTTTAGATTGGTTTTTCCAGATGAAAGGAAATTATTTCCATTCTTGTGTCCAAGATGACATCATATCTGAGGAAAAACTAGCTTTGCATACTACATTTCTTTTATTTTTCATACCCTTGTAAGTTTAAAGCTATACTGTAAATGAGCAAATAGGAGCTTATTTGTCAAAATCACTTTTAAGGGTGGGGGCTTATTTGGGAGGGGGTGGGGGCTTATTTGGGAGGGGGGGGCTTATTTGGGAGGGGGTTCTTATTAGTTGGTGTAACGTTTTTCTGTTCAAAAAAATAAACAAGAAACTTTTAATAACACAAAATGTCTTTCAAAAAGTAATATATGAAACAATATTAATAGCACAACGTCCTAATTAATACTTTAATGGGATTAAATTTCGCGGGGATCAAATTTCGCGGTTGAGCCCATCCGCGAAATTTTAAGATTTCGCGGGGATTTAATTTCACGGATGAGGGGTTTCCTAATTTTTCTCGGGGATTTAATTTCGCGGATCAGGATTAAATCTAATTTTTCTGAAATGATTCCAAATTTTGCAAACAGAACTTCTCTCAAAATTTTGTTTCGATAGTGTGCGAAATTCGGAAAATAACGAAGAGATTTTACTCAGAACGGGATTTGAGGGGCGGGCGATAATAATGAATCTATAAAAAGGTATAAATCGATAAAAATTTAAAATTTTCGCGGATCGAAGAAAAATTTCAAATTTTTCGCGGGTATTTAATTTCGCGGATGAGGCCCTTTCAAATTTCCATTGGGACTTAATTTCGCGGATGACACCCAAATCCGCGAAATCCGCGAAATTTAATCCCCGCGAAATTTAATCCCATTAAAGTAATCAAAGAAAGCCTTAGTCAATGTCAATATCACTGTCACCAGCCTGGTGTATAACCCCATATTCGGGAATGGGAGCTTATTTTTTGAAAGAGGGTTCAGTGGTGGGGGCTTATTCGGGAGGAGGGCTTATTCGGGGATGGGGGCTCATTCGATCATTTACAGTAGTTGTGTTAACAAAATTTATACATGCAATTCTTTTATAATTTTTCATGTTATGTATAACGATGTACCGTCAATGTGTCTAATTCCGAACAGCCTTCCTAAGTCTGTAAAATACAAATCACATCAATAATAATGCACACTGCGTTGTCAATCACACTAACTCCAAAATTTAACAAACACAAAACTCTCTTGAGACTCGCCCATAATCTTACGAGGTCAGCAATGTAATTTAATGATGTGATTTCTAAACTATGAATTGCAATCTCAGATTTAAAACTGGACATTATATACTGGAAATACCGCTCATCATTTACCTATTTACCTATGTGCCTTGCATATCAACTTTGCACATAAAGCCTGTTTTCCATCATTCCCATCTTTTGCAAATTAATGAGAAATTAACTGTTACGTAATGTCAAGTTTCAGAATTAAAAAAATATTTTTATGAGGCCGCGACAAAAATAGGTTTCTTGGATTAATTGGAGAAATGGAGACGGTTTTGTTTACACCAAAATCAATCTTTTTCAGTGATAACTTTCATGATAACCTATGCTAGGTTATATATACACTGCGAAGGAGCACACATTTCCCAGATATATGGAAAAGGTGAAGGCCATTATTACTGCTTGAGTGATTCTTCTTCAAGCTGATAATTGGTGTTCAACGTCTTTTCTGCTTCATAAATATTTAAGTAATTGTTGAGTATGAATATATATTTTGTTAACCAGGCAGTTCTGTTTATTACTTGCATTCGGAATTAGAGGAAGGCTGTTCCAAATTAGAGGCATATTGGACGGGGTAGTTCTCAAAACAAGAGAAGCCAAAACATTTTACGTACGGAAGTTCTTTCATCATTCAATCTCATTCATTGAACTCTAGTGTATTTTCTGATTATTTTAAGTTATCATTATTCGTATAAAACATTTCAGTCTAATTCGATACCTTTTTTATTCTAACGCTAAACGCCATTACTCTTCTAACACAAACCAACTAATATAAATTTTTGAGGTTGAAGTCTCTAGGACTTTTTTTAAAGATGGATATCGGCAGTTTAAATTTGAAAAACAGGGAGGAAGGATGGGGCAGTTAATTCACCATATCATTATTAATTTCCCCGAATAAAGTCCATTCTGTCGCAATCTATGGGGCGCACAACCTTCATTTTTACTAAAATGCTCTTATTTTTTTAGTCCCACCGAGTCAATTTAAATCAAATTTTAGTCCTCAGACTGTTGACAACGATTTAACTACGGCTAGTAAGCCCATCTATTTTATCATGCTCGAAAATAATGAAAAGTGTGGAACTTACATAATAAGTTCATCATAATTAATCAACACAAAGAATGAATTGTTGCCACTTCGCGTTCCATGGTTGTTCGAACTAGCCTTTGTTTAAGAGTTCTAACAAAATGCTGATCAAGCTAAAGTTGAACCTAGTTACAAAAAGTTAGGGGTTTAGTATCAAATAAGTTCTTTTAAAAATACCATTTATAAATCACAAATAGAAAAGTAAATCCTCTACTGAAAAGAATTTACTTATAAATTAATTGAAAATGAAGTTTTATACACTAATTTCTATTTATAATCACAAAAGAAAAAATATGCTATGATTTCCATTTTAGCGAAGGAACCCCCGACAATCTATCGGTAATCTTTATTCACATCAAAATAAATGGTAGGCAGAGATGCAGAGATCAAAACAGAAATTCCAACTCTGCACACTCCATTTTGTATTGATAAGTAAAGTTATATCGTTATATTGATATTCGTTACTATCTCTTCTAAAAAGAAAAATCGGAGCCATGGTAAAATAATCTGTCTCGAGAACATGGTAGACAAAGCTAAACATGACTCAAAGATTTTGACTGCTTATCGACAGCCGATTGATACAACTGCTGTAGTTAATAAAACTAAAGAATGCTTGGCTGAGCTGAGTTAGTAGTTTATCATAATTTCAATTGTTTGGGTTTAGTTTGGTTTGGTTTCGGTGTGTGTGTGTGTGTGTGTGTGTGTGGGGGGGTGGTGGTGGGGAGATAATACACGATTTTGGCGGGGATAATGAAGAAGCCATTTATGGGTTCTATTTTGTGATTATATGGTTCGCCGGGGTAGTGCATGTTGAAAGCAGGCTTTGCCTGACAGTATAGGAAAAATTGATTAAAAAGTTCCGTTTTTCTTCCAAACAAAAGGTCCCAACCAATTGCAGAAAGTTCTCTCTTAAACAGTCCAGAATAAAAATAGGCATATACACGAAGAAGAAGAAAATCAACAATCAAGACATCTTCCCACAACAGGTCTTACTTCTTACCTATGTAAGCGTAGCGAAAAAAGTGCATATCCACAGCGCTGCAAATAACGACAGGTGATCGGTAATTACCGGCCATTTGACAATTTCTACCCGCCACATTTCGTGCGAGATTCACATGTTGTCCGGTAGTAGAAATTTCCATTTTTTCTCAAAAAATTTCGTTAGGACATTATTTCTTCGATAGAAAAACTTCTGCTATTTAATGTGTGAAAAGATAATTCATGTCTATTTTTTTGTATAAACGTCAGGTAATTACGTTTATGAACAACACAGTCTTACGAAAAGGTTCAATGTGATTGTAATTTATTGATGAGATTTTAGTAAAGGCATTGCTGTTTCTGTGGGATTGGCACCCTTAGGAATATATCTTCAACTGTGATCCATAACGGCGCCAGACAATTAATCTTACACTAGGATCATCAGCAGAGCAACTCCATTCCCAAGAATTTATTTATTTATTCTTGAATATTTATTTGTTACACTGCAGGATGGTCCTGTCAACAGTAAAACTGCTGTTATCCTTGCGGATCCTGCAGCAATGAAAGAAGGAAAAAAACTTTACAATCCATTAAGAAGATAAAACATTTTCAACATTGATAAAATTCTACAAAATGAACTAGAGTCTCGAAAGCTCATATAGAGTTAGAGATTTTAAAATTTAGAATGCCCCAGGAAGCTACAAAATATGACAAAGCATATCTGGTGGAGAGTGACAGTGACAAAAACGTCTACTTTGTGTAAAAATGTGCTCGTATAGCACATTACTATTACTATTACTATTACTATCATTAAAATCATACAAGAAGATTTAATTCCTAGAATTTGAAACTTGATGCATTATAGAACAAAGAATTCAAATCTCAACACCTATAATGAAAAGGCAAGAAGCCCTGGGGACATGGTTGTTCTAAATCTTTTAGACTAGGCAACTTCTCATTACCTTTAACACACCCACATCTAACTATAATAGCCTCCTTGACTATGCTGTGTTCACCTGTGTTCACACATTTCGGCATAGTAGTCAAAACTAACTGATACGAAAAAGCTACATTCAAACACATTAAAAAAATAGACATCGGTAGAAAATGATAAACTGATAACACATAACAGGTCTACATTGTCTATCTCGTTGGATAGAATAGTTACTGATACCGATCAACATTGTTATTTATTATTACTGAACTTAAAGCGTTGAATAAAAAAATTTAAACAAAAACAAAAAATTTAACACGCAGCATCTTCATTTCTCTTTAAAGAGATGAACGTTAAGAAAATTTGATGAACTTTCGAACGCAAAAAACATTGCATTGCCTTCTCCTCCGGGTGGCTTTAGGATGTCTTCCTTAAGGTACAACACTCCATGAAGTAATAAAAACCCGTAAGATGGAGCTAGAGATTCTCCTAATGGGAGATTCTCCCTATACTAATACAGAAAGAACCAACATCCATTGACGAACTTCCCGAGAAATTTTACCTAACGTTCTTTCTTTAAAAGTTAGGTAAGAAAAAAGCAAGATTAGTATAAGAAGATATTGTGTAAAAATTAAGATGAGAGTCTTGAGATTATCCAAGATTTAATTTAATGTTATAACCTCTTTTAAACAGGTAAGGGAATCTTTTTTATATATAATAAATCATTATTATTTCATTTTTAGAAAAGGTTATAAACAGTGTTGGTGATGATGTCAATGCCGACATTTCAATTGATCCAATTAAAGTCAAGGAGATTATTCACTCCTTAAATGATTTGGTAGGGATTCTTGTTCTTTAATAAAAGCATTTTCATTTGATTTGTTTGATTGATACCAGCAAGAAATTTCTACTGTTATAGATAAGGACAGACTAAAGCCGGCATTACACAATCAAATTTGTTTGATCAAATTTATTGAACTCGTTTGGATTTCAACATTTGAGTAATTACACGTATTCATTATATTGAAGTGTTTGCCACTGGAAATGTCTTTTTCTTCAGAGGATTTGGGCCAAGCGGAGGCTCTCGTGCTGGTTCTTACTGCAGCAGCAGCAAGTATAGAAAAAAGTATTGCATAAAAACATGGACAAAATCTTGGCTTCTGATGAGACCCTCGCAATGGACCCTTACTTAGAAACTGGAAGCTCGAAGATCTCTGCATGTCCAATGAAAACGTTTTTGAAATTTTCTCCCTAGTTCGTCCTTTGATAGAAAATCAAAATACATTAATACGACAATCTCTTAACATTGCATAATTTTCATGTTCTGACCATGGTAAAGTGAAACATTCAAGTTCTTTCTGTTGCACTTTCTTCGCCATATGTATATACGAAATGTAAACTTTGCACTTAGATTTTCACAAAATCTCTGTCTTTTCAAGATGTATAGAATATGTGCCCATTTATCATCATCATTTATCACAATTTATGATTGGTTGAGCAAGTATCACACTTTTTCCTATAACACACTTGAAATTGTTGAATTCAACAAATTTGATCATGTAATGCCGGAAACAAACAACAAAAAACAAGAAACAATACAGCTATAATGTAAACGTAAATGATGTAAATACGCTGTTCTCATGTTCTCATGCAAAACATTGATCTCAATCACTGCTTCAGATATCATTATGACAAATCGGGTTGGAAAAAAGGGGCTTTTGTCCGTCGTGGATAGAACAGCCATAATGCATTCTGAGTTTCTAAGGGGCTGTTTCAGTTTACATGTATGTGAGATTTAACCATTAGTGGCCGACCCAAAAAACAAAATGATTTTTTTTCCTTAGAATTCTGAAAGATTGTGGTTGCATGATGCAGTGGAAACTGAGACTATAACATCAAGTATTTTAAGACATAAACTCGGTGGATTTTGCAAAGACATAAAAGCCGAAATTAGTGGTATATATAGAAAACTACAGAATATTATTTCATAGTAACACATACTATCTATCTATATTTCTTTCCATAATTCATACTATAAGTAGTTTTTGTTGCATGTCTCCAAACTCCAAGTTCTCTATTTTGATCTTAGTTGTTGTTTCAATTATTCCAGACGTTGCATTGCATTGTGGACATTTTATATGCAGAATTAGGCTTAATATTTATTTTGAAGGTGTATAATATCATACATATGAAATTATTTAGATGCAGTTAAATCAGCTAGAGATTCAAATGCAATGGTTATCAAAAGCTATAAGGTGACAATATTTTGTTTGGAAAAGTTCAGAATAACAAATAGATTAAATTATTCATTACGAGATCCTTCTGTAAGCTACACATAGTTTTCAATGGTATATAATTATCTTTTAGGAAAAGCTTCACATCATTGAAATGCATATCCAAGAATTACGAAACAAATATGAATTGCTGTCTGTTAGTAATATCAGTCTTTTGTAAGTTGTTTTGCCTGTTTAACCAAGACAGTTAACTTTCATGATCTCTGTTATTCATACTTCATTAAGTTCCTGAAGGTTTACAAATCTTTCACTATCCATTTTAGTAAATGCTCAGTTAATCAAATATTTTGTATTATAATCATGTTATAAATATCAAGTGATAAAATCATTTATAAAGAAAATTTACCTTTTCATGTTTAAAGGCCAGAACAAGAAGAACTTAAAGAAAAACATCAAAGTGTAATTGCTACTCTAAACAAAACATTATTGGATAAAGCAAGGTTAGTTTGTCGTGTATCTGTGGTAACATGTCAATATATGTTTTTATCATAATTTTGTTCCTCCTTTTAGTATGCAGATCCATCTTAACGAGACAAGAGAGAAGTTACAAGACACAACTTTGCGAGTTAGTGCTTCATTTGCTTCATTTGCTACATTTTTTCTTCATCATCTAAGGATAATAAGTAGTATCTCGGTAATGATTATTATTCATATCAAACTATAGATTAAAGATTTTGAAGAGGCATTTGTTGAATTGAGTGAAGATATGAAGGCAGAGCGTGAAGAAACAGCAATTGAGAGAAAACGACTACGTGGAGAAATTGTTAGTAATATACATCGAATATGAATATCGAATAATATGTAGCAATAACACTGTCTCTTCAGTCGTTAATAAGCAATTACATCGTTTCTTCAGTCGTTAGTAAGCAATAACATGAAACTTTTAGCTTGTGTTTACACGTATTTGTAGAATGGTACCCTTAATAAGATTGCAGCTCAAAGGAAACTGAATCTAGTCAAAAAATCGTAAGTTTTTTTTTTATTCATGTGTTTGTAAGTTTTTATTCTGAAGTTCTTTGATTAGATAATAATTTCATTTAGCGAGGTTGAAGAAATACAACGAAACCATGCCTTGCATCAGTCCGAAGTTGGAAGAAAAAAAGAGGTTTTGTTTCATACAACTTTTATTTCACTTAAGAAGTTAATACTGTTTACAAAGAAGAGTCATTTTTTTGTTTGCAGGAACTCCTTTATCATGAATCAAACTTAGAACGTTTAAAAGAATTATATAAAAATCAAACTCAACAACTAGCAACCACTCAACAACAAAATGCAGAACTAGTTGAGAAAAGGTTTTTACATATTGTTTTTAATGTCTCTAATCCAAACATTTAAAAGTCCACTTCTATCTGAAAACTAAGTTTCTAATGTTTTTTATTCAGTAAAATGTTGGAAGCTACTCTTCAAGAAATGATCACAAGTCACAATGGTGAAAAGGAAAGATTTGATAAAGAATTGTCTTCTGTAAGGATTTGTCATGCTATTTCATATCATTTCAATACACTTTCTCTTTGAGCATTTCGACCTCTCATCTGATCTACTGTAAATTGTATTGCTTTTTTTTTTGCATAATTACAATAATGTTGTATTTTCTTTGCATAATTACAATAATGTTGTGTTTTTTTTGGCAAACTTTTACCAGGTAGTATCTGCAAATCAAGTGGAACAAAAGCAACTTAGTCAGCTTCAATCTCAAAAAATCAAATGTATGAATAGTAAGTATATTACCTTTTACTAGTCTCTCTATCGGTAGTATTTGAGGTTGGTTGCTGGAGACTAATTCTGAGTTCTACCCATGGGCGTGATGAAAATGAAAAAAAATGAAATGCTTTAAAATTTTCCTTGAAGAAGTCAAAAATTCAATATTCCCTTTTTTGTATACTAGCATTAGACACTGCACTGGTGTCAGGCAGGAAAGATAAGGATGAAGCCGAAGATGCACAAAAAAGGTAAAAAAAAGGGGGAAAAACAATCCCTGAAATTCAGATGTTTCTGGTTGCAAAGTTAATTACAAACTCTTTGATGAAGTTTTAATTCCTTTTGTTTTCAGTTTAAGAGGCGTGAAGGATGAACTTTTACATCAAGCCAGTGAATGTACTCGACTTAGTCGAGAGAGTAGTGAAATGCAGAATCTCATAGATACAATAATACAAGATCATGTGTAAGTTTCTACATGAACTCATCTTTTTTCCACTAGTCAATCAATCGTTTTCAATGTATTAATGTCAAGTGAACCCAGCAAATTAACTGTTGCTAGGCCATAACTCGGACACAAAACAGAATTAGGTCAAAATATTTGGTATAGTTATTTATCACAACATAGGGAACAAATTACTTCAAAATAAGCACTACTTGAGGAGGTCAGAATGTCTGGAATATGTCAGTGACCCTGGTATATTAACTGTTGTTTAGTGCAGCTACAGACATGCTTCATAAAGAAATCAAAGAATATCAAGAGAAGTTAGAAGCTTTACGGCAGGAAAGGTAGTTTTCAGATCGAGTCTCGACGTAACAATAAGTAACCGATAATTTTCTGGAAAAAAATTCTCAATCTTCTTTTCCACCTTATAGACAGGTTTTACAGAGTAAAAGAGATCAGACGAACAGAGAGGCTGCAGACTATATGAACGAATTCAATAAGTTTGTCATGTTTACGTCACGTGCGATTAATGAAGGGAAGATCCAACATTCCAAACAGAGCGAAAAGGTGAATTTTGTCTCGTTTGGGAATCATTATGCTATTAGATAGTCACAACCCGAGTTGTGTTTGTCAAACATCGAACATCTTGTTAAATTAATAACACTTTTCCAGAAATTTCCAGATGTACTTCTGTTTATTTTAGGGAAAAAACTTACAAAAGATTTACAAAGAAACTGAGAAAGAATTGAATCAAAAAGAAGTAGAGTTACAGAAAATAAGATCAAAGTGTGAAGAAATGAAGAAGGAAATGAATAGGAAAATGGCTTTTGTTGAGGTTGGTAAATGCTTGTCCCTTTAACGTGTCATCTAGTTTGTTCTTTTCAGTAAACTTATCTATGAACTTATTTTTTTCTTCCTTAGGAAAATATATCAAAATTAAAAATACAAATTGAATCAATTTCGAAGAAGTGCGACAAAGATTTGGTGAGTTACTTTGCTGGTTCTGGAAGAGAGCCAAAGAGTTGGTAATTTTTCCACTTAGTGTTCTACCAATCCGACATTTTCACTTTCCATTGTTTTCATAGCCGGCTTTTGAAGATCTTAAAGATATATACGCAAGAAAAGCTGAAGATTTCTTTAATATGAAGAAGTTTGTTGTTGGTGAGTGAAATCTTTATTTTTTGCGCAATCAAAGACGATACGATCCTAAATCATCTGCATTATAACATCTGTATAATAACAACTCAAGTGCTATCTTTTTGTCTAGTCCTTTCTACGGCCTTTCCTTTCCTTTTCTTGTGTAGAAGTGAAAATAAGAAAATCTGATCTTGAAGCGACTGTTGAACAAAAACAAACTACTCTCGATCACATGGAAACACGAAAAGTAAGATATTTCATACATTTCACGTCATGTTACAAAAAACTGAACACAGCGGACATTGATGCATAAGAAAGATGTCCGCTTTATAGAAACTTTAAGAGAATTCGACTGTAAATCCAAACCATCCGTACAAGGAGTATATACGGAGATGTCCTTTTTATAGAGATTTGACTGTATAAATTCTTGAACCAAGTCACAATGACGAGGTTATGCATTATTGTCATTGATGATGAAATCTCTATTTCTATTTGAAGTTGAAAGTACAAAATGATCTCACTGATGCTAGATCAAAATACATGCAACAATTAAAAGACGAAGCAAGTGAAGTTCAAAACATTGAGAATACTATATATGACACTTCTCAAAAAAATGACGCAGTCCAAAATCAAAATACTAGGTTCGTACTTACACTCTCTCTATCCGAGTCTCATTATCGCCACTTCTGAAGTTTCCTGGATCATTAGAAAGAACTCAAGACGGCAACCTGAACGAAACAAAAGCTTAGAATTCTTTAAAAAAGGAAAGCTAGACAACGTCCCTAATGTTGTCTGGTGTACGAAATGGTTCGAATTACATTCCCATAGAATCATAGCTGACGGGACCTTAAAATTCGAATTAGGAAGGTTTGAACTAAAGATTTGTGACTGTAATTTTCTTTAGGTTTATTGAAGCCATCAAATTTTTCAAATCAGATATCGAATTTATGAATATTCGAATGAAAGCGATGCACGATGGGAAATTCTCTGTTGATATTACCATTGGCGAATATACAGGTAAACCCACGGTCGAATTTACAATAGTAAACGCGTTGCTAATAGACAAACTTATAGGGAATATTGGCAAATCAGGGTATTTTGTTTTGATTAAATGATTATTCGACTTATCAGAGGATGAGTGATGCTTTGTATTTTTGGAATTAAAGTTAATTTTAAAGTATTTTCCTTTTTTCCAAAAAAGCAAGATGTTAAATATTTATTATCTCGTAATATTTAACGTTTGGCGTTGTTTCGAAAGACTTCCCATCAATGATATCAGTGCTGATACTAAAAACTTAGAATCACGAACCTAAAAGTGTGGAGTGGAAGATGGCGGCAACCATAACGGACGTGCTTTGTATCTTTCTTGTTTACTTTTTAATTTATAAGTTGAATTACGCTGGTCATGATGAAGGAGCTGATATTAATTGGCAAAATAAAGAGAACAGTTTTACAGTATCTTTGGTGAGAGAAAAGCTTGGTAAAGTACGTTTAAGAGTTCCGAATCTGACTGGAAAATGTCTGGCTTTTATGTTGATAATGTTGTGTGGAGACATAGAGTCATGTCCTGGACCTATGAGAGGAATTCGAAGTTTTGTCGTGTAAAGGTGTCACCAAAATATAAGAGGCTTAAGAAAAAACTTTGATGCTCTACAAGGTTTTATTGTCTCACATAATGAGATTGATGTTTTCAGCTTACCAGAAATATATAAGCGATGATGACTCTTGTAACGATTTGCGTTTGGATGAATACTCGTAATAGTAGTAGGGTTGCTTAAATTATTCCTAAGCATTAATCGAAAATATATATATATATGTCCCGTCTTGAAAACCTTTGTTCACATTTTAGTTGTTTAATTAAAGTACCTAAGCATAAAGTCTAGGACATTCAAATCATTACATAGAGCGCCCAACCTAGTGCTGCAACCTAGTGTAACAACCTAGGAATTTGGGACAAACTATAGAAAATTAGTCATGAAAGACACATTGTCTTTTAAATTCCATGGTTGAAAAGACCAGTTTTTCATCAGTTAATGTATAATTAGACCGGCTGACACCTAATGCTTAAAAAATGTGTTGTAGTGCTGCATCATTTCAAAATTTCATGTTGGTAATTTATCTAACATCCTGGTAGTACTGTTGCTTAACTTTTTGGGAAAATTTACTTGTGTTGCTTAAAAACTTGTTGCTTATATAAAAAAACCCGTGTAGTTCGAAGCATCCATCGAATAATATTAATGACCTACTTGTTTGATGCGCATGCTCCCCCGTTGAGCAAGAAGCTTTGGAATGACTACCGTCGACTTGCAACAAATATAGTTCCAATTTAGTTCGGAAAGCAAAACCCCAGCACTATTGTCGCCTTCTCCCCGAAGATAAAATGGATCCGCGAAAGTTTTGGAAGACAATAAAATCAATATTCCCAAAACAATCTACAAATCCTTCGAATAGAAATAGTACAGAAGATCGTGTTGAGTGTTTTGGTGACAGTGGTAGGAAAAATGAAGTCAGTTATTTATCCTCTGGTTAACTCAGTTTGGTATTACCACCGCAAGCGTCTACTTCGAGCGGAAGCTATTTTTCGTTTCAACAGTATTTCTACTGTCTTTGTAGCACAGGAGGTGTTTAAAAAGAAATATAGCCACTGGCATCGATTTACTCCTGCCAAATATGCTGAGAGACTGTGCAAATGAGATTGCAAAACCCATAGCGTATATTTTAAACCTATTTCTGATCCATCTCTGTGGAAGTCAGCAAATGTTTGTCCCATATTCAAGTCAATCTCAATTCAAGTCAAACTCCGGACAACGTTGAAAACTACAGTTCTACCTGTGTTATCGAAAATACTGGACAGAGCTGTTTATTACCAACTCTATACATTTCTTGAGGAAAACAAGCTTTTAAACGATTGCCAGTTCGGTTTTCGAAAGCACCGATCAACAAAATTGGGCTCGGCACTATTTTGTGACACTATTCGACAAGAGTATGAAAATGGGCTCTTTCGTTGGCTGCTTATATTAAGACTTGTCAAAAGCTTTTGACATGGTTGGTCACAGTATCTTTTACATGGTGTATGTGGTCCTGATATAGAATGGTTTGCAGATTATCTATTTCACAGATCGCAAGCTGTTGAAGGCGATGGTACTTAGTCGTTGTCGCATCATCCAATATGCAGATAATATCGTTATAATGTTTGGAGACAAAAATATGGAAGTAATTGAAAGTGTATTGAACCTAGACTCTATTGAGAAATATTGTGAAGAGAATGAATTGTTAATGAACTTTAAAAAAGTTTAAACAGAGGTTATGCTGATGGGAACTGCGCAAAGGTTGAAATGTCCAGCGGGTGTTCTAAATGTCAGTAATAAGAATACAATAATGAATTCTGTCCCTGAATACGTTAACCGCAGAAACGTTTTCTACCAACTTCGACAGGTCGCTTAAAAAAGCCAACAGTAGGTTACGTTTGTTGGAAAGTGTTCGCCACTACCTGACAATGCCCACCGCTGAGGCCGTCTATAACCTGATGATACAACCACTGCTGACCTATAGCTGCACGATCAAAACCAAATACGCCCAAACCCAACTAAACAAGCTTTCATCCATAGAAAACCGTCCTCTCCAAATGCGTGAAAAGTACGAAATGGGCTGTCGAGAAACAAGTCTCGTTAAAAACTGTGTATAAATAAAGCTTTTGCACGAAATTTTTGATAACTATTTCGAAATAATAAAACACAAGAAACAAACGAGAAATAATAATTATTGTCTGAAGTTGCCACGTATCAAATAGGAAACAACGAAACAAAGTTTTATTATGGAAAAAATATTTAATAATTTCCCAGTGAACTTTCTATGTTTGCCCCCTTTGTAGCAACTGAATCTTGAGTATTTTAGTTTATTTTGGCTGACATTCCCACGTTGATATTCGTGTATTTCTGTTGTGTGATTTTTATCCGATTTGCTACCACGTTCTTATTGGCCATATACATTTCTTCCATTTTATTTGTCTGTTTTTAAACTTTGTTTTTCTTTATTGCATTATTATTTTGATTTTAAAGGACAAAGTGAGGATAACAGTTTTATGACGTATTGTATATATTGTAAATAACTGACATTTTTATCCTGTATAAATTATTCGTTAATATATAAACCTTCCCTGTAGAAAAAATGCAATACTTGTTATCGTTGAAATGTGGGTAGGTCTCGGACCAGTTGGTCTCTGAAGTGAAGGAAAATCAGGGAAACCATTTTCCCCCATAATATTTACTATTAAACTAAGTTATATTTAAATATGTGCCATTTTACATTATAGACTGGCTGGAAATGCAGTGGAAAAAACACATGGAATTAGATAAGGTTAATTTGAATTTTGTATATTTTTTATAAGCAACAACGAGGCTCAAATCTGTCAAAAAGGAAGCAATTGCTAAGCAACAGCCCAGGCTCAACTGGATTTTCTGAACAAGGAAAAAAATTAAAAAAAACCCGAAACTTAAATAAAAAGATCATGCTTGCTGATGAGAAACATGTCATAAATGTTCCATGGAACACTGGTCTCCAAGCAACAAGTAAGCAACAAGTGAGCCTGTATAAGAGATCAACTTTAGCAGCATTGAGCCTCTTATGCGTTGCTTATAAAAAAAAGCGCGTATCATCTAAAACAACCGACCCAGTGGGCAAAATCTTCAAATAGTCTCTGTGGGGGAGTGTTTTCTATAGGAAAGGCAAGCAACATCGCCCGTGTTTCAGTAATAAACACTCCACGGATACTTTTTGAAGATTTTGCCCACTGGGAAGGTGTATTTTAAATATCGTTATGGTCATTCATCCCAAGCAAACTTTATTGTGACGTTGTAATACATATCTGGCCCTGGTCTCCTAACATGATGTATCCTCATTTTAATTTGTTTTTTAGAAATACTACGCTCAAGATATTCTCTTGTTAGATGACATTCAAAAAGTTGAAAGAGTAACATCTCAACGTGAAAGAAAGTATGGAAAGTTCATTTTTAATGTTTTTTTATGTTTTCTTTTATGTTTTTACAGACCGTTCCACTCTTTGTATTTCTCCATGAAAATAACAAATGATTTCCTTAATTCACTTAATTTTCGTTCAATTTTAATTTCGTGCGTTCAGTTTTAGCGGACCCCGATTTTGCGCACATTAAATGTGCAAAATGTTAGTGAATATAGAGAGAACGAAGGATTTGTTTCCGCATTTCCGTAGGCAGTAAGGCGAGAAATTTATATACACCAGACCAAAAAATGTGTCTAGTATCTTGGGAACACCTTCAACAGTTTTTTGAATTTTAAACTCGATTTACCAAATAAGTTGGGACATTTGGGCAATCGCTATGAATACAAACATCATGTTGAAAATCTGGCGTGAGTCGGCACCACAAAGTGAAAACATTGCATTGTGTACCCAAAAGAAAGCGATGTTTAGGGCCGAATATCTTTGGGACTTTTGGAACGTCACATCATGACGTCAGTAAAATATTTTAACAAAGATATGTCGGTAACAGTTCATCATAAACATGGTATACATTTTTTTGATCAGCTTTTCAGGCTTTAACATGGTACCACTCTCAGTTATTCTATAATTGTTATTTTCATGAGTAATAAACACTGCTATGTTTTAAAACTTTCGCTTGCGAACTTAGTGGCCTTTAGCGCAACCCTTATGTAGTTGTTTGTTGTGGACCTTCATGACCTGCCAACATTCAGTAAATAGGAATATACGCCCCTGAACATACGCCCCTATGAAAAGGTATGTATGAACCGAAACTCTTTTTTCAACCATAGCTTTCTTCTCTCTTTAGAGTTGAAGATATACATGCTCGACTTGAACGAGAACTTGACTTGCTTACTCAGTTTATAGGCAAAGTTGCTGCTATAAAAGAAGGAAGTTCTTAAGTTTTTAGAAATGCATTCGAGAGAACTTTATTTATAAAAAAAGAAATCATCTATTTTTTTGGAAAGTTTATATTTTTATGTAGCGTGGAAATCAAACCAAATCTAATTTATTTTTGTGTGAAATTTGATATATTTTTCAAAATATTGTTTCATAATGTTGTTGATAATGTTGTTAATGAAAGATATCCAGGCAGATATATAAGCCACATTAACAGTCCGGCTCTTCTAGATCACTAGCATTCCTTCAGATTTCATTTCACTGTTACATGGAGTGAAATCAAGAAACGGAATAATCCCGATCAAACCCAAACGCTCCATAAAAGCGGACACCTTTTTCAGGAACCGAATCATATTTTCCCTTTAATATGACTCTCTAAAGCGGACAGGGATGAAAAAGAATCACTCGAAATCTGATTGATTATTTTTTCAAAATTCTCCGTCAACGCTCTCATCAATCTTTGTTATGTTGTTTGAATCAATTTAATAGCTTTTTCAGGACCAAACATTTCGTAACAGACAGGGATTTCCAAACCGTATCTATATACTCTGTTCACGCGCTTGCTTGTGCAGCCTGCCATAGATATGATGAACATAATCTAAAATAGTTTTTATTTCAAATTTCTCACCAAAATATCAATTTCTTTAAGGCATACCGAACTAGCCAGAGTCTACTTTTAATTTCGTGGGTCCCACGAAATAATACAAATACCAGAGAATATACAAACAGAAAGGACTAACCTGTTTTCACCATAAATTTAATATTTAAATGTAAATTTTCTTCTGAAACATTACAATAATGTTTATACTATGCAAAAAAAGGCTGTTACGTCGAACCGTTAAGCAGAAAAATATGATTTTCAAGAGAAACTTCTGGTAAAATTTCACCAGAGTGTCTGTGAGGATTGCTCAAGAAGATAGATAGAACCAAGAAAAGTTCTGAAGAATTAAATATAACATAACTAGAAATATAAAAGAATACAGACCAGCTAACTTTCCACGGTCAGTAATGAAGGTGCGAATAATAAATTGTTATAAGTTCAAAATATTAACAATAAAATTAAATAAATATAAATAATATATATAAATATAAATAAATAAAATAATAAAAAATGTCTGGTCATTGAAAAGCATGTTACACGCGGTGACTTGCCCCGAGTTTTCGAACTCAAAATAAGTGATACCCTGGGTAGTTCGGTATGCCTTTAATGACTCCCAATAAAGCGGACAGTTTCTCTCAGAACGAATACTGGTTTAGCAGACAGCATATTTTAAGAAACGTTAAATCACCTTAAATTTGCGTGTGTTTACAAAGTTGTTGACACCTGTGCGCTGCTTTCGTTTCCTGGGATGCCATCAGAATCAGTTTCAAATCTTCAAACTGTTCTCATACGAAAGTATCGGATAGAATCTATTCCAAACCTAACACACCAATATTAATCACTGCATAATTACTTTACCATTTCGAATAATTATGCAATGCAGTTTTAGATTGTGAATTTCGAAGGGTTTCATGATACTGGTGTTTACGCATTAATCATTCAGGAGAGGAAAAACTAAATGTATAGTCGAAGAGAAAGTAAACGAGGTAATTAATTACTGAGAAAGGCCAGATAAATAAGATGAAATGCAGTGTGTATCATATAATAAGATCATATAATATCCTTTTCCCAAAAAACGCCAGTGGAATAATAAGTCCATGGGCTTTCAGGGTGGGTGAACTTTATGCGAGAATAAAAGAGTATAATAGCGGAGGAGAGGGTTTGACCAAGATTCTATGTGTATCACATCCCACTTTTCATATTTGCCAAAAATGCTAAAGAGAACTGCAGTTACGAGAAAACATTTAACATTCCAGTTCAGCTTTTACATCGGTGTTTGGGTATTTCTATTAACGGAAATCTACCATCATTCGACAAGAAAACAAAACTGGATTCTGGTTATGGGAAGAGTTTAATCTCCTTTTTCATAACAAAAGTATCGCTCAGCATTCAACGAAACTACAGTATACCGCCGGTAAATGGGACCCAGGGGATATCGAAAATTAGTGAAGGTCCCCAGTAAAGCGAATCTCTAAGAGGGACACTAATAAAAAATGTCCAACTTATTCCTAAGTTAAGTTACAGATTGTCGGAATTACACAAGAAAGCTGTATCAATATGTTTTCCGGGGACAATTCAATCGGTTGTTGGTTGGCGAAAGTGCGGGGGTGTGTTCAGGGGAAACACAATACCAAAAGTCCCAGTTCTCCACAGATCACATACTGGGAGTGTACCGATTGAAATGGGAAAAAAAACCTTAACCATAAACTTGGATTTGTTTCTTCATTTCTGATAAGCTTTGATGAGCTTTAAACAAAATACTTTGCATTTCACAAACATGAATCTTTCTTGCAAACAAATAAATACAATATATTTACCATAAATTTTTCATAAAAAGAACGCAACATACACCAAAATATCCAGAAGCAGACAGAACAGAATTTTGAGAAGCGTTCGTAAGTAACAAGTACTGCTAACAACTATCGCCAGCTATGAATGTGCGTGTTTTTAGACATAATGAAATATAATCTCATTATTCTTTTAACCAAACAGCTAAAAAGGAACAGTTCAGTGCGTGTACAGATGTTTATTCTTCATCAAATATGCTGCTACAAAATCAATGGGATCTGGAGGTCTAAAATGAAATGAGAATTTAAACTGTAATAATAATAATAATAATAATAATAATAATAATAATAATAATAATAATAATAATAATAATAATAATAATAATAATAATAATAATAATAATAATAATAATCGATATATTTCTAGCTCCATAATTTACATGGTTCTTCTTTTATAAAGAATAATCCAATAACAATCTTTAAAGATATCAGGATTGCCTTAAAAATGAAGTTAAGCTTTGGAACATGTTTGTGCATACACAGCAAAATTGCCTGATGACGATGTTTTGTAGGTGTGCATGAAACATGAAACAAGCATGATTGTTGTCTTGTTTATTGTTGTCTTGTTTATTGTTGTCGTTTTTGTTGTTGTTTTTGTGTTTTTGTTGTTTTCCTTTCTGAAAAATAGGTAAACTAGGGGTGTAGGGATGTCGGGGTTGGCAGTATTATTATTGTATTAGAACTGTTTTGATAAATAGATCTAGATTTATTCTCTAATTAACATTTCTTATACTTTTGTTTTGAATTTTGTTGTAGTGTGTTTACTGTACTATGTTACTGAAGTTTTTTTACAAATAGTGACAAACAGTATTACCTCTCCTTGGACAGAGCAGTGAGAGCTTGCAAGAGTATAGGTACAACCGAATTATCCAAATATTGTCTGGTTGGTAATGACTGTATATCAGCTTTAGTTTTCGGTTTTCCAGCAGCTTCTTTTTCATCACTTATTATTTTCTATAAAAAATCCAAAATGAACCTGTTTAGAGGGGGACTAGCTGCTTAATAGGCCATGCAGGAATGATAAGTAAGACATGGGGAATGTTTTAGAAAATTCAAATTCAAAACCATTTGAATGTCCAAAGAACTATGAATGTCCAAAGAACTATGTTAAAACTGAAAGTTCAATGGTGATAAAATTGAAACCAATCCAAAAATAATTGCAGCAAATTTACTCACCACAATAAATGGATGTAAAAATTTGTTCCTATTTCAAGTTATGAGAATTGCTCTTTAAAGGTACATAAAATAATACAGATTAACCCAAGTACAAGGGACATGTTAAGTACCTGTACACTTTCTGTTAACGCAGGCACAGGTGCAGGGGCAGGTACTGGTGTAGGTGTCGGTGGAGCTTTTGGTGTTTCCACTTCAGCAGGTGTGCTTTCTTTCGGTGTTTCTTCGCTAGTTGCTGTTGCCGAGACTACAGAAGTAGCAGGAGTACTGACTGCGATAGCTACATGAAGTTAATTATTTCAATATTTTGGTGTAATATATAAATACTTATTTGGATTAGATTTACACTACAAGATAATATTTCAGAAAATTATACCAAGCTATTTATACTATTATGAAGACCAGTTGCTTTAACTCAAAGTGAGTATGACAAAATCAACGTTTACATGGACTCTGATATGGAATTTCAAATAGGTTGTGTTCACATATTCTATATTGGATTAACCTCATACCACCTAATATACAATATCAAGAATATCTGGAATGAATTTTGCAAAAATTTTATATTAAAAATGACATGATTTTAAAAATTGATCTTTATAAACATACTTTAAGGCAAGAATTTTTTTATGGCATGAAATTTTTGCAGTAAGGATCTAAATCCATAAAATTTAAGGTTTAAACCTTCGAGACTACCTGGATGTTACGATGTTAAGAAATATTGGTTGACTCATGAAATTAAACTGAAATTAAATCCAATAATGGCCAAAAAACCCTGCAAAATCAAAATGTCATGACAGTTGAATGTCGACAAAATTTATAGCCTCATAAAAATAATATAAAATGATATTTACCTTCTTCAGATGGCGTAACTTGCATTGGTTCCTCTGCAGACATTTTGGCAATTTGTATTTATATATTCTAAACATAAATGTAGAGATCAGAGTTTTCCCTTGTTTGGGAATCCTGTCTTGTTTAGGCTTATTATTTTTTCTGAGGAAAACTATAAATCTGAGTAAACAATTTTGGAAATCATATGAATTTACTTAATCTACATTTTAGGAACAAAAAGTGAAGGCCAGAGTCAGATATCACCTGGGTTTTCTCTGATGTCATAACAATGTTCCCTGAAAAACAGCCTATTTTCCAGGTTTTTTAAAATTTTTCTAAACTGTTTGTTTTTCGAATATATATCTCAGACATGCCAACATTTAGATTGGCTAGAGGGAGAGGTGGTTGACGGCCAAGGGATCAGGAAACTTTCAGTTTTCGGCTTCTAGATTGTCAGAAACATGAAGTAAAATAAATATTTCTAAACCAAAATAAAATAGTTTTATCAACAATAACCAAAAAATAACAGAGTAACAAAGAATACAAACATCAAGGGAACAATTTTCAAAGGCATACGAGATGCAGCTAAATCAGAAGAGTTGGCATATCTGAAATATTGGAGAACAGACATGAATCAAAAAATATAAATTGTTTTCATACTCCATACAGTAAATTGGTTCCAATCATTCTCTGATTCGCTAAATGATGAAAAACTACAGCTACTCCATCGCAGTATAATTTTTTTACTGGGTGAAACTTTATGAGAGAGTGTTTAGGAATGATTGTCAGTAGGCACATTCTTCAACTGCAACTAAGCTGAAATTATTTCCCAATAGGTGTCAAATTTTATTTTGACAAGGAAATTGTTTCCATGTTTGGAAAATATTGGCGTTTCAAAAGAATGTGCCCTACTGTTATGGGATACTATTTATGATAAAGCTATAAGTAACATTTATAATTAACACATTCAACTATATTCAATACATAACTGAGATATCATTACAAAAATGAACAATCACATCAAGAGAAGTTTTTATGTTGAGTGTCCTTGTTTTTTAATGATACTTGCGCCACTGATGGTTCTTTAACAAAGGTGAGAAATTATATCTAATAGTATACTGCTGTACCATCACTGCAACTGCCATTATCCAGAAAGGTTTCATGCCAACTTTGGGAAGGTGTACAAATCCTTTATTCCAACGTTTAGCCCAATGTGCATAACGTTGAACCAACGAAGCTGGTGTTGCATTTCTGGAGATAAACGACCCCAAATCTTTAACCTTCGTCTGACCTAACGCTTCAATCTTAGCAGCATCACTACTCCATCTAATATTTCCAGATTCCATAATGAATGACTAGTTATTATCCAGTATATACCTTCGTTTCTGTAGCAGCAGAGCAGAACCTCCGCCGTGTGTATAAGGCAAAACCGGCAAGACTTTTGACTCGCTAAGTAATTTCGTACATCTTCTGCGAAAGTTTCGCGCAGCGCATGCGCACATAGAATATATGTTGAGAATGGAACAACATTCTCCATGGAGGAGGGAGGAAGGGTCCGACGTCCGATGACCCCTGGGCAGAAACATTCACGATTTTTCTCTCTTTTGGCGAAAGTTCATGCAGAGGAAAATTTCAAGTCAGTAAAACAGAATTTTGAAACGAGTTTTTCTGTTTCTTCTGAACCAAGAAAGAAAAGAAATAAACCAATTTTCGAGAAGTGGAAAACAGCCTTATATAACTGCAAAGGAGTATAATAAGAATAATTAACAATTGATAGACAAAATAAAATTATCTTTCTATTTATACAACACAACACATACATAACTATCCTATCAATCAAGTATAATAATGTCCGGACGTGGCTTTTTGCTTTCTTTTTCATTTTCCGGATTTTCGTTTTCTTGCTTTCTTCGTATAGCTGCAAAACATGATCTAATGTCTCTACTGGTAACCTTCATTGTCTGCTTTGAAGATTTCATTTTGGTTCGTGCCTTATTTACCTGTGATATGGAATCTGATGGGAATGAATCAAAGACAATCGAACCCATTATCTTTTCTTGTTCTGGCTCCACGTATAGTTCTTGTATGATTGACATATACTTTTCTAGAATCTTCATATTCTTTACTGATGCAGCTGGCAACACTTTACATGGTATTTCTACACCACCTTGAAACAAAGTCGACCGTCGATAATTGTTTGATGTTATGGTTGCATTTACTATCGCTCCTCTATCTAGCAAATACTTTGTTGCTCTTGAAATTTCCCTCGGCATATGTCCTACTGCTTCAGAACTCGAGTCTTGACATGTTTTGATCGTAAAAACATTAAAAGGGTTGTCCCTATCGTGTATACATCTCAAGGTGTCGTTTAATACAGGAATCCAGAAACGCCTATAGTAGTGGTATCCTCTAATTGCGCAAATGAAGTCTTTGGATCTTTCTACGCTCCTTTTGCTTTGCCACTTTTCTGATGATTGTGTTTGTATGACATTTATTGTTGCACAAGAATCTTTTTGACAGCTGAACATTTTAACGCTCGCACCTGCAAATAGTTAAGAAACTGAATTGATGTTTCATTACTCGATTGTGGAGAAAGTCGAAAAGTATTCGATACCTCATTCACTTGTCTTAAATTTTGACCAAACACCGTCTAAACTTGTTCCTGCTTCTAGTACGACATTGGCGAAAAAAACAGTAAACAGGTCTGCATAGCTGGTGATTCGGACAAACGTTCAATGACCGCTACGTTTACAGTTACCTTTGATAGTAAATTCCTCTGTATGCAGCTAATATATGGTTTACCAAAGTATAGATTTCCCGATAATTTTTCTTTGAGCGTCAATCCAACTGATTACAGGAACGAAATAGAATCTCTGAAATTCATCAATGAGATCTTGATTCCCTATGTTGAACAAGAGCGTGAAAAACCTGGTCTGCCCATGGACGTATCTCTCTTTATACGTCCATGGTCTGCCGTACTAAAAAGCTTTGGCTGTTTTTGGTGTATTTAAAGGCCAGTTGACGGCGAGCGTTTTGAAACTTCTTCAGGACAATAATTTCGTTGTCACACTTGTACCTGGCAATATGACTAATTTATATCAACCACTCGATCTGACTGTAAATGGCTATGCGAAGAAATTTTCAAAAAAGAAATATAACGAGTGGTACTCTAACCAAATCATACAACAACTCGATGAAGGAATGGAGTTAAATGAGATCGAAGTGAAACTCCGCCTCACCACATTAAAACCAATACATGCACAATGATTGGTCGATCTTTACAATTGAATGACTAGTGAAGAAGGTAAAAAGATCATTTAAAAGGGTGGGAATTGGTTGGAATTACCGAGGCTATTCAGAAAGGTCTGAGTAACATTGAATTGGATCCTTCGATGATATCGACCTAATGATCAATCTCAATACCGTGCAACCTAATTTAGAGGCATTATTCGATAACAATGCGTAATTAGACATGCTAGGCGTGAGAACAAACAACGAAGAGGACAACGATAGTGATGAAGAGGAAGAGGAAGAGTACGAAATGGACCGAACGCATTCAATGTTTTTAATGACAACTTTATTGATGAGACAGACGATATGTGATATGTTACTAGCTACCCTTATTATCTTTTGTTCGATTATTTCTTTACGTTGTGTTATATGTACATAGCCATCTTAGCTTAAGTGCTTTTGTTGTGAGACATAATTAGCTATATTCGTTCGATTCCTAAGAAACACTTTATAACTTCAATCCGCGAAATTAAATCCCCGCGAAAAATCCGAAATAGACTGATCCGCGAAAATAAATCCCGAAATTTTTGAGACCGCGAAAATTTCTTCCCGCGAAAATTTCTGACAATAAAGTACTTCCAGTTACATACACTAAGAAAATCCTCTCCATTGAGACACATATTGTGATGTCATGATATGGTAACTGGATCCAAATTAGAAGTCAAGATGGTAAATCATGATGTCAGATGCATAAGCTCAATTGGTGTATAATCAAAAGGTTTGGATTATTTTGATGATATTTCTGAAAATGTGAAGCGACCGATCTTGAAATAATGTCTTTATTTAATGAGTAGCAAAATTACATGTTTGCAAAATTTGTGTTTGTTTTTATGCTTGACTCGAATGACCGCCCCCGCCCAATCTTGAACCCAGGGTCTCCGAGGTTGCGCTCCTGTGTGATTACGATCAGTTCAAATTATTATTTAAAAAAATTACTCTTACCCGGGGCGCTTATTCGGCAGGGGCGGTTATTCGGGGCGCAGAGGTGCTTACTCGTTTATTCCGGTAAATCAATATACAAAAGACTATGATATCAATTTCATGAACAAATCGAATAATGTCTAATGTTCGAAATAATAAAAATGAAAATTCGAAAATGTATAAAAAAGAAGTTGAAAAGTTGATCTTCAGTCGGCACAAAGAGTTGTTTTAAAAAGGTTTTTTTAGAAGTTTGGCGTTAATGTTTCGGATTTTAAAATGAAACATAATCATGTATCTACTGCTGACATTTATTTTCTCTTTTCATGAAAGTAAGTCTCCATGTAAACTTTACAATTTTCTTATTAACATTAATAAATTCATAAATTCATATAAATACAACATTTCTTAATATTTCTATAGGTTTGCCTAACAAGTTTGCTGTGAAAACCTTGTCACATCTTTCTGGGTTAACGAGATCATCAAAAAGAGATGATGGCATAAGGCAAACACACTCATTTCTTTTTAATCAACTAACGTATTTTACTAAACAAAGGAGGTAGACCATTTCATAAATTACGTCACAGCATTTATCCCCTGGTTCCTAACTATAATCACTCTGTACTTCGGCGTAATAAAAGAACTCTGTACAACATTTTTCACTGAGGTATCGTTTCTCTTTGTAAAAGCGTCATTAAGATTCAGGTTGAAAACGAGACGATTGATTCTGTATAGAGTACAGAGTATCAAGCAACATAGCTAGAAGTTCAAACCCATTTGTGCATATTATTCACTTGTGCAAATGTCCTTTTGCGAAGCTATTTTTCTTTCCTCGATTGTACCTTGTTAAAGTTCGTTTCATTATTCAAACAGCCTTGACCATTTTTCAACCTGATCTACTTTCGGATATCCTTTTCTATCCAACTGTTGCATTTTTTGAGTGAGAACCTCTAAAATGTAAATAATAAATAAAGCTATGGATTTCCAAACAACTTTTCTCAGCCATGTTCCCCCAAAATAAAACAAATATAAAAACAGAGAACTTTTACTTACCAATGATTACATGGCATGTATGCGTATTTGCCAAACCAGACTTGTTGTTATCACCTTTCAGGTTGTATCTTGCAAGAAAGTTTACATAGTCTAAATTATGAAAAGTGTTATTCAAATAAACCAACCTTTAGTGATCTGTAAAAATTTGAAAGAAAAATTAGAGATGATTATTGATATCACTATTTTAATATTATTGACCAGCAAGGTAAGCATCACAGACTGTTATGAAACTACAAGAGAAAAAGATCTTTACCATTTCTTTTTTTCCTTCACTCACAAGAACTGTTTCTTCCTACAGGGTATTTACTATCACTGATGAAAAATTTGCTTTTTCATTTACACTGACAACTTCTTGTTGCAGGTTAAAAATAGCTCTTGATAATTTGTTCTATCTTTTTGCATATCCATTGTTCCTGTAATATGAAATATGACAAGATCCTGTTATTACAAAAGCAATACCAGACAATAGAGGTGTTAACATAGTAGTGAAAATTTTCAAAGTAGGTTAAACCATATATATCACACTTTGTATAAGATTTGATTCAACAAGAAAATAGAATTCCCACATGAATTGAAATGGAATTGCAAATCTTTGTTTATAATATATTAGCAATCAAATTAAATCAAATGTTGTATTCGAATGTTATTATATCAGAAACATCCAATGTTTCTTTTCACTATTTCTGAAATTTAAATTTTGTACTATGTAGAAAAATAAAATGAAGTAACTAAAATGCTTATTGTAAAACCAAACTTATTAGTTTGTAACAAATAACTAAGAATGAATTCCTTTTCAAGAATTTTCTGCACCAATTCATCATTCCGGAGTAAACAACAAAGAAAGAGTGGGTGAGCCTGAAAAGATTATAGTCATACGATTTCTAGCACATGTAAACAACAGATTAATCTAAACAAAAAAAGCCAAATGTATGCAAATTTATATAAACAGTGTGAAGATTTGGGGAAGAAAGTCAAATAGTTACACACTAATTTCAACAAAGCTAGGTTTAAAATTATAAGATGATAAAAACGAGGAGAAAAGTTTGATAAGAAAACCAATCTTTTTATTATTTTGAATTTGGGAAAGGTTTCAATTCAAAACAAAGAAATAGTAATAAGAACTTTGAAGATACATTAAATCAGTGTGGGAGCTTATCACAACACTTCAGTGTAATTCTTTGATTATGAAACTGGAATCACAAACTAACACCACCACGTTTTAGCACCAGACCAATAGATTCAGTGTAATCTATACATATCATTCCTTACTTCACATGGGAGCAACAAAACGAAACAAAAACATCTTTGTTCGTCTTTGCTCTCTCTTCCTCGTGAAAAATAAAGCTTTATGAAACTGCTTTATGATTTGATGTAGAATAATCATGAAAACGCTTCAAATACAAAATGTAAAACAGTTCCTTGTTGTTGTTTTGCTCCATTGATTATGAATAATTAATTTTACTTACTTTATTGTTCTTATTTGGCTTCGTCTTCGTTTCTTCGGCAGACTGCAACACATTATTTTTTCCCGCTCGCGATTCAAAAGAAGAAAGCATATAGACGGGAACAGAAAAATGAATAATAAAAAACCTAATGTTAATAATTAAGTAGAAATTAAGAATTACATACAATTTGTAAATGTCATTTTACATTTTATTTTAAAAAATTATTTTCACAAAGTAAACTTTAACTAAATTGATTAAATTGATTAAATTACTAATATATTCTACAAACCCCCGGAATTAAAAGCGAACGCGATAGTTTTGTTTCAGTTTTAAAGAGGTTTTCAAAATGCGTTTTTATCAAAACTTCTAAAACACCTCTTTAAAACCCCGAGAAAAAACGGGAAGACATTGTGGTGTTAATTGAGACATGAGAAAAACCGATTTAAAACGTTTTCATAAACACCGCTTTAATAAGCAGTTTTCAAAACCTTTTCAACACTTCTTTATAAAGCGGTTTTCCGGAAAACCGAAAAAACACCAAAAATAGAGGTTTTTAAAACGTTTTGTGCCGGCTGGGTTGAGTTGGCTTGGCTTAGGTTTTTGAGGTGAAGTTGAAAAACAACTTGAAATCTTATCATCCTAGCTTAGTTTGCATCAACACAGAAATAGCCGATTGCTTCAACAACTGCTCTCAACTAGGGATCAAGCCGCCTCCCGGTTGGCGAGCAATTTACTGCAAGGACACCAGTCATGTTGCCATCGATCGATCCCATTGCGCTGATATCGAAACCCCCGATATCGAAACGTGATTTTTATGTCTTGCTAGCCCTCTGTTCGCTAAAAGCGTTCCAAAAGCATAAATATAAGCAGGGTTTCTATACGCGTTGATCGGTACCCTTTGCCCTCTTTGGTGAGATGGTGTAGGGGCATCTTTGGGCGCATGCAATACGTTGCCAAATCGTGGACGGGCTTGAAAACCCGAAAAGCTCTCGAAATTTCTGTTATTTCTTTTTAACTTAAATTTCTCAGAAGTTGTATTTCTGAATCCCTGGCCAAGATATCTCAAGACATATTGATGAAAGTGAGAATTTTTATCAAAGTTTGCGTATTTAAGTTGTGCGTTTTCTGAGGTTTTTTACTTCTTACACTTTTTTATACGATCTATAATCCGTCACAAAAAATAATTAAATAATTTGTACTAGTGATCAGCTGTTTTTGATTTGGCGATTTGGGATAAATCAACCAGAGGTTTTAACAAAATTTAAAAAACAACCCGAGCAAAGTGAGAACTCCCCCTTAGGCATCATCCAGCTCTCAAGTTATAGTCTCTGGCATGGCATTCATATTGTTGGTAAAAAAACTTGTGTCATTTTATTTTTTTCCCCAATTGTAGTTGCGATTATCACTAGTTTGCGGTGTAAACCTTCTCTCAGGGTTAAACGAGGTACTGGTTATGTCATGCCTCATTCTTTCAAACAAAAAAGAGAGACTAAAAGGTTTCATGATTGCATCTTGCTAGCTTAACGCACTCCCAAGTTAACAATAAGACAAACGCAATTAAAATACTATCTATTATACATGATAGATCAGAAAGCACCTTGATGGTTTCATTAAGTTCCTCTCATCGAAATAAATCTACCTACGTATACATATGTGTCAAATATAAGTTAAAGGGTTACTTAAAAATTCTTGGTCATATGCATCTATAATATATACAAAAAGATAAATGAACTTAAACAAACCAAGGAAATTCAGCCCCCTCCCTTTCAATCAAAACTTGAAAAATATATAATAGAGACGTACATTTGGCTATTTGAATCAAGCAGTGCATCACAAGAAAGGAGAGCTGCGACATTAACATTATGCGAACAGAAGTTTAACTTTTGTTGTAAACTCTGCTATCAGAAAGGAGAGGGAAAATTTCCAGATCAAATCAACAGATCAAATCAACAAAAGACATAGACGAGAAGAACATAATTTTCTGGTTAATAAACAGGTGAAAAATATTGACAAATATATTGCCTGTTGCACAGACAAGGGCATATTCTTAATAAATTGTAGTTCACAGCAGGACAAAATAAAGGCCAAAATACTACTCCAGTTAAAAACTATTTTTCAATAAATAAGAGAAAAAAATATAACTTGGTGTATCTTAAAAAAAGTGGAGTATATACAATTACTTAAACAAACCATAACACAGTTAACGACGAGCCATCAAAACAAAAATAAAACGATACAAGGTAAATATAATAACAGGTTCTACAAGAAAAACAAATCAAATCCAAAAATTTAAATTGCATTTAGAAACTATTAGATTGCAATTGTTTCAAATAGGAAGCTAAATCCTCCATACATTTTTGTACTTGTTCTCGCTCAAGTTTCACCTTCTCTTCCAATCCTTCCATTTCAACGCTTGATGTTGCACTACATTGTCTACTTATTTGACCTGGTTCACTTACTTCTTGAACATTGGATTCAGGCTCCCAATTACCAGACCGATTTCGATCTCTACACTTCAAATGAATTTTACTATTAATCTTCATGTGCCGTACACTGTTACGCAGCGGTTGTGATAAGGTTTTTGTGCAGTATGCATTTTCTAACAGACCATCATCATCAAACGATTTGCACTGTAGATTCTGATTTTCACCCATTATCTGTGCCTCGTTTCTGTCAGACAAACCCATCAATCTCGGGAAGACAAAATTTTGAAAACTATCGAAAGCATCTTGTTCATCAGTCGTATTGTCATCAGTGCTATTGCATTTGGTGGACTTCGAAGGTGTTAAAGGAGATTTCGTGTTTGAATTTGACCTTGACAGTCTTTTTGAGGAAGTTCTTGAAGGCTTACTACTCAAACCATTTGTCATTTTCTAAACAGATAATTGGATTTCCTACAATCATTAATTGCCAGTTGTATTTTTCTGAAATATCTTCATTCATTTTGAACAACATTTTAGTAAAGTGATAGTTTCCTTACATAAATAAATGATCAGTACCAAAGGCAATTCGTAAATTTTTATTAAGAACTGGTTCTCACCTGATCAAATACCATATCAAATAATGACAACATCGAGGCTGGTAGTCCAGTAGCAGTTCTCTTTATTATTGCAGCAATCGGTTTGTTAAAATTTTTTATCGTTTGCACCAAATATCTAAATGAACAAACAGAATATCGAATTCATTCATTTTATATTTATCCTCCTAACAATATACTTAAACCTTTTTTGTGGGATCACTCCAATATATACTTCCATATATGGAAGTAAGAGGAAAGCAAACAAAGGTTATCAAATAAGCAAACTTAAAGATAAATTCCGATAAATGGTTATATTCCCAAATTAACAACTTAAAAATGAATATAAATGACTAAAATTAGTTTTATTCATTAATTTGGCAATTTTAGTGTTAGCTCTTTTGGAACGTACTATGGAATTTTATATCCATGTTTTACAAGAAAAACTGTTTTCCTGAAAAGACAGCAAATCATTTTGCAACTAAACTGTCATTTGTCCAGTTAATTCAAACAAGTGCCCAAAGGACACTAAAGGGCCTTGATCAATTTCAACAACTCCCCAAAGTTAGGACCTGATAATTTATTATCTTGAACTAATCATGGAGAAGGTTCGCATTTATAATTTTTATGCACGAGGAAGATATGAAAATATTGCATTTAACTAGCCAATTCCAAAAACTACTTTAAAGGAAGAAACTTTTGAAAAAATCACTAAATTTAGGGAATAAACGATTGCATTCTTAATTTTTTTTTCGAAAATTAAAGTTGGCGAATGATCCTTTATACAATTTTTCATGATAAACTTTTGTGTCGCGTTTGTAGCAAAAAATCATGAAAGTTTCTTTTGTGAAAGTTTTCACCATTTCTTTCTACAGGCACAGAAACATAACAAAAATAATATTACCTCAACAAAACTTATGCATGGCCATACCTGTTACAAAAACTTATGCATGGTCATAGCTGTTACAAAAACTACACCAAAATGATCATAGCTGTTACAAAAACTCCAGCAACAGATATCAAACTTTTGACTGAAAAGTTCAAACAGAAACTTTTATTGTTCAAAACCTTAATTGAATCACATCTATTGAAATTAATGACAGTTGCAAAACATTCCTAATTAAACAGCTGGAATAATCTAATATCAAAATACAGGAAGTCACAATAATGGAAATCAGATAAATAAAAATATTTATTGTGAGTAAATTCAAAAACCATTGTGATGTGAAACCATTGTGTTAAAAATGTTATCCTTCACATTAGCCCTGCATATTTACACAAAAACAAAAGCAATCAACTTCAAATAAAGTCAACAATAACTTTAACAGAATTCTTAAACTGTTCTTGAAGCTTCATAATAATGACAATACCAAACTTTTGATGAAATTAAACATTTTGATTTGACTTGAGAGTACTTTTTATTTCCCACTACAACAGTAATCAAGGACATAGCTTTATGTGATTTTAAAATAATCAAGGACATAGCTTTATGTGATTTTAAAATAATTCTTCAGGCAAATAAGCATGTCAGCTTAAATAAGTTTTTCAGACAAATAAACATAGTAGCTTAATATTTTTTTGAGGGACATCTTATTATGTCTTATCAGTGTTTTTAAGCTACAGAAATTTTATTTTGACAAATTTTAAATGGAATAAAATCATGATTTTTAAAGTCACCCTTAAAAATGAGATCTGATTAATTATTATACATGAATATTTAGCCTTCACTGTTTCTGTTGATTGGTACTTAAGCACATTCCATTATAAAACTGCTCATGAAAACTGATTTGAATTTTTGCAATTAATCTTGATTATTTGAAATAACATTGTTAATGATAACATAACATAACGATAATGTAAAACAAACATCACAGCTTACCTTAACACTAAAATATCTTGCTCATACTTCTTTCCTTCTGACGACGGTGAATTTTTTAGTAATTTATCAAAAAACCCATTAAATGCGAAATAATCTTCCACTCCACTTATAACAACGAGATTACAGTGATCATTAATAGCACAATCCTCCAGTATATTGATCAAAGTTTCGCAGGTTGTTAGATTAAGTGGATCGTCAGTTTTCTTGCCAATATGCCGCTTACTTATTCTTTTCAAGTAGATATGCACAAATTCTCCATCGGTTTTATAAACAATTTCTTTAGTCGTTTCGTAAGGATAGAATTTTATGTGGCTAGATGACATGACATAATTACAGAGTTCATTTAAGTCTGAAGATGATAGAATTTCTTTCTCACCCGAGTCACACACATGTGCCAACTTTAAGGTAACATTACTGTTCTTGTTAATTTCATTTTGCAAAGTCCTGTCCATTTCATTTTGGGAAATACCATCAACCAAGGTCTCCTCTTGAACTGGAATTTCCGTATTAACCTTTAGTGGAACTTCATGTGTTTCATGTGTTTTAGGGAGTATCGGGAATGATGGAAGACAAGATTTCTCAGTTGAATTAATTACATTTAGGAAAACATCGCAATCGGATTCACTACTGCTTTTGATCTCAACATCATCAACTGATGTACCAACATCACATTGATTTTGTTTAATTTCTTGGATTACATTATAACTGATACGATTGAGAACAGACTGTTCATGATCGTTGTGATCATAAAATAGTTCTAACTTATCGAATATTGTGGTTCCTTCAATTTCTTCATCAATCCAATTACTTGTTCCATTTTCAAACAGCACAAGTAATTCACTTTTTGTCTGGAATTTTCGATATCCAAGAACTTGAATGATCTTTTTGTCAAATTCCTTAGAAAAAAATTTAGTGTTCTTTTCCTTTATCAACTGTTTGGTTTTATTGGTTTTACTTTTTAGCAACTGATTCTTTTTATAATGATGACAATCATCATCTGAGTATTTTCTTGAATTATGATATGTACTTGCATTTAACGGATTGTCCAGCCTCTTATCAGGGGCTTCTACATCTGACGTATCTTTTGGGCTAATATTACATGCATTACTATCCATGTATACATCAGTGGGAGTATCATCATTTTTGCTGTCTGTATGTAAATAATAATCACAGCTTTTGTTATCATCATAAACAGTGTCATTAACAAGATTTAGTCCACTCTTTTTTTGCATTTCATAAAGATCTAAATAATGTAGAACTGGGCCTTTTGGTTTAGGCTTTCGGCCACACTTCTTCTTCAATCTACCAGAAAGAGTATAGTTGCTCTTCTTTTTAGCTTCATCTGCAGAGTTTGAAGCATCTTCTATCTTTATTTTTCTCTTTGTTAATGGTGGAGAGAAGTTTTCTGGCCTTTTTCTACTCCTTTTCTCAGCTAATGAGCAAATCTTCATCTCACTGGTGGCTTCGAGTAATGATTGAAATTTGCTTTTTCTCTTCTTCCTTTTCTTGTTAACTACACTATATCCTGATATTTCAGTTTCAGTGAGTCCTTCCTCTGATTCTATATTTTGCTCATGGATGGTAGGTTCATAATCTCCCAAAACTTTAAAATTGGCTGGCTCACAATTTCCATTCTCTTTCTTAATGAGTGTGCTATATCCATTTTCACAAGTAAATTGATTTACAGTAATTATATCCACACCATTTTGAAATCTATCCAGTACTTCTTTATCAGAAACCACTCCATTGCCATTACTGGAGAATAATTCTTCAGAAATTGTAATACTTGATTTTAGACAATCCGACTCAATTATTCCAACCTTCATATTTTTGGCTATTAATTCATCTAATTTATTGTCTTTCAAAGATCGGGCGTTTTCACTCGTTGTTATCATTTTTCCACAAGTTTCTGTTGAATGTTTTCTTGCTTTTTTAAAATCTCCGTTAGACAATGTACTTCTTTCCTTTATTGGCATTTTTGTTTGTGGACTGATTTTATTAATACATAATTTCCGATGCACAGTTCTTTCGTCGCTGATAAACGTTCTTCGACGTGCACTAAAGAAATTCCTGCTTTTACGATCACTTGAACGAGTTTCGTAAAATTTTGGTTTATTAACAAAAGATTCCGTGACTTTTTTTGTTTTGCCGCACTCACACGGACTGGCTCGACTCTGTAAGCGGGTCATTTAGTTTTCAACGAAATATGAACTAATTTTAAAGACAAAGTTTTTCGGTGAGACAAATAATAAAGAAACAATTATTCCATAACGATCTTAATCTTTTCTTCTTTTTGATGCTCTATGTTTAAAAACGATCAGCCATATTGAATAACAGAGGAAAACCAAACTGACTCGAGTTGTCTATTGTTCTTTCAAGTATTCATCAGGGGGTTCGATGTATTAGTATACTAATAAAAACATTAATTCTTTTATGTCAATGTTTTCAAATTTGATTCCATAGGTAAAAATTTCTAAAATATATGTAATCATTGATCTACTGATGCATGATAAGTAATTCGTTTTGATGGGAAAGCGTAGAGTGTTTTTACAAACCTCCCATTACATATAATTGCTTCAAGTATACACATGTGTGAACGACGCAAAGATCATAAACACGAACACGAGACACAACAATCAGTAACTGCACATTTTTAAACATCTGCTCGTTCTCCATTACATTACCAAAGTAATTTTTGTGGAATTACAAATAAAAATCATTTGTTAGAAAATACTTTTATAACAACGAAACGAATAGTTATAATTCGCAAAAAAGTTATTTTCCTCCCTCAATCTGCAACTCGCTGTTTATGAAAATAAATAGGCTATCTTTTCATAAAGGTTAGGTGATAAAAATCCTTTAACAACACTTTTTGTAAGCCTTTCGGTTATGTTTGATCAAAATAGTAGATAAACGCATTTTTTTTCTGTAATATTCTGGGTCTCCAGCGTCAAAAATTGTGGAGGAGCGCATTAACATAATTACTGTTTTCAGTCCGTATCACCAATGGGTTTATTTGCACGCTTTTCTTTTATGTTTTAATGACTAATATTCTCCTCCACAAGTTTGGACCTACACTCTAGATCCGCCTCTGGTCTCCTTTCGCAATTCCACCCTTTTGTTGATTTTTGTTAGGGGAAAACAAAAGACGGTGAAAACGTTTGTGGTCACAAAAAGAAGATTAACTAGGATAATGGAAGGCATCTTCATAAAATAGGACGTAAAATACACCTTTGCTTCTTTTTTCTGCTATGTTTATCATGGTTGGACCTTCATGAATGGCACCATAGTCAAAAGAAAAAAGAGTCTTTTGGGTCATGGACGAAAAATCACCCAAAAATCACAAAGTACACCAACAGTTAACTTTCGGTTTCGTTTTTTCGTCATGTTCAAAAATGGTAGCTGATTGTACAAGGAAAAGGGTTCTTTTCTTTTGAAGCAATTTTTCAGATATTTTCTTTTTCTTTTCCTAGTTGAATTCTTAATAATACCAATTTAATTAATGAATGATTATAATTTAGTGGTGAATGGTGAATTGATAGTGAATGATTAGACAGCAGAAATTGCCTCAATCTGTATGAAAACCTCAAACAACGTATCTCAATCTGTATGAAAACCTCAAACAACGTATCTCAATGTATTTATGATTGCATCTCATAAAATGACAGTTGGCAATAATCTGAAAATTTGAACTTTTTTCATCTTATTTCTAGATTTTGCTTAGTGCGTTTCGATGATAATCAGGAGTTCTTAATTAATAACTAGATATTTTTGTGGAACCAATTCTTCTGGTTGGAAAAAGTGACCTAGTTTTTAGCTAATGGGATTGGTGTATTGTTCGGGGAAAACAAACATTTGTCTATGTAAGTCATCAAAAATAAGTTCAGGCTGGTGTTATGTTTTCTGTGACGTCATCCATCCAGACTTAAAGAATTATCACTGTTGAAAGGTTAAAGCTGTTAATTTTAGAGAAATTTGTTAAATTATTGTGAATTTTGCAGTTCTTTACGAGGTATAATTGTTCAACAGCAGATAATCAGAAATGAATGATTTCCAATAAGTTTTGCAGAATTTAATTTCGCAATTTCAGGCTAAAATCCTGAAAATAAATTCCACAAAAGTTTGTGAAAAATTTTTTGACCACCAAAATTTCTGCCCTTAATTTCTGAAATAAGTTTCTTATAAAATTAGTTATATATATAATTATATTTTGAAATTTGTTTCCATGTTCATGACAACATTTAATCATTCATGCATTGAACCGGTTTGGCTAAAGTCAGGTTAAATCTCTGATTCCCTATGACAAAACACAATAAAAACTTCATCGCAGCATCACGTTTTTTCTCGATACACATTGCATGGTGTGCCAGTGACTCACAGGATTTCAAATGTCTTGGATAGAAGAAAAAAATTCCCAAATGTGTACCAAACTTACTTTGCTTGCCAATATCTTCACAATAATAAAAGATACTGAAAAATACTAAAGACTTGTTGATAGATATGTACAGTACAGCCCGAAAGAAACTTTACATGTTTACGTCAGATAATTAGCTTTCATGAAGGATCGGTGTCTTTAGAAGTTAACAATCTTTTGTTTATTTAGAATGCATTTTTCAGTTCAAGTTTCAGTTCAATTGTGTGTCTAAACAGACTGCATAGAATACAAAAGATTTGAATAATGACTTCAAATAACACAAAAACTGTATATACACGAGAATCTTTTGTGTTTTCATGCTACAATTCATTCCTTCATGTGTAAAGTTTCTTTCGGGTTGTACTGTAGAATTTCTTGCTTTATTTTTGTTTTCACTGAACAGACTTTAGTTAAAGAGTGTTAAATAAATTATATAATCTTATAATATACTCTATGGATGAGCAGAGCTGCCCAAGATGCAAAACTACCAGCTATCGGAATAAAAGCTTAAAACTTCTTGTAAATGTCTGTGGGCATAAATTGTGAGTGAATATTATTTTAAAAACTGTAGTTTAAATCTCTTGTTTATTAAATTGATGATTTTTGTTTGTTTTCCATAGATGTCAGACATGCGTAGATATTATATTTACCAGACCATCAGCAGCTTGTCCTCAGTGTCACACGCCATTACGAAGAACAGATTTTCGTGTTCAACAATTTGAAAATGCTGGTGTTGAAAGGGAAGTTGATATCAGAAAGAAAATTTTGAAAATGTAAGAATGTCTAACTTGCTGAATTAAACTGTTGAGGACAAATTAAAAAAAAAATTGGGATCCATTTTGGGATCCATTAGCATCTAGCTCCTCTTTGAAAATATCTGATGTTAACAATGGTTCAATCTATTATCGGTTATCAAGTTTCTGAGATAGATCTTGATACGTTCTAATGTTTTGAAGTAACGTTGATTGATTTAAGGGATTTTGTTTGTTTGTCTGTTAATTTATTTAAAGTCGGTTAATATAAATAATATTTTACAAATACAAAGGTATAGGTATAAACTAATCTAGAACGACTGGTAAATAAACGAAAGAAAATGTTAAAAAAGTAGCTAATAGATGAATTCCATTATGAAAAATTTTTCATGAATTTCGGGAATGGACATCCAATTCACAAAATTAAATTTCGCAATAAAATTAATTTTTTTTGAAAAAAAGGTGCCATATACTATCCTCTGATGGAAATATTTTTGATATCTTTAAAGGCCTGGTTTCACTGACATATTTTTTCAAAATAGTATCAAAATAATATTATTTCCAACATATAGTTGATTATAGTTGATTTTTTTTAAAGACAAACTTTTTTGACTTTAAGAAAAAATTGCTGCAAAATAATTCTATTGTTCTAAAAATTTTGAAAACTTGTTTTAATCATTAATTTTACACACAAAATAACATGTTTCACATTAAAATATTTTCAAAGTATTATTATTTTGATATTTTTTTTATAAATATGTCTGTGAAACCAGGCCTTAATGAGGACTAATTGTAATTTGTTAAAAATCCAAATTTAAGATAATGTTGAACATTAACCACTTTTGTTTTATACCAGTCAATTCCAAAATATAAAAAAATTAATGTGACAATTTTCCAACATAAATGTACAAAAAACGTTTCACTTTTCATCATTCTCGAAATGAAATTCTTGAAATTTTTTAAAATTTTGCTCATTCGCAGAAATAAATCTGCAAAATCTGCTAAATTTCACTTGATTTGCAAAAATTTCTTCATGCAAAAATTTCTGACATTAAAATAGTTGTAAAATATCTAATGTTTCGTGCTTTCGAGTATTCTATTATTATCATAGTTAATTTGTTCTGAACGCTTTCCTGGCAGTGTAAAGTTAGTCTAAAATGTTTATCTTGACAAAACTCTGTGTTGCAAAAAAATGAAAACTTCTTCATTTCTGGTCATTTGAAAAGTACTAATTCAAAAACTTATATTTTATTATATTTTTGTCAATTTTTTAAATGGTTTTAATGTGTTTTTGATGTATGAACTATATTATCATTACATTAATAATCCATAAAATACTTCCAAGACCTTGCAATCACTTCTAATAAAAGGATTTATCATGTTGGCATTTTTCAGTGTGTTATTTTTTCTCATTTTGTTTTTTCCTACAAATTATAAGTTTTCTTCATTTACATTTTTAATAAAAAGTTAGGAGTTTCGTATAGTTTTAATATATTATCATTAATTGAAAGATTGTATTCCAATCTCCAGATATGATAAAAAAATAACAGCAAAATTAATGTCCAATAAACCTTCAAAAAGCGTCTGTTTTTTTAACCTTGATTGTTTGTTTTTTTAACAATTTTTTGTTATCTCGGTCAAAACTTTAATCTGCGAATCTTGAAACATAATTATGTTTCTTTGCATTTTAGTTATAATAAAATGGAAGATGATTTCAAAACATTAAATGACTACAACGATTATTTAGAAGAAATTGAAAATATAAGTATGTTGCTGTACTTTTGGCTCCATTTAGTATTCACAAACTAAATTACCAATTTTTCGTCCCTTCCCCGCAGCTGTACAAGTTCTGGGTGACTCTTCTTCTTCCCTTGACATGTACGTCCTTAATGGATTCCAAAACATTGTCTGTAATTACTAGAAGGAAGCCATAACCAACAATAACCCTCTACAACTGAGCCATAACTTGGTAATAAGAAAAAAGTCGAACTCTTGATTTCCTACACTGCTCAGGGATGTCATGGACTTTAAGGGTAGAAAGGTTTGTGATTTTAATGTAAGTTATGGCTAATTTCTGGTGGATTTACCTTAGTACCTCTATTCAATGAAAGATGAAATGTTACCAAGATCCAAATATTTTTGTTTAGTTTTCAATCTGGCAAATAAAACAGATGTCGAAGAAACTAACAAGAGAGTGGAGCAGTACAAAAAAGAAAACGAGAAACTCATTCGCAAAAACAACTCAAAGATTGTAAGAGCATCAGTCTTTGATAGTAAGACAGGCAGGCAGTTATTTCAGCTTCCATTTTGACTTCCTCAGGATATGTTTCCGAGAGAATTTTTCATAAGTAAATCAATCAGTTTGCATTGCTGTTTTACATATTTATGAATTTTGACTATATCTGATGTAAAACCCATTACCCGCTGTACACGTCTACAATTTTTTAATTTCTTTTTTTATGTATTAAGAGCCACGAAGAAGCCTTATTAAAAGCTTCCATAGAATCCGAACTATTAAATAAGGAAGAGAAACGAAAGCAAGAACGGCAAGAACAGAAGGATATTGCTCAGCAAAAACGGAAAGAAAAGGAGAGTTTAATAAATGATCTAGTGAGTTCCTTGCATTTGCTACCCCACGCTAATAAAATGCTGTGTTCATTTGTTTTCTTTAAATTACATTGCATTACGTTAAAGCGGGGTTAACATTATTCAATTAAATGAACCGATTTTGATTTCTACGATTTCTTCAAAACATTTTAAACATTTGTATCCTAGATATACGCAAATGCGCCGGCAGACGAAGTGATTGCTCGTCATTTACATGTAAAACGTCAACAAGAGCAAGAGGAACAAAAGAAAAAGTCATTCTTCTTTTCTGAGAAAAATAAACTAAAGGTATAACCAACTTTGTGTTCCTATTTCCTGATTTTCAATACTTTGTATTTAAATTTCTATGTTTACATCTTTCCATCTGCAGAATTCTCAACAAGGCAACAAGCCAATCATTGAAGCCCCTATGTATGAATACAAAGCCAAAGAAATCAATTGGCATGGACCTACACCGCCCAACGATGGCTCCATTCTTCAAGATGGGTAAGTAACCTGTAGCAACAGCTATTTATGTGACTCTATTATTCTTTATATTGATTGTGTACAAATATTCTCTTAGGTATTTGAAACACATTCGTTCTGCCAATAGTGGTGAGAAAGCTGGCGGTTACACAGAAACATTAGCGTGTAAACGGGCTTTACAGGAAGCATTCGATTGTTTGTATTTATAACGCTATGATTGGATGGATACTGCTGGTTCCTTTTTGAATTTCAAACATAGCGAATAAAACACAAGTTCACCATAAGATGAACGGAAACATGTCATTATAAAAGCAAGTATCTCGCAAATAAAGTTTCTGTTTTACACCAAGCCCATTATAAATATTGGTGACATCATTATCTGGTTTAACCTAAAATATATTGGGCAACTTTCACTCTTGCATACCAAGTAGAAAAGTGTGATAGTTGAACCAATAATGTTGTTGGCTGTTTCTGGAATTTTTGGGTTGAAATATATGAATATTCTAATAACTGATATCTCTTTTGGTCTAACCCTTGAAGTAATTGAAATACCGTAAAACTCCGACTCTCGTATATATACGCCCACCAATACCTTAATATAAAAGTAGAACCGTATATAAGCCCATGGGTATATACATGGAATAAATTCACCGAACGAATTGACCGAATCTTTCACTTTTTTTAACGATTTTCTCATATTACATGTTATATTGTTATATTCTATTTTACCACGAGCATAATAGTTATTGACACTTGATATAAGCCCAGGGCTTGTAGCCGGAGTTTTGCGGAACACAAAGAATCTGTTTTTTTCTTATTCCCTAACAGTACTGGCATAAAACGTTTTGGATGGAAGTAGATAGATCGATGGAGTGCGAATTATGCTCAAAACAGTTTTATTCTGTTTTGATTGTTTCAGTTTGTTCGTCGCGGTTTTAAATAAATTTCAAACATTTCATTTGCTACACTGTTTTGGTGCATACAGTTCATGAGCACGGGTCAGCCATGCAAAACCAAGGTGGTAATGCACCATTAGTTAAGACATCTACAATCCTTTGCGAGCTTTCAGTTTAAGGTCCCGTTTCAATGAGCACAAAATTGGCATGAAAGTGAAGTATTGTACAGAATGAAGTTTCTGTTGTGAGCAACCACGCTTGAAATTTCATTTTTAAATTATAAATAGTAAATCGTCTGATTAGCGTTAGGTCTTAACATGTAAAAACTCTTTTCCTTCCTCCACTATTTTATTACGATATGGTTGCCATACCAACGCCCTCGCTGTTGCCTGCCTCACATCTAGCCATCATTCAGTTTTTACTGGATTCTAAACTTCCCAATGATGTCATCAGCAAATTTGTGTTGACATTTAACAAGAGGTAACTAACTTAAATTGTCGAGGTCGAGCGAAATATTTTTATGTGCATGTGATTACATAAAAACTACACGGCTCACCTGATTCTAAGGTAACTGTTAGCCTGCTTCAATAAGCACAAGAACTCGAACAGTTGTTTGAACGAACTACAATTTCATTTACTCTGTGAAGCATGCAACTAAACGAACGGAAAACATTTCACTGTAAGAAACTTCCAACATAAACAAAAACGTTGAACAGAAATCGCACCGTTGACATATTAACTTTATTTATGAGTACACGAAGAAGTTTGGAACAAGAAAAGTTTTGAAACGTTTGCCACCATGATGGATCAAGTTTTGCCAGGATATGCTGAGGTTGGTCATTTTTTTCATTTCATTTCAATTTTTTTCTTTTCGTTTTGGTCTGTTTTGTGAAAAGAAATAGAAGGAATGTTTCGAATAGAATCGGAAATCGGAAATGAATCAGTCGACAAAATTGTCTGCTTTTTTACTACCTTGGAAAACTCCGATTTGAAAATTTCAACTATTTCTTAAAACCTTCACAGGAAACACCGGAATCAGAATTACCGATTCTCTGTATAAGTAGAAACAATTTTATCTCCGCTATAACTATGGCTAATATGAACATTTTTTATTTCCTTCGGAAAAAGTTTTGGTCATCTTCAGAAAATTTCACCTAGAAAGTTTTGTCCGATTTAGGTATTATTTCGACTTATTTCTCACCTAAATGATGGCTGGAAATTATAATGAAGACATGCATATTTCACCAAAATAAATATTATTAACTACATATACATTTAGATAAGTGGAATGAAAACTAAGCTATATAGACCAAGTATCTTTTTATCTATGAGAAATACAATGACATGAACTAGATAAGATGTAGAGCAAACCTATTAACAGCAATCATAGCAATCTAAAAATTTCAAACTTGTGGAAAGGAAGTTTAAAGCTCATCATTTAAACAAGCCCCTCTGGTAAGGAAGTTGAAAGCTTGAGGTAGCTTCAATCGATTACAAACACAACGAAAATGAAAATAAATTTACAATTTTGACACATCAAAGGTTTTTCATTGAACTAGGTTAAAAGAACTCAATTTGTAAACAACTCCCAAACATGCACATAGAATTCCTCTTGTCACGACGAAACATGCGGCCTTCAGTTTGAGGTTTGATTTGTCGATCACTGTGGAAGCGTTTGATGTTTTTGGAATTGACAGCATGAAGATTTCCCTGCTTAGAAATTTTCGTCTTTTTACAACTTTTGCATTTCTTATGTTTCTTGGATCTTGTGAAATTAAAAAACTGAACATTTCCGTCAAGTTGGAAAAAGTTTCGGTTGTAAATTTTTACAGCGTGATGTTTTCCAAAACCACAATACCACTGAGAATTCCAGTCGCAAAATTCGAAAAATTTCTTGTCCTCCACCGCTGCGTCCATACATATACCATTCCTAGGGCTGTAGTATCTGTTATTACGACCAAAACACTTGTTACCATTATGCTTTTTATATTCACATCTAAACACTGGGGTAGAGATAGCTGCCTCCTCCACAAACCTTCGATGGCAGTAACGAATTATAAGCGCGTCATTTAGGCGATCATATGTTTTGCTGAATATGTATCCATTCACTTTAGTACATATTTCACCGACATCAAAGCTGTGTGCACCATCAAACCAAAGAAGTGGCTGCAAGAGCGAAATGAGAAAAAAAGTGTTACGATAGCAAATTGAAACCATTTCTAACTTTCACAAGATTCACTTTCAAACTCATCATAAATTCTGTCGCGTTACATTCTATCCGATTCTTCAGGCAATATATTACACGGGAAATAGTAACAATAAAAATAAGCCGTTATATCAGAAAGAAATGAAAACACCAGAGGCGGTCTTGGAAAGCAATTTCAAAACTAGTAGACGGAAGGGGGAAGGGGGAAGGGGGAAGCGATCACGACATAAAAGAACAACATGTTATAGTGAAAACAGATTTCACATCGTTTCAATTTTCACTTCCGTTTTACTTTTTTATACCCCTATTAAAATCAAGCTCATCAAATATTTTTGCAATGAACTCACACCTACTCATGCATAAATTATAACTTTTCCATATAATTATGCTTAAATAACGACAATAAAAATATTGTGCATGTTTCTTGCAATGAAATATTTTTTTAAGCTTCAGAAAAAATAGCGTAAAATCGTGTTTTAAGCCTCGTACACACTATGAGTGAGTTTCAATGAATCGTGTGATTGATGTGTTTGTTTAATTTTTTTGGCGTCGGCCGTAAAATTATCTCATCCCTCTCCTCCAATTGACTTTTAAGTGCTGCACAAAAAGTTGTAAGATCACGCGATTCGTGTCGTATCCCCTTAAACAGATGGTTTCAAATTTAAAGCCACAATGCGTACATTTTGTGATTTTAACATTAAACTCCCTTTAAGCATACAGTGTGTCCACAAAAAAACGGGCCCCCAGTTTTAAAAGCATATAACTTTTTAAATCTTTATCAAATCAATGCGATTTTTATACCGTTAGAAAGAAAATTTTTCAAGGATTCTGAAAATATAATTTTTCATTTGTGGTATTTTTTGCTTAAGAAAATACGAAGAACTTTTTCATTCGATACGGTCATTAACTCCTTAATGATCAATAAACCGGACATTTAATGAGCCATTAACCTTTTGTTTCGTTGCAATTACTGCTCAGGATGCTACTGTGCTACGTTTAGCACGAAATTCTGTAAAGATCACCAATTTTGTATTCATTGTGTAAAGTGGGCTTAAAATCTTTTTTATGTTTTAATAATTTCGTATTCCCAACGCCTTGTCAAAATTCTTTATAAGCAGGAAAACTTGTAAGTTTATTTAATCATGCAGCTAACAGTGCAACAAAGAGTGTTCATCGTGAGAAAATTTCATGAAGCAAAATAGCTGTTATTGGAGCTTTTAAACAGCGTTTTCCTGGCAGAAATCCACCTTCAAGAAGTACAATTCAGAGAAATGTCAAGAAGTATGACAATAAGGGAACAAGTCATAACATAAACAAAGAAGTGGCAGAAGGAAAACTGTTAGAACACAACAACATATCCAGCAAGTCAGGCAGCTGATGATACAACAACCAGAGGCGTTTCGTGCAGGAACAACCCGACTGGACTGTCCAAGAGTTCTTTCAACAATATTTTTAATAAAGATTTAAAATGGCACCCGTACAAAATCCACATCGTACAGGAGCTTAAAAATGGTGATCTTAGAAGAAGATTACGATTTTGTCAGTGGTTTCAGCAGCATGCACATAATATTCGTTTTGTTCCAAATATTGTGATCGGTTATGAAGCTATTTTCCATATGCGTGGTACCGTCAGCACACAAAACGTCCGCTGCTACGCGCCAAAAGGTCAGCCTCCTCCAAATTTTAAATTTAAGAAGAGTAATTCGCGCGAAAAGCTTCATGTTTGGGTTGGCCTTTGTGGCAATGGGGAAATTATTGGCCCTCGTTTTTTCAATCGAAATGTGAATGGGCGAACATACAGAGAGATGCTGGAATATGTGGCTTTCCCGGGTGTTGCGTATGTGTTTAGGCAATATGCTGCCAATGTTTTCCACGATATTTGGTGGTTTCAGGATGGAACTCCGGCTCATGGGACCCTTGAAGTATGTCGATTGCTCCGAAGAAGATTTCAAAATCGTGTAGTCGCACTTCACCACGCAATTGAATGGCCACCTCGATCGCCGGATTTAACCCCGTTGGACTTTTTCCTTTGGGGCTACCTAAAGCAAAAAGTTTTTGCAACCCCACCGGCCAATTTAGTCGAATTGAGAAGAAGAATAGTGGACGAAGTGAATTTATTGAGACAGAACCAACCAATGATAAGACGTTCGTTTACTGAAATGAGAAACAGGGTAAACGTGTGTATTCAAAGAAACGGCGGACACGTTTAATGTAATTGAATATTTAGTTTTTATTCAGAGGTTATCCTTTATTCTTCTTAGCATTGTCAAAGGTCTCTAGCAACGAAGTCTTTCACGTTTGTAAAAAAGTATGTGCTTTCAGTGTAAATACAACTTTACAACAATAACTTATTTTTTATGACTTTTCATATTACTCGAGTCATTAATTCCAATTCAAGCAAGCGTTAATTGATCATTATCTATTTAATTGCATGTTCTCATGCTAAAATCTGTTACAGATACCTATAAAATATTTTTAAGTAAAAAAGGGACATAGGATTAGAAAGAGCAAAAAATTATCTTTCATTTGGTGTAAAAACCGCAAAAAATAAGCAAAAAGAACAAAAGATATGCTTCCTAAAAGTTAGAGACACGCTTTTTTGTGGACACACTATAGTTTAACTCACAAAGGAGAAACTCACATATAAAAAAAATTGTTTTGTGACTTTAAGGACACCGATAATGATGCATGTGGGAATACTGAGAAAAATAAACACTCATAGTGAGTACCAGGGCTTACTCCACAGTAGTCCGTGATTGTTAAAAAATTAGGGTTTCCATCAATAATTTTCGTTGCTCCTGACTTCATGATTATAATTATTCTTTTCCAATTCAAGAACGATTTTGCTGCAGAAGAATGAGAATGAAGGGGTCAACATTTCGTTCCTGTCAGTGTTCATATGATATTAAGAATATTTTCATCTGTTTATCAGGAATGTAGACTGATGCGTCACGACCATCCACCAAACATGATGGGTTATCCTATGGAACAAATTTCACCAAGTTATGACATGAATTCTCATCATTACGGACCAGTCAAACACGAACACATCTCGTTTCCAGGCGACCATGATAATGTATCTCTATATTTTGGTACGAATCATAAAGACGACATGGTAAGGACACTTCATACCCAGTCTCCTACATTTGTTCTTTACTTTGCAGGGAAGTTCATATACCTTAAATATTGTTTGTTTGTTTGTTTGTGGAGTTAACAAAAGTAACTTCAATTAAGACCGGCGTAAGAAAAGCCGAAAGTTACTGAGCTCAAATCAAACGAACTAGAAAATCATTCCGTATCTGCATAAACTTCACCCAAAAATTTCGGATGTCTGGAACTACATTTAACTCGATCCTTTGAGCGTTCGAGATTGCGGAAGTTGACTGTAATGACCTAATCCTTTGTGGAAAAATAGTGGCAAAAAGAATATAATTTTGTCAGTTCAACAGAAGCGGATCTAGAACCTATTCGAAATTTATGGAGGAGAGCACGGTCATTAAGCGTATAAGAGAAAAACGTGAATTTGGCGGCGCTAAAATTAAATGTGCACGAAAAATAAGATGCGTGAAAATATAATGAACTTATTTATTTTAAGATTTCATTATTTCGTATTCGTATAAGTTCAAAAGGTCACCATTGTATAAATGTTTTTTAAATAAATAAATCTGATATCTTAAAACACTAATATATGCTTTAATATGATAAAGAATGAAAAAAAAGAGCTCTTAGAAGACATGTTAAACAACCGAATGGTTGGATTTTTATGAGATATACAAATCTTTAAGTTAAAGAACCTTTTGAACTAATGAGAGTTCGATTTATAGGCGTTTGAGCTACAGACGTCATAATCACAGAAGAATTTTTTTCTGACCATCAATCCTAAAGTTAATCTTGTATATTTATAGATAAGTTTAGAAGAAGGAGAAAGACGAAAAATTCGACGCGAACGAAACAAAGTAGCGGCATCAAAATGCCGTAACAAACGAAAAGAACATGTTCGGTATTTAACGAAGGTAACCAGGATTAATTCATCTCACAGTGGTGTGATGTTCCTCAAATGCTATAACTATAAACATCACCACGACAATCTTTAAGCACAGGTAGATACACAGGAATCTTCATTTTCACACATAAGCCTATCAAACATATAACTTTAGTTCGTTTTTTCTGAAGGCAAAACTGTAGAGGATACATACATTTACACACACAGAGGTAGGTAGAAAGACAACCGCAGTCCACATCTATCTGTCTTGGCCAGTTTTTGCCATCGGTTTTTCAGTAAGAACATACATTGTTTTCTTCGATGAAACAAAATGGCGCGTTATGCACACTTTCCTTACACTCAATTATATTTTTGTAAGACAATGCAGCACTACAAACGGGCTACAAACATTTTAACGATAATTATCTGCGGCGCGGAGCGGCAGGATGTATTGGAAAACCTCACAGATACATTTAGAGTGCTTTCTTTTTTTCCGATCTCCTTTGTTTTCTTTATTATTTGTGGTGTTGCATTATTCCATTCATTGTAAGTTAAGTTACAGCTGCTACTTCAAAGTGCTAAGATTATTTGTCACGTTTTCCTTTTTGTAAAAAAATCCGATAAATTATATAACAATAAAAATTGATTCTGCGCAAACTCAATAAAAAAACAGCGTACACTATTTTTCCATAAAACAGGGAGAAGAAATGTATAATTTTTTTCTTTACTGAAACTCAGACTATAGACGTTTGTAGGAGAAAGGAGGCAACAGAAGTTGAGGTTCATTTTGGCCGCAGATTTAGCGACTTTAGTCGATCTTATTTTTTTTTTGAAGTGAAAACTTTGAGCATTTTGTAGTGTAAATATCTATTTATTTTATATGAAGTAGGGTCAGTGTCGAAATGACAGGGTTACATGTTGTTTTGATACTTCAAGAAAAACAAGATGAAGAAAAAAACTGAACATTGATTCCACTTCAACATTTCATAATTAGTTGATAATAAATAAACAAAATATTGAACAAATTTGAAAAACATGGTTTAGGTCATGTGACATGTTTTCAATCACATGATTGTATTACTTGATTGTTTATTTTTACACACTGTGATAAAACAGATCATTTGAAAGATATATAAAAGAATGAAAAGAATGCTACAAACTATTATGAAGAAATTCTGTGTAGCTTGAGTTTAGGATTACTTTAAAAGTCATTATATTAAATATTTACTTAAAGTTTTTTTTATGCATTCAAGTTACAGCTGCAACCAAAGTTCCAGCGTCGAATCTATTGGCGTTCGAATTCCATTACCGACGCTACACTCTTGATTGATGTTACTTAAAGGCATACCGAACTTCTCAGGGTATCACACATTTTGAGTTCGAACACTCGGGGCAAGTCACAGCGTGCTTCATGCTCATGAATTATGCGGACCAGAAAATAATCTTTTATTATTTTTAACATATTTTTATTAATCGCGCTGAATTAATAAGCTGAACGTGAAAAGTTAGTTGGTCTGTATTATTTCAACAATTTTTCATCGTTTTCAAATCAAAACAACACGGAGAGAAAATTAAAAGAAGAATCACGATCAATTTTTGGTGGCAAGATAAAGATAATAAAAACGTATTCTTTAATATTTCTTGGTTCTATTTATCTTTTTTTGAGCAATCCTCAAAAACACTCTGGTAAAATTTTACCAGAACTTTCTCTTAAAAATCATATCTAAGTGGTTAGCCATAACAGCCATTATTGTATAATATAAGCGTTTTGTGTTGTTTTAGAAGAAAATTTACACTTAAATACTAAATTTTTGGTGAAAACAGCTTAGTAATTTCTGTTTGTATATTCTCTCGCTTAATGTTTTAATTTTGTGGGACCCACCAAATTAAAATAGACCCTGGGAAGGAAGTTCGGTAAGCCTTTAAATGTTTCAGAAAAAACAAGGTTTCTATTAGCAGTTGTTTCTATAAAGAAAACCCTTTTATGTCAAAGTGTCTACCATCTTAAGATTTTGAATTTTCGCGATCATTGATTTTGCGTATTTCGTGATTATTGCCTGCATTTTTTTTAAAACGATCAAATCACGAAAATTAATGTTTGCGAAAATTATTAGAAAATTTTTACTATATTTTATATTTTCGTCTTCACGAAAACCTCCCCTTTCTTGGGGAGGGCTTGCAAACAACATTAGGTACAAAATTAATATTTATAATGGAAATATTTCATTATTTATCACTATAACCATTCTTATTCTTCAAATGTCATAAAATATGTATTATATATAATAAAAACACTGAATTACACTTAAATTTTCTAGAGAAAAAAACATAGAGAAAAAAAAGATGTTTAAGTATACAAAAGCAATCTGCAGAAAAATTCCCCGCTCTATAGTAAATCAAGGTTTGAGATTGGAAACTGAAAAGATACCGATAGATTATGACGTTGCTGAAGAATGTCATACGAAGTATATAGCCACTCTAAAAGATCTTGGCCTTAAAGTTACAGTGCTGGAAGCAGATGAAACTTTACCGGATTGTGTGTTTGTTGAAGATACAGCAGTGATTGTTGAGAACACAGTGCTCATAACTCGTCCTGGAGCGCTTTCTCGTGAACCTGAAGTAAATGCTGTTAAATCTTTTTTCGTCTCCGAAGGCAACAAAGAAATTGTTGAAATGAAAGCTCCGGCAAGTTTAGACGGTGGCGATGTTTTGTTTACAGGCTATGAATTTTTTGTTGGTCTATCGATTCGTACAAACGAGGAAGGGATAATGTGTTTACGTCAAACTTTTCCGAAATATCCAGTACACACAATAAAGGTCTCTAAGGGCCTTCATCTCAAAAGTTTCATGTCTATGATTGGTGAAAAGATGATTGCTTGTAGCACGACTAAAACTGCATGCATGGCTTTACTAGAAATTCTTACAAAGGCCACTCAACCTTATAGCATATTGCGTGTTGCAGAAGATGCAGCTGCTAATGTTCTGTTTATAAATGACGTCATCGTTTGTCGTGCCCAGGAGGAGATTCCGGAATCTTTTGAAGAATTTAATAAACTTTCAGCTAAAAAAATAAGTCTAAGGGGAGCAGAATTGGAAAAAGTAGATGGGGCCTTAACATGCTCATCGTTACTGTTTAACTGAGACCTTATAAACTTTGCGAATAAAATCATAATACGACATAAAATGTCGCCAATTATCCCAATGATATGTTGCTACTGTAACAGAATTTTATATTTTGATTAAAATAAAATTTTGGACTTCAAAAAGAAACTCGATCCAATTATTTTCATTGAAAGAACGTCCCTACTAAACACTACACACTACTCCCTGTGCATTAATTACTGCCATTACTTCATGAAAATAATCTCCATACTGCCATTACTTCATGAAATTCATCTCCATACTGCCATTACTTGACGAATTTCATCTCCAAACTGCCATAACTTCATAAAATTCATCTCCATACTGCCATAATTTGACGAAATTCATCTCCAAACTGCCATAACTTCATGAAATTCATCACCATACTGCCATAACTTGACGAAATTCATCTCCAAACTGCCATAATTTGACGAAATTTATCTCCAAACTGCCATAACTTGACGAAATTCATCTCCATACCGCCATAACTTCATGAAATTCATCTCCATACTGCCATAATTTGACGAAATTCATCTCCAAACAGCCATAACTTCATGAAATTCATCTCCATATTGACATAGTTTGACGAATTTCATCTCCATACTGCCATAACTTGACGAAATTTATCTCCAAACTGCCATAACTTCATGAAATTTATCTCCATACTGCCATTACTTGACGAAATTTATCTCCAAACTGCCATAACTTCATGAAATTCATCTCCATACTAACATAATTTGACGAAATTCATCTCCATACTGCCATAACATGACGAAATTTATCTCCAAACTGCCATAACTTCATGAAATTCATCTCCATACTGCCTTTACTTGACTAAATTTATCTCCAAACTGCCATAACTTCATGAAATTTATCTCCATACTGCCATTACTTGACGAAATTTATCTCCAAACTGCCATAACTTTATGAAATTCATCTCCATACTGACATAATTTGACGAAATTCATCTCCATACTGCCATAACTTGACAAAATTTATCTCCATACTGCCATAACTTCATGAAATTCATCTCCATACTGACATAATTTGACGAAATTCATCTTCATACTGCCATAACTTGACAAAATTTATCTCCATACTGACGTTACTTCATGAAAATCATCTCATACTGCCATAACTTGACGAAATTTATCTCCATACTGCCATAACTTGACGAAATTCATCTCCATACTGCCATAATTTGACAAAATTCATCTTCATACTGCCATAACTTGACGAAATTCATCTCCATACTGCATAATTTGACGAAATTCATCTCCATTCTGACATAATTTGATGAAATTCATCTCCATAGTGCTAAATCTTTATGAGATTCATCTCCATACTGCCATAACTTGACGAATTTCATCTCCATTCTGACAATTTGATGAAATTCATCTCCATAGTGCTAGAACTTTATGAGATTCATCTCCATAGTGCCAATAACTTCATGAAAATCATCTCCATACTGCGAGAACTTGACAAAATTCATCTTCATACTGCCATAACTTGACGAAATTCATCTCCATACTGCATAATTTGACGAAATTCATCTCCATAGTGCTAGAACTTTATGAGATTCATCTCCATAGTGTCAATAACTTCATGAAACTCATCTCCATACTGCCATAACTTGACGAAATTCATCTCCATACTGCATAATTTGACGAAATTCATCTCCATTCTGACATAATTTGATGAAATTCATCTCCATAGTGCTAGAACTTTATGAGATTCATCTCCATAGTGTCAATAACTTCATGAAACTCATCTCCATACTGCCATAACTTGACGAAATTCATCTCCATACTGCATAATTTGACGAAATTCATCTCCATTCTGACATAATTTGATGAAATTCATCTCCATAGTGCTAGAACTTTATGAGATCATCTCCATAGTGCCAATAACTTCATGAAAATCATCTCCATACTGCGAGAACTTGACAAAATTCATCTTCATACTGCCATAACTTGACGAAATTCATCTCCATACTGCCATAATTTGACAAAATTCATCTTCATACTGCCATAACTTGACGAAATTCATCTCCATACTGCATAATTTGACGAAATTCATCTCCATTCTGACATAATTTGATGAAATTCATCTCCATAGTGCTAAATCTTTATGAGATTCATCTCCATACTGCCATAACTTGACGAATTTCATCTCCATTCTGACAATTTGATGAAATTCATCTCCATAGTGCTAGAACTTTATGAGATTCATCTCCATAGTGCCAATAACTTCATGAAAATCATCTCCATACTGCGAGAACTTGACAAAATTCATCTTCATACTGCCATAACTTGACGAAATTCATCTCCATACTGCATAATTTGACGAAATTCATCTCCATAGTGCTAGAACTTTATGAGATTCATCTCCATAGTGTCAATAACTTCATGAAACTCATCTCCATACTGCCATAACTTGACGAAATTCATCTCCATACTGCATAATTTGACGAAATTCATCTCCATTCTGACATAATTTGATGAAATTCATCTCCATAGTGCTAGAACTTTATGAGATTCATCTCCATAGTGTCAATAACTTCATGAAACTCATCTCCATACTGCCATAACTTGACGAAATTCATCTCCATACTGCATAATTTGACGAAATTCATCTCCATTCTGACATAATTTGATGAAATTCATCTCCATAGTGCTAGAACTTTATGAGATCATCTCCATAGTGCCAATAACTTCATGAAAATCATCTCCATACTGCGAGAACTTGACAAAATTCATCTTCATACTGCCATAACTTGACGAAATTCATCTCCATACTGCATAATTTGACGAAATTCATCTCCATTCTGACATAATTTGATGAAATTCATCTCCATAGTGCTAGAACTTTATGAGATTCATCTCCATAGTGCCAATAACTTCATGAAACTCATCTCCATACTGACATTACTTCATGAAATTCATCTCCAAACTGCCATAAATTGACAAAATTCATCTCCATACTGCCAGAACTGGACAAGATTCATCTCCATACAGCCAGAACTTGACGAAACTCATCTCCATACTGCCATAACTTGACGAAATTTATCTCCAAACTGCCATAACATCATTAAATTCATCTCCATACTGCCATAATTTGACGAAATTCATCTCCATACTGCCATAACTTGACGAAATTCATCTCCATACTACCATTACTTGACGAAATTCATCTCCATACTGCCATAATTTGACAAAATTCATCTTCATACTGCCATAACTTGACGAAATTCATCTCCATTCTGACATAATTTGATGAGATTCATCTCCATAGTGCCAATAACTTCATGAAAATCATCTCCATACTGCGAGAACTTCATGAAAATCATCTCCATACTGACATAATTTGACGAAATTCATCTCCATACTGCCATAACTTCATGAAATTCATCTCCATACTGCCTTAATTTGATGAAATTCATCCCATAACTGCCATAATTTGACGAAATTCATCTCCATACTGCCAGAACTTCATGAAATTCATCTCCATACTGCCAGAACTTCATGAAAATCATCTCGATACTGACATAATTTGACGAAATTCATCTCCATGCTACCATAACTTCATGAAATTCATCTCCATACTGCCTTAATTTGATGAAATTCATCCCATAACTGCCATAATTTGACGAAATTCATCTCCATACTGCCAGAACTTGATTTAGTATCGTTATTATTTGACAATAATTGCTAATGTTTTATGCGAAAAAAACACACAAGTCAATAAAGCTAATGACTGCAAAATCTTTTCCAGCAAAAGAACTTTTTAAACTTTTTAAACTTTTTTCCCTCCAATGTTGCAGAAATTCAAGGTTTTTAGTTAAAAAAGTTAATTTTGTGAAAAGAAGTGACCAAAGTTGCAAGCCTTATAAGTCATTTCAGAATAAAAAGCTGTTTAAAATGAATACCATTTGGTTCACCTTTCTTTGTTTTCTGAATCCGATTTTGCAATTTGACAGTAGTTTGTGTTGTTCGAGATATTCTGAGACTTGTTTGTGCAAGTATTTTTCAAAAAATTTGGAGCAAGCAGGTAGAACAGTAATTGGTCTGTAGTTGTCCATGTTGTGTTTTGTACCCGATTTAAATACAGGAGTAATTTTTGTTGTCAGCACCACTTGCTTTGCTATGCTGAAGTTTTTTTAGTAGTTTAAAATACCTCTGCTTCGGTGACTGGTTTTACTCTAAAGACGTTGTATGTTTTCGGGTAAACAGGATTTGGTTTTGTCCAGATAAAATCCTTCAGCATCGTTTTAGACTTCAGTTTTGTTGCTATGCTGGTAAAGAATCTCCCAATTCACCTGTTTATTTGATGACAACAATTTCCATAGTAACATGTTAAACACAACAACACCCATCTGCATGTGACAAGTTTTATTTTTATTTGAGTTAATTTTTCCATAGTTTAATTTAAATACAGCCATGCACGTAATGGTGTTTTCAAATTGACAAAAATATACTTAATTACATCGTACTTGGACTGACAAACAACAAACTCGTTTCCATTTTATTCGACAAGAGCCATCTCCATACAACATCTACTTCCATCTACAACCATACTTAACATCCCCCACACCCACCTCAGTTATTTCCGTAAGACTATACCCCTGTAGCTGTTCAGTTTGATAACTACCATCCTCAAAACATCTGGCAGATGTGGTAACGTCATGTATCATACCATTTTGCCATTGTCATCGATAATACCATGCATGCTACATTAACATCTATCACTCTCACATAACAATATCAAGAGGCTATTGACACAATTAAGTGAACTATATTTTCAAAGACATGTATTCTTGAAGAAATGAAGATACAGACAGATTTGAACAATTTTGAGGGAGATTAATTTAGCATTTATTTTTTAAAGATACAAACAGCTTCCATTAATGGGAAATTTGAGTAGATTTAAGTCATAAAAAGATGACATGTTTATTTTAACGAAACCCATCTCCTTGACCCATAATTTCATTTATTGATTTATTGATTTATTTAAGTTCACCATGTTGAAACTGTTTTAACATGCATGTTGTTATGAATAGTAACCAATGTTGTTCATTTTATTAAATCGAGACATGCATGCAATTTCATTAACTGGACTCAGATGTTAGGATAAACTATTTGTTAAGTCTAACATTTAAAAACATAATCATGTAAGACTCCATCCTCCAACATGAATTATTTTGAATCCAGAACTTTTCACTTTTTTAAACCATTTTCTATCCAATTATACAAAATGATTTATTTCCAAACCCTTACTTAATTTCCAAAATAGTTCTGAAAGCTCATTCCTACCACTTCTTGCCTTTTGACAAAATAATGATGGCGGCAAATATTTCATCAAAATAGCTAAAGAGTGTTGGGGATGCGATTGTTTCAGAACTATCACTCTGAATTAAAGAAATAAACCTTATCTTATTTCTCTTTTAGGAATCAGATGAATTAGAACACAAGAATAACAATCTACAAGACGAAATTTCTCTTTTACAATCAGAAATCAAAGAACTAGAAACAATGCTAGACTCACACCGATGTCACATGAAAAATGAAACTTCTCCCCCATGACAGTGTACCTTCCGAAACAAAAACCGTACATACTGACAATTATACTTTCACGTGACACTCAAACAAAACATGTGAATTCCGTGTGACAGTACATGAGACCACAATATTAGACATGACAACATTATAGGTTAATGCAAACCGTTTTTATAATGATCTGTTTATAGTAACATTTTAGATCAAATAATATTTTAGGTTGCGCCTATACAAAAAATCATATTAGAACCAGGGAATGAACCATGGAACAGAAGCAGACAACCCTGAAAAAAATCAGATGATGGAACAAATGTCACGATAACATGTTACCAGAATTACTGCGTCAATTTATTATGTATAAATTATAATAAGATCGATTTTATATGACAATACAGTGGATCTCTGATTCGTGTGTTCAAGATATCGCAAAAATCGTTCATATTATTAAAAAATGTGTGAAAGTGAGTTTTATAAGAGATGAAAACCGTTCAGAGATTCTACTGTGCAATAATTTTTGTATATGACAGCTTTTATGACCAATGATTTTATGACTCGTCCATCAAGCACGAGAACAACACATCATGCATGTACACACTACTACTTTCAAATACAATCACACAACAAATCACCTGACAGGTCAATAACAGATTATAAGTGACTGACAGTTCAACAATATCTTACTATCTTATCTTTAAAGATGGTTCCTTTTTTGGAATCTTGACTACAGACTTATGATTAATTTTGATATCGTCACATTACCTACTAACTTTATTTGTACAAATAGTTTGATATAATTACCCTTGTTTACATTCAGCTCATTTCAGTTGATTCTATTCCTATTGAGGCTGACACTTATTCGCACTTTGCTCGCAATCAAAATAAATGTGAATTGCTGTAGATAATTAGGAGCAGGGTGGGCAATTGTCAAAAAGGCCAATCAGCGTCCTGTAAGCAATCTCCCACGTTAATCTCGCAACTTCGCATTAATAACTGATTGATTGTAGTTGGCAGATTCACAGCATCATAGATATTAGTTAAATTTAGATCTTTAAAAACAAGACTCTGACAGACAGACATAAAAATTGACAATATTAGGGGAGTTTTAACACAAGACAATCATACCAGGTAATAAAAATTACTAAAGGGAAGGTGCAGAAGAATTATAAAAGTGATGATCCTCAGTATTTCAGCACCCCAGACTTACTGAGCTGTTGTTAACAAACAAAACGACAGAAACATAAAACTGAAACAAAAAAACAACATGAACATCTACATGCGTGACGGGAAGATCATGTGACGGACACTATACAACTATATGATTTTGGATCATGTTTATTACGAGAACTTATTATAAAACTATTTCAATTAGTCTTGTTCCTCTGTTTTTCATTATCTCATTTTTTAGGTTTTTTTTTTAAACCATTGCAAGTCGGATATGTCTAACTCCATCATTTTGAACCCATATAAGAGGAACATTTTGCATGTCTATCTCCATCATTTTTAACCCATGTAAGAGGAACATTCTGCATGTCTATCTCCATCATTTTCAAGTCATTTCCATTTCACGTTTTACTTTATATCCCACATGGTTTCCATGCATGCATTTTATGTTTGTTATCATTAAGTCAATGTAATATCTTAATATTGCAAAAGAAACTCAAACTAACACTGATGTCTATTGGTTTAACCACCTTGTATCATAAGTAACCTTAACCTTAATAAATTCACGAATAAATAAATTAAAAATAAATAAGTTAAAACATAATCAACTGAAGGGACGAAAACACTGATGTTTGGGTAAAAATAAAATGTGATCTTCACTGTATTTTAGCCTGTTTACACAAAAATATATGAAACGGATTTAAAATCAATACTTGAAAATTATCACAAGTAAACTTTAAGACACAAATAAAGAACAGGATGTACCACAAGTCATTTGGGGGTAACAAATTGTGTACACAGGTCGACACAAGTATCATTTACATGTTTAATAGAATGTTAAGAACATGAAAGTTCTTCCAAATAACCTCAAAGGAAAAAAGATCAATTTCATTCATCAAAAAAGCCCGTTAACACTAAAAAATATTAAGTAAAAGAAAAATTAAGATTAAACATTAAGAGATCAAAATAAAGAAAATACCTAAACTGTCTGTAAGCATCAAAAGAATCAAAGAATCAAAAATCACAAAATTGGTAAACAAAACCCAAAGTGTGGTGCAAAAACATTGTCTTGCAGTAGTTGTATATAATACAGAACTGAACACTCAATTGAGATACAACCATGATGAAAAGCATGAGTTGGAAAATAAGCAGATAAGTTAGAGTAGCATTAAGATCTGTCTGTTATGGGTTTTCAGAAATTTGGTCAAAGAATTAAGAAAAGAAAGTTGGACAGTCGGATTTCTATATCACCAATGAAACATGACATTAAAACACATGATTAAAATGTTATAAGATTGAGATTTAAGTATACAGGAGAGATCAAAATTTATTACTAAGGAAATGTTTTCGGTATCGTAAATCACCTGTATTTAGTATAGGGTCATATGGAAAGTAATTTAGCTCACTTACACCAGATTTTCCAAGAGGCTTACACTGATAAGACAGTTTCACTGATCAAGGGAAATTTTTTTCAAAGTACGGCTTTTAGGCGAATTTGACCCGTTTGTACGGTGAAGCGCTTCAATAAAGTTTTTTCTGGCAAATCAAAAAGTTTACTAACGAAACCAAAACAATTGATCAACCTATATAGCTATAGAAATTCTTTGTTGTTTACACTCTAAGCTATATATTTGTTTCAGAAAATCGTTCCTTCCAATAGATTCTTCTTTATTTATAATGTTGTAAAAATGTGACAATGTTTGATTTTTGTATTCACACCATCATCCTCATAACCATGTTTTTACATAGCATAGCTATATATAAAATGTTGGCAACTGTGAAAAATCAACAAAAGGTAAAGCTAACATTGTTAAAGCCCAAACATAATCAGTTGTGTCCAAGAAGCATGCAAAAACCAGATTCTTAGTCGTAAAGAATAATTCATGGACATGATACTTATGCCTCTTAACATGTAAAGGTTCATCTTGAAAAGTCATTCTTAAATACTGCTTTCACATACAATCCTCATAAAACTTCAAGATTCAAGCTTTAGATATCTGCTCCAGAACTTCAAGCTCATAGATATGGAGGTTAGGTCATGAGCAGTGAAGCTACATTTTACAAAAGAAATCTACTCTACAAACTATAACTACATTTTACTTATCATCAACCTGATAAAGCACCATCATTCTCTCTCCTTCCACACCAAGATATTTAGAGGACTTTTATCCAGAATACTTTTGCAGTTATCTGTATATATTTGTATTGTAAAAAAACTTAGTAGTTCAGTAGTCTAATTTGGTTTTCTCTCCCTTTAACACTTAATTTTCTTTATTGCAATTTTCGACTGATTTAGTTCTGCATGTATCGAATTACAAAATTAGTATCAAAATTACTGATAATTAATTAATAAACATCTTGCTAATTCGTAGATTCTTGCCAAAAGATGTACATTTTACATGAATCATTTCGTTACCAATATCCCTTTCAAACTTCTCAAAATATATTCAAAATATATTCGAGATATTCACAGTATTTTTACCTTCTAACAGCAAAAATTTCTGTCCTTTTAAGGTATTTTGATTTTCATCAATTTTGAGTGATTCAATTATCCTTATATACTTATATATCCTTACCTTTCTTACATAGACAAAACTAGACAAACACTCCCTGCAGACAAATAAAAAATAGAACTAACATCTGCATGTTTTGATCATTTCATTTCTATACAAGTAATGCCTACAAATATATATAAGTTCGTCAATGGATGTTTGTTTATGTTTATTCCGTATTAGCATAAGGCACTCCGGCTTAGTGCTTATAATTGTTTTATGATATAAAATACGTAAGGGAAGACATGATATAGCATATCAGGCGGAGACTTCGAATTACAATCGAACGTAGCAGCTATTGACAACGAATGTAAAATAGTTGTTTGAAGAAAAAAGAAGCGTTTGTTTACATTTTTTAAGACGAAGTAATAATAAGAAACATGGATAAAAAAGACAATTTTTATTTACGAAGAATAGTTTTTACATATTTACGAGTTATATATAATGTTGAAGGTATAAGACATATCAAACGGCATTTTATCCAGTTTCGGTTTGTTTTTTTAGATTTCCAGAGAAAAGAAAGAAAATTTAGTAAAAACTGTGTTGAGCATGGTATTTTTTAGTACAATGATAGAAAGAAGAAAGTCAAGAAGGTATAAAAGATTAGAGATTTGATTAATCTGTTGGTTTTGGCCGTGAGTAAAATTAGTTAATACCGATGGCCTTTTTTCTAATTGGCGATCTCTCTGTTCCTGGAATTTATAGAGAAAGAAAACTCAGCTTTGAAGAAAGAAACATTCTTCGGAGGTATGATTCTTTTTAAGATTTAGTTAATACCTTATATCTTACATACGTAAATCTGTATATATTCCAAAAGTTAATTCTGCGATGGGTATTGTAGTGTGGGGTGAGTGAGATATTTTACAATTAGTGAATATTTTTATCTGAGATTTAGTATTGATAATTATGAATCTATTCACCACAAAGTCTGAAAGTATTTTTGGTTGACTATAAAGTTAGAAAGTGGAAAGAATTAAGAATGGTTAGGATTCATTTTAGAAAAGATTATCAAATGCTTAGTATGGCGGGTAAAATATTTATGAATTGATGAAAGATTTTAAGCAGCGTTTTGGACTGCGTTTTTGTATTACATAGAGTTATTATAAAACGATTAGCATAGCGTGTAAAAACATTTTATTGAGAAAGATGTAAAAAATTTTTACACGGTATACTAGTATATATATATATAGGGATTTAATATAAATATATCAACTCTTTTATAGAGGAATTAATATCAGAGCCAAACATAATGGTAGACCTACTGTGAGATTATGGCAATAAGTAGATAGGGTCACCAAGTTTTACTGTTCCACTTTTGCGAACACTATAATTACATCCCAACACACTGCAACCTTTTAAGCCCGAATATTGCTCTGGAGCTGGTCGAACCCTAGCAAAATAAAACAGAAAAAACGTAACATTACAAAAAATGTATTCAGGTTCATTTCAAATCAACCATATATACAGATGTACAATTTAAAAATGGATATTTTATGTAAAACCTGTGTCCATTCTTAATCATGTCACTTTTGCTACAAGTTTTAGATAAAGTAGGTTGAAGAAAAGTACAAAACAGAATTACAAGACCTCTATCGATAGATGAGTGCATCATATCCTAATATACAATCATAGGAATGAATTTCATCAATAGAACTTACCTTTTTAAAGTATTCAACACAGTGGTATCAACTTGTTTATTTATCGGATTGACATTGATAGCAACACACCTAAAAATGATTTCCTTTCAGTAATCAATAATTAGCCTATAAATATAGACCGTCGCTAACTCGCTATGGGCTAACACTTATGGCAACATTTTAATGGTCAGCTCTCTCAGATCAGGTTGTATCGTAATTTTGACATTTTTATGGCCATTCTCTGTTTCGTGGTACTACAATTTAAATGATTTTTTTTCAATTCATGTGAATCTGTTTCTCCTTTTATTGGTCATTTTATAAAATATGACCTAACACTTTTATTGGAAATGTCATTCTTTCTGAAAGGTATCTCGCAACTGCTGTATGTATGATGATACAGGCAATATGATTCAATTCCACAAACTTTGAGTGTTATCTTTTATTAAAGTCATTGGCAGATCATTTGTCCTCGAGAACCTTGTGCTTTAAAAATAAATTAGTTGAAAGATGACTTTCAAGTTGTACACGTATTGCCATTGTCCTTTCCTCGATAAATCTTACTCTAGGTAAAATCAACTTCGCCACAACCAGAAAAATCACAATCTTTTAATGCAATACATTTGCCATATCCTGAACCTGTGGAAAGATTATCCTTGCAAGTAAGTTGATGCCATTTCAAATTTTAAGAAAAGATGTAGAACAGTCCATTGAAGTATTTCTCCGAATAATCAAACATAATGAAATAAGAAAAACGTAAGTAAAAAAAAAGTAACTTATCGAGGAAAGGATCAAGTCAACAGGAAACACCGTTCTTCTTATTATTATTATAAAAAATTCAGCTCATGCATTCAACGGAAGGTCGACAACACAAAAATCAGTATGGAAGACTTTTCACATGGTGTATAGTCATTATTATGCTGACTTTTGTACTGTTTAAAATAAATCCCCAACATTCTTTTTTTAAATAAAAGGAAAACACTTAATTCATTAACAATAGCAAATTAGTTTAATTTCTTAATGTAACATACTTTAAATACCAGTTTTCGTAAATATTATCCAACAATACAGCAGAGATTTTTGAGTCCGCTGTTTATCTTTACATTATAAACAAACAGTCCAAAATCCTATGTTTGATATCCAAAAACAACAAAACATTTTTACATAGACAGATAGATAGATTGTGTAAACCAAACACTTTCCTTCGCTTATGCACGTGCAGAAATTGAATTATGATTAGGTCCAAGTTACATTATATCAATCAATAATAGCTTTAATAATTACAGGGTCTTTTTTTCATCCTGAAATCTAGCTGAAGTGCTACAAGTATTATCTTTTTCAAATATTACCCATTTTTTTATACTTCCGTGGTAAAACTATCTGTCTAATTTTGCCTTGTAAACAGAGGTTGCCAAAGGTACCAGCTCAGCTTTATCCTGTTTTTGTTTGTTTTTAAATTTAAAAGTGGGATCCATAGAAATTTATGCAAAACAATGTATCAGCCATTTTAATTCAAATTGTACATAAAATAGTTACAAACTGGGAGACAAATTCATTATACAAAAAATGTAAACAAAAAAATTGGGAGTATACGGGATAGGAGAATCCGAAAAGGTATCCAAAGGTATGCAAAAAAATCAACTTTTAACAAACTGATGGAAATTTCAACCATTTGAATAAATCTGAACAAAAACAATAAATAAATAACTATACACACATATAAAAAGAAAATGTATCCAAAATTAAACTGACCGGTCACAAGGATACAATTTTTGAAGCTTCACATCACCAATTTCGATATGGCTCCAGGTATCCTGCAATAGAAGACATTCAACAATAATTTTTTCATGAAATTCACAAAATTAATTTTTTAAAGGGGACATGAGGTTTAGAAACTCATTTTTTCCATTTTTTGTCCCAACACCAAACAAACCAATCAAACAGCAATTTCCAATATTTTATTTTCCAAAATTCATTGTATTTACGTAAATATTTAAGATTTAATGATTTACATATTTAGCACATGTGATGGAGAAAGGAGCGTGTTGTGTTGTCAAAATTGCGGAATGAATACTCATGATATTAATAGTAATTGAAGAGAAATTTTTAATTTGTAAACATTCAAGGTTTCAAAATGCCGTCATGCTGAGCTTTTGGGTGCTCAAATACAAGTGGGAAAATAAATAAAAAAAGAACACACTATTTGAAAATACCAGATTCTAAGAAAGAACATGAACTAAGCTCTCGATGGTAACATAATAATTGGTAATGCAAAAAATAAAATAAACAACTTTGAATCAAAACAACATTGTGTGGTACTCATGGTCACTTCCATCCAGATTGCTTTGTAAGAGACCTGATGTTGGGTCTTTTGCCGGATTGCAAATGGTGTAAAAATTCAATTTTTTTCTTTAAAAAATATTATTTCTTTGCAACAGGTTTTTTACTTACACAAATTTACAATGAGCATGATTTGTTTACAACTGATCAATTAGATTTTATTCAAGCCCAACCTGAACAAAGAGTTAAATTTATTTTAAAGGCCTACTTTGCACTGGAGTGAAATAAAATAAGTATCTTTCCTTTCCAAACTTCTCATAGTAATGGGGCCATACAGTATATTGATGATATGCTGTGTGGAACTTAGTTGCGTAAAAAGTTTTTTGTCATTAAGTTATCTTGGAACACTTTGTCAGATGAACTAACAAATCTAGGTAGACCCTTATGAAAATTGTTGTTGTATTTGTTGTATATATAACGAAACTCTGTCTAGTGAAGATTCAGCTTAATGTAAGAAATATTGTTTTTGAAGCAATGCCTAATTCAAAAATAGTTCATTTATTTTTGTGAAAAAATGAAGAACATATCAGATACCTCTTCATATGGACCACAACCAGTAACTAAAATATTAGGTCGAAATCGTTCCGCTATGATGTTATCACAAGATGATGGCAGCTGCATTCTGAAGTTTTCAACTGAACTTTCCGCTAAAACCATAAGAGGGCATCCATCTGCAAACATTAACTGAAATGGAATTCAGTCAAATATACAGTTAAATGTAGTAATAATGAAGATAAGAAAATCAGTAAGGTGTAGCAAAATATAGGGTAGCATGAAAATCAGTCACTGACCATAAACTGAGTATGATAGTAACGATACATGATATACGATATACGATACTACAGCCATAGATAAAAGAGAATCAAATAAACATAATAATGGCTTTTACTGTATCTTTTTCATTGGTGTAGTTTGATATTTGTACGCCTTTATCTTCTGAAAAACGTGGCTTGCCACCGTCTGGAAATGAATATAGTTTGCAGCCAGGTAGTTCAAGATACTTCGCAAACCAATCATCTGCTTCCTGTGAAACATGCACACCTTTTGTAGCTTTTCGCCATACACTACGATAAAGAAAAGGTTTGCTATTTTAATCTGTATATAATGCCATTTTGGGGGTACACACTGCATATATTGCTAAGGCACGTTCGTTCCAAGGCAGACATTTGAGAATACCGACGCGTTGGCTTGCTTACGTTTCTTTAAAAATGGCGGTCAGAGTGGCGTAAAGTTTTTAACGGCGCCCCCGTACAGGCCTGGAAATTTGGCAGAAACGATCGTTTTGTTACCGCGACGTTTCCGTGAAGGTAAAATGGCGGTAACGATGAATCGTTTCCACGCAGCTATTTTTGTTAAGACATCCATTTTTATTACGATAAAAAATCAATGTAACCAGGTTGTCATCCTATTTTGTAAAAAAATTGCTTTGAATTCACGTTATTTAATCCGTTTCAAGATTTCTCTGTATTCTGTAGTGTTTTATTCCCCCACGTGGGTTATTTCATGCTGAAAATACATTATGGATTAACTGATTCTCTTTTTTCCTGTAGTGTTTTTATTCCCACACATGGGTTAAAATAATTATGCTGCAAATACATTTTGATTAAATCCCATTCTTAATTTAAAAATAAAATTTCCAGGCCTGTTCTATTTCATTTTTTCCGGCTCATATTCCTCATATATATTATTCTGTGACAGTTCCAAAAATGATGCTAGGTAACAAAGTGTTTATTGTATCATTCACGGCTAGAATGGTTTGAGAAACTTTCAAACGTCAAATGTTCAAGGTATGATTGCTCACATGGTTGCTTATCCACATCTAAAAAACATATGGGAAGAGCAACTCTGATCTAACATGGCAGCACTTCGTAACGAAGGAGTCGAGTGGTGCCAAAATTGGTAGTTTGTAGATGGTTAAGACATATCCATACACGTATAATGTGGCTATAGAATGTTTTCTGAGTGTTTCTAGTTAGTTTTTAGATGACTGTTACTGTCGTTACTGCATCGTTTCCGCCAAGCCTTATTTGTGTAAATGAAATGTCGTTTTATCGTTTCCTCAAGCTCCAAACTGCGGTAACGATGAATCGTTTCCCTAGACTTAACAAATTTCCAGGCCTGCCGTAACATGTTCTGTTTTGAGGCATAATTTATGCGAATTTTATTGCTGAAATAAGCAGTTTCATAGCTCATACAGACGGAATGGTCCCTGTCGAAGGCTTTGTCACTGAATTAGTTGATGATCGTAAGAAGCAAATCAAGCAAATGCAAAAACTATGTGGCTTTTTGGGTCCTCTAAAGCGGTACGAGGTAAAATTAGATTTTAACCACATCTAGAATCATTGCAGCCATAAGTAAAGAAAGAAAGGGGTAGAGCATATGTAGAGTAAACCAAGTATAAAAACCCATATTTTTGCATTTTAAAGTTATTTCACTGCAAAGTTGAGGACTCTTGGGAATGTCTCAGACACAAGTGGGATGCATTTAGATTACCAGAACAATAATTTGAGAAGTAAGTTTGCCTATTTCAATAAACAAATATTCTTTTGTGAGTGCCTCTTGATTGTTTTTCACATCGGGTTTGATGTTACATGACCTGTCCTGTTGATATTCCTGAAGTGACCGGCTCCAAAATATTCAAAGCATGAAATTCATTTATTATAATTCTTTAAGCCTACCTAGTGTCCCCCAATGGGTTAAGCCTTATCGCAAAAAAATCAAGAAACTTTATAATATAATAAAAATCTTTGACACCACAAATTAAAATTCCACTTGTTATTATATCATCATCGCTTAAATCCACTTTATTTCTTCCCATTTCGACACTTCCCACAAATTTAATTTTGCGAGTTGAAAAAAATTGATTTTCCCGGGAATCGATTTTGATAAACCAAATTTTTCACACTACTTTAATTTAGCTGATCGTTCGTCTTCAGATTTTGTAAATCAAAAATGTATGGATATGTAAGGGAAACCAAAATATCTAAAATCAAAACTCTACTGTAATTATTAAAATTAGCACCTCCTTCCAATTAGCACAGCCCTTGACTAAGCGCCACATGTGAGGTGAAAATTCATCATAAGCGCTGCCCTAGATTAAGCGCTGAAATATGATACAAACGTTGGCCCTTATTACACAAAAAATATAATTAAATGCTGATTACCTGAAATAATCTCATGTTTTTCAGCGAAATTTTGGATGTTTTCTTATTAGACAGCACCAAATATTATGTGGTGCTGTAAGGAAATTTGAATTGGAAACTTCAAAAAATGAGCACGGCCGTCTAAATTTTTTCGTAATAACCGGCACAGCTATTTAAAATGATTATGGTATTGCCATGCAGGATTAATCAATCAATTTATTGCTATCCATTTTTGCAGGAATTCGAGACAAGTACGCTTCACAAATATATATATATATATTCTGTGTGTACTTATTTTCATGTAACGTAGATTTCAAACATTTCGTGTCTATTGAACTGAAATTCGCCAAAAAATTTTTTTTCTACTTTCTGACAATTTAATTTCTCTCCACAATTTGAAAAGAAATTTTAACGCACATCAATTTATTTAGCATAGCCAAATATATGAAAAATTAAGGATGCGTTTACATGAAAGCCGTACTAAACTCAAAGCTGTTTGAGATCTCAGTACAGGTTTTTGTGGTTGTATTATGTGCATGCTTATTAACACATTTTATCATAAAGCGATGTATGTAAAGCGACCTTAAAGGCAGAAATTTCCGCGGGCTTTTAATTTTGCGATTTGAAAAATTGGACTTATTCATGGTTTAAATTTTCTGTAATAAACAAAGTAATATTTTGAAATTTGCAGGAATGTATTTTAGCAATGTATTTTTACAAAATCCAAGAAAATGAATTCCCTTAACTAATTTTTGCGTGTATCGAGCTAAAAATAATTGTATTTTGCACGTACTCATTTTAGAATAACACTAGTGTAGCGTGTAAAAACATTTTACAGTTTTCCATAAATTGATTTTTACACGCAATACTGCCATGATAAGTCTGTGTATATACAAAAATTGTTATGTTTCTCCATGTTGGAATTATATCATATTTAACACAAATACTTTGGATCAATCATTCAAAGAATGCTATTATCCCTATTTTTTAGTGCTATTTGGCCTATTTAGAGATTTCTAATGTTGTACAGTTAAACTAAAAGCTAAAATTCCAATGTTCAGAGATTTAGAAAAGAGACAATACAACGTATACTCCTATCTAACCAATGCATACTCCTACCTAATCACGATAAAACTTCTGATATATAAGAAAATACCTTCAAATTTCCCTATTAACTAAAGCTAACAAAAACAATACCTTCTCAGACATTTTTATCTTTCAATTCTTTATTCCGTTATGAATTGTGGAAATGTCAAAACCCAAAACTCCACTTGTGCATCATGATACAAAAACCATGTAAATATTTATGTAATCACTCTCTTCTTGCATAACATTCATCTATTCATCTATACTATCAAATAGTATCAAAACAATATAATAATGATCCTGCTACCTTGGTTTACCTTAATAATAACAATCCACACACTACAATGAAATACCAAATAAACTGCTAGCTACACATAATAATCAAAACTAACTGATACGAAAAAGCTACGTTCAAACACATTAAAAAATAGACGTCGGTAGAAAATGATAAACTGATAACACATAACAGGTCTACATCAACTATCTCTTCGAATAGAATAATTACTGACACCCATCAATGTTGTTATTCTTTATTACTGAACTTAAAGGGTTGAATAAAAAAATTAAAACAAAAACAAAAAATTAACACGCAGCGTCTTCATTACTCTTTAAAGAAATGAACGTTGAGAAAATTTGATAAACTTTCAAATGCAAAAAACATTGCATTGCCTTCTCCTTCGTGCGGCTTTATGATGTCTTCCTTAAGGTACAACACTCCATGAAGTATTAAAAACACATAAGATGGAGCTAGAGATTCTCCTAATGGGAGATTCTCCCTATACTAATACGGAAAAAACAAACATCCATTGACAAACTTCCCGAGAAATTTTACCTAACGTTCTTTCTTTAAAAGTTAGGTAAGAAAAAAGCAAGATTGTGTATTAGTATAAGAAGACTAGTATCCCGGGTAAAAACATTTTACCGGTTCAGTTTTAGATGACGTCACACCCGTCCCCAATGAGTTACATGAGTTACACCCCGATCTTCACCCGTGTTCTTTCAAATTATAGGGATGATAAAAAATAAAATCACACAATCCAAAAGAATAAGTACCACTAAGTTGTAGAGCTCGAAAAGCTGATCAAGAAAATGTATAGGATCGCCTTGTGTACGACTTACCGTTACAGAGATATAGTCCATCAAAAATTCTGATGACGTCACACCCGACCCCAAAAAGTTTAAGACCCAAATTTTTCGACACCCAACCGCCAATATCCCGCGCCCAAAGCGACGTCAGTTATTCCCATTGGTTCTCGAGATATTTGCCCCTGAAAATCGCGTTCTATTTAGGGTGCAATGCAATGTGCCCACTGACATCGCGCTACTCCTATAATATTAATCGCTTATATCTCGACAACTCAGTTACGCACGATCTAAAATGTCAATTATAACATTTTCCATACGAACATTTCGTTACCAGTCCTTTTATTCACACTGACCAAACTAAAAAGTGGATGCACAACTCGCTATTAGTATATAGTATGTTTTCAAAACTTTCCGTGGGATAATGGCTAAAATGTTAGAAATTTTGCGATCATAACTTTTCGTGAATGGTCAAAAAGTGAAAAAGATTGTGGTGTAGATAAACATCTTATTTTGCAGGCAAAAATGGAGGCTCTTTATTTTCCTTAATTGGAACCGTAATAAAATTTTAAAATCACTTTTAATTGAGCCCACAAAAATTTATGTCCTTAAAGGTATTCAAGTTAAAGAGAAAGGGATAAAAAGAGCATTCTTCGTCAATGTTTATTATGAATCGGGTTCTCCCCAACAACTAATTTTTCTATGGTCCACCTCCATTGACATGCTTTGTAATTTAACTCCCTATGGAGTTTCCATGTAAACAGGTTTTAAATGAATGCTGGTCTGTTTTTCTGGATTTACTGGTTGTGCTAGGGGCTCAGGATGTTGTGTTGATTTTAAAATGAAGAAAAAGCTGTATATAAATACTCCAATTTCGTGGAATCTTCCAAAGTGCAATCTATGAATACTGACTAGATCTTTCTGCAACAAATTAACAAATTCTCCATAGTTTTTCGCATTTATTTTGTGTGGGAGGGTGGTTGGGGTGCATGCAGGACCTAGCTCTGTACTGAACAACAAAAAAATACTGGTGTGTGATTCCACTTGAATTAGTTTGAGGAAACGTTGTTGGTTAGGAGTGACTTAAGTGTTTTACTGGGAAAATTTCAGGAAGGCTCAATTTGTTGAGTCTCAAAATTTGAAGATTTTTTGGTCACAAAGTGTATAGGGACTTTCCCGCGAAAAACGAAATTCTCGTCAGAAAATTGTAACACTTTTCACTTCAGTGTAATCCTCGATCATCTAGTGCTCAAGAATATCCCAATATACCGAAGTGATAAGATTATTTTCCCCCATTTGGTCCAAGACTTTATGGCTGGCGCGAATCCAGGAAAACACATTGCTGTTGAATTTCTTCAGGATGTATTTGGCACATGCACATTTCTAAATGTCCACCTTGCACTACAAAGTGAACAAATGTGAAGGATCTATGTAAATGATGTGTGTCAGTGAAATTTTCTGTGGAAAAAGATTTTGATACTTAAAGCTCAAATATCCCAGAACCCCTTAAATCCATGAAAATTAATATGCTTAACACTTGTTTAATATAACAAGAAGCCTTTAGTCGTTAACAGTTTCCTCTATTTGGTCCAAATTTGGCCCTTAATCGCCAGTTTCTGGCAAAAATATCAATAATGATTTCCAAATTTGGTCCATATTTACCCAAACTAAGACATTATATCCTATTTCACAGGTCATCATGCTCATATGCACAGAAGCTGAATAATCAGAAATTGAATCAGTCGTAAATTTAAAAGCCAAATATTGTTCTTTCAGAACAGCTTTTAAATCTTTAGGTTTCTATAAAAATTCTGTTGGACAGTTTATTTTGTTAAAACACTTAATAAAACAAAAATATGCTCTCACACAATATCTCTTGAATGATCCCCATCTTCTTCCTTCATCATTAATGGTAACTTTAAAATGGGCATTCCCTCAGCTTCTAGATAAATCCCATCCTCTTTGATGGATTGTTTGATCAATACAAACTTTGGATGTTTTCGTAAAGTCATAAATGTTCCATATTCATTGACTAAAACAAATTGCCTAAATGATACAGAAAAAAACTGTCAATGTGTGTAGATCAGGCAATCTGAATAATTCACAGGTCAAGGTTGTTGAGAAAAAAAACAGCACCTGTCATGTTTTATTCCCAGATAAGTAATTTCAGCCTTTTCTAACTTTAGATATCCTCCGGACTTCACTGGATACACAAAAAGGCTTGAAACATAACCAACAAGTTTTTTTTTAGTATTAACAGTTAGATACCAAACAAGTGATACCAAAGGAATTGATAATACAAGCAGGATGAAAATGTAGAAACTAGCTTGAGAATTTCCTCCAAGTTGAAAACTCACCATTCTAGAGAGTTTTTTTATTATACTAAAGGAATGTATATATATAATAAAACACATTATAATTTCAGTACAAAAAGCTTTAGAATGCATAATATATAATACTACTGTAGTAAAATTTTTTAAGTAAATTTGTATTATCAGATTATATACTATTAGTTAAAAACCATAACTTGAAAAGCAAGTAAAAGTGAAAGGAAGGAAGTGAACACAATCTCATTTGGGGTCAGTGGAAAACCTTTGGGTATAAAAAACAATTTTGCCCAAGTTTGTTCCTTGGAAATGCAGTTGCAACAAAGGTTAAGTTACTTCTCCAGCACCAGACTTGGATTCCATCCCAGCCTGCACAAAGACGTCTTTAAGACGTCTTAAAGATGCACGTAAAAGCTGTTTATTTCGTCTTTTTCATGCGTCTTTAAGACATCTTTTCAATGCGCCCTACAGATGTCTTATTCAAGTCTTTTTTCTAGTCTTTTTTAGGTCTTTTGGAAGACGTCTTAAAGATGTCTTATTTCAGTCTTAACAGTCTTCTCCATGAGCAAATCAGTGCACGTGTGCCAAAAAGCATGTGCTACTCTATATGGGCGTGCGATTCGCACAACGAAAAAAAAACACTTCACTACTAGCGTGTGAATTGCAGACCTACACAAGTGACATGGTATAAGTGAAAGCTACCTTGCATTAAGCTAAGCACGCACGGGCGGAGCAAATATATTATCACAACAACAAATAAAGCATCTGAGAAAGTTAAACACTAAGAATGTTGTACTAATAAGTTCATACGCAATTTAGCGAGCAGACAAGGGGTACGTTTATACTAGTCAACACTGAACAAAAGAAATGAGAGCCTATGCAATTTAGACTCTCTTACCATTACTTCCTAGTCTTCTTGACCGCAAAAATATTTGGTGATGATTTGATGACTAAAGTTAATCTTTGGAATTAACGCAAACTTGAGAGTTCACTTTAAAAACAAAACAAAGCATGTTTTGCAAAAGTTCATGACAGCAAAACCATACTGCGTGATTGTGCTCGCACGCCGACACAATCCTGAATTTAATATGGTGCTAAAAAACACAAAAACATGCACCTATTTTCTTTGTTCTTGTATACTAACCTCCATCAGCTCATACTTTTGGTTATCTGTGATTGTTATTTATTGGTGAAACTTTAGTTCAGACATTGCTGTTTCTGTGGGATAGGCACCCTAAGGAAAATATCCTATACTAGGATCCATAATGGCACCAGACAATTAAGCTTACACTAGGATCAACAGAGGAGCCATTCCATTCCCAAGAAAACAATGTCCTAGAGAGTTCCAGTTGATTTTCCTTAGTGTTCTACCTATTTCTTGAACAGTAAAGTTGGACTAACGTCACCTAGTTTCACCTGGACAGATGAAATGTTTTAAACGCAACTACATGTCATAAGTTTCTCATTAACGTGGATACAGCCAGGGTATTTGCCCTAGAATCTGTTCCACCTGAAAGTGCAGTGATGCAGACTTGCTTCATCCATGCTCTGTCGGTGTTCACCTCCGCACTAGCTAAGTAACGCATGACTGGTGATCATCTGTAATTTTCTTACTACCAACAACCTTGGGGCCAGATTGTTGAGATCCAGTCAACGTAGTGCTTCACAACTAGGTCAGGAGTCGGTGAATTACCTAGCATGAGTAGATTTGCCATGAACAGAGATATATTGGTGCAAAACTGGTTAGTCATTCTGTCTGATTAATCTCAGAAGTGGATAAGTATTTTCAACTAATCTTGATGTTGAAATGGCTCTTAAATTTTACGTATGCACGTGATCCCTACATAGTGGAAATCACAAACGTGATTTACCACATACGTACTAGTTGCTTTATTGAGAGGTCTGGTCTTCACAAAAATAGAATTTGTAAGAAGAAAATGAATGGAGCTATCTCAAACACATGCCACAATTATTTCACTCAATGAATGAAAAATTAGAAAAAAGAAAAAAATTGATTTAATTAAATTATATTTATGTAAACGTTACCTGCTTGAATTATAGAATGCATAAAATGAGTTATCATGCAATTTCGTGTGCCAGAATCTTCATGAAAGAATATGCAAAACAAAGTTTATTCAAGAGTAATCATTTGCACATGCGACTAAAAGTTCTCCTTGATCATTTTGGGTGTGTGACAGTGCATGCGCGTGCAATCGTATGGCTTAGAAGGCAATGACTGTCTTAAATGTCCGCAATTCATGCATCTTTTTCATGCGTCTTTAAGACAGATTTTTCTTGCGCCATTAAAACCACTTTATGAGACATGGGCTTTCACAGAGAAAACAACTATAATAGGCAAAACGAAAAGACAAACTTAGAAAATTAGTTTAGGAATTTAGAAAATATCAGATGCCAAAAAGAGTCCTGCTAGATTCTCTGTCCTGTCTCGTAGTCTTGTGTTCGTATACTGCTTATTCTCATGAGATATGCTCAAGGCTGGTGAATAATTCATACACAAAACGCACTAATATAAACACTTTAATATAAATACTAATCAATATTAATCATTTCGTCCAGTTAATAATGCTGCATTTCCTTTTATAAGCCAGCAATGATGTTTCATTCTGTGTAGTTCCTAATGACAGAAAATAAAGCACGATATGAAACATTAAAAGTTCCTGTAGATCTACATAAAATGAAGAAAAAAAACAACAAAAAACAACAACAGTCTGAATCTGAAATCCACTATATCATAAACTATCCACCTTTTTTCACAAACAACTTGATAATTTTAATGCTGGCACTTTAGAAATAAATAAATAAAGGCATTACCTACTTACTAGTCACTAGTCACTTACTAGTCAAAACACAGTCAAGCATTGAAAAGATATCTTAAAGTTTTTTATTTGCTGGAAAAAAGACGCCCTTTAAAGGAGTAGTGTCATGAAAATTGGAAAAAACTTTTTTCCTCATATTCTCCTTGTTTTAATGTAAATAAACCAAAAAAAAATTAATTTGGAGAGAAAAAAATATTTTGCGTTGCTTTAATACATAGCTTTGAGACTTGTGTAACGCTGAATAAATTAATCATAATTAGGTGATGAAGTATTGAAGAACCTATGTTGAGTGTTGTTCCGATGTTTTATATTCAAATCGAGTGAGCGTTCTTCGAAAGTTCAAGCAACAACTAAATACTGTTTTCAAAGTTTAACGAAAACCATGGTTATTTGTGCTGCTGTTGGATGTGACAATGATTTAACCAAAGGACAGAACGTCAGTTTGTTTAGATTGCCTAAAGATACATATTTCAAAAAAATATGGATTTCAAAGTGGAAGGGAGCCAATCTTCCATCTGAAAAAAATATACGGATATGTCACTTGCACTTTGAAGAATCATGTTTTGAAAGAAATTTGAAGGTATATATTTTGTATATTTATTTTATATTTTATATTTTACATATCGTATAAGAAATTTTCGTATTACATTAGAGAAAGTTTTACACTTTCTGTGTGCGTGTGTTTTTTCCTTTTTTGTTTTCATGTTTCTCTTCAAACTGGGCATTTAACTATTATTCTGTTTCACCGATTATTTCATCATTTTTTTCATAGAATGAGCTATTGAAACTGCCGACAAAAAGAATACTCAAACCTGACGCTATTCCAACTTTATTTACCTACTCAAATCTGAAAGGGAAAATTGGAAAAACGTTAACTTTTAATATTTGAATTTTACTACGATCAATGATCAACTCAGTATTGCAATTTAGTTTTTTTTTCATTTTGTTTTGTAAAAAAAATTCAATTTGTCGTCTTCAATCGCATGAACTTCTTTGCAACATAGACAATCTTTTCTCTTGATTCAAGAAGACAATTTCCACGTTCGCACGTATGTTGCCAACTCTCTCTGGTGAAGCATTTTTGTCAGCATCATCACGATGACCATCACATAATTCTGCATGGGCTTCATTGTTCTTTATAGCAACTGGTTCAAAACTAGATGGCTCTAAACCGCTTAAATTCTCTTATAAGATAGGTTTACCAAGTTTTGTTTAGCAACCAAACTTAAATTCAACTTAAATTTCGAACACAGCAGAAAAATCATTATGCATTTGAACCACAAATATCAGGTCTTGTTTTTTACAGAATTACCCAAATAGTTTTCTACTGACTTGTTGTTTGGCAAGAATCAGTCTTTTTCACACGTTTAAATAAACTACTAATGAGTTCATGCAACATAAAACTGTACACAAACATTATTTTTGGTTTTCATAAAAATGCATTCCTTTGAGAATAAGTTTCTTTTGGGCTGTAAGTTACCTTCGAAAGATATTTTTACAATCTGGAGTAATTCTCCCATTGGCGAAGAAGTATAGCTAGTAGAAGGTAGGATGATGAGATTTAAATGCATTGTTTAGAAGTTAGTCCCTCCCCCAACCTTGATTAGCAACCTTGCTTGTGTGAAAAATTGCTTTCTAAATATAAGGGAGTTTCTATGCTTGACAAAACAACTTTAGCATCCAATAAATGAAAAAGGAAACCTAATTTATGTTCAAAAGGATGTAAGATATGAAATACAATATCAAAACAACATTAGTAATAAAAATATAAAGACATTTCTTTCCTTTGAAGATTAGATAAACGGAGGAGAACAGGAACGGGTTCAATTATATATTCTTTTCTCGACAAAACAATTTTCAAAACAATTTAGAGATAAAACACGGAAAAGTGGAATAACACCGTAAAAACCACGTGCCGTAATAGTCCCAAAGGACATACTAGAGATGATATTTCTTTTCTTTACCGCTAATTACCCTTGAAGCTACTCGTAACATTTTCATAACTATTACAACACGATTCAAACAAACTCTGATAATCGGCCGGTTATTAAGCATGTCGAGAACATAACAATCACACAGGGAAAGGGAAAACCCCCCTTTATGGGAATCTGCTTTCAAAACAAAGATTTTAAAGTCATAATTTGAAGTTCCATGGTCAATCTTTCCATACCAGTAGTAAACAAGATGTGGCCATAACAGCACGCGTGAATATCAACAACTTCATTTTGGTCTTGTTTTTTGTGTTTGAATTTTTGTTTAAAGAGGTTTTAGACTCACCTTGAATTTACCCCCAAATATTAAGCAATATTTCAAATTTCAACTATTGGGTCAAAAGTACTTACTGTAAGCTTCCTTTTTAAATGTTAATCATTTTTTTTCGTTGATTATTCGCTTCAATAGTGCGTCGAGAATAGAAGCATGCCGAGCATAGATAAAACTACCTTATTACTATATTGCTTGTATAGACGAATTCCATTGTTTTGACTGTTTTAATATGTCTCAATGATTAGACAATATCAAATTTTCCATTGAAAATATTGTGTTCTATCTCAAGGCCAATTTGTTCTACATGCTTTCCTGCCAGCCTAAACTTTATAATATATATTACATTTATTTAATGTCAACATGAGATTCATCTATACAGATATTCAACACACTAGGATTGCAGATATGAAATTTATGAAAGCTAGTATAACGCACACCAAAATGAATAGTAATAATGGTGAATGAATGGAATGGAACCGAAAAAAATGAAGAGGAAAAAATGGACCCAACATTTCATAGCGCACGTGCGCTATCGCCATTTTGCAATATTGTGGAACACAAAAATGGCTATTTCATGACGTATGAGAACACAATGTATTAAGGCGGGTTTACAGTTCGCGCGAATTTGGTCGCGCGAACGAGCGAATGGCTCATTGAGCATGCGCGACAGTTATTTTTGGAAACTATCGTCAGAATTCACCGTTCGTTGCGACTGGCGAAGAAGTTGAAATTTTTCAACTTCTTCGCCAGTCGCCAGCGAAATACAATAATTTCATCCAATCAAACGCCAGCATTTCTGCAAAATTGCAAAATATAAAACAACAACATGGGGCAAAGTAGCATGTGAGAAGCATCAGCAAAAATAGAACCCACAGTAAAAAATCTTCGTCGGACTTTCTTTTCTGGTTGGGAATTCAAATTTCTGTTTAAACGTTGTCGTATTCTCCTTCTCAGAATTAATAATATGATAATTTGTTTTCTTGTTAGTGCAGTCATGTTGATTCATGTCTTTCTTATCTTTCTTACATTCGCGCGAATTTAAAGAATGTCTTCTTTCCATTTCTTTCCATTCGCGCGACCAATTCGTCCGTTCGCGCGACCAATTCGTGCGAACTGTAAACCCGCCTTTAGGGAGCTATTATAGAACAATATGATTATAGAGATAATATAATAGTGATACTATGTTACTTATGTTACCTATGTTAATGTGTTACCTATGTTACACGTGTTACCCTGTTACCTATCTATGGTACCTTCTAAAGATCACGCGCTGAAAATAATTCGAGTGACCGTATTCCTGAGATTCGACAGCGCATTAGTAAGCTGTTGCTGGACCAGATACCCCTGTGGGATATCAAAGCTTTTGGTATACTCTAAAAAATGGAAGGATTTTCTATTCTTTACGGTCACATTCAAGTTCAACTAACGTAGAATACATCCAAAATGTTCGAATTTACAGTGGAAGCAAAAGAGAATATAAAAATGACAACCCAAATGATGTATGGCACATGGAAGGGTATAATGAACTCAAACCAAATATTTTTTTGATAAACACCGGTAATTTTTAATTGATCCCAGACTATGTTACTTCTATATTTCTATTTTATTATGTAAAAATTGAGAATACTTTCTTTTTCCCTTATTCATTTCTATCTGATATGTTGTATACAGTCTGAGTTATTCATAGAGACCTCGTTTTCTCAAAAGTTTCATTGTTGGGTAATTATTTAGTCAAAGATTTTTCTCATTTACAATCCGCAATTAGAAATTCTAGGTTATTTGCAACAGAAACTCTAACCAGAATGCGACATATAAACAAATTCGGAGAGGATGTATCACACACGCATTTCCTCCTCATGCTACGAGGTTTGCTTTTGCCTTCAGTTAATCTGCAGCGAATTTATTTATTTCTTAGTGACACCTGTGGGTTTTAAATTTTGCCCAAAAAAGTGGTTCACTAAGGAGATGTTTATATGGAGTCCTTTGTCGAGATTTCGCTTGTATTAAGATATTCTCTTTATTAAAAAATGTGTTTATATGTTAACCGTGCCAGCTCACCTCCATATAAACACCTCCTTATTCAAGAATATTTAATGGAAAACAATCTCTTTTATTTCGATGACTTTCACCAATTATTAGAAGCTATCCTTAACCAGTTTGGGACGATCAAAAAGAAAACACTATCATTCAAGGCTATACGACTATAGACTACGTTCTAAGATACAAAAAAGATAGATCATCTTAAACAGGCTAAATTTCAAAAATCAGAGAAATATCTGCGTAAAAATTCTCAAAAGGGTAAAAACTTTAATAACATAAATGTTAAAGATGTTACACAGAAGCGGATGTAGGGTTAGGCAAAAATGTGGAGGAGTACAGTGTCATGAATTAGGTTGATGTGGTTATTTGCACGTTTTCTTTCTATACTGTTAATAACCTTACTCTCCTCCATTGTTTATGACAGTATCTGCTGATACTACGACACCAAAGAGGAGGAAGTCTCCAAGAAAAGAGGAGTCTGTGTATTTCCTTGTTTGAAGAGGATAATTCCGATACCGATGTTATTGTAGATGGTGAAAAAGGTGTGTTTGTCCAAACAGATGAAACAGCAGTGTTGCCTGTCACGTTTGCACAGTTTACACGTGAGGCGGAAGTTAAATTTTACACAGGATTTGAGGGAACAAATATGTTCAAAACCATATTTGAATTTGTCAAAACAAGGGCATCTGTTATGACGTATTGGGATGGCAATAAAAAGACATTTAATTTACGAAAAGGTGGTTCTTCTGATTTAGACAAGTTATTGGCTTCTCCTGATTATAATATTCTACCACTTAAACCAGGACTAAGTAAGAAACTGACCTTCGAGCAAGAGTTTCTCATGACAATGATGCGTTTAAGATTAGGTATCTTAACTGAAGATATTTCACTTTCGAATATCAGCAGGAAAAGTATCACAAATTGTAATAACTTGGATCAAACTACTTTCCAAAGAATTGTCATGTTTTATTGTTATGCCATCTAAATTTCAAGTGCGAGCTACATTGCCAGAATGCTTCAAACGTTTATACCTTAAAGTTCGCATGATAATTGACTGTACATAGGTATTTATGGACACTCCAAGTTCCTTAGAAGTCCAAGCTCTTTTTGGAGTGATTACAAATCACACTGTACAGTCAAGTTCCTTATTGCAATAACACCAAATGGAGCTACCTCTTGGATTTCTGCACTATATGGTGGAAAAACCAGGTTATCAAGTCATGCTTAATCGAGGTTTCAAGATCAGAACTGATTTAGCTATGTATCAACGTACTCTTTGTATACCTCCGTCTGCAGCAAAAGGCACACAAATGACTTCTGGTGCTGTAAAAGAACGTCAAATGTTAAAAACATTTTTTAAACTATATACTTAGGTAGATCTAGGATTAGGCAAACACGTGGAAGGGGTACAGTGCCATGAACTTTCTTTTAAAACTTGATTAGGTTTTTCTTGGACATAATATAATTATCCTTACTTTCCTCCATAAATTTTGCCTAGATTCTAGAACCGCTTCTGTATATTCTTCATACTATGTTCTAATAAAATGTTCACAACAGTTCACCAATGGACTTTAGACAAATCGAGCACACCCATTTCTGATCTTCACTCATTTCATCAGTATTAACGTTTTCGCAAATTGCATGATACGAGCAGTTACAATCATCACAATGAATACTTGTAAATTCTTGTTCTTCTTGATGTTGGATTTCATTTTCTTCTGATAACACCTGGTCACGTTTTCCACAGAATGTCACTGGTTTTGTTAATAAGAGTGCTGGACAAACATAGGTTTTATAAAAAATTTCGAGGTTAGTTGAAACTCTTTGCCAGTGATCAGAGTCATAAATTTTGTTTCCTCCACTAATATATCTTTTGGTGTCCAGACCACAAAATATGCTTGATTTGTGTTTGTTAAAGCCATTTGTGAGATGACTAGAGTATAGTATTTATGGTTTTTTTTTAAACTAATTTTTCCATCTGAAGTTGTGAGAAAGCTACAATTTTCTATATCGGTTGTACCAAGTTCTTTATCCTTAAGTGAATATGGACATTTAATTTCGATGGTACTTTTACCATGACATTTACAAGACATAATCCCATCAGAGAATGCAGCAATATATACCTTTGTTTTTGAAATAAATAATCCAGCCTTTTCTGTTTTAAAATCTCTCTTGCATAAAAAGACTTCAGCGATTTTGTCTCATTTTCAAATCCCCACTGTTGAGCTGGAAACTTTCCCATTTTACTACCGTATATCATCTGTGCAACCATAGGTGTTGTTTAAGGATTAATATCCCTTGCACTTCTTCATACAGTATTGATTTTTGTGAATACATCGTGATGCTTAGAGGCTGTTAGTCTGCCTTTACGTATATCAAACCCCAGTGGATTTTCTGACTGTTCTAATGTCTTCCTTTCTATATCAGCTACTACTTGGTCTGATAGGGAAAGATTTGATAAAAATGTCATTTCCGACATGATGTGCTAAAGTTCTAGATACGATGCTACTAATAGTAAAGTTACTTATGTCAATGCGGTTTTTGCTCTTGGTTTCAAGCGATCTTAAAAATACGGCGTCTTTATTTATTTTTTCTATATTTTTGTACAACCTGTTTGAATCAAATGAACAAGATGACCGGTGGAACTCTCTGCGTGGGTCAAATTCATTCAATGCCTGCATACGTTTCTCCTCTCGATTTATCTCGTTTTTTTCAGATTTGGCGTCCTTAGTTGCATTTTTTTTTTCTAACAAAGATATTTCGTATCTTTTTCGGGTGAATTTCCTTAAAGAGGTTAGACCTTTGCAATGTGCGTAGTTCACTTTAAACAATGTAGCGATAACATGATTGCAGCATTCGTACGCACCGGCCATACACGAACAATGAGCTGAAACAATTTTCGGAACTTTGGATGAGGCTTCCACAGCAATCCAAACATTCTTTCATTCGTGAATCGATTGAGATGCCCGTACTGTAGAGTAAAGAAAAACAATGTTCCTTTTGCTTGTCTTATGCTCATATAATTTGATGGTCCCGACGAACCCATTGTCGAAAAATGAATAGGCTTTTTGGTCTTTATACTTTCCAATGTAATCAACGTTAAATTCTTTTTTCCGAAGAATGTTTGAAAAAATTACACCAGTGTCAGTATTAGGCCACTTAGTAACATCATCTCTCATTTGTTTTTCTTCAATATTAAGAGGGTCTGGTATTTGAGACTCTTTCTTTAAATAATCTTGTTATAGTTGTTTTTGTTGTTACACTTCCGATTGAATTATCGGTAGTTTTAATTCCATAGCAGAAATAGCTCTCGCGACCAGTTGTACATGGCGCCCTGACGTAATCAATCCACAGAACCGAAAGGTAACATTTAAATCGGGTCAATTGAGAGTGCGGGATATTTAGGTTGCATGAGGAGATGTGCTGCTTAATTTTTTTGAAAGTTGGCCTTTAATCGTTAATGTTTGTTTAATGAAGGAAATTTGAGGAAGAACAGCAAATTCCGCACACAGGTGAAGTCAGTCTAATCCCTGCATTTTACTCACGGATTTGGTATAAACTACGGGAACAAATCCGGGGTCCAAATCAAAGCAAACTTGGTTATGTTCAAAATAAGAGCGTACTGCATTTTGTTGTGATTTGTGGAAGAAAAACGGTTTTTTACGGATTATCCCGGTTTTTCTTAATGTTCTCAGGCGAAGCCGAAGTTCACATTGCGTTTTATCAAATCCATAATGGCTGCATTATCTCCGAAATCGTGTATTAACAGATTTTGTATTGATAATGGTGTCATGATAGCTCAAGCTGGATGGGAAATGTTTCGTGCTGGTCACGTGACACCTAGGTGAGTGAAGAAAAAATGATGGAGGGAAAAAAAGATAACGAATATCTTAGCTATCCATTTTGTTTTTAGATATCAAACAGATGATGTACTGATTAATTGGCGTTTCGTCTGCCGTAAATGTTTGTTCCCAGCGCTATACGAAGTGTTTTTTGGAAAGATATCTTGTTTGGACATTTCCTTGCTAGCTTGAGTGCTAACTTTTACTAAACTGGCAAAAATTGCTGTTTTATTGAGAAAAAACCTTTGGGGTGTAAAAATATTTTATGGAGCAAAACCGTTAAACGTTTTTACACGTTATTATATAGCCCCGCGTATTCCTTGGAAGACATGAAAAAGAAGTCAGGAGGTTTGGGAACGAACGAGTCTCTCTATATATAATTTGACGTCAATTACATTTTCTTGTTGGAAGAAATTCTGACTTAACTTTGAACGTGTTTTTTCTTTCATTTAAAGTTTTGGTTGCTGTTATTTTTTGAAGGTCTGAAGACTGGTAAGGAAATATGTTTTAAATACTTTGTCTTCCCTTCTTCATAAAAATTGCATATGGAAGACATCAACACAATGAATTGTTTATTTCATGAGATGAGAATCATATGGTCTGGAAACCTATTACAACAACAACTAATTTATTGAACCTGAAGCATTGCAACATAGTATTAAATGTTCAAATTAGCAACGTAACAAAGCGTCTTTGTGCAAAACGTTGTCAGATTAGGTTAGATTCAAAATGTTGTTCACAAAAGAGGACAAAAGTGAGTATTGCTTATTAGATTAAGGCTTATGTTTGAAAAGATCCATCAAACTGGGAGTATTTATCGTTTTCCAGATAGTGAAAGACCGTGAACAGTGATTGGTGAAAATTCTATTCCGATCGTTGAAGAAAAAGACAACGCAGGAAGTCATAAAAGTCAAATTGGTCATGCTTTATTAAAATCTCAAAAAGTTCTTTCATTTTCAATTTTTTCACTCGGTTTGACGGCATACAGGGAAGTTAACAGTTTAAGCAATACACTGAAATGATTTTCCCAAAGTAGACCAGCTTTTCCAAAGAATGCGATGATTTCGGCTGTCATGGAATTATTGTGCTAGAGAAAAACAAAAATGGTAGCGGGAATAATGAAGAAAACATACAATATAATGGCCTGCATATTTTTTTAAAATCTTACGTCACCTAAATGTGCATCAAATTTGACGTCATGTGATAACATTTTGTTTCTGATATTGAAACTTGTTGAGGAAAGAGCGTTTTTTCGTAAGGTAAGGTAAACCATATAGGAAAGAGCGTTGTTTTCGTAAGGTAAGGTAAACCATATAAGGTAAGGTAAACCATATAAGGTAAGATAAACCATATATAGGAAAGATTACAACAAGTTTATATTTCTTGATTCAAACTTTCTTATGCATTTATATTTCTTTTAGTTTGCAGTTATTTGTTGTGATGGGAAAATTTTCGAAATACTCGGTATCTCGCGATTCGTACAAGTCATGGGTTGAACAATTGGTTAGTGTTATCATACGGATTTTTATCATACGGAAATTTCACTTAACCATTAAACATTTGAGTCTTACCAAGCAATTTTTTATTAAAAATTATTTCATTATACTGTTTAGAGTGATGTCGATTCATTTTCATACTTTACTAATGGTTTTAACGGTTCAAGGGGTAGCTCTTTGCTTCCTATTTTGAACATGGTGACGAAAGCATCACCTACCCAAGCACTTCGTAGTAGCAGTCAACCAATTAATAGGCAACATTCCGATGAAGGGAATCGACAATTACCAACACCGATTGGCGTTGAAAGAAGAAAGCGCATTTTGGGTGCAAACGAACCTCCTGCTACTAACGCCATTACAGCAGCCACCCCTACTGTGGATGAACTTTCTCCCGCTATGATTGAAGGGCGTTTTAGCAACGCATTCATCATTCAAAGATATCTTGGTGGTGGTTCATTTGGCTGGGTATTTGAAGCACAAACCAAATACACAAAACAAAGAGTCGTCGCCAAAATTGTAGAAAGAGAAGGGGATGAAAACGAACCAAGTGAGGTTTCATTTATGAAGCGACTTGACCATAAGAACATAGTGAAGGTAAGTAAACCAGTAACATCTGAATGAATAACGAATGTATACAACCCTGAACATTGCTGCCTAATACTTCATTTTGTTTTATTTTAGTACCGATGTCAATCAGCCAACTCTCGATACCATCAAATTGTTATGCAAGTTCATGGGACTTGTACCATCTCACTTGCCACATACCGAAAAAAAGTTGTTTCGTTTAGCGAAACAATTTTATGCTTTTTCACACGGCAAATATTACATGGCCTTCAATACCTTCACAACATGAAAATCGCCCACATGGACATTAAAGAGGATAATTTAATTGTTAATGAGCGCCTGGAAATTCAGATAATTGATTTCGGAATTTCTATTGAAACTAGCAATGAAATGTATTACGACAGTTTTGGAACTGCTCAATACATGTCACCAGAGTTACAATTCTGTACAGGGTAAGCAAATATTCTGAAAAACAAACAAACAAACAAACAAACATCCTTCCTGTCGTGATTATAACAAACATGATTTTTACGTTGAATTCCTTGTTATAGATATTATGGTCCGGAAGCCGACATGTGGGCTTTTGGGTGTTCAGCTTATCGTTTGTTTACGTCCACCTGGCCGTTCGAGTATAATCGTAAAGGGATGTTAAAATCTCTTAAGAAATATTTTTATAAGCCCATACGAAGAAGGTGTAGTCCAGGTATATATTCCATTCCATGTTTGTAGTTTTTTTATAAGAAAATAACCAGAAAAGTATGAGGAGCTTCAAAATATTAAATACTGTGTTGTGTGATAACGACAAAAACTTTTGCAACAGAAATTTATCAATAGTGATATATTTATAGCTAATGACAATGAATATCAAATAATAACACAAGTTCAGAGAGTTGAGTGGACATTTTGGATCATTCTTTGTTTTTAGATTTGAGAAACTTCTTCGGGAAACTTTTTATTCGGAATGGTGAAAAAAGACTGACAGCTGCCGAAGCCCTAAATCACCCATGGCAACGACATCAAATAAAAGACGCGATAAAGGAGGAATACTTCCACCCATTTCTCCATAAGTAAACTATTATTGTATTGTGTGAGTGGTGGTGGGCGGGATGCAATTTCATCTGCATAACTCACACAATACATCCAGAAATTCAAAGGCGCTGCTGCTACCACCATCTTGCCTGATATAAACACCATTCCAACCAACAAAACATTTCATAGTCCCCAACCCCGTCCCCTGAGCTTTTTGTCTTTTCGATATCTATAGTATATCGATAAGGCAAAGCCCTGGAGACGAGGTTGCATAGTCCTGCAACAGAAGCAGTATCCGGACACGGAATGCGATATGCACAACATCCATCAACAACATTTCGTTTCGTTAAATAGTTTTAGTTACTGATATTATCTTAAAAGAATATAGACCTTTCCCGAATTTCTGTTTATTTCTGTTTATTTGTGCGTCTCTTGATAGAATGTATGTGGTTTTGTAGATCATTTTGCTGTGTTGGGTGGGAGCTGGTATAAATTCTAATCCTTTGGATAGTAGTTTCTTTTGTGCTGATGTAAGTGTGATTGATGACGTGTTGATGATTAAATTTTTACTTGCGTCGTTATTTTGCCAAACTACCACACCCCGTCTCGTTTTGATGCGATAGATTGATGAAAATTATCACAAATCGTCCCACAGTTAAGCAAAACATATAATCAAGTAATTAACAAGAAACAATAAAACGCATCGAAACGAGGCGGAGTGTGATAGTTTGATATAATATTGGCGTTTAAACAGAAACTCGGGAAAGGTCTATAGTGTATCGAATCGAAGATATTGTGAATTTCGTTTTAGCTATTTCAACTGTTTCTTCACTCTTTAGAATGATCCAAGATTTGATTCACATAATTTGCATATTTGTTGCCTTTTGAGGATTATCATGTTCCACCAGTCGATAAGTCCACTTAAAGTTCCGGCACCTATGCCATCATGAGCAAGCCACACCTGTTTCACTCCTGTAATAGATCTCAACCGCACTTGCATTATGATCGTACTAAGTGCGTAAAAAGACATCGCTAGTTTGTCACCTTGCGTTAGAATCTCTTTTCCATTTCTTAGTACTAATCGAGATGCTTTCCGATATGTGTTTATCAGTATGGTTGCAAAATATGGACATGTATATTGAATATTGTGGAGTGCAACCGATTTGCGATTTAAAGCATTTAAAGCCTTCTCATGAAAATTTAAATCACTTTCAAATATCTAGACCAACGGGATATACTGTAAAATCTCTATACACTATATAAAGAGTGAAGCAATTGAGGGAGCTTGTCCAAACCATGCAAGCTATACTACTAAAACTCAAGTGATGTATGAAGCACTGATACGAGCATTTGATGAAGCCAAAGATCTCCACTCTTAGTACGTTAAACTTGTCGATGATAGTGCTATCGGAAAGGAAGAACATTGCTGGAAACTTTTTGTGGACCATTGCGCTGTAGAGGGTTTTTTATTACGATCCAGGCCCCTTGACGCACCGTTGTTGGCTGGTTCAGAACCATTACCTTCAAATACTCAATCTATCGCGGAAGAACGATCTTCTGAATCTGAAGTGGAGCAATTAAAAGATATGAGCTTAAAGCGCTTGCACAGCATTTACATGAAAGCAACCAATCTCAATGGGAGAAGTTTCGCCATTTCAATGAAAACGTGTCGCACACGAAAATTGCTTCGTCATAATTTAGTCCGATCACAACTTCAATTTAAACCAACAGATAAATAAAAGTTATTGGTAGCAGTATATTTACCAAATGTTCCTAAACCACATTGCTTCTACCGCTTACTATGATACGCTATTGCAACTAGTATTATTTATTTATTCGTTTATTTTAACGATATCTTACTATCTACCCAGGCAGTGTGGATGAGTTTTATTTGCCAATACTACATACTATATTATTAACTAATTATTAATTATTAACTATTTTTTATTGTTTATTTTTTATAATAAATCAATTGTATTTATTTTATCTTGTTAACGACTTATCTACATTTTATTTTATGGAGAAGAACCATTGTGATAATAATGGAACCTAACACATAATTATTATTATTATCGCTGGGTAGGAATTATGCGTTCTGCCATTCCGTGTTTTACTATATCACGCTTTTTCTGAAACGCAGAGATGTAGACGCAAAGTTGACATAAAAATAAAAATTAAGGCGTAAACTTTCCAAAAAATTTTCCTAAATGATTTTGTATGCAAACACTTTAAATTACCCTATTATGGGATCAAAAACAAATGACAAATCTCAAGAAAAAATACATTTTTCCTGTAATTTTCAGATTTTCAGACAACTTCGATATTTTTCTTATGTAGCTAGCAGCTACCACCTTTAGTCCTAATTAAATCTTGCACACATTTCTTGTTTACGAGGGTTTGCGTGTAGTAACGTTCCTGGGCGTGTTGTTGTTTTTTGTCAATCAAGTAGTTTCTTAAGAACTCCTACCGAACTGCTTCAATGCAGTAGTAAAAATCACTTCACGATGCTTCGTTTTCTTGGTAAACCAGAGAATGTTGTGAGATTCCAAAACTTTTGTGGGCTATCGTGGAAAAGTGAAATTAAAAAAGAAGAGGAGGAGAACTTGATTGATGAAAATGATACAACAACAAGATCAACAACAACACATAGTCAATCAATTTATGAAGACAAAACATCTCAATCTGAAGATACTACTTCAACCCAGAAATCATTAAGCTACACTTATAACCCGATCCTTCATAGAATATTTGAATTCGGCTCAGAACTTGGAAATGAACTCTTTTACATAACTTTCTTACCCTTCGTATTTTGGAATGTCGACGATTATATAGCAAGAAGACTTATTGTTTTATGGGTTTTCAACATGTATGCAGGGCAAGGTTTAAAAGATGTTTTGTGCTGGCCACGACCAAAATCTCCACCTGTTTTGCGACTAGAGCAAATTTATGAAAGTGAATATGGAATGCCATCAACCCATGCAATAGCAGGATCTATAATCCCATTTGGGTTGGTATACTTCAGTTATGATCGCTTTCAGGTATGAACTCAAAGTAATGTTAAATGTTTTTAACAACCTTGAAATTATAAATGCATCAGTTTTTCATTTAGTATCATTTTTTTTACTTTTGCCATCTTATATTCAATCATTTTGTAGAAAAAGCTGCTTCTGGTTATTGGTTATACTCTATAAATTTGCTATATTGGAATTTGTTATACAAAATTTGTAAGCCTTAAAATGATACCTTCTCAACAGGTTTCATATTTAAGACAAATAAAACGTGTCGGGAAAATTAGTCGCAATTCAAATTTACTATTTTTGTAAACTGTTTTTATCTTCTAACTCAATTTTCGCAATGGAACAAATATATAGGTAAGACCTGGCCATCATTGTGACAAGGGACATTTTTCTTTTCGTTTATACTCTGTTTGAACAACGACAACTTTTTTTATATTTCATTAGTTCAAAAATTGCATATCAATGGGTATCACTACACACTTTTTTTTATAAGAACACGAGCCTCAGATTTGGCCAAAAAATGAGAACAAAATAAAAATAACCCAAGGCTCAAATCATTTTATTCAAAAATTAGGAACAGCCTGAGCCTGAATTTTCTTGTAACATAAGAACAATTCAAGATCTGAATTCTCTTGCAAGCTACTGATAAATAGTTTAAATAAAAGTATGTGGTTAACTACTGCTGCTTTTCTCAAAATTTATTAGGCTTTTGGAAAATGGTGAAAAAAATTCCATTACAGCAGGTACTTCCAGTGCAACCAAAAGATTGACAGGTGATCAATCAAAAAACAATGAAAATTGCCAATATTTTATATCTTTGAAAAGGAAAGTTGGTGAAGAATACCATTATATCAATAAAACATGCAAAATTTGAGTTGTTTACAGGAAAATAGGACAATTTAGTGATTAATCGAATACAATGCTTTATTCATAATAGTTAATTTATGAGGATGTCAGCACAAAGAATTTTGTTCCATTCAGTTCATCCTGAACAGCCCCTAAAAACCCTAGGCCTAATAGGGTTAACTTGGTGGGAAATTGCATGCAATTCGCGAAATTATTCCACTAAAGATCTGATTTTACAATGAAAGTTTAGATATTTCAAAAAAATCTTTTTTTCTCCTATGAAATATTTATTACCTCCTTTGATGTTAAAAAAAACATTGGAAGTAACAAAGCATAATCAGTAAATCAAGCAAGTTTACATTTTAGACATTTGCTTCCCTGGCTCTCAACGAATCTGGTAATTTTTTATCTACAAAATCTGAAGACGAACGATTAACTAAATTCACAAAATTACATTGCCACAAAAAGTTTGTTTTATTGAAATTCGTGAAAATAAATTCCCAGTTTTTCCTGACTCACAAAATTTTCTTACCTTAAGGTTAGTGAAAAAGGCATAAATAAATAAAATATCTTTATGTAGCAAATCAAGTATTTTCTAGCACTTTCCTGTTTCATGTCTGCCTTCACCATGTTGAATTTGTTAGAACTCCGTCATAATATACATGCAAACACGATACACAACAACGAAGCAATACGTAATGAAGCTGCTCATAACAAGGCACCAGATAAAGAGGGATTTCTTGTCTCCTTAGTACAACGGCAAAGCATTAGTACCTTTCTAACTTCTAATTTGCAAAGTTGGTTTTATTTATTCCATTACCTCCCTTGCGTAGAATTAACATTTTTCGGTTCCTGGAATATTTGGAATGAAATTGGTACATGAAAAATAGGGTTGTGTAAAAAGGTTACACCGAACAAAATAGATAGAAATATAAACTTAACTTTGTTTATTTTTGTATTTAGTACAACTTCTATTATGGAATCGTATTCTTCATTTTTTGGACAACCCTGGTTTGTCTGAGTCGTATTTACAGAGGCATGCATACATTTCAGGTAAGGCCCTGTCACATCTTATTTAATTAAAAATATCTTTGAATAGATAACTGAGCCAACACCTCCATCAATTTCAATGGGAAAATTTTTTCATTGATTTAACAACATAAAGCTGATTGAATGTTTGTAAGGAGCCACAATTTAATCAATGGGAGAAAACTTTATTGAACTTAGTAACCTACTTATGTGGGTGTAACTTTTTATATATTGTATCAATAATTGTTTATAAAATCCGATTGTTACAGATAAGTCTAAAATGCAAATCTAAAACACACAAATTATAGATTTTAGAATAAAAACTACATATTTGCAGACGTTGTTTACTAATTCTGTTTTAGGATATATTGGCTGGTCTCTCAGTTGCTGCATTTGTGACTGCTTTATGGTTACCATACTTGGATGTGACTTTGGAGATCTTTCTGGCATCACCTAATGCTTGGATTTTTATATTCTTGATCCCCATCTTAATGATCTATGCTTTTCCTACACAATGTATGGAAACTAGAAATGACACTGCAAGAATAATATCAGTTGGGTGTGGTTGCATGCTTGCTGCCTGGAATGACTATTATATAGACCAAGTACCTATACCTAATCCTTATGAAGGAGCTCCCAAACCAGTTTTATCAACTGGCTTCATAGCTTGGATATTGTTTGGTGCATCCAGATTCATCATTGGTGTGGCATTAATCATCCCAATCAAAATCATATTAAAAGCTTTGATTTTCAACATCGCTACCTTCATGAACTCTTCCAATGTAAAATCAACAGACCGAAAGGCTAACGAATCATTTACTATCCCATACTTGTTCATCACGTATACAGCAATTGGTTATACAGCTGTATATGTTGCACCGAAAGCTTTTACAATGGTTGGACTCATTCTGTAAACACGTAATATGGATAACTCAATAACCGTTGGTTTGATACTCTGTGGAATTAAAGTTTCGCTTTGCTTTAATGGTTTCCGTTACACTTGAACGTCTTCGATGACTTAAATAACATCCAGCTAGCTGTGTCTGTGCTTTATGAGCAAGCAGTTCCTTTTGTATCTGATACATAGTTGGTATATGAATTCCCCATGTTCACACATGAATGTTACGATATTTAAGGTTATACGTCCACACCTGTGGATTTACTGTTAATGTATTCCATAAAGATCCTTTATCCTTCATTGAATATTTTCTTGTTGTTGGATACTTGTTGCATTCAACTTTGACAATGTAAATAAAAATCCAGCGTGAATATTTCACTTGTGAATTGAGATGTGCAAGTCTTTATTTTTTATTGTTGTTTCATATGATCTTCTTTCAGGATCCTGTTTTATTTAATGTAAACATTCATGTATGAAGAAATTCTAGTCTCAAAGGTTCATTTTTTATTGTTCATATCTAGAAAGGCTTCTAGATCATCAAGAGATAGAATATAAATAGAATAGAATGATTTTCCTGCAAATATTTCATCAAAACCATTTTTTAAATACAGGTGTGCACTTGTTTTGGTTGATTCGGTGATTTAGGCTATGTACAACGTCTCTTTAAAATCCCGCCGTGATTAGTCTAGTGACTTTCCACGAATTTATTTTGTGGTCCCATGTAATTTAACTCTTTAATATGCATTGCTATATTCGAAATTATTACGGTATGTACCATATATCTGTTCTTCATAATCTCAGCAGTGGCTGCCTTAAGCGGAATACAAAAAGAAAGGACTTTCTCCAAAGTCTTGTTCCGACATAAAAATAAAGCTATGGCCACATTGAATGACAGCCTGGTATATCCCAATCCCTTAGGAAGCCAATGCTGAGAAGGAATAACTAAAATGATTCGTGTGCACAATTGCACTAACCAAAATGGTTTTTGTATTTAATGTCAAAACTAACGATTTTGAAAATATGATTATTATAAACAGGTTGTGACGAAATATGTTGAAAAAAATGTTTTTGAAATTCATGAATAATTCATGAGCTCAATACAATGTTTGTGTTACTAAATACCATTGATGAAAATACCATTGATGAACGACCAAAAAAAGACAGTTAACGTAACATTCCAATTGTTCAACAAGACAAGAGGCGCCAGTTGATTCATCCCTATATTCTATCTGATGAACATCGATTCTACATCAATGTTTATGGAAACCGACATATTTTGATGACATGAAAGATTGAAAATTTAGAGAATTTATAGAAATTGCTGACTTAGCAGTTTTCGCTCGGCGCATATATCCCGCCCGCTCGCACAAATTTGTTGAATGGAAATCCGGCTTATTAAGAATGAATAAAACTTGATATGCTTGGGTATATCATTTGATAGAAGCATCAAACAAAATAGATCTCGTTGAATGCTAAAATTTCGTTGAATATCTAAAATTTTCGTTGAATGTCTTAAGGGGGAACACCCGTCTAAAATGTCAAAAAAGTGAGAGGTGAGATTTTATGTTTGAAAGAAACCACAAGGTTTGGCGATATTTTTCCACATGATTTGTGTGTCTCGCTAGCTTTCTGTTCACCACAAGCGTTCTAAAATCAAATATGCATAAATATGACTAGGGTTTCCATACGCGTTTATTGGCACACTTTGCCCTATTTGGCGAGATGGTCATAAGGTGCAAACTGTTGCACCGAATCGGATTTTTTGTTTCAAAAGGTGTGGACGTGCTTCCAGCTCCGAAAAACATTCGGAATTTCGGGGATAATTTTAAACTAACTCAAAACCCTAACTCAAAAGTTGGATTTCTGAATTCCTGGAACAGATATCTCATGAAATTTCGTTGTAATTGAGTTGCCATTTCGCAAAAATGTTGTTACCACTTGCCTCCGCGGGATGAGCGAAGAGATTACGGATCTGCCCATTTACTTCATATTGCATTGTTTCTTGCGGATCTGTAAAATGTTTACAAATACACACCCAAAAACTATGAAAAATGACCAGAAAATTCGAAATCAGCACCATCGGATTTTTATTTTCTAAATTATGATATTATAGATGGGTGTGGTCATAAGATTTACGTTAAAGACAAAGAACTAGCGACATTGATCACGCCTGGCACCGGTTTCAGCTCTCAACATTTCTTTGTTCAGAAAATATTGTTAAGATTGTGGGACTCTGCCTTGAGAGCACTTTTGGGGCTGAGAAAAAAGGCATATCCCGTTCGTTTTAAAGCTTTTCTTGCTATTCTAGAAAATCAAAAAGATATATCCTTATAAATTGGTGGACGCTTTCTGTACCATAATTGTTGCAATTAAAATCATTGATACAAAATCAACATTTGGAGATGATAAATCCGAGGCTGAATATTTTTTCATGAAATATATTCTGTTCTCACAAATACCCGAAAGTTCTACAAAGCTGAGAAACTATCCTACATATACATTTTTGACAAAATACATAGATATATTTTCAAGGGTGCTAAATTCCAGATATTCGCGAGTCCAACACCTTAAACATATGACGTCAGTACTTTGAATGCAATTATTGACGAAATATACGGATTTTTTGCATATATTTTTTTAATACATTCATTCAAAATATTGATGCATTATGTTGAATATCCCCTCTTTCCCCCTAAGGTTTTTATTCTTGTTTTTCCTCAGAATCAACTTTCTTCTCCTCATTATCGTTTTCTTTTTTTCCCTTTTTCTCGTAATCATCTTTTGCAGCTTTGAATTGTCCCTTCTCTGCATCAGTGAGCTGATCAAGACTGCTGTCAACGTCGTCGCTTTCATCAGACGCTGGTTCTTCTTCATCCCTTCTTCCTTTTGCATTTGCTTTGCAGCACTGACTGAATGTATACAACTTAAAAAAAATGGAAAAAAATCTCATTATTTTCCATTGAAAAATCATTCTCCTTTGTTTGCATAACTACTAACTGATACTTACCTTGGGTGCATAGTAACCTGGTTTTCCATGTGGTGGTTTATGGGTACATTTACAATGGCAACTTCGACCATCGTATGAGATGTACCATTTATTGCAAGTGGAACAACTACAACCAACTGCTTGGAAGCCCTTGCCACATGAAGCTACGTTTCCTGGCTTTTTAACTTGTTTGCATTGCAAATTGAAAAACAGGGGGTTTCCTTTCATACCTTTGTCTCCTCTAGGTCCTAATAAAGATATTCACACATGAATAATTTTTTACAGTTCTTCCATTGGATGCAGAATATTGCCAACGGTACAAAATTGGAGCATACCTTTATCACCTTTAAAACCTTTTCTACCAACATCTCCTTTATCACCTTTGTTACCTTTGTTTCCTTTGTCTCCTTTTTGACCTTTATTTCCTCTAGCACCTTTTTCACCTTTATCACCTTTAGTCCCTTTATCACCTCGATCACCTCCATCACCTTTCCATCCTTTGTTTCCCTTGTCACCTTTGGAACCTTTGTTGCCCTTATCTCCCTTTCGGCCTTTATCTCCTTTTTGACCACGCATTCCTGTTCCTCCTCTCATACCTTTATTCCCTCTAGGTCCTTTATTTCCACGATCTCCTTTACTTCCTTTGGCACCTTTGGTTCCGGGACTGCCAGATGGGCCTTCGTCACCTGGTATACCCGGATTTCCTTTTGAACCTTTATCACCTATTTAAAAAACATTTCAATTGTGCGTTTTAAACATTCTATATTTTGCTCACAATTACAAATTTTACGGAAAAAAAAGTACCTTTGTCGCCCTTTCTTCCTTTTAATCCTTTGTTTCCTTTATCTCCTTTCAATCCCTTATCTCCTCTATTTCCTTTGTCTCCTTTTGCTCCTTTGTTTCCAGTCATGCCTTTATTCCCAGTATCTCCTTTATTTCCTTTATCACCTTTATCACCTTTTGCTCCCTTATCGCCTTTTGATCCCTTATTTCCTCTTCTTCCTTTGTCACCCTTATAACCTTTAAAGCCTGTTAGACCTCTTTCTCCTTTATCTCCTCTCATGCCGCTAGATTGAAAAAAAATGATAGTTAAAATTTATGGTGAATATGAAAAGATCTGCAACACATCAATCGATAATATAGAGGTTGAAAGTACCGATTTCCTCTTGATCCCCTTCGTCCTTTCATTCCGACCTTTCCTTGTAAACCTTTGTGACCTTTAAATCCTTTAGGACCTTTGTCACCTTTCCTTCCTTTCATTCCCTTTCTTCCTCTGTTACCTTTATCACCTTTCAGACCTCGATCTCCTTTGTTTCCTTTATCACCTTTGGCTCCTTTTGCTCCTTTATTCCCTTTATTGCCAACCATCCCTTTATTACCAGTTGCGCCCTTATCCCCCTTTGATCCTCTATTACCCCGATCACCTTTCCTGCCTAAAAGAATAAATTTGAAAAATGATTTACAATTAAAATCAGTGCATTGGAATACAAAAAGTAAAAATAGTTTAACAGATTTGAGTACCTTTTTGTCCCGTCATTCCTTTCTGTCCTTTGTCTCCCTGGCTACCTTTAGAACCTCTGTCACCTTTGTTTCCTAGAAATAAAAACACCGATCATGAAAGTTATCAGTGACTGAAGAGTTCTACCGATCTAACCTTGGGATATGAATTTTTACCTTTTCGTCCCTTCATTCCCTTCCTGCCTTTACGACCTATATCACCTCTGTTTCCACGGTTTCCACGGTTTCCACGGTCTCCACGATCGCCCTGAGAAGAAAAGTAACGATATAATTTCCAAAAAATTAATCATGATCTTGAATAGGTCCACAATCACTTAACCATTAATATTGTGCAACTAATATTGATTAATTATTGAAACTAAGAGCAAATCAACTCACTTTTAAACCTTTTCTTCCTTTATTTCCTTTCGAACCTTTTAGTCCTCGATCACCATTATCTCCTTTATTTCCTTTATTCCCTTTATTTCCTTTTTTGCCGTTCTTTCCATTCTGTCCTTTGCTTCCCTTGTTACCTTTGAAGCCTTTGCTACCTTTATCTCCCTTATTTCCTTTATCTCCTTTATCTCCTTTAGCACCTTTGATACCTTTCATTCCCTTTTGACCTTTGTTTCCTTTATCCCCTTTAAATCCTTTATTTCCTTTATCTCCACGATCTCCTCTGTTCCCTCTTTTTCCTTTATTTCCTTTTCCTCCTTTTGCACCTTTCTGACCCTCGTCACCAATTTCACCTTTACCTCCTTTAAGCCCCCTGTTTCCTTTTGTTCCTTTCATTCCTTTCCTTCCTTTATTTCCTTTGTTACCTTTATCACCTTCATCTCCCTTCATACCTTTGATTGGTACACCATTCTGTGGGCCTTGGTCACCTGGTTCACCTTTGTCGCCTTTATTTCCAGTTGCACCAACCATTCCTTTACCACCTTTGTTACCTTTATCTCCACGTGGCCCTCTATCACCTCTATTTCCTTTAAATCCTTTTAAACCTCTTCGCCCTTTCATACCTTTTCCACCTTTTGATCCACGTGGTCCTGATGGTCCTAAGATTAAATTCATATCAATAATTTTAAACATTATAAACATTTCTTTAATATAATGGCTTTTAAAATCCTAAAAGCTTATTACAACTTACCGTATATCAGTTGGAAACAGACATCACATAAGAAATTATTTCCCCAACCATAGGTTTTATACCCTGAGATCTGTGTTGGTAAACATGATGCACACGGCCCAGTTAACGGTCCACTTGGTGAAAAGGAGAGATGATATGGAGTGTCTTTCTTGACGCAAAGATACGAGTTGTACATTCTTGGCTTTCCATCTTTCCCTTTGTCATTAGGCTCAGTAATATGAGTACATCTGTATCCATGAAGTTTTCCTATAAAGAAAATAAAACAATAAAAGAAAGAAATAATTACATTTTTTACGATGGAATAAATCCGAAAAGATTTGTAATATAATATTACTGTTTTTATTCGTTTTAATATAAATCATTTAATATGGCATAATGGATACAAAATAATTACTACTACTACTATTACTCTCCTTACCATATTTAGAAAATTTAAAATCAGGATCTAGGTAGTAGTGTCCTTGTACCCAACAAAAGTGTCCTTTCCAAGAATAAGCCTTATGCATTGCATCATTATCCCAAGTGATACATTTCAGTTTTTGCCCGTATGCCAGGTACGAATCGTAGTTTGGTACTTTGAATGGATAAAATCGGAATTCTAACGGGAACCTGGGATAGCGTTTCACACCTACAATAAAAGAAAAAGTGGCGACAATACATCATACTGTGTAGAAAGAAAGAGTTGTTCCAAAAAATGTTCCTTACCTGCTACCAAAGGTGAAAGTATAGCGATCAACAAAATAAGAGACACGGTACGCATCTTGATATCCAGATGCAGATCAACCTGGTCTTTTTGTAGCTAATATATTTTTTGAATCAACAAAGCCCAAGAACAGATGGACAATGTCGTTTTCTACAACTAAACTCAAGTGAGGATGAAACCGCTCTTAAATAAGCTAACGGATTAAGGCCTATTTATCAATTAATTGAAAACGCTCATTATATAAGTTTTATGATCTGAAAGTGACAAACACATTTAATGGCTATTTAATTATTCAAGGTCTTGAGATTTTTTCATTGATAGCAATTTCAAACTTTAATTTTCCGGTTGAATCAAATATAAACGTGACTTGCATTTTTTAGGTCTTCGATAAACAACACAGAACAAAAGACCGCGAAGAAGACGAAGAAAAACAGACATATCTGCTAAACATTAGTGAAGATGATATGATTTTTAAACATGCTTTTCTTTATTAGCACGACCCTTATAAGCAGCAGAGGTTCAAATGCTCCATACCTAAGCACCACCATTGACTGAAAATTAAAACGAAGAAAAAGTCTCTGATCCTACCGCTTATACTTTCTCAAAGAGACAGGCGAACGTGGTTTTGGAGGTTTTGAAGATAGATATTTCTGTTTTTGAGAATATCAAGTAAGCTCAATATGGCAAAAATAACCCACCAAAGAGCCGATTTTAACGATCGGGTGATCTTAACTGGTATTCGTAAAAAAAAATGACGTAATCAACCAATTGCAATTCGATTTTGGCTAATCCGTACCAACCCCCAATTCAAGTCCACAAACCCCCATTTCAAGTCCACAACAATTTTCAACAATCGAAAGTCCATAATGCAAGAAAACAAAAAAACTAATCGATAAGAAGTCAATTAGGCAGTAGCTTTTAACAAATAAGAGGGACATTATGAAAACCTTAATTAATTTGAAAGCCAAACCTACAAAAGTCATTTGTTTGAAATTCTTGTTAATTTGAAAGCTTTGGCAGGATACTGCTTATTTCAAAACCATATCCTGTTTCTTTGATGCTTGTGTGGTTTGGAATTTTCCTTATTCATCTAAAATACGAAAAAAATAGAAGTTAACCAGGCTGTAATTTAGGCTAGGGTAGTTGTTTCTATGAAATCAGGCTAACGAGCACTGAATATCTAAGAAAAATCTCGTTTGCACGAGTTGATAAAGTCAATACAGAGATTCAGTCCCAAATGTGCATATTAAAATATGACAAATACTTCTAACTTTCCAGTTATCGAATTGTTTGAAAACTTTTTTGTGTGCATTTTGGTCTGGAAATTCTATATTTACAGTTCAAAAGTATCTCCTAACTTTATTTGAAGATTACTTAGAAATGGTCAGTTGCTCCTAGCTGAAATAATGAAGTTTAAACATAGTTTAAACCTCGATAGGTGGGGTTTGGTGAAATCACAAATCGTGGAAAATCGTCGATAAATATCTGGACTTTTTGATTAACTTCAGTTTTGATGAAATTAGGGCCGAATTATATTTCCAACTTAGTGTCACCAAAATATATTTTTTCTTAACACCCAGAAAGAAATACCAAAAGTATAAAGTTAATTTTGGGTTTGTTACTAATAAGGAATTTGACAAACATTAAACGAGGGTTTTATATCAAACAAGTTGGGCTATTTAATGGCTATTTAATTACTTCCATTGTTCTCCAAAGTTTTTAGCATTTGCATTAGGCCAAATTTGGATGACACAGAATAAGAAAACTTCTTACCAAAGGAAATCAGTCCTTATTATCAGGATGTAATTTAAGAACTAATCTTTGTTAATATGTTATGTGCAAAACCATCTCATAATCACCGCGCGTTGTTTACAGTGCCCCTCACTCCAAAATTCTATAAAATTGTACCAATTGCATTACGTTGTAATTTTGACACGAAATAATTGTTCAAAGGAAATCGGTTCTAGATTACATCCTGTAATATCTTCTTGCAAAACCGCCTCACAGCACAACCGCATTATTAGTAGTGCCCCTTAACTGGTAAAAGTCTAAAAATATCTTCATAAATGTGCTGCTGTGGGTGACATTTTGAATAAAAAAAATATGTTTTTCAAATAATTACTTATAGAAAAAAGAAGGGAAATTCTTGGAAAGAAGTCAAGAAATTAATAGCATCGCTATTAAATGATACTAACACTTTAGTTGTGGTTGGGAAAAAACAACTGGAATTCCGAAGTATGTAAAAATAAAATTGATGACGTAAAGAAGTGGTTGAAAAATATTTTCCGCTTTTTAAAATGTTCCTTTTTGCAGAAGGTTGGCGCAATACACATTTCCCAAATATCTGTTTAAATACCGTGTAAATGCTTAGTTATCAAGTTTCGCCTCGTTTCTATGCATTTTATTGTTTTAAAGTCACAAACATTTTGGCTATTTTGGTGAATGAAAAATGGTTGCACGGAATTTTTTTCATTAACCAATCAAACTTCCATCCAAGTTTGTCTCGTGTCAAAACAAAAATGTATTTCAACATTTTTCGATCTTAAATCGGCCATATATCGAACGAAATGAAATTCGTGTTAGGAATGTCCATAGTGGTATATTCAATTAATAATTGCATTGGTCAACGTTACTGCCAAGATTCATTAAGAAAACATTTCATTACGAAACCCTTAATTTACAATTTATAAGACGGTTTAATGATGCTTTTAAGAAACGAATTCCTGCTGAAACAACTACTGAAATATCTGAACAAACCAGAGTGATTTAGAAAGTTGTTTACAAAAAATTCGTCCTTTCTCTGTGAAAGTTCAAATATCCAGAACATTTAACTGAAAACCAAATGATAAAAGAATGTATGAAAGGGAAGAACACAGATGATTGTAATGGATTCCTTTCCTTTCGCAGAAATTCAACGATGAATCAGACTTTGTATGGAAAAAAATATTTTCTTTGGTTTCTAAGCACTAATTTTATCGCATCCTAGGTGTAAATATCATTTTTTTTTTCTTCAGATTTCTGTTTGCTGACATCAGCATAAAAACAGCTATTATTACAACACCATCTTGTGGTTTTAAACATTACAGTACTTGTTAAAGATACTTGATGAAATTCCCCCCTCTTAATGACCCCTAATACTTTTGTTTACCATTTCAACCCAGGACATTAGCAATTGTTCACGATTGATATGATATCGTTAATAACAATTAAGTTCGGCATACGAGCAGCCAAATTTCAAAAATAAGAGAATAAAAGCACATTAATCTAATAACATAAGTATTAAAACTTTTCTCATTTCCACTTTCCTATTCCCCCGTTATTAGAAAAATTAACAACAATTTGTGACTGCTTCACAACAATTCGTGACTGCTTCACAACAATTCGTGATTGCTTCACAACCGTTTCGCGACTGCTTCCAATGCAGAAAAGTAATCGTTCGAATCAAAAGGAAAGGACATAATATCCGAAAATGAAACCAGTTAAAAATATCCTGTCATTAATGAATTAGCGGATGTACATCAGATATTTTGTGTAAATATTGCAATTAAAACATGCGGTCCACATTAATGAGATTTACTATCGTCATTTCGCCCATGTTTAGGAGGCCTATTCCTTGTTTAATGATTCATTCAGCGATTGGTTGGTCGAAAACAATAAGTCGTTATGCAATGAAATCGCTTAAAAGGAGGCGCACATCTGCATGTTATATCAAAACACATCTGTACTTCAATTCCAGTGGTTGGAGTTCACCGGGAACATATCATTACTGACCTTTATTGGTAAAAGTTTCAGATACAAGAACACTCAGCCATGAATGGTTTTACAGTGCTGGCTTTCATGTCAGCTTGTATCTTATCTGCAAGTAAGAACTTTTGTAATCTCTTGTTCATCGTTCAAACAGTACTTACATCAACTGATTAAGCGGGAATATGTTTGTTGACTTCAACAAATTTATTTAGTTTTTATGAAGAATTTCATGTACTAACATTATGACTCGTTTGCTTTTCTTATTCTAGGTGCATATGGGCCCAAAATCTTACCAAAAGCGCACGAATTCAAATTTTTTCCAAATGGAGTAGGATATTTGTACAAATACAAGTACAGTTGTTTGGATATCAAAGAGCCACATGACAGCCGATTTGCAAAATCACAACTCTGTTGGCCAATCACACGAAGCAACCCAGGGTTCAAATTCAGTGCAACCGGTAAATAAGATTGTTCGTCAATTCTTTGAGGGAAATGAAACCATTTATAAAAAACGAGTGCAATGATATTCGTTCTCAACACTTTCTCATAATATTGTACTTTTTTTAGGTGTACTGTATGGATACACATGTACTCAGCTAACCGAACCATACGGTACCTCCCCATATAGAGGCTGGAAGAACAATTACATCTGCGTTCCTAACAGTTCTCAGTATGTCCTTACATGGCATCATTATGGCCCATCTAAATCATCATGTGAACACTGTGTTCACTTTTTGAACCGATTATCTCCATTCCTTCAAAAAGAATGGGGAAACAATTATCTTTGTTTCAAATGCAAGAAATGTAAAAGAGGTAAGCTGAACGCATTTAAAACGCAATATAAATATAAATGTAATTACATATACTCCACGTTTTTTAAATAATAATTTTATAAATAAATGTTTTAGGATCAAAAGGGCCCCGGGGACCACGTGGACAAAAAGGAGACAGAGGAAGGCGAGGTATGAAAGGTACAAAAGGAGATCGTGGACGAAAAGGGGCGAAAGGTAGAAATGGAGATCGTGGACGAAAAGGTGATAAGGGAAATAAAGGGACAAAAGGAGACAAAGGAGATGAAGGCCAAGCTGGACCAGCATGCGCTCCTGGAGCGAAAGGTGATAAAGGCAATAAAGGAGATCAAGGCGATAAAGGTGACCGTGGGGAAAAAGGTGATCAAGGAAACCGAGGACTACTAGGACCGCGAGGAAATAAAGGTAACAAAGGTAACAAAGGCCAAAAAGGTGACAAAGGTGATGTTGGTGATAAAGGGAACAAAGGGGCAAAAGGAACAAAAGGACAACGTGGACTAAAAGGTGATAAAGGAAGAAGAGGCGCTAAAGGTGATAAAGGAGCAAAGGGGTCTAAAGGAGCAAAGGGATCTAAAGGAGCTAAAGGAAACCGTGGAAGCCGTGGAATGAAAGGCGCCAAGGGAGACAAAGGTGATAAAGGAAAACATGGCATAAATGGTCGAAAGGGTGCAAAAGGTGATAAAGGAAACAAAGGTGACAAGGGACGTCGTGGAATGAAGGGAAGTAAAGGCGATAAAGGTAATAAAGGTGCTAAAGGAGCAAAAGGACCTAAAGGAGCAAAGGGATCTAAAGGAAGTAGGGGACCTAACGGCTTAAGAGGACAAAAAGGAGACAAAGGAAACAAAGGTAACAAAGGCAGTAAAGGTATGAAAGGAGCTAAAGGTAACAGAGGAGCTAAAGGTGACAGAGGAACTAAAGGAAACAAAGGTAACAAAGGCAGTAAAGGTATGAAAGGAGCTAAAGGTAACAGAGGAGCTAAAGGTGACAAAGGAACTAAAGGTAACAAAGGTGACAAAGGAACTAAAGGAAACAAAGGCAATCAAGGATCAAAAGGAATGAAAGGAGCCAAAGGAAATAGAGGAATGAAAGGAGCCAAAGGAGATAAGGGAAATCGAGGAGCAAAAGGTAATAGAGGAGGACGAGGAGCAAGAGGGCCCAAAGGATCAAAAGGATCAAAAGGATCTACCGGACCAAAAGGACAGAGAGGAATGAAAGGTAGTCGAGGACCAAGAGGAAGTAAAGGAAATAAAGGCGATAAAGGTAATACTGGACTAAAAGGTGATAAAGGATCAAAAGGATCAAAAGGAAGGAAGGGTGACAAGGGGGCAAAAGGAAACCGAGGATACAAAGGTGATAGAGGAATGAAAGGATCAAAAGGCCAAAAAGGAGGCAGAGGAATGAAAGGAACCAAAGGAGATAAAGGAGATCGAGGACGCAAAGGAGATAAAGGTAAGAGTATTCAATAAAATATCACTTTAAATGATTATTATTGGACAATATCGCTGCTGAGTTGATCAAGTTAATATACATAATTGTTTGGATGTTCAATTTCAGGTTCAAAGGGAGTAAAAGGTAGCACTGGTGCAAAAGGAGAACCTGGACCATCTGGTTCGCCAGGTGGCGTCGGAAAAAAAGGAGATAAAGGTATTCAATCTAATGTCACTATCAGATAATTAGAAACAAAATTTGGGAACTTGTCAAACATAAGTGCAAATGTCGATTTGGGAAATTTATTTAAAAGTCAATATTTCTTAGGTGATAAGGGTGATAAAGGAGCAAAAGGTCCTCGAGGATTTAAAGGCAAAGGAGGTTCAAAGGGGGTCAAAGGTCAAAAAGGACAGAAAGGAGACAAAGGTGATAGAGGATACAAAGGAGATAAAGGAAATACTGGACCAAAAGGAGATAAAGGAAACAAAGGAAGTCAGGTAAATTAATATTTCATAATTAAATCATTCAAAAGATTATAAGACACTGCTTATCATCAATATCTTAATTTGTTTAATAGGGGTCAAAAGGACAAAAAGGAGATAAAGGACTGAAGGGTGATCGAGGAATGAAAGGAAGTAAGGGTAACAAAGGAGCAAAGGGTGACAAAGGAAATAGAGGAAGAAGAGGAATGAAAGGATCAAAAGGTTCAAAAGGTAAATGTTTTTCTTTTGTTTCGTTTTTTTAAGTTTGCATGATTTATGATTACAAAGTTGATTACAAAAACTCTTCAAAGACGCTCATACGAAAAAATGTGTTATCTTTATATTAGGTCCACGAGGTCCAAAAGGAGCCAGTATAACCTCTGGTAACCTTGAATGTAAATATGTTTCATCCTCTCATACGTCATCAACCACATGTCCTTATGGGTATGTGCCAACATGTTGTCAGTGTCCATATGACGCTAAGACCTGGTATACATCCGGAAGAACATGTCATTGCAAAAACTCGCACAAATACTTTTCGTCAGCACTCTGCTGCAGATTGGTTACACATCCTCATTAAAGGCAGCCGAATTCCAAATGAACTGTTTATTAAACCCAGTCTTTTTTCAGTGTTTTTTTTTGTACCAATATTCCTTTAATGTTCTTTATTTTTTGGATAGACGATAAAGATAACACAATTTTTCATACGACGCAACAACAACAAAAATCATGATAATAATAACTATATATAAACTTCATGGCACTATTTTCACGGACCATGAAGATGAGAGGGAAAATTTTCCCTGCAAAACTTCAACACGTTTCTAAGATTTTGTGTTATCTTTTTCGTCGTAGGACAACAAGGTCCAAAGGGAGACAGAGGAGCTAGTAGTCGATTAGAATGCAAACATGTTTATGGATATGGAAGTTTTACTAAATGTCCTCCCCATTATACTGCTACTTGCTGTTCGTGTGGACCGGACATTAGTTTCATCATTGTTTATGGCAACACATGTTTCTGTAAAGGCAATCAGAATAAATATGGCAACGGAGGAGCAGTCTGTTGCAGGCTCACTCATTAACCTTGCTTGGAAGAAACAGCAACTTATGTCTTTGTCTATGCATCGAGAATTAAGTAGCTAGCTTTTCTTAAACTAACTCCGTTTCCTTCTATGTGAATTTTGATATTAAGAGGAACAATGTGAAATTAGGGGCGTTTGATAAAACAGAGGCTTTGGAAAATTCCCTAGTGTTTCTTTAATCACGGAAAATAAAATATTTGGGGTTTGAGTGGGGTGTTTTTTAGGATTTTTAACTAACGATTAGAATTTTCTTATTTTTATAACAAAAACCCACATTGTATAGTTTTTTAATTTTTCTTTTGTTAGCTTGAAATCCTATTCGAAATATATGATAACCGATTGAATTAGCAAAATAAAGTTTCTTCTTTGTTTTTCATTATCATCACCTCCGACATGCCGTCTGATATACAGTCAGGTCTCTATTATTAGTAAGCTCCACATTGTTCGTCAAGAGGTTAAGAGGATTTTCATGTACAATACACTTCTCAGAGGAATAAACCTTTTATGCTCATGTGATGAAAGAAAGGTCGCCTTCCCAAATTACTCTAGCTTTCATTATCATTCCATGTTTTGTCGGAATATACTTAAAAACTGATTAAAAGATAATTAATTTGCAATCAACAAGTGGCTAACATTAAAAACAAACATCGAAAGACTTGAACTTTGTTTTTACGATCATAATGGATAAATCACAATCATTTGCGTAAACAACTCATTCCATTCCTTGTATTCTAGAGGATTTTAGACAATATTTATTTTTGTTAGAAAGACGCTAATGGATAAAGATGCATAGATGTTTTCCAACTTCATGATAGAAATTAGTTTAAAATACCATTGAGGCAAGATGATAGTTAAATCAACTTGCAACATACTAGGTACAAAAGTATTGGGTACAAGTTTGTTTGTTTGTTAGTCAGCTGAGTGAAACATTTTGATGGATACGTTCTTGAAGTTCGGAAATTGCTCCTGACCGCAATTAAAATCGACGAGTAATTAAAAAACAAAATGTTCATTAATTCATTAGACAAACATTCATTCATTTAACACTCGTTTATTTAACCACTCATTAATATCATTAACTATCTCATTAAGGAAATTGTTATTTGATTGAAAGAATTTTCAGCTATACTAACTGAATATTTAAACCATGCAATGTCCATTTACACAGCTTATTATGACCACAGAAAGGGAGTGGTTAAGTGAGACAGATGAATAACCAGGTGTTTTGAGAGACAAAGATGTAATACACATGAACCAATATTAAGCATATGTCATAACGATTCAACAACATTACCTCTAATCCATTTCTTAATAATAGTAATAATCAGGTAAGTAAGTCCATATTTATACTCCTGGGCAGTATTCAAACTAGAATCGTAATTTTATAATACACTCAAAATACATCGTTTTTTTGGTATATCAAATATACAAAGTGTCTACATTCCCGGTAGCAGTCTACAATTCAAACATTTTCTCGTTCTTTAAAAGAAAAATAAAGCAGTAATCAAATCAACTGGCGTACCAGAAAACAATAGACCTTCTCGTTGATTGCGTCACTCGTGATTAAGCAGACATTGCCTCGTTTCTAATCGTAATAGTTATTCCGTTCTTTGTCATGATAATAGTGATTGTAGAATGTGAAAAGTGAAAACGTCTTTTTTATAATGGGAACGTTATTGTTATTCACAGTTGCCACCATGTTTCAAATCCTCTACTACTCCTACTTCAGGAAACAGAAATGGAGTTCTGGAAGTCATATGTTAAAATCACGCTTTATTTTGTTTCATTTCAATTGACTATTGAAGAAAATACAAAAGGGTTCTAAAAACAATACAAGTTTTATATCTTTGTCTGGTACGTTTAACGGGGCTACTACACGAATCACGTGATCTTAAGTTTTATGGTGCAGCACTAAAAATCCATTTCATGCTCTTATCACTCATCCAGTTGCAACCGTGTTGGCGCCATTTTTGTTCTGGCTTGAAATGAGGCAATGTCTGCTAAATCACGTGACGTATATAGAAACTGCCACGTATGCAGACGACACGGCCTATCAGTAAAGCACAAAAGAAGGCTCAAAGTGGCAACAAAAATAAACACAATGACCCTAGTCTTGAAAGGAATTTTTGTGAATAAGAAAAATCTTAGTACAAAAAATGTTCATATTAAATCCACCAACTCGCCAATCCATAGTTCAACTCGCCAATCCATAGTTCAACTCGCCAATCCATAGTTCAACTCGCCAATCCATAGTTTATAGGTTCAACATAACCCAACATTTCAACTTTTAGAGATCAGATTCGACAGAACCTTTTTATATTGTAAGGAGAACATCTGGTGAATATCAAACTGAAAATGATACATTACACACACTAGAGGAACTGACTTTTTCCCATTCAAAACATCTGACTGGCTGGATGCATGTGGATGCATGCACTATGAAAACAAAGTCGTGCAAAATATTTTTTTGTAATTATGTCAGCGAAACTTATTACTTTTTTGTAAGAAAAACCTTTCTACAGTAAATGCCAAGGTTAAAGGACCAACAAGAAGGACTTTTAATCATCTTATCCGATATATGACTGATAATATTATGTCAGTCATAAAAACCATTATGTCAGTTACTATGTAGATCCATGTAAATATATACGATATTAAGGTCAGGGGAAAGGATTGGAACATAGAAGTCCAACATCATATCTTCATGTGCGATATTGGAATCTACATTTTCGTCGTTCTCTTCAATCAAATGTTCGTTGCAATCATTGATGCAAACACGCCCAACATGTCGAATGCTAAATTGATTAAAAAGGATGTGTTGGACTCGATCTTTTGGACTCGATCTTTTGGACTCGATCTTTTGGTGCAGCACTAAAAGTCAATTTGAGGCGAACAATACTACGACCGACAATACTACGACCGACGGTAAAAGAAAGTAAACAAACACAACAATCACGTGATTCATGCTGCAGCCCCTTTAACAAACCTGGGAACGTATTCATTATTTTGTCTTTACATGGTTTCCTACAGAGGTTTTGAAAACAAATTCCATGACTTTCCGGGGGAAAGCACCAATGACCGAGATTCGAACTTAAACTAACATTAACACTTGATTTTGCAACATAAGTCAGAATAGTCAAAACTGACAAAAGTGATTATAAAACACCGTCAAGTGTCAGTAAGTGAGCTTGAATTATTTGGAGGATTTCTATTTGGAGGAGATTAAAGAACTTGACCTTTTCCAATTAGATGACAAGTTTAAAGGGATACCTTCCTTTTGTGTTATTAATCCAACTCGACTGTCATTTAGACGGATGACGGATGTTTAAGACTTGAATAGACAACCTGGCTTAACTACTGTTTAAGCCTTGACTAGACAACCTGTCAAAGTTCTGTGATACCCTAGAAATCAAAAATGGACCATAAGGAGTCTAAAAAATGATGATTAGATTCACTGAAAAAACATCACTAAAGGAACCATTTCAAAATATCGCATAAGAACTCGTATAAGAAATCGATTTTTATCAAAGAAGTGTGTGAACAAGTATGTATCCTTTGATGAAAATACTGAAATTTTCTATGAAATTTTGTGAGGACAGCTAACTAATGTGTGGCTAAGTGTAACCTTCGAAATCAGAATTAAAAGAGCAAAGAGAAACTGATGACAACACAATGCGCAGAATGTTTGTGAAATGGGGGATTCTGAGTATGACTTTTTTCAAAACTTTTCCATGAACTTATTTTTTCATTGCAGAGCAGAACTCTAGATTGGTTGTTTTGTTATTCGAGTATGTTCCAAATGTTTCCACCCAATCACGTTTCGTCAATTGTGCAACTGTAATTAAGTATCGTCTAAGACTTCATGATAAGATGGTAACAACCCTTTAAAACTGAAAACTTTATGAAACCATTCCCATATCTATAACTGAATAATAATCTCTGTGCTATATAATCATTTAACTGTATCTGCATTTCACCACTCAGAGTGAGGGGCATGGTATGAGAAACAAGAAATGAGATGTTTTACCCATGATGCATTGCGTTGCTCTCCATCGTCGAAGCTGAGTCATTGGCGTCAGAAAATATTTTGGATATATTTGATAACATATTATATAATGTCTGTCATTCCAATGTGTTATCAGTATCATATCGTCTGCTGTGGTTGAGCTATTTTTAAACTGTAATACTGCAGCATATTTAGAAATCATCTTTTCTTCTTTATTGGAAATTCTGACATATGTAATTTTGCTGATGACAACTCTTTGTACTCTTGTGGACCAAATTAAGATAATAGATTTGATACACTTCTGAGGGATTTGAAAAGTATATAAAATTGGTTCTATTTCAACTCAATGAAAACCAATCCTGATATTAGGACATTGGGAAACACTGACAAACATTATGTTCAAAAAAAAAATAATCACGAATAAATAACATCTCAACGATATAACCCGATATAACCCGTTTTTGAAGGTAAAAAAAACTTCAAGAGCGCACCCTAAGAACAGTTTTCCAAGAATTTGAAACAAATCAGTGATTTGTTAGAAAATAACAAAGTGTCCAGTATTCCCATCATATTAGAAATCTTTTAGTTGAAGTTAACAAGTCCTTGAACAAATCGACAATTTATGTGCAACTTATTTCAAATTAGAGAAAACAAGAAGCCCTAAGACTTGAACACTTCCTGGTAATGCTAAGGAAACGGTTATTTACAGAGCACAATCCTGAATCCTAAATTAGAATCAATATACTCCTATCCTGTTCCCATTTTTCACACAAAATGCAACGCTCCCTTAAAATGAAAGAAAAAAATTAAAATATGCTTATTCAACGACATCCCTGAACCGAGGAACCTGCAGCCCAGTGTATTGGGTGCCAAAGTGGACAAAAATGGAAATCTCACCAAGATCTGATATATTTCATCAAGATTGGGCGAACTTTACTAAATTACCAAAATCTCACCAAGATTTTGAATACCCCATCAAGTCTATCAAAAATCTCATCCTGATGAGAAAATCTCGTCAAGGGTGAGAAAATCTCATCAATCGAAAGGAGCAAACTGTCAATAAATGCAATTAAACATGGCTGCTAATGATCACAACAACGACATTGTGGGCAAGCTCAAAAACTTCATAAAGCTTTTATTTTTTCTTCTGAAATGAAACATTTTGGCCTTCCTCTCGAACAAGAAGGCAGTCGACACATGGTTTGGTAACCATTTAAATTACCAAACAAATTTAACTCTTGCTGAACACTCATATATTTGTCAAGTTCTAGAACCAAAAAGCCAAAAAAGAAAAACTTCATCACTAGTAGTATATATATAATATATATATATATAATACATATATAATATATAATGGAAAAGGAGATAGAGATTACTGCAGGATACATCCCAGGCTATTTGAATGTAGAGGCAGACTGGGAATCCAGACACAACCTGTCAGATTCCATCGAATGAAAACTGTTGCCTCTAGTATACCAAAGGGTTTGTCAAGTATGGGGAACACCAGACATAAATTGATTTACCTCAAGAGTGTCGCATCAGCTCCCATGTTATATGGCATGGAGACTAGATCCATTCAGCAAGGGCAGGGATGTATTTTAAGTCAAGTGTCATCCCCATTATGCATACACTTTTCCTCCTTTTTCTCTAATAGGCAGGGTCCTCAAGAAAGTTCAAATGGAACAGGCAGACATGATTCTAATCACTCCAGCATGGCAAACACAAGCGTGGTTTCTAACTGCTCTAGAAATGTCTGTACGCAATCCTCTGATCCTTCCAACGAGAACAGACCTGTTGAGGAATCCAAAAGGAGAGTATCATCCACTGTTACTAAGCAACAGCCTGAAGCTACTGGCTTGGAATATTTCTGGAAAAATCTCTTCTATTCTCTTCTTCCAGAAGGGAAGTCAGCCATTACAACTCGGCTTGGTGAAAATGGCATAGCTGGTGTGCTGAAAGAAAAGTTTGCCTTATAGAATATGTATTAGATTTTTGGGCACATTTGTTTGATCAAGGACTGGATAATAGGGTCACATAGGTCAGTAATATCAGCCTTTCATGAACCTATTGATGGGCAACCCATTGGAGGACATCCTAGTCGTCTCTTATGATCGGTGTCTTCAACAAGAGGCCCCCACATCCTAAATGCATTATTTTGATTTGGGAAGTTAAAAAAGTTTTTCGGTATTTACTGAATCTACAGCACAATGTCTACCTGTCAGAAAAACAGTTAAGTTTGAAACTGTCAATGTTACTCTCTCTGACGGCTGCTAGTAGAGCTTCTGAAATTGCCCTTTTAGATACTGATTTTCTAGTAAAACATGATCTATCTAATATGTTTCAATTCAAACAACTCACTAAGGTATGTCGTCCCGGAAAGAAGAGACCTCCAATAAAATTTCACAGGTTTAAGGACGACGAGAAACCGCGCGTATGTGTTACTCTTAGTGATTATTTGGATAGGAGAAAATTGTGGAAGGTCACTGACTCTCAACTATCTCTAGATGACTGAGACAAATGCTAGGCATTGATACAAGCAGTTTTACGGCTCACTCACTCTACTACGTCTGCGGCAACTTCAAAAGTAAAAGCAATTAGTATCTCTGTTTCTGATATTTTACATTTTACATATGTATTTTTACACTTAAGCAGGCAAATTGGTCGGGAGAATCCACGTTCTAGCGATTTTTATCATAAGCAGGTTGAGGACTCAAGTCATGTTTTTCAAAAGACTCTTCTACCTGGTGTGCTTTGAAGAGTGGTGGTTGAGGCCATGGCCTGTAGATTTATTGCGAGATACCCAGTACCCAGTATTAGTTCGGCAGAGATTTCATGACATGAATTATAAATCTGATATCATTTGAAACCACGTCCGTTAGATATACGAACAAATTGAGATACCATTGCAGGCGCTTAGCGCCCTTACCCAATCCTCAATTTCTTGCGAATTTCTTTACTGTCTTTTCGCTTTAAGTTTGTTGATTTTTTTTTAAAAATCAGTAAGTGATATGAAGAAGGCGTTTTTGCTTACATTACAATGTCAAGTTACGGCAAGCCCCACCTCGAAGGAAAAAAAAACTCCCCCACATCCATCGATATGATGAAGAAGTTGAAGAAATTCACAGCAAACCTAGTTAGATTTTGAGGAACTTGAATGAGAAGTGTATCTTCCCCATCACGACAAAAGAGCATCCATTTCCATTTATTTAGTTGACAAATATTTTCGAATATGTAAATTTTGTGTGTTGTTTTTATTTTCACAAGAAGAAGCGCTTGAATTGATCAACCTATATAGTACAGGGGCGGATCCAGCATTTTTTTGGCAGGCGGCTCAAAATCTGGTGGTCCTAATGTTAAATTCCGATTATCCCGATTTTTTACCGGAACATTCCGATCAGGGGTGGATCCAAGCAAATTCAGAATAGTAAGCCTTGTCACCAATCTGGGTGATCCGTATGTGCTACAGAAACGATAATTTCGGGTTGGGAAGATGTTATACTTAATATTTAGTTAACTGCGTATACATCCAATAGATCATCCAATTGCATGCAGACGGGGGACGTTGTACTGGCCAGGTACTTACTTGTGAACCCCAAACACAAGCTCGAGCATTAAAGCTCACGGTTTTACTTCCTATTCCGTATAGGCTGTCTGCAGTATAGAAAAGCTATGAAAAGCTATTTACTTGGGGTGCCCAACAATTATAATGATGGAAAGGTGAAACTATAAAGCGGCATGTTCTCATTATTCAATAATTCAAACTTACGTTCATTCAATTAATAGACCTTCCAAAATTTTAACACCTCATTTCTATGAATTTTATTGTTTTAACTGATTTCAAAAGTTTATTACTTAGTGATGGTCACTTATTATTCCTATTTCCCGACGGATTAGTTAAACGCAATTATAATAAAGAAAACGAGGCAAAACTTGTTGACTAGGCCATAACACAGCGTTTAAATAGATATTCATGCTATTTCCAGGTGATATATAAAAGATATAGCTAAAATCTATGAAATAGGATAAAGTTGTAGGGCTGGACCATAGCAATAATAATGAAAGCAAAAATAAGTTTCAGTCGCAAGTTCATTCAAACAAGAAAAACACATTTTTGAAATAATAAGCATTCATTTGATAGTTATTTATTCATACAATATAATTCCAACATATAATTTGAATGATATTTGATTCTGATTTCAACAACCAGCAATAACAGTAACAGGAATCAATTGGATCACCAACAGAGAAGTACATAAAATAAAGAAATAAACAATTTTATTATAATTTCTCAACATGGTAATAATATGAAACTAGTGTAGCGTAACTAGTTTGTAAATGTTCTGTTTTCCATCCATTGTACTGAAAAGCAACCCGATTTTTCCAGTAAAAACGTAAACATTATTTACCCGTCTTTCGGGGGAAGGAATTAATTATATTAAACACTCTGCCCTCATTGGAGTGAAAAAATCCAAATCAGGGATTAATTCATTTATTAAACAAATTATGAAATAAAAACAAAAAAATACTTACTTATCATCCAGGGAAATTAGCTTCTGGTTTAATAACGAATATGAGCTCTGGGTTTTTTTTTTCCATGCTGAATATTCTGGTGACAATACTTCCATATAAACTAGCCATGTGCATATATCCATCACCACTACAACTTCTCTCGGATGTATATGATAGGTTTGGTCAAGCCAGCCTCCGTTAATATTTCATTCATTATAGGGACTGTTAGAAACGAATGTATGGATAAATAAGTGATGGTAACAGCCTCTACTGCCCATCAACATTTTCTTTTTCATACTCAGAACTTTTTAATCTTTAGCAACAACCCAGAAATGAACAAAATTGATTTTACTCCCTTTGGTGGAGGGAGGAAGAACGACAGTTTACCGATGTCGGATGAAAAACACTCTTTACCCAATGATTCTCTTAAAAGTCCTTCTTGTCAAAATACAGAAAAAAATGGATTTTTTTTTTTTTGGGGGGGGGGGGGGGGGGGGGGGGGGGAGATCAACTTTGAAGCTATAAAAAGAAATTCTACAATATATTTAGTAAAAAAAACAGTAAAACGCTTTCTTCTGAAAATTGCCTTAACGGAAGTTGACCACTCCCCACTTCTGCGACTTATTTATTAACGGAGGCTGGCTTCAAAATACGACGTAAGTGAAAAGGGAACTCTCTCCTTTTGTTGTACTAAGTTTTATTTTCAGATAATTTGGTGAGTTTCAATTTTTACTTCACTAAAAAAAGTTGCCATGCAATTGTGAATATTGTAAATAAACTAGAGCCTGTATCATCAAACTAATTTATAACATTTACTTTTTATTTTATATATAGTTTTTATTTGTTAATTATCGACTTTCATGCTCTGCGTAAGCACGAAAGCCTTACAACTTTCATTGCAGTGAGAGAAAATGGCGGACATCTGAAGCGGGATTTCCACTTCAAAAAATAATACGCGTATCAGCACGTCCCGGGGCACTGGTTCTTGTAACTATGTTTCCGTTTCCAACTCTAAATAAAGTTTCACTTACTCTCTTGGTTGGTCCACACAGTAAATAACTATTCATTTTACTTACTCTCTTGGTTGGTCCACACAGTAAATAACTATTCATTTTACTTACTCTCTTGGTTGGTCCACACAGTAAATAACTATTCATTTTACTTACTCTCTTGGTTGGTACACACAGTAAATAACTATTCATTGTTTTTGGGTGTTTCTGACACTATCCTCGTAATATATATACAAGTCTCTTTCATCACTTGTTACTGAGATGCATTTTAAATAAATGCTGTCGTAACTGAGAATTTATGGATGTTCATATCATAACATCGAGAGAATATATTCAAAGGAGGAATTTGGATATTTAATGGGGTCTAGGAAAATCCCTTAACTGAACGTGAATGTATTAGGAAGAAGCCTTTCTTTTCAAGGCTTACCTGGTTGAGGTGAGAAGGTTTAGTAGAAAAAATATTCGAAATATATAAATAGAATTCATAATAATTTGCAAATAAATCCTTAATGGAGCAGATGATGACGACGAAACAGAGATTTATTTACGAAGTGATCGTTGTCTCAGACGATGTTGCGCTTCTCTTCGTTTTCGTTCGATTTCTTCGAAGTTACACTTCTGTGTGGATGATATAGGCGGAAGCTCATTTGGATTCACTAAACAAAATGAAAAAACAAACAATTAAAAAAAAGAGAGGGAAAAATGAAAGAATGAGATGAATGGAACGATCAGTTCAGATAATGGAACCGATAAACATTCGATGGACTCGAGTAAACGCAAAACAGTGTCCTGTCCAAATCACCAATGCTATAATTATTAAATGCTCGCTATATGCCAGTGTCGTTATTTTAGCACAAAATTTAGGGTTATCAAAAACATCTTGACCAAATTTTCGATAGTTAAATATTCCCTTTCAGCGCCTTATTTGGTAGTTGAACTCTGGAGCAGAATCATGGTCCATAATGCAAAGCAAGATCCTCACCCCCAAAAAGCCATTTTCATAATGCACTGATGTTATGCATTAAAATCGTGTTCTGATTGGTCAAATAAAATTAGGGAAAAATTATATAATTGCCATATGTTTTTATTTCAAGGATGAACATCAGTGCACATAGTTTGACACGATCCCACCTAGTGAACACCCGGCTTTATTTCAGACATGCCACCAATGTTTTTCTGTTATTCGCGGAGCGAAGGGAACCTAACAGTCGGGAGTGTAGAGGGCGCCGTAGGAGATAAACATTTTTATGAGATACCTTATACCCTTTTTACGACGGTCCTCATTGGTGTTAATTTTCATGATTTGGCGTTAAAAGAGCCGGGCGTTAGAGGTTTTTCTGTGAAGGTTTGATCGTGGACTTTCCAAAAATAATGTACGGGCGTAAAAAAGAACCAGTAAGGTATTATACAGCAGACTAGCATTACCTGACCGAGTGTGGAGAAACATTGGTTGATCACTATCTCCAATCGTGCAACCTTTACTCTCTCCCTTTATCACAGATAAATCCAATGGAAACAGAGGGTAAGATTTTTTTCGAGATACGTTACACACGACAGAATTCAGTTTGACTGATGACGCTTCATCTTGAATATATGTCGTCGTAAATTCTCCCTTTCGTGGCGGTATGAATGGCCGCTTACATCTGTCACTTGCTATGTTGTTCGAAACAAAACTGGTTCTGGCAGTTTTTAGCTGCGTATTTTCTGGTATGTTAGTAGATCTACTAGGGATCGGGATGAAACCATTATTATTTATTTTAAGTTCTTTCGTCGTTTGAACGACTAAGGCGTCATTTTGGCTCGATCCAGTCGGCGTTACAGTTCGTTTACATCTTTTATTCAAAGGAAATGGCGAAGTATGACTTCTGGTTTTCAATTTTCTCTGATTTGCAGTTATCCGTGGAGGTGTTTCTTGACTCTTACATTTAAATTCTTCATCCAAGTCCATTAACATCTCATCAAACAGAAAATCATCATCAAATGCTACAAGACCAGTTTCAGTTTTCACAAGTTTTGGTGTGGACATATATTTTCGTTTCGCAGTTAGCTTTTTTGCACGGTTGTCGTTGGATTCGGTGCATTTAACTTTTGTAAAACTGCTATCCGGCAACGACAAATTTCCGATACTGTCGTCTTCTAACGTTAGATCGATTAATTCGTTATCTTGACGTCCACACATTTCCCCATTCATTTTTGCGATTGAATTCGTGCAAGATCTTAATGTATCTTTAACATGTTTCCTTTCTTTTCCTGAATGTTGATCATCAGCGGTAATGTTATCAATTTTCATTTCTGGTGAAGAGGGTTTAAAAATCAAGTCACCACGTGTACCGAGTGTTTTTGTTCGTTTTGTTTTCGGTGTTTTCACATGAGTCGTTACCTCGTCACATTGGTTTCGTTCTCTATCATCAATCAAAAGTTCATCAAAATTCTCCATCAACAACAAACTGTCCGAAGGACTGTAGTTGATCAACTTTGGAGGGAAGTTTTCTTTTAGTTTTTTTGTAAGGAGTCGAGGTGATCTATAAAAGAAGGTTTGTTTACACGTAAACAACAGCTTGGAAAACCACGCTTACATAACGTTCGGAGGAAACTTACCTTCGACCAGTAGTCTTCTTTTGAAAACAATGTTCTAAAATCAATAAAATAAGGAATAAGGAATTAATAAGAAATTTTTTTGAATGCTTTGACGTAGTAAAATAGTGAATACTACCTGGAATCAGGGTTGACATTTCAACAAACTTTTTTAACTGTTCACTGAAATCTAATACTCCTTGATTTTTGAGGGATCTTTTAATGACAGAACGTCTAAATAACAATTTTAAATGATTTTGTTATTCTTAAACTGACTCAAATCAAAATTATGAAGAACTAATCTGTTAAGCATAATAGTAAAGTTATTAATGGATATGAATTTATAATAAATGTTTTAACGTCGAGTTTATTTAGTATAAATACATTTTGCTGTTCTGTTCAGAAGAAAAGGATTTTCTGGCCGCAATTTAATGGTAGTGTCAATTTATCTATACCGAAAAACAAAACAAATCTTTAAGATCTCTTTGTAGAAAGTTGAAGTATTCAATTTCATTATACAGAGTTTGTTAGTTTTTCTACAACGAATTTTATTAATACTTTATTATTATAAAATGAAACATGTTATGGTTCTAACAAATTCTTTTTTCATTATTTCATTTAATAAATAGAGTTCAACATACCTATTAGAGATGTTGCTGGCGGTGGTGTTCGTAGCCAAGTTTTCTCGCATCCAAGTGCTCAATAAAACATCATTGTCTAAAGTTTCTGTTGTTTCAGATAATTTTTTCTACAATCAACAGATGGCACTGGTTGTCATTGCACATTGGTGAATTTCATTAGACATGCTAGGAACTAGACACGGAAGTAGACTTCCAAGAGAAGGGAAAGTTTGGCTTATGTCAAACTTTCAGATGATACAAACATGGAAATTCTTATTAGAAGTAGAAAATGTCAGATACCATATTTTTTCCATTATGCACAGTGTCCTTACTTACAAGGTGAGTGATGTGTGGTTATTCAAACACGTACACTTATTTCTACACCTGCTTGTAAGACGCGTTGTTATTCAAATGTGTTGGTTCAATAGAAAAAATATGATACATGAAGGCTACAATTAAAATCTAAAATTTGGTCTCATTTTCTCTTCAATTTTTGTTGAAAAACTGCATTTTCAAACAGCAATGCTGTTCCTCGTGCAAGAAACACAGCCGTAATAAAAAAAGATTTGAAAATTACTTTTTTTGGTATTATCTTCAGTAACTTCGTAATGTCAGGTGCTTTATGTTTTGATCTTTTTCTTAAATTTCCTGTGGTGACAAGCATTGTTAGCATTAACAACAGCAATTGAAATCCCCAACGATTCTAGAATTTTCACAGATCAAAATAATGTCATCATTTACCTGACGGAAGAACTTTAGTTGGGCTTGGTGAATTATTATCCCAACCAATTTCGACGCAAGACTCATCAGAAGAAACATGATGACAAGATGATGATAGATTTAGCTGATTTTTCAATGGCAAAGGAATATCCTTTGATAATGGTGGTGTATTATTTTGGGTGTGCATCACAATAACATCTGCATTACATAAAGTGAAAAAATATTATTAAATATAAATTAACCAAAACAACTCCTTAAGATATCTAAGATGCAAGAAGCATATTATCCAGTATCTACAATGTTTATGAATAGTTTGAAGTAAAGATTTTTTTGAACACCTTCCAAATAACTAAACTATACAACAAATTTAGTGACAAACCTTTTTTTTTGGTAGTACTTCTTTTTGCACTCAGACATGGCCGACTTTTCTTCCGTGGATAGTGATCTGTGACACTCATAAGTCTTCTTAAGGCATACAATATTCAACTAGGGTTAGAGAAGAGGTAATATAAAATGTGTATGGAAGATAAATAACAAATTTTCGAATCAAATTCTAGGAGTTTTTTACCTTTTTTCAAGGGGTAAATTTGGTCAAACAAACAACAAAATTATCTAATTATCCTAATGGCTAATGACACACAAAAGAATCCAATGTCATGTTATATTATATTATATATGTCATGTTATATGTCATGTTATATAATACTACATTTACGCTAATGTAGATTATACACTAGAAAATCAAAAAAATTCTGTTTTAATATCAATTTTTCAATGAATCCGAAAAAAATAAAATAAAAAATAAATAAAAAAAATATTTGGAATTCAATTTGAAAATATTTTTTTCTGGATCTATCCAAAAACGTGAAAAAAATTAATCATTCTGAAAATCCATTGTAAACAGGTGGAAATGGAAAAAAACTATGGAAAAAACTATGGTAAATGCTGAGTGCAACAAACAGAGAGAAACTACCATACCTTGGGTAACAAAGATAGTTTTTAAAAAGAAAAGAAAGCGATACAGATGTGTCATATGCTGTTTTTATCTGCCTGTGTCACAACACAGTTAAATGCTTCTTTAATGGCCTTGATTTAGAAGCAGTATCAGCGAAGATAGTTATTTTTCCAGGATAGTTACCAAAATTCCATAAAATTTTCCAGGAAAACATATTTCGTCATAATCACAAGACAAAATTTATCTTTTTGCAATCAGCAAATGAAGCAGAATAAGCTGTTTTCTGAACTGGAAATTTGGTTAGGAGGGTGGTTCAAAGGTCTGAGAAACGAATTGCTGGGAGTCCATAAAAAATATTGACAGAAATATTAGCATCAGTCTATTGCCAATAGTATTGGAGGTACCCACCCAATATACTAAATGGGTACACTCTATCTATTGATATTTCCTTTGACACTATTGTTGGTTAAGTGAGTGGGTAAAAGTTGGTGACTCTTAAAATTTTTGTTTTAAAAAAAAAAGTGTGTTTGAAATTTTCTGATTTTCAACAGCCTTTATCTTGTTGAGAAGTTGGGATCACTTCCCCTCCTAACAGACTTGTGTAAGCTATCATTATTAATTTCTTCAGGGCAGTTCAAGGTCACATGTCTTCCAGATAGATTAGCATCATATGCCCTGCCAACAATAAATATGGCAGATGTTCTTGATATGTAATAATGACTAGAAACAACTTTTATAAACTTGTTTCAAAGTCTTTTTGACCATGGAATGATTTTCTTTGATTTTGGCCTTTTGACGCTAATAGGTGGTGGGTGGGTTTTCTTAGAAAAGAAAAAAAATCGGGTTGCTACAAGTAAAGAAGGAAAAATTATTGTTCTAAGTTGGCTATCCACCACAGACCTTTGAACGTTAAATGAGTTAATGGGTAAACCCTATTTATTTACCTGCCCACAGGTGAGCACAGTAACAGAAACATATAAGTAACGCATACTTCATATGCTCAAAACATGACAACATCAGCACATTCTCTTAATACATCATAATTCAACAAATCTTATCAATAAACAAATACATAATAAAATTTGAAAAAGAAAAATTTGATAATAAAAGCAGGAGAAGAAAAACGTTGAAAATGTAATTGAAGGTATGCAAGAAAGAAAACAAAATATAATCTGATAAACTAAGAACAGCATTTTTTTTCATTTTCCTGATAATTTTTGCGACATTAATTTTCATGAATCAGGATTTTTCAAAAATTTCCCGAACATTTATTTTCTGAAAAGGAACAAAATTCGTGAAATTTAATGATGGCTAAATTCAATGATCTTAAAGTAAGTATAGTGACCAATAACATTGTCACAACTACAGCACCATCAACAGTACTACATACTAACACTAAAATAGCACAACACAACAAGAAAAGAGGAGAACTAAAATGAAGGAAGAAAGAAACAAAAAACTCGAAAGAGATGGATGGTGGCGAGGGCCGCCAAATAAGAAACACAAGATAAAAGAAGTGATCATATAAATAGAGGTCTGTGATAATAGTCATAGATAGAAACAACATGCGCAAAGGCAAGTAAAGCAAATGGTTATTAACCGATTCGCTTTATCTCCCCACTCTACGAAACGTAGAATGTAAAAATAATAATCATCACACACACAGGTCCCTATATATCCATGGCATGATTAATCACATCACTTATTATGAACAATACTAGTCCAACATTTGTTTGTCACAAAAAAAATCTTCCAATCCAAACTTTCATCGTTTAAAATTTTCTAAAAATCCATCTTTCCTAAATCAACTTCAAGTTAAATGTCAGGTCAGCATCGCACCACGTTCGTTGTATGTGGCCTGAACTTGATTTCGTGCAGGGTTAACATAATCTCATAATGGTAACTTCTAAGCGGGAAGATCCCAGGCCAGGGTCGTGTTGTGACGAGTTGAGTGTGTGTGTGTGTGTGTGTGTGTGTGTGTGTTTGTGTGTGTGTGTGTGTGTGTGTGGGTTTATTGGCGTTATTCTATTGCGTGTTAGCTAACACCTTTTCGCTTAAAATATGTGATGAAACTTTAAGCATTGAGTTGGACCTAAGATATCTTCAAATTTTAATTATATACCTGATTTCTTTTATTTTATATTGCCTCTCTTCTCCTCTCCTCTCCCTCCCATCATTGTTTTGTACCGTCAGGGAAAACAATAGAACAAGGAATTCCTCAATTGTAGGACCCCTCCATTGTGGTATTATTTTACACCGCATTTGAGGGATCCCTCAATAACAATGTTTTAAATCATTTAGTAGAGTGCCTGCTCCCCTTCTTATCGCTAACTTTAATTTTAATGCTGCAAAATTCTTCGTTGCGAATGAGAAAACACAACTAATTGGAATTAGCAGAAAAATTGGTCATTCTATATTTCAATTCAACAGGAATAAACAAAAACAGAATAAGATTGGTAATAAATACTGCTATCGCAAACATCATCGGGGTGATGTTCCTCATTCCGCTAACTTGTTCCTCTTTCCGCTAACTAAATTTGCGTTCATCAAAAGGTTATGTTAATATAATGAAATTTTGTAGAATATGATGTTCATACTAAAAGTTTAATCCGTTTTCTCTCAATGTAAGATAGTTTCATCTAAGTTCGACATGCATCTATATTCGACACATGTTAATATTGAAGCGATTAATCAACGAAAAAAAGAAGAAAAACTTTTAAAAAGGAAGCTTACAGTAAGTACTTTTCACCCAAAAGTTTCAATTTGAAATATCGCTTAATAATTGGGGGTAAATTCAAGATGAGTCTGAAACCTCCTTTGAACAAATCCAAACACAAAAAACACGAACGAAATGAAGTTGTTGATATTCACGCGCACTGTTATCGCCACATCTTGTTTACTACTGAAACGAAAAGATTGGCCATGGTACTTCAAATCATCACTTTTCAATCCCCGTTTTGAACGCAGATTTCCATATAGGGGAGGTTTTCCCTTCCCCGGTGCGATATTTTGTTTTCGACATACTTAATAACCAGCTGATTATCAGAGTTTGTTTGCATCATGATGTAATAGTTATGAAAATGTTACGAGTATCTTCAAGGGTGATTAGCGGTAAAGAAAAGAAATATCACCTCTAGTGTTTCCTTTGGGATTATTACGGCACGTGGTTTGTATGGTATATCTACTTTGTTATTCCACTGTTCTGTGTTTTATCTCTAAATTGTTTTGAAAAATTGTTGTGTCGAATAAAGATTTTTTGGTTGAACAGACGATACAGACGTATCCTCCAGTTCCTTTTCTCCTCCGTTTATCTATCATCAAAGTAAAGAAATGTCTTTATCTTTTTATTACTAATGTTGCTTGGATATTGTATTTCATATCTTACTTCCTTTTGGACGTAAATTAGGTTTCCTTTTTCATTTATTGGATTTTAAAGTTGTTGTGTCGAACTTAGATGAAACTACCTTAATTGCTTGTCCCCTTTGATTATGCAGATAAGCAACAACCACAGGCTTATAAAAAATACATGCCTTTATTGTTTACAAATTGAAGGCAGCCATATTTTTATCAGCTTAGTTTTTTTAGAAAACAATAGGGCAGTCTTGACAAGTCAATCGAAAAATTGCACTATTTGCACTAATTGTGAGCCTGCACAGGAGACTAATGAAAAACGTATCATCACTACACAGTCATTAGAATTTTTTTAAATAATGACTATGCATGATAGCAATTATTATAATGATAATGTGCATTTATTTTTCGGATCGGTGCGTCGCACTTTAATCATTCACGTGTGATAAAATTCCGAATAGTAAGGTATGGTGTATTTGTTAATGACTACAGGCCTTTGTGTGGCAAATTTTATTAAACAAGTTTCATGTTTTCTTGAATGGTGAATCTATGAGTGATTATCACCGCGGGATTTTGTGCTAATTGAACGTATGTGAGAAAGATTTAACTGTATGAATAATCAATCAGAAATCAATGCTAACAAGAACAATTTTTAGGCTGGTGTGGTGTGGCTGGTGCCTAAGAATAAAGACAAACCTAAGATAGCTAATTTCAATTCTTGGATGGTAGCCTGGTCGAATTTTATGAGAGTATATGTTCATTATTGGCCTGAACTCTGGAGGTGATTAGGTATCAATCATTGCTATGCGATTTTGCGGGACAATTTTCTTTTGCTGCATGGCTTAATTCCGACCATATGTTTCCTTAATTGCATGACCCAGGACCCATCTTTGTCTTAGGCTCGTGTCGATGATGATTTGTACAATCGTTTTTTGAGGCATGCGCCTTCTGTGTTTCTACTGTCGGATTTTCGGTCATTTTGTCAATACCTGTCCTTTGAGGTCAGGTAATGTGTTTAGGGGCTGTCGCCCTTTCGTGCCCCCAGCGAGCTGTTGATTCTTTCTTATCCAGCTTCAAGGGTGGTTCCGCCCCTCACTCGAAGAGCTGGCTGTCGGGGACGCAGGGAGACCTGTCACTTCTTAAATGGTGCTGGGTGTAGCAACTCAAGCCAATGTTGTTTTGATAACGTCTGCATCACGTTCAAGACTGAATATTTTAATGCAATATATTCCGGGTTATCGCAACAGTGCTGCCGATGCTTTATCTTGTTTGCAGGTAACTCAATTCTGTCGTCTTTGTCTCTGCAAGACATATGGAAATCTTGACTTAAGCATCATGCGGTACATGCAAGCTTCGTTAGCTCCACCCACCCTGTCTACATACAATGTTGGTTTACGTTCTTTTCAGCTATTTTGTCATCGGTCACATGTGCACACGTTGCCATTGTCAGAGGCTACTTTGTAGTGTTATGCAGTCTCGTTAGCCCACCGAGTGGGTTATCATACGATTAAAGTTTACTTAGATGGTATTCGATTTTATAATATCCAGTCTGGTTCCAACACACGTACGTCTTCATTTCCATGGTTATATTATTGTTACGGGGTATTCTCCGTGTTCAAAGCATGCAGTTTCGTCGTCCTCATTGATTGCCAATCACTATGTTTCAATTATGGCGTATTCATCATCGCATTCAGCTGCAACGATACTCCCCTTTTCAGCCCCCCTTTTATGTTGTCTCATCATTGGCATTCTTTGGATTATTATGTTGTTCCAAGTACAAGTCCCCTTGTCGGAGTTCATATATTACATCCAGCACTTTGTTGGTTAAGGATATTACCTTTAATGCTGACGGCTCCATTATGCGAGTTCTTATTTAAGCCTCAAAGACCGATCCTTTCCGCACTGGTTGCACTATTCGAGATGCCACTATTCGCTCGCCCGTTTGTCCAGTTAGTCTTATGCGTGAGTACCTTACTTCGCATCTTTCTAGGTCAGGTCCTCTTTTTGTTTGGAGTTCTGACAGTTTTCTTATTCGTGTTGATGTTGTTACGTTATTGCAGCAGTGTTTTCCTAGTCACTGCTCTATTAATACACATTCATTGGGTATTGGTGGAGCGTCGGCTGCTGCGTCAGCCGATATTCCCGATAGTCAAATACAAATTCTTGGTAGATGGTCTAGCAATGCTTATCAAAGATATTTACACCTCAACAATTCTTCTGTTCAGGTCTTATGTTTGGCTTTAGCTTCTGGTTCTTCCGCGACCAGGGTGTGGGATTCTGCGTTGGGTGTTTCTGTTCCTCGCTTATCCACGCATCGTTAAGTTTGGGGAAATTTGGGGGGATGCATCCGCATAGGTTTCTATTCAGATTTGAGTCAAGCGATAGTTGTTGTTGACCACACTTGTTCGGTCATTGTAGACCATCGGTTAAGTTTAGAGTGCATCCCCTCTGTCCCTTTATTTGGCCAATCATTGTGTTTTTATTGTGTTTGCCCCGTTTGTATTCCCCGAATGCATACAGTTAACTTGTGCATTAATTATTTGCAAAAAGTACATTTCACATTTTTACCACCATTCATTACTTTTCTGTCATCTCAAGAAGAAATTTGCATTGATCGCAGAGTTTCGCCACATTTTATTTTGTTCAGCTTTTATTCCCAGGGGGATTATTATTGCAAACTTTAATCAAACTTTGCATAAGCAATTGTTCTTTGGAAATCTGGCAATATGAAGAAAAATTTGGGGATTTTCGTGACCAATCTACTTCATACATGACCAAGCTATGACATGACGTCTTGATGATGTTATCATGACGTATTTTATACGACTTTTGCAGAAGTCTTGGTGACGTCTGTAAGATGACAATTGTGGTACATTTCATTAATGACCAACTGTCGATGTTCTCATTAATTTGATTTTGGTCACCTCTGACGTCATCGTGCCCGCTGGGTTAGAATTGATGAAATAGTTGATGTGATTAGAAAAATAATTAAAATTATTAGAAATGTGATTGAAAGATTGATATAATGAAGTGGAAAAAGTACCTTAATCAAAATAATAACACTACAATCATCTATTAGTCTGGTACGTGTGAGCTGCCACCTTAAAATCTGGGGTACACATTCCGGCATCCTTAACTTTATGACAATTAGGTAAAGATTCTCTTATCTACACAATTTTTAGATACTCCCCGTTATGTTAGAGTCGTCTGACTGAGCAACCCATTTTCCAACTCAATTTTGAATAAATTTTGAATGTTTTTGGTCACGGTGTTGTAGCAACCACCAATATGGGTGGTGAATATATCGCTTCAATGTCATTCTTTAGAATGAACTGGAGATATTTGCAACAGAGAATTATATATGCATTCTTTTCCATCTTTTTTTCTCGACTCTGACACCACATATTTTAACCACTTTATTAGGCCGAGGGAAATAACATCACAGTTTGTTCTTTACATATATTTAAAAACATATGCGGAAAAATTTGTGCTCCAACATGCAGGTGGTGGACAATTCACTGTATTTTCATTCAAATTTCAGTGTGATATAGAGGAAATAGATTATTTGCTATATCATTGAAAAGAATGTCAACATGCACAAATTCTGCTACAACATGCACCATGGATAATGATAGCTGTTACACATAATAGAACATTGTTTACTGGCACAAGTACTTGTTATTTGCTATTGCAAATTTTGTAACATGTAATGGGTAAAAGAAATGAATAAGAAGTAAGATTAAAGGAGCTTTTTCCCACAGACGAAAAGAGACTTTGGTATAATTATTATTAGACTTGCTGTAATTGACGACCAACAAAATTCATAAAAAATCATATAAAAAAACAAAAGTGAATAAAAATATACAAAAAAATATACAATCCAACAAAAAAGAGGCCGAAATCACTACAACTTAAGATCATCTTAATATCTCGACGGCAGAATGTGTCAATTATCTTATCATTGTTGCATTAGTTTCCAGTTTACCATTAATATTACTCAATAACACAAAGTGATCATTTTGTATGTTTCGGCCTTATTTGTATTTTTAAAAGAAGTGGAATTCATAGTTGAATCTCGAGCCAAATTTCTTCACACTCCAGCCAATGAAAAGCCAGTCACAAGCATATACACCAAAACTAACTCCAAACAATTATCCATGCATTCACTACCAGATACGAGGTTTGAGATGGAAAATTAAAAACTTGAAATTAAAATATGGATTTTGCTTATTCTTAATTATGTTGTACTACAATTAAAAATAAACAGACACATTTTGTTTTTTAATATTGCAAAATACCAATAAACAAGCACATAACAAAAACCCATAATTTAGTTGTTGGGTTCCCAGTGAGAAACAAAACACAAAATATAGATTAGCCAAATGTATTGCATGAACAGTTGTTAACTACAAGAGAATTTGGGGAAATTTGAGTTGAGATGTTGAGCAAACAACATGAGAAGTATCCCTTACCGAGCATGTAATCCAGCATGAATGATGCAAAAGTACAGCTTGAAGTACCATGTGTCCAAGATCAGGAAAAGCTTGAAGTAACAAGTTTCAATAACCAGGCACAGGTTGATATGCCAATAAACTACGATTAAAAATGAACAGAAACATTTTGTTTTTAAACATTGCAAAATAGCAATAAACAAGCAATTTGTTTGAGGCTTTAGAAGATTATTAGTAACTTGTTAGGGCCAGTTGAACAATGATTGCATATTTTCTGGTGAGCTTGTCTGATTTTGTCATAGGTTTCTGTTCCTGAAGGTGACGCCAATAAGTTCAGGTAGAAAGCAAATGCATCTATATGAAATATTCTTTCAATCTCTGATTGATTTTCATTTTAGACATCATTTTAGTATAAGTTCAATCAAGATGTGATTTGAAAAGTCCAGTTTAATGTCAATAAGCAATTTGGATATCCACCCTAAAGTCACTGCGTCTTTATTAAAAGGTATTTTCTTTATGCCTGTTTAGAGTTTTAACTGCATCACATTTAATTTAACAGTTGGTTCTATTTTTCCACAGCTTTAATTCCAGATATCAAAACCTTATTTTCACTGTCGAAACTTGAATTATGCAAGAAAAGTAAATTAAATGAAGAGGAAATTGAAAATGTTTACAAAGTTGCTGCTTTACAATACTGTAGTTCATGGACGAATGCATTGGAGATAAAAAATGGGTTATCAAAAGCAAAACAGTGCCAAGTATGTGTAACCATGACATTTTGTTAATTTTGTTTATTGGTTTAAAATAAGCCGATGACATACTCATAGATACATTTGAAACTATTAATGTAATATAACTATTATATATAATATAACTATTATTTCTTGCTAAATGATAATTGATGTAAAAGAAGAAGGGAACCATGGGTTACTTATAAAGTTAGTTTACATTTTAACTAGCAGGATGTTGATGCTAGACCATGACGTAATTAAATCTTCCATCCCAAGTAGATACCGCAGTATAGTAGTGTAGTAATTTTTGGCTTGACAGGAATTTATAAAACTGTACTAAAGTTTACCATCTTCCTGTTGTTTGTCAATTTTTAGCATTGGAAACTCAAAACTGGTTGCCAACATATTGACAACTGTCTTCAAGGAGGGTTATTGTATCCAGGTATTACGGAAATTTCTGGTGAAAGTGCCAGTGGCAAAACTCAACTGTGTATGCAACTCTGTCTCAGTGTTCAAAATACATGTGATGATAAAAAAATAGGTATTTCTGGTCATTATTTTATCAAAGTGGCTGGATTATTCAAATGTTATTCAACCAAGATTTTCTTCTTCCTTAAGGATCTGTTTATGTGTGCACAGAGGATGTTTTCCCAATGAAACGACTTCAACAATTGTCATACTTCTTTCTGAAAAGAAATTCAAAACAATTTCAAACACACAATATAACTGATATCACCAATCATATATTTATTGAGCATGCAGCTGATTTGGTATGTATTTCATGATTGTTGGTGTTTATGTTACATGACAATATATATACAATAGTTTTAATGGAGGTAATAATATAATGGAAAAAACACTGTTTCGTTCTATATTATTTTTTGTTTTTGCTAGAGTACAGTTATTTTTTCTGTAACAAAATTACTTGTTAGGATGATCTATTGCTGTTACTAAGCAAGAGGTTACCACGTCTTCTTGTTACTAATAAAATCAAATTGGTCATCGTGGACTCAATTGCTGCACTGTTTAGAGTAGAATTTAACTCCTGGCAGATTGCTGAACGAGCAAAAATGTTGGCTAAAGTTGGTTCATTACTACATAGAATAAGCCATCAGTATGGAATTTGTGTTGTATGTGTTAACCAGGTAAACACATTGAGAATTTTTTTTTTTTTTTTAAGTTCTCTTGAAAATTGAAATGCTAAAGCTTTGTTCCCAATGTGCAATGAAAACCAATCACTTTCATTTTGACCAAAAACCTAAAAATTCATTGTTTAACATTGTTTAACCCCATTTATTAAATCATAACAGAAAGTTTTATTTCAAACTTTGATCGTGCAAACATCATGGTGGATAGAAGAAAACTGGCATTGGTTTCATTAACTTTGTACATCTGTCAATGTTTAAGGAAAACATACTAAAACAAAACAAAAAGATGACTGTCATCACTTGCTTCATGAACTACGGTAACATGACTATGACTATCACTTTTGGTAAGGTTATTTGACACTCAATGAAAGAAAAGGTTTTTTCTCAAATACTACTAACGTATCAAAACAAAGGGAACAAATTTTGAATGTTTTTATTATGAATGGACTGTAGCTTCCTTTGATGTAACACAAAGTTTAAAACTCACTATGGTTTTAGACCTGTCACATAAAAAAGTTCATTGCTTAAGATTCCCACTTTGCGACGAACTTGAAATTAATCGATCAAAATGAAAGCATTGAGAGTTCATCGCACAGAAGTAGCCAAGCTTCAGAGTTTGTTTTTGTTAAAAAAGGGAAATCCCCTTTTCTAGTCTTACATAAGTCTATTCAGTGGAGTTATTGATGTAAAATAACATTTGAAACATATTAAGTCCTTCATTGACACCTGTTAACTTTGTTGTTGAAGAATATGTGGCTACTAATGAATACAAATGATCTCAAGTAAGATTTTCGTAAAAAGAAAGTCAAAAACTTATCTTAGGAAGAGTAAGAACTTAATAAGAACTTAGGTGTTTGCTACTGTTATATGTGTTATCCATTATTTAATGTTACTTTGTTCAATTTTTTGACATGGATTTCCCTTAGTTTTTTGCTGGATAAAATATAATGTTATGGATACTATTCTATTTGCAGTAAAAAAATGTTTCTTTTTATCCATTTTACATTAAACCACATTTATTAATGAGTTCAAGAATTATTTCAAATTATATCCAAGAAGGTATTTAATGTTGAAATATTGTATTCAAATTAGGTATCTGCTGTTATTGATGGAACTAAAAATCAAGCTGGGTTAGTTCTTTTTACTACTTAATGTAATCGTTATAAAGAATAGTTTTAAAGGTCAAAGTGATCAAATGATCAAATGAAACAGATTCTTACAAATGTTCAAGATATGACGCTTCGTTCATCTTGCAGTGTTTCACAAAAGAACTTGGCATTGAAAGTTTTGATCCCATGTGTATAACTGAAATAGATTGTTCCATAAAAACATCAAGCCCAAAACAGTCAAAAAAATTTTGAAAGTGCAAACCATTTTATTTATTTATTTATTTATTTATTATTATTATTATTATTATTATTATTATTATTATTATTATTATTATTATTATTATTATTATTATTATTATTATTATTATTATTATTGTTATTATTATTATTATTATTATTATTATTATTATTATTAATCATTTATTTGGGTTCCATTTATATATAATGGTTCTTCTCCCTATCTACAGTACAACATATAGGTATGAAAAAATTAGCTAACTAGATAACAAGGATAATACTGTGAGCGGAATAAAGTAAAAGCGGAGCTACTTGTAACAACAAAGTGATTGGAAAAAAGGTGGCTATGAAATCAAAATTGAAAAAACCTGCACTAAGATTTTAAGGTTCCTGTAAAGGAAAAACAGTGTTTGTCTTTATTACTTAATATTTTATTGATATTTTGCAATAAATATATATATTTATATATAAAAGTATATATTTTTGAAAAGCTTATTTCCATTAAAATCTTTAATCTGAAAATATGGACTTTATGGAAAAATGGCCTCAACTTATAAAACTCCATTTTTCATATATTGAGTTCCTGTCTCACTTTGGTTTTTGTTTTGAAAATCATCTCTTTCAGAAGTCGTTACTTTAATCTAAAATCACTTGTCAGTGTTTTTAAAATAATTTGTTTGTTCAAAATATATTTTCGCTTATTCTTTGCCAACATAAATTACATTCAACATTTTGTTTTGTTACATAATAAGTTTTGAATGACAATTGGTTGGATTTTTTGTCACTGAGAAAAATATGTTTCCAATTTTTTCTATTATGGGTATGCATACTGAATGTATTATCTTTTTTGTTTTATTTTTCTTCAGATCAAAATATTTCATCACTTATGTGCTGAAAGTCTATTTTTCTGCTGTGAAAAGCAATGTTGAAAATATTGTTTACAAGTATTACTACAAGCTCTCTGTAAAACAGCTACAATTTATCCCTTTTTTTATTTTTTGAGGCCAACTCCAAATTATTACATTTAAAAATTTAAATGCATTTACATTTCATATCCAAAAATCAAAATTTTTTATTTTTTTATATTTTCAGGAACCTTAAAATCTTAGTGCAGGTCTTAAGCCTTTTGTGAACCAATTTTAATAATTCCGGGAATCATTTTTGGTACAAATCTACACAAGCAGTGAATCGCAAAATATTTTCTCAGAAAAAATGGACACTGCCACTGAATATTGAAGAAATGGCTTAGGCCAAGCAAATTGTATGAAATAACTCTCAACAAATAAATAAATACCATGATGCGTGTTGCTCACATAATTATTAAATTGTGTTTGTCAAATCTGTATAAAGAAATATTGTTGGAACTTTTACTTGAGCATTTTCAATGATAATTATTAAAATTGGCTTGTAATTACCAAAGAATGATTTGTATTTAGTGAACTGCGAACTGTTATTTTGATTACTGAAGGACTTTCCCTTTCTCCTTTTAGTCCAGGTACTGTTCAACCTGCACTTGGCTTGACATGGTCGTATTGTGTGAATACACGTCTCATGTTATCAAGAACTCAATGGACAGCTTCAATGTTCACCAATAAGCCAACAGTATGTGTTTTTTTCAGAAAGTAGTTTCTTACATTTAGGGGAAATGAAGTCGAAATTTATGTTGTTATGAGATGAAGCTTTTTGAATAATTTTTTGATTCTGCATTTCTGAGAATGAAAAATTGATTGAAGATTTCCAAACCTAACCTTCCCATCCCTTTTTTGGCTATTTTATGACATATGACCATATCTTATACAAATATCTATCTTCAATAAGTGAAGAAACCTGAAGTGTCTCTTATTGTCATAACTTTCAAATTGACATAGCACAGCTGTGCCTGGAACTTTATCACCCTTTAATGTTAACATCAGAATAGAAAGTTTTGCTCTCATTTAAAAGTTTGTAAAATCTTCCAAGCCTTTCACAACATAAACAACATCAAATCATCATTAATATTTATTAATATATTGTTATTTAGGATGATAATTTCGATCCTGTCGTAAGAAGTATCAATATAATTTTTTCATCTCATTTACCCAAGTCATCATGTTATTTTACTGTGGTACAGGAAGGCATCAAAGATTTAATCATTGAAAAAAGTCATGGCACTCCAACCTAAACATGATTATATTTTACTTCTTATATTTTACTTCTTATATTTTTCTTTAAACTTGCAAAAAATATTTTGTTTATGTCGTTATTATTGTAAATTCGTTGATATTTTTTAATAGTGTTTAACGGCACTGAAAATATTTGTCATTGGTGAATGAGCGAGTGATTTGGTTCTAGAATGACTTGTTTGTATTTTTTTTATATTAGAAAAACGGTTGGAAAAGTTTTCTGGGAAATCATCATTTTACTGTAGTCCCATTTATGACTTTTATAACTTGATGAAGACTTTTGAAAACATAACTGATAAGAATTAAGGGGTTAACATTTTCTTACTCTTCAATTATGATTCCTTTAAGTTTAATTATGTACTAATAACCTTCAAAATGATCAAACCAAAATCTGTTGATGATGTTACTTTGTTTGGTCGAAAGATAAGTGCCGTTCATCCTGATGTACAGAATATCGTCCATTCTAAGGTATGGTTTCTCAACTAAATTCAATGAAAGATCCATTATTGCCTTGATGTTGTTATTATTTGATGTTATGATAAAAGTCATGTTGAAAATGACACAAACTGATACCTTGTGATTGTTTTTCGTATTTTGTTTTTCGTGAAATTAATGATATTGATTAAATTATCAAATGTTTTTCTATAGAATGAAAGATGGTTTATTTACGTTCATACATCTGACGATGGCCGAACATACGAGGAGGAAGTATGTCTCATAACTTTTTAAAGTCATCTGTGGAAATAAATTTTGTTTTTGTTGTTCATTATGTTTTCTCATTTAGATCTATTGGAAAGGTCGCACTGTCGTGATCAGCTTACATGATGCTCATTTGAACAAAAACATCTTGAAGAGTTGTTATACTGTGGATTCTGATGTGAAAGATGTGTTTTACACACATTTTTACATGAAAGAAAATTGTTCAGGTGTTCATTTTCACTAAGCAGTTTCATTTGTTTTTTTATTCCTTATATTTTGTTTTATTTATTTATTTTTTCTTCAAGATTTGACTAAATGTTTGTGTATTCTGGAAAAGGAATGTCTGAGTGTGTTCAACGATTCTGGTGATTCATCTGTTGCTGCTCTCCCTTTTAAAGTAATAAAATTTGATTTCTTTATTTCTTTATTTCTTTATGTTGTTTTGTTTTGACTTATCACTTATGTTGTTTCAGGTGAAAAGAGTATGGGCACTTCATAATGGTGTGTGTATTGAACGAGAAATTTTGTCATCAGATGAAGCCGACAAAAAGTATGCCTTTGTTGTATGATGATTACGGTTGAAAAGTGTTTTTGAGGAAAATATCCTTAAATGTCCATAAAAATATTAATCCTTGGTTGAGTAGCCAGAACATTTTAAAATTAAATCTGAACTGCTCATAAACAAATAAAACTTGACAAAATTTATTTCATAAAATCTATCTCATTTCAGAGGAATGCCCACATTGTTTAGTCTTACCCATCCTCTCGAAGATTTCAAACCAATCGTTTATCGTTATCAAGGTTAGCTGCTTTTTATTTTTGTAATACAAACTAGATTGATATGGTAGATAGATAGATTGAAAGTGTTCCAAAAAAGTATGATTATAAATAATACCAAATGTTGTTCTAGCGAAACACTGCAAAAGGATCACAAGAATAAGATGGCTTTTTTGTGTTTATTTTTGTTTGTTCTTGCTGTGTTTTCCCGGTTTTAAAATGATTTTTGTGAAACAAAGAAATTTCTATTAGTAAAGCATGACATGAAGAGAAAGATGAACCCCAGTCTACACTGTCTAGATGGACGATGTAGTGAAGTTTAGAGAAACTTGGGATAATGCGATTTACTTTCTTTTTTATGTAGACAGCAAGAAATCAATGTATTTTACCGATTCAACTCAAAGTATTGTTTTTACAAATCCCATCAAACATTTGGTGATGACATATGACTCAGTTTTAGGTTTACATTCATTATGGGCTGTGCACAAGGCTTTGGAAAAGGTATTTATCAAAAGTTAATGTTATAATGCAAAGAAAATATTATAAAATAGGAAAAGATAGAAGTACTTGTGGAAGGGATTTTTTCAATGCAATCATTTTCTTCTGTAGGACTTTCCTGATGCACCTAGTCACCAGGACAGTCTACCTGAATTTCTTGCATTTTCCAACCATTCCACAAACATTGGTGATTTAAAGAACCAATCACGCTTATCATTTTCTCCTGCACCAAACAAAAGACATTCCTGTCCACCAATCCCGTTTAATCATGCTGGAAAACGAATGTCTCCTGCTCGTAATGGTTCCCCGATTTCAAAGATCTTTTCTCCTGCAATACAAAATCAAATTCATCGTCATTCCCCACATCATCATGGGGGTAAGTACATCGAAGCATTGCTAAATAATGCTATATTTTAAATCTAATAAAGCTATCTGATCCACTCTCTACATAAAGATTTTAAGTTTTATAAAATAACTTTTAGTGAGTTAAATTTTCAATTCGATCCAAATAATACTATCATTTGATTTCACCAACTTTATTTCTATAGCAAATGATTTTTCACACATATCTAATGAACATTCGATTCCAAGGAAATCACGGTTATGCTCACCCATGATTTTTCGTATGTCTTACGATGAAAGTGTATTAGAAGAGGAATTAGAACCCCTTCCTCCAGACATAATCTTGGAACAAGTTTGGCAAGAACAGGGAAATATGATTCGGTAAGGCTTTCTTATTTCAGCACAATTATTTATTTTGCATCTGAAATGTTACAAACCTTCATGTAAAATTTTTTTGGTAATTATTTCTTTAATACGAGTTTAGGCATGGTATTAAAGGAAAAGCTGAACATGCTTTCATGGTGACGGACTTTCATGGTTCTGTCTATATTGGATATTTTATCAAAGTTCTGTCAAAACTTAGGTAAGTATTCTTCATTCTTCAGCCCATGAAATTCCTACAACAAAAAAGAGTTAAAAGAGGTTCTAGGGTGTTTTAGGCCTATTTTGATGTATATGCTAGAGAATGTTTGAGTTTTAATCAAATTTAAGAAAATGTTTGAGTTGTAAACAAATTTAAGAAAATGTTTGAGTTGTAAAGAAATTTAATGAAGTTGTTTATTTGGTTGTAGGCTGCTAAAATTAGAGTCAAAATCTGGTTTGTCATTTGAAAAAGTTTTGGAAATTGAATGTTTAAGTGCTGTTCATGTACAGGTAAAATAACTAAGTGTTTCTTAAATCGATGTTCTCTTGTTTTTTATGTAAAAACAGTTGTACAAAAAAAGTTAATTTAATTAAAATGAAATTTAGTAAACCTGCAGTAATAATGATTTCCTGTGGAGTGTTTATTTTGGGGAGTATGGACTGGTTGTTAGGATCACATGATCAATCAAAATTTTTACAATGGTTATGTATTGATAGATAGATAAGGGAGGGGTTTCCTTACTGGCCTCAAAATTCATATAAAACTTACTTACTTGGTGAATTGTTAACTGATTTTAATTATTATTTTTGTTCTTTCAGAACTTGCACATGCTTATAGTATTGGACTTATCACAGAATATTCAACTTTATACTGGAAAACAGAAGGTATGTTTTTTTATTGAAAAAATAGCTCAATCAATCATCTTGGTTTTTAATGTCGAAAATACTTCATTCTGTTTTTAAAATGGACATTTCTTAAAGTGTATCTGTCATTTTGAGAGCTTAAAAATATCATGGGATATTGTTATTGTTTGGTTGTTGTTTTGGTCAGTTTTTATGATGCCTTGTTCTTTCAAACACTTTTATAAGTTGAAAGTGAAAAGTTTGACGCTCTTAAGTCTTATCGGTAAAATAGCGGTAAAATATCGGTAAAATAGCGGTAAAATAGCGGTAAAATAGCGGTAAAATAGCGGTAAAATATCGGTAAAATAAGGACTAACATAATGAAGAAACGGAGAAGATGAAAAAAATTAAAAATATAAAATATTAAACACTATACTATACATAAAGTATTTCTGTTGACTCAACATTTTGCAAATTACTTTTAATGGCTTACGATTTATAGCATTTTGATTTTTTGTGATATAGATTGGAACTCTTAATATGTCCAATATTTCCATTGGTAATGTAAAAGGTAAGGCAACGATATTATTTTTAAAAGTTAAGAAACTATCTAAGAAACTAAGTTACTTACTTACTTACTTACTAAGTTCTGTTACTTCAGGTAGCATGCAGCAAAATATAAGATTGAAGCATTTTACATCAACTAGTTTTGTATTGGTAAGTACAAAATTTAATTTACCAACAAGCGCTCTTTGTATTCATTTATGAATGATAAATCGTGAATCGTTAAAATGAATCAAAATAAATCATAAATGATCATTATGGATTTGTTTTTTTTATGTTTTTAGTGTGATTCAGATGATGAATGCATCAAAAGAATTGAATTAAACAATTTGTTTCCATCAGAACTAGGTATAAAATTACATTAGCTGATCATTTTTAAAAAAAATATAAATTATAAAGGTTGCTTACATTATGGTTATTTAAAGGAAAATTTTGAAAATCATGAACCTGCAGGGGCATTTAATTAAATCTATTTAAAAAAAATTTTTTTTATCCCTTCATCTGGTAAATCATTTGTTCATGCTTTTACAATGGTCGTGTACCTGAATATCCATGTAAGTGCAATGTACCAAGAAACCATTAATAAGTGTTCTATATCCAGATATGGCAGAGCAGCTCCTAAAAAATTTCATTTCATCCATGTGACATTGCTTACCCATCAATTGTTGTACTGATGTTTGTTCAACTTGTGCATTTTAGTGCAACGCTGTGTTGTCTTTTTAAAAGATATTATCAGTGAAAATGAATACAATCTTGTGTGTTCAAAATATTATTCCATGATGCATGATGAAAACAACTTTGGAGACTCATCTTGGGATAAATTTGTTCATAGCAGCTTGAAGTTGTTTGGTTTCTCTGATGCTTTTACAAAGATTTTAAAAGTAAGGCAGAATTGATATTAGGTGAAACCAACTGTAATATTTTACTGCGTATCTGTTATTTACAGAAGCCTTGTATTTGTTTTTGTTTTTTAGGGAAACATTAGCAGTCCTGCACCACCTGAACCAAAGAAAGCTAAAAAAAGCAATTCCTTTGATGGAGTTGAGGTATTTGGTCAATCCATTAGTTTTTCTAGGAGTCGTTACAGCTTCTTAAGAGGTCCTAGGAGGTATATTTTGTAAGAAATATTCCATTTCAGGGTTCAAATTAAATATTGTGAATCGATTCGCAAAATTTTAACGGCCACAGGTTTTTTTTCAGAGAATTCACTGTCTAAGGTGCTTATCTTGAGGCTTTTCGGTTAGGTGAACAAAGCAATAACATTTCATGATCACATTAACATAATGCGATTTTTATATTTTGAGCTTAATAGACCACGATCCATAAACTTTGTTTGTGTCATTTCGTGACCTCCCTCTCTGATCTGAACAAAACTTTCAGAAAAAGTGATTTAGAGCATACATTTACAAAATCTATAAAGTTCCCAAGATTTCCACCTGCAGTTCTTGAGAAATATGTGCTTAATTTTTCAGGATAATACGATTATATCGATTATATCTGATTACTTCAACAATCACCCAAACAACAAATAACACAACAGTCACGTGATCATTATGAAATGATCTTTCTGGAACTATTAAAATGAACAAAATCAGGTTCCTGCCAAAAACCTAAATGTAAAAAAATAACGAAATCAAAAGAAAATTGAATCGAGTATCAGTTCAGATAAGCATTTCAAAACGCACCTGCATAAAAGGAGCAACTACCCCCCGTCTTTACAATACCAACTAACGGATTGATAATTTCCAATATGGCGGCTAATTGACATGTCAATAACAAATCACTGACGTCATCATAAATATAATTGACAGCATCTATGCAAAAAAATGCACGAAAAAGAGTTTAAGAAATACTGAAGTATATAAGTATTATATCGATTTCTATCGAAGGTTAAGTTTAAGTTAAAGGAAAGTGAATCTTTTTGAATGAATACACGCTCAGAAAAACGTAGTATTACGAGGGAAGTATGCTATGCCTCCTTGCTTTTTTATTAATTCAAACCTGTAAATAAAAAGAAACGGAAGTATAAACAAACAAAGTATTTTGAATATCAGTGAAAACAAAATAATTCTTCTCATTTACCTGTAGTGTTTGTGTATTAGGCATAATGCTATACCTTACCGCCAATGTCGCGGACTCCAAAAAACGTCAGTTTGTTTCTTGAGATATATTCGTCCCCCAATTTCGCATTCGATTTGGGTCACGATGATGCAAGGATTTGCTGCGCGTGACTACTACCTTCTCGCTTCTCACACAAACAGACAGATAAACAAATAAAATCAACCTTTACAAAAACGCCCATAAAATTTAAACTCTTGAATTTGTGAAATAAATTGTGATTTTCCAAAACTTTTCAAAACTTTTCTAGAATTTTTTATGCATCCATTTTGGCAAGAATTCATTTTATGTTTCAGTCGAAAATAAAGGACGTAAGAAGGGAGAGCATGATTTCAATTTGTTCAAATTTTGACATCAATTATTTTTACTTTATGTCTTATTTAATTTGATGTTACAAAATTTTAGATATTCCTTGTCGACATTGTTTATGGTTAGAACTAGGACGGTATCTGATCGTCTTCGATCCTCTAGCTTTCATTCTTGATTAATGAAAACACTCTTGGCAAGTGATTTCGCAGTTGTTCGTCTTTCGTAAATCCAAGAATTTCACCTCTGACAACGAAATACGGATGCCCCCAATTGTCCCTCTTAATCATTACTTCGGTCCTAGAAACCAACAAAATAGGACCAAAGTCCTATTCCATTATTCCATGCTCATGTATTCAAGCGAAAGCCTGCTTGAGTTATGTATAAAACAATGAAAATTTCGAAAATCTATTCCGCGAAATAATTAAAATGATTCTTGATTTGTGATGCACTAATTCGAACTCTGCATTTATTTTTCTATTAACAAACTTTTTCTATGAACAATATGTTCTTGTTTCTGGATGAATATGCTTGTTTATTTACAGGATTGGGAATACTTATTAGCAAGTGAACCAAACTCAGCGTATCCCAAAAAATATGAACATGAACTACAGAAATATTTGGTAGAAGTAAGGTAAAGTCAGTAACGTGTTTTCATATTACATATTGGGTTCATTGTCTATTAGAATAAAACTGTAAATTGTTTTTCCAGGAAATATTTAGAAGAATACTGGTGAAAGTAATCTGTGTTTATATTTTTTTATTTATTTTAGTGTGCGAGTGAATGCCCCACTTTATAAATACATTTCTGATGTGTTTATTACATGGCATCAGTTATATGAAGTAAACCTGCATTTTAAATTATATCATGTAGAATTAAAAATGTCTGCTTTACTAATCTTTTTTTATTCTTTTGTTTTGTTGTTTACAGGAATTGAAATTAAATGTTTTGGAATCTCCGCATTTGGCGAATTTTGCAAAATTTTTATGCTATATGTCAAGGTCTGTAGAACTAAATTTTGTTCCCCCAATTGTCATATTCAAATAGATTAATATGTTTGCATCATTATGATCCTATAAGATAGAAACTACTATAAATCTGCATTTTGTGATGGTGATATTTCTAGGGTTCTACATGCAACCTGCCACACAAACGTTTATGAGACCGATTTTCCCGAATTGAAGAAGAACCAAGACACTATCTTCAAACTAAAAGGTTGTGTTATTTGTGAATCAATTTGTATTTTTTGATGTTTGTTTTGCTCAATTGAATATTTTTAATGAATCTAAAACTTATTCTGCCATTTCTGTTGGTACTGTTTTTGTCCTCTCCATTCTTGACCACAAACTTTTAGATTTTGATGTTGGAATTATATTTGAAAGGAAATTAAATGAATTGATTGACAACATGAACGATTTTGTCTTTTGTATAAGTCTGGTATTTTCTATCAAGACCCATTTTTAATTGATTTTCTTGCTTTACATTTGAGAATTGATGATGTAACAGTTCAGATGTATTATTTTTTTCCAGAAAATGCCATGGACAAACTGAAGAACTTTACGACAACTGAATGTTCCTTCTATGAGAAGATTCATGACTCCTTTTCTAATGTTAAGGTAAAAAGCAAAATGTATTCTTGTGAAAATCAATTTTAAAAGATGTGTTAAAGTACTTGGCAAATTTTTTGTAACTACCTCACGAAATATCATTCGTTACATTTCAGTCTGTCAGTAATACATCCACGAACTATAAGATGAAGACAACCACAGTGCTTACCAAGGTTAACCTTCAGTACTCACCTTCAATATTTTAAAAAAACATTAAAACCTTTTTTCTTCCTAATTTCCACTTGATATATAGTTATTGGTATTTGTTATTCTTAGTTCTGTTGTTTACATTGTTTTGCACTTGATTTTACTAGATCATGTCAGCAATAGTGAAAGAATCAAAAAAATCTGAAAAGGACATGTTAAATGCATTGTCCGATTTAAAGATAAAGGGGTAATTATTTTCATTTTTCTGATGTTTGAAAAAGTTTTTGAAATGAAATCATTTTATTGAATATGTTATGTTGTTATCCATCTTTTCATAGCAACGAATCATTAGCTGAAACTATCATTCATATTATGGTATCTGAAGGTGAGCTTGTTGTTTACATTCACTGTTTACTTTCATTCATAGTCCTTGGTCGGTTGACAACAGGTTATGCAATGTGTTTATATAACAATTTCTGACTATCTAACTTCTTTGTGCAGAACGATGCATTACATGGCTCTATGCTCACTGACCCAAACAATTTTAAACTATATGCATATATATATGTATATGTTTATGTATCAATTTTATATTTTAAATGCAGTTAACTGTTTTAACTTTTAACTGTTACCTGTCAAAATTTTGTCCGATTATGTCATGTGACTATTTTTAAGATTTTCACCAGGAAGACATTGAGCATCTTCCCATTGGATATAAAATCCCTATCAAAGAAATCTTGCATCATTTTAAAGGAACAAATCATTTGGAAATGTCACTTGAAACTGCCACTTTTCTTGGTATATACTTTGTTTTGCTTCTGATTTCATATATATCTTTATTTTTATACATATTTTTCTAATATTCTTCTCTTGTTGTTATTATCTAGGGAGAGATGATATTATTGCTTTACAAAGTCAGAAGTTTTTCGAAAAGAAAAAATATGTTCCCATTGAAGTGAGTTTTCCCATTTATCATTCCAATTCTTTAAGGAAAGCCTTTCAAAGTCCACCAGGTTTTACTTGGTAGTTCTTTGTTTCTTACTTTGTATTTTTCTTTTACAGTTTGTAAACAAAGATTAGATCCTCTAAAATTCTCTTAATGATTACAGGGAACTGAAGACAAGGATGGAATGTACTTCAATGAGGAGGTATTTGACTTGTTCAGTAATAAGGGTGATACAACATACACAATCTGTTCCCATTATTAAGTTGTATCTGTAATACAACATACACAACATAACAATCATGGAATGCTTACAATGCTCCCTTTGGAGTTAGTTTAAGCATGTCCTAAAAATTGTAATTAAAGAATTAGTTTTGTTTGTGAAACCATTTATTTATTCAATTGAGACAAAGTGACTATTTTCAAATTGCTTTTTGATAGTTGTATCTTGTATTAAACAGATAACTGAATAATGGCAATGGCAAAATTATGGATGTCAGTTGTGCATGGTGTGCACGGTAATGTGAACGGCCAATTCTAGTGAAAATATACAATTGATGATGAGACATTGAGTGATTTGTTGTATGTTGTATTAGATAGATGATAATGATGAGCCAAAATTATTTTCTGTGGCTTTTTTATATTTTCAGATTTTCAAATTTCGTTTTAATGAAGATTTGCGTGTTAATGAGGTTAAGAGTTTACTAAACTCCTCAAAACCTTCGGTCCTATCACTTGTACAAAATCCAGATGTCAAGTATGTAACAAATCAATGTTATCGTTGTTGCTTCCAGGTTGCAATTCCTGTAACAAATACCTCTAGGAAGGGAAAATCAAATACCTCTAGGAAGGGAATATCAAGCTTTGATATCCTCAATAAGAAACTTTCTAACTGGTTATTATAAGTTCTGTTTATTATTAGTTTGAAACACAAAATTTTGTTCTTCAATGCTGTCATTTAGAACACCATCACTTAATAACTGGACTTTCATAAAAATGTATACAAAGAATTTCTTAAAAAAACACATACACATAAAATTGTGGAAAAAATTGTAACACAAAATACTGTTTTGAACAAAATTAAGTTTTTGATAAATTCAAAACATCTTTAATACCTTCTTAACATTGTTTTCAGTGATCATGCATTTGCAAAAGAAGAGGAAACAAAATTGCTGTTGATCAATGAGAGAACGATGTGTTTACCAGTTGCTAGGTATGTTTTCTGTTGCTAGGTATGTCATTTGTTGCTGTTGTTTTGTTGTCAGTATTTTTCATCCAACACAACTTTTTGTGTTTTTTCTTTACTCTTTTTGTCGATTTATAAATAGAAGCTGAACATAGATAATATACATAATGATTACAAATAAAAGTTGCACATTGGTTTCATATAAAATATACACACTTTATTGAAAGATTTCAGTTTATTGAGCAAGAGAGTTTTCACAAATGATTTCATTTCACATACTCTTCACTCAAGATAACTTTTTTTCAGAGGGATGTTTACCCTGGGTACATCACAACCTGTTGCTTCTGAAACTGTCTCGATACCATCACTTGATCTAACTGGAAGATCAACTACCAAGTATGTCTGTTTGTTCCAATGTTTACCATTATCTCCTCTGGTTATTTCCACTGACTGTTTAAGTAAATGGAGATGAATATAGTGTCATGTTGGTAAGTAGTTTTGACAGTATTAATGAATGTAAGTTCAAAATGGTAGATATATTTTGGCTCAGTAAACATTATGCAGTTGTTTGTAATCAGTTATACACACATGTACTTCCAATCTCCACAAAGGTAATGCAGTTAATTTTTGGCAAAATACCAGAAATACCAGAAATGTTTGTAATAGACTCTATCAATAATTAAAATTTCTAATTTCTTATGTGTTCCAAATTTCAAATTCCTTGATATCATAACAGAAATACAAAACCATAGAATACTGACTTACAAAAGAAAGAAGGGGGAAAGAGAAGGGGGGGGGGGGGGGGGGCGAGAGATAAATACTATTAGGAAATAACGTTTACTATTATCATTTAGTTTTAACCTTTTAGTTTACTGGTAACAAATATATATTCCTTATTTCCCAAATTTTCCTACTTGGTTTCAGAAACAAAATGGTACAAAATACTCAAACGGAGCCATCAATTACTCAAATGTGGCCGTTATTTCATAATGGAGTAGCTGCAGGCTTAAAAATAGCTCCAGGAGCTTCCCAGGTAACGTTTACAATGTACTTTTCTTGAAAAAGTGCTGCTCTTCTATTGTAACGGTTCAAGTTTTATCAGCATTTTTTCATGTTTTCTGTTTGTAGATTGATTCAACTTGGATTTTGTTTAATAAATTAAAATTTGCAGAACTGAATGCTAGCCATTCAGGTTTTTTGCTAGCTCTGGGTTTGACTGGACATTTGTCAGTTCTTCCAAAATTTAATTTATTGGACTATTTGTCAAAGGTACGTAATTACAAGAAGCCTTAAAATGGATGGGAGTAAAATTTTGTCCTAAGAAACGATCTATGCATTGGATGCTATATGCATGTTTCTTGTTTGTGTTAAAAGAATTTTCAACAATGTTGTTTTAGGGTCATGAATTAACTACTGTTGCTCTGTTGTTGGGCATTTCAGCCACTCAGTAAGAAGCAGTTTTTTTGTGTATTTTGTTGATGACCATCACGGACAAAAATTTATCAAAATCGTCCATAATGTTTTTGATTGTTTATTTCTTGGCTTATAAACATTACAGTTACCAAAATATGTATTCCTTTTCCAGGATAGGCTCGAAAAATGCATATACTCTCAAACTTCTGAGTTTACACCTTGATTCGTTGTTACCTTCCACAGCGTTGGAATTGAATATTCCAAAATGCAGTCAAGTGGCTACCATAATATCATTAGGTTTACTCTTTTTTAATTCTGTTGCATCTCATCTGGTCAAAGTTTTATTGTATGAGATTGGGCGGCCACCAGGACCAGAAATGGAAAACAATGACGATCGAGAGAGTCATGCGTTAGCAGCTGGTATCGCTCTAGGCATGATCATGATTGGTGTAGGTGGATGTTTTACTGCTGTAATAACATTTCACTCATACCAGCAATGTTCATTTGTTATTTTCTGTTGCAGCATGGTAAAGATCATAACTTCGTAGGAGATATCAATGTATCAGATCGACTGTATCATTATGTGTTCGGTGGACGTAGAAACGACAAGGTAAGTCAACTAGCTTATAATTTTTAACTAACAAGAGTAGTTTGAATTAATGGTTGCTTTTATAATTTCAGTTGACACGTATACATGACAAGACTCAAGTCCCGAGCTGTCGAATACAGGTACAAATAGATAAAACATGATTACCTTCCAAAAACATTTCATTAAAACTTCTTTTCTTGGTTTTATTCGTTAGGAAGGAGAGCTAGTGAACACTAATGTAACTTCTTCGGCTGCCGTCATTGCTTTATCGCTGATGTATTTAAAAACAAATAACAGGTACCGAAATATATTCTTCTTTCTGATATATTCTCAGTAAATCTGAAAGTTTGTGAAATTCTCAAATTTATCCCTCGTTATTTAGTGATATTGCTAGTTGGTTGAATGTTACGGATACCGAAAATATGACAGACCTGTTAAAACCTGATGACGCCCTCCTGCGGGTATGACCTTTCTTTACACAATATTAAGGACTTTTGTTTGAAATTTCCATCAAGTTATGTGTTGCTGTGTAGCGAATAGAAAGTTCTATCCCGAATTTCTGTTTAACCATCGTATTATGGCCTACCGTATTTTCCGGGATATAACCTGCACATCGTATAACCCGCACCCCAGTCAATCAACAAAGCTAAGTTCGTCAGATAACCCGCACCTTCATATAACCTGCACCTTCATATAACCTCATATAACCCGCATCTTGTTGAGAAAAATTTAGCACAGTGTTTGCTTCACATGAGTAAGTGTACTTCAAATTTCACAATGATTGACCCAAAAATAACAAAATTATTAACTCGCACCACACTATAACCTGCACCAGAGTAAGGAGCAGCAGTAATCAACATATAAGCCACGGTAGTTGCCATGCTCCGTCTCGTTTTGATGCAATTCATGTTCTGCCTCGTTTTGATGAAATTCATGTTCCGCCTCGTTTTGATGCAATTCATTGATTTACTGATTTTATAACTTTATGACTTAGTAATGGTCTCGATTATTCCAATTCCCTGTAGTGCAGAGTCAGAGAGTCAATATGTTCCAATATGTTCTAGATGTTCGCGACAGTTAAAAACAATTTTGATATTAAAAAGGCGGAACACGATAACTAGGCCATAATACGGCGTTTAAACAGAAATCCGGGAAAGGTCTATTGATAATACAGTAGATCTCTGACAACCAGGGAATTCCACAACTCACTAGAGACAGATTTTCCTTCTGAAGAAAACAGTATCAATAAACACACTGTTTTGAGATCAGTCTGTTAAGATAAGATGATCATTATATCTAGATGTTTGCGTATAACCTGATTATGTGGGATGAATTGGTTCCTACACCACAATGGTTAAACAATCTCCTTCCTAAGGTGATGTTTTTATTTTCATTGCCATACAAGTGTCGTTATTTCCAGTCTCATCCTTGACGTCATCTAGGGAGAAGTAAATAATCTCTCATTTATATTAGATTGGTTCACTGTTTGACACGAATGGAGAATTGTCAAAGGATGGTAGTAATCTTGATGTGTAAGTCCATACTATGTTATATTGGTTCAATGCAGTCCTTATAAGGTCATACACTTAGTATTCTTTCAACAGGAATTATGTTGTTTGCATGTTGGCTGGATGTTTTCTTGCATTGGGTTTGAAATTCGCTGGCTCAGCAAATTTAGCTGCATTTCAAATCATGGTAATATTCATTTCTTGTGAAAGACTTTTAAGTTGAAGAGGTTACCCTGTGTAAATATATTTTAAATAAATGAAATCAAACAAGAGTTGATTTGAAATTGGATAAACCTTCACACTGATGACATTTTTTGCGATAACATAAATTTGCAATGCTTTCATAGACTTGTGGCACAACAGTTCTAACCTAATTAGTAACCTAATCAATGGACATATTTGTTGCGAGAAATATCAAGTGTGGTGCAACGTAAATAAAATACCAAAGGCAATCACTATTCTTATGTTTGGGGTTCACAGGTTAAATCGTCCCCACTTCATTGTTCTTTTTGTTTGGTATATATACAAAGAAATCACTGTGATGATGTTAATGTCTGGACCGGGTTTACAGTTCTACCGGTGGACATCTTGTCCGACATGGAAAAAAATCATCTTCAGGCCTGCACAATATCATCCCACAAAGTTAAATCCACACAAAAATTAATTCACATATAGTTTAAGTAGAAAGTATGCAAATATGAAACAAGTATGTTTAACAGCAAATAAATTTGCACTCTATGAATGAAGTTATAAGGCTCAAAACGCTGTAGTACCGCTTAGACGCCAGTTGGACATGCTCGCAACTTAAAAAACTAAACAGCATTTTTCTCTTTTGTTGTGCGGTGAGGTGTCTTTCAGAGTGTAAGCTGGCCTTTAACAGCAACATTACATGTTTGGCTGTTTTTATTCTATTATATATAAATGATTATCCACCGGTTACGTGAGTAAACAAGTATGAAAGAAGAGTTTTGGTGCATGAATCAATTTTATATAGTATAATAGTAGTACTGCTATTATACGCATGCATACCTGAATTTAATCCATAACATTAATTTTGTTGAGGAGAATGTTAGCTATTTAAGTATAAAAGAAAAGCATGCAAATAAGTCCATTGGTGATACAGACTGGAAACAGAAATTATGTTAATGTGCTCCTCCACAAATTGCAACTACCCTCTAGATCCACCGCTGAAGGCAGTTTATATGAGACGCCTGTCTGCATGACCGGCAGTTTCTTTTGTTTTCTTAGCCTTAAATGACTGGCAGTTAACTTGCTTCTTTTTTTTTTTTATTGTATAGAATAATAAAAATGTTTGCATATCTATATATACATTGTGTGCACTGGAATGTCTTGTGGCTGTGCTGTCAGCTACAAAAATATGCCAGCCATGCAGAAGCCTAAAAACAAACAGAAACTGCAATAAATTGATTAGGAAGATTTTTTTCCAAACAAATAATCGGGGTGGGTCGAATTTTTTCCTGAAAATTTTCAAAACTTGTCGCGCCCTTTTTAACACTTGTTTCCAGCATTATAGATTGTGCATGGAAAATGTTTCAAATTTAAATAAAAGGGTTGGCTGGAATAAACATGTCTTGGGTGGAATTTTTTGGGCCCGATTATTCCGGAATCAAGAGTATATGTTGTTGTTTATGTTTTCAGTTCCCGTGGATTTCAAAAATCAAAAATATATCTACATCTCTTGTCGAGGAGGTTGGGTTCTTTCTTTTCTTTCTTTTTGGAAAACGTGTTTTGTATTGTTATGTTTCATTTGGTATGTATTCACTGATTAAAATCCTCTTCTTCAGTTACATGCTAAAGTGGTGTTTGAGCAATGTCTTAATACTATTTTGATATCTGTCTCTTTGGTAAGTATATTGTTTGATGATGGTTGTCATGGTTTCATTTTTATAATATTCATGTTAGAATTAGTAACCATACTGAACACCTGTTTTTAAAAACATACCCTCCTGATGCAAGTTAGAGGAATGATTAATCATATCATACCCTGATTTTGTCTTTTATTTGCTGCAAATATTCTACCAACAATACTAACGTCACTTGCAGCTTATGGAACTTTTTGAACATTGCTTATGTTATGAAATAAATAGTAGTAAAATAAGTAAAGAAATAAAAAGAAATAGTAGATGTAATGATGAATAGAACTCGTCAAAAATCCTTCATTTACATGTTAGGTGATGTGTGGGACTGGTAACATTAAAGTGCTTCGTGTTGCCAGGCAACTACGTAAGAGATGTTCGACAGATGTGTCGTACGGCAATCACATGGCTGTACATATGGCGATCGGGTTCTTGTTTTTAGGTGGTGGGAAGTGAGTATACTCTCTCTACCATCTTTTGTTCCAATCGAGTTTCTTTGGGGTTTCTGGATTTATGTCACTTTCCATTGTAGATACACATTAAAGACTGACAATCTCTCCATCGCTTGTCTTCTTTGTTCTGTTTATCCAAAATGGCCAAAATCAAGTAAAGACAATAGGAAAGTTAAAAAATGTGGTTTCTGATAACTGAGGCTCTCCATCGTTGATCTCTTCCATAGGTGTTCAATAATCATTGCATATTATATTTTCCATGTGCAGGTTTCATTTGCAAGCTCTTCGACATTTGTTTGTACTGGCGAGCGAGCCTCGATTATTCATAACGAGAGACATTAATACTCAGCAACTTTGTTACGTGCCGATTGAAGTTACTGTCAAGGTAGATTTTATTTTTCAGATTTGTATTTGGAGTGTGTTTCTTTAATCCATCATTGGCTGAACTCTTAGCCCTAGCTCTTTCTCTTAATGTAGGGGAGCTATTCATATCCTGAGAGTACCTTAAAACTTCTATCTCCATGTTTTGTACCACAGCTTAAAGAAATCATTGAGGTATTTTTTCTTCGGTCTTCTATTTGATCTGTTAGTACACTTCTGAGACTTTACAATGAGATTTTATTTAGATAAAGATAGTTGGACCAAGATACTGGCCAATCACGTTTAAAATTAGTAACAGGTATGTATAGTATTTTCAAATGCTCACATGCAGTCCTACTGTTTTGGCAAAACATTTTTTTACCCGAGTAAATTTAATTTCTGAGATGAAGACTCCTTTTTGGTTTCCTAGCAACTTCATGCTACAACATCTGAGAAGTATATTTGTGAAAAAAAAAGCTGGCTATCTGTCATATTCTGAAGACCCAAAGGTAACATTCCATCAATGGATTTTGGCAGACATGTTTAGTTATGAATAAAGATTCTTTCTTATAATTCTCTTCAGGGAGAATTTTGGAAGAAACTGGCGGAGAGGGTAACTGAAATTGTTTCACTTGACATGAAGTCCTTGTATTTCCATTTTCCACCTGGGTCCAAAAGATTTTGGTGCTGGTTTACACGTGATAATGACGTAACAGATCTACGATCAGCAAAAAATAGAATTCTTCAAAATCAACAAACCAAACCATTCAATTTCCACTGCAAAATAATCAAAAAGTGAAAAGTTCGGTTTCCCTCTCCGCTAGTTTCCTCTTAAATTTTCCCGTCTATTACATGTTTGTGTTTTAGCTTTGGTTGAATCAAATGTTTTTCTATAATTGCTAGGGAAAAAGAAATGTACTGGGAAGGACGTTTACAAGCCAATCAGATCAGGTAAGCCTCGTCAGATTGGCCAATAAGATTATTACCTATTGAAAGATCAATATATTTTTCAATCTCTAACAGAATGACTATATCTTTCTTTATATAAACGATTTATCGAAGTCTACACCGAAGATTTATTATTATTATTATTTATTAATTTTTACCCAGGATAGCCTCTTCAGTTCTGATAGAACTGTTATCAATGAGGTTCCTGCTTCAACTGCTCAACTATACTTAGACTTCAGTCCCGCTCTCAAGCTGAGTTGCTAAGTTGAGTGGATCGATTCTCACTGTTATAGTCGCTGGCATGACTCGGCCAGGGTTTGAACCCTGACCTCCTGCACTGGAGGCGAGCACTCTACCACGAAGCCACCAGTCGGTAGTCGGTTCACATTTCTATGAAAATAAAGTAGGGCCCGGGATGGGCATAAGGCTTTCTGCAAGTGAGCTTATTGTAACGAAACTGCATTAATAAGGGAAAGCTTCCTCTTAATATGCAAAAAACTTTTTCTTAACACCGCGCCATTGGTTTGTTTTTATTTGGAATTTTCATGAATATTGACGCACTTTCGAAATTTGGTCCAAATTTTGCACGAATCGCCCTTTTTGGCCAAAATATGAAAAAATGATTCGCAAATTCGAAATCAGCATCATTGAATTGTTCTGCAGTCAAATTTTCATGCAAATTGAAACACATTCGAAATTAAGTCCAAGTTTTGCGTTCACTCCACTTACATGTCTGCGATTTTTTTTCACGGCAATGAATGCGGACGTGGTAGTGATCATACGCTAGGTTTGGACAGTAAGAAAAGTACGAAGAAAAAGTGTTAGAACAAGAACACGGACGGTTGTTATGTCTATGCTTACGCAGAAAGCGAAAAGTGTTTCACAGCTTCAGACCGACCTTATCAATACATCGAGTTGTATTGGTTTTATGACCATGTATATTCTTTTCTTTTTTTCATAGCTCAACCTGGTCAAATCATTTAACTCAAACCCATCCGTTGTTCTCTTCGAAGAGGTATTCTGTTCGACAAAAAACAAAAATTGTAAGGTGAGACGTTTGTGCCAACCTGACATCAAATATTTAGTACGCTTAAGTGTTAGTTCAATTCGGATTTTTAGAAGTAGTCTTTTCGGACTTATCATAAGAAATGAGAAATTCTTTATACTTTAGGAAAGAAAGGATCTTTTTTCAAATTTTCTCTATGAATGTGTTACAAAGGATAAGTTAGACGCCATTGAAGACCACTTGACGTTAGAACATGTGAGTGTATCATTCAATCTCAATCTGTCCAAATCATTCACGTGCAAAAAAAAATGGTGAATAATTTCATTGTGTTTTCAGATTGTTGGAAAATGTGAACGTGGAATTGTTTCTGTTTATGATATGCAACAATTGCAACTGCTATTCGGTTATACTGCCAACATTCGTCGGATGCTAGTAAATTCTGACGCCGTCAGTTCGGTAAAGGTTGATTTTTGCTAATAATATATAAATTAAAAAAGTTATTTGCAAAATTAAAGTTTACGAATCAGACATTAAAATTGAGACGAATGGCGGAGTTAAAGTTTTCGAAGGAGCAGATTTCTGTTGAATTTGCGGAATTTAAGATTCCGAAAAATAGCAATTTTAACTTGAAAATGTGAAGCTTTCTCCAAATTGTTAAACGTTATCAATCGGACGGGATAGAAATTTAAGTGTAAAACTGTAACGTTATATCAACAGAACTTATATGAGAGTGAATGGCTGAACGTGATGGATAGAAAAATGCGGAACTTAAAGTTGTCAAGTCGAGGCGAATTCTATGGTTTTGCAACCTTTTATTCAATGTCCTTTCCAACCATCACTGTGTAATGTTCTCGTTTTAGGTTTCCTTGATAAACGAATTGTACCAGACGAAATGTCAACTTCGTGTGGAGAATGCCATGACATCACATCTAGAAAAGTTTTAAGCTAATCACTGGTAGATACGTTGAGAGAACCTGTTATCCTTTAACATGTCAGAAATATTTTCATCGTAACCTCTCTTCTATAGCGGATACTATCGGACCCGTATCCCATTGAAAATGTCATTCCAGAAAAAAAGTTAAAGTTCGTATCATTGGAAATACCGTCCAAAAAATATCTGTATGCTATATAAACAATTCAGACCATATGCTTTTATGATAACATAATTAGTGATCACGTGATTACAAGATTACATATTCTTTTTCTTCTTCTTCTTCTTAAAATTTCATCTAAATGCATTCGACGAAAGATCAACATTTTCACATTGTGTATAGTTATATTTAGCTGACTTAGTTTGTAATGTTTCAAAAGAGTAAAATCACAAATATTTATTTAAAAAAAGAGAAACAATTAATTAATTAACAAACATAACAAATTATATTCCGCGGCGGGGAGAAGTTGAACTTGATCCGACTTTGCCGCGGACGGAATTTATTAAAAAAACAAAAGCCGCTAGAACTGCAAGCATTACTAGTAATCATTTATTTCTAGTTTCAAAAATATATAAATTTTTGAATATTTTACAATTAAAAAATAGCTATACCATTTTCAATGTTCTGCTAATCAAAGTCAACATAAATATTAGAAAAAAACAAAAATTACAAATTGACAAAATTTAAAGAAATTAAATAAAATCTATATAATTGAACCATAGTTTCTGATAACAATCAGCGATACTAATAATTTTAGAATAATAACAACTTGTTTTATTTTGCAAGACATGTTTCGTCCTTATCAAAGAACGTCATCAGTTATAAAATTTAAAATACGTACAAAGTTCTCTTATAAACCTTTTTTTACTAACAAATAGCGTGTTATGTTTATATATTACCATAGCAACTAACGATAGTTTACTTATTTATCTTTAGCATTATTGTATATTTCTATTTACGCATTTCTATTTATTCCTGTTACCTGTTACCTGTTATCCCCAAAGGCTAATTAAGAGAACTTTGTACGTATTTTAAATTTTATAACTGATGATGTTCTTTGATAAGGACGAAACATGTCTTGCAAAATAAAACAAGTTGTTATTATTCTAAAATAAAATCTAACAGGCACAATACCAATCATTAGACACTTATTATATAAAACCTACACCCGCTACGTATGGTTTCCATTTTCTTTTTTGACTTCCTTCGAGAGACTTAATCTGTTTCAGATTTTGTGGTAGTCTGTTCCATGTTTTTGGTCCAAGTACTGCAATAGATTCTTCACTAAATACACTTTTAAATTATAAACGGTGTGGTTTTTCTCCTTAAAAAGTTCTGAAAATTTACGACTTTGAACATTTCTATGCAAAGTCTTTGAAGGTTACGGTGATGTATGCAAACAGCCCCGTTTTTGTCCAGAAGTTACTGAAACGAAGATTGTTTGTCATTATATACAATTTTAAGGCATCTTTCGTGTATTCTATTTATCTTGTGGTTCATCTCTCTACTATGGAACATCCAAGTTAGAGGACAGTAAGAAAACCGAGATTGAAAAAATGCATTAAATAACAGTCGCCTTTTGTCAATATCCATAAATTGTGCTACCCTAGCAAGGGTATATAATTTTTGATTTGCTTTTTTACACATGGAGTTTATGTGATTCCTAAAAGTTAGTTTGTTGTCGATCTCAACGCCCAATAATTTAACAGAATCATTACTTGTGATGCAAAAATTTGCTTAAGTTAGCGAAATATGTTCCGAAGAACTCGCTATTAGATTAAATTCTGAAGGAGCGATTTTCCTTGATCAAATCTGTACAAAATCTGTACAAAATTGATAAATTTTAACAAATTCAAGTTGTAATAGTCAGAATTCTCTTAAAATGGAATTTTGTGCAAACTTTCGAGATTTTCGACACCATTCGGCTTCTTATGCTCCATTTTGTTCCAAAACAGTGTCCTTTAACCGGTAACTCTCTTCTAGAGCAGAACTAGGCGCAAGTAAGCCAAAAATTGGCAAAAATTTCCATAGTTTTGAGCTCATTAATTATTCGTGAGATTTCGAAAACACCTGTTATATGCCACCAATGGAAGCTAAGAGAATGTAATTTTGGCGATGTTACTCTCAGCTTCAAAGGGTGACCAAAAATAAAATCTGAGAAAGTTGTGCTAAATTGTATTGTTCGAAACGTTGATGAAAATAATGTATAGGAACACATGTAGACGACGAACCGTTACGAGATCGAGAAGCAATTTTACTGGTGTAAGAATTACGGAGTGTTTTCAAAAGGATAATTGCAATTTAATTGCCAATTCTTTTTTAGAAAGCTCTCCTCCAAATTGGCTTATACCAGTAAAATTAATGCTAGATCCGCCACCACTGTGAGATATCGTTGATAGAAGATTTTCTGAATTTTATGGCTGATATCGCATATATCGCAGACTCCAATTCACGTCCGTTATACATGTTCATCCTTTAGATATGTGGCTTTAATGTCGATAGTTGTACAATATTGAATTGTTTTATTGACGTCAAAGTGTCATTTTGTTCATTTTTCGAATGATAGTTCTGATATGACCGCTCATAAAAAAAAATTCGAGAACAAGAAATGTCAGTCTTATTTTCTTTCTATTTCTGCTTCCAAGAAGTGTTTTGTTGCGAAATTCTATGTTGTCAAATCACAGAAACCACTGTTTTTCCGATCACCCTATAACAATGCAATGCAATGTCTCCACCACCATTTAAGAAAAATGGAAAAGCATATTGTATCGGTTTGTAGTATACGGATCAAAGCTTATCGGCTCAATTAACATGGGGGCTTTATTAACATTTGCCCTTCTCCATAAAGTTCATGTTCCGATTCGTTCGTGGTGTAATATTCAGCTATGCCTCGTTTCTTTCAGACGATTTTAAGAAGCTTTTAACCAAGAAGTTTAGCTGGCTAGAAATCGGTTATGTTTTTTTTATTTCCAAAGATGTAAATACTCTCTCAGATGGCGCCCTTATTAGAGGAGGGCGCAAAGTCGAAGTTTAATGTTCACTTGTTTATAAAAAAAACTGGGATTACCTTTTTGATTCTTATTTCGCAGAATTTTGAAAGATGAAAGATTAGTTTAGGATGGTCAAATAAAAACAATTCCATCGTGTAATGTTTTTTCCGACTTTCTTTGTATACATTGCTCTAAAAAGGTAGGTTGATGAGATGACCTTTTTAAAAAAACTAAAGGAATCGAAACGTTTTTTTTATGAATAATTTGATCCTTTTTAACAGTAAAATTTGTTTGATCGAGAATGGCTATTGTTAAACATAAGTGAGATTTCTCCAAACGTAAAAACAATTCCATGCGTGTTACTCGAGAACGTTGTGTATCTTAGCCTGTAAATATAGACCGTCGCTAACTCGCTATGGTGTATACACTTTGGTCGATTTTTTCATATCAAAGAGATAGAGAACCATACAAACGAGTTGATAATTACGAATGACTGGCCAAATGTGTTATCAGATACTGTAACAAGCCAATATGAAAAACTGAGTTAGCGACGGTCTCTATTTACAGGATAGGTGTATCTCAGTAAGGTATAACATGCATTTAAGGAGTAAACCAGCAAAAACGTTGCATTGTGGTAGTTGTATTATGTATTGAGGAGATAACCGAATGAGGGGAACGGTCAACGGGGATTGAATTCACGGATACACATCTCTGTAAATAATTTATTATAAATGATTCCAGTGTCTACTAAAGTATTTTACTAAAACAATTTCCAACTCATCAGTAGATGTAAGAAACTTTTCATTTTGAAAGCAAGCCTTCCCAGGAAAATATAATTTGGATTCCATAAAACCTCACTTACACAGGTTGAAAAATAAATGAAAAAAATGAAATTCATTTATTCTATTTGAAATCTATCCGCGGTAACTGAGAAGAGATGGACATGTTTATTTTTAAAGTTAAATATAAAAATAAAAGACAAGTCAAATAAATGATAAAAAAATGAAATAATAATAGCGAAGATGTGCGCTTTAAAACAGACTTATATACACTAATAACCTATTATAAATTATATACAATTTAATAAGTTTTTATTAAACCACAATGCTATCAAATGAAAAAAAAAAACTACCGTGTAATGGTCAAATCAGTGTGGAGAATACAGTTAAGTACAGAATGGCTCTCCACCTTCAAAAGTGTCGCCAAAAATACAAGCACAGCTGAATTGTAGAAAAAATAAAAGCAAAATTAAATGTATGTCCCAGCTAAAAAAAAGAGAAGAAAAAAAATGTAATTGATTAACGAAATAAACTTCTACTTCGTCAACCAATCAGGACCAAGTTGTTAAAACAATTACCCAATCAGTTCTTGAGCTGCTATTTGTAATGTTCGATGGGCCAATAATACGAAGAATTTCGTACCAAAACAATGCACTTAAAACAAGTCATTAGAAAACTTAAAATCTTTTTTAGATTTGCCGGTGTACCCGAAACACCTTTTATTATAAAAAGTGTTGCATCAAAAAATCCGAATATCTCTAGATAGCATGTGATTGAGACTGCAACATTCTGCTCGCAATAGGCTAAATAGCTACCAGGCTACCAGGCTAAGCTTTACCATTCTGTTTCATCCCAAGATTCGTTCGGAAACTCTCGTCCCATCCATCGTTATGATTCATTTTCACGCATGCGCATAAACTGTCAACGGTTTCAATGGGTGAGGTTGCTGTTGCTGTTGCTGCTGCTGCTGTTGTTGCTGTTGTTGCTGTTGGAAACGCTGTTGTTGTTGTTGAAGATGGAGTTGTTTTTGTTGTTTATTTTGTTTGATCGGTTTGTTATTATCGTCCCGTTTGACATGCGTTTTCATATGAGCAGATCGACTCTTCACTTTGCTAAAAACTCTGAAAACAGAATTTGAACACATGTTAACAATGAACAGATCTACAATCTGTTGTAAACAGAGTTAAACAAAGAACTTTACCTTCCACAAACTTTACATTGGAATTGAAGCTGTTGACCATCACTTGTGTTTGTAACGATAACAGAATTGGGCGTCGCCTGTCTCTTTCTTTTCGGGGGACTTGGTAACATGTTATCATTATCAGGACTATTGGCCATTTTCGGTTTTGGACGACGAATATCATTAGGTTTTGTCAAGCTAAAGTCAAAGTATTGACATTAAAGTATTTGCATACGTGACGGACAACTCATAGAACTTTGCCGAGTTAATGTTAAACCTACTTATACATAACATAAACAAATAAATTATTTTGACTTGACTTTGACTTGTCGAGGCCCTAAGTACAATCCTAAAAAAGGCCTAGTCCACACGCACATGTTATTCTAATATTTACCTTCCACCATGAACACGGATATGACCATTTAACGCTTGCCTGGAAACAAATCTAGCACGGCACTCAGGATAATCACATTCAAATACAGGTTCACGTAACGTACTGAGAGGTGCCACAGCTGCTGTTGGTGTTGGAGGAACTTCTTCATCATCCTAGAGTAGAATTGTTAAAAAAAGTTAGAACATACTGTTGCTAGTTCTCAAAGACAGCAGTAAGATTATTTCCGTTCGAGAAATCATGGCAATCTCTCGATCAGTACAGCTCACCAAGGTATAAAAATGAAGAAGGCCTTGCCTGTTCAGATTCAACTTCAACCATACGTGTTCGAGCACGAAAACTTTCCGGATGCATGGCTTTCCATAAATAATAAAATTCTACACAGAGTTGCACCGATTTAGTAACGACCTAAACACGCGAGAAGAAAAATTATTTATAAGTGCACATTATTATTTAGGAAAACATGTTCTTTTTTAAGGAGATAAAACAAAAGATTTTCCACCAACCTCCTTCTGTATAGCAGTAAAAACCTTTCCTTTGGTGCGATAAGCTTGCCTGAATGACAAACGTTCTTTTGCAGTCCACCTTACTGATCCGGAATAGTGATAGTCCGCGTTTGGATCATCTGCTCGAAGAATATGTCGCCTTGACAACAACAAACGAACAGCTTCCTAAAAATACAAAACATTTTTATCAACAAAGGTAGATTTTTTTGTGAAGACATTCTGAAAAAGTACAGTGTGATGAATTTATAAGAAGACAGAAAAAATAATCTAACCTTAACGTTTCCGCGAGTTCTTTGTAAAATGTGCAAGGCGTATTCCTTATTGTTAGAACCACCGTATAACGCCAGTGAACACGCCATATCTAAGTATGCGTTGACTAAAGAAAAAGAATGGTCTGCTTAATAAAAGTATTTTCGAAATACAGTAGAATTCCGATGACTAGAACGCTCTAACTAGAATCCTAGTATTGTTCTAATATTACGCTTGAACTAAGACACGCGCTAACTCAAACATTCGGTAATTCCAACGGAGTCAGTTACCGGGCGTTTACTGTAGTTCAAAATTAAACAATTATAGTAACTGTAGTAACCAAAGAAAATAGCAAAAAATTCAATATTGGTGTAATGTATACCTTCATCGAGTTTCTGTTCATCTTCTTTTAATGGCGACCACATTAAACTAGCTCGATGGATGTCTTTTTGAGCTTCGGATCTATCCACTGAAAGAGATGAAATGTCGTATAAAGAGCAATCACACTGCAATAATAAGATTTGCATAGAAGTTACGAAAACGAAAACAAACTTACTCTTTGTTGGTAAAACTGCCTGAAATTGTGAGCCAATGTTGATTTTTCTAAGAAGAAAAACATATTGACATTCTTTAAGGATTAATCGACAATAAAAACAGAAGTTTAGTTGTGAAGAACACTTACGGCTCAGGGACCTCCGTGGAAACTTGTTCTTCCGATGAAACTGACGTCGTTTTTGAAAGAGGTGTCTCCCGTTGATCAATACTACCTGGAATAAGCAAGACAATAAAAACCATTAAAAACACGATGCATTTGAAGCATATCTAACGTACCTTTAAATTGAAAATGTATTAAGAAAGAAAACGAAGGAATACGCAATGATACCATCTAAATTATCCGTGGTTGACATTATAAATAGTCGCGATGGAATGGTTTCTTTCAAAGAAGCCATGCAAATGCATTAACAAATAAAACTGAGAATAAGGGCGCATTTGTTTCGATCAGTTGATTTTCATTTAAATCAGGGCCCACTCAAAGCCTTGAAGAAAGACTTGATGGACACATGTGTCCTTACGAGTTAAAAACCTTCGTAAATAAATTTCGACAATACTTACTATTTCTCCGCATGCTTAACAGCAGTCGAGCTGGTGTACTTGGAACAACAGGTCGAGGTGCCAATCCAGGTGGGTTAAAAAAAATACTTTTTGGACTAAGCATAGCAGGTGGTGTGTAGATGCTCCGTGGAAGATTTTTTAAAGGTGAAGTTGATGATCTGCTATTAACTGCTGGAGGTATAATAATTGGACCAGGTCTTGGACGCTTTTTGTTGGGTGATAATGACGACGGTGTACTGCTTTCGGATGTTTCAATTCGTAAAATAGAAGGTTCAAAGTTGCTGCCTTTCAGTTTTGTTTCTTTTTGTGGCGTGATGTTGCGATGGTCAAAGCGAGTGGAGGACTGAATTATATTTACATGTTTAGGTGGATCAACTGCATGAGATTTTTCCATTGAATCGTGAGGCAAGCGTTCATAATTTTCTATGGTCATGCGATCAGGTCTTTCAGCTGCGTACAAGTGTTCACGAGAATGAGGCAATTCGCTAGGTCGAGAATGTTGTAATTCATTAGATCGACCACGCTCATAAAAGTTTGTTTGAGGACTGTGAACATAACGATAGTCTCGGTGATTATTCTCACTAGGCTTGAAAGGTTCGTCGATTATATTACGTTCTTGAGTTGGATATCTATGGATAGGTTCATTGCTTGTTGGTCTTAAAGGATGCTGATAATAACTTGGTTTCGAGCTTTCTTTTCCACGAGCAGCAGCTTCGTCTTGTTGCATCACCTTCAAAAATAACAAGTAGATTGTGTTTATACAGAAAACTTTCAACTAAAAAATGTAAACTATCAAGTATTTACCATGACTAAAGTATTGTCTTTAAATATTGCAATAGGAAACGTTTCAAGAGATTTATAGAACAGTTAGCTGTTTATTAAAGTTACACTGTTAGTAAAATTTTAGATCAGCTAAAAACCAAGATTCTTTTTTATTGTTAACAGGAACGAAGGTGATTAAGACAGTTTCTGAGACAAAAGGAAAAATTAACCACTTCTTGTATTCAGGGATTAATTAATTCAGGGAATAATATTGCAAAGTAAATGATATGTTAACGAATTCTCAGGCTAACATTTCAATAAAATAAGAAGTTCCACAACCTAGAATATACAAGGGGAAGTTTTTGCTGGTTTCTAAAATAAATAAAAGGATATGTTTCGTTTTTTATAAATGTAACTAAAAATGAAACTTGAGGATTTGCTTTTTTCATTCTTAATGCATCCCCTTCACTTACTTGTTGCCATTGTGCGTTGGTTGGATGAATGCCATACACATCTCGTCCGACATATGCTGGTCTGTCATGACGTTCTTTTGCCGTAGCTATAGCAATAGCAGCAGGATCAGTTGGAGTTGGGATATTTTGACCTTGAAAATAACGACTCTGATACATGTATATTTGCTCAGGAGTCACTGACCCATGTTGGCCATTAGCCCACATCTGTAAATATGTATTCATTGCTTGCTGTCTCGCTTCGTGTTCACTTTTTGATAGTTTTAGAGTTTCACTTGTTTCACTTGGACTTTGGTAAAAACTGTGTGGTGGATAATTGAATGGGTTTCGAATACTTAACAGAAACGGCATATTGGCTGATCCAGAGGAAGGTACAGGAGGTGGATATTGTGGATTCCATGGAAATCTTTTATTTAATCCAGATATACCAGACACACCTGGTGGAAAGCCAACCGGCATTCCACCAGGGGAAAATTCATGTTTAGGTGGAACCCCATCATAGTCCTTGAAACGACGCTCCACTGATTGCGTCGATTTCAGCTCAGAATGTGAATGCACACGTTCGTATTCGGAACGTTTTGTCTCAGTTAATCGATGATGTTCGTATTCAGCGAGTGTTCTATTATAGTCAGCCCTCAGTCCATCGTAAGGTCTGGAATGTACCGGATTAGCAGTTTTAAGGAGATGGGATGAGACTGGAGATACTCTGTCGTCTTTGGATTTTTCATAGTCATTGGGAACAGATCTTAGGTAAGGGTGCTGTCTTCTAACTTCAAGTTCACGTATCAATTCAGGGTCCAGTTGGACACTACTATCTTCCCCACTGCTACTTCTTCTTGTACGTGTGACCCTTTTTGGTTCAGGTGGGGCAACCAATGGTGCACTTGAAGGTCTGGGTGGCTCATTTGTAACTTCGAGCCTATTACTAAGAGAATCATGTGGAATTTGTCTGAATGTTCTTTTTTTTACATCTTCTTCCATGTAGCCAGAATAGAGAGACAGTTTTGGCATATATGAAGCTGGAGTCCCTCCTCCTGGAGGACTGCAATGGTGATTTTCAAGATGGCGACGAAGTGATCTCATATCACAATAACTTTTTCCACAATCTGAAAAGCTGCATTCGTATGGTTTTTTGTCACGATGGGTGATCATGTGACCATTGCTAAAATGACAAATGTTTTTTTGTTTCAATGCTGATAATAATAAAATATAAGAGTATAATAATATAATATAATATATAATATACAAGTAAAGAATAAAACATACACATAAAACTTTTAATTAACTTGCACAAAACTATTAATCTGTTCTTTTAAAGCAGACTTTGTAAACAAATCAATCAACTTCTAATATTAATAAAAACAAAACTCATAAAAAAAAGTTAAGTAGAAACTCAGTCTTTACAATTCACATGAAAAGAAAAAGTCTTTAATATCCTGTTTCTTTCAAAAGAATATCTTTCAAAACTTCCAAAATGTTTACACAGCAATGTTAAAAAAACAAAACAACAAACACAAGATTTTAAGCAAGAAGGAATTTGAGTGCTTACATACATTCTAACATAATTTCAACCAAGAAGTTGTCACAGTTAAACAATGTTTGAAATCAGGAGGTTCATTGCAAACTTAAAAATCAATTTCACAAAAAAAACATATAAAAGTAATTCAATTTATTAGACGTTGATTTGCAGTTTACTTTGAATATTGTTAATGAACAAGTAACGTAATCCTATCTCGACAAAAAATACAAAAAGCAGGAAAATGGATAATTAGCATCCAACCAATTCTAATCATAGAGCACTTAAAATTGATTAAGGAATAAATATGATTAAGCCTGTAGCATGTTGCTCTACGAAGTATACATTGAAATCAAAAGTTTATAGTGAATGAAGTTTATTTCTGAATGAAATGGTGACAGACCCAGTGTAAACAACAACATTGCACTCGAAACACCATAAAAAACAAAATAAAATAAAATTATGTTATGTCAGAAAAAAAAGATTTACTTTGATCTACTTAGAAAAAACTGATATGTACTTTGTAGTCAAGATTTGTTGAATGAAATACCATCTTCTTATACTAATACTAAATCTTGCTTTTTTCTTACCTAACTTTGAAAGAAAGAACTTTAGGAAAAATATCTCGGGAAGTTCGTCAATGGATGTTTATTTTTTACGTATTAGTATAGGGGGAACCTCCAATTAGGGGAATGTCTAGCTCCATCTTACGGGTTTTTATTACTTCGTGGAGTGTTGTGCTTAAGGAAGACATCATAAACCACCCCCGGAGGAGAACGCAATGCAATGTTTTTTGCGTTCGAAAGTTCATCAAATTTTCTCAACGTTCATTTCTTAACGAGAATGAAGACGCTGTGTGTAACATTTTTTGTCTTTGTTTTTAATATTTTTTTATTCAACGCTTTAAGTCCAGTAATAAAGAATAACAACATTGATTCTATCCGACGAGATAGTCGATGTAGACCTGTTATGTGTTCGTGTTATCAGTTCATCATTTTCTACCGATGTCTATTTTTTTAATATGTTTGAATGTAGCTTTTTCGTATCAGTTAGTGTTGACTACTATGCCGAAATGTGTAGCTAGCAGTTTATTTGGTATTTCATGTAGTGTGTGGATTGTTATTATTAAGGTAAACGAAGGTAGCAAGATCATTATCATATTGTTTTGATAGTATTTGAATGATACCTTTTTTAGATTATAAAATTGAGTAGTATAAATGATTGTAATGCAAGAAGAGAGTGATTACATACATATTTACATTGTTTTTGTATCATGATGCACAAGTGGAGTTTTGGGTTTTGACATTTCCACAATTCATAGCAGAATAAATAATTGAAAGATAAAAACGTCTGAGAAGGTATTGTTTTGGTTAGCTTTTGTTAATAGGGAGATGTGAAGGTATTTTCTTATATTTCAGAAGTTTAATCGTGGTTAGATAAGAGTATACATTGTTAGGTAGGAGTATACTGTCTATTGTCTCTAAAAATAGCATTCTTAGGATTTATGGTGTCACATCAAAAATCAATTCGAGGCTAGAGATGCAATAATATTATGGCTGATCGTAAAAAAAGTAAACAAAACACAACAATCACGTGATTCATGTCGTAGCCCCTTTAAATGATCGATCCAAAATATTTATACAACAATTTTGTGTTAAATGATGTAATTCTAACATGGAACAATTTTTGTAAATACACAGACTTATCATGGCAGTATTGCGTGCAAAAACAATTTATGGAGAAAAACTGTAAAATGTTGTTACACGCTACACTAGTGTAGTAATATAAAACAAATCCACATTCAAAACAGTTTCCTTTAGTTTTGCATCAATACAAATACAAAAGAACTTACAGGTGGTCCTGTCTTTTGAAACCTCTTGAACATATATGACAAACATACTTTCGCTCATCACTGTGTATAGGTTTATGTTTTGCAAGTGCACTGGAACTGCTAAATTGCTTTCCACATTGTGTACATGAGTTGTCATTTCGTTTTTTCCGATCACTTCGTGGACTTGGTGTACGACTTCTTTGTCCTGGATGAACAGGACTCAATGAATGAGTGCTGTCTTTGTCTGAACCTGGTGTCCCATGGTTGACATTGACTGATAAGAACTGTGTTTGTGGTATAAATCCAGAACCTACCAAAAAAAAAGAAGAAGAGAAATAAAATATAATAAAGTGGTAAAAAAAATGGAATTAAATTAAAGAAATTACCAAATCCATGCAAGGATGTTTCAAATGTGAAACGAGGAAACTGGTACATGATCTTAAAATGATTATCTGCAGAAAAATGTTTTGCTTGTAACTAAACACCACTAAACATGTTTTGAATTCAATATGCCAAACCTAAGCCCATCACTATTGACAATCTATTGAAATAAAACATATTTTTCTTATACAAAAAATCTGTATTCATTAAACAGTTTGAAATTTGAATTATTTATAACAACCGAGATACTATTAATAGTGATATATTGGAGATCTCTGCTGCACGTGCCTGCAAAATTCATAACAAAAATTCCTTGGAAATTGGCGATTCAAGGGTTTGAAAAGGACAGGTGACTGGAAAGTCCTAATTTTTAAAAATATTAATCTACATATACTATTGCCAATATCAATCTACATATACTGCCCCCTTCCCATATTGAAATTTTCTGAGAATTAAATGGACTGTGAATCCTTTTTTCTGAACACTATCAAGAATGACATAATCTCATTAGTTTATTTCCAATTGCATCATCAAGATGCAAAGAAATTCGTAGTAATGAAAAAATGTCATGTGCTGCTATTGATATCTGTTGAGCACATGGGATTTGAATCAATAAAATTTGATGACAAGCATTAAATGGTTGATAGATTTCTAAGAGTATGTGTGCATGAGAGCTGTACTGAACTCAGGTAGGTTTGAAATTTCAGTACAGCTTGAAAAGGCCTGAAAACTTTCACATTCCATAGTTTCTTGATAAAATGTGTTAACAAGCATGCACATATGAATTAAATTTTGCTGAAATACAGAATATGCTAAATCCATTTCATGTAAATGAGAAATATTTCTACCCGTACCAAGATCTCAAACCAGATTGAGTTCAGTAAGGCTCTCATGTAAATGTACTCTAAGAATGATGCAAGGGGAAATTTATTAATATCAAACATGCAAGGCCTCAAATTGAATCTTTTATAGCAAGTTCCTGGGAGGATGCTTCAGAGAGGGAATCCAGAAATATAACTGGTCCTCTAAATGTAAGGTGTGCAGTGATCCTTGTAAGCACCACCATATTTGCAATAAATAGAACACATGGTGTTTTAAAAGATCAGTGATATAGATTTGCATTTGCAAACCTTACAGCTCACTTGAAGCATTATATCCAAAGCTTTGAGGCAATTTTTGCAGAAATAACAAAATATGTATTCCAGACTTGCATTTCTATCATTTCCTGCTGACCAGATCCATCACAGACATTTAAATTAGACATATTTGCAAGTCATAAACTTAAATGTTAATGTTCATCCTCAAGCACATGCATGGTCAGCATAAATAATAACACTAATAATAACGCATCAAAGTTTATTATCTATTACAGCAACGCTTTATTTTTTGGAAAGATATGTTTAAGCATGATTATACTGAAATATATAACCCAAATTATACTAAAAATGGGAAGTTATTAAATAAGCTGTATTGTAACTTTCTAGAAAAACAAGTTATATACAGCAGTTAAATAATAAAGATAAAGGGAACACTGCATCGTAATATTTCCTACATGAGGATGAATGAACTATTAACTAACAACGGCCTAATGACGACATCAGGAATATATCAGTTAACAAGTAAAAAAAAAAGAAGTTTGATGTGAATATTTTGGTTAGAAGAAAAAAAAGCACAAAACAACTGTGTAATATTAATTCAATGAGCAATTTTATTCTAACTAGGATGAAGCTAACAACAGTAGCAACCATTCAAAACAATCCAAAAAAGATCCATGTTGAAATTTACAATTATTACAGATTTATAGCATTTTTTAAACATTTTAATTCCAGATAATGATTTTAAATGTAAAAATTTGCTAATCAACATTTTGTCATTGACATTGCATTTTTGCAAATTTAACTTTCTTGAAAATATTTATATTTGCTTTTTGTGATAATGTTGACAGACATATGAGCACCTAAGGGATAATATTTAATACTAATAGATAACTTATTATTACCTATATGATTAGGTCTTTGTGGTGGATGAGATTTCTCAGCTAAAACGTCTTTGTGAATTGTGCTTGTATGCAAAGTACTGATATGTTCACTACTTGAAGCTTGGAATGCTCTAGGATCCAACTCAAAAGGATGGGTGTTAGATTGACTTCTTGTTGCATCAGAATAGTTGAAACTGCCAGCTATAAACAAAATTGTTAGTGAAGAGAATCTTATAAGGAGATAGCTACAGAGGCAAAAGCTTATAAGCTTTCGCTATTTCAACTGTGATGCATTACCTTGTTGAAATCAAAACAAAGTATCTCCAGAGAATGGAATATTCACATAGTATACCGTATTTCCTCAAACACTGCATCTTTTGCTGTAGCATTTATAAAATTTTGCAAGATTTTACGTGCAACATAGGCATTTCATACTTACAGTCTCAGATGTTATTGGTTAGCAACTGCAAATAAGAAACACAAAGATTTTAGCTTTCACAGAACAAATTTTTGCGATTGGAAGGTAAAAAACAGTAAATTTCGCAGAATTTATTTTTACAATTAGATCGTTTTTTTGTAAATTTCGCGACTGAAATATTTTGAGAAGTCAAAGTGTGATTAATAATGAAATAATTCATATAATATATTTTTGGTGAGAATCTGCAAATTAGCAACTAATCTGTAAATAGTTTGAAGGCACTTTGAAGATTACTGGTTAATTATCAGTTATTTTGATGTTAAATTTTAAGGCCTTCAAGGCAAGGATGTTTATACAATTGAATGGTGATGTCTTTGTTTTTTTACCCCTGTATTAGCTAAAAACAAACAAAGATAAAAATAAAATTGGAATTTCACAGAATAAATTTTCACAACTGTGAATATATATCAATAAATTCTGTGAAAATTTGTTCCACAAAAATATCCTTATCTTGTTAAATTTAAAACTAAAATTGATTCATTCTTATTGCCGTTTTCTAGTAACAACTGTCAACAAATTGTTGCACCCATTATAAAGAGATGTTTATTTCACTAAATCTCTCGCTACACACTGCATATATTGGAGGGCGGGATTTGCTAGAGGAAATATGGTATTGTGTAAATAAAGTGTTCTTACCATTAGTCTTAAAACAATGTCAATGATAGGATAAACACCTAGATTTTATACTATGTCTTGCAATTATAAGAACAAGCTAGTCAATTTACAGAAGCTTAGCTAGTCTAACCAACTAGTTTCACAACATCCTGGTAAACAATTTCAAATACAGCAGTAAACAAAATAGAACGTTACCATTAGTTTTAGGTATAGTAAGAAAGTTAGCTGGACTTTTTAAAGATTTAGCCTCTCCTTCAGATCCAATAGAATACATAGTTTGCTGATTAAATTCATTCTGTTTGACTGGCACCAATGGTGTAGAGACTGAACACGAACTAAGTTTTGGACTACGCTTTTGCAGTGCAAGTTCGTTATTAGATGGATATTTTATATTATTTAGTTTCATTAGTGACAAATAGTTGTTCATTTGAGCAGCAACAAATGCTGATTGTGTGGTATTATCAGTTAAATTCATCATAGGTGAATGGAGGTCCACAAATGGACGCATCAATGATTCTTGAAGGTGCTTTCCTTCTGATGCTGGAGTACCTATAGGCGTAACAGAGTTACTCCAAAAAGGCCGATCTACCATACCAGTGCATAGAGGATTTGGTTTTCCAAATGGTTCGCTAAAGTTTGCATAAGGCTTGAGATTCATTGGCATCATTGCAGGATTAAAGGTTAACGAAGGTCTGTGGTTTTCAAAATTAATTGGTGCCTGCGATGTCACGAGATTGGAAGTAGCATCAACACCTTTAAAGTTAAGAATATTGTAAGGAACTACAGTATTTTGTGTTAACAAGGCATTCTCAAACAGCTTTTGATGTTGTCGCAAGTTCATTTCCAAAAATGGTGTGAGAGATTTATTTTGAGATGCATCTGAGATTAAACTTGGGTAAACGTTGCTTTCTCGACCTGTATTGCTTCGATAGTCAAATGCAAGACTAGCAAGGTCAGGCAATACTTTTGCATTGTTTGCAACATTCAATATATTATTACCATGCGGAATAAAACCAGGAAACATTTGAGGGGTCATAAGTCCAGGAAATGTCCATCCTGAGTCTGGACTGGCTTTGTTATTATTCAAACCTCGCAAACCAGCCTGGAAAAACTTTGTCTGTTCATTTACAAAATTCTGGTTTATATCACCTTGTGAATTAGGTTTACTCATAGCAACATTTGCCATAATATCTTTACCAAAATTACTTGCCATTATTAAAATCTCCACAAAAAGGCTATAGTACCTCCATTTTTATATATAATATTCCATCCATTTAACAAATAACATTATACAATTGTGAACAGATATTAAACCATCATCAGAATTCCAAATGCAGCAGTTTGAACGTGTTTGAGGCTTTACATGAAACTGCAGTTTCACATGCAAAACTTAGGCATGGTACCAGATCTGACCCTCTGATCTAGCAAAGGCTTTGCAGAAGCATTGCCATGCAGAATGTAAGCTGAGGTCAAGAAATCATGAATTTCAAAGTTTTAAGCTGTCTTGAGAGGGAATGTTATAAGCAAACATTATATAAATACAAAATATGTTTCGGAAAGGATATTGCGTTGGAGCACGTTGAAAATTTCAACAAGATATTATACTGACCAGAGTTAAAAAAGCGGAAGACGGTTGTAAATCACATAGTAAAAAGAAAATCCAGTATGCAAGCACCGCTAAACTGTAGAAGTCTGGTCTTTAATTTACCGAATGACATATTTGCAGCAACATAAACAGTATGGTGTGGTAAAACAGATTGAGTTTCTCAGTTTGTCAAAACATTGTCAAACAAAGATCTATCGTACAATCTAATCTTCTATTTCCTTATGAAATCCACAGAGAGTACAATATACGTATAATTTACTTTATACACACAGAGAAAGTCTAACTCTATCTTTGGACGAATCTGTTTTTCTTCCGCGGCGATAGATACAAAACAAATATGGGTAATAACTTCTCTTCTAACGACTTTAATTTTGTAGAAGGGGAAGGTAACTGCGATCTATATTAATCATTATGCAATAAAACAGATCATTCGCGATAGGAAGAGACGCGAGCTCTTCTTGTGTTGTTGATGGGGTAATAATGAACAGGAGGGTCCTGTGTGTGATAAACAAAACAAAGAAGGATAAAATTTATTTATCATTACTAACCTCTTACAAAAACGTCCTTATTGACTGCTGCCTCCTTCCCATACTCGGGAGAGTAACGTTGCATTTTAAAAGTAGCTGTTAATGATAAGTTAACAAATCTAGCGTAACTCCGACCTGCTTATCGTTTAACATATCTCCACAGCAAGACAAAACACTGACCCTGGAATTCGCTGAGCTATCTTTTCCATTATCAATCATTTTAATCGATTCTTTGTTTCTTTTCCGGGGGTCAGTTGAAAACAGAATATCTTATTAGCCAATCTTTAACACCAAAAAATATTTATTATTTACCAATACATGGAAATACTATTTTATATACTTGCTTCTAACTTGTTCCATTCATAATATATCTTTATAAGAATCACATTCTCGGATTTGTTTGCTCTTTACTTCTCCCATAACTCTCTGTTAAGAAGTAAAAAGCCGGGATGTCTCTTTTTCCCTGGGTGCATTCATTAGTGTTTTAAATGTGAGATTCGAACAAATGAAAACAAAACGAAATGCATATATTTATAGAAATTTCATATAACAAAGGATATTATAATTACTTATATCCTGGTGGTGGCTTGCATAGAGTGCTCTCCTCCAGAGCGGGAAATCGGGTTCAAAACCTGACCGAATCAAGCCCAATCAAATTGACCCACTCAGCAGCGCTAAGAGCGGAATTGGTGTCTAAGATGGGTTATCTGCTGCGCAGAAAGAGCGGCTGAAATAGACACACAGCTTTTGTAGGGGGCTTTAGGACATCATCGCAGCAATGGTGTAGTGGATATTACCTTCAAGTGCGACCGCTGAGAGTGACGTCGCATTTCGATACTTCACTCCGATGCGCTTTGAAAGCAACGTATGAAGCCCATTTGGAGCCATCGACTGACTGTACATTAGCCTTCTTGCAAGTTAAATCAATGCTATACGTATCTCCGGAGGTAAGTCAACTTCCTAGTTGCAAGTCGGCGGGGCAGAATAGCCAATCCCGTTACTTACTGACCCTTGGTAACATTTCCACCAGGAAATGAAGAGGTCGTCCTAATAAATAAATTTATTTAAGTGCAACCACGGTCTCCACCTATTTCAACTTTGCAGCAGATAGTGTTGTAATTACTGTTGTCAAAATGAAGTAACCCTGAGGGCTCAGATCGATGTCATGTTGCACTCAAAACCAACAAGCAATTCCAGGTCTAAAAATTTCTTCCGCCCTTAACCGCCTAAGGCCTGCTGACTTTGGGGTTGCTACAATCCTTGCCAAAAATTGTCACTCCATTACAAATCATCAGTTTTGGAACGTAATTTTGCCTTTTTGCTTATAATTTACATCGAATTTAGGTCCTTTTAGGTATATATTGTCGAGCATATCAAGAGTTTAACTTCCAGGGAAAAAGAGTCCTTGCTCTTCGAAATTCTTTTCAACGCAAGAAAAACCGGAAAAGGAAAGTTTATGAAAAGACCACAGGCGGTATCACTGATAATATAAACGGAGTTTTCTTAAGACTTTAATTTTATTGAAGTTCATCTCATTAAAACATCGGCATGTATATACCATAAATAGGAATTAATTTTTAAGGGCTGGTTTAAATCATAAGAGTTGATTAAATCTTGAATTTTAGAACTCTGGTAACATATTCCTATGTTAGATCGCCTGCAATACTATAAAGCTCCTTGAAGAAGGGAATTACTTGGACTTCACGGACATCCCTTGGATTCTGTACATCGTTTAAAAACTGGGGAAGGCTAGAACGATTCTCTCGCGTATTGGTGTTACATTTCGTGTGACCAAAACAAAAGAACTCGGTGCTAATATTTGTGGATAATTCATAAACAAGTAAACGAGGCAACAAAAAAATTGAAATTATTTTAGTAAGTTTTTATTTACAGCGCAAGAAATATGCAGAGGTCCGTACCCTGTCGAGAGATACATTCGACAAGCGATTCACTACCACATACATCTTCTATGGAAATTAAAGATAAAACCTACTATTATAACTCAATAGCGAAGTATATAATGGATTAGAAATCACCAATGTTAAATAGCCCAAACGAAGGCTGCTTTTATTGAACCAATTAATCTAAGCCAGGTCGAAAAGTAAAAGTACTGGACGCGTAAAAATACGGTCAAAATATCCAACGTTATTTATAGAAAAAAGGAATCAGTTTGTGAGTGTCTCAGTAGACTGAATTCTTGGCTATGGATACTAGATTCACTGATTTCTTAGAAGCGCCATAAATGTTGTTATTAGAAAGACTGGATTAACGACAGTAAATCGAGAAATAATAAAATGTTCGTACAAAAAAGGTGTTGTAAGCACGCCGTAATGATCGCAGTGCCAAATCAACCAAAAAGTCAGTTAATCAACAGTTGTTTATGACGACAGTTTTCTCTGTGTTCTTTTAGCATATTTCATTTCTGCTTGTATTTACCCCTTGGGTTCAGAATTGCCATCAGCCGCGTTTTTTTCCATTTCTAACTTTTCCAGTTTTTTCCAAAGTTCTTCTCGTTCTTTTTCCTTCTTTTTCTCCCTGAAAATATGAAAAGAGAAAAGGAATGTGTAAGAAAGTATCTAGACTAATTGGCTAATTGAGTAGACTAAGAATTAAGTTGATGAAAATAGTTACGAAAATGGTGGCTAGAAAAGGATGTGGTTATAACTCAGACTTACTTCTGTCGTTCAGCTTTATAAGAAGAAGTCAACTCATCGAATAATTTACTGTTCATCTCCATAAAAGATTTCAGCACATTATAAACCAATGCTACGATAGTTCTACAAACAATGAATGATCATTACAGACATTTTCGTATGGGCAATGTACCCAATGCCACCTATAAAAACCTTTAATAAGCGCCCACCTCTTACAAGTACCCGGGTGTAAACTTATTCAGTTATCTCTTCAATACATAATACAACTACCACAATGCAATACAAGAAATCACCGAAAATGCCTCAATAACACAGTGAAAGGTTTTCGGGATTAAAACTGATATTCCAGTGTTATTCAGGGACATGGTTAAACCTCACCGCCGATAAAACCAACAACAAAAAAGGCTTACTGGTTCCAATGATCTTTCGAAATTCGATAAAGACAAGAGAACATGATTGGTAGAATGACGTTCGAATTCTCATCGATAAGACTCATAATATATTCATTATTCCAAAAATACAAAGCCCTTTCAGCTACCTAATGACCAAACATAAAGAATACCAAATTAAATTCTTTGGTGATTCAAAATAAAATCGAGCAATTCAAATAATTTTTAGGAAAAGAGTTGTACCTGAAAATGTGGGCTAGAAACGCATTTCGCGATTTTTTTGAATAAAGGTTCCATAATTTTTTGGAATTGAGAAGCCTCTATCGCGTCTAAAATTTCTTCGATTTCGCCTAGGAACATTACCTAAACAAAGCATTGAAATTTTCACTTTGCTAGTCACGTGAACCTTTGTTAAAAAACAAGTCCACAAAGCAAACCTCTTTCTGGCTGTTTGTTTTCGGCCAGTACTTTAACAAACCCATAATTACCTGAAATAAACAGATAAAGATATTAATTTGTTACAGATACATTGATATTTTTCAGCTTCAACAACAAAACATCCACTTACAGGTTCTGTTAATGTAGAATCTTTCTCTAAAAACTGTACCACACAGTAAGCCAGCTAAAATAAGTTAACAGAAAAGTGAAACATACTACAAACAACAGATCCCAACTGAAGTAAAATTGAAAACTATAAATATACTATGGAACTAAAAATCTTAGACTTTCCGCATCAGTCCTGCGTTAAAACTAACTTGGACTGAATTGAATCAAATCAGTGTTGGTTCACCAATCACACAAGGTTTAAATGGAAATGCGAGAAAGGTGTATTTGTACAGATATAAAATCAAATTACTCAAAATAGACCCAAAAATATATTTATTGTTCCTCAGGTGGTGTGTTTTGGAAAATATTTCCAAATAAAAACAACTTTAAGTCAATGAGGCCAGCAAACTCCTCTCATAAGTGAAAAAGAGATCAAAATCCAGTCTATTTGCAACCATGTCTTGCTATTTCTGACACATATTTTTTTTAAATTTTTTCCCAGCATCTCACCACAGCTATATTTATCTTTCATTTTATTTTATCACTAATTTCATAACGATAATCCATAACGATTTTTCTTTTCTGTGATTGATTTCAAAAAGTCCAATATTTCTTCAAGGAAAAAATGTTATGATCACATTAAGATTACAAGACATATTAACAGGACAAATGTCTGTTAGAAATAAACATGCTTCTTCGAAATTCTTCTGCTTCATGGCCAAATGCCTCGAAAAAAAATCGGTTCGCAAAACTTGGTAACATGATGTATGCTTATATTTTGCTGACTTAGTTTGTAAAGTTTTTTAAATAACGAAAGATTAAAATAACTTTTTTTTATGAAAAACGTTTTTAAAACGAGTTTGTGTAAATACAGCTTAATAAAGAGTGCACAATTTCCCTGTTTTTTCTCTCTCCAGTTTTCAAGGATACCCACAGGTTTTTAGAATCCTGAATCAACAGCTTCTTATTGAAGTAAAACTGATAACTACATCATTAACAAGAAAAGATTTTATAATAAGAAAAGAAATTCAATACATTAACATAAAAATAGAGGTTTGTCAACAACAAAAGAAGAAATATTCAATGTGGATGCCATGCAAAAATTTTACCTGTGCATGATATAGTGACAGGCATCGAACTTTATGTAATGGTATAAGTACTTTTAATAAGAACTGTTTGTGCTCTGCTTTCAATGGTAACGCAAAACCATTGATAATGCTTAAAAAAGAAGAAAAAGAAAAAGTCAGGTTATAACTGTGTGCACATAAAAATATATGTATGACTTGAGTTTAACAATTCTCCTTTCATAGTCTTGGTTTAATTGCATTCTTTCAAAAGTGATCAGCATACCTCCCTAATATTTCTAAAAGTTCTCCAACACCATTGAAATGTTCTGTCTCATATATAAATCTAAAAACAAACTTACATTTCACCAACATGCTCAAACTACTCACATACAAACAGTAAGTTTTTTCTACATTATAGGTCCTATTTATGCCAGCCCTTAAGTTGAGTTTTGGCATTAAAAGGGTCAATATTGGATGTTTGTCTGTGAAAGTTTAATTGTGGACCTAATAACACCAATAAGGGCAGACGTTGACTTAGAGCTGACGTAATAAGGGCCAACAACCACATTTTATTGCTTATTATTTGCTTGATTTCTTCACATGCTTGTGAACTAATATAAAAAGTAAATAGTACAAAAAAAGAAGAAACATACTTTAAAAATATGTGATTAATTTGTTTTCTGATATAAGCCCTAAGTCCGAGAAATTTCCCGTAAATCCTATGTAAAACAGTCTTGAGGAATTCACGTTCTCTTGGGTCTTCACTATCAAATAGTTCCAATAGCTAAGAGAAAAAAACAGCAGTATCGAAACCAACAAACAGAAAATTTCATCAAACAATCTATACCAATGAAGATGTGCAGACACAAAAAGATTTACTGTTTTTCTTGAATAGCCTTTTTCAAAAAAAAATACCTTGAAAATTCCCTGTATATACATGAATGCTAATGAATTATATAAAATGAAATTGTTGACATAAATTTATTTCACTCAATCAATTATTACATAATTATTTACATGATGGAAAAATTAATACCTGCAACACAAACTTTTGGTCAATATACTTTTTCGCTATTGTTGGCTGAAATTCGGGTGATTCAAGTACCCTCAAGAAAAACTCAAACACAAGCTATAAAAAAAGAAAGTAACATATGAGAACTCAACATATTTTTGTTGTCAATATCTCATCATGCAATTTAAATACAGCTTGAAAGATTAACTCACCTGCAAGTGAGGCCAGGAAGCTTCCAATGTGGGTTCATCTTCTTCAGGGTCAAAGTCTGGATTATCAGAAGGAGGCAATGTACGAAAACAATTGTTTGCCACCTATAATATGCATTGCATTGTTAAATAAAACACTACATGAAACTACATCTCTACTTAGATGAAAGAATTTAGGAACACCTTACCATTCGTACAATCTCTGGGTAAACAGGTTCAGTAAGAACCCCACGTTCAGAGGTAATATAATCAACTAATTCATTTAGTGTTCCACGTTTCACTTCCTTTCCCCTCAGGTCACTGACAGCATCCATAAAATCAAACACATTACAGCACTGTTGTAGTTTCTTTATAAATAATTCTTGTCTGTCTTGTTGTGCAGCATCTAAAGGGTATGAATGTGAGATATAATCATTGTAACAAAGCCACATAAAAACAAAATGAATTTGTTCCCTTAGAAAACAGTTATTAATTTTGATGGTATATCAATTTTATATCGGCCTACTTTCTTAGAATATTTTGTTTGTTCTTTCGTTCTTTACATTTTTTTATCTTTTATTTTACACTCTTATAAGAAGTATTAAGTATTATAATGATCTATTTTATTACTGAAGGGTCTTGATTTTTTACACTTTACTGGGCTACTACCTAACTACAACCTTATGCAATATTTAATCTTCATATTGTTGAAAAATGAAGAGCCACCAGTTGAAAACAATAACTTTTACTTTAGTGAACTAATTTTCTCCAAACATTCTTTAAATATTTTTACTGTAGGGTTTATCTATATATTAATATTATAAGTGTTTTAAACCCTGGTTGCCAGTCCTAAGCCAAATAAAACAAAAAACTTAAAATTTGTGTAATAGACAAATGTGGCAACGGTTTCCATATTTGTATGTGTATTAGTATAGGGGAAACCATTGCATAGCGTCAAATGTTTACATTTCAGTTTGTTGATTATTTTTAAGAAAAAGAAAAAGAAAGATAGTCAAGAATGTATGATGAAGTTAGATTAGTTAAGTTGTTAAAATATCTGTAAAAGAGTGGAGTATCTTACAACTAGACAAGGAGGTATGATTATATTTTTGCTTCAGTTTTATAATTAAAGATTGTCTTTATGATACAAACAATAAGTTTATTCCAGAAGTAGTGGCATGTAGAGTTTTTTTATTGATGAGTTCATTTTTTAATATGCCCGGGTAAAGTACAGCCAGAAAGAAACTTTAAGCGTCTGTGCAGGAATGAATTTTTACATGGAAACACAAAAGATTTTCGTATAGCTACAGATTTATGTTATATGAAGTCATTAACAAAATCCTTTTGTATTCTACGCAGTTAGTTTTAGACATGTGATAGAACTGGACATAGATCCTTCGTAAAGTTTCTTTCACGTTGTAATGAACGAGAATTGCATCGGTAAAAATTTTTTACCCGGGCAGCTAGTTATGATTAAATGCTAAAAATCGCCATTAATTTCTCTTTAGGGGGTCATGAACTTCATAAAAAGGGTGAGAATCGGTTAAAAAACACATTTTCTAAAACGTTTTGGCCACTGTCACACATTGGTTCTATTTCAATAGACTAAATCTTTGCAAATCATCACAAATAATGTGTAGAGTCTATCATATAATAAACACAAACTTTACTACACATGGACAGGAACCTGCAATACAATTCTAAAAACTGTTGCAGAGGCTGTATCAAGGCAGAAGAATAAGGAACATGGATATTTACTCACACTATCAAATAGCAATTTTGGTTCATGATGAAAAGGTGACTGTAAACCTATTTTTTCAAAATTTTGAAAATAATTTTTTTATACAATTGAAAAATTTTGTACATATTTGCTGACTTTGTATTAACCTGTCAGGTGTCAGGAATTACCAGTGTGCAAAGTGCACTTTTAGCAGGGTTTAATTTTGCATACAGCTGTCAAGAAAATTTTCAATATATCTATGTTTTGTTTAAGCAAGTTATGAGGTTTTAAAGTTTTGTAAAGTTTAGTGATGATGACGTCATCTGTGCAAATTAAAAATATACGATCAGAAATTATGACATGATCAGCAAATGGGCAGAGCAAGTAAACATGTTTCACATTTGGAAGATTTATAGCTATACAGTTATTAAACAGAGTATTTTTTTTCATTAACAGAGTATTTTTTTTTTCATTAAAAGAGAATAAACGTTAAAGTATTAACTTTGGAACTATTAAAATTACGGCTTATGTGAATCAACGTACATTCATAAAACGTTTTAATTTGCTCATATATAAGCTTTTTTTAAAGTCATGTGATCAAAATAGTCACTAGTGTTTCTGCTTAGCACATACAGAATCAGTTGAAAGCAAAACAACTAAAAGATAAACATGGATTCTTCAAAAATGATATTTCTGAATCTTTTGATTCACTATTTCAAAATGTTCTTCCTCAACTATCATTAAACTAAAATCAAAATTTCAAAAGGAGTTTATGATATTTTGATAAGAAACTGAAGCCAAAATTAGAGAAACACTTTCGTTTGAGAAACCAGGTACATGAAAAGGAGAGGATTAAAAGATTTTCTGTTTGTTATGATTAAGACTAAAAAGCTTCTTTTTTCATCAATTCTATAAAAGTTTTTAGGTTCAAAAATTGCAAGATGTAAAGTATGCCTTGTCAATAGAACTTTAATAAACAAGTAAAAACCCATAGCACAAACTGTGCGTGTTTTCTTTTTTAAAATTATTCTGCCTGTAAATATTTATAACTGGGCACATATGAAACAATCTCATCAAATCCTATTGGATTAGACTCTTTTTTTATTTATTATTCATTATCTATTCCATAATAGAGACATATTTTTTCTTTCTCAAAGTCATTTGTTGTCTACCTTAGTTTGAGTATCTACAAGACAGACTCATGGGTTTTCAAAAGTCTTCATAAAAAGAGGCTAGGTTTTATATGCCTATTCAAAGTTTTTTGAAGCCCAATTATTTTTCATTTCTAAAAAAGTTATCTTTCTTTCCATAACTTTTGACTATAAACTCACTTGATCATATCACCAAGTCAATAACCACAGAAAATGTTGCTTCACTTATATTATCTGGTAGGAACCATCCACGTGGAATCACACTTATTATTCACAAAAATAATTCCACCCCCGACTTTTAGGAAAACATAAAAATAAAAATGTGAAAATGAATACACACAGCAATGTAAATGATGAAAATATTTTATAAAAGAAACACAATATTATATTTTGGTAGCAACATATTCCTGAAAGTTGAAAAACTTTCCAATGAAGATAAAGAACATTCATAGAGATGTTTCATGACATCATAACAAAAATGGTGGTCCTCAGCAAGTAACAAAGAATTCAGTCCTTAAAATTCTTCTTGCATCTATTATACTTTGATTGAAGTTTTCATTGAACAACTTGTATTGCCATTCTAAGTTTTTTTCTTCTTTGAAATCACATCACTCATTCAAACGGGAAAAAAATCAGTGTCAAGTTCTTTTATATTTTAAAGACATTAAGACATTCAATTTTTGTTGAGAGAGTCTTAAGCCAAAGTTGTATTTTTGCCCGCAATTCTCTTTTAAACAAACATTTTTTAAAAAGTGCTTGGAAATATGCAAGTTTTCATTTAAGTGAACATGCTTAAAACTCAGAAATTATTTTCATATTCTTCTCTTATGGACTTTCAAAAAAAAAAGAAGAAAAAAAAGAAGACCAGAGGTGTAAGAATTTGTCTCATTCAAATCTTATCTTAGGACAAAACCACTCAAAATATGTTTATTATATGATGAACCCTGGTGAAATACAAATCAATAATTAACAGCGATGATCGATAATATTGATTATGAAGATCCATTTTCCCAATGCTTCAGAAAAATCAAAGGCATCACAACAAGCAGCAATGGCACATACTTGAATATGATGCATGGACGTGTTAGAGAAGTATTGAAATCTTTGTTTAACATTTTATTTTGGAAATACATGAAATAGAAAATGTTTCAATGGTCGCGGGAGTAAATAATTGATATGATTTTGGTGAGTTTTAAAAGCTATGAAGCTTGATTTTAGAAGTTATTTTAAACAAGTGGGTTTAGAAGATTATGGGTTCACTATTTTCTTCTAGCAAGATTGTAAACAGAAGGATCTAACAATTATAAAACAAATGTGTGCAAACCCCTTGAGAGGTATTCCCTATTAACATTTTCTAAAACATGCTGATGGTTTTATTAATCACATGATCTCCATGACATTTGTTTTGTCAACATGCTTGCAGGACATAAGTTAGTACATACCTTTCAGTAATGCCAGTGGTTGTATTTCCACATTTGGCTTAGTTCTAAATCTTGATGAACCTTGTTGTTTTTTCTGACCTTTAACTATTTTCTTCACAGATGATTTTCGGGTAAATGGATCCACACCACCCGTATTGGCAGCATCTTTGTTTGCAGATGTAGCTGCTGGCCCATGACTAGGCATGTTGACATATATTTACCCTGGAATAAAATTAGCCATTATCAATAAAGAAAAATCATCACTCATAAGCAACAATGCAACTGAAATTATCACATACCAGAAAGCAACTGATCAAGTTTATAATACCATTCCCATAACATACTACTTCAACAGTTTCAGTTTTTAAGAATTATTCCATTAAATATATTAGATGTTTTCTAAATGAAAAATAAACACAATCACATATAACACAAGAGACAAATTAAAAAAAAATCCAATTTTTACAAATAGAGTGTTTTAAAAGACAAATATGGAAAAATAAATGCAACTGACGAAGAATTCCAAAACAAGTTGTGTTGCATTTATCCACTGATGAAAATATTTTAAATTTCATTTTATTTTATTTCAGTTACTCAAAATATCACGAGATACAAATTAAATCTCTCCATAAGTTATGACAAAGGCAACCTTCTCCTCTTTTTCAAACTGAATAATAGTGAATTTTGTATAGTTTACATAAGAGGTGATACATCAGGGGAAAATTACAAAGTTCCTTTAATATGCTTTAAGAAAATTATTATTATTATTATTATTATTATTAAGATTAGAAACAAAGCCAAGGCTGCTTCGTAATTTACCAGAAGGACCATCAAAGATAAACCAGTTCCATATCAATTAATGCTTGTATTAAATATTATTATTAGGTTATTACTGACTTCTTTTTCAACATACATTTAACAGTTATATAGATTTCATGTCATAGATATACAATATGAACATATGGAAACAGGGCTGACCAAGATGATTTTAAGAAACTATTTTCATGATTTCTCTTCCAGTTTATAATTTATCATAAGATACAAGCTTTGAATCAGAGGAAATAAGGTCTGAACATATTTTTCCCCAACAGATAAGTGCTTCACTTTATGTCTTCAATTCCAGTTAATAAATTGTAAAACTATAGATAATTAATTGTAGGTTGCAATGATTTGGTCTGGAAGTTGATGTTTGGCCTAGTAAATGTTGGAATATTATGGTCCATAGTAGTTTGGCCATAGAAGTGCTGAAGGAGAAAGGAAAATCTTAACAGAAATAAAATCAGGAAGGGTTTAGCAAAAAGATAGGGTAGCATAGAATTCAGTCATCAGAATCCATCCAACCCATGCAAAACAGATGTGAAAGCGGGTATAAGGATTCTAGAAACTTATTGTTATAAAGAATGATAAAATGATTAAGTAAACAAACTTGGGTATCAACAATACAGTGCCATACAAGATGGGAAAAATTCTCCTAGCAACAGTTTTAACATACGTAATAACATCAATTAAGCGGAGAATACAAACTATAGAATTTACTTTGTGGTACAAGAAGGAAATTCATATTAAAGCCATTTTAAGTCAAAGAATTCAAAATTTCTCAGTCATTAAAGAGGCTGACCCGCTCGTTTTTCTATTCGCCAAATAGATTCCATATGTTAAGTAGCCAACTTATGCAAAATTTTAGGTCTTAAAGCTTTTTAGTTCATTTGTGATTTGAAAAATAAGTGAATATTTTATGAAGTTTTGGTTTATTGTTTCGTAATTTTATCTGTTAATAAATCTAGTCTTGGTTGCCTTCTGATTTATTTTTTTCATTCTTGTTTGAAATAATTTTGACATTTTTTTTCTTGCATGTTTTTCATCGTACAACAACCAAATAATTGACATCTGTTGTTGTTTTTTTCCAGCCTTTCCATTATTGCGTTGTATCAATAACAATCACCTGGTATGTATTGTCCCAACACACAAGTGTCCACCTTTTAAAATAACTTATGCATATCAATGTCATTTCAAAATATAATATTACGTCAAACAAACATAATTGTTTGTTGTATATTGTAGCTGCAATAGCTGCGATATATTTTTGTAGATGTAAACTTTATTAATTTATTAACAGACCTGCAAACTCAGTCATTTCAAAATATAATATTATGTCAAACAAACATAATTGTTTATTGTATATTGTAGCCGTGATATATTTTTGTAGATGTAAATATTATTAATTTATTAATAGACCTGCAAACTTTTGTTTTGTGAATACAATTTAGAGACTCTCCTTACAATCTCACAATGGAGCTACAGATTCCTCTTCCCCTTGCTTATCTGGCAATTTTGCCAACTTTGGTTAGCACCTTCTTCCAGCACTAACTTTCAAATATCAATGTTGCAACCAGTTGGTTTGATTTGTGCTGAATCGCAACATTGCTTTGAACTTGAGAGAGAAGTATCAAGAAGAAAGCCCTTTCCTGTCGATTGAGCGGGAGTGTCAAAATTTCAAAATTTCATGATCACCAGTATCTCAAAGTTGAGAGGTTTCTCATGTTTTTATCATGTTCTTAATAGGATTGTTAGTTTTTCATATAGTTTAACTGAAAATTCAATGCCTGAAATTAAGTTAAGAAACAATCACAAGAAAAAACAACTGCATTTCATTTCATGTCTTTTCATAAAAACATACAGTAATGGTAAAAAGAACCATTGTGGTCAAAGAGATCACAGAAAAACTAAACTATAATGAGTTTGTTAAAGAAACCTACCGATTAAAGTTAACAGCTATCTAAAAAAAGAGCGCAAGAAAGTCCCGCGCTGATTTTCAAACGAGGAGCAACAACTAATAATTTTCGGGAAAGAAGTGCACTATATTTGTTTTTGTCTAGGTAACAGAAGGCAACGGTGAAGCAGAAAATTCTCATTAACTCGACCTAATTAAACTAGTTAGCAAAAGATCATCTAATAATGTATAATATATACCATATTATGGTCTTCAGGCCCACCATTACTTTCCCATTCCCATTCTTTTAAAATCGAAATGGTTGGGCAAATTTTCTTGGCTTCAGATTAAGGAGATCATAGTTTTTTGCCTATCTTATGGTCGTCAAGTTCTTACCGAAAGTATGGTTTATCTCCATTATACGTGCCTTCTCCATACTTTTTTGTTTGTACACACTTTTCGAGTACTTTGGGCACGAAAAGCTTATATTTTCCAGGTTTCATTACGGGGGCTACAAACACCCATTTAAATGAACAACGCCCTTGCGTTTGAAATATTAGTAAAAAAAAAAAAATTACCAAGATTTTAATTTTGGTAATTCGGTTATTTGGATAAAAAAAGTAAACCGATAATGTGGAACTTAGAATCATGGAAGGATAATCAATTTAAACAGAGAGAAAAAAAAATTTTTCCCACCCATGTGGTTAATATTCTGGTGCGTATACTTTTAGCACCCATGTTCGAAAAAACATGTTTTGGACTGGATCGACTCTGCTGAACCTTAAGATTGGAAAACACGTAAAATTACAAAAGGAAGAAATAAAATTGGGTACAAAAACCATCCGTTGGGTTCAAAAACAATGACGTGAATCAATGGTCAATCTAAAATAATATTTTCCTTGTTATTTCCTTGATAGCTAGCTATACAGCACCACTGCAGAGAGCCAGACACTCTTAGGTGTTCAGTGTTTGGGGAGTATCTTCTTTTTTATTTCTTTACTTTACTCAAATCTTTTAAATGATGACAAAAGAAACAGATTCATCTTTAGCACACAGTCACAGTCATGTTCATATTAGCTTCAGCTGCACACACCGTGTCACCACAAATCTTTCCTCAAAGACCCTTTGTTGAAGATTCTCCTAGCTATATATATAGCTATAGTCAAAAGTAACAAATTCTATTCTTTTGACTGCCAAAAGATGGTCACTTCGGGTCGCTTTTCAGTAAGAACGTTAACATTTTTTACCTGTCTATATATATAGAATTGCCGAATTGGGTCCTTTTCAATAAAAATGTAAACATTATTTACCTGTCAAAAGCTAGAGATGGATCCGTTGTGATAAATACTGTTTTGATATGTCTCCATGATTAGCTATCAAAATGTATAATGTTACACTACTGTGTGATACGAGATATACTGTGTGGTATTATCAAGGCTTGTTTGTTCTGCATGCATGCATACCACCATTATGAACTTTAAACACCACAAGTTATTAGTGCCATTGATAGGGCCATTAGTTTGTAATAAAAAATTCAAAATAGGAGAATCTCCAAAGTGTCTTTAACACTGATTTGATAGTGTAAAAGTGACATAATATCAAATGTTATAAATAACAGATTCATCTATTTTGAATTCTTTTTATTCCCACTAATAATGGCATAATATAATACTTGTATATATATTGAAATTGCAGGTTTTGGTTGACAGGGAATCATGCTGAACTAATGCCACTTTAATAATGTAACATTAGATATTCCTTTGAGACCGTTAATTTGAAAATGTGACATTTTTGTTTGTTTTAATCCTTTAAAATACATGTTTAAATGTATTAAAAAATGGCTATATAGTACAGTCCGAAAGAAACTATGAATTTTGTGTGTAAAAGTTTTATATATCTGTTACCGTATCAGGGGAAGAAATTGGGGAAAAGTGACTAATATTTTTACAACTGACTAAATTTTTCACTGACTTTTTCACCACAATTTATTTTCCTAGTATACTGCCATTATTAAAATCTTTTGTCTTCAACACAATTTGTTTAAAGACATGCTTGAAATGAACATGAACACACATGTTTAAATAAACAGAAGATTATTAATTTCTACACTGCCACTGCCACGTGTAAAGTTTCTTTCGGACTGTACTGTATAAAAACTGCTTTTTTTAACTGGTTGAGGTACCAGTTAAAAAGAGCAGTTTTAAAGGTATTCATGATATTATAGGTGTATATAATATTTGTTAAAATGATTTTTAGTTTAAAATATTTTCATCTACAGAGGCGTAGCTAGATCTCAGTCAAAATTTGTGGTGGAGAGTTAGTTATTTAAAGTAGAAAAGGAAAACGTGCAAGTAATGTAATCGACACTTAAGACTGAAAAAAAGATCATAACGTTGGACTCCTCCTTCTTCTTTTTTTTTTGACTGACCCTGAATATGCCTATGATCTAGATGGAACAAAGAATCGTAACAAAAAGGGATGTAGTTTGAAAGAGACAAAAAATATATATCTAATGACTATTTCATTTATTTTTTCACTTTCACTTTCACTTACTGTTTTCCTCTTATCATTACTTTTCTCATTTCAGGTTCTCTGAAAAGCTGTCTGCTTTTATATTATACAGATCATCTTCAATGTGTAAAATCACCTTTTGGTATTAACAAAAAAATGACTTCCATGTTATATAGCGTTTATGTTATTAATAAAGCTGGTGGTTTAGTCTATCAACGAGATTGTATGACTACCGAAAATGAAGTAGAGCATACATTTAAATATCCTTTAGGGTTAGTATTGAAAGAAGTCGATGACAGGCTTGTTGTATCGTTTGGTGAGAAAGATGGTGTTAAGGTTGGACATTCTTTATTGGCTATAAATGGAACATATTTATCAGGAAAGATTTTGGCATCTGGAACTCCTGTTTTGGATTATCTCAAATTAGAATCTAATTATCCCTTGGATTTGCGATTCGGTAAACCAAAACTAACAACCAATGAACGGATCATGTTATCATCAATGTTCCATTCATTGTTTGCTATATCCTGCAAATTATCTCCTGCGGAAAAGTCTTCTGGAATACAGTTGTTAGAAACAAGCTCATTTAAGCTACATTGTTACCAATCTATAACAGGTGTTAAGTTTGTGGTACTCACAGATACAAGAGTTTTCTATATGGAACCACTTTTGAGGAAATTATATGAGCTATACTCTGATTATGCTTTAAAGAATCCGTTTTATTCTTTGGAGATGCCCATCAGATGTGAATTGTTTGATACAAATTTACAGAGATTACTGGAACAAACAGAAAAAAGTATTAATCACAATATTGCAGGAACATAGATCATTTCTATATAAAGGATAAAATCTACGTACACATATTTTTTTATAAAAAAAACCTGTCTACAAGAAACCCAGATAAGGGGGCTTCAGAAATTTATGTTAATTTATGTTATACATCTTAGCATACCCAAAAAAAACCCAAATTGCAAGACCAAATTTATTTTGCTACTTAGACTACTACTAGGGCCTTTGTTTGGTTTCTTGTAAGAAAATTATGTGTAATAATAGTTATTATAAGCGATAGTCCATCCAAATAAACTATATTAGTAAAGACAAATGATTATGTAATAGAAATGGTCTTGTTTTGTAGGTTTTTGTTAATTTAAAGAATTGTTTTTCTTGATAAAACATGTTTATATCTGTTTCTGTTCAACCCTTTCTATTTACGGCATACTGGCTACATATGTTTTTTCTGTTTTTACAACCACATCCAATCTCTTCTTTGCGTTTTGGCAAGATATTTCAGATTGAAGTTTATGCACAGTGCTTGCTGTTTTCAAGTCATAAGAGTTCATTTGTTTTCAGTTTAATATTTACTTTAATCAATTGTAGCAGATGCAAATAATTTTGATGTTGTGATGGCATCCACGTTAGATAATCAATTGGATATTAATGCACTTGTTGAGATGGGTTTCTCTAAAGAAAGGGTGTAAGATTAAATTCAATCTATCCATGTTTGGAATTATTTTACTGTTGCATTATATATTTACATTTTAAATTTCATAATTTTAGTGAACAAGCTCTAAATGCTACAAAAAATCAAGGCATACAGCCTGCTATAGAATGGTTAGTAATGCCAATTTTAAATACCACACCAACAAAAAACAAGTTGCTGTAATTTTTCAATTTGTTTTTCTAAAGGTTATTTAGCCATCCTGTTGCTGATGCCGATAGTGGGCAAAGACTTGGGGGATCCATGGAGAGCAATGCAGGTATGTTTTAAAGAATTCTAAATGATTCTATCAACAACTTTATCTAAATTTTGAAAATGACCATACCCCACATTTTCAGTTTCTGTCACAAAAGTATTTACATAATCTTTTTGCAGTTTTACGGTCAGAAAAACATCAAAGTCAAAAAATTTTAAGTTTGAATACACCAATCAAAAGCTTATAAAAAATGGAACATAAAGTTGCTAAACACTAATTTTTAAACTTACTGAAGAATTTATTGCTGACTAGTGACAAGGAGAGTGTATGGTGCATTTCTGTTGGTACATACAAAGCCAGGTACAGCAAACACACGAGTATGAACCTCTTAACAGCAATTCATTAGAAATTTAGTAAAATGCGGAATGGTGGATCCCGAATGCATCCGGAACACCTAATCTGGAATGGCTCAAATTTCAGTTTAAATTCTCATTTTCTCACATCTCGCGTCTCATTTTCATCAAATATCGCATCTAAATGAGGCAGGGATAGTGTTGTGAAATATGGACGTAAAATTCGTTTTATTCATATATATAAAAATTTATATTTTGATTGTCAACATGTCGATATCAGTGTGGTTCCCAGACAAAGATTTTATTTTGTCCTTTTGTTTGATTGATCTTGACCCACGCAGACACATCAGACAGGATTTCAACAATGTGAACAAGATCTTTATTCTTATGCATGCTATATCTGTTGATTGTCATCTTTTTTCAGCAATTTGAAGACTAAGTCTGGTGCAGAACGTCTCACATTCTCACTCCACATCATCTTTTATTGTAAACACTAGGGGTGTGATACTGCCATGTTCAATGTTTCAGATTCTTTCACCAAATGCTCTTTTCTTTTCTTTTTCATTTTGTTCGAAGCATTTTGCAAGATTTCGGTTAGAGTACCTCGAAGCGCTTGGGTTAAAAACCCTAATGTCGAAAAAGCTTTTTTGGCTCAAATCCAAAAGTTCCTTGCACTCACTACTAGTCTGACTTCTTCCCCAGTCTTTGCGGTCTTTGATTCAAAATGGTTGTTTGTCCATGGGATAAGGTTCGATGCTAACATCCTTGCATACCTCATTTAACAAGAATGTGGTCAGATCTCAAATGTGGTTGTGCCTGAGACTGAGGAATCCTCCTTTTTTTATAGCTCATGCTATGTTGTACTGTATGGTAAACTTTTCACCACAACAAGTAACTGGCAGATTTGGTATTGGCCAATCGTATCTGAGTTGGATGGAGTCCCAGAAATCTTCTTGATTTCTGTCAAAACCATGTTTATTTAATGGAAAGACATTAAGCCAGCTCGACGTGCACTTTTGACAGATTATATCTAGGAGTCTCCTTCCTTGCTCCAGAATTTCTAGTTTTTTTTGTTCCAGTTTCTTGAGGTTTCGTCTTTTTTATCTATCATTTAGATGCGATATTTTGATGATAAATAGACATGAGATGTGAGAAAATGAGAATTTAAACTGAAATTTGAGCCATTCCAGATTAGGTGTTCTGGATGCATTCAGAATTAGGCATTCTGAGTGCATTCCGGAGGCTTTCCACCATTCTGGATGCATTCTAGCGTTCTGCCATTCCTGATCCAGATTTCTGTGTTTTACTACATTAGGCTCCTGTATGAAAGCGTTGCAACCCAAATTTTCCCTAAACACTTCTTTGAATTGAATTGAATTGAATTCCTCTGCTTGCATATTTCCATGCATATTTCAGTATTTCCATCACACCTTGCAAAGTAGGAAAGGAAGATATTTTTGCAGAATTTTTCTAATTACACTAATGGACATTGTGAAATTGTTAGTAATTATTACGTTGCTTACTGGCCAGAATCATTTATCACATAAAATTTATGTCATCTTTGCTGCTGATCTTAGCTTCACATTTTAATAAACCTCATCAAGGTAGTGAAACCAGATCCTAAACACTGTCAAGCAAATAATTTTTTAAACCTTACTTGGTCAAAGTGAAAGTAACAAAACTAATGGACTTCTTCTGATAACAAATGATGTTCTCGTGTTTAAAGAAAATCCTTCTAGTGAATTCAAGAACCTGTAATTACTGGAAAATCTTGGATAAATATCAAAAGATGAGGATTTCAGTGTGGATCGGATAAACTGTCTAAATGGTACATTAAGCGACAAAACACTGAAGCAAAAGAAATTCATGTTCTTGCAATCCCTGGTGCTGATCTCAGGATCAACCTAAAGTCAAGGAGGCAAAAGAAAAAGAAAAAGAATTAGAGAGAATCCAACGACTGTAGTCAGAATACTATTACCTCAAAGGCAAGCTTTAATTGGTGTTTCTTTAATGCGTTCTTCTGTCACAACCCATGTAGAGGTAATAGTATTCTGACCACAGTCATAGAGGTAATAGCTCGTGGATTCGACGAACAGAGCACAGTAATCTTGATTTTCCAACTAGTTAAAATCAACTAAATGAATATTCATGTAACAGACTGTTTAATAGGAAATGTCAAACTATTGATATAAAGAGTACCTTCTTTCAGGGTAAGCATATTGAAAGGTGTGTTTATTGGTGTTTTTGCCTCCTAAAGATACCAGAAATAAAAGAGTCATATATGGAAGTTAAACAAGATAATTACTGTGTAAATGATGCCTCAAGAATTGGTATCAAAGTGTCACTGAATTCTTGATAAAACTTGAATGTAGTCAATCTAAGTTAGAAAAATGCACTATTCAGTAACAGTGACTGCTGGGAATCTTTTAAATGTCATTACCCAATTCAACAAAAAAAATCCAGATTGGAAAGATTGAACAGGATTGCTTCAGATACATTGGTGTAAATATTCAACAAAACAACCAAGGAATACAAGTCAATCCTTCACTGATCAACTTTAAGGAATTCCCGTATCCCTTCAACGTTCCCATTCAATATACGATCAGATCACAATTGAGGAAAAACCAAAAACTGCACTCTCTAGTTGGACAAACAAATTGACTTGCAAGTACAACTCGTACGGATTTATCATATGATGTGCTTTTGTTTTGTGAAGGTTTTCTTTAGACAAGAAACTAATACTATGGAACAGTTTTCACTACACAACCAAAGTTAAAAATGTTAATAAACTTTTAAAAAGTTTCACAAATTTGAGTTTTGTCTTGTTTATTTAGACTAAGGTTACTGTAAAGGCTAAATACATTTTTTGTTTGATGCTTAATATTTTCACAACTAGAAATAATTATGTTATAAAAGTATACATTTTTGAAAAGCTCTACCCCTGCTCTAAATGTTGGGTTAACTTAAATTCTCTAAAAAGTTTGTGTTTTTGGAAATCTGACCTCAAAAGTTAAATTATGCCACACTAATTAAAAAGTGTCTGTGTCACAACAGCCAATATTTACATTAAAAAATACTGCATAATGTTTCTTTTGCATTGTATTTAAAAACCGTGTCTGTGAATGTTTGTATGTTATGTCAATCAAATTTTATAAGCAATTCATTTCGTAATTCTTAAATTAAAAAGTAAAAAATTAATTATGAAATCTTTCAAGAAACAGCTTCACAAGGTGTTGCCTGGAAACAAGACTTGGTAAACAAGTTGTCTATTATAATGGGATAAACCGGACGCATCTAACAGCTTAAATGCTATTCCATTTCTTTTGTATCCTTCTTCAAATATAAGATTAATTCCTGTTAAACCCTGGTGGGTTCTTGTGCGCACTTGTCTTGAAAAATTACTCTCTGTTACCTTATTTCAAATATTAGAAATCACCGACCAGATATGTTATCATAACGTTAACACTTGAGACACTAATCCTGTACTAGACAGCTTAGTATATCCAAAGAATTAATCAATGTTTATCCACTGTAAAACCTAATGTAACAAGAAAACACACAATAATGATTGATATTATTTGAATGTTAACATGGTTTGACATTTGAATGTTACTATTACTATAAGGGTTCATTTAAATTATCATGTACTTTCCTATTCAGATAAGTAATTTTCCATTAATATTTTAGAAATTAGTCAAGATACTGAAAATGATCAGGAATCATGCAATGCAGACGAAAGTAAAATGGTCGCATTATCTTTAGTTTGTGAGGAGTAAGTATCTTTTCAGGTAGACAAACATCAAAGATAGTTAATTACGAAATAAATCTTACCATCAAACTCAAAACCTCATGCTAATCCTTCAATAGGTCATTGTTATTCTTGTTAATGATGTTACCATAGGACTCTGCCAAAATCAGTTGATGAAAAGAGAACATAAGATGTTCAGTCATACATAGAGTTTGTTTCAACTTTTAAATAATAACACTATATATACATTAATTGCTTGACAATAAATTCGTAGATATACAAATATTCACATAAATAACAGTGGATGCACAGTTATAATGATATGACAAAATCAATAAGCTAAAAGGCAATTGCTTGCTGTACCCTGGTGAATGGAGTACAGATAGTTGCCATAAACGTTGTGCGATATGATACAAACAACTAACTTTATATGTGACCTTCAAAAACATTTCTTTGTTGGGATAAGACATTTTGAATTGAGAGTAACAGTTGTACAACTATACAACATCAGGATGAAGACATTGTATAATTTGCTTTATAATGGACAGCATTTATCCATGGACAACACCACATTCAAACTTTCTGGGGGAAGAATCATAGTTATATAAATACATGGCCATAGATCACCAGACAAAAAAATGGGAGCAAAATTTCAGAAATTTGTTGAAAAAACTCATCAGTGGCAACATCTCTTTATACAAAACTGTAAATTAAAACTACAGAGAAAATGACAACTAGACAACTATGCTTAAGTCTTTATTTCCATCGAATATATTTCATTATTCCTTACTTATTTTTTTAGATGTGCCAAGCAGTTAAAAAGTGAAGTAGACGCACAGGTAGGTTGGTTACTGAAGCATTTCTTTCTTCAAGCTATTTTCATAATCAATATTTGTTTCTCATGTTTTTATTTTTGTTTAATTTTAATTTAATTTAATATTTAGGCACACGCTGCAAGAACTGGCCATCAATCTTTTGCTGAATCTTCTGAGGCTGTCAAACCTTTAACAGAAGAAGAAAAACAAACACAAAAGTTAAAGTATTGAAAATAATGAGTTTTAACTTTCTATCATATCTTTTGCAAAGGAATCATAAACTTTCATATCTATCAATTCTATCATCTACCAATTCTTTTTCCATAACTATTCTTCAGGATGGGATGACATTGCATTGGGGGGAAACAGAACACTCACCTGAAATGTTTTTCTAAGTCATGGTTGAGTCTTCTGTTAATTTCAAAGTTCTTGACTCTTGTCGGAATATCCTAATAAAGCTTTAGTTTCTTTTGTTTTGGATGGCTTCAGGTACGGTTTTGGCATTTAGTTTTCTAGCCCTACGGCTTCCACGAGACCTCAGAATTTGATGTCTTCCCGCAATAACCCTCTACCAGTTTGGGAGGCCATTAAAGAGGTTAATAAGGGGTCATACATCTGTACCATTTTTGTCCCCACCTATAGACCCACTGAGAGCTGTCCCCATGAAAGAGGGTTCCTCCAGGATTATTTTCGATTTATCGTTGCCTTGTGTTAGTGCCGTTAATGAAGGTATCAACAAGGAGGAGTTCTCAGTTAGGTACTCCAGTTTTGACAATGCCATAGATATGATCACAGGTTTAGGGACTGGTTGTTTTCTCACTAAACTAGATATTAAGCATATAATCCCTGTGTGCTGAATTGGGTGTTCTGTTATCAATGGAGAAAGCTGTTGGCCTTACACAGGTGCTCACCTATCCAGGGATTGAAATAGACATAGTGGCCCAAACTATACATCTGCTGTTGTGTTTCTAACCTAAACCACGGGCCCCCCGCCGGGCCACTATATACAATCTCTCACACGTACATATATAACATCTCCGTTTTAAAATATAAAATTTTTACAGTGTCTTTTGTTTTATGTGCTGGTTCATAAGTCATTGTAATCGAGAGGGACTTTTACTCGAATTATTCTCCCCGATTTCGATCGAATCTCTTCTTCTACTTCTTCTTCATATGGAACCGTTGCACTAGAGTCTAGACTAGAGTCACCTTCGTACGGAATCGTGTCGTCAGATGTATTACTTTCAAGCATAATATCGTGATCCCCAGCCTCGATGATTGTATCGTGATCCCCAGTCTTGACGATGTTCCCCCCTACTGGTTTGTTGCCCCTAAGACCGCTGGAGACTAGAATCGCGTGTAGGCCTCTAAGGAACCGCTGGTTGCGTCGCAAGACAGAGCTGGTTTTGTCCATACGGACCATAAATGATCGTGGATGTACATACGAGACGATTTTTCCTTTCCTGATCCATTCACCTGTTCTCTCATCCTGGACTGCCACTCGCTGGTTGATCCGGAAGCTTGTGCTTTCTTTCTGTCTGGCTGACTTGTCGTAGTATTTCTTTGCACGGTCTCTCTCTTTCGATATGTCTCTTTTTTCTGTTTCAAACATTATTCGTTTTTCCATGTGTATTCTAGGTAGTTCCTCCCTCAGCGTTCTGCCTTTCGATAATTGGGCTGGTGAATATCCACAGTCTAACTGGGTGTTACGCATAGCTAAGAGGCCTTTGTATACTTCCGAATGTGAATCGTTAGCTTTTTTTAGAAGCTTTTTGACTTGCTTCACCATGACCTCTGCTAACCCATTAGACTGAGGGTAGTGTGGGCTGCTTGTTGTGTGTTTGATGTTTAGGTCCCTAATAAACTTCCTGAATTCCTTTGATGCATACTGTGGACCATTGTCCGAAACTATTTCTTCCGGTATTCCATGTCTGCCAATCGAATCCTTGAACGCAATAATTGTTGATGCAGTATTTGCTGGTTGTAGTAGATATACCTCTGGCCACAATGAGTACTGATCTACAAGTATTACATACTCTTTTCCTGCGAAGTGGAATAGGTCTGATGAGACTTTTTGCCATGGTCGTTTCGGGATCTCATGACTTAACATCGGCTCTTTTTGTTTTGACTGTGTATATTTTGCACATGTATCACATTTTCGAATAAACTGTTCAATCTGATTGTTTAATCCTGGCCAAAATACGCTGTCTCTGGCTCTCCTTTTGCATTTGTCCATCCCCATATGTCCGGTATGAATTTTATCTAATATGTCCTTTCGTAATTCGGAAGGTATAATTATCCGATCACGATATAATAACAACCCATCTTTTTGGGTGATGTCATGTCTAACATTCCAGTACATTTGTACTTCCGCAGGGCACTCCTGGATTCTCTTAGGCCATCCTTTCACAAATGTTTCTTTTAGTACTACTAATGTTTTATCTGTCGCTGATGACTCTCGTATCTGGTCTAATCGTTGTTGTGTTGCTGGTAGTTGTTTTATTACTGAGTTTATGTGACTAGTTATCTCACGTTCTGCCATTTCATCTTCCTCGGTTGGTGCCGTTACTGGTGCTCTTGACAATGCATCTGCATCTACGTTGTCACAACCTCGTATGTATGTTGCTGTAAATCGAAATTGTAACAGTTTCATTCGCAGTCGTTGTAATTCTTGGAGACATTTCCACTAATGCGCGATCGTTTAATATAGGTACCAATGGTTTGTGGTCGGTTTCTACTGTGAATATGGGTAACCCATGTAAATACTTAGCCATTCGGTTACATCCCCATGTAATTGCCAACAATTCAAGCTCTATGGGGTAATAGTTCTTTTCTGTTGGTGTAATGAATCTTGATGCACAATCCACCGGTTTCCATTCATTCTTGACCTGTTGGTATACGATGATACTCAATCCATTCAGCAAACTGCCATCAGTTCGGACTTTTGTTGGTCTCTTAACGTCGTAATGAGCAAAGATTGGAGGTTTGCATAATGTCTCTTTGACCTCGTTGAATGCCTTGGTATGACCTGCATGCCATAGCCAGGCTGACTTTGAACTGAGTAAGTCTCGCAACGGTTCGGCTGCTTGTGACAATGTGGGACTAAATTTGGATAATTGCTGGGTCATGCCTAAGAAACTCCTTGATGTTAGTGGGTTGTCTGAAGTCTCTTATTGCTTCCAACTTCTTGCCAACTGGTTTAATCCCTTCTGGTGTAATTATGTGTCCTAGAAACTCTACTTCCTGAGTATTAAAAACACATTTCTCTGGATTCAAAGTCATTCCATGTTCTTGAAAACGGGTTAGAACTTGTCGTAAGTTTTCTCTGTATTCAACTTCTGTATTTCCGTATACTAAGAAATCGTCCATACTTTTTACAATACCGTTTAGTTTTTCAATAACCATGTCCATCCTCTTGCTAAATATTTCTGGTAATGATGTAAGCCCAAACGGTGCTCGGGTGGGGCAAAATCTCCCAAATGGTGTTGTAAAGGTGCATTTCAATTGACTTTCCTCCTCCAATGGTAGCTGCCAATATCCCGAATTTGCGTCCAGTTTCGCCATATAATTGCAGTTTAGCTAGTTTAGCTAATGTTTCGTCTACGCTTGGCAGTTCATAAAACTCACGTTTTGTATTCTTGTTTAGCTTGGTCAGATCAATGCATATACGTAAATCCCCATTTGGTGTAGTGACTAACACCACCGGATGACACCACTCGGTCGGTTCGTCCACTGGTCTAATGACGTTTAGTTGTTGCATTCTTTCTAATTCTCGTTTCAGCGGTTCTAACAATGGAATTGCTACTCGCCTTGGTGCTCCAATGTGGTATGGTACTGCATCTGATTCCACGTCAATGTGAATTGGATCTCCCTTGATTGTACCGAGTCCATTAAAAACGGTTGCAAACTCCTTTTTGACATCACTTTGCTCAACAGAATCACATGATGTTGGTATATCAATCGAGACTAACTTAAATTTTGTTAGTTCTGGGCGTCCAAGTAATGCAGTTTTTAGGTTATTACACACATAAAGTTGAGCAACTCCTGAGGTTTTCCCAATGGTAAACTTGTGATGGAACATTCCGTGGCACTTTAAGGGTTTCTGGTCTGGTCCAATCAATGTTTTTCTGGTAACCAATAACTCTCCGATACTTTTGTTAAACACTTTCAGTTGATTGGTTCCAATCACACTAACCTCAGCTCCTGTATCAAGTTTAAATTTTACATGTCCCTTTTTCCCTGGTAACATTATTTCCCAACTCTTATCCTGTTCGCTCCCTTGGACCTTATCGACCTGTGCTGCGCTTCCAGTCTCCAGACTCCCTAAGAACAACGCCCCTGTAAAGAAAGAATCCCCTTCTTCGTTCTCTTTATCTGATATTGAATCTGTAGCCTTCGTTTCTTTACGTGTGCATGCCGAAGCAAAATGATTTTGGCCACCACACTTTAAACACTTTCTTCCCCATGCTGGACATTGTCCCCTCCCAAATTGGTGTTTTCGGGAGCAGAATTTGCAAGTCAATAACAAATCTCTCTTACCATTATCTCCAGTTGTATACTCTTGACTGTTAAAATTACCCTTTTTGGTATCTTTGTTCCGTTGGTAATGTCTGTTGAATGATTTCTCGACTCTGCTTATTTCAGTTGTCTTCTTCAGCTCCACTATGCCTCCTTGTGCTGACTCTGAGGCTCTGCAGATTTCTGTTGCTCGGTCCAACGTTAACTCTTTCTCTGATAAAAGTTTTTCTCTGGTTTCGTCATTTAAAATTCCAGCTACAATTCTGTCTCGTAACAACCCTTCCCAACAATCTTTTGTATTGCAAAAATTGCAATTTTTACTCAGTAACTTTAGTTCTGTTAAAAAATCATCAAAGATTTCACCTTCTTCTTGATTTTTGGTAAAAAATTTATGTCTCTCAAGGGTTTCATTCACTATGCCCTTGACAAATTTCTCCATTTCTGTAATAATTACTTCTGGGTCTTTCTTCTGTTCTTCTGTTAGGTTGAATGATTCGTATATACTCCTGGTTTCTGCAGAGAATGTGTAACGCAGCATAGCAGCTTGATATTTTTTATCTTTTTGTTCAAGCCCAGATATCATGACATAATCGCTCCATTTTTCTTTCCATGAACGAAATGCTGCATATCTGTCCACTGACAGATCTAGCGTTGGTGGCGAGATTGATGTTTTTGGATTTTCAGCCATTTTTTTCTACTGATTGGCTCCGATTACCAAATCTTTAAACTTTCAGATCCAAAACACATTAGCATCCTACTCGTAGCGCCATGTTGTGTTTCTAACCTAAACCACGGGCCCCCCGCCGGGCCACTATATACAATCTCTCACACGTACATATATAACATCTGCCAGAGGAAAATTACTCTGAATAGAATGTGCAGCCGCACATGTGGATCAGCCGCACATGTGGATCCGCAAGTGTAAGTGCATTAAACCGGAGTTGTTATCTTTAATAGGATCTCTTTCTTTTATGGTCAAACCAGGAAGAATATTATTAAGCAGGCTAATAGATTTATCCACTTCAGTGACATCTCTGAATCACCACATTTATCTGAATGCAGGGCGGGCATCCAGTGGTGACTGGAATTTTTGCATTCCTGGAATGGCATTTGTTTCTTTCAGACTGGGCTTACTACTTTTGTTGTCTTTATATACTGATATGTCAGGTAGTGGGGCTCTCATTGGTTTAGTGAGTCGTCACCTGGTCAATTACCACATTAACATCAAAGAACTATTTGCCATTGTCACTGCTGTAGTTACATTTACACCCAGATCACATTGCAAAATGGTAGATTCCTCACTCCAGGTGATATTTGTGATAATATTTACTTAATATTTACTTTCTCAACTCATCTTTCGGTATGAATCATTTGTACAATCTGTACAAAAGGCTTTATGTAGAATAAAGCTACATTTACACTACAATATTTCTATATTGTTTCTCTCCTGGCTAGATGTTGACCTGATATACCTGGCATCAATATGCATTTCTTCAGAATAGGTGGGGCCTCCTCTGTAGTCTCTGCAGCAGTACCCAACACTACGATACAAATCTTAGTGATATTTGTCGCCATTATTTACGCTTATCTGATGATTCAGTGGGATCTTTGTTGACAATTTGTGTCAGACTATTGTTTTATAGTTCCTGTCTTTGTTGACAATCATGTCAGAGCTGTCCTTGTTGACATTTTGTTACAGGTTAAGTTTAGCAGGTTTCAATACGCACCCCTAATTTACTTACTGACCCTAAACCCAAACCCCCAAAAAAAAAACTTATTTTATAAACTCTTTTTTTTCCGCAGGTTACAAGAAAAACTGGAGCAGAGAAGAAATCAGCGTTTAACGGAGGAAAAGCAGGTATGGAATTCTTCAAGTACAATAAATTTCCACAGTTTCACATTTTTCCTTGCAATGTTTTGTTCTTGCTATGTTTCAAACAGTCAATAATGTTTGGAGTTATACTGTTTAGCAAGAAAAAGAACGAGAAAAGACTAGAAGACGTACTGGAAAAGAAATTTCTCATGCAAAAGAAGAGTGAGTTGAAAATTGTTATCATTTTATGTATCTTTTTTTTCTGTCTTTCTGAAGTGATATTTTTCTTTCTCTACAGACAGGCCTATCAAGAAATGAAAAAGTTGGCTGACGAAAGAAGAAAAGAAAAGCTGGAAGAAAAGAGATTGAAGTAAGTCTCATGCTATCACTACATTTTGTCTTACATTTGACAAACTTATTTTCCTCTGTGTGTGAGTGGGCATGATTAATGTCCCTTGCTACTTAAAAGAATTTAAGGTACTGTAAATGTTTTGTGTCATTGACGGGATAAAATAACATTATACGTTATGAGAAAGATTTTCAACTGTATTAAAAATGGGTAGGTTGAAATATATGATGCAAAAGATAATTTGTTGCTTAATTGTGCTGTTGTTTGATATATATTTCCATTTTATACATCATTTCTGTTATTGGATCATGTGTTTTCCAATCCTTTAAAAGTCAAGTTATCGCAACAAAATATGGTGGGGTGGTCACTCAGGGTGTCAAAATGCTTACTCCTTTGATAAGAAATTGCATCAGTATTATAATATTTAACTACTGGAAGTTCTTTCTTTCCATTATATTTCTTAGGGGTTCTAATTATATTTTTATATATATATTTATAATTATATTTGAGTTATGACAAACAGAACTTAATATCCAAGTCTTGACTTTTTTCTTTCTTTTTAAATGATTTTTGTTCAACATTTTTAATGCAATCCAGACAGACAGTTGAAGTTTTTCTAACAAAAAATAAGTTCATATTTCATATCTCTTAAATTTTTAGCAGCCATTTTCTTTTATTAAAGTCTTCATCAAATCAAAATTTTTTGCAGTTCTTGATTTGAAACCCCCTGATTTTAAGAATATTCAAACTTTTAAATTATTCTTTTTCAGCTACGATTATTATGTACTTTCAATTGGTATACATTCTACCAATTTTTTAATCCCACCCACATAATTTGGATTGGCCTGGACCCAAGGCTAACCTTAGTGCAGGAAAGATAATGACATGTACTAAAAAAAGAAGATTTTGATAATTGGCCAGAAAATCACTTTCAACTGCCCTTATGAAACCTTCATGATGATGTCATCCCTGAACTTTGGAGGCCTTTATCTTGTAAACTTTAAATAAATAACTAGTATCCCGGGTAAAAACATTTTACCGGTTCACTTTCCCCATGAGTTACCCCCATCCCGTGATTTCCCTATCAATATAGGGGTGACCGAAAATAAAATCACACAATCCAAAAGGATAAGTAGTACCATGTTATAGAGCTCGAAACGCTGGTCAAAAAAATGTATGGGATAGTCTGTGTATGGCATGCCGTTACCGAGATATCATCGATCAAAGATTTTGATGACGTCACACCCGTCCCCAAAAAGTTTTAGACCCAATTTTTTTTTCGTCACCCATCGCCTATATTGCAGACCCCCAAAAACGTCAGTTATCCCCATCGGTTCTCGAGATATTTGCCCCTAAACGTCGCGTTCCTTTGGAGTTTTTTTTTATGAACTTTCGAACGCAAATAAACATTGCATTGCGTTCTCCTCCGGGTGGCTTTATGATGTCTTCCTTTAGGCACAACACTCCATGAAGTAATAAAAACCCTTAAAATGGAGCTAGAGATTCCCCTAATGGGAGATTCCCCCTATATTAATACGGAAAAAAGAAACATCCATTGACGAACTTTCCGAGAAAATTTTCCTAAAGTTCTTTCTTTCAAAGTTAGGTAAGAAAAAAGCAAGATTTAGTATTAGTATAAGAAGATAAAAAAATAATTAGACCATGCAAATAGACCACAACAAATACTATAAGTGTTTTGTGCTCTTTCGAATGGTTTTCCAAAATTTAGAAACATTGTCCCATTACCATGTAGACTGAATGAAGGTGTTTACCAATTGGTTCCGAGGACTAAGATGTTTCTATAGGTATAAGGAACCATCGAGCCGTTCTCTTGTATCAGACTAATTACTTTGTAGTTATAGTGAAGGGGTAAACAAAGATGGCGGACAAAGTAATTGTGTGATGATTTTTTTTGATTTTTTTTTTACAACAATACAATCTAAAACGTTTTATAAATGCTATGAACATAACTGGCAAAAAAATTGCAGTTATTATTCATGTCTTCTTTGGCAACTGTTCAAAGGTTCAAAGTCTGAGTTATGTGTGACTCAGACTTTGTCATTGTAGTGGTCTGTATTTTATGTGGGAGTCATTGTAGTGGTCTGCATTTTATATGGGAGTCATTGTAGTGGTCTGCATTTTATGTGGGAGTCATTGCAGTGGTCTGCATTTTATATGGGAGTCATTGTAGTGGTCTGCATTTTATGTGGGAGTCATTGTAGTGGTCTGCATATCGTTGGGCCCTGTTTTCCTTTTTAATTACTGAAGAAGAAATAAATTATTTCTCAATGCTTAGAAAGTGTCTCATAGTGGGTTACGTAAAGGTCAGAGGTTGTTTAGAATGCACTTAAGGTTAATTTATTGCCCTTTTTTGGTAAAAGAAACGTTTTGTGCAGAAATTGTTGGAATTCTTAACTTTCTAAATTCTATACACCAATTCTAAGTATTGATAGACAGGCTTTCAAAAAAGTGCATCGATAATAAACCCAGAAATTACATTTTCCTAAAACCATTAATTGTAAGTCGTAAAGCACTCTCATTTTTGAAGTTTGGAAGAGAACATCTGCAAACATATTGCATAATACACTATTGATCTGGTTGAAATATGACAGCCATCTTGTTCAAATGACGTCGACTACATGACACATTGCGAAACATCGTGTTACATATTCGGAGTTTTGGTTTTCATTCAATTACATCATTAAAAAAAACAAGCATCAAGTTACGAAGTACTATCGCTTTCTTTCCACTGTCAGTGTAGCGTAGTGTGCAGTGTCAGTGTAGCGTAACAGCAGTACTGATATTTTGCCTGCTGAAACATGACCGAAGCCACTTCACAGAGAACAAAACTGGCTGCAGTATCACAGGGGGTGGGTGGCTCTTTACAAATTTGTCTTGAGGTGGGTTTGAACCAGTGAGCCCTGGTTGAACATACTCCACCTCCCTAACCACTAAGCCACAACGATTGCATCTAGTGCAGTATGCCTGTGTTCCACAAACAAGATGTTTTAAAATTGGTGATCTATTAAATTTCACTTTAATTTGGCGGGTGCACGAAATTTAAAGGGTGTGCTATCATGGGAGGTTGCATCTCTTTGCAATCTGTATAAAAGATATAACAACTGTTGTTCACCTCCAAAACCAGTATAGTGCTTGGAAATTTCATGCATATTGGGATGTTACATTATATTCAAATCTTTTAGACAGAAACTTAAAGAGCAAATTGCCAAAGATAGAGCTGATTTCAAAGCGAAACATCAACAACAACAACAAGCCGCTACTGTAAGTTTGATTTTTGTTTTGCTTTAAAAATATACTTTGATGTAATAAATGCTTTGATGTTCACTGTTCACAGGATTTCATTCTGGTAAGGAATGAAGAGACGACAGTTCGAAAAAATTAGCCTATTTTATATTTTAAGGGTAACACACAGACCACAACGAGCAAAGTTGCAGCCACCACCGTGTCATCGACTGCCGTTAAAAAAGAATATGACACGTGTCGGATTCAGGTGATTATATCTTTTGAATGTCAGCCTTGGGTTTTAATTATATCCAAAGATTGTGTCTGCGTAGAACTAGATATGAAATCAATTTTTTTAAAAGATAAAGATTTATCTTGTCTCCTTTAAAATTTTGATGACGCAAAACAGTAATCTGTTTCATTGATTGACAGTTAAGAAAACAAACTGTATGGTTTTGTTGAGTTGTTTTTAAGAGTATTCCTAAATCTTGTTAGATACATATCTCATTTTCAAGTGAGAAATAACTAATGATCTGATTATCTCCATAAGTTGATTTTTGTAGTGGTGCGTCATTTGTTGTTACCGATAGAATGTTGTCTGAGTTGGCCTTGAAAACGATAATGCATACTACATCCTGATCAAAGTATTAATGTTGCTCATAAAAATGCCATTAGAAACAAGTTGGGTTGGAAAAAGTAAATTGTCTTGACTTTCAAAATATTTTTTGTAATACAATTGAGAGCCTGAGGTCAACCATTTATTTATAATTAGTTCAAGGTTAAATAAATCTTTGCGGGGCCTGGAGTCGTTTTCTCATGGAATGAATGCTCATTGTAATCTAATTCCCTGCTAATTACAGCCTTGTTTCACATAAATTATTTCGTCCGAAAAGTAATTGTCCTGGCAATATCGACTTCTTAAGTGAAAAGGGATTGTTGTGGGCATGTGATGGGACTGTTTTTGTAACTGTAAAAATATTTCATGTTCCTTATTGATTTATTGAAGAAAATAACCCTTGCTTGTTAGTTTGCGTTAATTGTTATCTCAAATTTTGATCTCAACTCCACAATCAACTTTTGTCTCGATCATCAGCATTATTTTAATGCAGAAATTATTAATTATTATTCTTTATTTTTTATCATTTTGTTGACAAATAAATAGATAAGCAAAAAATGAATGAATAAAAGGAATTTAAAGGAGAAAAAAAATCACAAAACAGGAAAAATGTCCTACATTGTCTAAATGACTTTTTCTTTCGTTAATTTTTCTTTCGTTAATTTCACTGGTATTTTTGTGTGATATTTCACGGTCTTGATTCTCAATAGCATTTGGTAATTCAATCAACACAACGAGACCGTAGAACAATAGGCCGCAAGAGAATAGAGTGCTAAGCGAGGGTGATGTTAATTACAAAACATTATTGGTTTCCGTTGACTCACGTCATACTAAGTCACGTACACAAATTTAAATGAGAAAGTAGAGAGAAAACAAGTGGCGCCATTTTGTTTCAACTTGATTTACGATTTGAAAGCAATTGAGGAAATCATTTATCGTGTGATGGCGATTCTTTTTTTGTATTTGGTTATTCTTTTTTGTTTGTTTGTTTGTTTAGTTGTTTAAGTGATCTTGATACTGTAATTTGATTGGCTCAATACTAGGGACAAATAGGGGTTGAATTTTATCACAAAATGTGATCTCTCATTATTACATTGCATTTCTGTATTGTGATGTTACAATAAACAGATAAGTACCCTTCATTCTTCTGCCATTATTTTTTCCAAATCCGTGTTGGCAAGATGAACAAATCGTATGAAAAGCAATTTTTATCGGATTTTATCAAATTCCTGCATTCAGTTGAGGCTAAAAAACACGTGGTGCAGCCTGCAAACCTTGTGTTGACTTCATGTTACTTGCAGTGCAATACAACCACTACCTATTGCATTATGGTGATATCACGAAGCATCTTTTTTTTTTCTCTTTTAGTTTCGTTTGACTGACGGGAAGAGTGTAAACGCAAATTTTAAAGCTGAAGATACACTTGGACATGTTCATGACTATGTCGCTCAAAATACGAACGAAGCTTTGTTTACACTGTCCACATCATTCCCAAGAAAAACATTTTTTGAAATTGATAAAACAAAAACTTTAAAAGAACTTGGACTAGTTCCATCTTCTGTATTAATTGTGAACAAGTTGGTTTAATACATCGAATAGTAATTGAGAAGATGAAAGTAAGAACTTTGGGAAGAATAAGTGCAACGTTTGCTCGACGAATGCAAGGAGATAATATTCATTACTGAAAACTCTAAAACTTCTGCTTGCTACAAGAATATTAATTTTATAGGTTTTATACAACATGCCATGGTAAAATGTTTTTACGTCATTAGTGACTTACTTTCTTGGAACCTTTGATCAGCTCTTGTGTTCACCCATCTATTCTTGTTTCAGTTTGGCTTCTCTGTTTATTTTGAAGTGTTGTTGTTCAGAAAATTAGTTATTTTTAAACCTTTCTTTCATAGAATATTTCATAGGTTTTTCGAAAAAGTTAGATATATCAAATATTTATTAGAGAAATGAAATTTGTTTTTTAATAAACTTGCTTTACTTGTTTCCTGGTTAATCGAAAGAAATAGAACACTATACTGAATGAATTTTGTGAATATGGTTTTTCCTGGAAGGGGCTAACTCACCCATCACGTTATCTTGCGACTGGTGGTGGTGGTGGTGCGCCACCAAAAGGGGAGGCGAGCAATTCAAGATTCAACAAAAAGAAATATTTATTAATTTGATGTGATGACATATTGATGGAACGTTTCGTATCCATCCGTTACACATATTACGTTTTTACGAGTCTTGTTATTCTTTTCATTAAAAACACCTGCATAAAATGAATCACGACGAAAAATGAGCCAGTCTGGAATCCCTACTAATTTTTGTATTCTCCCTTCGGAGGCGTTTAGAGTAGAACATCTACTCTTCGCCTTGAAATGAGCGTAATATAAGTGTTTGCAAAAATAAAGCGTATACGTTATGGCTTCCCCATGAAGAACTGGCTAACGAAACCAACCTCGTTCCCATGTTACGTGTATTGACAATCTCTTTAAGGACATGCAAACTGCGGGGGTCTTTCAAACAAAAAGGTAAGAACATAATCGGAGCTACTTGGCTCATTCTGAGTATATCGGGTGCAGTTTGGGAAAAATATTTACGTAACAAATGTAGTTCACTTTTGATGATTTATGCGAGAGAGCAGAGTACTTTCACGTCTTTGGGAAGTTATAAGAACAACAAGGTTGAATATTTAAAACAAGCTTATAACAATTTTATGATCCGAGAAAAAGAATTTTGATGCCTCGTCAATGGAAATCATTTAAAAGGCTGGCTTAACATAGCACCAATGGAACTTTCATTGTAGAACACCAACCACAATTTCCTGCTCGAATCTCACAAAATCAAGAAAATTGAGACTGGGGCAATGAAAGTAACAATATCATACAAGGATGTCCTATGCATCTGTATATCCTATAAGCTGTATTCATGAAATTACGCTGAATACCTCGTGTAACACTCCATTTAAGTCTTTAAACAACTTTCGACTTTTTCTTTGTTGTATGCTGCCTACCTTTAAAATCCACTATTGCCCACTTGACCACTGAAAAAAAACTTTTGAATATCTTCCGACGCATACGCCTTCACGCAAAAAGATATTTTCTACAAAAATGTTGTCCCTCTGGCAAAGTAATGTCTGACAGAATGAATAATCAACAAACACCTGAAATTCCTGAGAAACTACAATGTCATATGACTTGTTAGGGCAGATATTTCAGTCAGTTGCAAGTCCATGTAGCTTTAGGATTACACCACCCGCAAAATTTGTTTTCACCACACAATATTTGTAGGCGGTATTAAAAACAATCACAAATAAGTCCATTGTTTTTGCTCAGCGTATCATTGAACTTCCAAAAGATTGTGGGAACGCCTCACAATGTAATTTATTATAATATCATGGAGCACATTTTCTCATAAATCTTTTAATCACCCCATCATTTACTTAACATACGTCAGTAGAAACACACTTCCTTCTCCGGTTTTCAGACTATTTTTTCACACATTCACAACAATAACGAAATGTTTATAAAACTTAACCAAAAAATATAAGAATTTTTGATTTGCTGCAGGCTTGAGATCTTTTTTTATCAAAAACATTTCGGGAACTAAAGAAAAAGAACTATATAGAACATTATATTTATATATGAAAAACAAAACAACCTTGTCACCAGATCTTCCAATCTTTGCTCAGCAAGATATTGGTCTATTACGTACGTATCCCATTTTAAGCATTACTATAGGCCAACAATTTGTAAGCAAATTGTTCTTTGGTAGAAACGTCTCTTAATTTTGTTTAGAAAGAAGGAAAATTTGGAGAGATGTCTCGCTGTTTAAACTTTATTTATAGAGTTTTGACCGTAAAAGAAAAGTGTTTTCAAAATGTTACATTAATACATATTAACTCTAAGAGTGTGTTTGTCTAACAAGATGCGATCACAAAACCTATATAAACCAATACGGAACAATGTTCTCGTTAACCCACTCAGAAATAACAAATTTTTGACCGCAAACTAGTGTGCATCTTTTAAGACAAATAAACTAAAGACAGATACAAAGAAATTTTCCATGTTGCTAATGTTGTTCCCTTTTGAATTCGACCAAAACATATTTTAATTTAATGTGTGCTTACCTAAGGCAGACAAATCTTTATTTATTTCAATAAATGAAAGTGGCGGAAATTTTTGTTTTCTCCAATCACGCCCAAATTCTCTTTGGGTAAATTCACTAAAATTGAATGACGCTAAAATTCACCAAAATTTCGCTGATTTTAGCTAACGCAAAAATATGTCGACCTAAGGTATTATTCTTGGACAACCCATGGTCAACTGACAGGAGTTCATGATCAATAGTTACCTTGCTATTTCCATCTCCAAACGTTTTTTGCAACATGTTCACTATAAACGTTGTATTATGCGTTTGGTATGAAATAACGAGCTTTAACACATGAAGGTTAGTTGATGGAGTGTCGTATTGTTTGTGAAAAAAAGAACTTCTTTGAATACAACACGATTGGAAGTAGTGTTTCATTCTAGCTTATAACTTTCATATATTCCCCTTATCGCATCAAAACCAAAACTAACATTATGTTAAAACTAAGAAGTGCATTGAAAAAGAATTGAACGATTGTTAGGCTCGTCTGTAGAAAGAAAAGAAAACACAAAGAATTTACATAGGAAACAGTCAGAGTGAGAGAGAGTTGATGTGGTTGGCGGAGGTGTGGATGTGGTTATGAGGGGGTGACAGTGAGAATCATGACATGTACAAACAGAACTTTTGAGCAGTAAAAACATTCCATGATTCACGGTCAAACACTTATAGATCGTTTCTGTTGAATTCAAACATCTGTCCTGTTATGTTATGTGAGGTTACATTACACATTCATGAATTGTTGTTGAATTTTGTGATGCAAATAGATGCTCGTGTTTTTCTAGGTTGTCGTCCACTTAAAGGTTTGTGTGTTACTATTAGTAACGAAACAAAACATTGCTAGAAATATCCCACTTGTTCTGAGTGTAGAAACGTCAAGAAGAGTGAAGCAAGAAAGGAATTCCGGACATTTCTATAGATCAAATTTTTTAAATAGCTTTAATGACTGTACAATTAATTAACGACAACAAAATGGTTATGAGATGTCTCACTTTCAGCATTCTTCCAGAAAAGCATTTGTAAATTCATCCCCCAAATTCCAAACTTTCTTCCTTGCTATTTCATTTTTTGTTGGACATTTTTAAAACATTCCAGATCTAAACACATATTTTGTCGTACAAATTGATAGTGAAGATCTATTCTTTGAAGAGGTATTATCATGTTCCATGCAAACGAACTGTTTTGTTAAAAAAGGAAACAGGCAACATTCTTGTTTTTACAAGAAGCATTTTACAAAATTGGGTTTTTAAAAAACTCCTTTCATGATGGTAGCTTATATGATTTGAATTTGAAATATACACGTTTTTTTATAAGAGCAAAGGATGTAAGAACATAAGGTTTTAAAGGTCTAAAAGATACGAACATGCTAAGAATAATCGGGGCTTAGGAACGTTTGTTCTTAAGAAAATACTTTTACATTTTACAAGAAAACGTCATCATAATAGTCAAACACAAGAATATTATCATCATGTTCCTTATAACAGTATCAACTGAACTCCATTAAAATGAGAAATGTTAACCAAGTTCGTTGAATTTCGAATTCTAGATATTCAATAGTGTATATTAAAATGTACTTTAAAGTGAAGCACACAGTTTTCTTTGTTTTTCAATCTCAAAAGCAAAAAAAATTACTGTTTAGATTTTTCTTTCTTGAAAATAAGTGTCCTTTTTCATCCTTTAAAGTTCATTTAAAAAATTTTAAAAGTAAAAGCAGATTTTGATTAAATCCAAAATTAGAGCCTTTCGTTCAAAAATTATCTACAAATCTTGATTAGATCACCCTAAAGATTGAGATAGAAACATGGGACGGACGGAATTCTGTCTCTTGTGTCTACCAATTGAAAAATACGGTTCCTTTCGGGTACAAACTAAACTGTAATGTTTTATGTGCCAAAGCAAACACAACATCATTCATAATGAGATGGCGAATCTTTTGTAACATCAATAAATCTGCAATAAATGTTCCTATCATCAACAAGTGTCTCAAAGTATACATCCAACCATTTTACAGAACATCTTTCAGATAAAAAATTGATAGCAGAAAATAAGGCAAAATGAGCTGCTGAATTCGTGAGTTCAAATGTCTGCGTCGATTACATCTTTAAAAAAACGGTTCACCAAGCTCATGAAAAATGGTAGCAACAACAACAACAACAAGAAAAAAACATTTACAATTTTGTCTCTTGCTAAATATTGTATTATCCCAGCAACGCTCGGCGGACAAACATAGTTCTGACACAACTATAATTGAAAACCAGGTAAAACCTTAAGTGGCCGTTTAGTCAAATGAGTTGATATACATGAATAACAACTTTAACCCAACATAAAAATACCCAGACGTTGCACTTTATTGATTTTCCTCTCTCAAATGTGCAGCCGCTTAAAATGAGGTTTTCGTAATATATAATAAACTTTTCCAAATCATCTGAATGTCGTCATCATTTTTATTAATAATAATAACTCTTACCTTCCATTATCCCATCTCTAAAAATGACATTCAAATTTGTTCATTTAATCAACAAGAAATAGTCACGTTCTCAGCAGTCAGCAATCTCAACAAACTACCTGCTTAAAAGCTACCCTTAAATGTGAGGATTATCTCTTTAGGCATTCCTCCTGTGATTACAATCAGCCAACATTAATTTATTTATTTATTAATTTCAGCGAAAAAAGTTACGTTTGTTGTTGTTTATGTTGGATTCCTTATTGGTTAATTTTCGGTTCATTTTTTGGCCCATTTTACGAAAATATGAAATATTTTGATCATTTTATTGCTTATGGTGTATATTCTTATAATTGGTATTTGAAGCAGTTACTGCCAAATGAATATCTCATTTGGTTCACTATTTGGAAATAGTACTCCCTGCTGCTTTGTGTGCGTGCTTACCACCTTGAAAAACTAACATTTAACGACTTCCTCTGGAGTCCTTACTTTTTTCAACAAATAAGTAAATAAATTTTGATATGTAAATTACCTTGTAATTACGAGCAGATTTCGTGAGATCATTCATATTTTTGTAAATATATCTCATTGGCATGATGGGTAATTGTCATTGTTTTGAAGTTGACAATTAAACTTTCCTTAAAAGTATGAAAAATTTAAAAAATGAATGAATTCACTGCTCCTCCGCAAAAACTCTTGGTTTTTGGATTGTTAAAATTATGTTAAAATAATAGATATCTCCGCTGGATGGCTTGTTTCCCTATCCTTGAGATTTTGTTTGTTCTTTTCTCGGTCTCGCGTTTGCAATTTCCACTTCAAACGTTCAACCCACAAGTAGGAGGGGATATTTCACCACGCATGCGTGAGTACGCAGTCTACATTTTCATGAAAAAGTTGAGGTTGGTATTTCCCCTTAACAACAGAATTTGTAAACAATTTCTCTCTGTCCCCTTAACAACAGAATTTGTAAACAATTTCTCTCTGTCCCCTTAACAACAGAATTTGTAAACAATTTCTCTCTGTGATAATATCAAAAGCTGCCGGTCTCAATGAGCGTATTTACCTAGAGGAGACGTGCGAAGATTAATGATTAATTAAAAACTTCGTACCTCACAGACATAAAAATATGAAAATTTCTTTAATCTTATTGTTGGCTGTTATGCTCACCTATTAAACTCTCTTTGTGAAGTTCAACACCGATTTTATTGAATTTTTTCACATGCATTCATTTTACTCGTATTTATCTATTTGTTGAATTTTCATCTCAATGCATTTTCTTTTGCGAGCTTTATATGTAAACAGAAATTATAACATATTTGAGAAGAGCATTCAAGTTTTCACATTTCGAGAGTCTTTATAATTCTTTGTGAATCGTTTTTTAATGTACACGTTACTTTCTCTCAGTTTACCGTTGAATGTAAAAGATACACATACGTGAAAAAAATCTTTTTCTTCTTCTTGTGAATGAATGTAATTTAGTAACCAATCAATATTGGAATGGAGTTTTCGAGAGTGATTTTTTCATTCAATTCTTAACAAATTCTTGTTTAGACAAAATTCAAAAGTGGCCGCCTAAGAAAAGATAATATTGTTCCGCCTGTCCCTTTAAATTATGCTTTTTGAAAAATGAACAATGTGTGTATTAAGTGAGAGAACAATTGAACTAAAAGCAATATACTTTAACCACCTTTCCGATTAGTGGTGTTCTTAATTTTTCCACGTTTACAAAGTAAAAACATTTCCATTACGAGAGAAATTACTTACTTTTAGTCAAATCTTATTTTCATATGCAATTACCGATAGAATTTTATCAATTAATTGATGATGATTGAGAGAATCAGCAAACATATTATTTTGGGAAGAAGTAAAAAAAAGTAAACAATTTAAAAATAATTTTGGTCTATAAGACATAAGCCGACCAGGAAAAGTAACATCCGCTATATGAAATATCAATTTTATTACCATACCGGTCAAAAGACTAATCTTTTGTGTATGTGTGAAACAGACACAAACAAAGGCAAAATCTTGGGTTGTAAATTTTTCAAGTGGTCATTAAACAGTGGTTGTTTGGGCTTATGACTTATACATTTAGTGGAAAACAGAGCAGAAATACTCTCATTAGCGAAATGGCGTTTGGAGTGGACGGAGGCAACCAAGAGAGTCTTCTTGATAGTTTTCCAAGAAGAAAAGATGCCATCCAGATTTTAGATACTTGCATTAATAAGGTTTTTATTTTTTCTACATATTAATATTTTATAACTCTACTTCGTAGAAATACAAATAGTGGAGTGGGGGGTCTTCTTCACAGGTGGTGTACCGTTTTTAGGGGGGATGATCTCCTGCTTGCATGCGCGTGGGGCGATCATGTGGTGCGAAGCGAAATCTGACGCAAGGTTTAATACGTTAAAATTTTGATCAACTGCTATGCACAGAAAATCAATTTCAGCAATAAAAATGAGGCATGATGGTGCTAATCTAACGTTAATCAAGTTTTTAAGTGAGATTATATTTCGCTCCCCCCACCATATCCCCTCCTCCTTATTATAAAGAGAGATTTATAAATAGGTCCCTATGGAAGAGCTTTGTTTACATTTTGTGTGGCTCTCCCCTCCTACTTCTTTTCATTGGGCTCTCTCTGGCTGGAATTAATCTTTTGACTGTAGTTAGCCATATTCTTTTACTAACTGTTTAGCATGGAGATCGGTATTACAAGATTCGTTGGAAAGATTCTTGGGAACGTGAAGAAGATTGCTTGGTTGCATCATGTGAGAGGTTAATTCAAGAGTTTTGGGATAATGTATGTAAGACTTGTATTAATAATAATAACTATTACCTTCCATTGATCAGTGCCGTACCAGACCAGGCGTACCTCCTGGAATATCCCTAGCAGAATTTTTTTTAAATGCATAATTATTTCAATGGAGAAGCTAATACCAACGATAGAATTTACTCTCAGGGTGGTACAAGACAAGAGAGGTACTTTAAAGTAGTTTCCCTCTCTGTCTCTCCTCCCATAATTCGAAGCACTCTACTTAAAAACTGATAAAAAAGAAATCAAAGTAAATTGAATAAAACTTTATTATCCAGAAACCATTTTTTATTGGTCCTGCCAAACTAAGAGAAAATTTTCCTAAACTTAACTGTGCTGTGCTCTATGTAAAACACAGCCTTAAAAAGATTGGAAACCTATCTGCGATCAACCATTCGAGATGAAATGACGACTGCAGAATCTTATGATTACGATTCTTCATGCATTTACATAAATATGACTGGTAATCTTGATCTTATTGAGATCTCCAACCTATTTGTAGGCATTAATCACGGCAGGAAGAGAATGTTTATGCTCATTCATCACAAACTGCCAAAAAAGAAGAGAGTTATAGTGTCTACTAGCACGTAAACTGTTTCATCTCTGAGGTATGAAAATGGTCCAGATCGTCGTTGCTTAAACAATTAGTTTTCATTTGTATCTTTACTTCACGATAACCTGGAACAACCCATACTTTAAGAATAAAATGTTAAAACCTGTCTCTTTAGTCTTTCAACTTCCGTGCATTTTAAGCTGTGGGAATGAGTAATGAAGCAACCAAAGTTATTTTTTGTTTAAAGACATATTAAAATATTTACCATTAAGCAGCTTATATTTAAGCCTGTTTAAGAGATTCTAGAAGCCAAAATTTTCTTTGTTGCCCAACGACGACAATATGAGTGACAAGACGGATGACAAAATGAGGCGTTATTACAATGTTTTTAATTTGGATATTATGCCCCCTCTGAATTATTGACCCTGGTACGGCCCTGTTGATTTGTAACAGAAATGCCAGATCTCAATTTAAATCAGAAGTTTCATTATTATTTTTGGATACCAGCCAGAATAGATTTTGTAAATGGATGAAAATATTACTGTGTACTTTCAAATTCAAAAACTTGTTTATTAGGAAAAAAGGTATGTTATGATACAAAAATATGGATCCTCCAATTCTTACGATGAAAATGAAAGTGTCCAGAATTTCAAATTGCCATCTCCAACCCCAACCAGTGGTAGGCGAAAGGGAAAACCAAAAAAATTTGTAAATCATGCTGTGGTGGACGGAGATAGAGTTGAAGATGACAAAATGATGTCTTACATAAAAGGAGGAAGAGATATAAATGGTAACATTGAAAATCATCATGCTGTTGAAAATGAAAAACACATTCACCAAATACAATCAGAGGTAAATAAAGTTTCTCAACCAATTGAAGAGTATCCTGTTATGATTATCCGAGATCACGATGGACCAACTGTTGACAAGGAGCCCCCTTCTGCCATCCAGGTTTGTTTTGTTTATTTGTTGGTTTTTTTTATCTTTTCTTTTTATTCAAGTTTTATAGCTGAAAATTGATTTTGCATAATTTCTTTTGTTGTCAGTTCAATCGGTAATTGAAAAGAGTATGTTATTGCATATATATTGAACCACCTTTGTTAAAATACGTTAATTGACTAATGTTTCAAATATTCATTCATTTATTAGCAGAGAGTTAAGAGATATCGTCTGACAATCCAAGTTGGTCATTTAACACTAGAATTGCATTAACCCTGAAAAGAATCAAAAATATTTTAATAATGTGATTAAAAGCTAATGCATAATTTGGTAAATTGAAGTAATTTTGTACTTGGAAAAATGATGCTTTCATGTGATATATATACACCAGAATAAAATATCATCATGCGCAATCATTCCTTCATGACTTTTTTTGTTTTTTTAATCAGGATGTAACTTGTGAAGTCCACTCACCATGTCATACAAGTATGAATACACACATCATCAATGAACCATACACGAAAAGATTACGTTTTGAAGAAGAAGAACCATGTACAAAAAAATCATGCTATACTAACGATGCCTCGTACGTAGATGAGATCCCAAGAATATCCAAATTCAAATCAATTATTTCCAACAGTGATTCAAATAGTAGATTAAAATATGTCTCATCCAATACAAAATCAGAAGAGTACTCCCTTGATTCGAAAGTGTCACCAGTTTATGTAAATACACATCAAGTCATCCAACCTGTTGTTACTATTCCGAGTAACTTTTCTGTTATTAAATCTTGTGACAGGTATACAGTATCTGAAGGAATGCCAATAGTATATGGCATTAGTGCTTCCTCAACCAATCCCTCTGATAGCAATGTACACTACATTCTGGACAGACCACATCACCTGAAAGAAGCAAGACCTATCAAAGATAAGCACTCAGATAATAACCCTCACCCTTCTGATCGTCAACACCTACAGAAAAAAACAGAAAAAAGATTTACGTTAGATGGTATCCCACTACCATTATCACCTCCAAAACATAAATTTGAAACATCAAAATTATTGTTGAAGGTAACCACACCAGGTGCTCTCTCAGGCACAACATTTATCACTCCAGCATCACACAGAAATACTCAACAATTTCCTATTTATCAAAATAATACATTTATTAAAACTGTTAAATACACAAAAGAGGATACAAAACTTAAGAGTAGTAACATCATTCACAAGATTGTTGATGGAGAGCAGCGTCCACAGTGTTCTGAATGTTTTCAAACATTTAAAAAGAGGGCAGCTTTAGAACGACACATGATGATACACAGAGGTATCAAGCCTTTTCAATGTCATTTTTGCAATCAAAGATTCCGTCAAAAGCATCATCTTCAAGGTCACATCATGCTTCATACTGGAGAGCGACCTCATTCTTGTACATTATGTAATAAAAAGTTTCGTATGCGCCATCATTTGTTGGAGCACGAAAGAATTTCTCACAAAGTATTTCGATAGTTTTGTGATTACAATGAAAATTTATTAAAATTTGGTGTATGGAGTTTGATATTTTTTTGTTAATGCCTCATGACAATGATTTCCGAAGAATTGGTTGATTACTCCAATCAGCTAATAATTTTTTAATCTTCTTGTTTTTTGTATAGTGTTTCTCTACCATTGGAGTTTTAAGAAAGCGTATCTGTCAAAGATCAATGAAAAATAATACTTGTGAGCTTGATTGTTCATGTTGTAAACAGTTTTCGACTGTTCATGTTGTAAACAGTTTTCGATTGTTTGACTTATTTTTATGACCTATTTTTGCTCTTGGACATTATAAGTAGATATATTCATATTTTTATGATATGATATATATTTTTATATATTTACTTAATTTTAACCTTTGACAAATTTCTACTTTTAATGACTTTATTAGACACTATTTATATACAAATGACTTCAGGGTTCTTGTTAGTGGGACTCTGATCTGGAAACCAAAAGTTTTTGTTTTTTTTATATTTTTTACTCGTGGCAAACCTACCATGTTAAACAAGTTACAACTGAACAAGGATTTTTTTTTTTTTCTTGCAGATCACTATTCTCACTTCTCAATTTGGTATGTGTTTCCTGTTAATCTTTTTCTATTGTCGCTGTAAATTCTGACACAAACAACAAAAGCTATATTTAAAGAAACATTGACTCAAACTTTAGTTATGTATATTTTTCTATAGAATATCGATTTTATGTATTATACAATGTATATTCCATATTTTGATTCTTATAAATTTCTAAAATTATATTATTTTATTGGATGTTGTTGTTTAAATTGTGTTGAGAATTTTTAAAGCACTCTGTGCCAACAGAGACGCCTCTTTTCTCTTTATTAATTAAACGTGGCAGGGTCCTTAAAAGTCCTTATATTACGTGGAATTGAACTTTGCTCCTTGAAATTCAGTTTTTGGATAGATCTCCTTGATAAGTTACTCTCTCTGAACTCCTGTGGACATGTTTTTAATTTTTCGTAAATTTTGTTCAAATGTTTCATTTTCAGAGATTGTAGGTACTCTTCTTTTAGGAAATATTTTGCTTAATTATAATTATAAGCAATGTTGTTTTACTTCAGGCATTAAAAGTTCGAAATTTCTCTCAATTTTCTTTTTGGATTTGATGAATATTTCGCTTCGATCTCCTTTTTGACCCGAACTTTCATTTTGTTTCCTCTGCCAGCATTCCTGAAAGTTAACTTATTGTATTAGTATTCGTTTCGAATTTAATCTTTTGTTTTTCGAAATCTGATATCTCTCAGCAAATGTTGCCCATTAGATAGCTCTTACAAAATGAAGGTCTTAAATGGGAACATTCAGATATGAGAAGGATAACAAAGGGTTCAGAAAAATTCATAAAATCTCATGAATTATTTTGAAATGAAGAACCTTGTTTCTCAGCTGTATTTTCCTTAACTACTGATTTTAGTCGAGGTTTTATTACAGGAAAACTTCAACTAGTATTTATAACGCATGGCCGTTCTCAAAGTTTTTAAATCTGACATCCAATTAGATTAGTTAAAGTATATTTTTTTACTGTTTTGTTGACGTTAACAGAAAATGAAGACTTTATGAAATACTATTTTTAATAATAATCATTATTATTTTATTCGTCAGTGACGTATGTGACGGTGACGAATATGGAAGGTGACGGGAATATTTTCACAAAGAATATATTGAACAAATACAAAGAAATGATAGTTCTATTTTCATCTTTCCTCTTATTCTTTGTGTTCACCAATTCTTCAAGTCCACATTAAAGTATGATCGTTTAAAGGAACGTTCAGTTTGACACATCAAGAATTGCTTCTGTCCAAATGGACTCAAGGTTCATATATGGCCAAAACAGTCAAATGATATTTTATCACATTAAAGCCAAAAGTGAGAATGGCCTTCAGGAACAGGCACAAAAAATGGAGGTTATTGTTAATCTGTGTTTATTCCTATCGATTATCTTTTTCATTGTCGATAAAAGTAGCTACGATTTTCTTCTTCTGAATGTGTAAACACCCATTCATTCATCCATTCAGCTTCCTGCTTTACCTTTTTTTCTTCAGCCATAGTGAATTTTGGCTGAAGAATTATCTCCAAGCCGACATCTGGGAATAGAGATATTTTGCATTCCGACGAAACAACACTAGTACATTTTCTTTCGACGCATAATTAACTCACTCAACTTAAAGGTATGAGTAAATAACACGATTCTTCATTAACAGCCAAAATTTCACACAGCTCGTCTTAGTCTCGATTATGTAAGAAAATTCAGAAGAACTGATGTGCAAAACGAGTGATTAGGAGATTAACTACTGTGTTCGTGCCACTAAATCTTAAGAATCACTTCCAAACATTGGATTTGAACAGCAAAAACAGTCATCCATGGCTATTTTGAAGGAAAAGTTTCAACAGTGGTACGTATCATTCATCAAGAGGGAGAAAATAAGCATTATTTAGTCAACATTGGAACAAAAGCTGTCCAGAATGACACCGTTCCACGCTTACATTGGTCCACGAAATGTCTTCAATCCATTATAACATACCTTAAGGGCATACAGAATTACATTTTGAGTTCGAACACTGGGGGCAAGTCTCAGTGTGCTTCATGCTCATGAATTATGCGGACCAGAAATGATCTTTTTTTAATTTTTAATTTATAAATTTTTAATTAATCGCACCATTCATAAATTTGTTGACCGTGGAAAGTAAGCTGGTCTGTTTTATTTCAACAATTCTTTATCGTTTTCAAATCAAAACAACACGGAGAGAAATTAAAAGAAGAATCACGATCAATTTTTGGTGGCAATATTCGATGCACAGACACAGTTTAGTGCAACGAAGATAATAAAAATGTATTATTTAATATTTCTAGTTATGTTCTGTGCAATTCTACAGAATTTCTCTTGGTTCTATTTATCTTTTTTTGAGCAATCCTCAAAGACACTCCGGTAAATTTTTAACAGAATTTTCACTTAAAAATCATATTTTTCTGCTAAATGTTAGCCATAACAGCCATTATTGTATAATATAAGCGTTATTGTGCTGTTTAAGAAGAAAATTTACACTTAAATACTAAATTTTTGGTGAAAACCGGTTAGTAATTTCTGTTTGTATATTCTCTCGCTTAATTTTTAATTTCGTGGGACCCTATAAGAAAGAGGGGATTGGTCTGAGAAACTAAATAATTTCTAAGGAAAATGACAGAAATAAAATAAAAAATTAAATTAAATTAAAATACAACTATGTAAAATATCGGACACGTTCAATCAACCAAGTCTAGTAAAATCCATGCGTGCAACCTGACTTGCACATTGTAGCTGCCTTCTCGTTACATAGGCATCAACTGGCCTTAATTTCAAACGTCTCAATGGTTCTTCAGTACTTAGCTTGTATTTGTAGCTCTGGGCCAAGTTGACTCTACACATTTCTTTGAGAACAAACATTTACGTAGGGCACCGAAGGCATGGCTAGCATATTTTGTCCTGACCATGACGTCCCCAGTGTCTCTAGAGTCTCTGTTCAATATTGCACCAAGATAACAAAACGTATTTACAAATGGTAAGAACTTATGATCACCTTATGATTGCGTTTTAATTTCTACTGTCGAAGGTTGAAGCTGATGGTGACAAATAACACTTCAGTTTCAATCGTTTGTTCGGTTGATTGCTATCCATTACAAACTTGCACCTCCATTCCGAATCTTTTAATAATGGAGTGAATTCTTCCAGACTTTCTTTCGAGACGAAGGATGTTGATGATTTAAGATGGAAACAAGAGCCGAGAGGCGCGAACACGGTTGCAATAGCCAGTCTGTGGTCATTGCATAATTTATGTGCACTTAAAGTTTTACTGCCAAAAATACCAAAAATTCTAATAATTGCCACATGCATGACTCCGTATGAAACGTGTATGAAACAAAAGAAACGAAACAACCAATGAAAATTAAGAAAAAACAAAGAAAGAAACAAAGAAAATGTACATTGTTCTCCGCATGGACATGAAGTAGGCTCTAGATCTCTCTAGTGAGATGGGCGAAATTCCCGTTTCTCGCAGGAGTAGTCGGAGAACGCCTATTTTAAACACGGATTTCCACTGCGCTGCAACCGTGAAAAACCTCTGCACCAACCAACATTGTGATTCGAGAGCTTCAGATCAGTTGTAAGGGACTGTGTACTATTTTGCAATGATCTTATATGCAACCTCTAAAAGCATTATCCCAAGATAGTTTCCTGGCTGACTAAGGTCACCTTTTTGGGGAGGATTTTAAGAAGACTCGTTTCCCACTGTTCAGGAGGATGTTTATTTTTTCAAAAAACTACTACAATACTCTTTAACAATTCAAAAGACTGACTGGTTGAAGCAATTACCTTGAACATTTGAGGACATGAAATATAAATAGCTTTAAAAATCTCGTTCTTAGTTGGATCAACTTCGTTTACCACAGGATGTTGTTGCATTAGTTCTACAACTGTCCTATGAGAGAATGGAGCACGTTCGTATAGTTTTTGAAAGTGATTTCGGAACACTCGTGCGTTTTCTTCACTACTTTATACATTTCGAGCCGTCCTCTTTCTGCATCATTTTTTCGGTCGATCTTTGTGGTTTGTTCGTCCATTATTTTTAGCAATGATTACAAAGCATCTGCTTCAAAGCATCAAGAAAAATGAAGCGTCAGCTCTGTAACACGCCGCCTTTGCTGACGATGCTGGAGCCAACTTAGACCGTAGTGGGTCAATATCACAGGATATGGTCACCTCCTAGGATACTATCCTGGATCTGATAAATCATGTCTAGTACTAGTTAAACCATCAGCGATGAAGGAAGCAGTAGAGATCTTCAGCGGATCGAATTTGAAATGATCAGCAGCGAGAGGTAAATATCTAGGTGGACATATAGACGGAGGCGAAGCAGATGATGTATGTCAAAATCATGCCACTAATTTGTGAAAGTTTCATAATGTTCAAGTGTCATAATATCAAACAAATTATGATAATGCTCAAAGGCAATAAACGAATATAAGTATCTCAAAAAAAAAATGATGCCTCGACAATTAGGTGCCCAAATACTGGCAGTCTCTGCTTATATATTCTTTTATTTCCTTTAAGAATCATAAATCGGAATCATAAACAGAATCTTAAATCAGAATCAGAATCAAGTATCATGAGCGAATGTTAAAAGTATCATAATGTCGTGAATATACAAAACTGGCGTTCCATAGAAAATAAACTAATTTATCAAAATTTTGTCTGTTATAATATTCCGATTTGTTATATCGCTGCTCTTATTTTGTGACCCGATGTGTAAAAAGGAAGCCAGTTGTTAATACTTCACCCGATCCTTATATTTTAGCTCCAATTTTTGATCTATAATTTCCCCATTTCTAATCTGAAAAACAAATGGATGTCCAGCCATTAGGAAACGTTTGAAATGACTGCGTCTGTTATAAAGATTTCCTTGTAGAAGACAATTTTCAATAACCACACTAAATAATTTTCACATAATGCTTGATTTCCCCCAAAAACAGCAAATTCATTGGCGAAATGTCAGAATTAATATTGGCATTACTATTACCTATTTCAGAACTCAAAAACTGCCAGTAAAGGCGGAAGACATGCTGCTAACGTCCACTCTTTGTTCTAACATTGTTACTATCACAAACACGCAATGTCCTACAAACTTTAAGCAGCACTATTGAATTGTTATCAAAATTTTACTTGTTTGACAAAGGACATCTGATATTGATGTAACCTGCCAATTTTGAAGGCTTAACGATATTTGTTTGACTACCAGTGCCAGTACCCAAACTGTGACGACATAGATGGAGGTGATAAAAAATTTTACGTTGAAGAAAAAGAAACAATGCTCACACCTGCCAAATTTCAGCTCCTACATTTCTTTGTTCAGGAAATATTGTCTAAAATTCTGTTCTAGTGAGCCAGAGTCCGCCAATGCTTTTGATATCAAAGGCTGACACAGTACTTGGACGGATAGGTCGATACATACATACGTCGCCGAAACTAACAAGATTTCCCATTAGCATTTAAATCTTAATAGTGCAAAAAGGTAACGTTTTTGTTACAACTACGAGAGGACCACTCGAGAGAGAGAATCTACAGTGAGAAATACTGATGCGTACTAGAAGCAGATACGCAATATGTAATATATATATGTAACAGTTATTTTTTATTACTTATGTTATGACGTTTACCCGTTTACCCGGATACTGGTAAGTCACAGGTCTACTTCATCAACTATTTCAAATCTGCACAATCTCCATCCAACATCTATCTCACAAAGTTGTTTTTCTGACTCCTGGAAAACATGAATACATAGAGAATACGTATTGTATTGTATTATATTTTCTTCGAGAAAATTTGGATTTTTCATGGCGAAAACGGCAGCCGGTATTTTATAAAAAAATTATAAAAAGATCTAGAAAAGGAAATATCTAAAAAATGAAAGATTTCGCGATTTGTTGATACCACAAGAAACTGAAGGTTGAAATTATTTTTTAAATCCTGTATAAACGAATCTTTAGCATGCAAACCCTTCCCCAAAATTCTGTGAACTTACCGCTGTTGAACTTTTAGAATACGTCACCCACGAAATTTAAGACAGAAATAACAACAAAATGTTCAGTGTTCTAGCTGGGACGTTTTAGCGTGGAGGCCGCTACGATAATTTCTCTTGGCCCGATGCTGACATTTTTAAAAAACGTAATGTCACTTCACTTCAAAATCAGGTGTGGAGATCATTGAAATATTTTTTTCTTTTACTAAAGTTCGATCGTTTATCGCAAAAAAAAATAAATAAAAAAAAAATAAAAAAAAATAAAATGGGTTGACGTTAAAGCATAACTTGTAAAAGCCTTTCTGAACAACAAAATCGTTTTTCATGATTTGAAAGATCTTTGATGGGAACTTGGACGCTACGCGTCCTTGAAATCCTAGCTAGAACACTGATGTTATGAATAAAATGCAAATAAAAATTGAAAATCATATGTACATCATGTGTAAGAACACCATTTCGGTATTTTGGTAATCTATAGTCTACTTCCAGACGGCAAGGAAAAGTTAAGTCTTCACAAGTCAGGAGGTGTAGAAAATAAATTACAGCTATACATTTGCCTGTCACCGTCTACACATCCATCTCGAAAAATAATTCAATACAGAACTTGCTCGTGATGGTTTCTTAAATTTGTATGAATGATCACCTATCCACTCTGTGTAGTCAATATCGTAACAATATTCTTCATTATGTTTCGCTATAAAGTCTGCATTGGCACTCACCAGCTGCTTATGGGCAGCCATGGCACATTCATACGAGCACGCTTCTCCGAGTATTGGAATATGACGGTAGCCGAGACATGAATGAACCATGATATGATAACTCCAACCTAAAAATCGATACAAGTAATTTTAATCAATATGTTTTTTCTCGTAGTCTTTTAAAAACACTTCTACACTTCTGTTAACTACTTTCAAAAATTACAATTGCACGCTGCATATGTGATTAAATCAAGGATTTCAGATAAACGCCATTCTTCCTGAACTTACACATATGGTAAACAAAAGATTAGAACAAATAGAATCGGAAAAAAATCAACTAGGATTAATGAAATAACGTTCACTTACTGTTTTTGGTCTCCACTCCTTTGTTGCAAAAACTACAAATACTCATTTCACTGAGAAGTTCAAAAACACTTTCTTTTAAAGTCTTTGGGATATCCAACACATTAATATCCCCGACAGTGAAGAACTGCAGATTGCTTGCCACTTTTATGGCAGCTATTCTTCTCAAGGTATCACACTGATAAACATTTGACTGTTGGTTGTTACTGTCAGGACTTTGAATGCAACCATGTTCTGTTGCTGTCGATACAAAAAAACGATTTCTGAAACGAGTAATACGCTGCAAGTTTGGTAAGTTGAATAAAAGTGCGGGCAGATACTCAAGAGAGTTGCTCATTAATTTCAATTCTTCCAGTTTTTTACATAGTTGTAGTGTGGATGGTATATACTTGATACTATTGTATTCTACATCAAGAACTTTCAAGTCTTTAAAATTTCCAATAAAATGAGGAACAACTTCAAGTTCACATTTGTTGATTTTAATCAATTCCACATGTCTTAAACAACACATCTAATGTAACAAAGAAAAATTAATTCAAGGCATTAACAATAAAAAAATTCAGTTTTGTCGAAACATTGCTTGCAGATCAAAATTGAAACCAACTTATACACTTTTTCAAAAGAGATGAATCAAATTTTTCAAAAATTTAGACAAAAGTTTCTGTTAACTTCAGAAAATGAAAAACTTGTAGTAACATTTTGTAGTTACCTGTTTTGGTATTGATTTACTTTTCCAAATGATGTGAACGATCCAACGACTGGGCCAGTATCGATCGTTGTCAAGAAAGGTTTCTGAAATGAAATCATGCAATGTTTTCACCAAAATTCTTCTTCTGTGTTCTTCTGTGTTCAGACCATTACCCCTACTTTTTCTGTTAGCATAAAAATAAATTATTTATCAGAGTGCCACAATTCTGTTGACAGAGAAACAATCCTCCATATTGGGGTAGAGATGAGATAAGTCTTTAAAGCAACGATAACAACAATATTGCATTGTTTACAAAGAGAAACGACACCCATTATGTTATGTTGTAATTACTAAGGTTACAAACAAGTTGATCAATGTTGTGACATAATTTATGGAAAAGTCTACTGTAAGTTAATTGTTTGTATTTTGTTCCTTTTTCACAGAAGTTAGACTGGGGAACACTGATTATAGGGTCAATTATTAGGGAATTTTAGGGGAAAATTTAATTAAAATAATGGCAGATTGTTACCCCCAAATTGTGTGGCCTGTGCATCAGATTAGATTGGCGCTTCCATTTTTTAGAGCACTAACATAACATGTACCATCTTTTCGTGTCAATAATTAATGAGAGGTCATATGTAATCTTTAAAAAAACTACCCAGAGGAACTTTGTATCATCCATTTCATTACACTCAGGCATAAAGAGGTCTTGTTAAAATTCACCTACTCAAATAAATATCTTGATAATCTAGTACTAGCTGCCCGGGTAAAACGTTTTTACCGATGCAATTCTCATTAAGTTGCAATCTACAGTACAACCCGAAAGAAACTTTATGTGGCCACTTAAGTTTTCACGAAGGGTCGGTGTTATTTGCATGTACAGTTCTATCGTATTTCTAGAACAAACTACGTCTACGCAGATTTACAAAAGATTTTTAATAATGAATTCATATAACATAAATCTGTACACAAAAATATTTTGTGTTTCCATGTAAAAATTCATTCCTTTGGAGACACTTAAAGTTTCTTTATGACTGTACTTTATGCGAGCAGCTTATTAGAAAAAGAACCCTTCTTCTGAAATAAGCTTATTTTTCTGTATCATAGACAATCTTTAATTATAAAACTGAAGAAAAAAATAATCATACCTCCTGGTTTATTTGTATGACACACCACTCTTATGCAACTTTTAACAAATTTAACTTTACGTTCTTTACTACCTTTCTTTTTCTATTTATTGTTTGGTCAACAAACAGAAATGTAAACATTTGACACAATGCAATGGTTTCCCCTATACAAATACGCATACAGATATGGAAACCGTTGCCACATTTGTCTATTTGACGTTTTTTGTTTTTCTTGCTTAGGACTCGCAACCAGGGCTTAAAACGCTTATACTATTAATATATAGATACCTCTTTCAGTCAGCTCAGCCTTGAGTTCAGGCTTTGAAGAATCAATTCCCATTATTTTTCGAAGTTCCTCAGTTAAAGAAACCATATGAATCAAGTCCTCTTCGTTTTCAATAATAAAGATAACCTGAAACATAAATAGCTGCAGCATTCTGTTTGAAATATAGATAATACAACTGAAAATAAAATAAAAACCCCACTTTTTCAGCACTCTCAGAGATTTCTGCTTTAATCCATTTGAGAAGTAAATGTACATTAACTGCTATTAACTTTGTTGTTGGCTGTGACCGGTGGGTATTGTGTTTGGGAACAATATCATCGCCTATTTCATGATTAGAAGTACCAGAAACAGTGGAAGGAGTTCTCTTCAACACACGACTAACCCACCATGTCGATAAAAACTTTTGTATTTTAACAGTTTGTACTATAACGCCATTAACTTCCATAATAATTTGTACATCAACCTTCCTGTTTTTTTTCCAGTAAAGATGTGCTAACATTGTGCAACGCTTTGCTCTGCAGATATATTTCAAGATTTCTCATTTATCTAGGTAGTGTTCTATATTTAGCACATGCCTTGTCATTACTTTTCCCCCAATCTCTATAAAGTAAATTTGAATTGCTGAATCTAGGAAATTTTTTGTTTTCTTATTTTCGTGACATTACCGAATTTTATTTATTGTTTACATGAAACCATAACACGAAAAAAAATTATATAAAAAAATGGCTTCTTCCCCTTCCGATGTGGTTGTTGGTCATAGTAAAATCCATTCAAAAGATAACAATTTTGTCAAAAGAAGTGACAGTAGCGAATCTTCAACTTCCAGTTGGGATCTTCTTCAAAATGTAAGCTATGATTATAATTATTTTACTTTCAATGTATAGTTTCATGATGATGATGTGTAATATAAGAGAGTGAAAGAAGTATTATTATTATAGAAAGAAGAAGAGAGAAAGTAATTAAATAAATAGTACTTTTTTTCTCTCCTCTCCTCTAGCACATGCAAGTCCTCTGTACAGTCTTTAAAATACAAACCACATCAATATTAATCAAACGTTGTCAATCAAACTAAATCCAAAACCTAACGAACACAAAACTTTTGCCTTCACTTCAATAAATTGACTGTCCCCTTGAGACTTACGCTGCAAAATATGGAAATGGTGTAGGCTATTATTACCGCACGAGATTGTCCCTTTACGTGTGTTCCCTGGGCTTTCATTATCTTTGCTGCTTGTGAAGCGGTCATATCCCCAAGGTCAAAAAGCTGACATCATCCCCAGTGTCAAAAATGCAGATTTTGTTCCTAATGAAACAGTACAGCCTAAACATATAGAACCTAATGTCATTTTATTAAATAATAAAGAAGATCCACAAATGCGACGTAACAAGAACATGATAAAAGTTCAGAAGTCAGTGAAACTTCAATGGACACTAACCTAATTATAAATGCTGATACCCCTCATCACAGAATTAATTTCATTAAAAACAGGTTGGAGATAGGGAAAAAGCAAAACATACCATTTTTTTTGACAAATCACATGAACAATAATCATCCCACCAAAAATAAAAATGCCAACAATCATTTGGAGGACCAGAAAAATCAAACATTTTGCAGACATTTTGTTAAAGGAAACTGCAAGCATGGAATTTCTGGAAAGAACTGCTCCTATTATCATCCCAAGTTTTGTTAGAAACTTATGAAGCATGGCACAAAGGGAAAATAAGGGCAAAACATACAACTTCTATCATATATCAAGTTGGAAGGAAAAAGAATACAATTAAACAGGTACCAGAAATAAACTTTTCAAAATCAGATTCCAGTTCGAGCGAAAATGCAATTTTTTAGAAATTGTCCTCCTTCTGAAGACAGAGATGGATGCAATGGACAAAAAACTTACAATCAACCAATTCCATCAAATGCCACTGCATTCATCTATGATAACACCAAAATCAGACAATAAATCAACATCTGCAAAACAACAAAAATCATCCACTGATGTAGCCAAAACAGATAGTTTACCAACATCCTACATGACTCAATTTTTTACAACCCATCAGTAACCAACAAATCCAAGCACCAAACCACACAAAGGAAAATCCCAATTTTTATCAAACTCAACTGCATTTTTTTACTGTTTTTAACATTCAGGAACTTAATCTGCAAACAACTCCGTCAAAGATACCGTTTATTAAAAATTTATTATGTGATAACAATCAACTATTTATATCATTAACAGAAATTTGGCTAAATAATCACACTGATGCTGAATTATTTATACCAAGGTATAAGCTGTGACCGAATCTGTCAGAAAAAGTCAAACAGAGGTTGACACAGTGGAGGTACAACCATTTACCTAAGAAATGGCTTAGCCACAACTACAGAGCCAATTTTATTGTATTCAAATCGTGTAGTTGAATATCTTTCAATCAACTCTAAAAAGAAAATTTACTTATCTCAGTTATCTATAGACAACCTGACAACGCAATTGGAACCCTCTATTCTTTTACAGAAAGAAAGATCTGATGTTGAAAATTCGATTGTTGATATTGATTTCGACGAAAGTGATATTATACAGGCAATTGACGGTATATCTCTGACAGCTGCAGCTGGACCTGGTGGTTTTCCTGCTATTTTGCTTAAAACTTGTAAAAACATTCTATCTAAATCATTGTATATTTTATGGCGTAAATCATTAGACTTAGGAATCACACCTGATTTTCGGAAGCAAAGCCATATTGTCCCAATGCACAAAGGAGGAAGCTATACTATACTAACCTCTCATATTATCAAAATTTTCGAGTCATCAGGAAAAATATTGCTGAATTCATGGAAAACAAAGACCTCTTCAACCCAAGCCAACATGGATTTAGATCTGGTCGTTCCTGCCCTAGCCAGCTCTTAAACCCTTATGACAAAGTACTTAAACTGTTAGAACAAGGATCAAATGTTGATGTCATATATCTTGATGTTATTAAAGTTTTTGATAAACTGGACTTCAACGTTCTCCTTAATAAACTGAAAAATATTGGTATAGATGGTAGAATCGGCAGATGGATATATTCATTTCTGACTGGTTGAAACCAACTAGTACTAGTAAATGGTACTTAATCCACACCTAGCAAAGTTTTATCAGGAGTCCCACAAGGATCTGTTCTACGCCCTTTACTCTTTCTTTTATCATTGGTGACATTGACAAATCAATTGCTCATTCATTTCTATCAAGCTCCACTGATGACACTAGAATTATCAATTCAATCGAGGATACAGAAAATCTTCAAAATGATTTGGGAATTCTATTTATATGGACATTGGTCTGTTGACATGAAGTTTAATGATGTCAAATTTGAAGTATTGAGGTATGGAAAAAATGATATCCTGAAAGAACAAACTAACTATTATTCAAATACTGGCAAAAAGATTGATGAAAAACTACATGTTAAAGATTTAGGAGTGTATAGGAGCAACACTGCTAACTTTAGTTAAAAACTTCAACAGAATCACTAAACTAACACTCAACTTGCTTAATGGATTTTGAGAACTTTCAAATCGAGGAATGCTGAAGTAATGTTAACTCTAGTGACGTCCCCAGTTATTCCTCATTTTGATTACTCCTCCCAACTCTGCAATCCATCTAAAATAGCAGAGATACAACAATTAGAAATGGTGCAGAGAAAATTCATTAGAAAAATCAATGGAACAACAGGTTTAGACTTTTGGAAACAGCTACAATTTCTCAAGGTCAATTTGCTTGAAGGAAGAAGAAAACAATATCAAATTATCTACATCTGGAAGATTTTGGAAGGTTTAGTCCTGAACTTATCAGACTCAAGCCAAATTATCCAAAACGAAAGCGATAATGGTGTCAGCTCTTACTATCAACGAGCATTGGATAGGAGCTCTTTCCAACAACTTAGAAGCAACAGCCTATCAATTCATGGTGTTAAACTATTCAATTGCTTGCCCAAAATATCAGAAACTTGAAAAACTGCTCCAAGGAAAAATTCAAATCAACTCTTGACTCCTATATTAAATTGATCCCTGATGAACCACAGATCCCTGGGTATACTGCTTCAAGAAGACCTGATACCAACAGCAATCTTGATATGGTTAAATTTTTGGGGCAAAGTGATGCTACCTGTGCTAATTCTCAATTACAGGTAACATCATCTGCAGCAACAAGGTGGAAATCACAAGATTTTGGTCATGGCAATTGATGTCTAAAGCAAACAAAAATTCAAAAATGCTGATAATTGGTGTTCAACGTCTTTCTGCTTCATAAACATTTTAGTATTTGTGGCGATTTTGTTGAGTAGGGATGTATATTTTGTTAACCAGACAGGTCTCTTTATTACTTGCGTTCGGAATTAGGAAGGCTGTTCGGAATTAGGCACATTGACGGTAGGGTACATCGTTCTAAAACAGCAATATTTCCCGGAGATAGTAAGAATTTCCAGATATTCGGAAATAAAGCTACCTTCTCTTAGTGGAACTTTTCACAATATTTGTGAAACCTAGACATGAAGCTCCATTTTAGATCTCAAACATGTAAACTCAAACCACCTGTGACTATGTCAATGGTAGCTTTAGCTATCGCTAATGTTTGACAAATTCTATTATTGTTAGTCACCTTTTGTATTTATTTAAGCTGTCGAACTATATGCCATTTCATTTCATTTTCTCCCCCTTCCCATTTCCTCTCTGTTTTTATTGACCTCCAGAAGGCCTTCAACACTGTTGATCATGAAATTCTTCTGAAAAAACTATTCCATAATGTTATCCGAGGTACTCCACTTAACCTTTTCCACTCCTATCTAACTAGTAGGCAGACTAATCTCAGTATTTTAAAACTTTTAGATTTTTAGATATAATCTTCATTTATAACCTGTACCACAAAAAACTCCCTGAGGCTCTCCAGGATACTTTTACCATTGACTTTATCCACTCTCATCAAACTCGTGGATCTACACTTGCATCAATTAACCTACCCATTGTGTCAACTAAATATTTTGGTTCTTACTCCATTCGGTACCAGTCCATTCAGTCATGGAATTTTGTACAGAAGTTCATACCTTCTTGTAAATTAGTTTTTCTCACCTACCCAATGCTAAAATCTACCCTGACTCAGTTCTTTTTTTTTCATTATACTGTTGATGTATACCTTTTTATTTATTTATTTACTCTTTATTTGTTATTTAATTAATTCTATGTGTGTATGTATGTGTTTCCAAGGTGGCCAGCATCCTTGTCATAGCCCTGAGGGCAATATTGCTGGTCTCCTTTACAGTAAGAGAGAGAGATTACAACTCATGTACTGTTGTTACTGTAGAATAAATACTTCTTCTTCTTCTTTTTCTTCTTCTTCTTCTAAAAGGTGAAATTGAAAATCTCAAAGGGTGACTCCCAACTAAAATGTGATAGTTGGCATGTCTGATCCTGACCGCCCCTATCACATCTTTCAGAAAACTAAGTGTATTTTCATATACCAGTCAGAGAATATCTGCTAAGATGAAAACCTAAGCCACAGTTCTCACTATTTTGCGGAGTTGCGATATTTTCTTTCTTTCTCAAATAAATTTATATCACCTAGCACCTCAACCTCCCAAATTGTGACGTAGTGTGAAATCAAAATTTATAAGTTAGTATTCTCGATTCCGGGCTTCCACCATAATCGGAATTTTCGGGTGAATCGATACACTACTGCAATGAAACAAAACCAGATTACAATCTAATCATGTATGTTTACTGGTTCAGGCTGGAATGTCTACCAGTTTTAAGTTTGTTTTCACAGCAACACTGCTACGTAACAAGTAATCTGATACGATTAAACGTCAGGTTGTCAAGATAGCCTAATTTGCACAGAAATATATGGCAGATGGAAAAAACTGACTGCTTTACTAATACGAAGTAAACCAGACAGTAAAGGCCAAAATGTGTTTAAAAACGTATCTGATTTAAAAGATACAATCTGATATAAAAGAAGAGCAAAAACAAGGTGTGATTGTGACGTTGCAAGATGGGCTGTTTTTTAACTAGACATATCTTAATGAGCATATTAGGACAGCTTTTGTCATCCTGTAGGAGACTCCAGAATAGCAGAATAACTGATTATTATCTTAATAATATTCCAGTGGTTTCTCCATTTTTTTCTGAGGTTTGTTTTGAATTATTTTGTTATTGTTGAGGATTCTTGATAAGCACTAATCTGAATTGATGGATACCTAAATACCTTTACTATCTAGATGAATCTTTAAAATAAGAAAATATATCAAGCCAACAAAAAAATCTCAAAAAGTTCAATATGTCGTTAGATATTTACATTTAAAGATTTTCTACTTTTGATAATTTCTGATGTCATTGCAGCGTTCATAAATATAAACTGCCTGATAAAATATCTAAACATCTTGAAACACAGACTTAGATTAAGTGTTATCTCTAAATGTTTGTTTATATTCTAGGAGCCAAATACAATCATTGAACTTGGGTCTGAATCCCCATCTGTTACTTCGGATACTGTAGAAAATCAAAACTCTGCTAAGACAGAGTACGATTTCATGCAAGCAATGCGAACGAAAATGTTAGAAGAAGTTGGTGGTCAGGTAATCAAATTGTTTTTGATCATCTCACATGTCAATTTACTTTGTCGTTTAAACATTTTCAGAATTCATATGATTTCCATATGATTAGGTGTGGGCTGCTGGAAAAACACAAGCACAACGATTTTTTGACCTTTATTCAAATATAGACACTTTACGACCTTACTTTGATGTGGAACCAAAAGACATCCTTATAAGGTATGTTTGATGGTGTAAATGTTTTTGTGTTATCTCTGAAGTTTTCTTACGTTTTTTTGTGTAATTTGGGAGGACTGATGTCTATTGAAACTAGTGTATTTCCTCTAAGAAGCTTCCCTTGATCCTTTCTATAAACGCCCATTGTTTTTCAAAAATTATTCAATAAGCACTCCTCTTTCCTCTAATAAAGCATCCTGGACAGTAATTAGAGGAAAAAGTGTAATTATTATTAAGTTGTGAACCAAATTAAGAAAACAAAAAGAAGAAGCACCCAGGCATTCATTAGAAGTTAATAATTTCTTCATACCAAAAATAGTTAATTCACACTTAAGATTTTCTTTGTAACTTTTATAGGCTTGCTCAATCACTTGTCCCAAAAAAACCGTTGAAACCCCAGGTAAAACTAGTTTTTTTCAACAATCAAGTTATTTCTGTCAATATGATTAAAAATCAATTTCAATGCTTCTTGTTTTAATTTATGACATTTATTTATATATTTGGATTTGTAAATGGTGGATGCCAAATAAATGTTTATTATTATTATTATTATTCCTTACATGTTTTTTGCAGACTGTTACAGGAGAATTATATGGACCTTTGATGGTAGTGTTTACATTAATTGCCTTGTTGCTTTTTTCTATGAAACACAGCGGGCATACAGTGGTAAGCTGCTTTTAATTCTTCGTGTATTTTAGATATAGTTGATTTTTATCACAAAATAAAGTTGTAATTGGTGAAAGATCAATTCCAACAGTTTTTGAGGCTTTCTCCCTGTATCTAACGTCATTAGTATTTGGTTTCCTTAAAGTCGCAACTGAACAACTTCAGGAAAACTTCAAAATAACGAGGCGTTTAAGCACCTAAAAACTGTTTAGAAAACAAAAAAAGTAAATGCCCTAGATTTCTCAAGTGAATCCACTTTCTTAAATAAACTCTTAATAGTTTGTTTATAATTCTCTTTCAGCAAGAAGGGACATTGATGGGAACAGCGATTGGTGTATGTTTTGGTTATTGGTTAGGGGGGTCATCATTGTATTATTTCATGGCATATTTGTGCAATGCTCACATCACACTACTACAGATCGTGTCATTAACGGTATTTACATCACTAAATTTAAACTTTTTACTTTGAATAAAGTAACAATAATCGTTACGGTAAGGAAAAAATAATATAGAAACAGCATTGCTTAAAACAAAAGAAATATATATGCGTGAGCTGTTACCATGGATAATATCTTATTGTAAAACATTTTTTTAAAAGTATAAGAGCCAAAAGAGAAAAAATAAAAATAAAAAAAACCGTCTTCTTCGAAAAAATATTATTAATATATAAACGAAAAACCCATCCGAAATTACTGTTGACAAACGAAGTAAATCAAAATCGTTCAAATAAGAAACAAGAATAAGAAGGTTTTAACAGAGTTAAAGAACCGCTCTGATGAAGCTTAATATTATTCATCTGTAGGTGAGCTTCGAAGCACGAGGCATTACTTACAACAAAATAATACTTAATTTCAAGTGATTCTTCGAATTGGAATTAACTGAAATCCTCTATTTTGTATTTCATGGGAATAAGATCCATTTTTTCGTGAATAACTGGTAAAATACGAAAAAAATGGTTATTTAAACGTTTTGATAAGCTTTTAAAAATTCCTAGCCTGCGTTCGTTCATACAATTTATATAGTTTCGTAAAGGAAATTTCGAAGAGCCTTAAGCGTAAACTAAACTGCCATTTCGGCCGGAGGAGTAGGAGGAGAAGTAAGGGTGTTCGCTTTCGCTGCTACCGTAATAAACAACAAAATATATTCAGAAATATATTCATTATATATTCATTGCCTTAGCTCGACGGAATGAATTTCAATATCTGCTCTTTTTTGTCAAATATTTGTTTAATGTGCGGTTAACACTCTTTTTTTGACATTCTTTTCTTGATGATCTAGGGATATGCGTTATTTAGCCATTGTATTTGTTTATTTTTGGCTACCATTACTCATGAAACCACACACGGTGTGTTCTATCTAGCTATACTTGTGTTAGGAGGATTGTCATCACTTAGGATGGTAAGAAATGTTAAATTTTGTTTCCTCCTCCACATAAAGTGTGTTCAGGCTTATTAAAACTCCTTGATTTTACCTGAAATTTTAAAGTGCTGTCCACCCTGACACGCGACTTAATAAGTTGGTTAGATGTAAAGCTGGAATGCGATTCTCATTTACCTGAAGCTTATATTACCAAGCAAGTTTTTGAAGATGTCCACTTGACTTTTTTTGTAGTTTGGTGTCTATGTTAGTCGGACGTGGTCTCGACAACAAGGTTTGATTATTGGATGCGTTGTTGGTGCGATTCATCTTCTGTTTTTACTTTATCTTCATTACGCATACCACCCAACATATGAAGGTGAACATTTTTTCCTTACCTCTATAAAACCTGTGACAATATGTTATGTTAATTGAAAGGTGTCAGGTAGAATGTAGGACCCAATTTAAAACATTTCTGCCCTGTCTAAGGTTGTAGCAGTTAGGTATCAGATAAAAATCAACATGAAAAAAAAATCGGGAATTTCGAAGATCTGAATCAATCTTCTAGTTTAAGTTCAAATAATGATTGTAATACCTCTATTCTGTTTCTTCTCAGATGATTTGAATGTGGTGGTACGCACAAAACGTAACGTTTTTACTGCAGCATTACCGACCTTTCCTGTTACTACGATTCTTTTTGAAGCATGATTGGTACTGTCAGTCCGAATCAAATTGAAGTTTTTATAAATTCGCCAGATTTTCTTCAGTGATGAAAGAACGTGCTTAAAAGAACTTATTATGAAACCTACTTTCATATTTACCACTCCTAGCTGTAGTAAGCCTATTTATACGTAATAGAAGATATATGAACTCCTGTAGCTCTATATCTAATGTAACAAAAAAATCATCTTAATTTGTTGGAATTTGTTCTTGACCATATGCTCTTCGTAAAATCTCTGAGGTAAAATACTAAAATACTATATATAACCCCCTTTTCAATTTTTTCACGGGCATGCTATGCAATTTTTAAATTCTTGCAAGTAAAAAAAAATCATAGTGGGGCATGCTCAGATAATTGCATGATAGCTTGTGAGCAAAGTTTGATGTTTTCCGCTGCCATCTTAAAAATAATAAGATTGGTGTAAACAAAAAAACATTGCTCGCAACGTGCTGCAAATTATGACCCACTATGCAATCATGCTGCTTTGCAAAACTTTTGTTGCATTGAAGAAGTTTTATGTATGCCCCACTATGCAAATGTTTAATGCGCGTGCGATGCAGCACGTTGCATAGCATGCACAGTGGGTTCTTAGCTTTAGTTCCAGTTTTGCAACAACTGACTAGACTTCTTCGAATCTGCTAAATAACGAGTGTGCGTTGGTCGCGTGACTACATTGGTTTATAGTTCAGTGTGGGCCAAAAGTTGACGGGGGTCAAAATTGCGAGGTGTGTAAAAAAATCAGCGCGGGTCAAAGATATTGTGACGACATTGTTCGGATAATGTTTTTACTAGACTTAGTCTTTTCGATGATGACGGACGATGATGACGGACAATTATGATGGAAGTTGGCAGTGATAATTCGAACGTTTTATTTTGTTCTTTACATCAAAGCGAAACACAAGGTTTTTTCTCCGTATCACGATAGAACGTTCGATTGTCAATTTTGCCTGTTGCTTTTATAGTTTGACCAATTTTTAGATGGCAATTTGTGGTCAAGGGAGAGGGAGGAATCTTTTCCCACTTTTTCTTGATAGCGTCATATTCTTCTGGTATAAATAAATAAATAAATAAATAAATAAAAATAAATGGTTGTAATGTTATGTGACTTGACATTAGCCAACGAATTTTTAGAAAATACAAGCATCGTGTGAAGATTGTTTAGCAATAGTTTCAAATGTTTAGTGTTATAACTGAAAATGGTCTTCCACAAGGAAATCTTTAACTGACACAGTTGTTTTTCTTTTAAATCATTGAAATGTCAGTTGCAAAACAGTCCTGTTTAATGTAAATTCTCCAGGGGCTAATCATTTTATCCTGAGGGAGGTAAATAGACTGGGGATATTATCCTGAGAATGTGAGGGGCGATGATATAGATTACGACAGCTTTTAAATATATTTATCGGAACTTCTGTTAAACGTTTTTCTTTATCTGCCCTTTGATACATTGATTTCATTAATATAGTTTATTCCGTACTTTGATGTTTTAATGCGAATCTTTCTCTAAAAATTCGCCGACCTGTTTTTCCAGAATGTTCAAAGGAACACCACCCAGGGATGCAATCAAATCGTGAAAGGACTTTACGTTGAATTTCTCGCCCAACGTTTTCTCAGCCCTTTTACGCAATTCTTTGATTTTAATTTCACCGATCTTGTAACCACAAGCTTGACCTGGCCAAGTAATATAGCGATCTATCTCTGATGAAATGTCATGGCGATCAGCAGCTGTATTTTCTAACATAAACTCGATTGCTTTATCGCGACTCCAACCAAGTGAATGCATTCCAGTATCAACAACTAATCGACATGCACGTAACATTTCGTGGGACAATCTACCAAACAGATCAATTGGGTCGCTATACAATCCCATTTCTTCACCAAGGTACTCTGAATATAACCCCCATCCTTCGATATAACCAGTGTTCATGGCAAAACGACCTGGTGGTTCGTAGTATTTTCGATCTTCCATGAATCGACGAAAGTCAGGCAAAGAACCAGATTCCATAGTTAAGGCTGTTTGCGTATGATGGCCAGGTTGAGCTTCGTGTAATGTTAAACATAACGCCTCGTATTTGTTTCTTGTTTCCGGTTTGTGTGTGTTTATGTAAAAGGTACTTGGCCTACTCCCGTCAGGCGAAGGGGCAAGATAATATGCCCCTGGGAAAGAAGCAGCTACCTCCTCAGGAACCGGTACTATTTGGAAATCTGCCTTCGGTAAGCGTGAAAAATATTGTGGTAGTATTGCATAGATTTTCTTGGCAATTGTGTTGTAGTGTGACAATATTTCTGATGCACTTACAAATTTGAACTTCTTATCAGTTCTAAGATAATTTCTGAATTCTTTCAGAGTACCATCAAACTCAACTTGGTCTTTAATATTCAGCATCCGTCCAGAAATTCTTTCCACTTCTTTTAAACCAATATCATGCACCTCTTTAGGAGTAAGGTCTGTTGTGGTATGAAATTTTAAACATGCTGCATAGAAATCTGGGCCGTTTGGTAATGATGCTGATCCGATATTAGGACGTGTATTTGGGATATATTCATTTCTTAAAAATACAGCTAAATTCCGATAAGCTGGGATAACAAGATTATTGATGATATCTTCAGCTTCTCTTTTTATTGCTGTCCATGATTCCTCTTTGATATTAACCGGTCTTTCATTGAAAGGTTTAAAAAGATTAGAATCTTCACCTGCAGAAACGAGTTTCGATAATTGATCCGGTACAGAAGCAATAGAAACATTATGTAGCGTGACTCCTAATTGAATCCCATTCTTCAATAAATAAATCGTTTCCTCGATTTGCTGAGGAAAAAGTCGTAGTCTGCTGAGGATGCGTCGAAAATCATCTGTGTTTTCCTTCTTCATCCATGACAGCAGTCTTGGGAAGTCTAACTGTGGTCCTTCTAAGTTGCTTAAAGGCCATAAGTAGGAATTAAATTTGAAACCTGATAAATATTGCTCAATATCTGCGGCCAACAGTTTAAGATTGAAATTCACACCAGTGGTATCACACGAGTCTGTCAAAAATCCGTTTATTTCCTTTAAAAACACTTCCGCTTCGTCTTTTCTTCTCATGTACGACCCAAGACTCATCTCATCCAACCTCGAATCATAATCGTGCACTCCAACTGATGTAGCGAACTCAGGCGAGTTTTGCATTCTCCAGTTCCAAAATCTTTTGAAAAGATCATCAGCAACTTTCTCTTTATCGAGAGTAGGTTTGCTGCAATATCCTTCCATTTCTCTGGATGAATATTCGTCGAAGTTAAGAATTAGTAAAATCACTATTATGGAGTGACGAATCTTGAGTGTGGTGGCCATTATATGGATGTTTACATGTGTGTGCACTATTTTACAGTTCTATAAAATGTATATATATAAAATTTAAATAAGGACCTTTCTTGTCTTTTCTCTCATTATAACATATAACTAGCATATACAAGCTACATTTTATGCTTGATGATATAGTTATAATTCTATTTATTATTTATTCTACTAATATTTTACTGATCATGTTCGGTACTGCTTATTAATATCATTTGAAACTAACATGGTAGAAGCTTGGATCGCAGACAGAAAACTTCCTCATCTCCTCCATGATCAATTTGTCCGTATGATGTTGGAAACGTGCTTTCTTGCACACAGATGGATGATCCCTAACTAGTAAGTAATCTAATATATTCAGAACATTTCATTTTCAAACCTACATGATATCTCTAGCTAGTAATAGTGTCAATGTAATAATAGAATAATAATAAATGATCTAAATAAATGATCTGCTAATAGATGGTGGATGGATCAACAAAAAATAAAATGATGACAGTTTTTTCTTTCTATTATGCATCATCTTTTACTACAGGTTTCATGTAAGAAGCTTTTTTTCAGTTCTTGTTTGTTTCTCTTGTTTCTTTTGAAAACTATTTTAGGGAAAGGTTTTTTATTGTATAAATTTCAAGGAATTCTCTTTTTCCCCCCCTGTGCTGCTGTGACACGTAGTTGGAGACACATGTGATATAAGTAGTCTTTCATTTGTTGAGTCAGATTCGTTGAAAGATTCCATTAGGTGTCTTCTTTTTCATCTGATTGTGGTTCCCTTGTCGGTATATATTTGGTATATATTTGGTATATATTCGGTATATGATGAGGTTCTGCTGTGTCATTTGTGTGGCTATCCCCCCTTTCTGGACCAACTTGTTCCATTGTGGAAACATATGATATCACCTTGTTGCAGGGGTAGAAGCTGTCTACTATTTGATGATTTCATTGATTCTTTACCTGCTTGTTTACATCCATCTGATTTGAACACATTGGTGGAGGAGATGGATGGTAATATTGCCAGTTAAGGAAACGTGCTGTTGGCGATGTGCCATTTTTCAAAGGTGTTGCTTTAAAGAGCCAGATGGATGTGATCTTTACTTTTGACAGCTTTCTTTAATGTTTTCTTGACTGTTTGTATTGTTTGCTCTACTAATCCATTGGTGTTCTGGGCTAGTAAATGTGTGCTGAATATCCCATGTTGCAGAAATTTCGATATCCAGGTCCTCCATCTGAAATGATTTGTTTAGGGATGCCATAAACTGTGAATACTGTTTTGGTATGTTGGACTACAGTTTCGCTGGTGGCATTTGGTAGGCAGATTGAAATACTTTGTAGTGTAATCAACAATTATTATGTAATGTTTCCGGTTCAGATGAAAAGATCTGTTGCTATTTTGGTCCATGGTGTTACCGGTATAGCATGAGGGATGATAGGTTCTGCTGGCAGCTTGTTTATAAATTCCATGCATGATGAATAAGATGCTATTGAGTTCTCTAAGTGGTTTTTTATACCTGGCCAGAATAAAGAGATATACAGATGGGCATGCTCTGGCTTTGATACGCTCTATACTGGGGTGTCCGGTATACAAAATTTGTATAATTTCCTTCTGCATTGTTTGACTATCTTCTATCCTTTTAAAATTAAGCCATCGTGAGTTGTTAGTTTATCACGATAGTTGCAGTATGGTGGCCAGCCAGTCTGTATCTGTTGCTCGAGACGTAGAGTTGGATCGCTAAGTTTGATGTCTAAACTCATTGAGGTGTCGTTCACTGATTGGTAGGCTACTAAAGATTAGGTTAACACGAGATTTCTGTTGCGTTAATTGGCATTGGAGCACAGCTTAGAGTGTCAGCTACATGCATATATTTGCCTTGAAGGTAGTTGATCTCAAAGTCTTATCGTTGTAAGCAGGGAAGAAATCTTTGGAGTTGTGCAGGAGATTTGTTGAGTGACTTGTTTAAGATTAACTTGAGAGGAAGATGGTCATTTATTACTTCGAAGTGTTGCCCATCATATAGATACTCATGAAATCTCAGTTTCAGCTTCAAGTGGGCAGTAATTCCTTTCTGATGGAGTGAGTGTTCTTGACTGAGAGGCATAAGTTACTGGGTGCCACTCATTAGTGTGGAGTTGCTCGAGGACTGCACCAAGCCCTTCCTTTGAGGCATCACAGCACACTTGTTTGAAGGTTTGGGTTGTAGAATTTCAATGTCGGGCTTTCAGTTACTGCCTTTTTGAGATTTTCAATTGCTTCAATTTGCGGTTTTTCAAGGTAAACTGAATGTCTTTTTCCAGTAGTTTACAGAGTGCTGTAACATCGATTCAAAGTTGGGTATGTATTTTTCCAGGTACGTTATCATTCCCAAGAGTCGTTGGAGACTTTTAACATCTGTTGGATTCGGCATGTCTACTTTGGCTGCTATCTTGTTGAAGTCTGGTTCGATTTCTTGTTGAGATATGGAGTGTCCTAGGAATGCTGTTTCAAATTTACATTTTTCCATGTGTAATTTGAGACCACTGTTGCGGACCTGGGCATTGTTGTGTTCAGTTGTTGTTTGGTTGATCCTCATATAATGATATCTTGGCTGTTCGAGGTGTTGGGAATGTCTTGTATTATCGCATTGATATTGTCAGATTGTGCTTTCTGAGTGTATACCATATGGCATGCGTAGGAATCGATATCAACCAAATGGTGTGTTGAATGTTATTTAATGAGTTTCTTCTCATCTAGGAGTACCTGTCAGTATTCATTGGATGTGTCTAACTTGGCAAATTACTTGACACCAGTGAGCTATTATACAGAGTGAGCTATTTGTCTTTGATAATGTTACGATAGAGCTTACCCAGTCGGTTGAATGGTGTTATTATTCCTAGTTTTGGTGGTATCGTAGGGTCAATTACAATATGATATTCTTTATTCAGGTTCCTATTTCACCAAAGCATTCCTTGTACAGGTTCCTATTTCACCAAAGCATTCCTTGTACAGGTTCCTATTTCACCAAAGCATTCCTTGTACTGATCTATGATTTCTGAATCTTCTATAAATACAAAATCAAATTTTTGAAGAATTCGATATTTTAATGAATAAAATGTTGAATTCTTAACGCCTTGTTTCCACAATTTGAAATGAACTTAATGTATGAACATGTCGTCAATAAATATTGTTGAAACCCTTATAAGGTGTTTTGACCAAGGCATTATTTTTCAGTACAGATGCACAAAATGATTAATGTCAAGATCATGAATTTTCACAATCCTTTATTTTCCGCTAGTCTAATAATGAAAGATTTCGCGGAAATTAGTTTCTGTGGGTGAAAGAAAGCGAAGATTTTCGTTAAGACACCTATGCAAAATTCGCGAAGATTAATGATAATCTATAAAGAACCTCTTCTTAATTGGATTCATGTGGTATTAGTCAACTTTGTTTTTACAATTCCAGGGATATCAGTCAGGATGTGATGGAAAGGAGAAGATATCGAATTAAAGTTCCCAATGGTATATGTTCCAAAAATTATGACGTAGAATCTCCAGTCACCTTTAAAAACCTCACTGATGATTCTGTCTCCTTGTATTGGATAAACTTCAATGGTAAAGCAACGTTCTTTGCTGAGTTAGGTCCTGTACATCGATCCAATGTTGGACTTCGTACTCAAACGTATGTTACTCATCCGTGGGTTGCAATACAAAAGGGAAAAATACAATTACTTTTGAATGGAAAGCGTTATTTTTTCCCACCTAATCCAGAAACCTGGCAGCTGGAAGAGATGGGATGTTTTCAAAACCGTTGGATTTCATCAATCAGTAATAGTAGACATGATACGAAAGACAAAAAAGAAGAGAAACAAAACTTCGAGGTTCTTATTTTATCACCAGGTAAGTTCCGGGGGTAACTTTTTATTTGGGGAATTGTTATTGCATTATTTCTTCTTCTTCTTCTTCTTCTTCTTCTTCTTCTTCTTCTTCTTCTTCTTCTTCTTCTTCTTCTTCTTCTTCTTCTTCTTCTTCTTCTTCTTCTTCTTCTTCTTCTTCTTCTTCTTCTTCTTCTTCTTCTTCTTCTTCTTCTTCTTCTTCTTCTTCTTCTTCTTCTTCTTCTTCTTCTTCTTCTTCTTCTTCTTCTTCTTCTTTTCTTACACATTTTTTTTTTTTACTTGCAGGTTGCAAATCATTATTACAGTTATGTCTTATACGATGTTGTGAGTTGTGTCCAAACGATGAGCTAGTGCAAACTTTACGGATACCGAAGAAAATCATACACGAACTAGTGTTAACAAGAAAGAAATATTTTGTTTAGTTGAGTCATCATGTTTTCTACTTTAAACTGGACAGAAGTTAATGGAAAAGTCTTTCGTTGTTTTGATTGCTGTACTGTACATTTTCTGTATGTAAAACCAGCTGTGTAATCTGTGTTACAAAGAAACCACTTAAAGAACGTTCTAATTATTAGGGATGTAACTAGAAAAATTTTGAAAATTCTTTATTCAAACGTTACAACACTGCTTTTTTTCAAATTTCTGACAAGTTTATTTTCAACAATCCAAAGATTGCTGGTTGTCATCACAAAAATTCTCATGGATACAGACGGGGATTCGGTTTGTTGCTTTTCATCGTTTGAGGTGTAAATTATAGGAGTTTCAACATTTTTTTTTAAATATCTAAACTTTAATCGTATAGTCAGTTGTTGTGAAAGACAAGATGTAGAGCCGCCGATAGTGGAAAAAGAATCCAGCGGAAGCTAGATCTAAGAATCCACTATTCAATTTTTTCACGCGCATGCTATGCAATTTTTAAATTATTGCAGATAATAAAAAAAAATCATAGTGGGGCTGCTCAGATGATTGTATGATTTTAGCTGCCATCACAAGAGCCGAGAGGCGCGAACACGGTTGCAATAACCAGTCCGTGCCATTGCATAATTCATGTGCACTTAAAGGCACACCCAACTACCCATTTTAAGTTCGAACACTCGGGCAAGTCACAGCGTGCTTCATGCTCATAAATTATGCGGACCAGAAAATAATCTTTTTTATTTTGAGCTTATAATTTTTATTAATCGCGCCTTTTATTAATTTGTTGACCGTGGAAAGTTAGCTGGTCTGTATTATTTCAACAATTCTTCATCGTTTTCAAATCAAAATAACATGGAACTGAAATTAAAAGAAGAATCACGTTTCCTCAACGCCTTCCCATAAACTCGATTTGTAATTGGTTTGCTCAAGAAAACGGGTTTTAAAAATGGCGTGAAAGTTCCGTTTTTTGGATAACCTTTTTTAAACGTGGAGTGGAAGTGAAGTGAAGAAGATAGAATTTTACTTCAAGGTAATAAAATCCTTTGATTTAATTTATTTGCAAGTATTCTAATAGATTTTGTGTAAAATTTGTGATGATGATGGACTTTCCATAAATAAAAAGTGAAAGGAGCACAGCTTCGCCACTAGAAGAGAAGAGCAGGGTATATATAATTGTTTGCTTTGATGTGTTAATGTGTGTTTTATGTTCATTTCAACATAATTTAGTTTATTTAAATTAATAGAGGGGAATTTCCATTTTTAAATTCATTCTACTGTGCCTGAACCACCAGAAATTTTAGCGTCATTTTAATTTGTGGATATTTTTGTTTTGAAACCTTTCATTTTGCATTTTGACTGAAATATGATCATTTCAAGATTCTAAATGTGCAGTACACAGTGAGTTTACAGTAAGTTTAAAGATTTCAATGAAAAAAGAAGACTAAAATACCTTAAAAACCATTAATTTTTGTGAACATTTATTTTGGCGAGTCTAAAATACCTTAAAAACCATTAATTTTTGTGAACATTTATTTTGGCGAGTCTAAAACTACAAACTGTATTTGTTTCCATTTTCCTGATAATTTTTGTGACATTAATTTTTGCGAATCAAGATTTTTCAAAAATTTTGCAAACTTTTTTTTTTTCTCATATGAATTTTGCAGCATTTTAATTTTGCGGATGATAGATCTCCATCAAATTATGAAAATTTCATGCCATGAAAATTTCTTGCCTTACAGTAGGTTAGTAAATATTTTTTCTAATTTTTCAATAATTTTGGATGGATTCTATTTTGATGATGATGATGATTTTTTTTAATTAGTTTTAACTAATGTTTATAACTAATAACAGTTTTATAAAGTGGGTTAAAAGAGTTATTTACCTACTTAATTGAAGTAACGTAAAGTTGTGTCAAAGGGTAGTCTTATACAATGATGAAAAATAAATACTGCTGTTACATATTCACTTTCCCCAAATGAAAAACCTCTCTCGTTTTAAAGCATAATTTCCCATTTATTTATTTATTCATTAATTTGGTAAAGAAGGTCAGTTTTACAGGCAGTGGTAAACAATGATGTGGATCTGCTATATCACCTACATTGACTTTTATGGATGACCAGCTTACACGAGGAAATATGGTATAATGGAAAATGCATTTTCATTGATTTGTTGGTCAGCGCGGAAAGCAGCTGATCTTTCATTAGCGTTTGTACGTCCGTTCGTAATTCCAAGATTTTTTGTCCACAGTTGTAGGCTGATTCCGCAAAACATTGGAATAGAGGATGTCCACAAACCGTGGTTAATGTATGAATGGTACACTACAGGTTATATAAAGTGCGGCCTAAAATACGGAAAACGTGCTATTCCTAACGTGCAGCGCTCAAGGTTAGAAAATTCTTACAGCTTTTTTTATAATGACATTGATTTTGTGAGAAACTGTTCAATCCTATTTTCGATTTTTATTCCCTCCTCTTCTGTCCCTTCTGTCCCCTTTTTTGTGGCCTTTTAAGTGTGTGACACACTTAAAATTTCACAAATTCCCTGTTGATGAAAATACAAATACACAAAATATTTCCTGGGTGTTTAACATATAGCGTTCTCTTAGCTATATAAATTCACTTCACGCCCACACCACACACATAATATGGAGTAGAGAGAGACCCTGGTTGTGGTGGCAGTTTCTGTACTTTTAAAATTTGTTGGGTGGTGTCCTGTCTTGTGTTAACTTTAAGACTTGTTTACTCTCTTAATTTTATTTTAAATACAAAGAAAACCTTTGAATGAGAATTTACATAGTGGATAATGATGGTTGTTGGGAGACACAAAAATTAAACTTAAACAGCAGCACCCCTACACACAATTGGGACTAATATTTACAGTCAAATAAATCAAAGAAAATAATTGATATTGATATGAAACTTGATATTGGGTAATCTCTTTCCCGTGAAGGAGCGTAAGCCGCCAATCATTACTCTTTTTTTTCTTTGAAGGTTCTTGTTGTTTTGACTATATCGGTGTATAAACCGATTTGTTTATGCACTAAAAATTCCATTTTTTTCTTATACACTCTTATAAATTTCACCCACAAAAATATGACACTGTGATGGAGTTTCTATTGAACTTGTCAGAGCAAATCCGAGAATAAAAGACTTTTTGTCATTTTATTTTGATAAAAATGATGTAAAGGAACGAAAGAAACTTTACATTTCCACTTAAGATTGTTAACTTTCCCTATCAAATCGTGTTGAAGACAATGACTTCATGTAACAGACTTTACAAATCTTTTCCATTTTTATGTAAAAATTCATTCCTTCGCAGGTGCGTCAATTTCTTTCAGGCTTTACTGTATAAATACCAAATATGTACTTCAAGGTGGTAAGAAAATTTCACTGGAAAAAAATGGATTTCACGTATTCCCAAAATTAAATTCTTGTGAAAGGAAAGAATACTATTTGCCTCAATGTCTGTTAACATATACATAGTAATATTTAATTTGAAAAAAAAATATGAAGACTTATTATTTTCGAAATTAACAAAATTAAATTCCTGGGAAAAGTTTATTTTATCTCAATTCGCGAAATTAAATTTGCGCAAAAACTGCTACCACTATCGACCTGTAATGGTTCCAAAGAATGATTCATTATGACTCATTTTTTTAGGGCAAGATAATCGTTCCAGGAGTGAACTGCAACTAAGCCGAATATTCCTACAACACTTCCTTTTGACCTCAAATTTGTGAATTTTTGCCCATTAACTTTTGGGAGATTATCAAAATATGGGATATTGCAGAATTTCTTTTTATATTAATCAATTTACGTTGTTTTTTCAGATTAAAATGAAAACAAAATCACATTAATTCTTCCCACTAAAATTTCTAAAAATACTTGTGAAAATTAGTTAGAAATTCATCACTAGTGGATCTGAGATTGTATAACATTTATATAATTTATTTTTAGGTCCTTTGTTGGTGGCATCATCTCGTATCTGCTGACCTATTCAAAACTTGTCAGAATTACTTTGAACTTTGAACTTGTCGGCCTTATCTGAATTTGACCAGATTTTTACATATTTTGTAACATTATACTAAACATTTTTTATAATAGATTGAGTTCATAATACATGATGAAAAATTGTATTCAATACTCCAGTATAAGGACTTCAGGTTGAAAATCGACAGTTATAAAGGATTTCAGATTCGGAACAGAATTCTTTGTTTGGCCCAAATTTTCTTTATAAAATGTAGTTCTTGCCGCCGCAGGAGAAAGGCTGTGAAATTTAGTAAATACACGCGGAATGTTATCTGAAGTGTTCTAGTTTTCCTTCATAATGAGTGCTACTTTTCTGGTATGCCCAACCGCGCTGACCTTCAGGTCACATGGCCTCTTGTTATTCCTCTTTTATTTTTATTCTTAAAAGAACAAACATAATAATATTTAACTATTTGGAATAAAAATAAGTTTTAAAAATTGGAGTCGGTGGTGAAGTTGCTGTGCTACTTTCACTCTCAAACATCATTACAAAATATGCACAAAAAACTTAGTTCTATAATGTATTAAAAACTAATTTAAAACCCTTAGAATACTTGCAAATTCATCAAAGCATTTATTTTACCGTCTTCTTCACCAACTTTAGATAGAAAGGAACGTTATCCACGAAACCCGGACTTGTGCGCCATTTTTAAAACCGGTTTTCTTACAGAACCAATTAGAGATCGAATTGACGAGTGGGTGCTCCGATACTAAGGAGGGTGTTATGAAAGGGCGGAATTAATTGCAACATTGCACACTGGGGAATGAAAGAATAAGACATTTTCGATCGAAATAATTCGAACAATGATTATGAAACAATTTCCACTAGAAGATAAAATATTAAGCAAATGCAGGTAGTAAACATCGTGAAAACACTTATTATTCGAATTTGATTGGCTATCGACTTTTTTCGCACAGAGAAAGTTAGATTCATTCGAAGTTTAGCGGCTGGCTTTAGGAAACGTAATGTATATGTTTACAGTATAACCCCGTTAAGTCGGACACGGTTTAAGTCAGACTTTTCTTTAAGTCGGACTAAAACCTTGTCCCCCTTGGGACTAAATAAGTAGAGTCTGACTTAAGACGAAGTTCCGATAGGTCGGACTCCCGATAAGTCAGACCGATTATTTCGGTCCCCTGAGAGTCCGACTTAACGGGGTTATACTGTATATTAAAAAAATACATACGCCGACGATAAAAAGACAATATTTTCGTCAGCCCACATTGATGATTATAATAACTTAATAGATCAGATTAGCAGTGTAGTTTTATAGAAAATAGAAAAAGACCTTTGACATGTAACCATAACGCGATCAACTTAGTTCCCAGTTCGTTTTTAGTTACGCTAATAAACATTGGATGGATTTAATTCTTTTGGTGATTCCACCAAAGAATAGTGCATGCTGATTGGTTGATGTTTCAAACATAATTTTAATTATGTCGAGATTTTTTTATTTTAGTCAGGTTTTATGTAAGATTTGGAGGGACATGAGAAGGTAAGACATGAAGTTCGGTAATTTACCAAAATATTGTAAACAGTGAATTTCATATTGTATGTAGCTCCCTTTTGGAAGATCGTTGGTGATTAAAACCTTTATTGTGGACATTTCTTAGATTTGTTGTTCTGTTTCCAACAATTGCTTATAGTTGGTGTTTCCAACAATTGCTTATAGTTGGTGTTATTTCGAGGAACAAACAGTTCAAATACAGTTCAGAATTTTTATCAATTTTTTCTTCTCAATTTTTTATTACATTTTAATTGATTTTTTAGGATGGCCTCGTGTAACAGAATGGTTTTTATCATGTTGCTAATCATTATGGAAGTCAGTGCTAACAGGTATGATGACCAAATCGAATGGTATGCAAATCGAACAAAATATCTAAAAATTGAGATCAAAGAACTTCATGAACAGTACAAAGGTTTATTATCACAGTACAATGTCACTACCTATGAAAAGGTACCTGATGTATTAAACAAGAGTAAATCACTTGTCGAAACTTTGACAAACAATCGTAACGACTACATTGCTGATACGAAAGAAAGATTCAAGAAAATGTTGGATAACGCTGATGAAACAGTAATCGAACCTTATGCTGAAAAATACATAGGCGAAGCTTATCCGCGGTATATTGGTTATCTACTTAAACGAATGAACCAAACGAAGAAAAAATTTTCCACTCTTTCTAATAAGTACAATTCATCCTATGCATCTATTTCCGATGGTGTCAACAACAAAATGAAAGAATATGAAAATATAATAGGACCTGTTCAAAACAAGGTGACTGAAATCTTAAAAGGATCGATGTCAGAGGAGAATCGACAGTTAAAAGAAAAAACGATTGAAATTCTTCAAGAGAACATGTTTAAAATCACAAGACAAGCTCAAATGGATGCTTTTCACGAAGATGAGAAGCAGAGATCAGATGGAAATTCTGGAATAAAACAAGTTCGGGTTGGAAGAAGTATGGAATTCTGTTAATATGAACACCGTCAGGTTTATTTTATTTTCTGTACAATTAACTTTTTCTAATAGCCTTTTATTTCCTTTTCTAGTTGGATCTAAGAACTACCATTCTAATACGCACACGGGAAATTCATTTAGTGCCATCCATGATCATTCCAATAACATTCGAACAGTTGGTATGGGAGAATTCATTGGTGTATTAAATGGTGTAGAATTTCGAACACGTCACAATGATTATCGTTTGAAAAAGCCGACAAACACCACCGAATACGATGTTACAAAAAATGTCGAATTTCCTCCGATTCCACCAAGCGTCATGAGGCAGTCAAGTATTGAAGGTCAAGCTGCTGAAATGAGGGAATACTTCAAAGCGTTTCACATGCAAGATCCATCTCATAGAGATTATAGGCCATACTTCAAACCACTACTGGTATATCTTGAAGGTGCTTGGACAAGCAGCAAGTCAGGACCCATTGATGAACCTTTTGAAAGTGACAGACATCACATCGATGCTCAGTCATGGTTAGACTTACAAGAGAAAGTAATTAAATTCTCTTTCATCTTTTCTTAAGTAAAGGTAGTAGGAAACGTTTTCTTATCTGATAATAAGTTAGTGTGATGTCGACCAAACTAATATTGCTTGTTTAGTTTTGTAAGAAAGTTCAATGCGAAATACAAGTCGTATAACTAACATTCCATTTAACTGACAGGTACGCTTCACTTCTTACGCTGGATCAAAAAGTTTACTGGAGAATCTCGCTCATCTGCCAACCAAAATTATCCGATTCACTGAAGATAGACAACCGGTATTAGCTCAGTGGAATTATCGCATATTGTGTCATCCAATTGATACTGACTTAGCAAACTTGGAATTGAAAGACTTCCAGCTTGTTGTCGATCAAACAGTTTTAAGAAGAAATAGAATGGACGAAGAAAAATATAAAAATTCGAGAGCGGCGAAATTTGACATTGAAGGTATTAATGTTAACGGTGAACGAGAAGATAATCGTATGTTATACACCCTTCTTGATAAGATAATGGAACAAATTCCTGGAAAAGACAACTATGGTGCCGATATTCAAGTTGAAGATAATTTGTACTATCCAAACAGTGCAAGAAAGATCAATGCTGCCTATTATCATCGTGCCTTCGAACGCAGACACGAATCCCAAATCTACCCTGGGCAAGTAGGCTTTTCTGATCGATTTTGGGTTGCATATAACACACAAGACAAAGTTGCTGCCGTTTCATACAGAAATAAAGAAACAAATGAGTCGATAAGTCGCAGAGTATCGTATGCTGTACCAGTTGAAATCATCTGGTTGACACCATTACACTCATGGAATCCATACAACGTACAACGTTTTGGAACCAAAGAGTTGACTGGTGATGGATCAAAAGGAAACCCTTACATTGGTTACGCTGACAATAAATACTTTCTCACTCCTCATTTGTTTTACAGTGGTGAAGAAGAAGACCGAGATCCAGCCGATACTGTCAAAGCGGGTGCAATGCTTGTGAAAACACCGTCTGGCACAAAAGCTGTCCGTGCGTCTGGAACACGGATATTCTTTCCAAAGATTGACGGAATTGATGGAAAAATCAGACAGAGATATCCCGTCATGCCTGTCTTCGGTGAAGGTAGTGCTGTGTGGAAGAAATTAAACGCCATTGAAGACGCCCTCAAAGACATAAAGAACCCAGATGACCAGTTGATGTATTTTCAGATGGGCGTGTCACACACAAGAATCACTCCGCATCGTCACAACGTTGCCATCTCAGCTAAGAATTATGAAAAATTGATGCAAGGTGAAATTCAAGAATTAAAGATCAGCTCTGATGAAGCCATAAGCCATATTCATGATATCACTATTTCAGTGAAAGATGGCCAATTGTACGTTAAAGAATGTGCTGGCACAATTCCTGACCCGGTTGGCCATCCAAACGAACTTTGTCGTGATTTCCATGAAGACACAATGACACTTTTGTTATAAACTGAAAACTTATTTTCGAAATGATTTGTACTTTTGCATTTGCACAAAACATAATTTGAAACAAGCTTTATTCTACATTTTTATTTTTCGGAGGTAATGTGCAGTATTTATATGTAATATCAGTTATTTAGTTGAAAAGTGACAAACTTCCATGATGGCCGTTTGTTAGTCTCTTCTACTTTTTACTGAAATCAAACTTTCCAAAAACATGTAAATAGGGAAATAGCAATACTGATATGAAAAGCCAATAAGTTCAGAACTCTCTTATCGTCAAACTAATAATTGGAAAAACTTCAAACCAAAGGATGTATCAACAACTTGCTAAGGAGCTTGAACAAAATCAAATTTCAGCACCTCGCTCGGAATACCTTTTACACATAGTTTGCGTATACAGGGCGTACATAGAGGGTGGGAGTCGTAGTAGGTGGTAGGTGGGCGTCGGAGATTTTTTTAACTGTTTTTTAAGCCGTTTAACTTTTTATAGGACATTACCTCTCCAGTTTTATCGATTCGTGTGTCACCGACTACATTGTCTACATTGAGCTAAAGGCCATTATGTTTGCAAGCGAAAGTTTTAAAAACATAGCAGCCCTTATTACTCATGGATATTAAAATTATCGAAAAACAAACTGAGACTGGTACCATGTTAAACAAACACCTAGTTACCAGAAAACTAACACCTAGTTACCAGAGAGGAGTGCCCCTATTTTCGTGACCTCATTCCATGATTCATCGTGGCAAAAAGGCAAAAAGAGGATGCGAAAAATATGAAATGCCTGGCAAAAGGGAACTGAATATTAGGACTTGTTGGAGTATGGTTCTGAATTTATGTCTTGATTGAATTATACGAAATTCCAATGAAATAATTACAAACCATTACATTACTTATGTAAAATATTATTCAGTATAAAATATAAAATATTATTCAGTGGTTATGCAAAATATCGTGGTTTATGTAAAATAAAGATATTTAGGTACAACAACCAGAGATTATTCATAAATGTGCAATGTCGACCAAGCAAAGCGAGACCAGATTGTAGGAGCAAAGCAAGACCAGATTGTAGGTGAAATTCAACTATACGATTTTTATACGCAGTTGATTAAAAGATACCGCCTCAAATACAGATAGACACGATTTTAAATAAAACAATTACTAGAACAGTTACACTGTATCGCTTGTGCTTAGACTGTTAATGTGTTTATCTGAACACACGTGACCATCAGTATCAGGTGCTTCACCATCACACCAAGACACATAGAAATCTTGTTTGCTGCTACTCCAAGAAACTTTCACCGCGTGTATATGGGTATTTGCACGCTCTGTTAGTACTGAGATTTGATCTATTTTTCCTTCTTTAAGTTCCTGCAACTCAGATGCCTGAAATATTATCACGTGGTTATGGATACCTCCTTCTGTTGCTCTCCCGATAGAGTAGTAACTGACCTCGTTCGAGGTAACGGATGAAAAGTCAATAGAATCTTCCAGAGCATTCAACTTCTTCCAAACAGAACTACCTTCTCCGTAAATCGGCATGATTGGATAACGTTGTCGTATTATTCCATCAATGCCAGGAATTTCGGGAAACATAATACGTGTTCCAGATGCATGGACAGCAACAGACTGCCCATTCTTCTTCACAAATACACCACCAGCTCTTGCCGTATCAGCTGGGTCAACTTCACCTTTTTTATCTGAAAAGAATTCGTGTGGAGTGCGAAAATATGTTGTTGGAGCTGTGTTTGTAAATGGATTTTCTCGGCTTCCGTCACCACTGACATTTTTAGGATTACTCTTAAATTCCAGATCGTATGGATTCCAATTAACTAGTGGTGTCAGATAAATGATTTCTACAGGAATAGCATAGGAGCCACGAACGCTCTTTTTCACTCCCTCTTTTGTTGTGTATGATGGTCCAGCAATCTTATCTTGTGTTGTCAATGCAAAATAAAAGTTTTCAGCATAACCTCTTTGAGCAGAGTTGACCCCCATTGCATCTGTATTCTTAAGTTGGTATGGACGGTGATAGAAACCGGCTTTCAAGTTTTTGCCAACATTGTTAGGGTTAGCCGACAGAACTTCAGAATCGAAACCAGTGTCCACAATATCTGCTGCGTAATTATCTTTCCCAGGAATTTCTTCCATCAGTGAATCCATATAAGTGTATTTCATTCCTCCTGATGTTCTATCCCCATTCGGTTTGATACCTAGCAAATCAAATCTGGCTGATCTCAAATTTTCATACTGAGCCGCATTTCGGGAGGAGAATTTTTGGTTTGCTGGATCTAAAACAACTTGAAGATATTTTGTTGGTAGATCCTTCTTCAACGGGTGGCAGAGTATACGGTAGTTCCACTGTGCAAAAATTGGTTTGCCTTTGTCAGTAAAATCCATAATTGTTGTTGGTAGATGTGCTAAGTTTTCTCGAATGTTTTTTGCACCAGTATAAGATGTAAAATAAATCTAAAACAATTAAAATATTATGAACATTACTTTTCTCCTGTAGGTGACAATTGGACAATTAAATGATCGTAAATACACTAAAGATACCTTTTCTTGAAGATCAAACCAAGAGGATGCTTCGATGTGATGACGGTCACTTTCAAATGGCTCATCTATATTGCCTGATTCAGTGGTATGCCATGCACCTTCTAAGTAACATAGAATAGGCTTGAAGTATTTTCGATAATCTCTGACCGAATGATCTTGTTCGTGAAACGCTTTGAACCATTCTCTCATTTCCTCTACTTGTTCAGTAACAGAACCTTTTTTTAACACTTGCGGAGGGACATCAGGGAATGGAATATCTTGTGTTGCGTGATACTGTTTGGTACTGTTTGCTGGCATTTTCAAGCGATAATCGTTGTGACGTGTACGGAATTCTACACCATTTAATACACCAATGAATTCTCCCATACCAACTGTTCGAATGTTATTGGAATGATCATGGATGGCGGCAAAACTTCGACCGGTATGAGTACTGGAGTAATAATTCTTCTCACCAACTGTTATAAGAAGTAAATGTCATATAAGATCAATAAATTCAAATAAAAAAGCAACAAATAAAATTGTATAATATAAAAGATAACTACGATAAAAGAGAAACTAACCTCTTCTTGTACGAATTTGTTTGATTCCTGAATTTCCATCAGAACGAACCTTCTCCTGTTCGTTGAATTGTTGCAGCTGCACTTGACGACTGATTAATAATAATTCTTTTGATAATCGATCAACATCCGCATCACCAAAAGTTGCATTTTCTAGTTTGTTTCTCGTATTTTCAATCCAGTCATCAATTCCTATTTTGAAAGAAGTTCTCAAAGATTTAGAATTTTAAGCAAGAATTAGAAATGATATGAAGACATTATTGATACAAGTATTACCTAATACTTTTAACCATGTTTCATTGAGAGAAGTCTTCAAACCATTAAAATAGTCACGCTGCAGTTGGATGAATTCCTGGTAAGCATTGAAGGCTGCTGTAAAATCTTGTTTCATCCTTGAAGAAACTTTCTCCTGTGCCAATTCTCTCATTCCAGACTCGTACGAAGTTTTGTCAACTTTTGGTTTAAAATCGATCCTCATATCTCCAATTTCTTTTATAAATGTATTTTTCGTGGCGTAAATACTATTGATCGCCTGTGTAAGATCTCTCCAGTTTTTACGGTTTTGTTTGTAGATGTTTGATTTATGATTTCGCACATTTTTAATCAAGGCATCCACATATGTTTTGGTGTCTGTGGCAAACTTTTGCACGTCTTCAACTCGATCACAATCAACCAAAATTATTGGTAGTATCAGAAGAAGAAGATTAAATTTCATCATATACCTGAAAATAAAATATTATTTTTATTTCCGTTCATCCTTCAACTCTTCTGTTTGGAGACAGATAACATATTTATCAAACTGTTTCTGAAATTGCTTTCCTTCTTTCTTTCTTTCCTTCTGGGTGGAAGCCAAAAACCTGTTCTTGTTTTCGCAAAAATATTTGAAAATTGATGACATTCACATTCTGTGTATCCAAACAGAGGCTCGTTCAGACTCGAACAAAGGTCTATTTGTATTTCCCTTGATTTCACCACTTATTTGGCTAATTTCTCTATTTAGTATGTCACCGCTTTGACCAATACGACTCTTTTTTTTTCATGCTTTTCCAATATTTGTTCCCCTCCTTTTTTCTTTTTCTTTTTAGAGTTTTAAGTTTTGATGTTGCTCGCAAAACTATAAAAAAAAACTATAAAAACTAACCTACGTCTTTACACCCTTGTTTCTCTGATGAGCAAACGATTAGATTGTTAATAGTACGAACTTGATGGAAGTCTTTTTCACACACGGATCATTCCCCTCTCTACGTGTGGTTATTTTTGAATACTAACTAGGATCCAGTGCCCCGTAGGAAGGATTTGCATAAGAAATTATATGTAATGATAAAGGTATAGGAAAGATTAGCAAATGATGAGGCGCTGTGTAATAACACAACATGCACTTCTTTTGTGAACTGGTAATATAAAAATTCGCCCACTTTATTCAGCTTAATGTAATATAGGGTATTCAAAACAAAGATTATAAAAACTCAAAGGGCTTTAGCTGCCTATTCCCTGCATTGTCAATTAAGAAGATATCTCCCACGCGTATCAAAAAGTAAAGGTCACGTCCCAACATTCCATCGTCCAATATGATAATGAACGTTCTCAAATAAAAATAATAAAAAAAGCATATAAATGAAAGATTACTAAGAGAAAAATAAAATAAAACAAAAGAAATATATAAGATATGATCAAATAGGTGCCTGCCATTAAATACATGTAAATCCATTTATTGAAAGAAAAATTAGATTCAGCTGCATTTTGTCCATTCCTTATCGTTAATAAATCCTTTTATAGATGTAATGCTATACTCCCATGTAGATGTTGTGCGCAGATTAATAAAGGTGATGAAAGAGAATCAGCGGCGGATCTAGGGTATGTCAAAAATTGTGGAGGAGCACATTAACATAAAATCTGTTTTCAGTCTGTATCACTAATGGGCTTATTTGCACGTTTTTCTTTTATGGTTTAATAGCTAACGTTCTCCTCCGCAAATTTCAACATACCCTGTAGATCCGCCCTGTAGATCTTTTATATTCTATACAAGTATTTTAAAATAACAGCAAAGAATAGAAGTTTGATTCTTGAGAAACGCTAGAAAAAGTACACAGAAGCTTCTGATTCTCAGGCTACAAGGTAGGTGCTTATTATATAAGAAATTAAGAAGGAAAAAACCTAAAAGTTGAAGTATCTCTAAAAGATAAGAACATAGACGTACAGCATTTTCTTGTTGCTCATTTCATACGACAGTAATAAGCTTTTGCAAAAGAAGAAAAGGAAAGAAAAAACAACAACAGCAAAAACAGCAAAAGTGAAGGTTGATAAAGTATTTTATTTTAATGAAGTATTATAGAAGTTTGAATGTTTAAATGTTTTAGGTGATTATATATAGAAGATTTCTTAATTGGAGTCCTTCATTTTAGATGAATATCTTCAAGCACCTTTTCTGTATGTTTCTTATTGGTTTGGTGGAACCTGCCACTGAAGGGGATGTGAACAGAGTGAAAAACGTCTACAAACAATTGGTTCGAGCAAAGAAATTGCTGCTAAAAGAGATTGCAGCGGTAAAGAAATTACAGAACACCACTGAGCAGGGAATGAATATGATCACAAAAGCACATCAGGATGTCCAGGGGAAGATAAATAAACTGGAAAATACATTTGACAGTAAAGTGAACAGGATCTACGCCAGATATATTCGAAACAGACAAAATTCTTTCAAAAAATTCGTTAGAGATGCTTATCGCAGAGAATCAAAAGAACAAAAAAAAGTCGTTGATGCAGTTGGTGACAAGCATAACATTTACTTTAAAGGATTTTCGGCAGCAGTGAATAATATTAGAAATTCCAACAGTCGTGTGGCAAAAGAAACTAAAAACAAAATCGTCTCGTTTGGAAAAGAAGTTGATGAAGCTGCTATAAAATTTTCTTCTCAAAATGCATTAGAAAATCTTGGTGATCATTTGTACTTGATGAGTCGACAAGTTCAAATGCAACAATTTAATGAATATGAAAAAGCACGTTCTGATGGTAACACTGGTGTAAAACAAATCCGAACATATCATGGTAAGTAAAATAATCTATCGATTTATTGATCTATATATCATCCATTGTCATAAGTTTAACTTGCGATTAGGATTTGCAGACATTTTATCACTGAAATAGATAATTTGACTTTTCAGTTGGAAGTGAGAATTATTATGCAAGCGATCACAACGGAAAATCGATAGCTGGAATATATGACAAAGAATACACAAAAGCTAAAGTTGGAATTGGTCAATTTGTTGCTGTGATGAACGGCATAGAATTTCAAACTGGGTCACATGATTATGAGTTGGTAAAACCTTCTAAAAATGAGAAGACGTTCCATAAAACAGAAGCAGTCAACTTTCCCACAACACCAGTATCTGTTACATCTAAATCAGACGTATTTGATCAGATTCTTGAAATGAGGAAACTGTTTAAATCTTTTAATGATGGCAATTCGAGCATACGTGACTACTTCAAACCTGTTTTGAGTTATTTGGAGGGAGCATGGCTTTTTGGGTCAGAGAAGATTGATGCTGAAGAAGTAAGGGATATGTTTTTCATAATACAAAAACTTAACTAAATTATTTAAAAGATTGTTTCTGATTTTTATTGTCAAATTTTCTATTCTCAGTGTCAATATGAATCTTACGTTGGACGTAAAAAGTATGGCAATGCATATCTTCCATCGAGAATCATGGGATTTTCAGACGATAAGAAACCACTTTATAGCTCATGGGATTATCGCATCTTATCTCACGAGCTAACCAATTATGTATCCCCTTCTTTGTTGAAGCCAATTTTTGATCCTGTTTCACTCAGACGCCACAAATGGAAGAACAACCTACACACAGCTACTCAAAGATATGATATGTTTGGAGTCGATTCGAATGGCGTAAGAAGACAGCGTCCCATATATTATTCCTACATTGATTCGCTGATGGAAGAGATTCCTGGAAAGGATAATTATATTGGAGAACTTGAAGCAACCGGATACAATGGAAGAATTTTGTCAGCAAATCCATCTAAAGGAAACCAGGATTTGAATGGTGCTTTCTACAATCGGGTATACAAACTACAAGATCTTGATGCAATGGGTGTTGATATGGCTCAGAAATCATACTCTGATATCCTATATGTTGCTCAGACTAGTCATGAAAATGTCGCTGGAATGTCTTTTAAAGATGATAACGGAGCTACAGTACTTGTCAATGCTTCATACGCAATGCCATTGGAAATCATTTATTTGACACCATTGACAGAATGGAATCCTTTTGATATACCTCATAAAGATGACTGTTCTCAAGTAAATGGTGATGGGAGTGCTGCACATCCATTTGATGCAACCTGCCCTGATCGATTTTTCCGAACGCCACAAGCATTCTTTTCTGGTAAGCAGGACTTTGATTGTTCACAAAACGTCAACGGAGAAGACGCTTACTACTTCAGGTCACTACGGCATCAAACTCCTGTGTGTTTAGTTGGATCAGGAATTAGGATTGTTTTACCTTCGATTCCTAGCATTGATGAACCTATTCGACAAAGGTATCCCATAATGCCTATCAATGGGGAAGGTAGCTCTGTTTGGAAGAAACTGAACGCAATTGAAGACAGTTTGGTTCTTTTAAAAAAGATAGAAGAACAGTTCACATTTGTAATTGGAGAATCAACAAACAGAACGCATACTCACGAAATTGTCCTCACCAAGTCTGAAATGAAAAAGATTTCTAATGGAGACTTCATCAAGAAAATAACGGAACCGGAAGAAGGAAAACACATACATATTTTAACGCTGAAGAAAGCTGACGACGGAGTTGCAATTGTTATACATTCTTGTGACACAGATTCCAATGTCGAAGATACATTCTGCTTCGACCACCATAACAAAAATTTAATCCAAATTGGTTATTTTTAACTTTTTTTCGTTTATTAATATTTAACAATGTATTTGCATAGTTGGCCTGCTTAATAGAAACGCTTTTTGGTCTCACCATTAAATATTTCACAGTTTTCTGAAAATTTGAGGTAAAGTCTTCGTTGGTAACTTTCTTTTTTTACATATATATTAGGTACGATCCTATTATTTGATGAAATCATCTTTTTAAATGATGTCTAATATTTTTTGTGAGACAGCACTGGAAGTAATAGACTTAATGTTATTCATACGAATTTTAATATGTTGTAGCACCCGCAGTTAGATTTATTCTCATAATTTCCATGATAGCAATGAATGAGAAGATTTTGTCTTTTGAAAGTTTGTCCTTCCTGTTTTTAAACTTTAATTCGGGATCCACGTTTACAACGAACCGTTACTGAGACATCGTTCATCAAAGGTTTCAATGACGACATTATGTGACGTCACAAAACTAAAAGTTCCCGTGCCTTTTGACCAATGACGTCAGTTATATTCTTCTTTATTAATAGCGAGGTGTGCATCCCACTTTTATTATGATCAGTGTGAATAAAAGGACTGGGAACGAAATGTTTGTATGGACTATTATAGAGTGAGATTTAAGATAGTGCGCAACCGAGTTGTCCAATATAATAGGGATTAGTACTATGCGGAGTTTGACGTCAGGTGGCACATTGCATTGCACCCTAAATTATTTTTTTCAATTAATTAATTCTCCTTTTTGGCGGAGCAGCCAGATCAAGATATATATAAACAATTACTTCCCAATCACATCATACAAAATTTTCTTAACCGACATTCAATGGTAATTATTATTATTATTATTATTATTCACGAATATTTATACAGGATAAGCCATTCAAAAATTAGAAATATATACACTATATACATATTTACAAATTTCTGTTGTTCTATGGGTCCTGTTGTGTATAATATAAAAAAAAGTAAAAACTGTAAAATCAGTAAAAATCTAAAAAAGTTTGAATATCGCCCGGAAAAATTTAAGATTAAACTGCTGAAAAGAGTCGAATTTGAGAATCTGAATGATTCAAGAGATTAACCTAGAATGTGAATTAGATATTGAAAGCTTTATTAAATAAACTTATAAAATCTTTTGTAGAATTTGCATTTCGTACGTTCATTGGCAAAGAGTTATATTCTTTAGCACCAGCAAATCTAAAGCTTTTCTTTGCGGACTCCAGTTTGACACGAGGAAGTCTGATAATCTTTGTAGAGTTACGAGTATCGTTTGACATCACATCGAAATAGTTTAGCAAATTACGACAAACTTGTCCAGTGATACATTTGTACACCTGCACACAAAGTCTGCGTTTCTGGATTGCACGGATGGAAACTTTCGATTGATCTCTGACGTTATAGCGTTTGTATATAATACGAGCAGCTCTGTTCTCAAAATTAATCAGTTTTTCTTCAGCCGTACGTGTGTGTGTACTGGTCAAGATGGAACAATATGTGAAGATTGGCAGAATCAATGATCTATACAAGGTAAGTGCTGCTTCAGTTGTAAGTTGTGAACGGACTCGTTTCAGTAGGTAAAATCTTCCTGCTGCTTTCTTGTATGCAGAGTCAATGTGATCTTTTAAAGATAATGACTGATCGAGTTTGACTCCAAGATATTTATATGTATTGGTTGACATTAAGCTCTCGAATTTGTGTTTGATGTTCAGTGATTGACCTTTGACCCTCTGTGGTGTGCCAAACAACATCACTTCCGTTTTTCCCTTTTTCATGTTGCACACTAGGTCCATCGATTCTAGCCAATCTGAAAGTAGTTTGAAATCTTCTGTGAGATGCTTCTCGATGTCTGATGTCGTTTTTGACTGGTAGTAGATCACTGTATCGTCAGCATATGTGAAAATCTTTGAGTTTTGAAGCACTGATTCAATGTCATTGAAGGTCAATAAGAAAAGTAAGGGCCCGAGTATTGACCCTTGAGGTACTCCGCATGTCACGTTTTGAGCTTGTGATATTTCTTGTCCAATACGTACGGATTGTTTACGGTTAAATAGGTAATCTACAAGGAGATCTTTTTCCTTGTCATGGATACCATAACTTGACAAGTTTTCAGTAATTTGTGAGTGGCTCAGAGTATCAAATGCCTTACTCAAGTCTACGAATATGGCACCTGTCATCAGACCATCGTTCATACTCATGCGTATTTGATCAAGAAAAAGTGTTGCTGCTGTTTCTGTATCGCGTTGTTTACGAAAACCAAACTGCGTTTGTGATAGAAGATTTTTCTCCTCAAGAAATTTCGATATTTGTGAGTAGATACATCTCTCAAAAATCTTAGAGCAGATTGGTAGGACTGATACGGACTGATATCAAATTGATGTCGTCCTGCTCAGTGAATAATTTCTTCGATGACCTTGATCCACGAAGACATAGCACAGCTGGCTTCTCAACAAACTGAAATTCAGCCGACCAAGAATCCAGTTTTTAACTTTCGAGAAGTTTTCATTTCTTTTTTCTGCAACTTTTTCAGTCAGGCGGTTGAAGAAGGTAGAGCATTCACGTGACATACCTCCGAACAAGTGAATACTAAGGGAGTGAACGTGCCTTGGTCGACCTGATTGACTCGTCTGTTGTATGATCTCTTTTTTTGTTGCTCGTTATTTCTGTGTGCAGCACTAAATGATTGGGATAAGTGGACTTTAGCCGTTGGGTTAAACACCTTACGTCAAAGTACGCTACTTGTCCACGTACCCAAAAACCTCGTGGTGCTACATCTACTCGAGCCTCATTAGATCGAATTGTAGATAATGGTAGATTTTCACCTGTCAATTCTTGCAGGATTGGTTCTGTTGCAACATCTTTGCAGCATTCAAAAAGCATGTCAGCTGTGAAATCTCTGACCTTATTGTGGCAAATGGAGATAAATCCACCTTTTGGACAGGAAAGTGCATGATCAAGCTTGAATGGAGCTCCACAAACGCATAATGAGGGATGACGCTTCAGCGGTATATTATAACGAATATAGAGGCTGTCCCAAAATGCTTGTTTGTCAAGAAGAAAACCGTATTTTTTTATTGGCAGAGTGGTGAGCCAGCTTGATGCTCCTTGTTCAATGCTTGCTTCCATTGTTTGTAATGTGACTTAATCTGTAAATGCAGATTGTATTTTATTTTGTTTTTCCTCATGCCGTTTCATTTTCTCGATTTTTAAATCCTTTTTTCCTTTATTTTGCTCGACTTCAACTGTTTCATCATAAATCTGTTGTTGCTCTTTCACTTTCTTTACCATTGACTCAGTCACTGCTCTTGAGTTGGTATATTCTTGCTGACTTCGTTCACTGGGTTCGAAAATACCTAAGCTAGCATATTTTACAGGGAGAGCAAATAATTTCCGTTCTTGGTCGTAGCCATTGAGGAGCGATTTCAAAAAGGATTATCTGATTGTATTTTCTAAAATTTGGAGATCATCTGAGATGTCAAGTACAGTTCGCATAAGATAAGTAAATTTATGTTGAGACAAAAGCTGCATATGCAGAATGGGGATAATTGCTCCCTAAATAGAGCACCATTTTCAGGGTCAAATACTTTTTATGATCAGCTTTTCGAGTTCTATGGGATGGTTCTACTTATCCTTTTTGATTGTGTGATTTTATTTTCGATCACCCCTATATAATTGAGAGAGAGTAAGCACGGAAGGTGCGTTCAGTAACTCACGGGGAAAGTGAACCTGTAAAATGTTTTTACTCGGGATACTAGTATACTAATAGCGAGTGTGCATCCACTTTTTAGTTTGGTCAGTGTGAATAAAAGGACTGGGAACGAAATGTTCGTATTCGACCGTTATAATTTAAATTTTAGACTTTATTATTATTATTTACTCAGGATAGCCTCTTCAGTTCTGATAGAACTGTTATCAATGAGGGTCCTACAAGGGAGGTCCCAGAGCATTTAAAGCCCCCATTTGGGCTACGGAAGCCGCAAGTATGCTTCAACCGCTCAACCAGATAACCCCGTCGCTGGCATGACTCGGCCAGGATTTGAACCCTGATCTCTCGCACTGAATGCGGGCACTCTACCACAAGGCCACCAGTCGGTCATGACATGTCCAGATATAAGCGATCAGTATTATGGGAGTAGCGCGACGTCAGTGGGCACATTGCATTGCACCTTAAATAGAACGCGATATTTAAGGGCAAATATCTCGAGAACCAATGGGAATAACTGACGTCACTCTGAGTGCGCGATATTGGCGATGGGGTGACGAAAAAATTTGAGTCTAAACTTTATGGGAACAGGCGTGACGTCATTAGAATTTTTGATCGACTATAAGTCGAACACAGGCGATCCCATACATTTTTTTAATTACCTGTTCGAGCTCTACAACTTAGTGATACTTATTCTTTGCAATTCTACGGTTTTATTTTTCGTCGTCGCTATAATTTGAAAGAGGAAAAGCACGGGTGTTGGGTGTAGTAACTCATGGAGAAAACGAACCTGTAAAAAATTTTACACGCTATACTAGTCTTCTTTATTAATAGCGAGTGTGCATCCCACTTTTATTTTGGAGAGTGATACATTTTCAGAAATTTCACGGTCATTTTCTCATGAGGAGCGCGTAAAACCCCGATGCTGCGAGAAGCGTTTTTTCAGTATAAGTATATTTGTAGTAGCAAATGACGCGACATGAATTTTTTGGCACGGGAAACATTGCATTGCATCCCTAATGGAACGCGACGTTTAAGGGCAAATATCTCGAGAACCAATGGGGATAACTGACGTTTTTGGGATCTGCGATATTTGGCGATAGGGTGACAAAAAAACATTTTGGGCTAAAAATTATTGGGGACGGGTGTGACGTCATTAGAATTTTTAATCGACTATATCTCGGTAACGATAAGTCGTACACAGACGATACCATACATTTTCTTGATCAACTTTTCGAGCTCTTCAACTTAGTGATACTTATCCTTTTGCATTGTGTGATTTGATTTTTCCTCGCCCTTATCCCTTATATTTTGAAAGAGAAAGAGCACGACGGATGGTGGGTGCAGTAACTCATGGGGAAAATGAACCTGCAAAAATGTTTTACACGCTACACACTAGTCTTCTTTATTAATAGGGAGGTGTGCATACCACTTTTATTTTAGTCAGTGTGAATAAAAGGACTAGTAACGGAATGTTTGTATGGACTATTTCAGAGTGACATTTTAGATCGTGCGTATATAATCCCAGTAGGCACAGGGACGTTTAATTAGGACGTCCTGGAGACGACCCGGGGATGTCGAAAGTGAAGTCTAATCCGTCCGCTCGAATAGGATGTTCTACAGGTACTTGAAGAAGACGTTCAAAGGACGTCTAGAGGACGTCCACAATGGTACGTGGACGAGAGGATGTCCACGTGACGTCTGAAGGACGGATGCGTGACCACTGGGATACATACTATAAGTACGTTTATTATCGTATACAATGCATCATCATCAACATTACGCGTAACAACATCCTATACACAGCAGTTTGATCAACACAATATTTTTGGAACGTATGCTGCTAAGCAAGAACACGATCAGGCATCCACATACAAAAATTGAATCATTATCGTTATCATTATCGGGCATAAAAATTAATCCGTGTTTATTAACCGATTTTCTTTTTTGCTCTCCATGATTGTTTTTAACATCAAAGAAGGTGAAAAAATATAAGAAATTTATAAAAGAAAAGAGATTTTTTGAAATATATCTTAACTTTCATCGTACAGAATTATTTTAAAATCCATCTATCAATCCATCTTTCCTAATTCAACTTCCTATCATCTTATGGGAAACAAAATACGGCAACGGCGGTTATCACTCGATTAAAACTCGAGTTCTTTATACTCTCTTATAAATATCACCCGCAAAAAATATGACATGACGATGGAGTTTCTATTGAATTATGACATGACGATGGAGTTTCTATTGAATTTTGTCATAGCAAATCAGAGAACAATAAAGTAAGTTTTCTAAAATGAAGAGTTTTGACGCATGCGTTGGATAGATAGATGGACGATGTGATCAATTATGCATGCATGCATAAACCGTGAATTCAATCATCAGAATATCAAGGCGATCATAAAGATTAGTGTAAAAAAACCACAAAAACTTAAGGCTGTGGCTACAGTGACGGTACCGGCAATCGAAGTTTTAACTCGATTAACTAAACAAATTGATTAGTTTTTTAGACAGGTGATGTTGTTTTTTGTCTTTTTATCTGCCAACTGAGAACATTGCATTGCATACCTAAAAATAAGGGAAACTTAAGAGACCAATATCTTGATATCCAATGATTACTAGCTGTAATCTAGTACTAGCTGCCGGGTAAAACGTTTTTACCGATGTAATTCCCATTAAGTTGCAATCTACAGTACAACCCGAAAGCAACTTTATGTGTCCACATAAGTTTTCACGAAGGGTCGGTGTTATTTTCATGTACAGTTCTATCGTATGTCTAGAACAAACTGCGTAGAATAAACAAAAGATTTTTAATAATGAATTCATATAACATAAATCTGTACACGAAAATCTTTTGTGTTTCCATGTAAAAATTCATTTCTTCGCATTTCTTCACTGTACTTTACCCGACCAGTTCACTAGAAAAAGAACCCTTCTGAAATAAACTTATTTGTCTGTATCATAAATACCATCTTTAATAATAAAACTGAAGAAAAAAAATAATCATACCTCCTTGTCTATTTGTATGACTCTTATACAACTTTTAACTAATCTAACTTTATCATACGTTCTTGACTATCTTTCTTTTTCTTTTTCTTGTTTCTTCGCCAACAAACAGAAATGTAAACATATGACCCAATGCAGTGGTTTCCCCCTATACTAATACGCATACAAATACGGAAACCGTTGCCACATTTGTCTATTAATCAAATTTGACGTTTTTTCGTTTTTTCGCTTAGGACTCGCAACCAGGGCTTAAAACACTTTTCGTCACCCCATCGCCAATATCGCACACCTAAAGTGACGTCAGTTATTCCCATTGGTTCGCGAGATAATTGACCCTGAAAATCGCGCTCTATTGAAGGTGCAATGCAACGTGCCATCTGATGTCAAACTCCTTTTATAATACTAATCGCTATTAAATTGCACAACTCAGTTGCGCACGATCTAAAATGTCACTCTGAAATAGTCCATACAAACATTCCGTTACTAGTCCTTTTATTCACACTGACTAAAATAAAAGTGGTATGCACACCTCGCTATTAATAAAGAAGACTAGTGTGTAGCGTGTAAAAAATTTTTGCAGGTTCATTTTCCCCATGAGTTACTGCACCCACCACCCGTCGTGCTCTTTCTCTTTCAAAATATAAGGGATAAGGGCGAGGAAAAATCAAATCACACAATGCAAAAGGATAAGTATCACTAAGTTGAAGAGCTCGAAAAGTTGATCAAGAAAATGTATGGTATCGTCTGTGTACGACCTATCGTTACCGAGATATAGTCGATTAAAAATTCTAATGACGTCACACCCGTCCCCAATAATTTTTAGCCCAAAATGTTTTTTTGTCACCCTATCGCCAAATATCGCAGATCCCAAAAACGTCAGTTATCCCTATTGGTTCTCGAGATATTTGCCCTTAAACGTTGCGTTCCATTAGGGATGCAATGCAATGTTTCCCGTGCCAAAAAATTCATGTCGCGTCATTTGCTACTACAAATATACTAATACTGAAAAAACGCTTCTCGCAGCATCGGGGTTTTACGCGCTCCTCATGAGAAAATGACCGTGAAATTTAGGAGAGTTAAAATGACCTAACTTTGGCAAATATGATATGTTTTCATGCTGTTGACATTTTATGCTTTAATTTTTTACTTTTACTGAGTTTTATGTTACATTTATATAACAGTTTCATAAAGTTGGTTCAAACGGTTACCTTCAGGGAAAGAATTGGGGACTAATAGTTTTCCAATAAACAAATTTTTCCCTGATTTCTTTTTACTCCAGTAGTGCTTTCTTTTTTATGAATTTTATTGCGGGCTCGTGAAATGCTAGTCAGGAAAAAGGGACTAATATTTTAGCAGGTGACCAAATTTTTCCTCGACTTGTTTCCCCTGATTTTTTCTCTGTTCGCGTGTCCACTTCATGTTACGTTCGTATTTCACATATTCGACAATTGCGGAAATCCTTGTACCCACCCGGGCAAATCTTTTCTCTTTGTTTACATCAGCAGAGCAAATACATCAAAATCGAAAACAATGGTGTCTATTTCATTTAGGCTTGGTTTCCACTTTGATTTAACGTGAAATAAGGTGAATTCATTTTGTGAACTAATTTTTTGTTTACTAGTCCGAAATTAAATATGCTCTTTCAACTGAAAAAAATATCGTTAAATCATTAAAAATATCGTTAAATCATTAAAAATATCGTTAAATCATGTCTTAACGAACTTAAAAAAGACTAACATAACTGAAAGTTAAAGATGGAGGATATTTCAAATTAAGAGTGGTTGTTATTTTTGGTAACGCAGAAAAAGGAAATCCACCTCCTTCTTTGCTACAGCATTATTCACTTTGTCCTTTCCCTTGTAACCTTTGCTTATTGAATACAGGGCCTCACTATCTCTGCTATTTATTTGCTGCCTTTTTTTCGCTTCTTTCTCTCTCTCTCTCCATACACGAAGCTCTATTCGGAAAAGGGTAGTACTAAATCCTGCAACCACCCTCAACCAGCCCCAACACCACCCAAAAACTCTATACAACCAGCCATAACACCACCCAAAAATATTATTCAATGACGCAAAAAAAACAACTCAAACACTTCAAACTTCAAACACTCAAGCTACCTACGTTTGTAGGTAAACTACCTATCTAAAGTTAAGGTCTGGTTTTACACTGAATATCTATGTTGTATCTTTGTAAAAAAATGTAATAATGTTAGCCTCGTTTCTGCACAATGTAAAAAATGTTTACGACATGATGGTCTGAGAATAGACTTTATTAGATTAGAGTAAAAACTCAAGAGGGAGCTGTGAGTATGAGATAGATCATAACAATGTAGAAGGTAGGTAGACAAAAGCCAGTAAAAACATAATGATAAAGATAAATACATGGATTAGTTTAAACTTGTGTCGTTTTTTTTTGTTTTACCATCTTTATCATAATGTAGAAGGTATCGATACTTTTTTTAAACTCAAATTTTTTCATATGATGTGTTATCAAAAAGAGATTGAGAACCATACAAACGAGTTGATAATTACGAATGATTGGCCAAATGTGTTATCAGATCCTGTAACAAGCCAATATGAAAAACCGACCAAAGTGTATAGGCCATAGCGATTTAGCGACGGTCTATATTTATAGGCAAAAAATCATAAGATGTGGAGAAGCACTTTTGAAATAAAGATTCCCACCCTTCTCTGCGCGGGAGGAAATTAATTACTAGTACAAGCGCCCGCTCCAATTGGTGCCCTCCAAAGTTAAAAAAATTACAAAACGCCCCGGTTGCTCGGTTGACGGCAATTTGTTCAATAAAATCACGTGATATAGTCTATTTTATTTTGGGCGTCTGTTAACGCAATTTGGTAAATGTAGCAAAAGATGGCGACTGTTTGTTGACATTGATAAATCCCAATCCAACTGAATCCTGTACATCAGAAAGCCAGGGTTGCTTTCGTCTACATAGAAATACACGCAATTATATATCTGTTCGATAAGATGAAATATTAAATTGATGGTTATATAGAAATATTAAGAGAAAGAAATATTGTAAAAATCAAAACTGAAAGTTCGCAAAAATGAGCTCTAAAGATGATGAATATGATTACCTCTTTAAAGGTAATATATAGCATATGTTTTTATCACACCGATCTACTAAACTTTTTTTTGTTTCTTGTTTCTGTAAAATAAGTTATACTTGGATTGTGTTACTGGCGTTGCTTCCCTTTTTTTCTTTGTTGTTTTTATTTATTCTGTGGTGTATTTGATACTGTAAGAACTGAGTGAAAATGGAGTGAATAATTTTATTTTTCATTCTGGCTTTAAGATTGTTGTCTGGATGAAATATTTTGAACATACATTACCATTAAGTGTATTATCTGTCGATTTGTCAGTTTTTATGTTGATACTGTTTGCATTATCGTTACAGTTTTAAAACATGCCATCAAAATCTGCCTAATAAAACTACATGAGAATAGTTTGTTTGTTTTCACACCATGTATTAATGGTTGTCACAGTGCAGGTTATTGGCCTTCAAAATGCTGGTTGTTGCATGTATCAAAATCTAGTGTTTTAGCAACTTTGTAGACCCAGGCCTTGCCATGAATCCAGAGGGATCACTTGTGCTTGTGTAGAGTTAGGGAAAACGACCTGTTTTGGAGCATTTATTTACTCATTTATTCTGTCATAACTAGGATGAGCATATTGGCTTTGAGCAGAAGTCTTCCCCACAAAAAAATGGTTTTAATTGCACTGAGATTGGAAAAATGTTTGACTGAGACATGTTGAAAAGATTTTAAAATGCGAAAAGCAATACGTTACAATTTTCATGTGAGGGAGTTTTACTCATGGCAAGGCCTGTATTGATGGTAGTTTCAAAGTTGGCGATTCAAAATCACAGTTCTGAATAAAGGGTATATAAGTCTGTGTAAAATTATTTAATTTGTTCAGGGTTTGATAAATATACATAGCACTCTGGCAATGAATAATTGCTTTTAGTGTGATTAATTTCAAAAGTTTTTTTTAAACTTTCAAACCTGCTGGAAGATATCAAATGTTGATGGCATGCTGCACAATGATACCATTTTAGCATAAAACATTTGCTGGGTAATATTACTGTTCTCAATAAAAATTGCTGGATTTTTAAGTTTAAAAGTTTTCTTAGAATACAGATTTACAAGGCCTCAAAATACTGATTACACTCAGCGAGAAAAGATCTCAATAGAAATGTAAAGAAAATATACCATGTGTATTACAGACAGTGCATAAGGCATCATGAAAATATCCCATTGTATATTTATCTCTAACATTCTTGAAGACAAGGGTTTATTTATGAAAAGTAACCCTTGGACGTGTAAATCATTATAACCAAATTCTAAAATTGTTTTAATACTGGTTGCGTTTCATTTTTAAGCACACCTTGTATTGAAATGAATTTAAACTGTTGATGGTATACATACATGGGTTGATAAATTTTCACACTAGTACGTCAGCATACTTTGAATTATTTTAAGCCGTACATAAGATGTACTCGAACTTCATAACCAGTGTACATCTTAATGAAATTGTAAATAGCAGTTGATATTTTATAAACCTTCATATGAAGTATGGCACCCTTAGGAAACAAAACATTTCCTTTACCATGTTCCGTAACGCCATCAGACTGTAGCTAATCCATACTTTATATATAATAACAAAGATTTGATTTTTGAATTTATTCATTTCTTCAATATTTTTTAGTAATCAACAAGTGGGATGGAGATAATTTATATCATTAGATTTTGTGTTTATTAAAAACATCATACAATTTAAATAAGATTTGGCATACATAATTTGAGAAATGTAGCATATGTTTAAATTCCAAACCAAAATCAGGTGTTCTTTGATAGACAACTAGCGTATGTTGACGTACAAAATTAAATCAACAAGTGTACTTGAACAGTAAGCAACCATACCTCGTACTCAAATACGTGATTTTTCAACCCCTGACAGGAAATCTGCTTATTATATCAGGGGATATTAGGGTCAGAAAGTTGACTCGCCAGTAGCAATTACGCTGGAATGCCACTGAAGTAAACCGGCAAAATTTAAGTATTTCAGACCGATGGAACCACCAGTCTGAAATACTTTAATTTCACTGGTTATCATTATGACACTGTAAAAAGATATGAGTATTTTAATTATAGGCTTTTGTGGCTGTAATTTATATGGATTTTTCTTGTTTTGGCTGGAAAAACAAATACTTTATCTCTTAAGGCCTGGTTTCACGGACATATTTTTTCAAAATAATATCAAAATAATAATATTTTGAAAATATTTTAATTTGAAACATGTTTATTTTGTGTATAAAAATAATGATTAAAACAAGTTTTCAAAATTTTTAGAACCATAGAATTAGTTTGCAGCAATTTTTTTTAAAATCAAAAAAGTTTGTATGAATATTTTTCATACGCATGGATAGAACTGAATTTGAGCACATATTCGACTTAACTAAACAAACAGTTCTCAAAGTAATTTTTAACAAGGAAAAAATTAGGATAAATGGACTATTACAACAGTGTCAGTTTTGATCAAAGACAACAAGAAGTACAAGACTAATCTTTAACCCAGTAACGTTTTCTTTTCTTCTTTCTTTTTGAGGTCTATTTTGTTCAGCAACTCATAACGAAACAACATAACTTCTAATAAATCTGTTTCGTCGGCCATCATGTTTACTTTAAAATTACTGTACCTGATCTGCTCATTTTTCATATAATTTGCATGAAATTATTTTTTTTTGCCAAAAAATATGTGTGATACAGGAACAATATGTTCGAAATAATATTATTTTAATTTTATTTTGAAAAAATATGTCAGTGAAGCCAGACCTTTAAAAGAGCTGGAAAATGGTACAATATTTTAAATGATTGGCTTGAATTTTAAACTCCAGTTAAACACCCTGTATTTGGGCTTAAAAATTAAGAACTCATAGTCATTTTCATGATCCCACATTGTCCATTGTTCAATTCTTTCTTTTGAAGTTTTCTGTTGTGAATATAACAGCAGTTGTAAGATTGATTGAGTTCGTCAACAACATCATTATTCATTCTATACAGGTTATTACCTGGAAGCCATTATGAGAAGTGACAGTACAGCCAAATAAGAGCTGCTTATTGGCTTAGACGCATCGGTACAGAGCTGTACTGACTGGTTTACGTCATTATAAAATCGTAGTTTAAAGAGTAAACAAATAAACAAAAAGTGAAAACAAAGCAAGCCAGTGTCACGTTGTCACGTCATCTTGTGTTTATGTTAAATTTACTTGGTGACATTTTGCTATATGTGAATTGCTGTTATTCGAAAAATATAAAGATTAATGTATTGTGAACAAATAATGATTAGAATTTAAGTTCCAAACAGAAAAGAAGGAAAAGAAATTGTTCGGGAATGATATGATGTGGTTGTAAGAAATCCCAGAATTCAGATTATCTGAAGATAAGTCATTTTATCATACACTTTAGGGCGCAGAGAAAACACAGCTATCGGATAATGTTATTATCTGACAACGAAAAAACAGTTATCTGACCGGCTTATTTAATTTTAGCTCCCGAATTCCAATACATTCAAATGAATATTCGTTTTCACAGTTCCAAACAGACTAAGAAAATGTTTGAACAATAAAAAAGGAAAGAAAAGTGCCTTAAAGAGAGAAATTTCTGTGTGGATTTATTTTTTGTTACATTTTGTGTGGATTTATTTTTTACTTTACTACTTTTAAACATTTTGATTTTGTCATTTAACTCATTTCTGCCAATTTTTTTATTTTTAAACTTTTTACACATGTTCGCTTAAGAGGGTGGGTTGTTAATATTAATGTTCCACGCGTCCCAGCAGTAACTTTAAGAGTTTATATACATTTTTGCGGATTTAGCCAAAATTCGGAAAATTTTGTCCATCAAATAATTTTTCTCATTAAGGTAAGTGTATGATAAAAACAGATATACAACTCACCAAGAACAGATATTAAATTTATTCCATCTCTGCTCTTGCCTCATCGAATATCTCTTTATTATAAAAGTAGCACAGAGCGTTATATAAATGATAGTTTTTTTTGATGTTTATTTTTATAGTTGTTCTTATTGGTGACTCTGGTGTTGGAAAGTCAAACTTACTATCTCGATTCACACGTAACGAATTTAACTTGGAATCAAAATCTACAATTGGTGTCGAATTTGCTACACGAAGTATACAAGTTGGAGGGAAAGTTATAAAGGCACAGATTTGGGATACAGGTCAGTTTTTTCATGTGATTAAAGTCAGAGTTGCATCGAGACGAAATTTGGGGACAACAAATTCTTATGTAATGGCAGTGAACATAAATTTTGTTATCGTGCTAACATATCAAGCCCAGACATTATTGAAAGATCTTGTTCAAACTGGTAAACCAATTTGGAACTGTGCCGCAAGAAATTTTACAACCCCAGGGGCAGCACAATGCTAAACCAATCCGTGTGTTCCAACTCAACTTTGGGGAAGTGTGCACCTCTGCAAGATGAAAGGCAGCCAGAAATGTGGCGAGCTTTGTCCACTATAATTGCTATATATTGCAGAGTCTTGTTGAATATTTACGGGGGTTTGAGAGTAACTATATAATTAATGGCTTAAACTTTACCAAAACCATGATTGTTTTAAATTCTTCTATTCTTCAATGGGTCTCAAATTCAGTAGCCAGGAATTTTTTCATTTTTATCTGTTAAATTTTTGTGGACGCCCATAGCATTTGAACGCTACCAATTTCGCTCTGGATGAGATGCTGAAAGAAAATTGATAATGATTTTAAAAAAGATAATGATTTTGCAATGTATTTGTCAGTTTTAATACTTCATGGCAATTTTTTTTTTTCTTCACAGCTGGGCAAGAACGATACAGAGCTATTACTAGTGCGTAAGTAGCATATTAAATAAAAAATTTTACTGAAATTTTCATTGTTTCTTGTTTGCAGATATTGAATGTAATATTCATAGACAACATATAAAACAACATTTTCAGAAAAAAGAAGCATATATAGAATTACGAATCAAATAAAACACATTGTGCTTGTTACTCGTGTATTTTTAAAAATTTCATTGATATTCAGGAATCATGCGACAAATTTTTTATCTTGGTTTGTATTTATTCGTTATTTTTGAATTATTGACCACTTATTTCCATTTTAACTTGGGGTGATTTAAAGGGGCATGAATCACGTGATGTTAGGAATTATTATGCAGAGCCAAAATTGGATCGGAAACGAGGGATGCGATAATATTACAGCAGACGGTAAAAAACAAATATAAGAATCACATGATTTATTCTCCATGAATGATTAGCTGGCATAAAGCTTTTATTCAGGGCTTTTAAAATTATTTTGAAAATTATTAAATGACTCACTAGAAATGACTTGAAAGGAAAATGTTTTGTATCAGGCATTTGTATAACATCTTTTCAACTTATCAACAAGAACAGTTAAAAGGAACACCTGGGTGCTTATTTTTTTGGGGAAATGTGTACTAAAACACCACTTATGGTGAACAAATTCATATTTTTTACTTTCCATTCTATTTCTATCATCTTAGTAAATGGAATAATATTTTTCGATATATTTAGTTATTACAGAGGAGCTGTTGGTGCCCTTCTTGTTTATGATATCGCAAAACACATAACATACGAAAATGTGGAGCGATGGTTGAAAGAGCTCCGTGATCATGCTGATGCTAATATTGTCATCATGTTAGTGGGGAACAAATCTGATTTAAGGCATCTTCGAGCAGTGCCCACAGAAGAAGCTAAGGTGTTTGCCGGTATGTTGGAATACACTCTGAATGGTTTTAACTGAAACACTTTGATTTTACTCACATGTCGGAACATGTCAACTGTTCTTACACCATCCTTTCTGATGAGCACAAGTTGTTTTGATGCATGGAAGTTGCTTCTTGCTTTCTTATAATTCGAGAAAAAGCCCCACTATTATGGGTAATAAACAATAAACAAGCCATCTCACTTGTGGGGCAACCTTGTTTCGTGGAATCAGCCCACTACTAACCTACTAAATTCGTTTTGACATCTTGGTAGTAACTTTTTAATCTTTACAATTCATAATTGAAGCACAAATTTGACGGCACCGATGATAATGATGTTTTGCTAAATTTACTTTGTTTAGTTGGCATTTCAAATTGAAACACAACTCTTTCATGAAAGAATATCAACAACTGATACAATTCTTTTTAGAACGGAACGAACTTTCCTTCATTGAAACTTCTGCACTGGATTCTACTAATGTTGAAGTTGCATTTCGAAACATTCTAGAAGGTGAGTCCATTGATGTCAATAATAAAACAGCAGGTTATTCACTTTGCTTGTGGTGGAAGTTATGTGTTTAGCATAAACTTTACAGTATTTTCCAAAGCGCTATCAGTTATTTCTATTATCCAACCATGTAACAATTTTCTGTATGATTTCTTTTGTTCTTTAGAAATATATCATATAGTGTCACAAAAACAAATACGAGATGCTTCTAATCCGTCTGGCAATCAGCCTAGTCATGATACTCAAACGATCACTGTTGCACCAACCAATGAACCGGACAGTAGAAAACAAAAATGCTGTCAGTAATAATTTCTCTGTCAACTTTAGTCTATTGTGTATAAAATAAAAAAAATACTAGCTTTTTATATTTGTTCCATCATTTCATATAAAAAACAATTTTCAAGGTGAGAAAGAGATATAAACTGGCTATAAACGAGAGAAGGAATTGGAAGCAAGGATTGTCTTCTTCCATTCTCTATGTTTTGTAAAAGTGATTCAAAGAATTTCTCATGAGAAGACTACTGCTGAAATCGACTTTAGTTTGTGGAGCCACCTAAAAGTCTGACGTCATTATTGTTATTATTATTAATATTATTATTAATAGACTCGTTTTTGTTAAATCAATTTAGACCAGTTAAAATATAATCTAGTGTTGGTTTTGATTCTGATTGTTTCAAAGTAATTTTTTTATTGGATCATTCGTTTTAAAACTTTCTTTGCTATTTCAGTGCACATTTAAAAAACATTTGATGCAATAAAAATCATGGAAAATCATGAACATCTTCTTTATGTGGAAATGATGTGTATTTATGTCGTTATGTAACGTTATGTCGTTATGTAACGCCATCTGTAATGATTTAAGTTGGAATCTGTCGTGTATTGTTTTAGGGCTTCTTTTGTTTTTGTTTTTGTTTTTATAATTTTTTGAAATATTGTCATTCACGAAACCTAAATCGTTTCCATTTCTAACGTTACCATGACATCATGAATCGTTATCCTCGTTTCGAATAATCCCATCACGTGTTTTAATTTTGATTGGCTTAAAATGAGCCGGTTGAATTTGATTTAAGCCGGATTTCCATTCAACACGTTTGTGCGAGCTGGCAGGATATTTGCGCCGAGCGAAAATATGTCAGCGCTATTTCTGCATTTCCAATCAAGGAGTGCAAAGTTCAAGACGTTGACAACACAAACAGATATGGCTGCAATCTGTCAGCAATTTGCTATAAATTTCTGAACTGATTGACTAATAATTTTGAGCGCAAAAAGAAAGTTAGAATTTTCAAAATTTCTTCCTGAGGTTTTGGAATGTTTAATTTAGTACGCATGCACACGACACTCGATGTTGCTTTTCCCCCGCTCGCAAAAATTTGTGGAATGGAAATCTCGATTTACTTGACAGGGAGGTAATATTTTATTCTTAAAGAAACACACGGTTAGGGTAGTATTTACAGATTGAAGTCATGAAACCTTGCGGATATTCAAAATTTTGTAAGAACTTTTTGTTTTTGTATTGGTAAGAGATACGAGAATTCTTGAAAACTTTGTATTTAAATGGACAGTGGCAATTTTAGATGATGGAGATAAACTTAAAAAAAATATAAAAATAAAATTTGGTTTTATACAGTAGAATTGCGATAAGTCGAGGCCTCGATTACTCGAGCTTTTATTTTAGAAACTCCAACTGCTTTATTTAACATGTCACTTTCATAAAAGACTCGAAGGTTTGGAAAAAAGCTCAGAAACTTTACAAGTGGATGGATTTGAAAATGAAAATCCATGTGATGTTCACGGCGTGAAATTACTCCGGCAGTTGAACTCTTTATATTTGACGAAATCCATCCCCATCTTCTTTGAAAAACCCATCCCCATCTTCTTTGAAAAACCCATCCCCATCTTCTTTGAAAAATCCATCCCCATCTTCTTTGAAAAACCCATCCCCATCTTCTTTGAAAAACCCATCCCCATCTTCTTTGAAAAACCCATTCCCATCTTCTTTGAAAAACCCATCCCCATCTTCTTTGAAAAATCCATCCCCATCTTCTTTGAAAAACCCATCCCCATCTTCTTTGAAAAATCCATCCCCATCTTCTTTGAAAAATCCATCCCCATCTTCTTTGAAAAATCCAGTCTGTATCACCAATGTGATTTCGCGCGTTTTTCTTTAATGCTATGTTAATAGGTTACATTTCTAACAAATTTACACATACCCGGGATCCGCCGCTGATCTAAAATATTTTCGCCGTACACACCTAATAGTCAGGGAGCAGATGGTCAAAAATATCGCCGAGCGTTACAAATCATGGGACCTTTCAGAAATACGATCAAAACCTTTTGTTAAGTAAACTAAAACGTATTTCATTTACTGGAATGTTTGATTTTACTTGCTCGTAAAGATATTTCAAAAATAAAACACAATTTACCACGAGTAAAAGATAATACGAACAGCCACCATGTTAATTAACAAACATGTTCTTTCTGCACTTCTTTGCAAAAGTTTATTTCTTCTGCAACGCTTATTTTCAGGGGGTTACATGTAAAAATTAAGATGTAAATAAAAAAATATAATTCTTTAGGAAAAAAAAATACATTAATTTAGGATAATGTATTACTCTATAACGAATAAAAGTAGTTTTTAGTTCAAGTCTAGCAATTTTACCAAAACAATTCACAAAACAAAACTTAAGTAACCCCCGGATCTAAAAAATACTCTGCGAGGGAGGACGCCTGAACAAGACTCGCGCAAAATATTCGAAATTCAAAGATAAAACAAGATGGAGAAGAAGAAAAGAAGTCGACTTTCTATTTCGTTTATGAAAAAAAGTGCAGCGACGAAAGAAACCTGTATAATTCATAATAAGTTGTATGATAAGGAACAAAAGTTACGGGGATTCACAGAGCATGCTTTTGCCAAGTTGAAGGATGCAAGGTAAGTGACGTTTTAGCACACCTGCTGCTGAATAATTAGCGGTAAAAAGTAAAACTTCTTATCATTTTCTTTTTGATTCTCTCAGCCAAGTTAGAAAGGATGAAAAAATCATCAACTTATTGGAAAGCCCCTCTGCTTTTCATTCTCAATTTCATCAAAAATGTTTTGATTCATACACGCACAAAACAACGTTAGAGAAATTCCAATCCCAGTCTGGATGTGGTGAGAATGATAGTGAGAATGATTTACGTAGATCAAGCAGAAAAAGAGATCGAATGGGTAAGCTTTTAAACTTTCCTTCATTCTTTTACATGTTGATGAATAAATGACGCACAAGCTTAAATGCGTCAGTAAATACATGAGCTCCTATAGCGTTTGCCATTAAATTTTTGGATGCAGGTAAAATTATCGCCGACGAAGAATGCTGCATTTGTTTTAAACGCAAAACTGATGCATCGAAAAGCGGCTATGAAAGGCTGCAACTTTGTTTGACTGAACCTGCCGCAAGCACACTTAAACAGACAGCCTTGACTAAAAATGACATTCCACGATTGGTTGCATATGTTTCGGGGTTGGAATGGGAAAATATAGTGGCAATGGAATTAAGATACCACAAGAGCTGTTATCGCGATTATACAAGACCTCATCGCCCAGCGGAGCGGAATCAGCAAACAACTGATATCGACCGAATTCTTCAGTATTTTCAAAAACATGTGATTGAAGACAAAGAAATTTTGCGGCTGAGTGAATTAGCTGACATTTATAAGGAAGTGTGTCAAGACCCGTTCTCCACAGTTGACGTGCGAACGTTGATAAACGCAGTTTTGGACCATTTCGGTGAACAAATCGAACATTGGTCTCCTAAGGATGGTGTTCACTCATTTTTCTTTAATTCATGCATACCTAAGGGGGAGATAATAGACATCATGACACGTAAAATTCGTAGATTGGAAGAAAAAGAGAACCCATCAATGGAACTAATCATCAATAGAATTGCGTTGGCAGTTCGACAAGAAATTAATGGGATGCCTCTAACCTATGAAAATTGGCCTCCTAAAGAGTCAGAGTTACTCAGAAATCATACCCCGGTACCTCCACTACTCGAAAAGTTGATGATGGCGCTGATAACAAGCAGAAAGTCTCGGACATCCGAAAAGAAAAAACGCATTGTATCATCAGTAAGCCAGGACACCATCTATAGTGCAACAAATGGCCGGCATCGAACATCAAAACACGCCCTTCTGTCTCTCTGCACTAAACGAAAAACAGGCTCAAAACAACTTCTACTTTGGCTGAACCGTTGTGGTCACGTTATTTCATATGATGAAGTTTCGTTTCTTGAAACATCATTAGCTAATGACGAAGTGGTACACAAACAATTGAAAAATTACTGTCCCACATCTTTACGTCCATCCGTCTTTGCAACATTTGTTTGGGACAATAATGACATTAACCCAGAATCTTTAACGGGTGTATCCATGCACTGCACCAATGGGATTGTCATCCAGCTTCAGCAGAAAACTTCAAGTAACACACAACCCTGTGAAATGAGAATTCGTAACACCAGTGAGAGAAAAAGATCGTTTCATGCGCTACCAACATCTATAGCACCTTATATCGGTGGGAAAAGGGCTGACCCAACTCACCTGTCTGGCGCAAACTTGAATAACGGAGAGCGCCAAATCTTCAATTGCTCGAATAATTTTGATTTTCTTTGGGTTCTTTTGAGAAAGCAAAATAAGGCCGAAAATCAAACCATCCCAAATTGGACAGGCTTCAATCATCTAATTTCTGCAGAAAAGCCCGGAATTGTTCATAACGTGACATACCTACCAGCAATTGATCAGTCGCCTACCAAATTGGAAACTGTATTGGAAATACTTACACAATCAAAAGCCAAAGCAGAAAAGTTAGGATTGCTTGATACAGATATTGTCATGGACCAAGCCATATATGCGAAAGCAGTCGAAGTGCTTCTTAATCCTATCCACGCCGACTTAAAAAGCTTTATTGTGTTGCGTATGGGATCCTTTCATACCGCATGCATTTTCATTGCTGTGATTGGGAGAAGATTTGCGGATGCGGGACTTCGAGACTGGATAATCGAATCGAATTTGCTTGGTCAGTTTCGTCAACTATTTTGCAATTATTTTTGTGTCACAGTAGGAGTTAACACAACACCGTTTTTTCTTTTCTTTTGTTTTCAAGGATCAGTGGAACGTATGATCAATGGAAAACATTATAACAATGCCATGCGAATTTTAAAATACCTATACGATGCCTTGACAAGGCATATGATTGAGCATCTTGAGGGCTACCTGAATGAAAGAGATGAAAGTTTAGAAACTATCACGTCTTCAGACGAATTTAAAAAGTGTATGCATGAGGTACGGATTTTTTTCTGATTTAATTGCATTGTAAATCATTGAAAGTGGTTTTCACTATAATTAAAATGAGATTACATCTACAGAAGAACCTTGCAATTTGCAAAGTCAACGAGAGTAACAAACATTCTTTTTTATAGGTCAACTGCGACAATTTTATGGAAGTTTATCAAATTAGACGCACTTAGGATTAGGATTGCACTGCACCGATTTATGTAATTGTAGCTCCTGTTGCAACGATAGCAACACTTCTGAATCTAGTGACAGTGAAGATGAATTTGATGATAATGATTCTGATGCTTTGCCAGGATCAGAGACTGACGGCGAAGAGTCACAATAATTGAGAGACTACAATGTCTCTATATACCTTTTCATGAATTACGTCACTTCATACTGAATATTAATGATATTTTCACTATTTACAAAGAGAAACGACACCTCAGGAAACTTAGAAACAAGGCGATCTTTGCAGTGATGTAATTTCTGAAAAGTTCTATTATCTATAGCTTTTGAACATGTTATTTTTACAAAAAAGCTATGAGCTCATCTTAAAAAAGAAAAAACGATCATCATTTGCGATGAAAAGTAGGAAATGAGTTCATGACGCCCTCACAACGCCCTAGTTAAGAAAATGCGCATAAATCTTGTTTTGGTGCGATTTTTGAAAAACAAACGATACTTTTGTATCCTAACTTTTGACAATCTATATAATTCCATAAAAAATTTCGAACTGAGAGCTAATTTTAAAATAACGCCCTCATTAGTGACGTAAAAGTGCCTTATTTACCCTGGAAGGGCGGCGCAAGTAATTTTAAAACTTCCAGTAAAACTTTTTGGAATTTACATTGCATAAGAAACCTAAAAAAATTTACTGTTTGAGGTCCATCTTATTTGCGGGTATTTTTGACCATCAGCTTCCTGACTATAATGAATAGAGATCGTCCATGAGTAGTCATAAATGCCATTCCATTTCAAGGGACATATTTTAGGGACTCTTGGAACTATGACGTCAGTAAAATCTTTGATCAATGATATCTCCGTATCGGTTTCTCGTAAAACATGCAATTCCATACATTTTTTTTGATCAGCTTTTCGAGGACTGGGACCGTAAGGCACAGTGAAAACTATTTTAAACTATTTCGATTTATCACGCACTAAGACTGGAAAAGCGAGACGTCATAATAACTCGACTTTATAACTCGATTCTTTCACTCGGGTTTTCCGGGCCTCTTCTAAAACTATTGCCTGAATCTCTTTTGAGAAGAGACAGTTATGTAATTTTCTTGTTGGAATATCTAACCTCGCAAATACCGTTAGTCCCCCTCTTTTTCTATTTGAACAATTTAATCTGAATAAATACTAACAAGAGCCTTACGGCTTGAAGGTCAGCGCTTACTTAGACTTTGTTCATACACGATTTGAAATTGGATAAACCTTCACACTGAGGACCTTTTTTGTGGTAACATAAATTTGCAATGCTTTCATAGACTCGTGGCACAACAGTTCTAAACAAGTAGATTTTTGGGCACAATTTTTTTCATAATGCACTTTACAGAGAACAATACAGGGAACGATGGATGTTTTAAGAAATATTAGTATTGCTATTTACTTTTTGAAGTAAATCTAAAATTATCTACATAATGTTTTATCATCATCACCATACTCGCGCTTAAGCATCCCTTTCTATTGTTTCTTATCCATGTCAACATCCACAGCTGTGTTTATTGTTTTCATTTTTTTATATGCACATCAGCTGAGTTTTTTTTTTAAGTTTTTTTTAAAGAATGATAAAACGCACAGAAAACTGCTTGGCATGGGTTTTCCTAATTTCAAATCAACTTGAATATTAGAGGTCTTTTACATGAGATCCGAAGTGAACTCAAACCGGTATGGAATGAAAATCTTCACTTCGATGCATGATCCAATTCTTATTACTGTTTACATGCCTTCGGGCGAAGTGAAACTCACTTCGGGTGTAGTTTCACTTTGGTCAAATTGACCAAACTGAAATCTCGAACCAGTTTGAAATTTAAACACTGCTCCCTGAAGTGAGTCTGTTTATCGATACAGCGGTCTGGTTTTTCTATATGGCACATGCCCAGTTGTTTTCATGCACATGTGCAACTCTTGTTTATTTATTTTTTTCATAATGCACTTTACAGAGAACAATACAGGGAACGATGGATGTTTTAAGAAATATTAGTATTGCTATTTACTTTTTGAAGTAAATCTAAAATTATCTACATAATGTTTTATCATCATCACCATACTCGCGCTTAAGCATCCCTTTCTATTGTTTCTTATCCATGTCAACATCCACAGCTGTGTTTATTGTTTTCATTTTTTTATATGCACATCAGCTGACTTTTTTTTTTTAATTTTTTTTTTAAAGAATGATAAAACGCACAGAAAACTGCTTGGCATGGGTTTTCCTAATTTCAAATCAACTTGAATATTAGAGGTCTTTTACATGAGATCCGAAGTGAACTCAAACCGGTATGGAATGAAAATCTTCACTTTGATGCATGATCCAATTCTTATTACTGTTTACATGCCTTCGGGCGAAGTGAAACTCACTTCGGGTGTAGTTTCACTTCGGTCAAATTGACCAAACTGAAATCTCGAACCAGTTTGAAATTTAAACACTGCTCCCTGAAGTGAGTCTGTTTATTGATACAGCGGTCTGGTTTTTCTATATGGCACATGCCCAGTTGTTTTCATGCACATGTGCAACTCTTGTTTATGTCATTGTGATTTTGGCTAGTTTGTGAGATGTCCGACTCTGAAAGGATTTTCCGACATATGTTCAAACTTTATTAGAAATAATCCACTGATTCAGCAAAAAGTGAAATGTTTCATGTGAACAGCTCCATATTTCAAACCGGTTTGAGTTCAATTCGGGTCTCATGTAAACGACCTCTTAGTTCCAGACATCTGAAATTGTCCGGCATAAAAACAGTATATATTTGTCTGACAAAAGAACCTAATCAACAGACATTTGTCTGGCGAGAAATATCAAGTGTGGCGCAACGTAAATAAAACACCAAAGGCAATCCTTATGTTTGGGGTTCACAGGTTAAATCGTCCACTTAACTGTTCGTTTTGCTTCGTATATATACAGAGTAAACACTGTGATGATGTTAATGTCTGGACCAGGTTTACAGTTCTACCAGTGGACATCTTGTCCGACATGGAAGAAATAATCTTCAGGCCTGCACAATATCATCCCACAAAGTTAAATATACACAAAAATTAATTCACATATACTTTAAGTATAAAGTTTGCAAATTCCTAACATTAAGAGTTTTGATGCATGAATCAAGTATATATAGTATAATAGTAGTACTGCTATTATACGCATGCATATCTAAATTTAATCCATAACATAAAGGTCAGTGGCGGATCTAGAGGGTAGTCAAAATTTGTGGAGGAGAATGTTAGCTATTAAAGTATAAAAGAAAAGTGTGCAAAGTTCATTGGTGACATTGGTGACTGAAAATAGAAATTATGTTAATGTGCTCCTTCACAAATTGCAACTACCCTCTAGATCTGCCACTGAAGGAAGTATATATGAGACGCCTGTCTGCATGACCGGCAGTTTCTTTTGTTTTCTTAGCCTTAAATGACTGGCAGTTAACTTGTTCATTTTTATTGCAAAGAATAATAAAAATGATTGCATATCTATATATACATTGTGTACACTGGAATGTCTTGTGGCTGTGCTGTCAGCTACAAAAATCTGCCAGCCATGCAGAAGCCTAAAAACAAACAGAAACTGCAGCCAGAAAATTGTTGAGCTATTATTTGGAATAAAAATAAAGTTTTAAAAATTGGAGCTGGTGGTGAAGAAGCTGTGCTACTCTTTCACTCTCAAACATCTATCCACATTATCATTATAAAGTATACACACAAAACTCAGTTCTGTAATGTATTAAAAACTGTATTAATACACTTAGAATACTTACCTTTTTTGAAGTAAAGTTTCTGTCTACTTCATCCACGTTCGAGAATCGTTATCCGGAACTTTACGCCATTTTTATAACCCGTTTTCTTAGCAAACCAATTAGAGATCGAATTGATGAAGAAACGGGCAATAACGGATTCCGATAATCGGGAGGGTGTTGTGAAAGGGCGACATTACACACTGACTGACTGACTGACTGACTGACTGACTGACTGACTGACTGACAGACACGGGGAAATGAAAGATCAGCTGCCTTGCGGCACTGACCAACAAGAGCCTTACGGCTTGAAGGTCAGCGCTTACTTAGACTTTGTCCACACATGATTGGATAAACCTTCACACTGAGGACATTTTTTTGTGATAACATAAATTTGCAATGCTTTCATAGACTTGTGGCACAACAGTTCTAAACAAGTAGATTTTTGGGCACAACTTTTTTCCTAATGCACTTTACAGAGAACGATACAGGGAAAAACGATGGATGTTTTCAGTAATATTAGTATTGCTATTTACTTTTTGAAGTAAATCTAAAATTATCTACATAATGTTTTATCATCATCACCATACTCGCTTAAGCATCCCTTTCTTTTGTTTCTTGGCCATGTCAAAACTCACAGCTGTGTGTCTATTGCTTTCATTTTTTTATATGAATGTCAGCTGACTTTTTTTCTTTTTTTTTAAAGAATGATAAAATGCACGAAAAAACAGCTTGGCATGGGTTTTCCTAATTTCAAATCAACCTGAATATTAGAGGCCTTTTACACGAGACCTGAAGTGAACTCAAACCGAAATGAAAAATTTCACTTCGATGCATGATACAATTCTTATTACTGTTTACATGGCTTCGGGGGAAGTGAAACTCAAATTGGTTGGAAATTTAAACACTGTTCCCCGAAGTGAAAGTCTGTTTATCGATACAGCGGTCTGGTTTTTCTATATGGCACATGCGCAACTCTTGTTTACGTCATTGTGATTTTGGCTAGTTTGTGAGTTGTCCGACTCTGAATGGATTTTCCAAAATTATGTTCAAATTTTATTAGAATTAATCCGCTGATTCAGCAAAAAGAAGTTACCTGAAAGCGGTTCAAAGCGGTTTGAGTTCACTCTTTGGGTCTCATGTAAACGACCTCTTAGTTCCAGACATCTGAAATTGTCCGGCGTAAACAGTATATATTTGTCTGACAAAAGAACCTAATCAACAGACATATTTGTCTAGCGAGAAATATCGAGTGTGGTGCAACGTAAATAACATACCACAGGCAATCAGTATCCTTATGTTTGGGGTTCACAGGTTAAATTGTACCCCACTTTACTGTTCGTTTTGCTTCATATATATACAGAGAAAACACTGTGAAGATGTTAATGTCTGGACCGGGTTTACAGTTCTACCGGTGGACATCTTGTCCGACTTGGAAAAAATAATCTTCAGGCCTGCACAATATCATCCCACAAAGTTAAATCCAAACAAAAATTAATTCACATATAGTTTAAGTATAAAGTATGCAAATTCCTAAGATTAAGAGTTTTAATGCATGAATCAATTATATATAGTATAATAATAGTACTGCTATTATACGCATGCATACCTGAATTTAATCCATAACATAAAGGCCAGTGGCGGATCTAGAAGGTAGTCAAAATTTGTGGAGGAGAATGTTAGCTATTAAAGTATAAAAGAAAAGCGTGCAAAGTCCATTATTGGTGATAAGACTGAAAACAGAAATTATGTTAAAGTGCTCCTCCACAATCTAGATCTGCTGCTGAAGGCATGACCGTTTTCTTACCCTTAAATGACTGGCAGCAAAGAATAATAAAAATGATTGCATATCTATATATACATTGTGTACATTGGAATGCCTTGTGGCTTTGCTGTCAGGTTCAAAAATCTGCCAGCCATGCAGAAGCCTAAAAACAAACAGAAACTGCAGCCAGAAAAGTGTTGAGCTATTTTTGGAATAAAAATAAAATTTTAAAAATTGGAGTGGTGGTGAAGAAGCTGTGCTACACTTTCACTCTCAAACATCAATCCCCATCATCATTACAAAGTATACACACAAAACTTAGTTCTGTAATGTATTAAAAACTGTATTAATACACTAAGAATACTTACCTTTTTTGAAGTAAAGTTTCTGTCTTCTTCACCCACGTTCGAGAATCGTTACCGACAAACCTGGCACTTTACGCCATTTTTAAATCCCGTTTTCTTAGCAAACCAATTAGAGATCGAATTGATGAGTAGGCGTTGAAGAAACGGGCAATAACGGATTCCGATACTCGGGAGGGTGTTGTGGAAGGGCGGAATTAACTGCGACATTACACACTGACTGACTGACTGACTGACTGACTGACTGACTGACTGACTGACTGACTGACTGACTGACTGACTGACTGACTGACTGACTGACTGACTGACTGACTGACTGACTGACTGACTGACACGGGGAAATGAAAGATCAGCTGCCTCGCGGCACTGACCAATAATGATTTAATACTACTACTACTACTAATAATAATTTAATCTAATTAATACTTTGATAATTCTGCAAATTGGGCTAGTTTTTATTTATTTATTTTATTTGTTTAAGACGAATATTTATACAGGATAATCATTCAAAAATATGTAGAATATTTACAGATATATATACAAAATTTCTGTTCTCCCATGATCTCCTGTGAATAGTCGCACTTGAAATGATATAGACGCTGTAGGTCACTATGGTAAGCGAAATTAAAAAGACTACACACTGAGAGACTAAAAATTAAAACATTGGTTGGGTAAAATGAATTAAAATATACAATAAAAAAATAGTTTATTAGTAAGATAAAACCTAGGCATTAAATAGTTCTCTAGTAAATTGGTAAAATCGTTTTTTGTACTGTTTTGCTCCATTGAAGTAAAAACTTTTGCGACTGCATTCGAGTTTTATGGATGGTACACAGATGATTTTGTTTTGCTTCAGTCGCCAAGTGTGGTCGAATTCTCTTTAATAAGTACAATCTACTTGCTGCTTTCTTGTACACAGATGTGATATGATCACGCAAGGAGAGTGTTTGATCCAGTTTGACGCCAAGGTATTTGTAGGTTGTGGTGAATGAGATGGTTTTGTGACAATAATTTATTTTCAAGGCAATTCCATTCGTTCGCCTGATTTTGCCAAACAGCATGCATTCTGTTTTCCCCTTTTTCATATTTCTAATCATGTCATGAAACTCCATCCAGTCTGCAACACGTGTGAAATCAGCAGACAAATTCCTTTCGAGTTCTTCTTTCGAGAGGTAAAGATCACGGTATCATCAGCGTACATGACAATTTTGCAATGTTGGAGAGCTTCACCGACATTGCTAAATGCAATAAGAAAAAGGAGTGGTTCTAAGACAGAACCTTGTGGGACACCGCAGGTTACTGATTGGTACTCAGAGGTTTCTTTGTTGAAGGATACACACTGTTTTCGATCGAACAGGTAATCAGTGAGCAGGCCTTTTTCCGTTCCAGTGATTCCATAACTTGGAAGGCTCTCCACAATTTGAGCATGACTGAGGGAATCGAAGGCCTTGCTAAGATCTATGAATATTGAGCTGTTCATTTCACCTTTCTCCATATTTCTGCGTATGACTAATGTAGCAGCAAGTTCGGTATCTCTTTGTTTTCTGAATCCGAATTGGCAATTTGACAATAGTTTGTGTTGTTCGAGATATTCTGAGACTTGTTTGTGCAAGCATTTTTCAAGCATTTTGGAGCAGGCAGAGGCCTGTAGTTGTCCATGTCGTGTTTTGTACCTGATTTAAATACAGGAGTAATTTTTCCAAGTTTGAAATCTCTTGGGACAAGACCAGTTTTCAGCGTTATATTGATGACATGGTGGAGAGGTTTTGCTAGGCATATGGCGATGTCTTTCAAGAAACCAGGTGGTAGGTTGTCAGCACCACTTGCTTTGCTATGCTGAAGTTTTTTTAGTAGTTTAAATACCTCTGCTTCGGTGACTGGTTTTACTCTCGGGTAAACAGGATTTGGTTTCGTCCAGATAAAATCCTTCAGCATGATCGTTTTAGACTTCAGTTTTGTTGCTACGTTGGTAAAGAAGGAACAAAAACCAGATTCATTTATTTATGTTTTTGACTCTGACGTCATAGTGTTATTAACGATGAAAGACTTAACAGATGAGACTTTATCTTTGAGGGGGAAGACCGATTTTAGTGTACGCCAGAATTTTGCTGGATTGTGTACAGATTCCCTCAGCTGCTTCTGGTGGTAATAGCTTTTGGATTTTTTACAAGATTGTTAACTTTGTTCAATTTGCTGTTTGAAGGTATCAAAATCAGTGGTTGTTTTGGAATGTCTGAATCTTCGCATTTGTGTATCACGATGGTTCATTTCCGTTTTTATTTCTCTGGTGATCCAGGGTGACTTTTTACCATTGACCGTTTTGCTGATCAAAGGAGCATGCTGGTTGATTGTTCTTGTTAGTATTTCTTACAGGGCATTCCAGGAACAATTGGAATTTGAGGACTGGTAAACTGAATTCCAATTTCCGTCTTGCAGTTCATTAATTATTTTCTAATTAGTCTCTACAGGTTATTGTTCGGGGTCGAACTTGACATTATTTATCTTGTCCGGCATCCAAAAATATCGTGATCGCTGAGTGCCGATTTAATAACATTAATGCCTTCTAGGTTTTTAGGCTTTGTTGAAAAAATTACCTCGATCAATGATTCTGTGGTATCCGTAACTCTAGTTGATCCCTTGATGGTTTGGATGAGACCGTTTAAGCTTGGTTCCCACTGCGGCGATGAGTCTCATCACTCGCCGCTTATATGATTCGTCGCCAAAAGCTCATCGCCTAACACTTATCGCCGATGTGTTCCCACTGGTGATTTATTTGTTCATCGCTTTTAAACTTTTTGACAGAATGAGAAAATTGTTCTGAAAGTAAGGCAAACATGGCTGCTAGCAAGACAAGAAGAAAATTATTTTTTATGGTTTTAAGAAAAAGAATTAAAAGAAAACAAAAACAAAAAAGACGACGATTTTGGGTACGGGAAATTTTCAAGCATAGGGAAAACAAAGGTGCTTACAAACAAATTTTGGCGGAGTTACGTTTGGTTGACAGAGAGAATCGTTTCAGGTAAGTGTTTTACTATAATGTATGTAAACATTATGAAAAGAAGTACAAACTTTAAGATTTTTGAGAATGTCTCCCGAACGATTTGCTCGTTTGCTTGGGCTTGTTTCCCCACTCATCACAAAGAAGAACACCAACTTCAGAAAAGCTATTTCTCCTGCTGAACGACTAGCTTTGACCTTACGTTTTCTGGCTACCGGTGAATCTCAAATTTCGTTAACCTTTCTTTTCCGAATGGGTAAAGCTACAGTATCGAAGATAATTTCTGAAACTTGTGACGCATTAAGACAAATTTTGTTTCCTACATACGTGGCTCATCCATCGTCAAGTCAAGAATGGAAAATGCTCGCTGAAGAATTTGAAGAACTTTGGAACTTAATCCATGTCATTGGAGCTATCGATGGAAAACACATTCGAATTGAATGCCCTAAAAACACAGGCACGCTATACCACAATTACAAAGGTTTTTTTTAGCTTGGTACTTTTAGCAATATGTTATGCCCGCTATTGTTTCACGTTGATAGATGTTGGTCAGTATGGCAGTAATAACGACAGTGGGGTTCTGTTAAAAAGCAAAATTTACGAGGGATTTGAAACCAACTCGATACAAATTCCTAAAGCGGAAACATGCGAAGGTTGCGACTTTGACCAATTACCATATTACTTAGTTGGAAACGAAATATTCCCATTGAAGACATGGTTAATGAGACCTTTTCCGGGCAAGTTGGATGAACAACAACGAGTCTTCAACTACCGATTATCTCGCGCGCGTCGAGTGATCGAAAATGCTTTTGGAATATTGGTGGCTCGTTGGAGGATTTTCTCAAAGCCTATCAAGGCCTCGGTGGAGAATGCGGAAAGGTACACATTGGCTTGTATTGGATTGCACAATTACTTGAAGCTTGCTGATAATTCATCATATTGTCCATCGAGTTTTGTTAATAATTACAGTGGGAGTGGAGAAATTAGGTTAGGTGAATGGAGGAAAATTGTCGCAGAAGGAAGTGGAGGGATTGTAGAAGTGAGGAATTTGCGTGGATGTCGCCCAAGAGAAGATGCAGTAGAAATGCGCAATGCTATTTCAGAATACGTAAATGGGGTTGGGGCTTTAGAATGGCAGAATAGGCGGACATGATGTGTAGACGTGATTCAACGGGATACAAGTACTTCATTTGACTGAAGCATGTTTTTACAACTTCTGTATATATCATATATTAAAAGTATACTTTATTCACTATTATTCATATACATTGACAAATTATTATACCAGCCAGCCTGACCTGTGTTCGATGCAGAAGCAGAAGCTTGAAAATCTTTTTGAACATGTGAATCATCAGGATTCCGGGATTGTGCGAACAACTGTGATTGATATTTAAAAATTAAATTATTGACATCATGCTTAAATCTAAACTTCAAGTGATGTGGCAAAACTTTCAATTCCTTGGTGACCATTTTGCCAAAAGTAGCATCTCCATCGTCATCATCAGAGCTTTTCTCATCCTCAATTAACTTCTGGTGAATAGTTTTAAGCATTTCAATTTCGTTATCATTTTCTTCGCTTTTAAGTTTACGTTTCTTGGACGGTTTTCGGCACAAATGCTCGGTGACTTTAAGGGTTCGGGGGAATCCAGGTCATTGAATGTTGACTCAGTATCATCTTGTTCATCATTAGAAACATCTGGATTGTCATTTACTGCACCGATACTGGGATTCACGTTTGATATAGTTTGTTTCAGCCTTAAAAAAGGTGTTAACCAGCTAAGAAAATCGTAGCGTTTAAGCTCCTTTTCTGCGACTTCTGGTTCTTGTGAACCAGATCCTGATTTGGTAGCATTTTTGTTTTCGTACCTCTTTTTACCATCACCTAAAGTTAAAAGAAAACTCATCAGTTTGAAATATTGTGACGCCTCAGGAGAAAATTCCGACACAGATATTACATATTATGTTTTTATAAATTAGTTTATAACTACCTTCAGTTAATTCAAGAGCTGCTTCTACTGCATTCCATGTGTTGATAACACGATCCTTCTCCTTGTAACCTTTTGACGTTTTATCGTACAAACATTTGTATTTATGGACTTCGATGGAAAGACGTTCGTCGTCTTGTAAATCAAACGTTGCTTTCGGCATCTTGGTGGATTACGACAACAACACAGCAATTAACATTATTTTTGGGAGAGAGTTTCTTAGAAAATAACGTAAATTTAAAATCTGAAAACTACAGTGGTAATGGGCACTCCTTCGTAGATGTTATCGACATTATGGTTTTACCATCACAACTTCAAAAACTCTGACTGCAAAATAATTGAACAATTATTAGTGGAAGCTAATCTCAGTAATTTTACCACAACTCTTCGGAAAAATGTCTGTCATTAACAAGCATGTTTTGGCTTTCATTGGGAAATTTGGAAATTCAAACCCCTACGGACGAGTGCAGCTGCATATAAATTTTACTGATTATAAAAAAAGAAGAAGTTAATGTTCGAAAAATAAAACAATAGACATACAGTGGACTCTCTCTATCTCGAAGTCGTACATATATTGTTTCTGGCTTTGCGTATGTCGTTTAGGAATCCTCGATTTTTATGCCACGGTGCTTATATCTTGGTTCTATAGTAGAAATGTCAGTGCACATGATATTTACTTATTCAGTGCTTTTACAATCTAAAAGAATATGTTCAGTAATATTTTTGCTGAGCAGGTATAATCTTTTTACTATTCACATTTGATTCAGGTATCTTGGACAAAGACATAATTTTACGGTTTCACTCAATAGTTGGAAAATACTTTAAAAATATATCTAGGGTGCATTCTTTCTTATCATGATTCTCACAATGATCACATCTACCTATTCTATGTCGTTCCTGTATCTATATCATATCTCTAATAATTTAGTACTGTTTTTTTGTTTGTTTGTTTGTTTTATTTGGTCAGTGGGTGGGGAGGGAGAGTGTGCGATGTGTGATTTCTTTCAAAGTTGAACTTTTGCTGCATCATGTACATTTTAGGGGAACATACTGATTATTGTTACTGGCTTTATGTATGTCATTTTGGAATCCGCAACGTGCATTTAAGCCATGGTTCTTATCTTGATCGTATAGTGGGAAAGTTTCGGTACATGATATTTATTTATCAGTGCTATTTTACATTGTGCAACCATTTGTTCTGTTTCTGATGATCATGTACTTGCTTCTGTTATATACGATTTCTTTCTTTTAATATTAGAAAATTTAGTATAAATAAAAATAATGACGAAGAAGAATGAATTTGACAATCATGGTTTTAGATCATGGTTACAAGCAATTAGGAAAACATTTTAATGAATCATAACACTTCGGTTGTATCATGAGCAGGTATAATTTTTTAACACTTCAAAATTTAATTCACATTTGATTCAGGTATCCCGGGCAAAGGCATAATTTAACGGTTTCACTCAATAGTTGGAAAATATAACAGAAACATTAAGTCGCATTTTGTTATTTCTTATGATGATTCTTAAAGAGTGGAACCGTAACATATTTTTACCCGGGATGCTATTTCTTTTCTTTTCTTTGCAGTGATTAAAAATTGTGCCGTTGCAATCATTTCGACCATATGGGAAACATCAATAGATAATGTTGATATTTATGGTAGGATAAAGGGCAATATCATTATTTCTGAGGGTTTCTTTGCGTGTGAAACAGTAGTAAAGAGTGTTGTGTTACGCTGAGAGATTATTGCTGCGGTGTCATTGTTGTTGTAATTTTTCAAGCGAATTTTTGTGGCTGTTTTCAAGAAAGTTAAAACTCTCCCCTCCCCATCATCATGTCTGCTTTATTTAAATTATTCTACCTACTACCAGCATCTTATTTTGATTCTGTTTTACTGCTTATGAATTCCTCTATCAGAAATGAAATATGTAATAGATTTGTGTTTGGCTCTGAGCTGTAGCAATACTCATAGCATATATATATATTTTTGGTTTGTTTCTCTTTTTTTTATAATAGGGTATGCATAATAGTCACAAGAATGTGGAAAGTTATTTCTAACAACAGTGTAATATTAGAGTTTGTTGTTAAAAGAATTATCGTGGCTGACAATATATTATTGCCATATTTATGTTGAAACTTTTTAGCGAGATGGTGTGGTTTCAATGATGATTGATTATCCCTGTCCTCTACCCCTACCCACACCACTTACTATACCAAGAGAATTATAACTGACCACAACACATTCCAAGCTTTTTCAGATTTTCTTTTGTTCTCTGAGCAATGATTTTATTGCTATTATTCCTTAAAGTATATGCTGCTGATCTGTTGTTTGTTTTTTCTTTTGTTAGCGTGGGAGGGAGACCATTAAGATCATTCCATTTTACTCTTTAGCTACATTGATCATTGCTGTATCTATATCTTATCATATTTCTTTCAATTTATCGATGTTTGTGTTTTTGTTTGCTATCTTTACGTATGTCGTTTAGGAATCCCCCTTTTGAATTCAAGCCAAGGTGCTTATCTTAGTTCTATAGTGAAAATGTCAGGGCGCGTGATATTTAGTTACTTAGTGCTATTTTACGTTCAAAGAGATTTTTTTCTGTTTCTGATGATCATGTATTTTCTTCTGTTCTATACGATTTCTTTCTTTTTAGATTTAGAAAATTTAATAACACGGAATATATGACCAAGAAGAATGAATGTCCCAATCATGGTTTTACATCATGGTACAAGGATAAATCATTTAATGAATTCATGGTGGAAATACCCTTCGGTTGAATCCTGAGCAGGTATAATCTTTTTACTATTCACATTTGATTCAGGTATCTCGGACAAAGACATTATTTTACGGTTTCACTCAATAGCTGGAAAATGTAACAGAAACATTTTTATGTTGCATTTTTATATTTCTTATCATGATTCTTGAGAGTGGAACCGTAAAATGTTTTTACCCGGGATACTAGTCTTCTATACTAATAGCGAGGTGTGCATCCCACTTTTATTTTAGAGAGTGATATATTTATAAAAAATTCACGGTCATTTTCTCATGAGGAGTGCGTAAAACCACGATGCTGCGAGAAGCGTTTTTTCAGTATTAGTATAGTAGAAGCAAATGACGCGACGTTAATTTTTTCGGCACTGGGGGACATGGCATTGCACCCCCAATGGAACGCGACATTTAGGGGCAAATATCTCGAGAACCGATGGGGATAACTGACGTTTTTGGGGGTCCGCGATATTGGCGATGAGTGACGAAAAAAAATTGGGTCTAAAAGTTTTTGGAGACAGGTGTGACGTCATCAAAATGTTTGATCGACGATATCTCCGTAACGGCACGTCGTACGCAGATGATCCCATACATTTTTTTGATCAGCTTTTCGAGCTCTACAACTTAGTGATACTTATTCTTTGCAATTTTGCAATTTTATTTTTCGTTTTCCAAAAGGAAGAGCAGGTAGAGGCAGTAACTCATTGGGAAAACGAACCTGTAAAAAATTTTACACGCTATACTAGTCTATATACTAATAGCGAGGTGTCCATACCACTTTTATTTTAGAGAGTGATGCATTTTCAGAAATTTTACGGTCATTTTCTCACGAGGAGGGCATAAAACTACGATGCTGCGAGAAGCGTTTTTTCAGTATTATTATATTAGTAGTAGCAAATGACGCGACATGATTTTTTTGGCACGGGGGACATTGCATTGCACCCCCAATGGAACACGACGTTTAGGGGCAAATATCTCGAGAACCGATGAAGATAACTGACGTTTTTTGGGGTCCGCGATAATTTGGCGAAAGGGTGACGAAAAAAAGATTGGGTCTAAAACTTTTGGAGGACGGGTGTGACGTCATCAAAAATTTTGATCGACGATATCTCAGTAACGGCACGTCGTACACAGACGATCTCATACATTTTTTTGGTCAGCATTTCGAGCTCTATAGCGTGGTGCTACTTATCCTTTTGGATTGTGTGATTCTATATTCGGTCACCCCTATATTGATGGGAAAATTACGGGATGGTGGTAACTCATGGGAAAAATCAACATGTAAAATGTTTTTACCCGGGATACTTCTTATACTAATAATAAGTCTTGCTTTTTTCTTACCTAATTTTGAAAGAAAGAACTTTAGGAAAAATATCTCGGGAAGTTCGTCAATGGATGTTTATTTTTTCCGTATTAGTATATGGTGAATCTCCCATTAGGGGAATCTCTAGCTCCATCTTACGGGTTTTTATTACTTCGTTGAGTGTTGTACCTTAAGGAAGACATTATAAAGCCGCCTGGAGGAGAACGCAATGCAATGTTTTTTGCCTTCGAAAGTTCATCAAATTTTCTCAACGTTCATTTCTTTAAACGAGAAATGAAGACATGAATTTTTTGTTTTGTTTTAAAAAAAAAATTATATACAACGCTTTAAGTTCAGTAATAAAGAATAACAACATTGATCGTCAGTAACTACTCTATCCGACGAGATAGTCGATGTAGACCTATTATGCGTTCGTGTTATCAGTTCATCATTTTCTACCGATGCCTATTTTTAAATGTGTTTGAATGTAGCTTTTTCGTATCAGTTTATTAGATTAGAAAATTGAATAGTGTAGATGAATGTAATACAAGAAGAGAATGTGAAAATCATGGTTATATACAAATATACATGGTTTTTGTTTCATGATCCACAAATCGAGTTTTTTGTTTTGACATTTCCACAATCCATAGCAGAATAAAGATTTGAAAGATAAAAACGTCTGAGAAGGTATTGTTTTTATTAGCTTTAGTTAATAGGGAAATGTGAAGGTATTTTCTTATATTTCAGAAGTTTAATCGTGGTTAGGTAGGAGTATACATATTGGTTAGGTAGGAGTATACGTTGTATTGTCTCTTTTCTAAATCTCTGAACATTGGAATTTTAGCTTTTAGTTTAACTGTACAACTTTAGAAATCTCTAAATTTTTGTATATACACAGACTTATCATTGCAGTATTGCGTATAATCATTGCAAAATTGGGTCTAAAACTTTTTGGGGACGAGTGTGACGTCATCAAAATGTTTGATCTACTATATTTTCGTAACGGCACGTCGTACACAAACGATCCCATACATTTTTTTGATCAGCTTTTGGAGCTTTACAACTTAGTGATACTTAACCTTTTGGATTGTGTGATTTTATTTTCGGTCACCCCTATATTGATGGGAATATCACGGGGTGGCGGTAACTCATAGGGAAAGTGAACCGGTAAAATGTTTTTACCCGGGATACTAGTCTATATACTAATAGTGAGGTGTGAATACCACTTTTATTTTAGAGAGTGATACATTTAGAAAAATTTCACGGTCATTTTCTCATGAGGAGCGCGTAAAGCCACGATGCTGCGAGAAGCGTTTTTTTCAGTATTAGTATAGTAAAAGCAAATGGCACGGGGGACATTCCATTGCACCCCCAATGGAACGCGACGTTTAGGGGTAAATGTCTCGAGAACCAATGGGTATAATTGACGTTTTTTGGGGTCTGGGATATTGGCGATAGGGTGACGAAAAAAAAATTGGGTCTAAAACTTTTGGGGGACGGGTGTGACGTCATCAAAATTTTTGATCGACGATATCTCAGTAACGGCACGTCGTACACAGACGATCTCATACATTTTTTTGGTCAGCATTTCGAGCTCTATAGCGTGGTGCTACTTATCCTTTTGAATTGTGTGATTCTATATTCGGTCACCCCTATATTGATGGGAAAATCACGGGATAGCTGTAACTCATGGGGAAAGTGAACCGTTAAAATGTTTTTACCCGGGATACTAGTCTATATACTAATAGCGAGTTGTGCATAATAAATTTAGTTCGGTCAGTGTGAATAAAAGGACTGGGAACGAAATGTTTGTATGGAAAATGTTATAATTAAATTTTAGATCGTGCGTAACTGAGTTGTCGAGATATAAGCGATATTAGTATTATAGGAGTAGCGCGACGTCAGTGGGCACATTGCATTGCACCCTAAATAGAACGCGATTTTCAGGGCCAAATATCTCGAGAACCAATGGAAATAACTGACGTCGCTTTGGGCGCGCGATATTGGCGATGGCGATAGGGAATAGCATACGTTTTTGGGGTCCGCGATAATTTGGCGATAGGGTGACGAAAAAAAAATTGGGTCTTAAACTTTTTGGGGACGGGTGTGACGTCATTAAAATCTTTGATCGACGATATCTCCGTAACTGTTAGTCGTACATAGGCAATCCCATAGATTTTCTTAATCAGCTTTTCGAGCTCTACAACTTGGTGATACTTATTGTTAGCAATTATGTGATTTTATTTTTCTTCACTTCCATATTGTATGAGAGAGAGAGCAACCACGGGGGTTGGGGGTAGTAAGTCATGGGGAAAATGAACCTGTAAAATGTTTTTTCACGCCTTTACTTTACGCCTTTATTTTACTTTATTGATAGAAAAATCACGGGATGGTGGTAACTCATGTTGAAAGGGAACCGGTAAAATGTTTTTACCCGGGATACTAGTCTATATACTAATAGCGAGTTGTGCATAACAAATTTAGTTTGGTCAGTGTGAATAAAAGGACTGGGAACGAAATGTTCGTATGGAAAATGTTATAATTGAAATTTTAGATCGTGCGTAACTGAGTTGTCGAGATATAGGCGATATTAGTATTATAGGAGTAGCGCGACGTCAGTGGGCACATTGCATTCCACCCTAAAGTGAACGCGATATTTAAGGGCAAATATCTCGAGAACCAATGAGAATAACTGACTTCACCTTGGGTGCGCGATATTGGTGGTGGGGTGTCGAAAAATTTGGGTCTAAAACTTTTTGGGGACGGGTGTGACGTCATTAGGATCTTTGATCATCGATATCTCCGTAACGGTTAGTCGTACATAGGCGATCCCATACATTTTCTTAATCAGGTTTTCAAGCTCTACAACTTAGTGATATTTATTCTTCCCCTTTCTATGATTTTATTTTTCGTCACCGCCATATTGTAAGAGAGAGGGTAAGCACGGGGGTTGGGGTCAGTAACTCATGGGGAAAGTGAACCGGTAAAATGTTTTTACCCGGGATACTAGTCTATATACTAATAGCGAGTGTGTATGCCACTTTTATTTTAGAGAGTGATACATTTTGAGTAATTTCACGGTCATTTTCTCACGGGGAGCGCGTAAAACCACGATGCTGCGAGAAGCGTTTTTTCAGTATTAGTATATTTGTAGTAGCAAATGATGCGACATGAATTTTTTGGCACGGGGGACATTGCATTGCACCCCAATGGAACGCGACTTTTAGTCTTCTTATACTAATACTAAATCTTGCTTTTTTCTTACCTAACTTTGAAAGGAAGAACTTTAACAAAATTTTCTCGGGAAGTTCGTCGATGGATGCTTATTTTTCTGTATTAGGGTAAGTTTATACGGCCGCTCTTATGTCGTGTCTAACTTAATTTTTGGCATTTATTGAATTAAGTTCAACAAAAGTCTCGCCGTATAAAACGAAATGTTCCACAATATAATTAAATCCAGCAAATTTTGTTGAACTTAATGCAAAAGTGCGGCAGAAGTTAAGCGTGTATTTATACAGGCGAACTTGTGTCGTACTTAATATTATTTGGTGTATCCTTTATTTGAAGTCAAAACATTTTCTATTATCTTTTATGCAAACTCAGCGGATAATTTTTCCCGCTTCATTTTCAAAATAGCTGACGAAGGCTTAGCATGCGAGCAAGTAAGTAGAAAATATATAATATAGCTAGCTGCAACTGAAGATTTTGTGAATAAAAGTTATCTTTTTAGTTATTTGAATATCTGCGAAAGTATCTTATTATTTATAAATAACAGTATTTGCAGAATGTGTGCTTTGAAATGCCTGAAGAAGATGATTCAAGTGGTGAATCTAATCCGATCCTCCTCGAGAAGCTTAAGAAGAAAACAAAGAAAAAGCAAGGTCGGAAATGCCAATGGCCAGAAACCATTGTTAATGACTTAGTAGATATTATAGTTAACAACGAAAAATACAAAGAAAAGTTGCTTTTGACAAACATAAGGAATGCAAAAAATGGAAAGTATTATGAAAAGGTGATCGAAGAAGTGACACAAAGATGTAATGAGAGGGGAGATAAATATTCATCTGATATCATGCAGACAAGACAAAAATTTAAAAGATGTGTTGCTATATGTCGGGATGCTGCAATGAAAGTAAAGTCAGCTTCTGGCATAAAAAGATTTCAGGAGGATAAAGAGCTTGGTGCATGGTTCAATAAGCTCTTTCCTGTTATAACCTCTATGCCAAACTGTCAACCAGAGCAATCCGTTGAACCTGGCATAAACACCGAATTGTCAGATGGCATAGATAATGATGATGTGCCTGGTTATATGGTTGTTTTTGATTTAGCGTCACTCGTTTTAGATTTGAATATCATACACAGAGTAAAATTGTTTTGATTTGTTCACTTTGGTCTTCTTTTTCTTCCCAAAATAATTTTGTTAATATGTTACGAACACTTTTAGCTGCTGTTTGCCCTGTGATATCAAAATGTTTCTGTTTCGAATCAGTGAGATCCAGGAGATCACGGACCTCTTGTTAACTACGTCGTTTGTTAGCAGCGTGATCGAAAGATATATCATATTTTCTCGGTATTAAATCACCTTCTGCGATGCAAATGTTGTGCAAGACAATACAAGCTAACCCCATAACTTTTACAGTTTCTTTGTTGCTTTCACATCTTCTATGAAGCACTCGAAACCTACTTTTTAACCTACCAAACGCACCTTCTGTGACTAACCTAGCTCTGCTGTGTCTAAAGTTGAACTATCGCCTTTCGTCCGTCAAGACTCCTTCCCCGTGCGGCTTGACGATCCACGATCGCATTGGAAAGGCGCCATCTCCAAGGATTAAGGGTGGGATTTCAACGTCACTGATGGTTTGAGATACGTTCGGAATTATTGTTCCTTTACATATTCCATCCCATAAATTCGTGGATTGGAAATACGTGAAATCGTGAGTATTTCCTGGAGCTCCATGTGATGCCCAAATGAAGCGATATTTTGCGTCAACAAGCGCCATCAGCACAATCGAGTAGAAACCTTTAAAGTTAAAATAATGTTTCATTGATTCTGCACCCCCAGCAGGGCATCTGATGGGTAAATGGGAGCCATCAATAGCTGAAAATGCATATGGAAACTGCCATTCGCACCCAAACTCAGTCATGCTATCGACATATTGTTGGTGAGTTTTCGGAAAGATATTTGTGACTAAATCATCCCATAAACCTTCGACAATAGCGGTACAAACTTCACTGACTATTGTGCAGACTGTAGGAACGGCCACACCACACATTTCTGCAAATGTGTAGAGATAATCTCCCCTTGAAAGTTTATATAAACATATTCCTAATCTCATATCCAGCTGGATAGGCACTTCTGTGATGACTTGTTTCTGCAAGTTTGGACGTATTTTATCAAGTATTAGGTTAAATGTCCTTCTTGATAACCTGAAAGTTTCCTTAAAACGCTGATGATTGTATGTGTCTCTGACTGTTTCCCACCATCCTTGGTTACGAAGTAAGCGACGGCAAGACCTCTTTCTTGGTCCAGATGTATGAAGAATTCTTATCAACATTTCTATATTATTAAGAATGATGCTAACCAGTATTTGCATGCTTTTGTGATGTTCGATTAGTAACATAGATAAAGTTCTTAGAAGAACGGCGTGTTTTCGTTTCTGTCGTAGATTATAAAAATACAACAGCCCCAGTAAGCGTCTACGATCTATAGCAGCCATGTTTTCTTCAAATTTTGTTTATGAAATTTATATAGTTAAGTTTAACACATTTATTACGTTTAAATACAGAAGTCACGTTTTGTCGCTTTTTTGCTGAACTTAATTGTTTTAAGTTAGACACGACATAAGAGCGGCCGTATAAACTTACCCTTAGTATAGGAGGAATCTCCGATAGGAGAATCTCTAGCTCCATCTTACGGGTTTTTATTACTTCATGGAGTGTTGTACCTTAAGGAAGACATCATAAAGCCGCTCGGAGGAGAACGCAATGCAATGTTTTTTTTGCAGTCGAAAGTTCATCAAATTTTCTCAACGTTCATTTCTTTAAAGAGAAATGAAGACGCTGCGTGTAACATTTTTTGTTTTTGTTTTTAATATTTTTTATTCAACGCTTTAAGTTCAGTAATATATAATAAAAACATTGATCGGTATCAGTAACTATTCTATCCGACGAGATAGTCGATGTAGACCTGGTATGTGTTATCAGTTTAGCATTTTCTACCAATGTCTATTTTTTTAATATGTTTGAATGTAGCTTTTTCGTATAAGTTAGTTTTGGCTACTATGCCGAAATGTGTAGCTAGCAGTTTATTGGGTATTTCATTGTAGTATGTGGATTGTTATTATTAGGTATTAGGGAAACGAAGGTAGCAAGATCATTGTTATATTGTTTTGATATTGTTTGATTGATATCTTTTTGGTTTAGATAAGAAAATTGAATAGTATAGATGAATGTTAAAATCTTGGTTATATACATATATACATGGTTTTTGTATCATGATGCACAAGTGGAGTTTTGGGTTTGACATTTCCACAATTCATACCAGAATAAAGGTTTGAAAGATAAAAACGTCTGAGAAGGTATTGTTTTTGTTAGCTTTAGTTAATAGGGAAATGTGAAGGTATTTTCTTATATTTCCGAAGTTTAATCGTGGTTAGGTAAGAGTATACATTGTTAGGTAGGAGTATACGTTCTATTATTGGGATAATACCATTCTTTGAATGATCGATCCATTTATACAACAACTTTGTGTTAAATATGATATAATTCCAAGATGGAGAAACACAACAATTTTTGTAAATACACAGACTTATCATGGCAGTATATAGCAGACTTATCATGGCAGTATATAGCATGTAAAATCATTTTACGGAGCAAAACTGTAAAATGTTTTTACATGCTACACTAGTTACATTTTATATCAAGTAGATCTCTAGTTTATTTTTGAAGAAAAAAGATTTTGCACTCCATGTGGTTCGGCAAAACATAAACAAATCTCTTTAAATTTTCAATCCATCATGTGTGTCCTTTGTTAAGTCTTTTATCTTTTCCGACATAATGAAAAGCTCAACGAGTTGGGCGACGAACCAAGGCGATGAATATCAAAACTTTTTGATATTCATCGCCTATCATTTTTGGGTTCAACGAACTTCAGCATTCCCACCAAACTCATCGTTGACGATAGCGATAGCGATCATCGCTGCAGTGGGAACCAAACTTTAGTGATAACTGATCCTTAAGAGCCTTGCAATGATCTGTGTCGAGATAATTGCAGTTAAAATCTCCGATGACAATCAGCTTTTCGTTCTCTCGATTTACATTTTTTTTAAAAACTATCATTCAAATGTTTACTGAGATGATTGCTACTTTCTGGAGGGCGATAGATAGTGGCAATAATTAACGATTGCAAATTTTTTGTGAAAACTTCAAGCCACCCTCGATCTCGCTGCTTTCCAGATCATCCCTTCTAATATAATCGATCCCTTGTTTCACGTAAACTCCAACTCCACCGCCTGGCTTTCCTCGATCTCTTCGCTCAAAAGTAAATCCATTTATGCCAACAAAAGATGATAATAACGAAGCGGTCGATAAAGTTTTAGTGATTCCAAATACTTTGATGTTGTTTTGCATCAAGTAATTCGATATCAAGTCTTTTTTTATTAAACAAGCCACGTACGTTCTGGTGAAGAATAGAAAAATCTTTATTTCGCCATGGACCAGGGCATAATTCAACATCGCCTAACAATATCAAGAAACATAAAAATTTCAACACTTGTATCATAACACGTCCGTCCGGCCGCTATCTTGATAACTAGTGGGAAGGACCCATCCCAATTTTGTTCCCTCAACAGGCAGAATATCAACATTATTGACCCGTGGTATTTTTGAATCTAAATAACTTTATCTTTTATAAAGGTTTCTGAAAATTAAAAAAAGACCACGCCCTTTTTTTCTCCTAAGAGTTTGTCAACCATATATATTTATATTATATATATGGTATATTTTTTTAAATTGCTCTTTTGTTTTCCTGATTGAAACGTACTAAGTTGAACTTTTGTGATTACCAGTTGAACTTTGGAGAATTTAAGGGCCAATTATAATAATTTACAGACCAGATATGATAATTTACAGACCAGATTTTGATTTTACGGAGTAGATATTTCAACTACTTTGGGAATCTGTTTTTGAAGGTTATTCTATTCAATTGCATTATTCGCTTATTTTTGTGTGTGAGAGAGCCCTTTTTTATCTTATTTCAATCAGTTGAAGTAATATATAGCCAGATGTCCGAAGGTATATTTCTCAAAAAAGTTCAAAATTTTCGAATTTTTGATCAATCACCAAATTCTCCTAACATTAAAACAATTCTTTTTTTCAAAAATCCTACGTAAATTTCAAAATTATTCACAAAGGTAACGTCATAATGACGTCAGTTGTAAATATTCTTGTAAGTAAGTTTACATCAACGGTTTAGCGAACAGATATAAGACATTATCTAGGCGCGGGTATTCATACAAAGGACAAAAAAGCTTGGGAGGAATACGTTTAAGCTATTTTTTATAAGAAACTATCTAGTAAACGCAAAATTAGTTTCTTAAAAAGCGTGTAGTGTAAACGTAGCTTTAAGTTACAGTCGTTTTGTTGCCGGAGAGGCCTATTTTCTTTTCCATAACAAACATCTTGATTTGAAATGGTCTGGTAGTTTCGGTTTCTTGACATGTGAAGTAGAGGGACTCCAATGTTTGTTTACATTCTGTAACCTATATGAATTTGGGCGTTTTGTTTGAAATTCGCATTTATCCATGATGTTGTTAAAACAGCTCAATTTTTTCAGAAATTCCCGTCCTTTGTTGGTGTGAAGGTTTGTTTACTTCAAGTTTTTGCTGATGCGACATGGAAAGTATTTTATCTGTACTCAAATGGGGTAACCATGAGTTCAAATATCCAACCTGTTATAAATAAAACATTTTTATTATAGATTTTACAAAAATGATCTTTTGATTTCACAATGTCTCATCCTCGTACTACTATTGACTACAAAATCAAGTTGATTATAATTGGAGATTCTGAAGTAGGAAAAACATGCATGGTCACTAATTTCCTCCAAGATTCAATTTTTAAAACCTATATACCAACAGTAGGTAGGACTTTAAGTGGTTTTCTGTTACTGTGTTTGCACTGTGTTTGGTCATAACTGACCAAGAAACCGGCATTTCAGATTGATACTTAACTTAATATCTAATGAATGTTTGATAAATTTATTGAGAAAAAAACATAGCTATAAAGCCCAATCGTATAAAAAAAACATTAAAATTAATATTATTGAAGATAGGATGGGACTTGCACAACGAAAAATGGGATGATAATGTCTCACTTTTACATGAAAAAAGTGCAGTTTGACTGGACAAAATCTTTTAATTTTTCAGGACACAGTTTGGACTTTTCTCATTTATCCCCAGGAATTATATTTCTGTGTATATTTTGTTACTTTTACTGTTTGAAAGCCGGTTTCTTCCTACAAATTTGTTTGCAGAGTTTATTTCATCATTGTGTGATGAGAAACAATTAGCTTGTTGTTCATACTGTATACAACTCAATCTTTCCTAACTCTTTCCTAAATAACAACATACCTATTTTTTTTAAATATCTATTGTTTTTTATATTGTGGTTTGTTAGTGGAAACCACCCTTTATGAATCTGGCCTACCCCTGTATTATATTTATTTTTTGTCTTCTCAAGCTTAACCCAGGCATCTGTCTTGTTTTATTTTTCTGTTCAATTCTGACACGTTCCTGGTCGGTTCATGTTTTAGTCATTGCCACATGTATAATATAAAAAGTATATGATATATATTTAGAATTTTTTTCCTTAACTATAAATTTATGATATTTTGGATTTTTGCAAAAGCAAGAAATACTTTACAACCAGCTTTGTTTCCATATTTTTCTTACTGTCCAAACTTCAACAGTTTTTCGTGTTTCATGTGTCCCGTTACATGATTCTTATTTATGTACATGCAAGTTTAAATATTTGGTGAAAACAAATTGAAAACGTATTAAATCAGAAGTTCTGCATTTATAAGGTAAAAAACTTCCTAGTTTTATTAACTTATATATAGTTATATATAATTGGAAAAAGCATTGGCTAGAAGTTTATAAATTATTATTATTATTATTATTATTATTATTATTATTATTATTAATCACGAAAGAATACCAAACATGTTTCATGCAAGTTCAAAAAGGCGTCCTTCAAGGAGACCCATTCACCGCTTCTTTTCAATATGGTCGTTAACACTTTCATACAAAAGTGACCAATATAACAACTTTGGCTACAGAATGGTGAAAGGTTTCTCAATGGTGAATTCCAGTTTGCTGATGATGCAGCAGCTGTATCATCGTTTGAAAGTGAAAATCAAATTCTGTTGAACATATTTTCGAAATGATGTCAATGGTGTGAAATGATCACCAGGGCGGATAAATGTCACACGTTTGGCATCCATAAGAAAGGAACTATGTCTTCACAGTACCACCCTAAACTTTATCTGAACAATAAATTGTAACGTTGCAGGAACAATTGGAAACGATCAATCGACTCCAGCTTCATCCTCGTAACAAGATGTCCATTTACTAACGTTATGCATTATCAAAGATCAGTTGGAACATGACTGACCAACATATCTATCACATGGATATAAGAATAACTTAGATAATTGTACTTTGAGATTTATTCGGAGGTGGTTAGAAATACCAATATCTGGAACCATAGATAGTATTCCGTTATCCAAAAAGAAATTCAGTATTGGGATTATTCTTCTGCTCGATTTACGCAATGCCAAACTTCGTTCCGAAAGAGTATCTCACAATCATGTAATGTAAATATCTAGAAGATACACAAGCTAACTTCTAAACATGTCAACATATAATACGACCAATATGTTTCAATGAAAATGGCTTTGAAGATGATTAGAAACATAACAGAAGAAAGAATAACAACCGAACTGACAACACAAAGTCTTGTCATAAAAAGCTTTTGGGATTTTGCTGACAGTTCATTAACGAATAGTTGGACTAATGTGATCAACAGCTTACCATGCAATATTTATAGTTTTGTTATTCGATATTTGAATAACACTTTAGGCAATGGAACCCTTCCTTGATATATATAAGAGAGTATTATAAATTTCTAAATTTTTAGATTAACCTGTGTTTTCACAATCTGTATAAATATCACTTTTTGTTTATGTTTGAAAATGATTAGCTTAAACATTAACTGAAATTTGTTGAAAAAGAGCTTGTGTCAAAAGAACAGATGGGAATATATTTTATAGATCTAATGTTATTCTTCATACTTGATGTTAAAGGACTTTTAAGCTGCTTTTCCACGGTCATATTTTATACGATATATGATCATATTAAACACCTGTTGTCATACATTATATACACTGTTGTTACACGGTCGTACATGTGGTAAAAAGTCGTTTAAAAATTAAAAAAAAAAATTCTTCATAAACTTGGGTGACAAAGAACTTGTCACTGCTTATCGCTGCTGATCACTTTTGAAAAGAAAATATAAAAAAAACAAACAGAAAGAAATTATTGGGTAACACCATGGGCTTGCAATTTTTGGATGAAGGAAACTTTTGTTTCTGAGTTAAGGTCTGAAGGAAAACACCACTATAAAAACCATCTGATGGTGACAGCAGAAAATTTAAATGAATTACTAATGCCCTAAAGTTTGTTTACATTTTTACTACTAATCGATTTCAAAAGAACACAATAGATTTATATGATGTATATATATTATGAAGAAAGAAACAGGAACAGGTCCTATATTAAAAATATTGGATCATATACATTAAGATGGCATACTGGAAAACGGGACTTTTGGGTGGGACCCCTAGGTGGGACCCTTATTAAAGACTTTGTTCACAATACACCTTTCCCAAATTCATATTTATAATGTTTCATCCTGATCTTGGTTTGACAATTTTCGTTAATTTTCAACACAGAAAAAAGGTTCTTACTTATGGACAAATGATTAAAGATGTGAACATATAACCGTGAGTATCCAATTTATGTGAAAATATGACCGTGGAGAAGCCACTTTACACAAGTTTCAAAGGTTCAGTGCATATTTTGACACCTGTTAACTTGTTGGCATAAAGTTGCAAAGTTATTATACCATTTCCTTTTTTAATTAGTTTTATAAACTATGTAAATTTTTCGACATTAAATAAATGAAAAATAAAAAATAAAAATATGGTCAGCACCAGACATAAAGCAGAAATCCATGAGTCATCTAGTTGAAAAAAACTTTAGATCTTTTGAGAATCGGTAAAATTGATAACGTGTTATACTTACGTGTTATGAACTTTGCCAGCCAAATGAAAATAAACGTGTTCTTATTTTAGAAAAGACAATTTCAACTCACCCGCTCGTACTGAAAAAGAAAAATGTTCAATTGAAATTATGGTAAGTTATGTGGATATACGAAAAAACACAAAATTACCGTGACTGATTTCTATGTTTGTGTCAGTAACATGATTCTAACACGTGACCGTCAACATGCTCTCCCGCTTGGAGATTTTCTTTATTATTTGAGATAGTATTTGAAATCTTAACGTAATTGCATGTTGCTAAATCAAAAAAACTAAAAACTAAAACTAAAATTAATTCCCTAAGAATTCATCACTTTTTAAATATCTACATTTCAAGCTGCAATACTAAAAAAAACATTTTTATAAAATTTTAATGGTTGAAACTTTATAACAGAAAATCGAGTTTTAGTTTTAGATTATTTTCTGAATTTTGTTTTCAAAAGGAGGAAGTCAAACACGATGTCAAACACAACATTGAAGTGCAATTAAATAAATCAGTGTTTTGGCCTTGATTTAATTTAATATTTTGCAGCATTTTTTCTTTTCCATAACTCTAGGAGTTGGGTCCATGTCGAGTATGCACAGTTAACTGCGTACAAAGTCTGATTTTTTGGAAAAGTAGATTTTTTCTAATCCTTATAGCGTACTTTTAGAAAAAAAAGTCCGACTTTTTACACATACTCAACATACCCCAGCTCCTAGAATATTTTGACGAAAGTAAACAGATTATCTTTTTAGGGATTTTTCTGGTGCAGACATTTACAGAACACTCACAGCTGCTCAATACTCTGGTGCACAGGTTTTTCTTTTTCGTATAATTAGTTTTTTATTGAAATTTTTTTTAAAAGGGATAGCTTTTCTTTCCAATCATGTTGTATATCAAGTTGTTTATTTGTTTATTTATTGTTTATATTTTTTGGAATCTTTCGTAGGGTGCTATCATTGTATATAGTAGAACTGATATAGAAAGCTTCCTTCATGTAGAAAATTGGATGAAGTCCCTATCGATGGTCGGTATAATGAGGTTTTTTCGATTTTTTCCTTTACAGTAACCTTAAAACATGGTCCAACGCTTATTTTCGTGCTTGTTTTCTTGCGAGTTCTTCGCCTTTTCTTCAAAATGGTTTTCAAAATTTTGGAACTTTCTGATGGTTTCTTTTCTTTCTTTCTTTTGTAGTACCACGAAAATGTCAATGATGGAAGTCTAAAAATAATTGTTGTTGGATCAAAAAGTGATAGTCCAAAAGTTTGTATAACAAAAGAAAAAGGTGATATGGTAGGCTGATATATTTCATACTTCAGTTGCTAAAATTCATTTTGATTGTTGTCGTATATGTATTCTTTATCAATATCTCTGAATTCGCGTGTATGTACTTGTTTTTCTTATATGGAGGTATTTTGAATGAATGATCAATTGCGATATTTACAGTAGGATCAGATCCTTTTTTGATTTCTTTGTTTATATATACCGAAACTGCACCAACTGTAATTGAATATGCAACCAAAGAAATTTGAGTACTGACTCAATCCCGTCTTATTGATTTTTTTCACGAATTCTGCATTAATATCTTATTTGAAATATCTTTAAAATATGAATGATATTTGTTATCTGGGATTTCTTTTATTTTTATAAGGTTACGGAAAACTTGGGTTTTAAACATTTTGTTGGATCCGCTTATCAAAAGAATTCGTTTGAAAGTGTAAGAACCTTATTATGATATGAGCTCTGAAATCTGTATACTGTTAATGACAGAATAAACACCCAGGGTATGAAGCTAGAGAGATAATAAACGACTAGGAAAAATCAAAAATTCTGTCAGATATTAGATTTTGAATTCGCTTGAAATACTAGTAGTAGAAAGTGGTAAAAAGTAGTAAAAAGTTATGAAAGATATGAAAGATATTTAAATCCTTTTTAGCGCCTCACCTTCTAATAATTAACGATTAATCAATTTTTTTCCTTAATCATTTCTAGTTTCTATTTACCGCTTTTCCAAGTAATCATCATTATTATCATGCAAAAGAACGTAATTATTGCGATTTGAAACGAGGAAATGATTGCACACGAAAGTAACATATGAAAATCGAAAGTGCTCTATGTTAACACGTATACATGATGATGTTTCGGTTCATTGTTCTGCTTGATCCCATCTGTTTATGAATCGCTGATAAGTTGTAGCTGTAAACAATTGACATTACCAACTTCCTTTTTATAGGCGTTTGCCGAAATTATCACCCAAATTTTAGATGAAACGCAGGTACCAGGTTGTTTTGATTTTCTTTTGTTATTTTACTAAGGTACTCGTTATGAAATGATTTGCATCCATCCTTGTTTCAGAGACAAGAAAAAGAAGAAGCACTCCAACAGTCGTTATCAGATAATGATTTAACCAAAGCGCTTCTAGGAGGGAAGCAGCAGGAGCAAGTGCAGTGTAGAACTTGCCCATGTCAAAGATGCATTTTACTGTAGAAATATCAAACGCGTACATTTTTGTGTTTCTGTTTTGTTTTTCTGTTTTATAAATAAAAATATAAGCTTTCTTTTTATATTGATGGCTTTTTAGTTACAAGACGTTCTTGTGGAGTTCCCTTATTCCTATTCTTGGACATAAAGTCCTTCCATGGATTGCTTAGAAAAACGTGCAAAATATATATAGTCTGATAGCCTATAAGACTCTGTTCCCATTATACCGGATAGATTTCACAACGTTATGGAAATATATCGGATAGGCGTTTTGTTCCCATTAAAAAGCGAGATTTGCAGCATGATTTTCATACCGGATGGATATCACAACGCAACAGTTTTCTAAGTGATACGTTAATGTATCGGATAGGTTTTACAGCGATACTTTAGTGGGAACACCTAAATGGTATAATTTTATAACGAATTCCCATTTTTTAAACATTTAAGCCCAGTTCTCGTTATAATCGTAAAAATGATAATCGTCGGCGATGATGTTATCTGGGATTTTTACAACCATATAAGAACATGTAATTAGGACTGCGATATTATCTGGGATGGGATTTCTGCGATATATATATATATATATATTAGTGGCCTATAAATATCTCTCTTATAACCATAGAAATACGTAAGTCTTCCCGTATTTTTAATGCTATAACACACATCAACCGATGTGCGATTAAGCGTAAGGTTCTATTTTAAACATATTTTTTTTAGCGAATCTTATTTTTTATAAATCAAGAATTGTACGTACTTTTATAAAAAAAATGAAATATATTTTAAATTTCTAATTTCTAGTCTTTTTTGCACATTCCTGTTCGGTATAATATGATAAAGTATCTGCTCCCCCTTTTGTACCTGCCTGCAAAAGGAGGATAGTAAGTGAAGTCGTCTAACTTATAGTTACAACGGTGACAATATATTCGACCTTTCCCTAGTTCGTGTTTATAAGTCATATTTTGACTTGGTGGTCAGGAAAAACCTCGGGGAAGGTCTATAGCCAATATGCTGGTTTTCTTCCAATTTACCACATGGCCATAGAAATCATAGAAATCTCGTGCATTGTGTTGTGTGTGTAATTTATTATTAGTATGTAATGCCTGGTCGCCTCGCTTTCGTGTTTTGTCTCGTTATCGTTTTTAAGTTTGTATTTATTAATTCTTTGTGTTCTGTCCGAAAGAGAGTTCATCTAAAACCTGGAAGGAAGCAGTTGTATATACCCTACAGAATAAAACAGCATGATCCTTGCATATAGTCTTCCAGTTTCAATTTCATTTATTATGTGACTTTTTGTTGACAAATCTTTCTTTTCGAATATTCCCTTTATGACGGATGAAGATGAGCCATATTATATCGAACTTACAAAAACTTCAATAAGGTTTCTTTTTTGTAAAGAATGCCAATTTTGTTTGCAATAATAATAATAATCCTGAAACATTGTATGAAAACCTGTTCATAATTTTAGCACTATCATTAATAAACATGCAACTCTAAAACAAAACTCGTACGTGGAGATGAGGCTCCATTCATGAATAAATACTTTAAAAAAAGTCACACGGTCAAGACTTAAAAATAAGTACAACAAAGAACCAACAATGGATAACAAACAAAATTATAAGAAACAAAGAAACAAATGTGTTAATTTACGTGAGAAGGCAATTAAATCTTATTTTAAAAAAATCACGCAAACAAATATCAATAAAAATTTTGGAAAGTAATGAAACCTTTTATAACAAATAAGAGTGGTATCAGCCATGATTATAAAAGATGAACGATTGGTAACTGTTGGTAACCGATGATGGGGAACTAGCAACTATGTTAAATGAGCATTATATCAACATAGTTGAAAAAAGCAGTGGGGAAAAGGCAAATTTTATTGATTTCATTGGGGCTGAAAGTAAACAACGTGTTATTGATAACATCATTAAGAAGTATGAAAACCACTCCAGTATAATTAAGATCAATGAAGCTTTTCCCAGGTCATCTGAAAAAAATTCCTTTGCCTTCAGTAAAATTAGTGACGGGGATGTTAAAAATGTATTTAAAGAAATTTATCAGGCATCACCTGGAGAGGACTAAATACCACCTAAACTTGCTCTACTGGTCAGTGAGCATCTTCTAAAACCTTTTAAACATGCTATAAATTGTAGCATAGAACAGAAAACATTCCCATGTAAGGCGAAACGTGCAACTGTTACATCACTAGACAAAGGAAGTAAGAATAGTGTTACAAATTATAGGCCAATAAGTGTTCTTAATTTCTTTTCAAAAATTTATGAAATAATAATAAAGAAGCAGATGATGTCTTTTATTGATAACAAGTTGTCTCCTTTCTTATCCGCGTACAGAAAAAATTATACCACACAACACGTTTTATTGAGATTAATTGAAGAATCGACCAATTGTAGTTCAATTCTAGGACCGATCATTTTTAACATCTTCCTCAATGATTTATTTTAGTTCATTCTGAATAGTTAGTTACACAACTATGCCGATGATAATACCCTCTCTGGTTATTCAAATTCATTGGCTAATCTAATAAAACTTTTGGAAGAAGAATCTGATATAGCACTTTGATGGCTCAAAAATAACAAAATGATAGCAAATCCTGAAAATATTTAACCAATTTTGATCAGTAAGGGCAAAAGTGACAATTCAAAATCCGAAATAAGAGTAGGTGATAAAATGATAAGCGCAGAATCACCGCACTGACTAAACAACGGAACCACCTGAGACGAGCTGAAACCACCAAGAGACGAGCTGAGACGAGTTGAATCCACCACGGAGAAAAAAATCAACCCCGTCCTTTCGGCTGCCGGATGTTTCGAGTGTCGGTGGGAATCGTCCTAGCTATCGTCCTAGATATTTATTTTCAAAAAATTAAAAAAAAACTGTTATTCGAGGATCTTTTTGTCACGTAATCTGTTGATTGAACTGTGTTTTTATAAACTGAGAATCCAACTTCTTAACAAAAGTCAACTTTGACCCAGCCATGTCGCCGGGAAGCTCACTCTCGAGAAGATGGTACGACAGGCTGGTTATATCAATGTACGTTTTATTTTCAATTTGTTTTGTTTGGCTCTCTTCCTGGTACTCAATATATATATGAAATAAAATATCTAAAATGACTCCAGGACAGCCAAGATTATATCGGGGCAGTTATATTCCAAACGAAAGACATTGAGCATGCGTTTCTTCCCCTTCTGAAAGGTTCAAAACATGACCGGCCTAAAAAAGACCCCTTCTTTGTCTTTCCCAGACATCAGGGGTCGGAATATAATGATGGCACACTGATATTGAACAGTGCATTGACAAACTTTATTTTTATTTTGTATTGGTATTAGGATTGGAAAAAATGTGTTTGTAGTGTTTGATTCTATAACATTTCTTCTGTTTTCAGGACCCCCATTTTTCAGGACCCCCTTTTTTCAGTGAATTTTCACCCACACTTTCTCTTTACAGGTTACAGCGAATCATGCTGGATGACCAGATGTTTCACATCCTGTCACTTACAAAATAACTATTTGTTTACTAGTTCACACTTCCTCACAAAATACGTATAAGCTCGCCGCCCATGAAAAGTTTCAGTGTGTGTTTTCCCAGATAAGTAAAAAATTTTGAAAGTGCTACCAGCTTATAGAACTTGAAATGCTGATCAAGAAAATGTATAGGATCATGTCTCTATGACGAACCGTTACAGAGATATCCTTGATTAAAAATTTTAAGGATGAAAAATTCTAAATATTACGGTACCTCCATCGTAGGGGTTTCTGGAGGTATTTAAAGACAGACAAGTAACACAGAAATATTTATTGAGAAAAAGTCTTCGAAAAATCTTGTGTTCGATTTGGGTCGCAATGCATCGGTTTCATATTGTCGTAGCTCAAGAAAAAATAATTTATGTGTGATCTTACGTTGCTGACTCTACGATCTCTTTCACTACTCGCGTCTACCATTTATCGTGACAGACAAACAGACAGACAAACAGACAAACAGAGAATCGGGTATTAATATATAGGAAGGCGCAAAGGCGGCGTCGCTCGCCGCTCATCAGTATCAAGGTTGCAATAGAAATTTTTGGCAATTCTAAGTTTACAAAAATAATTCAATTATTTATAGTCTATATTCCTATTTTTGATTCCATTCACAAATAAATAAATAATTCAACAAAGCTATCCGGGTATAAATTTTATACTGGTTCCACTGTAGTGATCTAAAATTCAAGAACCCAACCTAAAATGTTTTATGCCATTCTGACTATTGAGTGAAACCGTTAAATTATGTTTTTACCAGGGAACCAATTCAATACCTTAATTTCCTTAAATAAAATTAATTGAAAAAAGCTCGCCCATCAGAATTAGGTTCCACAAGACATTTTGGGCAACTCTGAGTTTATTCGTAAAAATTTGTTCAGTTGACATTTTAAGTATTAGTTTATTATATTCCTATTTTTAATTCCATTCACACATAAGTAAAAAAAAAAAAAAGGTTAAATTTTATATACTGGTTCCACGTATATAAAATTTAATCTAAAATTTAAAAACACAACCTAACAATTTTTATGTCATTCCAACTATTAAGTGAAACCGTAAAAAAAATTTTACCCGTGATCCCATTAAAAAGATTAATTCCCTTAAATAAAATTAATCGTAAAAAGAGATCTTACCTACTCAGGACATGTAATAGAAATTCCACTGATTTGCCAATTATATATAACGTACCCACTACTCAGGTTATAAATAGAAGTTCATTCTGTTCATAATTCTCCAATTTCGTATACCATGATATAAAACCATGATTAACACACATTCCTTTTCATCGTTATTTTTTATTTACTAAATCCAATTTTCTGATCTAAAAAAAAGAAAGATATCATATAGGAAAGAAACACGACAACAGCAAAAATGTTCTTGAATGTAAAATAAAATAATGTCTTTTGCACTGCTGATTTTTACATCGATCGTTAACCAAATTAATTTGGATGTCAAGCAGCACCATGCTATGGATGACTGAAATACTGACAACTCTCTTAAAACTTGCTGTTAAATACACTCAACACAGAATGCAAAACAGTGCAATGTGTGGTGATCGGTTCTCCCCCCTCTACTCAAACAAAACAACAACAAAAAACTGCGATACTCAAGGAAAAATAGCCAAGAAATATAGCTACAGAGACATAGACATTTTGTATATATGGTCAGTTTATACATATAAGTATGAGTCAGGCAATTTAATATTATCAGCTAACGTAAAGCTAGCCGTCCTAACCGCCGTACCTTAGCCGTACCTTAGCCGTACTTAAGAAAATTGTTAATTTGAGAGTCTGTGTGATATAAACCTGCTTCTAACAGTTTGAAAAGAGTAGTGTAGTGATAGAGTAATTAAGTGATAGAGTACAATTAACTTTTCTTTCGTCTTTTAGGTAGAACTTCGATGGTACTAAAAGCTGTACTCCATCGTCGAAGTATTTGAAGGGAATCCCCCTTTAAATTTAACCAGCTATGTTCGTGGTGTAAACCTTGTTAAATTTATCTGGGTTAGTGTGCGTAAAATAAGGTATGCCTTGTTTATTCAGACGAGCCTTTAACTACAAAAGTTTAGGTAACCAAATTAAGCTACGGCTTGAGTTTATTATGTAAGGCTGACTCGAAAATTAGGTACAGCTGGTGAAAATTAGGTAGGGCCTAACCAAATTAAGGTGTGGCTTGTGCATATAATGTAAGACTGACTCGAAAATTAGGTACGGCTGGCGAAAATTAGGTACGGCTGACTCGAAAATTAGGTACGGCTGAAGAAAGTTAGGTACGGCTGGCGAAAGCCCCTACGCTAACCAAATTAAGGTGCAACTTGAATTTATTAAGTACTGCTGACTCGAAAATTAGGTACGGCTGGCGAAAATTAGGTACGGCTAAGGTCGAAAAGTTTTCCCGCTTATCGAGGTAATTTGTATCCATATGAACAGCCTATTAATGGCATTTATTAGCATGTGTATGCAGTTCAAGTATATAAAGAAGCTGCTGATGAGGTGGATAAAGGAGAGGTAGAAGCATGTGTGAATACATTGGGGTTATGTCTGGAAGATTTGCCATCCGACGTTATTGAAAGTGGCCATCTCAAGCATTTGTCTGATGTGTTGTATGGGAAATCGTTTACACCGAAAATGATTTCAATACTTTTAAACCAAATGTTCTCGAATCTCGGTTTACGCTGCTGTTGTGTTATTCTTCAATTCAAAAAAAATTTTGATGATCAAACTTTGAAATCTATGTTAACTGAGACAGCGATAAAAGACAAGTCGTGCTCCAGATTTGATATCGTAGTTCTTGTAATTCCACATGGTTTTACGATTATTGATTTAAACGAAAATATAAAAAAATATATAAAAATAAAATATATAACGTGGGCAACGAAATGTTTCTGATTTCTGGTAAGTTCTGGCATTATGTTTTTTCGTGTGTATGTGTGTTTTTTTAAATTCCACAAAAATTTCAAATTTTGACATATAAGAACCTCACGTCCAGGTTTCTTTACACTTTTTGATATACAAAATTTTCATTTCAGGCACAACATTTGCAAAGGTACATCATTTCGCAAATGTTCTTTACGTGCAAAGGACAGGGCTATTTCCGAAAACAGCATTTTCTATCGTGAAAATGAGAAAATTCGGAAGTGAAGGTACTCCTTCTGATGAAACACACGACATTTGTTGCGAGGTGCTGTTCGGTCTCTATAGGAAAGTCATGCGGATATACCCATCCAATATTAGACAACTCCACTTTGTAGCACAATTTGTTACTTCCATTGAGTTAAAAGAAGTGAAGAAGTACCTGCGGGAGATAAGAGACGTCCTGAATGCTCGTTACATGTACTTGAATGTGGCCACGCTGGATCTTTATTCGAACTTGACATGTTTCATTGCATCAGACGGACAGCCGTTTGCAAAGAACATAGACACAAAAATGGTTATTAAAAAAATAAGGCATGTCTAACAGTAAGTTGTCGTGTGAACTCCAGATTCACTATGTTCACACATATTAAAATTTATTTCGTCTGAAGCTTCCTTAATACGTAAGCATTGTTGTGCGACAAGTCCTAACGAAAGTATCAAGCGTGTCCTGAAAAGTCTAAAATGCCGCAAAGTAATGGGAAGAATAGATTTAGCTGTTTCAAAGAAACAGGGTTTGACCAAATTTCTTCCCACAACATTTTTAAATGTCTTGGATGCAGGATTGAAAGTCATACTGACTGATTCAGAACACAACTGGCCTGTACATATTCTTGTTATCTCCGGTTCGTTATTTACCACATTCGATTATTTCGACATCTTTCTTCTGGAATTATGTGCATTGCGATACATATCTTTAAGACCGGATATGTCTTTTGCTGATTTGGTGGGACAGTTGGAAACGATATACAATGCTGACAAGTCTGACGAAGATATTTAAAATAGTGACGATACCGAACATCCGATTTTTTAGTTAAATACACCTTTTAATACACCCTTCCCGAACTTTTTTAAATGTCGATATTTTCCCTTACCCCATCGGTTTTGTTTATTTTGAATTCAACCGTTCTTATTTTAAATACCGGTCCTTAATTTTCGGTTGATGCTAGCCGTACTTAATTTTTCGGTTTAACTTAAGGAATACTGCCCAGCCGTCTTTTTTTTTTACCTAGCCGTACCTTATTTTCGCTAGCCGTACTTAAGTTTTCGGTTTAACTTAACGAATATTGCCCAGCCGTCCTTTATCCTTCCTTTATTTGGTTGATCCTAATGAATATTGTCCATATGCTGTTTATTTTGAGTTAGCTTTATTTTGATATGTAGAGTATTGACAAACCAAACTGTTGTGTGTTTTTTTTAACTGAAATATTTTATTTTTTATTTCTTAATATGTTGTCTTGTTCTTCTTGATGATCAACGTACCTATTACATTATTGAGTCATCACTACCAGCTACCTGTACTTAAGATCCTCAGACAGGCTGTACTTATATCCATGGTCAGTCATACTTAATTTCCATTAAGCCATAAGGGGATTCCCTAGCCGGCTCTTCCTCGTTGTTGTTACCTGAAGTTAATTATACTTATTGTTTTTTTTTTGTATTTATCAGTGGCGTTGCTGGTTAACAAACTGAAATAATGTGTCAGGACATCTTCATCATCTGGAATTATTTACTTGTTTTGCAACAAATACACTCATCTATTGTAAATACGCATATCTACTAAGGTACGGCTAAGGTACAGCTGCTAGGTACGGCTAGCTTTACGTAAGCATATTATTATTATGGTGGTTGGTGATGGTGTGGCTCAAGAAACGGCTTAAATTTCTTAGGCTACGGAATCGATATGTTTTTAGTATGGAAGAAATGTGTGAAAGGCTATCTCATCAAGTTTTGTGTTACCGGTTGGATTGCAGAAGCGGCTCTGAAGTCGATTGTCACATATTTTTGATATTTTTTTAATAAATCGTTTGCGTACTAGGTGTATAAGCTAAGTATTATCTCATCAAATTATCCATATATATACATCCGACAGAAGAGTTATAGTGGTGATGGATATATGCACATGGCTAGTTTATATGGAAGTGTTGTCACCAGAATATTCAGCATGGAAAAATAAACCAGAGCTCATATTCGTTATTAAACCACAAGCTAAACGTTCTATTATTCCATTCATGGTGTTTGCTGAAGATGAGAAGGGAGGAGAGAGCATGCAGATGGTCATTATTATCTCATAGCTAAGCTAAACTCACATAAATTTCCCTGGATGATAAGTAAGTATTTTTTTGTTTTTATTTCATAATTTGTTTAATAAATGAATTAATCCCTGATTTGGATTTTTCACTCCTATGAGGAGAGAGTGTTTAATATAATTAACTCCTTCCCCCGAAAGACGGGTAAATAATGTTTACGTTTTTATTGAAAAAATCGGGTTGCTTTTCAGTACAAAACCAACGTAAACAATATTTTTACCCGTCTATTGGATGGAAAACAGAACATTTACATTGATTCTTTCAGAACAGTTCTGGTGCATAGCAGTCTATCATTCTATTCAAACGTTTCTGTATATAGTTCATTTATAGATGACTTTCCAATGGACGTATTATTTATGAATATATGTGTTCTTTTTGCTCATTTTAGACTTTTAAATTTGCCATTTATTTCTCTCTCCAGCATACTCATATGAATATTCAAGGTCAGTCAAAAAAAGTGGAGGAGTCCAACATTATGATCTTCCTTTTCAGTCTTAAGTGTTGATTAGGTTACTTGCACGTTTTCCTTTTCTACTTAAAATGAATATACTCTCCGCTACAAATTTGACTGAGCTCTAGCTACGCCTCTGAGTATGCATGTTTCTGCAGTTTTCCTCTGAAAGCAAAAGAAATTCCTATTTAACTTTGTATGTTCGATTATATGTTTTGTAAATCTTTGTCTGTTTGTTCTTTTTTTGTTTTACTGTTGTTTCAATGATCAATTCATTTTCTTCAGCATAATAGTGCATTTTGATTGGTATTAATTGAATTTTTTTCTGTTGACTTTCTGAGGGGTTATAGTGCTGTACATAAGTATGTTGGACAAAAAAAACCAAAGAATGAACAAAACACACTTTTTGTTTTTTTCACTTATTTTGTAATTTGTATTAATATTATAAAAACATTGGTATATCTTTACTGTCCATCTTCCTAAATTCTTACTGCTTTCTCAAAATCCATTTTCTCACTCCATAAAGTTTTCATTTTGAGGCATTCGTCCTCAGTGTCAAAATTTTATTTCATACATAGGTGTTTTTCATACTGTGAGGTAGGGAGAAGGACTATTTTATATAAATTATATATTTTTCAACTTGTAAAGATGATAGAAATCCATTTTCTCACTCAATAAAGATAGATTCTGGTTATTAAAATATTTCTTTCATTTTGTGCTCCATCCATGTATTCCCACACCAGCCACATCAGCCCCTAAACTGTCAATTTAGAGATTTTTTTAAACTTGAACCTTAAGGTTCCTAGTTGTTTCTTATATTTTATGTCTTTTTTTCTCACTATTTTCCAATATTCTGGAGGTGGTTCTTAAGAAAAATACAGGAAAATGTTGTTGTTGTTGTTGTTGTTTTTTCTGAGTTTACATTATAATTTAATCATAATTTCCTGGATGGTTCATTATTACTGTTGCTGCTGTTTATCTTTTTTGAATACATTTCATATTATTACCATGTTGAGAAATTATAATACAATTGTTTATTTCTTTATTTTATGTACTTCTCTGTTGGTGATCCAATTGATTCCTGTTACTGTTATTATATGTTGGAATTATATTGTATGAATAAATAACTATCAAATGAATGCTTATTATTTCAAAAATGTGTTTTTCTTGTTTGAATGAACTTGCGACTGAAACTTATTTTTGCTTTCATTATTATTGCTATGGTCCAGCCCTACAACTTTATCCTATTTCATAGATTTTAGCTATATCTTTTATATATCACCTGGAAATAGCATTAACAAAAAGATTTGTTTACTGAATTGTAGTTGGCAAGGCTTTTACATGAGAAAACAATAGATATAGTCATTCTTGGATGTGTAACAAAAATTTGAATTGTTCTCCAATAGATAGTTCCTGAATACTATTTAAACGCTGTGTTATGGCCTAGTCAACAAGTTTCGCCTCGTTTTCTTTATCATAATTGCGTTTAACTAATCCGTCGGGAAATAGGAATAATAAGTGACCGTCACTAAGTAATAAACTTTTGAAATCAGTTAAAACAATAAAATTCATAGAAATGAGGTGTTAAAATTCGGGAAGGTCTATTAACTGAAAGAACGTAAGTTTGAATTATTGAATAATGAGAACATGCCGCTTTATAGTTTCACCTTTCCATTATTATAATTGTTTGGCATCCCAAGTAAATAGCTTTTTCATAGCTTTTTTATACTGCAGACAGCCTATACGGAATAGGAAGTAAAACCGTGAGTTTTAATGCTCGGGCTTGTGTTTGGGGTTCACAAGTAAGTACCTGGCCGGTACAACGTCCCCCGTCTGCATACAACTGGATGATCTATTGGATGTAAACTAAATATTACGTATAACATCTTCCCAACCCGAAATTATCGTTTCTGTAGCACATACGGATCACCCAGATTGGTCACAAGGCTTACTATTCTGAATTTGCTTGGATCCACCCCTGATCGGAATGTTCCGGTAAAAAATCGGGATAATCGGAATTTAACATTAAGACCACAAGATTTTGAGCCGCCTGCCAAAAAAATGCTGGATCCGCCCCTGGAACTGAGAGTTATAGAGTTATGTCAATGAATAGGATCACATGTTTACGATGAAGCGTTCCAAAAGTCCCCAAAATTTTGCCACATGCCTCGTGACTAATTCAGACCCCAAATTACGTCAAATATTGCGTTATTAAGTTAGTTATCAAGATATTTGGCCCTAAACGTCGCGTTAGTTTACGATTATTTTTTTATTCTTTTTATATTTTTTTTCGCATTACAGTACAATAATTATTTTTTTTCCGGGTTATTCTTATGTTACTCAAATGAATAAAATAAAACAATATTAAGAATTTTCTTCAAATTTCATATTAATTTATATTTTTACCCGCGTAGCTGGGCTGTATTCGATGCAAAAAATTCGCGCGATCCTATTGGTCAATTAAGCTTAAATGTGACGTCACTCCGGTCTATTCTCACCGGTACAGTCTGCTAAACTGTCATGGCAACAATATTGTTATAAAATACGAGGCATGCATGTAAACAAACACAGAAAAAACATAGATACAGTGGTCTCTCTCTGTCTCGAACACCCTCTGTCTCGAACTTCTCCCTATCTCGAACAATTTTCTCGGTCCCTTGGACATTTCTGTAGCCCTCAAGCTATTCTCTATCTCGAACAAATTCTATGGTCCCTTACGAGTTTGAGATAGAGAGAGTCCACTGTAGATAGATAGAAAAAACATTGTAGGGACAAAATAATAATTGTAACGGTTAAGGAACTCATTGCATTGACGATCAATACTTTGACGTCGGTCAATATTTTCCGGTATTGCTCCCTCTTAAGCAGTTATTACAGGGTTAATATTTATTAATTCAAAATATCCTGAAATAGTTATTTTGCTATGTTGGTGGGAAAAAAATATCTACGGAAGTCCATTAGTGCCATTCTTAGACCCTTCACATTTAAGAATAGATCCAAGTAGATCCAATACTTAGTCCGCGATACTTCGTTTGGCCATTTTTTGAACCTTTCCTTTTCCAAAGTGTTTTCAGACAAGAGTTACCCCATGCATCAGGGATATGTGAATTTTCCCACAGGTTAGATGTCATTCGATGAATCACTTGCAACATTATTGGGTGATCGCATCTTTTCAGAAGGACAGGGTTGATGTCGTTGCTGGCCTTGTTTCCTTTCAGATTCAAAACGTGTTTTTGAATTTCCTATATGCTTCATTTAATTATTCGAAGCAAAACATAACAATGCTTCGAATAATTGTTTTGAAGCGTTAAGTTTTAGTTGTCGCTTCAACTTCACTGGATTCATTAAAAATTAGATTCCCCCTAATCTTAAAAAAACACTGGATTGGTTCTTGTTTCCTAGTAAGGTGGCACTGGTGGTCATCTTACTAGGAAACAAGAATTGAAGTGGTGGTAAAATAAAGTGGTTTAATGGAAGTTTAAGGATTTTATAACCAATTTGGAGTGTTACGCTTATTCGATAAACTTAAGTGTATTTTCTACCTATCAATTAATTAACGCTAGAAATACGCTGACTGGTGGAAAGTTGTTGCGAGAGATATGTCAAAGCAAATTTCATCCTAATAATTCAGGTGGTTACTTATATAGAAGTCATAAGGTTTTCTAAAAGTTTCTTAATTAGATTTATGATGTTGGATCATTTGGAACTTTTGTACCATGTCAAAACTGGTCTGGTTTTCAAAAAAGACAAACTTGCTTCCTTATACAAATCTTTATTGTCCTTATTGTTGTCTCCTTTAGTCATACCTTTTAGTACTACTATTTTCATTAGTTGGCTGAATAATTCATATGGTTTGTCAGTTCCTTCCTACAATGTTGTAGTTCGAGTCCTCATTATTACACAAGGTTGCTATAGCAGCAGCTGCTTATTTACTCTAAATGCGAGTTTTGATGAAATCTTTCTTATCCTTGGTCAAAACCGTAAAATAATCCTTCAGCTCTGTGGATGAAGGAAAGTATTTTCCCACCATAAACTATATCCTTTACTTCCTTCTATCACAAAATTTACAATTTCTAAATGAATAAAATCGTTTTAATAAACTAAAAGCCGCTTCGGTCCATAATTTTGTTTTACAAATTTGATGAATACAGTCTCTCATCGATTTGTCAGGTCTCCATAGCAACTAGCTTTGCTAACTCCATGGCCAACATTTGTAATGCTTTTTAAGGCTTTTCAAAAACATAATTATGCATCAATAACAAATACTATCATACATCCACAGGACCGGTCAGGACAGACTAACTGATGTGTTTATTATTCCTTAATTGCTATGAGGGACCCACATCAAATTATGTCCATACACATCATGTAAAGCCATAATCGAGTGTAAATAAGATCATGACGCTTCAGCAAATGCTCAAATGCAGCAACGTTTTCCAACGGAGTCCAACGTTATGATATTTCTTTTCAGTCTTAAATGTCGATTAGGTTACTTGCACGTTTTCCTTTTCTGCTTTAAATGACTAAACTCTCCTCCACAAAGTTTGACTGAGCTCTAAGATAAAATACTTGAATTGGGGCTTGAATTGAATTGAATTATGAATTATCTTATGTAAAATAAGTAAGTGTTAATGCTCCAGTTGCTTTAGGTGTTTGTTGCGTATTGGTGAACACACGGTGGTGGTTCAAATCCGGTGTCAGATTATGTAAACTTTCTCATAATAAATTACGAGAAAGTAATTATAAGTTAGTAACATAATTAACATAATTAACATAATTAAAGTCAGATTTAATGCTTAAACGCTAAAAATGAGTCGGATATCAAGTCACCACCTCGGCGCAAATTAAGATCAAGTCGACTTTATTTACGAAGAGTCGATCTGATTAACGACGAGTCGACGAGAAAGTCCATGAATCAACTTGAACACTCGAATTTTGGCGCTGATATAACTTCATACAAACGCCGGGTAAACACTTCAATCTTTTAAAAATACCTATCGGGGAAAACTTCGTCGTCACGACAAAACAAAGTCACGTGATTATAAAAATGGACACGAGTAATAAAGAAAGCTTTTAATCTTATCTAGTAAATTCGATTTTTAGAAGTGAGCTTTGTTATCTATATTTGTTACGTTATCTTTCAATTGCGTCCATTTTCACATTTTCTCAACATCAAAATAATTATAGGCGAAAACTAGTATATTTATTATGTCAAATAATTTATGAGTAATGTATAAATAATTTTAAATCAGTCGGTGAAACTTCTCAATTTAATTTACTTATATTACCCAGTTGTATTACTGAAATTGTAATCCTGTAAAAATATTCAATATAAATAAATAAATTTAGGTTAGGTTTTATTTTTCGTTTATGTTTTTTGGGTTTTTTTTGTCTGCTTACATAATTATAATAGGACTGTTGTTTCGTCGGGGGAAAAAATTCACCAGAGGAAATGTTTCGTCGGGGAAAATTTTCGTCCCTTAGCCAAAATTTCGTCACTTTTCTCCGACGAAGTTTTCCCGGGAAGGGGTTCATTGAAATCGGTAATCTCATGTTAGCGCCCTAATCCAGAAGAAAGGAAATTAGTAAAAGCGCCTGGGCGGAGTATTTGTATGATGATGGGAAAACTTATTAGAACCAAGACTAACAACCAAGGTTAACAATACGAGACACATTATAATTTGTTTCCTTGGTAAATATGTAGCCCGTGAAATCTGGAATGCACTTTCCCTCTGAAAAGACAACACCAGGGGGGAGAGGGTGACATTTTGTTTTTATTTTCTGACTTCCGATATATCTAAGGAATACGTTTATTTTGAGTAACTGCGCAAGTAGCTTCTTACCAAACCTACCCAACTAGAAGAAACAAGTATTCTTACCATTTTATCTGAATTAGCGAGAGCAAATGTCGGAGTCTGGGCCGACTTCTCAACCAATCATGTGTGTTGAACATGCTAACTTTGTGACGTCATAAATGACACTAGATTTTGATCAGAAAATACGAAGTTGATGATAACAAACTTTGGTGAGCTTGTACCGGTAGGGAAGAAAATTTCTTTACGATGTTATTAATTTAGTATCTGTTCATTGTATATATGTAATTATAGTAACTTAAGAATTTAGTTGAAGATATATGTTAATGGCTGGTGTTTTCTTTTTAAAATAAATCTTTATTTTTCTTCAAGTTCAAGATGTATTCATAAATAAAAGGATGAAAGAATAAAATCAAGGTTACTTCTATAAGATATTTTCTCAACTTCACTGACATTTCAATATGTCATCTTATAATGATAATTGCTATGTTTCTTGCTTTTTGAGTCAATGATTCCCTAATGTGATTACAAACTTTGATGTTTCATTTTTTGCTGACTCATTTTCCAGTAAGTGTTGTTTTTAATTTATCAGCCTTGTGTTGTATGGTCGTATATGAAAGTCTTTGTTTGGAAGTATTCGTGAATTCGACACTTTTACAACCACGAAATGAAATTGTTCCATTTTGAATTTTTTATCACAAGTAATAGCCTCATTGCTATCGGTGTTGAATAGCTTGTATAAAGTGTGTTAGGTTTGCGTCGTAGTTGTAGGGATTAGCCTTGATATCAGAGTTTATATGAAACGTATTTAAATGCTGATCATCATCAATACACATCAAAACGGTATATCTCACAACCGAATTCATCTATTTGATGCATTTTGGGCTTGGTTGCAGTTGAGTCCGGTTACTACTGACCCTTTTCCATAAATTCTGTTCTGACTTGTTCTTTGCAGGACAAGATAATCGTGGCGGGACTCAACTGCAACTAAGTTTCATTTTGAAGGCAAGAATTTGTTACATTTTTACATCGTTGTTATTAACATCAAAGAAGGTGAAAAATAAAGAAGTTTCATTAAGGTGGAAAACAAATTCTTTGAAATAGCTATACTTTCATTGTATATAATTTTTTAAAACTATCTATTAGTCATTGTTTCCTAAATCGATTCTATCGTCCTCCTATTGAGAAAAAAAATGCAATAACAGTGGTTATGTACTTTTATTTAGAAATATTTCAAAACAAATGAAAAACATTGGAACTTCTCTCCTTAGATCTTTTGTACAATGTAGCATTTCATAAAGAGCGTTATAACTTGGTTTAATAACAGAATATGTTATGTTGACATTTTGGTAAATATTGGCTGTAACATTAATGTGATCTGAAACATGTTTATACCTATCATTGATGGAGATTTAATCAGTTTTTTTTTTTTTTGTATTTAGGATCAAAGAAAAATAAATAAAAAATATTGTAAAAAATACATACAATTTTTTTCACTTTGATATTGCACTGGGAGCTATCAGAAGTCAGTATCTTCAAGGTTCTATAAAAACCATATCTAAATAGACTTTAATAAAATTAATACGAACTTTATATACAAGATACAAATCAACAATGGAGCAAGATTCCAACCATAGTGGTCTTTGCAAGATGGGATGTGGGTTTTATGGCAACCATTCCTATGAAGGCATGTGTAGTAAATGCTATAAAGATCATGTGAAAAGACAGCAACAACAATCGTCTCCGGTTACTGGTAGAACAAGTCCTGGAAATGGTATAAATACTTTCAAGTTCTTTCTTAATAAATTTTGACGAACAAAATACGTTTCAAAGTCATAGGTACACCCTGATTTTGTTAAATAAAATTTTTGATCATTTTTGTACTTATGAGTTATGACAATGTCTGGATAAAACAGTAATACATAAATGTTGCTTAAAGCTATAACTTTGTCTTAAATCATTAATGCTGAAAGAATTTTTGTTCATTGCCGCATCGATTCTTGATTCTTTTAATTTAATGCATTATTTTTTATTTAAACTTTTTTTTCAATAATAGCATGTATTATTCAAAGTGTTTCGAAGGTGACCTTGTAATAAATAATAAATGTATTCTTTTGTTTTTTATTATGTAAGGTTTATGGTTTGACAATATTTTTAAAGAATATCACACTAAATTTCACTAAAATCAAGGGAATATTAAGAATAAAAGAATTAAATCTAAAAATAAGTAAACTTTGAAATAAAATGAAACACAAATTGGTGAGTGGTTTGACAAGAAATAGTGTTGTTTATCCTTTTATACATGTCTGAATAAACATAAAACAGGCTTTATTTTGTTTTGTTTTCAGTTGAAGAGAAACAGAGAATTTAACTTTCTATTATAAAACTTCATTATATATAAGTAATTGCATAATGATTTATGATCAAAACCACTTATAACTTTTATGATGAACGCTAATCTGTATTTTCTTTGTGGATGATTCTCCTGATAAGGGAAGAAAGTTTTTGCTATTATTTAATTGTTTGATTCTTGTGATAATTAGGCGTTTTGTTTTGTTGAATTGTGGAATCCACTGAAATGTTTATAGGTGCATGTGGCAGTACGTCAACAACTATCGCATCTCCACAAATATCTTTATCTTCTCCTGTATCTATGGCTTCCAGTTCTGCTATTGATATACCACTTGCTTCACAATGTGCAAGAACACCTGAGAAAAACGCAGGTGAATCGTCATTAAGTATAAGTGCATCACCTTCTACAGAAAGTAACTCATTAGATGATTCTGGATCACCTGGTAAACTTAAAAAACGCAACAGATGCTTCTCGTGTCGGAAAAAAGTTGGACTGACCGGTATGGTTGTTAAAGAGAATTAGTTATTATCTGTATCAAGTTTATATACATGTTTTTGTTAATTCTGTTTTGTATTCATTGTAGGTTTTGAATGCCGTTGTGGTGGATTATTTTGCGGACTTCATCGTTATTCTGATAAACATAACTGTACATTTGATTACAAAGCGGATGGACGAGAACAGTTGACAAAAGCTAACCCCGTTGTTGTGGGTGAAAAAATCATGAAGATATAATTACCACTGATCATTTCTTTGGCAATCTGTTCTTGTATTGAAAACATAACTGTGTGTAATCGAAATAAAATGTATAATGTTTACTTTCATTGGTAAAATTTGATGAAAAATCGGATGGTTTCACTGGACATTGCTTCATTGCAAAGGTTAATAGATAGATTGTCAAAAAGCACCCCAATTTTTGAAGGTATCCACCTGCCAACTGCATATGGTGTATACAGAGTCTTTGATTGCGTTTTTGGATTTCATTGTTGGAAAGTCGTTGAATACAAATCAAAAGTCATTTTGTTTCCTTTGTTTCTGTTGTCTTTTGGAATAGTTCTGTAAAGATGAAAATGATATTTACAGCTTGAACATCTATTGAAAGTCAATTGAGTATGCATAATATACAAACCTTTGTTTTTCAATGGTATTTGGTGTTTTGAAATAGTGTATGGAGGCGAAAACATCACGACTTTAGTGTACTGTTTCCACAAAAAGCTTTATTTTGTATCATTGAATAAAATAATTTAGACACATATGCGTAGTTATATATTATATTTAGATCTTTGTACTTTTTTCTCCTACACAAGGAGTTGCATTCGAAAAATCTTTGTAGGAAAACTCTCTTGTTGCTACCATGTTGAACTTTGTATTCATGCAAGATATCAGAAGAGGAATGAAAGCCAGATGTAGCATAATGTTAACAGTTGTTTTTTATCATTAGATGAAGTTAGGTCTGATTTTTTATCATAATTTTCAAACGTCCGTTTCTTCACAGTTGTTTGAATTTGATTTGTTGATGTGTGTGATGATTCGAATATAATAGTTCACTATATTTTACGTCTATTCATCTCGATACTACTGTAAAGTATTTTGTATTGATTTCAAATATTGAGATTGAATTTTCCTCCTACGTGTGAGATCTTTTGAATCAGCACTATATGTTTTCTTTTGGTTTGTGTCTAATTCCATTTTCAAGAGGAGAGAAGATAATTTAACCATTTTGAATGAAAGTGTTATAAACCATTTTTGTATTATATGGTACTGGTTCATGAAATCTCCATTTAGTAAAACTTTCTGGTCATGTGAATTTTAAGAAGAAAATCTTGTTTGTTTGTATTTTCAGAGATAATCATGGATTTTTGGGAGAGTAATATACTCAACCATCTCTCTCTTTTTTTCTTCAGTCATTCTGTCTAAAAATATATTCCGTATTTTTGGTATGCTTTCTCGTACTTTCATCTTCTGAAAAAAATGTCAGAGAAAACCTTTGGTCCTTGGTATTATTTTTCTCGCGCACATTCAAACGTTCAAGTGTGAGGGTTTTGAAGGATGACCTTTTCAATCTTTAAATAAAGTCTGCTAAGCATTTTAAATTAAGAGATAAAAAAATACTTGCTCACTTATTTACAATGGCTTGTTTTTATCGGTAACTGTTCTACTGTCAACACTGGTAAATCAGTTTACTCTCTTAAAAAAAGCTCTCTATGCTTTGACAAAACGCACGGAGACAGTTAGAAAAACATTTTTGTGATAAAACATGCTTGCCTTAATAAAAGAGTCTTAAACATCACATACAAACAGTACATAAGCTGTAAAGCTTTTTTTTGTCAATTGATTAATAAAGATATTTTATAACCAACGGCGTAAATAACATTTCACAAATTCTATTATTATTATTTGTTATTTTCTGGTTTGATGAAGGCTGGCGATAATTTGAGATCTCTATCAAATTACAGAATAGCACTGGTTTTTTTAAAGATACATCTAATGCCATCATTTTCACGCGCATCGTTTAAAGTGATTGCAGGGAATATTTTAAGATTTTCAAGGTTGTGTATAGAGGAATCCTATGTTTACATTTGCTTTTAAACCACTTTTTGTGACAACCACACATTTCAACAACGTAAGAATCTCTTATTGAACTGTTTTTCGTTTTACAAGATGGATGAGCTGAAAACAAAACACCAGTTGTCTTTTCTGAAATATAACACGTTATTCGAAGACCTGCGTGATCAAAGTCACTTTCTTGTGACTATCACATGATCAAATATCAGCCAAAGAAATAAACCATATATTTCTTCTATTACTTTTAACATCAAACTTTTGCTAAAGTAGACCCCTTGCAGATTTTCCTGCTTGAATTATATATCCCCAAAAAACTTGTGTATGGTGTATATTGAGGCGGAATCATCGAAACATATCAAAATAGTATGCGTCATAATGGAATTCACCTGTGCACGCTTTTTTATAAGCAACACGAGGCTCAAATCTGTTTTAAAACGAAGCGACAGCCCAGTCTAGAGCGTACTTGTCAAGCACGCCAAAAAACCCAAAAAGAAAGGAAAAAAAAGGAAAACAAAAAAGGAACAAATAAATAAGAAGAAGGGAGGGTTTTTTGTTGTGATCTATCGGGGCGCTAATTACGAAATTAAATGGTGATGACGGATGGACAATCGATATTTTGAGTACTAATAAATAATGAAGGGAAAATAATCGCATTAGTTTTATGATTTAGGTTGATAACCTCTGCTCCAAAATACAATAATTCACGGTTGCAACACAGTGGATATCTGTGTTTAAAATAGGCGTTCTCCAACTACTCCTGCGCGAAAGGGGAACTAAAAAACAAAGCAAACTGCCACACCCACACCCATTTCAGTTGAAATAAACAACAAATACCCATAATTTTAATAGGTTTCTCTCTAGTGAAAATTTGCCATTATTTGCCAGAAAGAAAGCAAACAAGTCAACTGCTGGACACTCTTAAGGTGAAGGTTAAGCCAGAAGAGATTCATTCCTCAGTTTACTGTCACCCAGCCACGTGCGACTTTCCCACACCATGAAAAAACTCATTATTTCAGAAAATTTAATTAAACAGTGGTAAGAATTCCTCCGGCATTCAGAAAACAGGAGAAACTAAACTTGTTTATCAATAACATTAAGAGATTAAGAAAACAATCAATTGTAAAAGACTGTGTACATCTCATCACCATCTCGCATTTTGAAAGAAAATAGATTGATACATATGTTGCAACTCTATTGTTTTGAACGTGAGGCTCACGATTTGCAAGCATATACCTCCTATACTCCCGTTTTCTTCAGAAATCTCCCATTTTGTGTCGTTTGAGACTAAAAATCTTAACGTAGAGGATTTTTTCAAAGCAGTCACCTCTGGTTCAGTCTTGGTACGTTCGAAAACAACTATCGGCCAATATCTTTGTAGTGCACAGCTAATTCATGTGAACATCATTACAAAATATATGGCAGACAAAACACTAGCAATCAAGTGTCTGAAGTGTTACAAAGAAACATTGTGTTCGGTTAAATGGTCAGGTTTAGGCTATGATACACAGGGATACAAAAAGAATGTATTTCAATCCCCTTCCTCTTCGTCACCATAGCAATTGTAGTCATTCTCTCATTTTATAGAATCCCATCTCTATGTTAGTTTCGTGACCTTAAAATCGTGTGTGTTTACACATAATCATTACTTAATAGGGTTAATAATATTACATAGTAAGAAATAAAAATAGTAATAATAATAAAACAAATAGGTGCAAAACATTCCAACTACTTCACACCAGATTGATTATAAATCGCTTCTTGACATGTTACTTTCCTACTTCTTTTTAATGTTTTTCTTGGTAACTTGGTGGTTGGTGTTGGTTTTGAATAATGATCGTTGTTGGCTCCTTGTTCTATGAAAAAGCAAAACAATATATTGATTTGTTAGTACATATGTTCTTTTTCTAAACTTCTTGGTGATTAGGGAGAGTTGTAAGAGTTAGCACAATGTAACGTATCTTATCACTTTCCGTCACCTAAATGTGTGTAAACAAACTTACGCTGCAACAGACGGCAATACAACCAAGAATAGAACCAGAAAGTGCCAGAATTGCTCCAATCACCAGTAAGGAAGTGACGACATACAATAATGTGGATATTGTTTGCAAATCATCACACTTCTCAATACCTGGACAAGATAAAGATGATAAATAAAACACTTGAACCGTTTGTCGAATGATTTATTCCTATGAACTGCTTATCATGATTAGGGTATTGTCCTTTTTTCAAAACTTTGGTGATATGTTACAAAACACCGATTGATTAAAATATCGCAATGAACAACTTTGAAATTTAATTTAAATGAGAAAAGTTACCATAAATATGCCTTGTTCTGCCATCAACACGGCATCTACAGTGTTTGTATCCCACACGAGTACAATTGGATGATGTATTCTTTGCGTAAGCTGCCCAAACAGCAACCACGATAGCAACAAGGATGGTACCAACGCCTTGAAGTATGAAGCAAATGATATTCAACACCGTGAATGCAATCATCTGCAAGACAGAAAATAACGTTACTTCTGTGCAGTCAATTTATTAACGCCAGGGCGCTGAAAATAAACGCCAGACCTTAAAAGGGAGCTCGTAGAAAATTCCAAGTTTGAAAGAACTGAAATAGGTGGAGGCTGTGAAACCAAAAATAATTCAGAAATTGGAAAACAACAATTTTTGGGCTGATTTGATTTAATTGCTGAATAAAAAATGTTTTGATCAACTTTAAAGATGGGAAACAGAAATTTACGCATCTATGAAGTCTAAATGAAATTGTTTTTGGATGGGACTTCATACATCAACGGTTTTAAGAAACGCAAATAAAAACACTAAAATCGGAATTTTGCAAGAATAATGGCTCGACATTCATTTTGAATTAAATTAGTTTTAAAAAATCACTTTCACAACAGTAACATTGTCAATTTTACGGTCAACTGTGTTTATAAACTAAATATAAGGGATTTTTTATGCTAATGTTGTGGAGACCTCGATACCTTTTTTTTGCTGTAAATTTCAGACTAAAACTAAGCTTTTATACTGAATTATCAATGAAATTTCATTTTTGTGTTTTTAGCAATGTCCACAAGTGCGTCTCATATTTTTGAACTTGTCCTGCAATGCTATCATCATCACAGATGTTTCGTTTTTATAAAACAAATCAGTAAAGCAGTTGAAACTTTCTTTCCCAAAATTTCTCATTTTTCTTTTCTTTTTAGGCTGATTTAGATGTTATGATTTAGTTATCGTGAAAATAATTATTTTCCACTTTCAGATCTTAGATCTAAAATTTAAAAATTCATTTCAACAAAATATATTAAAATTTGACTTACTGCACATTTATTTTTCGTGATACCAGACATGACACCAAGTATACCAGGAAGTATAAACTGAAAAACAAAATTCCAAGTTTTAAAAATAACAATGACACTGAAATATAAAAGAAACATATTTCTTTAAAAAATGCATTTACGGATATATTTACCCCTATGCCAGCCCAGTAAGGTGTCATCGTTGTGCTTAAGTTCGCTTTACCAGACAAAACGAATGAGCAGACACCTACGGTAAACGCAACCGTTAATTCCAATACGCCAAGAATAAGTGCACTTAGCGCATGTCCTCTTTGAAGACTATTCGCCATTTTCAATTCTATTCTTCAATTCTATTAGAAAAAGTTGCTACCACTATCTCGTGCCTTTCACCGTCAGTGTCTGTAAAGACTATGCTTTCACGAATATTATTCTCCATCGAAATGTTTTCTTTGTGTTCATTCTTTAGAACCATTGTAACTTTCCTTTCATTGGTTAACATTTTGTTAGAATACATTTTCTAAGAATATTGTTTTCTTTTATAAAAATAATGTAAAGGGTTAAGTTTCATTGGTCAGCGCGGAAAGCAGCTGATATTTCATTAAGGTCAGTTTCCATTCACCGATATCGTCCGAGCGAGCCATCTATTTCAGTACACAAAGCCAGGTACAAATTTAATTTAGGAAATCTGGATGCTATAGGAAACACAAAAAATGTGAACCCACTCATTTAACTTAACCAATGGATACCAGCCGGATCTAGAACATAAGCAAATTTAACGGAGGAGAGTAGAAAAGAAAAACATACAAATAACCTAATCAACGAATAAGTTATATAAGAAAATTCATTACACCGTACTCCTCCACTTTTTTGCCTAACCCTGGATCCGTTGCTGCCAGAATACAGTTGCTTCCACTCCTGGATTAAAAATCTTGTAGGAAAAATTACATGTAATGTACGAGTAAAATTGTGTAGGTAACGCAACTGCTATCAGCCATAGGATCTAAGGATCCAGCCAACAAATCATTGCATTGTTGTCCAACGAAACATTGATATCTCCCATTGGTTGTTGCGATATAGAAAGGAACAAAAAAAATGAACCTTAATTGCAATTATACAACAGGGTGAGTGGTAGTGAACCAATATCTTGACCAGTAGGGAAATAAACATATGCCTAAGGGCTATAAAGGGTGAGGTAATCAAGACTGAATGTATTAATTATATATACAGCGTATGAGTGTGCCTTACATTTCAAAACCATCAGACCTCTCTTTGAATACTTTAATGAATGTGTTTGAAAGAACAAGACATCAGCTGACAATAAACTCAATCTCCCAAACATAATTGAAAAAGTTTAAACCATGAAATTTTGATGGTCTGAATCTGTAAGATAGATTTATGGCTATGTAAAAGAAAGACTAGACTAGTGAGACAGAAAATTAAGAATTAATGTTGAAGCTAAAGGTTCAAAGTAAATATCAATAAAACTGTTGACAATTCATATCATATTTTTCTAATAAATGTCCCTCTCCAACAACCCATTAAATTCTAGAAAATTAATAAAATATTTGATAAATAAAAATTAATAAAAGTCTCTCTTTTGAACACTCCTGTTCTAAAAATCACCTGAGGTGTTTATTAGAAATAAAAAAATATTTGAATAAAGTTTGTTCTACTTCTATCTACTTCTATCCTTGTCTTGGACAGAAAGAGTTCACCTATAAACAACATTTTTATTATTTTAAATAAACACTTCTTGAAACGAAAATATAGAAGAGATAATACAATAGAAGGATAAATATATGGTCAATTAATTTTTCATTCTTTTACCGAAACTAGGCTTTTGGATTGAGTCATCAGATTCACCATTACTGGTATTCATTACAAAATGAAAATTTAAGAACTTATCAACTGTAAGATCAAATCCAACTTCATAATGTTGAACAGAGATGTAAGAACTTACCTGCAGGAATCTTCTAATCCAACTTCATAATGTTGAACAGAGATGTAAGAACTTACCTGCAGGAATCTTCTAATCCAACTTCATAATGTTGAACAGAGATGTAAGAACTTACCTGCAGGAATCTTCTAATCCAACTTCATAATGTTGAACAGAGATGTAAGAACTTACCTGCAGGAATCTTCAAATCCAACTTCATAATGTTGAACAGAGATGTAAGAACTCACCTTTAACCCAGCATTTTGAAAGATCTTAGCACTGCAATTAGTCTTATTACTTTCTCTTTCAAGATATCATTACCCAGGGGATCATTTAAGTCTTGGCATAAATAGCTTTATCAAACACCAATGTAATTTCAGGAAGCTTGTGTTACTCACAAATAGATGTGCCTACAGAAAATATTTAATTCAATTTAGTAAGATTCAGAAACATATACTTGTTATATATACCAACGTAATAAGAAAACTCATTTCCATAATGAAGTATGAAATCTTGTGTGAGATCAGTTATCGAAGTATTTATTCTTGGAAGGTAGCCAATCAACCATTTCCATCACCATAAATCGTTTACAAAGATGTTGTATGCTGTCCAGAATGGTAATAATACACTTTTTTAAATTAGCACAATTATTTTGTGACGATCCAGGCTTTCTAAATCTCAATGTACTCTGTATTACTGGTTCAAGTTGGTTGGAACAAACTTAACTTGGCTGTGTGGGAATTCATTCTGATGAAACTAAGACATTCTAAATCACTTTAGACTTTTCTCACAACTGTAATTCTGATGTTCAATTATTTTAAATGACGATTCCATTTGGCATATAAGTGAGAAGTTTGTTAATCTTTAAAGTTAACAAAACATCTATTTCGATACAAAATGTCTGTTGGTAAACCAAACAGCAATGTACATTGGTTTGAAGTTTAACAAGTCTTTTAGAACCTAACAGTCACCTAAGCAACAAGTTTGTTGCTAAAAACTGATATTGGAATTGGAAACAACTTTTCTTTCACTGCTGGTTTGAGAATATTTACTTTTGACTCCAAACAAGGTTCTTCCCAAAAGCCACTCATCCCAGATTTTTAAAACATGGCTACAGCTACTAGCTTTATCACCTTACTAAATGGATGAGTGACTCTGTATTTTGATACTGATGGTGAATAAATACTTACTTACTTCACAATTTTAAAAATAACTTGCTAGCAAAAAAAACAGTGGGCAAAATCATCAAGATCTGTGGGGGAGTGTTTTTTTTAATTGAAACAGCGGCCGATATTGCTTGCAATTCCTAAAGGAAACACTCCTCCTCATAGACTTTTTGAAGATTATGCTCACTGGGAGGAAGTCTTCTCTTCTCTTCTTTAATATAATTCCTCTACAAGTATCTTCCTTGATCCACTTGTAGGATTCTTTGCATTCTTTTCGTTCTCGTTTAGGGGGTAGCATTGTTTTGAACGATTTCTTTATGTAACGTTTCGCGTTGGGTCCAAACGCTCTAACGTCGAAGAATGCTCATTGTCCTTGAATCCAGAAGCCGCGAGCACTTACATCAAGGCGTACTTCGTCTTCTGTTTTAGCAGTATTGTTGAGTAATGGTTCTGCACCATTTAAGTGTAGCAAAGTGGGATCAATTTCGACGTCTTTGCAAACTTCAGCTAGAAGGTTTTCTGTTATGTCCTTTATTTCATTGTGCCGAAGGGTAATGAAGCCTCCCTTCTGGCATGGCAAAGCATGTTGGACATCGAATTTTGAAGTGCATGCACATACTGTAGGTAAACCAGGTACTTTCCAATCATATCTTAATCGGATACTGTCCCAAAACTGCTGTTTGTTGAGGGCATAATTATACTCTTTTAGTGGTAGTACGCTTAACCAGTTCGAGGCTCCTGTTTCCATTGCCATATCAATACATCTGTTCTGAGAGTCGGTTATATTATGCCTTATCACGTCCAATTTTGCTTTGTAAATAGCCGATTTTTCTTGTTTGATGTTCTTTTTCATTTCCTTTATCTTTGCTAAGTCCACATCGTATTCAGTCTTTTGGGTTGTAATATTTTCTGTTGAATCCTTTGTTATTAATCTCGATTTTTTGTAAGCAATTGCAGTCACTTTAATGGAATTTTTGATGGCTAACCCACCATATTTAACACGATTTCATATTCGGTATCGTTCGAAAATAGTATGTAAACCTATGTCTGTATAATTAATGTATACAGAGTAAGCAGCTTGAGGTTGAAGCTCTGCGATTTTAGCCAACAGCTTTATTTCGTTGTTCCATAAGTCTACCTTATTTTTGATGTACTGTTCTTTGTATGTCAAATCACCTATAACTGCTCTCAGATGTCTAGCTCCCGTCGTATTTAAAATAATGTTGCTATCTTTAAACATTTCGTAAGCAATGGTGGAAAACTGCGATTTAACTATCAGTATAGATTTTTCGGCTTTCGAAAAGTAACCATATTTGGGTCCTTCTTCCAGTAGAAAATCCCACCACACCTTTCAATCGCTCAACTTACCAGCACCAGTTAAGTCATCTGGAAACGCAACTTGTTTCGAGCTAATGTTAAGTTGAAGTAATTTGTTCAATAGTGGAGAAAGTCCCAAGGCATAAGTTCCCATCGCTGTTGGATCACCCTGAGTTGTTCCTTCTGATGATGTAAATTCTTTTCCACCGATTACAAATAAACGTGCAGGGATGACATAACAATTGAAAATGAATGTTGATACTTCAGGACAAATATAATCAATGTTATGTAGTAGAACCTTTCTATTAACGAGGTTGAAGGCGTTTTTAGCCTCAACAAGTAAAACGGCTTCGGTCTCATTTAGGTTGTATATCTTATTCCTTGCGTGTATTGCAGCTTCACCTCCTGCTTCTTGTCCAGCACATAACTTTAAACTGCCTGCAGCTTTGAAAATATCCTTCTTCCGTGACCTGCATGAAATATTCTCTACAATTCTTCGTAATATCACACCAACACCAATGGGTCCTAAGCCTGGATTTTTATCCAGAGGTATCACTCAACATGCTTAAAACGCTTCTAAAGAGTTCGAATTGCTCTCAGTTACGCTTAATCTTTCAAGGCAGAGTCGTTTTATAACCAGTGAAAACACCTTTCGTAGATCAGAATTTGAAATTCCATAGCTATTTGATGCAATGATTCGTTTCCACCCATCAGCGTCCAAACCAGATGGACCTGAACCTCCTTTTGTTCTGATTGCAGCTCTTTTTATCATATCTTTTATTATATCATATCATCAATTGCATCGTAGATAACAGAACGAACTCTTGGGTTCTCACTAGTTAATAAGATTTCTGGTGTTGTATCTTTTCCAACGGGATGTTTCAGTTTAAAAAGTTTCGTTGTTTCATCATTAAGAGTATTGAACCACTCATATTGAGAGATAAGATTTCCGATTATTACAATTATTACAGATTATTACAGATTATTAAGAGCTTTAAAGGACCGTTGATATTTCCCTTTTCCATCATTGTTGTAAAACTCTTTGACACTTCAGTCATACCATTTTTCCTAATAGGGAATGCAAGACAATTTTGTATTGTTTCAGTTTCAAAGTTTTGATGTCACCCTTTTCCAACAATGCTAGTCTAAGCCATAATTTTGAGGGTTTTTGCAGTAATAATGCTGGCATGATATGTATTACTTTAAAAGCTATTGTATATAAAGGAGTGTTATTAAGCCAGCCTTCTAGTAATTTTTTTATTTCATCGATGTATCGTTTACCAGCTGCACCTGCAGGCAAGAGAAACAAGTTTTTTTTCCCAAATTACGATCTTTTCATAGGCATCATTAATATCATTTGCGACATCGTCTAAGACGTGATCACCACAGACAAACTGACGTCTATTTGCTTCTTGGTTTTGCGTAAGCGTAACGTTAACTTCTGCGCGTATTGTTGAAGAGGTCGGTTACATAATAATTTATAACTTGATACATGTCTTGATATTGATAAAGTGAGTTACACGCCCAATGTTTGACAAAACTTGAAGTGCACTTGAATTGACATTTGATGTTGACTGCTTGAGCATGTAACTGACTGATAACTCCAAAATCTCTTATATATAGGGTAATTAGAGTAAATTTTGTGAATTTTATTTGCAAACAAACAACCAATCAAAATCGAGGAAATCAAAAGTAATATTTAAAGAAGTTTAAGGTCTCTCTTTTCTATTATCTCGAGTTTGCGTTTTTTTCTGTTCCTTTAAGTACGGAGAAAATCAATACTACATTTCTATTAACATATGAAGTTCATGTTGATCTTTTTTGGGCAGCGCATCGATTCATCTGATCTTTCATTTCCTCGTCTGTCATTCCGTGTGTAATGTCGCAGTTTTCATCACTAGTGGATCTGAGATTGTATAACATTTGTATAATTTATTTTTAGGTCCTTTGTTGCATCATCTCGTATCTGCATCATCTCGTATCTGCTGCCAGAACTCCTCCTCAAAACTTGACCTTGTCAGAATTACCTGGACTTGTCCGAAGTCTTTGAACTTGTGGGCCTTATCTGAACTTGACCAGATTTTTTACTTTAAGATATTTCAAAAAAAATGATTTCCATTGCTCAATTTGGCATAGCTATCTTTGTCACGTGAGAAGTATATATTCTTCAGTTGTCTTCATATATTCTTCAGTTTTTACTTTGGCACATATTTTGTTACATTGTACTAAACATTTTTTTATAATAGATTGAGTTCATAATACATGATGAAAAATTGTATTCAATACTCCAGTATAAGGACTTCAGGTTGAAAATCGACAGTTATAAAAGATATCAGATTCGGAATAGAATTCTTTGTTTGGCCCAAATTTTCTTTCTAAAATGTAGTTCTTGCCGCCGCAGGAGAAAGGCTGTGAAATTTAGTAAATACACGCAGAATGTTATCTGAAATGTTCTAGCTTTCCTTCATAATGTGTACTACTTTGCTGGTATGCCCAACCGCGCTGACCTTCAGGCCCCAGGCCTCTTGTTTGTTACTACCGTAATAAAGCAGTTTAAAGGTAATCACTATATCAAGGTTTGTGTAACTAAGGTAACCAAGAGCTAGTTGTTTACGCAAATAGAAATATTAATCATGAAGCTAGCTTAAATTTAACTCTGAACTAAGAGAGCCTAAAATTCAAAATCCCAACCTTGGTAGGCGACAAGGTTAGGCATAATTACATTTTTTGTTCTGTCGTATTGACCCTGGTACGACGCTGACTGAATAACTTTCTCAAATCTTCTTTATGGATTTCGAAAGGGGAACAGTTTGTAAAAAAGCGCTATTAAAACTACTTCAAATGTAACAGTCTCATCTGGACCACTGTTCTCATGTGCCTTTCAAAGGTTTATGATTACCTTCCAAGTGAGTGGCAAATTGCAATACTGGCGGCTCATGGGGCAGGCCATCATAGCTTAACACTGTTGTATGACTACTTATCAATAGTTGTCAAAGAGTGAAAATTGGTCTAGTGAATGGTTAGATATCATAGCTGGTGTACCGCAAGGTTCGAGACTACGACCATTCCTGTTTAATATTTTCATTAACGATTTACTCTTCTTTGTGCAAGTCTGAGATTTGTAACTTTGATTTTACCGGAAATCTTATTACAAATTTCTTTGAAACGGTTCTTGAAATTAAGGATACTATCAATCTAAAAGTGATATTCTCATGAGAGTTTCAATAATATTGAAGGGAAGTCTTGAAAGTGTACAGGTAAATAAAATTTCTCGCCGCGGCACAAATTTCAAAATGGGATCCAATATTTATTTAATATTTTTGTCTAAACACCATCTGAAATGAAATGAGCTAAATGTTTATTTTTTTAATATCATTTTTTTTTGCAGACAACTAATCCCGTGTCTTAACAACATTTTTCAAATCGAAATTTGATATAAAATAAGAAGAAGATGCAGAACTTTCCTTCATGACAGTTTAGATGGGTATGAGAGAAATGTAAAAACATATTCAATTTCCTAAAATATGCAGGTATTTAAAAAATCAAACGTCATTTTAACTATTAAAACTCTATAAGCAATATAAAATAAACGATATAAAAACAAACATCGTAAAATGTAGTGTTACATCAATAATCTTGTGTTCTTATCAGGAAAAAAATGAAAAATGAAAAAGTCATGAGAAATTGATGAGTAAATTTCATGGAAAACCGGCAGTCAAGTGTCTGAAGTGTTACAAAGAAACATTGTGTTCGGTTAAATTTTCAGGTTTAGGGTATGATACACAAGGTATTTCAATCCCCTTCTCTTCGTCACCATGGCAATTGCAGTCATCCTCTGATTTTATAGAATCCCATCTCTATGTTAATTTGGTGACCTTAAAATCGTGTTTACACAGAATCATAACTTAAAAGGGGTTAATAATATTACATAGTGAAAAATAAAAATAAAAATAGTATTAATAATAAAATAGTAATAATAATAAAAGGGGTTAATAATATTACATAGTGAAAAATAAAAATAGTATTAATAATAAAATAGATAATAATACAACAAATAGGTGCAAAACATTCCAACTACTTCACACCAGATTGATTATAAATCGCTTCTTGACATGTTACTTTCTTACTTCTTTTCAATGTTTTTCTTGGTAACTTGGTGGTTGGTGACCATATGGTTGTATAGCAACTGGCTGTTGAACAATGATCGTTGTTGACTCCTTGTTCTATGAAAAAGCAAAACAATATATTGATTTGTTAGTGCATATGTTCTTTTTCTAAACTTCTTGGTGATTAGGGAGAGTTGTAAGAGTTAGCACAATGTAACGTATCTTATCACTTTCCGTCACCTAAATGTGTGTAAACAAACTTACGCTGCAACAGACGGCAATACAACCAAGAATAGAACCAGCAAGCGACAGAATTGCTCCAATCACCAGGAAGGAAGTGATGACGTACAATAACGTGGATATTGTTTGCAAATCATCACACTTCTCAATACCTGGACAAGATAAAGATGATAAATAAAACACTTGAACCGAAATATTTTATTCCTATGAACTGCTTATCATGCTTAGGGTATTGTCCTTTTTTTCAAAAATTTGGTGATATGTTACAAAACACCGATTGATTAAAATATCGCAATGAACAACTTTGAAATTTAATTTAAATGAGAGAAGTTACCATAAATATCCCTTGTTCTACCATCAACATGGCATCTACAGTGTTTGTACCCCACAACACTACAATTGGATGATGTATTCTTTGCGTAAGCTGCCCAAATAGCAACCACGATAGCAACAAGGATGGTACCAACGCCTTGAAGTATGAAGCAAATGATGTTCAACACCATGTATGCAATCATCTGCGAGACAGAAAATAACGTTAGCAGTCAATTTATTAACGCTGAGCCTCAAAAAAGGGAGCTCGTAGAAAATTCTAATTGAAAATTCAAAAGAACTGAAATAGGTGGAGGCTGTGAACCCCAAAATAATTCAGAAATTGGAAAACAACATTTTTTTTTCGCTGATTTGATTTAATTGCTGGATAAAAAATGTTTTGATCAAGTTTAAAGATGGGAAACAGAAATTTACGCATCTATGAAGTCTAAATGAAATGTTTTTGGATGGGACTTGAAAATGAAAACGCTAAAATCGCGAAGTGTTGATAATTTTTTTTTTTTTTTTAATCTGTATTCAGAGAGTTTTTACTGCTGAATATTGTTCAAAACAGGAAAAGCAATTTCAACTATTATACAGTGAACTCCCGGTAACTTGTTGAAAAATTTTCTTGGTTAAAATAGAAAGTTTTCGAAATAATAATAACTAGCTGTAAAAACTTTTTACCGATGCAATATGGATTATGACGTCATAATTCGAGTCATTAACTTGAAATTTTTAATTTCAGACACGATAACTCGAGAAAAATAATTTAAAACTTTATTTCAGAGTAAGTAACTCGAATCTTTTAAAGCAATAGAGAATGTTCTCGAGTTAGTATCTCGAAGTCAAAATTTGGCTTTTTTAATTTCGAGTTAGTAACTCAAGCCGTAGAAGCGAGAAATATATTTTCGAGCTGGTAACTCGAAGTGATATCGAAAATTAAAAATTAATAACTTGATAATAAGTTAATAACTTGAATTATGACGTCATAACCAATAACTCGATTTTAAAAACTCGGGTTTTCCGTACTTTGGCGGGCATATTAAAAAATACTTGTGAATAAAAAACCCTCCTCTATATGCCATTTCTTCTGGAATAAACTTATTTAGTCTGTATTATAAAACTAAATATACTAAATAAAACTAAATATAATCATTCTCACTCATTTTTAACTTTAACTACTCGAACTTTATCACACGTTCTTGACTACCTTTCTTTTTCTTTTTCTTTCTTCGTCAACAAACAGAAATGTAAACATATGACGCAATGGTTTCCCCCTATACTAATACGCATACGGATACAAAACCGTTGCCACATTTGTCTATTAAACAAATTTCGTTTTTTTCCCGTTTTTTGCTTAGGAGTCGCAACCAGGGCTTAAAACCCTTATAGTATTTATATAATAAGAAAGACTAGTACAGCGTGTAAAAACTTTTTCCAGGTTCGTTTTTCCAGGTTCGTTTTCCAGGTTCGTTTTCCAGGTTCGTTTTCCCCATGAGTTACCTTCCCACCCCTCCCCTTGCTGAAATCACAGAATGGCGCATGGAAAGTATCACTAAATTATATGTCTCAAAAAACTGATAAAAAATGTATGGAATCGCATGTTGACGACAAACCTTTATGGACATATCATGGGGTGTGACGTCACGATCCCGTCCTAATTTTTTTGTATAGATGGTTTCGCAGTGGGAAAAAGATGCTGCAATCACGTTGCAAAAATGTTGGGAATGGAAATCGCCCTGATCTCATCTTGCACCATTTTTTGCAACATCACAACGTTATTGCAACTGCAGCCTGATTTGTAATTCCGATTTTGTAACATCGCTAGTTGTTCATGGTAATAAAGTTTCATAATTATAACCTTTAAACAACAAGAACGGATGTTATTGCAACGTCGCTATAACATCATTTCACGATTATAGAGTCACTTGTTTTATTGGCTTTATTTTGAAAAACATTAATGATCAAAAATTTCATTCATTAGAATCACAGGTGGACCTAATATAGTGACAATTATAAGTACTGTAAACATTATGGTTCGGGGTCGGCTGCAAGTACTCGAAGTGAATTTCGAATACTAAAAATCGTACGTGTGTTCAAATGAATTTTACATCTTATGATGTATACAAAAAATCATAAGCAAAAAATGGGATAGTGTATTATGCTCTAAAGTCAGAAATATCTAAATGCAACCGATGTGCATGATCCCGCTGTGAGAGAGTCACATCACATAACATCACTGCAATTTCACTCAACGATATCATCATCACAGCTTCGTTTAAAATAAATCAGAAAAGCAGTTGAGACTTTCGCAAAATTTCTCATTTTTCTTTTCTTTATGGATTTAAATTAATTTAAAATAATTATTTTCCACTTTCAGATGTTAGATCTAAAATTTAAAATACATTTCAACAAAATATATTAAAATGACTTACTGCACATTTACTTTTCGTGATACCAGACACTACACCAAGTATACCAGGAAATATAAACTGCAAAAACAAAATTCCAAGTTTTAAAAATAACGATGTCACCGAAATATAAATGAAACATATTTTTAAAAAAAGTGCATTTACGGTTATATTTACCGGTATGCCAGCCCAGTAAGGTGTCATCGTTGAGCTTAAGTTCGCTTTACCAGACAAAACGAATGAGCAGACAATTACGATAAGCGCAACCATCAATTTCAATGCGCCAAGAATAACCCCACCTAGTGCATGTCCTTTTTCAAGACTACCGGCCATTTTCAATTCTATTCTTCAATTCTACTAGAAAAAGTTGCAACCACTATTTCTTGCCTTTCACCGTAGTCTGTACCTTGACTATGCTGTCACGAATATTATTTTCCACCGACATCTTTGTTTTGTATTTTTTGTTTTGAAACCATGGTTACTTCCCTTTCATTGGTTAAGATTACATTTTGTTAGAGTACATTTTATAAGAATAATTTTTTGCTTTTATAAGGATTATTAAAAGATGTAATTCTTATTTTATTTTTAACCTCAATGGGGGAAAAAACTCTTTTCAATGAATACATTTTTTTATTTTAATTAACGCATCTGAAATTCCTACAGCTCTCCACACACTATCGATTTTTCCTTCCCCCTATCCATGTCGTCATATGATTGAAGAACTCGACCATCCATGATGCATGAATAGGTTTTAACCTAGCGAGCGGTAGGCTTACTTTTACATTTTACAACCTCACGTTGTAGGAACCTCAGGAATGCAAAAAATGAGAATTGTTTGGAAGGAAAAAACTTGTGCAAGTTCAGAATTATCTACGATTTCGCAGGAAAAAATTCTCGCGATTTTGTCATTTGAAATATTTCGCGCAGGAAACTTTCGCGAAAATGGCCAAAAACGTGAAATTCGCGAAACTTTCTGCCCCTAAAGTACCGACCGCTGTAATGGAACCAAACGTATCGAGGTCGATGAGAGCCAACCGAGCGCTGATATAAAACCCGCTAAAACCATTTGTTGTTATAGAATACCTTATCGGGGACAAAAAAAGTCGGGTTTTAATGACCAAATTTTTTGCAAGTGATTAAATTTTTTCCCTGACTATTTTTAAATCAGACTTTTTCCCCCCGACAGATATTTGGCGTAATTGCGACTGGCGAAAATTGGTTGGCGAGAAGTAACTAAATGTTTTCTCAATTTTATTTTCCCACGGAAAACTATTGACTGGCATGTGACGTCAATTAACTAATCAGTTTTCTCGGGGTTTTGGGCAAATCGAAGTTTTTTGGAAATATAAATAAACGGCTTTCAAAAGAGATTTACCGGTATACATGTACAAACAAATCAACAAACAAGAACGACTAAAGGATGAAGATGAAGATGGGGCTTCAGAGGAGGGCGTTGATTAACAATTGCGAAAAATCACAATCCATACGATAGCTATTAATATTCCCATTGATGAATAAAAATAATCGTTAAAAAGTTCTCTTTTTTTCAGATTTTATTACCTCGAACCCAGGAACGTTTGTATCTTTTTGGTTTGAAGACGACGAGACACGAAAAAATTACAATGAAATGTCGTTTCAATCACAGAAGACCCATTACATCTTACACGGAGGAGAGTGATAAAGACTAATTAAACCGATTGATCAACCTGATGAAGTTGACCAAGTCAAGTCAACAATAGAAAGAACAAGATGCTCTTTTGTTTTCAACTCCTTCCACCAATTAAATTGTTCCATGCAATCACACGTGACCATGAGATTGTGTGAACAGGAGGAGGAACTTCTGAAATATGTTTCAGAAAAGGTTTTCAACCAACATTCCATTATCATCACATCCATTTTATAGACCATCAGAACGTTCTACATATTCCCTTTCATCTCCCATCTTTGCTTGTGGCTAAACGCCCATTTCAACTTCTTCTTCTTTTGTTGACGTTTCAGTTTTCCCTCAATATTCTCCTGATATTTTCGTGCTTGTATCGCACCGTGGACTTTTGTTGCAAATTGTCTCTTGGCAAGTTCGTCATTTAAAGTTTCTGCCAATTCATAATCTTTATCATGTATAGCTTCATCAATCTCTTTCTCGAGTTTGCACTAAAAACGATCGATCAATTAATCAATTAATAAAATGTCGATCGCATGATCATCAAAAGTAAAATCCAGAAGAACAATCTTTGGTTCACTCATCCAAAATTCACATAAAGATTATCATAACAAAACCACATCCATCCTTATGTCAAGAAACAACAAATTTTATGCAAAACTATACAGCTAAGGATCATGGTACTTCTTGTCGGTTTTGAGCTCCTGTTTTCTCTCTCATGGTAAACCGTCTCACAAGGACTTTTATAAGCTCCATATAGCAAACAGTCATGTAATGGTCCAGCGAGTATGACTTTCATTCGAAAAGAAAAAAAAAGATACCTTTTTCAAATTGTAAGGGTCGTGTTGAGAGTGAACTTGAAATGTTGAGCCTATGTATTTGTTGACAGGTGTGAAATCAGGACATCTGAAAACAAAAACAATGAACACACTTGCATGAAAATCAATTCTTTCTATCTTGATGAGACCTAATATAATATTGATGCGTGTCAAAATGTGAAGTACGTTATTTTGGCATTTCTTGGATTTTCTCCATTTTTCACAACTTCCTATTATTTACTAGATACTCATAACACGTTGATGATTTTTTTAAGTAGCCGGGAAAATTGTTGCGAATCGAAACAAACACTAACCGTCTTCTTTTGGTTTTCATTGAAGTTTTCTTATCAGTCTGTAAACCTAATAAAAATCCCAAGTAAGATAATCATTAATCATAGAAAGTGCAATTCTCTGAAATGGAAAGGAATACCTTAAAGACAATAAACGATTATAAGTATCAATGATGATAAAATGATAAAAAATGATGACTCGACAATTAGGTGCCCGAATAAGAGGAAAATGTAACCGTTGTAAATATAGCTGCCTAAGTAAGGAAAAAAATGCAACCGTGGCTGCTGAGTCAGCAGAGTACTGGCAGTCTCTGCATATATACTCATTTAATCCCTTAAAATTGAAATGATGGTTTAAATAACATTTTAAAGCAAAATGGCAATTCTAGTAAGGAGCCAGCTAGACAGAAAATATAATAGACTGATATAAAAACATGTACAAGCTATTAATATTATAAACATTAATATTTGTTTGGGTTTCTGGTATCATTGGTTCATCTCTATCTCATTTGTTTTAACTGTGTTATTCAGTATCAACGACCCCATATTAACATATCTAAGCTTCCTTTGAAGTTTTTGAAATTTTAAAAGCAACAAAAAAGATGTGCGCGAAATTAAATTAATGGTTGGGTGCACGAAATTTAAAGGGTGCACTAAATATTAATTTTTTGGGGGTGGGCGAAAATATCAGGAGCGAAGAATATAAAAAATCTAAATATAAAAGGTAGGATAGATAAAACGATAAATCGAAATGTTATTGTCAGTCCTGGGAGAAGACGATACTACTGGAATAGAAAAGTAAAGGAATATTTTCTTCGATATGATTTAGTATGAACCTTCTACCTTCTACAAGATCAGTTTTTGTAGAACTTTGGTTTTCTAATTTTTGTCTTCTTTTCTTCAAGTCATCAAATTTTTCCTACACAAAAAACACCAAAAGAAAATTTAAAAATCAAAACAATACAAAAGGTAGTGGTTATGATTTAGAGAAAAGATATTGTAGAGCTGATTACAAAAGAAAACTAATGAAAAATAGTGAAATTTTGACATAATGTACAACTGTAATACTACAACAAACTCTGTTGAATATTTTATGATGATAGGTTCATGAAGTATCATTTGCATATTTCAATAGAAACACGTTTCGCACGACTAAGAACTCAAATGGCACCTTTTTATCACCAACACTTTCATATTCTTCCTCTCTTCATGAAAGAACAGAATTTACTGGGAACAAGTTGACAAAAATGAATGTAAAAAATAAAAACCTTCAAAAACATAGTTTCCAAATAGTTTCTAAAGTTGTATCCGTCTTTTTTGACATTTGACGAAAAGTTAAACAACTGAAAACAAGTATTTAACTTACTGCCAGGCTTTGGTTAACCTTGCTGGTTTTGGGGGGATTACTCTTCTTGGAATCATCTGTGTTTTCTTCAATATCTCTATCTGATGAATCAGAATCACTTACATCATAACCAACCAACATGTTGTACACTTTATCACTTTCATCACAAACAACTGAAATGTGAAGCATTAAAGTTTTAAAGAAATAATGCACTTTTCCAACAATTTTGCGAACATATTTTTTAGAGTGAAGGCTTAACCTTAGTTTCCATAAGACAACATCTTTTAAATCGCATGCGCAGTAAAGCCAAAATTCCGCTGTCCTGAATTTCATGAAAAAAATTATCTTGAGTTTTGGCGTAAAAGTTGAATTCATTCTACTTTTGCAGTCGAGCTCTTTAGCCAATCAGATGTTAAAAAAATAGTAAATACTACGTGACAGTCATCTCACGTGAATACATTACAATGAATATAATAAAACTTATCGTCACTGTTGAAGTGATGGTAGTCTTTTATTAAAAGCAGCCATACTTCTGATAGTAATTTGGATTCTTTTACTCCTTGATCAACTGTAAAGTGCAGTCACATCGAAATCATATTTGCAATCGACTGCAAAATACTCGGGAGCAGTCTTATGGAAACTAAGCTTTATAAACACTACTCACACACATTAAATCAAAAAAATAATTTGATAAACTTAAGATGACAAAAAATCAAATATTTATGTTTGATACTCTGATTGAAACAAAATAGGAAGATCAGCAGAAAAAGCTTATCACAGGTTTTCACATTCTTACTGAACAACCAATTAATGAACGCAGAAGTAAAGGAATCTAAATTCAACAAAAGCCAGTATATATAGTACCTACATCTCAATAATACAAGATAAAAAAGTTGATTAAAAAAAGTAAATAAGTACAACAAATAAGTTTCAAAAATCACTATTCTAAAGAAATTCATTCTAGATTGTTCCTCTGTACATTACATTGATTGTAATTTCAAGTTCTCCAAAGGGGAAATAGGGTTTGAAAAAAGTGCTATGAACAGCCAAAGCATAATTTTATGATAATAATTTTCTACTGAAGAACAAATACTATCACTTTTTAGAATAAAAAACTGATGTTTAATTTAGACCTTAATTCCCCTTTTAAACGATAAACTTGACAATGAGGGCTGATTTTCTGAAAGATTTTGATCATTTGATTTAAAGTTACTGTAAAGGAAAAACAGTGTTTTTCTTTATCACTCAATATTTCATTAAATCTTTAAAATAAACAATATAAAAGTATTTATTTTTGGAAAGCTTGGACAATTGAGCTCAATTTATAAGGCTACCATTTTCACTCAACGAGTTCCTCTCACACAGTCACTAATTTTTACTTTAAAATTTACTTCTTTCAAAAGTCAGTACTTTAAACTTACATCGTATGTCAGCGTTTTTTAATATTATTATATTTTCTTTACTCCCATAAATTTCTTCAACCTAATTTTTGAACGGAATAATTATTTTAAAAACGCTGACACGTGGGTAGATGTCTCTTTTTTAGTTTCCATGGTTAGATGGGTGACAGGAACTGCTCATTGTTGAAGTTTTGATATAAATTTTGTTCTGAGAAAAAAGAGTTTTTAATTATTATGCATGAACATCGTTCAGAACGTGATTTTCACATGTTTTTATAAAGGGTGTAGAAACAAAACATTCTGTTGAGTTATAAAGATGAGCTCTCCGCAAAATTGTTGTTATTTACTTCTTCATCTACTTTTTCCACTAATAGAGACTTTTTCCAGGTTAAGAAATTATTGCAGTGAAAATTTTAATTTTTTTAAATTTTTTCCTCAACAGTAACCTTATCTGTCATTTCTTGAATTGAATAATCATGTGACACCTATCACTCTGTTTTCTGTTTACATTTGTATTCAGAACATTTAAAGCTTTAACTCAAACAGAACAGTTTACATAGTAAAAAAAAATAATTATGTATTGGGAGGAACACATAATTTTGAATGACCACTTTTCCAGTGTGCCCTTTGACAGTCTTTAGAACAGTATACAGCAATACGACATTGTGCACACATTTTGAATCTACCATTGGTAGAATCTGGTTCCACTTTACCACACTCTACATTGGAACAAACAATAGTCTCCATACGTTTACACTTTCGGTTCTTTTTGTTTATATGACTTGAAAATTTACTCAACACTAGCTTTTTATGATCTGGTAAATCGCCTTGATTTGTCATGTGTCGAATACAAGCTCCAGCAACAAGGGCTTTTTCTTTCACATCATGATCTAGAGCATCCCATTTCGCAAACTCTTCTAAAATACTTGCAATCCCAAATTCATTACATTTGCTGATACAATTCATGTTATTTTGACATACTAACATCAAGCTCATCATAAGTTCTTCATATGAGTTAGGAAACAAAACACATAATTGATTCTTGAATATTTGTGTGAAGAGATTGACCATATTGGAGTCACCAATACTTTGATAATATGACTGAGGTGTACCACCTAACAAAGAGCCTTGTATCACGCAAGCTACAATATCTCGTAACAAAGGATTCACAGATGGGTTATTCAATGAAAACTCAAGTAAACAGCACATTGCAGGTATAAATTCTGTGTCTTTCCACAAGTACTTTTTTACAATATGAAGATCTTTTATGGCCACAAGTACAGACCCAACAAAGTAATGCTCATCAGATATTGGTTGCCTTTTTATTGTATCGAGTATCTCTTTGAGACCTAATTCAGCAATATGTTGACAGACAATATCACTTAGACATTCAACTTGATCTTTATCATTTGCCAAGTTTAAAATAGCCAAATCTTTCTTACGCATTAAATCTAGAACATGGTGGGAAGCTTCTTCTTGAGAAAAGTCAGATAAAAGTACTGATAAATATTCAGTGCTTTCATTCATTCGTTTGTGTTGAAAATCAATTTCCATATCAGCTGAAGATTTAACTTGTAACAACCATACTTTTTAGTTTTCTTCTATTTATTTACTGTACTCCATATACATTTTTATCAAATTGTACCAGGAAGAATTTCTTTTATCTCAGGAACTACAAAAAAAACAACAACAGTAGTGAATGACAATCTACCTTTTCGATAGAATAAGAAATCAGAAAGTATTAGAAAGTATCAAAACCATACCCATATTTCCTTGAATAAGCGGATTTCCAGGATTTCCAGGAAGGGTGCTTATTCAAGGACAGCACTCATTCGAGGAGGGGGGGGGGGGCACTTATTATCAAAATAAGGGAGAAATACGGTTGTGATTTATGATTTATGGGGTTGGGGTTGGGGCATTCATTCAAGGGAAGCGCTTATTTAAATATTGGCCTTGTTATAATTATGTTTATTTACCATTCTAGATCTGTACTATTAATAATAATATATACAATACAGACTCTTGTCCGCACCATAAATCTTGTGTTATTACTGGCAACGAACATTGAACCAGAGTACAAGACATCACCCATCCACAGAAATTGTAGAAATGGCAACACTAAACTTAGATCCAGGGGAATCCAAATCATTAGATAGAAACACTGCAGAAACATTGGAAAGATTCACAAAATATGTTGTACAGATAGAACTGATATTCAACTTAGCCACAAATCTGAGATATACTAAAAAAACACCAGATCAAGTGCCAACAAATCCACTTGTCCTTTCCGAGCACGAACAGAATACCCAGCAAGTTCAAACAAGCACCACTATCCAGATGAATCGACGCAAAGAAGCTCAAAGCGATGCAGACTTTCACATATCTGCAATGATACCTTCCCAATCTCCATTCTCCGTGGATGATCTCTTCACAATCAATGAAGAAGAAGAGAAACAAATGGAGCAACTTCTAAAATAAGTGATTGAAAAAGAACCACCAAAATCTTCCCAACTCCTACGAAGTTCCAACAAGCTACTCAAATAGAATAGCGAGATGAACGAAGGACCCATTGTTCTCATTGACAGAGAAGAAAACACAGAACAAAACTAGCAACTTTGAATCACAAATGACCAGGAACTGTCTGAAGGTCATACACTCAAAACACACCACCCCACATTTGGGGATAGTCTGAGTTTCCTACTGATAAAAGAATTTAGTACCTGGCAGTGTAGAGTCTTCTCGGAATAGATCATTATAATTGGTTAAGTGACATCATGTGGCCGGTCACTATTTCTCTGTAGTTACCGAGTTAGCGAGTTAGCTAGTTTTTGTTTATTGAAAATACATTATTGAAAAGATCAATTAGATTAAAATCCCAACTTTTCATTTTATTTTTACTAATTTTTTTGGATCAACTATTCCTATTAGTTCTTAAGATATATTCGTTTTATTTAGGTTTCACTGATGTTGCGCATATATAAAACTTTTTGTGGACAATTCGATCTACCATTTTGCGTGACAGAAAAACAGCCAGCCAGACAAACAAACAGACAGAGAATTGGATATTTATATTAGCATAATCATAAAAATGCTAAACTTAGCTTTGGTTCAAAACATTCCAGAAATTTAGAAAGAAATGAAAAAACTTCTGTCTGGAAGAAGAGACTTGAACGGTAACAGATTTAGTGAAAACTTCCAACTCCCCGAACACTCTTCCAAACCTTCTGAATGTTTAGAATCTGATTTGTTTTTTTTAAAAATCCAACTATCAATTCATCTTTCCCAAATCGACTATCTATATCGTCCTCTATTGAAAACATCATATGGCAAAAGCATTAATCCACTAAAACTCTTTTTTCCTAATACTCTCTTATAAAGTTTCACCCACAAAAATTCACTACAATGGAGTTTCTATTGAATTTCATCATAGCAAATCATTGAATAATCAGACAGCTCCAAAAATTGACAACTGTTCATCTAAAACAACTGAATTGCATAATATTTAGCGGAGCGGAGCACAGGTTTTTTTATAATTTATAATTCATTGCGAAAACCACTGTAAAAAGTATTGAACCAAATTCCAATAAGAGCTCTTGTAGGTATAAGTCAGGGTTCATAAGGTTTCCAGAATGTTTTCTCCCTGACTTTGCCTTGAATTCTATATTTTTTCCCTGACTCAGTGGGTGAAAAGGCTATGATTTTCCTTGACTAATTGCGAAAAGCTGTATTATTTTCCCTAACTACAAAAATAGCTATTGGATTACTGTGTCGACAACGGGGTATTTTTAAATTTCATCTTATCAAGAGACTACAAAAGTGCAAGACTGGCAATCAACAAGGACATTGCATATGCACTCTAACTATGACTTGCTATTAAACATAAGTGTCAAAATTCATGTACAAACATAAAGGTTGGGGTTAAACATAAGCATAAGGACAAGTGCAAGATCCAAGATATGCCAGAGGATAAAAAAAATTCCCTCTTATTTATTCTGGAAAACACATATTTCTCCAGACTACAGAAAAAGTTCCCTGATTTTACCTGACTGTACGAACCCTGTAAGTATTGCCATATCAGAAACAAAAATGGTTAGAGCGAAACTTTCACCCCCATCTGAAAACTCTGCAACTCTGCTGCTCTATATCTTGTTTGTTGCTTGCCATCCATATAATTATAATCCATATAAATGGAGGTTGATACGAATAAAATATATTATCATCCATTACATACTATTTTAACTTAGTTATAATGATTGTCCACTATATGTAGGAGTATGAAAGCACAGCTTGTCGTCAGGAGAAGATTAATTCCCCCTCATGCAATTCAGTTGCCATATTGTTTACTGGCTCTAAAATACGCCTCTCTCAGATCTTACGCCCGCTTTAATTCAGTTCAGTTACGACCACTGGGTACGACACCCAAGCCTGAATATCTCTTTCCGTTCTTATCAACTCCATTTTCAAATTTGATATCAAATACAAATCATCTTAAGAGGATGGGCTCAAATTTTCTGGTAAAAATTGACATGAAATAAATGAAATGATATAATGCAAGACCACAATTAGCCTAGTACGTAAAAGGTCTCCCCTTAACCATCTGAGCTATTCATTCCTCCTCTTGGCAAAAACGATAAATGTGTGTGGTGAATTTGATGGACAGAAAACAGGGATGAAAGAAAACAACGTCACAACTCCTGATTTCAGGAAATATCCAAAATAATAATGTTATTATCAAAGATGTGTGGCTTTAAAAAAAGCCGTTGTTTTTCTGTGGAATTTATTTCGAACTGGTGTATTTGGTGACAGCTTTAGTTCCTTCACTGACAGCATGCTTGGCAAGTTCACCAGGAAGTAAAAGACGAACCGCAGTTTGAATTTCACGAGATGAAATCGTAGATCGTTTGTTATGGTGGGACAATTTCGAAGCTTCCCCAGCAAGTCTTTCAAAGATGTCATTAACAAACGAGTTCATGATGCTCATTGCTTTACTAGAGATACCAACATCAGGATGAACTTGTTTCATGACTTTGTAAATGTAAATTCCATAGCTCTCCTTTCTTCGTCTTCCTCTTGTTTTCTTTTGATTTTTCTTGCCTGATTTTCGTGCGCCTTTCTTGGAAGGAGCAGCTTTTCTTTTCTTTGGACTTGCAGCTCTTGATGATGGCTTCTTAGGGCTGGCCCTCTTAGGACTTGCTTTTCGTGGACTTGCTTTTCGTGGACTTGCTTTTCGTGGACTTGCTTTTCGTGGACTTCCTCTTCGAGGACTTGCTTTTCTTGGACTTCCGGCCATGATTATCTCTTCGATACAGTACTGATTTTCCAGAATGATTGTCAGTATGATATGTTCTATATTTATAGTAAAAGACAAGGATCGAGAATTCCCGCCATAATCAATTTGGATCGAAAATTCCCGCCATAATCAATTTGGATCGAAAATTCCCGCGCTAAAACTAATCGAATCGAACAACGTTCGAATTTGTTGCAAATAATGTTTTTTTGAAGTTGTCGTTGAGAGAATGTAATCAAAACTGAAATTTAAACTAAAAACATGTTGGGACAAAACAGCCCTAAAAAGGTTAATCTCTGTGAAGGTAATGCCAAGAAATCCAAAACAAAAAAACGAAAGAATAGTTCTAAGACTGACAACATCAAAACAAGAAGCAATAAAGTAGTAAGAAAAAGAAAACGGTCTGAAACGTATGGAATGTATATTTATAAAGTTTTGAAACAAGTTCACCCTGATGTTGAAGTATCTAACAAGGTGATCAATATCATGAATTCGTTTGTAAATGATATTTTTGGCAAAATTGCTGGGGAAGCATCCAGACTGGCACAACAAAACAAACGATCTACGATTTCATCTCGTGAAATTCAAACAGCAGTTCGTCTTTTACTTCCTGGTGAACTTGCCAAGCATGCTGTCAGTGAAGGAACTAAAGCTGTTACCAATTACACAAGTTCGAAATGATCGTGGAAACAAAACAACGGCTTTTTTTAAAGCCATAAACTTGTGAAAAATCATTATATTGGCTAAGGAAAGGCTAGGTATGACTATGGCAATTTTCAAACAACATTATTTTGCTAAAAATTGCCACCAGTTTTGCTCGCCATGGAACTGTGATATGCTGTTCTTCGTTTCTTTTTCATTGGAATGAAACACTGAAACCTACCATAACTCCGACTATAAAGGCAGGCCAAAACCTTAATACAAAGTAGGACCCAAAATACCGAGAATAATAGTTATTGACACAAATAAGTGTTCCATGTATAAGAATGCAGAATTTTTCAAAATGCTTTATACCATTTTGATAGACAGTGTCAGGTGGAGTAAAAAACTTAAAAACCATTGTTTGAATTGTTTTCTTTTTGCTTTCGAAAACTATTTCTTTACGCGACACTTTTTAAACTTCAAGTCTGTGATTAAATATTAATATCATCATATGCATCCGAGTCGCTTTTCTCCGTGAACAGATGTTCTCTTTCTGACAATAATTTAAACATAACCACCCTCTGCTATCAAAATGGTCTGGTGGCCAGTCCAAATAACAAATAATCAAAACAAATATTTTGTCGAGGAGAGTTGTTAATACCGTATATCTCCGCAGATACGCTCGGGCTGTCGTCTCATCCAATCAGCATAAATCGTCATAAATAAGCATAATCTTCAGCTCATGTCTATCACATTTAACATTTCTACGGTACAGAGAAGGATTGGAAACGAAGGAATTACAAGTCATTACTATACACATCCATATAGGTTATTATGAAAGAAGCTCTTACGGGAAATTCGATTCGAAACATTTAGTTCTTACCACAATCAGTATCCTGTTAGTAATGATGAATACAGTGACTCGCAAAGGTCTCAGTGATAAACGCGTGTAACACAACGCGTGAAACGCAAATGAGTACGTTACGATAATTTTCTCGTGGACACGCATTGCAGCACCTTTGTTACTAGGCTAATCGAAAACATATAGGTAAAATTCTTAAAGGGTAGGTGGAAGGGTGTGGAAGGGAGGTAGTGGTGTTTGGATATATAGTCATCAAGCAAAAAGGTATCTCCTCGATGCTGCCACCACAATTAAATGCAGTTCAGTGGAAAACTATCGCATCAGCGTCTAAAGTGGCTTAAAGGGATCAATGCAACGGGAGACATTGCGAGACATGGACAAACACAAGTAGTACAAGAACGCAAAATGACATAGACTGTGATGCGTATGGGCAATCTAACTCGTTTCGTATCTGTCACGAAAGTTCCATGAAGTTACAAAGAAAATCTGCTTTTTCATTTTTTCTGAAGAACTAAAAGAAGAGCTTAGGGATTCTCGATTCTTAAACTCCATCTGAGAAAGGAAGCTATGGTTTCCAGGTTACTTTTCACAAACAATTTTGGGAATTCATACAACTTCTAACATACGACACTTGACATAGATTGCGACACCCCTGGGACATCACCACCACCAGACCACCAAATTTGAAACCAGGCTGCAGGGTAAGTTTGTTATGTTGAAATTTTGCATTCCGTAAAATAACCGCATAACCATCTGCGTCGAAAAAATTCATTCGTTGATAAAAATAGTTAATATAATAACTAGATTCTTTTCTTTGTTTAATTTTTTTCGAAAGGAATAATATATATAATGAATAAATAAAAAGTTGAGTGAAAGATTTTGAAGAAAACATTTTGGGGAGGTGTGGTGGATCGAAATATTAGAGCAAAGTTGAAACATTAGGTAAGAGAGTTTGTTGTTCTAAATTCACACCATCCAACGTTTATACTAAATGCTCTCTAACGAAAAAAAGAAAAAAAAGAAAATAGCACAGTTTTTGTGGCGCGACTTCATATCAGGAAGTGGGCGGACATAGGTGTAAATGTTTGGTGTTGCTTCTTAACTGGTGCAGGGGCGCGCCGTTTTGAGGGGGAGTTTATCTTTAAGTCAGGGGATCATCGAATAGAAAGTTGACAAAAGTACATAATCAAATTTATCTTTTAATAAAATATGGTCCCCATGATAGACCTGTGGAAATTGAAGTGAATTTATTGATATGCTTCTATTGAGAAAATCTTGCACAACTTATTTTATAAAAGTCTTATACGAAGTCTCCAGCGCCAGGTATTTACGTCTAGAAAACAAAACAAAAAATCAGTATCTCCGGACATAAAAATTCGTGAACTGCCTGAACCTTCTTTAAATAAGAATCTTGAGGAAAGGGGTGACGTTCTAAATTAGACTGTGTCTTTGGATAGATCAAAGTTGATTGCATTAGTTTTGATATAAAAAAAATTAATTTTTTAATATCCCTAGTGAAAATTAACGTTAAATGAACTAGAACGCTTGCATCAATAATACAGTGTCACTATTTGCTTATTCCTGTACCAACTTACGCAAGATTTATTTGAAGAATATTTTGTTAAATTTGTCACATTTGATCGTAGAAACACAAAATTCGTAGCTCCTAAGGATCCTAGGGGAAGAGAGGCCCCCTTATTTTTTATATTGTCATTTGGACAACAGTGGGTTTTTTTTTTCTAAATACCTGAAAAATACTTACGAACACAAAGGCGGAAACTATAAGTTTGTCAAACATTATATAGATAAGCATTGATGTCATAAAAATTAAAGGAACAAACACACATCTAAGAGTAGCAGTAACTTGAAAATAAAAAACAACTTTGTCTTTTCGGCCCTATTTTCTCTCAATCGACTGTGTGTTTTCCTCAGTTTGATACGATCAACATCCTGACAAAAGAATTTTAAAAAACTTTCTAGTTGACTTATTCTTTACATCGGCAGGCATCGTTACTTTAACCATGACACAAAAATAAATGGTCAGTTAGTAATATGCTTAAAACTTAAAAACGATTATTTGTAAAAGAAATCATTACTTCGAGAGCATGTGGATGTAAATCTTTATTCTATATAAACACACACAGTCGTAACTATAGTAACTGGTAAGCTATTTTCTTCTTCTATTATCCCAATGTTGTTTTTTTACATAAAAATGTCAAAGATATCATTAGTTCTGTAAAGGCTTCTTCAATGAGGTTTTCAAAGTATCTCGTATGTTTTTAAATGCTATAAATATATAAATGTTTTAAAAAGCTTCTGCCAATTTCCCATAACACCACTTATATGGCATTAATCAGCCATCATTTGACGGTGTCTGCATTCACAAACATCGTGACTCTACTTAGTGTTTCTAATAATATCTCTTCATTTAGCTACGTCATGCGTACCAACTTCAGGGCGTTGATCCTGTGGCGTGATGCTCGGATAAGTGGGGTGACATTTATCGCTGGTTTGGTGGTATTAGTGGCGCTTTCATTTTACAGTGTTCTGGTTGTAGTAACATGTATTGCAATTCCGTGTGTTGTTATCACATTGACTGTACGGGCGTTATATTGGGTAAAGTGTGCTTTGCTGAAACAAGAACCTGAAAATCCATTTCAGTAAGATTAATTGATTGCTCAATTTCTAATACAGACTAATTTCACCACTCCCATGTTTCTCCCGTATTTTTGTTCTTTTGCATGTTCCGTACGTGAAAGACATCTGAAAATGTTTAGTCCACTCAAACATTGGCAGATTTTCAGATAAACAAACAAAAGGTTACGAGGGTTAATTATTAAGCACTATATCATTCTTTTAAATAACGCTTCTCACCAGATGTTTTGAAAAAGAATAGAAAGAAAGAACAATGTGTAGCAATCAAAGAAGTTTGTCAACCCGAGGTTGCGTTCCAACAGATCAGGTTGTTATTAATAACTTCATGTGACACTTACTGGTCAGTTGCTATAAGTTCGTTAGGTTATGATCATTGCCCGTAAAGGTCGCTGGATTACATCAACATTGAAATTATCAAATTAAATATAATTAACACGCTCTAATGTTGACGACGGAAATTACACAATAAATGAATAAATAGAAACGTGCAAGAAAAAGTCTTTGACTCATAAAATATCACAATATTATCACTTGCCTTCATTAGAGTTGTTCGACTTATTGCTTCCATAAAATGGAGAGCTATTGAGAATTTTAACGTTCAACCCGAAGATCTGATTGGTATAATCTGATTGGAATAATCTATAATATTGATTGGTATAACATCGTTAATACTTTCGTCCTTCGTGTATTGTCAGCTTAAAGTCACAAAAATAATAAATAGATACAACTTATGAAGTCTCAAATCATAAAAGTTTGAAAATATTTTAATTCTGCAATTTCATTTGGCTACTTCTTTCTTTCAGGCACTGGTTGCAAGAAGGTTGGGAAATTGGAGGTGACAGGGTAAGTTCAACTCCACCCTAGCCCCATCCCAAACACAACATTACTAGTAGCACAACACTGAGACGTATACTTCAAAACATAAACAATGAGAATATCTTGTTTTACACTCACATTACACCAACCACAATCCCAACGCCAACCAAAGTCACAATTCCCATTTTTCACAAGGACCTTGATTACATTACGTCATATCTGTGGTCAGATTCTAAATGCATAATAAGGTGTATTCTCGTCTGAATGATTTGTTTTGAAGAGAAAACCACGGGAACAAAAATTCTCAGTTGATCATATTTCAAATTAATCCGAAAATATGATAAACATTTTATTTCCAGATGGATTCTATAAATCGCCGTGTGGCAGAAACTGCAAACTCGATTGTTTTGGAAATAAAAAAGGTTGTATTGGTAGAAGATTTTGTGGATTCGTTAAAGGTAAGCAAAATAAAGAAGCCCTCTCATAAAAATCTCACGAATTTCTTTTTGAACACCGTATTATATAGCCTCGTCAACAAGTTCCGCCATAGTTATATATGCAAATTATTGTTTTACTGATTTCATTAACTTCATTAGAACCGAATGTTCGAGTTATCGAGAGTCTTTTACGGATGTCTTAGTGTAAAAAGAACCATAGAACTGTTCCAGTTAATGGGTTCGGATTTCTCGGGGTTACACTCAGTTAAGGCTGGCGTAAATGAATCATACATCATACATCATATTTACAATTTTGTTGATGTTTCATGTTGAACTCGTTTGTGTTAAGTATTTTTCAATGTTAGAAGAAATGTATGAACTTGCTCAAAACATTTCGTGTTTTATACGTTTGCAGGATACATCCCGCATCAAACATTTTACCATTTCGTTATTTCAAATTTTATCCCAATTTTTGAAGGGAATCCTTCTGAGAATTATATTCGTTACCATTTCCTTATAGCGAGCAGTGCCTTCGAGCCGCAGTTCCTTTGCAATTGTGTTAAAATAACCTGTGTTAAAATAACCTTTTAATTCATGAAGTTTGATCCATTTACTAGTATTCCTTTTTCTGTTTAAACATCTAATCGGTCATTTAATAACGTTGCAAGGGCTTCTGGAACTGACTCTAGTCTACTTATTCCTACTGAGGGGGTGATTAACGATCCCGGGTACCTGGCTGAAAAGTACATCTCGGTTCGAGAAATATTTTTCAACCCAGTATTGTATGTTAAAAAAGACATTGCAGCCCAACATGAAAAAGGCAGCAAAAACAAAAGACACCATGTTTACAAATAAAAATGGGCAAACGCCAATTTTTATCCCGGATACCAGGCTCGCTCAGTCGATTTGATATTACAATCGACGCTCGTTATTATTTGAAAAAATATAAGCAGTCAATTTTTTTTGAAGTTTTTTAATCGAACGTTTTTTGTTCGAACATTCCAATTTAAAAATTCGAACAAAAGTTGGAGATAACGAGCGAAAAACAGTTTAAGGGGTTAAATAATTGGTTGGAAGTTCGAGATAACGGATGTTTTTTAACCTAGAACGTTTGAAAAGTTCAAGAGACCGGCTAAATAGTTCGAGATTGTTCGTGAAAGTTCGAGATAACAGGTGTTCGAGATAACGAGCGTCGACTGTACATGTATACTTTTGACCCGGTCCCCCGAGATATCTTGATAACAAGACATGTAAGCTGGCCCGCTAACCGAGATGTCTCACGGTACCCGGGATGAAAAGTGATCCATCGATATCTTTTATCTTATGGAGAATAAATAAACCAGAGTAGGATTTTAGGACACGAATAGGAGTGTCACCTACCTGTTTCAAACCAGATTAGTTTCTCCGGTAAAAAGTCTTATAAAAGCGTTTGAAAGAACAAGGTATAACCTGACCTCAATTACCCAAACAAATTTTACAAAGGTTACACCACTAACTTTGCTAGTTAAACCGGTAGGTGGTGTAGTATGAGAGCGTCGTTTGGTGGATTGATGAAAGCCCTTTACTGTGTCTCATCACCTTATGTTTTGTTGCGTTTTCTTTCTTAAGGGTTTAATCTTCCTGTATTTGTGGTATTATATCGGGAAGAACATCAGTGGATTGACGCTATTATTTTTAGGTAGGTAGCTATATTTAATGACCACCTCAAAGTGTAATAAATAAATAAATTAATTAATTAATTAAGGTAATAACCAGGACTGTAATCTATATAATACAATATATAATACAATATTTTTAAATGGATAGGATTCATAGGATTATTCACAATCCCGAAGATACACGACATCTACAAACGGGAGATCGATGCCGCCAGAAAACAACTGCGCTTGAAATATGAAAATTGCTATGACAGGTAGGTCTTGGAAAATCTTGCTTAGTGAAAGCTGCGCAGGAAATTTATGTTTAAGCAAGAAAAGAAAACGTGCAAGTAACCTAATCGACACTAAAACTGAAAAAAAAAATCATAATGTTGGACTCCTCCACTTTTTTTGACTGACACTGAATACGCCTATGGACTAACTTCGAAACACTACCAGACTTTCGACAATAAATCACAATATCGTATTAATTTTATGCACATTCTAATTTCATTGTACATTATCAGTTTTCCGTTAATGAATAGTGATTTCTTTTACAAGAGGTATATGTTTCTGTTGAAGCGTGTAAAAACGAGTAACTAAATTTATGTTTTATTTGATTTTATGAAATTTATGTTCCACGTAGTTAGGCAGAGGAAATAATATGCAAGTATGCAAAAGATTCGATCGTTTTTAGAATTATGGAAAACATTCCCTTGCTACCAACATCGTCTCGTTCATCTAAGAAACTCAATAACAAGAAAAAAGAAGAAATGCTCAAAAACGGATGTGACAAAAAAGATGAATGAATGAACTGATGATAAGCATGAGATTGACAGACGAATATAATCAAGAAATTTCCAGACAATAGAGGTTACTATACATTTTTAACAAACGTTAAATCTAAGCGAGAAACCAATGACATATGTGTCTTTCGAATACTATCTGTGTAAGCACCACACCTTGAACCAAAAGAATTTTGGACCTGTTTTCAATCCTGGAAAAAAACATTGGCATCTCATTATTATTATTATTATTATTATTATTATTATTATTATTATTATTATTATTATTATTATTATTATTATTATTATTATTATTATTATTATTATTATTATTATTATTATTATTATTATTATTATTATTATTATTATTATTATTATTATTATTATTATTATTATTATTATTCAGTAATATTTATACAGGTATATACATTTCAACAAACCTAATTGCTGCTATCAACATGTGCCCTGTTTCCATCTATTGTTAAGTTTTTTTGGGTTTTTTTCTCATTCAAAGTATCTATTCATTTTTTAACGGTGAGATTTTAGGTAGAAATAAATTGAAATTTAGTGAATATACAAGACAGTGTAAATATATTATCTTGAAACATATAAATTCTTCTGTAAATGAGGGCTATCATTCATTCCCATAACATTCCCAGAAATAATTTCCTGGAAAATATTAACATAGCACAACAATGACAAATATCCATGACGCCAATAAAACAGTTTGTATTCCATATTAGCATCACGTATTCGCCCATTTTCGAGACACTTGTACCGATTTTTAATCAAAAAAAGATTTTTAACCACCTAATAGAGCATCAAGGTTTGCGTAAGCACCAGCCAGTTGCTAGTTGGCAAGCAAAATATACAAAGGAGGAACAATTCACCTGTGCGTATAATGTGCGTATACCTGTGTGTATACTGAAATTAAAGAAAAACGATCAGAAAGTAGTACCATGTTGTAGAAGCACGAAAAGCCGATCAAAAAAATGTATGGGATCACATACGACGAACTGTTACCAATACCGAGAGATATCGATGATCAAAGATTTTGCTGACGCCATGATGTGACGTCACAGTTCCAAAACTTTTGCCACATGCCTCGTGGCCAATTTGGATGCCAAATTACGTCAGTTATTGCCATTAGTTATTGAGATATTTGGCTCTAAACGTCGCCAGATACGCAAATGCAATGTTTTCACTTTGTGGTGCATGATATATGTATCCATAGCGATTGCCCAAATGTCCCAACTTATTTGGTAATCGAGTTAAAAATTCAAAAAACAGGCACAAGGTGTCCTTAATATGGTGGACATCAATATGGTAGCCATATATTTAGCCCTAGCGTATGGAAATTTTCGGGTATCTGCCAATCCCCACGGAGCATGCTTACGCACGCTCCTACGGGGTTGTGCAAAACACAGCCCTGGTATAAAGAAATTTCTATGACGTAATATATATTTGAACTTGCCAAATGAGCATGTAAAGCATGTCGCAAAAATACGCAAAAATATCGAATGAGACCCTGGGTTCGATGTTGGTTTCCAAAACTTTAGTGGCTGTACAATCGATAATATAAATCATGATAAATCATGAATAATCCATTATAGAATTGTGTTGATAGCATTGACAAGGTCAATTATCTCATTTTAAATGCTTTAAAAGTTAGATCCAGATTTCTGACCTCCTCTCTTTGGTGTCTTTTTTCCACAACTCAGAATCTGTAGGAAGTACTGTTTAACCCGCTTGTGTGTGAACTGTTTACGATGATATAAAAAACCTTCAAATATGATTACTGTTTTCATATCAATTTGAAAGCGACTCTTGGTCTCCACTACAGGAAATGCAAATCTGATGCAAATCTTCAAATGATTTAACTTCTAATTTAGATTCAGTTGTGATATGATAACACTAAGGTGAGTTTGCGAAAGTGTGTTTGTTGTTAACAACGAATCATAATTGAAAATGGTTAATCGTTTCCGATTTTATGGTTTTGTTTAGCTTGTGACACATCGACAGCTGACCTATTCAAGAGAAAGAATTCTCGCTGACAATCACTTTTTACGACAGGACTGCCGCTTCTGGAAAGATATGCCAGATTTTCTTCGAAGTGAGATAGTGACTGACCGTTGATAATGAGAATTTCACGAATGTGGGAAACTCTGGCAAGTGTTCAAAACACCCTACAACATCAACATACTAGAAAAGCGGAAAAAATCGACTGTAGTCGCAGTTCTCTCTTGGAGATGGACATTTTTTTGCTATGATAGACGATAGTTATTAGAAAATTCCCTGGTGTGGAAACCTAATTGTCAAATTGTCTTTAACTTCAATTGTCTAAAGCAGGCGTTAATGGGGCTGCGACATGAATCACGTGATCTCAAGATTTATGGTGCAGCACCAAAAATCAACTTGAGGCGACGAAAAATGGGATAATAATTATGGCTGATGGTAAAAAAATGTAAACAAACCCAACAATCACATGATTCATGTGGTAGCCCCTTTAAAACGGGCGATACATGATCAAATGTGTTCCACTTTGTAGAAATCAAATTGTTTATAGTTCGCTCAATTTTTGTCAACATAACATAACTTGATTTTAACATAACTCATTTCGCTTCAATTTTTCAAAATTTGATTGGTTGATGTCATTTTCTACCAATTTAAAAAGTTGAAGATGTAATATGACGTAACAACTTCGAGTTACGCATCACAATTATCATTGTTCAATTTTAATAACTTTTATTCCGAACATTTATTTACAAAGGACAGGAAGCCAAGTCAACGCCTAAGATGCTGTTATACTTGTGGGTCGTGTGGTATGAAAATATAATAATGAATAATTAATACTAGATAAATTCCTGAGGTGAGATAAGAGCGAAAATCGAAAATCAAACGCTTGGTCGGAAAGTTGAGTAAGAAACTCGAGGTAGGAATAACATTATTCACTTTCGAGTTTCTAACTCGATATGAGAATAACATAAATTCTTTTTCGAGTTAGAGATTAAAGACGTTTGGTAGGCTTTTCCGTCAATTTTTCTTAACGAGGAACTTTTAACGAGGAATTTTTTAACACTTCTTTTTAAACAATTTTTTAACACTTTTGAAAACTGTTTCGCCTCTACATAACTACTGTTAGTTATTTCAAAGATTTAATAAAATATTGAGTAAGAAAGTACAGAAACCTACTAAAGATTTGCGATCGGGTTTCTGTCAATTTTTCTTGATTGCCAAAGAAGTAAGACTAAGAGAAGGATATGATGACATGAGGGAAGAAAGAGGCAAACGTCGTAGAAAACTGTTTGCAAAAGTTTGTCCATACTACAAATTATCTATATACTAATAGCGAGTGTGCATACCACTTTTATTTTAGAGAGTGATACATTTAGAAAAATTTCACGGTCATTTTCTCACGAGGAGCGCGTAAAACCACGCTGCTGCGAGAAGCGTTTTTTCAGTATTAGTATATTGGTAGTAGCAAATGACGCGACGTGAATTTTTTGGCACGGGGGACATTGCATTGCACCACCAAAGGAACGCGACGTTTAGGGTCAAATATCTCGAGAACCAATGGGAATAACTGACGTCGCTTTGGGCGCGCGATATTGGCGGTGGGGACTATATTGATGGACTATATCTCCGTAACAGTAAGTCGTACACAGGCGATCCCATACATTTTCTTGATTAGGTTTTCGAGCTCTACAACTTAGTGATACTTATTCTTCCCCTTTCTATGATTTTATTTTTCGTCACCGCCATATTGTAAGAGAGAGGGTAAGCACGGGGGTTGGGGTCAGTAACTCATGGGGAAAGTGAACCGTAAAATGTTTTTACCCGGGATACTAGTTTCTTATACTAATACTAAATCTTGCTTTTTTCTTACCTAACTTTGAAAGAAAGAACTTTAGGAAAAATATCTCGGGAAGTTTGTCAATGGATGTTTATTTTTTACGTATTAGTATAGGGGGAACCTCCAATTAGGGGAATGTCTAGCTCCATCTTACGGGTTTTTATTACTTCGTGGAGTGTTGTGCTTAAGGAAGACATCATAAACAACCCCGGAGGAGAATTTTTTTTTATTCAACGCAATTTTTTGCGTTCGAAAGTTCATCAAATTTTCTCAACGTTCATTTCTTAACGAGAATGAAGACGCTGTGTGTAACATTTTTTGTCTTTTTTTTTAATATTTTTTTATTCAACGCTTTAAGTCCAGTAATAAAGAATAACAACATTGATTCTATCCGACGAGATAGTCGATGTAGACCTGTTATGTGTTCGTGTTATCAGTTCATCATTTTCTACCGATGTCTATTTTTTTAATATGTTTGAATGTAGCTTTTTCGTATCAGTTAGTGTTGACTACTATGCCGAAATGTGTAGCTAGCAGTTTATTTGGTATTTCATGTAGTGTGTGGATGTGTATCCACCGTTTTTGAGCACGTGGAAATCATAGTAATAGTGCGAGCGTGGTTTATCATTAACTATTTCAGTGAATGACGTTGCAGCATAAGCAGTAAATGTATAAATAAGGTGTGATAAAAGATTTTATCTAATAGTGTTAGGTGTTTAGACCGAAATTGTATTGTATGTGTGTGGGGGTGTGGTGCATATATAAGTGAATGGTAAATTATTTTTGTCGATTTTGTAATGTTGTGATGTTAACTGGTGTGCGTGGATAATTGTTGTATGTTAATGTCAGTGTTGTGGTTTGGTCAAGTTGTTTCTGTAGTTAATGAAAGTATGTTTATTGTGAAGTGCTATGCCCATTTCGGTTTTGAAGAAAGACAAGAAATCAGCCTTAAGATAGAAGACATAAAGAGATAAGTAGGTCATGATAGTAATATTGCGAGCGTGGTTTATAATTAAAAACGGTGTTCGCAACAAAACAAAGTGGAAGCAGCCTGCGTCAATGATGGTAAAGTGTTTCCATCTGCTGAAATATGCTTCCATTGTGAGTTGACATTCAGGATTCCTCGCATAATTTCTTTCTTCTTTTTGTTATCTTCTCAATGAGCTACGATTTCATATTATCAACATTATGTAAACACGACTTGCAATGTCTACTCTATTATTTCTCCCAGTCTGCTGGGTGAATATATATTTTAATAGATCTCAACCTCGCCCCCACCAGGGCTTCTTCGCCTTTTTGATATGCGAAACGACAGCGAAAGAATGACAGAAACGACGCCAAAAAGGCAAAGAAGCCCTGGGGACGAGGTTGGATTTTGGCCGCTTTTTTCATTTATACAGTGGAATCTGTCTAAAGCGGACACGGTATAAAGCGGACATCTGTTTAAAGCGGACCCAATCTCGTGGAACGGAATGATTTACGGTCAAATTCTCATAAAAAAATCTCTATAAAGCGGACAGTTATAAAGCGGACAGTACTAAAGCGGACACTTTTTTTTTGCACCAAATGAAGGTTTCCCCTAAAAAATCTCGGCATAAAGCGGACACAAAGTAACACAATATATCTTTCATCAATTTGTACATTTTTCAACTTTTTTACTTCTTTACATCTCAGTAGGATTATTGTAAAAGACTTTTCATGTTAGATATTTGTTCTCTTAGCTGCATTTAAAGTGCCTGTTTTTGTTCCGTTGTTGTTGTTGTTTTATAGCCTGAGAACGAAGTGAACCATACACGAGATAAAAATACAGCTTTTGGTAAATTTCGACCATAAAAATCAGTTTTAGGAAAACTCTCTATAAAGCGGACATCTATCTAAAGCGGACACTTTCTTTCGCACCAATGGTGTCCGCTTTAGACAGATTCCACTGTAGTTAGTTTAAAGCTCACTTTACACTGCCTCAATTTTTGTTCTTGAATTTGCCGTGAAACTTTTCATATGTATGCAATCCTTTCTTATTTATATATTTATCTTCTCAGGGCCCGCGGCGCGATTTGTAAAGTGGTCGGGCCACATAATATAGTGACTAAGGAGGCGGCACCTTGGTTGGCGCCGACGGGCCGAGAAAATTTTTACTATAAAGACCCTTCAGATTGGCTAAAACAAGCATCTTTAGATATAAGCTACAGCAGAAATGTATGTCAAAATAAACTCTTTGCAGAGGAATAATTATTTTTTCTTACAGAATATCAATAAAAATCTATTTTACATTTTTCATAAAAAGTAATAAAAACGTTACAAATCGCTTTCTGTAAAAATACCAAAAACATTTTGCCTAGATGGATGAGCCCTTACAAACTCATTGGCAATATCTATTAAAGAAATCGTATCTAAGATTTCCTTGTGTACGTTCAACAATGACAAATCGTTGAACCTTTTCTGATTCATGCTAGATCGTAGCCAGGTTTTCAACCGTCTCATCGTAGAAAATGATCCTTCCGGAGTAGCGGATGTAGCTCCCATTGTCAAAACCAATCGTATGATGATGACGACATTTTTTATCAATTTTCGTTTTTCGGTTAATAACGACTGTACAACATCTACAACATCGCTGAAGTTGACAGGACTGGATTCACGAAAGATAGTTGGTAGCAACTCCAATTCACACAACAACGATTGATCGTCAAAGTCATCACAGAAACTTGCATTAACGGTCTTCATTTCTTCTTCGGCTGGCGTTTTACTTATTGACTTCAACAACAGTTGTTCCACTTCTGTAAATACTTTGAAGGCAGGTTGCTCAAACCTCTCTTTGATGGCGCTGACAATTACGTCAATTGCTTCGAAATAGATGGCCTTATAGTGGGCATGAGCAGTTTCTGGATAGTAGGCTTCTCCAGTGCTGCTTGGATTTCCTTCCACAAATTCCAAGATGTCGTACTTTGGTCTTTTGCGTTTCCTTGGCGCTGTTGGCGAAGAAACGAAATCCATCGAACTTGCTGACTTGGTGACTGTCTCGTAGAATAAATCAAAGTCTCTGTCGTTTCTCATGCCTTGCATCGTCTTGTTCGTAAGTTCAGCCAATTCTTTACCGCTGATTGCTGACATTTTTTCTTTCTGAAGTGTTATGGAAAGATTATCTGTGTGAGCATAAAGCTTGCGTCCTAGATTCAGACCAAAATAGAATGAAAATGACTCCATCTGCTTTTTACACCCATTAATCCTCGACTTCGTTTCAGCGTCTAGCTTCTCATTTAAACTCTCGTTCCACAACGCCATCAGTGGTTCGTAGTTTTCGATGATCTTCTTGAAACAGTTCGCCCGAATTGTCCACCTTGTTGTACTCAGCTTATCCAGCTTTCCTGCATGTTTATCAGTTTCTAGTGTTCCTTCAACATTTGCAGTCAGCTTACCCAGCATGTTCTCCCGTTTCGGTGAATACTTCACTAAAACACAAATTTCACCGGCAGTTCCCATTGTATCTCGGAGAATCTGACACTCTTTAGTCATCGATTTGACAGCAAGACTTAAGGAATGTCCTTGGCAATGGGTCGCGATGGCTTTTGGCTGCTCCTCTTTGATAATGGTAGAAACACCTGAACGTTTTCCCATCATGTTGCTTGCCCCGTCATAGGTTTGGCCTCGACAATCAGATAGGTTCAATGAGCACCTCAGCAAAATATCTTTGATGGCCTTGACGATAGTTGCGCTTCGAATATTGTCAACTTCATAAAAGCCCAAGAAATCTTCATTCACATTTAAATCGTCATCCGCAGATCGTACACAAAACGAAAGTTGTTCGGCATTACTTACATCAGTGCCTTCATCTGCCATCATAGAATAAAACCTGCGCTCTCGAACGGTATCTAACTTTTTCCGCAATACTTGAGAAGCCATCAAATTCAAGAGTTCATTTTGCACATCATGGTGATTGTACTTATGTCCAATTTTTCCATTAATATGATCCATTACGCTTGAATCTCTACTTCCGAGGAGATAAAGAAGTTGGGTGAAGTTGTCATTGTTATCGTTTCCTTGAAGAGCAATGCCTTGTCGGCCAAGGTAGCGTAAACATCTAATGACATCAAGGAGGTACTTTCGTTCAACCTGTCTCTGGTCGGTGAGAATGTTGTCCATCAACTCGCCAACGTCTGCACAGTGTGGTAGAACCAAGTGGTACGAGGAAGCGGTTTTGTGGCATGATGAGCTTTGATGACCTCGGAAACTATCAAGAGCATTCTTCCAATTTGAAAATCCTTTTGAGGTGAAGGCTGTGTCCTTGTTTGTTTGATCCTTCAAGTTTCCACGCTTTTCTTGCGTATGGCAATAGAAACACACCACGGCGTGTGCGCTAAAACAATAAAAAAGATATTTAGTTGGATGCATTATCAAAAATATAAAATTAATGATTGAAATGATAGTCCGTTTAATTTATAATATGAAAAAATAAAAAGACGCTTACTTTTCAGCATAGTGTAACCAAGGAAAATCTTTAGTCCAATGTGCTTGGAAGCTTCGTTCTCTGGTGCCATATTTTTTCTTAGGAAATGGATAAGTAGCAGGAGGATGGAAAGGTTTATCGGTAGTTATTTCAATTTTTGTCTCTGATACTTCGTTTACATTATGTACGTCGATGGATGTTTGATTTGTAGTAGTTTTGTTAGCATCATCTTTAGAATTTTTAAAATACTTTGTCAACTTATTTTGATTCATTTTTATTACGTGTTGCGCAGAAAATAATCTCGTGTGTTTTTAAATACTCAGTTGCGTGTTTTCACTTTTTCACAATCAATGCGCAATGTAATGTCTTCATATTTCATAGTAATGGAAAAGGTGAAAAAGAAAAGGATTGTGTGTTTTGCCTTTGTTATAGTTCAGTTGTTTATTTTAATTATACAGAAAGACCGTTAATGTAATGCTATTTTATTTGGAACGAGAACTCTCAAATCAGAATGTTCTAGCTAAAAAAAATTATTACTTTGCAAAAAAGTGGTCGGGCCACGGCCCGGGTGGCCCGCCCGTCGCCGCGGGCCCTGTATAACATTGAAATACCAAATAAACTGCTGGCTACACATTTCGGCATAGTAGTCAAAACTAACTGATACGAAAAAGCTACATTCAAACACATTAAAAAATAGGTATCGGTAGAAAATGATGAACTGATAACACGAACACATAACAGGTCTGCATTGACTATCTCGCCGGATAGAAAAGTTACTGATACTGATCAATGTTGTTATTCTTTATTATTGCACTTAAAGCGTTGAATAAAAAAATATTAAAAACAAAAACAAAAAATATTACACACAGCGTCTTCATTTTTCATTAAGAAATTAAAATTTGATGAACTTTCGAAGGCAAAAAACATTGCATTGGGTTCTCCTCCCGGCGGCTTTATGACGTCTTCCTTAAGGCACAACACTCCACGAAGTAATAAAAACCCGTAAGATGGAGCTAGAGATTCCCCTAATGGGAGGTTCCCCCTATCCTAATACGGAAAAAATAAACATTCATTGACGAACTTCCCGAGAAAATTTTCCTAAAGTTCTTTCTTTCAAAGTTAGGTAAGAAAAAACCAAGATTTACTATTAGTATAAGAAGATACATGGTTTTTGTATCATGATGCACAAGTGGTGTTTTGGGTTTTGACATTTCCACAATTCATAGCAGAATAAAGATTTGAAAGATAAAAAGTCTGAGAAGGTATTGTTTTTGTTAGCTTTAGTTAATAGGGAAATTTGAAGGTATTTTCTTATATATCAGAAGTTTATCGTGGTTAGGTAGGAGTATCCATTGGTTAGATAGGATTATACGTTGTATTGTCTCTTTTCTAAATCCCTGAACATTGGAATTTTAGCTTTTAGTTTAACTGTACAACTTTAGAAATCTCTAAATAGGCCAGATAGCACTGGAAAGTAGGGATTAATAGCATTCTTTGAATGATCGATCCAAAATATTTATACAACAATTGTGTGTTAAATATGATATAATTCCAACATGGAGAAACACAACAATTTTTGTATATACACAGACTTATCATGGCAGTATTGCGTGTAAAAACAATTTATGGAGAAAAACTGTAAAATGTTTTTACACGCTACACTAGTTCCCTTTTATTTGTTTGTTTGTTTGTTTTAATGGTAGGGAGTGGCAGCCGTGCCGTAGTAGTGTTGCGTGTGATCTATTTCTTTTACCTGATCTGGAAAAAAATACAAGGTTCTTTTATCGTAAGTAAAATATACAAGGAATTTTATATAAAAAAGTCTTAATTGTCGTTTCTTTGACTGCTGGATGTCGCTTTCAATCAATGCAATGGTTTCATGTCTGTTTTATATCAGAGCTTTCATTGAATGAATTCTACCCTCCGCCACACATTTCTGTTATTTCACTAACTAGATAGAATAGAAAAAAATTATTGCGGAGAAGAGCGGCATAAATTTTATGGAGAAAGAAAAAAATTTATGTTTTTCTCAGCTCGAGTTGGTAACTCGAAAGTGAATTTACGTTTTTCCAATATATCGAGTTAGCAAAATTGAAAAATGTCAATTGTGACGTCATTACTTGAGGTTGTGACGTCATAACTGCTAACTCGAATTTTTGAACTCGACGTCTAACTCGAAGATTATCAACCTCATTTCGAAAATAGGCCGACGCATATTTTTAACGTTTGGCCAAAATATTATTCACATAAACACCTTAATGAATATTGTAAATAGTTTTATACATATAATATCTTGTATTTGTTTTTGAGTATTTTATGTTTTTTCTTCTATTAAATATGTAAAAACACTCGTGTTAATAACATAAAATCGAAAAAAGCCCTATGAATAACCTTAACTAATCTGAACTAATCTCAGTGTGACTTGGGCTAATATTAATTTCGATACTTTTATTATGCACAAAGTATCCAGACCAGGGAATTTTCTAATGACGATATGATTTCACGTTTGTTACATGAGCAGTAACTGAAGAAAAGTTTATGCTGCAGTATTTATATCAACGGTAAATTAACTAAGTCAACAATACTTGTGCTATAGTAAACGGATAAGTTGTTTGTATGTTTTTGAATGAAACGATCAAGCGATACAATAATTATGCAGTACTTGTGTGTGGCAACAACAAAAATGAAAAACAAAAAACACTATAATTATCTTTTATCTTTTTACACACGTCAACTGGCTCCAATCATCTTCCGGGCGGATAAATTTAAAAATGGGCTCATGTGATCGATTACAATAAAAGCTTGACAATGTGATTCAATTTGTAACTTTGTCAATACCATTTCGAAGGCGTCACGTTATATATTGGCAAGCATTCACAGTCACAGAGCATTCTTTGAAGTTGCTGTAACAATATCTTTCGAAAGTGCGACCACTTTATAATCTAATTCCGCCATATTGAAAGAGTTTTTCCATATGGCAATAGAAAAGAAAAGGGCAGAATTACATGAAAGGGCGAACAACCAATGATTATCATTAAAGTACATAAAAAAATTCTCAATGAAGCCTGGTATATTATCTTGTATGGTATCTTGTTCTGATATGTTGCGTTAAATCTGTCTTTTAAAACATATATATTAATTATAATGTTTACAACATCATGCTTGGGTGGGTCATGACTTTTGTGGTGGGGGTGGGTTGTTTATATATAGCCTACTCTACCTAACTGCATCATATTTGATCTGCTGTTTTGGGGGGAAATAGTAACAAAGCTAGCTTAGATATTTTCCATAACGTGGATGAATCAATGAAAAGGGAGGTCTTAAAATTTTGCATTATCCATTAATCTTATGGTTATTTATAAAGCCAAATCCCTTAATGTTTATATCCTCTCTAAAGCTATTATCTTAAACAATTTATAAGTCTAAAAAGTAAAGATTGCTGATTCTGTAATGTCTTAGCTGTTTTGCAGTTGTTGTTTTTTACAGTTTTTCTAGGAGTATCCTGTCGTTTGTTCCAGTCTCTTAATGAATTCCATTTTAACTGTTTTATGTTTGCCCCTTCTGTTGTTTGCCCTACTTTTTAAAAGAACATGGTTACACAGTGTAACAGTGTCAAATGAATTCAATTTATGTACAGATGGATTTCCAATGTTTTATCTGGTTTATTACAAGCTTATTACATGTAAACTGTGATTACAATGCAGAAAATAGCACAGAATGTGCTATTTCTATTGTAAGAAATCTTGTTGAGCCCTCAGGGAACCACATAAAACTTACGTTTTTTAAGTGAATAAAGAGCATTAAATTTCCTACACAATTCTGTGTGCATATTTTAAGAAAATGATTATTAATATTCATGTTAATCCAGCAACAATCAAGCAATATGGAAGTCATCTATTGTTTTGATGTGTCTTGATGGTTATCGAATATCCAATGTTCCATATTAACTTATTATCCTACCAAGGCCAATTTTTTCTGCATGCTTTCCTGTCAGTGTAAATCGTATATACACAAGTTTGTTTTCATTAGCAGTTTAGAAACTAATGGCCCCATTGATTACCCAACCAGTTATATATTTCTCGATCAGGTAGTTGAAAACACAAAACCAATTGTGCACGTTTTGAATTTATTTTGAGCATCTTCTTGTGAAGTTAGCATCTTCATGATGTATCAGGTTCATGAAGTAGGCTTTAGTGTTTGCATACGAAGGTACTTATACCTGATTCCAAACAAAAAGTGAAGCACTGAAAGTGACCTGCACTGATTAGTAATCAACAGGGCCATTAGATATAAATATATAAATTTTTCCCTATTTTAGTGTCATTCTAGTTATTGGGTGGGTGGGTAATAAATTATGCTAAACATTTTGATATTCATCGAATTTGTAAATGTTTGCATTCAACATTTACAGTACAGCCCGAAAGAAACTTTACATTTCCGCGTAAGATAATTAGTTTTTGCGGATAGTCACCATCTTTAGAAGTTAACGGTTTTTTTGTTTATCTAACACCAGATTTAAAAAAAATTGTGTTTAAAACATAATGACTTTGTGTAACAGATAAAATTCTGAACAAACTCATGTCAGTGAATGCTATGCTTTCATCCAGGAAGATCAAGATATAGCAAATAAAATTATTTGGCTTCCGAGTGTTTTTACAACTTGATATGTAAAAGATGACAAGAAAACTATATAAATCAATTTTTAAAGAACTTTGAATGTAGATGTGTTGTGTTAAATAAATGTGTATAACTAACTTGATTTTCTAGGATTATTTTGAAACACTTTTTCTATAAAGCTGCATTTTGTGTGGTACCAGGATTTAGTTGCCCACAGTTCTTCATGACTTAAGAATTCTATTTTGCGTATATGGTTTAAATTATAATTTTCAAATGTTTACATGGTTAAACACCATTGATTTGAGTATAAAAATTATTTGAAAGATTTTTCCTCTTAATTATGTTAACATTATTGATATGGTAACAAGGTTTTGTTTGCACGTTGAAAAGTGAAAAAAAAGTGAAAATTCCTTACATATTTTTATTTTAGGAAAAATCTTTTTTAAGAATGTTATAAATAAAGTTTTTATTAATGTCTCCATTGAATAAACTTAAGTTGTTTGATTTTGTAAACAACTTCTATAAGTACTTCTAAAGTTGTCCGTATATATCAATCCTCGTGCTCGAAGCAAAACCTACTGACGTGTGATGATTATTCGTCATTTTAGCCTAAATAATAGAGTTTCATTCATTTAACCAAATGTCAACTTTGAATTCCTTGCTTAATTTTAATTCATCAATTGTTCGGAGGTTGCTACAATGGAGAGTTGGAAATGATGAAGAGCGATGGTCTGAAAAAGCTGTAAAAAGTCTTGTGAAAAAGTTAAAGAAGTCTGGTGGATTGGATGAACTTGAAAAGGCCATATCAAGTCAAGGTGAGCTATGTGTAGGATTTTGATAACTGATCAAAGTGTAATCTCTGTTATCATAGTTGTAAAAATAAAAAGTATTGCTTTTGAAACATTTACGCTGTAACAGTAATACTGCGAATACAGCAATAATAATAAAAAAAGAAAAAAAACAGATTCTCAGAATTGTTAACCTGGAATGAGTTGTTAAAAATAATTATTTCATAAGACCACGTCATGTAATAAGTACGTGGAGGAGTCAAAGCATTCTAAAAAATATATTTTGTATATAAGAATAAAAAGTTTTAATTCATTATTTTCAAAACAAACCAGCATCAAAACAAACATGAAAATTTGTTCTGTTTATTTTTGTCATTTGTTCCATCTTTGTACGTATATGTCAATACGTCAATACTGTGGAATGCATAGTCTCTGTATAGTTGTTTTGACTTTATTCATGATTGTTGATCTTTTTGTCATCTTCATTCCAATATCAATACTTTTTTCTTACATATTTTATATGCTTGTTTATTTTGTGAAGTGGTGCGTTTGGTTCATATCAAAATGCCATAATAAATAAATCAGGTTCATACATTCTTTCAGTACGAATTCTAGCTATATCTGGCTGAATTGTATCAAAACAAAGAAATCCTCATCCTGCTAAACATTAAAAAAAATTAATTATGATGGAAAGACTATTTAAAATGCATAATCATTAATCAATTGTTTACCAAAATTAATGCATTGCCCTTATAGAATTAAAAACAAGTGTAACAGAAGCCAAAAAGGTAAAAAAGAATTAAAGTTTTAATTGAAAACCCACCCATATATGTTTTGAAAAGTCAAGTGATAGATTTTCATAATACATAATGCATACTTTTGGTACTACACCAAAACCTCTAATGACTGTTTTTTGTTGAAGACTTTACAGCTACCTCAGCATTACAGTAAGTTGACAATCTGTGGTGCATTCCCCAATCTTGAAGGTAAATGCAGTCCTCCATCTGAGCTGATTTCTTCAGGGATGTACCCTATGCAAAAGAAGTTCCATACCATGCCAGTAGATGTACTGTTTGCCTGGCTTTTCATTTTGGTGACACCTGTGCGAACCATGCTTCAACCAACCATGCTTTGATAAGTCTTATTGAAATAATAAAGAAATATCTTGATGATGATCAATATGTTTGTGGAATATTTCTTGATTTGAGAAAAGCGTTCGGCACTGTGGATCACGAAATCCTTCTACACAAGCTTGAAAACTATGGTAAACATGGTGTCACCAATAAATGGGTGAGATCCTTTCTAACTAATAGACAACAATTCGTAACAGTTTCTAGTGCAAAATCTTCTTTGCAAACAATTTTGTGTGGCGTACCTCAAGGTTCTACATTAGGACCTTTGTAATTTCTGGTATACATTATATATTTATATTTATGCATTGCGTTAGTGACTAGCAGATGAGTTATGATCTTTAATAGTTGATAATTGGAAGTTAGAACTCCCTGATATAAAACTCATGCTAAAGTTAGGCATGGAACAAATTTTATGTTTTGTTATATTTAGCCACAAAAACTGCTCCTTCTATTTTTTCAAAACTTTCTCTGATGGAAAAGACTTTCGAGTAAAAAAGTTTTGTACTCTGTTCAAGATATTGAAACATTTCCACCTGGGAATTCAGAAGATTTGAAATTATAAAAAGAATATCAAAAGAATCTTTTTAATTTTGTTTGTCTACTTTTATTCTTTATAGTGAAAATGCCCTACATTTTAAGAAAGAGAAAAAATGTCTACACTATGACGTTGGCAGCAATAAAACATATACACAAATTGTAAATGATTATATGCAATGTCATGAAGAAATTACGTTTTTTAAAAAGATTGTACCTTAAAATTTTTGATATTGTATATTATTTTTATTTACAAAAATAAGGCAATCAGGTTTTCTTATAAAAATTATGAATGTTCTGCTCGGTTATTGATATTTCCGATCGTTTTTTTCCAACGTTATTTCAACCATTGGTTAGACTATGAGTGGAAGGCTCATCAAAATATTTTTATTCTTTTTTTTTTTTTAATTGTTTTTTTCTTTGACTACCCCGAGGTAATTTAAAGTATCCCCTTGCCATTAACATTTGTGAAAGCTTACTTATTGCGTAGTATCCTTATTTTACAGTATTTCTTTCTTATTTTTCACAAATTATTATAATTGTATTTCTTTACGGTTATGAACTAGAAAGAATCTAATCTAATTTGTGGAGATGTTCGAGTAGTAATTTGGAGAACTAGGGGAGATGATGATGGGTTTGTCCAGGAATGTGATTTGGTTCAAGGTCTTGAATCTTTTTTACCTTCTTATATTCTCGGGTTGAAGGTGGTGTTGAGCTTTTGGATGTTAGGAAACCTTGTTGGATTTTAGGTTTTAGGTTGCTGCTTCATTGAGCTGTTTTGTTGGTCTTACAGGTTCTCATCTGTTTCAAATTTGTCCTCTCCTAACAGTTAAAAATTTCTGACATCTTTGAGCATGCATGATTATCATTGGTTTGGGTTGGTTGATATGCATCTGGTTCTTGATGCCACTTTCCTCAAAGGCTTCAGGGTGTTTTAATACCTCTTTTAATGTTTTAAATGAGTGGCCTTCTTTAGTGTCTGTCTGCATAGTTTTGTTGAATATGCCGCAAATGAACTGATCAAGAATATTTGGGTCTGAGAGGTATTGTTGACAATTTGTTTCGTTACAATGTTTTCAATTGTATTTAGCAGAGTTTCTTCATTGTTTCTTTAAGAAAAGTGTAAATACAGTGCCCTGAATGTTTTTCAATGTTACATGTTTATTAGGTTACTTGGACATACAGTACTACTTGATTTTTCGAATTCCCCAATTTTTTTAACAAATTTTTCAGTCCTGAGGAACTAGTTACCCCAACATTTTGAACTATTGGAAAGAAAGCTTTGGAGAAAACTGAAGAAAACTCTAGAGTAATTTAAATTTTCTCCTATAAAATACTACTGTTACAGCTCAAAGTGTTTGTAAAATGTCTTTTAATTTGTATTTGATCTTGTAAAAGTTATTTTTCCGGGAACTTGCATACACATCATTCAAAATTGTTCAAAATGATACTCCTGCAGTGGATATGAGAAATTATACTTCAATCAACTAGTTGAATCTTCTTGAGAGTCTAAACAAATCTTAATAACAAGCTAGATATAGCAAGATGCAAGATTTATTATTTATTTATTATTATTATTAACGTTTACCCAGTATAGCCTCTGTTATAGAACTGTTTTAGTCCTGTGTAGGAGGTCCTGGAGAATTTAAAGCCCACAGAAGTCGCAAGTATGCTTCAACCGCCAACCAGACAACCCCCTTAGATATCACATGTGATAGTACTGTATATCTATTCTACTATTCATTACTTAAACTGTCCTCCAGAAATTTTTCCTAAGATTTGTCAAAATTTTATCGTTTTTTTTTTCTAATTTGAAAGAGCATTTCTCAAAATATTTCATCTGTAATTTGTTGTTTTTTTTATACCGAAAACATCCTTTTAAAGTTTCCCCATTGTTGCCATAGTTGCAAAATTTGTGATGTCAAAATTGTAAAGTTGTGTAAGTAAAAAACTTGGACCAATTTAGAAAGTTAAGTGTAATAAAATTTGGAAATGCCGTAAATGAACAGATGTTTCAATAATTTAAATAATTTTCTGGATCCCAAGCTCTTGCAGTTGAGTTAAAACTAAAGCTTATTTGTGACAGGACCAATCATATGAAATAACGTTAAAACAACTTTTAAACTTTTTTAAAAATTTAGAGAAGATGCAAACAGTGCTGATTCTCATAAATAGTTCCTATGAATATCACTTTTTACTTGATGAATTCGTCAAAAGAAATGCTTTCAAGAAATCATATGATTAAAAGAATATTAAGGATTTTGGAAAACACAAGAATGCTATAGTGTATATCCATATGTTTGACCAACTTTCCAAATTCATTTATTACATGATTTCAATAAAGTTATATGCCAGAAATGATTATTTAAGAGAATTTTACATGTCAGTCAGAAAAGTCTAAAAAATAATTGACTTTGGTGATTGAAATCATACTAATGAACAATAGCATACTACATAAACTAACATGGCAAGTGGCATTATAAAAACTGATTATCATATTGTAATTACTGAGGTGAGGTTAATTGCGAAAGAAAGAAAAATAAATTTACCAATGATGTTTTCATAACTAGAGATAATGGATCAGCAAAAAAATTGATCTCCCTTCTTGAACCGGACACCACTACAAAGTTTGTGCACTTTACTACCATAAATAGAATTGGTACGAACTTCTTTTCTACAAATGACACAAGGATGCCTTCCCTCTACGCTGTTCTTACCTACATCACTACCACTAATTCTTACTTTAACTCGCAACCCATGCATTACTCTTTTCCATGACTGTTACTTTCAATTGAAACTACAAGTGTTCCACTAGCAAGAGCTAAATCATCTGCCAGATGCAAAATCCTACTTGTTAGTTTGACAAGTTAATTATGCAGGCCTCAATGGTGTACAAAATACAAAAATTAAAGGATTTTTATTTCTAGTGCAAAGACTGAAAATAATGCTTGTAAAATTATTTCATTTTATCTACTGGAATTACAGTTTATAATTTTCTATAGTGAGTAAGATGTTTTCTCATATTATTAGCAGTCCCGTATATATAACCCGCACCCCAGCCTTTTGAGCAGTCAACAAAGTTAAGTTCATCAGATAACCTGCGCCTTCGTATAACCCGCATCTTGTTAAGAAAAATTTTCAATTTGTACAGTGTTTGCTTCACATGAGTAAAGTGTACTTCAAATTTCACTGAGATCAACCTAAAAATGACCCCAGTAAGAAACAGCAGTACTCAGAATATAAACCGCAGTTACTTATACTAAAACCTTCTTATTCAAAGGTAAAAATGGCCAAACCAAATGTGTTACAATTCCTCGAAGTTTAGATGGCCGCTTGCAAGTTTCACATCGAAAAGGGTTACCACATGTTATATACTGTCGACTTTGGCGTTGGCCCGATTTACAAAGTCACCATGAGCTTCGTGCATTGGAAAGTTGTGAATATGCTTTTGTTTTGAAACGTGAAGAAGTGTGTGTGAATCCTTTTCATTACCAAAGGGTTGAAACACCTGGTAAGTCGCTTTAAACAATGAAAAAGAGAAAACTCACAGTTTTTACTTACTGTGTCCCAAGACGATTCAGTGCTGTTCATTTCAGTCAATGGCAATAGAGTTTTTTGTTTGTAATAGTTGAGTGATGAAATTATTTTTTGCTTTTCTAATCTCTAATCGTTTTTATGAAAGCTTCTTTACACTGATCCACTTTTATTTCAGGCCTATCACAGACAGAGTTTTCTTTGAATATCTTTATATGCATTTCATCTGTCACACTCCTTATAATAAGTCATAAAGTAAGAAAAACTTTGAAAGAGTTTGGGAATAGTGACAATGAAGCTTTCACAAGCAACCTAGTTCATAGCTCACTTTGTTATGGGTATTGCACACTGAATGTTTGTTTTTAGTTATGCCTCCAATTCTTGTTCCTCGAAATCAAAAAGCTGTAGAAGAAACAGAATTAAAAAATGAACCTCCAACTCTTGAAGAGTATCAACGACCAAGTAACGTTACAATCCCAGAGGATGACAGTAGATGTAAGTATGGCTTTTAGTGTTTCAATAGTTCTCAAGCATAAAAGAATAATATTTCATGAAAATAACTTTAATGAAAACGTTTTTTTCAAGTCGCGTTACATGCGAGGTGTTTGAAATGCAAAGCATTTGTGTGGACATTTTTTTAGCCTGGAAGTTACATGATCAAAAATCACAGTCTAAATTGTTTAACCTCTGCTTTATGTATGCATGATATAAGGGGATTAATATGGAGTTCGGGAGTCGAGGCTAGGCATTCACCGAGAAAAAAAAAGAAGATTGCAAAGCGAAGCCAGCCACATGGATGGAATGGAAATGGAATGTTCTTTTCTTTTTTAAAGCTTGTCTTCATGAAATGCAAGACTTTCATGTATCATAACAAACAATTAAATCTAGCTGTATTAACAGTAGCTAGCATTAAAATTATTGACACAATATAAGTGGATATAGTGTAGTGGATATATGTTCAAGTATTTTACCCCTATGAAATCGTCTCGATCGAAGGGCAGAAAGAGAAAGTTTTGTCATATTGATTTGTTGGCCAACAAAATGATGACATTTTCATTCATTTTAAAGGAATATATTGTTCATTATTTGTCAAACGAAATTAAAGGCTAATAGGCTTTTAGAAGGACAACCAATGATGGGAAATATTATTCAAATCGCGTATACGCGAGGTGTTTGAAATGCAAAGCGCTCGTCGACTGGACAAAAAATTAGCCTCTATATAAGTACGAACAACTAAAAACCAGTCTAAAAGAATTAGACTTTGATTATTTATCCGTACTGGTAGTACTCAATGTTCCTCGATACAGAGCTTAGGGTTCTAGGCTAAGCATTCATCAAAGTGACCTTTCACCATGTGTGTATCTAACCGTGTATCTGGTGGAACTTTTGGATATTTCTGGAATTTAGTAAGTTTCTATCGTTTCTACTTACCTATTATTCTTTTTTATGAAACTGTTAATTCAGAAAAAATACGCAGCATTACCTAACCTAATCAACATTACTCAACACACTCCTTCCAGCACTGTATAATTTTGTTATACATATATTTATATTTATAATAAATAGTATACCGTGTAAAATTTTTTTACATCTTTCTCAATAAAATGTTTTTACACGCTATGCTAATCATTTGATAATAACTCTATGTAATACAAAAACACAGTCCAAAACGCCGCCCTAAAATCTTTCATCGATTTATAAATATTTTACCCGCCATACTAAGCATTTGATAACCCCGTGTATTGAGGTAAAACTATTGATTTCTCCTTTCTTTGTCGCCAAAAATAGAAATCACAGAACGTGGAAGAAGTTTGTCTGTTAAAAATGTTATTACATGTTTACGTCGAATCATATTTAATGGAAAGTTTTACTGAAGAAATCAATTTGAGCCATAACTCAAAGCCAATATGGGCCCAACACGGCAACAGTTAACGCAATAATTATGCGTTTAATGTCATATATATTAAGCCCATCGAAAAAATGCACACAAATTCAATTGTGACCGACATGTAGTCGGCAATACATTTTAACGTCATGATAATGACGTCATAGTTCCAAGTCCCTCAAACAACTTGCTACAAAAAAAATTAATAAAATAAAAAAATTTAAATAAAAGGCTGTATTTTTTTGACTTCTGAATCCTAACCAATTCTTAATTCTTCCCACTTTCTAACTTTATAGTCAACCAAAAATACTTTCAGACTTTGTGGTGAATAGATTCATAATTATCAATACTAAATCTCAGATAAAAATATTCACAAATTGTAAAATATCTCACTCACCTCACACTACAATACCCATCGCAGAATTAACTTTTGGAATATATACAGATTTACATATGTAAGATATAAGGTATTAACTAAATCTTAAAAAGAATCATACCTCCGAATAATGTTTCTTTCTTCAAAGCTGAGTTTTCTTTCTCTATAAATTCCAGGAACAGAGAGATCGTCAATTAGAAAAACGCCACGGTATTAACTAATTTTACTCACGGTCAAAACCAACAGATTAATCAAATCTCTAATCTTTTATACCTTCTTGACTTTCTTCTTTCTATCATTGTACTAAATGATACCATGCTCAACACAGTTTTTACTAAATTTTCTTTCTTTTCTCTGGAAATCTAAAAAAACAAACCGAAACTGGATAAAATGCCGTTTTATACCTTCAACATTATATATAAGTCATAAAAATGTAAAAACTATGCTTCGTAAAAAAAATTGTCTTTTTTATGCATGTTTCTTATTATTACTTTGTCTTAAAAAATGTAAACAAACGCTTCTTTTTTCTTCAAACAACTATTTTACATTCGTTGTCAATAGCTGCTACATTCGATTGTAATTCGAAGTCTCCGCCTGATATGCTATATCGTGTCTTCCCTAACGTATTTTATATCATAAAACAATTATAAGCACTAAGCCGGAGTGCCTTATGCTAATACGGAACAAACATAAACAAATATCCATTGACGAACTTCCCGAGAAAATACTTGAACCCAAAGAAGCGAAATATTCTTGATCCTGCAAAAGAAAATTTTGAAAACATTCCATGTATTTCAAAAATTTTAGAGCAAATGCAAGTATCCGAAACAGATTACTATGATGCACTTAGCATTTCCTGCGACTCAGACTTTCAAATTCATTTAAAACGACCACCAGATTCCTGTTTTGTAAACGATTATTTTAGTGAAGGATTGCAAGCTTGGAAGGCTAACATTGATATTCAACCAGTTTTCAATCATTTCAAGGCCGTAACTTATGTGTGTGCTTATTTTTCTAAAGCAGAAGATGAAACCGCACAGGCTATGAAACAAGCTGCAAAAGAGGCTGTTAGTTCTAATAAAAACCATTTTGAGCAAATGAAAGCTATAGCTCGGGCATATACTACAAAATGAGAATGTTCTGTTCAGGAAGCTATTTACTTAATTATGCCAGAGTTATGGCTTAGGAAAACTTTTCCAGGTGTAATTTTTGCTAATAAGAATCTACCTGAAAAACGTTATAGAATATGTAGAAGCAAAGAGGAAATAGATGAGTTGCCTGAGGACTGCACAGAAATATTTCAGCAAAACATGATTGATCGTTATATAGACAGGTCAAATCAATTCTTTCAAAATGGCAAATTTAGAATTCTGGAACACATTTGTTTTGCCCAATTTTTGTCCCATTACTATCTCACCAAGAAAATGTTTCATGAAACTGAAAATGATTTTCAGCCTGTTTTTCTCAATGATGAATTGATGGAATCAAATCGTGCAGATTGTGGCTATCCCAAAATGATCCCTCTGATGTCTTCTAAAGAAAACCTACAATGCAGAAAGGTTAAAACGGTTTTGCATTATCATGTGCCAAACAAAAATAAATATCCAGAGGAATATCCCCATCATTTGCTCTTTATGTTTTTTCCCTTCTGCAATGAAGATGCATTAAAATCTTGCTAAATGCTAAATGTTTAGTATGAAGGAAATTATCGTACACTTGCTGAATCGAAAAGGACGCTGATTTCTACCTTCTGTGTCCCTTCAAACGGAAATGCTGTAAGTTCGATTAGGCTTATAAAATAAGACTTGTTAATAAGAATCAAAAGCTATCCGATAGAGATTTGTTGTATCAGGTTATTTCTTCGCCTCCGATTTATAAATAAACACCAGATAGGTATTCTAATCCCTTTTTGGTTCTCTTCTCCGAGCGATTTGTAAATATGCACAGCATTTTCTTGTTAATTATTAAAATATCATTTATAATATCAATGTGAAATTGTTATACCAGCTATACCTTTACCTGGATCAACTGTTGACATGGATAAACATAATAGTGTTATACGAATCCCCATGAGCTTAAAAGGGAACATCATAGACAATTCTTCACCTATTATACAATCTTTGGGAAGTAAGGGAAACACTTAGAAGATGTTACAGAAGTTCGAAGCAAGTCACTACCTTCATCAGTGTCAATTCACAGGGTTGTCGCAACAAAACCATAAAATAATATTGAAGAAGACAATCCCATAGACACCAAAAAGATAAATTTAATATTTGTCACATTCGTTATGAACGGTTTCGGAAATCAATACAAAGACACAATAAAGACAAATTTGTTTACCTATGTTTTTATAGAATTTATAAATTGCAAGATCTTTCCAACCTATTTTGTTACTTATTTTGACATACAGTTGACTTCTGGAAACTCAAACACTGGATTACTCGAACTTTAATTATATATAATCTCTTGAACTATTTGCTTGTGAACTTTGTGAACCTTCCATCATATTTCTTTTTAGAAATCACCTGTGCACTCGAACCTCAATAAATCAAACAATCGTTTTCTCCAACAGTTTTTCCCTTATAGTGTCCCCCTTCAGCTACTTTGTTCGGATAACTTCAAACTTTTTACTTGGGAAAAGGAATAAAAGAACTTGATTTATTACAAAATTTAAATTTCTTACAGGTTATATTCAGTGATATTTGAAAGTATATACATTTGTCAAACATTATTATTGATGACACTATGGGGCTGAGCTGACCTGGTTAGGTGGGCTGACCTGGTTAGGTGGGCTACTCACTTTACCGAGACATATTTCAACTCATGTTCATATGAAGAAAGCTGGCCCGCTTCTAACCGGCTCGCTTTTACCCATGTACACTAAAGAATGGTAATACTAAAATAGTAGAATTACTTGTCTCATTGTTTAAAATGGAAAATTATTTAAAAATCCATCCCCAGGTTGACTTGTCCATGTAGAAACAAATGAGGTCTCCCTTAGGTTGGTTGGCCCTGATTTATTTTTATGAGGACTTCTTAATGATAGTGATATCTCAGCTTAGTGAGCCATTTCGGATAACCGTGCTAGCTTGCCTCTATATGAACATGTACGAATTTGAAATCATTTGCGACTTTGCTTCACAGTTTAATTTTCAGGCATGGGTTACCTACGACAGGTTGTTTCATTATCAGATGGCGTACAATTCGACTTTGTCATGGGACCGCATTAACGCCAACCCTTGTAACCACCATCTTTGAGGGGCTTCTCCTCTCATGGTGTGCTATTCTTGCAGGGGATTGGTCATGTGGCATCATCATGTCCTTTGCGGACACTCACAGCATTCAATAGTGGGACAGCATCAGCATCTTCTGCAACTCAGGCTGGTGGGAAAGGCCATTTCATGCCCCCCACTTCAGTGTGCGAGGCAATCAAGGTCAAACTTAGGAGGCCATACCTTTTTGTCACCCCCTCTCAGATCTCTTCATTGCTCTCCACTTCTCGGTCCCTAAAAAAGACTGATCATTTAGGATCATTTTGGACCTGTCATCACCAGGCAGCGAAGCGGTGAATGAAGGCATCAGCAATGATCAGTAATAATAAGTGTTACGAAAAGTAATGCTTTTAGCATTGGTCATATGATCACATATCCAATCGGAGAAATGGGGCACGTGATCATATGCCTCTATTTAACACAGAGGTCACCATGGACACCAATACAGAACACAGAAAGGTACAACGTAACACAAAAATATATAGGGCAAGAATGTAGCATAAGGACCCAAGTATAACAGAATTGCATATCAAATGAATCAATAGGTTGCAAGAAATTTCTTAGTGAGAAGTTTTCTTAACTTCCTTTATGAGACCTATGACTGGAGATGGAATACTAGAAGGTCCTTTTGCTTTACGTGTAACAAGGGTAAATAAAGACTGTAGGACTTTCTCCTGTGTCATGTCACACTAGATAAGAAGATGGAGGTCAAGTAGTGGGAGTTTTGGGAATTTTCTGCTTGATGTTTTCAGCTATTGAAGAAAAGAAACGATTGAATTCATCCACTACAACAGTAGGGTCTGATGAAGGTTGCTTTTTATTTCTAAAGAGATGTAAGCACTTTTCTGCTTAATGGAGATAGTGGAGTTAATACCTTTCCAGATTTTAGTAGCATTTTTTAGGTTTTCCTGAAGAAGTTCTGGTAATAATTAACTTTACGGATATGTCATAGGGATACAATTCTGTTTCTATATGCTTTATACCTTCAGCCTTTTAGTTGGATCTGTGGTACGTAAAAACTTTTGTGAAGCTTGTCTCGAACTTTCATAGAACCACTAATAATGGAATTGCTTCAATGGTGATGTATATTCAGAAAGACTTCAATGTAATTTTTAAACATCTTATGACAGATTAGGATCTTTCCTTTGAAGCTGTAAAATAGATAAAGTAGATCAAAAAGAAAAAAAATTGATGGTCAGAAATACAGGTTCAAATGTTGCCCGTCACGAAAGAGTCACGAAAGTCAGTTGATAAGAGTATGTTATCTATGATGGTATGGGAGTGGCTTGTAATACAAGTTGGCAGATTATGTTGGGAGTGGCTTGTAATACCAGTTGGTAGGATTATATTACGAGGATTATATTGAGTATTAAGCCATCAGAACCCACGGTATAAAAAAACGAAAGATTTCGGAAGTACTAGCAACTTCTATAAGGTTTATGTTAAATTTTCCCATCTGTACAGCCGATTTATTTTCTTCTGCTTTTGCAAGCAGAGGGTCTACAAAGTCAGTATTAAATTCTTCTACAGAAAGATCATGGTGGCGGTAGATACAAACAACAATCAAATTTTTCTGTTTTTCCCTCGGGATTTCAATGAAGGATGACTCAAGATATCCAGGTTTATACAAATGCTTTTCTAAATCTTGTCTATGTAAAAAAGGGAGAGATTTGGAGAAATATAGAAGTGTGCCACCACATTCACTTTCACAAGGAGTGTGAATGATAATTTGACATTTCACAGTCAGGCGGAACAAAGGTTTGGTGGATTTGCAGATTTTGATTGGCCATTGTCCATGTTTGGAGGTCAGGTACTTGCAGGGATATCATGCATTTAGTGAGGTTTCAGTTCAATCTTAAATTTGGGGATGCATTATGTTTAGTCGCTGTCCTTGTTGACAGTTAGATTAGTTGCTCTAGTTAAGAAACTGTCCTTGTTGACAGTTAGATTAGTTGCTCTAGTTAAGAAACTGTCCTGGTTGACAGTTTGTGACAGGTTAAATTTAGCTGACTTTGTTGTCAGTTTGTCATGCATTTCAGTAGATGTCCTTGTAGACACTTAAGTACAGGCAATACCTGTAACTGTTTCACGCTACTGATCGTTAGTGTAATAAGATGATTTTTATTTCATATCTCCAGCCAGTTGTGGTAGAAAAGACGAAAGGCTTTGTGAGAAAGAAGTATATAAACATTGTGAAACATTTGAAAAGCAACAATAAAAATGTCAGGGTTAAGATGGGGTTAAACTCAATGGAAAATATTCAGAGAACCCATTTGGGAACCTATTAACGTCTTCAGGGTACTTAGTCGTTCAGCATAATAATTTGATTTGAAATTTAGTACCCTAACGATTATTAGAACAATTATAAGATTGGACCCCCCATTTTGATAGCCAGAAAAACTTCAATGCCTATATCTGATCTTTCAAATATTCAAAATCTTACTATCTTGTTTAGTAATTCATCAATAATAATAATAATAATAATAATAATAATGTTTTGTTTTCCTTTCTCCTAGTATTCCGTGTAAAAACATTTTACGGTTCCACTCTCTATAATTATGATAAGAAATATAAAAACCTAAAAATGTTTTTTGTTATATATATTTTCCAACTATCGAGTGAAAGCGTAAATTTATGTCTTTGTTCGGGATCCCTAAATCAAATGTGAATCGTAAAAAGAAAGTAAGTAAGTAATGACTCTCCATTCCCCCTAGCAGTCAACTTGTTAGTTAACTTACCGCTAGAGATACGTTAAGGATTGCTCTAACTTGCCCACTGGCCAGCATGCAGGCAGTCGACGGCTCTTAATGGGCTGAATACGCTGCTTTCAAAGCGCATTGGAGTATTCCAGTTTCCGCAGCAGGGATTGAACCCCAACCGCCCTGGTGAAAACGGAAGGTGCTTCCACTACACTATCACCGAATATACCTGCTAAGGATACAACCCGAAGTGTCATTCTTCTATGAATTCGGAGGCCTTTAACTCCACCAATAATTTGATATTTGATATTTATTTATAATAATAATTTGATAAAATTTAAAAAATTGTGTCTTACTGTGTCTTACTGTAAGTAGTTGAAAACTTTTTTTTTTTTTTTATGTTTTAGTGGTTCCTGTGAGCAGTCCATCATCAGGTAAATATGATTATGTTGAATTAATGAAACAAACCTGACGATGTACTTTACTATTCCATTTTTTAAAATTGCTTCCATCAATCGATTTAATGTACATGCTATTTTCGAAATTGCTGTTTTAGCCATCATAAAATCACTTAGTTATTGTTTATCACTATGGTCACAGACCAAACATAGAATATGAATGTACTCTAAAATGTTATAATTACTGTTTAACACTGTATAAAGAGTATTTTTTGACATATCCGCAAACAACAACAGCAACAACTGTCAACATCACAAATAGCGGATACTATCAGGACCAGAAAATTCTGTCCTGATTTTGGACAGGTTTGGACGAAGAAAAGGCGTTTGTTCCTGCAAAAAGTGTTCACTATAACAAGGTGTTCACAATTAGCAAAAACCGATTCGCATTTAGCAAACTGTGGATCCTTATTTTGGTCACCGAATAAAAACTGTATAATGGTGTTAAATAATATAACATGTCTGTTTGAAGGTGTATAAATCGTGCTTGTGATAGAGGGTGAATGCTGCAAGACATGCTTTAAAATACTGGAACATGTTATAAGTTACAAAACTACTGGAACATGTTATAAGTTACAAAACTACTGGAACATATTAGTTTATTGGATTGTGTGATTTTTTGGAAGAAATTCGGATATTCCATCATTGTTACATACTATCAGCCCTTGATCAAACTTCAGAAGTGCTTGTGGATAATCTAAATGCTTAAATCTAGCACGTCAAACTTTCATATATGCATCCGTCAAGTGACTAAATCTCAAAGCCTAGACAAACAATTATAGTAGCGACCTTCGAAAATGAAGACTTACAGGTAAAGAGGGGCAAACAAAACCCTTGTTCAACATGATTCTATTTCTGTTAAAGTGCACCCAAGTAAAATTATTCGTGATGAAAATTCTTAGCAAAGCAAATCAAGAATAAAGAGAATTATCATGACAAAAGTCAAAGATGACATGGAAATGAAAACAGTAATCACATTGCAGCATCCAAAATTGCAACAAAAAGTACTTCACCATAGAAGTATTTTGCAATAATTGGAAGGAATCTTCTAATGTCTGCCTTAGATGACGTCTTTGATTAGATCTAGGCTGTAGTATGTATATTCCCGTACATTGGGTTTGTAAGTAAAGCAAAGTAAAAACAGGACTTGTGACATGAGTTCGTTTTCTAGAGAAGAGGTTAGAGAGAGACGTATTCCAGATACTGCCAGAAACTAAAACAGCAAAGCTTTGGAAATTGAAAAATGTGTATATTGGTTAAACAAGGATTTACAGATGTGGTACTTACATGTTTCCAGTGATAACTTCAAGTTATGAAGAAGAAAAACACGAAAAAAAATATTTATTTTCGTTTATCCAATCCAATCCAATCCAATCTAATCCAATCCAATCCAATCCTGGTTATTGTAATTGTTGTTTTACAGTGAGGATATAATAGTTAAAGCTATATGACTGGAGCTTGCAGAAGACCCTCAATTCTGTATTATCATCAAGCTCCTATATGATTGGAACTTGCAGAAGACCCTCAATTCTGTATTATCATCAAGCCCCAAAAACGTTGAGCTATTTACAAGATTAATATCATGAAATAAGTAATAAGTACATTGGGAAAAAAAGGAAAATATTAGGAAAAATAAAAGTAAAGGAATATCACATCCAGAAAAACAGTGAATAGAATGGGTGTCCAGACTGATAACTGATTGTAGTCTTAATTTATTTGATATTAGGCACATTCAGTCATCATTATCATCAATCATTGTTCATATCATGAACTAATTATTACAGTGTATATTAAACGTCATATTTCATTACATTCAGTCAGTACCGGGATTTGAACCACCATCAGCTATCACCCTAGTATTACAAGCACAGCGTCTTACCAAGTGAAGCATACACCCTAACTATACACTCAGTTGTTGAAACCCATGTAGAAAGTAAATGATGATTTAGGGAGTTCTTAAAATAATTTAGAGTTTTAATTGATTTCAAAGAGTTGGCTTGGAAATCATTTCACAAGTACGGCCCTCCATATGTAATTGCATTCTTTTTTAGTATATTTTTGTGGAAGCTTGTTATTTGTTTTAAACGTAAAGATATTCATATTTAAGTTTTACTCATACTTAGAGTATTAACATTTAATATTGAAAAGTTGTTTTCGAAGAAAAATGCGCACCAGCTTCTTCCAAAGAATAAATGTTTGTTTTTCCATTCATAAACTGTCACTGCAGCATACTTCCCTTGCTCTTTTTAATTGTTGGTTCCAAATCTGTTATGAGGGTCCTGCATAGGAGGACCTAGAACATTTAAAGCCACCATTTGGTGTGTGTGTCTACTTCAACTGATAACCCCCTCTCCAACCCGCTCTCGAGCTGAGTGGATTGATTCGCACTGTTATGACTTAGCCAGGATTTGAACCCTCACCTCCCGCACTGGAGGCGAGCACTCTACCACGAGGCCACCAGTTGGTTGACTAGAATAAAGCCTGTTCCACTAGCCTTTTGTTTTTTTAATAAAGTTCCGCCAAAAGCGTCTGCGGAAAAGTAGGATCAACTTCTCCACCGTGGACTATTCCGCAAGCCAATCAAATGGTTCAATTAGTGATCACGAGAAGAAAACAATAGCCGCTCTGCACTGAATATTCCGTCTAGTGGAAAACCAGATTAATAGACAGATGTATATACATACAAAGATTTCTAAACAACTGACTTCCTGTTTAAAAACTTGTAAAACTCGTATGAAAGAACGATCCTTACCTTAACTGAAATTTTGACTGGTGTAGCTGGTTACAAATCTCTAGAAAGTAAAATCTATTTGGTCAGTAAAATACAGGTCAATAAATGGATGCATGTACGATAGATGCAGTGTACCAACATTGACGTGATTTACTTATTGATTCTTATTGTTGAAGAATCGATCCTGAAAGTAAAATTAAAATAGTGAACTAAAACAAAAAAATCCGTCTATCACTTCGAGTGTTTAATAATTATTTTATTTAATAATTGCGAAAAAGTAAACGAAAGAAAGGAACTCAAGATGTTTTTCTCTTCTTTTTTTTCCTACGTCTTAGTTCGAATTTCAAATTTAACCAATCAATGCTTATCATTTTAAATGATTTATTAATGAATTAGCTGCAAAAAGATTTTCATTCATTTGTCCGCAAGGACATCAGCGTTGAATGGAAATTGGCCTTAAGAGTCCGCCAATCTTACCTCAAATAGAATGCTGAAATAAAAATGTTCTGAATTATATTTGGTTGTTTCTCTTATGTGCTATACATAGAAACAAATTGAAGTGTTACATGTTTCACATTCAGACAAGGTTGTTTTGATGGAAATGTCTTTTATGTTTTGACGATCAGTTTTCTTTTAATAAATTGTCTGGATTATAAGAGATAAAACATTCATAATAGTTCAGCCATAATAACTGACGAAACTTCTTAATTTTTATAATTAAACATCTTTCGTTTTTCACATCAACAATTTCCTTTTGCAAACAAAAATTCCTACGCATGATATCCGTCTTTGACAACAATGGAAAATTTTCATGATGGCAATCACGTGATCACCTTCACGAAAAATATTCACAAAGCAACGAAAATTTATTCAACCAAATATAACCTTTTAAAACAAATATTTTTTATTTATCTTCATTACATTTTTTTAGGAATCGACTGTCCATCTTCGAATCAATCACAACAACAAGCATCTCCACCATCTTTGAATCCATCACAACAGCTATCTCCTCTCCACCTACAGCTATCGCCTTCACAATTATCTCCCGCACAATCATCGTATGACAGACAAGGTTCTATCATGTCCGACATACCGTCACCATTTTCAAATTTGATGATGAATCAAGATGGTACGATGGTACTTCTGTTTATTTTATTCAAATTCACCTCATCTTGAAAAGTTTCCTTGACATTGAGAACAATACAATTTGATTCTTATGATTTATTTTCTGGTTTCTCTTAGTGATGTCACCAGATAGTATTAATTCGTTACTATCTTCTCCAGATCCAGGTAATTTATTATTTTTCATCAGACCTAGCTGTTCTATAATTGGAAGTAGTTTGACGCGTCTGTCTTCATCTTAGGTGCGTCCAACCAAACCTACATGCCGGCAGATGTTGAAATGCCGTTGCACAACCCTATGCATGGTAAGTTTGAGATGAATTATTATGCAATAGATAGAAGCTCTATCGTATACAAGAATATATAAACTCTATCGCATACTTGCTGTGCTTTTAACATTTTTCTCGTTTCCAGGCCTCATCAACCCACCCAATCAAGAGATTGTTCCCGAAGGTAAGACACTACTCTAAAAATTCAATATGGTTCCCATCCATCTTACAAACTGTATGAAACGACAAACGGTTTTCATTCATTTCTATTATTCCGTTGATATGACAACTTCGTCTCCATTGGCCACACGTGTCCACTCCTTGAAAGATAATTTTACAATATTTCACTATTATTTGATTGATTTTATCCCCAAAATTACAAATTCTATAGATATGGGACTTTCCTCGATACGACTTCCCTCGATTCCCTCAACAAATCGAACATGGCACATTAACTCTCTTAACACCAAAAACATTTTCCTTGCTGCTGGCAAAATTTTAATTCATTTTTCTTTAAATTTAGGTTTCGACGCTGTACTATACGAAGAACCAGAAAATTGGTGTTCCATTCTCTATTATGAGTTGACAACACGAATCGGTGAAGAATACAAGTCAAGCAAGCCTGTTCTGGCAGTCGATGGTTTTACAGATCCATCAAGCACCGAACGATTTTGCTTAGGGTTACTGTCTAATATTAATCGTACTGAACCTGTGGAGGAGTGTCGGCGTGCAATCGCGAAAGGCGTTCGATTGTACTACTTCGGCGGAGAGGTGTTTGCTGAATGTTTAAGTAGCAGTAGCATATTTGTACAAAGTTCAAACTGTAATAGGCGTTATGGCTGGCATCCAGCGACGGTGTGTAAAATACCATCTGGCTGTAATCTGAAAATCTTTAACAATCAAGAATTTGCAAAATTACTGACAGAATGTGTGCCGCTCGGATTCAACGCTGTCTACCAACTGAGGACTATGTGTAACATTCGATTAAGTTTTGTTAAAGGGTGGGGTGCTGATTACCGACGACAAACAGTAACAAGTACACCATGCTGGATTGAAATTCGACTAAATGGCCCGTTGAAATGGCTTGATAAAGTTCTTGTTCAAATGGGATCTTCGTTAGATAAAGTGAGCTCAACCACGTGACTATATATTCATTGATGTGAGAAGAAGAAGAAAAAAAGAAAAATGAATGGATGTAGATAAGATTTGAGTTGAGTGGATAAATTTTATTTTAGAGCATTGGTCACATTTAGTGCGCAGTGAGATCTTCAATTTTAGTTAATACTGACATTTTTAAACCCTTCCCAATGAAGAACACATTGAAAGAAAAGTTGTTCCCACTCAATGTTCTAGGTTTTGAATCTGTAGATGTATTATAGTAGCGTTTGTGATCGTTCTATTTCCTTTCCTCTCCATTTTATACACACCTCGTAAACTTTTGGTATCGTTATTCTGCTTGTAAATTTGACAGGCAGCAATTTTTTTATTTCATTCGAAAACGAATCTCCATTCCTTCAAGCTTTTTTAGTAATTGAAGAACATTTAAGGAAGAATGTTTAGTCGTTTTGAAAATTCTTGTTATTTTTATGAATGGTTTTTGTAACTTGTTTCTTCGTTCTTATGAGGAATTTCGGACTTTCTTATTTTCTCCATATACAGTCAACCCTCGTGGTCTCGAACATCTGTTATCTACAACAAAGAATTTTCGAACGTTTCGTTAGAAAACCACTCGCTACCTTATACTCGATCCTTCGAGAGTTCGAGATACTGGGACTTGACCGTATATACAAACCATCAACTCATTTCATATTTCTGTTACCATAAGGGCAAAACGTTTTACGGCATTCACTTTCTGTCAGCTATATATATATTTTGAAATAACAACACTTCGTTTTTTTAATTTATCTTTCGTAACATGCTAGGTTTTATTTTATTCTTGAAAGTAAGTGTGGCTAATGATGAAAACATTTCTCTCGCAGATCCCTTCTCATTTGGCCAACCAGGGCCCGCCCCTTAAGCCTGGTTCACACTTATAAAGCACTTATAAAGCATGCACGTTAGATCTGAACCGAGACGTGAAGCAGAGCATGAAATGGGCCGTTCACACCTTCGCAGGTGAATTATGCGATTGAAGATGGTTCCGAAGGTTGCGAAAGGGGTTTTAACCTGCTTTCCCTTAAAACACACTTCCAAAAGCAGACCTTACGTAATATTTTGGAAAACTAAAAACAAATTCCATATAAAAGGTCCAAAAATATCATCCCAACCCAAACTTTTTTTATTTTTATCTTTAAAAAATTGTTACTCTTGGTTATACAAAACAGGATGCTTTTTTCTTCATTTTTAAATGTGTAATATAGTTTTTTCATTTGCTTCCATGAAATAACAACCTGCGCAAATTGCTTCTCAAGTTTGCAATAGAAGCTTGTATGGAGCAGCAGGTGATATTCCTGCTTCAACGCATGCTTCATGCTTCACTTCTGCGTAAGTGTTCACAAAGTGCCTGCTTCTGCTTCTGTGTGTGCTTTATAAATGTGAATCAGGCTTCAGATATCAGACGTTAATCTTTAGAACCTAACCTATCCATTGTTGACACATCACTGAGCTATGGGTATGTTTTACTGACCATCTGCTCACTATTTTAAATTTACAACGATTGCCTCGCTCATCCAAAATGTTTAATTGTCAGTTGAACTATATGCCATGGTCTCTAGCAGCAGAAAAAATATGTCGTCATGGAAACATTGAAAAATCTTTTTTCTTAGTTTACTTCCTGACTTATCATCGACTGTATTGAAGTTGATTTTATTCTGTAAAAAATCTTTTTAGCTGTTTCATAAGTTATTCTTTGGCCACTCTCTTCCGTTATCGGATATTATCTAGTTATCTGTAACTAGTTTTTTTGTGTCTAAAGCCGGTTTTCTACTAGACGGAATATTCAGTGCGGAGGGCTATGGATTTCTCCGTGTGGTCATCAATTGAGCCATTTGAGTGGGTTGCGAAAAAGTTGAACTTGATCCTATTTTCTCTGTGGACTACAAGCGGAATATTCCGCCCACTGGAAAACCGGCTTAGTGCAAGTTTTAGAAAGAGTTATGTGTAAATGCACGTAATGTTAGAAAAACTGTGTTTAACGGAAGTTACAATGATTCAGTTGTTGTCATTAATTTTCATTAACCCTGTCAAACACACGGTAGCCGAATTCATACATCATATCCATATTTAATCAACTGTGTCGTCCATATAGTAAACAACTTAGTCGAATTTGCTCATGCTTACCACAGAAGTTACTAATCAAAGCATCTCTTGTCAAGCCTCTCGAGATTATTATTTACAGACCCGTGAAAAAAAGCATTCACAGGGAAATTTGAAGTAGTGTGGAGGAGAGCACGCGGGTTTTTTTTTAAGTAAATCAGACATCTCTCTCTTCTTCAGAAACATCTTTATTGCGTGTTCTTATCTTCGTGCGCCATGTAACACGAATTCTTTGACAAGCAGGTGACCTTTAACAATACCATGCTTTTATTAGCCAATCAAATTTCTCTATTTTTCAGTTATTATATTGTCCAACTGATCAGACGTCTCAGCCGCCATTTTGTCTAGACATTTAGACGTCACGTGTCTAAAAAGCACCAATCAGTTTTCAATATGAAAGTATTTTGGAACAACATCAAACTCAGAGCCATTAAAACTTTGAGGCGAATTCTGCTAGCAGTTCTATGTAATCGGGGAAAGGTTTATGACGTTGTTTCCAATGTCCTTATGTACAATTCTGTAATAAATAATATTGAAAGTCTGAAGAAGAAGGTACTTATGCTTAAGAAGAAGAAATCCAGTTTGATTCACAAAATATGGAAGTTCACGAAACTTTCAACCGTCAGTAAACCAGAAGCCACTGAACTGAAGTCTAAACTTCGCAGCCTTCTAAAGACGTTATGTGAAAAAGACTTGCAAATTTTATTGAAAACTCTACAGAGCAATGGTGGCATTGACTCTGAATGTATTCATTTAAAATCGACTGAATTGAGACATTTTTCACGATACTCGAATTTAGAGCCGAAGTACTTAATAGCTCAAGCATTCAGATATCCTGAACTCGATTCTAATGATTTTTTGCGTCGTTTATGTTGCTGCTGCCATTTTAACTCTTGCATTGGTGTAAATGAAGAATGTTTGAACCCATTTCACTCAAGTTTAGTTATACACAGTGGTATGTGGGATTGTTTGCCAGTGAATATTTATCAGATTTTGATAAACATCTACAATTTAAGTTTCATAATTTCGTTATGATCCACACTTTTATTCATAATATTTTATTTATTTTTTACTTAGAATCGCCCCTACCACCTTACAGCGAAACTGTATCTGACCAATCTTTGGATGATGATCATGATCCAACTGGAGTTGTAATTTCTAATGTTGAAACAACTTGTTCAAGTTCAGGTAAAAGCCTTCGAATATTACTGTTTAAAGATTTATAAATTTAATTTTGACATTTACTTTAAAGGGAATTAATTTCATTGTACTTTGGCCCATTCCATGAACTTAAGTTCCACAAAAAATCTGTTTCAACCTGATCTGCCAAAAATAAATTCCATGGAAATTTCTAAAAGTTGTTAATCCAAAAACATTGGGCCATATCTATCCATAGTTTATTCTTGCAAAAGGCCATCCGAAAAAAGGAAAACTCTTCAATCCACGAAAACAAATTTTCACGCAATTTCTAAATTTGACTCATCTGCTATAATAAATTTCCACGAAATATGAAAAATTATCATCTGCAAAAAATGTTTGTGTGAAAATTAATTCCTTTAAGGCATATAACATGTATTTTTTTGCATTTTGATTTGATTTCAATAAATGGTGTTTGTTTTTCCAAAAAATACCCTAAATTCATTGGCAAAATGACTCATCACTTTCAGACCAGAAGAATATGATATCCCTATAATGTGTATTAAATAGCAATTTTTCTTCTACTTTAGAGCAAACTTCTTCTTCATCATGTTCTACCACTAAACCCAACTCTGTTGGTAAGTGTTTGTAAATATAGATGTTATTGTAATCTTTATGAAACAGAACAGGAGTGGTGGCCATTTTCTAAATGATGATCAAACATTTTTTAGGTACGTCAATGACAGTAAATATTTTCCCTGATGACCTGTATGCTTGGTGTCGCATATCTTACTGGGAACTGAAAAACCGTATTGGTCGTATGTTTGATGTGACTCAAAATTATGTGAATGTCTTTGAGAATCTCCCGCAAGGTGATGGCTTATGTCTTGGACTACTCGATACAGGAAACCAAAGAAATAAAGCTTGTGAGAGAGTACGAAAAAGTATTGGTTACGGATTTCAGCTAACCAAAGAATCGGATGGAGTATGGTTATACAACCGAAGCAATCTTGTTTTATTTGCTAGTTCACCAACAATTCAAACAGAAAGTGCTGGAATACAGCAACCTGTTGTAAAGAGACTTCCACCGGGATCATCAGTTCTTGTATTGGATCCATTGTTTTTACCAGATGCTACTCAAAAAATGAAATCTGATGGGCAGTCTTTTTCATTCATTAAGTATGAAGGGTATGAAGAACATCCTCATTCTATGAGTCAGCTATATCCATATTGTGTACGTGTAAGTTTTGGAAAAGGTTGGGGCTTGAATTACACAAGAATGTCAATTACCCAATGTCCATGTTGGACTGAAATTTATTTGAACTTGCAAAGTTAACTTTTATGGCATCAGAGAATGCATACACAGCAATAATTGCTGTATTCTCTTTATCAATAGGACACGCATCATGCATGTAACTTTCATCTTAATTATAAGCATGTAGTTATTGTTGGTTTGAAACTTATTTCCAAAAATAAATTAAAATAGAAAGATTACTTATTATATAGTATGTATATATGTAGGTATTAGTATGTAAAATACTTTTGTTATTAAAATGAGAAATTGTTTCACTATTTATTTCTGATGTTTTCAATCCATGATTTGAAGTTTGATTGCACTACTGACAACTGTATAAGAACCAGGTCAACTGTGAGCAAATCCGTAGTGGATTTAAATCTGGCTGCGTCCCCACAAAGACTATCCTCCGTAAAAGGCATTGCCTTTTTAAGAAAAAGTATATAATTTAAGATGACCCATAATTGACAAAAATTCTAGAATCTGAGAAATAAATATAGAGTTGGGTTTCCTGGAGAATTCGCCATAGCAAATTTTTAAATCATTTTTTAAAAACCTCAACGTGGCATCAAGTTCATGCATAATAAATGATGCAGAAGTTGAAAGTTGAAACTATGGAAGTATAATTTTATGGTATCTCGTCTATATGCCGACACACAGTATTCAAAATAAGTCATGCTCTATTCGTGCCTTTAATTGCATTCCAGGTTCATAATAATTTTTATGGCAGATTGTAAATGTCTTATTAAATCGGTTTCTCATGAAAAATCTTGTTTTTGCTTGGTCTGGTAGAAGGTAGTTAATGATATATATATATATATTTCGCGTCTGTCTACTCAATTTGTGTTCACTTATCAATTTAATGATATCAATTAAATGATGTAATTTAATGATATCATTAACTACCTTCCAAAAAGGTTTCTAATGTATAACATAACATTACAGTTTCCGCCTTCCAACATATGTTTTATAAGAGCAAATGGTATAAGAACATAGGTCTTAAGAGTTAAGAACACTAAAATGCTAAGAACATTCAAGCTTCGTTCAAACCCTAACAGTATAGGAAAAATTGATTAAAAAGTTCCGTTTTTCTTCCAAAAAGTCCCGACGAAGTGTAGAAAGTTCTCCTAAACAGTCCAGAATAAAAATAAGTACAACAAGAAGAAGAAAATCAACAATTAAGATATTTTCGCACGGCAGGTCTTTACTTCTCCTATGTAAACATAGCGAAAAAAGCGTGAAGTTGCTAAGGTTAGGAAAAACATCAAAATCCATAATGGCTGCATTATCTCCGAAATCGTGTATTCCTCCACCAGAAATCCTTGTAGCTGCTAAATCGTTTTTGTTCTTCACATCAATGCCGGTCGCACCTGTTGACAATGCAGAAGTGATGTTTTTTAATTACACTTCCCTGTCTATCTTGTGTGAATTATAGATATTCTTATAAATATAGCAAAATCTGAAGATCATGATGATCACAGCAAATGACATCATAACAACGGGTGAGAGTCAAGAAAGGAATTGTTGTATTTTTGATCTTCATAAAAGTAGCCCGTAAATTTAGTCAGGAAGCTAAGGGGCCAAAAATAAGGTTTCACTAACATAACGGATGGACATTCTAAAAACTAGCCAGATTTGTACTATGAACATCAGACATTGTAAAACGTTTTACTGGTCAAATTCACCTTTCTGTTGAGATTTTAAATATATAAAACACAGAAAGAACGACAGGCCATGATGTACACAAGTCGCCATTTTTTATTATTCTGTGAAGGGAATTAGGTTTGTTGTGATTAGTGAGACGGAGGTACCTATTTTAGAAAAACATGCAAAAAGATATAATAAAATTTATTTAAACTAGTTTTTTCTTAAAATTACATCTTTTTTAAATATTGTTTCTTTGTTCCAAAGAAATAAAGAGGAAGAGAGCACAAAGTAGTTTTTTATTTTATCACATTAAATAATTATAACCCCCTAAAAACAATAGGGAGCATTGCGCTTCTTTGAAGAGGTTAAAAACATACACATACATAAACATGACTGATACTCACTGTATATTTTGCAGACCAGAATTACATTATGTGCTTTATATTTTTCTGGCAAAAGTTTCACTTTGGATTACCACACCAGTTAAATGCGACACAGTATTTTCATGGATTACACTTTGTTCTTTGTTAAGCAGATCTAAACTCAGGAAAGTAGACATCGCTTGCTGCTTGTTTCAACTGAGGAGTGAGAACATCTGTTAAATATGTTCGTGATATTTGTTTGTCAGAGGACGCAGGAGCGTAGGCATTAAGCAGACTGGACGCACAAGGAAAGGCACGTTGTAGCTATATCTGTAATTACTTTAGTAGTTCAAATAATTCTGTACATGCACGCTGTTAGAGTGAAATCCTATTGGAAATAAAGTTTATGCGTCGTCAAGGTGCATTGTGGAATTTCAAAACATGTTTTGAGGATGTTTTTTTGTTTTTTTTAATCCTCTTTATTCCCTATTTTCGAAGAATTCGTTTGTAAGTTGTACCAAGCCTACCAGGCTGTTCAAACGCAAATGATGCACGTTACCGTAATTTCACTCGGAAAAAAAGAACACCAGAGGTCCAGAACATTTTTTTCACCGCAAAGGAGTTTGTTTCGTCAAGGCAGTGATAAAGGAAGCTCTTCAATCATAATGCGTATTACAATCACCTGACGGATATAAGACTGGATTTTGGAGGACGGATATTTGAAAGTCCAATGGATTTAAGTTTTGCTATGCGCTGATTTGTGCCATATTTTTACCTGAAAACACAAAATATTTGAGTGTAAAATTTTATCTGTTACATGAAGTCATTACTTTTTCAACGCGATTTTTTTATATTTCGTGTTAGATGATAAACAAGACTGTTGGCGACTCTTCGTGAAGGCGGGTTTACGGTCTCGCGAATGGATCGCGCGAATAAAGGAATTCATTACGCATGTTCTGAGTTTAAAAACAGAAAATTTTTGTAGTCGCTGGCGAACGGCGAAGAAGTTAAAAAATTTCAACTTCTTTGCCCAGTCGCGACGAATTTTTGTTTTCTGACCAACAGAAAGTGGCGGTTTTACTGTAAACTGTCGTTCCAACATTTGCGAGTGGGAACTGTTAATCCGCCTTTACGCGGAGGAAACGTATGGTTTCTGTACTGATGACGTCATTATGAAAACTATTTATGCGTGACGTCATCAAAATTTAAATAGCCTAGAACTGGCGGTGACTTCACGATGTCTAGTCTAGTAAAATGACATGAAATCTTGATATTACCATAATTCAATCCCAATAGTGATTTAAATGTCCATCTCGGTATTTATAACAACACATTGTCTGTCTTTAACTTCCATTGTCTGGCGGTTCGAAGGTTTCACCAGAATTGGAGTAGTCTTATAAAAAAACGATGTTGAGATGAGACATTTCGTATTAAAAATCATAAATTCTTGAAATCTATTCATGTTCATTTTTACTTCCACTACAAAATTCTCATGACTCGGAATATTATGAAGGAGGTAGGAACGTAATAAAAGATTTTTATTTTCATCATTTCATTAAATAACAATCTACAAACAGTCGTCATTTGAGATCCAAACTTGTGCTGATCTTGATGTCTGATCCCATAACTCAATAGGAGGCTGCTTCATTCGTAGCCCCTAGAAACAAAAAAAAGGATACAATAGGAGAGCCGATGAATCGTGATAAGAGATAGTGGATCCTTACTACTTAATCTTTTTTTAATTTTTAGCTAATCCGGAAAATGCTTTATATGAAAAACAAAATCAGAAAGGTCTAAAAATCAATGATACAAAATCTCGAGGCCGATAATCTCCGAGTTACGACTTCGAGTTAAAAACTTCGAGTTGTCAGTTCTGACGTCATAATTGTCATCTTACTATTTTGCTAACTGGAAGTAGGAAAAAACGTAAGTTCACTTTGACTAAACGAGACCAAAACTACACGAGTAGACAAGCTTATTATACTTATAGCTTATTATTTCTACACTAACTAGAATTTGAGACATTTTATTCAAGGAGTTTTAAAAATGTATGGACACAAAAACATATACTTTCTAAAAATAACAAGCTAAATAAAGTCAAAGTGAAAAGGCGTGTGGAGAAGAACAAAAGAAGTTCATAAGGCGCATGCGTGCAGAGTAAGTAACCATTAGAACAAAAATGCATGTATAGACATCCAATTAATGGCCAAAACGATTTTGTTCTCTTCGAACACATAAGATGCTGTGAGATGTGATTAATATTTTATCCTAGTCGCCAGGCCCCTCAAATAAACTAAGAACATGAAAGTATACAAGGTTTTTAAAAATGAACGAAAACATTTTTCAAATATAGTTGACCATTGTTTTTCAAAAGGTATATTTTATTTCTAGACACGAAAAAAAAAAAACACGCCATGTTATTTTCATCAACTCAGACATGGTTTGACAATAAGAAAGATCTAATTGCTAGTGACGTATGTGGTTTTCGTTTTTGTTTGTGCACCTCCCACTAACTGCGATGAGGGATATTCAAATCATAGACGTCTGGAATCCTCGCACATCATAGAACTTCGAGAACGCTGTTTCAAACTGAGTTTATTCCAATGAAATGTTTGTTCAGTGAATTATTCATATACTTTACTTCTCAAACCTTAAAATGAAGCCATCAAAATAAAAGAAATTCTAAAAAACTATAGTGTCAAACAAATAATGTTAGACGTTATGCAGACCAACTGTTTCTCCTAACCGAAGTTCATAGTAAAAACCTTATAAATTTTGTCTGGGAAAGTGAGGCTAGAGTCATGTTATGCTTTTCAAACAAAATAACATGTCCTTTCAAGACTTTTCACCGTAAATTCATAGTGAGGAGAAATTGTCATATGATCATACTGCCAAGGCATATCCAAAATATACATCAGAAATTATCAAGGAATTGTATTTTCTTGATGTTTACGTTTTTATAAAAAAAATTGTTAATGTTTTGTTTTTTAATGTTTTGTTTTGTTCAAATATGTTTTCCTGCTGGTTGGATTTAACTCAAAGCTGTAAAATAAATGTCATTTACACGGTGAACGATAATTTTGGCTTTTTCATGCACACCACATTCGAATTAATAAACAATTAAGCATTTTTCGAAAACAAAATAAAAATGTTTGGATAAACAAAAAAGATCTACCACTAATACAAAGTTATAAAATCAAAAGACGACTGTGTTTAACTCTAGACAGAGTAACCTCATACAGTTTTGTCTATCATGGACTTACCAAAACTATGTTCCATATTGAATTATGGATTTATTTATCGAATTCTAATTTATTTAAAAATCAGTAAGTATGCAAAACATTCCAATTCTACAAAGCACCTCAAACATACACATCACTTCATGCACCAGATGTAATATCAGGTACTTACTTCACCATGTGAGCAATTTCCCAATTCGTATCAACACTCACGTCTGTTTCTATGGTAACCCCATCATCAGTAATAACCGTGACATCAAACTAGAATGTAAACGAACACCATGATCATACAGATGATAAACAAACACTATCATTTGTTTACGTAAAGAATGTCTCGATCATCCAAACTTTATATATAGAGTTTTCACCGCGAATAGCAAAAAGTTGAGAGAGACTCTCTCCGTGTAACGTGAATATCAAATTGTAAGTTGAGAAAGACTCTCTACGTGTAAAAGGATTGAAAATATTTGAACAAACTGGAATGTTTAGTTTTATTTTATTTCATTTCAAAAATGGCGAAAAAAATGATTCAAAGGAAATTTTTTATGTAGCTAGAATTTCTCTGATCAACATCAAGATCTCCATGCTCATCTATTATTAGAAACAATTTCAGCAATTTTCAGACAATTAACTGTCATTCACAAGCATCTTAGTAATGTTTTGATCACAGTGATAAAGACAACATTAAAACTACGAGGTTGGAATTACGGGGGCGAAACCAGATCGTATGTACGCATTAAGAACGTAAAGACATTTATTTATTTATTTTTTATTTATTTTACATTAAATTGGCTTCAATTTATACAAATTGTTCTTCCGCCTAAACTAAAAAAATTAAAATTAAAATTCATAATGAATAAAATATATCTATTAAAATAATTGCGTTAAAATATTAATAGTAGTAAAATGCAGTTATGTTAAAAAAATCCACCAAAAAAAAAAAAAAAAAAAAAAAAATACATACAGTACCACAGAATAAATCAGATAAAATACTCACCTTATTGTATGCCCTTGCGTCTCTGTAGAATAATATTTTCAAGCAGTTTATTATTAATTTCACAGCTTCCAATTTTGTTAAGTTAGGTTTATCTTCAAAAGCTTTTCGTATCAATGGCTACAAAAGAAAAAGGGAGGATGGGAACACAATTTAAACCCCTTTTTTTTTAAAGAAACTACCTGAAGGGGTTAGCCCTGAAAGTTTCTTAAAAAAGTCAATTTTACAGCCCTGAAAGTTTCTTAAAGTTTCTTAACCGCACAGCACTTGTCTCACTTTTGTCTCAATTTTTAACTTGTTTTATTTTTGCTATTTTTTACTTGAAGCCTCTCATTTATTACTCAATTATTTGCATTACTTTGAAAAATAAAAATAACTCAAATATATCATCTTTCCCAGTCAACCACAATATTAACAAATAATCATATTAGTCTCGAATACGTAGTCATATTAGTCTCAGATAAAAAGTTAATTGAACTAAACACAAAAATGAGTATTCACTGGAATTACAAACAAATTTTTTATTATTTTTCTTGATTTTCTGCCGAGTGAGAGGTATGTATTTGGGGGCTTGAAAAGACAGACGAATGTAACAGAAGAACTTCTTAGCTATTTCCCAGCCCTTGTATTTCCTGGGTCCCTGTACAAAAAAGAGTGTGTGGGGAAATTTCAAATCATCTTGTTGACAGTTAACAATAGAATCGAAAACAATGAAGACATATCTGCTAGCGAAACCTTATCAATGATCGCAAAATAACCATACAACATTACCGCTCAACATAATCACCTTCCATGTGAGAAAGTGTAATCTCGTAAATGAACTGCCAAGAAGTGTAGATATTTATTGAATGATGATTGGTAGAAAGAAATTCAACTACGTCCCAAAGGTCAACTGCTGTTTAAAAACATCTGTGACGTCAATATGAAAGAATTTAAACAATTCGAAACTCACTATGGCAATGTATGCACCATAACCTGTAGCGATACAATTCTCTTCATAAGCTGTTCCTATCTTATCAACATAACCCAAAAATCTGAAATGAAATAATTCATGTGCCATTAGTTTCGAAATCTGTATCGGTAGATTCTGTTATATTTCAACACGATATAATTTTTCATAGGTTATTTTACGTCATCTTGAAAAGCGCTTCAGACGAGTAATCTCAAGCTGAAACAAGTTTCATTTCAAAATAAACGATGAAATCTAGACTGAAGTTACTAATAAATTCTTTCTACTGATGCGAACACAACACCATTATAACTGTCTCTATTGCATAGTGCATACAATCAAATTTTTTTCTTCATCAAGTCGCGCTTACACTTTCCGAGACGATTTAACTCGAAACGGTCGTGTAAACAGAGAATTTGATTGATTTTTCTTTGTTTTTTTTACGTAGAAATCAAAATCGGTACCAAATTGTGTATATGCTGTTTCCCCATTTAAATTGACGAAAACATACTTCATTTAGCTTACAATTTCAAATGGGACAAAAAGTATGATGTCATCATGTCGCTCTCCTCCTTACTTGGAATTATTAGGATTGAATTCACTTACGATTTTCCCTGATGGCGGCCTCCAATAACTAACGTATTCCAAAATGGATCGAATCTTGAGCGTCTAAATAAAAGATTTAACACCGACATTTAGAAAATACAAGAAGAAGGACCTCAGAATAGGGAAGACACCCTGACAGAGGATTCATATTCAGACCTTGGGTCGTCTTCTATATAACCGTAAGGATAGAATTGAATAGAACTGTTTCCAAATCAAATCGAAAAGACACAATAAAGACAAATTTTTGAATGTTTCGAAATCGATTTAATCAATGTAAGATACATTGATAATCAGAATGCAAACTATTTTTACTTATATATATATAGTTTATGGAATTTATTGCAACCTCACTGTTTTGTTACTTATTTTGACATCCAGCTGATTTCTCAAATACCTCAAACACTGGATAACTCGAACTTATATATAATAAAATCCAAATTATATATAATAATATACTTCTTTTCAGAAATCACTCAAAACCTCCAATAAACTCAAACAATGGTCAAACTCACCTTCAGCTAATTTATTCAGATGCCTCAAACTTTTTACTTAGGAAAAGGAATCAACTTTATTTATCACAAAATTTCAATTTTTTACATGTTATTCAGTGATAATTGAAAGTGTATTTGTCAAATAAGAATTATCAATAAGACCATGGGGCTGTTCATATAGAGGTGAGCTGCCCTGGTTAGGTGGTTCTGGCTCACTTTGTTGAGACAAATTCCATTTCACATTCATATGAAGAAAGCTAGCCTGTTTAAATCGGCTGGCATTTTTTACACATGTATTTTTAATACAGGGCTGGAGTGTTCATAATGGAAAAATCGCATTTCAGATCACATTGCAGTCAAATCAAGTGAGATCTCCCTTCAGTGGGCTGGCCTGCTTTTCATATGTACACAATATATTTTTATAAAGATTTCTAAATGATAGTGAGATCTCCACAAAGTGAGCCAGCCTGGCTAACTGGGTCAGCTCGCTTCTATGTAAACATACCTTATGCGTATAAATTTTCGCGCAAAAAGCTGAAAATGCGCGAAAGTTAGTACACAAATTACGCGCAAAAGGTATGTGCACAAAAATGAGTGCTCGCGAAAATGGAAAAAAAAATGAGATTGAGAATTTTAAAAATGCTCGTTTTTTTTGTCTGATAAAAATGGGAAAAAATTTGTTATACAATGTTCTCATACATCATTTTATCTTAGTCAGAAATGTTGATTTAGTCAATAATAATGGTACTTTGCGATTGCCCTTCAGGTTCTTGTTGAGCATTTTTGCGAGAAATTTTAGCAAACATTCTTATGTCTTTCGACTTCACTTTCGTTGTTTCAATATTTGCAGTTTTTGATCTCTTTGACTTCGTTGAACTGTTGGCTGACTTAGATCTAGTCAATGATGGTGTAGATGCAGCCGCTGGATTGTTTGGTTGGTTCAACATTGGCTGGTTGTTTTTTGAAGAGCCAAAAGTTCCTAGGATTATAACTTCTTCTGGCTCCTCATACCTTGCTTCAAAAAGTTCTAAGTACTTTTTGATAAGTTCATTGCTCTTCACTGTTCCAGGCATTCGAATTATCAATGAACAAGGAAATTTGAGGCCTCCTTGGACCAAGGGAGATCTTCTGTAATGAGTTTCAGTTAATTTGGCCTCGATGTGTGCCCCTCTATCTAGCGAATACTTCGTAAACCTTGATATTTCCAAAGGAAATTGGCCAACAATTCTTCCATTCTCTTCACAAGTTTTGATCGCAAATATATCATGTGGATTGTTTTCTCCATATTCACAAGATAAAACTTCTGAATCAATCGGTTCCCATATTGATTCTTAGAAATTGGAAGCCTGTCACAGCAGCTTGCACATAGAGGATCTTTTCTTGTGATATCTTTACTTCTATTTATGATTGCTATTCTGCTACCTCACACAATTACAGAGAAAATAAGGCAATAAAGCCAATTCTTTGTTTGTATACCCTCCATTAAAGGTGTTCTTTTTCTCTCTCAGATATAATTGTAATTGTTTTAATTAAAAATCTCTGTGGTGGAAACAAACAATCTATAAATGCTAATGAAAATATCATTAATAATAAAATGGAAGTTGAAGGTAATAATTTTAGTACTTGTCACAATGATTTATTACAAAGAAGGATATGGAAAAATGTAACTTGATGTTTCAAAGCCTCATAAAAATAGCGTGACATTTTCAGGTTTTTTTTTTTCTTTCTTTCTCAATTCCCATTACCGGAGAAAGCAAGAAAAGAAATCGAATTCGTTTTCATGCACAAAATTGTTCAAAAGGTGGAGAAGTATTGAATTCCTCATTATCTGGTTATAAATGCTGATCAAACCCCTATGAAGTATGTTCCTGTCGGCCACTCTACATTAGCCAAAAAGAATTCCAAAGATGTACCTCTTGCTGAGCTGCAGATAAAGAACAATAACAGCAACGTTTGCACAAACATTAGATGACCACTTTTTACCTATTCAACTCATTTGAGGGTAAAACAGCAAGATCTTTTCCAAAGATCAATTTTCCAGATGGCTTTAGTCTTAGTGCTAACGAAAAGCATTTCAGCAATACCGAAATAAAATATCTCAAAGAAATCATCATACCGTATGTTGAGCAGAAAAGAGAGGAATTCAATCAAACAAATCAAGTTGCGCTTTTGATCTGGGATGTCTTTTGAAGACAGAAAACAGAACCTGTTTTGGAACTTATAAATGAAAATAAGATTGTAGTCGAGTATATCCCAAACAATATGACCAATTATTACCAGCCACTGGACTGCACCACAAACAAATGGAACAAAGAATACATGAAGAACAAATACAGCAGCTGGTATATGGAAGAAGTACAAAAGAAGTTGAGCCTGCGATCGAGGACATCAATATACAGTTTCAATTAACCACAATGAAACCATTACATGCAAACTGGATAATTCAAATGTATAACGAGCTTACGTCTGAAAAAGGTAAGAAAGTAATTCATGAAAGGCTGCGTCAAGTCTGGAATTTATGATGCTATTATGCTAGGGTCGAATAATTTGCCAAGTTTAGATCCTTTTAAAGAAATCGAACCATTAGAAGATTGGGATACCTTCAATGAAGCACTGCTCGCTGAAGTACATACAGAATATGACAACGTACATGAGCAAGAGATGACAGACAGTGATGACTCTAGCTCTGATTGGGAGATTGAGTCTGATAATGATGATGATGCACATAATAGAAACGTATTAGATCTATTTGATGAATAATAATTTTTATATTGTTTACAAATTTTGTTTTGTTTATTATGTCTGATATACTTTATTTTTTTTGTTACTATTTACTGTTAAAATTGGTTTATTGTTCTAACGAAAGTTTAGTCGTTAATATAATATTAGTTCATATCGTCTAAAACAATGAAATTTTTTTCTGTTCTTCCCTTGCGCGAAAATTAATACGTGCGAAATCGTCCAATTTAATGTTGCACGAAAATTAGTATACGAAAATTAGTGTGGTGCGCGAAAATTAGTACGTGCAAAAATTAATACATTGCAGGTAACTTCATTATAGTCATACTGTAATATAGAGGCTGTATTGTGAGACCCGGAATGAACACAAACCAGTTTGAAATGAAAAATTTCACTTTGATGCAATTCTTATTACTGTATTATATGACTTCGGGTGTAGTTTCACTTTGGTCACATTGACCGAAGTGAAATCTCAAACCGGTTTGCAAATTGTTCCCTTTTTTTTTAATGATAAAATGTGTTAATAGGCATGTGCAGGAGGAAGAATTCAAAATGTACAACATGTTTTTTTTATAAGCATGACATTCATAAGCAGGTTCAGATTTGGGAATTTCTTAAGCATTAAACATATTACCCAGCCTTGGTGAATCATTCTGAAGTGTGTGTCTTGCTTTTGAGACAGATATTTTACTCAGACACAATTTTTTTATCTGTCGTGTCATTTTTTAGTCCAAATGAGTTTAAGACTAAACAGCTTAATTGCAGTTCTCTCCCGAAACGATTGACCTGTTTCATAGAAAGGCTCTTCTGATGCTGACTCGTCCTTTGCAGCACAAGATCATCGTTTGGGGAGTAAACTGCAACCAAGCTGACTGAACAATGGGTTCCTTTTATACTGGCGTTTCAAAAGGCCATGTTTAGGTTAAAGTTTTCAAACAAGCATAGAATAAGCCTGAATGTGTTTTTCTCAGAAGCATATCCCAGCCTGATTTCAAATTTTCACATACTTATAAACAAAACATGTAAATTTATTCCATGTAAATGAAAAATATTTCTACCCATACTGAGATCTCAAGCCGGTTTGTGTTCATTTTGGGTCTCATGTAAATGGCCTAATAGTCATTACAATTACAGTTGACTATCGATAAGTGGAACCCTGGATAAGTGGAACTTTTGATATATGGAACTATTTTCGTCAGTCCCTTGGATTTGCCTTAACAAAAGCCAACTTCGGATAAGTGGAACATTTGCTTAGTGGAACCATTTTCTTCAGTCCCGTTGAGGTTCCACTTATCGAGAGTCAACTGTAATGCTATATGAATATGAAGCATTATTGTTATCTGAAGAAGAAATCACCTTAACTCAAGCATGTCTCATTTTTGCCAAGATTTGACTTAAAGGAGCTTCGCTTCAGCTGAACTATTACCCCTTTCTTATTTGCATCTCCTTTTTACCTAGTTTTGATACAAGCACATGGAATCCCCGAGATGCAGGCTGCTGAGTATGTTCCCCTGAAATGTGACACAAGAATACCAATGAAATAAAAATATGAAAATTCTGCGCATGCTTGATATTTTATTCATGCTGTATGTTTGAACCAGGTTTAAGTTGCAGCATAAATTTTATTTAACCCCTAACGTGTAATGCAAAGTAATTCTTTTCAGTTATGTATTGAAGCTGCCAAGATGAGTTTGAATAGTCTCAGAACTAGTATGAACACAAATGACGACCAAAATAAAGCTTACTTGTAATACATCAGCATACGTAAGTAAGCATGCACTGATGCTGGCGAATATTCATGTCCGTCATCTTGAATATCATTTTCTACCCTACAAAGAAATGCAAACAACACCTCATGCTATATTTGCTATGTATGCTTGAATAAATTGATAGTGTTGATATAAGTTACTACAACAGATATCACACAGCAACAGCCTTGAACCTTTGTCCAGGATAGTCAAAACCAGACGACACAGTAAAATTAGAAGAATACCATATAAAAAGTATCCTGTTTGATTTGATTGATTTTACAAAACTTACAGTTAACTCCCAAGATCGAATTTCAAAGAAGAAATTGAATTGGGTCAAAATAGAAACTTGCACATTGCATTAAATAGAAATATCTAAGTGTATACACAAAAGAAATTCAGACCACTCACATTATTGATTCAATATAATCCTTTAAAGTCTGAAAGTCAGCATAGTCACCTGAAGCAACTAACGCTGTAGTTGAATTCACTTGAAGTGTTCGTGAGATGCCTGGAAATCTTGCAAGTGATCCATATGAACCTACAAAACACAACTCAATGTCAAATACCAACATTTGAGGTCAGAAAATTCTAGAACTGACTGGTAGAGTTCAAACCAGTGTTTGTGAAAATGAATTGATTTGCTTGAGATGTCCAGTTTATGTTGGTGCTTATACAGTTTGGAAAGTAACCATGGAACAATAAGAAATGGAAAACAATGGAAAACCCAAGGGATTAAGTTAGGGGTTGGTCTCAACAAGTTTTTGCCAGGATCGTAGATTGACATTAGAATTTTTAATTACTTAGTTCATAATTAACAAAAAATCGTATTTTGTACAAAATTTTGAGCAAACCACTCTAAGACTCAGCTACTCAACTAGACAACCCTCAGGGCATCAATGCAGCTCTCAAACCGAGTGATAATTGATCGATTTTTCAAGTTAATGTAATTTTGCTGTGATAATTATAAACATAAAACTTACAAGATGGTGCTACAGTAGCATGCATAAAACTTACAAGATGGTGCTACATGTTTTCCCTTTTATAGGGGCTAGAGTTCTTCATTGTCCGTGGGAATTAATGATTAATTAACCATTTATCCTTGTAAATGGTGATTAATTGTTAATTGTACTCGATTATTTTATTTTAGTTAATTGTACTAGTGATACTTGAACTAATAATGTGAAACCGTTTTACAAGTATCTGGACAAGATGAGAAGAAGAAGATGCTGAGTGAAGACTGTTTGGATTTTACTGGAGAAATTGTCCATCTTGTCTTTTTAATATTATATAATTTCTGTATTTGTCGCTGACTTTGTAGGATGGGCTTGACAAACTGCACAAGGTTAGACCGCTAGTTACTGGTAGCTAGTAGTTACTGAAATGTAATTAACCCCCACTTACAAGCACAAGAAGAAGTGTGTTGGGCTTTAAAAATTCTTGCTATAAAATCTTTAAAACTACATTGGAAAATTCATTCTGCATCACATTGGTTTTAAAAACACTTTTCTCACACTAAAATCTCGGTGATGGCCATCTTTGGGGCCCCAGAAAGCTTGGCCATTATTTTCCATTTTAAAACAATAGAAGCTCAATCCAGTGTTATCTTTAGATCAGTAGTAAAACACTTATATGCATTTATTATTAGTATCCATGGTAACAACACTGTTTATCATTTGTATGCACGAGTTTGGAATTTAAGTGCAGAATTTAGATGGTTAGATGACCAACTTGACTCAGATTGCCATCAGAATACCCAAATTGTAGAGAAAATTATACCGAGTCAATTGCTGAAGCATGGCAGATTAATTCAAAAGTCCAGAGTGCAAGAGAGCCTGTTAAGGGTTGATTGTGATGGTACAAAGAAGAGCAAAGATGAGAACACAATGAGAATGAAATTTATTTAAGTGGATTAACAAAAATGTTACTTCTCATAGAAAGTTTTGGGTAAAAATTTCTCTTATATCTAAAATTGGTCTTATATCTATTTTGCTTTGACTACCACCCAATGTTTTTTTAATTTATTAGCAGCCAGACTATACTGCAACACACACAAATCCCTCAAATTTGTATGGCAAGTCATCAACTCAAATCACTGCAAGCTTTAAGCTGTGCGAAGCCCTTTTTGCATCTGCTTTCAGCATCAGTACTGGTCAATTTGTTGAAAACATGCTCCTCACTGTCACTAAGTAACAGTGAATTCTTTGTGCACGTGTTGGACATGTGGTTGATGATTGGCCACATGAATAGGTTTCTGCCATTGTCATCTTTGCAATATCTAATCTGCCTATTGTTGGTCTACCTAACGATGATGTAGTGATTCCTTTACAGACCTAAACTATTTCACGGCTATTTTTGTTTCCTGAAAGACAATCGAGTTCTTGTTGAGCTGGTCCTGTGAATTTCTTTCGGGTGGGTTTGAGGTCGGCGAGTCTTCTTTTTTTTTAGGTCAGCTTCAAATGTTACTGTCACATTGGCATTTCTATCTCCTATGATGTTTGCTCTGGTAGGTAGTTGTGTGGTGTTGGCATCAGTTGTCACCATTAAAGAGTTTACTTGCACACTTGAGGTACCTTTAAAATGGTTTTGTTTAAGGCATCCAAAGGCTGCACAGTTGTGTGCTCCTCTTTGGTGTGTCATGATGCAAAATTTGCAGGGTAGTTCCTGTGATGGTTAAATGTTGGCTTTGTGGGATAGTGTCTTTCTTGGTTTCCTAATCCTGGTGATGTTTGAATATCTTCTGTAGCAATGCGCTGCATTTGTCTTACTTAAGCTTTGGAATTTCTATTAGGGTGGTTTTGCTAGCTCGACAAATGTCCTCTGCATTTTTTAGTGTTTAATCCCAGCAACAATTCTGTCTTTCACTTAACCATTTCACTTAATCTCAAGCTGAGTGTTAAGCTGAGTGGATTTATTCACACTGTTATAGTCACTGGCATGACTCAACCAGGATTTGAACTCTGACCTCACACACTTGAGGCGAGCACTCTACCACAAGGTCACCAGTCAGTGTGTCTTCTGTGAAGTTATATCGTAACATTGCATATTGATAATTATCATCTTTCTTTCTAAGTTCAGTTATAGTTATGATTCGGAGGATGGAGTATGTTTGAGTTTTCTGCTATTTTTTCTTTGGGAAGAAACATTTTCATGGTTTTCTTTGCAAAATCTGTCTTTTCTCCAAAGCTTTTTCTTTTCTCGTTGTGATTTGGTCACCATTGCAGACAATTATAATTATAATATAATTATGCCATGACAATTATAAACGTAAAAATTACAAGATGGTGCTAAAGTAGCACGCATAAAATAATAACAATAATCACTTTAGTTTATTTATTTATTTTGCAGACTAGTTGCTTTGGCATACCAGCTGCTGGGGCAGACCATAAACAAAACTAAAACTGTAAAAATATAGTTTCTTCAATGCTTAGTTATCACAGATGCCTCGTTAGTGACGTCCTACTCATTTACAAAAGTTAAGTTGCAGGGAAAAATATTATTTATAATTGTCCATTTCTCACGAAAAAAAACATTTACAAATTAATTACAGACTAATTTTCTGTGAAAAAAATTCAAATTTTTATGCTAAAATTCATCTCTCTCTGACAGGACAAATATATGTTAAGTTATGAAAGATCAACAGCTCAAAATAAACTTAACATGACCACGTAAGATAATTAGCTTTTATGAAGAACTTGATATCTTTAGGAGTTGTTGAACACAAAAAAATTTATTAATCACTTCATGTAACAGATAAAACTGTACACAAAAATATTTTTGATTTTCATGTAAAAATTCATTCTTTTGTAAATGGATAAAGTTTCTTTAGGGTTTGTAATGCACTAAATGATTGGACATCAAAGCAATTCAAGATGTAATCATTGACAAATGAGTAAATTTAGGAGATAGTTGAAAACATCATAAAACCATGTTACCATGCAATGAAATTCAATTAAATAATGCAATATTTCATGACAGAATACCCAGTCATCCTTTAATATATTAAAAGGACAGTTACCTAATTTATCAGCAGCAAGAACTACTCCACCATCAAATTTTATTCCGATAACAGATGTCCCAGTAGTAATTGGAGACCTAAATATAAAATGAGATAATCAAGAACAAATATGAAATATTAAGAGTAATTCTGAGTTTTTGTCATATAAAGCTTAGCCCATACAAAATAGGGTTAATATAACCATTGGAAATAACTGATGTAAATTGTGGTCCATGGGAACATCTTCCAGTAGATGTTATATCACTACCAGAGACGACTGATAGCATTAGATGCTCCAATTATATACTTTTTGATCTTGATGACTGCCAGAGTTTAAAAAAAATATTTTAACCCTGCTTTTGTCTTTGAGAACAGGGCAGGAGAAAATACAGTTTTTGATATATGGATTTTTAGATATTAACCGAACAGCAAACATGAAAAATAATATTGAAACTGAAAACTGAGCAAACAAAAATCTGCTTGCGTTCAAATTTAAAATCATTGGCATAACAATAGACTTTGAAGGTGATTAAATTAAAGGTGAATAAAACTTATATAACCTGTAATTAGAATTAAATGTGCCTCAAGGGAGTTCTCATTTTTTATAGAGAATCCAATACACTGCGAGTAGGAAATAAGTTACTATTTCATCCTACTCTAAGCAAATCTATAGACTTCGTAAAACCTTGTAAGGGCTTTCGTAGGGGGTCTGCCCTCTAGCACCCTTGAGTTAGGGCATTCAGAACACCTCAACACCCCCTAGCTCCGTTTTGATTGCTCCACTCACAAATGTCAAACCAAAATAAATTTGCTTATTTACATCACTGGATATCATCTGTAGTTTTACAGTCGTCTGACAAACTCATTTTCTGACACGATTAGTTTTGAAATTTTTGCCTGTGACCGTAAAAATATTCAGTCTGAAAATTGTCGCTACAAAGATTCGGCCACAGTATATAGTCAGTACATCTAATTATTGGGCACTTAGTCAAAAACCACTGGTTATTATTATTATTATTAATGTTTACCTAGGATTGCCTCTTCAGTTCTGGTAGAACTGTTATCAATGAGGGTCCTGCGAAAGAGGTCCCAGAGCATTTAAAGCCCCCATTAGGGCTACGGAAGCCACAAGTATGACCCCTTAGATATCAATTCGGGTAAAACTTTCAACACTGGAGAGAATAGAATGGACAGGTAACGGGATGGCGTAACTACAGATATCATTTTTTATTTTTTATTTTTTAATTTTTATTTTTTATTGCTAATTAGCTATTAAAAGGAAAACAAGGTGTACAAGAATATCTGACCAAAATCACAAATTGTTCTGCATGCGCAACTATTTGTGACCTGCCGTGCAATAAATACTGACATTGTGCAAAAGTGACAGCCCATTTAAGTGACAACCCATTTAGATTTTTTTTGTCTTATAGATGCAGCCAGGCCAAAAAATACCACTTTAGGGTTAGACGAAGAGCACACAACTGAAATATAGGTTATAAGAAATTTTCTTTTAGTTACAATTACAATTCATCGTTTCCCATACATAAACCATTTTGGAGCGTTTGGCTTATTCATCGGCTTAATTCTGTCTAGAAAAATCTCTTTAAATGACTTATTTCCATCAGGTGTAGAGCTCGTTTCAGTGGATGTGATGGGTTGCAACAATGTGAACATCAACCCTGGACTTGTCGTATTTTTCGCGATTTAAGGGCCAAATTCCAGTAGATTAGAATCCATATAATATTGGGATTTATTCCTTTGTGCCACATTTTACCTAGTAAGTTGACAAACTTTGTCAACTTTCTTTACAAGCCCTAAGGTGTTGATCCTTTCATTCAACATCTTTTCCCACAATCTCTATAATGGTCCAAAACAACATTTATCGAGAGGCTGCAAAATATCCGTCACGGTGGATATTATCTTCTAATGCCCTCTGAATTACTGGGATAGAAATGTGGCTCATGTGCCCATCGTACAAAAGCAGTAGTGGTAGTTTGGTATTCTCATCTGCAAATCTAACAAGCCAGTCAGCAAATACTTCCAAATGCCATCCAACATCCATCCGGTGTAACAGCGTAGTATGTATTTGGCAAGGCTTGACTTCCTCTCCAAGTTGACTGAAATTTTTTCACTTGAAATATTATCAAAAGATCAAGAACCTTTCCAGCGCCATTGCAAACAACTAGGGTGGTGATATTTCTTCACCGAACATCAAATGACAGTTTGTAGGCCGGTTGGTTTGTTGGTCCTATGACCTTTGACTTTCCTGGACCTGTAGGGAACCCAGACTCATCACAATTCCAAATATTGTCAGCTGTGATGCCAGGATTTTTGGTGAGAATTCTCTCTAACTTGTCATAAAAATCGGATAAGATAAATGGGAGTTGTCCGTATTTGACTTCCGGGAAATGCAAATCATGGAAGCTTTCTTCAACAAAAGTTTGTTCCACTTCATGAACAGCTTCACCCACGTTCTTCCAGGACAACTGAGATGAAACAGAGTCTTGATATTGTTCAAGGAAACATATTCCTTTACTAAATCCTAAAAGGAAATAAAAAGTTCAGGACTTGTAAAAAGAAAACAAAAAAAAGAAAAAATTCTTTGACTGTTTCCTTTATACTCACCCTTACCTCGACCAATGTTGGAATAAATCCATTTTCGCAAACCACAGTTATGCATTTCAAACTTTGCTCTTCCTCTGGACTAAAAACACATCTCCATCCAGGTTTACCTATATAAAGATATTGTAGGAAGAAACAATGGATGATAAAGATCATGGCTGATTGCCAGAAAAGTGATGATTGCCTAAGGCAAAGTTCTCCTTCTTTAAACGAAATTGTAGCGAAGATTCGGCTACATGCACCCTCTTTGTTAATCTGATATCAAAGAGTCATAAAATGTTTATATGCGAGCTTATCTTACCTCTTTGGCTATTGACCAAATTGAAGAGGTTGTTGAATTACGCAGCATTATTGCTCTTTTCGTATCCTCTTCCACGGTGTTAAAACTTTTCGATTCACTTTGTTAGAAAGCATGGTTATTACAAGTAACAAGATCAGTACAGAAAGTTATATCCTCATTACTTGATATCCAAGTAGAGAAAGAACTTGAATTCATGGCATCATCTCGTTATATTCGAAATTCATGACAATCAAGTGCAATAAATTCAAAAATGATGCACTTTTAAGAACGTGTTATCATGCGAAATCAATTGCGACAGGGTACAAAATGTGTTGCAAATCATTGCGCAGCCAAGTATATGATTTGGCCACGGGTTTGCAAGGAAAATAAGGATTGTCAGGATAATCAAGACATTACATATATATATATCACGGAGAAAGTTCAAATATGGCAGCTGTAACAGTGGGAGTGCAAAGTTTGTCTGAGGTGATGTGAACTAGTTACTGGTATTTTTTTAATGACTCAAAAAAATGATTTATTTGCCCTGTGTGTTAATGTCAGGACAGTTAATGGTGTTTATTTAGTAAATAGAAGTATTTCTACTATTTTTTAATTACATGCAAGTTGCTATTTGTATGTATTTTGTATGTGTGTGCAATGATATGTGGTGTGCAATAATTGACTATATAAGGTAGTTTCATCTAGCTTCTACAAAACAACTTTAGAATCCAATAAATGAAAAAGAAAACCTAATTTACATTCAAAAGGATGTTAGATATGAAATACAATATCAAAACAACATTAGTAATAAAAATATAAAGACATTTCTTTCCTTTGAAGATTAGATAAACGGAGGAGAAAGGAATGGGAGGATACGTCTATGTTCAACCATATATTCTTTTCTCGACAAAACAATTTTCAATACAATTTAGAGATAAAACACGGAACAGTGGAATAACAAAGTAGATACCAAAAAAAACATGTGCTGTAATAGTCCCAAAGGAAACACTGGAGATGATATTTCTTTTCTTTACCGCTAATTACCCTTGAAACAACATTACGATGCAAACAAACTCTGATAATCAGCTGGTTATTAAGCATGTCTAGAACATAACAATCGCACTGTGGAAAGGAAACCCCCCCCCCCCCCCCCCCCCCCCCCTATATAGAAATCTGCTTTCAAAACGGGGATTTAAAAGTTAGATTTGAAGTCCTATGGCCAATCTTTCCGTTCCAGTAGTAAACAAGATGTGGCAATAACAGCACGCGTGAATATCAACAACTTCATTTTAGTTGTGTTTTTTGTGTTTGGATTTGTTTAAAGACGTTTCAGACTCATCTTGAATTTACCTCCAATTATTAAGCGATATTTCAAATTTAAACTATTGGGTCAGATGTACTTACTGTAAGCTACCTATTTAAATGTTTATCATTTTTTTTTGTTGATTAATCACTTCAATATTAACTTGTGTCGAGAGAATAGAAGCATGTCGAGCATAGATGAAGATACCTTCTTATATAAGGTAGTTTCATCTAAGTTCGACATGCTTCTATCTTCTTATACTAATACTAAATCTTGCTTTTTTCTTACCTAACTTTGAAAGAAAGAACTTTAGGAAAATTTTCTCGGGAAGTTCGTCAATGGATGTTTGTTTATGTTTTTTCCGTATTAGTATAAGGCACTCCGGTTTAGTGCTTATAATTGTTTTATGATATGAAATACGTTAGGGAAGACATGATACAGCATCTCAGGCGGAGACTTCGAATTACAATCGAACGTAGCAGCTATTGACAACGAATGATAAATAGTCGTTTGAGGAAAAAAGAAGCGTTTGTTTACATTTTTTAAGACAAAGTAATAATAAGAAACATGCATAAAAAAAAACAAGTTTTTATTACGAAGAATAGTTTTTACACATTTACGACTTATGTTGTGTAATGTTGAAGGTTGAAGACGTATCAAACGGCATTTTATCCTATCTCGGTTTGTTTTTTTAGATTTCCAAAGAAAAAAAAGAAAATTTAGTAAAAACTGTGTTGAGCATGGTATTTTTTAGTACAATGTTAGAAAGAAGAAAGTCAAGAAGGAATAAAAGATTAGAGATTTGATTAATCTGTTGGTTTCGGCCGTGAGTAAAATTAGTTAATACCGATGGCGTTTTTCTAATTGGAGATCTCTCTTTTCCTGGAATTTATAAAGAAAGAACTTTGAAGAAACTTCAGCTTTGAAGAAAGAACCATTATTTGGAGGTATGATTCTTTTTAGGATTTAGTTAATACCTTATATCGTATATATGTAAATCTGTATACACTCCAAAAGTTAATTTTGCGTGGGTAGTTTAGTGTGTGAGTGAGATATTTCACAATTTGTGAATAATTTTTCTGAGATTTAGCACTGATAATTATGAATAGGTTTACCACAAAGACTGAAAGAATTTTTGGTTGACAATAAAGTTAGAAAGTGGAAAGAATTAAGAATTGGTTAGGATTCAGAAGTCGAAAAAATACAGCCTTTTATTTAAATTTTCTTATTTTCTTAATTTTTTTTTGTAGCAAGTTGTTTGAGGGACTTGGAACTATGACGTCATCATCATGACGTTAAAATATATTGCCGACTACATGTCGGTCACAATTGAATTTGTGTGCAATTTTTCGCTGGGCTTAATATATATGAGATTAAACGCATAATTATTGCGTTAACTGTTGCCGTTTGGGGCCCATATTGGCTTTGAGTTATGGCTCAAATTGATTTCTTCAGTAAAACTTTACATTAAATATGATTCGACGTAAACATGTAATAACATTTTTAACAAACAAACTTCTTCCGTGTTCCGTGAATTCTATTTTTGGCGACAAAGAAAGGAGAAATCAATAGTTTTACCTCGGGTAAAAAAATCATGAATCGATGAAAGATTTTAGGGCGGCGTTTTGGACTGCGTTTTTGTATTTCATAGAGTTATTATCAAATGGTTAGTATAGCGTGTAAAAACATCTTATAGGGAAAGATGTAAAAAAATTTTATACGGTATACTAGTAGTCCTATATTTCTATATTCTATATACCTTACTGGCTATCCAATGATGCCGCCCGCATTGCATATTTCATTACATTAAATAAACTGGAGATATTTCCGACTTGAATTGTACCAGAGATTTATGGGCTCTTTTATTTTTTTTCCCCGAACAACCCAATTTTGGGACCTTCACCACATAATTCGTGAGCAGCCACCAACCGATTGGCTTTGTTGTTCCCATTGTTTGTTTTTTATAAAAAGGTGAAAAATATAAAGAGTTTCATAGGAGAAAAACAGAATATCTAAACTATTATATAGAATTTTTATAAATCAATCCATCAATTGGCGCCCATCAATCATATTTCCTTTTTCCATATAATTAAAATCGACTCTCTATCTCGTCCTCTTATTGAAAACAAAATGCGGCAACGGCGGTCAACGGTTCTTTTTAAAAAAAAACATACGTACTGAGTGACTTTCTTTGCTTCCTGAAAGTGTGATAAAACAGAGTTTGAGGGTGTACTTTGAAAATCAACTTTACCAGGAGCTGGATAAAATGTGGTACTAAAAGCAGCCATGTTGTTTTTTCCGAATTCTGCTGACTCTTTGCGAAACATAGTTTGAAACTAGCCTATGAACGACCTTTTACTTAGGCTATGTGGTCTCCCTGGAGCATGTCAATTCGTAGAGTATATTTTATACAATCAATCTTATTTTAATTTTTTGAAATCAGTACATTTACAAGGTTTTCTTCCCAATCACAAATAGGTTTTTGAAAGCGTGAGTTAACATTTTTGGTATTCGAATTCGATGCCGGATGAATTCACGACTGCTAATCGGTTTGTCGATCTCGACCCTCTGATGCATACTAGAGAGCGAATTAATGCGAAATTTAATTTCGTACGTAACCAATTTGCCACTATTGATCTTTCGACACCCCGCTTGATTGAAATCAACGAGCACAGTCTTGACATGAACATTTGGCATTCGTTTCCCATACCACCAACGCGCTAAAAACGAGAGGAGTGAAAGTGCCTTGATCCACTTGTAGGATTCTTTGCAAATAATGGCTTTTCTTTTCGTTTTCGTTTAGGGCGTAGCATTTTCAACGATTTCTTTATGTAACGTTTCGCGTTGGGTGCAAACACTCTGACGTCGAAGAATGCTCTTTGTCCTTGAATCCAGAAGCCGCGAGCGCTTATATCAAGGCGTACTTCGTCTTTTGTTTTAGCAGTATTGTTGAGTAATGGTTCTTCACCATTTAAGTGTAGCAAAATGGGCTCAATTTCGACATCTTTTCAAACTTCAGCTAGAAGGTTTCCTGTTATGTCCCTAATTTCATTGTGCCAAAGGGTTACGAAACCTCCCTTCTTGCATGACAAAGCATGTGGGACATCGAATTTTGAAGTGCATGCACATACTGTAGGTAAACCAGGTATTTGCCAATCATATCTTAACCGGATACTTCCCAAAACTGCTGTTTGTAAAGGGCATAATTATACTCTTTTAGTGGTAGTACGCTTAACCAGTTCGAGGCTCCTGTTTCCATTGCCATATCAATACATCTGTTCTGAGAGTCGGTTATATTATGCCTTATCACGTCCAATTTTGCTTTGTAAATAGCCGATTTTTCTTGTTTGATGTTCTTTTTCATTTCCTTTATCTTTGCTAAGTCCACATCGTATTCAGTCTTTTGGGTTGTAATATTTTCTGTTGAATCCTTTGTTATTAATCTCGATTTTTTGTAAGCAATTGCAGTCACTTTAATGGAATTTTTGATGGCTAACCCACCATATTTAACAGGAAGGGAAAGCAGGTTTCGTTCACTTTGATTACATATACGGCCACCGGTAATAACAGGTATGAAATGGAGTTTAAGAGTATCCTCAATGGACTGTAGACACGATTTCATATTCGGTATCGTTCGAAAATAGTATGTAAACCTATGTCTGTATAATTAATGTATACAGAGTAAGCAGCTTGAGGTTGAAGCACTGCGATTTTAGCCAACAGCTTTATTTCATTTTCGTATAAGTCTACCTTATCTTTGATGTACTGTTCTTTTTACGTCAAATCACCTATAACTGCTCTCAGATGTCTAGCTCCCGTCGTATTTAAAATAATGTTGCTATCTTTAAACATTTCGTAAGCAATGGTGGAAAACTGCAATTTAATTATCAGTATAGATTTTTCGGCTTTCGGAAAGTAACCATATTTGGGTCCTTCTTCCAGTAGAAAATCCCACCGCTCAACTTACCAGCACCAGTTTCGAGTTGATGTTAAGTTGAAGTAATTTGTTCAATAGTGGAGAAAGTCCCAAAGCATAAGTTCCCATTGCTGTTGGATCACCCTGAGTTGTCCGTTCTGATGATGTAAATTCTTTTCCACCGATTAGAGATAAACGTGCAGGGATGACATAACAGTTGAAGATAAATGTTGATACTTCAGGACAAACATAATCAATGTTGTGTAGAAGAATCTTTCTATTAACGAGGTTGAAGGCGTTTTCAGCATCAACAAGTAAAACAGCCTCGGTCTCGTTTAGGTTGTATATCTAATTCATTGCGTGTATTGCAGCTTTGCCTCCCGCTTCTTGTCAGCACGTAACTGTAAACTGCCTGCAGCTTTGGAAATATCCTTCTTCGTGACCTGCATGATAACATTCCCTGCAATTCTTCGTAATACCTCACCAACACCAATGGGTCTTAAGCCTGGGTTTTTATCCAGAGGTATCAGTCTACATACTAAAAACGCTTCTAAAGAGTTCGAATTGCTCTCAGTTACGCTTAATCTTTCAATGCAGAGTCGTTTTATAACCAGTGAAAACACCTTTCGTAGATCAGAATTTAAAGTTCCATAGCTATTTGATGCAATGATTCGTTTTCATCCATCTGCATCCAAACCAGATGGACCTGAACCTCCTTTCGTCCTGATTGCAGCTGTTTTAATCATATCTTCATCGATTGCATCGTAAATGATAGAATGAATTCTTGGTTTCTCACCAGTTAATAAAACTTCTGGTGTTGTGTCTTTTCCAACGGGATGTTTCATTTTAAGAAGGTTCATTATTTCATCATTTAGGGGAAGTATTCCACCACTCATATTGTTCGTTAAAAGTTTTAAAGCACCGTTGATATTTCCCTTTTCCATCATTGTTGTAAAACCGTTTGACAGTTCAGCAATACCATTTTTCTTAATAGGAAATGGAAGACGATTTTGTATTGTTTTAGCTTCCAATAACAATTATTTGATGTCTCGCTTTTTCCACAATGCTAGTCTACGCTCCAGGGCTGCTGCATGTTCTTTAGACTTCGATATTTCTGAAGGTTTTTGGAGTAATAATGCTGGCATGATATGTATTGCTTTAAAAGCTATTGTATATAAAGGAGTGTTGTTAAGCCAGCCTTCTAGTAATTTTTTTATTTCATCGATGTATCGTTTACCAGCTGCACCTGCAGGCAAGAGAAACAAGTTTTTTTTCCCAAATTACGATCTTTTCATAGGCATCATTAATATCATTTGCGACATCGTCTAAGACGTGATCACCACAGACAAACTGACGTCTATTTGCTTCTCGGTTTTGCGTTAGCGTAACGTTAACTTCTGCGCGTATTGTTGAAGAGGTCGGTTGCGAAGATGTTTCGGATAATTGATTTGTTGGCGGTCGCCTCATAGAAGTTCGAGATGTTGGGTCAAATCTCTATATGTGGCAAGCTTCGTAAGTTGCAAGACGTACATGAGAATCGATTTGCCCACGCAATGTTGCTGCTGACTATCCTGTTAACGTTTAAGATTGACGATTCTTGACTTTCACCAAAGCACATAAATAATTTTCAAAGTGTGACAACTGAATATCTGTAACACCACGAGGTATGTATACACTTCCTTGCGGGATTCCGCTTAACACTTTGACTACTTGACTGCGTTCACTTAAGAATGCTTCAACCCATTTTAAGATATTCATACCGTCAAAATAGCTTGTATCAATTACTTCCCCCTGCAACTATTGTTTCTGTACACTTACTATAAGATATGATAACAGCTGTGTTGTGGTGGATCGTTGGCTAATAAACCCATGCTTAGGAGACAGCAGATTTGCAGCTCCTATGTGGGCCATCACCGAATTCTTTGATAATAAAGGATTCCATCAACTTACAGATTTTGATTAAAGCTTTTTTTAAATCAAGTTCAGATGATGCGGACAAGTCCAGATAGGTCTGACAATCTCTGATAGGTTTTGAGGCCTTGTGAAACTGATGAGTTCTGATACAGGTATAAATACCTACCTGATGACACCAAAGAACCTAAAAAAAAAAGAAAAAAAAAAATAGAAATTATGTAATCTCAGGTCCAGTAGTGATGAATTTCAAAGCGATTTTCACATGTATATTTATAGCAGGAATAATTAATGTGGAATTACTCAATTTTATCCGAAAAAACAACAAAGAAATCACCCAAAAGTTAATGGGCAGTTCTTCAAAAATCCCCAAGTAAAAGGTAAAAAGGCAGCATATTCCCTAGGAACTATTTAAGAAACAGAAACGGCAAACCATAAGACGATTTACAAAAAACGTTTTGGTAAGTTAAGAAAGTTTCTATCACAGAAAAACTTTGGAATAGGAAATCAATTCTAATTTTTGAGGTCTAGTATCAGTTCTGTTTTGATATTATGCGAGGTCTTTAAAAACCAAAGATATAAAGTGTAGTACAAGGTAGTGTATTAAATAAACTATTTTAGGAAAAATACTGAATTGACATAAATTAATAAAAATTAATTCCAAAAAGTTTGTATGACCGAAAGTTTCTGATCCCTATTGGCAGATTATTAGGTAAGAAATTTTTGCGGGAATTTAATTTCCAGAATTTCGATAAAACAAAATTTTCACAGGAATTTATATCATTTTGTAAATTTCTCAAAAATCGTTATTCTTTTCTATAAAGTTAAAAATAACCATAGATATGTTGGTTCTATGCAACGGTGATTTGCAGTTATTTGGATAATATTGATACAGTTAAATACACTTCGTTACCTAACAAAAGGTTCTGTTATGGGTTGCATGTTTCTAGTCTAATATGAATTCAAATTTAGTTCCCTTCCTTACGAACCATGAAACCTGGAACGCTTGTTTCGTTACTGTGAAATTTCGAGGCCTGTTGATCGTAATCTGTTCCAATAAGGGAACACCAACACCAAATAAGGGAACACCAACCTGAAACTTTCAACTACTAAGCAGCATTAGGGAGCTTACGAAACTACGACGACAACGGAGACGGTGACGTTACTCAAACAAAACCTTTGTTTTCCTTGTGGGTTTAGAAAAGAGAGCTATTTCATACTATACCATTGATTGAGAGAATATTGTCAGTTAATTACACCATTTACAGATTTGCACGTTCTACATACAACGTGGAAAGTTGTTTTCAAGTCGTACTGACAACGGAGACGTGAAGATAGCAGTAACTTATGTTGCTCTCGAATTAGTTTTATCCTGTTTCGATAGGATTTCCTTCTTTCGCAGTTTATCAATAAAACGTTTCGGTATACAAACAAATTCTTGAAACTTTCATTGCTTTGTGACTCATTAATTTCTGAATATTTGTAAATCACTCTCACGTCGCCGTCCTCGTTCCCGTCGCAGTTGTGTAAGGGCATACCGGAAAAGTGGGACCCGGGACCTGGGACCCTCCAAATGATAGGTGGGACCCGGAAGCCGGGACCCTGAAATCAAAGGTGGGACCGGGACCCTAAAACGTCTCTTGAACTGCCGAAAGTGTGCACAAAAATATATATCGCATTAAATTCTCTAACCAGACAATTCTCTTGAAAAGATTTCATTTGATTTTTTTTTGTATTTTTTGTTTCATTACAGGGCATGGAACTATCTAAATGACTATAGGGTATTAAGTAATTTCCTGGGCTAATTCAAAATTTAAACGAGAGAATGGACAACCAGAAACTGCTGAATTGCTATAAAATGTGAATGATGATTGATGTGTATAATTTTTCAAACTGGAAATGTATTATTTCTGGTCTGCGTAATTAAACTTCTTATGTTCTCTTATTGTGAACCTGCTGTTTTGGTATTTATCACTAATTGGTAAAAAATTGCTCTAGACGAGAATGCCTCGTTAGCTTAGCTTCATTGTAAAAAAGCCATGTTATTATAGCATCAATAACAATTTGTCCTGGGCACTGCAGATACTTTCACCATTCATGTCATAACATACAATTTTAAACGATAGCAGTGTCAAAGGGTAGTGAGTGCAACACCCTTGGACTACTACTACTCCTCCAGACGTAAAGGCAGTTTAGTCTACGCTTTAGAGTCTGCGAAATTCCCTTAGCGAAAGTATATAAATTGTAATGATCGTACACAGGCTAGAATTTTTCCAAAGCTTATCAAAACATTCTATAAAGTATTTTTTGATACTTTACCACTTACTCACAAAAAATGAATCTTACCCCTAAGGAAAAACAAAAAGAAGGATTTCAGTTACTTCTAATTCGAAGTATCACTGTGAAATATTTAGTTACAAATTTTGTTGTTAGTAGATCACCTACTGTAAAGAAGAAGCTTCAGTAGAAGTAGTTATAATAGTGATAAACTTTCTTCTTTGTTATTTGCTTTATTTACTTTTTACCTATCATAACGAAGGTCCCACCTATCGCACGTAGGGTCCCGGGTCTCACCTATCATATGGAGGGTCCCGGGTCCGGGGTCCCACCTATCATACGGAGGATCTATCACATGACAATGACACAATGCCAGTTGAAAATGAATGGGATGAGGATATTTTTTCAGACGGGGGTAGGAAAACGTTCTTTTAGTTACAAAATAAACCAATACGCTTAGCAAATAAGTCCTTAAAAATTTGCTTCTGATAAATGGTTCCTGGCAATAAGTTATAGATAAATAGAATATACAAAAAGAAACATATATTGAAAGAAGGCTGCTGTTGTAGTAGAGTTTTCTTTAACCGTCATTTAAATTTTGTTTGTTCTCGTTTTCCCTAACTTTTTAAATAGCGAATATAGCGTGAAGCCTGTATTATGTAATCTTTATTCTTTTCTCAATATTGCGATAGTGCAACTGCGTTCTTTCGGTGGAAAATATTATGTTCTTCAAAATTCAGATTCAGTGAAGAGTAATCGTCGGATAAATTAAAGCCACTTTCATCATCAAAATCTTCCATTTTTTATTTTGAGAAATTTTACTGTATAGTTTCGACTCTTCTGCTTCGGCAGTAATATAAACATTTCTCCAGCAAGTGTCACCACATCAAAGACTGGTGGTAAGAAGAAGCGTAAAAAATGTAAGTGTAGATTTTTTGCAATATTGCATGAATCACTATATATTAAGGTTTGCGTAAGCAAGAGCTAGTTGCTAAGTTGGCAAGCCAAATATCAAAAGCCTATAGAGAGGAAGGAGGAGGAAAAAAAATTAGGCGCTCAAACGGAACTACATTTTTCTAAGTGGTGAATCACTGCGGTGCCTTATACCCCACGGAAATTAGAACTGAAAAAAATAAGTTCGAAATGCAAGAATACTATTTTTCGGGAATTCCTTTCTTTGTATTTTGAAAAACTCGTACATTTATCTTACTCAGTGCCAGGGTGTCAATGATGATGAAAATACTTCGTTGTTTTGTTACTGTACGAACATTATTATGTATATTATGACTTTAATATGCACATTTTCAAGTGCATATAAAATATTCACAATATTGATATAAATGGAAACGGAAAAACATTTTAATATACCTGACTTTTATTTTATGGAATGGCTAAATTTATTGATAAATTTGAAAATAGTTTTGAACACAGTGTTTACATTTTCATTTTCCGTCATTTATTTCCTTCACTACAATGTGAATGACCAAAGAAGAAAAGAAAATTAATACAAAATACTCCTATGGTCTAACATTATATAAGAACCTAGTAGTAATAAAACAACAGCAGAGGTGCTAAAAAAACAACAAACAAAGTTCTTAGAATAGCAGAGTATGACGATACACCACCAAAATACAGTAGTAAAACTGTCCTAAAGCTACGTAACAGTGCTCAATTAGTTTGTCACTTCGGGCCACTTTTCAGTAAAAACGTAAACATTATTTACCCGTCTATAGCTAATGAATTTATATGTGGTTTTTAGTAAAAATTTGAGTTCTCTGAATTTCATAGGGTCAGATCCTGCATTGGTTACAATAAATGCAACTTGCGCGTGGGTTGGTGGTATTCCTGATGTCCGCTTTGGAAAAACCCATGATTTCTTGGTATCCCACAATAATGTGGAGGAAAATGTTGACAACCTCATAAACATGTTGTTTCCGGTGTGTATGTTGATCCTTTTTTGTTTCCATCTTTCTTTTTTGAAAAATAAGTGTGTACCTAAACAAACAATGATTTCCGTCATTTTTTTCTAGGATCATGGGCCAGATATAAAAAATTACGAGTTCATGTTTAAAGATGGTAATCATTACATTTCATCATGGTTAGGAATACAGGTGGAACAGAACATGTTTGCTGTTGTACCAGATGGGGAATTACCCGCTGGTACAAAAGAATGGTAATAATCAAATTATCTATTGCTCATCAGACATTTTTATGCTGTTAGCTTTGTAAATATATTTTGTTTCTCTACATTTGGTCATTTGGTTAACATGGATTAGAAGAGCTCTGCACAAGCACACATTCAGTGAAAGAGATTTGGTTTGAGAAAATAGTTTGAAATTAGAAATTTAAGACAATTGACATAATCCATTTTCCATGACCCATTTTGCAAGTATTTTGAAAATTTTTATCGCTATATTTTTTATCAATTCACTCAATTGCAAAAGAATTTTATACTCACCAGGAAAAATAGATCACGTCTTCGAATATTGATACATAATTGATAATAGGTAAAAAACAACAAATATTCAACATTTACTGGATAATGTTTAATAATTTATTTTGTTTTTTAGTTTTGTTTCTCTGTTGGATTATGCTGAAAACAGGCTAGAATTACAAAACATTTTCCTTTGCATTAACAAAGAAAGATCTGACAGAGGTATGGTTATGGAAATATATATATTCCTTTTTTTCTACGTGAATTACTGATTTAACGCCCACTCCTGAATATAAATACCCATGCTCTAATAAATATGAAAATGTTCTTTGCATAAACGTATATACTGTAAATCTATACTTTAACTAAAAATTTATTTCACCCAATCCGAATAAACACCTGAACTCGCATAAACGGCCAGAGGAAAAGTTCGATTTTTAGATGATTAATCGGTCATTTACAGTCAACTATTTTTTGTTTAACCACATGCAACGAGTGACTAACTATTTCATACTGATAACATGACCTTTTTTATGTTGTAGCTGGACTTTTACGAACATTCATGTTCCTTGGTTTCGAAGTGGTTCATCACAACAAATTAGCACTTGTTCCGCCTTCAGCAGATTATATTTTCATGGCATATTCTTTAAATTGATGAATCAACATTTCCTAACTATGTTCGAGTATTATTTTATCTCATTGTGATTTTCTGTATATTTTATTTTTGCAAGTAAAGAAATATCTTTGTGTTATAAAGAGGTTAAAATACGTGAAGAATGGATGTGAACTTCTTCTTCTTAAACTTGGAAGCTGCACAATAGTTGGAAGAAGCAAGTTCTATTTAAGAGGTAATTTGGTTCTATTATAAAAACAATTCATGGATGGTAAATGCAGAAGACCATCATAAATTTCTTATTGAATCTATTCACCTGAAAGTATAGTTCTATAGCTAAAAAAACTAATTTCTAAAATGCGAGATATATACCTACTTCATGACTTTTAAACATTGAATTGTATTTTATCCTAATAATTATGTTCTTGATTATTCAGTGATTTTTGTGTTATTTCAGCACAGTGTATAATAATGATTTTTCTTACGGGATAGCATTAATTATTCATATATCTTCCTTCGGAGTGGGGGGTGGGGTTGTGTGTGAAAAAATGGAATTTGGATTGCTATATGACATGGCAATTACAAAAAGAAACACCTGTGGTACATCTGCGAAGGGGTAAAAAAACTTCTTAAAACAAACCGAGGTCTGAAACGAATGAATGGGGGTTAAGGGGGAATGTTGGTAAGAAACGTTACTGCAAGGCGCACGGGGAGTTAAGAAATAACCCGCGCTAAGGTGTCAGAAATACAATACCGTGCGTTTATTACTGGTAATGACAAGTGCTCTGTGCGATAGGGGCTAGTCATTCCGTTTATTTCCTTAAAGGAGTTTTTGATGACATCTGTTGTTAACCTATGACCTGACCCTTCAAAAATGTCCAAAATGATTTGTTGAAAGGCGTGATACCTGTTTTCCAGTTCTAATCTACAGTAAATGGCGCTGGTCTAAATAAGCACCCTGGGTATGATAGATTTTTCCCAAGACCGTATTTTTTAGTGAATGCCATTCGCCTCTCCTTCATGTTTTTCCAAAATTCAATAAGCGTCCGGCTTAATTTTAGACTCACGTGAATGAGACAACCCATGAAATTTACTGATAAATATGAAGTGTTGATACATTTGAATGAAAATATTATAATGTTGTTTGTAAATAAGTTTAGAACATGTCATTTGTGTCCAGATCAGATTCTTTCTCTGTTTTTTTTGTTTTTTTTGGAGAATTTCCAAAGTGGCATTGGCGTCATCCGACCAACTTTTAGGCCTCTTCATCCACATTCGTTGTGTTGTCTGTTAACCGGGGTTTTTCGGAGACCACCGTTTTGAAACCGGTAGATGCGCCTATATATTTAGGACACAATCAGCTTTTGAAACGTCAAGCGATCTGTTTATCTGCTTGAACGCCGCCATCCAGTACCGAATAAGGTCTCGAGTCCAAATAACGTCCTATTTCGCAAATTTTCAGGTCTTTCTCTTTCACCAACAAATCACAACCTGGAGTTCACACTAATGCAAATCTAAATTTCGCTTTGAAATACATCCAGTTAAAGCGGGCCAACCCGAAATGTGATGACATTTTCTATCTTTTCATACTGACTTTCAAGCCTTCGCAGTCGTTCTTGTTACAAATTAGGACAGGTCCTATTACAAATTTGAGCACAACAACGTGTAATAAAAATTCCATTGGTTTATTAAATAAATAGACAAACACAATGAGTGGTCTTTTCCGCCTCGACACATGCGCAGCAGCAACTATTTAAGTCGCGGGAAAATGTTTTGTTTGTGAAAAAAGCTAAATACAAAACTTTTGCACAATAAATATAAATTTCTTGCTGAATATAGTTCCTGAAAAAGAATAGATATTTCATATGCTCAATGCAGCCGATTAGCCTGAGTATAATATAAAGAGGAGCGTAATGAAATCCACGTATGTACGCTTATGATTAGTTGATGCGAAATAAACAACTATCAGCCTGTTGCGTGCTGGTTCACACCTTAAAATCAAGGGTATGCATCCACGAGATCGTTGTCTGGAACTACCGTTTTAGTTAAAATAAATTGGAAAAAACGCTACATTTTCTGACAAATCCGATATGATAACACAGCAGCTCTCCCATTTTTAAAACAAATGAGACGACATTAAAGGCATACTAACCAGGATATAACTTATTTTGAGTTCAGACTCGGGACAAGTTTACATGCTTTTGAATTTTGGATCAGGAATTTTTAATTATATTATTTTGAACTTATAATATTTATTCCTCGCTCCTCCATCAATTTACTGACCGTGAAAAGTTAGCTGTTCTGTATACCATTCTGACAATTCTTCATCATTTTCAAAAGAACATTGAGAGAAAAAGAAGAATCGCGATACTTGACAACCATATTTTCCTGCTAAATGGTCAGCCTTTATTGTATATAGTCTAAACATTATTGTAATGTTTTATAAGAAAATTTACATTTAAATACTAAGTTTATGGTGAAAACTGGTTATTACTTTCTGTTTGTATATTCTCTCGCTTAAATTTTTGATTTCGTGGGACCCAATAAATTAAAAATAGACCCTGGGTAGCTCGGTACGCCTTTACAACAACAATACAAATTTTGTGAAAGATAACTAACACTAGTTACAGAATTTATCTTCTTTGAAACCCCTCCAAAATACATACAAGAATACAGAATTAAAGTTGTCTATAAAAGCTACATTTGAAAATTTCAACCCTTTCCACTGATCAATCAATAGTTACTGTCTTCTTTCAGTATACATGTTGGTGAATCAGGAACATAACTTTCAATAGATAGTGCAGCCACCTTCCAAATTATTGCTATACAGGTGTCTTACTGTTGTTTTTTCCTGAAGGAGCAGCCTAAAATAGAAACAATATCAGAAGAATTATTCCTCGTCAAATTATAACTTCATCAGAAGTGAATAGAATACCTCAAGGAGAGAAATTATTTGTTGGACAATTTTGGCCAAATTGAAGAAACAAGCCAGGAGGACAAAATTATCATTCCTTTTCAATATATAAGTAGACTTGTGGCCAAAAAGTTGTTTTGGCTCTCTATTAACTATGGTCTGGTGCAGACTATATTCTAATATGCTACTACTGGGCAATAATATTATATATAGGGTGACCACTCATTTTTTATTTCAATGTATAGAATGTATGTAGGAACACAAGCTATGAATTTTCGTTACTAAGCCTGTAAAACAGCACATCCTGATTGTGAGGACACCTGATCCAATGAAGTTTATATACATTTCATCTTCAATTACAAAAAAGTTTTAACCATTATCTAACTTACAAATAAGTAACTTAAGTAGATAACTAACGACATTCTTAGGGCTTCGCCTTTTTTTTTTTCATTTTAGAAAAAAACATAAATATTCTGGTACACACAATCTTTCCAATCAGAACGAAATATATGACCTTATAGATAGAATAAAACAAGTAAATTCTCTTCATTGCCCAATGTGCGAAAACCTTCATATCTAAGTTAACAATCATTTCCAGTTCTTCAAATAAAATTTTCGAAAGAATACCTTCTGTGAGTCTAGCTCTTCCACCAGTTGGTTGACAAAGAACTGTAGAACAACTAACACAAAGTACAACTGTTTGTGCATGGCTGAACACCGTAGTAATCTTGTAACATCCTAAAAAAACATGGATCAATCAGGAACCAACAAATGATATATTTTCACCCAGTAATTCTTATAAATTAACACATTGTTCCTCAGAAAAACAATTCCTCATAGCTCATACTAAGACAAAGCTGAAAAAACACATCATCGGAACAAGTGTATTATGAGTCTACACAACCTGCAGTACCTTGTTTTTTTATCCTTATGGATGGTAAATGAGTTGCATACAATTATGATTTCTTGATTGTTTATTAAGTTAATAAATTTTACTAGTTTTCTTAAGGACATAAATTATTGCAGAATTAATTCTGGCCTCAAAATTTATTGACATATACTTAGTTGCAAAAAATTGTTCAGTGAAAATCAAATTTTATTTTTATCATTGTTTTTAGCGAAAGCTGAGGTAAGAAGAAAGACATCATAGTTCGTTCATAAATATTGTACAAACATCAAAATAACTGATAATTAACCAGTAATGTCTTTAAATTATTTGTTATATTATATATCTATATCATTTACTTCTCATGTCACTCGCAAAAATAAATTTAAATAAATCCACTTTTTTTTTTAACCTTCCAATGAATCCTTAAAGGGGCATTGGCTGACTTAAAATGTAAATATTATTGACACGTGATCAAAAACAATCAAAACCATAACAAACATTGACACGTGATCAAAACAATAAAAACCATAACAAACATGGTGCAAATTTAGGCGACAGTTGAAAACAATTGATATGTACATTATATTAGAACTTTGTGGTAGTGTTTGAATATTGAGATTAAAGTGGACCTATTTTCTCCATGAATATCAAATATTTCCATCAAAAATACTAGAACAGAAACGTTTCCAGTATCAATCATTTCATACAAATATTTAATCTTCAAAAAGCACCCACATCAGTAAACGTGACATTGAAAATAACAATCATGTTGCAACCAAGATTTTTGTGACCCACCATTGCTTCTTTTTCAAAGTTCATTTTACGTGGGTTTGATTAGAATGGATTAGTTCGATTTTAATTGGGGCATATTTTAAACATCAAGAAAAACTCAAATCCTATTGTTTTTAAACCGGCCAATGCCTCCTAAAGGCAGAACCCAATTTTTTTCCATAAATATTTGATTTAGAATGAAAAAAACCCATCACAAACCAACACAGTGGACTAAAAAGAATCTATATTCACCACACTATCAACAATTTCAGAAATTAAACACATCCCTGAAGCTAATAATAATATCAGGAAGATTGTTATATAAGATAAAGAAAGTAATGTTTAAACTTATACCTGGGCATTTGACATCCATGAAATAAGAATTTGGTGATGGAACTAGCCGACTAAATTTATGTTTCCTCCTTTCATCTTCAAGGGTAGGGTGGAGCAAGTCTTTAAAGAGCTGAAAAACGAAGAAAAAATAGGAGAGCAATAGTTCCAATACTATCTAACACATTCCTATGTTATATACAAGAGGTTTCACTGTAAAAGCAGGCCAAGACACAATATGATTTTAATTTTCCAGGAAAAAGGGCAAACTTCCTATTGTTTTCCTTAAAAAACTGTTTGCTTTTCCATAACCAAAACAACCAAAATTCCATATCCAGACAAGACAAATTTCTTTCAAGATACAGGAAAAGGAGCGAGAAAATCTTTTCACCAGGTTTTCCAGGAATTTTAAATGATAATTCTTTTTGACATGAAATTGTCAAATAGGTTTCAAATTTTTGTTTCCACATAAGGAAACTGTTTTCATGTGTAGAAAATATTGCTGCTTTAGAAGAATTTAGAAGAGATTTCACTGTAAAATGCGAGATGGTGAAGAGGTGTATTCACGAAGGCCATTTTCAATTGATTTTTCCTATGGAATCCATTGTACATAAAGTTGGAAACAAAATTGCACCCAGTTTTAGGCTTAGTTACAGTTGAGTGTCATTACTACTGACCCATTCCATAAACCTGTAATGGTTTCAAAGAACGATTCAGTATGTTCTGACTTGTTCAGGACAAGATAATCGTTACAGGGCTCAATTGCAACTAAGCCCAGTTTACAGACCATTCTGTTAAGATATACTTCATATGGAACACAATTATGCAGGTTTGTCTTTATTACTTTTTAACAAGTGGATCAGGACTTAAAATATGAGGCTGCTGTTTTTAAATCATTTCCAGACCAGCTAACTTCTCCGGTGTGAACTCTCATAAAAGTGTTTGAAACAAGGCATAACACTTGCTGACCCAAACAAAATTTACAGCATTTACACCACAAACTTTGGTGGTCTGAAAATGAGACATTAACTGCTGTATGATGAAAAAGATGGTGTAACAAAACTTTTAAAAACACCCGAAATGTGTAATTGACTTGTAAATTCTTGTCAAGTCATGTATGATCCTTTGTGATACCAAATTGTATAAAATTTGGATCAGAAAACCTGACATTTTAAATTTATTTGGTAACATATCCGGTAAAAGGCTTTCTGTGTGGTAGGTGTAACATTTGGAATTGTAAAGTGAAGTCCCAAAGAACCGACTGAAGCAGCTATCATTATTTTGATCAACGGGTAAACCGAATTCCAGACCATGGTTATCATCCATCCATCATTATTTACTGCTCTATTTATTGTAAGAAACTTCGTGAACGTAAATGAACAATCCAATCATCGTTTCTATATGCCACTTGAACGTAAGTAACATTTCAACGGACAAAGAACATATGCCTTCATACACAGTATTGTAGGTAAAATATAATCACCAAAATATACTTCATAACTACATACAGGCATGCTTGAACAACCTCCGCTTCTCACACAGCCATTAATCAAAAAGAGTCTGGGTCGTACCTCGCGAAGCTTTAATTTCGGAGAAGAAAAATACCCGGATGATTACACCACGTGAAGAAAGCTACGAACGTAAATTGCTATTTTACAGACTGGATACTGCAGAAAGGGATAAATGTGAAATATTTTCTTATTTCTTATTACTTATTTTTAAGTTTCATGGTATCTTCTAAAATCGTGTCTAATTAGTTTTGATAATTTAATATGATAAATTTAAGAATTTTCGTAGCTATGTGGCTCTCTTTCCTATAATTTACATCCCAGAACATTCTAGAGAATTCCAGTTCGGTTTTTTTTTTCACATTTTTATTAAGGTCATTTCTCGTGGCATCATGTCGGGGTTCTTGACTTATGGAATCTAAAGAATTCTCGCATGCTTTTCATCGAAAATTCTAGAAATGGTGCTTTAACCAATCAAAATTCACCAAAACTCAAATGAACCAATCGCCTTTTAGTTTGAATTCGAAGTTATGTATGGAACATTCTACATTTGCTGGGGTATGCCTATATAAATTCTCTTTCCCTACTACACTAGTAACTGGCTAGTGCACGCGGCTGAAATTGTGCGAGAAGGAACTTTCACTTTTGACTAAATCTTTAGTTCATACGAATTAAACAAAATGGGTGAAAATGAAGAAGCTGAAACTTTTGCTTTCCAAGCTGAGATTGCTCAACTGATGAGTTTGATTATCAATACCTTTTACTCGAACAAGGAAATTTTCTTGCGAGAATTGGTTTCCAACTGTTCGGACGTAAGTTTCATTAAACTGTTTGATTTGTTGTATTTATTACTGTGAAAATAATTAAGCTAATTTGATGTAGGCACTCGACAAAATCAGATATCAATCTTTGACAGATTCGTCAGTGCTAGATAGTTGCAAAGAGTTGAAAATTGATATCATTCCTAACAAAGATGAGAAGACTATTACGATCTTGGACACTGGTATTGGTATGACTAAAGCTGATCTGGTAAATAACTTGGGTACCATTGCAAAATCTGGTACTAAAGCTTTTATGGAAGCTCTGCAAGCTGGTGCAGATATCTCCATGATTGGTCAATTTGGTGTTGGTTTCTACTCGGCATATTTAGTAGCAGACAAGGTTGAAGTTATTACAAAGGTACGAAAATGGTTTTGTAGATTTGTTTTCTGATGACCTGTTAGATAATTTAAGTGTAAGATTTGCAGAAATTTGTGCAGGTAAGGCCATCATTCTCATCACATTAACTTTGGCATACAATAAGTGAAAAAGGAAACCTAATTTACGTTCAAAATGATGTTAGATATGAAATAAAATACACGATTTTGGAGATAAAGCAGCCATTATGGATTTTGATGTTTTTGATAACCTTAGTAGGGCATGTTTCACTGAATTTGCGCTTTTATTCGCTATGCTTACATAGACCTGTCGTGCGAAAATGCCTTGATTGTTGATTTTCTTCTTCATCTTGTATTTTTATTCTGGACTGTTTAGGAGACCTTTCTGCACTTTGTCAGGACTTTTTGAAGCCAGATTGGAACTTGCCCTACTGGCGAACTGTAGTCATAATAGAATCCATAATGGCTACACTCGGAAATTGTGTATATCAAAACAACAGTTATAAATATAAAAACATTTCTTTCTTTTGAAGATTAGATAAATTGAGGCAAAAAAAAAAGAACAACCGGAGAATCTTTAAAGGCTTAAAGATTCATCTTGAATTTACTCCCAATTATTAAGTGATATTTCAATTTTTTTCCTTGATTAATTGTTTCAATTTTAATGTGACAAGAACGGATCCTGTTGATTATATATGCCCTTAAGTTTGAAATAATTTGTTTGTATTTTAATATTTGTTTTAGAACAATGATGATGAACAATATATCTGGTCGTCTTCAGCTGGTGGATCATTCACTGTCCTTAGAGACACTGTCAATGAACCACTTGGACGGGGTACAAAGATTATTTTACACATGAAAGAAGATCAACTTGATTTATCTGAGGAAAAAAAAATACAAGAGATAGTTAAAAAACACAGTCAATTTATTGGTTACCCAATTAGTTTGCAGATGAAGAAATCTAGAGATAAGGAGGTAATGCTCTTTTTCTGATATTCTGCATTCATTTTTTACTGATCAAATGATGAAAATTGTCTAATATATTCGCAGTTTCCACTGATGAGATGCTTCATTTTAATGATGTTTCCATGTCCTTCCTTAGATGTCTGATGGTCCTCCTATCCAAATAATAGGTGTTTTACTGTAACTAGGTAATGCTTATTTATTCTTTTATTTATTCTTAGGTCAGTGATGATGAAGCTGATGATGATGAAGAAGAAAAGAAGGATAGTGAAGAGCCAAAAGAAGATGAGGAGAAGGATGGTGATGATGAACCAAAGATTGAAGATGTGAAGGATGAAGATGAAACAAAGGAAAAAAAGAAAAAGAAGATAAAGGTTAGTGTGCTTCCCATTTTACAAGTGTATATACCTGTTCTGTTGTGTATTATAGTTGATAGCCTTTAAATACTATTTTGTTTAGGAGACGTACTATGAAATGGAACAAGTTAACAAAACTAAACCACTTTGGACCAGGAATCCTGATGACATCAGTTCTGAAGAATATGCAGAGTTTTACAAAAGTTTGACAAACGATTGGGAAGAACATCTTGCGGTTAAGCATTTTTCAGTTGAAGGCCAACTGGAATTCCGTGCTATATTGTTTGTTCCTAAACGAGCTCCATTTGATTTGTTTGAGAACAAGAAACAAAAAAATGCTATTAAACTTTATGTCCGACGTGTGTTCATCATGGAGAATTGTGAAGAAGTGATGCCGGAATGGTTGAATTTTGTAAAAGGTATATAATTCAATTTTTTTTATAATATACCAATCTGAGTGAATTAAATGATGAACTGAAGAGGCTTAATTTATGATGAGTATGATTATCTCTTCTTCTGATTAGTTCTCCATGTGAAATTGTTGATTTTTCATAGACATGCTAACATTAATACTATTCTCATGATTCATTGTAGGTGTTGTTGATTCTGAAGACTTGCCGCTGAATATTTCCCGAGAAATGTTGCAACAGAGTAAAATTCTCAAAGTAATCCGTAAAAACTTGGTCAAAAAATGTTTAGAGTTGTTTGCCGAGATATCTGAAGATAAGGATAATTATAAAAAGTTCTATGAGCAGTTCAGTAAGAACGTCAAATTAGGTATCCATGAAGACACTCAAAATCGCAATAAGGTTGCTGAGCTTCTCAGATACTCGTCATCAGCATCTGGAGATGAATTGACATCATTTAAAGAATATGTTTCAAGGATGAAGGAAAACCAAAAAGACATTTATTATATCACTGGTGAAAGCAAAGAAATAGTAGGGGCTTCTGCTTTTGTTGAACGAGTCAAAAAGAAGGGATTTGAAGTGTTGTACCTTGTCGATCCAATAGATGAATACGCAGTACAACAATTGAAGGAATACGATGGCAAGAAATTGGTATGTGTGACCAAGGAAGGTCTAGAATTACCTGAGGATGAGGATGAGAAGAAACGTCAAGAAGAGAAGAAAGCTGAATTTGAAGATTTATGCAAAGTAAGATAAATGAATATTCATTTGGTGGTTTATACTAGTTTCAGTTCTTTGTGTTCTTAAACATTTTGTTATATTTTCTTCAGGTTATTAAAGACATCTTAGACAAGAAAGTTGAGAAAGTGGCTGTTTCAAATCGACTAGTTGAATCACCATGTTGTATTGTTACAAGCACTTATGGTTGGTCTGCAAACATGGAACGTATCATGAAAGCACAAGCACTGCGAGACACGAGTACCATGGGGTACATGGCTGCAAAGAAGCATCTTGAAATTAATCCTGATCACCAAATAATGGTTGCATTGAAGAAAAAAGTTGATGTTGACAAGAATGATAAATCTATCAAAGATTTGATTGTCTTGCTGTACGAAACCTCTCTACTTTCATCAGGTTTTACTTTAGAAGAACCACAGAGTCATGCATCTAGAATACACAGAATGATTAAACTTGGTCTTGGAGTAGATGAGGATGCAGATGGTAAGTGAAATTGATCAGTGATATTGAATTTGTTTGCTTTTATGTTTTTTCGATTTATTACATGAATTTTTCTTTCCTCACATAGCTCCTGAAGAAATTGAAACAGATGACATGCCTCCACTGGAAGGAGAAACCCCTGAAGCAGATGAAGATAAAGCCAGAATGGAAGAAGTGGATTAATTGTTCATGCACAATAATTGGTCAAATGTTGTTAAAGTCGCATGTCAAGTGTGCATACTGTTGCACGTCGTTAGTAGCTGCCACCCAGCTCTGAAACATTACAAATATTGGTAGTGCTATAATACTTTCTTTTCTGTTAATGTTAACTGTCAAGAATATTCATAAAAGTTGAAAAAATACTATTCCTAAATGGCAGTGTGCTGTCTTTATCTCCCCTAATGAAAACAGCAGAGAACATCCAGTTGATGTTGATATTTTCTAAAGTTGGCTGGCTGTCCGGCTGGGATCTAAGGCCTAAGGAATGCAACTTTGTTGTATTCCTCGACAGTGTTCTAACTAGGATATCAAGGAAACGTGGCGGCCAAAAACAGGGGCGTTGGCTTTTATTATGTTTAGAATGCTTTTACAAATTATCTTTAACGTCAAAATAATTTTTTAGCAAAAAACAATCGTAAGTTTCCAAAAATATGATCACACCATACCCGTTGGGTGACGTGAATTGTGCACACTAAAACTGATTGTAGTGACGATTTTCAAAAGTGGCAGCGCCGCAGCCGAAACTACGACGAGAACGGCAGCGTAAACAAAAGCTTTGTTTTCCTTTTTTTGTTTTCCTTGTGGAAAGTACTAAAAGCGAAGACTCGAGAAGAGTAGATTATGTTTCTCTCTTTGCTTTTGTCCTTTTTAGAAAGGATTTCTTAGTTCATCAACCAACGTTATTACCGAGCAGTTCTTGAAACTTCAATTGTTAGTGGTTCGTTACTTTTTTGAATAAATCGGTGAATAATCACGTTGCAGTCTCAGTTTCGTAAGCTCCATGTTATCGTAGCGGCCTTCATCCTAAAACGTCCCAGCTAGATGGGTCATAAATAGCCCCCGTTGGTCGCTCACCGCCGGACATTTCGACATTGGCGGTTGCACAAATTCAAAACGAGATGGCAACCAACGCAGCTCGGGCCACCTGTCTGCTCAGTCCATTGCGGAGAGGCATCCATAGCGAAACTATACGTAGACATGTACTTGTATTAGCCTGTGGACAATGGTTCCGCTAATTATGATTATCAATGTTTATCTCTCTCAAACGAAGAGTAGCTCCAAATTTCCATAAAAATTTGGATATGGAACAATTCAATGGTGCTGATTTCGAATTAGGGTGCAATTTTTCGTATTTTGGTATTAAACTTGAACCACTCACTAAATGAAAAATTTAACCAATTGGATGATAACTACTCCTTGATACTTCCCAATAATTCCACATTACATTCGTTAATAAGAGCCGAGAGGCGCGAACACAGTGGCAATAGCCAGTCTGTCCCATTGGACAATTCATGTGCACTTAAAGTTTTTCTGCCAAATATACCAAAAATTGCCACGTGTATGAAACAAAAGAAACTAACAAACCAATGGTAATTAAGAAAAAACAGAGAAAAATTAAATGTTTTGTTTATCTATAAATTCTTCTACACATGGACATTGCACAAAGTTCACTTTATAAGGGCCGATTTTCACTAGAGAGAAACCATAAATTCGAGAGTCGCCGAGCGAGTTAAATCAAACTATCGTCTGAGGAGGAGATGAAGTTTTTTATTTATTTATTTATTTATTTGCCAACTCATAAAACAACGTCCATGATATCAAATTGTGGTTGGGGAACAAGCAGAAGGCTGGAGTGCCTTATCACCAAGCCCCGTGTTGTTATATGTGTATATAGTTTACAATACTACAATATTACAAAATTTTTACAAGTAAAACAGAAGCTGAGTTGATGGAAATGGGAAACAAATAAAACATCAACAAAAAGAAAAAAAGAAATAAGATGTAAAGTAAATGTTTGATTTAATAGATCTTCTGAAATGGTTGAGAGAAAGGGAGTCCGCATTAAACATGTACATGTACATAAGGAACGGTGTAGAATGGAGAAAGTGCTCATTTTAAGAACCTCTTAAATTTGTCCCTTGAATATCTAGCATTATATTTATTATGGAAAACAAGTTGCTGTCCAGTCCTTGGTCAATATTCTAAGACATCTTCAAAAATACCTTATCGGGGTAAAAAAAACACGAATAAATCGTAGACCAGTTTCCCAGAGCCGTTTGCGTTTACCTTATCGGGGAAAAAAGTCGGGTTTTAATGACCAATTCTTTTGGAAGTGGGTAAATTTTCCCCCGACAGATGTTTTTCCCCGACTCTTTATTTCCCGACAAATACTTTTCCCGATTTTTCCCCAGCAAACATTTTTGATTTTTGGCTGACTCTTTTAACCCGAGAAAATAATCCAGAACTTATGTAGTTCGGCTGTTTTCTCCTTACATCCATAAACGGCAGTAAACTCGTTTTACATTTTCAATATTAGGGAGATGAAAAATATATGAGATATAGTCAAACTTACGACGCCCAAAAGACAAAAAACTCCCCCGCCTAAGCACAGAGTTAATAAAAAGGAACAAACATGTATAACTATCTTTTAAGTAGCAATCAGGGATGCCATAGTGCTATTTTTAGAAATTTTTAGAATATGCCATATAGGTATGGTACCACACAGTTCGCGTAATTGCAATTTGACAAAAACAAAAAAATTGGTCGGGGAAAATTGACTAAAATGAAAAATTGTTCATTGGGAATTATTTTATTATTTCTTTTTTCGTAAGGCAACTACGCTCCCAACATAAAAGGTGGCTCCCTGCGTGCAGACGATCACAAAATTTAAAAAAAAGACAGACATCACGATGGGTTTACATATAAAAAGTCACGAAATTGTGTGTTTCCGTGCTAAATAGTGTTCCACAACGCAAATTTAAGTTACGGCGCCGATCTTTCACTTCATAAGAGATACACACTACCGTTTGTAAACACGTATTAGTGCCCAGCCTTACAATTTAGCTCATTTTTATGCGCCAACGGTGCGATTAACAGTAGTCATGTATGTGTTTGAATCAGAACTGTCATTTACTTTTACATTGTCATTACATTTGAGAGTGTACAGTATACTAGGATCGATAGAAATAGTCACAACTTGGGAATAATAAAATCAAACTTCCATACGCTCCCACGTATGGCGAACTAATGGTTCTTCAGAATAGATCAAACAATTTCTTTCTTTACAGCATGTTCTTAATATCTTTCCAAAAACGTCTCAATTAGAATTTCTCAAGAAACCGTAGAGCATCCGAGGTCCAACCAGTTCCATAGCAACGAGGTGACGTCACAAAAATTCCTCTATTCGTTTATATTTTTGAATACAAATTGTTACAATTCTTTATCGCCCAAAATACAAATAAAAACAGAAAACTAAAAGAAACATACAACCACTAAATATAACAATGTAATTATCAAAGAAATGGAGAATTTCAGAGTTAACCAAGAATTTCAATTTTATGAATTGGTTTCACCAAATCGTTTATACGACAAAAATATGTGTATCATTTTTTACTAAACATTTTAAAGATTTGACGATAGTCACTCCTGCAGGAAGCTGAATGCCACGTCTCGTTCATCTGTTAATTCTTTAGCTGTAGCATTCATTTTTGAACGGGAGAATTCGTTGATGGCCAGGTTTTTAACAATTGAGTATGTCCTTGAACCATCAATTTTTAGAGGGAAGGAGTACACGATCCCTTCTGGAATATCATACGACCCGTCAGAAATTACTCCCATGCTGATAAGATCGTCAACAGGTGTTCCAAACCACCACGTGCGCATGTGATCACAGATTGCTTTTGCTGCAGACATGGCACTAGAAAGCTTTCGAGCTTTTATGATAGCTGCTCCACGCGTCTGTACAATCTAACAGAAAATAAAGATAATAATAATAAAATCTAATGTACCACACATTTACAGGCCATTAAAACAAATAATTACCTTAAGAAATTCGCCTTCAAGCCAGTTGTCATCTTTGACAGCTTCTCGCACTGGGACCGTTTGTCCATTCAATTCCACTGTTGCATGCTGGACATCTGGGTATTGGGTAGCTGAATGATTACCCCATACAATAACACTTTTGACCGAAGTGGTTTTGACTCCAAGACGCATGGCAATCTAGAAAAATTCATAAAAATTTTGGAGTTTGAAATTTATTTAAAGAAAAATTCAGTTCAACAAGCCAGGGAGCTTAAACCAAGGCCTATAGAGAAGGGAGAAACTTCCTGATTGAAATTGGCTAGTCTAGCATCATTAATTTTTTCAAACATGGATAATAATAGTAATGGTGGCTTTTTAATATGGTTGCTTTTATGTAGCAATATTTAGTAATTTACATTCTATTCAGGTTCAGCAAAAGTCTATGCAGATTCAGCAATGTTTTATTGACAAACACATAGCACAATTCGATTAAGCAGTTTTTTTTTCATTTAGCAATTTTCTTTTCATTGAGATAACTTCCAGACCTAAATATGATGCTGTTTTGAGATTCGATTTGATAGATCTTCACCCGGTCAGAATTATTTTCTGTTTGTTTATCTCAGTGAACAGACCTTATATTTTCTCTTCAATGTAACTATCGGCCAACTGAGCATAGAATTTAATAGAGAAAAATCAGGCTTCTTTGCACTCTTATCTTATCTTGTGAAATGAGGTAACCGTAAAAAATGTGAAAACCAACCAATCTACGATGCTGTTCTAAGAAAGAGAAAATACCATCATTCAATTGACTGATTTCTGTGAATAGTTGAGTTTTCTATTTAATATTGTGCCTCCCCCTTTTTGGTGCATCGTTAGTCCATGACAATCCCGTACTTCTTTGTAATACAATTGCAATAAAATTTGAAATATCAAACTACCGAATACTGACAGGTGACCTCGTAGTAGAGTGTGGTACAGGGCTCAGTACCCCCAGTACGGGAGGTCAGGATTCAAAGGTGTAATTGAGAAAAACCACGCATGCATGAATGTTGAGTACAATCACATCACAGAAAAGAAAATGAAATAGGAACAACAGCAAATAATTTCCTTTGAAACTCAACTAAGTAACTTTATACCTGCGAAACAGCTCGGTTCTGATCAAGCTTGGTTAAACTGGAGAAATTTTCCTTTGGTATACTTGGAGCACATTTGGAAGTGATAAGACAGTTGGTATTTGCTGGATTTCCAACAACAAGAACCTTAAAGAAAGGTTTTTAAATTTTTATTCTCCAATCATATAAAATGTCGAAAGCAGTATAAGTATCACAAGTATGACATTATTTGAACCTTCACAGTCTTCTTGGCATACTGATTTAATGCCTTCCCTTGGATTTGAAATATCTTTGCATTCGCTTTTAATAGATCTTTTCTTTCCATGCCTTCTTTTCTTGGCATGGCCCCAACAAGAATTGCAGCATCAATCTCATTAAAAGCAACAACAGGATCAGATGTACCCACAATTTCTAGAAACAAAGATAATAGTGTGCTAGTCAATTAGCAAGTTCACAGGCAGAAAAACCAAGAAAAGTAAGAAAAGAAATAAGTAATGGCAACAAAAACCAGCCAAACTATGAGAACAGTAAACAGTGCTATATCACTACTTTAGTGGTTAATGTTATTACTATTCTTAGAGTTTCATCACTATTACTTAAAATTGCTTTGCATCTGTCCCCAATATTTTGTTTGTTTTTATTTACCGTGCAGAAGAGGTAAAGAACAGTCCTGGAGTTCCATTATTACACCATCCAAAGCAGTCATCATTGGTGGTATATCAAGAAGCAGCAACGTAATTGGCTATAACAAAATGTCAATGTTTTAAATCAAAGTCGAAGTAATTTCTTATAACATTTGTGAATGCACAGCCACTAGCAATTCTCTGCTCTGTAAACCTAACTTATTATAATTTTTCTTTGATTTATTGCATAGGTTATTTATATTGTGCACCTACCAAGAAATTACAACCAATGCACAGTAATTACTGACTTGAAAGTGAATGCGATGGAAGTGGATGCACAAGAAACTATAGAAAGACTGTTCAAGTCAGGTTTCACAGATAAACTTTACCTGTTTTTTGCCAAACACATCTCCATTACTAATAGAGTACAGTAATGAGTAGGCTATTTGTCCAGCAGCTCCAGTAACACATACCCTCAAAGGTTCTACAGCCTGAATGAAATAAAAAAAATATTGCAAAATTAGTGGAATGAGTTTGGACAATCAGTTAGTTTCAGCACATTTGTATCGAAGTAGCCATTTAAAAATAGCCATTTATGTGATGCAGTCTCAAATCATTTTGTTACATGATTGATGGATCAAATTTATAAATGAATTCATTATTCACTCTCAGAGACAGCAGAAACTCACTGCTTAAATGTTAGTATGCATCTTTTAGTAAAAATGGTAGCTCAATTGAGCTCAATTTTCCAAAATATGTTAATTTTTATATGAAAATTTTCATTCCATTATTTAGAGGAAGAAAAAAGCTTTTATATACTTATTTCAAAGATTCAATGAAATATTGAGTGATAGAAAAACAGGAACTTTGTTAAAACACAAGAAATTTTGTAGTAAATATACATATTCTATACTACAGAACTTAGTTGAAAAAGTTACTTCTTAATTGAGTTTTCCAATTTTGTTTTATTATAACCTAGCTAGCTAGCGTGCTAGCTAATGAATTGGAGACAACAACCAACAATATGCCGCATACTAGTATCAAAACAAAAGCATCCTGTATTTACAAAATATTTACAAACTGTACGAAAATAGAAAAAGTTTCCATCTTAAAATGAGTTACAAAAATGCAGTTTATTAACACTCTCTCTCTAGATAGAAATCTAGATAGGAAAAACGTACGAAGAGATCAAATTTTGATGAAATATCTATAAAAACTTACCATTATTGATTAAGTGTCAGTGATGAATCCGAATCCTGGATGTTTTGCATTCAGGTCTACGTTCCAGCCTATTTTATATTCTCAGAAAATGTGCAATTTGTCTCGTTTCAATAAACAATGAACCACATTAGCAAAAATCGGACATTCGATTGTGATAATTTACGGAACGTTGATCTGAGACATCTCTAAGCACTTTGTTTACGCATGGTTTTACTTCACATGAGCAATTCCGAGGATGTTTCTTACTTTTCAGAGGTATTAAACGTGTGGCCAATCGTCAGAAGAAGAAATCTGTGATCTCAAAATGGCTGACGAAGAGCAGTCCGAAGTTGTTAAAGTTTTTATTAATCATGTTGATACCTATTCTGGTAATATTATAAGCAAGGTATGAATAATAAAAAATCTTTTTATCGTTCTGAAAACTTTCTGGGGGTGATACACTTACATCATACATACATGCATACAGGAATTCTGACAAGCAGAGCAGCAGTGCAGCAGCAGCCAGGAGGGCAGCAGGGAGGGGGATTATAATCCTCTCTATCTAGGAGGGTGTCAGTTCTTACAGTCAGGGCAACTCAAAATTAGGCTTCAAAATTTGAAAAATCCAAATTAAGCTTCCTATGCCTAATGCCTAAGAGCATTGACGGAAGTTGATTTCAACTTGTCCTACTCCTGGCAAACCGTAATCACAATAGAATCCATAATGCTAATAATATGGCTGCATATTATCTCCGAAATCGTGTATTCTGTGTTCAGACTTTAGGGTCTGTCGACAAAAAAACTTTTGATCCACTTGGTTAAGAAGATTCGAATATCTCTTTAACAAAAGCAAATAAAAATTTAACGAAGCGGCAACAAAAATAGTGGATTAAGTGTAATTTACAGAATGGAATATTGTCCTACCATGAACATGAGTGGCTTCGTAAATTTGGCAGCCATTTTGAGCTTGCCAGCGAAGAACAACGAGCTTCCACTCTACCATTTTGTGTGGCCAAAGATTTATACTTTTATCACCAAGAGATTCACAAAAATTTTGAGAGGTTCTAAGTCCAAGGTGGAGGAGGCTAAGACCATAAGGGCCTAATTCCCCTAAGTGGATCGAAAGTTTTTTGTTAACAGCCTCAATGGTTCCAAACATCCTGTTGCTATGACTTCCGAATTCCCCTTTCGCACACTATTAGTTTTGTTAGCCTCATGGTTATTGTGGTTCACAATACACACACTAGATGAATAATTAATCATAATAATAATAATTGGTTCTTCGCAGATCCAATTTTTTTGACACTAAATTTTTTGCAAAGGATATATTTAGAAAGTATATCTTGACCTTCCATTGAACAATTGTTCCCTTTGTTTTCTTCTCTTGGTTTTACTTTGTTCACTGTTAGCAATCCTGGAATTTCATTCAATTTGAAGGCTTTCTCCATATGGTCCTTCAATTAAAATAATAACAAATAAAATTTATCAATTATTTTCAATTAAAGTAACAATAACAAATAACAGTAGCAATAAAATGGTTCAACAAATTATAAGAATGGGCATCAAATGGTTAATCAGGGGTTAGCAATCCAATTTGGGCAAAATAGGATCCTAGAAGACCAATTTAAACATTCTCTCCATTCATAGTATCTAAGATTTTGTTCATGGAAGAATATTTTAATGAATGCCACACAGTATTTAAGGAGAAAATTATATAGTTTTTAAAAGGGGTATTTGACTTATCATTCTTGTAAAGGTAAGTTTGTAAACTATCTAATGCAGGTAGATAAATATATTCTTGAGCATCTAACAAAAAAGGTGGTCATTTGTGTGTGGGTTTATGAAGTGTCAATTATAGAACTTTTCAATATTAAATATTTTTGTTAGTTTTTATGAATTTTTACCAATCAAAACTGCCAAACCCCATGTTTGTGGTATCCCAATTTTTAAACTCAGTGGCACTTCATAAGTGTTTAACACAGTATGACTCAATAGTACTTTTTTCCTTTCATCCTCGGTTAACCTTTCAATATTTCAATGTTGATTTGTCCCCATATTATCAAACCTTTGCAATAAATATTGTTCATTATGTTAGTTTGCAAAGTTGATATTATAATTTTTATTATCTTCTCACAAATGAGAACTTTGCTGATTCCCTAAAACCATTACATAAAACACAGTACAATAGTAGGAGGTGCATTTTGGTTGATTGGCAAATAATCAGTGCTATTCAAAAATTTATATTTAATAGTTTTAACCATATAACGTTCTCAGTTTTATGGCAAATGAATTTTGGGTGTCTGTGAAATTTAGTCAACTTCCTGAAAATTTAATTTGTGAAACTTTGCAAAAATAAATTTCTGGGAAATATTTCATTTATATTTTATTTAGCAATAATTTTATAATTCAGGTTCTTGCTGCAACTGCCATTGGAGCTACATCTGGTGATGTAGATGATAATAATTCTCAAGTAAGTAACACAGAGTCGGTGTTAGTTAAAGAAGACTGTTATCAAGTCTATGGGACACTAAAATATGGGAATTCAGAGAAGCCAGAATGGGTTAATGAAATTTATGAGGTATAATGTTTGTGATTTCATATATAAAATTGTCAAGAATATACCTTCAATAATGATGATATAATCACGTAAACATCATTTTAGTATGTGAAAAAAGAAGATTTGCTGGCACCTCTTCTGAATTGTGATATCATCATCTATGACATAATTTCAGACCCTAATCAAGTAGAAGAGGCTACTTGGGTTGTATCAGGTACTGGAAAAATGTGGTACCTATTTTTGGTTAATTAATTTAAGCCGACAAATTTTTGTCTGAAGCTTGGCTTAGCTCAATAAAAGTTGCACAATTTTTGTTTTCTATTATGCCCAAATTCTACGAACATCCACCTTATCAATTTAATTATCACATAACTTGATTAACACAAAAAATTTCTCAGCCTAAAGCAATTTATTGGTTTCTGTTTGTTTTTTATTACATTGTTAATAGTTTTCTTTTTTTTTTTCATGTAGCTTTAAATGCAGAACTTGGGAATTTTAATTCACCTAAGTTGTTCATTTGTATCTCAACTGTGTTGACTTGGGCTAGATCAAAGTTGCTGGATCCTGTAAGTAATGATATTCATGATATTTATTATAATATTTATTATTATATGTAACATCTGTAACAAACTGTTACATAGGTATAGATGTAATAATGATATTTCTTATAGGATGATCCTGAAATGCCATTTACTGAAGAGGACTATCGTAAACGAAAAGCACATCCAAATTTTAAGTCTCATTTGAGTTGTGAAAAGCTCACAATAAAGCTTGGCAAAACAAACAAAAGTAAATTGATGACTTACGTGATTGCAGCAGGTTTAACATATGGAGAGGGGGAACACCTTTTTCATTTCCTTTTCAAGTCAGCATGGTTGGGAAGTTCTCAGGAACTAAACATTTATGGTCATGGCCAGAATATATTGCCTATGATTCATATACGAGATCTAGCTAGCGCAGTGGTCAATGTTTGTGATCAAAAGCCTAAAGTTCGATATATTCTGGCAGTTGATGAAGGAAAAAACTCTCTTGAAGATGTTGTTAGGGTAAATATTTGATGTCAGAAGCTTGATTTAACTTTAGTTGTTTTACGAGATACATATAAACCTATCTTTTAATTTAAGACTGTCAGTAAAAATCTTGGTAATGGAAAAGTGAAATATGTTAGCAAAGATGATGCACTACTAGAAAAAGACATTGCAGTAAGTAGCACCAGATTTACATTTCCTTTGAGCTGACATTCCCTCATTGATGACTTTCTATTTAGCAAGTTGATTTTGATATGTTAATGGTGAACATAAGAATGGACGCAACACTTCTTAAAGAAGGCATGAATATCAACTGGGTGGCAGAGGCAACTATCTCCTTATTATTTTTATCTTTTGTTTATGAGAACAGCTTTGCCAGAATTTTCATTTTTTTCAGACTGGTTTATCTGATAACATAATCAAAGTTATTGGTGAGTTTAAACTAACAAGAAATCTCATGGTACGTACACAGACCATCCATATACATAGCAGTATAGTTCAAGTGTACTCATATCGTTAAAAATTACCTTAAAACTTGTAAGTTCTGGTGAAAAGTGTCACCGGCTTCATCAACATCAATATTTATGAAGCTTAAACATCACTTATAAAAAAGTGATGTTTAACCTTCGTACAGAGTTTTATTCTACTTCTTTCCAGACTAGACCAGCATTGTTAGATAAAGTGCTTCAATCCCATGTTGTTGACTTTCATAACATTATGATGCATTGTTACTGAAATGTTGTTATTTGTTTTTGGCATTGACAGTGCGTGGTCTCTAGAAGAGGAATGAATTTGAATCTTTTTCAGCCTTTACGTGCTTGTATACTTGGTCCACCTGCAGTAGGGAAAACCACGGTGATAACTCAATTGTGTGAGCATTACAAGATACACCACATCAAAATTCAGGATGTGATCGAAGAATTTATCAATAATTTGGTAATGTATGCCTTATTCATTAATCATCATCATCATCATCATCATCAAATGTTTATACAGGATGGTTCATTCAGTCGTATAATACATAAATATATTTACACTGTTTTCAAAGAAGTCCTGTTGTAGCACTTAATGATAATATACATCATATACATCAGCATGATAATATACATCAGGAAACTTCTATCAACCGGATAAAATTTTAAAAATTTAAACTAAAAATAGTATAGAAATAAAGGGGTATGATGCATACACAATACGATCACTGAAGATAGTTTGAAAAGCTTTTTTATTAATCTCCCATGTTCATTTTAATTTAACAGAAAACTGGAATTGCTCGAGCTGATGCACAAGAAGATGAAGAGGATGATATGAAAGCTCAAGAGAACCAAAAAATGTTGGATGATATCAATGAATCAAAAGAAAAAAATAACGGTTTTATAAATTTGTTTGCTATTGGAGTATCTTTATCTGATGTATTAGACTATTTATTTATGCATCTTACACAAACTTGACTTACTAAAAGGTGCTGTAAGACTAAAATATGAAACCAATTCCATGTGGAGACTAGCAATAGGAATTCTCTTTGTAGGTCGCCTTGATGACGAATTTATTATTCAGTTTTATAGAGAGAAACTTCGTTCTATGCCATGCCAGAATCAAGTAAGTCCTTATCAGATGTTTTAATAATATTCTTCTGACCTTCTATGTGATTTGAGGAGTTTCTTATCGCATCTAACTGATTTAGGGATTCATTTTGGATGGATACCCGAAAACAATCGAGCAAGCAAAACTGTTATTTGCGAGTAAGCTGTTATGTTTATTTTACTCATTGTTGTACGAGATCATGATGGCAGGGCAGGGATGGGTCATGATGGCAGGGCAGGGATGGGTAATCAAAATAAAATAACTAGTTAGTTCAATCTTATTTAATTCTCTTTTTTTTGTTTTGAAGATGAAGAAGAAGATGATGAAATGGATGAACAAGAGAAGGAGGCGGAATATGACGAAGCTTTTATGCCTGGTATTTTTAAACATTACATAAATATCAATTCATTATGTTATCCCGGTCAAAGTTTATCTTTCTATTTGAAGTTTTGGGTCATGAGATTTCATCTCTTTCAAATGCTTTTATAAGACTTTTCACCGAAAAGTTTGTTATTTCAAATTAGCAGATAAGCATACCGTAAAGATCTAATATTCGTACAAATCTATTGGCTGAAGGTTGCACGCACAATGCCAACATAATTTCATTTTTCAGAATTTATCATTTCACTGAATGCTTCCGACGATTTCTTACGTAATCGTATTATGAATCTGCCAGAGAGTCAAGTAACCGGGACACATAACACCGAAGAAGGATTGCAAAGACGAGTTTCGGAATACCGGGCCTTAAATACAGATGATGAGACAGTGCTCAATTACTTTGACGAGTTAGAAATTCATCCCGAATATATTGGTAATATTCTAGTAAAACTATAATAACTGGAATTTGATATTCTTCTAATTCGAATTCACCATGAGAGAAAATGTCCATTCCAATAAATTTTATAGAATCTTCATTATTTTGAAAATAATAAAAATCTGGCTGTTTTACAAGTTAGGAGATGATTGGTTCTATTTTAGATGCTACACAAGACCATACTCCTAACATGCAAGAAACTGTTGAGAAGATAATGAAAATCATAGGAAAAGAAAGAAATTATGGTAACAATCCAACAATATCACCGCATATGGGGGTTTCTCCATCCAATAACCTCCTTGATTCAAAATATAGTAACTCCTTGATTCAAAATGTTATGAATACGAAGATACTGTATTACTTCTTTCGCTTTTCTAAAGGTCCGACTCCAGAAGAACTTGCTGAAATGGAAAGATTGGGTGTGATGATGGAGGTACATATCAACTCACTACTGCACATCAGTCCATCTTTCAATCGCAACAATTTCAATTACGTAGCTAACTCAAAATTTTTAGATGGATCGCAAACGACGCCAACAAGATGAAAAAGAAAAGTTAGAAGCTGAAGAGGCTCGATATAGGGCGAAAAAACTTGAAGAATGGGTGCATAAGAATTTTTATACTTTTATCCTTGGTTTTATGGCTTGTAAAACTACGTTTGATATAAATGCATAAATTTATGAAGAGATCGTGATGATCATCCACTCATTTTTTATAGCGTACGAAATTAAATGAAGTCAAACAGCAAGAACAGGAGATGTTAGAGACACAATCCATACCATTACGTAATTATTTAATGAAACATGTGATGCCAACATTAACCCAGGGTTTGATTGAATGCACGAAAATGAGGCCGGATGATCCTATTGATTTCTTGGTAAGCCTTCAACATCATAATAACTTCATCAATTTCCATGTTTGTTTAGTCTCTACTAGATTTTTCTCTCTTTCAGGCTGAATTTTTGTTTGAACAGAATCCACAAGTACACATGTGATCGTTCATCACTTGATGGGAGGATTGGACCCTAGTCAATGTTAGGGATGGATGGATGGATGAAGCGGATTAGTACTGTGGGCTGTATAGATTTTTAATTACATGTACATAAGCAATAATAAGTTATTTCTTGTCAACTGATGATAAACCTTATATAAAATTTATTCTTCAGAACTGTTGAAAATATATTTTATGAATTGTTCACAACATTTTGTTTTTTATTATTATTATTATTATTATTATTATTATTATTATTATTATTATTATTATTATTATTATTATTATTATTATTATTATTATTATTATTATTATTATTTTTATTATTATTATTATTATTATTATTATTATTATTATTATTATTATTATTATTATTATTATTATTATTATTATTATTATTATTATTATTATTATTATTATTTTTATTATTATTATTATTATTATTTTATATTTTAGGAGGTTGACTACGTCAGAAAATACAAATTTCTGTTATCAGTGTAGGACCTGCCAAAAATTATAAAATAAAATAAAATACTAGATAAGATGATTAAAAATTAGATAAAAACAGCAATTTGATGTGGATGAAAACAAGAAATTTAGCATTGTGAAAAAGTAGAACGTTTAAGAGGTAGCATACAATGTGCATCCAGAAGATAATACTATGATAAAACTTGGATATGCTCAGAAGTTTGGAGGAGATAGCTATCGTATGGAAAAAGATCTAAATCATGATCATGATTGCTGAATAAATAAAAACAAAGCCTATGTTTATCTGGAGAACAATGTCCTGCGTTTGGTGATCTAACTTGTTAGTACTGGATCGAGTATTCAGCCACACTTGGGAATGTGTTTGAAAACTTGTTCGTCGTTTTGACCTGGAAACCTATCATTTCATTCATTAACAAATACTTATTCGTACTAAGTACATTATGTAATATAAGTTAAACCTTCGGAGGGTTAGAAAGATTTTTCCGATATGACGTCAGCATTTCCAAATGTTACTTGTCTTTTGAGAGTTTGATTGAAATGCTGTTTTGATAAAGCAATCAGTCAACTTGAATGATTTGTTGTTGCATAATAGAACAATGTAAACCTTTTTTAATAAAGAGACAGACTGTCCCTGAGAGTAAAAGAAACGTCTACTCATTCTTCCACTTGCAAAAATAAAAACAATAAGCAACATTGAATTGTTTCACCATGTGCAAATTTTAATGGAAAATAAAGCATTTTCAAAATTTAGTTCCAATTTACCCATATTTTGACGCGGTCTCAAAATTTTACTTGTCAAAGGATGTCTGATATTGATGTCGCCTGCCAAGTTACGGTAATGGATATAGATGGACCAAAAATGAGCATTAATACAATTTATAAAAAACAAAAGTAAATATTGAAAATGTAAGATAAGGAGTTGTGATGGCCACACCCTATTTAACAAAACAATAGAACGGCACTGGACTCGCAAGAGACGACATAAACATATAAGGTGAAACGTGTTTGAGGCCTTTTTGCAAATTATTGAAATCGGTAAGTTTAGCTGGATAGTATTCTAGGACAGAATGGATCTTATTTAACTGAGTTTTGAACAAAACTATTCGTTCGCGAGGAACCTATATCACGAGGACACGCAGTTCCACACTTAATTTTTACATCGTCATTGTTCAACCTCAATAAAGAAGCTCGCAACAAAGCACGTTATGTAATTCTGGTCACGTACACAACAAGGGAGCGAATAAGGTGCGGGTGTGCACGTAGAGTAATAAAGTACGCATGGTACGTAGTGCACGGAAGTACGTAGTGCACGTACACGTGAGGCACGCGATTTAAGAGACTCTATTATGTAATTTTGTAAAAAGTGGTCCGAAGAAATTCCTTATTTCTACGCTGCCGTCCGTATACCGAAAAGGCAAGAGAACCAAGGGTCAAGGTTGTCGATAATGCCTCTTCTTCTTCCACACCACATATTTTTGTTTCCACTTTTTTACTTCTTTTTTCTTTTAAAGTCTTGATAAATTTATTTTGTTCCTGCGCGATGTGTGCTTGGCAACAGTTTCAGAAGACTGTTGTTTGTTTTGCGCGCAGGAAAGGTATTTCAGAGGTTATTTCAGATGCTGGTTTACCAAGAAACATGGGGCAGAAATTTTTTTCAGGAATATTTACATTAAAATTTAAGTTGGTATAAACTGAAAAAGCTTGTCAGTTTTAATATCATATCATATGATCATTACATCATTACGCTGTGCATTGATCTCGACGTTCACTAGTAGTTGTTGCTGTGTGGATGAATTGGCGTTTCACTGATCCTTGGAAATTAGAGGAGTAGGAGGTGGTGTGTGGTGTCTCTCTCTCTCGCACGGCGGGAGAGTAGCTAGAGAACATTCTTCCTAAACGACAATATTTTCCACACAGATATTTTAGATCAAAATAAATTTTCGGGATTTTTCATTAAGGGCGTTGTGTGTGGTTACTGCACCCAATTATGGTCTAAATTAAGCCTTGGACCTGACCCTATCATATATTTTTTGTCACTGCACAGTGACAAAAAATGCAGCTGCAATCCACTTGTTCTAAGGAATAGTGAAAAAGTCATTGTAAGTGTGAAATAAAATTACAACATATAATTTTCAAGAAAGACATAAACTTTCTAAGAACCAAATCAAGTATAAATTCAAGTGTTTCCCCATTCTGTCTCTTGCGAAAATTGTTACACTCGAGTGTAACAATTTTCGCAAGAGACAGAATGGGGAAACGTCATAGGAAACTCCTCGTCATAGGAGTAGCAAATGCAAAAAAACTAATCTGCATATAACTGTAGTTTACTGGAGTATTGTTTTCTTTTCCTTACATGCATGGCAGTTGACTTGATTACACTCCTTTACTTTCCCTTTAAAGAACAACACTCATCCAGACACTGTGTTGTGTCTTTGTTCTGTATAGCTTCCCCTGGTGAAGAGTCAACTTAGATAAAAATGTGGCGCATGTATATATTCGTCAATTCTCCATCCGAGTTGAAATCTGTCCTGAGTTGAAATCTGTCCTGAGTTGAACTCGAGACAGCTAACCTATCCCGAGGAGTTGAACATTTGTGTCTAACTCGGGACAGAATAAATCTGTAAATGCATACCGAGTTAGACATAAATAACTATAAGGACCAATTTTTGAAATCCTTGATAATATGTGAATGTCATTTTGTGTTCCTATAGTACCTGAATATAAGTTATTTTGAAAAGAAATGTTTCTGATCTAATTTTTGAGTGAGAGTTTAACTCAGATGGCCGCTATCCTGAGTTCAACTCGAGACAAAAAAACCTAACTCAGAATGGAATATCAAACTTTCTTCTTTACTTCAACGATTAACTGAGATATTATAAATCTTTTACTTATTTTTATTACTTTAACACTTTAATACAGCACAGCCCAAAAGAAACTTTGCATATTTGGGAAGAAATGAATTTTCAAATATAGTTCTATGTTAGTATTTTACACAATTTGTTTATACATGTGATTGAACTAAACATGAAAATGCATGTTAAATAAACAAAAAACTGTTTAATTCAAAAGACACAGACTCTTCGTCAAAGCTAATTATCTTACGTGGGCATATAAAGGTTCTTTCAGGCTGTATTGTAGGTTCCAGAAAAAAAACAAGTTCTCAAGGAAAGCCTTGAAGAATACTAAAATAAACTTCAATGGAACTTATAACGTAAGTTATATCATACTTTTATATCAGAAATTTTCGCAGGAAGATATTTTTGCGAATCGAGTGGTTCCATGGAACTACTTTTAGGCTGTGCTGTATATCGTTTGGTAATTACATTTTTTCTGGCTCATACAAAAATTCTCTTTACTTTCTGGATAGTATATTCATCAATCCTTTCTGATTATATCTCTGCAACTGGATCTTAACATTGCCTTTTTTTGGGCTTCATCTTTAATGCCTGCCGCTAGTATGTAATCATCCAGTTGTTCTAAGGCTTCTCTATAAGAATAGATACTGGTTCAGATAAAAAATTGATAGCATCCTGTCAAATGGGTTTGTACATGCCATTACTTTCCCCAAAGTTTATCTTTCTGGGAAATGGGAACAAAGGGGCAGTTGGTATCTATATATATCTAGAATATAAAAATATAAAGTAGAACCCATTTAAGGGGAAACAAACAGAACACTAATGATTTATCAAAATTTTATCAATAGAAAAATTAACCATGGGATTATTAACAATATTGAAGAAAATGAAACAGAAGGAAAAAGAAATGAGAATATTGATGTTGTATCCTTTTCGTTCTTATTGTTAAAAGATGTACTGATTTTTTACTTTAAAACAGTTAACTTGTGTTGTTTCCTTAATAACATAACTTTAGAGGACTGGATAATGCAGGAAAAACAACAATTGTGAAGAAGTTTAATGGAGAGGATATTGATACAATTTCACCAACATTGGGGTTCAACATAAAAACGTTGGAGCATGCACAGTAGGTGGATACATTATGTCTATTAAATGAAATAATATATGATATGAAGATAGGGAACAAGTTTTTTCTGAAAATATTATTTATGTTAGCTAAACTTTTCATTCTTCTAGAACATCATCTGGCTATATAATGTACAAAATTAAAACGTAATTAAAAATTAAATAAAAAATATAAATAAAACAAATAAATAAATAAACTATCCAATAGAGAGTGTTTACAATTTCAAACAGTTACTTTGTGAGGTGTATTCTTTAGGTGGTGAAGAGGAGCTGTATTCTTTTCTATGAGTTTGTGTCTGAAATAAGAAAAATAAGCAAGGTAATTCATATAGTTGGGCCAATACCTTATTTATTTATTATTTTTTTATCCCCGCCATTAATAGCGTTAACTTTTGCCACTTACTATTTGTCTGTGAAAGTTTGACAGTTGACTTAAAAATATAAAGACTGATGTAAAAGGGGCCAGCTTTAAATTTGAGCCATAGTAAAATGGCCAATAAGGTAGAAAAGGGATAGATAAAGTATCTATTGTGTATAAATGCCATGATTTAATAACACGATGTACCAAGATTCTCTTGAAGAAGGATTAAATTCTCTGCATTTCTTATGTTAAAATTATCAAAATTAATCAAAATGATCTATTCAAAAATTACACTCAATAAATACAATAAACATAGATAAAGACTGAGAATGGTTTCTTCCAAATCTTCTATAGATTTAAACTGCACATTTGGGATGTTGGTGGTCAAAAGTCACTTCGGTCATATTGGAGAAATTATTTTGAAGAAACTGATGGTCTTGTATGGGTCATTGATAGTGCTGATAAATGGAGATTGGAAGATTGTAAAAAGGAACTGAAAACATTATTAGTTCAAGAGGTTGGGTAATTGTTATTATCTTATATATTAATCACGACCTGTGCATCCCACTTTTATTTTAGTCAGTGTGAATAAAAGGGCTAGGAGCAAAATGTTTGTTCGGACTATTATAGAGTGACATTTTAGGTTGTGCGTAACTAAGTTGCCAGTATAATAGTGATTAGTATTATAAAAAGGAGTTTGACTTCAGATGGCACATTGCATTGCACCCTAAATAGAACGCAATACTTGAGGGCAAATATCTCAATAACCAATGGAAATAATTGACGTCACTTGGGTTCCGCGATATTGGCGATGGGGTGACAAAAATATTTGGGTCTAAAATTTTTGGGGACGGGTGTGATCTCGTTAGAATCTTTGATCGATGATATCTCCGTATGTTTTACGGTATGTTTTACACAGATGATCCCATACATATTTTTGATCAGCTTTTTGAGCTCCAAAACTTAGTGATACTTATCCTTTTGGATTGTGTGAATAAATTTTTTGTCACCCCCCATATATGAGAGGTAGAGCACATGCGTTGGGGGTGTTAACTGATTGGAGGAAAATGAACCTGTAAAATGTTTTTACTCGCTATACTAGTTTAGTTTAATTTGCTTCATTTTATATCTTCATAAATTCAAATAAACCAGCAGTTTCATGAAAAAATTACCAAATGTAAGTAAAAAAAGACAGTCATAATATTTATAAACCTCGTTTCTTGTAGCGCTTGGCTGGGGCAACTTTGCTAGTGTTTGCTAACAAGCAAGACCTACCAGGAGCTTTAAATTCTGAAGAAATTAAAGAGGTATATTAGAAATCTACTTTTTGTATCACAAGAAAATTTTGAAAAGTTTTAAAATTTATAAACCATTTAGATTCTAGAGTTAGAACAGATCAAAACACATCATTGGCAGATTTTGGGCTGTAGTGCTGTCACTGGTTCAAATTTAATCGAGGGAGTAGACTGGTTAGTAAATGATATCGCCTCAAGAATATTTACCATGGATTGAACTACTTCAGGTACCATTATTATTACACTTCTAAAATGTTAAAAAAACTAATATCAACAAAGAGGTAAAAAATATCATTCTGATACAAAAGAAAAATCACAAGTACCAGATCCAACAGAATCGGGTTATAACAGATAAATATTAGAAAAACACTTATTTTTGTAACAAAAAATTAGTATGTTAGCACCTTTAATGTTATCATCAAAGTAATAATGATAACTTACCTTTTTGTTTGAAATTCATGATGTTCTTTTGTCTTTCCATTGTTTTGGTCTTCCCATTGGATGTTTAGTGACATGAGCAGATAATGAGACAAAGTCACATTACAGCTATTTCACACTGTCACTCATGCCCTTGTAAGGGAACTAAAGCCAGATAGTAATGGTTGAGCAGTTATCATGACAAAGTCAAGATACAGCTGACCATATTTGGCCTTTAAATCCCTACATTTGCATGTTCGTTGATGGAATTAAGGTTGCAGAGTCTCTATAATAACAACATGAATTTGAAATTGTGCATAGTTTCTTCAATATTGTTATTTAGAAAGTTGAAGAGAGTGTAAAGGCATGTTACCACTTTTGATGTTATCATCGTTGTGCATCAAAACGGTTTCGCTTTGAGATTTGGTTATCAGATCTAAAGAATAGTTGTTTTTTAGAATGAGAATATCTTTGTTTTCTGGTCAGAATAATTTAATGATGATTTCTTACCTTCATATTGGAATTTGATGTGGTGTTTTTGTCTTCCCAATGGATGTTTAGTGGCATGAGCAGATAATGAGACAAAGTCACATTACAGCTATTTCACACTGTCACTCATGCCCTTGTAAGGGAACTAAAGCCAGATAGTAATGGTTGAGCAGTTATCATGACAAAGTCAAGATACAGCTGACCATATTTGGCCTTTAAATCCCTACATTTTCATGTTCGTGGATGGAATTAAGGTTGCAGAGTCTCTATAATAACAACATGAATTTGAAATTGTGCATAGTTTCTTCAATATTGTTATTTAGAAAGTTGAAGAGAGTGTAAAGGCATGTTACCACTTTTGATGTTATCATCGTTGTGCATCAAAACGGTTTCGCTTTGAGATTTGGTTATCAGATCTAAAGAATAGTTGTTTTTTAGAATGAGAATATCTTTGTTTTCTGGTCAGAATAATTCAATGATGATTTCTTACCTTCATACTGGAATTTGATGTGGTGTTTTTGTCTTCCCAATGAATGTTTAGTGACATGAGCAGATAATGAGACAAAGTCGCATTACAGCTATTTCACACTGTCACTCATGCCCTTGTAAGGGAACTAAAGCCATATAGTAATGGTTGAGCAGTTCTCATGACAAAGTCAAGATACAGCTGACCATATTTTGCCTTTAAATCCCTACATTTTCATGTTCGTGGATGGAATTAAGGTTGCAGAGTCTCTATAATAACAACATGAATTTGAAATTGTGCATAGTTTCTTCAATATTGTTATTTAGAAAGTTGAAGAGAGTGTAAAGGCATGTTACCACTTTTGATGTTATCATCGTTGTGCATCAAAACGGTTTCGCTTTGAGATTTGGTTATCAGATCTAAAGAATAGTTGTTTTTTAGAATGAGAATATCTTTGTTTTCTGGTCCGAATAATTCAATGATGATTTCTTACCTTCATACTGGAATTTGATGTGGTGTTTTTGTCTTCCCAATGGATGTTTAGTGACATGAGCAGATAATGAGACAAAGTCACATTACAGCTATTTCACACTGTCACTCATGCCCTTGTAAGGGAACTAAAGCCAGATAGTAATGGTTGAGCAGTTATCATGACAAAGTCAAGATACAGCTGACCATATTTGGCCTTTAAATCCCTACATTTTCATGTTTGTAGACGTTCTGTGGATGTTCTGTGCATTTTGACTAGTTGGTGGAGTCTTCGAGTCGAACTGTCGTGTGTTTGCGTCCAACTCCCAAAGCATTGTATTAAACCTTCCGGTCGAAGTTTTGGATCGTTCCTCTGGGGTAAACTTTTGGGTTGAAATCTTGGTCCGACATTCGGAGCAAACACTCGGCCTTAGTTCTAATTTTTGTAAATTTGTTGATCCACATTTAATTCGTTTGAAGATTTTATGGAACGTTATTCTGCAGAATTGAAATTTTATTGAAAATATAAAACGAAATTCTGAAGAGAAGTTCTCGAATCTTCATTTTGTTGATATTTGGTCGAATTTCATGCTGGTGTGTTAATGGTTTTTTTGCAATGCAATGTTTTCATTCATTTTTGAGGGTTTTTTTCTTATTTCATTTTAGATATGTTGGAATTGTATTCCGAATCCTGTTTCTGGAATTGTGAACGACGTTTATAAAATAGAATGTCGATTACCATGTGATTTTGGAAAACCCTTATTTTGTATAATACACGAATGTATAATATACGAATCTAATCACTATTCGGAAAAACAAAGAGCGTATCGAGTTTTGCAAGTGAATCTAAAGATAAACAGTAAGAAAACTTACCAAAACTCCACGATTGATTATGATGCGTTTCGATGTTAATTTAAAATTTGACGTCATTAGAGATAAAAACATAATCATGTGTCGTAATTGGTTGGATTAGAATTTGACAGTTTCAAAAATTTGACGTCATTCACAATTTGGACGATACAACCACTTCTTTCTTCTTTCTAATGTTTACCGAGAATAGCTTCATCAGTTCTGATAGAACTGTTATCAGCGAGGGTCCCTGTGAGGGGCCGTCCTAAGCATTTAAGTCCTGATTTCTCTAGTTTTTATTTGGACCACTGAAGCTGCAAGTCTGCTTCAACCACTCAATTAGACAACCCCTTGGACAGGATTTGACCGCCCACCTTGGACAGGATTTGACCGCCCACTTTGGACAGGATTTGACCGCCCACTTTGACCGCCCACTTTGGAGGCGAGCACATTAGACTATCAGTCGGTGACTTTAATTTTGTGACGTATGTTTTCACATTCTGAAACTTTTCTATTTCCTTCCTATAACATTTTGCAGATAACCAATTTTTGTAAATTTGACGGTATAAATTTCACGGGAAGAGCCAAAAACCACGAAAATTTCCTCCTGCAAAAGTTCATATTTACTCATACGATATTCCCCTTTTCCACTCCTATCGAAATTTTCGGACGAATCTATCACTGTCTATTACACAGGACGTTTTTGAGGTGTTGGATTCAAACAAAAGCCATCACAACCTGGATTGGAAAGGGATACGGATTGCAGATCCAAATTTGGATCCATTTGGATCGGTTGTTTTGAAAACGACCTCCGTGGTGACCGATTGTTGCGTTTCGGTAAATCTGGACGTCATTACTAGTTTTAATGGTCTTCAAATTTTCATCTCTCATGAGGTGAGAAAAAGGCCAGCATCTGATCTAATGTCTGTGCAAGCCTCATTTAGCTTGTTATGTGCAGTCTAGTTACTATCCATTTTTGTCTCTGTCATCCCATCTTTTCGTAACTCTCGTACCCTCTAAGGTTATCATTCATCGTTGTCTTAGTAACTTGTCTACCATGTTTTGTTATTCGTGTTTTGTGCAACTGATACACTAACTACGTCTCAGTCTTCCTCCGAGACGATACTTACCAGATAGTGGATTTTGGTATTTTCACGGGTATTGCAGTTTCAAAACATTTCCATTCATTCAAAGCAACTTTTTCGATACAGCCAAATTATGGAGTCTGGTGCTTTCCATAACATTTTCCTGAACTTTTTCAAATGACCGATTTGACATCTGTCATGTCAATATCGATTCTGTGCATTGTTTAAATTTTGAGAATTTGTTTGGGGGTTAGTCGCATTCATCAGAGAATTTTATGAGATACCAAGACCATTGACATACACCATGGACGTATAACAAGGGCGGGTTTATAAGAATGTTTATGTTTCACACATTGTGAAAAATCTCAGAAATTGAAGAAATGTGAATTGCATATAAATCTGCGATTTTCATTTGTACTTCAAAACTACTACTTAATGTTTTCAAGATGTCGAATGGACGTTTACAGTGAATTTTGACGAATTATGTAGTATTTAGTGGATATAGTTTTTACGAAAACATAAGACCTTAGAAAGATGCCTGACTGTACTGGTACAGGAAAATGAATATCTTTTCCTTCGATTCTGAAAGTGTCATGGTCGAGGCTGTAGAAGGTCACGAGAAATCAGAGTTTAAAAATTGGCTACAAAATAAATGTAGCATCTTGAAATTCACTGCCTTTGTTAAAATTTCAATAACCCGAGGTTATTATTGTTTATATGAACATTGTTTCCGATGTATGAAACCAGGAAAAGTTAAAAACTACCTTACCGTTTGACAGCAAGCTAGTTATTGATGTTTTCTATGTTGTGCTCGTGAAAGGTTCCAATTTGACGTCATTTGTTATGTCAGTTTTGTTTATTTTGTTGATATGGCAACTCCATGTAAATGAAATTAACGGTTTCCATTATTCAGGTAGATGAAGCATCTCAACTTATTTTATTTTTTTTTGCTTTAAAACAGACTTCGTTTAAAATGTTTCCCCAAACCTTCCTAAAAGACGGTTTACGAACAAAGGTCCGTGCACCTACGTAACAAATTGAAATATCACTTAAACATCCCTTGTGGAGATGGAACAGGTGTGATCATTATCACGGAAACAGAGTGTCCAGGAGTCCAGAATCCCGTTGCGCTGATGTCCAGTCGTGCTTCTTGGCTTCTGTTAGCGCTGCGCTGTGAAAGATGTTCACCGTCCATTTCCAACATTCTTGGTTCTTTTCGAACATTCGGGCATACTTCGTCTAGCATAACGGATGTCAGATCACGGATCTCGTTATGCCTTATGTAACGAAGCCTCCTTTCTTGCATGACAGCGCATGTGTGATGTCGAATCGGCTTCCGCATACGCTAGGTAGTCGAGGTAGTGACCAGTTGTATCTGATGCGTATGGAGTCTTGAAATTGCTCTTTGTTGAGTTCGAAACCCAAATCTTTAATTGGCAAGTTTGTTAGCCAATTTAACGCTCCGACCATTGAGTTGGCTTCGTTCGTTCTCTTCTGATCGTCACTCGTGTCCGTTCTAATTTCTTCCAACTTTTCTTTATTTTTTGTCGTCTTTCGTTTTTGATAGTAGCTACACTTTTCCCAATTTCTTCATCATTCATTCCTAGTATCTTGTTTTGTAACTGCCGTGTCACAGCTTTAGAGTTGTCGTGCTCAATTGGGGCAATTTCGCATAGATTTTTGAGCCCAAGGCCTCCCAAACGTGGAGGCAATGCTAACAGATCACGCTCGTTGTTGTTGATGGTTTTACCTCCCGTGATTGCTGGTATGAACTGATGCCGAATGATTTCTTCAATCGGTTGGAGGTACCTCTCAAAACCCGGTATTGTCCTGATGAAGTAGGAAAATTTATGTTGATAACCACTGACATAACATGAGTAAGCAGCTTGTGGTTGTGTCACTGCTATTCTAGAAAGAAGGGACAACCCTTCCGACCATTTTTCCACCAAGCTTTTGCAATATTTTTCTTGGTATTCTTGACTTCCAATCACAGCACCAAGATGTCGTTCACCTTCAGTTGTTATTTTTATGTCTGTATCTTGAAAGACTTCTGTGGCTTTCGCTAAATGATGTTCTTTAACAATCAACCATGATTTTTTGTGTTGAGGATAGTATCCGAAATGGGGACCTATAGTTGTAATGCTATCCCACCATTCTCGTAGTGACTCACATTTCCCCGTAGCTGTTATATCATCCGCAAATGCAGCCATCTCGTCATGATCTGCAATGGCTGATATCAATTCGTCAAGGAGAGGCGTTGGTCCTGTCGCATACACTGCCATGCCGATTGGATCACCTTGTGTAGTTCCTTCTTTTGAACTCAACTCGATTCCTCCGATGACAAACAGCCTAGCAGGTGTTCGGTAGCAATTGATGACATAATTTGCGAATACTGGGCATATCATTTTTACGTTGTGCAGAAAAGCTTGACGATTTATGTTGTTGAACGCGTTTGCTGCATCTATCAAGAGTAATGATGATTTGCCTCTGCTTCTTCAGTTTCGAAAACCCTCCTCATTGCGTGGATTGCAGCTTCTCCGCCTGCTTTTTGCCCGGCACACATTTGAACTCTGCTACTTGATGTGATTATATCCTTCTTAATCACTGACATAACGGTTTTCCCACAGATTCTGCGTAAGACTTCACCAACGCCGATAGGTCGAACACCGGGTTGTTTGTCTAGTGGGGCAAGTCTACACGCCAGAAACCCTTCGAGCGATTTGTCGTCTACACTCTCTGTGCATAAGCTTTTGGTTATATTTGCTATCGCAAGCCTAAGATCTCTTCCACAGTCACCATACATTCTCGATGTTAAGATTTTTCTCCACCCATCAGAGTCTTGACCAGACGGTCCAGAACCACCCTTAGTTTCAAGTGCTGCCTTCATAACCAGTGATTCGTCAATTGCTTCGTACACTACCGGATTTATTCTTTCACAAGGACCTTCAAGTTTGTTGTTTTCGTCGGCTTCTCTCGCATCGGGATGTTTTTCTCTTAACAATCCAATTGTTTCGTCATTTATAGGTAGTATTCCACCACGCATATTATTTGTTAGGATTTTGATTGCACCGTTAACATCGCCTTTCTGCATTTTATCTTTAAACATTTTTGAGATAGTTTCGATGTTTCTTTTCTCAGTTGGTCTCGATAACCTTGACTGTATGGTTTCTGCTTCATCAACCAGCTCGGCAATGTTACCTTGGTGCCACAGCTTCAATCTTCTTCCCAATGCTCTTGTATGGTCTTTCGCCTTTGAATTTTTGCTTGGTTTCTGGAGGAGCAGAGCAGGCATGATATGTACTGCCTTCATTGAAATAGTTCGGAGAGGGCTCTTCTCCGTCCAAGCATTCAGTAATCTTGTCACTTCTCTGATAAAATCTTTACCGGCACCTCCACTTGGTAGGTTGAATAGGTTTCGTCGCCAATAAACGATTTTTTCATAACTTTCGTTTATCATTTCGATAAAGTCGCCGAGTTTCTTTGCGTATTCTGCAACTCAAAGGCCCATTTGTTTACTACTTGCTAGAGTATTTATCACGATAGTTTCCTTTAGTTGAAATTTTTGTTAATTTTATTTTTCATTCCGAATATATCATCTGCTACAATGGATTGATCAAAATTCTCACCGCGTGGAAGAATACGATGCCTTTTCGAATTAATACCTTTTAGATATAGAATTGTAAATAACGCATTTGGTTCGAAGACAATGTTTAAGTGAAAATGATACCAACCAAGAACCAATTCTTGCATAATCGTTGTATTTATTCTTGTCTCTCCAACTGTTGAGAAAAAGTGGAAAGACGTTACTAGCATTCTTGATCTTCGTGAAAGTGAAAGTTTTAATAATTGATCAAAATGTTGATTCTCCTGTCGTGTTGTAGACAATTTAAAGTTTCGATATGCGACAAATCTTCTTAATCTTCAAACTGTTGTGTAACATTTTCTTGGCAACCATTTTTTCTAGTTTTGGTGAAAGCCTCGGTGGTCATCATATCTTTCAAGCGACCGTGAAATTATAATTGGAAGACTTAGAGAATGCCGATGACTAGAAGATCGTTTCGGAGTTAGACCGCCATTTTTAATAAACCTTTTAATTAAATACGTCACTTCTGATCTTTACAAACATTTCCTCGTTTCAAATTGGAATAATTGTAACGTTCCCTGGCATGATAAAAAAAAAAAGACGTAATAGCTTGGGGACATAAAATTTAACAATCAGTTTGATTATCATGAAAATAAAGGAATAATTGTTAAGATTAGAAAACATGGCAATGTCTGGAGAGTGACGTTTATTCTTTTGTTTAAAGTTTTAAGCCGAATCTTCACTAGGCGGGAAATGTCGCGAAACAATGGAAGTCGCGGTGGATAACGTAGATTGAACGAAAAGTAGAAAACATTTCTACTCTTCGCTGCAGCGAAATCACCCGGCGCGTAGGTGAAAAATCTTTTTATTTGTCACTCAGAATATCTAATAAGAAACAATCAACAGAAATTCATTTCGCATCTCTTTTCATAATTTAATCGCTAGAAAATACATACACGCAAATTCATTTATTCATTTACATATTTCCATTATTTTCTTCATAAAATACTTGATAACATATATAAGGTTGTGGTAACATAAACTTTAAAGACAATGTGCTATTCTAAATACCAACTGTGCTGAGTCATGATTACCGATGCAAAACTTGTGCAGTGTTGACATAGTGATGAATCAGATTTTTGTTGTATTAATAACAGAAGATTGTCTTTAATCGAACTTTGCAATGAATATATACAACAGCCATTATAAAGCGTCACTGGAATAATCACTCAAATTAAAACATCCTTGACTGAAAAATCATTTTGATAAGAAAATCTAGTTACTTTTACTGAAAGAATGATCAGATCAAAAAGCAGCGTCGTCAAGAAGTTTGGAGAATAACGACGCTATTGATGCTGACGTCACTAAACATCGCGAAGTTCTTTCAAAAATAACTATATTTACGATGAAAATTTATACTAATAAATATTGATTTTAATGGACAGAAAGTTATTTCTATTCAATGAAAACACGTTCCTATGAAACACTTCAATCGGCAGATTAAACGGCTCCGAAAACATTAGGTAACAGATCTCTAATAACATTCTAACATATCAATCATGCTGTTTCACCATCTCATGACGAACAGAAAAATACGATCACATTATATTGGTTTTCTGCACCACCAATCACATCGAGAGGTTGTTAAATGTAGTATATGTAGTTTACCGAAAACTGCTTCTCCTCATTTATGAAGTCCTCGAAAAGAATCAAAACTCCGTTTAATGGACACGTGATTAAGTTCTGGTGTGCAGGTATTACTTTTAAAGTCACCAATTAAATCATTCAGAAAATCATCCATCTGTTTATGACTGACAGAACTATGAAGCCTAACAAGCGGATGAAGTGATGGTAAAGTTTCAATGACATCCGCTCCTAAAATATAAATAATATAAATAAAACAAGAAGAAGTTTACCAGGATTTACTTACCGGAACTTGATTGGTCTAACTGCACTTTGTTTTGCATTCAATTTGAACACATGATGGTAAGCAATTTCTGTGGATTGGTTGTAACATGTCATGTGATCGAAGCGCGTGCAAGATAAAGTTATTGAAAAGTACAAAGAAGAAATGGACAATAAATTGTTATAATGGGCTTCCAGACCAGGAGATTTTGACTATGTACAAACGAAAGGAAGCCGCCTGCACCTTGTATGCTAACTGATTCTTCGACAGTTTTGATTGGAGAAGATCCGATGATACCATTTTGGTTGTTATGACCAATAAGTTGCGTGGTTACACGTTCAACCATCGGTTGTAAAGACATACGAATCGGCGTGGATGAACAGTGCTCTAAAAGAAAAGGTCAAAATCAATTTGGACAGGTTAAACAAAAAGTTGCTATTGGAAACATTAAGATCTGTCAGGAGATGAACTGATGCGATTTTATACATAATCCTCCATGTCAGAAGAAGCTAATCGAAGTTTCATTAAAATGCAGACAGCAATATATATTTCTGGAGATGAAAAGATTATGATTATATTTCCCCTGTTTCTTATATTCACCTTGCAAAGATAATAAATGATAAATAATGGAAATAATAAGCACTTACTTGGAGAGGTTGATAGCAAACTTGGTTCGACTACTAGATAAGGAATAGAAAATTGACAAGCTTCACATTCTGACAACAACTTGTTTCTGATCTAACGTTAGTGTCTCCCCTGCTCTCAAATCAAAATAAAATATAGTTTCTATGGTTACTTACCACGACACCCTTCCGACTTCGCTCTTTTGAGTTTAGGCATAGGTGTTTCTGTGAGCGATTCTTTCGTGTTCAGGGGGGCAGCAGTTTGATCAGTGACGTCATTACAGTTGAGCTGTCCAGCAAGATGTTCAATGGTAGGTGTTTTTACACCAGGGCTACAAAAATAGTTTTTACAGAATTTCCTATTTTTATCTCTTGCATTTCCTTTGTCTTTTAAGTGAATGATTTTTCACTTCTTCCGCAAATAAGTACAGAGGTAATCAAATTTCAAAGGATCAAAATGCACGAGCGTTCACGAGCTTTGTGTGCGAATGGGAAAAAGTCAAATAAGCATGAATCTTGAAAAAACACAACATGACTTCAAGAGTGAAAGATATCAGTGCTGTTTGTTTTTTTATTCATGAAGAGGTTTGATGTAAATCACTGAAGACACCTCCCACCCCACCGTCAACTCGCGATTGCCATCACTTTTGCCGCGGATGAAATTTGCCCTCTCTAGGTGATTATTCTCCCAGTTCATGGATTTCGACGAGAAGACTTTCTGATCCATCCATGTTTTGAACATTCCACATTTCACAAATGAACAAGCAATGTAAATCATGTTCTTATTTTGGTGCATCTTAAACAGCTTCCCGAAGTAATCTTCAAATGGTTTAATTACTAGAAATATCCATAGGTATATTCTGCTTATCATACAAAATTGATCAGTGTCGTATATCTTAATGCAAACATTTGTCTGCACACAAAATCTGTTCAGTTGAAAATCTTGCACTCACTGAAGGTGATTATTATAATGAATTAAAGTTATGATTGACATCCGCTCCACAGTCACCCATCCACCTGAAGACACTTGAGTTCCCGGAGGAACTCTATGTACATTTCCATATATAGTATGGCAAAAATACATTAAAGTTGCATTTGCATTGCAAAGTTGGAGAAAGTTTTGTGAAACTAAAAGCGTTTTATATTTCCCCCTCCCAAACGAACTTATCTGCGGAAGAATAGTTACATGGTCATCCAAACATTAGCAGAAGGTTAATAACAAAAGTTGGAAGAGGGAGAATGTTTTGTGAAATCCGAAGAAAACATGTTCTCCTACCTAAAATAGATTTCTATATGAAACCGATCCTCAGATAACGGATCAGCAGTGGGATCTTCGTATTGCATTAATATAATTTGAGTTAAATAATTGAACTCGGACACTTCATTAAAATAATCCAGTGCTTGTTTTACTTGTGGGTCATCCGTATCCTACAGTAGGACAAAAGAAACTTTAAATAGATAAAAACTTTTGGAAAATTTAGAAAAAGAATATTTCAAAAAAATACGTTTGTTAAAAACCTTTTGTTGAATCTCTTCAAAATAAACGCTTCGAATTTTCTTACCTTAAATAAAGTTCCATATCGAAACGCATGCGTAACAGAGTGCACATGACTTTCACTTGTGATGTATAAACGTGTACGCACATGGCGGTGAGGGGTTGCAATATCACGTGATTGTCTAGAAAAAAGGTGCGAAGCAATTTCTTCATACGTTTGACATGATGGGTTTTTTCCATTTATCATTTGATTGCAACACTATAAACCTTTCCCGATTATGTTAATAAATCGCACTTGTGTCAGTTCCCACATATTTAGTTAATGCATTTGCTGTAAATCGACAGAATACGACATATGAACAAGACTTCGAGAAAGGTTTATATTATCGGGGAATTTATTAATTTTGTGCATAAATTTGTTAGTAGACAAAAAGGTGTTCACATATTCTATTTTTCACAAATGGATTGGATTCTTAAACAGTGTCAAGGTAAAATAGATTCCAGCTTACAGTGGATTTAATCTATGCACGGTTTCTTCTAGTTGATGTACGTTGTATTGTAAATCAGCCTGAATTTTCAGCAATAAACGACTGCAAATCTGTTTAGATATAGTTAACTTATCATCTTTGGCTATTCCATATTCCTAAACATCAAACAAATATTCTATATAAGATGAAGAATATGGATCGTCTTACCAAAACAATAAAATGAAGTGTACCAGAGGCATGACAATATCAGCAAGAGATTTGATATACATGTACAATTCTGTAAGGTGGCATAAACCAATAGCTCTATATGAACAAGAAAATGATATTATTAGATGAAAATAAATATGAGCGATATGATTGGATAAGAGAAAGTGTTCAACATAAAAGGATGAAAAAAAATGGAGTAACTTAAAAATTCTGACCTGTTGTGAAGGTAATCATATTTGACACAATCATAAATATCTGGTATTAAGCTTATATCGAATTCATCACCACTCCAAAAATCTTTTTCAATTTTTTCCCATCGATGTTTCATCAGACTGAGACTTTCCTCGTGATACAAGTTACATTTATTAGGATTCATGTTTGGATCCTCACACTTTGTGTTGATCAGTCTTACAAGTTCCTGTATTAGAACATGTACCTTTGCACACAACTCGTGTGGATTCCTTACCTCCCTCATGGCTTTCAAAATTGATGAATCCTCTGATAAGGACAACTAGAAGAAAAAATAACAATCAAAAACAAGTTTGAAGTCTTGTGTGACAGGTACGTTATTACAGAGTAGTGGCAGAATATTACAAGCTATAAACAATGGAAAGGTTTACATTTCTCTCATCTTCTGGAGTAAAATCACTTGTTGAATGTAAATGATCATGAAGACGAGATTTTACTCTATAATAACAATACAAAACATCTGTTTACAAAAGAGTGTGTCAAGAATTGAACATGCACAATCAAAAGTTAAGGAGACATCTCTCATTAAGAGATTTTTCTCGCAAAGATGGGTGCTCAGTTCTACCTAGTTCTACTTAGATAATAGAATTTTCTTTTCACCTCTGCATTGTTCGATTTACGTCAATAGGTGTGTCCAGCATACCAGTTGCATGTTTGTCACTGTTAACCAAACTCACAAGAACTGGTGTAAGCTCACCCTCTAATGCAAGTAAACCCTAGATAAGAGATAAAGAAGAAGGGGTGAACTAATGAACAAAATAATATAGGATCCAAACTCATAAATTTGAGTACCTTTGCAAATGCAGCTGCTGTCATCTGAACACGTCCTTCATCAGATGCATAAATTTTCAAGTCGTGTCGGTATGTACTATGTAAACGAAGAAAGCCAAAACCAGGAACACGTCCATACTCACCTATGTAAAATAAATAAATAAATCAATTCTCATTCGGATGTGTTGATCACTTCCTTAATTAGTATTTACCTTGACCACCAGGGTAAACACATCTAAAGGCTTTACCAAGCCCTTCAGCTTGCTTTTTACCCATTGGAGTCAATTCTCCTCCCCATTTCAAAATTAATAAGAGTGATTGAGAACTTCCAACAGATGTTTGTGATTTCTTGTTCCGACCAGTAAATTTTGCTAGCATGTCGTAATTTCTTTTATCATCCATTGCTTTCAATTGGACCTTTCGATTTATTCCGGAGAAATGTCCATACCTAAACAGAAACTTATAGATGTAACAAATGAAGCCGTTTCTTTTCCATTTCAATGTTTGCTTTCGATCAATTGAAATCAGCTTTTAAGAAAATATGGCCATAGACTATTATAACATGGAAGATTATCAGATAGAAAGAATCTAGTATACATTTCAAGAACACTTTTCATCTGGCCAAGTTTCAACTTGTTTTCATGAACAGGCTGGAGTTCATCATCATCTTGGGATTCAAGTAATGTTCTGGTTATATCAAGAATTTCTTGCAGTTGTTTGGGTTTCTTCAACTTCAAACGTCCTTCGTCAGGTCCCCCATACTTGTTGAATAACTCAATAAATCTAAAGTAATCAAATGAAACATTTTGGGTACTGATATCGAATTTCAGTAAATAATGGTAAAACTTGATTTATCATTTTGGTATTTTTTCTCTTAAGACAAAAATATGAAACAGAACTCACAGTTTATGAGTGACTACCATCTTCATTTTTTGTTTTGGAGTTCTATCTCCATGGCGAATGATAGCAATAACACAACGCAACTCCATCACATTACCAGACATTGTGGTTTGTACTGGTGTTTCAGTATCCGACTGCTTAGCAAAATCTATTTGTGGGGGGATCCAAAGTTGTGGTGCTAAGTTTTGTAAGATGATATCGGCTAAGAGTTGTGAGCAGTCATCATAGTATTTTTGGGAAGTTTTAACAAAACTAAATCCATTTACATCACATACAAGGGACTTGCCATTTGCTCGGAGCAAATCAAAACCACAAACAGTTTGCTAGAACAACAATAACATCTTTATCATTATTTTGAAAAATAATGCATCCATATAAACATTGGAATTAGGACAAGTACCTTGAATACTTTACAGACTCTCTTTGCAATCAGCTTTTCTCGAGCACTTAAAATAACAGGATAACGCAACTCCTTTCCACCACTGTCTCGTTCAACTTTACCATCTAAGACTGGTGATTTTCTTGCCTCTGCATGAGCATACTCCTCACTTACTGTGTACACCTGAAAGATAAGAACTTCTAAAATGTATGGACAGGTACCATGGATTGTGTCATGGTGCACTATTGAGATATAAAGATAATCTGCACAAACAGAGCATTCTTATTATTATTCAAATTTTCATTTTAGGGAATGTGATAGTTTAACAATGTATATTATTCTTGAAATCGAGCCTCATGAAAGTAAAAAAAAATTAAATGTCCTTGCAGGCAGAAGGATTTCTGCTGATCATTTTGGCTGATCATTTTCAAAATTTCCTTTTGCATAATCATTTGTAAGCAACATTTATCTCTGAAAATTCTCTGTTTTCACTATTCCCTTCTCTCAAAAAATAAAAATTGTTTCAAGGAATAGTGTGCACTCAGTTTTAAGTTAATCTGCTTTTATTTTGTGAGGTGTCAAAACAAACATTCCATTACAAACTTTCTCCCACAGCAAAGTGGAATTGACACTGTTTTCTGATACAATAGCAAATCTTTTTCACTTTGAAAATTGAAAGCAAATCAGCGTTTCATGCTAGGTTTGGACAGAAAGAAAAAAAAATCCACACACCATAAAACCAAGCAGACAAATTGAATGTTTCTATATCAGATGATTTCTGAATGGCCAGAGAGAATTTACACCTCATCATCAACAAAGATGTGTGCTTTTTTTGTTTTACACCATAGCTATATTAGAGATGAAAATACAAACCTTCACATCGGTTCCATCTGTGGGCATGAAGTCTTCATAAATATATGAACCTGTTCTTCTTATACGACTCTCAGATGAATAAACACTACTACGACTGCCAATCTTTCGGAATAATATTTGACATCCACCACCAGCAGCCGACGGATAATATATATAGATGTTATGGTCTTCCGCATTGACTGGTTTTTCAACGAATGGTTTAGTAAACATTTTTCCATTCACGATAATAGTATCATCTGATTCTTCGATGTCTTTGGGTGAGACTGGGTTTCCATGTGCATCACGATTAAATACAGCATATCTTGGTACCTCCAGACCTTCCTCCGCTAAGATTCTATAGACTTCCCTCCTATAGAAATCATTTATACAAGGTTCTAACAGAAGTAAGAATTTCAACTATAAAAATGAAGAAAGTATAAACAGTAGTTAGTTTTACCTGTCCTGCAGTTGATATTGCATTTCCAAGTCATTTATTACTAAAGGCTTTCGAAGTTTTGCATATGAAATAGCTTTCTCTAACGGAAAGCCTTTAGAATAGAAAGATATAAGACAATCAACAATGGGCCAATTTTCAACAGGTTCATTTAGCACTATCTCATCAGGAAATATTTCAAACTCAAGCAAAATAAATCTTTTCAGTCTTTTCAGGATTTCCTTCATCGGTCTGGAGTATGTCTAAACAAACACAACATGACATCAAAGACTTTTAAATTTTAAAGAATTTTAAATCCCAGCAAGTTTTCCTAAATTATTCTTTTACAAAGTGAACAGATGAGAAGACTACCTTCTTATTCATTGCACAAATTCCAACTTTGATCCGAACAGAATCTGGTCCTTCCTCACTTGTACAATCCATTTCTTCAAAATCAGGACTTGACACCATCGTGTCATCAAGATTACGATACTAAAACACAAGTGTTCATATTTGAGAATGAGATTCAGAAATTTATGGTTTCTTTCTTTTGTTTACATCTTCGATACTATGACACTCAATTAACTTGACGGTGTTTACAAACAAAATAAATATATAATTTTCAGAGCTATCACTGGTTTCTCATTACCATAAATTTTATGAAACACCTGTACATAATTATAAACTCACAAGGCCATCATAAATTGGATAAGATAAATATCGGTTTCTCATTTCAGCTATCTTGCAAAAACAAAATACAATGTTTTTAAATGTGTGAAAGTTTAAAGAAGGTATCCTAAATAAAAGACGTGATATAAGAGATGAGCTATTTTACATTTCAAAACATTCATTCATTCATTCATTAATCTCACGTGAATTCCGATCTCAAGATACTATTTAGGTGAATATCAGATTTATGAATGGGCAAATAAGTAGGCAGGACAGTTTTAGATCTTATCAGTAGACAAAAGACACACATAACATGCTATAGAAGGCATGTATTTTGACATAAAGAGGTCTTATCTATTAAGCTTATTTATATAAAGCCTTTATTGATAGCAAAGCACGCACATGGCAGTCAAAACATTCCAGAATTATAATGGTGAAAAACCAAAATAACTTCTTCAAACAAAGAAAATAGTTTTCTTGCAAAATGTGTTTCAAAAAAAAAAAAAAAAAATTTGATTGAAATCTAAATCTAAACACTCTTGAACTTGAAGAAGTTTGAAAATATTGCCTCATCTACTATCAATTGGTTCTTTTTTATATTAATCTCTGTTGTTGATTATCATCACTGGATGATATTATTCAATCATAGATTAAAAATTAGGAGATCATCACATTGTTTTACATAATAAAAGACTGCAATTATAATGACAATCTGCTTAGGTCAACAGTCCTTTTGATTTTAGGATCAGATATACATTTTACTGTTCACACACCACAAACACAAATGTTCGCAAGCAACCTGAAACCTCCTGGAATAAAAACATTTTATTTTCGTGGAATTTATTTTGCTTAAGTAATGTTTTTGTTGGAAAAGAATGTTTTAACATTAAAAAACCTCATGACAGGTATGCAATTGGAAAAGTCTCAGGTTTCACTAACACAAATATATCTGTTAATTGAGGCATTGATATGTTATTTACTACTTAAATGGTCATCAATGAATGAAGTTGATACTTCAATTACTACAACTTTTAACCTCCTCCACTTCTTTCAAACTTATTATGTACTTGAAACATCAAGGTTGACAATGTCATTCATTTTTCATATGATGACAGTGTTAGTAACTAAGAAGTGTCATCAGAATCACTGCCATTTAACAACTAATACAGCCTGCATCTTTTACAGAAAAAATATTCATCGACTCTTGAAGTACTTTTGAAGCTTCTTCTGCAAATTTTGATGAGAATGTCATTCATTTCTTTTTCTTTCTGCAAGTCTTCTTGTCTGCTTTTGAACGGTTTTTTTTTTTTTTTTTTAGGTCTCTCAAAAACATTTTTATCATCTGAAAGGCTTAAAAGTTACTGAGCATCAATAAATAAATCAAAAAGATTGAATTTTCATACCATAAGCAGGATTTAAAGATTCTTAGAAATCTTAGAAGTATCCATAATAAATAATAATGTCAGTGGAATATAATGCTATATAAACATGCAATAAAATGAAAGCCTTTCTCAAGGATTTCCATGGAAACTTAGTTAAGTTTCCATAGTTATTACAAAAATATGCATGAGATTTTTATAAAATGAGAAATTTTTTTGATAATTTGTATAATTGGTGGCAGGTGGTTATCAGGAAGGAAATCAGGATTGCAGAGTGTCATAAATTCGAAAACATACAATCCAGACTAACAAATTTCAAACAAAACAAAACAATTTGAACTCCTATCTGAAAAACTCTTTTGTTTAATTAATAATTAAACAGAATACATCTTTTGTGTTTTGTTTTTTGTTGTTGTTGTTGTTGTTGTTGTTGTTGTTTATTATTATTATTATTATTTGTTGTTTATTATTATGATTATTATTTTTATCATCAATGTTTACCCAACCGCTCAACCAGACAACCCCCTTAGATATCAATCCCACTCTCAATCTGAGTGCTAAGCTGAATGGATTGATTCACACTGTTATAGTCACTGGCATGCCTCAGCCAGGTTTTGAACCCTGCCCTCCTGCACTAGAGGAGAGCACTCTACCAAAAAGCCACCAGTCGGTTTGCAAACGCTTTGTGCAAACCCTTTGTAATTATTTTCCTTAGTAAATTCTTTCCAAAGAGAAAAGGTTAGCAACAAGGACTAAGACGAACAAAATGGATGACAGTTTTCATTTTATTTGCTCGGTCAATTCAAATGCATATTTTTTTGTCCCTGTCCCCGCTAAAAGTAGTGGGACAAAAATTCATTCAATCTAAAGGCCACAATTTTGACCATGTTTATTTTGTAGGGTTTCTCAACATATTCACCATCAATCTTGAGTTTTCAAACTTTTTTAAGAAGATGTATTTGTCTTCTCAAAAATGTTCTCTTCAGACTTTTTTCTTAATTCAAGGAGAGGGTATTGCTTGCAATGACGTTTACTTGCACATGCATAATATTTCAAGATTTCCCCAATGTTTTCAAAAAATGTTTTTCACAAATTTGCATCATATATTTAGATGGCATATCCATTTAAAACTTGGGGCAAACAAGAAAACATTTATTTAAAACACGTGCTCCGAGAATTGTTAACAAGTTTCCCTTACTTGTATGAATAAACATTAAGTGTTCAATGTTTTTCTTACAGTGCAAAGTTTTTTTGGGTTTTGAGAGAAGCCAAAGAAATACAGAAAGTAAGCTACCAACACATAACATAACTAATAACTAAAAAAAGAAGATGCTCCCAAAATAATATGAATAGAAAATGAAAGAAATCAAACTATTCTTTATTTCTAACTACTTTAAGATTTATCACAAAGTAAATCATTCCTGGTTGTTTGATAAAAATCACAAATTGAAAGTGAAAAAAGCTAGCCACTCAACCATTCAACCTATCTCCAACAGAATAAAAACCGGAAGGTGGACAACAGCAAAATCAAATATTACTCTCATAACCGCAAAAAAGACTTAAAAGAAATCAAAATTACCATTTCCTTAATCTAGTATAAAAGTTTATTTCCAATGTTTTTATCTCAAACTGTGATAAAATTTTTTATCTGATTTATTTAGTACAAACAGCAAGTTTGTAGAAATTCAGGAAAAAAGCGAATATTTCAACTTTTGGGAGAAATAAATACTTAGATCCTTAAGGATGATAGAATTAATATTTTACCTGTTTTACAAGGGGATGGTTTCCCCCATATAATTTGGAAACTTTGAAACTTTGCTTATCTTTGAATCATTTTATGTCTGCACAGAATCTAGAATGAAAAACCTTTTGGATTAGATATCATCCTTCTGGTGGTTTTGTCTGACTTCAAATGTTCTTCAAATGTTTAATCCTTGTGATTTGAGTAATACCTTCAATAGACACTCCAATATTTACATTATAATAAGTTTTCTTAAGTTTTTATATAAAGTAGCTTAATGCATTTCTTAGCAAGGAGTTCTGTGTGTTGCTGCACATCATGTGATTAATGGTGCTCTTCTTTAGATTATGTACAGCATGTATTCTGTTACAAGATTCTTATTTACATGCATGCCAGTTTACAGTTACAGTGATGTTTGGACAAGATAGTTTCATTAAGTAAGTAATTTCATTTAAGTTTTATATAAAGATTTTTAAGTAGCTTAATGCATTTCTTAGCAAGGAGTTCTGTGTGTAGCTGCACGTCATGTAGAGATCTGAATATGCACAGCACGGCTTCTTTCAGGGTATTTCATTTTTCGTATAAAGACAATAATTTTTGTTTCTTAACATAAAGTTCTCTCTAAAAGTTTGTATTCATGAATTTTTGCAACAACTTTTTTCTATTAAGTTTTTTATTGTATTGAATGCTTTTTTAACTGTGGAAACTTGAAATATTCTCCTGACATTCATTCATTAAATGTGTCTGGCTATTTAACCATAGATGTCTGGCACTTTTATTTTTTTAAATAATGACAAAGCTGGTTAGAAAGTACATTATCTGACACGAAAAACCGTCAGACATAAAGACACGTAATTCAAAAATTGTTGCAAAGATTTCTTTGATGATTAAGGTCTTATTTTAATTTCCCTTTCTTGATACATAAGAGTATTATAAATTTCTAAATTTTTTAGTTAACAATCTGATAGTAACAATTTTCTGGTAGAACGAACTTGCGTTTTCTGATTCTACATAAATATCACCTGTTGTTGATGATTGAAAATGATTAGCTTAACATAAGGTACGGAAACCGGGAACTCGGAAATTTGTTGAAAAAGAGCTTGTGTCATAACAACAGAAATTTTTGCAGATCTAACTTTTTGCCACCAGGCACTATTCACCCTTGACATTATTAATTTGTCCTTTGGAGGTGACATCTAGATGTTGATTGGTGTCTGCTAAACGTTTCCAGTTCCAAAAATCATCACCTCTGTTTTTCCTTTCTTCAGATTTATTATTGTTATCATGGAAATATTCCTCTATATATATTCCATATCCTGTTGTAAAAGTGTTTCTACATCTTCTGTTCTTTTACTGTGGACATAAATTACAGTGTTGTCAGCGTACATAACAACTTTACTGTTCTTTAAGCATTCTGGGAAGTCATTAAAAAATATTGTCAAAAGCAAAGGACCCAAAATTGATCCTTGCAAGACACCACTGAGCAATGGTTGTGTTGTTGACATTGTATCAGCGATGCAGACTTGGTTCCGACAAAATAGGTAATTTATAAACCGCTCCAGTTGTTCACTAATACACCATGTTCTACAGTATTGAATGCTTTGGTGAGGTCAATATATACAGCCCCTACCAATTCACCATTATTAATAGAGCGTCTGATGTTGTCAAAAAGTCAAGGCAAGTATTGTTGATCGTATTCGACAGTTCCCAAACTGGAATTCAGTTAATAGATTATTAGTCTCCAGAATTTCTTATAGTTGCATATGGATTGTGCATTCAAGTATTTTGGAGAAAATCAGTAGAATTGATATTGACTTGTAATTTTCAGATTTTCTGATAGCTTTAGACTTCAGTTCTTTCACAATATTAATAAAATGTTGAGAAAAATATTAGCAGTTTTTGTCGATAAAAAACTCATTTTCAATTTTGATTTTGACGGAAAGACTAACTTAATAGTGTCCCAAGACTTTTGTTCAGTTATTTTTACTTTCTCTTGCATTTATTTCTCTGTTGTCTATAAGCATTGTTGTTGCTGACAGATTTAATTTTCTATACGATCTCTTTTATCCTTTAAGCCAGGGCGATGGCTTCCCTTTAACCGTTTTTGTTTGTATTGGCGCATCTTCTTATACTAATACGCAATCTTGCTTTTTTCTTACCTAACTTTGAAAGAAAGAACGTTAGGGAAATTTTCTCGGGAAGTTCGTCACTGGATATTTGTTTATGTTTTTTCCGTATTAGAATAAGGCACTCCGGCTTAGTGCTTATAATTGTTTTATGATATAAAATACGTTAGGGAAGACATGATATAGCATCTCAGGCGGAGACTTCGAATTACAATCGAACGTAGCATCTATTGACAATGAATGAAAAATAGTCGTTTGAAGAAAAAAGAAGCGTTTGTTTACATTTTTTAAACCGAAGTATTAATAAGAAACATGCATAGAAAAAGAATTTTTTTTTTACGAAGAATAGTTTTACATATCTACGACTTCTATGTAATGTTGAAGGTTAAGACGTATCAAACGGCATTTTATCCAGTTTCGGTTTGTTTTCTTAGATTTCCAAATAAAAGAAAGAAAATTTAGTGTTGAGCATGGTATTTTTTAGCACAATGATAGAAAGAAGAAAGTCAAGAAGTAATAAAAGATTAGAGATTTGATTAATCTGTTGGTTTTGGCAGTGAGTAAAATTAATTACCGATGGCGTTTTTCTAATTGGCGATCTCTCTGTTCCTGGAATTTATAGAGAAAGAAAACTCAGCTTTGAAGAAAGAAGCATTATTCAGGTATGATTCTTTTTAAGATTTAGTTAATACCTTATATCTTATATATGTAAATCTGTATATACTGCAAAAGTTAGTTTTGTGATGGGCAGTGTAGTGTGTGAGTGAGATATTTCACAATTTGTGAATATTTTTATCTGAGATTTAGTATTGATAATTATAAATCTGTTCACCACAAAGTCTGGAAGTATTTTTGGTTGACTATAAAGTTAGAAAGTGGAAAGAATTAAGAATTCGTTAGGATTTATTTTAGAAAAGATTATCAAATGCTTAGTATGGCGGGTAAAATATTTATGAATCGATGAAAGATTTTAAGCAGCGTTTTGGACTGCGTTTTTGTATTACATAGAGTTATTATAAAACGATTAGCATAGCGTGTAAAAACATTTTAATGAGAAAGATGTAAAAAAATTTTACACGGTATACTAGTCTATATACTAATAGCGAGTGTGCATACCACTTTTATTTTAGAGAGTGATACATTTAGAAAAATTTAACGGTCATTTTCTCACGAGGGGCGCGTAAAACCACGCTGCTGCGAGAAGCGTTTTTTTTCAGTATTGGTATATTAGTAGTAGCAAATGACGCGATGTGAATTTTTTGGCACGGGTAACATTGCATTGCATCCTCAATGGAACGCGACGTTTAGGGGCAAATATCTCGAGAACCGATGGGGATAACTGACGTTTTTTGGGGCCGCAATATTGGGCGATGGGGTGACCAAAAAAAAGCTGGGTCTAAAACTTTTTTGGGGACGGGTGTGACGTCATCAAAATCTTTGATCGACGATATCTCAGTAACGGCACGCCGTACGCAGACGATCCCATACATTTACTTGATCAACTTTTCGAGCTCTACAACTAAGTGATACTTATTCTTTGCAATTCTATGATTTTATTTTTCGTCACCCCTATATTTTGAAAGAGGAGAGCACGGGTTGGGTGAACTGAATGGGGAAAGTGAACCGGTAAAATGTTTTTACCCGGGATACTAGTATAAATATATTCTTCAACAGTATCTGTAAAATACTTTGAGTCTTTATGTTCTCCCAAGTGTAAAGTGAGTCCCAATCAGTTTTTTCATATATAATCATCAATTTTGATGGGGTCGTAGTTCTTATAGTCTCTCAAACGTATTGTTTTCGGTTGATATTTCTTGCAATGTTCACATGCTTCGTTTCGTAAATACTTTTTTTCATAAACGCCCTTTTTCGGGAACTGATGGTCCTCATTCTATACATTTTATGCATTTTTATAATGCTGAAAAAATTACCAAAAAGGTTAAAGCGGTAAAGGAGCTTTAAAAAAGTGAGGATGTTTATTATTTGTCATGGTTATTTTTTATAAAATCTAAAGAAATAGTGATCTGGAGTAGTAGGCTATAATGTATATCTGCCAATTCCTTTCCTTAGACCTATAGAAATACTGGAGTTATTGTTAAGAATGTTCTTTGCCATTAACTACAAGCTGCTGTTTCTGTTGAATTTATAAAGATGTGTGAAGGCTTTGATCATGCCATCTATCATTTGTAAACTGAAAATTGCAGATTATCCACTTTATAATGAAGAAAGACTTTCTACATCAATTTTACCTGAGGTTATGCTAAATTTATAACCAACAAAGATTTAGATATGGAATTCTATATGTAAATGAAGTTGTTAATAAAACATTCCAGATATAAGTTATATAGATATCACTGTGACCTTGCAATAATTATTGGGAAAAGCATTATCACTGAAAATGTTTTATTCCTTGTGGTTAAGGTACGATGATGGTGATGACCTCTTAAGAGGAAAATGTTTCCTTACAACATCAAGTAATGAAACTTGAGATTCCATGAAGAAGTAACAGGCGTAGCTAGAGCTCAGTCAAAATTTATGGAGGAGAGTTTAGTCATTTAAAGTAGAAAAGGAAAACGTGCAAGTAACCTAATCGACACTTGAGAAAGATCATAACGTTGGACTCCTCCACTTTTTTTGACTGACCCTGAATACACCTATGAGTAATAGAGTTTTGCTTTACACTTTATGAACAAATCACTCAAGTAACCCAGATAACTTAAATATGGATCTGATGAAAGTTTGTGACAACATAGACATTTACTTGATAGCAAATTTCTTTGAGTACAGAACAGATTCCTCCATTGAATTTACTCAGCTGCATGTAATGAATTGTTTCGATTTAGAAGAAATTAAGATTACTTTTTGAAAATATACTGTATTCACACATAAAATAAATTATTAGGACAGTTGAATAAACCAAATATCTTAAGTAATCTTGTGTGGCTTAGGCTAAATTGTTTAATCAAGGTCAAGGAAGAATCAATGGATACACTCTATTATGAAATTATTATTACAATTATTGAGCTGGACAATAATAATGTGTAAAGGACATGTTATTTTTGCCAATTTTTAGCCAATCTAACCTTATCCAGAAGGCTTATAAAAAAGGATAATAAGAAGCTTCATGGTTGTTTAAAACCTATATATTCGACCTCACATTCCAAAGGTCATCATCAGAGTTTTTTTTAAAGAATTCAACAAATGAAAATATAAAAAAGTAGAGAAAGTAACAAACCTTATGAAAATGTGAACGTGGAGATGATGAATTTGATGAACATGATGATTCACTGACAAATGCCAACTCATCACCACTTTGTTTTCTATCTGCTGTATATTTTTCGTTCTTTGAAAAATTTGCAGACTCATTCATACTGATATGAACGCTGGGTGGAAACACTGTTTAAAGTGACTTCTTTAATTATTGTAACCAAGAACATCCTACGACAAAAAACAGACACATGTTTATTGTTTGTTATATATAATTCAACATTCTACAACGTAACTTGATGATAATCATCCATAAAGTTTGAAAAGATAATGCCCTGTTTATATGAATTTTGCATAATAATCATAATTCTCTAAATGTCCGCTATGCTCTGCAATGTCTTCCATATGCTCGCAATTTTTTTGGTTTGCATTCTTTGCATATCAAGACAAAGCCAATGCTTAAAAAATTCTTATATTTAACATCACACTTTGTGTGAAAGGAATCAAATAAAGCTGTTCAAGGAGAAACAAGAAGACTTCCGTCTTGAACCCCTAGACATGAGTCTTCCTTACATCCATGTAACAAAGAGTAAAAGAAAATACTCATTGATCACACCAACGATGAAGATGAGTTAGATAGACATTGACTGAAATAACCATCTTTGATTATAAGCTTATGTTTTTACAGCATTGTGATAGAAAAAAGATTTTCTTGACAAACAAAGTTTTTTTAGTTTTTTATATAAACACCCCTCTCCAATTTTTTATAATTGCCCATCATTAGTGATTCTTTTCGCATCGCATTGTGGTAGTTGTATGTTGTATTGAAGAGATGAATAATGAGAATGACCAATTAGCTGATGACTCGTATAACAATTGACTGCAAAACCCTGAATTCATTGAGGCAATGCATAAACATACCATATATCATTATTGGCGATGATTTTATGACTGGCCTGAATATACTTCTAAACAAATGTGCCCAAAGTATCACAGGAAAATGATTCAGACATTACACGACTTGAGCAATGAATTTTTCTTAGCCAATTAATTCATGAACCCACCATATAAATGGTAACATTCTCGATTTAGTTTTGAGAAACAACAAGAATTTCATTCATGAAAACCAGGTTATACAGATTCTCAAAAGTGTAAGTCACCACTATTTAAAAGTAAGAATCCTGCACCAATGTTGCAATCTATACAGAACAAAATCTTCTCCACTAATGTACTAAACTTTCACAGCGACCATGTGAACTGCAGACATTAGCAGTCACGTTTTTTGTGCGTTTTTTGAATGTAAGCCTTTAATTTGTGAATCGAAAAGGCTACTTGATGGTGAACTGAACTGTTTCATCTGTGATGTATAATAAATGGTCCAGATTCTTGTTGTATAAACCAATAGTTTTCATTTGTATCTGTACACGTTCTTTACTTCACGATAACCTGAAATGACCCCCATACTTTAAAGAATAAAATGTTAAAACTTGTCTCTTTATTAGTCGTTCATCTTTCGTGCATTTTACGCTGGTGGGAATAAGTATAATCAAGCAGCTTAAATTTAACTCTGGAATTCATTTTAAAGCCGTTTAAGAGTTCCTAGAATTCAAAATTTTTACATTATTACATTTTTTGTTTTTTGGTATTGCCCCCCCCCCCCCCCCCCCCCCCCCCCCCCCTCCCTCCCCCCTGAAATATTGGACCCTGCCTGCTACAGCACACTTATAAATAAAGGCATTTAGTTAAGAGAGCTGTTCTAACGAGAATTTTCTCTCTGGACCCCTACACTTTAAATTTTGTGGCGGGGCCCCTGATTACATAAATTGGTTGACTTACCTGTTTCATTGGACATCCTTGCTTGCTTTGCAAGTTTTTGTTCGCGGATTTTTTGAGTAGCCTATAGAATAGCGAGTTAGCGACGGTCTATATTTTATAGGCTAGGATTTGAGCGTCTCTGACACCACAGCTTGCACCCTTGCACTATCCATCATGCTACAGGAAATTCAATCCGCGCTGCAATTGAATCTAAATTAAGGACTAGGACCCTAAACGGAGAATATTGAACCATTAAATCAAAAGAATTTGCTTATTCCTTTTTATTTGATTTTTAGACAAAAAAAGAGTTCTTAAAACCGAAAAATAGATTGAAATCAAATTGATCACGCAAAATTGTCGTTAGAATGTAAATCAAATGCATGTTTTAATTATAATTCACTGTTAAAGCTGGTCCTGCTGTTTAGACGGTAAACTATTAGATAAATCATCCTCAAAGTAGATTATTTTTAAGTACCTACCACCTTTATCAAAAACGAGTTTTTAATTGATGATTGTTTAACATTTCCAGACATAATTTAAGAAATGTCACACTTGACACTATAATGAAGAGTTAGTACGTACGATGCGAAAGCTCTTTACTAGTGTTCCAGTGATGGAAACGATAAATTATGTTGTCATCAAATTTACGTCAACAAAGCCCTGAAGAAGCAGGTATTTCTCGAGTTATTTTCCTCGAGTTATTTAAAGTTCGAGTTATGACGTCATATATACGTCATAATTACGTCATGACAAAAATTAATTTTTGATTCTCGAGTTAATTTGTAATAATCCTTCAGTGTTCCATGTGTTCTTTTTCACACCTTACAACAATGACTGCCTTTGATAAAACATAATATGTGGTATATTATAACTTTTATTATAACTGTTATAACTTTTTTATCCAATATACTTGTTCAAAGTAGTAAAAATCTTATATTCACGTGTGATTATAAAGCGTGGTTCACACTGTGCGCTAACGATGAGATAAGCACAGTGTCCATGATAAGCTAGCCGATTTTTTAATTTTGAGCTACAGGTACTTTTGATGTTCACACTGTGTTAGGAAAAAGTTTTATCGTTAGGGGAAAAAAAAATACTGATGATTAAAAATTACTGTGCGCTAACGATGAGATAAGAATTTACTGATGCTTTTACTACGTAGAAGACGGCAAAAAAATGAGGAAAAACGTGAACGAAAACGAAGAAAGAGGAGGTGGTGGGTTCGAAAGATTTTTACAAAAAGGAAAGAACTCGGCGAATATCATCGTCTATTTCAAGAACTGAAGTTATCTGATAGAGAATACTTTTTCAGGTTAGTTTCAATACTTTGTACTGCATATAAAAATCCTACTGGAAGTAAAAATGATAATGAGAAAATCTCCATTAATTTAGGTATTTGCGCATGTCACCTGAACGTTTAGAGCATTTGCTGTCATAAGTGGGTCCAATCATTCAAAAGAAAAACACGCAATTGAGGGAATCCGTTTCTTCAGAACAACGACTAGTGATCACAATCAGGTTCCTTTCAAGTGGTGATGCGCAACAATCGTTATGCTACTCTTTTCGTCTTGGAAAATCAACAGTTTCAGGCATCATATCTGAGACATGTGCTGCGATTTACGATCAGTTAAGGAAAGATTATTTACGTGCCCCGACGTCTGAGGAAGATTGGTTGAAGATAGCTGATACGTTTGAGAATTTGTGGAATATGCCTCACGTTATTGGAGCAATTGATGGCAAGCATATTCGAATACAGTGTCCGGGGATCACAGGAACCCAGTTTTATAATTACAAAGGGTTTTTTAGTCTAGTTTTGATGGCAATATGCGACACAAATTATTGCTTTACCATGTTTGATGTCGGCCAATTTGGTAGCAACAATGATAGCGGAGATCTTGCAAATTCGACGATGGGAATGGCTTTTGGGTCGAATCAATTAAAAATCCCAAAGGCTACCGTTGTTTATTAAGAAACTGGGAAGCTTTCTTACTTTCTTGTTGGAGATGAGATCTTTCCCTTATAAACTTGGTTAATGCGCCCCTATCCTGGTACTGATCTTTCTTGTGAAAAAAAGAAAATCTATAACTACAGACATTCCACAGCTCGAAGAGTTATTGAAAACGCCTTTGGAATTTTATGCACCAGGTGGAGAATATTTCACAAGCCAATCAAAGCTACCTTAAAAAACACTGAGAATTATATCTTAGCATGTCTAGCATTACACAATTATCTGAGACAAACTGATAATGCGATGTACACGCCAGTTGGCTTTGTCGATTCCGAGAGCAAAGATGGATCGATTAAGGACGGTGAGTGGAGGTCGATGAAAGGAGACAACGAAAATGCTTTCAGAGGCATCAATCCCGTGCGAGGCTCCCGTTATACAAAGAACGCATTAAAAGTGAGAGAAATTCTTCCGGAGTATATGAACAGTGAACTAGGATCCATTTCTTGGCAGCTAGATTACATCAGAAGAACAAGCCATTACGCTTTTCATTTTTCTGATTAACTATCTTACAATATAGCATATAAATAGTTCATGTATGTTACAAAAGAAGAATAAGTTCGTATACGTTATGAAAGAAGTTTAGTTTCTAACCCATCTCGTGTAAGCTCCATCGGTGATATTGTTCATATAGTTTGCTTCAATATTAGCGGGAGGTCTAGGAGCTCCTTGACCTTGCCCTAATTGAAGCATTTGGTAATTTTCAATATTACCGCTAGTTGCTGGTCTAGAAACCCCTTGACTTTGATCGAATTGAGCCATTTGGTATTTGAAAATCACCCCTTGAATTTCATTTTTAGCCATAAAATAGTTGCGCTCAGCAAGCTTTCGCAAGTCCGCAGCAAGAGCTGTAGTATACATTTCTATACCATCAAGCTCTTTGGGAGTGGAATCTTGCTTCATCGATTTACTCAAATCGCGTATCAAATTAGTTCCATCTCCTCCAGGTATTCGTTTTTTGATCCTTTTCCTTTCTTTGCTTGGTTTTTGTTGTTTGGCTGAGTTGAAGCATCGGTTTTTCTTTTGTTCGATTTGAAATTCGCTTAATTTTTCTTACCTACTAAAGGAGTAGATGAGCTTGTTCTGCTGAAGTCAAATATTTGCTGAGATTCATCTTCTTTTTCATCGTCATCGTCGCTTTGGTTTTGATCGGATTGTTCCTCGAAGCTGGCATAACCATCCATCTCCCCCTCATCCTCAGAATTGCCGTCTTTTGCTGTTGGAACAATTGATCGACCTTCCCTGATATAGATGAATTTGTCAAGCCAGAAAATAAATTTATAAACCTCAAGCGCCTTCTCCGCTTTTTCGCTTTCTCGAGTTGACGACCCAGACCAGACCCAGACCCAGACCCAGACCCAGACCCAGACCCAGACCCAGACCCAGACCCAGACTTTTTGGCTTTCTTTGGGTCATTTTTCTTCTCGTTGTACCTTTTTCGCAGATTTTCGAAATATGATTTTGCATCATCTCCTGAAACATGAACAGTTAAAATTATGATGATTATATTAAAATAGTAACATTTGTTCGATTTCAAATCATTTTTGGAAAAAGGAAAACAGTCAAACATACCATTTTCAGTAAATTCTAGCTCCTTAGCAACTTCTTCCCATGCATTTGCAACACAATCCTTCTCCTTATATCCCCTGTCTGTCTTGTCAAACAAACATGGGTATTTTTTGACTTCAAAAGCCAAAATTTCTTCTTCTTCGATCGACAGTCTTTTTTGTCTGTCTGCCATTTTTATTTCTACTATCCTATCAACACACTTCTTTCCTTTCACGTAACATAGTTTTTCACCTTCGTTTCTCAAAATTTCACTTTCATTGAGGACATTTTGTCGGCTTCCTTTGAGGATTAGAGAAATCGTTCTTATCTCATCGTTAGCCGGAAAAAAAATATCAAAAAATTTTGATTTCAAAAAATCGGCTAACGATGAGATAACGATGGGCTAAGGAAAAAGATAAGCAGGTACTTTCAAATTCACACTATGCGAAGGAGAGAGCTTATCATGCGCACCGTGCTTATCTCATCGTAAGCGCGCAGTGTGAACCACGCTTAATGCATTTTTTTCTGACGAACATGGAAGAAAGATATTTATTAGAAGAAAAACGGAAAATTTTAAAATGAAAAGGAATCTATTACGGCAATATCCAGTTAGCCAACACAATAGCTTTAAAGATATTGCGAAATTTTATAGATTTGTAAAAATTGATATGTTCTTTGTATTATATTTTTACACAAACTAAAATTTGTGATCATGCAAGTGTGTGTGCAAGTGTCTTTTATCACAATTATCTCAAACTAAGCATCTTCTGAAAGTAAATTCATAAAATATGAAATTATCAGCTTTAACTTTAAATCCTGTATCGATTTTTATCACTGTATTTGGAAAACGAACACCGTATAATATTTCGAATGATTCCGCCTCTTCGCAAAGAAGGAATTTCATGCAAAATGTAAAAGGTTAAAAGAGGCAACTTTAAAAGGGTTATTTGCCTTTCCAAAAGGTGGTTGGTTTTCCAGAAGGTGGTTGGTTTTGCACCATTCAGATAAGCAACGCCTACAAGACTTTTCTTAGGAAGAAATAAAAGATTTTTATCTTTTCTTAGAAAACCGTATATTATGAGTAAAATCAAAGTTCCACTGCCAAAAGTTAATGTACAAAGACATCGGCGGATCTAGAGGTAGTCGCAATTTGTGGAGGAGAACATCAACATAATTTCTGTTTTCAGTCTGCATCACCAATGGGCTTATTTGCACGTTTTTTTTTAAATTCTTTAATAGCTAACACTCTCCTCCACAAATCGTGTACTAATAATAACTAAATGGACGTGGACGTTTATACGATGTTTTGTTATGCAAAGAGCATGCCATTTCTATTTTTTGAAATCTTCGGTTTGAACTGCTACTAACTTATCAGCCAGCTTAAGTAAATTAATTAATGGCTTTCTTTAAAATTTTCAGGTAAAAAACTGAGAAGTTTACTCAAGTACAGGTCATTTTCAACCGTTATGTCTAGGCTATAGTCTAAGCTCTAACTTCATGAAAGTTACCTTCTATAGGTTCTTTATTTTATACCTACCGATTATGTTTAAGAATTAACTTTTGAACTTGATTGATGTAAAGGGAGTTTGACATCTAACTTTTTTCCTACAAGAAATTAACGTGTGCTTTAGATTTGTTTGTTTGGTTGGTTTTAGATTAACCTGATCTGCATCCCCAATATGATTTTTTTACTCTGGCTGGTGTGTAGACACACACACACACACACACACACACACACACACACACACACACACACACACACACACACACACACACACACACACACACACACACACACACACACACACACACACACACACACACACACACACACACACACACATGACTACGTGAAAGACACATTTGTCATGATCAAAATGTTAACCAAATTCTTTTCGCATCTCAATTTTTTATAATCAAACGTGAATATAATTCCAACTACCTTGAACGGGTCCTCTGGATTAGAAATTACTACAGGTAATCAAAGCATATGAATGTGAGTGATATGGAGTGATCAAGAACATGGCCATGCAAGAAAATACATTGATTACAAAATAACTCGAGAATCTAATAAAAATAAAAATCTCGAGTTATATAACTCGATAATTTACCTATGCGAGAAATAATAGCCATAGCCAAATTAGTTAGTAATTAATTGGGGGTGTATAGCTCACTTGGTAGGACGCTGTGCTTGTAATACTAGGGTGATAACTGATGGTGGTTCAAATCCCGGCATTGAATGTATAATAATGAAATGCGTATAATATACACTGTAATGATTAGTTCATGATATGAACGATGATTGATGATAATGATGGCTGAATGTGCCTAATATCAAATAAATTAAGACCACAATCAGTTATCAGTCTGGTAGGTGCTAGTTCGTGCCTTAAAATCGGGGTTTGCATTCCCGATGGAGGCCCACGTCAGCTAGATGCTGAAGCCGCTCTCAGAGCAACCAGCCTCGATATTATAAATTTAAAAAAACAAAACAAAACAAAAAAAGAATTAAAAATAGGAAAATCTGCAAAAGATGTTTCGAAGAGATTTCATTGTGAAGTAACAGTTGTTTAAACAGCAAAATGTAAACACGAGATGAATTTATTTGATCACATTCACAGCGAAGTGTAAAATTATTTTCAATCGTTTAATTATTCAAGAAATCGCAAGCCAATGAAGTCGCTAAATGAAGCAGCCGGGGTCTTCTTCTTTAAAAGGGAAGAGACCCTGGGTTCGAGGTTGGATCGATCTCAGTTACCTCTTCCGGTATTTATTATATGAATAAGATGGAGAGGGACATCAGGGCAACCAAAACTTTACAAACGGTTTGTTGACGATATTCGTGCGATACACAAAAGGAATAATTATATTTTATATAATTTATTATATAATGTATTATATAATGTATTATTTACTATATGAAGCTCTCAATGGTTACCACCCTTATTAAGCTAACAATTGAAGAAAATCCATCAAAGTTCTTGGATACACAGTTAATTCAAAAAGGAAATGGTTTGAAAAAAGAGTTTACAAAAAGAAGAACTCGCTACTCATTGGAGATCAGCAGTAAATGGCGAACTTCCTTCATGATCGCCTTGGATCTAAGAGCCAAGGAAATCTCCAGTAAGAAATCTCTCTCGACGAAGAAATAAATTACATTAGAGAAAAAAAGCCAATTATCCAGATCGATTTGTATCGAACGTCATTAATAGTTTCACAAACAAAAAGAATGATTGTGATCAAAATAAAAAAGATGTTAAAAAATGATTTCAGAAATAACCGTTTTATTTTGTTGTACTGTGGTCAACACGTAATATAAGATTATTATTTCCAATAAAAAACCGAACAAACATTCGGCATGTGTTATATATGAAGGAGTATGTTTCTGCTGTGAGAATTATATTGGCGAATATCCGCTGGAAAGAACATAATGCAATAAGGAAAATCGGAACCGTCATCCATGTCATAAAAGTTGATGGTCATTCATTCTCTTGGAGAATTATCAGTAACACTCTACAAAAACTCATTCAAACCGTGAACTTTTTGAATAATTTAGGTAAGATACACCATAAACTATTCCGTAAACTAGTTAGTGAATAGTTTATCTAATAGTTTACCAACATTTTTTCCAATCAGAGCAATGACGAGTTTTTGACCGGTTTTTCTTTCCAAAAACAGAAACAGAGGAAATAAGAACTGAATTTAGCGTGGATAAATTTTCGGAGTTTCCTAAAAAACGGCTTTTATATCATCCGCTTGGTCCCCCTCGACGTTCTCAAGGGTCTTTCTTTTCTACATTTTTCTTAGAAGGTCGGAGTGCGCACAAGTGTAAACTAAAAATGGCGGAATAGTCAGGTGGATACACAAAGTGAGGAAATCAATTTTATTTTCTCATTGATTATATCTAGCTTACATGATTTGGGAGATATGATAGATATCTATGGTGGCCGAGGAGGGCCACACCCAAAAAGCGTTTTTAAAGTGAAATACAAATTCAATTTTTATTTTGTTTTCATTTGAAAATCAATAGCTATACATACATAGCTAGTGTTTAGTTGTTGCTAGCTATACAAATTCAAAATAAATCAATTAAAAATGAAAAATTGATGTCCCCCCATCCTCTTATGACCTACCATGTTGCCGAGGAGTGCCAAAATAAATTTCTGTGCTAGAAACCTCTAGTCCAGTGTAGTTTATTTTCTTCCAACATGACACAGTCCGCTGTGGGTCACTAGCTCAAAAGCGCAGTTACTTCTCGATCAGTTAGTACTTCCCGATTGGGTAGTTCAAAGTAGTCAAAAATGAAAAACCCTTTCTGTGCTGTTTTATTTAATTTTGCCTCGGCCCATCTTCAGTTAAATTCAAAAAACGACCTTGATCACCAAATCTTGGAATGTGTTGCCATTTCCTTCATGTCCAGTTTTTCATTGCTTCAATTACACGGAATTCAATTACTATACAAAACAATTAGGAGGTTGGCATGTAAGACCACATCCATAGATTAAAATATGGTTGTACTCGTAGAAAAGTAAAATTCGATAACAAGTATATGGTGCATTTGCAAAGCTTTTGAATATACCCAAACACTCTAATAAACGCCCCATAAAATAAACGACCTGGGTTAGATTTATGGTAATTGTTTTAGTAATAACAATGAGTAAAATTTTCGATGTTAATCATTTGCCCAAAATTATTATTTTAATACTTACGACAAAACAGCTTAAAACTGCTTTTATAAATTAAATTAAAATTTTCTTTTCAAAAATTGAATGTTTCCATCATCTTGTTCAATCGTTCCAATCTCGATATCTAATATATATACCTAACCATGGCAAATCATATATTTTATTTTTTGCAGTGGTGTGGTGAAAGAACTTACCAGTATGTGTAATTAATAAACAAATGTAAAACACCCAAAATCTGGACAAGTGGCGTCATGATATGTCTTTTCAATCTTTGGTGTGGGTCAGTTTAATTGCACGTTTTTCTTTTGTACTCTAACGTTGCTCTCTTCCATAGATTTTTCTCAGTTCCAGATTGGGCTCTGCGACTTGAATATTTGTGTGGCCTGCAAATGGTAAAAACTTTCCGTTGTTGACAATGAATTGAATTATTGACTTAAAGGGGGACCTGAGGTCAAAATTTTATCATTTATATTTTTTTCTAATTTGAAATAGCATTTCTCAACAAACGTGAAAATGTATATTACATCTGTTGTTTGTTTTTTAATACCAAAAACAGGCATTATAAATACACGAATATACTTTCCGCAAGTTTGACATCACAAAACGAACCTTTCTCCATCACGTGCTAAATATATAAATCATTAAGTGTGGCGGTTTGAGGGAAAATCATAAGTTATAATTACTAATAAATTTATCAATATCACTGATTATTCATAACTAAATATTGATAATTACTGATAAATTTCTGATAAATTACTGACAATTTTATCAGAATTACTGATAATTATAACTTGTTATGATTATCCCACAAACCTTCACAAATCTTAAATAGTAAATACAATGAATTTTGGAAAATAAATTATTGGAAATCGTTGTTTGATATCTTTTTAATGTTGGGATACGAACAGGGTGAGTAAAAACTAACTTGACATTATTTTTTTGGGATAAAAAATAGAAAAAATGAGTTTCTTAACCTCATGTCTCCTTTAAGAAGAATGGCAAAAAAGCACAGAGAGAATTAATTTTTCATTTTTGACCTGGTTGGGAAGTACTACCCGATCTAGAAGTAACTGCGCTTTTGAGCTAGTGACATGGACTGAATGAGTTAAGTTGCTGATTTGATGATTGATGCAAAAGAAAATATCATTCTTAGGTTTTGCATGTGTCACAGAACCATTTTTATTAACAACCAAATTACTTTCCTAGCTTGGATTAATTTTACTTCAGCAATTGTTAGTGAAACGTAAAATGAAAACCAAGAAGCAAGGTCAGCTACTGAAATCACTATAACACACTCCGAGATGCATCTTGCCTCCATCCCTGGACTGAACCCAGCAATCTCAATGAGACAAACAGTATAGGTGATTAAGACATTATGAACATAGTTCACATAGTGGATCGTTAAGGCATTCAATGGGTCCAAGATAACTTGTATTTTTATCAATAAATAGTTTGTCTAAACAAGGATCAGTACATTTTGATGTAGTATCTTTTTATTTTTATTTCTTTCTTTATTATAGTTGGTTGTACAAGTCCAGTACTGCCTTTTGATTTGAACACAAAGTTTATAAACTTTAGTAGTTAAAGGTAGTTGTAGATTCCTGGTATGAATAGATATTGTACCAGATTTACATTATTATCTCAGTGATAAATGGTTGTACAAAGCCTTATTCTTCAATGAAGCTTGAGGACAAACTCCCTTTATAAAAAGGGAGGGAATAAAAAGGGTTTATCGTCTATTGTTATAGCAAGAAGTTTAACTGTTTTCGAGGGTTTGATTATAGTAAGGCCAATTTCAATGCCGAAATCACTGCCTTTTTGGTACCAAGGATTATCATCTCCAAGTTATCGGTATTTGTTACTAATCCGTTGTAGTTGAACCAGTTGATGGCTGATGCAACATTAGAAAGCAAACTTTCTAATACTCCATTTAATGTGGCTTTGCAACTATAAAGGTTATTGCCATCAGCAAAGTTGCAGATAAGATTTTGCTATCAAAAGATCATGTGGTAGGCAGTCAAAGGCTTTGGAAAAATTCGGTTTAAACTGCACCAACTATACCCAAATTATAAATACACTTTTGTCTGTCGAAAAGCATATTCATAAGAGCATACTCGCAACTATAATCCTGGCGAAAACCACAAAGAAATTTTCATGAAAAACTATTAAAAAAAGAAACATCCGCTTAGTAATTAGCTTTTCAAACACCTTAGAAATAATTAGGAAATAGACTGATTAGATGAGAATTACGATTGTTATTATTGTTATTATTATGATTGTGCATTAACCTTCTTGTAAGAAGGAATAATATCAACCAGAGTAAGCTGGTCTGGAAATTTATTTATAACAGAGTTGTTGAAGCACTTGGTTAATACAGGTGCATATTCTCTAGCTGCAAGTCTAAGTATACTACATGGAATAGAACTATTGACTTTGATCCAAGGCAAAAATTTCCTGGAACAGATATCTTGAGAAATATTGACTCAATTATTATTGGTACTTGTCTCGACAACTTGACTAAAGGATTTGGCAAGACTTATCCAGAAATGTTATCTAAGCAACATGGATAAAATTCAAAAAGTTTCCATGATCATCATCACATTCTCATCGGTTAAAATGATATTTATCTCAAAATATTTTAATCTAGACTGAGGTGTCAAATTCATCATAGGCGATTTTCTTGGATAGACATTTACTGAAATGTCAATTCTAAATAAAATCTAGCTTTGTTACAGTTTATAATTAAGTTTTTTCTTTCTTTTCTGACACAATACCTGAAGGTCCTGCAGCCATCCCATTCTTCTTTCTGACTGTGTTTCTGCACAACTATTAGTACTGTTCCTATTCTAGTTTGTAAGTCTCCCGAGGTCTCCCTGGTTCTTTGGTGTCCAACGAAGACTCTTTAAAAACTTTTCAAACTCTTAAGTATAAAAGTTGAAGTCACTTTTTAATCTGCTTTCATGCAATTTCCCTCCTTGAGGCCAATCTCCACTGATAGCTACATATTTCTGGTTTGTGATACTCATGACATCAGTCATGTTAAATCAGTTTTTAACATTATTTGGACACAGCTGTTTACTTTTGCCAATGTAAACTTTGAATCAAGAAAAAATTTGAAATAAAGGCAAAAGTGATGAAATCTAAATCTTTTTTTTTTTATTTTATTATGTGGTGTATCTTGATTGTCTGAACTTATATTTGGTTTTAGCTCATGGATACATGAATTCTGCTAAGCTTACTTTACTGAACCTACATTGCTATCAAAGAACAATTCATCGAATTTTACCATTCAAAGTAACAAGGAACGCTTCAAAATTTCATATCTTTTCACCTTATAACATGAAATTCTTGAATCAAGCTGAAGCACAGAATATCGATATCGAATTATTTAATGACTACAAGTATACAATAGAGCAGCTGATGGAGTTAGCTGGTATAATTTTGAATTTTTTGGTTTATAAATGATCTCCATTATTTGTGAAAGTTTTCTCCATAACTTGTCCCTATCATATTTTCATTTTGTAGGGCTCAGTGTAGCCAGTGCAGTTGCGAAGTCCTTCCCGCCAGATTCACTATCCAACCTAAATAGGAAAATTTTGGTTTGCTGTGGTCCAGGCAATAATGGTGGTGATGGTTTAGTTGCAGCCAGACACTTGAAGTTGTTTGTATGTACTCTGCTGAAAATTTTAAATCATCTTGTATTTCAACATTGTAACAACAATCTACACTAGCTCTAGATGGATAAATAAATCGGAAAAGTTTCTGCTAATAAATATTGTTTTCTATTCGAAAGCATGATTCCTTTTAACCTGCTGATTTGTTTCATTTGATTTTGTTAATGTTATTCAATCGATTAATTTATAGGGATATGCACCAGAAATCTTCTATCCAAAGCGACCAAACAAAGATTTATTTACCAACTTGACAATTCAGTGCAAACGTCAATTTATACCGTTTTTAGATGACATGCCCGACCCCGGGTTTATAAACGAACATTATAACTTCGTACTTGACGCCATTTTTGGATTTAGTTTCCGTGGTGATGTTCGCCCACCGTTCGATTCAGTTATTGATATATTAAAAACAGTCTCCGTACCTCTGGCATCTATTGATATTCCTTCAGGTAAAACATCAACTTGTATTTAGTAATTGTTTTGGTTTCTTGGAAATGCATCGAGTGTGGTCGGTCGGTCAAACTACTTTGTTACTTTGTTATTCGAATTTATCGAGAACTCGGTGTAACGATTTGAAACTCCCTCGGTTGGAACAAGAATTTTTCCTGGAAATCCTAAAGAGGAAATATATAGGCTGGATATGGTGAAGGGCAAATATATAGGCTGAATATGGTGAAGGGCAAATATATAGGCTGGATATGGTGAAGGGCAAATATATAGGCTGGATATGGTGAAGGGGAAATGTATAGATTGGATATGGTGAAGGGGAAATGTATAGGCTGGAGTTGGAAGGTGTTGATTACGTACTCTTATGGAAGACTTTTGATTATATTTCTATTTTTTCACTGTTTTAGGTTGGAATGTGGAAAACGGAAATCCTGACGGAATAAAACCCGATGTTTTAATATCTTTGACTGCTCCAAAACTCTGTGCTGCAAAATTTAAAGGTGAACATCATTATCTCGGTGGCCGGTTCGTACCTAGAGCTTTGGAAGAAAAATACCACTTAGATTTGCCGTATTTTCCAGGAACTGATTGCGTTGTGTTGTTGCCTAAAATCAAATAAAAACGATCAGAAATGCGGCCATATTTTCAAAACTTCACTGTGGTATTGAGAGAGAAACATTTCATGTGGCAAGAAATGCTGTAAATATACAAGCGATGGTACGTGGAAGAAGAGCCTGTCTTGTCGGTTTATTTTGAAATCCTGTATACTTTTGTTACCTTTCTGATAAGGTACAAGCAAAGATTGATTCTTCTGTAATATAAGAGAAGGTTCTTAAGAATAATCAAGCCAATTATTTTCTGTTAATATTCGATTAGTTTCAGTAATCTGTTTGATAAAAGAAGTTAAAACTAGTGATACAAAAAATCTTTGCGGTGTTACCTGTTTGTTTTAGCGTGTCAAATACAGATACACTTTAAAATACCCATTTCCAATAAAACCCCTAAACTTTTATGAGCAACACAACACTCTGGCGAAGTAATAGCCTAAAGTGTGTTTGCGCCCTGTTTGCGCCCTTCTGTGTGGGGAAAGTTGGAATCGTTCAAACTACAGTGATTCGTTGTATACGAGTTCCATGAAAATGTCGGACATGAGGGCGTTTGTAGATTTTAGAAGCGTTAAATAGAGTAGGGCGTTTACTTTAACAGTTTCAGTAAACATCCGTTAATTGGAACACGCACAAGGGACCAAAACTTGTTCGAATTAAGCGGCAGTAAAGACAAAATCAAGAATTTTGATATAAATTGTAGAATTTTTTTTAAAAACATTTTTTACCAATTTTTACCTCTAAAAAACTTCCATGGTAATTTGACGAATTTGCAGTTGCAGTTATGAAATGCAGTGTTTGGTCACGCCTGCAAATATTAGCAGGAGCGCTATGACAGCGTCTCAGTCGGACCATGAATTGTAGCATTCAAGGAACCAAAGTGAATTTAAAATTTTGTATTTATGAACGAAAAAAATTTGTCTATTGTGCGGCAATAGCGCATTATGCTCCACGCTTCAGAATTGGATATCAAGTCAGAAACTGACAAGAAGAATCACAACGCTAGCGTATCCTCATATTATTTATAAACAACGTATGCTGGGACCGAGTATGCTAAGTGCGTTAATATGCCCCGTTATAACCAACTATAAAGGGTAATTAAGAACACTCCCATCCAGACGCCCTTCAGCGTATGCGACAAAACAGAATCATAGTAACTATGACAGAATGCATAAGAAAGATGTTACGCATTTTCGAAAAAGATGTGTTACCCTTATCGGCCACCACCGCACAAAACGGGACATGATTTATTTTCCGCCGTTATATCCGCCATCTGAAAAGCTTCATACGCATGCGCCTGACGTCAGAAAAATCTTCCCATCTCGGTGTTATATGAACAAAAATCGTCCCGTTTAAACGGAATGATTTTTTATCATATAACCCAAAACTGATAAAACAAAAGAATTGAATGTAAGAGCGAGAACTCGTTAAAACGTCCCGGACCGGCAGACTTTTATTGGAAATTGAATTTCTTTATCATATTTTCCGAAGGGACTAAGGACTTAAAACTCCCGGTTTATTATTTTCCCTTAAAAAACATCGTAAACTTTCTCGAGGAAAAGTAACTAATATATATAAGTGTCTTAATTGGTTATGGTTATGGAGGTCAGTACATACTCCATCAAGAATATCAATACAACGAATACAGTTATGTACAATTCCGTTCAAATCAATTATTTACAATCATATCAAATCAGCCAATCGTGTATCTTTTCTTAATTTTTCGTCCAATTGCATATATTTGAGAGGCGCCATTTCTTTATGTCTAAAGATAAATATTTCTCTGGTTTAACGATAAATATTTCTCTGGTTTAACGATGCTTATGCAGTATGATAACTAGATAAATATTTCTCTGGTTTAACGATGCTTATGCAGTATGATAACTAGATAAATATTTCTCTGGTTTAACGATGCTTATGCAGTATGATAACTACTGCATAACAAAATGTTGATAAAGTAGCTGAAACGAAGGAAGTCATTCCTGGTGTCAAGAGCTCTTTATGAATGCACAAAAAAACACAGATAAGGTATAAGTTAGCATCTATATGGACAAATTCACACAGATGATACATGCGATAAAACGGAGATTAAAAAATAGATGTAGAGATTTAAAGCCCACCTGTTTAGCCTGAGTTCCAAGATATGTATTCTAAACATAGCCTCACTACAGAAGTTTAAATAATCTTCTTCGTCTTCTTTGGTCATGTTCATCTGATTTTCTTGATACCAGGCTTGTTTCTTCTGAAGTTCTGATGTTTCCTACAAAATAAAAACATTCGCTGGTTTATTTCTTCTGTTTTTCTATCATTGAATTTGTTTCTGTTCTTGTTATTCGTTGTTATGACTATCTGGTAGTCAACAGTTGATTGGTTTGTTCATTATAATGAGGTGTTTATATACCTTTTCAAATCGGGCTTGAATAAGATTAGCTTTATCGATTAATCTTTGTTTCAAGTCAGCCAAACACTCTTCTTTCACTTTGAGCGCTTCGTTGTGGGTTAGTTGACCTGGTGCACCAATACGTGCCAAGAAAGGCGCCAAATAATCAAGTTCCGTTTCGCGCTTTCTTAACTCTTCCTCTTTTGTTTGGATTTCCTAAAAATAATCAAATAATAAAAAATAAAAAATTGAGAATCTAGAAAAAAAGAAAAGTTACCTATCAGAAACTCGATCAAACCCGATTAAGAAACTCATGCATTTAAACAAGATCTCCCTATCTGACCGATATAACCTATGCCTTGATTGCCCTGTTAAAATTTTTATTTGTAGTTGATAGAACATTCAAAGTAATCGTTTTAAAGTAGCAGACGAAACATAACGCAAAATAATAAATCAGCTCCTTACCAGTTCTGCTCGACGAAGTTTTGCTTTTTCATTTCTTTCTGTATCATAAACAGAAACAAGTAATTCTAAATTTGCTTCTTCATTCAATCGACACTGCAATATTTCTCTTGTCTTCAACATACAAACAACAACAGAAAACATTTTGAACATGTAAGATTAATAACAGCTCAACGGAAAACAGAAAGAAGAACTAAAAGTGAGTTCAATCTTATTATTGAAGATTTGCATCCAGTTCTGACGACATGAAAAAGAACATCATCTTGAAATATTTTCTTTTTTATTATTTTTTACTGTTTAAACAATTAAGTGAAAATAACAACCTCTTGTTCAGATTCTCTTATGTTACCAAGACAACGTTTCTCTGCATGAAGCAAATCCACCATCATGTTGTATACATCCAACTCTTTCGCTCCTTTGCAGTCAGGATTTACCTAATGAAGAAGACACTATAACAGCAGCAACAACAACAACAACAACAACAACAAGATCGACAACAACAACAAATCAATTAGAAATACCTGAAAAGCATTTGTCATGTCTGGTGTGAAATTAAGCTGCGATGCTTTATCAGGGGAGAAATTGGGTGGTTTCATAAATTCTCGCGTTGATGCAGTAATCTTTTGATGTTCCAGATGAAATTTGACAGTGATGCGATCATCAGATACAAGGAACAGCTTTTCTGCAATATCTTTATCAGCTGCTTTTTCAATGTTACGATCAAACCGTTCCATCATTTTCTAAACAAAACAGAACCTTTTAAAAGTTTTTTTTGTTTTCGTTAATGCAAGAAAACAACAAGATCAACAAAATCGCCACTTTATCAGGTTAAAGTGAAACTTACTTTTAAAGGTCGAAAATTTGTCCCTTGTGGTCCGAATTTTTTTACTCTCTCCAGAAAAGAGCTGTGTCGATATGATAAAAAGTCTTCTCGTCCAGTAAAATGCTCTGATAATTCTTTAGCTGATTCTTCTCGCTTACTCAAACCATCAACACGAGCACTAAAGCAGACAACATGATTGATCAGAGACAAGAATAAATCAGCTTTTCACTTAGAAACCGACCAGCATTGCAAACGTGATGTCTCAGTTATGTTGCATTTTGATACTTCACTCCGATGCGCTTTAAAAGCAGTGTATCAATCCATTTGGAGCCATCGACTGACTGCTCACTGGCCTTACCGCAAGTTAGATCAATGCTAAGCGTATCTCCAGTCAATTTCCTAGTTGCAATTCGGCGGGAAAAATGGGCATGGAAGCCCAAGGACTTAAAACTCCCCGCCCCTTACTTACTGATGTTGTAAGATATCGAAATTATTATTATTATTTACCCAGGATTGCTTCTTCAGTTCTGATAGAACTGTTATCAATGAGGGTTCTGCAAAGGAGGTCCCAGAGCATTTAAAGCCCCCATTTGGGCTATGGAAGCCGCAAGTATGTTTCAACCGCTCAACCAGACAACCCCCTTAGATATCAATCCCGCTCTCAAGCTGAGTGCTAAGCTGAGTGGATCGATTCACACTGTTAGTCGCTGGCATGACTCAGCCAGGATTTGAACCCTGACCTCCCGCACTGAAGGCGAGCACTCTACCACAAGGCCACCAGTCGGTAGATATCGAAAGATACCGAAAGATATTCTAGTCGTCATTTTAAGAAACATTTCAGTTTTCGCTGAGAAAAAGTTCACAAAAAATGAATACAGAAATCCAACAGAAAAAGTCGTACCTGGCATAAAATTTTATTGTTCTTTCAGATTCCGGTCCCGGTGATATTGCTTTGTAACAATGCTCTTAAAAAGAGAATTATAATTTCATGATTTTTTCTTTCTTTCCAGAGTCATGTTAAGGACTAGATAAACTTTTAATATCTTAAATCAATCTTCAATAAATTTTCTTAAAACTACCTTTAAGAGCTTCGGGTCTTCCAGGAGCAAAACATTCAGTTATCCATCCAGAGATTAAATGATGGACTTTCTTTACTAATTTATCACCACGATTCTTGTATATTTCGTGAATTTCTACTATATTTTTCACTAAGAGCAAAAAAAGCAACAACAACTGTACATGTTATCCTGATAGACACATAAATATCAGACAGAAAACGTAGAATGTTTTAGAAACAAGAGTATTAATATTGATTCTCCAACATATTAGGTCTGTAAATATTTGAAAACCATCACATTACCAAATCCCCTTATCTAAAACTCAAACAATAATAATGAAAATTTCTTACAATAATTATCATTAGCAATAGATATTCTACAGACCAGACCATCACTGTTTAAATACTCGCAGAATTTTTCCAGTTTCGCTTTCTTATAAAGAACGGTCTTCTTCCATATGGACATCGTGTTTGAAAATCTGTAAACACACAAATATTATGTTAATTATTCTGTTAATTATGTTAATTATTCTGATCGTATGGAAAGAGGCCATAACGAGGAACAAAGTGAAATTGGTTTCATGATCTAAATTTCAACATCAAGCAGCATGTACCTTGTGGAGATATCTCAATTTGTGTCACCCACGATGGAGGCAAATCAATGAAGTTCTCTACTGCGTCATCCTAAAAAATAAAAACAAGTAAGTCCTGCGTAGGAAGTCCTAGAGGTAAAGGTATGGAAAGCTCAACAAGACAACCCTGTTAGAACCCAGACCTCTCGTTCCGGAGGCGTGGGAATTTGAATGGTTCGATTTGTAGAATCACATTATCACAAAATCTATACTGCCAAGAGTTCCGTTCAGTTTAGTTCAGGTCAATTGATTACTACTTTTAACAGAAGCAATCTACGATTTTCAGTTAGTTTCCATTCACCTACCTCTTCATCATCAATCTCAAGTAAGTCCTCGTTCACATTAGGAATAACCAAAAGTGGTTTATCAGCGTTAGGAAACATGAATTCCCATTTCAAAGCATCGCCAAGATCATAAGATAAATTCTTAAAAAAAGAAGAAAAATAAGGTCATTTTCGACATTGATACATTTTTAAAAGTTAAAATATACATGGATACTGCTGGATAAGCAAATATGAAATGAATCAAAGGATTTGCAGTCACCATTAAAATTCATACGTGAGTAGAACACGATAAAGCACAAACAGGGTTTCAACTGTTGAATTTGCCAGCCTTAATCTCAATCATAACACCAGATATTGATTTTCATGAAGGGAAGTCTCACTCAATACAAAATAGTTTTCCATCATCTTCACCTTAACTCCTTGTGAACAATCCTGCATATTAACCCAGACATTATAATGGTTCCAAACATTTTCAATCCCCAAGTAGCCAGCGTTATCCAGTGGTTTCACTTGACCTGTAAGAGCTTCAATAAAAAAACTTTCAGGGACATCACGTTTACCCGAGAGCACTAAAACCCAACAGTGTACTCTTAGACCATACAACTTATCTGCTGGTGGCTTTTCCAGTTCCTAAACAAAACAAGGACAAAAATAACTGATGGCTTCTTTGAGGGTTTCATTTAAACCAATATATCAAACAAAAGTTGAATTACATTTCATCATTACAACCATGACTTTCATTATAATCATGTTTAAAATAATCGGAAAAATAACGAGATTTTATTTAAAGTTAAATTCTCGAGTTATATCAACTTTAAAATGAGTAATTCTTGCACAATCAAACAAAGCAAACAAAAATAGAAATATTATGTGTTAAAACATAGGGGAATTGTGTGTTAAAACATACGGGAATTGTGTGTAAATTGGGTTATTGGGGGTAAAATGATTAAGTATGAGTTGATTGAATAAACATCATACTCACAGCAATTCTTTCTTCTTCTTCGAATTGTAACTTCCTTTGTTTTTCTTGTTCCTCTTGTACTCTCTTCGCCTCCATTTTTATCTCAAATTTACTTCTTAAATCCTTTGGTGGTTTGACAGCATATTTACCTGATTCCTTTTGGGTTTCAATTTTTGGAGGCTAAGGAAGATATAATTTTGATATATTTCTTTAAACTCTTTTTAACTTCTTGAAACATTATCATATATTTATATATTAATCAATACAGTCAAACCTGTGTATAACGCAGGGTAATAGGGCACTTGATGTTTATTTACTCAAAAGCAAAAAGATATAGTAAACTATGCACTTTGGCAACAACAATATAAAAATAGTATATTTTTTTATATTCTCATTGTCTGTATGCAAAATCCTTTAAATCCTTATTAATGAACTTTTACAAAACTGTTCATTTCTTCATGGACTGAATGAAAATGAAATATATACATTTTGTCAATTCTTTTTTTAAAAATTACATATTTACCTTCTCAACTTTTTTCAGTAAAGGACATATTTCTCGTGTCTCGTCTGTAAGTGTAACCTCTCTTGTTGCATAACCACTTACACAGTAAGCATCATAACCAGAGCCAATCAAAAGGGAGCATAAGATATTACAATAATCAAAACAGTTGCCTTGTTGCCGTTTGAGGATGGTAGTAGGTGAACATAGAACGAGTGGCTAAGAAAAGTAACATAAAAACTTCATTTATAAGCACACAGGCATTTATTACCAATACAGTGCCATAGGAAGCAAGTGAGATATTCCATCCCAAATAGAGTGAAAAGATGCAAACACATCAATGCTTAACAAGATTTATCAGAAAAGTTTGTAAAAAAACAATAAAATACAATCTTTTACATCCAGGGGGTAGCATCCTTTTATTTACTACAGATCTAAAAAACTTCATAAAACCTGGAGATCCCAGGGACAGGGACAAACGAGATAAAAATGAGTTAATAACATTCAGGGGTGCCGTCCCTTTAATAACTCAATCTCTATAAAAACAGGAAGAAGTTAGAAGGCAGCGTAATGCATTTTTAAACAGGAGAGACATCTAAAAAACCATGAGTCATCTGGCACAGCCGGGAGAGTTGGAAACTATGTTGCTGACAACATGAAATTCTTTAAAAATTCCCCACACTAACCATGTTTGGCACTTAAAAACCTATAAAAATCATCTCCTGTCCACACAAAAATTAGAAAAAAAAAGAAACAAAAATAATTTTGCTTCCTATGCTTCTGCAAATAGTAATACTCAAAGAAATTACCAAGTCAATTGGTGGGTCTAATGGCTCAAAATTCAAGTAGTCAGCTACAAATTCAGCACAACCATCATAGTTGTATAATTCAGTGTATTTAAGTTGAGTCGGTCGTAATGTAGTGCAAATGAATTTCTAAAAAAACATTGAATTATAAAATCACTACTTTCCATATAAGATGACTGTACCATATTTTATTGAATAAACACCCAAGACGTTTATTCAAACATTTATAGGTGTTTATTTTAGAGGGGCATTTATACAAATGGGGCATTTATTACAAATATGAAAATTGGGAATACAAGGAAAGGAACAGTGTTGTAAGATCTCTATAAAAAAAGAATAAAAATGCTTCTAATAGATTTGATTCTTTATTTTATATTTGAGAGAAATGTTTGTGTTTGGAGGGTGGTTTATACGAAAGGGCAAGGCTTCAAAAATTTGATTTTTTGGTGGACTGAAATTGGTGTGGCTTATCAACAGTTATGGTATGAACCCCGTAAAATTGTGCCCCTTGTAAAACTATGATGTGCACAATGCATATTTCATATACCATTATTACATGATTACAAGTCATTTAAAATGTTTATTTGTATTCCCTTCAGGTGACTTCATTCATTAAAGTTCTTCACCCTTAGGAAGTTCTAAACTTCCTCTACCTAGTTCCATTTCACCATTGACCAATCTGCCTAGTGAACATAGGTGGAGGAATTCCAAGTAGTAATGAATATTGTATTATTTTTATTATCATTCAGTATAAAATTAATGATCCTTGAAGCAAAAGTCATAAAATGTTACCTCAACTCCACATTCATTCTTAGGCTTCAGAAAAAGCCGCTTTCGATCTCGATACAGGTGGCTATATTGCCTTTGAAAATTCTCACAACACATCAATATATATTTTTCTTTTGAAGAATTTTCTTTGTAGGATTGCGGAAATTCTTTTTCATCAACTTTCGATGGCTGACTAAATAGAATATGAAACTTCTGACATTATAAATATATAAATTTCAGAATTTTTAGGGGTTAAAATCAACTTCGTGATGCTTTAGTGAACTTCTGACGCTAAGATTCTAACCCATTTCCCCTTTTAATTGCTTTTTGTTTACTTTTGTCATGCGTGCATTTAAGTAAGAGTAAAACCAAACTAATTAAAGATTGACCTTGTGTACAAAATGAAAAACCATTTTCTGTGATAAATCAGACAATGAATGTATAACCAGATCTGACCCATAATGTGTCTGTTCAAAGTCAACCTGCTCATCCTGGCTAATTCACTGTCATTGGTATCCAGGAAATTACAGATGATCACCGGCCATGTGTACTTAACTAGTGCAGAGGTGAACGCCGACAGAGCATAGACGTAGTAAGTCTGCACCACTGAACTTTCAGGCAGAACAGATGTTAAGACAAATATCCTGGCTGTATCCATGTTAATGAGAAATGTCTTTTTACTTTTTTTTCAACAGGTGTTTTTTTGGTGATTTTTTAAGATAAAAAACAGTTTCAAAGTAAAATTGTACATGTGTTACAAAATAACTGAAGAAAATAAATTAAGTGTTTTTTCATCTGTCCAGTTAAAACTAGGTGACTTTAGTCCGACTTTACTGTTCAAGAGATAGAGCAGTGAGGAAAGTCAACTGGAACTCTCTAGAACATTGTTTTCTTGGGAATGGAGTGGCTCCACCGATGATCAATGATGTTAAGCTTAATTGTCTGGTGCCGTTATGGATCACAGTAGAGGATATTTTCCTAAGGGTGCCAATCTCACAGAAAGGGCAATGTCTTAAAGCTTTCCTCTGGTGAAAAATAAAATAATCCTAAAATAGCACAAAAATCAATCTAGAAATAGAATTTAACTTTTATTTAATTTCATAAAGCTTTTAATTCTGAATAAGTAAGATTTTCTTTTATGTTGAATTCTACTAATACGTTCAAAAGATCACCATTTTGGTTTATATTTTGAAATGGCGTGCGAAGCTCGTGACGTCATAGAGTAGATCAGAGACTATATTTGAAAACAATATCTATATCACTGACTTGAATAAAATTTTTACATTGCACCCCGAATGTTTTGGTCTCCCAAAAGAAAAACATGCTTTGGATGCATGGATTAGAAGAGTCGATACTAAAAACACACTGGTTTGTGAAGAACACTTTTCGATCAAATGTTTTGATCCTAGTGTGGAGATGAAAAGACAGTTTCAACCACACGGTAGTTATTTCTAGTTCATGACAGCAAATACATTCTTCATCTGTCATCATGTCAGAGCAGTTTTTGCATAAACACCATGTTTCCAGAGGTTGATGAACATTATGTGAAATTAGTTCTTCATCAGATGACTCTTCTACCGTTGTCCAGCTACTATCTGAATCTACCGAAGGTTTATCAGACTGTATTTTTCTTGGTTCAAACTGATATCCGAGAATATGTGACATTTTTATAATCAACTTTATTAAAATTGAATTTTATTATTTGGAATATGAAAATGTGTTCATAAAATAACACGTGCCCTAAATAAGAGCTATTTTAATCATATGAATATTATTTAGATCAACTGGGGGTTAATAAAGATGTAATAATACAATCATATACAAAATAACGATCTTCTCTCTGACGCCATATACAGCAATTATGAGTTTTGTTTGTTTTGATCTTTCTTCATAAATATATGGCACATGTTTGTAAAAGTTATCAAGTTTTTTTCAAATTTCCAATCTTTTTACATCGAAATAGAAAAAAAGAATTATATTATTATTTATAAGTCATCATAAAAGAATTTCGCGTAATACGGATGACATCTCATTGCTTGATGATATGCTTTCCGCCTGCGTACTTACTCCAACTTTCACTTGGAAAATAAGTATCAAGTGGTCCCATTTTGCAAACCATGACATATGTTTGTAATGAAACTTTCAAAGAAAACTTTTTCCTTATGACGCAAGTTTGGATCATTGAATAAATGAAAATTAACAATCACTTTTTACTGTTTTACTGTTTTGCTTAGAGACATGCGATGCAGCACACATCTGAAAAATGTTTTAATAATGTAAGGCGTGTGTTTTAATTCACGCCTCAGACATTTTAGGCATGTGTGTGATCGCACGCCTCATATGAGGAAGCCTACCATACCTTTTTTATATGAACAGACAAAAGATTTTGTGTACAGTCTGATCTATTATGCGAAGTCATTATTGTGTTCTATGTGATTTGCAATTGAACTAAACATGAAAATGCCTGTTTAAGCAAAGGATTGCTAGCTTCTAAACTAATAAAGACACCGTCTAATATTATCTTTGTGCGAAAATGTAAAGTTTCATTCAGACTGAACTGTACACCTATTTTTGGTCAAATGGGGCCATTAGTTTGTAATAAAGAATTCAAATCTATAAGGAGCCTTCAGCAAAATTGTAATGGTGAAAAAGTGGTATTAAAAGTAAAATTAAACATAAGATTCATCAATGTGATAGCCACCTTTTTCAGTCAAAAATATATCATGTTAATGTCCTCCGACCAACTAGTTTTGAAGTTGAAATGTTGGTAAGTTGGCAAAGTGTACAAAAATAAATAAATGAATACATAAATAATTAACAGAATGTACATGGTCTACTGCAACATAATCACATGTTGTCTGTCAAAAATTAGAAAGAAGGCATCATATATAAGATTCCCAGAGTTTGCACACAATTATATATAGTCTTACTTTCATTCCACATAGGGAATTATGTTTCTCATTGTGCAGAGCACACACTTTGCTTCCCACACACCAAACATATTTTTTGAGGTTTGTGGCCTTTTTACTATCGAAAATTATCCTTGATGTAGCTTTTTTTTTAAATTATTACTGAAATAATCTTAGCCAAGAAAAGCTTCAGATTACAATAAAAATTATTTAGAAAAATAAAAGTAAAAAGAATTAAAAGAGAAGAAGAGAGTGCGCAGTGCGCAGTTTAGTCTTCACTTTCATGATGACGATGACTTTTCACCCACACAATTCATCAGTGTGTTCCTTCATCATAAACTGTTTCTTCAGACCCTACCTCTTTAATTCAACAGTCGGAGTTGATACAATAATCTTCTCTAACTCTTCTTCTAAGTCTTCCATTTCTACAAGATCCCAAATCCAATCCAACAAAACAAACTTTACCTAAACCTTCTGACCTCACCTGAGCTTCGTGTTCTTTTCACTCTCATGGCCATGGAAACACTTTCGATTTTGAAATAATAAAAAATTGTACGGCAACGAAAGTGTCGTTCGAGTGTGTTGAGATACTACATGGACTGTGTCATAGAGGAATAACTAGAATCGGTAAATAGTCCATCCTCCCAAAAGGGCATTATTATTCCCAATGATTACTTCAAAGCTAGTAATTTTCATTGAAAAAGTTTGCGAAACTTAGTCGCAAATTGCAAGCAAAATTTTTACAGATTCTAATTTTACTATGGTGTGAGTTGCAGTTCACGTTCTTGCACCTCCTTAGGAAGTTTAGATTTAAATATTGTTATACTCTTTTGAATCGTTGTTCCTTTTTATTTGTAAGACATGAGTGTAAGAAGAAAAACATGCCATAGGTACAGTCAATTGGACTACATAAGATCGGGAATTATTTTCTTGCGTGAAAAGAGTCACCTAATACTGAAATATTTGTTGTGGTAAAATCGGAAAGTATCTGTCGGGGAAAAATATCTGTCGGGGAAAAAATGTCGGGTTTAAAAATGGTCGGGGAAATATTTAGCCACTTGGTCATTAAAACCCGATTTTTTTTATCCCCGATAAGGAACCTCTTTAAATGAATTTATTGTAAGGAACATATTTCTGATGAATCTTTGCCGTCGTCATTAAAAAGGCAACAGGCCTGGGAACGAGGTTGATTTTCTGTCTGTTTTTATATTTTGAGTTGACTGAAATATTGTCACCATTTTCATACTTCATCATCACTGATGTGTATAGTAAACTTGATAACGCAGTGAACGTGTTCTATCAAAGCTGCCTTTATTGGATTCTCTTAAAGATGTTGAGGTCGAGATATCGTACTTCTATCAGCTGAGAGGTGAGCAAGAGGGATTGCAGTTTAAAATTCCATCGAGTTAAATTTAGTGAGCGAGTGACGAAATAGTGATTGACTTGCTTAACCAAACTTGAATAAATGGATAATAAACAAACAGACAAATTTTTAATTATACATTATTATTTCAATTATTAAGAAATCATTGTTTTATAGACCTGTCAATGACACAAGTCCAAGTCAGGTAGTAATACAAAAAATACAGCGTTTTATTTTGTCGTGGTCATAAATTCAGATAGAAATATTATCAATATAAAAATATTAACACCACGTCTATTAAATGCTTTTTATGCAGTAGCGAGTTTACCTCGAGAGTAAACAATCTTATAACATATGTTTTACATTGCAATATACATCAGCTTAATGCAACATTATGATATTTCTAACAGCTCTTTTCTAACATCTCTTTGGTGCGTTTTATACAAATAGTTGCTAAGGGACACACCACTTCTCTAGACCCGCCAACCCACTTCTTAGGCGAAACATTCATTTTATATTGTTAATTATCAGGAATACTTCTAAATTCTGTCGTAACCACATTTCTGGGTAGATAGATACTGCGAGCTCTTAATTTTCCGGTCGTATGAGGATTCCATGAACTGCCGCTACCACCACCATCTACACTGTCTGCTTCACCCAATCTATAAATAAAACCATGTTTCAAAAAACTGAAGCACCTTCACTTAAATCATTTCCGCCATTTTCATCTGACTCTCTTTCTATAGGTTGGTCTAACAGGATGTGACCATCACTCGACCACCATTAGTTGCGGTCAAAAGTTTGTTATTTTTGTCTGGTTTAACGAGAACATTGTTAGGTAATACCTCGTTCTTTCAAACGAAAATAATAGACTTAAAACCAAAACGTTATGTGATCGCATCTTGTTAGACAGATGCCTTATCGGGGAAAATCGGGGTAAAAAAGGCGGGAAAAATCGGGGTAAAAAAAGGCGGGAAAAACTTTAGTCACTTTCCCCGAAAAGGTACATTCACTGGAAGTATTGACATAAAAAGAATTTTAAGAAATAATAATAATAAAACATAAAAAGAACTTACTCTTCACGCCTTCTCCTTCTGACCACAAGAAGTACAGTAATTATTATAACCAAGAGCAACAGTCCACCAACGACTGAAACTAATACTGCAATCAACGTCTCTGTATCATCTAACACAAGAAATTGAAAACAGATCAAGTTTAAACTGTACAGAAGAAAGTCTCCAACTGAATCCTAGTGTATGTAAGTAAGTGTATGTAAGGAATATATTCTGTAACCATAGTCAGTAGAAAATTCCCTGGTCTGGCAGTTCTACCGTCGGTATATTTAACTTGAATTCCTTAACTGTAGTTTTTTTACTTTGATTTGATTTGACCAAATGATGGTAAATCATAATTTCGCATTGGTTGTAATTTGTCATGTGATTAAAGTGAGAGCAAGATTATGATCGAATGGACAATAACTTGTTCTAATAAGGGATTTTTCTGATGACTTATTTTTCAAATCGATGAAGTAATGAAGCAAACCTGAAGATGTTGTGCAAGTAAAACCATCTCCTTTGTAATTATTTTTACAAGTACATGTGTAGGAGTGTAATGTATTAGTACAATCTGCGTTACTATGGCAACGATGGACACCAGTACTACATTCATCTTCATCTAAAATTGAACATGAAAATAATTCGTAACGAAAATCACTTGAAGATTGAAGATCTAACAGCTTACATGAAATTAAAATGGTACCTTCAAGGAGCACTGATGATGGAATTACTGAAGCTTTTATAGCGTTATTTGATAAAAGGTTTTGGTTATCTTGCAGCTTCAACATTAATTCATTTTGTAACACATTCAAAGAGGTGACATATGTATCCCGAAATCGGACGCGATAATCAACTTTCAAATTCGGTGATGTGTTTGGACTAACAATAAAGGAAACATTGAAAAAGACAGTAAAAATTACGATAAAAATTTTCCGTATTATGACCGAATTATTAAGTTTCGTCTCGTTTCTATGTATTTTTTAATGTTATCTTGAGGTCGTAGTAGTCACTTAGAAGCAGCCATGATATTGAAAACGAGGTGAAACTTGTTGACTAGATGATAACGTTTAAACAAGGCCTATTGAAAGCATTTATAGAAAGCATTTTAAGAAATGGCTTACTCTAGTGATAGGACTTCCACTGATAATGTAGTTACTTCCAATTCCAAATATGTAACATATAGCTGAAAAAAAAGAAGGTTAACATTGGTTTATTCTTCTGAAATAACACTTACATATTATATAGAAGGATCCAACAAATTGGACCTTTATTGGACCTTCGGTTATACTTACTGCTTGTTGGATAGCGTTTGACACGTTCTTGTACAATTCAGAAGTTCGATCATTTAGTTGGTTCACGATGGCAGGATCACGGAGTTGAGCAATGAGTCCACCAGTACTCTGATCAAGATTAAGGGGATCACCATTTAAGACAATATCGTACAGAGTGATCTTACCAGAAACTATTTTGATCTCTACAAAGAAAAAAATAATCTTTATTTTTTGAGAATGCATTCAGGACCATCATTCTCGTTGATTACAGTTGTTATGGAAATAAAAGCATACAAAATACATGAGATTGTTCAGATGATAAAATGGTACAATTGAAGGACCTGGAACCCAGGAATTAGAATCTAAGCTGTCATAACTGCAACACAGCTCAAAAGATGTTGAAAAATAAAAAAATAAAAAAATTGGTTCTAGAAGGAAAATAACCATCCCTCCAACAGCATTGAGCTAGGAAAGTATTTAAGAGATTGCTTTCTCTGAATAAAATATAACTTACGATTGGGAGTAATGGTGGTGTATGGTGTTGATGTTGTTTCTAAAAGGAACGAGTTTCATTTCAAGAAGAACACGCAAGAAATCGAAAACTGATTTTATTGTTTATTTTTGCCAGAAAGAGCAGAAATGAATTCAAATAGACCAAATACTCACCTATGCATAGCGATTTTCCATCTCCAGTAAACCCTTGTGGACACTGACAATTAAAAGAACCAATCGTATCGATACAAACTGCACTCGAATGACACGTGTTCAATTTTGAATTTATACACTCATTTATATTTTCACATTTATTTTTTTGACTGGACTTTGGTTGGTAGCCTTGACGACAGTAACAATGGTAACCAAGTGATGTATCATTACAGAGTTGTTCACAGTTTCCAGGGCATAAACCTATATGGTGGAAATATAAAGCAGAATTGATCAGAAATTCAAACAATGTCTTTATCAAATCAAAACAATATGCAGATGTATTCATGTAAAATGTACATGTAAAATGTACATGTAAATATTTGTGAATGAGAATATATCTCCAACCTCTACAAGTAAAAGATCCTTCTGGTTCGTTAAAACATGTTTCATTTGTATTACAGTTTGCTGTCCCTAAGATACATTCATTATCTTCCAGACATGTTTTCCCATCAACTTGTAATGTGTATCCAGTTCGACAGGAACAATGATAACTTCCACCAGTATTGACACAAGTTTGTAAGCAACCATGATTGGCATTGCATTCATTTATATCTAAAGCAGACAATTTTTTATATTTCTCAATAATTATATTAGCTGAATGTTTAGACAAAATGTTGGTGATTTGAAAGCAGTTCACCTTGACAATTTTTTTTGCCATCTCCAATATATCCATCTTTACATGAACATGAATAAGAACCAATCGTGTCTGTACATGTTGCGTTTTGGTGACATATATTCTGATCAATAACACATTCATTGATATTTATACATTGCTTAGTGTTTTGCTGATATCCAGACTGACAACTACATACAAATGAACCAATGGTGTTGTTGCAAATTTGACTACAACCAGATGTGTTTTGTTTACACTCGTCAATATCTAAATGAGCAGTAACAGCAAGTATCAAATCTGCTAAACTAAGGAAAAATTAAACATAAGAAATAATACTGTTTCATGTTGATATAGACCGAGAAATGTCAAGAAATATCAAAAATGTAAAAAAATAAAATTTGAATGGTTTTCGAAATATGCATTGAGTAGACGTAAACGTAAAGATGTTTTTGCAATAGATGAGAAAACAAAGTGAACTTCAGACTGCGTTCACTGTTTAATTTAAGCTATCATATTTGTATCATACTGCTCACAATATTTTCAGGATTTTTTCTTGATTTTAAAATAATTTCAGGTTTCGATTATTACACTATGAAGGAAACACTTTTCCCATTAGTTTGAAAACTGTATCTTAAACCTTGTTTCCTTGCTATCGATAATCCATTTCCTTTGAATTGATAGGGAAAAAACATTTTACTTACCAATACAGTTGGAGTTTTTCTTTTCAAATCCTTGATTACAATTACAAGCATATCCGCCATTTGTATTGTTACACGTTGAGTTTTCTTGGCAACTGTATATACCGAAAACGCATTCATTTATGTCACTGCAAGTTTTACCATCAATATTCAATGCATACCCAGATAAACATGAACAGAAGAACGAGCCAGCAATATTTGTGCAAGTGGACTGACAACCATGTTGTGCATCACATTCATTAATGTCTATTAAAAAACATCATATTTTTAGAAAATAACACACTAAGCTGTTTTAAAGATAACACTATGATATAACATTTTTATAAAAATTCCTTGTCAATCGATCACCTCGGTCAATCGATCACCTCGGTCAATCGATCACCAGACAACAGTAAAATTTCTTTACTTAATAACTTAATAACTTTAACAGAGCTAGTATTTTTACCTTCACATGTTGTTCCGTTGCCAGTATAGCCTCCATTACATGTACATTGAACATTTGAGGCCACATAAACACAAGTAGCATTTGAATCACATGAATCTGTATTACTGAGACAAGGATTAACTGCTTGACAAGTAACTTGATCTAAACTTAACTGAAAACCAGGTTGACAACTGCATACATACGATCCTATGGTGTTGCTGCATAACGAGCACTTTGTTTCATTGCACTCGTCAATATCTAAAAACACATTTAAAATTCAAAGGAAGTAAAACCTACTAAGGAAAAATTAAACAGACTGTAAAATTTTTATACATCGAAATAAAGAAGGGAAGGAAATTTATTTCTTAATAGCAATTACAAGTTAGGTGAATACTAAATGCTATTACCATAAACATGTTATTGACACTAAAAGAAGTGGTTCAGAAAATTTGGGTAAAAAGATTGCATTGATTCCTAAACACTAAATCTCACATCTCAATAAAAAAAAAAACAATTTTAGCTACAATTATTCAAACAGATACCAATTTCCGTGGCATTCAGAAGCAAGATGAATTGCTGCAGTATTTTCCAGAAATTTTGTTTCCATTAGATAGATTATAAACTGCAAATTGAATTACCTTCGCATATGGTTCCATTCCCAACAAATCCAAGTTTACAAGAACATTGAAAACTTCCATTTGTGTTTAGACAAGAAGCATTACTATGGCAATTGTCTTGTTGATTCACACATTCATTTATATCATCACAGGTTTTGTTATCTGAACTTAGAGAGAAACCAGGATTACATGCACAGGTGAATCCTCCTATATTGTTTACGCATGTCTGTTGACAATTGTCGGTTTTTTCATGACATTCATCAACATCTGAAATAATATAAATAATAGGAGTATAATAATTAAAATATTAACAGCAAGATTTTGTCTTTATTGAGTTTGTAAATACAGAGAACGTTTGTCTTCTAATCAAAATATGAAAACATTAAAAACCAACTAACCAATACAAGAATCACTTGAATTTCTACGGTAACCATCCAAACAGCGGCATTCATATGAGCCCACTGTATTGACACAATATTCAAAGGTATTTTGGCAAACTGTTACATTATTACACTCATTTACATCTTCACAATGAGTTGAATTATACTTGATGTAACCAGAATTACAGCTACATGAGTAACTTCCAACTTCATTGGTGCAAATTTGCTGACATGGTGAAGCAAGACAGTCATCAATATCTATAAAAAAAGTAAATCATCAAAAAATTGTAAAAGCTAAATATTGTGTGGTAAGTAAATTTTAAACATCCATACCAAAACATTTTCGGCCATTACCAGTATAGCCATTGGGGCAGGCACCACAAACAGCCACATTTTCTGAATTGTTATTAATCTCAGGAATGCATGATACACTAACGAAACATGGATCCGCCTCGCAAGCATCTATTTCATTTTGACAACGAGACCCAGCAAAACCCTTTTTGCATATACATTGAACAAATGACAAATAAATGCCTGTGACATAAACTAAGATAAAAAGAATAGTTCACACCAAGTTTATCAAATTGAATAAAAAATTCAGCTTGAAGTGTCCTGTAAAAAAATAAAATAATAATAATTGCCGAAAAAGCTATGAATAATTTGTACCTTCTTCATATTCCAAGTTACTATAATCACACTTTCCATTGTTAAGACAGTAACAATACAGAATTTTTGGCTGCAAGACTGCTGAGAGTCCAAATTCATCTATCACACCAATTTCTAGTGTTTCATTAAGTAAACTTGGCATTAACTGGACTATTCCAGTTTGTTCATTTAATAATGTTATTGATGTTGAATAGTTTGTTTTGACAAAATATGTTAAGTTTGTGGAAACACTTGATGATGCTTCGATAGCAAAGTTGAACCTTTGATTGTAAGTGACATTGAGTAATATTGGACCAGTAACTTTTGGTTGTTCCAGATCTGTAATTATTTATATATAAAGAGGTCACTAAGAATTTATGCAATCAAAGTAATTATGAGTAACTTATAACAAAAGCCAAACTTACTTATCACATGGTTTACCTCATCTGCATTATTTATAAAACTCTTCCCCTCAACAGCCAATGTTGGGCTATCTGTGACAGCAAAATCAAAAAAACACTCCCTGTTAGTGGAAAAATTGCCACAAAGGCTTTCGGCAGCTTTAATGGTTGAATCATTTTGGAACAGTTCCGATACCTTTGTAAAAAATGTTGGGACAAAATTTTGATTTCGGGCAGTATGATTTCGACTGAATAAAGATTCATTGTAAGCAACTTCCCCTAAAAACGAATAATATAATATAACTATAATAACAATATTTTGTTTATGTAATATTGTGTACATTTTGTAACATGTAATAGATAAACATAGTACATGGAAAGCGTTTGTGTTTTAATGTTAAAATTCATTGATTAATGAAAACATTAACTGTCTCTCAGACTGTACATTCTTTTAAGATCAACCATTGTGTCTAAATGTTTCACTTTGGATATAATAAGATGTGCTTATTTTTTCCCCAATTTTTATCAATGTTAATATCGAAATATTCAATTCCAAAAATATGAAGGAAGATTATTTTATAATTTCATTTTAAAAGCAGATTGACACAGTGAAACCAAAAAATTGAGTAAAGATAAAAAGAAAATTACATGTGTTTCCAAATTTATAATAAATTTCTTGTTCGGTTGCATTCACTGATACTATGGTTCCTTGAAAGCTTTGTAGATCGTCTTCCATGTTATCATTCAAAGTACCTAACAATCCTGTCGTGTTATATTCCACATCGTCTGGTATGGATACAACACTTTGTAGCATTTCTGGAAAGATTTCTACTTCAGCACTTGCACCGGAGAGAAAATCAAAAGTAAAAGTTGGATTTGCAGTTGTATTATCATATGATACTTCCACATCTCCGAATGTTGATGATGAAATGTTTTGTTGTACATTGTCTACAAGCAGCATTACATTCTTATCTAAGAAAAAATTCTTGAAAATTGATAATGATATTGATGAAAGTGAAACAAATGCAATATCAGAGTTGCAGTCAGATTGTTAAGGTGATGAAGTAATTCACAATAAAAACTTACTTCCAAGATCCAAATACAATTCCAGTCTAGGTTGCTCAGATTCTGTTAAAGCAAAACCACAAAACACAGTAGCCTTGCCCATATTGGCAAGGCAAGTTCTTCCTTGAATTTTCAAATCAGGAGTGTATATCAAATGGTAATCTCCAAGACCATTATAAGTGTATTGCAAACCATCCAATGTTTTGATATGTGGATCACCATATGATGAACCTTAAAGTTAATAAGAAAACATTGAAAAAAGAAATATCTAAGCGTGAGATACAAACAAAATGAGTAGTATTGCACATATTCGGTAAAAGTAATAAGAACAGTATGAAATTTATTGAATCCATGCAGACTTACATTTCCTTGGAGCTCTGTAATATTCACACGAAGGTATTATCACATGACTAATATAGTCAATGCACTTTCCTGAATTGATACAACACTGCCTAAATGGGTTTAAATCTTCTAAGATAGCTTCTGCTCGAAAGTTATTTCGGTTCCTTCGTATTGTGCGAATAGGTAGAGAAGAAGCTTTTAAATGGTTTTGTGTTAGAGGTGAAGGTAATCCACTAATGGTTCGGATTAAACCACCATGAAGTGACTCATAACAACATCTTGTTACTACGGCATATTTGTCACCATTTATATTTCGTAAATTTGTAAACCAGATGTTTTTTCTCTGAATGCAGTAGATATTTGAACCATCTACACGAGGACAATTCCTTCTTCTTCTCCCTTTCCTGAAGATACACTTTATAGCAAAATGAAGAAGAAAATCCTCTGCTTTATATTGCCTGTCATAAACGGCCTGATGTATATTACAAGGACAAGACATTCTTCTCTTCATTCTTCTTGATCGACTATTTATGTATGCATCTAACTCTTCTGAAGATGGTAACGAATTCTTCCATTGATTGCACTTAATGGCAGCATTATTATTTGTTGTGTTTGAGACTTGAAAAATCCATAACCCATTCACTCCAACATTGCCAGGGGCCTTATCAAAGCGTAGTTTGTTATATGGTGATATTACATTGGGAACCAAAGATAAAGATGGGTTAAATCGATAGCCAACTTGAACTTTAAAAATATTGAAAGGATCATCCCAAAGCATGTTATAGTAAACATAATACACAAACGTGTTAATACCATCTGTTGTAAGAACACACTGAAATGTCGCTTTCTACAAAAATCAAGAATGGAGAAAATGCACTTGTTATAAAATTGGAGAATGTTAACTACCAGTTGTATTTTTCATTAACAAATTAAACAATGGTTTACAACAATATAAATGTATACCTTCAAACTATTAAAGTAATTTATTGAAGGATATGGTGTGACTTCAAACCAGGTAATAACAGCAATGTAATTTGGAGCAAATGTTTTAGCACTTGTTTTGTTTTGTATCATGGACTGAACACTGCTTTTCACGGAAACTGCTTCAGCATTATTTGATTGTTCTTCGTAAGAACTGTAATAAACACGATTGGACAGTGACACCATTGTAGTAGGTATTGTAGTATCAATATCTGTCCAATATGGTGCAAAAATTGTGCCATCACTAAGTGGAGTTCCCAGATCACCAGAAGGACCTTCCTCGCAGAGATTAAAATGAACTGAAATGAAACCATTCACACAAACCTAAAATCAAAATCCATTCACAAAATAATTGAATGTTAATATAAAATTTTTTACTGTTCTTAAGTCCCCAACAACTCCAGAAACACCAAAAAAAAAATACTACAATCAAAAACTCACATATATATCATGAAACAGGGTACCAGATACAGGAATACCATCAATGCTTTGCAGCCGAACAATTGGTTGGTTAACATCAGCATCTTGAATGAAATTTCCCGACTTATATGGCACAAAATAATCAACTAAATTAAAAACAAAATATAAGCCATTTCAGTTTCGTACATTAAGTTGTTTTGGTTTAGTCAAAATTTCTATTTATTATGTTTACAATAATGGTAGATATAGCTTCTATTATAAAATTCTAAAATGCTTTTGCTTTTTATTGGCTTTGAAAATTAATAAATGGTAGATTATCAGAACATAGCATAGCAGACCTCAAAAAACAGAAAATTCAAAAAAGTTCTGCTCACCAACACAATCTTTTCCGTCACCAAGATATCCAGATTTACAAGTACAATTATAAGATCCAGGTGTATCGCTGCACAAAGCATTTAAATTACAATCGTTAGTTGAAGTAGAAAGACATTCATTGATGTTTGTACATGTATGTGGTGCAGTGAACTCATATCCAGTGTTACAACTACATTGATATGAACCGGGTATATTCGTACATTGCTGATCACAACGATTTGTTAAGCATTCATTGATGTCTAAAACAAGACAAATTATGCAAAAGGATTTCTATTTTGTGTCCACGAAATAACAGAAAACCCTTTTTAGTTAATATTTACAATAGTCTCAGTCCCTCTTAACATTGATTCTATAATGAACATGATTTTGTTTAGTTTAAAGTTCAACTTGATCAGTAGGCAACTACACAAAAACAACATCACACCTGAACAAGTGAAACCATCACCACTGTAACCAGCAGTACATGAGCAAGTATAACTTCCTATATTGTCTATACAATTAGCAGCACTGTCACAATTGTTAATCTGTAAACACTCATTTATATCTAAAATAAAATATAAAGGAGTAAGTCTCCCTCCCCTCCTGCCCAACTGTTATTATCAACTTATTTTAGACTTCTATTTCTTTTTTGAATGTTTAATGTGAACACCCGTGTTCCTAATAAAACAAATTTTATTATAAATTTAGAAATGATCAGATTTATTGAGAATATAATAATATTTTTCAATTATATATTCAATTGACATTTACTGTTGCATGAGAAGCCATCTCCTTCAAAACCTTTCTTGCATTGACAGCGGTAACTACCAACACTGTTTGTACATAATGCATTAGCATCACATCTGTTTAATGTTGAGTTGAAGCATTCGTTTAAATCTATAAAGTGAGTCAATTCATTGTAAACATTATATGTAAAAGATATGACAACAAACTCTTCAGTAGTTTTCAAAGCAGTAAAAAAAACTTCTTGCGTGAAATGGCACAGGAAGGTTATATCTTGACTGTTTGCAGGGAGGTTTCAATCACCTTAATATCAAAACAAATGATTTAGAGAAATATTAAACATGAAAGCACAAATAACAAACCTGTACAATCCTTTCCATGGAAACCAACATTACACAAACACCTGAAACTCCCAAGCGTGTTTTCACAAACAGATGAAACAGGACAATTTGTTGATGACAGACATTCATTTATATCTAAAAAGACATAAAAACAAATAAACATTATGTTTTCTTTACTAAAAAAATGTATTTTACAATTTCATATGTCATAACACAACTAATTTAAGTAAATAGATCTAGAAGGAAATACCATGTAACTTCAATGTCCATCATTAATGAACAATACCAAACAAAATGTCTTACCAAAACAAGAAAATTGATTATTTTTCCTGTATCCAGCCGGACAATTACATTGATATGAACCCAAATTATTAATGCAAATAGCTGGATCAATGCAAAGATTTGTTGTTGAATTGGAACATTCATTCAAATCTATAACACAAAATTTGGTGCATAAACATCAAATGTATCTAAATGCTTTGGAACGCACTCTTCTTACCCACCTGTACAAATCTTTCCAGAACCAACATAACCTTCATTGCAAGTGCATAGAAAGCTTCCTGCAGTATTCCTACATTGAGCATTATTGTCACATTGTTGAACTGGTCCAGTACATTCATTGATGTCTGAAAAGTTTTGAATATAAGAAAGTACAAAGTATTGTTTACAAAAAATTAAAGTGTTCAGTTAGTGGACATGAATTGTGATTTGGGGTTCATTTGCACGTTCTAAATTGAGAAAAAAACTCATGGTACAAAAGTAGCTAGAATATTTTCATGAATAATATGGACTGTTTTATTAATGCTGTCATTAATGCCATCTGTTGTTTTGGGAGATTAAAAATAAAAGGAAGTCATTTAAATTTCATCAAACATTGCACACAAAAAGACACAGCTTTGCATTGAAAACTGATGGAATGCCCACATCTAATTTGACACAGTTTAAAGTCAAGCTTAACAAATAAATCAGTTTAAATATCAAACTTTTTAAAACCAATTAATTTTTTGTTTTTCAAATCATAAACCATGGGTGAACACAAGGTCTTGATCAAAAGTTGTTGACTAATACCTGTGCATGTTTTTCCATCACCAGTGAAACCATTTTTACATTGACAAGTATAAGAACCGTCATTATCGATACAATCTGAGTTCACATCACAATCGTTAAGTGTTGGATTCAAGCATTCATTTACATCTACAAAAAAGATTGCTTCTTTTATCTGAATCTTATTCTTCAATCATTTTCCACAAGCAGAGTTATTCAGTTTGTATGCATATTTCATTATAAGACATTACTTTAATCCTAGAATGTAAACACTTGTACCACTCAATATAATTCAGTATTTTAATTTATGTCACACAATAAAAAAACAAAAACAAAAATATTACTTTGACACGTAAACTGCCCAGACGAAGTGTATCCAGTTGGACATAAACATGAATATGAAGGAATTTGATTATTACAAAAAGCAGGTGATACACATTTATGCTCCCCAGACGTACATTCATTAATATCTAAAATAAAATTATTCCTATTTTTAAAAGGAATGTTACGGTCATAATACTTCTGTTGCGTTATCACAAACAAGGCAATAATGACTGGAATCTTCTTGTTTATAGAACTCTAGGAAAAGAAGTTTAAGGCTGTAATATTTCTAGAGGTAATAAAAAGTATGGTTATATACATACATCATTTTGTGATTTTGGTTTATGTTTTATAAACAAATGGAAGTAGCAAGAAATAGAAGAATTTTTGTAAAAATTGGTATAAAAAGAAAGCAATCTCAAATCCTATCACAGGCATCTAGAAATGCATAATGAAAATTAATAAGAACTGAATTCATGTTGAACAATTTTGAATTGACATTTCAGTAGTCTATAATTAACGCACGGTACATGATGATTTCTGAGGTTTCAGTAAACCCTACAAAGAACGGCAGGAAACGCTTCTGCGGTTTCAACTAGGTATACTATTAAAAGTTTAAACTGGAGCATAAAAAACAAAGCAAATCTTACCATAACAATTATTGTTTTCACTGAAAAATCCAGATTTACAAGTACATATATAGCTTCCTTGAGTATTATTACAATCTGCATTGATGTCACAAACTGAATTTAAACATTCGTCAATATCTTCAAATAAAAAAAAACAAAATGAAGGAATATGATGTGTATTATCATCTTTATATTATATACAAGAATTAGCCTTTTTTTTACATGTTACAATCGACTTTTAGAATTTGAAAACAATAAACTGACACAGTAAACATGCAGATATGCAAGACGTTGTCCACTCTAACATGCAGGTGTAATAATAAAAGATGTCTTGTTAAGGGACAGCTTTAAGAAGTTAGTGCCTTTTTCCAACATTAAGCTGAGCCATTCAAATATTAATGAAAAAGGTTTCGTTTAGTGGCACGAAATAATAAGCTCAATTTTAAAACAATTTACTAAATTCTATGGATTAAATATAAGAGAAATATACAATTTATTAAATAGTTATAATGACCATGCCGCATACCTGTACAAACGTTTCCATCGCCAGTAAATCCAGATCTACAAGCACAACTATAACTCCCAACAGTGTTAACACAATTTGCATTTGAATGACACAAACCAAGAGAGCATTCGTTTATGTCTGAAAAAAGATTTGCACTGGAATTTATGAAAAATGTTTGTAAGTGGCCAAGCGTTTGCTGTTTGGATTTGTAGCGCGCTTTCTGTTTCGTTTTCTCCGTGCTCGATAGCCCGAACCCTTTTTTTCCCATCGGGTCATGCGCCCGAGCAAAGTTTCATTCTGCAGACTCCATCGTGCTTATAAGGTGTGAGCGAAGCACCCTGTAAATTTTCGTAGCGTGTTCTCGTTCTCCTCTCTTCTTGCACATGCAAAATTGAAAAGGGATATAGTAAAAAAAGCAGTAAGAATCATACTCAAAAAAAAAAAAACGTTAGAAAGGAATATTTTCAATTTGAAAATTTTCATTTTGTAACGGGAGGCGGAGAGGTGTTATAACTAACCAAAACTTTAAACCACTCTCCTATCAATCATTTTGCGCCCTTTACTCGACAAAAGACTTATTTCTATTCCACGAAAGCGAAGCGAGCGGGCGGAGTTTTTTCCTTGAAAAATGATTTTAATATTTTTCTTATTATAGTAACCACAAATGAAGGAAATGGAACAACTGTTATTATCGCTTGGTTTAAGCTAAATTTAGAAAGCGTTTTAACGTACCATTTCCCTCCCGCCCGCTCTGTATATGTGGAATAGAAATAATTAGCCTTCAGTAAGGGGAAACGCCCTTGGAAGGTTTCTCAGGAGGCTGCAGAATGAAACCCTTTTTTTGCAATAAATTCTTCTCAGAATTGTTCTTTCAATCATACAAGCTGCTCACCTACACAACCGTTTGGTCCTCTTCCATCCCCAGAATATCCAGCTAAACATTGACAAGAGTAACTGTTCCCCTTAGCGATGCAATTTGCTACATCTAGTGTACAATTATCTAGACCAGATGCACAGGGATCTAAAAAATAGGAACATCATTAAGGTTTCGTAACTCCATCACCAAAGACGAAATTAACTTCATGAACTGCACACTGTTGATGTTTTTTCAGATACAAAATATTTTTCACTCTTCGCTAACCATTTGGAATGGTACTCATGTATAGTTGAAAACAAAATCTTGAAACTAGAAAGCTGAGCTTGGATTAATTTCTTTCTTTTTAAATCAAGCCCTAAAATATACATGCATGGAATAATATGGGAAGAAGTTACGCTCTCATTTTCAGTTTTTGTGATAATATCAAAATGGAAGGATGACTACCTGGTAGTGAAGCTGATGTTGAAACGACTGTTTCTGTAAAAATATGTCTGCTTGTGACTCCATCTGTACCAGGGGAAATATTTCCATAACATAAATCAATGAATACTAAATATTATTATAATAAAGTAAATATTATATAATATCATATTATCAAATAAACAAACGTATTATTTGTTCTTGTATCTGCTCGATAAGAAATTCTTAAGTGGATGAAGTGCGTATTGACACTTACCTATTCCAAAACAGAACCAGTTGAATTTCTTGAAAATTAAATTTATTGTTTTGATTTGCATGTTTCTATGGAGATAAAAGTTTTGAAATGAAGACAAGGGTAGTATAATTTTCGCAAAATTTAACTTATTTTCATTTTTTTTCATAAGCTACAGCTTAACCTGAAGTTGTTAAATCACTGAGAACAAAACTAACACAAAGTAAAAAGAGCAAAAAGGCTCATATAGTTTTTGCTTGCTGCTTTTAAGAAGCCGCGCTGGTCTACACGTGAATAGACAAACACACCAATTGGTCTTCTCATCATGTAGATAGCCAACAAGCAACATTGAGCCTCAGCCAAAACTTTTTGTTGATTATAAATACGCGTACACTCGCGAAGATCTTTTATACTTCTTGGAAGATTAGTAATTTTCGTATTTAGTATTTACGATCCATAAGAACTCCATTTGCAACAACCACCAAAATTCTATTTTGCGCCAAAGCAACATGCAAAAAGTTACACGTGATGTTTTTCGAGCAAGCTAACTCACGAAACGCACAATTTTCGTGACTCGCGATAATTTTAACTGATCAAAACGTGGGGGCGTTTTAACTGATCAAAACGTGGGGGCGTTTTAACTGATCAAAACGTGGGGGCGTTTTAACTGATCAAAACGTGGGGGCGTTTTTGTATCTAACAGTGGTAGGAAACTATTTAATATTGTTTGAATAAACAAAAAAATAAATAAACAAAAAAATTGATGAACTGAAATATACAGAATTGATAATGGAAGAAACATTACTACGTTGTCTTTTAAAAAACTGAAAATTCAAAATGATAACGTTTTTTAATTTGTCATGGCGTTATTATTATGCAAGTAAACGGCAGGACATGATTATCATTGTTTGTTTGAAATAGATTGCAGTGTACATATACAACACATTAAGAAACCTGGTAACGAATTTGAAATTAGTGAGGCATATAATTTACCGAGTATGCCGAATGAAATTTTGATAAAGATTTTCATAATAACATTTGCATAGTATGCATCAAGTAGGCATGAAGATTCACATCATAATATTGTACCTTCATATTGTGTATTGTCAACGAAATTGGAGAAAGGTTTATTTAGAAGACCCGAAAGGCATTTTGAATGGTTATCGTAGAAGTACCGACTATGTAGCAGAATTTACCGACTTAGGCTACGAATATGAGATTGGTAGTATATGGCCAAAACCTCGCAAAGAATCTCGGTCCGAATCGAAATTTTTCACTTTCGATCCTAATTCATTTCAGTTCGAAGCTGAAGAGAGCAATTCAATTTTGAAAAATGCTTTTAGCCGCTACCAAGAATTGACCTTCCCTAATAAAGCACTACACCCCGAATCTGATTTCGAAGTTATCAAGAAAATAAATGTCAAAATCAATAATCTCGACGAACCGTTATCCTTGAATAGCAATGAAACATATACATTGCATATCAAAGCCCCCACAGTTGAACTCCAAGCGAGATCTATATGGGGGGCGTTGAGAGGTTTAGAAACATTCTCACAAACGGTTTATCAAAATTCCTCTTCATATTGGGTTGCTGAAAACAGCATTATTGACTATCCAAGATTTCAATATCGTGGTTTTCTGATCGATACTTCCCGTCACTACCTACCTGTTTCCAAAATATTCCAGTTTTTAGATGCAATGGCTTACAGTAAATTTAATGTTTTGCACTGGCATATCGTTGACGATCCATCTTTTCCTTACGTCAGTAAAAAATTTCCCACTCTCCATAAAGAGGGTAGCTTTAACGCCAAATCGCACGTATATACGCCCGAAGATGTGCAAGACATTATTGAATATGCAAAATTGAGAGGAATAAGAGTGATGCCAGAATTTGATACACCAGGTAAGTATTTCGATTGGCTATTACAGACAAGCCAACCTCGAGCCCAGACCCGGAATGTTTTTAGGAAACGATGATATGATAATCCTAGTTTCAAACGTTTTGTGACGTCAAAATTTTAAAGTGTTTAAATGACGTTGAAAAAAAGAATATTGTTTTAACAAATCATGGCCGTGGAATTTTCGTTCAGAAAATTCAGAAATGCTGACAGCTCTAAATTTTGTAATTTTTCTTTCAAAGATGCCTTTCTAGTTACCCAGAAAAGTAAAAAAATGGTGGATGTAAAATTATTGCCCCCACCCTAGAAATGACGCCCTGCAAATGCTACTACTTTTCTTGGTGCTTTTTTAAGCTGGTGTGTTCGACCACAACCTTTTGCTCGTTGTATATCTCATCTGTCTTAATACATTTAAAGGTTTCCCTCTTATCAACCGTTGTTAAGGCTACTAAATCCATCCATTTTAATCCAATTGAAAGCCACGGTTGATATCATATGGCCCATCTTTTTGTAAATTATCAAATGAAAACGAGATATCAGGCATAAGGATTTCCGCGTACACAAAAAGTCTACTATAAATGACATTATAATGAAAACCAGTTGACGTGGCCTAGTGAATAACATCCAGTTGACGTGGCCTAGTGAATAGCGTCCAGTTTTGGGAAATCAATTATCATTGGTTTCATAATCGCAACTCAGATCGCTCTCCTCTGTTTAGATTATAATGAAAAGATGTAAATATTATGATATAAACCTAACTGTTGCAATGAATAAGTTTCTATTTATTGTACACAAAGGTATACATATTCTTTTTATAGGGCACACACATTCTTGGAGAGGTATACCTGGTCTGTTAACACAATGTTTAAACACAAGTCAACAGGAAGAAATGTTTCAAGATATGCTTGGACCGATAAATCCGATAAAAGAAGGAACGTACGAATTTTTGAAAGATTTTTTTCAAGAGGTAAGCCTTGATCTTCAAAGACACACTCATCAATTGAGTCTCAAAACCAAATTTAAAGATTGTTCTTTCCAACATCCGTTAATTGTTTTTTTCTTTCAGGTTACGGAAGTTTTTCCCGACGAGTTCATCCATCTTGGTGGTGATGAGGTAGATTTTGATTGTTGGATGAGTAACGGAGAAATACAGGAATGGCTACAAAAACGCGGGGTTGGTTCAAACGGGACAACATTGCATACATATTTCCTAAAGAGACTTATAAAGATAATCGAAGGTTTAAAGAAAAAATATGTGGTCTGGCAAGAAGTGTTTGATGACGGCGTCAAAATCAATGAAAAGACAGTCGTGAATGTTTGGAAAGAGAACTGGAGAAAGGAAATGGATCGAGTGACGAAGAAGGGACACAAAGTCATCCTCTCCTCTTGCTGGTATTTGAACTACATAAAATATGGCCTTGATTGGCCAAAATTTTATAAGTGCGATCCTGAAGATTTTAGTGGGAATGATGAGCAAAAGAAATTAGTTATGGGTGGTTCTGCAGCGATCTGGGGCGAGTACGTAGATTCTACCAACATAATACCAAGAAGTTTTGGACGTGGATTTGCTGTCGCGGAGCGGTTATGGAGTTCTAAAGATGTTAGGATGGTGAAGCCAGCTTTAAAGAGGATTTGGGAGCACCATTGTCGGTACTTAGACCGAGGGATAGCAGCCGAGCCGGTAGTTCGAAGTAAGTTTTGTAGGAAAGAATGGAATAGCAGTAAACAGTAAATATATAAATAACTAAAATTAATTTATCAAAAAACGTTGAAACAAAATAGAGCATTCTTTAATTTAATCTATAAATGTCCTTTTTCCACGTCCAGATAAAATCTTCCTTCAATTAAATAGAATTGCAAATGCAGCCACATTTAAAACTCTCTCTGTAACGAATCTTCTTGTTAACTCATTGCGCGCCGTGAGCCGCTCACAGCGGCTCGAAATTCTTCGGAAAAACCCGCGAGCCGCTCTCATCGGCTTTCAGACATAAACAAATCAATCAATGTCATTACTTAAAGCCATCATCTCAAACGACCCAATGTTGTTGATTTGGATGCAGAAATGATTAAATAATTTAGTTTTAGTAGTTTCAGTCAATGAATTGTTGATTTTTTCTTCCCGTTTTTTCGAGTTTTGACGTGGCGCGGAATGAGTTAAAGTATGCATTGCATTGTTTTATTGTTTTAGTTTGTAACCATCATTGGATTAATTTGAATCTTTTTATGCTTTATTTAAATAATATCACATACCAATCTTTTGAATCATATGCATTGATGAGTCATGCTGCAACTGACACTGTGTACTAACATTTTTGCTGAGTACAGAAAATAGTTCACTGAAAATGTTTACAAATATTGATAATAACATATATATATATTGATAGGTTTCAAGGCGGGGGAATTAAAAAGATAGCAGTATAAACCTCATATAATATGTCAAAAATTTGGACGAAGTAAGAATTCGGGCCTACGTAATAGCTACTGGAATTGTCCATATTTGTTTTTAAATTTTGATAATTTATTTCGACAAAAATGCTTTTTCAGATTTGCCAGAACTTATTATTGTCGAGGAAACGATTAAAAAATTGATCTTCTTACTCTTAACAAGGGAAGGCTAAAATTGATGACGTCATCGACATTTCCTTAGAAATCACTTGATACTGCCACCTTTTGCCAAAAAGTTTGGAAGATGGAAGATGAGTTTGAATAAAAAACCTATCGAATTGTTTGACATCAATTCATTACAACGTTACATGAAATCAGTGAGACATTAATATCCTCCAAAATAGACATCAAAAAATAGACATCAAAATGAAACTTCTATGAAAGTTTATGTATTTATTTATGAATCTTAGTGAAACTTAGTACAAATATTTGCTTGGTTGGAGCGATATATGGAATTACACAAACTCTTCAGATGATGTTATAAACCAATGATGATGAATGACTTAAATTAATGAGAAAGCCATACACGATTCCTTTGTCAGAAAAAATGAAAAAAAATCATCCTTTGACTGTTTTTATAGGATAAGAGAACCTGGATTCCAATATTGCATTAACGGATACATTTTAAACAATAACTCTCACTGCTGAAATGATAACAAACCCCCTTTAAAGTCGAAATGGAAACAAACGCTCTTTAAAGTTAGAATTGATTTTTTTGGACAATTTTGATGTTTCTTACCTCTGTGAAAAGAATCTAAAAACAACTCCAAAATCTGGACTCGATTTGTACTTGATATGATTCCTAGATTAATTGTACCACAATCTTGTTGTGCCACACGCGCGCAAATAAAATAAGCAGATTTACCTGAAGTTTCTGTTATGGCAATTGACCATTTGTAGCAGGTAACTTCTGATATTTTTATGACAGCCACTCCTCAAGCATGTTTGTTCAGAAAAATTTTACGTAGGAACAGTTTTTTAGAATTTATTATTTTTAATGACATAAATATTTTTTCGTATTACCTCTGGATTAAAGCGGAATAGTATTTCATGCGCTTGATTTCTTCATGTATTAATCTGTTAATCCCTTTGAAGTATTTGTCTTTTATAACTGTTACATCAATGTAACGTTGGCGTGATCTATCACAAAACAGTTTCTAAATAGGGCCTGGTGTGCATCGAAACAGGAAGGGTGATGCTATCTCAGACACAAAAGATAGTTTCATAAAAAATCGTCAAAACCGCAAGAAGCCCTGGGAACGAGGGTGAGTGTTACAGAAAAAACATACGACTTTTTAGTCATTTAAATATAAATAATATAGATAAATATAAATATGCTTTTAAACATAAATAAAAAGTCATACGAGTCCGACCATTTCGAACTTTCTACTACGATGGTTTTAACCACTTTATCACATACGAAACCTTATCGAGGTTTTTCTGGCGGAGAGAAAAATATGTGTTTTTTTTTTTACATCGGGTATCAAAAACAAGAAATTGCAACAAAATGAAATAATGACACACTGTCGTAATCGCAATTTCTTCATTGAACATCTTTATAAATAAATCCAGGATGAAACCGCCTACATATGCTAAGTATATTAGAAAGTCATTTAAGCATAACTACATCATAACACATCATAACACATCATAACACATCATAACACATCATAACACAGTTAGCGCAGTATACTGTTGGATTTCTATTAGTTGAACCCTGATATCATTACGCAGTACAAAGAATACAAAATGTTTTTCTTACTGTCCAAACCTAGCATATGATTAATATACGTCCGCAGTCATTGCCGTGAGAGAAAATGGCGGACATGTAAGTGGAGTATTAGGCAAATTTTTTGAAGTGCTTCAATTTTCATGAACATTCGCAGGTAGAACAATTCAATGGTGCAGATTTCGAATTTGAGAATCGCTTTTCTTCTTCTTCGGCCCTCATAATTCGTGATGATGAAATGTTGCTTTCACTTTTACAACTTTCTGTAACACACAGTGAGTAGCTGCACCACGTGCTATAGCAGTTGCACCATTATTGTTTGTTACGTTTGTTACGTTTAGCATTTTTTATGTGGCGAAACTAATGAAACTAAAAAAATCTTTACATAGAATTTCTTCTTAAGTGGTAAAATGAAATGGTCATGAAAGAATTTCTCTACATAGAAATGTCGCGAAAAAGTATGGCACCAATACACTTCCGTACATAGCTAAATCTCTGTGCTTTATACACTTTGGTCGGTTATTTCATATGACCGCACAGCCTTTCTGGTGTGAAAAAGATTTTATTTTCCAACCTATTAGGACATGAAATTCCAGCCCCCTTTTATCCGAGAATACAGGGTTCAGAACCAAAAAAAAATTGTTAGAAACAAAGAAACCAAGCAAACACAAAAGTAAAGAAATGTATAGGAATGTATATGATTGTATAGGAATGTATATGATTGTATATGTAGATGAAAGGGAAAAACAATCAAATGTTCAACGTCATTTTCTCTTTTATTTTGTTACAGGATATTGCTTAATGTTTTCACATTCCATATTTCACATTCCAGATATTCTTTCTGTCCGTCCAAGATGCATACATACATGCAGGCTCTGTTCGAATTAAAATGTCTGTCCAAAAGGTCGTACCTGGTGATCATGTACGTACAAACCCATGAAGTTCATCGAATACGCTCTTTTTATTTCATTTTATTTCGAAACAACGAAGTAAAAATGTCAGTAAGGAGGCTGTATGGGATTTCAAGTTTCAGTATCCCAATTTATCGTTAAGGGCAGTACGGCCATCGCCTGTTTGTCCTGAAGAAAAACATGTTCATTTGAAAACGTTCATATGAAAATAAAAAATTCAATCAGATGTGAAGAACTAGGTACCTTCTGGTGGCAACCATTCCACAAAATCGCTCTCTTTCTTCTCAGGTTTCTGCCGGTTCCTATTTAGTTTCATTGGCGCTCCATACACACGTTTCCTTTTGGCTTTTTTTGCAGGTGGCTACAAGAAGACAATGATAATACAAATGAGTAGCCACATGAGACATGATGTTGGTCATCCACTGAAACCACGGTAAGGTTTCAATTTACCAGAAAGAAGGGAACTTTTCATAAATTACGTCATAACAGCCTCGTTTCTAATCTTATTAACTTTTACGTATTAAAGAAAGATAAAAGAACTTCCCAAAACAATCTTTCTCTGACACAAACGATTTGAAAATGAGGTTACTGTGACGTAATTTAAGAGAACAATGTAGATATCTCTAGAAACCGAAACATACCTCGCTGTTCTTTTTTTCATCATGATTAGTTTGCAACTCCAACGTTCCTATGTTTTCCTCCTTTGTGGTTGTAGTATTCAGTGAAACATCATTGTTGGTTACAACACTAGGACTTGTTTCGAAATTCTTCTCTAGAGTAAAATGAAGATCATACCTCGATTTGAATCATCAAACACCACATAAAAAGATTGACTCAACCAACAGATATAAACATACTTTGAGATGAGTTACTTTCTGCACGAGTTTCTGGACTGAAAAAATAAATAAATCAACAGCAACCAAAAAATGATAAAATTTTTTAAAAAAATCATTAAAAACCATTATAAACAAAAGAAAATTACACTTTTAAGACTGGTAACAAGGTTGGTCTCGTTTTCTCGATTAATTTCTTTAACTTTTCAATTTCCTGAAAAAGTTAGAAGAATTATCAAGATCAGATCGAGTGAACATTCAACTGATTCGGACATTCATACATTACTAAATCACCTTTTTCATTTCTACTATTTCCCTTTTCAACTTTGTTATTGTTGGTTTGTCCAAAGCATGTTTCATAGATGACATATATGCATCCAGTGAATCTTCATCCGCACTTTGCTCACCTAAAGTGTAATCGATCTTGATTGTTTTGACAGCAATGTTTCTTTTGTGCTAATTATATAACTGACTATATTATCTTTATGATTGCACCGAAATAAATATAAATATATTGTTACTTCTGACTACACAGATATGCATTTAGTATCGGCAGTTGCTTTATGGTTAAAATATTAAGTTGACAACCAAAAAAATAATAATGAACGAATGGGTGAATGAATGAATGAATTTAAGATTCTTGAAACAATATTTCCTGACAAGAGTCAATTCAAAATTGAGATGAGATTTTTTTGCGGCGGGATAAATATTTTCTTTCTAGTTTTCTTTGTGTCTCATATTTAAGCTTCTCTGAAGAAAATGAAAATGAAATTCGATGTTCAACAACCTTTTTAATAAGTCAAATATTTAGAGATGTAACCTAGGTAACAGATTTAAGTCACCTCAAACCCAATCAATAACAAAAATATTGAGTTGTATAAGAAATGCATGAAATGAAATCAGGTAAAATTAAATAAAGCTGCCTTAACAGGTATTCTGTTAGAAAGTGAAAACAAAAAGAATTTTGGTAAACATATAACTTAAAACATTAATCCAACGTGCGGAGCGGATTATGTAAATCTCTATAAAAAGGACAGCCTCGGTGGAAAGAAAACTGTATAAACTAAAATTGAAGAGCCTTCATCTATTTTTATTTGATTTAAAGTTTGTGAGACACACCAATAGTTTTGTGAGACACACCAATAGTTTTGTGAGATACACCAATAGTTTTGTGAGACACACCAATAGTTTTGACATTAGAAGGTCTATTAAGTTCTATCTAACTGTAGTTTGTTTTGGTAAATAACTACTGTGGATTGGTTGGAATTTTGTCATGTGATTAAAAACTATTTTTTTATTTTCAGTTTATTTAAAGTTGACGAATTTAAAATAAATGCAACACATGATAATTTACGTCAACTAATAAAAATAAAATCTTCAGAATATACTAAAGTAGTAACAATAATAATAATAACAAAAATTGAAAATTACAAAAATAAAAATAAACTAATAATAATAAAAAATTAAAACCTGACAGTTCATAAAAACAAGTTGTGGTACATATATTTTGCATTTCCTGCCATTATCTGGAATCCAATTTTTGATTTTTGATTTAAATTCTGACATTGTTATTTTTTGCTTACAGGCATCTGGTATGTTATTCCAAATAATAGAGCCCATGAAGATAATGTTTCCCTTCCGTGTATTTCTGTGTGCACATTATAAGACCTAGTTTTAAAGTCGTTTCTTAGATTGTAACAGTTGGTTTCAACCTGAAATACATCAGTCAGAATTGTAGGAGCTACGCATGTCTTTACTTTGAATAATTCAAGGACGAGTTTCTTCAAATTTAGCTAATGAATTGTCAAAGAGTTATCTTTAAGTAAAAGCTCATCAAAATTCCAAGTGAAATCTCTGTATAAAATTCTCAATGCTTTTTCATGGATTTGTTAAAACGATTATTTCGCTGCCGACTATGAAACATCCAGATTAATGGAAAATATGAAAATTGTAACATGATAAAGGAGTTCATAATTCATTTTATTTGATTAATATTCACGTATGGCACAATTCTAGCCAGAGCCTTGACCTTTTGACTAGCTTTAATGCAATTTTGAAATTGTTTCATTCCATATATTTGCTATGGTCATTTCTGTTTTGCTAAGAAATAGCTTTCATTTTTGCGGGTTGGCCTTCATTCCATTGTCTTTCATTCCATTGTTTTTGAACCATGTCAACATATTTTCTGATGCATTTTGAAGATCATTAAGAATGTCATCTAATTTCATTCTTGTGGAATGTGGAACGTCTACATAGTTTGCTACCTATATTTTTCATATAAAGGAAAAGATCGCAAAAGAAAATATTAAATAAGAGGGGTCCCATAATCGATCCCTGAGACACCCCAGATTTTATTTCCCACCAGAAACTGTATACTCCATTTACTCTTACTTGTTGTTTTCTATTTGTAAGATAAGAGCTGATAAACCTTAAACATTTGAAGGCAAAACCATATGCATTTAATTTGGCTATGAGTAAATCGTGGGGAATACAGTCGAATGCTTTTAATAAATCTGTAAGAAGGGCCTCGCATACTCCACCCTTATCTAGTGTTTTCCTCCATTTTCCCATCATTGTTATTAGGGAGTGTTGTGTGCTATGTCCTTTCCTGAAGCCTCACTGATATTTTGAAAAAAACTGTTCAAAGTAAGTGTATATTTGTTTATACACACATTTTTCATAGATCTTCGATATATTAGGTAGTATGCTAATTGATCTGTAGTTTTCCTTGTTTGTGGGGCAATCTTTTTTTTTAACAATGGTTTAATGTCAGTATTTTTCAGTTTCTCAGGGAATTTTGATATCGAGAGATTGGAGTTAAAGTTTGAACTAAGAATTTTAAGAATCAGTTCATATATATATATATATGAATAATAAACTGAATATAAACAAAACTTTCAAGATTTTCTAACTTTCAAAATATGATATTAAACATGATTTCAAGAAATGTGTCATTTAACCAGATAAAAATGACTTTCAAGAATTAATTTCAGGGATGCTTTTGAGTGAAGGGTTTAGCTGAGGTAGCTGAACTTTTTTCAAAATTATTTTCATCAAATAATAATTACTAACACTATGTATAATACACAAACCGATTTTGGATAGGTCAAGTTTCTTTTGCATTTCAGCAAGTTCTGTTTCCTTGTTTTCTAGTTTCACTTTCTAGATATAATAAAAAACATTTAACAAAACAAACCAGATGCTAGATCCATCCATCATATGAGAGAGAAAAGCTTACCAGACTGTAATGCGTATCCACTTCATCTTTTTCTGCCATTTTTCCCGCCCATTTTTTACGTTTTAATCTTTTCTTTTCAACTAAAAAAAATGATTTGTAATGCTGTAGATATTATCTTCTCAAGAGGTAACAATAGATTATAATTTCTAAACATCATCATATTCCAGTCATTTGCATTAAATCATTTTCATCATTTCACTATGTATATTTACATTTTTTGAACATCTTCAAAATATTTTTTCTTTTTGACAAACTGGGAAAGAGGACTAGAAATCTCATTCAGTTCAAACGTTGATCACAGAAAATTCATTCTATAAACTATTTAATTCAACCAGTCTGCCATTTTTATAAGAAAAACGATTAATCAGAAGAAATCACCTGATCCAGTTCGATCCAAATAAGTATCATCATCAGATTCATAAAAATCATTTGCTTCCAATTCTTTTTTTCTCTTCAAAGCCTGATCTTCTGGAAAATACAAAAACCACGTTGATTCAATGGTCAAAATACTGCATAAATTAACATATAGATTAAGTACACAATTTTGACATATACCTCTGCTTGTATTTTGCATTGCATCATATGCATGAATAAGCTGACACGCATCTGTTGCACACGCCAACACAGCATCTTTTTTATTAGATGCTGTACCTTCTGCGATTACCTCTACGCCTTCTAAAGTCTCTATTGGCAGCCTAATTAATTGAACAACATTAACTTTCAGCCATCTCCTTGGGTTGGTCACTATATTATGGTGAGGGTATTCCTTACCTGACTTGAGCCACATGAATAACACTGTTGTTACTTCCACGTACAGACATTTCATATTCAAACTCAATTCCTAAATGATGGATTAGTATTTTAATCAAATTTTCTAGTGGAATGTTTCTGAAGGAAATTTTAACTGGAAATAATGAAAAATAATGAACAATTTGTTTTCATGTCATTTCTAACCTTCTCGATCAAAGAATCCACGAAGTGTTTTCTTCGGATCTTTGACTTCAATGTCCTTTTTCCTTTCAAATAATTCCTTCAAATTTAAACCTTCTTCTTTGGCATCCTCACCTGCATAACATCAAATGTAAATACAGAAAACAAAGAAGATAACACAAGATATTCATAAAATAAACTTCACTTAAAATCTTCAAAAGACCAAATAGAATTTTTTCAAATCAAAATCAATATGTTCAGTTACCAAATCCCCAATTAGCTCCTTCATCGTCATCGTCACTTTCATGTTGGTCATTGCTGTCATCCTGTTTCACTGATGACTTGTTTTTATTTGATTTGACATATTGTTTTTGCTTCTTCTCAGCCATTAGTTGTTCATATTGTCGACGTTTCTCACGAATTACATCAAGATCGAATTCTTCTTCTTGGTCTTCCTCTGGTCCCTGAAATCAACTGCTCTATCAACCTCAGTAGATTTTGAATTATTTGAATATTAAACGATTCATAAGGAAATGTATACTATACCTCCATGATATACAATCTGGAACTTCCACCAAATTTTATTTGATAACCAACTCTCAGTCTGCTATAAACTTTAGATTTTAATTTCTCTTTATTTAAATATGTACCATGTGTGCTATTCAAGTCATACAAATAAAATCCTTTTTTACGTTTATCGTTTTCCTCAATACAGTATTGCAACAAAGCATGATAACGTGAACAAGATGGATGCTCCACTACTACATCACACTCATCTTGCCGTCCAAAACTTATCATTGACTTCCCACAAAGAGCAATAGTATCCTTAACAATGCCATCTTTCAGAACTGTCAATGCATACTTCATATTTTCACCAACAGGACCACCCCATGGTGGCTCACTGTATGATGGTATTGTCATTTTCTTCGTATCATCACTTGGCTCAATTGATGTTTTTTCGTTATTTATTAGTTTGATAGCTTCTTGTTTGTTATCACAGCTGTCAACAATATCAACTTTTTCTGCTTCAACAGCTTCTTTTGTGGATTTCAATTGTGGCTTGACAAATTTATGAACTGGTAAGCTTGGAATAACAAAATTAACTTGATCATTTTCTTTATTTTTTTCACTTCCTTCACAAGAAATATCACCCTCTGATTTTTGTATGACCTTGTCCATGATGTCAATGGAAAGTTTTTCATCGGTATTTATTTACAACTATTCATAATTCGAAATCTAAGAATAAATAGATGTCTCATTCAATCTTGAGTTTGTGTTTTTGTCTGATTTTCCAAAAGAAATTATTTCCAAAAAAAATTATTTCCAATCATAATTTCACATCAATTATATATTTTAAACTAAAAAGGTACATTTTAGGGTACACTTTAAATAAATTACCTACATACATGCTCAGGTGAAGCCTGACTTCATTAATCATCAACATTACAATGGTAGCAATGAAATCAAAGGAAACAGTAAATTTACTCGAAATTTTGGTTAAAATAAATATATAGATAACAATGCATATGGTCATCTCGTTCATTTCCGTAAGAAAAACATATTTTTCCTGCACAATGTGAATTAGTGAATTTTCCTTGCATTAAGTTAGAATTCTTTTATTCAGTAATTTTCCAGGCTGCATAGTCGCCAGACTTTACTTTGTCATATCCAAGCAATTCAGCACTTTTGTAAAAACCTATAAAAATAAAGAAAACATCTGTTATAAATACTTCGTTAAAATTTATAAACACACTGTTTTAGATTGCTATACCTTGAAGTATTCTAGGATATGACTTGAACATCCAATATCGATATTCTAAATAATAAACCTGATTAAACGGGGAATTTTAAAGCATTTTAATTTTTTTCTAACTTTAGTATATAAAAACTATATATAATAATCATTTCAACAGATTACAGTACAGCCAGAAAAAAACTTTACGTGTCCATATATTAGCCTTTATTAGCCTTTATCAGTGACAGGTCCAGTATATCAAAAATTGTGGAGGAGCACATTAACATAATTTCTGTTTTCAGTCTGTATCACCAATAGACTAATACTTTCCTACACAAATTTCGACAAATCCGCTATAAAGTGCCCAAATATGAAGGTTGGAAATTAATGATATTGTCACTATGACAATTTGTAATAAACACTCATGTCACAGACACCCACCTACCCACACCCTCTAAAAGTTGAATCGCTTAGTTAGTCCTTTCGAAAAAAATAATCATTCCCCACATAAAGAAACGATCCAAAAGAAGTCATACAGAAAAATGCAGCAAGGATATACTTTATAGCGGAAATTGAGAATATTAGCAGGTTAACTTGCTCGTTACTGTGAAGCTGTGAAATTAGTAATGCAACAGAACCTCATTTTGATCCTTGGTTCTCTAGGTTAGTAACAGCAAGTGACCCTGTTTTGACAATTTAAAAAGTTTATCTACAAAATATTTAACAATTTTTATGAATTTCTGTTTACAAAGATTTAGATAATGGAAAAGTGAGTATTTAATTTTTGAATATTTCTAACCTCTCAAGATTTATGGGCTGTTGCAATCTAAAGGCTCTTGCAACTGTCTAATATTGCAATATTTTAATTTTGGTCTAGTATTATATTTAAGTATATTGCATTTAAGATTCTTTCGAATTATATATTGAAAATAAAATTATTTATTACATTTATTAGCACTAACCATTAATCCATTAAAAATTTGCAGAGGGAAAACTAACCTTGATTATTATTCATCGAGCTCCAAACATGATAGCTTCCAACAACAGCTATGGCTTCAACTAGTAATAATCCTTTAAATAAATACCTTTTCATACCTTATTCTAGGAATTAATGATCCATCTAATTAATGATCACAAAAATTAAGAATGAACAATATTAGTACATTTAGCTGGAATAATTTGTAAGAAGAATTTTATCATCCTTTGTCCTGAAGATTCAAGTGCATGTGTGCAATTAGCACACACAGTGATTCAGGTCTAAAATGGCGTGCAATATTTTTCTCAGTCTTAACTATATGTAACTTTTGAAATTATGGTTAGATTATTAGTCCTCGCATATTTAGACCTTGACTATCTTGTCAAAATTTTCCATCCTCATAATCTTCTTTTGAGCGCAAAAGTAAAAAGCTTTTATTTGTTCAGGATTCAATCAGTTCCAGGACTGCATGCTAACATTCTTATGATTGACTGTTGTATAGCAATGAAACTCAAACGGACAGCAGTCAACCACATGGGACTATACCGCAAGTTTCACTGAATTCCTTAAGGGGCTAGCTTAAGCTTACTGTTCTTCATCATCAACATTGAACACTGTAAGCAGAGTGTGTTATTACTACTTTCTTCATTTCAAGGTAGTCCAAGAGTTATGTAAAATAATTATCAAGATGCAATGGCCATGGAGACTAAAATGGGAAAACCTGATTTATTTTCTACTTTTATGCGAAATCCAAAATTTAGATAATGGAGCCTTCCCATTATCGATCTGACTTGGTGGCATATGTTTTTTTATCTAAGCACTTTTAAATGATGTGCTGAAGAATGAAGTTTAAGGGAAAGAAATTTCTCATCTATATGTTATAGAATTTCAAAAACGTTCTTTACCTTGCCCATATTCTCATTTACTTAGTGCAAGAGGATAAGCTGCAGAATGCTGACAACATTGACAGCTTAATATGTGCAGAAATTCCTTATCTTCACAAGGAGCCACAGTGTTATCAAATCCTGATGATACATATGGTCCTTGTGGGAATTACAATGGAAATGCAGTGTGTATGGGAGATGATGGTAATTGAACCAAGAAATTCTGCAATGAAACCCTGATGAATCTGAATGGGTATCCAACCTCCTCACAGCCGAGATGATGGTATGGCCATGTGAGGGTTGAAAATGTGGACTTGGATAGTGGTAGTGGTTGTCTAAAAAATACAATGCACACATAAATTTAGAGGCTGTACTTCAACAGCAAGTGTATTTATATAGGATATAGGACATGACAGGGTACTTGTTGAAATTAATAAACAATTATAACATGACAAAATTATAACTTTTTTAGATGCTTGATAAGTCAGTGATCCAGAAGCTTTATGGAGAATGTTATAGTTTTTATGCATAAAAAGTCCCATTCCATTAAACGGTTCACAGTGCATTTACCAAATTTTCAACAGACTTTTTTTAGACATTTGAAAAATTGGTTTGTTTTTACAGAGATCATCTATATATATAGCAATATGTTGCCTGCTCCAGAGTGAAAGCATTTGCAAATGTGAAAGTCAAAATTGCAACAGGTTAATGTTATGAGATTAACGGGAAGTTGTATATACAAAATGTTGTCTTTCCACAGGTATTGCAATGGAAACCTGTTCATTCTATACACAACATGGTATGTATACATTTTATGTGTGTTACACTGTGTGCTGTAAAGTTTGTCATTCATTTATTGTGTTCATTTCTTTTTTAAGTGAAGTGCATGAATTGAGAGCTATGATTATCTTCATGGGCAATTCATGTACTAAAAGTTTCCTTACATGCACACATTTTATTATTTAAAGAACAACAGAAATGTTTGAGTAGAAACACTGCCGGGGATCGAGACAAAACAGCAGTCAAAAGAATAGAATAGAATTAGGAATTAGGAAAGCCGTTCGGAATTAGGAACATTGAGACGGTACTGAGACACTAATTATTTGTGATATCATTTTCCCTTCTTTTGTGCTTTACAATTAAAAAAAAACAATATTAAATTTGGATACATAAACTATTTAACATTAATATCAAGATCACTTTGTTTGCCTAAGAAAGATAACGTTGTCCTACTAACAGTCATACTACTACACTATTATATATATTAACGATTATTAAGATTCTCAGATTTTACCCTGCTGATGAGATGCCACACACCAACAACAACAAGGCTGAAAATAATCGTGCCTGCAACCCTTAATTGCGTACGTTCAAAAATGAATATATTTGAGATTGTACGTGAATCACTTCACTGATTAAATCTTTTTAATTAAAGTTGCTTTTGCTTTGCAATATTCTGGAAACGAAATCTTTCGAATCAAAACTATCCTATCGCAGCAAATATCGCCATTATGAGATTTGAGGGTTCGTGTAAATTAATCACGAATTTTTCTATTGAAAGAAAACAAAAATGGAAGTGCGAAGTGCGCTTCGCTTCGATTTTTGAGGAAGAGGTCGGTTGGATTGGAGCTTCTCCAATTTGCTGTTTCCCTCAAGAATTACCCCAGAGGTACCTTCAAATGTATATATATATTCATATGTGAATAAATGCTTTGTTTTATGGATAACTCTACGTATATTAATTTTTTTAGACCCAACTATAATTTTCATGTTGTTTTGTTTGTGTGGTGGGTGGTGTGTGTGTGTGGTGGTGAATGTTGAGATTTTTATAAGGTAGTTTCATCTAAGTTCGGGATGCTTCTATATTCAACAAACGTTAATACCCAAGCGATTAATCAACGAAAAAAAGTGAAAAACATTTAAAAAGGAAGCTTATTCACCCAATAGTTTAAATTTGAAATATCACTTAATAATTGGGGGTAAATTCAAGATGAGTCTGAAGCCTCTTTAAACAAATCCAATCATAAAAAACATGAACAAATGAAGTTGTTGATATTCACGCGTGCTGTTATTGCCACATCTTGTTTACTACTGGAACGGAAAGATTGGCCATGGGACTTCAAACCATGACTTTAAATTCCGCTTTTTGAAAGCAGATTACCATATAGGGGACGTTTTCCGTTCCCCAGGTGTGAGAATATATTGTTGTCACGTTTAATAACCAGCTGATTATCAGAGTTTGTTTGCATCGTGATGTAAGATAGTTATGAAAATGTTACGAGTTGCTTCAAGGGTAATTAAACGGTAAAGAAAAGAAAAACACCTCCAGTGTTTCCTTTGGGATTATTTCGGCACGTGGTTTTTACAATATCTCATTTGTTATTCCACTGTTCCGTGTTTTATCTCTAAATTGTTTTGAAAATTGTTTTGTCGAATAAAGAATATATGGCTGAACACAGACGTATCCTCTCGTTCCTTTTCTCCTCCGTTTATCTATCTTCAAAGTAAAGAGATGTCTTTATCTTTTTATTACTAATGTTGTTTGGATATTGTATTTCATATCTTACAACCTTTTGGATGTAAATTAGGTTTCCTTTTTCATTTATTGGATTGTAAAGTTGTTTTGTTGAACTTAGATGAAACTACCTTTATGATTTAAGCTAACACTTTTTTTGCCTTTTACTTGATGACAGTTGATCATTGTTTCCAGATTTATCGTCATATTGGCAATAATGGTTGGATGGGTCTAATTCTTTTTATTATAAGCATTCTTTACAAAACTTTCTATTAGTTTTTTAAACCTCCTGTCCACAGCAGGTCTCAAATTTAATTTCCAGATAAGGAAATCGTTTCCATGTGTGGATAATATTGTTATTTTAGAAGAATGTGCCCTACTGCCTGTTGTGAAGAAGAAGAATCAAGTGTTTTGCAGCAACAATATATAATAACCAAGTTGTTATAGACTAGTAAATAATGTTTACGTTTTTACTGAGAAGTGACCCTCTTTTGGCAGTCAAAAGAATAGAATTTGTTACTTTTGACTGACGAATCAGGTCACTTTTCAGTAAAAACGTAAACAATATTTACCCATCTATAGAGCCGTCTCTGTGTGTGAAAATCAATTTTTTCATGCTAGTAGAATGGAATATTGAAAGTGGCCTGTTTGTTTCCGGATTTATAATAGTATTTTGTCAATGTTTGCCTATTTTGTTGGGAAGTTAGCAATTTGTGTTCTTAATTTGGTTTCCTGAGTTTTGACTTTTGCTTGGAGTTTTTGACTTTTGTTACACTTAGAGTCCAACGCTTCTTCCCCTTTATCTTCTTCCTCTCTCTTGGAAGTTTACTAAGCATGACAAAGTTGATTGGGAAAAATGCATTGCAAAATGCACCCAGTAATGTAAAACAACATCCTTCCAAAAATTAAAATAGTTTAAAAAGAAAAAAACAAATTGTAGTAGTGTTGACAAAAACATGCTAGGGTAAAGCTTGAATAAGTGAGCAAAGCAATTCAGTCTGTGTATACCAGACTATAATTAACACAAACTTAATAAGTGTGGTCCATATTTTGTTTGTTCTTCATATTTTGTTTGTTTATTCTAATAGTGAATGGCAAAGTAACACATGCATTAGCAAAGATGAAATGAAAATCAAATTTATATTATTATAAGTTTATTTTCTCCTTGTTACTTTCATGCTAGTGACATAAAAAAATTGTGGTTCTTTGTTGAATCATGTCTGATAACATCACAACATTACCAAGTAATGATCTTACAACACAAACCACGGACATAATATCGACACAAAATTCAATGATAATTACAAATGATGGAATTGTTTTTGCACCCAGTAAGTAAAACTCTGTAATTTGATTGGACAATTACTTTTAAGTGGATGCATCTTATCCTTGTATCCTTGTGGTGTAGTTTGTCCATAATATTTGTGATTTATTTTTTAAGTTGCTCACTTTAATCATAGAAATACGCTTTAATAAAAACTTTCTTAAAGATTTTTCTATGATGAGTATTTTTGTAAATTTCATTTTACAGTAGCTCATAGAGCTTTGCAGTGATACACTGATGCAGATGCTTTTTATTCGAACAAAACGGGAAACACCAAAACCTATGGTATTTTATGGTTAATAAATTAATAAATTTCCATCTTTTTCAATTAAGTGTTTGGTTAATTTCTTTGTGGAAGACCATACATTATATCTAACATACTAAAACAGTGAATCACCAGTAATTCACGGACCTTATGTTACATAAAATTCATGCAATAATAATTTTAACACCCTCTAAATTTACACAAGATTAATTAACACAATTTATTCAATTCACGTTATTTAATACACACAGCATTTAATTTCATGTATTAAGGAATTTTGTTAATATTTTATATTTTCATATGTTTAATATTGATAGTAGATAGTCACCACAATGAACCGAAGAAAATAAATGTTTCTGTTAATGACGGTTCCCCCTTTTTCATCCTTGTCATTGGGTGTAGCTGAAACCATTTTAAGTGCCCTTTTTAACCCTTCAGAAAATGTTTTTCTGTATTGCGAAGTTGGCACCAGTCTATTTTTTTGTTCTTTTGTTGAATGACTAATTTACAAAGTGGATCTATTCCTTGTTTTAGAATATTTCAATACTTGGACGTACGTAATGGCAAAATTCTGCCAAATGTATTTATCAAAATATGTCGTTATACAGAAACTGATATCAAAACATATGGCATTATGCAGAAACTGATATGAAGCCTGGTGACATGTTTTTTTGTTTTTTTTAGGTAATTTAATGATATCCAGTCAAAGTGGTGCTATCAGCAATCCTATTATTGAAAACATACGTGACGACACAGGATCAGATCATGCAGAATTTGACATCAAAGTCGAAAGCCATCCTATAAAAGCAACAAACTTCACATACTACAATGAAGAAAATGTTCCAGTTGCTGATGCAACCACTCAAACTTTCACAATGAACCAAAATGTTCTGCAAAATATCACCGAATCAGATCCCGATCTCCAACAGCTATCATTTAGTAACAGTGACAACATGACACAATTCATACAAATGCCAATTTCCTTGACTGATGTTCAAAGCATGAATAGAATAAACAAAAATGTTTTCATCAGTCAAGCTGCTTTATTAGATGAAGGTAAAGGGTTGGAAAATGAAAACGAGGGTGGTAATAAATCATCCTTTCTGACGTCATCAGGTAGTCTAGAACAAGATGATAGGAAAGCTATTATTACACAGGAAGATGGGAAACAGTATCTTTCCTCATTCTCTGCTGATATCACTGGCAACCTATTTGTCAAGCCAGACACAAGTAAACTATGTGAACAACCGGTACTTTCCAATGCACACAACACCATAAAGTCTGAAACTATGTTATCTTCATCAACCCAGGCTAATCCGATCGCATCTGAAGATTATTCTCAGATAGTTTATGTTCAGGTTGAAAATGCATCGTCCCCTCAGCAAATGATACCTGCGCCAGTTTCTACAGTCACCGTTGAAACTACCACTGATAAAAATAAGAAAAAGGCTGGCGCTAAGAGGAAGAGAAAATCGCGTAAAAGTAAAGTCGATCAATTCCCGAAAGAGAATGAGGAAGGTGAGAAAACACAATTACGAGCCTTAGCCCCGCGATTATTGTCCTACCCGCTGTATGCTGGTGCTCAGGCTAGTATAGGTGTTGGGAAGACACTGTTGAAACAATTTGATATCACCAATATCCAGCTGGTAGAAGGAGGCCAGTACTTTGAAGTGCTAGGGCGATGTACACAGTGTTTTCGCTTCAGTCGGACCACATCATATTGTCGTGCTGAGAAAAATCACCGTGAACCGAAATCTAGTGTCTGTAAAGAGTGTGAATTGGCCGGATTCAGTACTGTCGTCTGCCGTCGAAAGTTAAATCATTCGGCACCCAATGCTCAACCGCTGAATATTGTCATCAACACTGCACTACAAAATGCAGACCACGTGAAACAGTTATGTGTCAAACATTTTTTACCTCCTTGTTTCTCCGAACTTCATAGTATTGTAGTTCATCATGCTGATATTACATTTGTTGCACAACGTACTAAAATTGATAACTCAAACGACCCAGATATTCTTCACTCCATTCCTCAGAGCAGAAAAGCAACGGATTATGCTCGAGGTTATCTGTATCCTTATAATAAAGAAAAGTGGGAAGAATGGTTGACCAAGTATTGTCAGCAAACTGGTACAAATTATCGAATCCGAACCGGCAAAAGAGTAAACAAGAAAACGGATCATGGTTTAGCCAATCACAACGGGAGAGTGACGTCATATCGAACGCTAGAGACGCAGTTATATAATTGCGCTCTCGGTGGCAAGCCGCGTAAAAGAAAACCGAAGGATGGTGTGCGAAAACGCAAAGAACGGGGCTCCAAGTTAATCGGTTGTCCGGCTGTTATTCATACACGTTTGTTGGAGACTGAACTACGATGGTGTGCACTTGAAATAACTGTTCCCAAAACTCTTGCCCATCTGTCACGTCATGATCCTCGCGTCAACGCCAATGAAACGACGTTAATTTATCATGACCTGTTTACACAGATGAATCCTGTTCATTTGCAACCAGCTAATGAAGATATCGTCAATTTGCATCCTCAACCACAAAATCCACCACCGCCTCCGCCGGATAACTCCGCATTTGTACAAGTCTTTGATAACGATTCAGACGATATCCGTAAGATGAATTTTAACATTAACGATGTCAAAAAGAACGCCAAGTCGCTATTCCTTACATGTGCAAGTCTCATAGATGTCGTAACTGATATCGACACATTGAACACCCTGCATGTGGGTGCACAGGACATGCTAGCTTGTATGATAAGAGAAAGTCAGACGGCACCGAAGCGAGCGAAACGAAGGAAAGAAGATGGTAGTACTCATTTTATTGATATTGATCGTGTCACACCTACGGAGTTAGATCATATTGGAATGAGCATTTTAAACGATGTCTCATAATGATATGATGTCTATAAAAATACAGTTTTTAAGATGATGATAATGTTCTGTTTAGCATTTAGATAATTCCATCCTCAAAAAACCGCTTCTCAGACATTCATTAGAAGTCTGGATTTCGTCATGGTGAAAATTTTTATCGTTTTTTATAAGAAACCTAAGATTCGGGTTGAACCCGGGGTTTCTTAAAATGAGTTAGTCTCGGATGTTTGAGTTTAGTCTTCGATGTTTCTTTATCACCGCTAGAGAAAGTATGCGGTTTTTTAAGGTTAGAACGAATCAAAATGGACTGACGATATTTAAGCAAATAGGTTTTTTGATCGCTTGCAACAAATGATGAATTTCAAATGATGAAAATGATGAACTCTTGATGAATTAACTATGCCCAAGTTCTCTCTCTTGATGAATTTCTTAACTATGCCCAAGTTTCTCTCTCTTGATGAATTTCTTAACTATGCCCAAGTTTCTCTCTCATGATGAATTTCTTAACTATGCCCAAGTTTCTCTCTCTTGATGAATTTCTTAACTATGCCCAAGTTTCTCTCTCATGATGAATTTCTTAACTATGCCCAAGTTTCTCTCTCTTGATGAATTTCTTAACTATGCCCAAGTTTCTCTCTCATGATGAATTTCTTAACTATGCCCAAGTTTCTCTCTCATGATGAATTTCTTAACTATGCCCAAGTTTCTCTCTCATGATGAATTTCTTAACTATGCCCAAGTTTCTCTCTCATGATGAATTTCTTAACTATGCCCAAGTTTCTCTCTCATGATGAATTTCTTAACTATGCCCAAGTTTCTCTCTCATGATGAATTTCTTAACTATGCCCAAGTTTCTCTCTCATGATGAATTTCTTAACTATGCCCAAGTTTCTCTCTCATGATGAATTTCTTAACTATGCCCAAGTTCTCACTCTTGATGAATTTCTTAACTATGCCCAAGTTCTCTCTCATGATGAATTTCTTAACTATGCCCAAGTTCTCACTCATGATGAATTTCTGAAGAGTCCCTTAAACTCTAGTTTTTCTGAGCATCGTGTTTCTTATAAAAAAACGCGTACTTATTTATGTGAAACATTTTTATTTGCAAATCTACATTTTTTCAAAGATATTCTCATTTTGCATGTTCGTTTTTTACACCAAGATATTATTTACATCTACTGTTCGTATGGGAAAATGATCTGTTCGTTGGAGAGGGACAACTATGAATCCAGATTAACGTCAATTTATTATTTTTTTGCAAAGATCGAGTTGTAAAAAACGAGTTTTATTCTTCGGACACGCTCAGAGATTAAATACTTGTTTTCTTCAATTTTTTTCTTTCGTTCTTCGTGTTGACGATCGTAAGTTTTTACTCAGAAAAATAACGTAAAATTTCATGGGATAATCGAATTGCTTAATTGCCCTGACCCTGCTATTCTCATCAAAATTAACCTCTTTATTTTCATTTTACTTCGCAGTTTCGACAAACAAAAGTTTCTTTATGATATGAAATGGACATGTGCGCATACCACGTCTTCCTTTTCATTACAACATGTCAAAAATGTCCCATCATGCAATTTGAACTTGATGTGAAGTTTTTTTGAAGCATGTGGATATCAATGATTTCCGATTGAGAAATTACATTTTTTAAATTTTGTGGGATAATTGGAAATTTTATCTTTCACTTTATCTCACTTGTCAGATCAAGCACTACTGCAGAATACTGTAAGTAGTATGAATATTCTGTTGGAGGAAGTCAGTCACATATCTCCCACACCCTTTGTCACCAACAATATGATGTCCCATATGTGTTAATACTGCGCATGCGCATATGTATCATTGATCTAAAAATATCACTGGACCAAGCAACCTATTGTTTCGGAAGTCGATTTTTGAAGCTTAATCGCTACCATTATTATGGAAGAAAATTCAGTTTTAGACGTTTGAAGACAATTGAGGGACCTGATAAAATATGACCAATAATGGAGATTCTGTTTCGAAAATGACACCTTCTTTGACAAGGAAAAAGAGGTCATAGATCAAGCTTATTTTCAACCCCTAATCCTTCTTAGATCACAGCGGTGGCATATCTACGCTTTTTCCTTACACATAGAATGTTGTCGGGCTTACAGATGCATAGGAAATAAAGTCATTATCCAACAACACTTCATGACTCACACGGTAAAAATATCCTGAAAAAAGAAACGGTTATGAAATTGTCTCAATTTTTCGAAAAAGAAGCCCTGGTACTAGCTACCAGCATCTTTTCCCGTGACACTGGCTAACCTTGGTAGAGTTTTTTCATAGGTCATGTTTCTTATTAATTATTTTGTCTATGACAATTACAATTGAATGATAACAGAATGAAAATCTTTTCTTTTCACTCTCAGTCCGTCCCTGGTCCGTACCACACAACAAAAAATGCGAACAAACTGAGGTTAGACAAAAAGAACAGTTTTCAATAACTTTACATGGGGGAAAATTTCGTTTCACTCAGCACGTATTCTCGCTGGTAAACTGTTACATAAATGAAAGTGTCCATATCCGTTCATTGCTACCTTTGCCAAACGAAACTTTCTTACACATGAATTGTAATAAAAATTGTTGGTTATGAAATAGGAAATTATATTATGTTATGTAGCAGCCAGTAAATGTTTCCCTTTTATGTAATTTAATGATGAAAGATGTACATAATTCCTGCTGGTAATAGCTATGATTTGTTTATAGAATATTAGAAAGAGAAATTGTTTTTGTCTTCGGTACTGTCAGGTGTAATGAATTCCCAATTAAAAATCGATATTGTTTTTCCTCTAAAATGTGTGAAAGTTTTTTTTTGTTGATCAATTACTCCTTATCAAAGACATGGAAATAACCCTTTCCTGAAATCTCAAGTTGATGTCTATCCACTTCGTTACGAGACCTCCGATAAAGAATCCAAAATAAAAGATGAACAACATGCGAAATCAGCGGGAGGGTTTTTTTAAGGGATAGAAGTCGAAATGGATCCGTGTTGCATTTTGAATTCTTGGGCCATTCAATAAGGCTTCTCACTTAAAACATTTCTTCTATAAACAACTTGAAAAACAAAAATGACCACGTGCGAACTACTTAACAAAGACAAACTAGAGGAAGAATTAATAAAATAACACAAAAACAAAAACAGGATAGGAAAAAAAACAGGAAACAGAATTATAGAAAGAAAACCCCGTAAGAACCCACGTAATCAACAGGTAATTAGGTTGAAATTAATTTGACATTAATTAGTTATCGACACTCCTTATATAATCTGAGATGTTAAAAGATTCTGTCATCAGCAATCGACAATTACACAAATATTTACAAGTGGCTAACGTACACACAACAAAATTATTGGGAAAGAAAATTTACTGAAGAAAGAAAATGAATCTATTCGTTATATGTAAGTTGATATTGTTGTATATATTTCTTCAACTTTTCAATTCTTGTAGTTCTTTGCAGCCCACTTCACACAGACAAAGATTCGAATCACTACCTCTTTGTAACTGTTGCACTTGTTGTGTGGTGTACGTGAGAAAAACATTTTTCACAAATAGTGTTAAAAAATTTTCGCCAGTCTTACATCATTGATTTCCACAACAAGACTTTTTTGTATGTATTTTTCTCTGTGAAACTGCTGACGTTGTACAAATCATACAAAAAACCTTCCTCATCAGAAGTGTTTTTCCGGCTTCAGTTTTATGACACTATGCTTGTAAGGGAAAATTTTGCTGAATAGTTTGCTGAATAGTTTGCTGAAACAAGATAACAAACTAAATTCTTTACAATAAAAATTGACTGCTTGAAGTAATGAGCGAAGCTTCTCAATAAACAGTGTGAAATAATTAAGAATCGTTAACGTAAACTTGTGAAAACATTAGTCAACGAAATGTAATGAAAAGCAGAGGGGCATTAAGACAACTATGGGTATAGTCAGCGATAAGTATTTCTTCATAAGAATAAGAGATTGCCGAAGGAAATCACAAATGATATCCCTATTTTTCATGCCATATCTTCTAAGATATGTTTATATCTTGTAAAACAAATAGCGACATTTACGGAAGCTTTTAAAACATTTCAGAAATGGCAGTTTAAGGGATTGAATTGATGGAAACCTCTAAAAATTTCTTTGGATGACGAAATTGCGGTGTGGATGACGAAATTGCGGTGTTGTGTTGACCGCAAGGTCTTTATGTCGTCAAGCTCTTTTTATCCTTTTAATTGGATGTAAAATTTGTAAATCAGAAAGAAAAGGAACATTTTTTAGTACCAATTATGTACTTTCGATCAATATTTTCATTAAATCTTCCCATCTTTGAGAATGATTGGCAAAAAAATGCGAACATCTGACAAAAGATATTCCATCAATTATTCAATCCAAACATCTGATAGGTCGAATGAAATTGACATACCATACATGTGATCATATCTCTCCATCGTAGATGATATAATTATGTTATTTCTTGCATTATGATGAATTTTTGGATTGTATGTTATGAGCTCTTTATTCATCCTATTTATATTATTTTATTTTATATTATATACATTATTTTGTTTTAGGTTTGTTGGTTTCAGGGTTGATATCAGTTGTAGGTAAGCATGTTCTAATAAGTTCTAATCTACAATAAATTAAAATCAGGCGAATCTTAATCGTTATAAATCGATCAAAAACGGAAGTTTACGTTTAAGAACGATATTCTTTTATGCAATATATAATAGAATGAAGAGCTGGAAACTATGTTAACACAAGGATTTTCTTACTTTTAGGTGCAAACTTTTGTTCCACTTTAAGCGATGACTTTTATCCTTATCCGGGTGATTGCACGAAATACTACAAATGCGCAAAGCACGTGACCACATTACACCAATGCCGTGGTGAGCAGAAATTCGATCCCGTGCTTGGTATCTGCGATGATCCTGATTTTGTCAATTGTGCAGGTAAATTTATATTGAAAACTCTGACCACAAAAGTTATAAAATGTGGAAGGGGTCGGATTATGTTGCAGAGAAGTTCTAGTTTCTGCAAGCCTTCTCGTTCTTGTGGATATTTAAGACACTTTTGTTTGTTTACATTAGGCGTGAAACCAAAACAGGCACCTTCACCAGAAACCTGCACTTCATTGATCTGTGCAACTGGGAAGCTCCTTGTACGTGTATTGCATCCGAAAAAATGTGTTACTGAATTCCGCTGTCATGACCAAACAAAGGGAGCATTTCAGTGTCCACCTGAAACAGAAAATGTCGGCATGCCGCAAGCACCCATGTGTAAACCTACTGATCCAGCTGCCTGCACAGGTGAGGAAAAGAATAATGTTTCTTTTATACACATCCTAAATTGAACGTCTAAAATAGGATTTTGTAAATTTAAAAAAATACTAAGATACCTCATACCCAGGTTGCAAGATATCAAGTTGTTGAAAAATCTTTGGTCAGTGTAAAAAATTGAATCCTGCCCTCATTTCAAAGTTTATCACATAATCTTTTCCGATTTTAGTTTCCGGTGGCAGCCCCTATTCTACATTTTGTCTTAAAAAAACTGATGGAACATATCCAAACCCAAAAGATTGCAACTCTTACTTCACGTGTACAAATAAAGTCACAAAATTCATCAAATGTGCTGATGGCAAAGCATTTGATATGCATAAAAACACTTGCTCGGATGCTTCAGGGTTCAATTGTACCAAATGTGGTGATAATGTTTTATCTCTACCACATGAGGAATGTCCGCTTTGGGGCTGTTGCAATGGAGAATTTTATCACAAAGAAAAATCAACATGTTTAAGCTGTGGAAGTGACGTCAAAGTCGTTTCTCTCGACGATCAGCCGTACTTTTTATGTCATGGTGGAAAAATGTATGATGATCGAATCTATTTCTTGAAAACATGTGAAACAACGGTTGAGTTAAGGTTGAGAAAGGAGATGGATAATCTAGAATGTTGTGGAAAAGCTATATTTCACGTCAGTAACCACACTTGCCGTGTTTGTGGGAAAACAAAGAATTTATACACAAAAGCAGATGCAATCAACTATCACTGCTGTAAAGACACCATCTTTGATACACGGGTAAAGAAATGCAGAGTATGTGAGACCACGGAAAAATTGCTTGATATCTCAGAATCTGACCATTACCAATGTTGTGGCAGCAAATTTTTCGATATTCGAACATATCGATGCAAATCGTGTGGAACAAGAGACGAAATTTATCACAAAAATGTGGCTGACGATATTCACTGTTGTAAAGATCACTTATATAACATCAAAGAAAAAGTTTGCAAGCATTGCTGCGCCGGAGGTGAGTCATCTGCGTTTGATCGTGCGATAGCTGATTATATGTTGTGCTGTGGAGACTCGTTCTATGATCGACGAAATTATGAATGTAAACAATGCGGGGTTGAAAGTCAGTATTTTGTTCGAAGTGAAGCGCTGTATATGGATTGTTGTGGAGGCATGCTATTTGATACTCGACTCGAAGTATGCAGGCGATGTAAAAATCAATTTGCATTCTTTAATAAGAAAGTTGCGCATAATTTCTACTGCTGTGGCGATCAATTCTACGACACGTTGGAGAGTGAATGTAAGATTTGCAGTTCAACAAGTTACACGGTGATTAGTGACAATGATGTTAATAAATTTGGTTGTTGCGCAGGTAAATATTATGAAAAGAGTTTTAAAAGTTGCGTAACGTGTAATAACGTGGAACTACTGAAAGAAAAGCATGACACGAAAGGTGACTCGATTAACTGGAAATGTTGTGGAAATGCGGCTATCGAGTCAACAAAATCATGTCCTGCATAAATTATATTAGGTGTTAACGGTGTAGCGTTGTAAATATATTATTGCGTAACTTTATAGTTTTGTTCGTTTGTTACCTAAGATCTCCACTTACAGGACAAAAAGAATAGATTGTTTGAAACGATAGATGAATTATAAGTAATTATCGGAAACTATGTGTCTACATAATGAATTTCCTCCAACAAGCTCCTAACTTCATACTCAACATTATCTCTTTTGAATAATTATCACACGTTTTACAACATTTGATAAGTCGTCATGACAAAACAAGATGGTAACCTTTCTGGAAGCCAACCTTCTTACCGCCTTACTGATACATCAAAAGAGAAGGAGAATTTTTAATAATTTTGAAAATGAGGCGGATTTCCTTTCTTGACACGGGAACAAACACTTTCTTCTGATTGGTTCATTTTGTTAATTATTATATAATTGTTCTTTTGTTTCATTCTTGAGATGAACCTTTCAGATTGCAGTCTGTTAGGGCAGTTTAGGACATATTTCCATATGAATTCAATTAAGGTGTAACAAATGAGGATCATTTCTACTTGTTCACATCAAAGGCCTCCATCCTTTCTTCTGAAAGCTTTGGTCTTATTCACGGTTGCAACGCATTGGAAATCCGTGTTTAAAATAGGCGTTGTCTGACGTGTCCTGCGTGAAACGGGAATCTACACTAGAGAAATAATTATAATTTTTATAGTAGAAAATAATGGATTATGACGTATAAATCAGTTTGTAGTACTTTAATATTTTATAGATAATAAAACAAACATACAGAGAAACTGTCACACCCATTTTCAGATAAAACAAACAAAAAAAAAAACCCTTTTTTTTAAAAAATGTACAATTTAAAATTTTATTTTATATAGCTGGCTATATAATATCATTTTTTTGCCTTTCCTTTTGAGAGAGTCGAGGTATAAACTTGCTCCAAACATCCTTTCGAAAAGAAAGTTTTTTCCATAAAAAATCATTTCGAAAAGAGGCAAGTGCAGCTCTTTTGTGAGCAAAAATGGCACAGACTGAAAGTAGCATAGATTACATGTGGAATGTTCCCATTCCTTAGTTGAGGTGGCGGGTGGGACAGACGGACACACTTGGCCGCATTTTAACGTGTGCTCTTGCAACCGTGTTGGCGCCTCTCGGCTCTTGTTTATTTCAAGGATCTCATTTGTTAATCACCATTCTTTCATTACTGTTCATTTATTGTCAAGGAAATATTAAACGTCGTTTCCATGCCGACGAGTTAAATTAAGCATTTTTTTACGGGGTTATCAGATGATCATGACGACCTATTTGTCATTTTAGATTATCATAAGTTTCAAGGGAGCTTATTAGAAATGCATTAGTATCAACGTTGTAGTGGGTGCACAAGACTTCGAATCCTTTTTTAATTTCTTTTTTGCAGACAATCACTTCTTAAGAAGGGGTAGTTAGAGGTTGTGTTGCTAAGGGTGATTTCTGTGTGTTGTAAATTTCCGATCAACAACAACCATCAACATGTTTTCAGCACGGACTGAAGTGGGATTATTGACGAAGACACGGACTGAAGTGGGATTATTGACGAAGATACGGACTGAAGTGGGATTATTGACGAAGATTTCAAAGTTTCTCGAAATTTATTCAAGTTTATTTTCACTTCCTGACATTCAAAAGTTACAATAAAAGCCTATAGAGTTCATTCGACTCAATTTGTAAATGTTATTCATAAATCAGTATGAATCTCACAGATTTTTGCGGAAAAGTTTTTTCTCAGAAAAATCAGAAAATACATTATTGTTTTGACACCTTGAAAAGTTAAAAAATTGGACTCGAGTATTTTTCATTCCCTAAAGAAAAAAAATATTTTTTCGGACGTTAGCTTAAGTGATTAACCAATCAGAATCGGTGGAATTATTCCGCGCGAACTGTTAATCCACACAAATATGTTAAGTGGAATTGCTATAAATAGAAAAGTAAGTTTCGCAAATATTCCGAATAATCCACAGTATATTCTACTGACGATACTTGGATTATGTTCACTTCAGGATCATGTTCATTTTTGGCTGATATTTAAAGATGCAGGTAGCATTGTTTGTCCTGATCAAATGTCAAGTTCAAAAATAGAGAAAAATAAAAACATTTTTCGTTATGTTTGAAAATAATAATAATAATTAAAAAAATTGTGGAAGAATTTCTCAAGTGGTGCTTTAGCAGTGTACTTATCGAATTATCTATCCAACTACCACAATGCATTGCTTCAGTTATTCACTTTGCAAATGATGAGAGATTTTTTTGATAACTGGAAATGATTTGGTTTAGGCTGGACAGTATGGATCCAAATGTTTTTCCTGACAGTATACATCTAATATGGTACTTGCCACGTGTAATGGTCTAATTTTTAGGTAAAAAGTGAAAAATCAATCTTTGGTCCAAAAGGAAATTTTAGTACGATGACTGTTGAAAGTATTTTATATAATTTTCCTGCAATGCATAATGGAAGTATTATGTCAATGGAAACGATCAATTAATGTTAACCAAAATAAGACGACAAACTTCATTTTAATGAATCACCATAAAAAAACATAAGTTTCGAAATGACATCATTTTATGTCAATTCATTTGTTCGTTTCATAACACATCCTTCCCTTCACGCAAACAACAAATAAAAATACGGATGCATTAATTTATGAAATTTTAAAATCAGTACAATAATACCAAAATATCTCTCGCTTGACGATAATACCAAAATATCTCGCTTGATAATAACATAGTTTCACCCTCGTAATAAGCAAACGAACAACTGAAAAATTGTTCTTCACAAAATATGGACATTGCGGATCTGCACCACCTCCAAACAATGTAAGAGTTTATTAGGAGATTTTATTTTAAGGATGTTGAAGGACTCGTTTATCAAATATGTTCTTAACATCTCTTTCTAGTTGGACGAACACGAATTATATCCATTTTTCTTCTCTTCTCCATCATTTTCAATCAGGATTCAAATATTTACAAGTTTTGGTGCAGTAAAAAAAGAAAACGAAAAAAAAAAGAATACAAAACTAATCATAAGATAACTTAGAAAATATATACAACAAAAATAGTAAGCAAAAAATTGTGGAGATAAACAGTGATTTTTCTATGATAAAAATTTTATAATGGAGATGGATAGTTCTTAAATACGTAATTTTTAAATCACCTGACGCCGTTAAAATGCTGATAGTTTGATTATCTGAAGACAGAGGGATTCACACCTGAAACAGACTTCATTTTTTCATCTTTTGAGACTTTTCGTTTGTCACCACTAACGTGTACCATTCGGTGAAAAACATGATGAAACCAACTCTCTGTTAAATAAACCCATGGTTACTCAATCCTATGACATAAAAACTTAAAGTTATCAGCAACTATTCGTTAATTCTTACATGACAACTTATAGAAAGTATAACAAGATTCGAACTCAATAACGTTTCAAAAGCCTTTTTCTTATTTCTCATACAGAAATGTTTCAGAATCCCTGGGATCATGGTTACCGCTTTATTTGTTTACAAGTACGCAGAAATTTTGTGGAGGAGTTGTCCACGTGATTTGCTTAAAATAAAGCTTTTACCCATTCATCATCGTCGACAGCTTCACTTTCTTCAGTCAGATGTGCACCAGCTACTTTCTCATCTTTCACGTTCAAAACTTTTTCTGTCCACGAACCTCCCACAGTTTCACCAGTGCTGTAATTCACTTTACTTTTCTTTTCATCATCCAAGCAAACGATAGATTCTTAGAAAATAAAAGATGATAGCTCAAATGTTGTTTTCCTTTTAAAAAGAACGATTTTAGGAAATGGGAGGAAAACGATTTGTAACTAAGTTTTTCAATGAAAAACATTCATCAGGAAAGTCCCAAAAGAAATCTCTTTTTGATTGAATTGTAATCCCGTCATTTTTTCAACCATCATATAATTGCAGAAGATGCTCGTCATATACCTCATTATAGTTTAAATTCTTTACCTAAGTACGGACCATCACCTTTGGTTCTTAACCTGACTAATGTACCATCTGGAATTTCAGTTCCTTCCAAATCTTTCTCATCACACCACACACTGGTAAGATTTAAAATGTAAGGGAATTTATCTTGGTTCAATGCATCTAGTTCTGGTACTTGTAGAACTTGTTTGCATCTTCCAGAAGTGACAATATCTTCACCTTCAGATGATACAGTTTCTATGGTAGGAAAATGAACACTCACATAACACTTGCGAATCATTTAAGTAAGCAGAAGAATATAGAAATAAGAAGAATATAGAAATAAGAAGAATATAGAAATATAAATTAGATTTCATACTGTAGGATGAAGACAAGTATCCAGTGTTCACCTTTTTTGTGGCTTCCAAAATCAGGTTCAATTTCTTTTCCCAAAGAATCAAACTTTCTTTTTGTTGCTTTAAAAGTTTCGATGTGAATTGTTACATAGCGATTCTACAGAACACAAATGAAAACAAACAGGTTTGAACACCAGCGGTATGATTTTGGTTTTGAAAGAATGGATGAAAGAAGAACGTTTTGATAGCAATTGACCCAAAAATATTATCGGATACCTTATCGGATACCTTATCGGGGAAAAACGGGGGAAAATTTAGTCACTTTTCCCCGATTTTTTCCCGATATGGTAAATCGGAGCAATAACAAATCCAATACAAGCATACTCGAACATTGGATTGAAGTCCATCTATGATGACGTGGCGTGATTTTCCACGAATGTTTCCTTCAATTATAAGACCAGAGCCACTAAAAAATTACAACAAAAAAATAAACATTTTATATGAAATGATATATAACAGTATGAAAAGTGAGTGGAACAATCAAAGTACAATAATCATACCTGTTTCGTTTGAACATCATATCAGGGTCAAATGCCCCTTTCCATTTGGTTGTTTTAACTGGTAAGGTAGTGAGAACTTGATTCTCATACAGCATGTGAGCACGGCTCATGGTGGTTTTAAACTATGTCTTCTAGATTAGAATCTGTAAATATAGAGATTACAGTGAACTTGATAGAGTGGACGTTTAGTCATCGGGGATAGATGAGACAATCATCTTACTGACAAGATTGAAACATCAAGACACGTCCATCGTAACCAAGGGAACAAAACACCACAGCGCTAAATTTTCACAAACATTAAAATCATTACTAGATTATATTTTTTTACGCGGAGAATTAAACTCGAGATAATTTTGGAATTTTTGATTTTCTTTTCTTTCTTTTCTTCTCACATCCACAGAATTTATGTTATCCGAAACGAAAATCTGAAAATGTATTTTGGGAGCGTTGTTTGTCTTGCTTACACAGCATTTCAATTTGATATGAAATTTGCAATAAAACAGAAACAAAAATTTTGAAAATATGGAGTGGCATAGAAAATAAAACAAAGCTATAAGCAAAGTTCATCACAAACCAAAATCATATCATTTTAATTTTACTGATTTCAGTACTATAGGTGGATTTCCACTAGGCGAGTAATCCGTGCGAAGCGAACTCCCGTCGCATAAAAGTCGTATCCTGATTGCCTAAAAAATTTTGTCAGGAAATTTGCATCAATTTAGCACGACCTCAATGAGAGAAAACTTTCACATTTCCCACTAAGCTCAGCCACAGCAGACTGTACATATTAAAAATTTGTTTTCCCTGAGTCACCTTTACATTTCAATAAATCTTTTTCCTGATTTTCCCTCGAGATTGTCAATTATGACCCCAATTTCCAGGTTTTCCAGGTTCTCTACAAACCTTGCAGTTCTGTTACAATCCCAAACATGAACTGATGATGTTGACCTTACTGTAACAAGATGCGAGTATATTTCCCCATTTTTATCCTCTTTCTTCGATAAATCTGAAAAGCAGTAGAAACCTGGCAATAAACCTACTGACATTATCTTGGTTGATAAACTGAGACCACATACTTGCTCTATAAACTGGCATGAATAAACCATACGGCCTGATCAAGAAGTTTTGTCTTGTTTTCAGTATTTCATAATTACTTTTAACTACTTCACCAGGGAATTGCAAGATTAAGTAATGAAATTGGCAAAATAAATACATAATTATTCAGTAGTTGATTTCCAAATTAACCCCATGGAAGTACAGGGAATCTGAGATAGCAATACAGATAATAAAGAGATAGATATACAATTTGATAAAAACTATATTTTCAATATGGCAGTGATTCTAAACTCTATACAATTAAATAAAATTGGCTTAGGGTAGTTCTTCTACAAAACCTAACAATGTTCACAGAATAAACTGAAAGATAGAAAAAATTGAAAAATAAGGTGTTTGTATGATTCAATAGGTGGTTCTTACATTCACTTGTAGTTAGATCAACACCAAATTAGAGGATGTTTATATGGAAGATGGGCCGGGATAGAAAATAAGATGATTATATCTCTCCATTACATGAAAAATACAGCCGGGACGGGACATTTTTTAAACTTTTAATTGTTTAAAAAAATGTCATTGTTTTAAATTCAATGGTTTGCAGCTGTTTCAATTTTTTTTTAGAAATCTTCCCGGGACAGAGTGTTTATATAAGAAAAAACATCAATTTTGACCAATCAACTGCTGAAGGGATGGGAGGAAATTGTCCCAGGACAGATATTCTTCATGATAAACACATAAGTAATTTTTAGTAGAAATGTTAAGTGATGCCAAATTGCATATTTTGTCCCATGCTGGCAATTGTCCCCATAATTTGTCTCGCACCGTTTTGTCCAATAAGGTATTCTACAAAAATAAATCCATGCAAAATATGAGAAACTCTAAATCATTTGCCCAAAAAATGCTGCAACTGCTGAAGTAATGTTAAATGTCAAAGCTAGTGGTTCAATTTTTGCATAGATTTGATTTCATGAACTACTAATAACCTATATACATTATCAGCATAATAGACCAATGAGTTGTAGCATTATATAACCGAAATCAATAATCACTTTTGTGTTGCAATCCTGAAGTCGCTTCTTGAGAAGTATAGCTATACCCCCACCTTCTCGTATAAACACAAACCTCCAATAAAAACAATGGTTATATTCGAATAAATGCAGGGCAAAATTTCCAAATTAGGAAATAAATGCAGGGGTGTTGATTCCACCAAATAAGGTAATCTTCAAGCTGCAGTGATTGACCAAAAACGGTTACAAGTTCTCTTCATTCAGCATGGAACATCTTCTTTTATTTCAGAACAATTTGTTTCAGTTTGCTAATACTCTAGTATATTTCTTTACACTTTTTGCAAAAGTATAGGTGGCATCAAGAACTTTAATGTTATGAGTCGTCACTTCAGTTATATACCCTAAGGCGTTACTTGTTATCGTCGTGTGGAAAACATCATTCACATTCTCCCCACCTTGGCTTCTCTAATCTTTTCTTCTTTTAATGGCAACACAAAAAAACAAAATAAATCATTATGAAAGTAAACTCTGCAGCCTCAACATTTTGGTCTTAAAATACACGTTTCATTAATGAAAACAATTTAACGTTCCATCCATCCACAGTGTGTGTGTATTATATTATATATTAATAAGCTTACTATGATAAACAGTTCGACAAGATCAAAAACAACGCTTTCAAAATCTTGCACTGCTTTGTTGGCAAGCATTAATACAAGCTATTTGTTGCCAGTACCTTTATGCAAAACCAATAAACAGATGAAAAATCAAAACTATATTACAGTAAAAACAGGGTTTACAAAATGGTGTATATATACCACACACGCTACTTCACTGAACACTAGCCCCTGTTCCAACCTCTAAGCCCCTGCCTCTAAGCTTTAATGGACAAGTTCTATTGCAGAACTCCGGCTATATAAAAGTGAACGAAGAAGAGAGAGAAAGGAGGAGAAGGAAAATGCTGGTTTTAACATATATTTCGCCCTATAGGGAAATATATAAATATATCAAAGCACTAATATTTATAACTAAGCGAAGAGAAAATGAGAATATTGGAAGTAGTGTGTAATTAAAGTCCGTAGAATAAAATCTAGTGATAATAATGATAATAATGGTGACCATGTGTCAACTATGGTATAAATAACAAATTAACAAAAATTTTAAAAGCAAATGTCTTCTATCAAAACAACCCATTAACACAGTGAGTAAGATAAGCAAATGTTTGCAAGAAGTAAATCTGCCCATTTGTTTGACATGTTTCTTGTAAAAAGAATTGTCCCAAAATATCAAATTTCTCTTTAATTGAATGGGTTCCCGGCAACCACAAAACACAGAAATGAAGTAAAGTAATCTATTCAATGTTGAAACACGATTACAGAAGTTTGGGCAATTTTGGGTGAGCATGCTGAGCAAATGAAAAGGATGAACCCCCCACCTGGCAGATGACTTGATATTACCAACAAACTAGAAGAGGTAAGAAACAAAAATAATAACATTGGAAATAACATGTTCAATCCCTACAACAGAAGGCTGACAAAGGAAGCCCAGCACCCCCAAATTCCCCCAACTTAATAGGAGAGACAAAAAATAATAGACAAGGAATTAACACAGTCGACCTATATTTGCAAATGACACACAACTAAAGAGAACGGTAGATAAATATTACAAACAGATATAATATCAATAATATCTCACAACTCAGAGGAGCCTTGAAAATTAATAATATCTGAGGACCAAGAAATCAAGTCTTTATCTGAAAGATGAATATATCTCTGATATGCATTATTCGACCACCGGCCCATGATCTTTATGACGCTATCAGGTACGCCACACGCAGCAGCGGCAGTTGCTCCACCAATACGGAAACTATGTGTGTTAAGTTTCATATCGTAAATGGTTGATATGTACGGAAAGTGAGGTAACGCTTGAATGCATGAACAGGACAAAAAAGCACCTCCGTTGCAACATAAACGTATCTTGAAACCACATTTAAAGGGGTCTGTCTTAGAAGACTTTAATAAAACATGTTTGAGCAATTTTGTCATCAGTGGAAAAAGAAATGTCAGGAGGAGAGGCATTAGAAGACTTATGAGATGGACATGTATATTCACTAACCCGCAAAAAAACAAAGAAAGCAACCAGAATTAATGAAGACCACATAGCTTTATCGTGAGAGGAAAACAAAGATCTATTGATAAAAAAAACATACGCTTGAGATGGGAAACTGTAGTGAGAAGACGAACACGAGATAGTGGAGGAACCATCCGACGTATACCACGTAACACATAGGACAATTTTGGCATTGACAAAATCTTCTCAGGACGGCTAGAAATAATGCTATAAAACTGAATACCACTCAAATACACTGTAATAGTGGGATATTTCACATGGCGTGATAAATAAGTGACAAACAGCTGGAGAATACCTTCTACGACAGGAAAGACAGGAGCAATCTGTCTACAGAATTGGAAATACCAATTAAAACCACACCGATATGCAGCCTTGGTGCCAGGTGCAAGAGCATGATCCAGGTAATTATTCATAGTCTGTATAAGGGAGGCGACACAGAACTTGGAATATTTGCTTGAACGTTTGTAGCTTCGGGGTGTAAAGCTTTGAACCGGTCGACCTGTAAACGAGAAATAAGATCGGCGAGATGATTAGATCGACCAGGGATGTGCCGAAACATCAAATTAATATTACGCTTAGCCATGAAGAAAAATAAAGTACGGATTGAAAAATGAATATCACTGCATCTACACGATCCTGTCGTATAAATATCAACAATGGGTCGATTATCAGTAAAAAACAAAACTTCCTTATCTCTCCAAGCCTCACCCCAATAGAAAACAGCAACGACGATTGTCAACAATTCCAAAAAAGAAGAACTATACTGTTTAGTAAATTGGACAGGTATGGGGAACCACTTGTCAAAATAAAACCCACCTATACCAACACCAGACGCATCTGTAAAAAGACGAATGTCATCCGAAGTAATAACACAAGTGGGAATGAGGGCGATGCTGTTCCAAGTGGGTCCACCAAGCAATGTCCTTGCAAGCTTCAAGAGAAATCGTAAGATGATGATGTAATTTCGAAACTGTAGTGGACAAATCAATGAGAAACGACCACACTTTACGACCTTGCAGGCAAAGGATAAAGAACCAATCAAAGATAACAAGTCCCTCTTTGTACATTTCTTTCTATTGTTCCGATTACGAAGGGTAGCGAGGAGATCACAAAATTTTTTCTTCGGGAAGGCGAATGGAAAAAACTAACTGAATCAATTTCAATGCCCAAATAAGTGATGACTTAAGCTAGACCCACACGCTTATCTGGAACACCTAAGTTCCAAAACATCCATTCGATCAAGACCATAAGTTTTTCACAAACACTTTTGCTTTAATCTGCACCAAAAAAGTCATCTAAATAATGAAGTAAGGACTTAATAAGGTATACAACCACAAGAATCCAATGCAAAGCATCGGCAAAATTATTAAAATAAAGGGGGATGAACGACCCCCAAAAGGCAAAACAACATCAAAATAATACCTATTGTCCCACTGGTAACCTAATAAGTACCAATGTTCAGGGTGGACAGGGCATACTCTGAAAGCATGTTGTATGTCTAATTTGAACATAAAGCAACCACGACTCCCTGACTAGAGTAACAGCGTCATCAAATGACGAATATGAAACAGAATAACTGTCGTGACTTATACCATCATTAACAGAGGAACCTTTCGGTGAGGAAAGATCTTAAACAACTCGAACAGAGCCATCTTTTTTAGGAACTGCTCCCAAAGGAGAGCAACGGAAATGAGGCAAAGGCATGACAGAAAACGGACCAACCGTGTGACCTCTATTTAGTTCCTTCAAAAAATTCCGAAACGAATCAGACTTGGGACATTGAGGGGACCAATGCCTAATAATTAAATCCACAGCATAATATAAATATATGAATAAAAGGTTTGGGAGGTAAATAGTTTTGATGACTGCATACGTGTCATTGTTCTTGTTGTTTTGATGGTTGTTATACAAACTTTTTGTACATCTCCATGCTTTTGAGAAACAACCAACTGTTATAATAATATTATTATAATGTATCCTTTGGTACACGTTTATCAACAGAAATATCTCGAGTTGCATTAATGATACTTGGATATCAGTCACTATTGTCATCTTGTCAGCTTTGAGTTTCACGAGTTGCATTAAGGAATGATATCATCTTTCTTTAAAAGATTTCTTTCCTCGTGTAGTTTAAAATGCAATTTAAACCGTAAAGCTTTTTGCTGTTGTTGTTAATTTATGGCTGGCTCGTAACAGGTTCTTCACTATAAAGGAAGACTTAGTAAAGGGAAATATTTTTGGGAATGGAAAACGATTACAGCATAATTATGAGAATAAAATTTTTCAATATTCCCATTCAAGAAAATCTGTATTGTGAGATTCCACAGTTATTTGAGATAACTCTTCTTTTTTTTTTTTTTTTTAGGAGAACATTTATTTTCAATGGCACCATTTTGTATTTCTGTGAAAGTTTTAACAAACTATCTTCAGTTAAAATCTCCATTTTCTTCCCTGCCATGAAAAAATTTATTTCTAGTAAAATTTTCAACAGCAGAAAACCCATTTTCAATCCTCCTCCAGAAAATTAACATTGCTTCGAAATCATCAGGTTGCAAAACGTCGTCAGCTGCATCACTATGCACACGTCATGTTTATTTATGTTGTGCGCCGCAATCTTTGTCTGTTACCCCGAACACAATGATGTATTGTGAAAAAAGAATGAAATTTCATTGACTTTCTTAACCAGTTTTTATTCTATGGACTTTGGTGTAACAGTAAAGCTTGCAAAGTGACAGAATTCTACAAATTTGAATAAACTAGATACATTAGTTTTTGTTTTTTCTATACATAGATACAATAAAATCTCGAAATTACAAAAGCGAGTTTAAAATGAACTATATCAAATTTTTCAGAAAATGGCTACTTCACCACCACGTGTTTTGGGATAGGTTTTACAGGAACAAATTCACATGCCGGTTTATATTCAATATCTGGATAACCAAAAGCTTTCGGACTTACAAATTCCAATGCTTTAGGAGTGCACATCAAAGGCATAGACGGTAAAACTAAAATCGTAACCCTTAAACCATATTTCAATTCATCAGTTGTGATTGGTTCACCAGAATCTGTATCAACAACAGTAATAAGATCAGGCACAGTTGCAAGTATCTCATTAGAATCAAGTGATTTTGCAATAATGAATTCGTTCTGAAATTCCACCGCCATGTTTTGCCCAGCAGATGGACCAAAACCTAGCATCTTAATTCTTCCCGAAGTAAAGCCTCCTTTCGTTTCACGGCACAAATCACAGATCTAGTGAAAGAATGAAATTATAATAGCTTTATTGTCTTGATTAAAATTTGTGATGTATTTCAGCATTGATAAAAAACCCCAAAAACACACTGGATCACGCAACCTATTGTTTCGTGATCAAATTTTTGAAACTCAAAATGGCTGCCATAAGCAGCACCCATACGTCAAAACAAGCAAGTGCTAGTAGAAAAGATTTAGACAGTGGAATTATCTTTCACATGTTTATTATGAAATTAAATTCATTTATAAATCCATAATTATGTATAATTTAGTGTCTATAGGGCAATACGGAAAATAACGTTTTCTGATTGGCTAAAACGAACTAAAAAACGGGCATTATTCGGCGGTGTAGTTTTGTTTTTCCTAACAAGCACAAAAAGAACAAAGTGTGTTGTGCATTTGAAATGCATGCTATAAAAGTCTTTAACACACTGTTAAATGACGGGGGTCATCTTACTAGTAGGAACCAAAAAGCTTGTCCATTATGCTTTAATTTCGAAACAATACATACACTATCCAGTGTTATTTTTTAGATCGGTGTATAAGCAAAGCAGTGATGAAGGTTGAAGTGAGTTTAGTTACCTTTCCTTGAGCAAGAACTTTTCCGTTTGTCTCTTCAATGATAGCATTAATTGGAGACTTGTGTTGATTTCTTGATAACAATACTGCATTTCCTAAATACCATGCTCTGCTGATGGTATATAAACACGTCTTTGAGGAAATCTCATCTTTCGATAAGACACCAAATGAAACTCCAGCAGCACATCTACGAAAGGGTATATTAGAAATGAGGAGCACTCAACATGAGAATGTGAATTGAATTGAATTGAAACATTTATTTTATGTTGGTTAAAAAAGTAGTTAAAAAAACAAATAAACTAATTTACACCAACCAAGTTACAAGTTAGGAACCTGGCATAATTTTCAAAAATGCAAATATCTAATTTTGGCATATTTTGCAACTGCACCGCCTACTGAGATTCAACTATCTTTGCTAAACCCATATGCGTGTAACTTAGCTATCAATAAATCATGAGGGATGCTTTCGAACGCCTTGGAAAGATCCATTAATATAGTACCAACGACTCCTCCGAAGAAACGAAACATTTAAACTACTGGATAGATAGAGAGATATATCCTTGTGAAAGAAAAACATGACCAAAACAACCAACCAACCAATCAAAATACTTACCCCATCTGAATACAGTGTTTTCTGAAAAAGCCTTCCAGTGAACCTGCAGAGTCACATTTAACACAGCAAACATGATTGCCTTTATGATCTGCAATGACTGCTGGAAAACATGAACTGCCAAGTATAAATGGAGCAAAATGTTGCAGTTTAGGAAATGCTCTACCCATTCCATCACAGTCTAATACTGGAATACCAAGTTCACCTCCAAGAACTAACGGCTCGATAGCATTTAAACCACCTATCTCACAAGGAAAGATGGCGGCTGGTGAAGACACAAGTGATTCATTCTGTGGCAACTTCATAGCCTATGAGAGCAAAATTGCATTTCATTTCTTTCAAATGGATTTAAAGTTATTATCTATCTAGCCTAAGTATTTCAAAATGGACTAGCATCGGTTTAGCCTTAATGGTGTAGCTATCGAATTTTTTAAAACCTTTTAAAACGATGCAAACTAAGAACGCATTGAATAGTATTCGTTAACCTGTGAAATTTCTATATTTCATCATGTAAAACGGATACAAACAATAATCATCAGATTCATTTGTTGATAATTAAACTTACAATGCATTCACTATCTTCAGAGTTTTCCATCTTCCAACCATGTTTGTTTGCTACCTGCTCAATACGAGCATCGTCCATACATGTACCAGTCTCCAATAACTTGTGCTGCAATTTAACAGCATTCCTAATCTCTCGTCCATTAGTGATACGCTCTACAACAACTTGAGGGGCACCCATAATAGCAGCGATAAAAACTATTTCTTCGTCTTTTAAACTGAAAAGTTATAAAACATATTATCAACACAGAATGCTTTTAGAATAATAAACACTACAGTAATGTTTCAAATCTCAAGGAATGTACGATTTTCACTTGTAGACCTCTTCTGCAAATTTCTTCATTGTTGAACACAAATGAAACACAACAGTAGCGCTTTCACAAATGATGTCTATATTTCATGATGATTTTAATATCCCCCAATGTGTTCCTTATTCATTATTTCTCTAACCTTGATGGATGGATCACCTTCACTTGTAGACCTTTTTCAATGCATGTTTTCAAACGTAATCGTCCAAGATATGGACTACCACCACCACCACAACCCAAAATCCCAGCACCGATCGCTATACAGTCTGCATCCCATAGATTTAATATCCATTCTCCATTGTCTGTTACAAACGGATCATCAAACACGGGTTTCTCAGTCTCCTTTCGAGCAATATTACTGATGTTTCCATCTGATTGAGAAAACAAACAACACAGGTTAATGGGGAACTAACTCATCAAAGATTGCCATTTGCCTTGTAAAAACAAATATAGCAACTTCAAAATACAATTCAAAAAACTATATCCCAATATCTTCTTATAAGTAATGGATTGGAAGAACCTTTCTACTTAATGGATAATTGTTTGTCTCTGAAAGGTCGTTGGAGCCATGCCTAACGCCTGGATCTGAATTTTTAGAGTTTTGAGTTACGGCATGAACAATTTGTTTATCTAATGGATAACGTAAACATGAATAAACTGGAGTAAATGATTCAATAACTTAATTAAAACTAAATTAACTGGTCTTCGAAATAAAGAAAATAAAGAAAGTGGCTTGTTTTCCAACTCACCAACACCATTAGGAGAATTATTAAATTCCACTGAGCTGTTTTCCATGGAGCCATTGCTTAATGAAATAAGAACATCTTCTTTATCTGAATTTTCCATAATCTCAATCTCATTTGTGGGGTCTTCTTTGTTAAAAGTGACCGTCTCGTCAATATCACAATGCATTTTGCACAAAGCAGCACCAACAGCGTTGGCCACCTAGATAAGATTTACCAGAACACTTTCATGTAACTTCATGCTTTTTGATGGTCTCCAAAAAAGATTGACAAAATAAAATGTCACTAATTGACGATACAAGGTATCAAAATGATTAACCTGATAGTTTGATGGTTTTGTGATTGATGATGCACCCACAAACTTTTGATTGCAATCTATTACTAGGCTTCCACCTCCAACTAACACAACTGGACACAATTCAGCATTCAGCTAAAGAACAATTATAATAATTATAACAATTATAATATGTTAAGAGGTTCGGTAGTTAAATAGCAGGAAACTTTAAAGGGGATAATTACCTTCACAGAATCAACAGCTTCTTCTACCATCTTTCTGATGACATTCAAAGCCTTCTTCTTCAATTCTTCATCTAAACATGCAACTTTTTCTTTATCCCCAACATTAGCGATACCACAAGCAACTGCGATGTCTGTAGATACAAGAACATCCCCACCAAATACAAGTGCATCTTTTGTAATGTTATATTCGACACTTTTTGGTCCAACCAAAACACTCTACGAAGTACAGAATTACGGATGCAGTCTATGTATTAAAAATGAAAACAAGAAAGAAAATTATGAAAAACGAGTTTTTGGGAAAAAAATGGAGAGAAATGGGACGGATTCAAAGGGCCAGGATGTCATGTCCTGGCAGCAACAGACGGCATTGGTGGCTTTCAGAACGATCTTCTTTCTGATAGTGCTTGTCAAAGTGCTTCTATTGCGCAAGTATTTAAATTTATCACCTCTTGAACCATTTTGGATTCTATCTAAATTACTGCTGGGTTTACACTAATATAATAATAACCGCTGGGGAAAATATTTCCCGAGGTCTAAGTACCGACCGACCGACCGACCGACCGTGCGAGTAAACCCCATTAAGTTGAAATTTCATTTTCGTGTCTTGTTCTATTTGAATCATTTTCTCTAAAAATCGAAAAGCAATATCCAAATAAAAAAGATGACGGACATCATAATTTTGTATCATTGTCATTATTGTCATCATTGTCATCATACTTAGACCTCGGGAAATATTTTCCAGTGAAGCACTCCCCAAGCAGTTATTATTCTATCAATATTTAATGCTGGGTTTATGAACGAGCAATTTCTTATATGTTTCTCAGAATTTGAAGTTGAGATCTTCATCTTCATCAGAACAAAAAGTTCTTCGTAAATTAAAAGTGTGTCTAAGTAGGTTGTCAAAGTCCATCCAATATCCATTACAGAGGCGGATCTAGAGGGTATGTCGAAATTTGTGGAGGAGAATGTTAGCTATTAAACAATAAAAGAAGAACGTGCAAGAAATCCTATTGGTGATACAAACTGAAAACAGAAATTAGAGTTATGTGCTCCTCCACAATTGTTGACATACCCTAGATCCGCCGCTGCATTATAATCCAATATCATAAATACTACCATAAATACTAACTGGTTAAAACAACTAAATCAACTGTACTATATGTTATTCTGAATATCGGTCTCCTTCATTTTTTTTAAAAAACTGTTACATTGGTTTTATTATAACAAGTAATGCAGAGAAGAGGGAGAGCAGAGCTTTTGAAGATGAGAGTGAGAACAAAATTATACGGGTTGTTCATTTAAGAATTTGTATGTCTGTTGTATATCTAAGTGTAATTATAAATCAAAAGCCGTTGAAACAATTTGTAACCTTTTCTGTAAAAGAACAAATAAGTAGGAAAGTATTGTAGGAAATACGGAAGATATACAGTGACTCGTATAGCACGTTTGCACGTCATTTTGACTCGTATAGCACGTTTGCACGTCATTTTGACTCCTTTTTCACATGTGTGATGTGCGGCCATCTCGAATATGAATTTGAAAGGAAAGTAGGCGTTTGTATTACTTAAACCATCATTGTTATCTTTTACCTGATCTTCATTCATTGTAACAAGAGAACCACCACCAAGACCAATGGACTTCACATCTGGCATATGGAAATGTGTGTTCACTCCACCAATCTATTAAGTCACACATGAAATTCATGGAGAATTCGAAAACATAAAACATCGATGTATTTCTTTAAAAAAGAGAGTAGCAACAACACTAAAATTCAAATTTCCAGAATCTTATATCTTAACAAATGAACTTGTGTAATTTTATTCCTTGGAAATAAACAGTGATAAATGAACGGAAATAAAATGCAGAAGGGTTTTGTCACTAAAATTTCATTTTCGTTATCACTGATAATTGGGTTTTTTGTTTTCATGGTCAATTCAAAGTCATACCTTTATTCTGGAGGAAGCTTCTGTCGGGAAACCATTCTTAAATACTCCTACATCAGTTGACGTTCCGCCAATATCAACAACAATGGCGTCCTTCAATGATGATAAATGAACGGCACCTCGCATGCTATTAGATGCACCAGACGAAAATGTAAAAACTGGATATTTCAAAGTTTGTGCTTCACTATGATAAAGAGTTTAAAACAAATTTCAAAGTCTGTGTTTCACTGTAAGGAAAAGCTGATTATAGAGATAAAAATAAACTTTATTAAAACTATGGTATGCAGAAGGAAATATAAGATGATTGTTTCACTATATGATGAGACCAGGATGGAAACCATTCCTTGACAGAAACTTTGCATTGGATAAACAAAATTAGAACTTTTTTTACATCATATTTTTATCTAGGTTTTCTCCAAACCTGAAAAATTCCACATTGTTATGAAAGATTAGAGCAATAATGACTTCTTATAAATACCTCATCAGTGTGCCATCATTTCGAGTAAAAAATACAGGACAGTGTATACCAAGTTTAATCAAAGCTCTTTTAAAATCATTTATCGTTTTCTTGCACAACGCCTTCAAACTTTCGTTCAAGATGGTACCATTTTCACGTTCAATCAAACCAAGATGGCCAAGTTGATGTGATAGTGTATATGTTACATTAGGGTAAAGTTTTTGCAGCATGTCACCAACATGGTTTTCGTGACTTGGATTTGTAGGGGAGAAAATGCCTAAAAACACATTAGCAATGGAAGGTTGACTATACTTCTTAATTCAACATTAATCATGCAGGGCAGGAAATTTTTAAATGGTTTTGTTGATAAAAACGTAACATTTTGTTGAAAGATTACTTGAAGCCTGTCAGAACTAAAAAAACACTGACCAAAAAAACCCCCAAACAAACAACTGTAGCAACACATTGATGCATGGAAAAACTGACATATAATAGTGATCTCATTTCTCCATGTGATAGTCACAAGGTTGTAAACTGAGCTTGTTTCATGGCTTTCACCCATTTAATATGAACATAATGAAAATACTTCATCAATAAAAATTTGATCACAGATGAATAAATCTCACCTGAAACAGCAATATGTTGGATTCCTTGGTCAATGATCCCTTGTGTCACTTTTGTGATCTCATCAGTATCTAAATCACTAATGACCTTTCCATCAACTTCAAAACCACCTTGTAACATATGATAACCCCCGTTTACGATCTCCACCAAATCTTTTGGAAAATCTGTAAATGGTGGTAAACTATGTGAAGCATCACCACATAATCGAATGGAAGCAACCTTTGAAAGTCCTCTACGTTTGATGACAGCATTGATGAAATGTGTCGTACCAATATGAACTCGTTTTATATTATTAATCACATTTTCATTCGTTGAAGATGCATTATGAAGAGCTGACTTTGTAGCATCAACCACACCATCAAGGATGTTTTCAGTTGTTGGAGACTTACTCCAACCAATCACTTCGCTCCCTTGGATAATTACCACATCTGTATTTGTACCACCAACATCAATACCAACCACAAATGACATTGTTTAGCTATGGGTTGTATGGAAAAATATAATTCACCTCTCTTCTCTTAACATAAAACAAAGCATAACCCCTCGCAAGGAAAACAGTAAGACCTATTTCACATTCAGAGGAAAATAATGACAAATATTAGAGAAAAAAGAATTTCAAATGAGGAAGATATTCTCATCAATCATATGTTAGCTTAAAAACAACAACGAAGACAACATTTGCAATTACTCTCAACCGACCACCGACCGGCCACCGACCACTTACCACCGACCAATCGACCAGAAAAAACCGACCACCAACCACCCGACCGCCCGACCATTAAAGGCGCGACAAATGTTTTTCTTTGAAAATTTATAGAAATTAAAAGTGCGTTTTGATCATGGTGTAAATTTAATATGTAAGTGTCGACATGCATGCAATACAGGAAAGAATAATTAAAAAAATTTCTCTGGGAAGATTATTTCTGTTTAGGGAAATTCGGATTTTCAGACTCACAATGGTGGGTAGTTCGGTATGTCTTTGTCAAAATCACGAGGAGTATGTTTTAATATCTACGTAGCTTATCCGACGTTCTTTATAAATCAAATCCAAATGAAGCACAAATCAATATCGTATATTCTTATTCCGTTGTCCTAAATTCCGTTCTAGTTCAAATCCAAATTAAGTTAAAGATGTAAAAAAATTCGGAGAAAATATATAAGCACGTGTTTGAATATGTCAGCTTTCTTCGTTTCTAACATTATTTTCAATCAAGCGCCCTCCATCGCTTCTCTTTGGGTGACTTACTGCAGAAATCAAAAAGAAAGCCACGGGGTGGAGGGTAGCACATGTATTGCAAAACAATCAAGGTGCGAAGCAAAAGATTGCATGAAACATACAAGTGCGCATGTTTTCGAGCCAATGTTCAAATTCTTTAAAAACTCCCACGCATATCAAAAGTCAAACAAAAACTTTATTCCAAAGTTTTTTCTCACACACACTTCTGCAAAAATGAAACATGTTCGATGTAGAAATTTTAAGTGTCGATCATCTATGAGATATTCAATTTTTGCGTGTAAGCCAGTTATTTCCGTAACTTACGGAATAGCTTGTTATGCCTCTCTTCCTTAGAGCCATAGAACAAAATTATTTATTTTGTTATTTACTAATAATCCCCCTAAATTTGAATAAACAAAGTGATCGTTTTGTACGTTGTTAGAAAAAAAATGGCCTTTAATGTTCGGTTGGTCGGTGGTCGGTTGATCGGTGGTCGGTTTTATCTGGTCGGTTGGTCGGTGGTAAGTGGTCGGTGGCCGGTCGGTGGTCGGTTGTTTTTGGGAAACGTCTCCATTTTATTGGCTTGTGTCTGGTAAATACTATGGAGTCATCAGTTTACTTGCTTGACTATAGCTAATAAACATTCTCAAACTATCTGTTTCCTTCACTTCGCTGTTACCTCTCACAATCTGTTTCCTTCACTTCGCTGTTACCTCTCACAAGATGGCATACAAGCAAAAGTTGTATTATCTTCATATTTTTTTCATCAACTAATGTGTGGTCTTATTCCAAAAGTTCGATTGAACAAAAAATTCAAACTTTCAATTTTTAAAAATTGATCTCTACCTTCTGACTGTCTTTGTTCTTTTCGCAGTTGTCAAAAAGTACTCATATTTCTAAAGTGCGATCTACAAATGTTTAATAACTATGATTAAAAACACAAGAATAACCTCTCTAAGAGTGTAACTTTCATGTAGAAACGTAATTAGAAGTAATGCATAGCATTATTCAAGTTTATGTTTTTACTGGAAGTTTAATATTATTTATAACCACTGATAAAATCAATCACGTACAATTGGGAGAAAGTTCGGAATCACTACTTTATCGTTTCGTAACAACAAAAGACAAGAGATTTGACATTATTGTTTACTTAATGAAACGTTTATACATCTTTTTGATAAAACTTTTTGATAAAAGATCTTGATAAAAGATTTCAATGCATATACTGTTTATTTGCTTTTTACGGTAAATATGTAAATATTATTGTGCTAAATTGTAAATAAGATTGGGACAATTTTAAGTTCTACCTCGACAGGGATGAAATGTTTTGGAAAATTCTACTGCAGTGCTCTTATGATAATGATGAAAAATGATTAAAAAAATAATTAATTTTGTTAAAGACAAAAATAAATCAGAATTGTACGTATTAGCTGTTTGCTGTTGCATCTGAGTTTGTATCTACAACTGATTGTCTCCATCATAAATTGCTGGCTGAATACTGATGTCTGATTGGAGAAAGTTTATACATATTCTGCATCCTCAGTACCTGTTTGCTGTTGCATCTGAGTTTGTATCTACAGCTGATTGTCTCCGCATAAATTGCTGATTAAAAGCTGATATCTGATTGGAAAAAGTTTATGCATATTCTGCATCCTGAATTTTTATCTTATTTGCTCACCAAGTCTGAAATCAAGGATGTCTGAGGGAGATGGTCATACTGTGCCTGAACTGAGACCCGATTATCTTAGAAATCCTCCTGCTTCGGTTCTTCCAACTTACGAAGATGGGCAAGCCGCACATCTGAAGATGTTAAAGGCAAGAAGAACAGCCAAGAAAGGCAGCATAACTAAAAGAATGAACCAAATTTTCAAACTCATCTACGAAAAGGAAAGCAGAACGCAAATAAAATTTCTGATGAAAGCGTTATCCGATATTCACATGGAAGTCAAGAAAGTTCATTACGAATACAGTCTGATACTTGGTGAACTAGATGAAGAATGGATCGCTAATATCAAGAATAGACGATCCACCTTCAGAATATACTCGTTCCTGATTGGAGAAGCATCAATTTGATAGTAGATCTGTGGTAACATCTTCTTAGAAACTGGTTACGCAATTGGCAAATAAATTTACAGAGATAAATCTTAAAACTGGCAACATCAATCAAGCACCTAAAAACATAGAAAGCGAAATGAAAAATGTCCTGAGTTTAATCCAGCAAAGAAATGAAGTAAAAAGGACCCAACTTGATAATCACACTGAGGCAGAAAGAAATACAAAAAATAACGTATTCAATCAAGATTTCTTCACAGATTTTAAATCAGATTGTCCGAGGAAAAATTATTTTAATTTTGAACCTACTAATCAATTGAAACCAGATACTTATCGCACACCATATTTAGCATCCTCTGGTTTTAAAAATAATGTTGACTCATGGATAGACAACTTAGATGAATCAACTAGAAGTGAAAATGGCATAAAGCATACATAAATGTCCAATAATATAATGGTTTCCTGGTTGGTACAACAGTCACTACCAAGAGTTAAAATTTCTGTATTTGATGGTGAACCAGTCAGATGGGTGGAATTTATCATGAAGTTCCACGAACTTGTTCATCTACAACCATATCTTAACGATCAGCAAAGATGTTTATACCTGAATCAACATCTATCAGGAGAACCAAAAAGATCTGTTCAAGGATTTGGAAACAGTTTCAACGGTTATATTAGATCACTAAAGAGGCTCAGATATCTATTCGGACAGAAATCAAGTGTGGCCCAAGCTCTACTTAGAAAGGTTACGAAGGGAAAACCTGTATTCAATTATGATGATGCTGGAATCACAGAGTTTTATTATTCTGTTAGTGATTGTATTGTGTCTTTGCAACTGCTGAATTATCATTCCGACATATACAGTTGCGAGGTTCTACATCAAGCAACTAAAAGATTACCACAAAATATGCAATCAAAATGGGCGGTACATTGTTTGAAGGTTCGAAGAAGAGAAGAACCAAATCTTACACATCAAGAAAGGTGGCTTCAAGAAAGAGTGATCGCCTTAATAGAACCATATCTACAAAGAGATAGGAATCCAACAAACAATTCAAAGCATAGAAATGACAACTGGACCAGGAATCAAGCTAGTTCAAGGCGTAAAAGAGACAGCTGGAATCATCAGCAAACCCATTCGAATTATAAATACGACCAATCAAAAATGTCTAATGTTCAAAGGTAACCACAAAATATCTAAATGCGAAAGATATTTGAAACTGAAGCCAATGAAACGATTTGAAGAAATCAAAAAACTGAAACTCTACTTTAACTGTTTAAAAGACGATCATCGATCAAATAAATGTTCTTCAAAGAATGTATGCTTCAAACAAAATTGCACAGGAAGTCATCATACAACGTTGCATAATTACTATGACGATCAAAGTAAATCTAAACACAACAACAAATCACCCTACCAATTGAAAAAATAACATTTTGGACAGATTCAATGCTAACCCTACAATACATCCACAATGAGGAACACAGATTTAAAGTATTTGTTGCAAATCAGGTTACAGAAATTTTGAAAAGTACAAATAAAGAACAGTGGCGATTCATAAGAGGAGAAATTAATCCAGCCGATGTTGTCACAAGGGGAGTTCTGGACCCATTACTACTGATGAAACGAAATAAGCATGGCACATCCTGGGATAAAGGACCAAAGTTTCTAGTGCTACAAGAAGAAACATGGGATCCCTTTGTATCTATACCGTATCTAGAGAAACTGATGAAGTTAGACACAACGAAATTCTGATAGCTTTATCACATGATACACCAAATGACATAATTACAAGATTTTCCAGTTTCGATAAACTTCTATCAGTCGTGGGTTGGTTGTATAGATTTTTCAACAACACAAAAACAACTTACAAAAACCGAATATTTACACAATTCATCAATGTAAATGAAATAAGAGAAGCCGAATCTAGAGTCCTGAAAATCGTTCAATCTGAAGGATTGACATCAGACCTCCAATCTCTGAAAACAGCAGGAACCGTAGCAAAGAACTCAAAAACGCAATCGTTATCCCCATTTCTTGATAAGAATGGAATAACTAGAGTTGGTGGTAGACTTAAAAATGCACCAATAAGCTACAAATCAAAACATCAAATAATTTTACAAAATAATCATGAAGTCACCATGTTGATCATCCTAAGAGAACATTCACTGAATGGACACTCAGGAAAAGAACATACGTTAGCTAAACTACGACAAAAATATTGGATAATTAAAGGTAGAATTAAAATAAAAAATCTAACAAACAAATGCTTATGTTGTAAGGAAAGAAATTCACGAGCATCACCCCCCTTTATGGCTGACTTACCGCTGGCACGTCTGGGTATGTCAAAATCACCATTCACTTTTCCAGGTGTAGATTTTTTTGGTCCAATACAAATAAAGCAAGGAAGATCGAGACTAAAACGATGGGGATCACTCTTTGTTTGTATGACAATACGTGCAATTCATTTAGAAATAACGGAGTCTTTGGATACCGATTGTTTTATAAACACTCTTCGCAGATTCACAAACAGACGAGGTAAACCTGAAGTTATGTTGTCAGATTGTGGAACAAATTTTAAAGGTTGTAACAAAGAACTGAGAACAGCTTTAAAAGAGTTAAATCAAACCAAAATTGGAGAATCGAATGGAAATTTAACCCTCCAAGCTCTCCACACATGGCTGGAGCATGGGTAAGATTGGTACGTTCTGTTAAGACAATAAAAAGAGGAGTGATCCTTACAGACTTCCAGCTTCAAACTGTATTTACGGAAGCCGAAAATATTATTAACAGCAGACCATTGACAAAAATAAGTGACGATATCAAAGACTTAGAAGCTCTTACCCCTAATCATTTTTTACGAGGAATAAACAATGGAGGAGAGATCATCAACGTACCAAAAGAAGCCGACACAAGTTCTCGGAAAAAATGGAAACAAGTGCAAATTTTAACACAACACTTTTGGAATCGATGGAGGAAAGAATATCTACCTTCAATTACTACTTGAAGTAAATGGAATCAACATGAAAAATCAATCTCAACTGGCGATCGGTGTTATTATTAGACGCACTACCTACACGCAAATGGATGTTAGGACGAATTACCAGAATATTTCCTGGAAAAGACGACCAAGACGACCGTGTCGCCGAAGTAAAGATGTCGCATGGAACGTATATGCGCCCCGTTTTAAAAATGTGTCGATTAGCTGGATTGCTTCCGTTAAAATAAATATGGCCGTCAAAGTAGCGTAATTTTTTCTCTGCCGCCGTGCTGCACGTTTTTGTCTTTACGGCATAATTTATGTGAATTTTATTGCTGATATAACCAGGTTCATGCCTCCAACGAAAGACATGGTCTTCGAACATCTTTCTTGGAGGTTTTTCCACTGAAGTTATGAAGGAATACACGAAGTTTATAAAGGAAATGCAAGAAAGTGTGCAGTTTCTGGAATCCTTGAAGTGGTCCGAGGAAAACTGTGATTTAAGATACTTTAATAAGTTATTTCATTTCAAACTTGAGGAACTTCGGAAACCATAACATGCATTTAGAAATCTAATTCTACAATAATAATCTATGATTTGACAAATAGCCTATCTTTACTCTGCTAGCTTTCTCTTTCGAGTGGTTTTCTGTGTTCTCTAAGGCTCTTTGCATTAGAGGGTTTACCCGAATATGGTCCTCCCTGAGCATGCTCTTCACTGGTCGTATATTTGGCTTCATCTGATGAATGCCATTAAATTGGTTAACAAAATATACATCCCATAGATCTCAACAAAATTGACACAATACTCAAATGTTCATGAAGCAGAAAAGACGTTGAACACCATCGAAACCATAGCGAAAATAAGCTTTTTTACATCTGGTCTATAAAATATACAAGCAGTGAACTAAAAAAATCCAAACATGCTTTCTTCTCATCATTAGTAGCTTTTTTGTATGTGTTTTAGTTCTTGATTTGTTTTTGTTTTTTATTTTATTTTACTTTACTTTACTTTATTTTATTTATTTATTTATTTATTTTTTCTCTTTACTGGAACAAATGTAGTTTCCACATTTTCTTTGGTGGCCACATCCACTGTTAAGCTTTTGCTACTGGTGTGGTTTCCCGCCATTTGTTTATGTAAAAAATTTCTGTCAGCTGTACTTATTAAATGGCAAATAAATATATATATTGATTGATTGATTGATTGATTGATTGATTGGTTGAACTGACACCACAATTGATCATAGAGGTGCTGGCCATTTAGGCATCTTTTGTCCAGCCAAGAGATCAACTTCCATCGACCTTATGGTTAAAGGCAGCTATGGACGGATGATGAGCCTTAACAAGGGTGAAACGTGCCCCGTTCTGCCGTGATCTCACCTCCGGATGAGCGTGATCATGCACGATTACTTTCAGTATTTTTGTTTCTTTGTTTTAGAAAAAGTTATTTAAACATAAACAGAATGGTTTATCAACATGAAACAGAATATTATATTCGGTATGACTTGTTGTTTGAGGAAGCCAAGGTAGTTGTTATCAATGAACTTAGCAAATATTATTCTACCTCAAATCCAAGTGAGTTTTATAAAGAACTGAATGCAAATAAAGCTAAATTTCGAAACCTGAATAATCATCAGAAAGACATTCTATTTCCATCAACAAAAGAAACACTAGTCAAACATATTGATATATCATTGGGTACATTATTAATTGAAAAAGAATATAGGAACAAAAGTCCTCCTAAAGAGTCTGTACAGTCTGATATTATTTGTATAAAGAAAGCCAGAAATGAACTTGCACACTCTGGAAAATCTCTAACCCAAAAAGATTTTCAAAAGAAATGGTCAAACCTTCAAACAATTTTAATTCGACGAGGTGTAGATAAAGCACGCATCCGCGAAATACGAAATATGCCTCTGGATGAAAGAGTAGAATATTTGCTGGACAGGGTGGACCATCTTAAACAGAAACATAGATATGTTTGGCATAATGTAGACAAACCGTCAGCTCATTTTCATGGTAGGGAACAGACATTAGATCACGTGCATAAACTTCTCATGGAAAACCATGTTGTTGTTCTTACTGGATATGGTGGGTTAGGTAAAACCCAGCTTGCTTTAAAATATGCACATTTGTATGGTTCAGCCGATTATTGTAACAGTGTGGTTGTCATTGATGCGAATGGACCTGATAAGCTTGAAAATTCGTTCAAAAGGCTTGCAGATGAATTGTGCTTGGATAGAAATGAACCAATAGGAATGGCCTATAGAAAAATAGATATAGATATGATCATCAATAACATTTTCCATTTTTTCTCTGGTCGAAGATCTTTGTTTATCTTTGACAATGTAAATAATTATGATGAAGTTAAGGGGTATCTACGTCACATACCACCAAACATACAAGGTCCATCATTACTTCTGACCAGTCAATATACAAAATGGGATGACAATTATAAAGTTCTTGAAGTAACTTTATTTACAGATGCAGAAGCAAGCGAGTTTGTTTTGAAATATGTGATTGAAAATAAAAGAAATTATCCCAACTGTGTGAAATCTCTGTGTGAGAATTTACAGAACTTACCATTAGCACTTGATCATGCTGTCAGTTACATTAGAAACCATGCTATAACTGTTGCTGAGTACAACAAAGAGTTATCAAAACAACGACCAAATATGAAAGATCTTGAAGAAACCTCTGAAGAACATTATTATTTATACATTGTATCCAAAACATGGTTGATAGCTTTTCAAAAGTTGGAAGATCAAAAGAATGAGAAAGCAATTATGCTTATTCGTTTGCTTGCATTTTTGGATAACAAAAATATCTCAATGGACTTTCTGATGACACTGGGCTGGACCAGCACAACATTACACAATGTGTTAGGTACTTTGAGCGAATACTCACTAGTGAATTTGAATGACAGAATGATCAGCATTCATCTCTTGGTACAATATGCCATCAGAATGGATTGGATGTATTCTAAGCAGACAATGAAAGTCTTCTGGAAGAAGTTTTTGAAGTTCTTCAATGGAGGAATGGATGAAGAATTTGGTATCTTGATGGCAATGATACATAAATGTTTAACATCTTCAACTAACAACAGTGATGATACATGGGTACCACATGTCGTCAATTTCTTTCATCTTTACAAAGATTCCAAATCTAATAAAAAGGTTTGTGCTTGTTTGTTTAATTGGGGGGTTTTGTTGAAGCAGTAGATCCCATTATTTTAACCAATATTTTGTGTCTCCCATAAATAATAAATAATATATAATAATTCTTGCATGAAACCAAATTGTGTTTTTTGTGTTACTATTGTTTTGTCATTTTTACTCAGTGGCTTTACCACGATGCCTTACCACCATTTATTTTCTTTCATTCATTTAATACTAGCAAAAAGCTCTCGCTAAAAATGAACTTTTCCAAGATCTTGTCAAAGAATTGATTTTGATCCGTTTTATTCTGTATTTCCATATATTTCCATAAGTTTGATTTCCACTAGTGAGAATTCTTAAACAGAGAATTAATTTTTTTGGTAATTCTTATGAAAATTTCAGTTTGATTTCCACCTGTGAGAATTGTAAAAGGGAGAATTATTTTCAAAATATCAAAATTGGTAAAAAACATGGTGGAGAAGACATGAAAAGCTGTCTTTGATCGTGACAATTTATGAGAATTTTAGTGAGAAAAATATCAAAACGATTTGAAATTTTTTTTCACTGAAATTCACACCAGGTGCACACTTTTTGTATCAACAAACTTGTGTCTGAACATTTTTTATATTACACCAAAAATATCATTCTGCAATTAATTCTACAAAAAATTGATCAATTAACAAGAAATTTTGCCTTTTGGGAATGCCTCCATTATTGTTTACTATAGTTTCTGTGTGACATGTTTGGCTGGCATGCCAAAAGAACATGTAGCTCTTATCTTTATGATGGATTGCATGTCTATACTTTTCTTTACAACCACATTTGATAAAAGTATAATAATACCTACCTTGATTTTTTGGGACAGTTTGTTGTAGTATTTTCATACTATCGAAAAGAAATTTTCTGTTAACGTTCTACTGCGCATGCTTGACGAAAATTGCAAATACGAAAATATGAGGATCTGAAAGGAAAAGAACTCCCTCATAATCAAAACCAGTAAAAATTTGCAACATCAAGTGTTGAATATGAATGTGTGTTGTTCAAGTGTTGAATGAACTTGTCACAATTTTGGAATTGGTCATTCGTTTAGTTTCATTTCTCTTGAAGGATATGGTGTGGAGTGGAGTGTGTCAAACTACCTGCCTCAATGAAATTGTGTCTGTGTCGAGATGTCATATCCCTTACTTTATTACACCATCTATTCAACTCTTTGATTGTGTCCATCAAGAAGACTATATATGTCACCATGCTGTAATATAAGTCTTTATCATACAAATGGCTTTTGGTCTTAAAACTGTCTGTTTGTTTCATAGATATATAGTGACCTACTGAAGTTCCTGGTTTTTATTATTATTATTGATTTATTTGGTAAAGGTCATATAAACAATTGGCAGTGATAAAAACACTGATGTGGACCTACTAAAAATAAATTAAGTAAAAAGAAGTAATGAAGATATGAATTTCAAATTCAAATTCAAAAAAGCACCGTTTAAGGAATTAATGTAATGGAAATTGCAATTTTACTGTGAAACAGAATTACATAGAAAAAATAAAATTCATAAAATCGTTTGCTAAATAGTGGTTAAAAACAGAGGAAATAATTGTGGAAATAATAAAATAATTATGTACAAAAATAATTTAAGTAAAAGTTTATATAAATTCCAAAAGTTAGCAGATTTGTGGTATAATGAAGATTGGAACATTGAACTAATACAAAAGAATTGCAAAATGGCAATTGGACCGATTTGGGAAATTAAGTGAAATGGGATTTGAAAAAATAGGCCTTACATTTGCTAAAATCAAAATTACTATGATTCAATAATAAAAATAATTTTCTGGATCTCAAGCTCTGGCAGTTAAAACCAAAGTTAATTTGAGACAAGACTTTAGAATTGCTCAATGCATTCTTGAAGCTTTCTAAAGAATTTTTCTCTCTTATATTACACAGAATATTGTTCCATACTGTAGCAGCTCTGGGAGCACAATCTTTTGTACCCAATGTAACGAAAAGGTGGCTGATCAATTTTTAGTTTGTTTCTTGTTCTTCTTGTAACCGACGACTTTACTACTAATCTTTCAAGAATAGGTGATGACAATCCATTGCATATTTTATATGTTTTACATGACAGATGTTTCTTATAGTAAAAATTCAGTGGTTTCCAGTTTGAAACAGTAAGGACTTCAGAGTTGGGTATTGATTTACTGACATGCTCACTAAAACGGGCAGCTTTTATATGAATTTTTTCAACATCATTGATTAAATGGTCAGCACAATTTCCCCAAATGAGTATGCCATAGAGAACTGATGGCAACATTCCAGTATTGTATATCGTTCTTAGTGTCACTCTATCCAATGAATTCATTTTGTATAACTTTTTAAGAATGAATGCTTTACATACATGCTCGATGTGAGAGCCCCATGACATTTTATTTTCAATTGCTACACCCAGACATTTAGATTTCTCTGTTACCTTGATAACTTTGTTATTTATCTTAACACAAAGTAATGGGCCAATGAACTTTTGTTTACCCAATATCTGACATTTCTCTGGGTGGATTGTTAATGAATTTTCTCTTGAGTATTTATCGACACGATCCACATATTTTTGAATGTGAAATAATACATTGTCAATTGTATCATCAATTTTAAAAGAAGTCGAATCATCAGCAAAAAGGTCGGTGTCTGCTTTCCCAACATCAGTCATTGACATTGATGGAAAAGCATGGTGGCCCTAGCAAAGACCCTTGTGGTACCCCATAATCGACTGAGGCATTGGTCGATACAACTCCATTCACTTTGGTGACTTGTGATCTTCCCGATAGGTAATCCAATATATACTCATAAATATCCCCAGCTATACCATAGTTGTTAGTCACACATACCACATCGGGGTATATACCACAGGCAGAAAGTTTTCTTAAGAGCACCTGATTAGTAGTGTGGCGGCAATTGTAAACCCGCTAGATTTTTTTGTTAAAAGCAATATTTGGTGTTTTTTTGATAAATTATTGCATAAGGATTCAAAATAACCTTAATGCCAATTTTTTTTATTCACTTTTGTGTATTTTACAAACCAGACAAATATAACATTATAAATCGCCTAATTGCCTAATTGAACAAATTTTAGTCACTTATGGGTGTCATTGAACAAAACAGGTAGATTGTTATGGTGTATTCATTTGCAGGCTATACGAATTTCAAACCACACAAAACGAAGAAATAACGAGACCTATTAAATCTAATATTTTAAAAGTATTGAATAAATCATGTCAATTGTTGATTCACTCATCATCATCGCTTTCCGATTCACTGTAATGACCTTCCTCTCACAAATAGTGCACATACACATTTCCGTGCAGGGAAGATCATAACGTTCACAGGTACAACATCCACTGCCACACCCTTTCTTGCATTTGTAGGAACAAATATCTATGGTAGGTTTAGGTGCTGGTGGCTTGTCTGTTAATACTGTTCTCAAATGTCCATCTTCCTCATTCCACCCACACATAGTTGGAGAGGGTAAAATAGGGTGAATATTTCTACACTGTTTCCACACCATACATATGTAGTGACACCTGTGTATTTTAAATCTCAAAACTGCAGCAGTTGGTGGCAATTTTTCTGCATCGTGTTCAAATTTTGAGAACAAATACCATCTCAATTCGCCTATACTACAATTTCATCAGGTACAATCTTTACATAAAGTCTCATCACAAAGTATTCTAACGACAGAATGGTTTCCTCGGACAAATCAGTTGTTTCACCAAGATGTTTTAATGCTTCCAACTCATTTTGACTTGCTGTTGCGAAGACCTTCCAGCAGTGTTTCTTAGTTTTCCCATTGAATTTGCCAGTCTGGTCACACCCAGTCATTGCATGAAATCCTAAAACAGCTACAGCATGCTCCTCTCCAATGGCCTCAAACGCAGCACCAATGCTAATATCTCTAACATTTTCTCCTCTACCAGTACGAAAGATTGTCTGTGGGCAAAGCTTAGGGAAATGGTAAATGAGGATCCAAGAAAACATCGGTATCTGGAGATGATACATACAATTCGTTGAACGGATTCTGTGTCGATAGATGCAATGCCACCAATATCATTAATGTATCTGCTTCCTCTTGTGAATGACCAGGTATATTATGGAGTAAAACATTGTTATTAGATATGCAGTGAGTGTCATATATGATTGAATAATTCATGTCATTTAAGACAAAAAACTCGTTGGTTTTTTCTGCCAGATACACAGTTAATTCTTGTTTTGTTTTATTTTGCTGTTTGAAAGAAATTGCTTTAGTGTTAATTTTTCAATGTTTGAGTTGTTTTGAATTACATAATGCATACCTTCATTTCCCTTTCTCTTTTCTCTCGTTCTTTCTTTCACGGATACTTTCTTTCTACATAACGAACGAACACCAGAATTGTTGTTTCAAAATCGGCTGACTCCAATTCAATTCGACGTATAAACAATTTAGCAAGATCTTAACAAGTTTTCGTTGTCACATCTTTCTTCAGCTTATTGACAACTGCCATGCCATCTAGTATCGCCAGGATCACTTTGTACATCAATTATGTCATCACTGTTATCAGCAGCTTCAGAGGATCTGATGGTATTTTCAATTGCATGCATTACATTTGCTTTATCTGTGCAGTGTAACAATTTTTTCATCCATACTAAACATTGATCTAGGCACGACAGTGAATTCCTGTGTTCCAAAAATCTCTGGAAGTTGAATTTCAGTTCAAGCTCAAGTTCAAGTGAAGGTGCTTATGTATCGTCATTTATTGTGAGACCTCAGTTCTTTCCTTAAAATCTTTGCAGCTTTGAACAAAAAATTAAAGTCGTCAGTGTTATTATGGATACTGGCAGAATCTAAAGCTCTGCTTTCAGTCCTCGATATGCATAGCTGCATTAGTTCATTTGCACAATAGGAATTAATGAACTTAACCTCAACAATTTTTTCTTGTATCAACTATTTTATTTATTTATGCAATGCTCCTATTTTTTGTTGACATATGACGCATGCCTTTCTGTCATATGCTATGTACTGTGATCGCGACAAACGTTGTGAATCTAGATTACTTGTAGTTGATATCCCTTTAGGCCCAGATGATCTTCTACTTGTACTGACATTCTTCATCTCCATGTTTTTTTCATATCTCTGCTTAGATCTGTCCCGTTTGGTTTTGTTCCCAACATCTGCGTAACAAGAACGATGATAAACACATCCAGCAGAAATTATGTCTGTTAGGTTAACATAACGTATAGTTTCCCAAAAGTCTCTAATAGAAGCATCACCATATTTAATGCGCTCTTTTGCATAACCATATATTTTCTGAAGTACTTCAAGTGATGGAGATAAAACTTTGTTGTCCACAGGTTGTAAGCAGACAAGACATTTAGAAAAATCGAACTCCCATTTCCTCCTTATTTGGGAGATGCTCGTCATTCTCATCATCCATTGTGCTCTAGCGACAAAATAAAAAAGCTAAAAATAAATGTCTTTCTTTTCAAAACTCTATACCACTAGTTGAAATAATTGCACGGATTGAAATTCAGTAATGATATAAATACCTGATTAGTCTGTTTTGAAGTTTTGAGCAAATATGACAGTTAGATGGTATGTTAATGTGTTAAGAACTATTTCTTGAAATGAAGTGATCTGGTTCGAAAGCCTTTTCTAAACAAAGTTCTTTATATCAAAATTTGAAAAAACTTTGAAAAAACAAAAACAAACAAAAACAAACAAAAACATGTACTTACTTTCGATATCTTTTAAAACATCGTTTGATATCTCTTAAATTTTCAAATTCTCAATCTCTTTCTGAGCAATACTGATATCTTCTTGCAACAAAGCTACAAACGTCAATGAATTCAAACTGATAATAAATATATAAGTTACTTGAAGCTTCATGAGTGCTATATCAAATAACTAACTCACATTTATGATCACTGTTGAAGTCACTGAATAAGTATTTTTTCGATGTATACTTCTGCCTGTTTTCTGTCTTGATATTACTAACTACTATTCCATTTCAGAGTTTTACACCATTCTATACTACGACCATAAGACAAATTTTCATTTTAAAAAACAGAATAATTTGATTAAAAAACACTTACGACGTCACTGTGAGGTCACCAAATTTTTATTTCTTTGGTTTTTGATTCAAAACTTAATAGCATGCTTTTTACTTAGAAATATCACTTTGCAATAACAACACTATTTATCAACTCAAACATTGAATATGGATGATCACAGAAGTCACAATTTGCCATTTCCATACAAAATCGATCTGGTCTGTAAAATGTACCTAAAGTTGATTTTAAAAATTGGCATTAAGGTGGATTTGATACTTAATAGGGTTGTTGACAAGAATAAAAAAAACAGATTGCTTTTAACAAGAAAACCCAGCGGGACCCCATATAGCTACAATTGCCCCCACACTATAGACACGCTGTCGAATCTTTTCTTGAAATCAATTAGTAAAATACCTACAAACTTTTTGTTGTCCAATGCAGCAAACCATGTTTCTGTAAGGTACAGCAGTAGGTCTTCAGTTGAACGAGCTTTTCGAAATCCCCATTGGTGTTCATTTAATAGTTTGTGAACTGTCAAATGATCATTTAATTGTGAACATATGTAGTTTTCAACAACCTTGCTGGGAATACTAAGTAGGGATACTACTGGTCGATAGTTTGAGCAGTCTCTTAGATTCCTTCTTGAAGATGCCCGAAACACTTGCTGTTTTCCAGTTGTTTGGAAATTTGCCAGATTTTAAACTGGCATCAAAGACGTGATAGAGTCCCTTTATTGCTGAATGTTCGTTTAATTTCAGATCACGTGCACTTATCTTATCCATACCACAAGCTTTTCCTGGTTTGACTGTTTTTTTTCTTGAACGATTTTTCAAAGAGTTCATAGTCAGTCTTTATGTCGGATATTGTGGGAGTAACTCTGTATATATGTTTGTTAGAGTCACACCCTTCATTTGGATCTTTCGGGGCAAAGGCTAACTCTTTACCAATTGTTGCAAAGAAATTGTTCATAAGTTCGGATTTCTGTTTATCATCTGTAACAATCGTTTCTTTGTCTGTTAGAGGATCAATTGTTGAATTCTTGCAATCTCCACCAAATTTCCGAACCGTTTTCCAGAAGCTTTTGGCATTTTTTGCATTCCCGAATTCTTTTCGCCAAGGTTTCTTGATTGTTTGTATGGCTTCCACTCATTTGATCCTTTCCGAGTTGTTTTTGCTCTTTGGAAAAGTTTGCATCTTTTGTTTAACTCTTTCCTTATGACACCTGTCACCCATGGTTCACTTTGAGGACGAATTTTTACTTACCTTGATTTGATATGTTCGTTTATGGTGTCATTGAAGAGTTTCTCCCATACCCATAGGCAATCATCAACGTCATCAAATATTGAGATGATTTGCCTCGGAGTTTCATCAAGATCAGATTTTAATGTATTTATCGCCCACCTGACCAGAAAGACTTCCTAAAACATCTCACACCAATATTAGAAAAGTTTTCCAAACGATTTTACGTCATTCTACTGGGTGACTTAAACATCGATTTGTCAAACGACGATGCATACTTGTCAGCAATTCTTCATCGAACCCTTGCAAAATTGGCTCTACGAAATGTTATAATAAAAGACTATACCAGAATTACTGAAAAGTCAAAGACACTCATAGATCTTGCTATCACATCCGTTAATGATACCAAAAGAAACTTTACATTTTCGTGTAAGATAAAATTACTTTTGTGAATAGTCGCCATCTTTCGAAGTTAACGGTCTTTGGATATCTAACGTAAGTTTTCAAAAAAACGTGATCGATGGTAGCATAATGACTTCATGTAACAAAGAAAACTTTAATCTTTTTTTCATGCATTCATTCCTTTGCAGAAGCGTAAAGTAATATGATGGAATTTATTTGTAGAATTTATTTTTGCGGATTGGTAATTTATAAGATTGTTACTCTCCATAAAATCTCCATAAAGTGGAAAATGTAACTTTACATCATCTTTACAGCTGTCAAATATTTTGTTGATTATAACGTTGACCCTTTTTCTGACAGGGCATAAATAAGTAATTTTTGTTATTCTAAAACCTACTGTTTTTTTGCGGAATTAATTTTTGCGAATTGTGGGTGATGATTGTGGAATTTTGTTTCACATTTGAACGTATTCAGATTATTTTTTTTCAAAAGAGTATGAAGAAAATAGGCAAAATGTTCGATGAAGTTTATCAAAAATGAAATAAACTTATATTTTGTTGACAGAAAATCTTCCTAAATTTATGAAAATTTTGTGCTATTAATTATTGCCACTGATAAAAACGAAAAAAAAATGTGGAATTTATTTTCGCGATTGATTGAATTTGACGCACTTGGGCAAAATCGCAAAACATATTTCTGCAATAAGTTATGCCTCGAAATATTAATACCTTGCTTTTACTGCACTTTCACTTGTTTATTCCAAATCTTCATTGGAATAACAATAATTAGGAAGACCAACCAGACCAGACCTTGAACTGTTTTTCTTAATGATATTTGTTCCACTTTGAAAAGAACAATAACAACAAATGAAATAGAAGAAAAAGAGAATTTCTTCTGCTGTTTCAGCTGAAATAATAACTTAAGTATCTCAACCAATAATTTTGTAGAATTTATTTTTTATAGCCAAAATTTCACTTGTTTTATGAAGAAAAATTGTTGCATTGACACAGATTCTCTTTACATACCTATGTTTCTTTGGCCCTGTTTTCAAAAGTATTTATTAAAGGGAACGACTTCATTATGGACATATTTGAATCTACAAAAATCTACTGTAATAGTTAAATTAGCTCAACAATAATTGCTAATTTTGCCGGTTGCCGGTATTGTCGCCGAGTTCGCAGCTTCAGTCTGCAATTTTTGTTCAATCTTTCAGCCGCTGAGCTACTGTCGTTAAGGCTGTAATACATTCTAGTATATTTCGAAAATATTACACATTGTTTTATTAGGCATTGCACCAGCTGTTAGAATTTATCTCGCCGTTAAACGACGCATTTCAGAGGGAGGGGCAGTATGAACTGTCCTATAACTTATTTAAAGAAATGTTCGAAATTTACGATCAATATTTCGATGAATCAGAAAAAGCACAGTTGTATAATTTACGAAATTGCATGGCAATGTCCTTACAGAAGTTAGGAAATATTGATAAAGCTTTACAGATGCTGGTAACATTAAGAGATGAATACATTAAAAGGCTTGGTGACGGACATTCGTCAGTGGTGCTGATGGAAATCAATGTAGCTTCTGCAATGGTTGATAAAGGTGAGCTTCGTCGTGCTAAAGAATTATTGACCAATTTAAGGTCCAAAGTCGGATTCAAAGATATTGACAAAATCCCACGAAATACTGCGGAAGAGTTACGTGGTAACATATGTCTTTATATGGGATCTTACAGGGAATCGTTGGAAATATTCTGTTCGTTGGAAGAAAAGCTAATTAGTAATGATGTCCAGTTTTTTAATGTTATGTATAACAAAGCTAATTGTCACTTCTATCTGGGTGACTACGAAATAGCATTACGCATGTTTCAAGATTTATTGAAGTTCGCATGTGAAGAATACAGTGACGAACATTTATACGTGTTCTTAGCTAAACGAAGTATCGGCAAATGTAAATACAGGTTAGGATTACATGAAGAAGCCTTGGTTACACTTGACGAGACATTGGATGGTATAAAGAACTGCTTTGATGAAAACCACTTCGACTATTTATCAGCGCATCACTATAAAATATTGTGCTTATTAGATTTTGATAAAAGGGGTACAAGTCTGGAGTCTGTGACGTCATTGGCGAAGGTGAATCTCCAGAAACGTTTGAAAATTTATGGAGATAACCACCAGTATGTCTTTTTGTCGCAAACAGCTGTAGCAAGTTGTTTGTTGAAAGAATTGCAGATTGAAGAAGCGTTAGAATTACTGAAAGCTATTGAAACGAAACAATTGGCAAAACAACATGACTGCCATCCAGACGTTTTGAATACTCAATATTTGATTGGAAAGTGTTACTTGTCGCTCAACGAGGATGAAATGGCAAGGATGCAATTTCAAGCGGTACTTGAAAAACAAACAAAGACCTTAGGGGAATTTCATCCTTCTACACAGCAAACAAAAAACACGATTATCTGAACTAATCTATAATAAGGTTTGTAATGACGATTGGAAAAGAATATTTATTTTACACAATCAAATACTTGTTGCACAGAATATAAACATATTTTTATCTGCGCGCGCGATATTGGTTTCATCGATCGTCCTGGGATCCTAAAAACATTACAAAAATGACGTTACAGTAAAAAATCGTGACATTTCACACGAAGACGTCTTGCAGCCCGATGAAGAAAAACTCGAACATTTTTTTCGTGTGGGTTTTAATGTTATTGTTGATTCGTCAATCAAAAAGGCAATTCGGGCAAAATTTGGACCAACTTTCAGAAGTGCTTCAATTTTCATTAAAAATTTCAAATAGAATAATTCAATGGTTCTGATTTCGAATTTGGGAATAGTTTTCAATAATTTGGCCAAAAAGGCAATTCGGATGAAATTTGGAGCAACTTTCGAAAGTGCTTCAATTTTTATGAACATTTGAACTAAGAACAATTCAATAGTGCTGGTTTTAAGTTTATAAATCTTTTTTCATATTTTTGCCAAAAAAGGAAAATTCAGGCAAAATTTGGACCAACTTTCAAAATTTTAATGAAAACTAGCATGCAAAACCAGGGATCTTTCTGTTTCCGCTGACGTCACTAAAGAAGAAGCCGAAGAAGATTGAGGAGACTATCCCATAATATACTCTTGTGTCGATGCAGGAAACAAAATGTGATAGGGCTGTGGACCAACCTCGTACCCAGGGTTTCTTGCCTTTTTTTTATACGGACGGCGGAAAGAAGACCCTGGCGAACGCCGATTAAAATTTCCCATATTTCTGGAAATTTTGAAATTCATACGGCCCGAGTATAACAAACCGATTCTATTCCGATCAGATTTGCGTATTACAAAATGGAGAGCAGTCGTATAAATAATTTTTTCAGAAGCCTTCAAATTTCATTAGAACATCATAACATACAAGGACTTCCGACTGGATTTGAAAAGTCATTGATCTACCAATTACTATCATCTTTACTACCACCGAAGAAACCTGGTTCCAATAACATAACTAATTGGTCAGTCCCCTCAATTCGATAATAGAAGATCAAATTAAAACATTGGAGAAAAGAGGAATCGTTGTAGAGTGCTTCCATATCTTAGTTCTCATAAAAACACCATATCGTTATTTGAACATAATTTTAAAAACAGTGATGCTGATGGGGGTCCTGCTGTAGTCCGGGAGCCAGGGGGGTAAACTTTAAGGGTCAGGGGGGCAAATTTTTAACTATACCACAGTGTTGCTATATCATTGGAGTTTCAGAAAAATGATGTTTGCCAGTCTGGATTTTCTTGCCAACGTGTATTTTACAGACCAGAATGGATATACACCTAGAAAAACTGGTCAAAAAGTGATAAGTACAATTAGGCTCATAAAATAAAATAAAAAAGTCTACTTTCTTTTTAAATCTATTGATAATACGGGATTTTAAAACCTGGTTCTGTGCACCTTTCACTTCAATTCCTCGTTCATTTTGAATGTTTTTATACATATTTGTCAGGTGAGTAATTTTCACAATCTCACCCTTGTTGATTACGGCATCCTCAATGTATTGAGCCAACGATTCAAAACATTCATTTCGACATTCAGAATGATCATCCTGAACAGAACTCTCTTTCTTTCGACCAATATCTCGGTAGCATGAACGATGGAAGCAGAACTCCTTTGAAATAACATCTGATGGACCAAGTGCAGCCATCTGCGCTTGCTGATAATCATTTCCATTTAGACAGTACTCGATAAGGCTTTGTGCACTTGTTGTCGTCACACATTTCACTGTACTTTCGTAACCGCTACCTTTGGAGTTTGTTTTCTTCTTCATGCAAATAATGCAAACTTTATGAGCAAGGATCAAACCTAAGATTAAGATAAAGCATATGTAAAACCGTAAAACAAATCTAAACTATAAAGTAATGCATGAATTCATTACTTCTAATAAACATTTTATTGCACTTATCGCCACACTAATGCCAATTATTAATATCAAAGGCTAGAGGTAATTGCTTCAATACTAGCTGTTTGTAATGAGTTTTTGGTATATGCTTACCCCTGAATGTTTTATCTCTGTGACTACTTCTTGCTGCATTACTAAGAGGTTGTTGTCCATCGCTGTGCTGTATCTTCTCGTTATCTGGAGTCGACTTTACATTGGTATATGACTGGTAACACTTTCTGTGATATCCATATAGTGCAGTATCTGGTGGGTTACCAACATCGTGCTGATCTAACAGGTGATCTTCTCTTTTCTGTGACGAAGTGTAGGCTTTCTAAATCAACAGGAACAAAAAGGTCCAGTTAACAGAGCAGTGACATTATGATGATGACTTTTTGTCTAATACAAACTCTATATCTTACCTTCCATGAGATGTCTGTAAAAGCTGACACTGATTCTGTCACATCCCTAACATGGATTATACAAGTTCTTTGATTTTTCTCTTTTCGTTTCTTTCTTTTCTTTTTCTTTGGAGAATCCTGCCACTGACAATCACTCATTATTTTTTATCAATTTATTATTAATTTGTAACTAAGAAAAGACAACACATTAGAGCTATGCAAATATATTCCATATAAGCTCTTCCTGACCTTGTAAATAAACGCAAGAAGGAGGGATAAACTATGTCAGTGAAGACATTACATTGCAAGAGAGAATGAAAAGTTAAATAACTTTGGAACGCTTGGTGGAATTTATATTTGGCAGGAATTAAAAAATTAGAACAATTAGCACTTCATAAAAATTCATCGAAAATCTTATATTATATCGTATTTTTCTTATACTATTATTCTGGTCCGTAAAATACACAGCTAATTAGTTTTTTGATTTTTTTCTTATGTCAAATGGTGGAACATGATTTTGTGATACTCTTTATGTCAATTTACGTGAGAAATATCCCAAGTTCAGGAACTTATAGCTATTTATTGATGAAAAAATAAGGAAAAATAGCAAAAAAACAAGAAATTTTTGCTGAGGTCATCAAATCAAGTGACAATACTCAATCAAATTTTATTTAGATTTGTTGTATATCCCATTGGCTAGGTTATCACCAATTTTCAGCCATTTAGATGTTGTAGTTTTTATTTTATGAGCCTAATTGTACTTATCACTTTTTGACCAGTTTTTCTAGGTGTATATCCATTCTGGTCTGTAAAATACACGTTGGCAAGAAAATCCAGACTGGCAAACATCATTTTTCTGAAACTCCAATGATATAGCAACACTGTGGTATAGTTAAAAATTTGCCCCCCTGACCCTTAAAGTTTACCCCCCCCTGGCTCCCGGACTACTGGTGGTGTAATTGAAATTCCAGAAATTATCAAAAATGGAAAAGTGGAAGTAATCTTTGCCCATCCAGAAGTTCTTCTTAGTACTTATGGACGGAAACTCCTTCAGTCAACTCCATTTCAAGAGAGAGTTGTTGCTTATGTCATTGATGAAGCTCATTGCATGGAAATATGGTATGCTATTAGTAGTATTTGTTTTATAAAATATCTCCATAAATTAAAAATAAAAAGAATACAACTTTTCCAAGATAGATAGATAGATAGATAGATAGATAGATAGATAGATAGATAGATAGATAGATAGATAGATAGATAGATAGATAGATAGATAGATAGATAGATAGATAGATAGATAGATAGATAGATAGATAGATAGATAGATAGATAGATAGATAGATAGATAGATAGATAGATAGATAGATAGATAGATAGATAGATAGATAGATAGATAGATAGATAGATAGATAGATAGATAGATAGATAGATAGATAGATAGATAGATAGATAGATAGATAGATAGATAGATAGATAGATAGATAGATAGACAGACAGACAGACAGACAGACAGACAGACAGACAGACAGACAGACAGACAGACAGACAGACAGACAGACAGATATAAAGTTCATATACAATCTGTTATATATTTTAGGGGTGAAAACTTCCGTGTCGATTACAGAGATTTGGTAGTAGTACGAACAATGTTAAATGATATTGTCACGCTATGTTTAACTGCCACTGCAAATGACCAGCTGATATTGAAAATTAAAGAAAGTCTTGCGCTTCCCAGTGACAATCTAAAAGTAATTAAAGCATCTCCAAATCGCACAAACGTGTATATGGTGGTAAAAGAAAGGTTACCTAACAACAAGGGGATAAAAAGCTATGATGACATTTTAAGACCTATTGCAGTACAGCTAAATAACCAAAGAGAAAACTATCCAATAACAATAATTTACATGAAATTAAAATACTGTGCATATGCCTGGAATTTTTTCAACATTATCATTGACAATTAGTATGTGGGAGATGTGAAAACGCCAACAGCCAGACTGTTCGTAGAATTTCATGCTGAAACAACTGTAAGGATGAAAGAAGACATAATAAATGAGCTGAAGAAGGATAACTGCAGAATACGAGTTGTTTTTGCTACAACTGCTTTAGGAATGGGGGTAGATGCCCCTGATATCATAAATATCATTCATATTTCACCACCACCTAACTTGGAAAGCTACTTACAAGAAATTGGAAGAGCAGGACGAAAGGGTCAGAACTCAACAGCAACGCTGTATTTCAACAACTTTGATATCAGAAAAGATGGGAAAGTAAATGATGGAATAAGAAGGTATTGTGCAGAAATGGTTTGTTTGCGAAAGTACATGATGGACTATTTTAATGCGACCTTTCACGAACAAAACAGATGTTGTGGAAACTGTGACAATGTACCCCGTAAATCAAATGTCATTGCAGAGAGAAACATTAAAAAGTGGCGATTACATTCCCACAAAATTACAAGTACTATTGAAACAGAGTTAGAAAAATTACTTGACATAAACAAATTGAAGGAATGGGATTGTCGACCCGTTTATGAATTTACAAAAACAACATTGAATGAAATATGCGTAAACTACTCACAAATTAAAGAAGAAGATGATTTGTTAGATCACTTTGGTATTTGGGACAATGGCGTGATGTCTAAAATATTTATCATTATTGAAAGAAATGCTCCACTTATATAGGGAAACATATTTCAGTATGAGTATATAGTATCCAAATCTCTTAAAAATTTTCATAGTTCCTTCCAGCTTCTTCATAAGGTTTCTTTTCCTATACTATGATTGTGTGGATACTGATACAGAATGTAAATATGTTTATACCTTATTACAGGAAATTAACGGAGCATGAAATTAACGGGTTTTGGCCATTTTCGCGTTAATTTTATGCCGCGTTCATTTTGTGGTCCCGTAAATTTAGTGATACACTAATTTTCTGCCTCTAGTAATTTTATGACCGTTAATTTCATGAATAAAAGCCATTATATTGTAAAAAAATTCGGAGCATGTGGTAAAGGGTTTAACAAGATTACAAGTTTTATTTTTCTTTAAAATTTATTAACTACTATTCAGTAACTTCTATATCACTTTCTTCACTGCCACTTTCACTATCTTCATCTTCACTGTCTTTTTTTGGATTGTCCGTAATTTCTTTTAGTATCTCCGAAGAATCGTCATTATATTCCCCATATTCCGGAAACGAAACTTTTTCTACATGACGCTTGAGTACATCCATTGCTCTTGACTTTTGCCATTTCGCTTTCATTGTTATAATGATTTCCAATCCGCCTTCCTTGAGAGGAGAACGTTTCGGTGACACAGACTTTACGGTTGCGGAAAATCCAGCCCCTTCTTTAATGGCGTACCAGATATGACGACTTATTTCCTTAGGGACATACCAACAGTCACTAAACAGAGCTTTCCAGGAATGTTCGTTTGTCCAGCAACAGCAAACTTGTCATGAGGGTTTTTTAACTCTTGCTTAAACTTAATTGACTGGTCAAGCTGTGGTGTCCATTCAGAGCGGTACACATGAAAACCTCTTAACGCTGTGGTGAATTCATATACCAAAGTGAATTGAGCCATTTTAGTTTGTTGCTGTCCTGATATGAACTTCGATCTGCTTGTAAACATAAACAGCATTCACATAGGAAGTCATTGCATTGCCAAATATTCTAATTTGTGCAAAACCATGTGCAAAACCATAAAAGAAGTCATTGTAGTGCAGGGCTACTTGAATTTGTGAAAACAAACGAGATACCTTTTCTTCTTCACGTTTGAGAGAAACGACGTCAACCATGGCGAACATGGAGAAGCATCTTGAACTTCTTCACAAAAAAAAGGAACGGTTACGAGCAGTAAACCCAAGAAAGTGGTAGCAGATGCTTCCTCGATATCGGTTGCCTATGATTCCGGTTTGTCAGAGGCTGAACATGCCCTCGTTGTAGAAGAAATTGCCAATGCTACAGAAGCAGGAAAACCTACGAAACGTACCGTATACAGCGAAAAAGACAAGCTAATGATAGCTAAATATGGAAACGTACATTCCCAAAGTTAACTGACAGCACAGTTCGTGCATGGATCGTAAAATATCGTAAAGAACTTTCTGCTAACAATAAAAACAATGATGAAATTCCGATTACTATTGGACAAAAGAGGGGTAGACCACTATCTCTACCCGTTGAATTGGATACGAAGCTCAGAAAGTTTATCATGAGCTTACGCAATGCAGGTGGAAATATTAATCGTCATGTTATACAAGGAGTTCTAATGGGTCTGATTAAATTGAATATTACCAAGTATGGTTCATGTTTGGATTTCAATGTATCGCGTGGATGGATCAACTATCTCTACAAACGTATGAATATGTCTCGTAGAATGGTTACAACATCCAGACCAAAGATAACACGTTCAATTTGGAAGGAAACTCGCTTTCTCTTTTTACAGGAGATTGCACACGCTGTTAGTTGGCATGATATCCCCGATGAACTTATAATACATGTTGACCAAACTCCTTCGAAATTTGTTCCCACAGATAACATTACCATGGCTGTCAAAGATAGCAAACACATCCCAAGAATAGGCGCAAGTGACAAAAGAGGAATTACTGTAACTCTATCAGAAACTCTTAACGGAGTGATGTTACCCTTCCAGCTGATCTACAAGGGCAAAACCAAAAGATCACTTCCATCTGTTGATTATCCGGAGGGATTCTCCTTGTCATATAACGAAAGTCACTGGAGCAACGAAAAAGAATCGCTTAAACTACTAAGGGAAGTAATCAATCCATATGTGGAAAAAGTGAAGGAAGAAATGGGATTACCAATAACTCAAAAAGTCCTATTAATTTGGGATGCCTTTAGAGGTCAGCAATCACAGTTGATAACAGATGCCCTTGACGATTACAATATTGTGACAGTCATGGTGCCAAAGAATTTAACCCACCTGCTTCAACCTCTTGATCGGACAACCAATGGTTCGTTCAAAAAGATGGAAAGAGCTGCTTTCAGAGATTATTTCACCAACACAATAACAAAAGAGCTCCAAACCAACCCCGAGAAAGATGTAACAACCATTGAAGTGGATCTCCAGTTATCTACTCTCAAGCCGATTCACGCGAAGGTGATGGGACAAATTTATCAGCATTTTAAAGCCGAAGGACGCCAAACTATTATCAACGGCTGGAAAGCAGCTGGCGTGATAAAAGCTGTCGCAGATGCAAGAAACGGCCATGTAGATGATTTGAACCCGTTTCTTTAATTGTGAAAGTATAAAATTTCAAAAAAAAATTTTTCTTTTTATTCCCTATCTCTGAACCGCGTTAATTTTATGACTTTGGTTATGACTTCCCTAGAAACCGCGTTTATTTTATGCATAAAAAATTTTGATTTGGCTTAGACCGCGTTAATTTCATGTACTTACAAATCATGTGTTGTTAATAAACTGCTCCGTTAATATCATGTAATAAGGTAATCAATAATTGTGTTATATATAATATATGTATATATAATAATGTTGTAAGGTGTTGTGTTGTATAAAATAACGCATTAAAGTAACAAGATGTATTGAAAACTTTGTGTTAAAAACTTGTGTATGAGTATGTGAGGATTGGATATTTTCATGTCCTGTTGTAGATGAGTATCACAATTTTCAAATTATTTTTAGTTAAAATGTTTGTCAGGAAATTAGTTGCACTCCTGTTTTCTTCATACAAAAACAAACTGTCTGAGTGTTCTTTATTACGAAAAAACTTTTATATACTGCTAATAAATTATCAATATTCATAACAAAGATATTTCTTCCTTGTGTGATTTTAGCCATTTATGGAAATCTAGATAGCTTAAGTACAATATCGGAGACTGTCGAATATCAGGAAAGCTATTGTGTGCTCTACTAGCTGTGTATGTGAATGGTGATAATTCTTTTAAGTCATTTATTATTTCAAGTTCGTCGTCCATTGATGTCTTGTGATGATGCTGTACACTGACTTTAGTAACACCTAATACTTCATCGATATTTTCCAATATGTCTTTTATGCCTGATGATGCTTTGCAGACTTTACTGATTGAATCTATAGTTTTATTAGGACCTATGCGTTGAACAATTTTTTTTACTCACTCTGTTGCAGATTTCCTGGGCAAGATCTTCTTCCATGTTATTACCTTGACCACCTCTCCAATTGACAAAAAAGCCCCATTTAAATTGTTCGGATAATCTAGGTGTCAGTAGACATTCTATTTGGCTCACACTTAAAAACATTTCTATTGCATATTTGCTGTATACTCCCAATGACTTGAAAATTCCAAGTAGAAGCTTCTGGTTTATAAGATTTCTCTCACCATCACCCTCTCGTGCTGTGTCTTTCAGCTGAAGCATTAGCACTGTCAAATATATAGAGCATACCCATAATTCATTACATGATCATCACCAAATTGTCTACAATTTTTTTGTAACAGGAATCGATCAATAAACAATGTAAGAATTTCATGTAAATACTTTTTCTTGATATCCATACTGTTATGAACTAAGTCTGCAGGAAAACAGTGAATGGTTGGTTTCTTATCCACATCACTCATTCCAAGCATTGACACGGCAGCAGCAATGATATAGGCTTTTCCTACACTTAAAAAAAGTTCTTCACTTCCTTCATAAGAGTCCAAAACTTTTTTGGGTGTTGCATTTTTTCGATTGTACTTTTCACGAAAGTATTTCAAAGTTCCCCTTTGGCAGGTAGAACAAGAATCGTATAATAAATGATATGAATATTGCAACGATGCCTTCGTATGCCACATAACAGGTTTGAATGGTGCGCAGTGTTCAAGTCGATCAACAGGTGTATGGGAACCAACAAGAAGGTCTTTAGCTCCAGCAAATCTTACTCTAGTTAACTGGTCCCCAGAAAATGGGATTTTCATTTCTTTCATGGGATCATCCGGAGTAAAATTGCAATGAGCAAAGGGCTGGCCAGGTGCTGCAGAGTGCTCAGGGAGGGGAGGGTCATTTCCCCTAGGTAATAAAGGAAGAATACCTGCATGGTGGTAAATTTCAGCTATCCAAGTTTCATAAGTCCTTAAAATCTTTACGCAATCATTATAGCTGCTTTCACTTGCATCAATTATAGGCATTGACATTATGTTTGATTTTTCAGCCATGGAGTTACTGTATAAATGTTCTATATGTTCTGGAAGACATTTTTTCAAAAATCCAAATTCATTAAAAAATTTCAACAAAACCCTCCCAATTATGATTTTGGATGTTTCAATATATTTCTTCCATTCCTCAACATTCAAGGAATATGTACTGAGTGGTAGTTGATGTATGTCACCCTTTGGTCTGTCATTTGGTAGATGTCGAAAGTCTAACCTGTTCTGGATGATATTGGAAGCAAACAAGTGCTCAACAACTTTCAACTCCTCAACACAGACTGTTTTGATCTGCTTTTGTCATGTGATGTTTTGTAATTCGCAAGTCCCAGTTATCACCAGTTCCACGAAACGTTCTACCTTTTTTCAACTCCTCAATGGTGTGATCAAGAAAATGACCGCCAATCACCTCCAACAATTTTGATCTGCTGCGATGCACCAAACAAACCCCAACCTTATGAAGACGTTCTTGAAGCTAGAAAACAGCATAAAATATGATGTTTGTAAATACAAGATATACAATATCCAACATTTAAAATAATAGAATGATTAAACCAAACTTGACACAAATGAAAATGACTGTGAGTGATTACCTTACCTGCTTACCACACCCTCCTTCAATTAAGAGAACTGTATTTAGCCTTTGAAATAAGCTTAACTCATGTCAACGTGTATTCATCAATATTGAGTACACAAAACAATATTTGGTCATTACTTGATCTGGAACAACATCTGCATCTATGTATTGACCAGCGACAGAGTTAAAAATATCAATTAAACACAATTGTGTTGAGAACATTTCTTTCCAAATGTCTTTCAAAGAAAACTTTGACAAACCCTCATAACTTTTATTGATTAACTTTGAACCATTATTTCTTTTGCAAAGTTTCTTTGCAGAAGCACTCATTTCATCTGTGATCAATCTTTTTGTTGCTAAGAAAATGCTTGGTGCTGCCTTCATATTTCTTGCAATTGCAAGAGGTTGTCTAGTTTCAATAGCAGCAACCAATGATGCATGTTCTTTTACAGTTATTGGGTGTGACAATTTCATTGTAATCAGGATGATAAACTGATGTGGTTTCAATTGCAATTTTTCTGACGGTGCAACTTGGAAGTTCTTCCAATAAAGGAGTTACAGGAAAATCAAGTCTTTTTGGTGATGTTATAACAGGTGCTTTCTTAACTTTTCTCTCTCCTGGTGAAACACACTCCCTTTTGACAGAAACATTCTTTCGTAGTTCCAATTGAGTTACCTGGCTTTTCTTTCGAAATGAACAGTTATTTTCGATTTTTAATTCACAGTTTCTACAGATGGCTGTAGTCAATACATCTGTTTCTGAAACAACCACACCTATATAATATTCAAAATAATATATACTAGCATCAATCAGTTTTACCTGAGGTTTTCAGAATTTTATGCTGAAGATCTTTTGCTTTCCCAGCTATGTGAAATATGTGCAACAGTTTGTTATTTTCTGGTGCAATGCCACAAAGTCGACAACATTTAAGGCCACTGTTTCTTTGGTGCACTTTCTTCGGAGTTGCTCGCTGCTGAGTTTCACTAATAATGGCATCAATAACTCAAGGTCAAGTATCAAGATCAAGTATAATGAATTAGGATTTAAATTTTAATTAATATTGCATTAATTAAGCAATGAAAATGCTCACCTTCCTTTAGTAGTAATCATTAATGTTGAATTTTGTAAGTTTGACATATATAAGAAAAATAAGTTGGAAAAATAAGCAATATAATTATCAACGACTTTCCGAAACACTAATTTGTGTGAAAAATATATAAAAATATATAGCTAGATATATATAGCTATAGTAGTTAGCCAGCAGCAGCTGGCCAAGTGAAAAAAGTACCTGTGCAAGCTGCTAACTAAGTGTTAAAATAATCAATATTCTTTATTGTTACTAAGATAAATCGCTAATCCTTAAAATTAAAAGGTGTCAGGATCAGAGCGTTGGAGATGTCATACAATGGCAAATCTTTGCTCCTAAAAAAACACTTTCCATGATTTCTTCTCAACATCTTTTAACATAGCTACAACTGCTAGCTTAAAATTTCCGATTTCCCGAATACTCATAAAACAAACAAACGGCCTTTGCTTATGCTTCGACCAATCAGATTGCAATTTTAATCGGCGTTCGCCAGGGTCTTCTTTGCCGCCGTCCGTATATCAAAAAGGCAAGAAACCCTGGGTACGAGGTTGGGCTGTGGACCATAAGCAGCTTTCCGTACTTAGATCTTTTTTTCGTTTAAAAACATCTGCACTATGGAAGATTTTAAACATTGTGATTCTTTTGGATTTTTTGCATGATGGGCGATAAATCAAGAGGTGCTTAAAATTTCCCAAACTTTCCAAGAGATTTTTGTTTTCATAGTTTTTCCCTCCTATCAATACATTAACAAAATATTTTACAAATAAATAACGAGCTTCGCTTCTATTCCTATTCTATTCATGTTTTAATTCATCCTTCTGCAAAAAATGGTTTCATTCAAATAAGCGCCTATCTTTGGAAAGGGGCGAGATTTACATGGGCGCTTTAGGGGTGACCGAAAATAAAATCACAAAATCCAAAAGGACAAGTATCACTAAGTTGTAGAGCTCGAAAAACTGATCAAAAAAATGTATGGGATCGTCTGTGTTCGTCCAACCGTTACTGAGATATCATCGATCATAGATTTAGATGATGTTACACCCGTCCCAAAAAAGTTTTTGACCCAATTTTTTTTTTCGTCACCCCATTGCCAAATAATCGCGTACCCCAAAAACGTCAGTTATTCTCATTGGTTCTCGAGATATTTGCCCTTAAACGTCGCGTTCCATTGGGGATGCAATGTAATGTCGCCCGTGCCAAAAAACTGATGACGCGTCATTTCCTACCAATATACTAAATACTGAAAAAACGCTTCTCGTAGCATCGTGGTTTTACGCGCTCCTCATGAGTAAATGACCGTGAAATTTCTGAAAATGTATCACTCCCTAAAATAAAAGTGGGATGCACTCACGCGCATTAGTATGGCGCGATGCTAGAAGAATAGACGCAACTCAGCTAGCGTGGCTTCCGATCGGAGCACGCTTTGATTACTCAATTATCTGTCTGACATATCAAGCTCTACACAACGACAAACACCAACAATCTTAAAATGGATGTTGAAACTGATAAAAGAAGACTGCGAAACAATTGAGAGAACAATGGCATTCTTTTGGAATCGACACATAAACATTCCTCATTCCGGCAAGATGCAATGGAAATTTTCAATGACCTGTCAAGATCCGTCAGAGAAAGCAGTAATTTGGCTGATTTCAGGAAGAACACAAAAAGATATCTGATGGACCAATTAAAAGGTATCTGATGAACCGATCAATTGCGCAACTCCTGTAACCAGTTTTATATAAAGTTTTATAGATTTATAAAAACAAAACAAAAAAACGAACAATAAGCAAACAAACAAAAATTGAATTTATGAAATTTTAGGACGAAGAACCATGTGGATGTGCCAAAATAAATCTTTGTTCTTTCGTTTCACCACACGCTTACGCCATAAGCGACAACTTAAAGTCACCATAAAGGTGTCGGAGAAAATTAAGACTACAGTAGTGTCAGTTTTAGGACTGCGGTTTTCAATGAGAATGACTCTTAAAGTTACTCAAAATACAATATTATTGATAAGATCCATTAAATAAAAACAAGAACCATATGGTGCAAAACGGTAGCAGCATTTCAAAACTAAGTCGCAATACGAACAAAATAGATACAAACTCATTCATCCGAGTTTTAAACTTTGTTAGCCTAAGGGGCTGGTTATATGGAAGAAATTGTCCCGCTTAGCCGAGACGGGACGTTTTAACGAGATCTCGTTATTGCATTCATTTCTTTTGTTTTATCAGATTTGGGTTATATGATAAAAAATCATCCCGCTTAACCGGGATCTCGCTTGTAGAGAAGCGGGATCTCGCCTAGCCGGGACATTTTTTGCTCATATAACACCGGGACGGGAAGATTTTTATCTGATGACGTCAGCCGCATGCGTATGATAAATAGTTTTCAAAAGAAAGCTTAAAGATGGCGGATAAAACAGCAAATGCTTCTTCAAAGAAAAAGCAGTTTCGATGGACTTCAGTAATGATTGAGGATCTACTTAATGCTCTGGAAAATTACAAAGCCATAATGGAATTTAAGGGTAAAGATTTTGATGGTGATAGAAATGCACAATACACTGCATTGAGAAAGGAAATGATCAAGAAATATGACTTTTTTGGTCCAGAAGATTTGTTGTTGACAAATTATGATAATGATATTGATGTGACAGAATCGCGAAAAATAATGAAAATGAATGAAAATGCTATCAAACAAGGGTATCAAAGAATATTAGAAAAAATCAAAGATATACGACAGAGATTTGGTCATGCTGCCACAGTTGGTTCAAGAAGTGGAAGTGGTAAAATAATATTTGAACATTTTGACCGGTTATCAAAGATATATGGTGGTTCTGCTGCAGCAAATCAGATAGAAACAGGGATAGATAGTAGTATGGTTAACGATGGTGGAATAGAACAGAACAGCAGCGAGTATGAAAATGATGATGATGGCCATGATGATCACCCAAGTTTGACTAATCCAGAAGAGAAGATTCAAGATAGTGTATCAGTAGGGACCCCAGAAACTCAAGTAGAAGATGTTAATGGCAAGAAAAGAAAGAACTCTGGAATTATCCCTTCATTGATAGACAATAAAAGAAAGCATTTGGAAAAGAATTTAAATGCTTCTCAAAGAGATGCCATCCTGTTGAATCAAGCTAAGGAAGATATAACTTTACGAAGAGAGATGATTGATACAATCAAAGCAACGAATGATTCATTTAACAATTCTATTAATAATATCTCAAAGTCCATGGAAAAATTCTCTGAAACAATGGCACAATCCATGATGATGCTTGCCAATAGTCTTAAACAGCCTCAACCACATATGTATGCTCCACAACAAAATTTCTATCAGCAACAACCTCCCTCACAGCCTTTTATCAATGATCATCCATGGACTAATGATAAAACATTTACAAATCTATATTAATGTGTATTGAGAACTGATAGCATATGCGTTTGTTCAGAGACTTTTTTTTAGGGGTTGTATTTTTATTATAAAGCATATATATATAAATTGACCTTGGCAATTTTTCTTTTTTGTAGGCAATCATAGTTAACAATCGTTTAAGGGAAGCACCTTTTGACCCTCCAAGAAACGAAAGAAGATTTTGGAGTGTTTGCCTATGTTTTGTAAGGCACTGTAACAAAACAATATAGTTTTCAAACATTGTTTTGTGAGCTGATAAGGATTGTGCTACTGTACTTATAATTATAGTTTTTCTCTTTTGGTCGTCTGCCATATTTGTTTACATTTTTTTCGCGGAAATTAATTCTTGTCCCGCTTCGCCGGGATGGTTATTTTTTCATGTAACCTCGGGACAAAAAATACCCTTAAGAATTTTTGTCCCGGCTAAGCGGGACAATTTCTTCCATATAACCAGCCCCTAAGTAACACTGACGCCATTTTATGTTTAAAAAAGATTCGTAAGTGTAAATAAAGTTTAATAAAGAAACAGCATTGCTTATTACAAAAGAAATATACATTGGTGAGCTGTAACCATGGATACTTATCTTATTTTAAAATATATATAAAAAAAAATGTATGAGCCAAAAGAAAACAAAAACGAAACAAACAAAAAACAAAAAAACGTCTTCATCGAAAAAAATATTATTAATAAATATTAGACAAGGATAACTGAAGGAATAGGTTTTACAGGAACAAATTCACATGCCGGTTTATATTCAATATCTGGATAACCAAAAGCTTTCGGACTTACAAATTCCAATGCTTTAGGAGTGCACATCAAAGGCATAGACGGCAAAACTAAAATCGTAACCCTTAAACCATATTTCAATTCATCAGTTGTGATTGGTTCACCAGAAACTGTATCAACAACAGTAATAAGATCAGGCACAGTTGCAAGTGTCTCATTAGAATCAAGTGATTTTGCAATAATGAATTCGTTCTGAAATTCCACCGCCATGTTTTCCCATGAACAAGAACCTTCAATTTTGACCTTTCCCCAAGTAAAGCCTTCTTTGGTTTCACGATACAAATCACAAATCTGTGAAAAAAGAATGACATTATTGTAACTTTATTGGCTCGATAAAGCTATATGACGTATTCGGTTACTCAAGGATAAAATGGAAGCAAAGCAGTGATGAAGGTTGAGGTGAGTTTAGTTACCTTTCCTTGAGCAAGAACTTTTCCGTTTGTTTCTTCAATGATAGCATTAATTGGAGACTTGTGTTGATTTCTTGATAACAGTACTGCATTTCCTAAATACCATGCTCTGCTGATGGTATATAAACACGTCTTTGAGGAAATCTCATCTTTCGATAAGGCACCAAATGAAACTGCAACAGCACATCTACGAAAGGGTATATTAGAAATTTTTTAGTAATATGAGTAGTTTCAAACATTAAAAAATACATTCCATAGGTATCAAAAATAATGCTGGGAAGGTGGTAGAGGGTGGTGGGAAGGTGGTAGAGGGTACGAATTAGCGTCTCACACTTTGCGAAATGTGAAGTGTTTTTAAGTTTTTGTGAAGCTTTATTCTAGCTAAACAAGAAATATGCGAAAGTTAAGATCAGCAAACAAGATGATAACTTTATCAATAATTTTTGTAAGTCCATTTGCGCGGATTCTATACCTAATACAAATCCCTTTTTAGTTCTTATTTTTGCAAAGTTATTTTTATTTCCTTAATCGTACTCTGTGGTACACACTAGTTAGTTTAGGCTCATAGAAAAGCCATTAGATAAGAGAGACGTGTGTGTCCATGAGAAACGTGAAGATTAGATAAGAGAGACGTGTGTGTCCATGAGAAACGTGAAGATTATGAATTAGAAAGCATCTGAAACCTAACACCAACCCCATTTGAATAGATTGTTTTCTAAAAACTCTTTCCAGTGCACTTGCAGAGTCACATTTAACACAGCAAACATGATTGCCTTTATGATCTGCAATGACTGCTGGATAACATGAACTGCCAAGTATAAATGGAGCAAAATGTTGCAGTTTAGGAAATGCTCTACCCATTCCATCACAGTCTAATACTGGAATACCAAGTTCACCTCCAAGAACTAACGGCTCGATAGCATTTAAACCACCTATCTCACAAGGAAAGATGGCGGCTGGTGAAGACACAAGTGATTCAGTCGGTGGTACTTTAAAACCCTAAAATTTCAGTAAACATTGAGAGACATTAGTAAGATCATGTTAGTAATAGTAGTTATCGGATGAGATGCAAAGGATTGGCAATTGTGGAAAATTCTTTTAAACAAACAACTTTAAAACAATATTTCTTCACAGTTATCCCTACTAACAACTATATAAGTGATGAGGTACTGGATCTCAATTTCAATATGTTGTATAGAAAAACACCTACAATGCAATTTTCATCATCAAACTTTACCATTTCCCAGCCATGACTATTGGCAATTCGCTCAACGCAGACATCATCAACATGTGTTTCGATTAGTTTGTGCAACAGCCTGACAGCATCACTCATCTCCCGTCCATTGGCGACACGTTCAATAAGAATTTCAGGTGCACCCATAAATGCCACTCCATAAGCTGTCTGATTTTCTTGTAAACTGCAAGAGAGACCTTGATTCATTGTAACGGTAACAGGAAATTGTTTTTCAAATCAAACAACAATGAAAATATTAATTCATGTTCCCACACCCGAATGACTCGTCAAGAAGAAAACTTTTAAAAGTCCTTTTTTGTCACCTAACGCAACATACGCAGAAGTAAAGTCATTATAATCTTCTGCAAATATTTACATAATACTTATAAAGTCATGTGTTGGTTTTAAATTTGTTAGTAACAAAACACAAATGAAACACAACAGTGGCGCTTTCACAAATGATGTCTATATTTCATGATGATTTTAATATCCCCCAATGTGTTCCTAATTCATTATTTCTCTAACCTTGACGGATGGATCACCTTCACTTGTAGACCCTTTTCAATGCATGTTTTCAAACGTAATCGTCCAAGATATGGACTACCACCACCACCACAACCCAAAATCCCAGCACCGATCGCTATACAGTCTGCATCCCATAGACTTAATATCCATTCTCCATTGTCTGTTACAAACGGATCATGAAACACGGGTTTCTTAGTCTCCTTTCGAGCAACATTACTGATGTTTCCATCTGATTGAGAAAACAAACAACACAGGTTAATGGGGAACTAATTTATTTATTTAAAACATATTTATACAGGGTGGCCTCTTCAACTTATAAAATAAATTGCTTTCAACGAGGGCCCTGTAAACTCATCAAAGATTGCCATTTGCCTTGTAAAAAAATCATAGCAACTTCAAAATACAATTCAAAAAACTATATCCCGATATCTTCTTAATAAGTAATGGACTGGAAGAACCTTTCACTTTCTACTTGATGGATAATTGTTTGTCTCTGAAAGGTCATTGTAGCCATGCCTAACACCTAAAAAATGTCTGAGACTTCCTTTTCATATGCACGAAGTCTTTGATATCCTACAGTGAGGATTGTTGAGGTTTTGCAGTCTACTTACAAGCTATTTTTTTCACCTTTTGGTCGTTACAAATTTTTGGTTTATATCACAAGACACAACGTTTTTACTATAAAGCCATCTTTCTCATTAAGCTATTACTAGTTTTTCCGTACTTTTATGAAAATAAAAGAATAAATATATTATAGGAAAAAAAAGAAGAGAAAAAAAATCACAAAATTGTTGGAGACTTCCAAAAATGATTTTTCGATAAAAATTACCTGTTTTTTCTTTCTTTTTTAAGTTATTTATTTCACCAGTCATCGGTAATGTTTCCGTTTCCACTGGCAACGTTTGATGTAATATTTTGTCACTTTGATCAATATATTCTAATTCACCAACAGCTTTGACTTGTATCCTGAAGGCTGGAACAGCCACATATGACATCTTTACCTCAGAAACTTCCACTATAATGCACGATTCTTCAATGGCACCATTAATTACAGCTACACTTATGGCTTCTTTCTTGGCATCTTCCAATACCTTATCTCTTGAACTTGTATCAGTTATTGTAACCAATTTATCAATGCTACCACTCACTTTACTCAAAGCAGCGCCAACAGCATTCGCAACCTATTATAAATGCAAATCCTTAATCGATAACCTTCACATATATCATTAACAAACATTTACTTAAATTCGAATTTTGTGTGAGATAACCTGATAGTTTGATGGTTTTGTGATTGATGATGCACCCACAAACTTTTGATTGCAATCTATTACTAGGCTTCCACCTCCAACTAACACAACTGGACACAATTCAGCATTCAGCTAAAGAACAATTATAATAATTATAACAATTATAATATGTTAAGAGGTTCGGTAATTAAATAGCAGGAAACTTTAAAGGGGATAATTACCTTCACAGAATCAACAGCTTCTTCTACCATCTTTCTGATGACATTCAAAGCCTTCTTCTTCAATTCTTCATCTAAACATGCAACTTTTTCTTTATCCCCAACATTAGCGATACCACAAGCAACTGCGATGTCTGTAGATACAAGAACATCCCCACCAAATACAAGTGCATCTTTTGTAATGTTATATTCGACACTTTTTGGTCCAACCAAAACACTCTAACAAAAAAAAAGGGTTAACTTCAGTCCAGCTTTAGAAAGAAATATAATGTTTAGTCAAATACTGAGTTCAAGTCTGAACATCTAATACTTTATTAAGTAACTTTATTAGCAACATACTTGTAAACAAATTTCAAGAAACCTATTTATTTATTTTTTACCATTCACGCACAAACAAAGCTGTAACCTCATTCATTTAATTAATATGTTGAAGTTGAAAAGATGAAAAAGATCATAATTTCTTCTTCTGCTTGTTATATGAAGTGTTACATCACGTGTCTTCCTACCTGATCTTCATTAATTGTAACAAGAGAACCACCACCAAGACCAATGGACTTCACATCTGGCATATGGAAATGTGTGTTCACTCCACCAATCTATTAAGTCACATATAAATTTAATCTTGAATTTAGTTTTGTTAATATATCAGTAGACTGATCACTTGTACTACTAAAATATTTTAGATAGTAGAGGTAACATATAGAAAGAATGGAATTTGATGGTTGGCCAGGGATATTATGGTTAGTAGCAGTTTAGGGTGGAGTTGGCCTCGGAAGACTTGAAATGAAGCAGTAAGGAAAGACTTAAGAGAAAAGAAAGTTAAGTAGAAGGTAAAGAAGCATGGAAGTCAACCCATGCAAGCATGGTAAACAGATCTTAATGTGGGTATGACGATGACGATGACGATGACGATGATGATGACGATGATGAGACCAATGTATTGTTATTTTTATTATTATTATTATAACTGTTTACTTTCTAATTTCTTTCTCTCTTTCTTTTACGAATGTTTACTCAGGATAGCCTCTTTAGTTCTGATAGAACTGTTATCAACGAGGGTCCCGCGTAGGAAATTGATAAAAATTACTCAGAAAATAGAATGGTCAAATTCAAAACCTTTATTCTGGAGGAAGCTTCTCTTGGGAAACCATTCTTTAATACTCCTACATCTGTTGATGTTCCACCAATATCAACAATAACGGCATCCTTCAATGACGATAAATGAGCGGCACCTCGCATGCTATTTGTGGCACCAGACGAAAATGTAAAAACTGGATATTTCAAAGTTTGTGCTTCACTATAATAAAGAGTTTATCATTTTAGTGAATTTTCAATGACCATCAAAAAACCAAATAACTCATTTCAAAATAGAGGAATGAAAAAATGTGAAAAACAAAAAGTGTTTGAAGAGAACCTGATGAGTGTACCATCATTTTGAGTAAAAAATACAGGACAATGTAAACCAAGTTTAATCAAAGCTCTTTTAAAACCAGTTATCGTTTTCTTGCATAACGACTTCAAACTTTCGTTCAAGATGGTAGCATTTTCACGTTCAATCAAACCAAGATGGCCAAGTTGATGTGATAGTGTATATGTTACATTAGGATAAAGCTTTTGCAGCATGTCACCAACATGGTTTTCGTGACTTGGATTTGTAGGGGAGAAAATACCTAAGTAAAGAAAGAAAAAAATAATTAAAGTAAAGAAAGAAAAAAATAATTGGGGAATCAGGAATAAAGATTGTGTTTTCAGGTAATTATAATAATTATAATAATTATAAGTAATTAAGGTCATATAATCGATCATTTTTATTCCTAAATTTTATATTAAACATACAAAATAAATATTGCTTACCTGAAATAGCCACATGGTTTATACCCCTTGATGCAATTCCGTTAATCACTTTTGTGATCTCATCAGTATCTATCTCACTAATGACCTTTCCATTGAACTCAAAGCCACCTTGTAACATATGATAACCCCCGTTTACGATCTCCGCCAAATCTTTTGGAAAATCTGTAAATGGTGGTAAACTATGTGAAGCATCACCACATAATCGAATGGAAGCAACCTTTGAAAGTCCTCTACGTTTGATGACAGCATTGATGAAATGTGTCGTACCAATATGAACTCGTTTTATATTATTAATCACATTTTCATTCGTTGAAGATGCATTATGAAGAGCTGACTTTGTAGCATCAACCACACCATCAAGGATGTTTTCAGTTGTTGGAGACTTACTCCAACCAATCACTTCGCTCCCTTGGATAATTACCACATCTGTATTTGTACCACCTACATCAATACCAACCACAAATGACATTGTTTGGGATTTTATTGAGATTTTCCGATAAATACTGTTTGTTAAATAATGTTAGTAGTAGGTAAGTGCATTATCTTGGAGTATTAATGATAGTGGTAAACAACAAATGAAATGAATAGAAATGTTGTTTTTTCTGAAATAAAACAAAAAGATTGGAAGAGTTATCATAAACTTTAAATTTTAAAATAAATAAATGGTTTTTTATACTTATAAGACTTTCGTAAATAGAGTTTTTAGGGGAAAAAGAGAAATAGTGTTGTGAAAAAATACAAAACTAAACTAAAATATGAAGTGTAAAAAAATACAACCTGGTAATAAATAAAGCAAGTTAAATTATTGAAGTGAAAAATATAAATAAGAAAGGATTAATGATTATGTGTTTTACTACCTTAAGGACAAATATCGCAAAATTAAATTCCGCGAAATTTATTGATATATGCTCAGCCGCGAAATTTTGTTCTGTGAATTTCGAATTTTGTTTTTATTTTGTTTGTTTTTAGCTAAAGCAGGAAGGTACAAAAGAAATCATCATTATTTTTTCATATATATTGTACAAACATCAGTAATAAAAATAACTGATAATTAACCAGTAACATCTTCGAAATGAATTTAGAATTTATTTGAAGATTAATTGCTAATTGCAGATTCACGCCGAAAATATACACATTTTACGTGAATTTTTTTGTTATTAATCTCCTGTTCACTTCTCAAAATATGTCTGTCGCGACAAAAAAACAAACAAGAAAACCGTGAAATATACAAAAAACGACCTGATTGCGAAAATAAATTCTGCGAAATCCACTGACCAACCGTGAAAATTTGTTCTGTAAAAAGTTATGCCTAGCGAAAATTTATGTCCTTAAGGTAGTCTACAATGAAAAAATAAATATAAAAGACGTCAACCATGTAAATACGAAATGGACGTCAACCATGTAAATACGAAAGATTTGTCTTTACCTGGCATTATTACCTAGAAGCCATTATGAAAAGTGACAGTACAGCCAAGCTTCTGATTGTCTTAGACGCGTTTCTCAAGAGCATCGGTACATACTCACTGGTAGTTTAAAAAGTAAACAAATAAACGAAAAGTGAAACAAAGCAAGCAAGTGTGTGTCGGGCTTTCTGTGTACTGTTGTGCAAACAGTCAGTATCCGGTTAATAACTGCTCTCACAGAATTTAATTTGTCACTAAAAACATGAACTTAGTCAGGATAAGAAATAAAAAATTATACATTCCCCTAATTCTTATCGACTTATTTTGTTTTGAATTTTTAATTATAAGTAGTATATAATTATAAGTATTACTTTTACTAGCATCAGTAGTTTTGAGGCAAGAGGTGAAAAGCAAAAGCTTCATAGAAGAATATGTTTTATTTAGTCAAATCTGGCAATTTAAACCATGAAAAAAATAACATTTTACTTAAACCATTATTGTTCGATACCATGTGGCGATATGTGTACCACCCAGTGGCAACATACGCACTGTTTATAAAGTAAGCAAAAAGCTTTCAATTTGTCCAAACAACTACTTCAAGCACATTCTTCAAAATATTTCAACACTGCATAGGATTTTTTTGGTGAGCCACTAAATGATATAATGACTTTTCCTAAAAGATAATAAATATTTGTACTTATTTTTTGTGATACAGACATGAATAAAAAAGTAAAAAAAACAAACAATTTAAACAATTTCATTAGTGAATGTAGGCATCATAAAAATTCTGACTAAAATTTGCCCGGGGACTTAAGGTCAAAATTATCATCATTTACCATCAAAATTCTATTTGATTTATCAAAAAAAGATACATTATTTGTATGTATCATGGGTCGCACATTCTCAGATTAAGTTTTGGATCATTGTGACATCATCGATGCAAGTAATATTTGTAAGCATGTGTGCATTTGAAAGTGATAGTTTGGTTGATTCTAGCAAATAGTTATATTTTATGATCATTCAAGTGCTGATAAAGTTATTTCATGTTTGAATAAATCTGTTCTTGAAACAGCTTGCATTCAACACGGGAGATAAAAAATGATATCAAAATGCCAAGAGATGTCTATTAATATATTTATCATTCATAACTTTTTTATTTTTGAAAAAGCCTGTTGCATCACATCTTCATGTCTTTTAAAAATGATTTTGAATCAGAAACCTCTTTTTATCAGTCTTGTTGTTGAACTTTTTTCAAAACTCAATAACCCTTTAAATCCAAACTTTTCAATGCGAAATTAGAACAGAAGTTAAACAAAGATCTTTATGAATTAAAGAATTACATACACAAGGATACTAACCTTCATTTCTAGTTGTGCCTTATATTCGGACTTGGCTAACAGTTTCGTTATATATCCAGGAACATCGGGAATCAGCTTCGCAATCAAAACTTTTAACATGATCAAGAAATGCTATATAGAAAAGATTATACAGACAGAACGAACATAAGGAGAGGGAGTAAAAAGTAAAACAACATTCCAATGTTCACATCAAGTATTAATAGTCAGTAATGAGGTTCTAATAATATCAACAAGAATGATAGATACCTCAATAATGACAAACATAAGTATGTATTGTATAGGTTTGTTATCCATATCAAACCAGTGCTGGGTACTATTTGATAATGCAATGATGGCACAATTTGTCATGACAGCAATGATACTGATAAGGTCGAAAGCACTCTAAAGGAAAACGCAGGAAACATAATAAAAAATCAGAATAAAAAATTAAGTCTTTCAAATCAAAACATGAGTGAAAAATAATTCATTCCACACATTCAAAGAAAATTCAATACCTGCCATGCACCAATTGAGCTTGTTGGCAGTGTGAATGGTCTTTGATGCAATTTGCAAAGCTTAAATGCATCTGTTCGAATTTCTATCACATTATTCAGTAACGCCCAAAATCCAGCCAATGGGTATGCAGCAGAGAACATAAACACATACCCAAATTGTGTGAACATTTCCAAATAATCACCAAATGTATTCTAATGTAAATAAAATCAAATAGCTCATTTACTTTCCCCTTCTTCTTTATTTTGAATTCCTTCTTTGGTGCAACTTTATGGTTGAAAGAAAAAACAATGGTGCAAGAAGTTGAATATATTAAATTAAACAAGAAAAATAAGTGAACAAGGATTGCAGTGGACAGATAAGCTTCATCTTAGATCTTGATAAAGAGTTGATGACATACATTCCCTGATAAAACAAATATTAAAAAAATGTCTTCCATATGCCTAACTTTCTCCCTCCTCATTAAGAGAGGGGTGAGACAAAAAAGGTTGAATTTTATGCTCACAGTAAAGTGGTAATAATTATACAAAATACTCCGTAAGTGATATCAATACTAGCATTATGCATCTTCCTTCTTGAATTTTGTTGTCACACAGATGATACAGAGCATACAGATGAAGAAATAGATAAAATAAGTCAGACTTACAGAATAACATGGCATGTTTCCTTCTCGAATGACTTGATTTTTTGGATCTCGAATTCTTTGCATAACAAATGATTTACCTTCCTTTTTTGCCTGAATATTATTTTTTTTGAACTTAATATATGGAATGCCAGACTCTTGGACTTGCTGTATCAACTGCTGAGTAATTAACTGCGTTGCAAGTTGCTGTAAATCAAAAAGAAGAAAAGTGACTTCAAAACAATGCAAGATAACATAATGCAGCAATGTGATCTCAAAGCTAATTTTGCCTCATGAAATATTTTCTCACAAAGTCATTCATTAAGTTGAGAATAAAAATGAAGTTGATTACCTGTCTCAACAATGCCATATCACATAGATAAAATGCTATGTAAAATAATGACAGAAAACTGTTGATGAAGTAAAACTAAAAGTGGAAAAGAAAGATTATGTGGACAATGTTAATATTTAAGGAGAAGAATTTTTACAGGAGATTTTGGTATGACCCAAAATACTGAAAATTCAAAAAAGTTATTGAAACCACTCACAAAGACTAACTTCACAATCAAATGACTATTATAAGTTGATTGTACTCGATGGTTTTCTAAACATATAAAAGAATTTCAACAAATAATTACATTAATTATTTCCATTAGGATTCATATTCACAACACACATTCAAAACTCGGCAGTATAAACGAGAGAAAATAAAATGGAAAAGATATTTATTTAATCATCACTCATTGAAATTTTAAGTTCCAAAATTTTGCCTCCGAATGTCCCCCAAATGACCCAATAATAGTGATCTGAACTCAAATTTGGTCATTGAAAAATGTTCAGGAAGAAAAAGGAAATTGATGCAAAAATGAGGCAAAAATTATAATTGGTTTTCAGTAAAATTTTGTCTACATTTAGAAAGGGAGGGCTTCTGCAAAAACCCACATTTTAAGAAAATTGCATCAGAAGTGAACATGTTGAAACTGTATATAAATCGAAAATAAATCAAATTGTGCTGAATGCACAAATGTGCTAATTCAATGACTTTTGCTTGATTCATCATTGGAATTTTAAGGTATTAGAGAAAACTTACCCCAATCATTCAACTTAACAGCAATCCTTCCATAAGCATTATTCAATACATATATCGCAGAGGCATATACGATGCCCGGTATCTTTTTAATGATGGTTGACCAAAACCCAGTAGCATCTTTGTATGTTTTGGCCATTTTCTCTTGAAATTGAAAGTATATCCACATACCAGACATTGCAAAAAGAAGGGAGATAATCAAGACTGGATAAGATACTAAATACATTTTCAACCTTCTTCGCCATGTTGGATAGTGAGGTTCGTGAAGTCCTGTTACCGGACTGACACGAGGGTGACCTTTATATTCAGCTCTTGGTTTTTCAAGAAGTTTGCTGGACTCTAAAGGGAAGCATGACTATTACTTGAATTAACTTTCCCACAAATTTTGTGTTTTGTTGAATTCACTGAATTTTACATCTAACGATTTTGACTTTTTAGCAGCTATCAATTAATAGAAGATATAAAAAATAACAACATCCAAAATGAAGAAATAAGCTACCATGAGGATTTGTTAGTCTCCCCCAATCAAACACAATTGATGAGCTTTGTCGCTTCCACAACTCCAAGAATACTGTTGCCCAAACTAAGTTTAAGATCGCAAACCAAACATTCTCTGCTCGATTATCATCCACCACAAACAACCAGTGACATATGCCAATTATGGCTGGCGGTATGAGAAACTTGGTGTAGAATTCGAGAAATGCAAAATACAATGCAATGCTTTCACCAAAATACGATTTGATGTCCCCTAGACAGTAAAAGGAATCTATAATAATGATGCTGTTAATTGTATGTTAATTTGACTTTTGTTTAGTTAGTTAATAACACATTTAGAAAAGAAACCTTTTGATTAGACACCATAGGACCATAACTAGTTAGACAAAAAATTGTGGAAAATTTGAGGTCACAATGATGTCAGAAAAATTCAGCTGCCGAAGAAGAATTAATTTGCATTAATGACATCATTATTATATTTTTATCACTTGACTTCAGAAAACATGGTTTTAAAACTTATTTTGATTTTTAAGTGTTTTTTATTTAATGAAACTAGCCATTAATTCTCCTTCAAAAAGATTAAAAGACAAAAGGTAAAATTATTGACAAAATTTCCATTATGAAATTGGAAGATTTCCTTTACATAAAGATATATAAACCAGTGAAAACAAACCTTGGTGGTTGGGTTGAATGATTATATAATCCAGATATAACAGAAATTACCTATGGGTTGTTTCCAAGAACTAACATAATAGTTCATGTACCATTTACGTTTTAATGGTTTTAAAGTGTCGTTATGGTGGAGTGGGTAAATTTGAATGATATTTTCAGCAATGCAACGTGGTACTGAAAAGTGAAAAATATATTATATCAAACCATCACAAACCAAAGATAGTTACAATTAAATTGGAGATAGAACTTTCTGCTCAACAAGGGAATAAAAGCAAGTGCTTCAAATTGTTACAAAGTATCAAAGTATCAAAGTATCAAAAATATCTCCTAAATGATCTTTTTTATTAAAATTCTGAAGCCTTTGATTCAAAAATTTGAAATTTCAATAAAATATAAAAAATTCAATAAGGAGATAACTTAACATTTGAGAAACTCTTAGATATTCAAAATCTTCTTATATTAATATACAATCTTGCTTTTTTCTTACCTAACTTTTAAAGAAAGAACATTATGTAAAATTTCTCGGGAAGTTCGTCAATGAATGTTTGTTTTTTCTGTATTAGTATAGGGGGAATTTCCCATTAGGTGAATCTCTAGCTCCATCTTACGGGTTTTTATTACTTGGTGGAGTGTTGTGCCTTAAGGAAGACATCATAAAGCTGCCCAGAGGAGAATGCAATGCAATGTTTTTTGCGTTCGGAAGTTCATCAAATTTTCTCAACGTTCATTTCTTTAAACGAGAAATGAAGATGCTGTGTGTAAAATTTTTGTTTTGTTTTTAAATTTTTTTTTATATCCAACGCTTTAAGTTCAGTTATAAAGAATAACAACATTGATCAGTATCAGTAACTATTCTATCCGAGATAGTCGATGTAGACCTGTTATGTGTTTGTGTTATCAGTTCATCATTTTCTACCGATGTTTATGTTTTTAATGTGGTTGAACATAGCTTTTTCGAATCAGTTAGTTTTAACTACTATGCCGAAATGTGTAGCTAGCAGTTTATTTTATTAGGTAGGAGTATTGTTGTATTGTCTCTTTTCTAAATCTCTGAACATTGGAATTTTAGCTTTTAGTTTAACTGTACAACTTTAGAAATCTCTAAATAGGTCAAATAGCACTGAAAAATAGGGATAATAGCATTCTTTGAATGATCGATATTTATACAACAATTTTGTGTTAAATATTATATAATTCCAACATGGAGAAACACAACAATTTTTTGTATATACACAGTCTTATCATGGCAGTATTGGGTTTTTAACAATTTATGGAGAAAAACTGTAAAATGTTTTACACGTTACACTAGTACCAGTATAATAAAGTATTTTTAATGTTGAAGTTTGGCAAAAAAAAAGAAGGATCCTGGTCTACTCACATACTGGTCTATTTTTGTAAATTTTAACTTTAGTAAATTTTGGCACATTTCTTGTGTCTTCCTCTTCACATGTCACATGATCAAGTGCCTGTTTTAACAAAAACTGTTTTTCTGATGGCAAAAAGAAGTCCTCATTGTCATCTTCATAATTTTCAAATTTATGTCGATTTTCCAAGTTAAATGGTAACAAGTAGCCTTCATGAGTTTGCTTCAGAAGTTGATAATGCTCAGCTGCATTAAAGAATTGTTGCAATGAAGCTGAAATAATATAATAGCTTGAACTGGAATCATTATCATCACTTTCATATTTCTGCACTCTGAGACCAGCTCCACCAGATAAAACTAAAAGAAGAAAACCAGGAATCTTAAAAATGCTCGACTAGCTCATCAGTTTTCATAAGAATATTAGAACAAAAGAGTTTTTATAATTGTTAATATTTTTATTCCACATAAGAATAATACAATTAATTAGATAAAAAAAATTGATTTTTATAATTTTTTATATATAATGACGGTCTGAAAAATTCTTCTAATTGTGTCAGTATCTCCTACATGGATGGTAATTCTAGCAACAAAGAGTTATATATATCTGGAGGGGGCATACTGAATGTTACGGCCTCAAGTTTTTCACTTAACAAGTTGCTTTCCTTAAGTATGTAAATAATATTGCCACAAATTTAATCATATTATCCTTGGACATGAACCAAGATCTATTCCCCTGGACAATGACTGCTGACACAGTGTGAATCAAGTATATACAGTATATACAGCTCAAAAGAAACTTTATGTGTCCACATAAAAAAATTAGCTTTCTCCACATTTTCAGACAAAACACTGTAAACTTTGGCGATAATGTGACGTTGGGGCCTCTGGATTTACAACATAGCCATTCATTCATTCATTCATTCAGAATTTCACAGTAAGTAGTTGAGATTATTGGCTAGCCGCTTTTGTTGCTGTTCATTTTATTACTTAAAATGGTTAATAACCTGCAGAATATGGTCAATATGTTAATCTGAAGACAATGACTGTTATGCACAGGTTTTCCATATGAAGACCACCTCCCTAAAATGGCCAGAATATTTAGGTTCCAGAAGCCACTTTCTTACACAGGTTTGACTGTAACTCTGTAATAGTCTTGAATATATTGTATCCCAAAAAAAATATCTTACTTGGTTTTGAAATTAGTTTACAAATCCAATCTACTGTTTCACTTGGTATGTTTGAGTTAAACTTTAGTATAATAGCTGTTGTGTCCAGCATTTCTACATCCTCTGTTGTAAAATCACTAACCAGTTCTTTGATATTACTCTTAAGTCGTTCCATACTTCATACCTGAAAGTTGTCAAAATGTAAACATTATAATAAAATCGAATAATTCTGAACAAAAACATCTTGATAGCTTAATAACTTTTTTGAGTTTGTCTGATTTGATCAGGAAAACAAGAATTTTAAATCCTAACAATGTAAAGTAAGTTATTTTGACTTGGAAGAAATTAAAATAGATCACAAAATTAAAATAAATTAAAATTAAGATTTGGGCTTATCTTATGGTTATACATTTTAAATCACTTTAAGGTGAGTATACGCTATTGTATTTCTTAAGATTTTAATGATATCTTGCTTTAACATTTCTTTATTTTCAGGAAGAACCATGGGGATGTGAAATGGAACTCCATTTCACAGGAAATTCATGTCTAGATTGCAGCAAGGTCTGACCTTGTTTATTTTGTCTATCTGTTTTAGTCCCTATCACATGTGAAGCAGGAAGAACCATGGGGATGTGAAATGGAACTCCATTTCACAAGAGATGATTAAAGCTGGTTTTCCACTATAGACGACTCAACTTTTTTGAAAAGTGCATTTTTGGGACATTTAATTTTGCAATTTAAGGCAAAATCGAATGGAGAATAACGTTGCATTTATTTTTGCCCGCAAAAATTAATGCTACTTAAGGTATTTTCCTTTCCTTTCAAAGAATCTAGAATCAGAATAAACCTACAGTACGATTTTGGTTGAGATCAGCAATCGAGATCGAAAGAATGTAAATCAAATGTAAACATTTTTATTTGCAAGTCCTAATGATTTTACTTGTCCAGAAGTCTTAAATACCTGCTTTATACTATTGTTATGGAACCCCTGGAACCCCAAATTGTAGTGTAAACAAAGAACGCAATTGACAGAAATTCCAACAATTTCGAACACCTTAAATCAGAAATAATCAACAAACATGTTCAACACATCTTCGATCGACTTATCGATGGACACAAATTCTAAACTCGAAAAAAAAAATACTTTTCTCTTGCAATGCACTGCACGTGCTCGGAATTCTCAATGTTGTATATCATTCGAATGAATAATATAGAAATACAAAAAATAAGGATTATTAATCATTGAAAAGGAACAGGAAAATATTCCCGTTGCGCACACTTTTCCCCTCCCGCTGTATTGCGACTTGTCTCGCATGAAAAAAATCCACATAAATAAACGAGACAAGCGGCAAGAAGAATTACAAAACAACAAGCCTGAGACCTGAGGTGATATGGTTCTGTTCTTGTTGTTAGCTATTGTATATATATGTGAAAACAATCAAAATCATGTGATATCAAGAAACATTGCAGTTGATTGAAGGTATTACTTCAGATCTTAGTTCAATTTAAATACATGATTTTTGTCATCATTATAAAGCTTCTAGGCGTTAAAAAGGCTTCTGCTGTTTTGTTGGAGTGGTGAATTTAGAAAGATATGTACTTTGTGTACTTGTTACTATGAAAGTCCAGTGTTTAGATTAAGTTGTTTTTGAATCTCATGATTTCATTTGATAACCACTTTTTTGTACTACCTTGTGCTTTTTAGAAGCAATGGCAAATTTTTGGTTGAGACTCAAAGTTAAAAGTCACTTTTACAAGGCTCATTTGTTGCTTTCTTTGTTGCATGATACATGAAAGGGAAGACTAATACTTCAATGTATACTTAACTAGAATCATATAGAGTCTCATTTTAACAGGAACCTGACTTAATCCAAATTTCCTAAATTTAAATCTTTAGCTACTAAATTTGACTTTTGTTACAGTCGAGTCCTGTTATATAAACCTTAATGATTTCAAAGAATGGTTCATTATTCTGACTCATAATGAGGCATTCCGGACTTTGCATAAATATATATCCTATATCTATATTAACCATCACACGATTTTCTCTTTTACTTGTTTGTTTGCTTACTGAATCGTTGATTTGCCTGATTTGCTATTGCTATTATTATTATTATCATTATTAATTTTTATTACTATTATTATCATTATTAAGGTATATACAACAATGTGATTTTTTAAAGTTGATTATCATTATAGTACAAAAATAAAATAGAATTTTGCTTTGAAACAGGAAGTAGGTAGGTGACTAATGTTGAAAATAGAGACTAGGGAAATAGCTGATAGGCACATGGCAGTAGAAGGTGTTAGGAAGAGTCACTAGTTATATAATTATGAATAAGAAAAAAAATGGAAAATAGTGAATGACTCGGGGAGGAATATAAGATAAAAAAAGTTATATACTAAAGGTTTTAAGACCATTTTTCCAGGAAATACCAGGGTAGTTTAAATCACCCATAGGATAACATTGCCTTTATCGCTAGAATATTTGGTCAGTAAGCTGTAATTGCAGGAATTGCACGGCATTTAATGATGACTGGACGTAGATATTACTTTGACCATTTAAATTTGTGAAGCACTGGTAATCAGGGATGGCAAGCTCCACTTCTTCTATATAATGTCGGGAATTTTTGGAAGAATCTCTGTAAAACAAATAATGTCAGGTTGATTTAGTCAATACTAGATGGAGTGCTTCAAGTTTTGTGTTTGGAAAAGAGTCAACATTAGAATACATGCTTCTGTTGGGTTGCCTTGTTTTATTTCACAATTTTCAGACTCCAAGGTGGACCTCTGACGACATTGGAATTCCCCCGATGTGATTTGGTCATTTAGATACTTTGCTTCATTTCTGTGCTTTTTGGTATTACTTCTTTCATCCTAGTGTCATATCCCGGCAACATTCTCAGTGTTATTTTTTATAACTTGTAAGCATTTCTCAATACTTCTTTCTTTTTGGGGGTTAAGTAAAGTTCTTGGACATAATTCATTTACAAAATGTTCTACTTCTTCATTATATATCCCACAATGAAATGCCTGATGCAATTCAAGCTATTTTTGCCTATAACCCCTTACATGGCAAAACTACTCGTGCATATGAATCTGGCCTTTTAAAACTCCCTCTTGTCAATACAACTAGTTTTGGCAAAGGTTCGATCAGATACAATGTGCTTTGTTCTTGGAACCACATCCATTAAAAGTAACCTAAAATATTTCCTCTTAGCTTTATGCTAATTCCATTTCCACTATCCACACTCCTGATCTACTGTTTGTCCTTTCTGGTGTGTCCTGTTCTTTGTCCACCTGTACTTGTCCCAAGGGGTGGCCATTGCCTTTGTCTTAGTTTTTGCTAGTAGCAATGGTCTCCCTCCTTTAGCATATTTTTTATTTTTTATTTAAAACTTGTAAGTTTTCTGATCTGATTATATACATATATTATGCTATTGGTATGAGCATGAGATTTTTACATTGTATCCAAATAGCACTGATTTGATAAGATTGATGTCATCGTTTTTTCGATCAACTCCTTCAGGACTCGAGTCATACTCAGGGCAGTTAAACATAAGAGCCTTACGGCTTGAAGGTCAGCGCTTACTTAGACTTGATTTGAAATTGGATAAACCTTCACACTGAGGACATTTTTTGTGGTAACATAAATTTGCAATGCTTTCATAGACAATTTCATAGACTCGTGGCACAACAGTTCTGTACCAAATTGATTTTTTATTAGTATTACTATTTACTCTTTGAATTCTATTAACTCTATTTTTCCTTTAAACCACCCAGGTGCTTATTAATTTTTGCAACTTGGATTTGCAGTTTATAAGAGGAGGGCATTTATTAACAATTTGGAGAATAATTTGAATAAAACATTATTGCGTGTGTGGTTATTATTGTTTTTCCTCTTCTACATTCTCTCGCACTTCTGTTATACTTACTTGTATATTCATCATTATTATTATCAAAGAAATTTTAATAACCACCCGGGTGTTCTTTTACAAATTTGAAAACATTTTGTATCTAATTATCTACATACTGTTTTATCATCATCACTATACTTGCTTTAGCATCCCTTTCTATTGTTTGTTCTATTGTTATGCTGTTGCTATGTTGTTTCTATGTTGTTGCTTCTATTCTACATCTTGTTATGAACTATGCGTGGGTGTAGTTGTGCTGCCACAGGTACCGACCTCCTCAGAGTAGGTTTTACTAAGTGGGGTGGTCTCTTGGCCTACTTGACTACTGTATTAATTACACTCTACACATTGTGAATGTATTTTGCACGTTGTGGCAAATGAAAAATGAAAAAAACAACTTTCTAAGTGACATATATTGTTTACTAATGCTCACCGCCTTGCGATAATTGCGGGGTGTTTCTACATGAAATATTAATCATCAAGTCAACTTTGTTACATAATGTAAAAATATGTCACAACAGAATTTATTTCGAAGGAAAAACATTGTAGGGTCTGTATTTTGTATCCTTCCCAGTAGGATTATAGTCATTATATGATTCAATAATGATAACATCTCCTCTACATTCAGGAATCATTTTGATTATTGTATTCAAACAAATTATTGTAATATGTTTTGGTTGACTTTTTTGAAACCACAATCAGTTTATTATCAGTATTATTTTCGATTCGATAGATTTCTATTGGTCTTTTTATTGTATCGAAGAATTTGTTGGAGGGACTTTTTTTGTTTATTCAGTGATGGTGCGGTTCAGATGTTCTTCTTGATATCTGGAATAGTTGTTACAAAGTTCTTCAAATTCTGATAAAAAAAAATAAAAGAAAGACAATCCTATGAAAATCTATGAAATCTGATTTGAAACACGTGCTGGAGTTAATCTGTTTTTTATATAATGTGAAATATTATTCTTGTTAATCTTAAAACACAATGTTATAATTCTATTCAAGTTATCTTAACATTTCTTTCTAGTAGTGGCTTTCATGAACTTATATTAGCTTAACATATGATATACATGTCTGATTATGAAGACACTGTTTTTAAATGTTGTTTTAGAGACAATTGAAAATTAAAGATGTCATCAGTAAAAGTGGCTGTAAGGGTCCGTCCCTTAAACAAACGGTATTTATATATGATTCTTTCAATATTATTTATTTGTATTGGTTTGTATGGTTACCAGATACCAGAAAGATCCCAATGATGAATTTGAAAATTATATCACCAGAAATATTTCGAAGAACATATTGTTCGTTTCAATGCAAAAATATCTTCAAAATAATGATTGAGCAAACACCAGGGATCTTTGACCAATCATTATTTTGAAGATATTTTTGTTATCCATTTGAGTTTTCATCTTCGAAGGAAATTCAATGCAATCATTATGTGTTGTTCAGAGGAAAGATTGTTTCATTGTTTTCATTTTCAGGGAAGTGAATATGAATTCTAAATCCATCATCGATATGGAGGGGAAAAGAACAAGTATTTTGAATTCGAAAGTAAGAATTCTTTACTTCCTATATCAATTCTCAATCAATCCTTTTAATTAATAAAACTGTTTGATTCTCAAATATTTAATGTAGATTGCTTCATACAGTTCGTCAGAAAGTGAAGAGTTTGGAAGAGAAAGGTTGAAAGATTTTTTCTTTGACCATTCATATTGGTCATGTGATGAAAATTCCAGTAATTTCACAAGTCAGGCTAAGGTAGGTACTGCATGAAAAAATGATACAATTCAATTTTTGGATTTTACAAAGTCATTTCTCAGATTTTTTCTTCCATGTAATTACAAATCCTGCAATGAAGTTTATTTGAGAAACATCTTGACAACTTCAAGTAACTTGAACTGTGAAAGTAACTGTGAAAGAAGTCTAGTGATTTTGACAGTCCATCGATGCTCCCAGGAAATTGACTGCATTAAATTCTTCAGGTGTATCAAGACCTTGGCACTGATGTAGTTAAAGCTGCAGATGAAGGTTACAATGCGTGTATTTTTGCATATGGCCAAACAGGTATGTGAAAAACAAGTATGTGAAAAATAAGACAGAATATTTAATGATTCATTGTCTTTCAAATACCTCTTCATTCAATAAGACCTTCATATCTTCATATTGTGAAGGCTATTAGCTTAGCAAGATTGTGCATTTTATGACAAAAATCTAAAACTTTGCATATGTATTAAGCATCGACTCCTAATAAAATATTTCAAGGGATACACATGGAAATCTGATGCTCTTTATTAAAGAACCATATGCTGAAAATATAGTCATTCCTTGTAAACTTTCGTCAAACTTACAAAAAGGGGGCTCACTTTACTTGATGAGATCTCCTTGTTATTAAAAACTCTTATAAATTTTGATATGTAATCACATGAAAAATGAACCAGACCCTTTTTATCCAACGGGAATCTCCGCAAAGTGGATTGCAATTTTCTCTGGTTAACTAAACATTATTGCTTTATTTGTTTGAATGGAAAATAAAACTTCAGGACAACGAGAAACATTTTTCATGGGATTGCAAGAAAAACGAGTTTTGTTCTTTTTCTTTTAAGTGTGTCCCCCCACCATATCCTTTTTCTTGCTGAAACAAAATGTGCCCATATTTTGATTCTTTACCGATTCCTTTTAAAACGTATGCACCCATGGTTGTGAGATAATTTCTTTGCAAAAAATTTGTATCGTCCAACCAAATGCTTGTATATTTTGCTGAGGAATAAATTTTCTCTGAAACTTTATTCACAGTAAAAAACAACATGGCTGACATAGAAGACACATATGAGAAAAATTAGTATATTTTATTGCAATCACATGAAAAATGTTTCTCATGTCCTGGAAGCCCAACAATGAAAAACATAAACATTACATGAAACTGAGCTGAGCTGAAAATAGTTTAGTACTGAAATGTAATCCACCTCATGTGCTCACTCGTTCATTATACCAAACATTATGTCTTTTGAAAAAAATTGTTTGATTCATGGAGAGTTTGAATTACGGAGGTTCGTTTACAAAGAAATTATATGTGAAGGGACCTTTATTAAATGTTTTAGTCTAAGTTGGAAGAGTTGATAGTACATGATTTAAAAAGGCCATTCTGAAGCATGTTGTTGGTTTGTGTGAGAAAATGAGAGTGGAAAATATTCGTAGGATTTAACAACAATTAACAGCATTCAAGAACATTTTGATGACGTCATTTACGAAATTTTGACAAAAGTTTACACAAAATGACTACATTTTCAGCATATGGTTCTTTAGTAAAGTTTGAAGAGCATCAAATTTCATTTTCAACAATGTATAAGACTTTTTGTTTTAATAAAAATTTCTTTTTTTACAAAAAATGCTGATATCAGCAGTCACATGACTTTTCAGATCTCCCTTGCATTTTTTTTATTAGGAGTTGATGCTTAATATATGTCCCAAGTTTAACACTTTTGTCATAAAATGAACAATGGTTTGGCTAATATCCCCTACTATTAAAATATGTTATTACCTGGAAGTTATTATGAAAGGAGTTATTATGGAAAATGGGAGAATTTGATTGGCTTAGAAAACAGTTATTACAGATCGATACTGCCTCCTTAAAATGGCAGCTTCAAATGTAAACAAAACAATAATAAAACTTTCCCAGCAATGTGATGTTCAAACTTCAAACCAAGAAAATATAATAATCACCATAATCTTTTTTCGCAAAGTGATTGAACTTCTTCTATAAATGAATTGAATGTTAAATTGGTTCCATGTTTTAGGTAGTGGTAAAACACATACTATGATGGGACAAACTGTAAGTTCATATTTGTAAGTTTATTGTAAGATAGAAAAACATAATGTTTTGATAACATAGTTGAGACTTTTTTGTATCTCTCATAGGATAATGAAGGACTTATACCTAGAATTTGCAAAGTGAGTATTTTTCTTCCTTATTCTGCTTGTTTGTGTACAAAGAAATTTCCTATTATAATTTGTTATCTAGAATCTGTTTGCGCAAATGCACGAAAAAGAAAGTGAAGGCATTTCATTCAGAACAGAAGTCAGGCATGTAACATTTCCAGATAAAATACTTAATTTTTGAATACCAGAACTGCACTAATACATTATTTATATCCTCTGAAGAAATTATTTTGATGATTTTTCTTGTATTACTAGTTATCTGGAAATTTATAACGAAAAGGTACGAGATCTTCTTCGTGCACCATCATCTAAAGGTGTAGGACCAACTCACACTTTGAAAGTAAGGGAACACCCTAAAGATGGCCCTTATGTTCAAGGTTTGCATTTTTTTTGCTTCATCTTGATATCAAAAAGTTACTGACCTTGAGACCTAATCTGGAATACTTGATGGTTATGAAAAATCTAAAAAAGCTTTGAATTTAATGAAGATTGGTCTATGGATTTAGTGGATGATTGTTAAGTCTCTAGGTACTCCATGCTCATTCAGGAAATTGCAAATTGGATTTACATTTAAAGATTACTTGTTGAATCGTTATTCTAATAGTTTTATGATTTTTGATAATTTGACTTGTACCATTCATTTCAAAAGTATGTTCGAGCCAGATTTTGAGTATTTTCATTTGTTTTGTTATAGGATTAACTAAGCATTTGGTATCTGATTATTCTGCTATTGAAGCAATAATGAAGCAGGGGAACGATCTCAGGTACAATGTTTTTCTCATTCTTGGTTTGTGAAGTAAAAACATTTGAACTAATACTGTTAAGTAGCAGCCTAGAAATTTTAAAACAGATAATATATCTGATCTACTCACTAAAAAAATCAATCAGTGATTTTACTGCACTCCTTTTTTCACGTTGCCTTCATCTTTTTTAAGAACTACTGCTTCAACCAATATGAACGATACCAGCAGTCGGTCACATGCTATATTTACTGTTAATTATACTCAGGTATCATTTGTGATTAACATTTTTATTTGATGAAGGCCGAGTAGAGACAATTAATTATTGGTTGGTTAATGGCTTGTTATTGGTTCGTATTTTAGGCTAAATTTATGCACAATCTACCCAGTGAGACAATAAGTAAAATTAATCTGGTGGATTTAGCTGGCAGGTGATTAAAATTTGAAATCGAAAAACTTAAAATTGTGTTTATTATGCTGCCTCTTTTTAGTATTGCTCTGTTTCATCTGAAAATCTCGGTTTTGTATTGTTCTTTCTGAAAAATTATTGGAAGAAATAACCCTTCACTTCTCTATTTTAATAAGTGAGCGAGCAGATTCAACTGGAGCAACTGGGATTCGGTTAAAAGAAGGTGCTAATATCAATAAGTCGCTTGTCACACTTGGATCTGTTATTTCGTCTTTAGGTATTATAATTTTTCAAATATATTATGTGAAAATAAAGAAAATCATCTTTGCTTTGTTTAATTTTGTTTGTTCAGTGAAAATGTTTTTGTTGTAACTATCAAAATTGTTTATTGTAATCAGTATACCCATTGGTATACACGTTTACACATTGGTATACACACAGTAAACCCATTGGTATACACGTTTACACATCGGTATACACACAGTAAACCCATTGGTATACACGTTTACACATCGGTATACACACAGTAAACCCATTGGTATACACGTTTACACATTGGTATACACACAGTAATTTACTACTTGACATTTTATTTCAGCTGAGGCGTCAACGAATACAAAAAAGAAGAATCTGTTTATACCCTACCGTGATTCTGTTTTGACTTGGTTATTGAAAGATAGTTTGGGTGGAAACTCAAAGACAATTATGATAGCAAGTAAGTGAAACAAGAAGACCTTTTTAGTTTGTCTGTGATGTTTATGAATGATACTGCTCTCAACCTGCTGTCTTCCTTCCTTTTAACAGCTATTTCTCCTGCGGATTGTAATTATGCTGAAACATTGAGTACTCTCCGTTATGCGAATCGTGCGAAAAATATTATTAACAAACCAACTGTTAATGAGGTGATTATCTTAGTTTGTTATAATAGAGCAGTCAAGTTCTTTTTTGTGACTCTTCATGTTGAATATTTCTAGGATGGTAATGTGAAATTAATCAGAGATTTGCGTGCAGAGATTGATAAGTTAAAATCAATTATCGGACAGGTATCTTGATTTGAAATTTTTAACTTGTAATTCTTGTTTGAGTCTTCATTTGCATCAATTTTTCAAACTTTTTGTTTTGTTTTTAAACAGGATGTTTTGAGTGATGCTGAAAAGGCTGCAGCTCGTAAACTTTATGAAAATGAAGAAAGGTTAGGAATGCTAACAGATAAGTGGAAAGATAGATGGAAAGAAACACAAAAGATTATGCAAGTAAGTTGCTTTTCTGAATGTTATCAGGATTACTTGAGCAGTAAAATAAAACATAATGTTGTTATCTTGACCATAGAATGACTTATAGATGCCTTTCTACTCTCGAATAGGATTTCAAATAGTAACACCACCACTCTAACACCACCACACCAACACTTAAACACCACCACACTAACACTGCCACTCTAACGTGATTAGCAAAAAACACCCAGGTGGCCATCACAATGACCTCACATTCAAATCATTTCCTTAGTCTTTTGCTACAGATAACTCTATAAATACACGTAACATATACACGTAACAAGCACGTAACAAGCATAATCTTGTGAAATTGCCAAAAGTAAAGTTAGAAACGACACGAAAAGGATTTTACTACATGGGGTGGAAAACTATATAATGAACCCCCCATCCAAATTCGATCTACTGAGACGTTTTCGCGTTTCAAATCTGAGATAAAAAACTTTAATTTCATCTTCCAAAAGATCACAACAAAATTTCACTATCCAACTACTAGGCCAGTTCCTGGATTATGATTCTCCAACCTTCCATACAATTATGTTGTAATCGTTGGAGCAGTATTCCAATCAAAGCAATCTGATTGCCTCTAACCCCCAAACTAATCAGATTTTGTCTCGATAGATATTACCTATATATGACTTACTGCTACAGCTAACATTACAACTATACAATTTCTAATTTCTTCTATTGCTATTAACCTTTTAACTATTTTTATACATTGGATCCAACGCAGTATATTATTATTAGTATTTTTATAAACCGACCAATATTCATAGCAGTTAACAGTGTAACTGAAATTTCTGAATATTGCGTATTCTATCAATGCAAATGTAGCCTTTGTTGTTGATGCAAGCTAAATATACAAATCTTCCTAAACTATCTGATGATTTATCTGATTTATCTGACTATTTTATCCTAATCTGATTCTGTTGAACTTTATCCACTCTTGAGCTACCGTAGAGTTCCGATAGTAAGCGCTCTCAATAGAAGGCGCCCCCCGATAGTAGGCGCAATTTTTGAAGGGTACTAAAAAACTCCGATTGTAAGCACGCCCTCCAAAAGTAGGCGCATTAAGAAGAAGAAAAAAATTATTTTTTTATTAACAGGGGACTAACGTTGGACTGAAACAGGGTATGACAATAAAAACTCTGTTAAATATTTAAAGCGACTTTGTCCTAAAATAAAACAAAAACTAGACAGTGCTTTCGTCACTACTATCTTCGTCGTTCGACTCATCAGATTCAGAAGAGAAGAATTCAATATCTTTTACGTCCACACGGACACACCAACTTCATAATCGGCTAAACCTTCGATATTAATCTCGCCATCTCTGCTACCATCAGTTGGCAGAGCGATACCACATTTTACAAACGATCGCTCTATTTTATCTTTCAAACGCCTCAAGACTTCCTGCCATGCTTGACCTATCCACTTTGTAAACAGAACTCGTCGATCCGATGCTGTTACCTTACCATCAAGAAACATTTGCATGTTTGAAGACATGTGATCTGTTGCTAGTCGATCGACTACATTTTTGAATTCGCTGTTTACAGAAACATCCAAGGGTTGTACTTTGCTTGTGGTGCCTGGAGGTACCATGACAATAGTTGTATCTCCTTTCTGTATGGCATTTTTCACTTTGTCTGTTGTTTGTCCACGATGCTCATCAAACACGAGGAGCCTAGATCGTTTCACAATTGTAAAAACGTTTCCAGTGTTCCACATATAATACCCCGTTCACATACAAAATTTGTTTTAAATTAAACAGGTTTTATTTTAAGACGTGTTTTATTTGTTTTGTTCACATTTGGGAAATACCGTGAAAGTTTTAGACATGGTAGCAGCAAAAATGCAGAGACCAAACAAGCTTAAAGTCTATTTGTTTTTACGAAATAAGCGTAAAAAACGGTTCCTACAAATGTTGTTAATGCGTCAAATGATACAACCGCGACCTAATATCCGAACCATTTGGGTAAAGCCCAGAAGTCAAAGTTTCTGGTATGAAACAATGACAAATTGGACTGAAGAAGATTGGATCAAAAACATGAGAATGTCAAAAGAAGCCTTTACTTATTTATGTAATGAACTTAGACTGTACATCTTAAAAAAGGACACGAGATTTCGTGAGTGCATACCAGTTAAGATAAAAGTTGCTGTGATGTGAAAAAATATCCGGTTTTCCACAGGTGGTGGCAGCAATAGATGGCTGCCACATTCATATCAAGCACCTAACAAAAACCCCAAAGATTATATTAACAGAAAAGAATATCATTCAATTGTACTCCAAGGATTAGTGGATAACAAATATTTATTCAGAGATATCTTTGTTGGATGGACAGGCAAATCACATGATGCAAGGATTTTTGAGAACTCTCCTTTGTTCAAAGAATGCCAAAAAAGAAGTTTCCTCCCAATTAACCTGTCCAAGCAAATCAGTGATGTGCAAGTAGGCCCACTTATCCTTGGTGATTCAGCATATCCATTACATAATTGGCTAATGAAACCTTACTGTGATCACGTGATCACGGAAATTTGAGTCGTGATGAAGTAAAGTATAATTTTTCTCTCAGCAAAATCTGGGTGGTAGTAGAAAATGCATTTGGTCGTTTGAAAGGTCGATTTCAGTGTATTGCAAAAAGAGTAGACACTACAATAGAACACACTGTTAATATTGTGGCAACTTGTTGCATACTGCATAAGTTTTGCATTCTTTCAAAGGAAAAGTTTCTACATGAGTGGCTACAACAGACTCAAGCTGATTCAGTTAACAACAGAAATGGCAGATATGTGGTGGAGGCTAAAAATGAAGCTGAAGTGATACGAACTGCAATAAAAAATCGTATTGCAAACTGAAAGAAACATTTTAAGTAAATCCAACACAATAATAAATATTGATGAACAAAACTTTAGCCAAAATGTGGACATGTTCATGAAAATGATATGAATGTAAGTCTTTCATCATTCTTGAAAGTGAAACAGAAAAGACAGTTAAATCTTCGTAATTCCTGTATTCATATGATTAAAAAAGCAACAAGTATTAAAAGAACTTTGCAACAATTGTCTCTAATATGAACATCTCCACATGCACATAAACAAAATATTTATCTTGTAGAAAAAATATAAACTATCTGATGTTTCTTTCCTATTCTCCAGTGATAAGAAAATACTTCAGTTCGACACTCAGTTCGACTCCATTTTGTAGCCGTTTTACATCTTTATCACTCCGGAGAAGTACATTTGGTAATTTTTATCACTCCGGAGAAGTACATTTGGTAATTTTTATCACTCCGGAGAAGTACATTTGGTAATTTTTATCACTCCGGAGAAGTACATTTGGTAATTTTTATCATTCCGGAGAAGTACATTTGGTAATTTTGTTAGGATCAAGTCTCTTTCTTAAATGTGGTTGGAGTAGTAGCTGGGGAAAGTGAAGTTTCCATAACAATAAGTGATGAATTCAGTAACTCCTCTGTTATACTACAGTTATCTTGATCTTTAATCTCTTCTCCAGATGAACTGGTTAGAAAATAAGACATAGTTGTTGGTTTGTCACTCAATATCATATCAAACTCATCAAAACAGGGTGTTTTTTTAGCTGGAGCTGTACCAGTTGTATTTCGTTTTTGATCAAGATAACTTCGATAAACACTTATCAAAGTTCCAAGTGAAAAATATTGGTATTTATAACAACATAAATATATAAATTCCAGATATATACAGGTTGTGGTTAGTACTTTCAGATACTAAAAACCTTTAGAAAATACTCTGAACATAACAATCATTTTCTGGGAAAATAAATGAACATCTTTCCCTCCAGTCACATTCACCACGATCTCTTATTTTCAATATCCATAAACAGGAAGATAAGAAAACAAACCTTGTACACGACTTCAATCTTTCTTGGATGTTGTCTTCCGACCATTTACTGATGAGCTTTCTCGTTTCCTCGTCGTCCCAGTGCCTTGATCTTTTTCTGTTTGTTGATTTTGATACTTGAGACTCCGCCATTTTTGAAACGTTTCGTTTAAAACAACCATAAAACAACATCGCGATGTTGTTTTATTAAAACTAGTTTTAAAAATTTTTAATTAAAATAACACCTGTTTTATTGATAATCTGAACAATTTAAAATTAAATCAGGTTTTATGAATGCCATTAAAACATGTTTTAAGGTAGATGTGAACGGGGTATATGTAACCCAGAAAAACATGATTTTTTCATCACACCAAGCATTTTCTTGAAACTTTACCACAACTCTGTTGTCATACTGTTGTTTCTCTTTATCTGGAATTCTTAATCCAGTGCCTTTGAATATTAGAAGAGGCTTAACTCTTGAGACTTGCTTTGCCTCTTGTCGTGCCCACTTCCTGTCGTTCTACACCAAATAGATTTTTCACCAGTAGTGGCATATGTTGCACCCTTGGTGTTGAAGCAAAACTCCAGTGGCGTTTGATCCATGTTCGCAATATATGGTAGCTTCCATGGGCCTAGTAACCCTTCTTGTTGTCCCTGCAAAGCTTTTTCTTTAACAGAGGCGACTCTTCGCAGATAGCGGTGGAACTGTTGGATGTTGTTGCGAAAACTTTCGGAACTTTTCTGAGCTGTGTGAGTAGGCTGTCGAAATGATATACTATGGCGTTCTTTAAAAGCAGTAAACAAATGGTTTGACATTTTAAAAACCACTTCCGGGTGCAGCTCGCTTATAATCTTTTTGCCATTTTGTCGAAACCACCATTCTTTGACTTTGATCCCTTTCTTACGTAAATCTAAGAATTCGCTGTATAATCTTGCTTCCATCTCGGGAAAAAATGAAGTTCGCCCACAACCAACTTTTCTTGCTTTGTATTTGGAATCACGAATTTTTAATTCATCTTTGATCCATCTGTTGTATGTTTTCGAGCTGTGTTTAGATTGAAACACTGTAGCGGCTATAGCTTTGTTTTTGTGTTTTTTAAAAAGTTCTACAAACTCTAGTTTTTCCTCTCTTGACCATTGTTTTCTTGGAACTTTTTCAGCACTCGAACTTTCACCGGTTGTGTTAACACTAATGTTAGTAAGCTCGTCCATTTTTGCTGTAATGTCACAACAAAGGAATCTCAAATTTGCAGATAAACATTTGAATGCATGTGACGTTTGAAATCGATCACTTTCGAACACTTTTGTCACGTTCGAAATAAATCAATTTCAAACATCCACGTTTGAAATAGATCAAAGATAAGTTTTAGTTCGAAACAACAATAAGTTAAAAGAGAGTTATTGCGCTATTACACGAAGGCATTAGTTTACAGAAGATTTTTCAAAATTAATTCTAGAGTGAAGGGAGATCATGTATATCGTAGTGACAAGAAAATAAACTCAAATTTCGACTGTATAGCTGAACACGATAACGAATGCTCAAACCATGCGATTTTGGTAAAGAAATCGGCAAAGACAACCGACGACGATATAGCTGGTCATATACCGGACATGTTAGCTGAAGTACTTTACCAGTCACTTGTTGATGGAATTATAACAGTGACTTGTTGCATTACGGGACAGTCGAGACCAGCTCTGTTTTTACAACGTTAAAATTTTACAAGACAAGAAAGAGGAACGGAAGGAACTAAAAAAAATAATTAGATGGGTTAAAATATAAAATATCATGCAGGAAATTCCATTTATATTGTCTATACCAACCAATTTTGGGTAACGGTTTTCACTACCCAATGGTAAGCACGCCCCGATTGTAAGCGCCCCACCCCACCCCCGATTGTAGGCGCTAAAAAGTGCTGCTAAAACTGAAAGTAAGCGGGGCGCTTACTATCGGAACTCTACGGAATTTGATTTCATTGATTGTAAGCGATTTAAAAATATGTATTTCATCTTTTATAAGGAACGAGAGTTAGCGTTTCAACATCGTCTTGATGCTGGTATACGCATGGAATCTGAACTTCCACATTTAGTGGCTTTGGAGGATGATCTATTGAGCACTGGTATTTTGCTCTATCATTTGAAAGTAAGCAATAGTTTTTCGTTGTTAGTCATTCTTGTTTAGGCTGTGAAAATAATCATACAATTCCTTAATGTTTTTAGGAGGGAAAAACGTTTGTTGGTACAGAGAATTCCAAAACAAAACCAGACATAGGTAGTTTGTTTCAAAATATAGTTTGCATGCACATTGTCCTTTGTACCCAGACTAATCAATTTCTTTTCTAAATAGTTATCAGTGGAGCAAGCATAGTAGATGATCATTGTGTAATTGAGAATAACGATGGGTTTGTTGTTTTGGATCCTTTCCTTGATGCTTCAATATCAGTGAATGGGACATCTGTACGAAAGAGAGTGCACTTACAACAAGGTGTGTTAATGATAGCGAAATTAGTGATCCTCTGTTGAGAAGTTTATTGCATTGCAATTACCGAGAGCGTATGATACATATTGTGGACAGTGGATGTTTTTAACTCGTATTTTGTTGCTTCCGGCACGCTGTACTTTCTGGAAGGATTTATCGTGTTTCACATTACATAAACAGTACATGCTTTGCTTCACGGAAAAAAACTACTTTTAGGTGATGTTGTGATACTTGGAAAGACAACCATATTTCGTTTCAACCATCCTAAACAAGCTGAAGAATTAAGAGAAAAAAGAAAATCAGTTGGTCCTGGTTTTAGTAATTTGACACTCTCTTCAAAATATCATAGTGAATCTGACTTGTTGCCGAAAATGAGAAAGTATGTTTCCTTATCAAGTTTCTTTCACGTCTCCTGTTTGAATGTCATCAATAACATGTTTTTGGTCGTAAAAGTTTATCCAAGTTGCCTCGAAGTAAGATGGTAGAGGACTTCTTACATGTATAACTAATCCATCTGTGTTGTTATATAGCACGGACCGAGAGAAACGAGAAGAAGATTTGTCTCGGCAGCTTGAAGAAGCTCGGTAAGTGTTACAATTTGTGTATATAATCGACTGTCGTGTATATTTCATATAATCGACTGTCGTGGTGTCGGCTGTCGTGGTGGTTATAGATATTCTCCTTCCACGTTTCCAGATTGTTACTTGAGAAGCAGAAACAAGAAGAAGAGAGAAGAATGGAAGAAACAAGGTTTGTTTACAATCATGATGGTCCTCTCCTGTTGTCAGTAGTATGATGTTATTCTCATGTTCTCTCTTTTGGTGACATAAAATAGCGTCATAATATCGATGGACGATGGCTTATGTTGCAGATTGTTATTTCTTTAGAAACGAGTTCTCCAGACAAATTCGTGAAGAATCCAGAAGGTTAAAAGAAACCAGGTTAGTATGTGTTGTGTTGTGTTGTGTCAAGCAATAAGAAAACTTTCAGAAAATCCTTTTTTGAAGATTTGACTGCAGATTTTGTGAATGAAAATTTCAATTGAATGTTTCCCTGCTTTCCGTAGAGGGGAACTGGAGTCTCATAGAAGGTTACGTTTGTACGAAGCACAATCACCTGAGCAAATAAGGTTGGTGAAATTAGTTACTCTATGCTTAATAACTAAATGTTAATGCAACTTCTGAAATAATCGTTTGATTTGGTTGTTTTATTGTCATCAAGAAAACACCTGGAAGAAATGGAAAAATTGTACAAGGAGACTGAAGAGAAACGTATCCGACGCGAAAAGAATTTGATCGAAAGTATACAAACGAAAGAAGACTTAATTGAATTGCAGAAACAAAAACTTTCCGATATACAAGCGAATTGTGACGAAACTAAGCTACAAAAAGAGAAGCAACTGTCAAACGAAGTAGGATCGTTTTTGAAATCCCGCTCCGATGAAACGAATAAATTGGATGCAGAAATTCGGCAAATTGTGACGTCAGAACGGGAAAAATTAGATTCAACGGATATCGAGCATATTCGGTCAATATGGTTTGCAGAGATGAATAAGGTTATAGCACAAGAGAAATTATGTGTGGCTTTACGCAACGAGTGCAATGAATGTGTGACTGTTTTGGAAGGGAAGGAAAATTTAAGCGATGAGGAAAAACATGATTATGAACGACGCAAAGAAGAATTACAAAACAGTTTAAATAATGCTCAAACGAGGCTGGAAGAGTTACATCACAGTAAAGCAAAAGCATTGCGGAAATACGAACAAGATTATAAGAATCGTTACGAGTTTATAAGTTGGGAGCGTGAACGCGCTGTAGATAAAAGAAACGAGCGTAAAACGTTAATTGAAAGCGACAGAAAAACTCACGAAGAATCGTTACATGATTCGCAAAGTGCGTTAGATGAGATGAAAACAAACTACTTCAATGCGGTAAGTAATTTAAACGAAAAGTTGTCAGCTGAACACTACAAAGTTGATCAACGTAAAAAAAAATTAATGAAAAAATCGATCGAAGACCAACGTGAATTCAATGAAAAGGTGCTGCAATATAGAGAGCTTTTGAAAAAAAGTCAAGAAAAAATTAATGGGAAAAAATCTGAAACAGAAGAACTTCGAAAAGAACTGACCTCTTTGATGAAAATTAAAAATGGCGATGTTAAATTGAAAGTTGAGAGTACACGGATTAGTTTAAATGATTTGATTGAAGATATTCATGAACTTGAAAACAATCATGACGTAGTAAAGAAGGAAGAAGAACAAGTTATTCAAAGCATGATGGATGAACTCAACACCAAGAAGAAAAATCACGAGAAGGATATGGAAATGTCTGACAAAATACTCCTAGAGTTGGAGAAAGTGACGCGTGAAAAGATTTTATTGCTACAAGAGGAGGTTGATGCCTGTGAAAAACAAATGTTACAATGCAAAGCCGATATCGAGCGAGATGAAGAAAGTTTTGTCGAAATCGATAAATTATTTGAAGCTGATACTGCAAAGTTAGATACCGAATTACTGTATGTTGCTTACTTGGTTGAAAAAGAATTTCAAAACAAAGTAGATGCACCAGAGTTAGCTATCATACAAGAATCAAAAAGTAAACTTGAAAATATCAATCGTGCGTACAAGGCCAACATTGAGAACATACAGAAATCTATGGATGGGATTTGGAAACCTTTAATCGAAAATCGTGAGGACGCACAAGTGGTGCTAGAGGATCTGATCCGAACACGAGGCATCGCTGAAGTCACGCTTACTGAACTAAAAGAACAGTTTGCACTGGAAAGGGAAGAGGAATTGGATGAAATAGAAAGGTTACGAGAACGTTTAGCTGATTGGGAAGAGGAAAAGAATATTTCCAAAGATTGCAGTCAAAATGAAATTTGTGCTCTTCAGAACAGTTCTACAAGTGAACAAGAAAATTTTCAGGAAATTCTTCAGAAGGAAAGACAAAAGTAGGTTCACAAAATATATTTGTTCTAAGTATGATTTTAGTCAATTCCATTGATAATACCCGATACGGTCAACTTGAATAATGTCAGGTTTGTTAGGTAGCATTTACACGATCTTAAATCTGTGTTTAATTTCAGGGTCCAAGATGAAATGTATGAGAAGATTCTCACGATGGAACGTGTCATGCAAGCTGAAATAGACAGTTTAAAAACACGGGAAATGGAATTGATAGCTTGTCTGCAAGAAGATCGAGAAGTTCTGGTAGAAGAGAAAAATACTCTTGCTTCAGTAATATTTCGAACAACTTCATTTTCAGTAGAAACGTCTTGCTGTACTTGCTTTTTTTTTAATATCATTTTTTCCGTAAAATTAAAACCATGGTATATAATTTTGTTCATAGAATAACTGTACCCAAAACAAACGATACAGACAGCTCGAATGTTTACTAAGTAAAAAAGCCGAACAGTTGAATGAGACTCGAGATCATGCTAACAAAGAAATCGATGAACTAAAGACCAGACTGTCGTATGCAAACAAGTGAGTTTCAATCAATGTCCAAGCAACAGATGAGATTTTTTTAAACTTCAGTTTTACTTTTTTCATCAATTATTCTTTTAGAGAAATTAATGTTTTACATGAAAAACTGGAAAAATACGAGTCGTTAACAGTAAGTGTCAACATCGACATCAAGTTCTAAAGCTTTTCTTATACTTGCTGTTCCATCTCATTTCTCATTTCGTTAAGAGTTTGAATCTTTATAATGGAACGGAAGATGATGATCTGTCAGATCCAGAGATGACTCAAATCCTTATTCGAGTCAATCAAAGTGTTAGTTTTCTTTGGTTTCTTTTCGTGTTTGTTTCGTGTTTGTATCGTGTTTGGTAGCGATAAAATAACATTCTATAATGTTCACTTTCTTTTTAGAGTGATGCTGAAGAAGAGGAACAAATAGCCCGTCTTCGTGTTTCTCCTCCCCCCACACCTATCCATCGTTTCGTAACTTTTGCTAACATATACAAGAAGAATCACATAAAAGTATCTATACCAAGATTCATCTTACGTGGTATAGGCAGGGGGTCATATCATGTGTTTGAAGTCAAGGTAATTTTCTATTACTTTCTTTCGATTTTGGTGATGACGGGTGTGATCCCGCAATCTCTATCCCACCGCATTTATCCTGCATTTATTCGGCCAGTAGCCATCTTAATTTGATAGAAAAGAAAAGATTTATCGATTAGGATGGAAACCATTAAGCAGCTATAAATGGGAAAGAAAATTTAAAAATTGTTAAAAAATTTACGTATAATATTTGAAAAAGTGTTTTTAAGAGAAAATACTCTGCAGATTGTCACCCTAACTAACTAATGAGATTCATGTTGAAGCAATAGATTTTTTAAAAGAACGTTATTGGAATCATAACATTGTATCGAGTCACGGATTGATAAAGTCAGAAAAGGTGTTGAATTCAGAATATATACCAGATGTTATTCGGTTGCAAGTTAACAGAAATATGGAAAAGGATAATTGCGACATTGGAAAGTTCTTGCGTCATCCCAACAAAATTTTAGCAAGAGAAAATATATTTTTTAAAATAACAAGATCATGAAGCAAGTGACAAAGCCAATTATTCAGCACACTCTTCTCTTATGAGGAGAGTAACAAACGCTTATACACATATTGCAAAATAAATCACATTATTGAACAGTGCAAAATCATCACAGAGTTGGATTTTAGAAAGGTAATACAAAAACTTAAACGAAGTTGAACTGAAAGATGACGATGACGAAGAGAAAAATCAATTCTTCCCAAAATGAAGAAAATTTGAATTTGTAAAACCTCGTGTAAGAAGGAACGCAGCCATTATGGCAGACAGAAATTGATTGATTGATTGATTATCTCGCTTTTTTGTCGGTTTGTAATATATTTTTGTTCTGTCATGTTTTTTAGTTGAGTGTTGGCGACGAAAATTGGTGTGTATATCGTCGGTACCGTAGATTTCGTGAATTGCATCAAACAATGCTTCATGACTTTCCTGTTGTAAGTTTTAATATTCTGCATAGATTTGTCATTCCTAGTCCCTTATTTGTTTTTCAACATAATTTTTCTTTTCCAGATATCAAGCCTTGAATTCCCGTCTAGACGATATTTTGGCAATAGAGCGGAAAATTTTGTTCGGGTTCGACGTGCTCAGCTGGAGGTATCATTTTACTCTCCTCCCCTATCTCTCGGTACCGGTAATATGGATTGTAAATATTTGAAGTTCGTATTTTTATTTCAGGCTTATCTGACGGCTTTCTTGGCAATCATGTCGAACGTCAGTACTTGTCGTATTTACTCTGTGACGGATACACCACTCACGAAGCGAGATTTAGGCTTATTCCATCCATTTTTCAAACAAGGTGTTTATGAATACACAAAAAATGAAACCGACTTTGACGGGTTTAATCGAGATTTTTAGTGAATGATTCAAATAGGTCTATGAACTTCTGAGAACAATCGGTTCATTCGGTATGTCTCTCTTTCGTTTCGTTTGTTACCGACTCTGTTCGTTTGTTACCCGAAAATCCTTCTGAAATTACAGAGGTGGTTAGATTGGTAAAGTCCAGTTTTCACCAGATAATTTGTTTTTCATTGATGGAAAACATCATTAGGGTATTGACATAAGTTTTGTTTAAGAAACAATATTTCATTTTCATCATACTTGACGAAAATGTTAGATAAATTATAACAATTTGTATTTAATTTTTTCTATTTGTGTTTTTTTCATATATATATTTACATTTATTTTTCATAAAAGTTTATGTTTCTTTCTTTTGTTGGAATTCGTTTGTTTTTTTCCCTCAATTTTCTGTTGGTTATTTCTTTTACTTAATTTGTTTGGTCAATTATTTTTTTGGTTACTTATTTTTTTGGTTACTACAAGTATTCGATAATGAGTTTTGTTTATCTTCTATGAGAAATATTATTTTGATCGTTGTTTCACAAATTATTTATATCCAATGTGGATTCTTATTTATTCTTGCAATTTCTTTTCTCCGTTGTTATTTTTACGTTCAAATTAAAGCTGTAAAATATAAGATAAATTTCTCAATGTAATTTAATATGAAATATTGGCAATATTAGCTCCTTGTAACCTTCCTTTTTCCTAAACTTAAGGGAATAGATATATCTATGCATCTATACTGGGCATACCAGTCTCAAAGATTTCATCGCAAAGTGTAGTGCATGTATATTTTCAGAACAAACCAAACGTGCCATGAGAGTAAAGTCATGTGAAATAAATATCGGTCTACCAATGAAAATGAACTTCTGTAGGAGCCTGCAATTCTGAAACAACGACTAAGGAAATGAGCGATTCTTTATTGCTATGTGAAAATAGACCCTTATAATGTATGAGATCATTATTGGAGTTGACCATCAAGTTTCGCCTCGTTTTCAATATTGTAATAATTGCTTTTAACTACTCCACTGGGGAATTGGAAGAATAAGTGACTATAGGTAAGTATAAAATTACTAAAATAATACAATGCGTAGAAACGAGGCACAATATGATAGTGCGGTCATAATACGGTGTTTAAACAGAAATTAGAGGAAGGTCTATTAAATGATCCAGCTGAATGCATATATTGCAATTGTGCTCCAGATATTGAATCTAATAAAGTTTCTTTTATGTTCACAACAAACATATAGTAGGGGCCACTATGTATTCTCGTGTGCAGGGACGTGTTACAAGCAAAATTTTTGCTGATGTCGATTCCTAAGTTGAAGTAAATGAAAAATCACATAGGTGCCAAAAAGTTTTTGCTTCTGGGTCACGTGGGATGACGTCATTGCCTGCCATACCAATAAAATCTTTTTTTCGAGGAATATGAAAATTTTTTGTATCATTCGAAAGAGCATCAAAAATGCTTTCGAAATCATATAGGAACTGTATGCTCAAAATTTGTAGTTCACAAATTAATTTTGATTAGATTTTTTAACAATCTACAACATGGCGGATGAAGGAGGCGAAGAGAATTTTAAAGAGACTCATAGAAGAATGGAAGGTGACCACAGAGCTAGCTCAATTAAGTCGGGCGAAGTTTTTATTGACCTGCAGTTGGAAAAATTAAAGCTAGAAGAAATCAAATCAAAATTGTATGATGATGTTTTATCCAAGATACTAGAAACGGTAAGGAAAGAAATTCCCACAAAATCAACGATAAATGATAGGAAATCAGTAAAAAGGCAGAGATCAGAAAGCCTAGAAGAACTTGTGATTCATTTGAAAAGTGAAGTTGAATTTTTAAGGGAAGAAATGAAAACAAAAAACTCTATCATAAATAATCTTGTTGCGACGAAATCATTGTCGCGTGACAAGCTGAATTTTTCTCACAGAAACTCAGAAATTAATTATACGCAGCAAGTCGATGAAAGCTTTTCCTTTGATAATATCAAATCTAAACAATTAGTTGAGGATCAATTAACTGCTGTACGGATGAAAAAACATAATGACTATCTCTCACTTAAAAGCTCTGAAGAGAATACAACAATTAAAAAAGTCGCATTCTCTGAGGATAACATCAAAAATACAAAATCCAAAGGCAGAAAAAACGTTATTGTATGCGGAGATTCAATGGTAAACTCACTTGATAGCAATGGTGTCTCTTCAAAAAATAATAATGTTTCGATTCGAAGTTTTCCTGGTGCTACTTCGCTAGATATGTTGGACTTTGTTAAACCACTTGCAAACAAGAAACCTGATATGTTAATATTTCACGTAGGAACAAATGATCTTACAAAAAATATTCATAATACAAAGGACAATGTCACGAAATTGATTCATACAGTGAAAGAAGCTTCTCCGAATACTGAAATAGCCTTTTCGAACATTTGTTTACGTGAGGATGTTCCAAACATCAATGGTGGACGACAAAAATTGAACAAGGACCTTCATGATATTTGTACTGAGTATGGTTTACCTATGATTAACAACGACAATATTGACAGCAGTTGCCTGGCGAAAAAAAGGCTACATCTAAATATGAGATTCGGAATCCCTCGATTAGCAAAGAATATCAAGCAATTTCTTCAAAGTTGAACAGTTACAGAGACAAGTCAAATAGAAGATTTAGACGATCAGCATCAAGACCTAAAACGCCTGAAGGATATACGTCGTAAGCACCCAAGTAATGTTATTTTTTCATACCTAAATATTAACTCAGTTAGGAATAAATTGGATTCGTTAGGGTCATACTTAAGTGGCCTAGTAGATATCTTGTCGATTGGGGAGACTAAACTCGATAGTTCATTTCCTGAATCTCAATTTTATCTCCCAAACTTTAAAACACCCTATCGACTTGATGTCTCGGGTCAATGTGGTGGTCTTTTAACGTTTGTGAGGAACAATATTCCCTCACTTCGTCTTTTTGATTTTAATTTTCCTGTTGATATCCAAGTAATTCCAATTGAGTTGAAATTGGGTGGGAGGAAATGGCTATTATTGAGTGTTTACAAACCACCAAGACAATGTTCAAAGCAAGAAACATGGGGAAGCTGATATTCCACAACTTCATTGACTTCCGTAAAGCGTTTGATCGTGTGTGGCATGACGCACTTTGGCACACCATGAGGAAGTTCAACATTGGAGAAGGAATAACATCTCTAGTAAAGAGTTTGTATGATAGCGCTAGATCAAAGGTGTTAGTTGGAGATCAGTATAGTGAGTGGTTTAAGACCAACATTGGTGTGAGACAGGGTTGTCTACTATCACCGACCTTGTTTAACCTGTTCTTAGAGAGGATAATGGGCGACACATTGGAAGGTTACAAAGGAGGTGTCAGGTGTGCAGGGAGAAAGCTGATAGATTTAAGGTTTGCAGACGACATTGACCTGCTAGACGAAACTGCGGATGGTATACGCGAGGTTACAAGGAAGCTAGAGGTTGCTGCGAAGAGCTATGGAATGGAGATAAGTACGGAGAAGAGCAAGGTGATGGTTGTGGGAAAAGGAGACAATGTTGATGGTGTAGTGGTGAATGTGACTGTAGATGGAGTAGTTTTGGAGCAAGTGAGGAGTTTCACCTACTTGGGGTCAACGATAGTGCAGAATGGAACATCGGAAAAAGAAATCCGGATTCGAATCGGCAGAGCAACGAGTGCATTGGCAAAACTTGACAACATTTGGAAATCAAAAGATGTGACAATGAAGAACAAGTTGATGCTTCTGAGGTCCATAGTGATGGCAAACCTGTTATATGCTTGTGAGAGCTGGACTATTAATAGAGGAGATGAGCAAAGGATAAGAGCGATGCAGATGAAGTCCTACAGGCGGTTATTGGGAGTATCTTGGAAGGACAGGAAGACAAATGAGTGGGTAATGGATAAGATCAAGGAGATTTGTGGATATGAACCGGAAGATGTGATGGATGTGGTGAAGAGGAGGAAGCTCCAGTACTTCGGACATCTGGTTCGTGGAGGAGGAACTGATAGAGCAGTGATGGAAGGCGGTATGGAGGGAAGAAGAGGCAGAGGGAGACCACGGAGCAACTGGATGGGGAATATAACTGAGTGGACGGGAGAAAAAGGCAACATCTTGACAAGAATGGCGGAAGATCGGGAAGGTTGGAGAAGGGCTGTCATGAACTGGGTGCACCCACGGCCGCCTCGGCTACGGAAATGATGATGATGATGATGAAGTTACAAGAAGCTATAATGTTTTATTGCAAATTTGATTACATCATCATAAGTGGTGACCTTAATCTAGAACCAACAAACCCAGAATTATCTGAATTCCTTGAAACAAACTCCCTATTCAATCATGTAAAAAATAAAACCTGTTGGAAATCTACTTCGGGGAGTTGTATAGACCTTATAATTACCAACAGGAGATATTGTGTGATGAATACTGGGACTGTTGAGACTGGATTAAGTGATCACCACTTGCTTATTTATACGATGCTTAAAACTAGATTTTCAAAACTTCCACCTAAAATTATTGAATATCGCCTATGGAAGAATTTTGATCATAACTTATTTAGGAATGATTTAGTAAAGTCCTTTGATTGTATAGGCACATATTCGAAATTTGAGCAAATATATACTCAAATTTTAGATAAACACGCTCCAAGGAAAACTAAAATCCTCCGTGGAAATAACCAGCCACACATAACCAAAAACCTCAGTAAGGCCATCATGCTAAGATCTAAATTGAAAAACATGGCCAATAAAACCGGAGACCCTGAGGTTAAGGCACGTTACAAGAAACAGAGGAATTTAGTTGTTAATCTAAACAGACAAGCAAAGAAGTCTTGCTTCAGAGATTCCATGCGTTCTAATACCTCATTTTGGAAATCTGTAAAGCCTTATTTTGATACAAAGCATGGGATCACTGAGGAAAGAATTCTTTTAGTTGAAAATGACGATGTTGTTAGCGACGAAGGTGAAATCTCTTCTGTCTTTAACTCGTTTTTTAATGGAATCACTGAAAATCTTTCGATCTCAGATATTTCAGAAATCTCAGTGACCGAAAACCTTGATCCAGTTACCGCAGCTATTGCAAAATATGCTGCACATCCATCTATAGTGGCTATTAAATCCAAAGTCAGTATTTCTTCACCTTTTGAACTTCGTCCAATCACAGAAGCTGAAATGATCAAGGAAATTCTCTCTCTGAATTCTGGAAAATCTGTTAGTGGTTCAATTTCCATCAAAGCTCTAAAGTTGGGTGTTTTTGAATGCGCTGGGACTTTGACTAAAATTTTCAATGACAGTTTAGTTCAGGATTCGTCTTTTCCAGATGAGCTAAAGTTTGCTGATATCATCCCGGCCCATAAAAAAGGCAGTAAAACCAATAAGGCAAACTACAGACCCATCAGTTTGCTTCCTGCAATCTCGAAGGTGTTTGAAAGATTGATTGCTAATCAGTTGAACCCTTTTGTGAACTCTTGGTTGTCAAAGTACCTCTGTGGCTTTCGTAAAGGCTACAGTTGCCAGTATGCTTTGCTCAATATGCTCTTAAAATGGCAATCGACTTTAAACTCAAACGGGATTGTAGGGGCAGTTCTGATGGATCTTTCCAAGGCGTTTGATTGTTTGCCACATAATCTTTTAATAGCAAAACTCTCTGCTTATGGGTTCGGTAAGAAATCACTCAAACTTTTGCACAACTATCTAAGTCGTCGCAAGCAACGGGTTCGAATAGGTTCTCTTTTTAGTGAATTTTTAGCTATCATTATGGGCGTTCCCCAGGGCTCAGTTCTGGGTCCAATGTTGTTCAATATCTTTATCAACGATCTTTTATTTTTGGTACAAGAAGATATTTGCAACCTCGCTGATGATAATACCACATATGTCTGTGGTAAGAACATAAGCTCCGTAATTGAACGCCTACACAATGACCTGGAAATTGCCTTGGACTGGGTCTTAAATAATGGCATGGTTGCTAATCCTGATAAATTTCAGGCAATCTTCTTAGGTGCCAAAAATGAAAGTATCACAGTTAGTGTGCGTACAACAAACATTGTTAATTCTAAGTCAGTGAAACTTCTAGGTGTTACGATCGATGACAAGTTAAGTTTTTACCCTCACATAATGGAAGTTTGTAAGAAGACTTCCAACAAATCAAAGGCTTTAATGAGGATAAGAAGTTATCTGTCTCAAAAGCAAGCCGATCTTCTTTACTCTTCGTACATAATGTCTCCGTTTAACTACTGCCCCTTGGTGTGGATGTTTTGCAGTAAAAGGGCACACAATTTGATTAATGCAACTCATCACAAAGCTCTGTGTGTAAAGCTAAATACATTCGCATATACATTAGATGAGTTGCTACTTATGTCAAATAGCATTCACATTCACACCAAGAATCTTCAGCTCATGATAATTGAGATTTTCAAGTCCCTTAATCAATCAAATCCCGAATTAATGAGGGAACATTTCATCTTAAAGGGGAACATGTATAATCTTAGACAAGGCTCTTCTATTGTTGTTCCCAAAGCACAAACAACAACAGCCCTAAATTCCTTCAAATTTCGTGCATCCTTGGCGTGGAATCACTTACCAGCTAATCTGAAGGAAATAAAAGACCTGTCTAAGTTTAAACATGCCCTCAAGGGACAGAATATCTATTGCAGATGTAAGAACTGTATTTGATTGATAATATTTTCTTTTTTCTTTTTAATTTTTATCTTTTACATATTTTAGCATGTTGGACTGGATTAGTTACATTTGTATACTATTTTTAAATCCAACTGAAAACAAAGAATAAATAAATAAAAATAAATAAATGGCACTTTAAAGTTTATATAAAACCGGGGGTAAAAGTGTTAAAAATACGATTTTTAAGAGTAAAGGGTTTGTTTTTAGTTCTTTAAGGTACCTTACAATAATTTATGTTTCCTTCATCTTGCTATAAGGTTATTTCAATACTACGTTTCGATTGTAATTGTTATATTTCTTATATTCCATAATCGTAATGTTTTTGACAAACCCCCGTCTGATGCGCAATATTTTCCTTTGAGATACAATATAGGCATTTCTATGCAAACTTTCCAAAAATTTTCAATCGACGCCTGATTATTATTGAAACTTGCGTTGTTAACGAAGTTCAGATGAAACTTTTTCATAACGGAGATCAAATGCATCAAATGCTTCAAGGGAACCTAAAATTGTTCGAGTTAGGGAGAGTTCAAATTCAAGTCATTTGAGAAATATCAAATTGTGGAGGTTCGAATTATGCTTCGAACTAGAGAGAATGTATAAATAAATATAAATAAAAATATAAATAAACTTTAACCCCCTGTCTTTATAAAACTGTAAATTGCTAATATTTTCTTATCTTCAAATTTTGAGCATATAGTTTCTATATGATTTCTAAAGCATTTTTGATGCTCTTTCGAATGATATAAAAAATTTTCATATTCCTCGAAAAAAATTTTTTATTGGTATGGCAGGCAATGACGTCATCCCACGTGACCCAGAAGCAAAAACTTTTTTGGCACCTATGTGATTTTTCATCTACTTCAACTTAGGAATCAACATCAGCAAAAATTTTGCTTGTAACACGTCCCTGCACACGGAAGCTGATTTTTCAACATAGTGGTCCCTACTAATATATAATAGTTTCCCATTCTTTTCTGTTCATTACATTATGAAAATTTTACTCCTTCGAAAAAACATGATGTAATTAAATTTTGCTGCATCTTTCAATTCATCTGCTTTTTTATGTTTTCATTTTTATATTTCTCGCTCATCACTAAACTATAATTTAAATAATTTCTAATACAATAGAATTTAGTAATATCAATAGTTGCTTGATTTAAGGACCGTATGATCAGCTGGTATAAGCAGAAATCATTTTGCCCAATAAGGGCATCTAGTCTTTCATATGTGAAAGTCACCTAACACACTTATCTTTTCAGCACTCAGCGCTTTGCACAGTTTATTCTGTAAAAAAATGTTTTTAACTCAATTTTCAATTTTTTTAATAAGCTCCTCCCTCTAGTATGCAACGCAAAAGGAAGTGTTATCACTGCATCGCCTTTATCAAAACCAATATTAAAGTAACGGAGATTTTCTCTTTAGATGGTTTGTTTTAAAATACTCTTTTAAAGCAATCAATCAACTTGAAAGCTTATTTACTTATTTACTTCGTAATAGTTGACTTAAATGACTGCTATTGCTCAAATTTTGAGAAACCTATTTTCAAATCAAAAGTACCCCTCCTTGTGAACGTCTGCTCTTTGCAAATTTACCCAAATTTTGACGTCACCAATGGGGGTGGTGTGTTCTCGAAATTTTACTTTTTTGACAAAGGACGTCTGATGTTGATGTCGATAACGATATTTAGTTCAGGAGATATTAAATATGGACGACCATATACTAATTTACCCAAATTACGACGTCAAAGATGAGTGTTATCAGAAGTTTTAAGTTAACTAGTCTGTCGGGTTTATAGGGATTTTCAACTCCTCCTTTTTCATTCAGACCTTAAAAGTCAATCCTTTTTTATTTATTTTTTAATTTTTTTTAATTTGTTCGTTTGTTAACGCACCGATGATTTTATCATTTGAACTCCTTCACCTGTGTCGTTCTCTTTCATTGTGTCGTTCTCTTTCTTTGTGTCGTTCTCTTTCATTGTGTCGTTCTCTTTCATTGTGTCGTTCTCTTTCATTGTGTCGTTCTCCTTCACCTGTGTCGTTCTCTTTCATTGTGTGAGGAATTTGGCAATGCAAAGTTATTTGGAGGTCTTTACATCACCTTTTCGTTGTTTCAGACGTTAAAACAACCCCGTATGAGGATGCACATTGAGGACAATCATCAAGAGGTATTTTTGTAGATTTATTGGAATTTATTGGGGTCACACAGGGTATTTTATTGTGTACAATATTTCTGTTGTAAACAAAAATCTTTTAGCAATTTTTATTAATTACTTTAGAAGACTTTTTACTCAAATTCAAGTAAACCGATGCTCCTTTTTTTCTGTTTATAAACGCCGATATTTTCGATATACGTTCCTAACAAATCTCGTCTTGTTCATGGTTTTACTGTTTCATGAGAATTTAATTTATATTTGATTATAATATTTAACAATAAAATCTCATGCGAATCTGTAATATATATTAATCTAGTGTTTTCACAAGTTTCAAATTCCAATTACGTTTTCCATAATTTTGCAGATCATATTTCACAATGTTTTCCCGTATTTCCCTTAAAGATACTGAACTGTTTTAAGTAGAACTGAGGGTTGCAGTGTGCTGATGTCAGCAGTTGGATTCCCTCATCAGCACACTGCAACCCTCAGTTCTATTAAAAAAAACAGTTATCTTTAATGAACAATTCTAATACATTGAATCTAAATGAGGATGCAGTAATAGTAACTGCGGAAGAAAACTCTGTCACGAAGTTGAATATGGCAGAGTATGCCAATACACAAAATGGAATTTTTTTTTACCAAAGCAAAATCTTATTGATGGAATCCTAAAACACCACCCAATTCCAGAGAATTTTAGTCAAATGAAACAGATTGACCCTTACCTACGGGAATTATTACCAGAACAAAATATTTTTTTTCCTCAATCAAGACAAATGGCTGTTGTCGAACATTCAACAACGACTTCATTTTGTTTTCGGCCCTCTATGCAAATTATGGAATGCTATGGAAACTGAAAAGGAAAATGTAGCACCTGCATCGGAGGAGACAAATCTTCTTTTTTGACCAAGTTGTAATGTTGCTGAGACAAGTGTCCGGTTCATGTTTATACATAAGACGTATATCTAGAAAAAAGCTTATAAAGGAGAGTAAGGTCATTAAGAGTATAAAAGAAAAACGTGCAAAAAACCTAATCAGACTTATAACAGAAAATTTAAGACATTGTGCTCTTCCACGTTTCTTTCCTAACTATAGAACCGCCGCTATATTCCACAGATTTCACTCAGTAATTCTCAGACTATTTTAAGGTTGCATCCCTCAGTGTGCTGCAGCTGGTCGGCTAACATGTTTTGGAAAACTGGAAAAAAACTGATAAACGATCAGGCAATATTAGCTAATGGTTCAATAAGTTACGAGAGACCGTTTCACTCAGAACCAATGCAGGTGGAACAAATGCAGGTGGTCCGTCAGGAGATATCAGTCAAGCTTGAAAAGGGAGCCATACGAAAAACCATTCAGGTATGGCAAGAACATTAAAGCAATATTTTCCTTGTGAAGAAAAAGGATGAGGGCCGTCTTGTGGTAAATCTAAATGTCTTAAACAAAAATATAACATACGATGGCATAGTCGCACATAACGGCCTGAGAACGTAGTTCGCGACGAAACAGGCCAGGCCAGCCCTCGCCTTGCTTGATCCTCTGGAAGTTATATTTTCTGGGATATAATGTAGTTCATACAAATGGAATTGTCTCGATACATGTCCGTACTCCGTGACATCTCAAGAAGAAGATGCACAGCCTTCGACCGTGAATTAATGTCTTTACTGTGTACAGGCTACTCTACATACTGCACACTAGCCTTCGTGCAAGGTAGAGCAATGGTAAACGTACCTCTGGCGGTAAGTCAACTTCCTAGTTGCAATTTGGCGGGCAGAATATCCCGCCGGACCTAAAACTCCCCGTTACTTACTTCCTTTGAATAATGTAAAGTAATTACCACGCAAGAAACGTCACGCGGCACTTGCATTTTAACGATATCTTTTATCTAAATTTCGCAAAAAGTCATTAATTCTTATAGAAGCAGATTTTTCACACTTATTACATTGCCCCCTTTCTTATCGTGTTAAGTAAAAAAGTGTGCTTCTCAAAAATATCTGCCTACCTGCCGTATGGAAAGCAAGCTTTTAGTCACTTTCCAGCACTTGTTACGAGACCTTTCCCGATTTTTTTTAAACGCCGATATTTTGCCAAACCATCCTACCCCGCCTCGTTTTGCAACGATAATTTCATGAAATTTATAACAGGGATTTGCCGCAATTTGCAGTTTAGCAAAATATATAATCAAGTAATTACCGTGAAACAACTCAACGCATGCAAACGAGGCAGGGCAGGATAGAAACAACTCAACGCATCAAAACGAAGCACTTTTGAGAAAGATTTTTGTAAATTTATGTTTACTGATCATAAAAAATGTCAGGCTCGTAATTACACCTCGAAAAACTATTTGCCCTAATGTCTTTCACACAGGCTTCTGTACCGTGTCTCTTCAGAGTTTTCACAGTACACTTCTGGTCTAGGAATGACCAATCGACAGAAGAGATTTTAATGAGTCATACAATATGTATTACTACGCCAAGTAAACACATTCTTTGAGTTTACACAAAATTAATAGGAAGAGACAAGAAAAACAACAAAAGGGAAAGAATTTTCATGTACAAATAACTACTACTAATAATTTTGGAAGTCCATGAAAGTAATTATCCAACCTAATGTTTAATCATATTTTTATATACTGCAAAATTTAATAAATTTAATTTTTGACTAAAATTGTTTCTCTCCAGTCTCTCTCTTCAAAATCAAAACAATAAAATACTCTATCAAGTTTTGCAAGTTCCTGAAAGGGTAATTATTAGAAGGGGAAACGCATTCAAAACAAAAAAGAAGATTGTCTTGTAACAAAGGAGTACAACTCTCCTTTATATCGTCACTACTTCGCACTGACTTGTTAAAGTTAGAGGTTGCTACAAATACGAACTTGGGAAAGAGAAGGAATTATTCCCCTAACAGGGATTCTGTAATTTCTGTTGCAAAAATACAATAACAAATTTGAAGTTTGAACGGCACAAATGAAAGCATATGTTTTGGTTTCAAATAGGTACCCCTATTTCTTCAAGAATTGGAGGGAGGGTTATTCGAGTGAGGCGTTAAAAAGAAGAAAGATATTAATTTAAAGTAATACACTATCGATATATAATCATATAAAAATACTAATGAAAATGTAACCAAATATAATACATCTGCGTCTCTACCGAGCACTTAAAGGTGTAGTCTCTGAATTCTCTCTTCCTTGGTTTCGACGCACCAGTGTTACTATTATCACAATGAGAGTGATAATAGCAGCCAATGATATAAGGACAATAAGAATGATGTAACCCGCACTGAGACCACCACCATTTTTATCAACTGTACCTTTCCTTTTCTCACAATGACTGCCTTCGTATTGACTGGTGCAATTACATCGATATTCTGATTCCGTAACTTCTATGCAGGTACCATTATGATGACATGGATTTGAGAAACAAACTTCTTTCATTTCACATCTTTTCCCTTTAAAACCATCAGTGCAATTGCAAGAGAAAACGGTCTCATTAATGATGTTACATATTCCATTATTCTGACATGGATTTCGAGCACACATGATTTCCTGTTCACAGTGTTTGCCTTTAAAACCATAAGGACATGAGCAATTGTAGCTACCCTTTGAAAGAACATTACAAGTACCATTATTCACACAAGGATTATAAGTACACGAAGTACAATTCAATGCATTATTGGTAACAAAATCCATAATCTCCACTGTATTCAAAGTACTTGGAAATCGACAAGTTCCAAGTATTTTTACACCTGGCTCTCTCTTGACAAACTGTTGGTATAATTCGTATAAATGACATTCACAGGTTAAAGGGTTATTGGTGAGGTCAAGGTTAACATAAATATATGCATTATCAAAAGCTTCCTTGGTGATAGATGTGATTTGATTTCCTGATAGATTGATCAAATCTGGCTCAAGATTATTGAATGTACCAGGTTCTATGAAAGAGATACTATTATTAGCTATGTAAATTTTGAATGTGTTTATCAAATTCCTGAAGAGTTTTGGATGAAGTTTGGTGAGTGAATTATTGCTCAGCCAGAGATCTTGAAGACTTGGCAAATTATCAAAAGTACCAGCATGTAGGTTTGTTATTTTGTTCTTCTCTAAACTCAGCTTACGTAGATTGATAAGGTTTGAAAATGCTTTATTTGATATCTCTGAAATTTTGTTTCCTTCCAAGTATAAACTGGTAAGTTTAGGAGTGTTCTTGAATACATCATCTCCAAGGCTTGTCAAAAGGTTACCGTATAAATCCAAATCTTCGATGTTTCCATAACTTTCAAGATCTTCTTTGAGAGGGCTTGTTAAACGATTTTGACTCATGAAAAGTAATGTTAACTTCGGTAGATATTTGGAGAGGTTCTTGGGATAGGTGTCTAGAAGATTACTTCCCAGGTAAAGCTGGCTTAATTTTGTAAAATTTGAAAATAAAGAGGTCGGGAAATTTTCCAATAGGTTTTCTTTCAGCTTTAGGTTTGTAATATTCTGAGCAAGATCTCCTACTTCTTTTACCAAACTTACGAGTTCTTCATCTGTAATGTTCTTTTTATAGCAGCTCAGTCTCTGAGGTTCTTTGCATGGCCGACATTGGCTTGGACACGTTGCGAAAGATGGAGAAGTGAAAAAAGTAAGCATCACCAGCACAGTAATGATTGAGAAATACATTTCAGATTGACAGCTGAATGCGAATCAATACGAAATCGTTTTCTTAAAAATATATGTTAACCAACTTTCGTATTATTTACTGAAAGTTTTATTTTATTTTATTCAACAAATTTCTTCGAATTCTTTGATACGAATTTAATCACAAGAGGTAGTCAAATAGTTTTTTTCTTGTGACTATGATGTGAACATACCAAAAGTAAGTACTGTCACTCATCGTTGTTGTTTTTCATTATTCTATTTACTTTCCAAACACGTATGTATTTTCATTATTGTGTTAAATATTATACTGGTTTTAAAGCAGTTATTAGTGTCATTCATTGTGCCATACGTTTCTCCTGTGAGTGTTTGCTGATTCCAAGGCCAGTTAATTGACAGTTTTACTGTTAAGAATCGTTAAGTATAACTATTTTATTCGGTACCAACCCCTTTCTTTCGGTTTACGGCTTTAAATAAAGTACGGAAGGTACCGGGTAATTCAGTCAGCGCGAAGCAATAGAGCCGTTTTCTTAGAACTCGGTTTACATAGCTATGTTTACATTGACCAAGTGACATAAATCCTCTCAAAACGAGCTGATGAACCGACAAAAGAGTAAATAAGTAAATAGGAAACTCGTGATTTGCAAATGCATGACGTAATGACAATAGTTTTATTTACGCTTACCATACGAAACTTCAGCATGTTGTTTTTGTGTAAAAAAAATGTCAACCATATTCAATAAAGAAAAAAAGTGGTTAAAAACAACGACCGTTCTCATTTAGATAGAACACCGCTGAAGTGAATGAGATTTTTTCCATCCATGTGAAATTTAAAAAAAAAGGCTGATGTATGTTAGCAACTTTGTCGGGTCCAGTAAGTGATAAATTATCAGACTCTCACCATTTCAATAATTTACGGACCAACACGTTATTCACGAAGAATGTTTAGTATTGCAAATTTATTTTAGCCCTAGGTGCCAGGAAGATATTGGATTTCTGCAGAGCAAAGAAATCCATTACAACCGTCTGTGTTCTTCAGGGGATTTTTCATTACAACCGTCTGTGTTCTTCAGGGGATTTTTCATTGCCCAAACCATGGACGTATAAGAAGAGAAGGACTTGCAACTAACTTCTAAAGCTTTTATAAACTAAATTTCAACAAATTTACGCAAAATGTTTTTAAGAATTTAGTTTATATGAGAAACGAGGTGAATTTTTTCTCGCGTTCATATGAAGCGAGCTGGCCTGATTGCTGTGCTGTAATTTTATCACAGACGTGGCAGTTTATTGTAATTATATTCTACATAGGATATTTTGGATAAAAGAATGTTTCATTGTTTAAGTCAGCCCACTTGTTTAGTGTGTATATGAAGTTCCGATAAAAATCAGAAACTTGTGTGGATACTTTTATGAGGCAAAGTTCTACAGAGATTCATGTTCTGAGATTATTACTCACAGCCATTCTGGAAAAATTATTTGTATAAACAAAACTGATAAAAGAAGACTCTTACGTCATACTCCTTTTATAATACTAATCGCTATTAAATTGCACAACTCAGTTACGCACGATCTAAAAGTTCACTATTTTATTTTCCATACAAACATTTCTTTACCAGTCCTTTTATTCACACTGACTAAAGTAAAAGTGTTATGCACAGATCGCAATTAATAAAAAAACCCAAAAGAGATCGGAAAAAAGAAAGAATTCACGCTACTAGGTGGAAACACACTACTGTAAACGTATCTGTGGAGTTTTCAGTAGTAGAAAATTTGTCATCGTGTATCTCAGACCGTCACATGTCATGTAACGAGTGCACCACGTCATTTTGTGCAAGTTTCATCATCCGAATCATCATCCTCAGGTAAACCAATAACTACTGTCGCTCCACACCGCAGATAAATATAATAGCCACTGTGAAAATATGCGAAACCTTTCTAAGTTGAACAAGAAATGCTTTGCATATATACAAATCGCGTCAAGAAGGCTCAACACGTGCTCAACACATGCACCCCTACATAAAATAAAATTAATGCTGTAACTTAATTGCTGGTTACTCGAAGAAATCTCGAAGGGACTAGGAGAAATATTTCAGCTGAAGCAAAAGCTCCCTTTAAGTCGAATTTTGGCAAAAATGAGAAATTTTGTTCAAGCCAATTTCTTCTTCAGATTACAATGAATGGTTCATATTCATGTAGTAGTATTATATGACTATGTGACTGTACTATGTTACCTGCATATTTACTGAAAGAAGTTTCGCATATATTCATATAGAGGAAAACTGGCCCGGTTATCTGGTTATCTCTTAGTCGAGATCTCATGAAAATAAATCGTGTTGGGTCAATAGGCCTAAGGGAGACCTCACGTGATTCTACATGGACACCCCAACCTGGGGATGGATTTTTTAAAAATTATTCAATTTTAAACATTGAAACAAGTAATTCTATTATTTTAGTAATACCATTCTTTAGTGTACATGTATAAAAAATCCCAGCCAGGTTATAAGCAGGCCAGCTTTCTTCATATGAAAGTGAGTTGAAACATGTCTCGGCAAAGCAAGGCAGCCAACCTAACCAGTTGTTATCAATAATGTTATCAATTGAAACACTATATAAAATTTACAGATAGCGAATAAAATGCTCTCTGGGGTCTAAAAAATGGTTCGAGATAGCAGAACAATTTGTAAAGGGTCAGGCCGTAAATGCTGAAGGGACGGAGTGTTTTATTCAAGATAGTGGGAGTCGACTGTATTGAATTGTTTGTGGAAACAAGGTTGTGTTAAATGTTTTCACTCCAGATGCGAAATAATGTATGTTCTGACGGAATATAAGCTAACCGCCAGGTCTTGTGGTAAAATATGAAAAATAATTTATATCGCAGAAGTTATGAATTCCATCTGGAACATGTTCTATATAAAAAACTAAAAGTAACCCGCTGCCTCTGATTTTTACTGATTTCGTAATGTGGCCTTTTCGATTCACGTTTATTCAAGAGTGACATTAAAACGCGACTGCTAACCCAAAAGAAAGCATTCTTTTTCATCTTGTTATACTAGGCTAGTCTTTTTCATCCTGTTATACTAGGCTAGTCTTTATAAAAGCAATAAAGCACAAAAGTAATTCAAGCGAAAGAGATCTTAAAAAAAAAAAGATGATGAAATGAATGGAACAAAAAAAATTTGTACAAACAATCGAAAATACATTTAACTCCCGATAACTCAAAGGACCAATGGGCATTGTTCGAGATATCGAATGTACCAGTTATTGAGATTTATTTATTTATTGAGATTTATTTATTATTTATAAGTTCTTAGGTAGGTAAGTAAAGTACGACGATACACCTTCTTCCTAAAGTTACGTAACAGTGCTCGATTAGCTTGTCAATAACGGCACAAAAATCACGTCAAAACAATACATGGGAGGTTGGGTAATCGAAACAATAAGTGCCGCAATCCATCGATCGATTAAAAAAAATGCCGTCGGTATAGAAAAATTTCTAAGACGTAATATATTTGATTTTGCCAAATGAGCTCCAGCTGCAAATACCGACTATAAACAAACCAAGAAGAGAAAAATGTCCCGGTTAAAAAAAATTAGAACATGTGGTCCCATACATTTTTGATCAGCTTTTCGAGCTCTATAACATGGTACCACTCTCAGTTTGTTATTCTATAATTTCATGAGTAATAAGCACTGCCATTTTTTTTAACTTTCGCTAGCGAACATAGTGGCCTTTCGCTCAATATAGTTTAGAAGATAGTCTGTCATCTATCTGGGTTGTGAGAACAGATGACAAAGGATAACTAGCAAATTATATATTGCATGACATAATGCTAGAAAATCTTGATATTCCTGTTATCTACACGGGTTTTTTTATAAGAACATTCAAACGTTCTTAACTTTTCAACTTTGAAAGCCTGTTCTTAATTATGTTCTTCAGTTCTTCAGAACATAGTCGCTCAAGATTGTTAAACCCTTATATATTGATAACCGCAAGATCATACTTAAGCTCTGTGCCTGGAGTTAATGGATATTGGAAAAGTGATGGCCAGTGTGAACAATACCATGTTTTCCAAAATATTTTCATGAGAATGTTATCGCTTTTCATTTTGACAGCTATGCACCTGAGTAATTGGATAAGCAATTTGAAGATATTCCAATCATGAAATGGACACCTGCATATAAAAAGAAAAAGAAAATACAAGCAAACATAACAAAATGCAAACGATGTCTTGATTGATATGTTTCTATTTTATTTTCGTTCTTTGTTGTTGTTGTTGTTGTTGTTGTTATTATTATTATTATTATTATTATTATTATTATTATTATTATTATTATTATTATTATTATTATTATTATTATTATTATTATTATTATTATTATTATTATTATTATTATTATTATTATTATTATTATTATTATTATTATTATTATTATTATTATTATTATTATTATTATTATTATGTAAACTAGGTAAACATTAATTGGATTAATAAATATATCCTTGTAAACAGGAAATAAGTGTGTGTAACACTTTGTTGGGAACTAATAATATTGTATTGAGTCCAATGGTGAGATGGACATCTGCATGAAAAATAACGAAAACAGAAGCAATAGGAATCAAAAATAGAAAACTAATTGGATCACAATTTCAGATAAACAATTTTTTTGACTTTCATCACTCATTTCATTATTGTGAACAGAAAAGTTCCCTGAACAAATAATATCTTATATCGAACTTTCCAAGACTATAACACTCACATATAATACCAAATCAAAATAGGAAAATCATCACAAGTCAAAGTTGGAAGAATAGAAAGATATGCTGAAATTAACACTGTTAACCATAGTATTTTGGTGCATATTTCACATGGTTTCATCAATGGATCTCATTTCAGAAGACAGAGAAAAGTATAATCTAACAATTCATTTGGTTGCATGGAAAAATAATCCTCCATATGTTTATATGAATGTAACAACAGGAACAAGTGAAGGAATGGTTATAGAACACTTGCAATACATTAGAAATTCATGTCTCCCATTTTATAAAAATATAAGTATTAACATACATCCAATAAACAGTATAGCACAGTTATTGAAATACATGAAGAATCGTCAACAGATGTTATCAGATATCAACGCAACTCAGGATGACTTAATCTTCATATTTGGAATTCATAAGGACCCTACTTTGAAATTTTCGAGTAGCATTTTAGTACGTGGCATTGGCATAGGTGTGATTGCGAGAAACAAATATGTTCTATTGATAAACAGACTTTTTAAAGGAATACGAAGTAGTTTCTCAGTTTTATATTTTGGAATGTTATTGTTGTTTCTCAGGATTGTTGTAATCAGTATTTTGGAATCACTGAAAAATTATCAAGAATTTTCATTCAGAACAGGACTTCAAATTTGTGATTTGATGACAATTGGATATGGAGATCTTTCACCTAAACATTACCTTACACATATAATCTGTTCAATATGGGCAATATTCAGTTTGTTTTTAATTGCCATGATAACAGCAACAGTAATGAATGAAACAGAAAATGAAATATCAGTTCAAGGAGAAAAATTGGCTACTTTGAGGAATTCTTTTGAACAAACTCGAACAAATTCTTATGGAGGATATAATGTTCTTTACAATTCATATGAAGAAATATTTGATGGTGTTATAAATAATGAAGCTAAAGCTGCCCTCCTTGATTTGAATGTTGCATCTTTTTACTTTGAAAGTCATCCAGAACTTATTCCACAAGTAAAATCATTGAAAATAATAAAAAAGCTTCTAAGTTTTGACAGTATTAGGCTATTTCAAATTGACGATACTATAAGAAATAGAAGAGACATTGTGTACTGAAATAGTGAGGAAATATCTGAAGCAGCGACCAATAAAAACACCAACAGATGCAGACACGGAAAATCATTTACCAGGGCCACTACAACCAAGAACTGGAACTTGACAAATTACAATCAATTCAAGTTATAATTGAAAATCTAATCAATGAAAAGACAGATGCCAAATTAATTAAAGCAGAATCAGAAAAGGAATAATTTTTTAATGTTGTAATTTTTTGTTATGGTTGTATATTATTTATCTTATAGATGAAGAACCATTGTAATATATGGAAATATATATCATTATCATTATCATTAACTACTGTGGGTTGGTTGAAATTTTGTCTTAAGTACAAAAAGAAACTGTTTTAAGTACAAAAGATCTACATACTGCATGAAAAATATACGGCAATCAATTTTTTGGGGAATGAAGGCGTTCCCTAAAAGAGAAATTACAATCAAAACAAAAAACCTAGCCATTTGATGACAAGAGCTCTGCTGAGGTCGTCCAAGAAAAAACAAAGACTTTATGAAAAATTATTGAAACGCAAAATGTACCAAAACGAAATTAAATACAACTAGAGCATGGGAGAGCATAAGGCTTTCTGCAAGTGAACTTATTGTAACCAAACAGCAATAATATGAACTTCCTCTTAGCGTTCTAGGTACAATACACAACCTTATAACTAAATTTGGCCGCAATCCTCTTTTTTGGCCGAAACACGAAAAACGATTCGCAAATTCCAAATCAGCATCATTGAATTGTTCTACGTGCAAAGTTTCATTAAAATTGAAGCAGTCCAAGTTTTGCATAACTCTCCACTTACATGTCCGCCACTGATCATAGTCACGTTAAAAATTGAATTCGAAAAACATGAATAATCTAAAAAGCAAAAGTTGAACGCAGTTGAACGTTGAGCATTGATTTCCGCTTGATTATTCATGCAGTTAAATCTTTCTAACAGACGTTCAATTAGCTCCAAATCCGGCGGTGATAATCACTAATAGATTCGCCATACAAGAAAACGTGAAACTTGTTTTATAAAACTTGCCACCCAAAGGGCTGGTGGTCATTAACAAATTTTATTTCGTTAATGCATTTCAGCAATTGTGTCAAATTTTATAGGATTAATCTAGCGTGTACCCATCGCGTTTTAAGAGTCACTGATCTCCACCACACCAGTTGAAAAGTGCAGCCCAGCCCTAATTTTTCTCCGCTACACATGCGCACAGATCACCTTATGATCGAAAATGAGTGGCAGGGTGGAGATTCTGCTTAAAAGAAGGTTAATTATAAGTTCTTGTAACTAAGGAGGTGAGATCAGTGCGATTGAAAACTTTGTGTGCGAACAATTGTGACCTTTCCGATTTCTAGCAGAGGCAGATGTCGAAATTTGTGGAGGAGGATATTAGTCATTAAAGTATAAAAGATACGGACTGAAAACAGAAATTATGTTAAATGTACTCCTCCACAACTTTTGACATACCCTGGATCCGCCGGTGTCTAGATCTAGATTTTTCGCGGTACTATGAAATCTTTGATCGAAATCTTTGATCGATGATATCTTAGTAACTGTTCGTTATCCATGTAGTCCCTTTTTTGTTTTCCATATCTTCGAGTTCGAGGCTTAAAAATCTATAGGAATTACGCCATACTTTACCATTCGGAATTTTGTCACACGCGAGTGAGTCATTAGTAAAAGTTCGACTCACTGATCCGAAAAATAAACGCATATTATAATCAGCGATCATAGTCATTATTTAGCTTTTTCATTACTCTCCCTGCACCTTCACAATAGAGCAATTACCATCACGTGTCTAGATTTTTTTGCGACCAAAAGTTGACTTGTTTTGACTGCACTATTGTTTTCTAAAGAAACTATGCTGATAAAAATATGGCTACTTTCGATTTGTAAACAAAAAAGGGGTGTATTTTATAAGCCTGTGGTTGTCGTTTATCTGCAGAACCAAAGAGGAAAAGCAGATTCCTTGTGAGAAAAGGGATTAAACTTTTAGTATAAGCATCATATTCTATAAAATTTCGTTATTAACATCATATTTGATGAACGCAAAATTAGTTAGCAGAAAGAGGAATATCAGCCCGATGATGTTTGCGATAACAGTCTTTATTACCATCTTATTTTGTTTGTTTATTCTTGTTAATTTGAAATCTAGAATGACCGACTGGTGGCCTAGTGGTAGAGTGCTCACCTCCAGTGCGGGAAGTCAGGGTTCAAATCCTGACCGAGTCATGCCAGCGACTAACAGTGTGAATCGATCCACTCAGCTAAGCACTCAGCTTGAGAGCGGGATTGATATCTAAGGGGGTTGTCTAGTTGAGCGGTTGAAGCATACTTGCGGCTTCCGTAGCCCAAATGGGGGCTTTAAATGCTCTGGGACCTTCTTCGCAGGACCTTCATTGATAACAGTTCTATCAGAACTGAAGAGGCTATCCTGGGTAAACATTAATAACAATAACCAACCGTTCCGCTAAATCCAATTAGTTGTGTTTTCTCGTTCGCAACGAAGAATTTTGCAGCATTAAATTAAAGTTAGCGATAAGGGGAGCAGGCACTATATATCAAACAACACTGTCACCAGAGGCGTAGCTAGAGCTCAGCCCAAATTTGTGGAGGAGAGTTTAGTCGTGGAAGTAACCTAATCGACACTTAAGACTGAAAAGAAATATCATTACGTTGGACTCCTCCACTTTTTTTTTGACTGACTCTGAATACGCCTATGGTCAGTTGGTCTTCAACTTCGTTCTTCGTTTTTTAACATATGAAACAGATTCCAGGGAATTAACAAGTTCCCAGGGCATAGAACTTCTGTATTTAACGTTCTGTAAGAATAATTTGATATATCGAAAGTAGTTTTCAAACGCTATGCAAGAGTATTAGAGCGTTACTTGTGCGCGATTTTTAAAGACGTATTTGCATAGATGAGAAAACAAAATGAACTTTATTCTGCGTTCAGCACTTGCGTTAAGTAGGTTAACTAGACCTAATAGGCCAATCAGATATCAGAAATTAGCTGTACAACCAATGAACTTTCAGAAAAATACGAAGAAGAAAAAAAAAACAAGAACACGGCCGGTGGCAATCTTTCTTGCTTACACGGAAATCCAAAAATTACAAGAACTTATTTGAAAAATTAAAAAAATATATATAAAAACAACACTATGCTAAACTCTTAAATGACGCAATTGGAAACCCCCCAAAAACGTGAAGCATAATGAATGAAATAGCTGGAAAGCAAAAAGTTGGTGCAAGAAACAAACTTCCACCATTTGACAATAATATTTATGTGAAAAGAGAAATATCGGAAAAATTCAACCATTTCTTAACATGCATTTTGAAAAATCTTGCTGGAAAAATATCAGCCAACAAAAGGGGACAAAAATCTTTTTTAGTTAACTATCTTAGTATAATAAATGAGTCTGAATTGACTTGAGGAACTTAGGGACGCTTTTAACACACTAAAACCAAATAAGGTCCAGATGTTGATGACATTAGACATTAGTGTGAATGTCGTTTGTGATATTATGGAACTTTACCTTCTCGCCATCTTTAATTGATCTTTAAAAAATAAAATTTTTCCTGATCGATTAAAAGTTACAAAGATCACTCCCGTATTCAAATCAGATGATGGATCTGTAGTATCGAATGGCCGTCCTATTTCCGTTCTTCCATGTTTTTCAAAAATATTAGAACGAATTATGTACAACAGATTATCTGAATCCCAACAATATTTTATACAAAAAAGCAATTCGGCTTTCGAAAAGGACATTCAACAGAACATGCAGTCGTAGGTGGAGTTAGAATATAACATTTTAAATGATTTTAACAAGAATAGTTATACGCTCGGAGTATTTATAGATCCTTCTAAAGCTTTCGATACGATTGCTCATGATATTCTTTTTGATAAACTTGAAAGTAATGGAATACAGAACAACAACCTGAAATGATTCAAGAATTATCTTTCTAATAGAAAGCAAGCTGTATGTTTTGATAATTCTTCTTCTAAACTTTTAACTGTCATGTGTGGTATTCCTCAAGGATCGATTTTGGGGCCACATCTTTTTCTACTTTACGTCAATGATATGCACACTTCTTCAGATATTCTGAATTTTATTCTTTTCGCGGGTGACACAAATCTATTCATTTTTCACACTAACATCAAGCACCATCTACTCCATTATGAATGAGGAACTTGACAAACAAACTATCGCATGCTTTAAATATTATCCCAAGATTTTTGGATGTTTTATTTTCAACAGTTTTAATATGTTCCTTCCAATCAATCAAAGAATTTCATCGATAAAGTTCTTTTAATGTTAATATATGAGCAATGGTTAGAGGTGGAGGTTTTAGTGGTAGGTTATCAGACCTAGACTGTTTACAAAAAAGAGTATATTTCGTTTTGTCGATATTATATATGAGATATATAAGATAAGATATCTTGAAAGTAGCATCTTATGCTTGCTCCTATTTTTTATGAATATATTGTTAGGGAATATTATGTGAAAAACTCAGTAGAAGTATATTCAAAGTTTACATTGATGGTAGAACAACAATAAAAGACCAGGGATTTGATAATTGAATGATAATTTTATTCAGTGATTCGCACCACTAATATTTTTCTAAATTATGTCATTTTTAACATCCAATCCGAAGTCTGTATTGGCTGGCCTGTGCCAGGGCTATCTTTCGCCGTCGTTTCGCATATAAAAAAGGCGAAGAAGCCCTGGAGACGGGGTTGTGTTTTGGAAAAATCGAAAAATAAGTTGATATATGCAATGATTCATTGGTCAGGCAGCGAGGCAGCTGATCTTTCATTTCCCCGTGTCTGTCAGTCAGTCAGTCAGTCAGTGTGTAATGTCGCAGTTAATTCCGCCCTTTCACAATCCCCTCCGGAGTATCAGAGTACGTTATTGCCCGATTCTTCAACGCCTACTCATCAATTCGATCTCTAATTGGTTTGCTAAGAAAACGGGTTATAAAAATGGCGTAAAGTTTCGGGTTTGTGGATAAAGATTCTTGAATGTGGGTGAATAAGACAGAAACTTTACTTCAAAAAAGGGAAGTATTCTTAGTGTATTAATACAGTTTTTAATACATTACAGAACTAAGTTTTGTGTGTATACTTTGTAATGATGATGGGGATTGATGTTTGAGAGTGAAAGTGTAGCACAGCTTCTTCACCACCAACTCCAAGTTTTAAAACTTTATTTTTATTCCAAATAATAGCTCAACAATTTTCTGGCTGCAGTTTCTGTTTTTAGGCTTCTGCATGACTGGCAGATTTTTAGAGCTGACAGCACAGCCACAAGACATTCTAGTGTACACAATGTATATATAGATATGCAATCATTTTTATTATTCTTTACAATAAAAATAAAAAAACCAAGTTAACTGCCAGTCATTTAAGGGGTCAGGGGGTCTCATATATATTGCCTTCAGCGGGGGATCTAGAGGGTAGTCTCAATTTGTGGAGGAACACATTAACATAATTTTTGTTTTCAGTCTGCATCTCCAATGGACTTATTGGCATGTTTTTCTTTTATACTTTAATAGCTAACACTCTCCTCCACAAATTTCGACTACACACTACTATATATAATTGATTCATGCATCAACACTATATATATATATGTGTGTTTTTTTGATGCACCATAAATACTCATCAATAAAAATATTTGTTGCATGGCGGACTTTAACTTAGAGAATCGGTTAAAGTTTATATCCAAGGGATACTAATTTTGCTTGCAGTTTGCGACTACGCTTCATAAAACCTTTCAACGAAAATTACTAGTTCCCTCCAATAAACTGAATCTTGTCACACGATTTTGGCAATTTCCAGACTTGCAATACTCTTATTTATATGATTTTTGTTTCTGATTTTCGTATCTACGAGGTGCTCTCCTGCTCTTCTTTCGTCTCCATACATGGTAACTATGGTGTAATAAGTATCTAGCTCTGTCAACTTATAACCTCGTGTGCTGCTTTTGAAGGATGACAAAACACAATTATGCATTTATAAATGTATTTAATTTCATAGTAGTTTATGAAAGATTCAAATGTTGCATTTGATCTTCTTGAAAATTGTGTTCTATGTTAATAGGGGATTAACAGGTGTTAAGGCTATTTTATTCTCAGCAGATAAATCCTTAAGACTAATGTCTTAAAGGCTCAGGAATCCTCCTTTCTTGCATGATAGCGCATGTCTTAGGTCAAATTTCTTGCTGCAAACACATATTGATGGTAAGTTTGGGATGCTCCAGTTGTAACGTATGCGTAAAGCATCCCAAAATTGTTGCTTATTTAAATCGTAATCTGTTTCCTTTATTGGGAGTGGGGTTAGACAATTGTATGCACCAGCTTGCATATTAAAATCGTCCAGTCTCTTCGCATCTTCGTTCATATTTGATCTAAGTTTTGATTTACCAGTGGAATCTGGTTCTATGTTCAATATCGTCGAAACAAGTGCACGTGTCATCTCTGTCGAGTTATCAAATTCGAAATTTCCTGACCTCATTATATTTCTCATTCCTAGCCCAATATTTGATAATTATTTTAATTATTTAAAGTTTGATAATTAATAAAATTGCGAAATATGAACAATAAGCAAAGAAATTAAACATATTCATATTCAGGAAAATCCAGATTTTCAATACAAATAGTTGATTCAAAAATATAAGCTCTAATTAAATATTGGGAAAATTTCGAAATATCAACAATAAACAATAATCAAAGACCTCGGAAACAATTCAATTCAACAGTTTTCAAAATTCGAACAATTGCTTCAAACAGGGCAGAATTCAAAATCCAAACGGTGCTTCTTAATTCGTAATAATTTTTTTTATGGTTCTATAATCAATTTTTCATGGTAGTAAAATACAAAACAGGGCCATACTTCAACCCACCTGCAACCATCAAGTATAAAAGCGGCTTAAGCACAGGAAACCACATCGTAAAAAGTTCTAAGACTTCAATCGTCCTGTTGATAAGTCAAAACATAATGGCTAACATCAAACAAACTTCAATGGCAATTTGGTTTTTACTTCGCATGGTTTCATCAATTGATATCATTTCAGAAGACAGAGAAAAGTATAATCTAACAATTCACTTGGTTGCATGGAAAAATAATCCTCCATATGTTTATGTGAATGTAACAACAGGAACAAGTGAAGGAATGGTTATAGAACACTTGCAATACATTAGAAATTCATGTCTCCCATTTTATAAAAATATAAGTATTAACATACATCTAATAAACAGTATAGCACAGTTATTGAAATACATGAAGAATCGTCAACAGATGTTATCAGATATCAACGCAACTCAGGATGACTTAATCTTCATATTTGGAATTCATAAAGACCCTACTTTGGAATTTTCAGAAAGCACTTTAGTGCGTAGCAATGGTGTAGTTGTGATTGCAAGAAACACAGATGTTTTATTGATAAACAAACTTTTTAAAGGGATACAAAGCAGCTTGCCTATAATTTTTCTTGCAGTATTGGTGGCAATTTTAACTGCTTTCTTAATCAATATTTTTGAATCGATTCCTGAAAAACGTTCATTCTTATCCTTCAATAGGAGTTTACCAGCCTTAATATGGTTTTCCATAATCACTATGACAACAGTGGGATATGGAGATATCGTACCAAAACATTACATATCACGTGTGATCACCCTTTGCTGGATAATTTTAAGTTTATTGTTGACTTCCATGGTGACAGCAACAGTGATGAATGAAGCACAAAATGAAATATCAGTTCAAGGAGAAAAATTAGCTACTTTGAGGAATTCTTTTGAACAAACTCAAACAAGTTCTAATGGAGGATATAATGTTCTTTACAATTCGTATGAAGAAATATTTGATGGTGTTATAAATAATGAAGCTAAAGCTGCTCTCCTTAATTTGAATGTTGCATCTTTTTACTTTGAAAGTCATCCAAAACTTATTCCGCAAGTAAAGTCTCTGAAAATAGTGAAAAAGCACTCAATTTATCAAAGAATTTCGTTGTTTCAAATTGATAATACCATATATGAAAGAAAAAAAATTGCTCAAGATGGGAAATATAAAACATCATTTGATACTTGTGAAGATCCTATTACAAATGAGATGAGCTTAAAACCCTATCAAATATATCTCCAAGAAAAATACACACGAAGTCCATCAATATCACCATATTATGTTCGACCTCTAACAGATATTTTTGATGATTCTGATTATGGTTTGGTAAGATATACATTCATTGCTGTGTTTTTATTCATTTTACTGGGATGTTGTGCTGAATTTGGAAATAAATGTCTGAAACAGTTTCTAACCGAAAAACCAACAGATATAGACACAGAAAAGCATTTACATGACAAACAGGGTTACTACAAACAAGAACTGAATAAAATCAAGGATCAATTAAAGTCAATTCAAGCTATTATTGAAAATCTAAGCAATGAAGAAACAGGTACCAAATTAATTGTACCTAAAATGGCGGATGAATTAAATAAATCAAGATTAATGAAAGTTCCTAGAATAAACGAAACTGCTGATGCAATGATAACCACAACAAATTAAAAGCATTTTTGAATGGATCAGCCTATATAATAGTTTTGCATTACTTTATTTAACGTGTCATGAAATAAGCACCAAATAAATAATATAATAGTATATAATATAACTGATTATTAAAAAAATTATTCGTTCCCGTACATTTTACTGAAAAGGGACCCGAAGTTACCGTCCTTTGTCAGTTAAAAGAGTAGTATTTGTTACTTTGGTCGCTTTTCAGTAAAAGCCTAAACAGTATTTACCCGTCTATACCTGGATCAACTGTTGGCATGGATGAACATAACAGTGTTCTACGAATCCCTGTGTGCTAAAAAGGAAACATCAAAGACAAATCTTGTTCTTTGGGAAGTAAGGAAAACACTTAGAAGATGTTACAGAAGTTCGAAGTCACTATCATCAGTGTCAATTGCGATTACAATCTGGTTCTTCTATTACGTATATATATATTTATAGAAGTTATATATTGTAAAATCTTTTCCAACCTCACTATTTTGTTACTTATTTTGACATACAGTTGACTTCTGGAAACTCAAACACTGGATTACTCGAATTTAATTATATATAATCTCTTGAACTATTTGCTTGTGAATTTTGAGAACCTTCCATCATATTTTAGAAATCACCTGTTAACTCGAACCTCCAATAAATCAAACAATTGTTTTCTCGAACGGTTTTTCCCTTATAGTGTTCCCCTTCAGCTACTTTGTTCGGATAACTTCAAACTTTTTACAGGTAAAGGAATTTGATTTATTTCAAAATTTAAATTTCTTACAGGTTATTATTGATAACATTATTGATAACAACTGGTTAGGTTGGCTGCCTTGCTTTACCGAGACATATTTCAACTCACTTTCATATGAGCATCAAATGAGCAAGTTATTTACAAAGATACAGAAACATTGGTAATAAGAATCAATACCACTTTTTTACCTATATATTTTATAGAATTTATTCCAAAACCTTTTCAACCACACTCTTTTGTTACTTATTTTGACATACAGTTAACTTCCGGTACGTGATGGCAATTGCTCTATTGTGAGCGTGCAGGGAGAGTTATGAAAAAGTTACTAAATTTTCTAAATTTTCTAAATAATGACTATGATCGCTGATTATAATATCCGTTTATTTTTCGGATCAGTGAGTCGAACTTTTACTAATGACTCACTCGCGTGTGACAAAATTCCGAATGGTAAAGTATGGCGTAATTCCTATAGATTTTTAAGCCTCGAACTCGAAGATATGGAAAACAAAAAAGGGACTACATTGATAACGAACAGTTACTAAGATATCATCGATCAAAGATTTCGATCAAAGATTTCATAGTACCGCGAAAAATCTAGATCTAGACACCGGCGGATCCAGGGTATGTCAAAAATTGTGGAGGAGTACATTTAACATAATTTCTGTTTTCAGTCCGTATCTTTTATACTTTAATGACTAATATCCTCCTCCACAAATTTCGACATCTGCCTCTGCTAGAAATCGGAAAGGTCACAATTGTTCGCACACAAAGTTTTCAATCGCACTGATCTCACCTCCTTAGTTACAAGAACTTATAATTAACCTTCTTTTAAGCAGAATCTCCACCCTGCCACTCATTTTCGATCATAAGGTGATCTGTGCGCATGTGTAGCGGAGAAAAATTAGGGCTGGGCTGCACTTTTCAACTGGTGTGGTGGAGATCAGTGACTCTTAAAACGCGATGGGTACACGCTAGATTAATCCTATAAAATTTGACACAATTGCTGAAATGCATTAACGAAATAAAATTTGTTAATGACCACCAGCCCTTTGGGTGGCAAGTTTTATAAAACAAGTTTCACGTTTTCTTGTATGGCGAATCTATGAGTGATTATCACCGCCGGATTTGGAGCTAATTGAACGTCTGTTAGAAAGATTTAACTGCATGAATAATCAAGCGGAAATCAATGCTCAACGTTCAACTGCGTTCAACTTTTGCTTTTTAGATTATTCATGTTTTTCGAATTCAATTTTTAACGTGACTATGATCAGTGGCGGACATGTAAGTGGAGAGTTATGCAAAACTTGGACTGCTTCAATTTTAATGAAACTTTGCACGTAGAACAATTCAATGATGCTGATTTGGAATTTGCGAATCGTTTTTCGTGTTTCGGCCAAAAAAGAGGATTCCGGCCAAATTTAGTTATAAGGTTGTGTATTGTACCTAGAACGCTAAGAGGAAGTTCATATTATTGCTGTTTGGTTACAATAAGTTCACTTGCAGAAAGCCTTATGCCCTCCCATGCTCTAGTTGTATTTAATTTCGTTTTGGTACATTTTGCGTTTCAATAATTTTTCATAAAGTCTTTGTTTTTTCTTGGATGACCTCAGCAGAGCTCTTGTCATCAAATGGCTAGGTTTTTTGTTTTGATTGTAATTTCTCTTTTAGGGAACGCTTCCATTCCCCAAAAAATTGATTTCCGTATATTTTTCATGCAGTATGTAGATCTTTTGTACTTAAGACGGTTTCTTTCTGCATACAGGCTATGGTTTCCGGGGCGCTTAAGTGAGGGTGGTGTTTATTCAAAAGGGGCTCTTATGAGGGTGTTTATTCGATAAATACGGTAGGCAAACTTTGTTTTGGACACATTTTGATCATATGACAAAATTTCAACCAACCCACAGTAGTTAATGATAATGATAATGATATATATTTCCATATATTACAATGGTTCTTCATCCATAACATAAATAACATACAACCATAACAAAAAATTATAACATTAAAAAATTATTCCTTTTCTGATTCTGCTTTAATTAATTTGGCATTTGTCTTTTCATTGATTAGATTTTCAATTATAACTTGAATTGATCGTAATTTATCAAGTTCCAGTTCTTGGTTGTAGTGGCCCTGGTTCTCATGTAAATGATTTTCCGTGTCTGCATCTGTTGGTGTTATTATTGGTCTCTGCTTCAGATATTTCCTCACTATTTCAGTACACAATGTTAGTGTAATCAATAGAAATACAACAATAGATGTATATTTCACCAAACCATAATCAGAGTCATCAAAAATATCTGGTAGAGGTCGAACATAATATGATGATACTGATGGCCTTCGAGTGTATTTTTCTTGGAGATATAACTGATGAGGTGTAAACATCAAGCTACGGGTGATAGGATTCTCACAACGTTCAAACGATTTTGAATATCCAGCATATAAAGCAATGTCTCTTCTATTTCTTATAGTATCGTCAATTTGAAATAGTCTAATACTGTCAAAACTTAGAAGCTTTTTTATTATTTTCAATGATTTTACTTGTGGAATAAGTTCTGGATGACTTTCAAAGTAAAAAGATACAACATTCAAATCAAGGAGGGCAGCTTTAGCTTCATTATTTATAACACCATCAAATATTTCTTCATATGAATTGTAAAGAACATTATATTCTCCATAAGAATTTGTTCGAATTTGTTCAAAAGAATTCCTCAAAGTAGCCAATTTTTCTCCTTGAACTGATATTTCATTTTCTGTTTCATTCATTACTGTTGCTGTTATCATGGCAATTAAAAACAGACTGAATATTGCCCATATTTAACAGATTATATGTGTAAGGTAATGTTTAGGTGAAAGATCTCCATATCCAATTGTCATCAAATCACAAATTTGAAGTCCTATTCTGAATGAAAATTCCTGATAATTTTTCAGTGATTCCAAAATACTGATTACAACAATCCTGAGAAACAACAATAACATTCCAAAATATAAAACTGAGAAACTACTTCGTATTCCTTTAAAAAGTCTGTTTATCAATAGAACATATTTGTTTCTCGCAATCACACCTATGCCAATGCCACGTACTAAAATGCTACTCGAAAATTTCAAAGTAGGGTCCTTATGAATTCCAAATATGAAAATTAAGTCATCTTCAGTTGCGTTGATATCTGATAACATCTGTTGACGATTCTTCATGTATTTCAATAACTGTGCTATACTGTTTATTGGATGTATGTTAATACTTATACTTTTATAAAATGGGAGACATGAATTTCTAATGTATTGCAAGTGTTCTATAACCATTAGTTCACTTGTTCCTGTTGTTACATTCACATAAACATATGGAGGATTTTTTTCCATGCAACCAAGTGAATTGTTAGATTATTCTTTTCTCTGTCTTCTGAAATGATATCCATTGATGAAACCATGTGAAATATGCATCAAAATGCTATGGTTAACAGTGTTAATTTCAGCATACCTTTTTATTCTTCCAACTTTGACTTGTGATGATTTTCCTATTTTGATTTGGTATTATATGTGAGTGTTATAGTCTTGGAAAGTTCGATATGAGATATTATTTGTTCAGGGAACTTTTCTGTTCACAATAATGAAATGAGTGATGAAAGTCAAAAAAATTGTTTATCTGAAATTGTGATCCAATTAGTTTTTTATTTTTGATTCCTATTGCTTCTGTTTTCGTTATTTTTCATGCAGATGTCCATCTCACCATTGGACTCAATACAATATTATTAGTTCCCAACAAAGTGTTACACACACTTATTTCCTGTTTACAAGGATATATTTATTAATCCAATTAATGTTTACCTAGTTTACATAATAATAATAATAATAATAATAATAATAATAATAATAATAATAATAATAATAATAATAATAATAATAATAATAATAATAATAATAATAATAATAATAATAATAATAATAATAATAATAATAATAATAATAATAATAATAATAATAATAATAATAATAATAATAATAATAATAATAATAATAATAATAATAATAATAATAATAATAATAATAACAACAACAACAACAACAACAAAGAACGAAAATAAAATAGAAACATATCAATCAAGACATCGTTTGCATTTTGTTATGTTTGCTTGTATTTTCTTTTTCTTTTTATATGCAGGTGTCCATTTCATGATTGGAATATCTTCAAATTGCTTATCCGATTACTCAGGTGCATAGCTGTCAAAATGAAAAGCGATAACATTCTCATGAAAATATTTTGGAAAATATGGTATTGTTCACACTGGCCATCATTTTTTTGAACCGGGACATTTTTCTATTCTTGGTTTGTTTATAGTCGGTATTTGCAGCTGGAGCTCATTTGGCAAAATCAAATATATTACGTCTTAGAAATTTTTCTATACCGACGGCATTTTTTTTAATGGATCGATGGATTACGGCACTTATTGTTTCGATTACCCAACCTCCCATGTATTGTTTTGACGTGATTTTTGTGCCGTTATTGACAAGTTAATCGAGCACTGTTACGTAACTTTAGGAGGACAGTTTTAGTAGAACTTCTATTCAAATTTCTTGTATATGCCTGTATTTTGGTGGTGTGTCGTCGTACTTTACTTAGCTACCTAAGAACTTATAAATAATAAATAAATCTCAATAAATAAATAAATCTCAATAACTGGTACATTCGATATCTCGAAAAATGCCCATTGGTCCTTTGAGTTATCGGGAGTTAAATGTATTTTCGATTGTTTGTACAAATTTTTTTTGTTCCACATTTCATCATCTTTTTTTTTTGAAGATCTCTTTCGCTTGAATTACTTTTGTGCTTTATTGCTTTTATAAAGACTAGCCTAGTATAACAAGATGAAAAAGACTAGCCTAGTATAACAAGATGACAAAGAATGCTTTCTTTTTGGTTAGCAGTCGCGTTTTAAAGTCACTCTTGAATAAACGTGAATCGAAAAGGCCACATTACGAAATCAGTAAAAATCAGAGGCAGCGGAGCCAAAAGGGGTACTTTTAGTTTTTTATATAGAACATGTTCCAGATGCAATTCATAACTTCTGCGATATAAATTATTTTTCATATTTTACCACAAGACCTGGCGGTTAGCTTATATTCCGTCAGAACAAACATTATTTCGGATCTGGAGTGAAAACATTTAACACAACCTTGTTTCCACAAACAATTCAATACAGTCGACTCCCACTATCTTGAATAAAACACTCCGTCCCTTCAGCATTTACGGCCTGACGCTTTACAAATTGTTCTGCTATCTCGAACCACTTTTTAGACCCCAGAGAGCATTTTATTCGCTATCTGTAACTTTTTATTAAAATTCAGTTCGTAGAAACCATCCGGAAATACGTTTATTGTTCATGCGCAGCATTAACCTGGGTCTCTCTTTCCTTCAAATCATATCAGCTAATAAATATAATCAAAAAGGAAAGGGTTAATGTCATTGGTTGCCTAGCTACTTTTCTGCATGCATACCCTCCCTGCATCGATTAACCTTAAGGGAATTAATTTTTGTGGGAATTTATTTTCGCGGATAATAATTTTAAGCATTTATTTTGAAGTGGACAAATCAGCAATATTCGCAAAATTTTGTTCCCACAAAAATTGATTGTGTTATATTCTGCATGTAGTAGATCTTTTGTATTTAAGACGGTTTATTTCTGCATACAGAAATCTACTTATGGGTTTCTAAAAACCTTCAGTACAGGTGTCTCAAACATTTTAATAGGAATTATTTTCTTCACGATATAAATTATCATTTGAATGAGTATCATCAGTATGGAACTATATTTAATAATGTGTTAGATAGATCTGCTCCAAAGGAACAAAGGAATTAAACGTTCCAATTTGGAATGAACGGTTCATTTCTTCTAGCACTGATGTGATCGTGAATATGCTGACCATCCTAGAATTCTTGCTATAAAATTAAAGTTTCAACTCACTGAGGGCTTTGATTTTAGGCCTATTAGCAGTCACAAAGCCTTCAGTGGTAAAATTTCGATTAAAGAACTGAAATTTGTTGCCAGGGAATTACCAGTTACTTCTGCTATTTTTGCTCGCTGTTCCAATATATATATTTACGGTTTATTGTTTTTCGCAAACAGGAATGGTGCCTACAATTATGCAGATGACAACACCATCTCTGTTATTGGTAGATTGGTAGATCGAGTTTTATATGAACTTGAGAAAGAGCTACGGTTATAACACCTCCGTAGCCTAAAAGTTTCAGGCATTGTTCCTGGGTGTGTTAGTAAAGATTATGAGAGGGAAACTGTTTTAAAGTACCTCTCTCGTCTCGTTCCACACTGAGAGTAAATTCTATCGTTGGTATTAGCCTCTACATTGATATAATTACGCATTTTATAAATTTTGCTAGGAAAATGTGTTACTAGGAAAATGTGCCTGGTACGGCACTTTATCTGTCTGCCAAATTTCTTTCTCCTGCAACAAGTGGCATTTTTAAAAAGGACCTATGACGTCATCAGTACTAAATTTACACCTTGTCATCCGAGTCCAGATAACGTTCCTTGTCTGTATTGTAAGTCCGCCTCCTCCGGGGCAAGTACACATATTTTACAAAATCTGTAAAGTTATCTGGTCTGTAAAGTTACCTGGTATGTATACTTTTGACTGTGACACTTGATTAGTGATATCAAAAAAAAGAACGCTGTGGATCGCGCAACCTATTGTTTCAGAATGCATAATGAAGATGGTTTGAGATGCGTGGTAAGATTAGTCATTTAATCACGTGGGTGATATAATAAATAAATCAACAAATCAGTACAGGAATGCTTTTATTATTTTTAATATCCAGTTGTTACTTATTAATGCCTTCTTTGTTTATCTTATTTTAGATGTTTTCCGTCATTACGGTCACGTGTACGCAATTAATCAAAAATAAAATAATTTTACTTGCTCCCCAAACTTGTTCAAGTGAAGGAAATAAAACCATTTATTTATTTATTTATTTATTAACATAATTATAATAACGCTGTTGTAACCATGGTAATTTCACTATAAGCATAACAAAAGAAAATACGTAGGTCAGAGACAATATTTTCGACGATTTTTTGCGCAGTCCTGAAGTAGCGAGCGTAAGCTGAAATTTAACGTCTCAATTCATTCGATTCTTCATTGTGAGGTTTTATGATTTTATATTCCCAACCATTCCTGAGCAATATTTGTTACTTTTACACTTGAATATTTATGTTCCCAATGAATTGTGAAACGCCGATAAACCTTTGGTGGGAACCAACCTTTATGGCCATATATTTCCATAACTAACTGCCATAACTGACGTAACGAGAAATGTGGCAAAATTTTCGGCATTTTTAAACAACAATATCGCGTTAAAGCTTCATCGTATACATGTAATCCCATACATTTCTTTGTCTCTCAGTTTGTTATTCTATAATTTTAATTTTTATGAGTAATAAGCCCTGCCATGTATTAAAAACTTTCTTTTGCGAACATAGTGACCTTTAGCTCACGGCTGCAGAATCCTTATTATATTGATTTTAACAGTTTTTGGATCAACAATCCCAACTGGAAAGTTTATGGCATAAATTTCTCTCCATGTTGTTTTGTTTTGAAAATGATGAAGAATTGTCGGAATAAAATACAGACCAGCTAATAGGTCAGCAAATTAATGGAGGCTCAATTAATAAATATAAGAAGTTCAACATAAAAAAAAAGGATTATTTCTGGTCTGTATAATTCAAAAGCGTGTAACACGCAGTACTTGCCCCGAGTCTTCGAACTTTAAATAAAGTGATCCTGGGTGGTATGCCTTTAAGTTTGCGAATGAGCAGATTTCTGTTAGATTTCTGTTAGATTTTCTGAATGTGAAAGTGATTTGAACTTGAAAATGTGGAACTTAAAATCTTTTTTTCTTCTTCATGTCTATCTTGTAGTTGAATGTTGTAAATCACACACGATTTATTTTCGGGATCACCTTCATCAAAAACGGAAAAATTCGGATCTCTCGTCATTTAATAGCGATTTAATGAAAATCATTAAAACTACGTGTGTGAAAGTACGTGGTTAGATGTAGTCTTTTAATTACGTGGGTTAAAAAACAACAATTAAATAGATGAATACCTTTTACCATTTCTAATCTCCAGTCGGCATTCTATTATATGGACGATTACTTCATCTTAAGAAAGTTTATATATAATACACAAAAGCTTGCAGTTTATATATAATACACAAAAGCTTGCAGTTTTTGTGTAGGCGACAACTATTTATACAAGTAAAGTGTATTTCGACTTGCATTCCCACTATTTAGAATGTTCATCCAATCATCGTATGAACAGCATGATCCATTTATCTGTCTCATGAAAGATGGAAATTCATTTATTAAGGCACCTTAAGAAAGTGGGTGATTTTTATCATCGTAAGAATAGCAGGAGATTAATCTAGTTTGCTAATCAATAGGTTTCAGCGTTTTTATATCTGAACATCAAAACTTTCTAATCAGTTGTGAAGATTGTTTTGCTGAGGAACGGTTGTGTTCAAGCTGAAACAGACGTATGTATTTTTCCCTATTTATGTTGTACGATTTGAATATTTTGTTAAATGTTATTACTTTTATTGTAGACAGCTAACGATGCTTTTGACGGTATACAACTTGTTAACATTGTACCTGTTGGCAGGTGTCTACTGCTTGGAACCTGAAAATCAAGCTGTAGTCACGGAAGTTAGGGATAAAATTCAAGAACTCATCGATAAAGATAAATCTCTGATTGGGGGCTTTGTGCGTTTGGCGTTTCATGATTGCGTTGGTGACGGAAACTGCGATGGTTGCATCAACCACACTTTAAGCGATAATAAAGGTTTGAAAATTTATACCAATCACCTAGATCGACTTTTTGATAAAAGGTTGTCAAGAGCCGATATATATGCTTTGGCTGGAATAACCGCTTGTGAAAATGCAGCTGTAAATTTTAATGCGGAGTTTAAAGTTGGACGAGGAGATTGTCGTTCCTCTCCGGACGAAGATGACAAATCTGAGGTTTTCCCAACGACTGATTTCACGCTAGATCAGTCGGTAAAGTACTTTAGGGATAACTTTGGAATGGATAAGAAGCAAACAGTGGCATTACTGGGTGCACACACACTTGGCAGAGCTCGCATAGAGAATTCAGGTTACGAAGGCAAATGGGTTCGTGGTGGAAAATGTGAAAATGAGCTGGACAACAAATTCTTCAAACAACTGATTAAAGGCCCCTGGACACAAGTAAAATTGCTAAACGGCAAAACACAGTGGCAGAGGAAACCTTTTCCGCTGAATGATCCAAAAGATAGACCCAGCGCCGTTATGATGTTAAATTCTGACATGGCATTAGCATACGATATCTATGAGGCTGGCAAAAATAACTGCACAAAGAAAACACAGAAAGGGACAAAAGTGACCGTGACTTGTCCTCCTTTTGATAATGATATTGTCGACGGATATGCAAGGAACAATGATGAGTGGCTGAAGGATTTCACTATCGCTTTTCTCATGATGATTAATAAGAATAATAATGATTTGAAGGATCTTTCTGAGTTGCCACAAGGACCAACAAGCACGCCAAAGCCGAAGCGAAGAAAAGGAAGAAGAGGAGACAGTCTTGATGAATTGGAAGAAGGAATGGAAGAACGACTGGATACTATAATTGAAGATATCCAAGCAATCAAGAGTGATTTCGAATAACTTGGAAAGTTGAAGTTGAGATTAACTTAAAACGCACAAAAACGCATACAACTGTTCCATATAAACATTACAGCATGGTGTTCACATTGAACAAAAACGTTCTGGTTCGCAGTAAGACGGAATATGCACTCGTTAAATATTTTTTTTCAAATAGTTTGCAGAATGGTTAGTGATAACACTGTAATAATTATTTATATTATATAAGAGCATTCCTCACATTCTTATACCTGTCGCTCTCCTTCCCTGAAGAGAATGAAATCCTTTTGAAGAGAGCCATCCAGCTGGACACACTGATAGAGAGGGAGTACGCAAGGGGGCCCTGAAATCACTTTCTGACAACCTGTCCAGTAGAATCAACTTGAACGATTGAGAATGAATGATAAAAATCCGATTCCGTTACCTTTTGTGAATACAGATCGTATATTTGAACATGTTTTGCACTTCCAATGAGAGCGGAAGAACTCTGATTTCTTGGTTTAATTTTTCTAAGAAGGAATTGTGAATAATCATAATTCACAGATGCATTCTTCGTAGAAGCTACAAAATTAGTTTATCCATTCAACCTTTTTACAAAACGAAGTCGTCTTCGTCGTCTTTCACCGTCGTGTCACATATCAAAACGTCGAAGTCACACTCCTATTTTCCCCATAAAATGTGATTGGTTTTTTCATCTGACAATTTCTCCTCCCTATGAATTTACGGCGAAAATTCTTATAAAGATGTTTGTAAGAACGACACATAACCTGACTGTAACCTCGCTAACCCAGAGTAAATTTAGAAGGTTTGCATCACAAACTTAGATGATGAGAAATATGCAGGTCAATGGTGGAAAAGGGAGGAAACCTTTTGATAGCACAGGGTTTGATGGAACTGCGATATTATCTGGAATGATTTTGGATTACTGATTGCAGAGAGTCTGGGATTTCTACGATATATGAGAACTAGGCTATCATTTGATATGATCTAGTCATAGCCGCAAGCTGTGTTACTCCCAATTTTATAATCAACTTTGAGGCCTAAAAAGGGGATTGAAAAAAAGGGGATTGAAAAAAAGGGGATTGAAAACTCTCTTTTTGGTCATTTATGTTTTTTATGGAAAAAGCTATGAGATATGATATGAGATATGATATGAGATATGATATGAGATATGATATGAGATATGAAAAAAGATAGAGTAACAACCATACAATTTCTTTTGTCCAATGCTGTTGAAAAGCGTGAAAGTCAAGCATAAATTATGGTGCTATATACGGAAGTTTGTTGATTCTCGTAACAAAAGTCATTAGTTACAAATCTCAATAAAGTAATTATTACTAATGCTGTCTTTTAAGGTAGGTGACTTCAGATTATGTCTTTTCGTGTCGTATGCATAACAATACAATTTTTTAAAAGCGTGTAATAAACGCTGCCGAGAAGTTACGATTTTAATATTTCAAGCTTATGATGGTCCTTGTATGGAGCACCTAATATCTTATGATGATATCTGCGCGAAATCCACTTTGAAATTGTAAATATCATAATGATTATTGCAAAAAGGAGAATGGTACGAGTCAACACGCATCAGTCGCCATTTTTAAAAATTCAATAAAAATTTGGATATTGACGTTACTCTTTTTTTTTCATATCTTTTTTTTTTGAAACCTGCTTTCAGGTTTTCAATGACATAAGAAATTTATATTTTATTGAGGTTCTGACTTTTGGTAGATTAAATAAACCAGAATTATGAGCACGTGTCAATTTTTGAGGAGGAAGATGGTCAACTGCGTAGGCTAGCGATTAATAGCGATGGGGAGATTGCAACAAGTTAATTTGTTAAGAGATATTCACGTTATAAGATATTCTCCAAATGTACCATATTAGGGAATTTTAGTTCCCCCAAACTGTGGATATAAAGGAGTGGGAGACTCTCTGGGCGTGATTTTGAAGCACTGAGATAGGTGAACTATTAGTCTGTCCCCAAGTTTATATACAATATTTTAGGTGCAAAATAAACTAATCTAAGGACGTTGATGGAATGAGAATTTTTGCTCTGTTTAACTGCCGACTTCCAACTCATATTAGAATCTAGAAGAAGATACTTGATGCAGGAACTAGGGAAAATTCTTTATCCGTTTATGAACAGTCTAAAGTCGTAATTTCAAGAGTTTTTGTGCATGTTTAAAAATGATTTAAAAAGAGAAATATTTTATTGGCATTCAGCCAGTGACTTAAATATTTTAAATCCAATTTCATGCGTTTAAAATTTTATTTTTGGGAGAGTCACTGGTATTCATTAAGTTAGTGTCGTCAGCAAAATGGTGAACATCAGAATATTTGATATCTGGAGAATAAATCGTTAATATATATCAAAAATAAATAATTTATAGTGCTTATAAATGATTTTCTCAAATATCTTATCTTATCTATCTTATCTTATTGAAGATAGTTCAAATTTTGATCCTTTCTTGGAAACAGGTACAACTATGGCAGTTTTCAGGCAAGATAGAAATATTTCTGTAGAAAAAGAAAGATCGATTAACTTCGCTAATGGAAAAGAAATATCAGTTTTGATGAGTGAAACAGGACCGACGTGTAACTGATAGAAAGAAAGTAGAAGTCTGACGATCCTGTTTTTTTATTTTCACAAAAGATGATAATCATTCTAAAAATTAAATAGAGCAAAATTTTCTCTATTTTCTTTTTCCTATATCAACTTAATGAACGACTTTGAATCTATGTTGTTCAATGGAGCTAGGTAGAACTTGTAACTGAATAATCAAGGTAAAGAAATTCAAATAAAATAGAGAGGACGCAATAGGACGCAATCTTTCAATTTCGTTTTGGAAGTCCTTCATTGTTTTGACATTACATATTATGGTTGCCATGCCTTAATAGACTTTAAAATCAGCCTAAACAAATTTCTTTCTTATGTTCTCGATAACAAAATCTAAGACGTGAAATTAGCTGCAGAACATATTCTTGGGTGTGGCATGTTGAAACTTTGAATTGCCTTTTCTTTTTCGAACAACACAAATTCCCAAAACGCATCAAAGGTTTTGTTATTTCTTTTCTTCTTTCTTCATTAACAACAACCTGTGTCATCTCCTGACCTTCATTAGCAGACCAAGTAGTCAGTTTCAAGGATTACTGAGGTTGTAACCCTAAAACCTTCCCCTACCACTCCTCATTTACATCTGAAAATAAGGACTCCTCTGATACAAATTTTCACCTCTGTATCAGAGAGATGGCGTGAGCAGTGCCAGAGATCACAAAGCTTATTGAAGTTATTGATAATAGAGTTAATAGTTAATAGGGTGCTAGGTACAGCCCTGTGATAAGATTTGTGTGGGTACATTGATATGTGGGCCAGTGGATAAGTTCAGCATAAGACACGATATACAATCAGAAACTTCTACGTGATCAAGTGGGTGATAAAAATATAGTGTTCACCACGGGATCTTTTAGAAAAGAAGAAAGATGTTTTTGGGGAAAAGGGATAGTCTTTCATATGTTATCAGCATCAGAAACAAGCATATCATCACAAAACCCTTTTCATGACGACACGCAAATTAAAGATGTTAACAACTTGAACGCATCTTTCGCATTTGTTAATATTATCCCAGAGGACGATAGCAATTCAATAAAACATTTAAGTGACCGAATGGATCTTTTACACTTAACACCGAACATATGTGTTAAGGATCAATTAGCAGAGGTTCGTTTAAATCATCACAGAGAATATGTAGCTAATTTACAGAATACAATGGAAAAAAAGGAACACTAAATGACAAAGTTTCACCAGTTAACCCTATTCCTACCAAGCTTTTTTGTCCTTTGTATGGATGAGGGGGATGGGGGGGGGGGGGGGGGTGGGGTGGGGTCAATTTGACCCGCGCCTAGATAATGTCTTATATCTGCTAAGCCATTGATGCCTATGACATTAAACTTAGTACAGACTTTAAGTATCCTATTTGCTACAAGAATAATTACAATAATTACATCACTTTTGTTATGACGTCATCAATTTGTCTACTTTGTGAATAATTTTGAAATTTACGTAAGTTTTTGAAAAGAATAAATTATAGGTAAAATTAATTTTTTTTGCAAAGTTTTACATTATTATGTATCTATATACCACAATATTCCCCAATTTCGGTCATAGTAAGAATTGCTTTAATGTTAGGAGAATTTGGATCAAAAATTTGAAAATTTTGAAACTTTTTTGAGAAATATAGCTTCGGAGATCTGGCTACATGTAACTTCAACTGATTGAAATAAGATAGAAAAGGGTTCCCTTACACAAAAATAAGTAGCAGATAATGCAATTGAATAATCAACCTTCAAAAACAGCTTCCCAAAGTAGTTGAAATACCAGCTTTCTAAATACAAAATATGGTCTGTAAATTATTATTACTGGTCCGTAAATTACTCTAAAGTTCAACTGGTAATCAGAAAAGTTCAATTAATTACCAAATGAAGTTGATTGAGTACATTCCAATCAGGAAAACAAAAGGCTAATTTAAAAAAACAACACCCATGTTTGACAAAACGCCCACCTCTGGAAAAAGCGAATTCAGTTAAAGTTATTTAGATTCAAAAATGCCGCGGGCCAATTTTTTTACCCCCCTACCTGATCATTTTATTATACATTGTGGGACAAATGACTGAGCTTAAACGGGAACAGAAGAAGAAATTGCATCAGATATTGTTAACCTTGCTTTAAGTGCTGATAAGAGCAGAGTTTCAATCTCTTCGCAAACATGTAGAAGTGATAAATGGAACCAAAAATTACGGAAAGTCAACAAATTGCTAAAATACATGTGCCAACAGAGAAATATCTGCTTCATACACCCCATGATAACATTCTCACATCACACTTAAACAAAACCAAATTACACCTGAACAAATCCGGACAGAAAATAATTGCAAAGAATTTTATTCGAATTAAAACTTGATGTCGTGAGCAAGCAGATGTTCAAGCGCACTGGGATAATTTTAATACAAGTGTACAAAAACGGAAGATAATAACCAACTGTTAACTCGGCGACTGAAGCATTCTTCCAAGATTAACATGGCGCATATCAACATAATCTCACTTAAAAATAAATTCTACCAACTTGCTGATTTGGTGAACAAAAACGTAGATGTACTGTTAATTTCTGAAACAAAGCTTGATACAACGTTTACCACAGCACAACTTGTTATTAACGGATACCATTTCGAAATGATAGAAAGAAATATGGTGGTGGGACTATGTGTCTTATCAACGATGAAATCATGTGTGACAGACTAGAAGTGAAGAAACTTCCGGATGACTTAGAGGTAATGTTCAGCGAGTTGAATCTGCGGAGTGAAAAATGGCTAATTGGTGTATACCGACCACCAACTCAAAGTCTGAAATACATATTTAAACATATCACAGACACAGTGATAAAAATGAATTATGCTAACGTTATCGTATTAGGTGATTTTAATCTGGAGCCAGAAAATGCTCATTTTGATTGCTTCAAGAGTGACATGAACCTTGTTAACTTAATTCAGGAGCCAACGTGTTTCAAGTCTGTTACGAATCCATCATGTATCGATCATATATGGGTTAGCAAAAAGAGCAGATTTATAAAGAGCGGAACGATCGAAACCGGCTTATCTGATCACCATAAGATGGTAATAACGACATTGAACTCCATCGTTGACCGAAACGCGCCCCTAAAATCATCACGTACAGGGATGCGCATGCTTTTAAAACCGGCGAGGTGATTAAAACCCACGAAGGTGTGCAAAATTATAAAATCTTTGAAGAAGTGTTTTAAAGTGTCGTGAATAAGCACGTTGCAACAAAGAAGAAAACGTCGAGAAACAATACAGCTCCGTTCATGAATTAGCGTCTGCGTAAAGAAATCATGCTACGCAGTAGGAAAAAGAACATTTATCACAAAGATCAGTCATTAGGGAATTGGAATAGATACCGATACCAACGGAATAAGTGCACAAGGATGTCGGATGGTTTTTGCATGTATGGATATGAATGTTATTAAAGATGGAAAACGATTCCGGAAAACCATCAAACCAGTTTTCAGTAAAAATTAAGTAAATGAAAAACTGAAAACTTTAATTGAAGCAAATGAAATAATAGATGATAAAGCGAATCATGAATATGTATTTCGCGAACATTACCAAATCACTCGACATAAAGGAAATACCAACTGAAGTCATAGAACAGCGATCGATAGATGACGTTGATAATATAATAGCTATGTACAAAAACCATCCCAGTATTATAGCAATTAATAATGCATATCCATCAGAAAACATGATGTCGTTTCATTCCATTGAAGCTGATGAAATGAAGAAATATATTCCAAATTTGAAATGTTAGTTTTCCAATAGGTGCCATGCCAGTAATAATTTTGAAAGACTATGTCGATGATTACGTTAAGGTGGTCCATAGGTTACTGAACGACTTTTTTATAGCGGACGTTAAGAACTGTTTTAATTATTTCAAAATGGTCCAATATATATATACAAAGTCCAAAAAAATATTTTTTTTCAAAAAAAACCCCTAAATTTCATGCTGAGTCAGCAAAAATCAGCAAAAACTTTAAAAATTTCAAACAACCATATCTTAGTGTGTATTAGTTTGTTTTACTGCAAACTTTGGGAAAGGATAGTCACTCAGGAGTTCTTTCCATTGAACCAAAACTAGATTTTCAAAATTTTGCAATCCATAATGGCAGCGGTTAATCCAATTTCATGATTTTTTTGCCCAATTACAATTATTGGAAGATGGATAAATCTTGAACAAAAATTGGCACATGCTTGAAAGTGGTTCAATGAACACAGAAGGGTCTTATTAACTCACTGTCAAAATTTCAGGGGAATAGCGTTTGTAGAACCTGAGTTATTAGCGTTCAAAATCTGCAATCTGTGACACTAAAAATACAAAAATTACCCTTTTTTGATAAAAAAGTGCCACATATCATATATTTTTGAAAACTAGAATAAATTTGCCGTCTAGAGATGTAAAAATCAATTTTTTTGATTTTTTTCGAAAATTCAGCCTTAGGTAACCTATGGACCACCTTAAAGAACTTACTGATATATACAGAAACGTTGTTAAGGATCGTGTTTTCCCAGACAGCTTGAAATGGGCTGAAGTCACCTCCGTACACAAGAAAGGATCTAAATCAAAGAAGGAAAACTATCCCCCGGCCAGCAAACTTCGTGCAACTTCGAAAGTGTTTGAGCGAATCCTACATGATCAACTTTTATATTATGGAAATGTTGTTGCAGCAGTTCTTATGGACCTCAGTAAAGCTTTCGACCAAATTCGGTTTGAAATCTGTTTCATACATTGGTGCACAAATACGGGACTTGTTGCCAGATGAAGTGAAGTTAGTAGCGTCAATCCTTGACATGACATGACATCACATCACATCGATTGTTGATGTCCATTACTGTCGGAAAATTTTTGGATCACGGATATAATTGTCCTTACACCTTTCTGATAATTTACTGATTATCTAAAATTTTCTGATTATCTAAAAAGATAAATTTATGATAATTTTTTTTTGTGAATTTTGATTGTAGGTAGTAATATTGTGATACTAGATAGCAATATTCAAATGTAGTAAGGAAAACTTTTTACAGCGAGTATCATTTGTCTTGAATTCGTCCACCTAATAATACTTGCAGTTGACCATAGCTCGATGCATTTCTTCTTCGTATAGAGGCATGCATGCCATTCAAGTTCGCAAGAAGCCAAAAACTTTTTCTCAGTTTTACATCATATCGCATCATATCGCATCGCAGCGCATCGTTGAGTGATCGTCATTAAATATTGTCTTGCAATTACTGAACCTTTCATACCTTCTTGGTTAAAAAATATAAAAGCCGATAAAATATAAAATATTTCAAAAGCTTAGCTGATGACGTCTACCGAAATGTAAATATTAACATTAGCAGCTGAAATAATTTCCTGACCAGTTATTTATTCAATTAATTTTCGTTTATAATTCTATATAACATTATTTAAAGGTGGATATTCTTAAAGGGCGTTTTCGATTGGGCGGACTCGTCCGCAGAAACTTGACTTTGGTAGACTTTACGCATGCTCTGAAGATGAATAAAAAAAGACCACGTGATGAATAAAAAGAGACCACGTGAAGGATTTCATTAAGAAGGATTGTACGCGCGGAATGAAAGCGGACTACATGAATGACTTCACTGCATCATATATAATATAATATAATATAATATGATGACCGAGATGTCTTTAATAACTTAAAACCACATAAGCACAAAAAACTAGAAAAATAAATTTCATTTCACATATTTCAAAATATTATTCCAGAGGGTAGTCAAGCTCGTGGTAGAGCTTCAACTTCAACAGTACCCCCTGAATCCTATACAACTTCAACAGTACCCCCTGAATCCTATACAACTTCAACAGTACCACTTGAATCCTATACAACTTTTCTGAATTCATGTTTATATGTCGCATCCTGACTGTAGCCCATACGGACATTTTCCGTCATTTGGGACGAGGCACGAGGTGGAATCGTACGCGCAGATTTGACTTTGGCAGACTCTCTTGTATAAAAATACGGTTCTTGAGCTACAGAGCATGCGCGAATTCCGCCACGTGGAGAATAGGCTCGAGTCCGCTAGAATTCCACTCGAAAATCATGAATTTTGAAAAGAGAGCTTGCGCAAAGTCCTATAATGGAAAACGGCCTTAATGGATAACGACCTTTATCCTTCTTGACACGGGATTGGCTAAAATAATTCTTTACGATTGGTTCATAAATTAATATCAATATAATCAAGCGTCCTAGTTTCATCATCAAAAAGTGGAATAAACGGAATAAACGGAAATTGTCACCACACTGCAGTACTTTAACTTCAGAAACATTTGTGAGAAGAGAATTCGAAGTATGGTTTTGTTTGGAATTCGTGGAATTATTTTTCGCGGTTAGGAGCCTGATCCGGATTTCGTAGGAATTTAACGATTTTACGGAGAAAAAACGCAAAAATTTCTTCTTGCAAAAGTTTCTGACGTTAAAATAATATTCATGCATCATGCAACAAGGCATGCAACAAGGCGTGGAAACAAATTTAAGTCGTGTTAACGAATCACGACAAAAATATTCGGTTGTTGATGAGCTAAACCACGTGTAACGCACGTGTAATGCAGTTTTTAGGTTGATTTCATGGCGCTGCTAACAGATTTACTACTTTATATATTTCTAGATTCGCTTTTTTTCTGCGTTCTGACAATAAAATAACTTGGTTGATTTGCCGCTTGTTCAAATGTTTGATCCTGATCTCCCAAGTAATGCGCATCATATCAATTTGAGTCACATTGGTCAGGATGTTATTATTATCATGTTGTTACGCGATCATCAACTGCAAGTTTTTTTAACAGCTCCCAATTTCATAGCGCCACCACCTTGTTTATTTCTCTTGTCTCGATTATTAATTTCCCTTTGTAATTTTCGTTCTTCTTTTTTTCTCTGCATTTCTTCTTTTCGTTTTTCTTTTCGAACTTCTTCTTCCGATTTTCCAAAATCAACATCCCACAGCTCGTTCTTCTTCACTTCATTAGTTTCATCGTTTGTATCATCTATATCCCAACCACTACCGCTATCTTCCCACCCATTCCCGTCATCAGTCCAGTTGGATTTTTCTTCGCTAGTACTGCCACTGAATGGATTCGACGAAAAAACATCTTTCTTCTGAAAAAAGAATAAGTTACATGGTTATGAATACATTCTCTTAATATATATTATAATATATTATATATCAACCGACCGCTACTGATTAGTTTTTTATGAAATGAAGGTCAAAATAAAACTTTGGTGAATAAACATGTTATATATCTAATTATTGAAAATTTACAAAGTTAATGTTAACAAGAACCATATGGTGCAAAACGGTAGCAGAATTTCAAAACAAAGTCGTAATACGAACAAAATAGATACAGACTCATTCATCCGAGTTCTAAACTTTGTTAAGTGTAAACAAGGTTTAATAAAGAAACAGCATTGCTTAAAACAAAAGAAATATACATTTGTGAGCTGTAGTCATGGATACTTATCTTATTTTAAAATTAAAAAAAAAAACGAAACAAAAAAACCCCTCTGCATCGAAAAAAATAACGAAAAACGAAAAATCCATGCGAAATACTGAGTTTTAAACATTTACAAACAAAGTAAACAAAAACGTTCAAATAATAAACAAGAATAGTTAGAAGAAGGTCGTTAAGAAGCTTGTCATCATGAACTGTTGGTGAGCCGAACGAATGTCTCGGCAACAGAATAATACTAAATTTCAAGTGATATACTTCGCATTGGAAGTAACTGAAATCCTCCTTTTTGTATTTTATGGGAATATAGATCCATTTTTTCGTGAATAACTTGTAAAATTATTTTTAAAAGTATTTAATACCAAAAAAAAAATACTTATTGAATGTTTTGATAAGCTTTTGAAAATTCCTAGCCTGCGCGTTCGTTCATACAGTTTATATAGTTTCGTAAATGGAATTTCACAGTGTCTTCGACCGTAGGAGGAGGACGAGGACGAGGAGGAAAACCGGCAAAAAAATCAAGTTGGTTAACTACTGTGTTGGTGTTAACTACAAGTTGGTGAAACTACTGAAAAAGTGTAATTTCTTTACACACATAAACTTGATACCAATGAAAACGAGGCGAATTATCTTCGAGTTACGACTTCGAGTTAAAAACTTCGAGTTAGCAGTTATGACGTCACATTCGCCGTTTACCATTTTGCTAAGTCGAGGGAGGAGTTACTAACTCGAAAAAATAACTGTTATCTCGAAGTTTTTAACTCAACGTTAAAAAATTATTATAACACATCAGCCATGTTAGAACCAAAATGATGGTATCGAGAACTTGTATCCGTCAAATGACATCACTTTCATGTCATCGTAATCTTCGTTGAACAAAATCCGGCAGACAATAGCTTGAATGACCTTCTTGATTTACGTAGAAATTAAAATGGCTCATATAAAGTAAGGAAACACACCTGTTTTGTTGGTATCTGTTTTCCTGTGAGAAAATCCACTCCATCTGTCCCCATACCTAACAACTGGGCGACAGACTGTTCATCTTTCTTCATGCTGGTCGTGCTTTTCTAAAGGAGAAAGTTAAGCACAGTAAACATTCTCCATTATAGAGTGGAAGTTGATTTACCAGAAGGAAGCGTTACCTGATTTATTTCAGTTTTCGTAGATACTTCTTTCTGTTCATCGCTCGGATGCTGCCACTCATCAGCTACATTACTCCATCCATCATCTTCCCATTCACCGTAATCACTATCACTGTCATGTTCTTCTGCTGGATTCTAATGTCAAAAAATCCCTCATCAGCTGGGTTTTTTCTGTTTATATGTTCGACGCATTTCAGTCGTATACTTATCACATGAAGAGTACAAAACTGAAGTAAAATGACTATAATCATATCGGTAAACGTTTTTCGTTTTAACTCAGGAGTGTCAGGCAGTAATGGTCTGTTATTTTTTAACATTGAAACAGACTCTCTATGAACAACTCTTACTGGGGAAGATTCATTAAAACCTATAATCCATGCTTCTTTGTCCCTGTTGTATAATTAATATTTTCCCCATTCTAATGATCTGTAAATTGAATGTAATTGAGATAAATTGAAGCGTGTTTGATTTACCTCAAAATAGTGACGTATGTGGTTGTCAAATATGTAATCCTAACAAAACTTGCATCTGTTATTTCTCTTCATAACGCATCTTTTAAACTTGGTTTTCACGGATCATCTTAATTATCAAATCTGATGCTTCTGGTGTTTTTTATTGAAAATTCACAAAAAGTTCCGTAAGGCTACATATGTTACAAAAATCAGTGAAAATAGATCAAAACAAGTATCAGTGAAAAACAACCTGTTCAAAAACACAGACTGTCCAAAAATTCTTTTAATATTGTTTTAAATTATAAATTAAACGTTTTCTTCTTACCAAAAAGGTAGGGCGGTGTACAGTTGCATACATAGATAATAAAGTTTCTTACAGAATTCACAAATCCGGAAAGTTTTCTTCGTGCAGTCAACAAGTCTTCTTTCATTGAATCGAAATTTTCCTATAATATATAATGAAATGAAATATTGAATTCCAATCACAAGGTACTGCAAAATTAAACATGTGTGAGTGAAAAAAGTTTCTTGATTTCGAATTTCCTAATTAAGAAATGATAGCCCTGTACTTTCACCACAAAATGAAAATATGAACATACTATGTTAAATATCCCAACTATAGTTAGCATGTCAATTGTCATTAATGTTATATAAAATAAAACAGTACTTGATCATTCCACCCCTCGTTTCCCCATGCATCTCCATAATCTGCATCTCCATAATCTGCATCTCCATAATCTGAACTATCCGATTGCTGCTCCTTCTTAACAACGTTACTGTCATTCTTCTGTGCTTCAGAAATATTTTTGTTTCTGCCATCTATATTTCATTAAAGAGAGAACGTCAGCAAGATAATACAAAATGTACGGTAACGACAAGTTTGTGTCCGAATGACTACTTCCACCACTGCCACACATACAAACTAAGCGTAACATTACAGATCGAGGGAACTCACCAACATTTTCTTTGTTTTTTTGTTGTTCTGAGGAAGTTGATGAAATGTTTGAATCTAACTTTTCACTAGCGTTTTGTTGTTGTTGTTGTTGTTGTTGTTGATAAAATCTGGAAGTAAGAGATGACATTGCCCATCCTGTCCACGAACTCCCCTGTGCTTTATTTTCTTTTTCAGCAGCTTCTAGAAAAGCAGTTTAAGAATGTACGTAACGTAAGAACTTAACTCACTGAGAATAGCTTCAAAAACTTCATGAATTTCATTATACCTCAATAAATACATACCTCTGCTATTGAGAGGGCTTTCAGGATCGATAGAATTATTTTCCAGTCTTGACAAAAACATCTTGATGACTTTGAAAGTCTTAATAAAAAAGGGAAAAGAAAATTTACCAAAAATTCCAACACAATGTCATCAAAAGTTAGGATCACATTCACATTTGTCTTTATGAAGGTTTGGGACTGTTCCAGCAGTATGAAGGTAAAATACTGTTGGGACTGTTCCAGCAGTATGAAGGTAAAATACTGTTGGGACTGTTCCAGCAGTATGAAGGTAAAATACTGTTGGGACTGTTCCAGCATCGAAGAAGAATTGAAGCAGAAGATGCTAAGGTACCATCCAAAAATGAGCAGAAGAATTTCCTTACACAGTCTCGAACATTTTTGTCTGGATCGACAGTTGATGCACATAAGGTAGGAAGCAGTTTACAAGCAACATCCGGTAAGTTATAGAACTCTTTTGTAGCTGATATCGCCATAATGCCAGCAGAACGGGCAGGTGGAAAAGGATCACGGATTGCTCGAGAGAACGCTGGTATTAACACTTTTTGGCGAGTCTAAACAAATATAATTGTCAACTACATCTTAGTTTAAAGGGGCAATCAATGTATACATCATTTCTACCAGTCCTGACATCATTTCTATCGGGCCTGACTAATTATGAAAGAACTTACAGTCTCTGATATGTGCTGAGCAATCTTTCCTAAACATATTGTTGTATTGGTACGAATACCAGGCTAGTGAAAAAGAAAAGAACAGCGTTACGGTTTATGAGGAATTCAACTTTCTCATATCAAAAATTATATATTCAATATCCAGATATTAAGTATCTATAATGCTGGGAAACAGATAAAACAAAAATGCTTTGCATATTAACAAATCGCTTGTAGTAGATGGACGCGATAGTGACTGATTTATACAGCAATATACAACAAAGTTTCTGTCTTATAAATTCATGCTTATGTCATTTTTCAGGATAGGTCTATTAATGGTTGATTCACAATATACTTGTTCGGAGGAAAATTTGGGGGAAAAATTGGGGAAAAAAGCCCCGATTTGTTGGGGAAAAAAAGCCCCGATTTGTTGGGGAAAAAAAGCCCCGATTTGTTGGGGGAAAAAAGCGCCGATTTGTTGGGGAAAAAAAGCCCCGATTTGTTGGGGGAAAAAAGCCCCGATTTGTTGGGGAAAAAAAGCCCCGATTTGTTTTTTTACTGGACTGATAACTTCTTCTTATTATTATTGTTCGTTTTTATAGAGTCTCTCATAGAACGGCTGCAAAGTCAGAGAAAAATAAGGAGAAGATATGACAAGCGAATAGATGGAATATAATCTTCACTTATTATAGAGCTTTGTATAATTATCAAAATATAGATATATCCAATTTATGAAAGGGGAAATTTTATTGAAAGGCTGTGGTCGAGCCCTGGATTGACCGGCTGACTTTAATTGTTCTCAATGATAATGTTTAGGAATTTCACTAAGCAAGATGAATGTAACAATAATTCACTACACAATTTTTATAAGCAACCCAGTTTTTTTGAATTGGATTAAAATAAATTTGTAAAGCAAGTAAGAGGACTTAAATTGATCTCCTCCTGAGGGTTTTCAAATTGTAAACTCCCTTACCCACCTTTCCCGTGTATATATATACAGGTTTTCTTTTTATAAGAACAATCAACTTTCAACGTTTTTAACTTTTCAACTTTGAAGCCGAAAATTGTTCAATAGTATACACTATTGAATATCTAACATTTGAAATTCATCTTCTATTGCAGTTCAGTTGATATTGTTGTAAACAACATGATGTATATTCTTGTGTTGAACTATACAATGACGCTGTTTTCTAAATTTAAAAATATTTTCTCAAGAAAACACGTTCTTAAGCCTAAATGTTCTTAGCATGTTCTTAACTATTAGAGCTGTGCTCCACCATAGTTATGAGAAATACTATGGTTCCTCTGATGTAGATGAAAGGCAGACATAATTCATCACAAAAATAAACCACATATTAAGTTTAACCCATTTCAAATTAAAATTGCTTGAACCAATTTGCAAAGACATTTAAAACAATCCTTCACCTTGAGCAACCTACCGGATAAACAATTTTCATCGAATATTGAGGAATTAATTCTTGCAGTTCAATGACTTTTCTTTATTTTCTTTGGAATTTATTTTTGCAGATGAGGCCAAAGAAAACAAAAATAAATTCCGCACAATTTGTCTTTTCTTTTCATTTTGAGTCGCTGGTTTCGCATAAACATATGGAGGATTATTTTTCCATCCAACCAAATGAATTATTAGACTATATTTTTTAAATTGAAAAGTCAAAGCAAGGAATAACGACAATAAACTGTTACTGTATCCGAGTTACACGAACTCTCTGTGAGTTAGAGAATTAGGTTAAAAAAAATTGAATAACGTGACTGTCATTTCACAAACTTCATAAAAGTAAATTATTGTGAAGAAGAGACAGGAATATAAATTTCATGGAAAAAGAAAAAGAAACCAAAAAATGTGTCTAGACAGTGGTTATGTATGAGTCACAGGAGCTTAATTTTGCGGATAATTTTTTATGCACATTTCCAAATCAAATAATTTGCAGAAATTAATATTCGCAGATAAGCGAATGTGGCATATTTCACAGGAATTTATTTTCACACTCGATCAATGAAACTGATCAATAAATTAAATTTTTCTCCTTTAATGATTTTTTGCCATGATAATGATGTATGCTACAAATATGCAACCAATCCAAATCATCTTCTAAAATGTTCGTATAATATAAATATACAGTGATAAGACGTACATCTGTGCGTAAAGAAAATCACATCATTGCGTCACAAAACTTAAAAGTAAATTAATAAGTAAATTTTGAAAGAAAAATTGGAATTAATATTCATGGGCTGGCAATATTTGAAAATTTTGAGGGAATGTATTTTTAAGGATTGGGCCAAAATCCGCTTATCGCCCAAATTTATTCCTGCAACAAAAGTTCAAAAGTTCTGAATAACATTCATTCAACCTGTGCTACATTTTGAGTCGGTCAACAAAAGATTTTCAATCCACTTACCGACATTTGGCCAGAAAGGGATATGAGCGAAAGGGGGATATACGTTAGCCAGTTAAAAGGTGATTGTACATTACAGCCCCAATGAAACTTTACATTGAAAGCCAAGGGGAGAAGGGGAAAGGATTTTTATTGACATCGTCTTAAATGATTTCTTGTATAGAAACAAATAATAAAGGACACAAATTATAGATGACTTTCCGAGCGACGTATATATTTTTTATAAATAATTGTGTTCTTTGCTCTATAATTACTGTATGTTTCAAAATAGAATATTAATGCCAACCAATATATTAATGATCTTTATTATTATATCTTATGAAAATAAATATTGTTAAGGGCTGTGGGTAGCAGCATGCAAATCTGAAGTAAAATCACAGATAACCTTATTCTCTGTTATGCTACCTAACTCTAAGCTCTTCCTATTATTAGTACCTACTAGCAAACAAAATGTAGCAGAAAAAGGTAGTAACAACACGAGTTTAAAGATTTGTAATGCTGTGTGGGCTTTCACTCAGGCGTAAATTGCCTGACCCTTGGCAAAAGTTTTTTAAAAAAGCGTTCATATTTATGAATAAGCCGATGAAAAAGCTCAGTATTTAATATGGAATGCAATGCATGGAAAGCATCGTGAACAAATAGACCTTCTTTAGAGAGAAGATATTTCCATGAATGAGGGTTCTTAAAAAATTATAAAAAATTAAAAAATTATCTTCTTCCAAACCTTTAAAACCATTAAAATCCCTGAATCAAAGCTGCAGAGATAGTCAATGAAAAAACAATCACATTGAAAATCACTCTTTGGTTCTTTGCTACTGTTTATTGTCGTTATTCCTTGCTTTCACTTTTCAATTTTAAAAATATAGTCTAATAATTTATTAAGTTGCTTGGAAAAATAATCCTCCATATGTTTATGCAAAACCAGTGACTCAAAATGATCACGTGAAGAAAACAATAGCTGCTCTATGCTGAATATTCTGTGAAGAGAAAAACAGGCTTTAAGGTATCACTTTGGCCAAAGAGTTGATTATCTCAATCTGATGTTCAGTCGTTGTTCAATCTAATGTCGGTTTTAATACATCATAGAGATTAGTAGATGGAAAAAAAATCTTTAACATACAGCTTATTCGTTCAGCTACTAAAGTGAATATTCCTTGATGTTTATAGAATAGAACAAACAAAGAAAAGTCACAAATAATAAAAAACAACAGGAGAACTATAAAAATTATCAAGAGAAGAATTTGAGGTGAATTCAAAACAGTGATCCCATCTAGAGATCATTTTGATCAGCAGTGATAAAGACAAGGGTAACCCACGTTCATTGGCATACTTTTTTACTAACGTTCATTTTCTTTGAGACAAAGCCTTTTTTGTTTTGGAAACCAGGCTTCTTCAACTTTTAAAGTGCTTGCAATTGAATTCCAAGACATTTGAATCAATGTTCACAATTCGCAAAAATCAAAATCAATCAAAAGTAAGAGCATGATACACGCCCTCGGTCACACCTTGTCTCCAAGGAATAAATTCTAATATCTGACCTTGTTTTGTGGAATATCAGAACTTTTTGACTTAAATAAAAAATAAAAAATATATAAATAAATAGAAAAGTATAAATAATAATAATAAAATAATAAAAATAATCTTTCCTTCTCTGAAACAAATTTCCTTTTTACTATGGCAACAATTATGATTCTTATAGAATTAAATATTTTTAAAAATTTATTACAAAGAATTGATAACATTGTAAAAAAATCAAACAATGAACCTGATTTTCAGATTTTCATAAAATGTGTAATTAATTTGAAGATTTGAATTTATCAAGGTAAATGTAGAATTCAAAATCCAAAAAATAACATTCCATCATCCATAATCCTATCGAATATGAATAATTTCCATAATATATTCTCACCTTTACTGGATAGGTTGACAATGTTGTTTTAAGTTTAAGTAAAATGCACCTGCAACCAACAAGTATAAAAGCATTATTAAAGAAACCAGAATGTAAAAAGCTCTAAGACTTCGAGCGTTGATAAGTCACCATGGCTAACATCAAACAAACTTCAATGGCAATTTGGTTTTTACTTCGCATGGTTTCATCAATTGATATCATTTCAAAGGACAGAGAAAAGTATAATCTAACAATTCACTTGGTTGCATGGAAAAATAATCCTCCATATGTTTATGTGAATGTAACAACAGGAACAAGTGAAGGAATGGTTATAGAACACTTGCAATACATAAGAAATTCATGTCTCCCATTTTATAAAAATATAAGTATTAACATACATCCAATAAACAGCATAGCACAGTTATTGAAATACATGAAGAATCGTCAACAGATGTTATCAGATATCAACGCAACTCAGGATGACTTAATCTTCATATTTGGAATTCATAAGGACCCTACTTTAAAATTTTCAGAAAGCACTTTAGTGCGTAGCAATGGTGTAGTTGTGATTGCGAGAAACACGGATGTTTTATTGATAAACAAACTTTTTAAAGGAATTCGAAGTAGCTTGCCTATAATTTATCTTGCAGTATTGATGGCAATTTTAATTGCTTTCTTTAATTGCTTTTTTGAATCGATTCCTGAAAAACGTTCATTCTTATCCTTCAGTAGGAGTTTACCAACCTCAATATGGTTTTCCATAATCACTATGACAACAGTGGGATATGGAGATATCGTACCAAAACATTACATATCACGTGTGATCACCCTTTGCTGGATAATTTTAAGTTTATTGTTGACTTCCATGGTGACAACAACAGTGATGAATGAAGCACAAAATGAAATAACTGTTCAAGGAGAAAAATTGGCTACTTTGAGGAATTCTTTCGAACAAACTCGAACAAATTCTTATGGAGGATATAATGTTCTTTACAATTCATATGAAGAAATATTTGATGGTGTTATAAATAATGAAGCTAAAGCTGCCCTCCTTGATCTGAATGTTGCATCTTTTTACTTTGAAAGTTATCCAGAACTTATTCCACAAGTAAAATCATTGAAAATAGTGAAAAAGCGTACCAGTTACCAATATTTTTTATTGTTTCAAATTCATGATACCATAGATAAAAGAAAATATATTGCTCAAGATGGGAAATATACAACATTGTTTCATGATACTTGTGAAAAACCGATCACAACTAAGTTGGCCTTCACACCTCATCAGTTGTATCTCCAAGAAAAATACACACGAAGTCCATCAATATCATCATATTATGTTCGACCTCTAACAGATATTTTTGATGATTCTGATTATGGTTTGGTAAGATATACATCTATTGTTGTGTTCTTATTGATGACACTAGGACTTGGAGCTGAATTTGTAAATAAATATTTGCAAATAAAAGAAAAAACAACAAGTGGAACAAAGGACGATAAAGAAGAAAATGTTGAATAAATTGAAAATCAAATGTTGATAAAGTTCATGTGCTGTTTAAAAGAAAAGATATATTGAACACGAAACATTGAAAAAATTCTGAAATCCAAAATGTTATTCTATTTCATGGCTTAAACTTTTTCTAGGTGACATCCCACATAGAAACCTGAATGTATATAATTTAATGTAACATGTCTAATGTTATGTTTATGAATTACATGAAATAAATCAGGAAAATAACTGGAAAATAATATTTTATATTTGAGAGCGGCTGACATTATACGGAGAGGTTTTCTAATGATAATATTTTAGGGGAACTCATTACATTGTCTTTGCTACTATTTACAAACAATCTATAACGGTCATGTATGTCATGTATGCAAATCTGTTCAAAATATTGATACAATTTCTATTTAACATTGCACATTGTCTTATCACTTCCTTTCGTGTTCCTTCATTCAATGTTATAGCAAGGGATACTACCTTAACAAAGGAGGTTCAAATGATCTTTTAATCACTTTTAGAAAACCCATGATGTAAGATTTGTGCTCTACCAATGAAACACTTGAATTCAGCAAAAACGGAACATGTGTGATGAGAGATTGTTCACTTTGGTCAGAGTGGTTAAGTTTCTGTTTATCTTATGAGTAAATTCACCTTACAGATGTTCCTTTCCAAAAATAACATAAAATACACTTTTCCTGAAATTCTTGCTCTATCATTCTCATCATGTGACACAACAACATGTTTGAGAAATACATCTTTTAATGTTTAGTACAATCATGATAACATCTAACAGCAGTTAATAACAGTATGTTGGTAAAACGTATATTTTAATGCCAAAAGAAGGATTGAATAAGGCATCAGAAGCACTTTTTATTGCAGTATAATATAAATCTTGTGTTAGATGAACAAAAGACTTCTAAAGATGGTGACTCAAACGTAAAGTTTCTTTCAAGCTATACTGTAGCTCTTGTAGAAAAGGCTTAAAAATATATTCGATTATATGTCAAAAGGTATAACATAACTTGGATATAATTCTCTTTTAATCTTGAAGTCTTTTTTCCCTTTTCCATTCAAATTTTTTTTTATGTGAGAAATCCAAAAATGTTAAAAGTTGTTGTAAACAGGAAAAAAATTATCTATAGAAATTATATCAAAATCCTGAAATTGAAAAAAATTGATTAACGATGAATTTCTTGAATTTCAAACAAAAATAATTAATTTTCAAGACCACATACCAACAAAAAAATCCAAAATCATAATTTTTAAAATCAAAATTCTACTTAAGACATATCAATAATTCATTAGTCAGTTTTTTTGGATAATGACATTATCTTGACCCCTTTCAATACAAATGCACCTGTAACCAGCAAGTAGAAAAAAATTAATCATGAAAATCACAATGATAAATGTTCTTTCACTCCTATGGTCTTGCTGAGAATATCAATATCATGGCTAACTTTAAACAGATATCTGCAGCAATTTGGTTTTTACTTCACATTGTTTCATCAATTGATATCATTTCAGAAGACAGAGAAAAGTATAATCTAACAGTTCATTTGGTTGCATGGAAAAATAATCCTCCATATGTTTATGTGAATGTAACAACAGGAACAAGTGAAGGAATGGTTATGGAACACTTGCAATATATTAGAAATTCATGTCTTCCATTTTATAAAAATATAAGTATTAACATACATCTAATAAACAGTATAGCACAGTTATTGAAATACATGAAGAATCGTCAACAGATGTTATCAGATATCAACGCAACTCAGGATGACTTAATCTTCTTATTTGGAATTCATAAGGACCCTACTTTAAAAATTTCAGAAAGCACTTTAGTACGTAGCAATGGCGTAGGTGTGATTGCGAGAAACACGGATGTTTTATTGATAAACAAACTTTTTAAAGGAATTCGAAGTAGCTTGCCTATAATTTATCTTGCAGTATTGATGGCAATTTTAATTGCTTTCTTTATCAGTATTTTTGAATCAATTGCGGAAAAACGTTCATTCTTATCCTTCAGTAGGAGTTTACCAACCTCAATATGGTTTACCATAATCACTATGACAACAGTGGGATATGGAGATATCGTACCAAAACATTACATATCACGTGTGATCACCCTTTGCTGGATAATTTTAAGTTTATTGTTGACTTCCATGGTGACAGCAACAGTGATGAATGAAGCACAAAATGAAATAACTGTTCAAGGAGAAAAATTAGCTACTTTGAGGAATTCTTTCGAACAAACTCGAACAAATTCTTATGGAGGATATAATGTTCTTTACAATTCGTATGAAGAAATATTTGACGGTGTTATAAATAATGAAGCTAAAGCTGCCCTCCTTGATTTGAATGTTGCATCTTTTTACTTTGAAAGTCATCCAGAACTTTTTCCACAAGTAAAATCATTGAAAATAATAAAAAAGCTTCTCAGTTTTCACACTATTAGACTATTTCAAATTGACGATACTATAAGAAATAGAAGAAACATTGCTTTATATGCTGGATATTCAAAATCGTTTGAATCTTGTGAGAAACCTATCACCCGTAGCCAGATGTTTACACCTCATCAGTTATATCTCCAAGAAAAATACACTCGAAGGCCATCAATATCATCATATTATGTTCGACCTCTAACAGATATTTTTGATGACTCTGATTATGGTTTGGTGAAATATACATCTATTGTTGTATTTGCATTGGTAACAGTAAGCCTTTGTGCAGAAATAGCAAATAAAATTCTGAAAATGTTCAAATTTCTAACACCAACCAAGTATTTCTGGAGAAAGGACCAATAATACATGATAGTAATCAATTGTGTTTATCTGCTTTATTTTTTTGTCAATTGTGATGTGTGTCATTAAAAAAGTATTATGTTTGCTTATAATGTTCTTCACCAATAAAAAACATTATTTATATAAGAAATTATTATTATTCTCATTCAGCCTTACTTTACATAACAATGAACCAATCACTGGAAATTAAAAATTTATGGTTTGAAATAATATGGTCACATAAAAACATTCCAAGGGTATTTTGAAGGTAAATATAATTTTCACGTGCGATGCACACTGACAAATGAAATGTAATGTAATTAAATGTAATTTTACGTATTCAAGAATATATCCTCACATGAAATATTTTTACTTGTTAAATTAATTGAGGTTTTTACCGGGAAAAGTTTTTGTGAAAATGATTATTTTAGGCATTAATTCATAGAGAAAACAAAGCGAAAATATTTTTTGCCTATTTTTGTATTTTTCCCAAGCAAGTATTTATTGTAAAAAAACTACTAATGAAAAAAACAACAACAACAATTTCAAAGAATTCTTATAAACAATAATAACTGTGCAGGGAGATTCGATGAATAAAAATATTCTGTCATGGACATTAAACATGGGGCAATTATATATAATTAATTAAGGAGAAAGTGAAATGTATTGTGATACGAAAGTTTTGAAATAGCTTACCTGTTCATCCATCTGTAATTTTGCGAAATAACGAAGCAATTGATTACTAATAGTCTTTTCAGAAAGTTTTGGAGCTAATAGCACCATAGCCTGAAAATAAAATAAAAATGGAAGACAGATTGAGGAATATATCACATATAGACCCCAATGGTATTTAGAATTCGCAAAGAATTGATAGCAAGTTTTTAGAAACTGTTTTTTCAATTTTTCGTGACGTTAAAAAGATGGATGTGTTTATAAAAATTTTCATTTGAAAGTATTATTTAATATCACATCAATGTGCTGATTTTGTAGTTACCTTCACGGTTTGTTCTCTCATTGCTGGTAAAGTGTCACCAAATCCACTTGCAACACACCCAAAGATTTGATTATCAACAACTGATGGCTGCAAATGCTTTACAAATTTTTCCATCTTTAAAAAATACAAAACTCAAATATGATATTTTTCACATTATTTCTGCTCCTGATTGAACAGCGAAGCATGTTTGCAAGACTGTAAACAAAGTAATCAGGATCAAGATCAGGATAAGGTTCTAAAAATTTATTTTTATTTTTCCATAAGTGATTGTTTTATATTCAAATTGAAAAAAACGTACCTGTTGAAGAAGTTGTATTCTAGTTGCTCGGTCATTTGAAGAAAACAGTTTCATAATGCATGGCAAAATTTTTGTTTGATAAGCTACATCATCAAGAAGAAGCCCAACCTAACGAAAGAGTGATTCATATACCACAAAATACTTTAACAACAACTTGTGACAGGTGTAACTTTTAACCAAATTTGAAGAAAAGTACAGGGTCATAAATTTACAGCCATAATTCAACTCATCTTTAAAATGTACGACTTTTATTTTTGTTTTCAGTATTTCGTAGTAGCATACCTTGAAAAGTGGTGAAAGTACAGAAGAACCAGCAGAACTATACTCAAATGCATTCAATAATTGTGGCAATACTTTGTGCACACAAAACTGTCTGGGAAAGGTATCCAAACTTTTATCTAATGATGTGAAAAACTCCTTCTGCTCATTTGGATCTTTAATCTAAATAGAGTGATTGATTAGATAGATGGATAAATGGATGGATTTCAGGAAATATTGCACAAAACCTTCTGTGATGTGAGAGATCTTCAAAATACATGATGATAAACATTATTTAACAAAGTTTCCAGAATGAGTACCTTTGTTTAGTTTGGGCAACTTGTTCTCGAGCAATGAAACATTTTGTAAAATGCAGATTATTGAAAAAGTCGTTAACCCATAAAAATTAAAGCAGTTCCAAGGTTAATATGAAAATAAAGTCAACAGCATTCTATCAACTTACCTGAATTTCTTGTAAGAACAGATTAGCGTTAATGAAGTCATTGTTTAGAAATTCTCTGGCCTTGGTAATTCTTTCCAGAAAGATTTTCGGATTAGTTCTTGATTTTGGGTTTGCACTGACAAGATCACAGTAATGTATAACCAAAGATTTTGGTATCTAAAATATATCACTTTGGTTTTCTTTATATTTTCTTTTTACAGTCGATACTGAATTCTTTATATGTCCTTAACTAGCATAAAAACTCATGCTAGAACTAAATACAAAACTCTTCACGGTTTTAAATCTGGGCGCCCAATACTAAGTTCATGCATTTTAGCATTCATGGAGGAAGTCTGTTTATGTCTTTTTGATTTAGTATGAGGATTCTATAACTTCTAACTTCTTTGATTTTGAAATGTATTTTTTTGCTTGCACGTTTTTTGTAACTTTTGTGTACACAGACATGCCTATAATATTACCTTTTGAACCACCTTCAAGTCAGAGGCTTTTTGCAAAGCACCATTATAAATTTCCCATATCAGACAACCTAGTCCCCAGGAATCAGATGACCTAAATTAGATGCAACATATACAATGTTTAGTAAAATAATCTTCTTGCCTGTTCATGACAATAATAATAAAAAACCATGTAAATGAACAAAACATTATGCAGCATTCATAGTCTCTCACCAAAGTTCTTTTCTTTGGCTGTCTTTACCTTCAGGTGGATCATATCTTGCCAAATATGGTAGCTTAGCAACTGAATCTGTGTTTGCAGAATGCATATATTCAACACCACTTAATTTCCATTCCCCATCCAATCCAACAAAGATTGAATACATGTTTACATTTTCATGAATTAAGCTGCCATTATTAATAAGGAAACTCAACCCATTCTATAAAAGAAGATGTATCATTATACTATCAACCAGATTCTGAAAGAAAATTCCAAGTGGCAGATTCAAAGTATTCAATTCCTCAGTAACCTTTAAAGTTCTGACAACATTTTGATTATCACAATTCAGTTTGTGTTTTGAATTCTCTTATCCAGTTTCGCAATGTTTTTTATGAAACTTACCGTAACCTGATGCAGTCCCCATGTGATGAGATTAGGATTTCGACCATCTTCTTCGTCAAGAACACTTGAAAGAGGGACTACTGACTCCGTAACAACATAAACCAGTGATTCAGACTAAATAAAAGGATAAAAACATCATAACACTAATTCTTAAGTATCTATAATAATTTCATTTCAGAACGATCCTTGAATTTTTACTTTATGACAAACTTACATGGACTTAATAAACCCATTCAGTTCATGTTAATTGCAGTGATAAGAATTGTTGTCTTATCCTATACTGAGAACATTCATACTATCATACGAAATTGATGTTTTGAGGCATTAATCTGACACTGACGACATTAATATAATTCTTCTCACGTCCCTCCCACTTTTGGAATTCTCTCCTGCAATCTTGTTTCCCTCTTTGTTATGAACTCCAGTCTTTTAAATGTAATGTCAACCACTATCTATCATCTTTAAAGTTTATTAATTTTCATTTCTACGGTTTTCTTAACTATACTTAATCCTTCCATCGTAGTGATCTTTTGAGCTTGTGAAAGTCTTGCAATGTATTGTTCCTGTAGTTTGTAGAGGCATGCTGTATAAAACTGTGAACTCATCGTACAACATATATAGTTACCTACCTCAAAGCCATCTATATACTTGATGATGTTTGGATGTCTCAAAGTTTTCAACCTTTTATGGGCTGTCTTCGCTAGGTGTACCTAATAACAGAATAACAATAACATTAGAAATAATTATCCAACACAAAACAAACTCTCTTAATTTACAATGACTACATTCATTTTAAATTACCATCAGCAAAATGATTGGTAATGAGCCTTGGGTCTTATAGATACGTTATTAAAGATTGCCATACAATGAAAGTCAGAACCAACAAAAAAATTTTTAACTAAATGTTCAAGTTATCAAGAATTGGTCTAAAATGGGTTAAAAATATTGAATGCTTTCTCTCAGTCACGACTTTCAAATTTTTAGATATGTATCAAATATACGTTTTAAGATTTAAATCATTAGATTTGCATTCTTCATTTTCAAATACTTTGATATTTGAATTTTCTACTGATATGGGGTTTCTAGAAAACCAATTGGGCTATCTTTATTGGGGTGGGTTGAAAATACCCTTAAAAAGCACCTAGATTGAGATTAGCATTTACTACTAATTTTCTTGTAATACCTGCACTAACATTTTAGGAGCCAGCTCCTTTCATTGAATGATTTTCTGACTTAGAGGTATTTAATGAGTGATTACAGATCTGTCATTACTTGTTTTCTTTATAAACGAAAATCATGTAAATTTTGCAGGCTTGAATCCTGGTAAATAGGACTACCAGACTCACTAGAGAAGCAATTGCTCCACGCTCCTGTTTCTTGGTCTATTTATGAAATGTTTTATTTGAGTAATGATCAAAATTCTATTTTGTAAAAAAGAGTTAACACAAGTAAAAAGAAATAAATGTAAGAGAACACAGTGCATGACAAATACATTTGTTTGAATGATGTCTATTTATTAAGTCTGAGTCTTCATTTTATAAAGGTACCCTGTGTTTTCCAGACAAATGATGATGTATCTGTTGCATGTTAGGAAGTGGCAATTCACAAGAAAATTGAGATTAATTGTCTCAGCTCGTACAGAACCATATGGATTCCCATCAAGGTTGAAAGCTGGCCTTGTTGTAAAGTGTTCGCCTCCAGTACAAGAGATCAGGGTTCAAATCCTGACCAAGTCATGACAGTGACTAAAAGCCCAAATGGGGCATTTAAATGCTCTGGGCCCTCCTACACAGGACCCTCATTGATCACAGTTCAGACAACAGTTCAGACAACTGAAGAGGCTATCCAGGTAAAACATGAATAAATAATGAATAATAAAAATAACAAAATCTCTATTATTTTAGTTGATATTTTCATTGTAATCCAAGATACCTGATCTGGTGACGATAATTTTCCATCGCAAATGAAAACAGATACTATTTCACCATTAGTCTAGAAAGAGAAAAGCAATGATATACTAAGAAAAAAAGAATGGGATTTTTCTGGTATATACATGCATTCCTAATCAGCTATATATATACGTCAGTTTTGGAAATACAAACAAAAATAAAAGTTAATGAGAAAATTGAAATTTTATTGTTTACAAACCCTTTTCTTCCCATGATGAAGGCTCCAAACAGATTTGGACTCAAAGTCGGAAGATATTTTTTCACCAATATCATATTGAAAATCTTTCCCAGGACCTTGCCCAGCTTTTCCAATTAAATTCCAAAAACCTTGCATGTCTTTATTTATTTAGAATCTTTAGGTTATTGCAAGCAGAAATTAATTAATGAAAAATTCCATATTTTCCACATAGGTCATGGGAAAATTAAATGGCAATTTTATTATGTAATTCCACCACCTCTGACAATATCCAATGAAATAGAAGTATATCATTGATAATCATTACTAATTCTCATGTTCATTGTACACATATTTCGTTATTGCAGGGTTTTAACCACTCAATTTATCATCCTAGCATTATAGGATTATAGCTACATAACATTTTTTACAGTATAGATGACTTGCAAATGACATTTTTTTATTTGACTTGATAAAACAGATTTTCAAAAATGAGTAATCAGTGTTTATTCAAGAGGGAGTTAAGACGAACTGACTGCCAATTTTGCCTCACATTTTCAATGCTTGACACACACTTAGTCAATTACACAATCATTCATTTTTAAGATGTCATTTACAGATAATGTTAATATAATAGTAATACAATAGCATTTAAATGTTGCAAAGTAGAGGAAATATCAATCTCAAAATTATAATTTAGATAGTGCCTTAAGCATGATGTAAACATTTGAAAATCCCCCCCCCCCCCCATACCCAAGACAACACCGAACTGCAAAAAATATGATTTTTATTCCTTGTCTTGTGTTTTTCTACATAAATATGTGACAAAGGTATCCAAGCAAGAGGATGAAGAATGTTTCGGATTAAAAAGAGGAGGAGCGTGTGTGTGGTGCGCTCGTCATATTATATTATGTATGCATGCGTACGCATGAAGCTTATGTTTTGCAAGCAAAATCAGGGAAAATGTTGTTTTCTTTCCCCAGTAGACTCGAACCAGAAAAATAACTAAAGAAACACGAGGATATTGTCTCTTAAGTTGTTCTTTTCCTGGTGAGAAGGAACCTTCGGAGTCATATTTTGTTGAGTTCGTGTCACTCTGTATTTACAAAATTTACTTCATGTAAAGTAGACACGTAAAATGCAATTTGCAGAATGTTGTTAACTTTTAGGGCCGACTTTCGAATTTTTTATTTTTTTTGTGAGGGGGAGGGGGGGGGGGGGGGGGGGGGGGGGGCACCCAAAACGCACCCTCCCCACTCTTTTTGAAAAGCCCCAAGTTCGTTGAACTTCGAATTTTAGATATTCGATATTTTAGGCTTCAAAGTTGAAAAGTTAGGAACGTTTGAAGGCTTCATCAAAAAGTTCTATATATAATATAGAACTGACCCTAGAGGAATATCCTGTTTCTCAGAATTTTTATGTATGTATATAATATTCTTGTGTTTGACTATTATAATGACTTTTTCTTGTAAAATGTAAAAATATTTTCTTAAGAGAAAACCTTCCTAACCCTCGAATGTTCTTAACTTTTAGACCTTCCTTTTGTTCTTTTATCCTTTGTTCTTATAAAAAAACGGGTATACGAAACCCAGGGTTCGGCTAGTCATCACCTAAGAAACTCAAGGGCTGGGAAAAAGCTGACTTAAAAAAAACTTTTTCATTTTATATTGTTATCGTAAATGTATAAATGTATTATATGTATAAATGTATAAATGTATAAATGTATCTGTTACATGGGTTTTGTTTCTGTGGTGACTTCAGGCCTTAAGTATGAAACTTTAGTATGGCTACTGTTGGGGATATAGTATGATTTAAGTGCATTTGGTTTCGGATATTAACATTTTAAAATCCCGAGTTTGTTCTCCCCGTTGTCGTTTGAGATTGATCACAATTCAGAAAACTTTTTCCATGCTTCATCTCTTTTTGCGTAAACACTCTCCTGTACAAATTTGTATCGTAAAAAGGCTCAGTGACTCAAAATATTTCAAATCTCACAAATCTCTTGAATAGCAGAAAGAATATCTCGCATCTGCAGCAAACGGGTTCCCCTTTCAGCTCGCTTTGCTTGCTAAAAGGTAAACAACCTGAGCAACCCCGGCCGTAGTGAAAATAGGAGGAAAACTGCTTTTCAATTATTCCTAAAGAAAGATTTTCATGTTCGTTGGAGAATCCGGGAGATTCTAGTGATTTTGTTAAGAAAGAAGAAGAACTCGGCTGTATAATGTGTGGCAGATATCTTAAACATCAGTTCGATTTCTTGAGCTCGTTCTCTTTTGCCAAGTCAGTCATGTTGCCATATCAATAAAGTAATACATGATTACGTCATTTATTATGTTACAAATCATAATAAAAATAATTGATGATTTGTCATTTAAAAAAAGGACTTTATAAACAGAAAACCTAAGTTGAGTAATATTGTTGATTCAATAAGGCAGTATCGTCATCAAAATGGTTTCAGAATATCAGTGCATGATAATTTTGGTAAACATATCAGATTTTTATTATTGAGTGTGAGTTTGTTAGTTTTATTTATCTAAGATCAAATAGATCGAACTGTTGTTTTGCTGAACTGCGTTTTCAAGTGTCTTTAATACAGAAGTCGATTGCTGCACAGTTATTTCGATCAATTTGTGAAAAAGCGAGTGTCAGGGCCCATCCAGTAGATTTCAGAGTGAGTAGAGAAAATTTTTTAAGAGTAAAAAATTGCTTAATATATATTCGCTGTCAACAGATATAATATAATCACAACCTTGACCAAAATCTGATTATTTCCATCCCTCCTTTTGTTTCTGTGTTTGCGCTACTTTTATTGGAGAGCCAAAATGATATCCGCTTGACAGGTTGCACACTTTATAGAGATTTTATACTGTATAAGTTTTAGATTTTAAGGCGGGCGGGCGGGGGGGGGGGGGGTGGCGTTTATAAAATATTTTCGATTTTTAGGGGGCGTTTATTAGAGGATTTACGGTATATAAACTAGTCTAAACAAATGTCGAACAGGTGCGATGACTTTAATATAAAAAAAGTCTTTACAGATTTGCTTGTTTTATCAGTAAACGTTCGAACAAATCTTCTTCTATGAGGCTGAAATAAGCATATAAAAAAATTCCCTCTTCGTAGCAAAAAACTACTCAAAAATTTTCAATGTCTGCATTTTTTTTCTAAATATAGTTAGAGCAGAGCCATTGTTTCGTTTTTGCGTAATTGCATGGCAAAAGGCTTTCATAAGGATATTGTACCCTGATAACATTATAGTAAGTGAGTAAGTAACGGGAAGTTTTAACGTCCTTTGGGCATAACCATTTATCTCAACGGCTATCCATCCCCTGCGACAGTCAACATTTTAGTTAACTTACCGTTACAGATACGTTAAGCATTGCTTCAACTTGCGCACTGGCAATGAATGGGTTATATGAATGAATGAGTTATACAAATTTAAAAACATACGAAACAATGGAACACGCACAGAGATCTTTCAATGGAGCGAGCATGAAATTTTAATTTCGCAAGATTTCTTTATCAAGATATCTGTAAGTGGATGGCAGCTTTTACACATGTAAACAATACTGGTTTATGATCGAAAAATCAAAATATTTTGGAAAAATAATTATTTCCTCTTATATTTTGGGTACACTGCTCAGTAATAAAAAAATTTAAAAATCTGAAAAAGAAGTATAAACTTCTATCCTATATCATAATTGTTATAATGGTCCATTGTGAAATATTTACGTCCATCCATCCCTCTTTATCTTTCTTTACAAAATCTTCTAATGATGCTTTATTATCATCTGTTTTATTTTGTTTTCAAAATTTTACCAGCTCTCATTCAATACACACGTGACTACCTCGCACGTGCTCTGTCATAAACCATGTGGTTCATTCACAAGAGGAAACAAAAGGTGACATTAACATAAAAAGTAATTGATCATATAACACTGCAGGAGATCACCATGTGTTTTTCCTTGGTTCCATCCAGAAGAAAAATATGATATAAATAAACGTGCTGAATTATTCCTCCTGTATTTAGCCTGGTTTATATATGTAGTTATTTTTCGTCTTCAAACTGAAAGGCGTTACGTTTTTGTTCTTTTTTGTAGAATTTCTTAATCTGATGAACCACAGTCTTTCTTTACAACAAAGCATTTTCAATCAAAACTGCTGGCATTTTGAATTCTTTCACCCCCCTAAATGTTTCATTCAAACAATGGTTGTATACGAACGTGGAAACGTGAAAATATCTCTTGGAAACTAAAATCTAAATTTATCAAAATGTATTCATTTCTTTTACGACTCCATAGCAGATTTTGTTAAGCAAATAAAAACATATTTTTTTCTGGCCCATCAACATCAACAAATTCAATGGTCGTACCCTCACTTATCTATTTAATGGCAACATTTAAAAACACATCTAATGTAACTAGGCCTTTATATTCATTATTCATAATTTAAAATTAGTGTATTCCTATGCTTAGTAACCACATAGCAACAAAGAAAATATGAGTCTATGAAAACAATGCAGCACCATAAAACAGAACTTTCTGTAGAATATGCAGAAAAAAAATGCGGCTGGCGTGGAACCAATCAATTTATCAGGTCTTATTTTCTTCAAAATAAATATCTTTTTGTAACACGGCCAGTTCTCATACTTGATTGATATGTTCAGAAGTTTGTTATTGGATAGTTTTTTGACGCTTATACTAATAAAATATTTATAAAACATCTTTCAACAGAAAAACTTCCAAAAAAGTCTTGATGTAAACAGAAGAAAGACAATTAATAATTGGAATATTTTATTTCCGAAGATTGTTTTTTTGCTTGTTTCGAAACCAAATTCTTTGCGTTATTTTTTTTAATTCCTTTTTCTATTATATATGTTTACATCACAGACAGACAAAAATACATCTCGTTTTTCCCTTCCATTTTTTTAGAAAAATTATTTATTTAGAAGAATAAATCAAAGGTACTGGAAAGTTTGTAAAGAAAACCGAAAATGTCTCATAAAGATCTACCATTGCTGGAACAACTTTGCATAGTTTGTCATAAATGGGTGAGCAATATATAATTCTAATAACATCATATTTCTATTATCTTTCACATTCAGTCATTATTACTAACTACCGAGAACACAGTAGGTAATGAAAAAGGTTTTTAACACAATTCTGTTTAATTTCCCGCTTCAACGTTCAACGATGGATCCATGAAGTTTCGTGGTTTTGTTTTGTTCCCATATCGGCGGACAAAACGTTATCTGCTAAAAAAAATTCTCCAGATAATTTCATCACTTTCGTCCAACAAAGGTTTTGTCCGACAAGCTAAATTTGTCTGCCATGAGAATTTTGCATTGAACTATGACGTTTGAAACTATGTGTAGAATCAAATTCTTTCCTTATGTAGCATCCTCGTAGTGCGAACTCTTGCAATTGTGGTCATGTCTTAAAAGACTCCGTTTCCATATATGATATTACATCTAAACGAGGTTAGTATTTCAAGATGTGATGTGATTATTCACTTCATTGTAAAGCTTAGTTCACACTTGCGGTATAATAGCGTTTACGAGCATTTATCTTGAGAACCCCATGGAATATAAAGGTTGAGACACGTTCACCACTTTTGATCGCTTATTTTGTTACGATTCAACCAAACAGTCTAATATCCGTCGATCTCTTCTTCATTCACCTTGAAATACATTCAATGCCACAGTAACTCTACGTCAACATGAGCCTCTACGGGTTACATCTGCACTGGATGAGATGAACACACAAAACAAACGCATTCATAAAGCACAAGTGAGAAGCAAGCTTTAGGTTGAAGTCACTTTTCAGTTGAAGAAACCTTGATCCTTGGACAACGTGAGGTAGTGATAGAGCTAAGGCTGAACCCAATAATCTTAGACAAACCAATAACTGAACGTAATCTGAATTTTGATTCGAAAGTTTCTGTATGTTTCACCTTTCAGATTCTGCGTATCGTACTCGACATTCAGTAACTCGTCCAAACTCGATAGGCTCAGAAAGTTCTTCGCCGTCACCGAAAAATTATCATCAATTTCAATTTCATGTAAGTAGGTCTAAAATTTATTGAAAGGTGCACTCTCGCCGCTTCTTCCCACATCCACAACAGCCCGCTTAGCCAAAGCTCTAAGCACTGAAATGTCTACACATGATGCTTTGAGTTATTGATCAGTCTTCAAACATTCTGTAGGATAGTGGTGTGCCCAAAAGTACATCTCTCGAAATATCCAGGAAGATAAGTAAAAAGGAATCACCAAAAGGAATTCATCAAAAGAAGCGGATTAAATTTCCAAGAATTATATACAGATGCAAAAGTTATCGGAAAGCAAGACCCTCAGAATTAAACTTTCAATTCGATTTTTCATCGTTTGAATCGAAAGATCCGTTTTATCCAAGCGCGTTAGTGGACATCAACGAGAAGCTATACCGACAAAACGTTCTGACCAGAATGTTGGATTCATTATGACTTGAAATGGTGCGTCAATCTCGTTCATTCTCCCAAGAACTAAAAACGAAATTTATTGAGAGATTCACATCATAGTCATTAGAAAATTTCTTGGTCTGGAAGTCTATAGTTCAGATGTATTGTCGGTATTTTTAACTTTAACTAACTGACTGTAGTTGTTTTTGCATTCACTAGAAAATAATTACTGTGCATTAGTGGTAATATGTCACGTGATCAAAGTGAGTGCCTGATTAAATTTGTCTATTAAAAAGATAAAAAAAAGAACAATAAGTTGTTATAATAGGTTTCCAGACCATAGATTTTTCTAATGGCTATGTTCACACTTTTTAACAATTTTCGGTATGCTTCCCGATTTTCCGGTATGCTCACTTACCAGATGTTTATTTCACCTTCGGTTGTATATTATCTATCATGTAAATAAAACACGAAAAAAGAGAAACACTGTAACGAAAGTGGTGCTCAATGTAGGAATCTCTGATACACTACTATTTTTGTTATGTTTCGTTACGAGAGACTTTATGTAAAGCATAGTCACAAGAAAACTGTTACTATGTGTAAAGTTTCTCTAGTCTTGCGGCCACCATGCACCCATGAACATGCAGATAATTTTGATTCGGTTGCATATTGTAATGGCGTGCCTTCAATTAATAACTTGATGTTCATTTATATCAGTAGTAATTAATAAAAAAAATAAACGGCGCACGCGCAATGGATAAACCCTTGATAAGGCCTTCTTCCTGGCCTAATTTTGATTCGGCCTTTAAGCTTTTGAAAGGAATCTTGACACAACCATTTCAAAATTTCATATGTTGTTTGTAATTCAAATAAGAAAATGCTTCTTTCCTTTAATTGTTACTGTTGATTTGTTGGCCCAAACATACACTTTCAACAGATTCTAGGAAATAACGGGATTAAACTTATCCGAAATTATCTTAATCTTCATCAATTAACTTTAGGTGTGTTTTCGTGAGAGCGTAATTGAAATTTCAACCAAGAACCTTACACGGCTTTAAGATCAGCGCGAACTTAAAGCTTGTTCACACTATATCCTTTTGCGTGTTAGTACTATTAATTGCATGAACATGAGTGTAATCACAGTTTAATTTTTGTTTTTTTCTTACTACGAGTGAATTAAACTTTAATTTCGTGAACTAGTGTTAATCATATAAAAACAAAGGGAGAGTTAGTGTTCATGTTTTTGAAATTTAGAGAAACCAGGTTCATATTTCTAAATATTTCGAACAACAATCGAATGTTTACGTTTTTTCATTCCATTTGAAAAAATACTAGATCGTAATCAAGGTACCGATTTACTCCAATAAACACCTCGGGCGTTTTTGTTGTTTTTTTAATTTAGGGTGGGCGCTTATTGGAGAGGGGTGTTTATTTATAGTAGTTAAAAATAATGATGGGTCAAAAGAATTGGTTGGTCATGTGCCAATAGAACTATCAATCCTGATATACCATTTTCTGAAAGCTAGTGCTGAAAACTATGTCACCGTTAAAGTGATAGGAAAAAGGAAGCGCGAGGTTGGACTCTAAGTTCCTGCGAAATACGACGCCTTCACAAAGAACAAAAAGATATCCATTGTATTGGATGAAGAGCTTTCGAAAAGTAAGAGAATGTATAAGTCTTTGTTAGAGCTGAAACATCAAAAGAAAAAGAATTATCGAATGTTTCCAGTGTAAATTTTTGATCAGAATATATATATATATATATATATATATAAAATAAAACAGCATGCTAAGTTCAATTTCCAAATTTAATATATTTTTTGCAATAGACGCCCACTGTAGTAGGGTGGGCGTCTATTGGAGAGGGGCGTTTATTTAAAAGATTTCATTTTAGGGTGAGCGTTTATTGGAGTAAATACGGTAATGATGATTGATAAAATGAAATAAAACAAGAGCCAGATGGCGCAAAACGGTAGCAGCAGATTTACTTGGCGGCAAAATGTTTTAAAGCCATATCAAACCATTAACTAATCGACAAGAAAAATTTATCTCAAAGTAAAAAGAACAAATTCAAACTCTATGAAATTCAAGTTGAAAAACAAACAAAAAATAACCAGCCCAGGTCTCTCTAGAGTGGAAGCTGTGCTAATGCACATCCAGAAAGCTGCATAAATCATGTTATACAAAGCACTGGCACGTAATATAATAATTCATTGAAAAAACACTTAAAAAGAATTATATACCTTTACAAAAACTTTTTTTTTCAAGTTTCAAGAGTGGAGCTTCTTCGTTATCCATCAAACATTTTTAACATATCAAGCAGTTAGTATTTAAATGTAAAGAAGTTTAAAAGTTTCCAGGGCATAGATTCTTCTATATTTAACGTTCTGTAATAATAATTCATTATCTAAAAGCCATTTTCAAACGTTATCCAAGTACAAAGTTTGAGCGTAACTTGTGCGCCATTTTTAAAGACGTTTTTGCATTAGAGAAAATAAAGTGAACTTCAGTCTGCGTTCACAGCTTGCGTTAAGTAGGCTAACTAGACCTAACAAGCCAATCAGATATCCGAAATTAGGTGTTTAACCAATGAACTTTCAGAAAAAAACTTGCGTAGGTTTGGACAGTAGATGAAAAAAAAAATACGAAAAACACGGACGGTCCATGCTTACGCAGAAATCCAATAAATACAATAATGAAATAAGTGATTGCAATGTCGGAGAAGCCTGGAATCGTGGATACTTCCTGGAAATCCTGTATTGACATATACTTTTGTTTTCTGCAGTAATAATCGTACCTTGTGTTTGAATCGCGATATGTGTGCCACAAATTATTCCTACGGCTTGTGGAATAACACAGCTATTCTTTCGACAGGAAATCTGACGAATCTCTTTGAAATTATTTGCAATTCCTTACAAAACTCTGTACGAATGGACACAGCTGTGGACTTTCCAACTCCAAACGAATGTGCAATTGTGCGATACGAATCACCAGAAAGCCATACTGTAACACTGTGACACGTTTACTCACCGGACTTGCTTTTCGAAAACGTGTGTCTTGTTTTTCCAATCGAGAAGTAACTACCGCAGCAAGATCCTCAAACGTTTTACATGATATACGAAAATCTCTTTTCCACTGATGTGTTCGATCGGTTTGATGTCTACTTTCCCACATTTTTTTCAAACCAAGTTAGGTCCCGTCCAATCTGCTAAATTTTCATTTTTGTTGGTAAAACGTCCTCCTTTCGCATTTCATTATACACCAAGAAAACTGTAAAAAGAAGGAAAATAATGATGTCATTGACGGGACAAGATCTTTGGTTGATTCAGGAAAATTTGACTTCATTCAAATTCATTTTTCCCCGTACGTAAGTAGATAATCATTCTTTTTGTTATAATTTCGATATGTTGTTATAAAATCGTGATTTGGGAAGTTCTGTGCACGCAACACGACGACTTTCAAGATGGAGAGGAAGCCAAAGTTTAAAACTCCTTAAAACAACTGTTGTGATGAGCAACTCAGACATTTATGAATCAATACGCCTTTCCTGAATATGTACATTTGCTCAATCTCATGCAATTATTCCTTCACTCATCCACGAGGTTAAATGTCTCGTTTAAAACACGACTGACTCGTTTAAAACACGACGTTTAAGGGAATGACTCGCTCATTTTTTTTAATTTTCCGAACAGGTTGTATAAGTTAAGTTTTTGTTAAGGTCGGATTATTGCCAAACCAGAATAAAATTCGCTAATATAATTCGTACTTGAAACGAGAGAGTGAGGTAGTGGGATATGTTTTAGATGAAATCACAAATACTCAGCAGATTGTACAACGTTTTCAGCGGTACGTTCTATACGCTCTTTTTTCATAAGCATATTGTTTTTTCAGTTCAGCCACAGTACACAAATTTTTTGCAGGAACAGATGTCTTTTCTCCATGAAAAGGTCAGACCTCCACTTAACGGACACTTCCTTATAGCGGACACATTTTTTTGGTCCCGATGGTGTTCGCTATTGAGAGGTTTCACTTTAGCAACAGCAGCATTAAATAAATAAACAAGCAAGTAGCTCTCGCTTTGAATGCCCCCTGCAATAGACTGAGTAGAGACAGGCTATAGAACAGTCAGGCTGCAGATTAATAAGAGTATAAAGCCTTGAAAAAGATTTCTTAGCACAAAGACACCATGAATTTCCATTATACAGTCAACTTCTCTAAACTGTTAGCCTTATCGAAAAAAAGGAAGAAAAAACAACAAAGAATTTCGTTCGATCCATTTTATTCTGTATTTTATATATTTAAAAGAAAATGTAATATAATGAAATAAATCATTCCAGTTTTTGGAGGGCTTGTTCTCTAAAGTATCATTTGATACATTTAGCACTACTTCTTGTTTTTGCGACATCAACCATATCTTTCTTTGTGAAATCAATATGCAGCATTCTATTATAACATTCTACCAATGACTATTGACTGATATGATAAAAATCATCAAATTTGACTCAAGCACACCATGAAAGTTCAACATTCACTACTCTGCTAATTAAACGTTGTTGTGACATCTACCATCATCAAAGGTGGAATACCAACGCAAATATCAGATAATTCAAAAAGTTGATTGGGAATGTTTAGATATGATTTTCAAAGCTATAAATTCCATACATTACAGAAATTTTAGGTAGTCACATTTGAGACTGACTTTAGTTGCAAAAATTAGCTGCAGGTGCATTTACATAATACCGCAACAATCAGCTTCTCCACACTGAAGAGCAATCACTATTAACTACTTGCTTCAATTGCTGAATTTAGCTTAATCCACTTTCATGTCACGTACGCCTAAAAAGATCATTTATATGATTTCAATTAAGACATTTAGTAGCAATAGAAACTTTTGCGAAAGTTTAACTCACAAAATTATTTCAAAATTTTGTCTCACGAAAATCTTTCAACTTGCCTATTCACAAAGGTTTAATTCAGTCGATTTTTTAATAAGTCGTAAAATGATATGAACCCTGGGCTTACCTGTGGAGAAATAAGGTAGATTCGCAAAGCAAACTCTTGCCACACGTTATAGTTTTTTATTTAAGGAAGAAGAAAATCACACAGAACCAGAGTAGCGCTTTTCAGAGCCACCAGATTTCCCCTATGTGAATGAGAGTATGCTTACACAATGCACCTTGACCACGCGTAAACTTTATTTCCAAAAGGATTTCACTCCAACAGCGTGCATGTAGATAAGTATTTGAACTACTAAATATATTACAGATGTAGCCACAACCTGCCTTCCCTATGCAAAAGTATAAGTCATCAAAATACTGTGTCGCATTTAAATCTGGTGGTAATCCAACGTGAAACTTTTGCCAGATGTAATTCTGGTCTGCAAAATATACAACGAGCATCATTCATGTTTTTATGTATGTGTATGTTTTTAATCTCTTCGAAGAAGCGCAGCGCTCTTTTTTTGTTCTAAGGGGTTATAATTATTTAATTTGATAAAAGGAAAAACTACTTTGTGATTTTTTCCTCTTTATTTATTAAGAACAGAGAAACAATATTTCAAAAATATATTGTTTAAAGAAAAAAATTGTTTAAATGAATTTAACTCTACCTTTTTGCACTTTTTTCTAAAATAGTTACCTCCGTCTCACTAATAACAACAAACCGAATTCCCTTTGCAGAAAAATAAAAAATGGCGACTCGTGTCATGTCGACTTGACATAGCGAGTGCATTCTTTCTGTTCTCATCAGAAAGGTGCATTTGGGTTGACCAGTAAAAATTTTTTACAATGTATGATGTTCATAGTACAAATCTGGCTAGTTTTTAGAATGTCCACCTGTTACGTCAGTGCAACCTTATTTTTGGTCCTTTTTAAAATAGCTTCCTGACTATCATGTTTATAATAGTTTTCTCATTCGCTACTCTTTGGACCTTTTGTAATTAATGGTCAATTAACGTACATTGGCAAGACGAAAGCGTGCAGAACAAAAGATATTATTAGCTACAAATATTATTTTCGTGTATATATATTATGATCCCTAGTCATTGCCAGAGTTGGAAATCTTTACTTTAGTCTCCCACCCTTCTTCGTCGTCGTTTTGTTGGGGGATGGATTATTATGGTGTGTGAACAACACACACAGCCTTTGGTTCCATACATTTTCCGTTCCAATGCAACTTAACACCATGGTGCCTTAGAAAGTTTTAGTTCAGATGGCAAAATATCACAAAGGGTGCATGATCCATAAATTTTGGCTGGGGAATGCATTTCGCAGGCATTCTATGGGGATGCTGAAATTCAAATTCTTCTGGTACCAACCACCATGGGTCCACTAATAATGAGAGAGTCTCCAGATTTTCATAAGTTCAGGATTGGGTGTCTGGTGGTTCTTTGCTGGAAAACACCTTTAGACACAGTAAAAAATAGTAGGAGAAAAGCATGGGATCTTTGTGGTGAGAAGACTTTCATGATCTGAGCTTGGCTTTATCATTGTTTCCGCTAAGTTTAACAGTAACCCTTATGCAGAAGTGCATAAATATTATTTACCAGATAATTTCAATAACTATTAAGGAATATTTTATATAGTGTTTCAACTTGATTTGTTTGTTCTGTATCCAATACTATTTCATGGACAACTATTATCAACTTATTAATGTCGAGCCTGAAAGTTCAATTGAAGAAATAAAGAAGCGTTTCCAAGTGCTACTTCTGAAAGTAAGCAGTGATACTTTTATCCACATAAACATAAACTTGATACACCCTGGAAAGTATTCTACTTAACATAAACTCATTATACATTCCCAAACTCACTTAGTGTCTCTTAAGAAAACATTTCAATGAGTTAAAAAAGGGGAAGTAAAACTTTGAAGATGATTTGCAGGAATGATAAGGTATGACATGGGTTTGTGTTCATTTGGCCTGAAGTGGCCATCCCGTGGCAGTCAAGAGAACAGAATTTGTTACTTTTGACTTTCGAATCAGGTCACTTTTCAGTAAAAACGTAAACATTATTTACCCATCTATAACTTAGCACCATCCAGACAAACAATTGGTTGACTCGTCCTGTCATTTTTTGAAGATACAAGAAGCTCGAGAAGTTTTATTAAATCCGGAGAAGCGGAAAGTTTATAACCGAAAATTGAAAGGTGAAAATGTTTTTTTGTTTTTATTTTGATAATGCAATGCTAAAAGTTTTACTTTAAAACCTCATACTAATGACCCATTATTGTTTCTTGATTGTGTAGAAGAAAATTTAGAAAAGTTTGAAGGACCGATCTACTCTTCCATTGGCATTGATGAATTAGAATTTGATGAAGGTACGAGTGTCCAAATTTTGCAAGGTTCTTACATTGTTAGTTTGAATGGCAAACAGGTTATTCTCATCCTAAAATGTTTTTCTTAGTAAAGTGGAAAAATGTAATGCCAGTGTTATGTCAAAGTATGTCAAAATTTGTAGAGGGAGAAAAAGCATTTGTAATAAGTAATCCTCCACATTTTTCCAACACTGAATGCTTCAATAATGCTTAACATTTACAGACATTTAAGTGTGTCAATAACCAAATGAATAACATTACCAATCCTGACTATCATTTTTTAAGATTTAAAGACATATTACAGTAGCTGTCGATGCGGAGGGTTATATAATTTATCAAAAGAAGAAATTACAGCCAAAACTGTGATCTATGTTCCATGTGATGATTGTACATTTTATCTTGAGGTCAACATATCAGCTTAGGTAATCACTCATTTATTTGTTTCAAATTTATGTATATATTTAAGTCTAAAAAGTAGATTACAGTGATGTACATTTTACGATTTGTCATGCTGATTTACTACCTGGAAACTTTGACTCACTGAATTTGAACAAAATACATTATGACCTTCAGTTTTTAAAAGTAAACACTGCCCTCCAATAGCCACCAGCCTCTCTATGTCTTACACATATTTCTCCATAAGAAACTAAGTAGGGAGGTTTTTAAATGACTGTTTACAATATCTAACTTTATTTCATTAGATTCTTTTAACAAATATTTTTAAACCTTAAGTGAATCTCTTAAACATGAAACTTCCTTCATAGCTTTGGCTGGGGCATCAAACAATTTTCCACTATCTTGAGGACTGTTTGCACACAGCCCATGAAGCTACCAACTCCATGATCAGCATGCCCCTAATTATTTAGCAGGTCAACTACTTTTTTTTCATATTACCCGTTTGCGACTTCAATTCCATCTTCTCGTGTTCTTATCTAACTCTTTTTCGAAATGATCGAATTCTCATCCACGAACAATCTTTGCATTCTGAAGGCTGGGTACGAATGATGTAGCATTCTGAACGATCGATTTTTGATCATCTTGGGATATGATGTAACTCATTACGATACAGTGTTCCACCTAGTACGACTGTGTCTTGGTTAGGTATTATATATCCCCAGTGACCATCACTCTCTGCTTACATGGACATAAGAAAATGCTTTATTCAAGGACATGGACACAAACAACTTGACCTCTTATTGGTAACATCTCCTGATCATTACACAGTTCTTTAGCTCCTAGACCTGAACAGTTTACGATGATATCAAAATGGGAGAGTTCGTTTAAACTGTTTATTTTCTGCTTGATGATTCTTCCACCATTTCTTTGAAATTCTCTTGTTATGAAGGGAATATATTTCGAACATTCTTTAGTGACCGTTGTGCATGCATAGCCAAATTTCGGAAAGTGTTTTAAATCCGATTGGGTAAGTAGCTTATAATCCGATATGATATGCTTGCAGTCAATCTCGGGAAACTTCCTTTCTCGAAACACAGTAGCCATGAACCAGGTAAACATTCCCTTCAAAGATGCATCAGGATCATTTGCTATATAATGCATAATATAACGTTGCTTTACACCATCTGATAACATCTTCTCTTGGTGATTCTCCGATATGTGTCGCTCTCACTATGCCGGCTGCTCCGTAACTTGTCGGCTCGTCGGTAATTCTGTCGGCATATATCGTGACGTCAACTTGTGGATATTTTTTGTTTGATTAGATATGCAGCAGATGTTCCAGAAATCCCGCCGGCTCCAACGACAACAATTCGCATGTTGCTTCTCATCTCATTTCATAACACTATGCTTAGAACTGTGAATGTGCATCAGCAATTTCTTATCATTTAGTCATCTGTTTCTGCTCAAATTTTCACAAATTGTTTTGAAGATGGCAATTAATGTTTTAAGACAAAAAACTAAATTAAAAATAACCGTAAGAATAGAATTCGAGAAAGCATTTTCGATTGAAAAAAAAAACATTCGAAAAGATGTCAAAATAAAATTTGATCGTGAAATGTCGGATGTTAGATTTCCATCATCTAGCAACAGCGGTGGATCCAGGATATGTCTAAAATTGTGGAGGAGCACCTTAACATAATTTCTATTTTCAGTCTGTATCACTAATGGGATTATTTGCACGATTTCCTTTTGTCCTTCAATAGCTTACATTCTCCACAAATTTCGACATACCCTCTAGATCCGCTATTGAGCGAATTGTATAAACATAGCGCAAACGTTGGATGTTGGATAGACGTTTCCCATAAATACGAGATCTATTTTTTATGTCAAACAATGCCTTCAGACTAATAAAAATTCGCTTGAGATGTTCACACTAACTGTTGAGCTAGGAATTTGTCAAATATATGGAGAAATTTAAAGAAGTGATTCATCAAACGTTCCTGTATTTTCTTTTGTGAATGATTCTGTGAGATATAACATTCCTTTTTTATATTTTCTTCTCCTCAGGTTCAAATGTCAAGAATCGTGTCCACTGAACTCAGATGGGCTTTTAATGCGTTAGCCTGGAAACCAACCCAAAATGAATTACTCATGGCACTCTCGGCTATATCACAAGAAGAAAGCAATCGTATTCAGAAATTTCATTTTCAAGAAGATTATAAATTAAGCTTAAGCGGTCGATTGTTGATTCGTAAATGTGTACAGCATTTGTTGAAGATACCATGGAATGAAATCAATCTCACTCGTACAAGCAAAGGGAAACCAGAACTAACCTGCCAACATAATTTTTATTTTAACATATCCCATCAGGGGAATTATACAGTTCTTGGTGCCAGCCTATCACATAACTTGGGCATAGACATCATGAAGTTTGTGTATCCGAACAATACAGATATCCCATCGTTTTTCCGAGTCATGAGGCGACAATTTACCGAAGAAGAATGGGACTATATCATGACTTTCCCAAACGAATGGACTCAGTTGAAAGGATTTTATAGACTGTGGTGTTTGAAAGAAAGTTACGTGAAGGCTACTGGTGATGGGATAGGAACAGATTCTGCGCAGTACATGTGCTTTCATATCCAAACAAAAGAACTTGATCAGGGTACCTACTGTTCAGATAGTATACTGTACATAAAGAATGTCAAACAAAAGAACTGGAGGTTCACAGAGTATCTGTTAGATAGTGAGCATATCGTTACCGTAGCAACAAATACTAGTGAACCAATCACGGAATGTTTTCGAATGTTAACTATGGATGAAATATGTGATAGTGTGAATGGAGATTTAGCTGTCAGTCCGAATTGTTGGGAAGAATTCTTGTCCAAACACACTAGGGAAAAGTGAAATTAGCAAAATAATTTTCAATAACTGAAAGCATCGAAAGCAAGGTTTCGAAATTTATTTTAATTAAAAAAACATCATCATCATCATCATCATCATCAAAAAACATCATAGTCTTTTTTGCGTTTAATACCTCCGGGTAACAATTTGTTCTAAACCTTCCTGCAAATGAGAACGCTATTTCTGCTAGGTGGATGCATATTTAGTTTGCCAAAAATGATTTGGGAATTTTGTTATCGTCTTTTTTTTATACCGGAAGAATCAATGCTGAATTACTGGACATTCGATTTATTTTTCGATTTATTATTTTTCGATTTATTATTGTTGGCAAAATGTTCTGAGGTTTCTGATTGGTACAAATATGACGTAACACAGCATGCCTTATTTAAATAAGTTTATCTTATTTCATGATAAATTATTTAAAAGAGTGAAATTGAAAGATAAATCTGTGAAAAATGAACAAAAGAAAAAAACAATTGTTGAAGAAGGAGAAAGAGAGAAGACGTTTAGATAACTTTTTCTTTCATTTTTGGTATTTTGAAAAGTGTGAAAAGAAAAGATAAGCAATTTTTTGATTTATTTTCAAGTTATGGACACGTCAGTCAGGCCTGCTTGTTGCCACAGGTGAATAAAACTTTTTGTTTTCCAGAAATTCTTTCTTTCCTTTGTTATGATTAGATGAATTCTTAAAACTGAATGGAAATTGAAATAGGTAGCGAATCCTGTTTTTGGAAGTACAATCTGCAAACCCTTCGGTATGTCATTCTCCCGAAATGCGTTTACAAAAATATTTTGTAATGGTGAGCCTGCTAATGATTCTGGTTGTTATTTTCGAAAATATCAACAGTGGGGAAGCTATATTGTTCAGTGTCCCATCGCCCATTATAAAATCAATTAAGCAATAAATCATAGCTTTTAAATCCCTATCATTAAATTATATCATCATATTCATTTGGCAATATCGTCGATTTTGATTATGTACTATGTAGTATAATGACGTTAAATAAAGAAGGGGAAAAAATCGAAATTTTATAACTCGTCTCTCATCAGCAAAGCAAAAAAATACAGTTGAACCTCAGTTATCCGAACTCTCACTGAACCGAGCTTATTAGTTCGAATGTTGGAGACAACACAAAATATCTTAGATATATTGACGATATCTTTCTATGGACAAGCAGCGGAACATCCCAAAACAGAAGCATTCGATACAGTCAATCTCTGAGAGGGAGAAAAATAAAGAACTGTTACACTAAGAATACAACAAAAACTTCCTGAAAAACGAGCAACTTCAATGCCACGCGAGCAAATCTTAAAGTTGAAGGATATACAAAAGATGAACTCATGTCAACAGAATTTTACGTGGACATGTGACAAGCGCTTCCAAAAACCAGATGATTTTAATAAGCGTGTACCATCATTGAAAAGATCGAACATATTCCAGAAAATAAAACGAAATTACTAAAGATACTCGATACTCGTTCTTTCAAACAAAAATAAGAGACTTTGAACCGTAAAGTTTAATGACCACATCTTGTGATCATTCACAACCTGCTCTGCAGAAGGATAAAATGCCGAAACTAGTTAGCAAACCAGACCTTTTCCTCCCTTCATACCCTAGATCACCTAAGAAATAAATAAATAAGTAAGTGATACTATAAGTCGAAAGAGATCGTGGCCGCACGTTAGTGAAAACTATATGACACGAATGTATTAATATTTTAAACGTAGAAACCTACAAATGCTATTACCGTTCAATGAAGATTTCGAGTCCTTTCTTAAAGTACGCCATTGTTGACCCATTGACTTAATATAATTTTCAATAAAAGACGCATGTCATTATTCTGAATCTAAATACAACAATATGCCCAAATTTTGGTCATTGTAAGAATTCTTTTAATGTTGGGAGAATTTGGTGATTCATCAAAAATGAGAAAATTTTAAAACTTTTTTGAGAAATACAGCTTCGGACATCTGGCTACATGGCAAATCTGGTCTTTAAATTAGTATAACAGGTACGTAAATTACTCCAAAGTTCAACTGGTAATCACAAAAGTTCAATTAATTACCAAATGAAGTTGATTGAGTACATTCCAACCAGGAAAACAAAAGGCTAATTTAAAAAAAAATACCCATGGTTGACAAAACGCTACCCCCGGAAAAAAGGGCGTGGTCTCCATTTTTTTTAATTTTTAGAAAGTTAGGAAAAGTCACAAAAGGTCCGTGAATTCAGTTAAAGCGTTAAAAAGTTATTGAGATTCAAATATGCCGCGTGCCAATTTGACCCATAAGCATAAAGATAATCTATCGATAACTGGAGTTCTACCCTGCCCAGACTTCTCTGCAGTTGCATGTGATTTCCAACCCACCAATCATAGCATAGATTTCCAGGCCAAAAGTTCTTTTCTAATGATGCTTACCAGTTTTAAGTCTTTCGTGAAGAGAACAAAAAAGGGGCTTCTTCAGCATTTGCTTTGAACCTATAGGTAGTAGTGAAAACCAACCCTAAATGAAGATAACCTTAAGGGGCTGTTTATATCGAGAAATTTCATTCCCGGGCTAAAATATTAGCTTGGTACCGGCCAGGAAAATAAGAGCGTTTATATGCAAACGTTCAGCCCGGCATTCAGCTTGTATTCGACGCTGATGCGCATGCCCAGCCCAAGGCTGTAAATCCTATATCGACAAAGCTTTGCAGGGATAGGATTTTCATCCCGGGCTGGGTTCAGCCCGGGGTTGAAATTTTTTTCATGTAAACGCAACATTTTGATTACATGTATATCAGTTAAATGGTGGGATTAAACTCCAGCCCGGATACACGTGGAAAATCGCAGCCCGGGATGAAATTTCTCCATATAAACAGCCCCTTAATCAAACATTGAGACTTGTGATGTGATCATTTACAATCCTCCAGAGCATTATGTAGTATTGAAATATTTATTAAGATTTAATAGAGCTTATGTTATTCAGGTTTTCTGAACTTATCATTTTCATACGCTTTAGTTCGATGTTTTATTTCAAAAACATTTTAAGAATGTAAAACATTAACTATATATCAAATTGATCATTTTGTGGCACATTAAACGGCAGCAATATGAAACGGTAAGAAGTTTTCGTTTGTTCAAATTTGCCACTGAATGTCAAATAATGTCACTTTTTATATACATTAATTTTATATATACATTATTTTTTCACCTTCTAAATAAATAATAAATACTTTATCCAATATGTCTTTTCGGAAGGCAGAAGAGAATTACCTGTTTCGATCAAAGAGAGAAAGTTGTTCTAAAAGGTTGGCACGAAAAGAAAAAATGGATAATAAGTTGTTATAGTATGATAGGTAACTCCGAATAGAAAAAAAGAGATTCAATTATTCAAGTTTTGAATATTGACAGTTCAACAACATTGCAATTATTATGCAGGGAAATTCAAATTTACTCGCTAATCGATCTGCAGTTAGTTATAGGTTTAAATTATTGGGTTCTAATTCAAAGTGAACATTAACACAACTGGTGAATCACTTACTTTTAAGTATTAAGTACATATTATATTATTATGCCCTAATTACACGTCGGCGCTATCTACATACAAACCACCACTTTATACAAATAAAATATAAGTTCGCTTATGATAGGTAACAAAATAAATAACACATGGTTTTTTGATTAATTACTATAGTCCAACGAAATAATATATTTTTACAAAGTTAATCAACATAAGTGCTGAGGAAACCAAGGAATTGACAAAGCAAATTGGGTGGGAATTTTCCGGGTGGGGGCAATTTTCCGGGGGGCTATTTTCCTAGGTGGGAATTTTCCGGGGAGAAATTGTCCAGGGGGGAATTTTCTGGGGGCAATTGTCCGGGGGGGACTTATCCAGGGGGGGAAGGGGATTATCCTGTCACCTTAAACATAAAACCCAAATAATCAAGTCGTTTCTACCAACTAGCACACGCACCTTCGTAGATAATTTAAATGCTAATGTACTTCAAAATGTTTTCTGTTAATTTGGTTCTCATGATGACTTCTTTAGCATTTTCTATGTGTTTTTTTTGCGTTTTGTTTATATTTAAGTTTGGCCAGGGATAATTAACCTGATAAAAATGAGTTGTCTATTGGTAGTGTTTAACGTTGGATCACCATAGCGTACATTTCAAACAGGTCCACTGATCATGGTAAAGATCTGATCATATCCCAATCGAGAACTGGCAGCGTGAATGTTACGTCTGTCATGTCTAATATATATACATACAGATAAAAGTGACATCTGTTTCATCAGATCATTTACAACTAAGCAGTCATGTTTTTCGGATGTTCAATTGCAAATTTTATTAATAGAAGTAATAACACCACACATTCAATTGAATTCTGAATTCTGTATAACATTTTTAACTTTAAATATTAAAATTGTTTCTTATAAATATTTAGTAAATATTCAGGTATACAAATTTCATCTGAATACCAATGCAAGCAGAAACTTCAGTAGAAATGGATGGAAGATACTTTTGATCAAGGTGGGTTGACTATCCTTTTATAAAAATATTCACGATCACGAAAGCAAAGATTAAATACTTTTTAACACATATAATTCAGCTAGCTTATGACCACAATTTTGATGAAAATATAGTTTATTTAATGTATATAAAAAAACAACTAATGTATTAATAAAAATTTTAGTCAGGCAATAACGATGTACGATGTGACGATGTAGTGTAGCGACTTGCAGAAATCCTTGTGCCCGCCAGGGCTCTTGTTTAGATATCAAATCGCGTATCAGATATTTTCGGAATACAATTTCGACTGTAGATTGACTAATCTCATTAAAAGATAGCTACCTTTTTTGTCTCGATTAATTAATCAACCTGTATTATTAGTTGTTCACTTTTTATAAATTTTATGGTTCTCGTGCAATCCTGTTTTGTGGACTTTTTGGTTGGTTTGATATGTTTTGTGTAGAGGTCTAATCCACAGGTCCCACAGGATCCCGAGAGGTCCCGCCAGTTCATTTTCTTTTTGCTTCTTTGGTTATTTAGTCTAATTACAAAAAATAATTTGATATGTGGATAAACATTTTGTTAATTTATTGATTGGATTCACTACTGGGTACGTTTTTGTATTCATTAATTTCTTAATAGACAGCCAGGTAATGACAAAAGGGAACAACAAGTGAAAATGACATCCTAGTATCACACTAAAAACTCGCCGCCATATCTCAACTCGTTCCATTTAACTTTCAATTTAAAATTTCAACCCACGTGACCCAAACACAGAATTTCAATCCACGTGTTCTCCACAAAGAAAACTATTGGTTTAAAACAAACGGTTGTCGATGGAGATGAGAAACTTAATCAACAGCGTAAAATATAAAAGACAAAAAAGAATTGTAAAAAAGGATTTTAAGTTAATCCAATCATTTTATTTATATTTTGTATTGAAAAAATAATTTGTGAACGATTTTTTTGTATATGTACTAAAGGTATGCACGCTTTATTTTTACTATATCTGTGTGTTTGTGTGTTACTCTGTGCGTCTGTGTGTTACTCAAACGCACAATAAATCTTTTGTGAAGGTTTAAGAATTTTCTTGTTAAAAATGAGCAGTTTTTCCGATTTTGAGCATAACTTTAAAGTAAAAACATAATGATAAAGATGGTAAAACAATCAAAAAAGACCTTTCAAAGTTTAAACCTATCAGTTTGAAACCAGGGAAGGAATTGAATTTTGTAATTAATCAAGAAAATAATTTAAAACGTGTTTACAGAGAATTATTTAATAAGGGTAGTATATCTTTATGTTAGAACTCAAAGAGTCTCTTTTTATTATACGAGACAACCCGGTCCTTAATAAAACTATTCGCTCCACTCCATTATCTTCTTATACTAATACGCAATCTTGCTTTTTTCTTACGTAACTTTCAAAGAAAGAATGTTAGGTAAAATTTCTCGAGAAGTTCATCAATGGATGTATGTTTTTCCGTATTAGCATAGGGAGAATCTCCCATTAGGAGAATCTCTAGCTCCATCTTACGGGTTTTTATTACTTCGTGGTGTTGTTCCTTAAGGAAGACATCATAAAGCAGCCCGGAAGAGAAGGCAATGCAATGTTTTTTGCATTCAAAAGTTCAAATTTTTTCAACGTTCATTTCTTTAGTTTTGACTACTATACCGAAATGTGTAGCTAGCAGTTTATTTGGTATTTCATTGTAGTATGTGGATTGTTATTATTAAGGTTCGCCTTTAGGGAAACAAAGGTAGCGAGATTATATTATATTGTTTTGATAGTGTTTGATCGATATCTTTTTGTTTTAGATTAGAAAATTAAATAGTATAGATGAATATAATACAAGAAGAGAATGTGGAAATCATTGTTATATACGTATATACATGGTTTTTGTATCATGATGCACAAGTGGAGTTTTGGGTTTTGACATTTCCACAATTCATAGCAGAATAAAGATTTGAAAGATAAAAAGTCTGGGAAGGTATTGTTTTTGTTAGCTTTAGTTAATAGGGAAATTTGAAGGTATTTTCTTATATATCAGAAGTTTATCCATTGGTTAGGTAGGAGTATACGTTGTATTGTCTCTTTTCTAAATCTCTGAACATTGGAATTTTAGCTTTTAGTTTAACTGTAGAACTTTTTAGAAATCTCTAAATAGGCCAGGTAGCACTGGAAAGTAGGGATTAATAGCATTCTTTGAATGATCGATCCAAAATACTTATACAACAATTTTGTGTTAAATATGATATAATTCCAACATGGAGAAACACAACAATTTTTGTATATACACAGACTTATCATGCAGTATTGCGTGTAAAAACAATTTATGGAGAAAAACTGTAAAATGTTTTTACACGCTACACTACTACTACGCTACTACGCGTACCTTATCGCGTAAGATTATATGCATAAATTATCAAAAATCTATCCGTGCACGTTAATTATAAAGATACTAGTGCTAATACGGAAAAACATACATCCATTGACGAACTTCTCGAGAAATTTTACCTAACATTCTTTCTTTGAAAGTTACGTAAGAAAAAAGCAAGATTGCGTATTAGTATAAGAAGATATTTTGCCCAAAATCTAGAAAAATCCCTATGAGTAACCATGAACTAATCTCAGTGTGACTTGGGCTAATACTAACCGCAGTTACTCGAGGTCAAAAAAATATAATTTAAAAAGTTAAAAATTGTCACCTGGACAATCAGAGGCGGATTTAGAGGGTATATCGAAATTTGTGGAGGAGAATGTTAGCTATTAAACCATAAAAGAAAAACGTGCAAGTAATCCCATTAGTGATACAGACTGAAACAGAAATTAGATCCCCTAGATCCGCCGCTGACAATAGTGTTGATTACGTAGAAACAGTAAAAAAAATTAACTCGTGTGAATAAAAGACATACATACGTATATGTTTAAAAATTGGAAATAATAAGACGTTAATTCCCTGTTACACCATTTCTGGAAAAGCTTAAATAGGTTTATATTTATTAATATAATAAGCTTCTATATTGTTCTTTTCCTGATCTTATTAGATGCTTGTGTAATCAGTCTATTGCATCTCACGATCACTCAAATTCATCTAATGATCACTCAACTTCAGCGTTAAGTGTTTTACCATTCATTTCGTGATGTTTGGCCTATGTATTTGTAACCACAAGTGCAGTCACCATCGTATACAACATTGGGTTTGTGTATATTTCTATCTTTCCATGTTAAAAGAGACATCTATTTTTTTTGGTGATGCAAATTATTTTAACAATAACAGTGTTGTTGGTGGAGTTGTCCAACCGTTTAATCAAATTGAAAACATACATACTCGTACTACATACTCTCGAAATTCGAACTAATTCCCTTCGCTCTGTGTAATTCCCTTCGCTCTGTGTAATTTCCTTCGCTCTGTGTAATTCCCTTCGCTCTTTCCTACCCTGTTTTGATAAATGGTTGAAATTATGACAAATTGTCCCTCAGTAATTTGCCATTCCAGGCAAGTGTAATTCCAAGCAAGTGTGTAATCATACTTAATAGAAATACAGAAATTTATATAGAAATTTCTATTAACTATGGTGTAATCAAAGAGACGATTTAATATGGAAAAAAGATTTTTCTGATAAAGACAGATTCATTGCAAATCATCTGTGAAAACATTTAGAGAATTTCGCAAAACAAATTTTATAATTGAACTTGCTGTCAATTCTCATGAAAAGAACTAACAGGCACATTTTGAAAGTTTTAAAATCACTTTTTTAACTCAGATCTCAATTCATAATTTTGATTTCCTTTCCTTTCGTTTGTTTATAAAAGAGCTAGTTAAGAAATAACGCCATGTCACTCATCTGCTGTATATGTCATATAGAGAGGCGGATGGTGTAGTTAAGAAATAACGCCATGTCACTCATCTGCTGTATATGTCATATAGAGAGGCGGATGGTGTAGTTAAGAAATAACGCCATGTCACTCATCTGCTGTATATGTCATATAGAGAGGCGGATGGTGTAGTTAAGAAATAACGCCATGTCACTCATCTGCTGTATATGTCATATAGAGAGGCGGATGGTGTAGTTAAGAAATAACGCCTTTTATCTTATATTGAAACCTCAGTTATCTGCCATATATGTCTAAGTTTGACATATATGACAGATAACTGAGGTTTCAATATCAGTTAAAAGGCGTTGGAAAATGCTTTGTAATTGATATTACGCTCCTTCGCACATCCTCGCTTAAACCTATTTCATGAAATGTCATTGTATACAAGACGGAGGAGAGCCTTATTAAACGCAGAATTGAGCTTTAATTATTTGTAAATTTCCTCAATTAATTCATAAAATCAATTCATATTGTAAAAAAATCAGTTTAACTGTTGTAACGAAAGTAGAAATACAGTATAAACCGATTAAGTGAGACTTTCAGGGAGTATAAAAATTTAACGTGAGTCCCAGGTAAGCGAGGTAAACGAAGCTCTCGATAAGTGGTACCTTGCAAAAAGCCCCACTTATATAATTATATACTATCCCCACCTATCCAGGGTCTCACTTACCAGGACTATACTGTCATTGTTAACTTCATCATCGTGTCGCTGACCAGGCTTAGAGATTTAAGTTAAAAGAATGTACAGTGAAAGATTAAAACTTAAAACTATTTTCGGTAAGTCAATTTTTAAAATTTATGTACACATTTCCTCTCCAAATCGCAGATTTATTCAGTGTAAACGCAGTGTAAACAAACATGGTTGTTAACGTTTGCGGTGTAAATTTTTCTGAATTTGATTGAATAGTACTCAAAATCCGCAAAATTTCTGCAAATTGCAAAACCTTTTTATCTTTAAGCATATGGACATGGTTGTTTTTATTCATACTGAAAGTAGTTCGACAGTATCGCAAGAATTCGATGCATGGATTGTAACTGGCCGAAGAAATTGAAATGATGTAAATATGTCAGTTGTACGCATGCTCATCGGCAAATCCTGAACAATCCCGAACAATAAACCCGTCAATCCCGAACAATAAACCCGTCAATCCCGAACAATAAACCCATCTTACAGCGTGCAGGGAATATTTGAAACTTTGTAAACGTTTTTTATATACACCAGTAAAAAAATTGACAATGCTCATTGGCTTATGTTATGCTTATGTATCTTATATATACTATGCTTATGTTTTAACATCTCGTTGTTATCAATGCCACTATTTTTTCCAGGTGCTGTATTTTGCTTACATATCTTCTTGGAAATGAAGAACTCAACTATTGTTTAATGCAAGGGATTCTAATTTTGTATTCGAAGGATCTTTTTAAGATGGTAGCTGCGTAAACTAAGCATAAGGGACCTCATAGGTTAAAGATAACATTTTATTATTTGATTTGATTTGATTATTTTATTGAAGCTTACCCGTATGACACCACATGACACCACATGACACCACATGACACCACACGACACCACACAGATATGAATCAAGAAAGCGAAACCGAAACCGAATGCCATCATTAAGGAACTTTCATTGGACTGGCAGCAAAACAATTTAACGAGTTTCTGCTAAAGTGTCGCCAACGCTAAACATCTTTTAGAATTGCTGCCTCACTTACTGGATAAAGGATGGCTCGATTGCTGCTTTATTTTTTGTTTTACACGCTAAAGATACTTAGAAACCAAATCATCCAATTGAATTTATCAGTATGAACATGCACAAAAGTTTTCATAAAAAGAAAATCCATTTTTAAATATAGACAAGACCTTTTTTTAAACAAGTAACTTACCCGTGTAGATAATAAATACATTATTTCAAAAACACTCAAATATTTACTTGGTCTCAAATATTTACTTCCTGACAAACGACATCAAATATTGATGTTGCTTGCCAATCTTGAAGATAATATTAAATACGGACTACCCAGTGCCAGATTGTGTCTACTTTCCTGCCAGTAATCAACATTTCTTTATTTGACTATTTGCAAAATAAGTATGGAATGCGCCATCCGTTTGAAAGCCAACAAGTCAACGAAATTATGAAATGATTATGGAGAGAACCCGACTCTTTTTTTTTTTAGGTAAGAACATGGCTTCTGATTTTGGAGCTGGCTGTCTTGGCGGTAAGATTTTTCATATAAGTGTGTTTTGTTATTTCTTGAACTTTTTTTCCATCTAACTCCGGTGAAAACTCTTATATAATATTTTCGAAGGACAAGACAAAGCCTGACTCTTACTCTCGCTGACCCAAACAAGTTTGACAAGATTTACACCACGAAGTTTTGTGGTCTGAAAATAATACTGTATAACAGCTGTAGATAAAAACTCTTCAATGTTTATACACTGGCATAATTCTGCAATTCTCAAAATTTCATGGCTGGAAGAAGTTCTGTACAACAACCTCAGTAAGGAGACTTATTTTTCAGGTGCAGCTGGCGTGATAGTTGGGCAACCTTTCGACACTGTTAAGGTATGGTAATTAATGCTTTCACATCATTGTTCATTATCTTCATTTTATCCGAAGTTCTCATTCCGATTTCTAATCCATTTTTTCGGCAATGATAAACGTAAAATACATTCCACACAATTTTTCTTTACAATTTTTTTTACCACACTTTTTATTTCTTCTCCATTAATTCTGCGTAAGATGCATAAAATGTATTCATTCAAAATGTCCATAATTTGAAAGTTTCCTTCTTGTTTTGAATTTTAGGTTCGTTTACAAGTCCAACATGGAGGCAATTCAAATATGTACAGCGGCATAATTGATTGCGTCACGAAAATGATCCGACAAGAATCAGTAAGTATGACGTCATCGGTAGTAATGTTGCTTAGTATTTGATCGCCTGATCAGCTTCTCTGAAACAAAATTTTTCTTTCTTATTTATGTAAACTTTTCTTTCGATTTTCTTTATAGATAACTAGTTTATATAAAGGAGTGACGCCACCTTTACTTGGATTGGGTTTCCAAAACGCCATCATCTTTGGCATGCAGGCTCAGTTTCGTAATCTTGTTGATGAAAGCATTACAGGAGAAATAACAGCTGGTGCTATTACTGGAGCTCTTCAAGCCTGGATTACCGCCCCTATAGAACTTGCCAAGATACGGCTTCAGATTCAAGGTACAGGAGGTGACGATCTTATTAAAAATCGCAAATATAAAGGTCCAATACAAACTTTATTGAAGATTCGACAAGAGGAAGGCTTTCGTGCGTGTTTTCGCGGCTTAGGAGGTGTTATTATGCGAGATGTTCCAGCAACTGCAATCTATTTTGGTTCTTTTGCATTCTTCAATTCCAAACTAATCCCTGAAAATGGAAATATAGACTCCCTGAATACTATGCAACTATTGCTGACGGGCGGTTGTGCTGGTGTCTTCTCTTGGGCGTTATTGTATCCAATTGATGTTACAAAAACACGCATACAGGCGGAAGGATTGAAACCACATGGCCTTTACAAATCATATCTAGACTGTGTAAGAAAAAGCTTTCGCCAAGAAGGATATACTTGGGTAACACGTGGTTTCCTAGCAACAATTCTTAGGGCATTCCCTGTAAATGCAGCAATATTATCAACTGTCACTTTAGTACTTAGGTTTCTTAAGTCTGCTGACGAAGAGTAATAATCTGAAACAAGAAATCTACATGGTTAGGTTGTTGAAATTAGCCCAGCTAATACAAAGGGGATTGTATTTGATTCAAATCAGATTGTATTTAGGAAGAAAATTGATATCACTCAATAATCTTGTTCAATAAATTCTCTTGTATCATCATCGTAAATTAGCTCCGCTATTTATTTCCCTTAAGAAACAGAAAGCATAAAATAAGAACCGAATTGAATTGGCCGTTCCCCTCATTCAGTTAGCTGTTCAAGACATAATACAACTACCACAATGCAATGCCAAAAAATCACTTAACATGTCTCAACGGAATAATGAAGGGTTTTCATGAACAAAACTGATATTCTCACTGTCATTTAAGGGCATACTTAAACTAACCCCAAAGAGAGTAATCAGAGCATTGCATTGTGGTAGTTGTATGATTTATTATAGAGATAACTGAACGAGGGGAACGGTCAATTGGTAAAATTAGTTCTGCCGTATGCTACCAACTGTACTTTTTTGCTACACTTATATAGCCGTCATTGTCAGTTAAAAGTTACGTGACCGACTTTATAGTGGATGTTTTTATATGAAATTGTATTTATTTCGCAATATTACTCCCTGAATGTGTTTAGATAGTTATGTTCGTCATATCTATGTTCTATGTTTTTTGTACCTTTTTCTGGAAAGAAGGTACGTGAGGTTTAGTTACAATATATGTAAAACAAAATTATATGAAGTTATGTAGGATTTTAATTCGATTTTTGATACAAATACAGATTTATATTGTTATCTCCTGTCAACCCAATTTTACACTTTCTAAAAAGCTTTGCTTCAGACCCTTGGAGATATCTCCAATTTTGAATACACGGTCTTCAAGTCTCATTGTTGTTACAATTAGTGATGGCCCTATTGCCATTAGGGCAAAAAGCAAATTTTAAATTGGCAGGGAATTGTGGGAATTGTGTCTAATAGGCTATACAAGTAGTAACATGAATTTAATTGCTTATCATATCAAAACAGCATTCGTCGCAACGGAATTCATCAATATTGTTGGGTTTCTAACTGACCGTATTTCATTGACAGCCATTTTAAAATGGTGAGAGACCATGTTCATGTTTGTGTAATATTGTGACCAATGGAAATCTGTTTGTATAAAATACTGACCAGCAACACTATATATTTATCGGTTTGAAAAAGTGTTCTACAAAAGGGTTTGTGTTTTGTTTCTATGTCCATACACATCATCACATCACACATCATCATCGACTGAGAAAGATCTGGGACATTAGATGGGAAGATAAATTGTCGAATCAAAAGTCATGATATTGCCGCGTCAAGATGGAAGCTATTTGGTCATGTATTGCGTTCGAAACCTGATACACCATCACAGAAAAAAGTATGGATAATTACGAAAAACGAAAGAAATACACAGGAAGACATTTGAACCGTTGAGAAAATTTGAGAGTCAGGAAGCCAGTGGGAAAATTTTTCCACAATGACGTGGACATATCACTATTGGGATTGAATTATGGTAATATCAGGATTTCAAGTCATTTTACTTGACATCGTGAATCCACCGCCAGTTCCAGGCTATTTAAAGTTTTGATGACGTCATGTATAGGGGAAAAAAGATTTATCGAAAATTTTGAAACATTTTAATGGGAATCGAACACTGGCCCAAAAAGAATATACAAAAAAATATATAAAACTATGGTGTTTAAAACGATGGTGTTTAAAACGATGGTGTTTAAAACTATGGTGTTTAGAGTGGTGAGGCATCAAGAGTTACAGGGAATTTTAGATTCAAAGGTTGATGACGTCATCCTATACGAATTACTTTTATTTTTTGCAAATTTTTTATGAAATTGGAACACTGACCCAAAATGAATAAAAAAATTAAAATTGCTATAGTAATTTAAGTCAAGCAACAACAGTTATTGGCAACTTTAATTTTCATAATGACGTCAACAGTACAGAAACCATATGTTTCCTCCGCGTAAAGGCGGGTTTACAGTTTTCGCAAATGGATCGCGCGAATGTTGGATAAAGAGTTTACAGTTTGCGTGACTCATTCATGTGAATGTACAAAATTTGCTCGCAATTTTGCTAACATTTTGTTAATTCAGCTAAAACCGCTACTTTCTGTTGGTCAGAAAACTAAAATTCGTTGCGACTTTTAGGCGAAGAAGTTGAATTTTTTTTACTTTTTCGCTGTTCGCCAGCGACCACAAATGCACAATAATGAATTCCTTTATTCGCGGGATCCATTTGTGAGACCATAAACCTTTAGATATTTATCTTTTACGGAGAGTCGCCAACAGTCTTGTTTATCTAACATTAAATATAAAAAAATCGCGTTGAAAATGTAATGACTTCAAGTAACAGATAAAACTTTACACTCAAAATTTTAGTGTAAAAAAATGTTAAATATTTTGTGTTTTAAGGTAAAAATTCATTCCTCTGCGGACGCGTAAAGTTTCTTTCTGGGCTGCACTATAATGAAACTAGAAATTAATGTTCCTCTTCAGAATCATCATAACAACTATTAGAATCGCACTCTCTGATTCTGGAGAACATTATGACACAATGGCACAAATCAGTGCATAGCAAAACAAACACGATTTCCAGTTTCATCTGGAGAAGGATTACGTAAAATCATTGGACTTTCAAATCTCCGTCCTCCAAAATCCAGCCTTATCCGTCAGGTGATTGTAATGCGCATTGTGATTGAAGAGCTTCCTTTATCACTGCCTTGACGAAACAAATTCCTTTGCGGTGAAAAAAATGTTCTGGACCTCTGGTGTTCTTTTTTTTCGAGTGAAATTACAGTAACGAGCGTCATTTACGTTTGAACAGCCTGGTAGGCCTGGTACAACTTACAAACGAATTCTTCGAAAATAGGGAATTAAAAGGAGTAAAAAATAAACCTCTCAATATGTTTTGAAGTTCCTGTGAATCTTTTACCAATCTAAATGTCTTAGCTTTCCCGAGAGCATGAAAGGCCTTGGTATTGCATTCCACAAGGGTCTAGTTATTTTTCTTCATTGAAGAAATACCAGTCACTAACTACACAGATGATACTACACCTTATACCTGCGGAGAAAATAGCCTAGACGTACTTTCTAAACTGAAAGCTTAGAAACTACCTCAAATGTAATGCTTCCAAGTCTCACTTATTTCTGACTGCTCCTGACACAATTAGTGTCAATAAGCTGGAGATAACATAATTAGTAGTAAACAGGAAAAGCTTCTTGGAATAACAATAGATAATGCATTCACTTTAATAACCATGTGCCAATGATCTGTGATAAAAAAAGTCGTAAATTACACGCAATGGCTAGGGTATCCAAATTTATAACACACGTCAAGGGGGTGACTCTTTTAGATAGCCTCAATTCATTGTAGCCTCAGTTCCATCTTTAGTGTTATTTACCATATTACCTTTTGTTTTTGTTTGTTATTTTTGTTAGTAATATATTATACTGTTATATGAAAGTTGACTTTTATTAGTATTTTTACATGCTACTGTATTTTTATTGTCAACTAAAAATAAATGATCAAATAAAAAAATAAAAAAATATAGTCATTGCCTGGTGAATGCATGGGCCAACCTCGTACTCAGGTTTTTTTCTGGGTACCATGCTACTTCAGTGCTGCGATTAAAAGAAACAGGTTTCTATGATACGAAAATCTAAAATTTTGCAGAATAAGTAAGATATTTGGGGATGTAATCATGAGTAATCATTTCGAAAGGCCAGTGTGCAGTCAGTCGATGGCTCCTAATCAGCTGATACGCTGCTTCGCTAAGGGCATATTTAGAGAACGACATTATTAAAACTCCAACAAGGCCCTCAGCGGTCACACTCGGAAGTACTGCACAATCCACTGCACCATCGCTGCACTAAGAGTTTTAAAATGCTTACTTTTTTAACAGCTTATAAAAAAATCTGTATTTTTGTTTCTTTAGTTTTCAGGAACGTCGTTCATTTTTAATCACTGGAATGACTTCAATTGTAAAACTTTATTTTAGGTTACTTCATTTATTTCCGTAGTTTTACGAGAGTCTTGTAAATTATTATCGATTAAGACACACATCGACGGCAGAAGCAGTATCACCCGTGTGTTCAAGGATTTGAGATATATTTATCTCACGGTTTCTTCCTTCTTCTTTGGTTTCTATTTTTTTCCTCGGAAATGACGTTTCATTGAGAATCACTTTCTTTCCACTTCTTGGTACAAATACGTCCGCCTCAGCATTTAACGAAAACGATTTGAATGTATCAAGTACTTTTTCATCACGAGGTGGTGTAGATGCTATCCCATCAAACATCATCTCATCTAATATAGGATCGCCATCCATCACCTCAACTGACCATGGAATATAATAACTGAATCCAACTTTTAAAGTCTTTTCAAATCTTTTCTGCTGGGGACTATTATTCAGAACTGTCAAATCATTTGTATCCATGTTTAAATCTTGCGATCATACAAATATAACGCACACTTTTTTCCCCAAACAATTACATTTGACGTCAGAAAACACATTCGGTCATTTGTGATGATATGAGTGAATTTCCGCGCCTTTGAAATGCACACCACTCACGCTAATTAAAATACCACTAGTGTAGCGTGTAAAAACATTTTACAGTTTTTCTCCATAAATTGTTTTTACACGCAATACTGCATGATAAGTCTGTGCATATACAAAAATTGTTGTGTTTCTCCATGTTGGAATTATATCATATTTAACACAAATATTTTGGATCGATCATTCAAAGAATGCTATTATCCCTATTTTTTAGTGCTATTTGGCCTATTTAGAGATTTCTAAAAAGTTCTACAGTTAAACTAAAAGCTAAAATTCCAATGTTCAGAGATTTAGAAAAGAGACAATACAACGTATACTCCTACCTAACCAATGGATACTCCTACCTAACCACGATAAACTTCTGATATATAAGAAAATACCTTCAAATTTCCCTATTAACTAAAGCTAACAAAAACAATACCTTCCCAGACTTTTTATCTTTCAAATCTTTATTCTGCTATGAATTGTGGAAATGTCAAAACCCAAAACTCCACTTGTGCATCATGATACAAAAACCATGTATATACGTATATAACAATGATTTCCACATTCTCTTCTTGTATTATATTCATCTATACTATTCAAATTTCTAATCTAAAACAAAAAGATATCGATCAAACTCTATCAAAACAATATAATAATGATCTTGATACCTTCGTTTCCCTAAAGGCGAACCTTAATAATAACAATCCACATACTACAATGAAATACCAAATAAACTGCTAGCTACAACATTTCGGCATAGTAGTCAAAACTAAAGAAATGAACGTTGAAAAAATTTGAACTTTTGAATGCAAAAAACATTGCATTGCCTTCTCTTCCGGGCTGCTTTATGATGTCTTCCTTAAGGAACAACACCACGAAGTAATAAAAACCCGTAAGATGGAGCTAGAGATTCTCCTAATGGGAGATTCTCCCTATGCTAATACGGAAAAACATACATCCATTGACGAACTTCTCGAGAAATTTTACCTAACATTCTTTCTTTGAAAGTTACGTAAGAAAAAAGCAGGATTGCGTATTAGTATAAGAAGATTAGAAAATCGACGTTTTACAATCACTTTGCTCGGTCCACTATGGTTGTCCATTGATGGAGTTTTGAGAAAAGAGATGACTTCTGCTCTGACAACATCTGCTACTATCCTGACTCCCTCGTTGACCTTTTCTTTAGTTATATTTTGGTGTTGTAATGCAATTGATCCTTTGACCAACAAACATTTCCGTTTCTGGTTTGGAGAGCAAACACAACTATTGAATATTCAACTGGGTTTTTAGGCACGAGCCAACTCCTTCGATCAAGGTGAACCCAAACAATCTTGTCATCTAAATTAGTTCAGAACCCAGTCAAAAATCTTGCATCAAATACACAGAAAATGATCATTGTTTGAAGTTAATTCAGACTATAAGATCAGAATTTCTACAGCTGAGCACAAAAGTAAACAACCTTCAAACACAGTCCGGTATTGTCCGGTGGCTTGGACTTCACACCTAATTAATTTTTTTCTCACTGTTAAACCAAAGCCAACATGGATTCAGACCAGGAAGATCCTGCTTGAGTCAGCTCTTGCATCATTATGATGACATTTTGAATAAACTTAAAAGTGGTTCCAATGTAGATGTGGTTTACCTGATTTTTCTAAAGCATTTGACAGGATTGACCACTCAGTTATATTACAAAAAGTAGAATCATTAGCATTTCTGGAAAACTAGTAAAATGGATCAAATCATTCCCGTTGGAACGGAGCCAGAAAGTTGTCGTAAATGGCCATCTTTACACCCCTGCTGATGTTGTACAAGAAAGTGTGCTGGGCTCACTCCTCTTTATTGTAATGCTTAATGATATAGATGAAAATATTTCTAACACATATATCAGGTCCTTTGCAGATGACTTTTGGCGCCATTAATAAACTTACATGTATTGCAAGCAAGATCTGGAGAATATATATCAATGGTGAGAAAATAACAACATGTAACTAACTGATGAAAAATTGGAATGTCTTCGTTATGGAAAAACTAATACCCTCCAACAGTCAGGATAATCACTGCAAAGGATCATATTGGAGACCTTGTAATAATGCGTGATAGATGTTCATGCGTGATAGATGTTCATTTACAGATCAAGTTAACCATACAGTTGTCATCTTGGATTTTGCCCATTGATTCAATCGCCGAGAAGAGAATGTTTTGCTAACATTGTGGAAGTCCTTAGTCGTCCCAACTGCGGAATAATGTTCAATTCCAATAAAACTTGGCAGATCCAGTATACAGAACAAACGCAAAAAATGAAATACTGGGAAATATTAAAACAAATTGGATTGTATTCCCTTCAGAGAAGACCTGAACGATATGTCATTATTTATGTTCGGAAAATATTGGAAAAAATGGTTCCAAACATCAACTAAAAAATAAAAATGAGGATTTATCCAAGTACAGGTCGTACCCAATTCCCAAGAATGTTTCGTGTTATCGAAAATTTATTATGGTATCGTAGTCTACGACCAGCTTCCAGTCTATCTTATTAATTGTTTGCAACGCGTACAGAACATGACACTGCGTACGTTCTTAATCGTTACGTCAATGAAATTGATGATGGTGCAGTTAAATTGGTACCAATACGTGAATATATAGATTATCCTACCTGTTTATTGGCCCCATAAATCGCTGTATAGTGAACACTGGTCATCATATCTCAAGTTAAATTTCAAAAAAAAAACAATCGCAGTAAACGCATCAACAATGAATTTAAAATCGAAAACACTAGAGATAAAACATTCGCTCATCAGTCATCTTTATCATTCAACGGATTGCCAAAAATCGTGAGAAAGTTAGAAGGTTTTTAAAAATTCAGGAAAGGCACGAAAACGTATCTAACCGATAAATCTCTTGCTCGTATTCGACGAATTGAGAAACCACTCGGCGACTTGACGACAATTGCACGCGTATACTTCTGAAACCATTTGACGACTTTGTAAAACGGAATATTGGCAACGAATTAACTTCATAGAACTCTCCGGTCTGGGTAGACATGGTGATGGTATAGAACATCGACCAGGGACGGGCATTTAAATTCTATGCTATGAAATGAAAACTGAGAAGAAATTCTGTTTTGCGGCAAGAGTTTTTATCGTACTGAAATCGTAAACCGCAACCTCATACCCAAGGCCGTTTGTCTCTCTTTGATATGAGGGGACTGTTGTGTAAACCGGTTTAAATTTATGGCTCTAACAGCCCCCTTGTCACATTATCAGAATTTCCAGACGTGGGCAGCTACCTAGTGTAAACGTTTTTTTACATATATCTTGGATGGTTCACAGGAAAAAAGGCTTTAACTCAAATCTTTTGTCGGCTGCCGTTAAGATATGTTTGAAATTTATGGTGTATTGGTTACATGAAATCACTGTTTGTTTACAACTTTAGCTGGCAAAAATAGGAATAGACAGGTAAATAATGTTTACGTTTTTACTGAAAAAAAGCGGCCCAAAGTTGGCAGTCAAAAGAATAGAACTTGTTACTTTTGACTTCCGAATCAGGTTGCTTTTTAGTAAAAACGCAAATATTTATTTACCCGCCGCTGTTTAATATCATCATGATGTATGGTTATGGAACACATAACTAACAAAGATGTTTGCACCATTCAAGTTGGGATGACATCAGGCCACTGTTAATTAATAGTTTAGTTCGTTCATCTTCAAATGCACTATGATATCACAATAAATGCTAATAATAAGGTAGTTTCATCTATGCTCTCGACACCACAACATTTATAAATAAAGGAGTATCCAATTCCAATACGTTCAAAATGATGTATGTATGTGGCAATTATAGCATGCATGAATATCAACAACTTCATTTTGGTCGTGTTTTTTGTGTTTGGATTTGTTTAAAGAGGTTTCAGACTCATCTTGAATATACCCTCAATTATTAAGCGATATTTCAAATTTGAACTATTGGGTCAAAACACATCCCTTTAAGCTTCCTTTTTAAATGTTTTTCATTTTTTTGTTGATGTGTGGAGAATAGAAGTATGTCAAGCATAGATGAAACTACAACGCATGAAAGTCTATCATATCAAGACTTTTTTTCCAAAAAAATTAAAATGTGTTAATTTTAGCTGAATTTGCAAACAATGATTTTTTATTTTTTCAAAAAAACGTGAAGGAAACCTACCTAAGATATGAAATACGATATCAAAACAACATTAGTAATAAATATAAAAAAAATTCTTTCCTTTGAAGATTAGATAAATGGAGGCGAAAAGGAATGCCCAGAGAATCTATACTTGGCATGAGAAATTTTCAAAACAATTTTTAGATAAAACACGGAACAGTAGAATAACAAAGTTGATACCAAAAAAACATGTGCTGTACACTATAGAGATGATATTTCTTTTGTTTACCACTAATTACCCTTGGAGCTACTCATAATCTTTTCATAACTATTACATCATGATGCAAACAAACTCTGCTAATCAGCAGGTTATTAAACATGACAACAATATATTCTCACACCTGGGGAACAGAAAACGTCCCCTATATGGTAATCTGCTTTCAAAAAGCGGAATTAAAGGTCATGGTTTGAAGTCCCATGGCCAATCTTTCCGTTCCAGTAGTAAACAAGATGTGGTGATAACAGCATGCGTGAATATCAACAACTTCATTACAGTCATGTTTTTGGATTTGGTAAAACGGGTTTAAGACTCCTCAAATTTTATATTCTGTTTGATTAAAAGTGAAAATCACCCTTTCAAGAGATGATGAATCCAATTAATTACCTAAATCTTCTCCTGACTGTCTTTTATTTTTGTTATGTTGAAAAGATGAGTGAATATAGTGAATATAGGTTATTAGAAATGTCTTTTTGAAATGTTTTTAATTTTTTTTTTTTTAAACATCTAATTTGAGATCATAATCTTTTTTTACACTTAACATGTTCAATCGTGTTTCATATTCTGTTATCTTTCAATGACTCGTTCATGTTTTTTAGTTCTTGTAGTAAACCCCTGCAAAAAAGGCTATGAATATAAATAAAGTGACAGAATATATACTAAAAATGGGAACTGGTTTAATAAGCAAGTTAAACAGTAAAATAATAAATAATTAAAATTAGGCATTCGCAGCACCAAGATATTTTCTACGTGTTGGAGGATGAATGAACTATTAACTAACAGCGGCCTCACATTTCAGGAAAACACTCACCTGAATCCTTCTTAGAATAGATAGAAAAATATTTTGAAATGTTTGACCATGGGGTTTGTTTTCCCTCAACAATAATTTGGTATTAATTGACTTAGTGTTCAAATCGCCCACCCCACCCCCTGATGTTTTTTATTAAATCAATGGGGAAGATTTCACTGGAGGTGCACTTTTTCAATACATTTACATAGACATGCAGGTTTCTCGGAAGCGGCAGGAGGATAAAACGCATACATATATTACAGGGTTTCTACTGAATCAGGGAAATCAGGGAAAATCAGGGAAAAATGTGAAATTCCATCGAAAATCAGGGAAAATCAGGGAACTTTTGAAAATCATTGAAGTTTTTCTATTGCTTTTGCTCACCATGGTTGTGACATTTACTTTTATGCTTCCAAGGGGAATTCAAGTAAAAAAATCTCAAATCCTAAAATACTGTACTGTTGTCAATCAGACAGATAAACAACTAGGCATTGCACTATACCTAATGCATATGTATTGAAGATTGGCAGGTAAAGTGACAAAGGTCATCGTCATGATGTGAGTGTGTTGCCTTGACTTCCCCTTAGAAAGTTGTTAGTTAAAAACTTTATATTTATATTGTAGAAAAGTTAGTTTTGTTCATTATTATATTTTTTAGTTTTAAAATCAGATCTAGTGTGAAAGTTATGGATGTGTTTTTATCTCTTGCTGTACGTCGAAAATCAGGATAAATCAGGGAAATTTTGTTTGAATTAAGGGTAAAATATCAGGGAAAATCAGGGAACTTTTTGATAAAATTTTAGTAGAAACCCTGTATTATGCTAGGTGTGTGATAGCGTCATGTCAAATATTTGTTAGGTAAAGGGATTATTACAACCTCAATTTTATATATATAGTGATGATGTCAATTGAGCACCGAGATTATAGTGACCAAATTCAAGGAAATTTCAAGATAAACTTACTCTATATTTTATGTCTTTCGAAATAATTATTTGAGGATTCTGTAAACTCCTTCCGATAAATTTTAAGTTGGCTTGACGAGTTGCAAAAGTTTTCTTTTAAATTACTCATCTTCTCGCAGTATTCAATGTTGAAGATGGATTGTTGGTAAACCTGTGACATGGTTCCGAATGCTTGTACCATTTGTCCGTTTAAGTCTCGCGCATCATTGTTTTTAAAAATTCCGTCGTGCAAAAGATATATTCATTTTTCCTTTACACGCATAATTTTTTTTCAACCATTGTGCTTCATTGCATAATGATGATTTTTGAGCAGAATAAACGCTGACACACGATTGTTAAGCCATGTTAGATGATTGCATGGGTATGTCTCATTTTTCGTTTCCATGGTTAGTTGTGTGACAGGAACTCTTTATTAGTGAAGCTTTGACATAAATTTTGTTCTGGGAAAAGTAAGTTTTTAATTGTTATGTATTAACATTGTGATTTTCACACCTTTTTATAAAGGTGTTTTATTTACCAGTTTCTTGAAATATTTTTGCTTTTGAAAAAAATGCTATAATTACAGTATCTTCTGGAAAACCTATTTTAATATTAACCATTTGAGGGGTCAAAATTCAAAAAGTGCAAATCTTGTATAATAGAGACTTTCATTTTTTTTCATTTTTTCCATTTTACACTTCCTTTAAGGCAGTGGGAATATTTTTGACACTAAGTGGTTGACTTACACAGGTTTGAGGGCTAATTATAAAACTTATTTATTCTTGAGAAAAGTTCCAGTTAAATTATTTTACTTTAAAATGACCATTAATTTCTTTCTGTGTTAACTTTTAGAGTTTAGAATAATATGGAAGAATTTTCAGTTTGCTTTACAGATCCTATGATTGTGGACATGCTATTGTTCTCTGAATGGTTGGTCGGAACTACTGGTGATTGTTCCTTTTTTATTTTTAGTACTGTAGGCCCTTTTCACAATTTCACAATTAGCAAGGACAACAGGCCTTGATAGATAATAAATACATATATGTTATATACTTTGTCAGTGCTGTGTTCATACATACCGTAAATCCTCTAATTAACGCCTCCCTAAAAATCAAAAATATTTTTGATAAACGCCCCCCCCCCCCCTCCCCCCCAAAAATAAATAAATAAATAAATAATAAAAAATCTCGAAAATTTGGAGGATTTTCGAAATTAAACTAACTAAAACTAAAACTAAACCTGAAAGAAACTTTACGTAATCACAAAGGAACAAAGTTTCACATGAAAACACAAAATGTACGATTTTATCTGTTATATGATGAAGTCATTAAAGTTTATTGTGTTTAACGGAACTTAAATGGCACTGAAGATGAAATCTCATATTCAATAAACAAAAAGACTGTCCACTTTTAAAGATAATGTCTTTGTGAAAGCTAGTTATCTTACATGGACACGTAAAGTTCTTTCAGCCTATATTTCATAATCGTTCCTATGAAATCAGGATTATGTATTTGCTTTGCTTTGGTTGGAATTGATACAATGTAAAATTGTTACTACTATATCAGTGGCGCATGTGGAGGAGTACCGTTGTTATAAATGTTTTCTCAATCTTCAGTGTTTTTCCTGACAGCTGTAGTGTTATCGCATTACAAAATACTATAATATATAATACACAATAAGATTTTTCAAAAACCTTAGAGAAATGTTTCTATCATGGCATATGGATTGATGATTTCTATGTTAAAATGAGTAAAAGTATTATTATTTCAATATAGCCAATTTGTTATGAAAAATAAAGTTTCCGTTGTTTATATAGCTCTTTTTATTCTCTTCTCTCGGTGTTCATTTCTCCTTACCTCAAATGAAATTTTGGTGCTGCACCATAAATCTTAAGATCATGTGATTCATGTCATAGCTCCTTTAATGTGAAACTCTAAATAACTTAACTCTCCGTCATAAGCTCTAGATCTACCTATATATATATATAATATCATTCAGCTTTGTATTTTCAAAAAGAGACTAAAGTGTCAAAATGTAATTGCTTTGATTTAGAACAAGATGCTGCAAGAAAGTTAGTAAACAACGCCACCAACAACACCCTTAGTGATATTCCTGTCAGTGTTTTGCATCAAGAGGTAAAGGAACAATTTGTATTGTTCCAATTCTTACAACAGTATTTGCAGTCACCATTGCTGCTTAATTCCCCTATACTTTGTTCACTTGGACAACAGATCAAGAATAATTTGCTTGAAAGGTATGTTTTTTTAGGAAAAGAAAATATTTAAGGACTTACCATTTTTATCTAAATGCGAATACATAAAAATTTAATAAAAGATCTTAAGTACTTCATTAATGCAGTATTTACAATAATGGTGAAGATTCCCACCTTTCTAGTGAACCCAGGATGTCCTGCTGCCTTAAGGGAAGAAATTCTTTGTGTAAGGAATTTTGGTGGGTTTGATGGCCTTCTCATTCAGGCGAATTTTGTTGAATGAATTTTCTCCAATGAAAGATATATTCCTACAAGATATCTCAGAACAGCCAAAAAAGGATTAAAGAGATGAAAAGTTTATACGAAACAAAAAGTCCTATTCATCTTTTCTATGAGCTCCACATTCTCCTTTTCAACATTTCTTCAATAAAAAGTTTCTTTTAAAACATTATGTATTGTATGTAACAGTATGTCCCTTTTTTCCCTTTCAACATGTGGAATTAGTTTAGACTGTTGAGCAAATTTGAAGAAATGTTTGCGATTGATCAATTTTAAATAGTTTGTGTGAAGAAATTTTTGAGAAAAAGGACCAAAATTGCAAAAATTTCTTCTTAAGGTATATAAAAGTGTAAAGAAGTTTTAAAATTCGCTCACTTTAACATGTTAATTTTTTTGCTATGATTTATTCGTCCTGTACTTTTAATTTGTGTAAATTCAACGAAATGAATCAAGTATTTGCAACTTTATTGTTTCAGTTACTATGAATTTGATAAGGAAGTCATGAGGGAAACACTTGGTAAAAAACTGACTGGAAAACTCAGAAAAGATATGGATGATGTGAGTGAAAAGACTGGTATTTCTTTAAAGAGTTGCCAAAGACAGGTATCAAGGTTACACTTTGTCAAGTGATTCATGCTGTAGCCCCTTAAAGGGCACAATATGCTATTCTATGTGTTGTTTTTCTTTTTTTTTCTTTTTTGAGAAATTGTATAGTGAAAAATAAGAAGTTGTACAACTTTTGAAACTTTTAAAAAATTTTGTAAGAAATTAACCAATCAGAAGTTGCTTAAAGAGTAACATTGGATTTCACAAACTTGAACATCCGTGGTTGATGAGAAAATATTTAAAAATGCGATTAGAAAACATTGTGTTATAATCTCACAACTTATGACAATTATGATAATTCATAAAATCCGACAGTGTATTATGCCCTTTAGGAAATGAAATCTACTGTAGTTTATGGAAAGTAGTTCACAAATTGTGATTTTTCCTTTTCCATAGTTTGACAACATCAAAAATATTATAAGAACACACGAAGACATGGAAGGGGGTGTTGTTGAGACACTAACCAAAATATTTCTGTTTTCTGATTCACTTGTGAAGTAAGTACTTCTGGTGCAACTGAATAATAATGATTTTTTCTGTTACATGTTGAATAACTTTCAAAGAACCAAACTACAAACGAAAGTTCAAGTAATCAATTTTCAATTGTTTTATGGAATTGATTTTCACTTTCTCGTTTAGAAAGTATTACCCCTTGGTGTTTGTCTTCATTAGTCGATTTGAGACCGCAAAAAAGAGGTACCTTGTTCATATTATTTAATTCATCGTTGACAGACTTCCAAATGAATCTCCCTGTGATTTTCTCTATGAATGTCTCCAAGCACTACAACATCAGGGAACTAAATATAGAAATAATTATATGGCTGAGTAATTGACTTGCATATGATGGTTTTTCCACCTAAAGTAATTGAACCCTGGACGAAATTGGAAGGTGCATCCATTGCATGCCCACTTCTATTTTTACCCAATCAGCAATAGATGCCAAAACAACATAAGCATGTGAAAAAAAGTTCAAAAATTCCATAAGTATTATATGCATGTGCATTTGTCTCAATTATTCAAGCATTTTTAGGCTCCACTATCTTTCTTATGATGACATCATATCCTGCACTGAAGCTATTCTTGATCGATGGACATACAACTTGGATTTAAACACTTCAACAGGTTTGAAAATTTGTAAAATCTCAATTATTAATACCAACTAGAAAATACAAAAAGAAATACATAATTAAATAAACAAAATTAAAGGTGCTTGATTAATTTTAATTTAATTATCGTGTTTCCATGGTGAAATGATCCTTGTATAATTTTATTTGGAATTGCTGGTGGGGGGTTAGTTTCCATATATCAATAAAAAATTACCAAAACAAACGGGACACATTGTTACTTGAAAACCGAGAACCTACGACTGTATTTCTTGAAACTGATTGCAGCCTCAGCTAAGCTTTGGCGATCCGTAAACATTTCCAATAGAAGATAAAATTCACTTTCAAAATGCACCAACTTTTCCCGCAAGCCTAATTATCTTACACAGATGCATACCATCTGTGTTACTATCTCCCGCATGTTACTTTCATACCTCAGTTTACTATCTCCCGCATGTTACTTTCATACCTCAGTTTACTATCTCCCGCATGTTACTTTCATACCTCAGTTTACTATCTCCCGCATGTTACTTTCATACCTCAGTTTACTATCTCCCACATGTTACTTTCATACCTCAGTTTACTATCTCCCGCATGTTACTTTCATACCTCAGTTTACTATCTCCCACATGTTACTTTCATACCTCAGTTTACTATCTCCCGCATGTTACTTTCATACCTCAGTTTACTATCTCCCGCATGTTACTTTCATACCTCAGTTTGCTATCTCCCGCATATATAAACACATGGTCCATAGTGCTGTCCTTACTGTCTACATTTACCGAAGTGATACAGAATAGAATAATCTGTATATTCAACAAACTTCGGGGTGGATGTTGAACGATGCTTCGTTTCAATTAAAGAATGATTTCATGTCGACAAAAATTGAAAAGTACAAATGGTTTGTTACCGCATAAAAATAGACATTGGGTTTAAATTACTCTTCCGAACGACGAAACACTCAATTGGGAGAAAAGAGTTCTGCGAATTCTTCCAATCGAGTAAACGGGAGCTGATTGGTGGAAATCCTGTCCTGCATATAATCAGTCTTGGCTGTATACTGAATTAGATAATGAAAATATTTTATAATATTACTTTGTTTGGGAAATGTATGACTTCCTTCTCAGCCTCAATGAATTTTGAACAATTATCGTAATGGAATAGGCTAGCAAAGAGAAGCAGAGGGGGTGGTGGATTGAGTCACGTGTGGACACTAAAGCAAGCATGATGGAAAAATTCAAGGCAACCTATTATAGCCTTCAACTACTTTAGAATGCCATTTCAAAAGATATCTCGGTGGCAAAGAGTGTTTGGCACCTTAAACTCAACAGGATCACTGGTACTGCCTTTACATCCAGTTTTCATAATAAACATTTTCTTACCTTAAGTGTTCGGGTTTATCTCATGCTGTCTTGTTAGAATTGTATGGTCAAGTTATGAGGAATTTACGTTCAACGTTGAATTTAAAGTCGCACTCACAATGATAAAACTGTTCTGGCTACTTCCTGGCTAACCGTTTATAAAATCAACCAGGGTTAAATATTAGCCTCTATCCCATTTCAACTGGGGACGTCAAATGGTAATGAAAGATCAGCTGTTTTCCGCGCTGACCAATAATCAAAGCAGTAAACGACGGAAAAACTAATTAACTAAAAAAACAATCATAATAATAGGCCACGTCTTAAGTGAGTGGAGGACTTCACATTTATATACTGACATAATGTCATCACTGGATGTTTTACAATCTAGGTGTATCGCTTGCTAAACTCTAACATTACCAGGATGTTATTCTATTATAATCACTTTAAATACATCCAGATAAACGGAATGTATCTGAAGTAGCGCATGGCGGAAGCAGCGCGAATACGTGCATTTTATAGGTGGTATCTATAAAAGTCGCGAGGAAGGACATCAAAAGATCCATTAGAACTGTTGGGATATTTCCATCCGTCCTTTTGGAACCATCTATTTGTAAAATGACCTCATATCTCTTCAGGGCAAACATGAAGGAATCAGTGACAGAAAAAATATGGTCCTTTTCCGTTGCTTTACAAAGTGGACAAGTGTTTAATACAAAGTGGACAAGTGTTTAATACAGAGTGGACAAGTGTTTAATACAAAGTGGACAAGTGTTTAATACGAAGTGGACAAGTGTAAACACTCATTTAGGATGGTCGGTTCACTAACATTTTTTTGTCACAAAAATCGATTCCTGAAAAGTTGCAGTTTTCCATAAACTCAATCCAAAATACGCAAAAATAAATTCCAAGATTTTCGGCAAATTCTAAACCAACTCTACCAATCACATTTTTCATAAATGATATGTTTATATGTTTAGAAAAGCCATTTGATATTGATGAAATTGACAGACATTTCCTTCAAGAATTGCGAGACCTTCGAAACTTTTCGACGGAACGAGATTTTCAAGAAGTACATAAGAGGTAGGTAAAATTCATAAACTACTGTTTACTGAAAAGTTTGTAAGATTAATTTGCAAGGTAGTTGTTCACTTCAGCAAGCCTCGCTATTTCCTTTTTAAAGTTGCAGACCTGGACAGGAATGGTGTGTAATCTCACACGGCTACCGTTAAAAAAAACTCAGTTATTTAGAAAGGGCTTGATGTCATTTACTTTACTATTTCAACTCGTACTGATCATGTTCATAGCAATTCATAGCTTATCATTATTTTTCGGACTTCAAGTTGATTATTTATTATTTATATCAAAAATTTAAAGAAAGGGCTTTTTTAACTTTAGGGTAGGATTGTAGAAAGGAACTTAGGATTCCCCTCCTTTGTTTTTATATCATACTTTTTGGTATTGCATTGTATATTATTTGTTAACAGATGACGTAGCTTTTCTTACGAATAATTAATTTACCCCTATATTAGCATTTCGGTCTGCATCTCCAAATTCTCCTGTTAGCTAGCGAGCAAATAAACTTTACATGGTTTTCAATAGATCTGTCCACAGATCTAATGAGATGTAATACTTCTTTGTTTGGTTAAAGAAGGCTAAAGTGGAGACATATCTCGATGTTCCAAGCTTTATTATTGTTTCGCACTTAAACCCATCCTCTGCTAAATCGTGTTTTCGTGTTAACCTCATGACGATGTTTCAAACGACGTTCATTCCAGTTTAGTTATCGGTCGACTTGAAAAGAAAGCAACTACTTTACATTTCATCAAAAGCGTTGAGAGTAACTTCAAGGTGTGCATCGTTTGTTTTCATCATTCCTTTTCATCACAGTTGGGATCTCAGTATTTGATTTGAATGAATGATCCATTTTAATATGGTGCATATTTCAAAAACTAAAGAACAAGGAGTTCAGGAGACTATCTTGTGAGATAGAGTTTGTCACAGGAGGACAATATCCGTTGCCATGTCGACCATTAAATATGGACCACACTTCTCTCTGTCAACATCATATTATCATTTAAGTTTGAAAACATATTAAAAAGAAGAAAAACATGAAGAACACGGATCTTTCTTGCTTTGAGTTTTCGGCAGATTGAGATGTTTATTTAAATAATTCCTTCGGAAGCGTGAAAGATCTTTATGCAAATCCGTCATTTTCTTTAGACTATTTCACGGAATGTCTTTGTGCTTGGTGGTGGCCTCTCTCACACGAAGGATTTCCGAGATTTTCTTAACGATTGTGTGGAGAAGGTATGCACAGAAATTTGAATGGTTTTTATATGTTGTACATATTTTCGCATTTGTATGATCTTTTACGTTTGTAGATAGTGGAACCATTAAAGCAGAATGATTGGGTCATCAAAGAAGTGGATGTTTTCCTTACAGCCTTTATAAATTCTTGGGGGGATTTCAAAGATTCATACGAGTAAGTGTTTTTCATTCAACTTTATTCAATAGTTCAGAACTTTGCAAAGGTCTCAAAATAAAGTACTTCTTTCCGCTATTTTTTTCGATAACAAATTCGTCGTTTCCTCGTCTGATGTGTTTTGACTGCACGCAAACGAAATAACTTGAAAACATTCATCACGTATTTCTATGTCTCATGCTTTTTGTGTTCTGCTTAAACAAATATCTATAAAGTTTTTAAACTAATGAGCTAGAATAAAATAATGTGATCAGTTTTTTTATGAATCTTTTTTACGTCAATTTACGTCATTTCTGCTAAACGCCAATCTTTTCTTGACATAATATAGTGCGGGTTTCACTTTTGACGTTTTAGAACATCTGTGCGCAATTTTGATGCTGTATTTGTACGGTACATGCAAATTATCAAGAAGTGCTTACTTATAATGTACAAATGAAGCGTTAAAATGTAGTCAGGAAAAGAGGCGATGACAACAACGTCCCTTAGCAACGGAGAACAAAAAATGGAAAGACGTCCGACTGGTTGACGATTGATGGATACTCTTGTGAATGGATGATGTTGAAAAGGACAAGATAAAACTATGGATCTCAAAGATCGATGGTTGCATAATATATATACACTAGTGTAGCGTGTAAAAACATTTTACAGTTTTTCTCCATAAATTCTTTCTTCACGCAATACTGCCATGATTAGTCTGTGTATATACAAAAATTGTTGTGTTTCTCCATGTTGGAATTATATCATATTTTACACAAAATTGTTATATAAATTATTTCCTCCATCCATTGACGAACTTCCCGAGAAAATTTTCTTAAAGTTCTTTCTTTCAAAGTAAGGTAAGAAAAAAGCAAGATTTAGTATTAGTATAAAAAGACTAGTATCGCGGCGGGTAAAAACATTTTACAGGTTCAGTTTCTCCATGTGTTACTACACACACCACCCTTGGTCTTCCTTCTTTCAAAATATAGGGATGACAAAAAATTAAATCACACAATCCAAAAAGATAAGTATCACTAAGTTGTAGAGCTCGAAAAGCTGATCAAGAAAATGTATGGGATCGTCCGTGTACAATGTCCCGTTACGGAGATATCGTCGATCAAAAATTCTGATGACGTCACACCCGTCCCAAAAAAGTTTTAGACCCATGGTAATGCAACCAATATTTTCCTGAAATATCTAGAAAAATGAAGATATTGTTCAAAATATACTCTTTGGGCAATGCCAAACCGGGATCACTACAAAAGGCTTAAAAATATTCGAATTTTATACCCATTTTAAGAACTATTACCCTAGCATAAATAAATAAATACAAATGTAGATAAGATATAAAGTTTAAAGTAAAAAACAGCTACAAATAATAATAATAAATACAAATAGTGCAACTTAAACATGTCCAAAGCCATGTCCCTCAATAATGGACTGTGTCACCATTTCTTTCAGTATATCTGGGTTCGCATTTCTAGGGAGAAAGACTGTATTTGACTGTGTTGATGACCAGGTTAAACATCTTTCATTGTTTTCGTTAGTGTAAAATTCAATGGTGGGTTCATTGATGAACCCTAATGGAGGTATTGCACTTGCACCGGTAATGAAAATCAGTAAATCTTCAAAGTTAACATCAGATTCCCCATCCTGTAATAACTTCCAGGAATACATTATTTCATCCTCGCCAATTCTCTTATTCGAGCCTTTTTCTGCAAAATTGACCTTAAATAGCTTTTTACCTTCACCTTCCCCACCATCCAACTCACCATCATTGTCATTATCTGCATCTAAGTCGCTGGTTAAGCAAAGAAAAAGTTCTAACTTTGAGTATGGTTTTCCAAGTGACTTTTTATATTCCAACACTGTGAAACTTTTTAGTTTTCCAGGAACGAGACTAATGCTTAGACTAATGCATGCTAAAAAGGGCACGTCTCAAAGTGCGATTCTAAAAGTGGATTTCAAAGTGCAATTTTAATTTTTGATTTGGAAACGCGATTGTGGATTTCAAAGCACGATTTAGAAAAATGAAATCGATTACAAAATGTTTGTGACATTTTAATTCGAATCCAGATTGACCCTCCTCGGCTTCCATACTTTTCGCATTAAGATATCATTTCCAGAAATATTTGTAGTTTCAAATTTTAAGTTGTTAAGAAATTAGACACTGCGTTAAAAGATGTTTACTTTTCTGTTTTGTAAATTTTTGTTTCTTAATCTTCGTGAGTGGACATTTTTGACACATAAGAATAAAACAAAGAGACTTCTTTTATGGTGAAAACTTCGCTTAAGACATTTTTGATACCTCCTAATTAGGATTGATTGCTTGATTTTGTTAGTTGGCTTAAATTAGTTTTTACAATGTTGTAACTTGTCCAACCTTAAATAAAGTCTTACTTACTTATTTAATACTTTCCCTAAAAACTTACGCAGAGACTGGGAAACAGAGATTACAGATTTCGATGTCACGTGTTGTCCATTGTCTTGATTTATGCTGTCATCACCAGGTCACCTTGAAACTGGATATCAAGAGCTTCACGGACTACTTTGAAAATTGTTTTGCCTTACTTTTGCCTTACTTTTTCTTATTACTAAAGTTAAATATCCAGGGCATGATTTTGGACGTTCGGCAACCGTAGATTTTTTCCCTTTCAATTTAAACTGTGTTTTTGATGATGCTTTGAACATTGAAAATTTATATGTTTATTTGCTTAAGTCATGTTTTTATGATGCTCCATTTGTACCTCATCAAAGTTAGTTGAAATCGTATAAACCGTTCGATAAAAACGATAAACACGATAAAACGATAAAACTGATACAGTTATAACTGTTTTTTATAATTTTATGTTCCATTGGTGTAAGTGCCAAAAATCGATCTCCGAAACATTTAAATATCCCTAGAAATATTACGTGTCGTGTTGATTTCTACTCTTTTCAAAAATCGGATTTTATCGTGTTTGTATTTGTAGCATAACATTCTTTATGTAACGTTAAAAGGTTTTCAAAGAAAATTAATTTATCTACGAGATAATTTTAATTCTATCGACAGACTTTCGTTTCACGTACACGGAAAACAGATTGAGAAGAAAATAGTAATTGAACCTTAAGAGGTAATAAGTGATTATAGGGAGTTGACGCAGTATAAAAAGGAATTCCTTTAAACGCAGTTGATTATTAATCAGATGTCCTTATATAGGTCGTTTTAAGAAAAGAATTAATCTTGAGAAAAAAAATAGGGAAAATGTTTTTAAATCGACCCGGTATGAAAGTGATATCTGTAGAAATATTTCCTGTTGGAGACAAATAAAGCTGGCTTAGTTATGTTTATACTGTGAGCCTATTAAGGAAGGAAAATGTTTAATAATGTCATTCAAGTTTTAATTCGTTATTTTTCGAAAGCAAGAGTTGATCAGTTTTCAGTATTTGTTCATAGTAATAATCTTATCTAAAATGATAACCGGGAAAGTATACACGAAAAGAATTTCGCATTTTTGTGCTTGAATGGTCTCGAACATCGCGTGGTGTATAACGTACACGTCATATGAATTAACGTAGTAATTTTACTTCTTTATACAAAACTTCCGTTGTTTCATTCAAAATCTTTGCTCCTCTTTCAAAAAAGGTCGTAACAATTTTAACGAGTTGAAATAAATGGTTTGGGATTCTTTTAACATTATCTATATCTCCCACTTTGCTGACACAACAGTTTTCCGAATTAGAATCTTTTGTTTGCCATTAAGTAGTATAATTAATTTTTTACACAATTTTAATGTTGTGTAGTAGTCATCCATTGGACTGACGAAAATGTTCAGATAAATCATTAATTCCTTGGCAATTGATGTAACATGAACGTTTTCAATCACAGTAAAATAGTTGATTGTTGCGTTAGTGGTTTGTGAATTCGGGGAATAGTGGAAGCATGCGACTGGTGGTGTGAGGGAAGGTAGCGTGTATAACAACTTGTAAGAGTAAGGTTTCTTAAGAGTTCTTTCTTTTTGCTCAACCCGCGAACATATTATGTATAATTGTTATTGTACACAGAAGGGTAAAATTTTTGTTTGGCTGTTTAATGTGTTAGTTATAATCCGTCAGCCTGAAAAATATATATAATCTATTTTCAAAAAGGATGTATAATAGAAGTTTGTTTACACACCGTTATCCAGTTGTGCTACCATCTTGAATTGTTCTTCTGGTCACGTGATTTTTATGTGGGCTGCGCCGATCAACGAAACCATATAGACGAGTTTGCCTCGCCTTCAGATTACTTGTTCTTTAACTTTCACTTAGGAAAGCTCATAAGTTAAAACGCTAATCATGGGTGAACCAGAACCAGAACAAATTGGATATCATTATGGTGAAGAAGAGAGGGGACTCCTTGATCCAGCATGGGAAAGACAACAGAAAAAGGTATGGTTATGCGAAAGAAAGTAGTCGTGTTATTAAAATTATAAGCTACCGAAGGAGCGGTAGCTTACTTTTATAGTTGACAACTTAAATTTTAAGAACTATTATTCTGTAAATCGACATTATAATTATTTTTCACATCAGAATATTAAATTATGTTTAGTCTCCGTAAATAAGCTTTTCTGATACAGCACTTACAAATTTTACAAGTTTTCTATTAAAAATATTTCAATGAAACTTAAGGATGCGCTCAATCCACGTGTAAATTTTATTTTAGCGTTTATTCTACTGGATCGTTACTATTTTCATCGAAATAAAAATGTTCTGCGTTTTCTTATATAAATTTGCTTACATATTATAAGTGACATTAAAAATTTTTGCTTGCAAAAGGGTTTTTTGTTTCATGTTGAACTAGCTACTCATTATCAAATTAATATCAAGTTTGTTATTATACTTCCTTATATGTACATGTTTTTATAACAAAAACAATTATAATTCCATCTATTGTTTCATAGACGTTTACAGCTTGGTGTAACTCACATCTCAGGAAAGTAAATGTGCAAGTTGAAGAAATATCTGAAGGTTTTCGTGATGGACTTAAGCTTATGTTGTTACTTGAAGTTATTTCAGGCGAAAGACTGCCAAAGCCTGAACGTGGAAGATTACGATTTCATCTGGTTTCCAATGTTAACAAAGCTTTGGACTTTATTGCAAGTAAAGGGGTTAAATTGGTGTCAATTGGAGCAGAAGGTAAATGAGAAATTTCTTTGTGATCCTATTATTGTAAAAATTTGTATCAAAATTGTTTGAATTGTTTTTTTATATTTAGAAATTGTTGATGGCAACTTAAAAATGACCCTTGGAATGATCTGGACCATCATTCTTCGATTTGCCATTCAAGACATTACTGTTGATGGTAAAAATATTAATAGAAACTTGCATTTGACTAAAATTTTGAAACTATGTTATTTGTATTCAGTCATCTCTGTTCTCCTTGTGTTTATTTTGATTAACTGCATTATAATTGTTTACATTTATTCTTCGAAATTAGAATTCTCTGCTAAAGAAGGATTACTTCTATGGTGTCAAAGAAAAACAGCCCCTTACAAGAATGTTAATGTGCAGAATTTCCACATGAGGTAATTTGTCTTATCTGAATAATTAGACAAATAACTTGTTGAGAAACTGTTTACGAACAATGTTCCTCAGTTTAGTGATGTTTATTTTAACAATTAGAATCAGTTAAATCTGTGTTGGGATAAAATAGTGTTGTTTTGAGATAACTTTATCTGTTTCATAGTAAACCACTTGTAAACTTTTCTACATAATGTATGTTCAATAAAATACTTAAAGTATATACTTTCTTCCTGTCAGTCTTTAACTTAATATAAAAATTTGCATTCCATTACTGAAGGAATACATTAAGAACAAAAAGTTCAGGCAAAAAACAAACTGTAAGAGGGTTGTTTTTTGGTATACAATAAAATAAAATTTTACAAGAATTATCTTTATACAAATGACCATACACACTACAGTTCACAAGAAATGGCGTAATAAAATTCTTCAAAATTCTAGTGTAAGTCAATTCCCTTAAAGTGTACTATAGAACACTAATTATCACACCTGTCAATAAATAAGAAAAAGTGCAAAAACAAAAAGTTTTGGTGTGACAAACTTTCGTACCCACCAACATTTTGAGCATATAATGTTTTGGTTTCATTCTTAATGTAAAATGTTTTTATTTTCAAATAATGTATTTTTAGATAAATGTAGATTCATTCTTTGTGTTTACTTTTCTCTGTATTTACTTTCCTGTTAAAGCAGAGAGTTATGATTTTTCCAATATTCAGCATTTCATGTAATTTGGTGGATGCAAATTTTTCTTATAGTTTCAAAGATGGGTTGGCATTTTGTGCTCTCATTCATCGTCACCGGCCAGAACTTATTGACTATGAAAAATTATCCAAGGTTTGTATTTCGTTAACATTTCCGTTGTATTGCAAATTTTAAAATTTCATTTTTCTTGATACTTCTATGCAAAGTTGTAAACATGACTCTTGCATGACTAGAGGAGCAGCCGGACCATCCCATCTTGATTCTGAACAATATCAACATTTGCTAACTAGTACAAAATACAAATAGGAAAGCAAAGAACTTCGAAATGAGATTGCTTATCTTGCACGAAAACTTTCTAGAGAAGTTTTGGATTACTGATTTTGGAAGCATATGTTGCTTGTCGTTTAATACGTTTAAACTTAAATCCTGGAGTTCTTATAGAGTTCTAGAAATCTCTAGTCATGGAACATTTTAGTATATACTTCTCTTTTTAGGAAGATCCAATGTATAACTTGAACTATGCCTTTGATGTTGCTGAGAAGCATCTTGACATCCCCAGAATGTTGGATGCTGAAGGTACTGTAGAATATTATACTTGAGGATGATCAACTTAAGAAAAGCAGATTTTATTTGAAAATATTGTTTTTTTTTAGACATGGTTAATCAAGTCAAGCCAGATGAAAGAGCTGTAATGACCTATGTGTCATGTTACTACCATGCATTTTCAAGTTCACAACAGGTGATTTACTACTATGGCTTTCAACAACAACATTTTGAATATTTCTTTGAGGTCTTTCTGAAACCTCCTGCATAATACACTAGTATCGATAATTTTATGTACCAATTCAGGCTGAAACTGCTGCCAAACGAATCTTAAAAGCCCTTAATGTTAATCAAGGCAATGAGAAAGCCATTGAAGATTATGAAAACTTAGCTTCTGACCTCTTGGATTGGATCAACAAGAAGATTCCCGAGTTGGAAGACAGAACAACTGATAACTCTTTGGACAGCATGCAGGTATTTTGAAATCCAAAAATTGTAAAAAATCTATAAATAAAAACCAATTTTTTGTGTGAAAAACATGATATCATTCTTCTTCTTTTACAGAACAAGCTGAATGACTTCAGGAACTACAAAGGCACCGAAAAACCACCAAAAGTAGATGACAAATCTCGTCTTGAGAATTTGTATAATACATTACAAACGAAGCTTCGACTGAGCAACCGACCAGCTTATATGCCAGGTGAAGGCAAAATGATCAATGTGAGTTATTCCTGATACTTAAAAAATTTGAATGTTGTCAATGTTCTCTTAAAATTTATAAATGTGATTTTACTTCTGTTTTTCTTCAACTCTAACAAGAGTTCCTTTCAAATAGAACAGTTATATTTAAGATTTCAAGCAAAATACTGCTCTTATCTTTCACACTTCTGTCACAAGAATAACTATTTCTTTGTTATTTTTGTAAGTTATAAGTTTGCATGATGCAGTTGTGATTTTGAATACTTAAACTTGCTAAGCAGCTTTCCCCCTACTATAAAGCAAAGTCTGTTCATGATATTGGGATTATGGTTAATAAGTTTGCTTTAAACCAATTTTACAATTTGCACATTTGTTAAAATTTAATAAACCTTGGACTTTGTCTTGAAAAAGTGCTGTTAGAATGACCATCATTGTGAGTTTAAAAATATGTTTAAAAATTCCTTCAGATAATAAAGGTAATTTTGTTTCCTTAATTTTTAGGATATAGACAAAGCATGGAAGGATCTGGAACAAGCTGAAAAAGATTTCCAAGATTGGATCTTAAATGAACTAAGAAAGTAAGAATACTTCAGTCTTTGTTATTCTTATATATTCTTATATTATATTATATTCTTATATTCAGTCTTTGTTATTTCAAATCCAAGTTATAGTTGTATTGGAATTACTTGTAATATTATCTACTATAATTTAGGTTGGAACGTCTAGATCATTTGGCTCAAAAATTCAAACTTAAGTGTGATACTCATGAGGCTTGGGCTGAAGGTCAAGATGATTACTTGAAAACAGATGATGTTACTGGAGCTTCTCTTGCATCGTTGTTGGTACGTAACCTACCTTTGATGTGTTTTTTTTAAGGCAATTAATAATCTTTCTTAATAACCATATGTTGTCCTTTTATACAGGCATCTAGAAAGCGTCACGAAGCTTTTGAATCAGACTTGGCTGCACAACAAGATCGAGTTGAACAAATTGTAGCCATTGCACAAGAATTGAATACACTTGGTTACAGTAAGGTTGATGAAGTGAATACACGTTGCAAAAAGATTTGTGACGGTTGGGACAATCTTGGTGATCTTACCACTCAGCGTGCACAAAATCTTGCTGCAGCTATTGAAATTGCTGAGCGTTTAGATAATATGTGGTTAGAATATGCTAAGAAAGCTTCACCATTCAACAACTGGATGGATGGTGCCAAAGAAGATTTGATGGATATGTTTAGTGTTCATTCTATTGAGGAAGTGCAAGATTTGAAAGATGCTCAGGAAAAATTCAAAGCAAATATGCCTGCAGCACAAGAAGAATTCGAATCCATAATGAATCTGCAACGTGCAATTGGTGAGATGAGCTCACAAAACAATCCTTATACTCACACTAAAGCTGAAGTAAGATCAAAGAAAAGTTATGCTAAAACATTTAATCACATTATGCACCATTATTTTCCTGTATTTTTGTTTGTCTTTAGGACTTGCAAGCTAAATGGGAGGAAATTCTACAATTGATTCCTAAGCGTGATGAAATGCTATCCAATGAAACTAGTCGCCAGCAAACAAATGAACGACTTCGAGTTCAATTTGCACAAATGGCTAACCAGGTTGGTCAGTGGATTGAACAACGTCAACAGCGTATGATAGATATTGGTTTACATGCTCGTGGCACACTGGAAAACCAACTTCAAGAATTAAAGAACTTAAATGAGGAAATCCAGAACTTTAAGGAACACATCTTAGAATTAGACAACATTAACACAGTATGTATATTTATATACAGTATATTTATTTTTGTTGAATTAGAATTAAAATTTAATTGTTGATTTAACAGAAAAAGAAATTCAATACTTTTGCTTTAAACACCGAGTATTTGGAGAATTGGTTTATATTTCTAGTCTGTACAAGAAGCCATGATCTTCGAAAATCCACACACACCATTCTCAATGGAGGTCATTCGTATTCGATTCGAGCAGTTACTTACAGGTATTACAAGAAACATCAATGAAATTGAAAACCAGGTAATTTTTTTTCTTCATGTTAGTTTCTTACCATGCCTTTCATGAGATGTGGCATTTACCTTGACTATCTTTCATTTTCAATATGTTACAATGTTTTTAATTTTCGTTTAGATCCTCATGAGAGATTCTATTGGTATTAGCGAAGAACAGATGAAAGAATTACGTACTTCCTTCAATCACTTTGACAAGAACAGCAACAATCAGCTAGATTACAAAGAATTTAAGCAGTGCCTTGTCAGTTTAGGTAGTACGATTGATGTTGAAGACAAGGTAAGGGACTGAAATTGACCTTCTGATGCCTGAAAAAAGTATTTCAATATCGATAAATATCATTGCACAATTTTATCTCGTCACTTAGAATGATCTTGAATTCCAACGTATCATGGCGATGGTGGATCCAAATGAAAGTGGATATGTAACGTTCCAAGCATTCTTGGATTATATGACTCGTGAAATGGCTGATACCGACACAGCTGAACAAGTGATGGAGTCATTCCGAATATTGGCTGGTGACAAGGTAGGTCTCTATTTACATTGTGGCTATTTCTGTTAATGATATGATCACTACACTTAAGTGCTTTGAACTGTGTTATTCTTTTATAGCCTTACATTACTGCAGAGGAGCTCAGACGTGAATTACCTCAAGAACAAGCCGAATACTGTATTGCACGTATGTCCGCATACACAGGACCGGATGGTGTACCTGGGGCTCTCGATTACCGATCATTCTCTACTGCTTTATACGGTGAAAGTGATCTGTAGTCAAATTTGTAATCAAGTCATAAAACATTCAATTTGAGGATCTTCACTGCCTCAGTTATCATTACTATTACAAACACGACATATCAACATACATAAAAGCTTTTGGGCAGTTTTGCAATGAGTACATAAAACCCAAAGTGTTTAAAAAGTCCACACAAAGGGTAATTGTACTTATTTCAAAGTCTGCTTCATTTTTTTCTTTGTTTTGGTCAACAAAATGTTTTGAACAAGATTTTGTTTCTGTTTCTGTTTCTGTTTTTTCTTTGTAAAAGTTTTTTCCACGACCTTTCAGTTGATTCAAAATTATTTTATACATTATAAAACATTTTTCAAAAGGAGCTTATGTGGGATGGGGGATGCAATTTGGTTTTATCAAAGTTTTGAACTAAAGAAAAGGGTAATATTGAAAATTCGTAATGTTTATTCACAAGTTATTTGTTTCACTTCACTTCCATGTTTTGAGGAAGTACTTCTTGTTTGTTTTTTTGCCATTATATATATAGTTTTTGAACCTCTTTCTTGCTATGATTCGTTTCATATTTCTTATTGGATTTTCAACAAGGTTTAGTGTGTAATCCCCCAAAATAATTTATTCTTAAAAGGACCTTTTCATACTTTTTTACATCATGTACATTTTAAAGGCTTATTTATTCTCGAAACAGTGAAAAATTCGTCTTGGTGGAAAACCACTAGCCTGGTGTGTTAGTCATCTTTACAGACCACATATTGGGGGTTCTTTCAATAAATTTAAAGATAGTGTTTCAGAAGTATTGCATATTTTGGAATGTAAATTAAACTGAATGAGACATGTGGTTTTACGTTTTTCTTTTCCTTTCCCTTCAAGAATGGCTTTTTCTCTGGACAGTTTGACATTGAAAGCGAGGCTGAATTCCTGGACTAGGCTATAGACCTTGTTTAAACAAAAATTTAGGAAAGGTATATTCAGGGATGTCAAACACCGTGGTCTTGGCTGTGGTCTTCTAGATTTGATCGTCAGTTTTAGTTAAACATCATCTCTACTACTTAAAGGGTTTACGACATGAATCACGTGATTGTTGTGTTTGTTTACTTTTTTACCGTCAGCCATATTATTATCGCATCTCTCGCCTCAAATTGATTTTTGGTGCTGCACCATAAATTCGTGTTGTAGCCCCTTTAAGTCATTTTGGAGGTCAACTTGGAAGATATTTTGTTTGTAAACAACAGCCCGTCGCTATATCTAAAATACCTACGCAGTTGTAGAGAACGCCATAACTGCCATAATATCACAGCTTTTTGGTTTGTTCTTATACTTTCGTGCGTTTGCCACTTATGCCTCCCCATCGTCATAAGAGGTCATACTATAGAGATATCATGTGAAACAACATGTGAAACAACAACATGCAAGGCCATCTTATCATTTTCTAATTTCATTCCATCATTATGTCAACAGGACTTGAAAGCATACGTTTCACGAAATTCCTACTGAGGTAATTACTTAATAAATTTCGAAGTGAGCTTTTCTTACTGAATTCTATAAGGAAAACCAAAATTTTTTCAATCACCTCTGTCCTCTTTGCCGTCATATTTTCTTAGACTCCCTATTAATTCTATGACGTGAAGGGTCCCGAAGTTATCTTCCAGGGCGATTATGAGCACCTCTAAAAGTAATTAACTTTGAAGCAAAATGATGTACATCTACGGTAGTCCCTCGGTTAGTTCTCGGTTTTGATCAGACAGTTCCAGGTTTCATATAGACAGTTCTCGGTTTTTACTTTCAGACAGTTCTAGGCTTGGGTCAAAGAGTTCTCAGCTTTGTTTTAAAAGACACGTGGTCAATGTTTATTACTTTAGGGGCAGAAAGTTTCTCGAACAGTTTCGCGAATTTCTCGTTTTTTGGCCATTTTCGCGAAAGTTTCCTGCGAGAAATATTTCAAATGACAAAATCGCGAGAATTTTTTGCTGCGAAATCGTAGATAATTCTGAACTTGCACAAGTTTTTTCCTTCCAAGAAATTCTCATTTTTTGCATTCCTGAGGTTCCTACAACGTGAGGTTGTAAATTGTAAAAGTAGGCCTACAGCTCGCTAGGTTAAAACCTATTCATGCATCGTGGATGGTCGAGTTCTTCAATCACATGACGACATTGATAGGGGGAAGGAAAAATCGATAGTGGGTGGAGAGCTGTGGGAATTTCAGATGCGTTAAGGCTTGGCATCCCTTCGACGATATTGACCCAATGCTTAGATAAGAAAATGTTCAAACAGAAGAAGTTTCTGACACTTTGTGACGTTATCGGATATGAATTTCAACCTCTTTGTGTGGAGTGCTATCACGTGACGAAAGTGACGAGAATTCCGAATGGGAGAAAGACTTTGAGGAAAGAATGCAACTGATGTTTAAAGAAGAAGAAAAAATGTATTCGTTCAATACATTTTTTCCCCATCGCAAAAATTTTTTCCCGCGAAATCCTAGACATTTGTCAATTCGCGAAAGTTTTTTACGCGAAATTTGTAAAAAAATCGTCGTTCGCGAAAGTTTTTGTTTTTTTTCTCCTCCCGAAACTTTCTGCCCCTAAATTATTATAAGCTATATCAAGACGAAACCCAAAAACAAGACGAAACACTAAAACAAGACGAGGCAAAGGCATAGCGTAAGAACGAAAATCGCACGAAAATCCCTTCTGTTTACGTGAGGTGTTTCATGACGTTATCTTTCTTACTTAGATTTCTTATCTTTTGTGACTGTTTTAACCCAACTCAATTTTATGCAAGCATGAAATATCGTACCTAGTATCGCAGCACTCTTAAAGTCTTTCAAATTGCAGTACGTCATATATCGACTAGAAATGAACTACCTATCAAGAAAATACGAGCTTTATTCAAAATATGAATTATATCCGGAGAGTTACTTTCCAGAACGATTTCGAGCATCTCTAATATAAACTTGGAAGAAAAATATCATACTTCATTTAATTTAGTTGATCGTCTTTGCCCTTTCCCTATTTGGCGAGATGGCGTTGGGGTGTCTTTGGGTGAAATATGTTGCACCAAATCGGATTTTTTGTTTTAAAATGTGTGGACGAGCTTCCAGCTCCGAAAAACATTCGAAAATTCGGTGATTATTTTTAAAATAACTTACATCATATCGATGCAATTGAGTTGCCATTTTGCAGAAATGTTATTACCACCATAAAATGAGCGAAGAGATTCTTTTTGGCTCGATTATCCAACCACACAGTCTAATCTGTCGAACGTCTAATCGGTCTATAATTATTCACACCACATGGCGATTCTTTATCTGCTTGAAGTTTCAAAAGAAAGTTCTGATACTTTAGTCGTACAAACTTTCGCGAGCAGAAAGTTTCGCGAGTGTCAAAACTTGCGAAATTTTTGGCATAAATTTTCGCGAATCGAGCATTTTAGAAAATTTCGCGAGCATAAACTTTCGCGAATCAAGACCAAACTGAAATTTTAAATGCATGGATTTTCAAGAATAAAAAAATGTATATACAACAGTTGCGTGTTACACCAGTGTTTTATAGGCATACAGAGGCAGAATATCTTAAGCATATATTAAGGATATCTTGAGGCTAAGAAGTTAGCATAAAGAAGTAAATTTTACCAACCGAAATAGTTGAGTAGTTAATGATATTTGAATAGTTAAATTTATAGGCATGTTTGAGGCTTGACTCTTAAGATTTTTTAGCATGGCCGAGGCTGAACTCAAAATACACGATGCTTTTAAAAAAAGGTGTGTTTCTTGATATCGAGCAAGAAGAAATTAGGAATCCTCAAAAAAACAAGAATCCTCCAAAGAACAAGGTTTCTCCCAAAAAACGTGCAAAACAAACGGATATCAGAACTATGTTTGGTCCTGCTTTACCAAGACCCCGAAACCAAAATCGCGCGAACGATACGGAGAAAGTTGCTGATGTTATTCAAATAGACTAGATTAGTGTAAATTTGTTTATATTAAGACGTTTTGTTTTGAAGAATACATACAGTATCTGAAAATTCTTCTCAAACCTTGAAAAAAATGAGCTTTTTAATTTTTTTTCGCGAGCATAAACTTTCGCGAATCGCTTAGTCGAGAATTTTTGAAGACATTAACTTTCGCGAATTGGGCCAAAATTCGCGAAAATCGCGAAAGTTTCTGCTCGCGAAAGTTTGTACAACTAAAGTATATCAATCAAAAGTGTTCTTAAAGGCAATAAACGAATATAAGTATCGACAATTAGCTGCCCAAATAAGAACATGTAACCGTTCGCGATCCCTGCCAGTGGCTGCAGAGTATTGGCAGTCTCTGCTTATATCCTTATTTATTGCCTTTAAGATTTTATTAGGACTGGAGAAACGTAGGTGCAGGTGATTAAACCACACCCAAATAAATTGTTGTGGCTAATTAATAAACACTTTGATACAATGGCATTATAAAATGATATAATAGAATAAAATTTGACAACAATATCTCTCACATTAAAACGTCACGTTAAAAATAATGCAGAGGGTTTCTATAAGTACCTCAACAAAAACAGAACATCGCAAAAGTAACATAGGACCTGTAAGTAAACAAACCAACAAAAATAACACTGAAATGAGAGTTCAAGAAATTACACAATTCCATTTTTCTGCCTCTCAAAACTGGGTTCACATTCACCCATGACTCAGCACCTTCAGGAAATTACAGTTTCCAGAGTCATATGCATTTTAAGTAGGTCCACATCAGTTTTCCACTGTTATTTTTAACCTACTGAAAATAAATTATGAATGAATAGTCACCTGACCAAACCAACAAATTCAAAATGTAACCAAAATAAAACTGAAGGATATTATGAGGATTTACTATATACAAAAAAATCTATAAATAAAACCTTAAAAAAATTCAATTTAACTCAATATAAAAGAATTCGTTTACTCTCGAATGAAGTAAAGCGTTGTTAACAATATTCAACTTTCGTCTTTATTGAAAATAAGTTTCCAGAATACAAAAGCAGAGGTGGTAGCTGTGTAGCCATAGAACATCATACCATTAGAAGACAATATTATTACTCAATTTGGCAACTAATCACCAACCACATATTAGTAATCATATATATATAATCATAAACAAATATTGTGTTGCGACTTTGGACCATTGTAACATAATGTACGTACCAAATCACCCCAAATGATATAAACTTTTATATGGTTGACAACACTAGATTATGCCCTGTTTATTTCAGAAAGAATTCTCCCTTGTGTTCATGTTTCATACAAATACAAACATTTCAAGTAGTATACGAACTAATAATTATACTAAAATCCATCTTGGTCTTGAATGTACTTGATAGTACTTGACCAATAATTACAATTAGTAATTTTTTACTAATTTCAGTAACAATGTGTGTAACAGGTCTGAAACTGGAAAATATGTATATTAAATAGTGTGTAACACTACATGTATAGTTTAAGGTTCTTTAAAATTGTTTGAACCGGAATAATCGATGCTTGACAACAGGATCAAAACAACCATAGCAATTATCTAACATACATCCAGATTTGTATTCAACTGGTTGTTCAGGTCCTCGCCATATTAATTTATGTAGATTAGCAGCCACACATAATACTTTCTGCTGAGAGAAATCATCAGCTTGCCCACACAAATACACTCGGCCAGACTTTGCACCTACAAATAATCCCTAAAATGGAATGTTTCAAATTAAATATGACAAATTGAAAAATACAAATGTACTATCAAGTACATTCAAGACCAAGATGGATTTTAGTATAATTATTAGTTCGTATACTACTTGAAATGTTTGTATTTGTATGAAACATGAACACAAGGGAGAATTCTTTCTGAAATAAACAGGGCATAATCTAGTGTTGTCAGCTGCCAATTAAAGGGGCTGACCCGCTCATTTTTGTATTATTGTAAAATATAACTAGTGGGTTAAATTTCCTTTCTACACACACAGTCTAGTTTATTGGATTTCTCTGCATAAGTAAAGAAATCCATTACAACCATCTGTGTTTTTTTCTTCCTTTTTTCTGTCCAAACCTAGCATGAAACACTGAATTTTTTAAGTGTAAGAGGTTTGCTATTTCGTCAAATGTCTGGTAGCCTGTGGCTTTGAGGAAGATCAAACCATTCAGGTATGGAGACGATTAACAAAACCACCAAAAGAAGCAAACTGTCATTATCATTTGTGGAAATTGAGGTATTGTAAGGTCTGAAGGACGCTTCAAGGCACTGTTTTTCAGTGAAAAGAAGGAGCTTGGAAGACTTGGGTGTGTTCAATCTAAGTTTGAACAAACTTTTATTTCTTCTTCTATTGACTCAGGGAATCACCTGAGGGAATCACCTCAGGAAGCACTGTGGTACATGTAGATGATTTTATCCATGCTGGTTAGAAAGAGTTTGAGGACAGTTTAGTTATCAGATTGAGAGAGACATTTTGCATTGGAAAATTGGGTATATTCATACATATCGGACTGAATATAACTAACTTGGAAAGTTACATTGAACTATCACAAGACAAATGCAACCTCAATTACATCTACAATCAATTTAATTACATCTACATGTTAGTCACAGAAAACAGCAGAGTGAACACCCAAAGAAACTTCCCTATTGTGAAGTACTATTGGACAAGCAAAATGTGTTGCTAGTCAGTCAAGAGCCGATCTCTGTTATGATGGACTTGAACTGAGTCTTCGACCAGAAGTTTGCAATTTGTGTCAACCAAATAAAAATGCTTTGAAAGATAAAATCAAACAATTATATATAAACTACACTATACATGTATTGGTAGTATTCGAAATCTAAGAATAGCTGTTCACTTTGACGCAGCAGATGTCAATTTCTGATGGTGCATCAAGTACAGGGGGCCCTATTATTTTTCTAGTTGGAGATATGGGTTCTGGTGTTTTGGACTTCTAGTAAGATAAAGAGAGTAGTAAGAAGTTCAACAGCAGCTGAGAGTCTCACTCTGATGCATTTAATGATGCTTTATATCTTCATGAAATTAAATCACTTTACGTAAAGAAGAGCAATATTATAAGGATTACTAAGAAATGACCATATACTGGCCATTCTGTTGTGTTTTGGATTCCCATCGTTTATGCTCTTGTTTGTAAAGACATAGGGAGGAATTATATATTCTATTTTAGATTAGTAAAATATATATAACTAGTGAATTCCCTTCCCTACAAACAAAGCCTAGTTTATTGTTTTTACAGAAAAAATGGACACATGCATTGTAACGTATTTTTATATTACCTTAATTCATGAAAATTTCCACACTTTTATTTTTACACATCTAATAATTTTGAGCAATCTTTTCATCACTCAGCAGCTTTGGACAAAATTTCATGAATTCAGGTATAGAAACATATATGACGATTATGAAGAACTTCAAATGTATTAATAAATTCTACCTCTGCTGGTTCTTTATCATCCAAACAAGCAATTTGAATAATATCTTCTTGAATATAAATTTCTCTCCACAAGTCAACAGCAAACTGTTCGAATTCTGGTGAATCAGGGGTCCTATCATGAAATCTCAAATTATCACTTAAACCAATTACTTTTATTTGAACATTTCTATAGCTTTCCATGAATTCCTGCAAAATCTGTGGATCACGTGCATCAAGTTGCGATAATGCTTGAAAGAAAGGACCACTGTCCACATGGTGTTTTGGATTTTCAATAACCATTGCATACCTTGGTAGAGTCATTGTAACTTACAACTATTAAAGAAAAAACATAAGAGAGAAACTGAAGAATCAGCATGAAAGTGAGATTGTTATTGAGTGTTATAGAAAAAGAAACTTGGTTGCACAAGACATAAGTACTTGTTGCTTCATTTAGCCAAATCAAATCTACATGAAATGAAATTGAATCCACAAAATATAAAAAAATCAACTCGTGAAGATAAATCCATGCAGAAATTGTAATTGATAAATGTAAGCATAAATCAATATACAATATATTTATAGGATATGCAGTCAAACCTGCCTTAACAACGACCTGTCTTATACAACCATGCTGTTGTGGTCCTCCCAGTTTTTTTAGGTCAAATCTTTCTCTATATAGCGATCACCTGTCCATAAATTGAAACTTTTGCAAAAGAAAATCTTTAAAAATCTTTAATCTTTAAAAAGATTCATTCCAATTGTTAAAAGTGCTGACCTGACTTTTCTCATAACAATTCTCATAACAATTTCAACTTATGAAGCTTTTTGGTTTATTCTTTCTTTGAGAAAAGAAAAATATTCATAGTTTTTTCATAATCAAATGTCTTGAACGAGTTTTATTAACTGAAAAATTTTGAATTAATTTATGCGTCCTACTTTTGCAAATCTGCAATTGAAAATGTGTATTACTAGTCCTGTATATAAAATCTGGTGTATGCATTCCTAATGGAGGTCAACATCAGATCATGCAACCGCTGTTCGAGAAAAACAGGGGTAGTACTAAACCCAGCCCCAACCATCCCCAAACACCCAAAAATACTATACAACCAGGTTGCAGGGTTTAGTACTACCTAAATTCCTCTCACCACACTAATGGAAACTTTGCCCTTTTGTATTTTTACATTGATGCAAATAAAGAATATACATAAATATAATACAATTATCAACCAAACGCAGCTAAGTTTCCCAAAATTTAAACATGAGGCAAAGCAACTGCAAATTTAATTCCCACAAAATTTAGTTCCTTGAAAGCATGCACAGGTTTTGGACATTAATTGTAACAGAGTCATTAGTGGTAATAAAGAGTACTAGCTAAATATAGGAGAATCTCCAAAGGGTCTTTATATAGCAAAGATTTGTGAAGTCAGACAGTTGTCTTTTTGAGACCAATACAGTTCGTGGTCTTTGACATGTTTCAGATATACACATCAAACTAATTGAAATAGATGTACCTATAGATGAAATGGAATGCTATATTTGAAACTAGCCTTATTTACATCATTGCTTAAACCATACCCTTACAATTCTATTTAAATATCTGCAAATTTTCTGCTTATTATCTCTTTGGTCTTAATTCATCTCCCCCCTTTGAATACAGATTTTATATAGCATTTTATACGGTGTATATAATATTTATTTTGTAGGATTTTATTATTATGGTAGATAATAATATTTTAATTACAAACATAATATCCTATCAAACTTTACCCTTTTCAAGGTGATTAAAATGCTTCTTCTAAATTCCCAATTTTCTAACATCTATCATAAATCTCCTTGTCTTCTGACTATACGATAATGATTTCATTTTTCGTTTTAGTTGTCTCGATAGGCCGAAAGCTTGGTTTATACTTTAGGCTTTTAAAAAAACTTTCATATATCATTCGATTCGATAAATTACAACAAATAGTTTTTGTGAAATTAAAATAATTTAAAAAATTTGTGGATGTTGTCCAAATTCACCAATTTTTTATATATTTAATTTCATTAAAATGATACAGTTTGTAAGTGTAACCCAGCCTTTAATCGTGACATGATTCCACGATGGTCAGTCAGCAGTGAAGAGAACAGACAGGTAACGACCTGCTTTGTACTCTCACTTGTTTTTATTTTGTAATGAGATGGACATTTTATAAGTGGATTAAGATAATTATATTGTTATCTGTTGGAGTTTGTGTATACTATGTCTTTGTCAAGAATCCACGGGAGAATGCAGAAAAGGTAAGAATTACAATATTTTCTCTCTTTTGATGTTTTCCTTTTTCTTTTTTCTCCTATTCCCTACAGCTACCTAACCTTGTTCCGCCGCACCTATTAAGCTAGGTTCTCGACCGCCAGGTTCTCTTAGTATATATTTACATACTATTACATACTATTACATATATATACTATTGTATATATATATATCAATTTGTAGGTTGTTTTTCAATTAGTTATTTTTCAATTAGTAATTTAGGTTATTATCTTATTGCTTATTTCCCCGAAAAAACTTTTTTACATTTAATTGTGTGTAAATAAATACCAGTTACTTCAATTACCATCAATGTTTTTAAAAACACTTCTTCTGAATGATTTGGAGAGTAATAAAATGAATGACCATTTTTGAAGCAGGAATCTTATTCATAATAACATCATATAAAAATAAAGGACTTTATGACATGGTAGCGCTGTATAAGCAACAATTTGTATTTCGAAAAAAATTACTCCACTGCCCAAACCTTGCTAAACATCTCTCAGAAAATCATGGATCACTTGACCAAGGTAACTATGCTTGTGGTGTATTTGTAGACTTTCAAAAGGGATCTGACACTGTCAATCACAATATTCTACTTAATTATTTCACAATGGAATTCGTGGAACTGCTCTTACTCTATTCAGATCATTCCACTCAAATCAAAAACAGTTTGTCTCTATCAATGGAGTGAATTCCAAATAAAGGTTTATCAAACATGGGGTTCCACAATGATGCTTAGTGTTTGGACCTTTCCTTTTTTTATTATTATATATTAGTGATTTAGTTTATGCTATTAAATACGCAAATGTCCATCATTTTGCAGATGATTCTAATTTGATTAATTTTAGTGACTCTTGAAAACTCTTAAAACTAATGAACTTGGACTTAAAGTTCCTTTCCCATTGGCTTAATCAATAATAATGCTAACACGAGATCTCTTTAGATACTAGTAAACCAATCAATAAAACAATCAAACCTGTTATAACAGTCACCTCTATAAAGCAGCCACTCTTCCTTAAAGGCCACATTGAAGTCTTCCCAAACGTATTGTAGGCTAAACATAATATTTATAAGACAGCCACCTCCATAATGCAGCCAGTGGCCACTTCTTTACCTCCCCATAGCTGTTTCCCCCCTTTGTATAATGGTCCGTAAAATAAACTTTAGATTTTAAATCCTTAAGATGATTTCCTTTGAACATGTTTTACTCAGAGAAATCTGCATAGTCGAAATAATTTCTAATTTTTTTCTCCTGCTAAAAAGAAATCTTATTTTATATATCGTAATAAAATAAGAAATAAGAAGTTATCTTAAGAAATACCAACATAAAAAATGGCTATATCTCACTCTCTCCACGTCTTCAGACAAAACATTGTAAACTTTTGACAATATTGTGACGTTGGGCTCTCTTGATTTACAACATAGCCATTCATTCAGATATTTACAACAGCTAATATGTTAATCTGAAGACAATGACTATTATGCACAGGTTTGACTGTATATAATTTTAAAGCATGCTCTATGATTTTAGGTTATTTATCAATGGGAAACGTCTTCATTCCTGTCCAAAACTATTAAATACCTTGGTGTTCTCCTAGACAAAAATCTTAGCTGGAAGTCCCAAATTAATAGTGTTGCAACTAAACTCAAACGTGCCAATGGAGCTCTTTCAATCGCTATCTTGTACCTCCTGCAGTATTTAAGTCAATCTACTATGTCATGTTCCATTCACTCTCGTCAAATGAATTTCTGCCCTTCAAAACTACTCAATGAGACTCATGGTATAAATCTTGTACTGAGTCTACAAGCACTCTCTATTCCAAATATTAAGTACTTAAGTTCTTGCACATATTTCATTTACAAAATGTTCTACTTCTTCATTATCTATTCCACAATGAAATGCCTGATACAAGTCAAGCTACTTTCACCTATAGCCTCTCACATGGCAAAACTACTTGTGCATATGAACCTTGCCTTTTAAAACTCCCCTTTGTCAATACAACTAGTTTTGGCAAAAATTTGATCAAATACAATGTGCTTTGTTCTTGGAACCACATCCAGTCTACTACCTAAAAGCTAACTGATTTCCGCAACATTAAAAGTAACCTAAAAAGTTACCACTTAGCTTCTTACTAATCCATTCCCACTATCTACATTCCTGATCTACTGTTTGCCTTGTGTTTTGTGTTGTCTGGTGTGTCCTGTTCTTTGTCCACCTGTACTTGTCACAAGGGGTTGCCATTGTCTTTGTTTTTGCTAGAAGAAAATGATCTCCCTCCTTTATAGCATATTTCTTTTCCTTTAAAACTTGTTACTATTCTGATCTGATTATCTATTATTAATACTATAAGAGTTTTAGCCCTGGTTACGTGTTCTAAGCAAAAAACCAAAAAACTGTCAAATTTGTTTAAGAGACAAATGTAGCAACGTTTTTGTATCCATATTCATTTAGTATAGGGGGAAACCATTGCGTCTAATGTTTACATTTTTGTTTGTTGATGAAGAAACAATAAAAATAAAAGAAAGGTAGTCAAGAACATATGGCAATTAGTTAAAAGTTTTTTAAAATAACTTTATCAGTATGAAAAAGACGTAGATATATAAGAAGAGGTATGATCATAATTTTGTCTCTATGATACAGACTACAGAAGTAAAGTAAAAACTACTAAGGGTTTTTAATTCACAAGTTTCTTTTTCTATATTATATTGCCCTGGTGGACTGCAAATTGGTAAAAATGTTTTACTCGGGCAGCTAGTATATATATAATGCTATTGGTAAATAAATTGATTGATTGATCAATTGATTGATTTAAAACTGTTGACTTATCGTTATAAATCCTTTATATCATTTAAAAAATGAAGAAAGAACAAAAGTATGAAGTTTGATTTGCTAGTATACTTCAATTGTTTGATAGAAAATTAAGACCTTTCCAAATATAGGCTGATATGTATTTTTATCAAAATTTCAAAATTTATAAGATTTATAAAAGCTCATGCTGAAAGGGTATACCATTATCTTTAGCTGGATATGAATGCTAGATACGAATGACTATAGATTTGCTGTTTTTTTAGTACTAATTACACAAGCACATTTGTCCATTTTTTCATTTTTTCAACGAAAAGTACACAAAAATGTCCCAAACGTGGCGTGTCCTCTTCCCACATATCATTAGAAAGAAAGCTTTTATTTGTCATAGGTTATTGTTAACCACCAATGACTTTTGTTTCTAGTTGTATATATAGATAAAAAGTGAAGAAATATTTGCAGTTTAGATTTAATCATGTCCAATATTTTAGTTTCTATGGATGACTGTCTAGCTATTTTGCAGGCTACAGATTGCGGTCCAGGTCGTGTAGGTCGTTAAGGGGGTCGTCGGGGTCAAAAAGAGGTCCTGCAGGTAACCGAGGAGATCGTTCTGGTCAAAGGAGGCCATGTGGGTCGTAACGGATGCCGTGCAAGTTACTAAGTTTATTGAAATAGATGAATTCCATTACTGTTATTCCATACTGTTTTGGTATCAAATCAAATTTTTTTTGTTGAAATATTTTATTGCATGTGAAATATAACAATGTTTTGTAATTAAGAAACTGGGAAATCTGCAAATGCAAAATTTTCTAATGTTAAAGTGGTTTAAAAGCAAATGTAAACATGAGATTCTATTTGCTGCTTGTTTAATTTTTTTGTTGTTGTACAACACATGTTATATAGATTGAAAAATTTCTATCTTTACAACAATCGCACAACAATTTCCCAAAATAAAAATTCTTCGATTTGCTGATGATTCCTTTTTCTAAGAGGACTGACAATAGATAGAAAATGTTCCAATCGATTAGGGGACATTCTGAGGTAGTTCTGTCATGTAATTTGAGTTCATTAACTAAAAGTCTCTCAGTTGTTGTCTATGTTGAAATTGGTGTTTTCTTTTCGTCTTTTTCTCATGACAGTTAGCATTGATTAAAACAGACTTCAAGTTTTTTTGTCTGTTTACTGTTGCCATTTTTCTTTAAGTTTCATTTGCAGTTGTTTTAATTTCTTTAATGGAAACAGTACATTGGGCGACACATGTTGTTTGAAATCGCACGATCAGGCAAGGCATGATTGTTGTGAAACATTCTTTATGTGGTGCTTTACATTCAAAAACGCGCAGAAAAAGAGACTGCCAATGGCAGTAAATAAGAAAAAAGATTTCTCCATCCTTATAGCAATGAAAAAAAAGTAATTCAAGCAAAAGAAATCTGAGGAACCAAGATGATGAAGGACAAGTATGAATAGAAAAAACAATTTTTTTAACCCAAAATAACTCCTACCAACATAACCAACATTGTTCGGGATACCAAATGTTCGAGTTATTGAGAGAATTTTTGAGAGTATTAGTTCAAGGGTTCAAATTACGGGGATTCTACTGTTAAATAAACTTATAAATAAGTTTCCTCAGATGCTTTCAAATATGTCGCCAGATTTACCCAAAAAGCAAGAATACAGATTAGAGCATGTTCATTTTAATGTTTATCTTCTTTCCTATTAGGTATATGGTGCATTCCATAGTCCAGTGTTGTTTGATGACCTAGTAGAAAGTCATGATATGCGATATAAAATATGGTACAATGTGTGGCAACCTTCAAAGCCAGCTGCTGGTAGGATTTGTATCATCACACAGACATCAATACATCACATGCATTATCTTATCAGGCTTGTTGAAACTTGGAATAGTGACATATGTGTAGGTATTGTAGATTTATTCTCAGTTGTTTTCTGATCTTTGATACTAGCTTAATACTACTTGTTGTATTGATTTTTGAACTTTGTGCCTTGTTGCCTCTTATCCAACCTAAAAGATACTGTCAATTATTTTAATGATTGATGGGGGATTGAATAATGATACCATTAGGAACCGCATTTTTAGTTATTTTTCCTACCCCCATTTTCCTAAACCAAAAACTCATGAAAGTTGCACATTAATCTCCAAAAGATACCAATTTTATAAACCAGAGACAAATTTGCAGACAACAACAAAAAATTCTAAATTTTTGTAAATTATATACGCCAACCTATGATCTAACCTGATTTGCTGCTTTCTAATGAAGCAGTCTAGTCTGTAAAGTCAGCGACAGGTAAGGAAAAGACACATATCAAAGAGACAAGATGGACAATATCTCCAGTTCAATTCAAGAAGTGTTCACTCAGCAGTAGTAAATATCTTGTCCCAAAAGTTGTTTTCAAAACGTGTCAAGGATACCTTTTTTGCATAACCAACTCTTTGAATGGGGCTAAAATCTAAAAACAAAAATTGGCTACAAATCAGAAAGATAATATCCATGACTTTCATAGCAATTTCAAGGGCTCAAATTGACCCGGTAGAGGATTTTTCTTGTAAAAAAAACTCTTCCCCTCTCCATTTTTCCTAGAATAGGTGTATTTATAGACAAGGAAATCTTAAGCTAAATAGTTGTTTTGTTTTCTTTAAATATTAACCCATTTAAACCAAGCTGATCTGTAAAGGTTCTGACATTTCAGAAGATCAAAATGTTTGAAAAAAGAACCAGTAAAAACATATAATCAAGGGGAAATAATTTTTTACAATAATTTAATACACCCCCTATAGTTACACGACATTACCATTGCGATAGGTATATAGATGCTTCATAAACTTCATAAAAGTCAGGTGCAATTTATACTTTTTTCAAAAAGAGCTTTTCCTCCACCATTGCTCTTCTGCCTGCCTGCCAGATCTTTCACCAAAAAAGTTTACATCGAGATTGGCCTGTAATAATGTTGGCAACAGATGTGATGAGATAATTTTTAATGTCAAATTCAATTTGTTTATAAGGAAAATTTCAACACAAAAAGCAATGAAATAAAATTTCTTCCAGTGTTATTTTTAGATCAGTGATATAGCCTCGTTGATTGGATGCAGGAACAAAACGTTTAACTTTACTTTAAAAAAAAAGATACAATATAGAGGTTTTCCAGAAACGGACCACAATGCATTGTACCTTCAAAATGCCGCCATGTTGGAAGACCTTCCACAATGTTTACAAACAAACACTATCGCCATTCAATACATGCATACTTCCACTGACGGTGTTGTACTGATTATATTTTTTACTGAAGGGAAAGGGAAGGAAGCTGAAACTTCAAGTAGTATCGCTTCCGTAAGATCAGTGGAACGTATTATTGGTATTGTTCCACACAGTAGTAAACTGGGTTTTAGGCATCTAATTTTAGGGGGAATGATGATTGGGGAGGAGGGGGAGAGGGTGTCTCATAAAAAGGAGGATGACCATGGCCGAGACGTCCATCTTGAGACAAATGTTAACACTGTCCCTTGATGACCACCTATTTGAAATTGTGATTATGTTTTCAAAGGAGGATGATTGATAAAAAAATAATCACTAGACTATAATTAAGGTTTGCGTAAGCCAGGAGCTAGTTGCTAAGTTGGCAAGCCGAATATCAAAAATCCTAGAAGCAGGAGAAAGAATGAAGATGAAATGCTATTTGCACTTGTAGTGATTTAATTTATTGTCTTTTCTGTTTTAGAAAGCTCTTAAAGACAGGCTTCTCTCAATTTCCTTATTAAATATGCAATTATTATGCAATTGCATTTATTATGCAATTGCATTTATTATGCAATTATTATGCAATTATTATGCAATTATTATTAATAAATATGCAATATTAAATAGGGTCGTTGTTGAAAATCTCGGTTCTCAAAACAATTAAAAACAAACCACGAGATCACACGACTTATCCATAAACACCAAATTTTCTAATGGTCTGATGAAATTATTCAACAAAACTACGTAGTATACGCTAGTATTTGTTTGTAAACATTGCGGGAGGTCTACCAACATGGCGGAATTTCGAAGGAACAATGCATTACCGTAACAACCTATTATTTATTACCATAACAACCTTTTTGATAAGCGCTTCAGATACAGTGTTGATATAAACTAGAATAAGGCTAAATGCTATTTGCAACGCAAGTTATTTCATTTTAGCTGTATTTGTCCCTGGAAGAGGATTTGATACGTTCATCAAAATTCTAAAGACTTTGGTGGAATGTTACCCAAAGATTGCATATCTCGTAACAGTACATGCAGTTATACCACTTTCACATCCGCCTGATCAAAAGTTACTTTCAATTGATAGTTGGAGTGGAAAAAAGATTTGTTCAGTCATTAATGAAAATGCAAATATTCAAAACTATGGATCAGGAAATGTATGCTCCTCTTTTGATTACAAAATAAGTTTTTGTTTTTTATTATTTCTCTATTATTAAGAGTAAGGGCGTGTTTCCACTAAATGGAATATGGGCAAATTCACTAAATGGAATATGGGCAAATTTTGTTGCAGGAAACAGTAAATAAAAATACAAACCCAACTAGAGTCCTAAACGTGGCAACAAAAAGTTTTTAAAAAACAGTACTTTATAACAATGCACTGTAGGAGTGTAATGCTCGCCCAGCCAATTTCTAGACCCATTTTTTGCGAATTTTGTCATACTTCTGTCTTAGATCTGTATCTGTATAGATGAACGAAATTGATTTCTTTGATGTAGATTCCATAGATGTCTTTTAGATACCATACCCAGTGAACCTTTTACGAAATGTTGCATTGAAACATCCTTCCAACTATGTGCTCGTCATTGATATAGATATGCTGCCCAACAAACAACTTGAATCTCAAGTCTTCGAATCTTCCTTATTGAAGCAAAATTCATCTGGTAAGATGTTTTAATTTTGAAAAGAGTCGTTCATAATGTCAATAATAATCACAATATGTACATATGGTCTTCATTTTTCATATGGTCTTCATTTTTCCTGTCATATCTTTCTTCTTCTTATAGTTGTAGTGATTCCAGCATTTGAAACAAAAAAGAATCTCGATGTTCCAGACAGTAAAGACGACCTGATAGAGTTATGGAATTTTGGAAAAATCCGTCCATTTTACGAGAAAGTGTGTTGGAAATGTCAAAAGTATACTGACTACGAAAAATGGAAAAGGTTAAGGTTTTGTCTCTCATATTTCATAAAACTATACTAATGTCATGCATCTAAACTACGGAAGGTGTTATTAAAAACGATTTATTTGTCTACCTTCGTAACATTGAAAGATTTATTTTCTCCGTTCGTAACATTGAAAGATTTATTTTCTCGGTTCCTAGGAAGATTTTCTTAATTGGTAATTCATACAGAAACAAACAATGTCAATAAGGGGAGATGCTGTTCTTCAATCTGCCTTATTGTGATTCATGGCAAATTAATCGATTTTGTTGCGTTTGTTGCTGTACAAAAATCAATAAATGAGATTTCTCTTGAAATCATTACTAAACCGTCAAGAAAACTGAATTCCATGAACATCAGATCTTATTCGTTCATTATTATTTTTAGTTCAATGGAATCTTCTTTATCTTACGAAATTGATTGGCATGATCCTTGGGAGCCGTTTTACGTTGCACACAAGAAACACGTCATATATGATGAACGTTTTGAACAAGTGAGACCTTTGTGTTTCAATGCATATATTTAATGCAATAGGATTCATCAAAATCATAATATTTTGACCACGTGACAAGAACAAAAAACCAAAACATAAGATCAAAATAAACATGGTGAGAAAATATTTTATAAATCATTCTCCAGTGACTAGAAAGTGAAAAGGCATTAATTCATAAAATTAGCATATTGTTTCAAGAGAAAAATAGATGTGGAAAATGTGAACATCAGAAAAGAATTGAAATGAAAACAACATGTGAAATGATTAAAAGTGGATAAAAATGAATTCATTTGAAATTTACAGGAAGAAGACTTTTGTTTGTCCTTATCAAACTGAATCAAAGGGGAGAATGATGCACAATCGAAAAGCTGTTCATAAGTATATTTTTGAAAAAATGACATATGGGCCAAGTAATACTGTGTAGCAGCTAGTCCTAAACAGGGATTGCTTACGAAACAAATCACAACATTATTGCAAGTCACGTGTATCTTTTTCTCTTTTAAATAATTTTATTGCTAAAAAATGTACTCCTAAAAAATGTACTCCTAAAAAATGTACTCCTAAAAAATGTACTCCTAAAAAATGTACTCCTAAAAAATGTACTCCTAAAAAATGTACTCCTAAAAAATGTACTCCTAAAAAATGTACTCCTAAAAAATGTACTCCTAAAAAATGTACTCCTAAAAAATGTACTCCTAAAAAATGTACTCCTAAAAAATGTACTCCTAAAAAATCTACTCCTAAAAAATCTGCTCATATAAAATCTGCTCATAAAAAGTAAAACGCAGATGAACGTAAAAAACAAAACAAACCAACTCAAACTATTTCTGCAAAACAACTTATTTACCAATACCACTGATCTTTCATTTCAATAACGGTATCCAATCCATGCAAGCATGGGAAATGTTAAGTCAGGTATGATGATTAGGATTTTTTATATATTTTTATTATTTTAACTCTTTCCGAATGCAAATTCATTATATGTGAACAGGAATTTGATAAATGACAGAGACAAAAACTACCGCTGACCTATTCATTGTATTTTATCCGTTCTGACAGTCTTTAAAGTTCAATATGTCTTGAAAATATGCATTATTCACAAAGTTATAACGCTCTAAAGTTTTTTGTTTTACATGAAAACGAGGCATGTGTTTCTTCATGATAACATTTTTGTAAAGGACTTGACCAGAACTTTTGTTAAAATATGCGAAATGAAATTTATCATCAGCAATTCACTGGTGGTTGTCATTTTCTACGAACTTAAATTTTAAAAACCATTAATATTAATATTAATATTGGTGAATTTATGAAAAAGAACTCATCCATCTTTCTTATTTTCCAACACTAAAAGTGTTTGCTGTTACTTCCAGTATTTCTGGATGTCACAGCAAATTAAGGAATAATGTATTACTTCAAATTGACCTCAAATAACCTTTTTTCACGAATTTTTACGTTTAGTATGGATTCAATCGAATAAGTCAGTTATGTCACCTTCATATGGCAGGTTATCATTTTCACGTTCTTCAAAATTCTTTTCTTATTCACGATGGATTTAAAGAAGCGGGGAAGTTTCATAGCAGCAAAAATGAAGAAAACAGACGAAATAAAATTTTATATCAAAGAATGAAATATGAACTGCAGCGAAAGTATGAGGGTAGCTTACGAGAATGCTAATTGAAGCCATTCTCCAATATATGTGTTGTTATTATTGTTGTTATTATTCCAAATCTGTATGTTTATAATTAATATGCATGTTGTGTTATCATACATCTGTAACGTAAAATGCTTACAAATAATTGTAGATATTCCAAAGAAAAAAAAAGAAAAAAAGATTATTAAACAGTTAATCTCATTTTATTGCTATACCGTATTTCCTCCAATAAGCGCCGCCCTCTAATAAGCGCCGCACCTAAAATTTGAATTTCGAAATTAGCGCCGCCCTCTAATAAGCGCCGCCCTCTAATAAGCGCCGCACCTTCAAATGCGGCGCTTATTAGAAAATCAAGAGAAAATGAGACTTGAATACTTTTACTTGAACTCTATAGTTTTCTTATTGCAATAGTCGTCTACAGAAAGTTCTAGATAGCTATATTTACACTTCTTATTAACGAGTTCCTCATATAATATTTTAGAAATTTTACTGTTCGTTGAAAAGCAAAGAAATTTGGCAGGGACAACCAAGCCAAGCTCTCGCTTTCTTTTTCCTGTCACTTGTGCGACTATCGTATTGGTTTTATCAGCTTTCAAAAATTGTGTCGTAAGTTTGGAGAGTTCAATAGGTAAATGTCCGACTAAAAACTCCTCATCCTTTTCTCCCATATCGTTCGGATCTATTTCGACAACTGCTTTATTGACCTCCTCAGATACTGGTTCGATCGCGACCTCGGTTTCTTTGTCTGCTTTACTTCCTTTTGCTGCTTTACTTCCTTTGGTTGATTTTCTTCCTTTGGCTTTGGATACTTTGTTCGTTTTGTTTGTTTCGCTTGGTTCACCTTTTTCATTTTCACCGACTGGTGTAGTGCTTGGTTCTGATTCCGTATTTTCATTTTCTTCTTTAGTTTTTTTGTCGGATTTGTCTGCATCTTTTACTGTAACCTGCGGCTTTGTTTTGTATACACCTATGGCGTATTCATCATATTCTTTGGCTTCTTCTCTTTCGTCTGGTTTGCAGTTGAGTTTCTCTCCCATCGTTGGAGTCCAAACATCATTGTAGACATGGTGGCCTCGTATGTTTGTTTCAAACTTCACAGTAAAGGCAAAGAAAAAGCTTCTTGGAATAGTTCTAGCCATGTTTCGCCCTCTCCTTGAATGAAGAGACAGTGTGGAAGGAAGCGAAGTCATTGCAGTTTGTTTAAATTTTGAAAAGATGGAATGAAGCTATTACATTGCTTGATTTTGGAACAAAAATATGAAGTCGTTCTAATGTATAAACAAAATATTTCTGGTGCGCGAGGTGTGTGTGCAAAATATAAACATGGCTCCAACCGAGAATTCACACAAAGGAGAAAAAGTCAAATCCTATTCCTTGGATTTGAAGAAGGAAATCGTGGAATATGCCATCAAGAATTCCAATCGCGAAGCAGGAAGGCGGTACAATGTTGACGAGAAGAGAGTTCGTGAATGGAGAGCCAAAATAGACGACATCAAAGCCAGGGTTGCTGATAAAGGTGGACTGAAAAGAAGAAGACTTGATGGCGGAGGAAGAAAGCTCACGAATGAGGATTTAGAAGAAGAAGTACTTATGTGGATAATGGATCGTAGATCAGCAATGCTTAGAGTTTCTCGAAAATTAATCATGAAGAAAGCAAAGATTATCCATGACGAAAGCACCGATGACCCTGCTGTAAAAGAGAGCTTTGTAGCCAGTCGTGGATGGTTGGAGAAATTCATGAAAAGAAACGGACTCTCTCTAAGGAGAAGAACCACTACCGCTCAAAAGAATCCTAGCTGCATGGTCGACAAACTTGTCATGTATGTTTTACAGTGCCGACGATTACAAAGAAAATTTAAATACTCCGCTGGTTCGATCATTGCGATGGATGAAACTGCAGTCTGGTCTGACATGCTCTCTGGGACAACTGTAGAAAGCAAAGGAAAAAAAGACATTCCTTTAAAGACCACTGGCCACGAAAAAGTCAGAGTTTCTGTTTGCCTTACAGCAACAGCTGATGGAACACGGCTCAAACCATTCATCGTCTTTGGGGGTGCAAAGCGGGAATGTAAGGTTTTAAATGATGAATACAAATCTAAATGTGTTATCGCTTCATCTTCAAATGCTTGGATGAATGAGGAATTGACATTAGAATACATTCGAACAGTTATTGGTAAATTTTCTTTTCAAAAGCGCTTGTTAGCTTGGGATTCCTTTGAATGCCACATGATGCAACCAATCAAACAACGTTTGAAAAGTTTCAATGTTGATTCGGTTATCGTCCCCGGTGGTTGTACTCCGTACATCCAAGCCCCCGATGTTTCGTGGAATAAGCCATTCAAAGCTCATGTTACCGAAGCTTACGATACCTGGCTCAGTGAAGGGATCCACGAATATACGAACGCAGGTAATATGAAGTCACCTCCGCGAAGGAAAGTAGTCGAGTGGATCTTAGAGGGTTGGAAAAAGTTGTCAAGTGAACTCATCGTGAAGTCTTTTAAGACATGCGGTTTGAGCCTGCCAATCGATGGTAGTGAAGATGATAAGATTCATTGTTTTAAAAAGGAGGGAGCTTGTCCTGATGGAGCATCACGGTTAAGAGAATCCCTGAATATCTTGCAAGAGGAAGAGAGTCAAATAAATCCATTTAAGAATATAACAGATTCGGATGTTGAGGATGCATGCGAGCCGTTTCATTTGATTGACTCTGACCAGGAAAGCGACGAAGAAATTGATGTCTAAACTTATATTATTCTTAAACTTTGTTATATTTGATAGAAGAAGAACAGAAAACATCACGATGCATATCCGTTAATTCTTTCTCGTACGTTACTTACCCCGATAGAACCCCAAATTTTATAGCAAGAACTTTTTTTCTAAGGATATCACCCAACCAACCGATCAAATTCAAAGAATAGGCAAAAACTTCAGAAACTTGAAAATTGAAATTTCGAAATAAGCGCCGCCCTCTAATAAGCGCCGCCCTCTAATAAGCGCCGCACCTAAAATCACGAAAATTAAATAAGCGCCGCGGCGCTTATTAGAGGAAATACGGTACGTGTTTTTTCTTCTCAAAGTTGTTCTCTATTGCGGGGTCATTTGTTGTCATCAGCTTGGAGCTTTCTATCCTCCTAGGTTGCAGCTTTCGTGGGAAGACAGAATTTGCATACTTGTCTACTCAGTCAAACTTCAATAGCATGTTTCTAAGGTGTTACTGTTGTGGTTGTTGTTTGCTTTTACCACAGATAAGCCCTCCAAAAAAACGCTTTGAAATCAGATAAGCCCTGGACTTATTATCTTCGGAGAAAACGGTATCGTAAGTTATCGTAAATTGTCTCATTTTGTCGTGAAACAAATTTTTAGATGTTACTATTTTCACAAGTTGTCGCCTAGTGGAAACCGACCTTAATCATTAAATTTCACGTAAACGATCCAACTACAGAAAACAACAAAACGGACAGGTTTTACCACACAAAAAGGAGAAGAGGGGCGTGCGCCCCTCCAGGTGTCAGGGCGCCATTTCTTGATCTTACGAAAATGGTAGATGAAGCTATTCAGACAGCCCGAATTTCGTTTCTTGGTGAGATGACACAAAACTTTTTTTTTTTTGGTTGTTCAACTCAATGAACATCAGGTTATGCTTTAATTGACGTACTACTTAGCAGTAAACTAACACAGTAAACATGTGTTAATATCCTCTCCTCTATCGCTTTTTTGTGTCACCCCCCATCACCCCCATATGCTATTTATTGTGTGCGCCACATGCATGAAATATTTGTGCGCAGCCTCCTCCCTGGCTGACGGCGTCTAACAAATTAGTGATATTAGGGGGAAAATTTTTATTTGAAGTGTAAATTAAGAGCATGTAAAGATGAAAGAATCAGATAAGTTTCAGTGAAAAATCTGAAAATTAATCTCAGAAAATTCTGTTTCTCTATCTATGCTCTCTGGAATGATGAAAACACTCTTATTTCTTCTTCTCTATTCTCCAATTCGCTATGACGAAATTCAATAGAAACTCCATTGTAGTGCCTTAATTTTTGTCATGGAACTTTATATATAAGAGAGTATTAGGAAAAAATTAGAGTCTATTTTCTGGATGTCAAAAGAAGAAACGATGATGGAGAGCAATAATAAAGCAAATCAGTTAATTTTGTGTCCAAGATAGACAAGATAGAGCACCAGGTGCACTGGGGTGCTAGGGATATAGAATTGTTGCCAGGCAGGAAATTCTTCAAGTCTGTATAACACTTTAATAATGGGGGAAAATAGAACACTCACCTGAATTTATTTTCCAACTTTGATCACGCTGTTTGTTTTCCTCCAATAATACACCAATTTCATTGGCTGAAAGCAAAGATGACTTTCCGACTTGAAGAATAGAGAAAATTTCTTTATCAGTGATCTCAATTCACACGCATTCATTGACATTGCCTCCATTTTAAAATGACCTTTTCTAAAAACAATCCTCTGAGCCACGACTTTTAATTCGCAGATACCAGGGATTTTTTCAAAAAACTTTCTTCATCAGCCATCACAGACATATATATACATCAAAAGAAAATTTGTTTCAACAACTGCCACCATATTATTACATCCACATTTAAAGCAAATTAAAGCTTCGGTGGCTCAGAACATGCCAAAAACTCCTTCATTTGATGGCTGAGATGTATTTTCGTCAATGAAGAAGTTATTGCATTGCAGTTTGGAATGCATCGCATGTGAATTGTGTTGAAACCATGTAAAACATGTAGCAACCATTCGGTGTTGTCTCCAGCTCCTTGTTTTGAACAGTATCTCATTATCTAGAAAATAAACAAACTGCATCATATAATTTTTATTCCTTTATTTCTCTTTGGTAAGTTGTATACGTTGTATAATAGAAGCTAGTTCCGATCTATTTCTTGAAAAAAAAAATATTTTGGAGAAAAACAATTATTCCAAAATACCTGGTGTCCGGATGTAGAATTTTTCTCTTTTAGTCGGTGGCTCGGAAATGTGTAGAAAGGACGTATATATACGTCAGTGGTGTCTGGTGTTAGTTTTTCCGTGCATGGTAATACGTTAATGGTACTCAAAGGGTTAATCCATCCAGACAAAGTCCCGTTTCACAGCAAATTTTTAAGTTTCTTTGATTGGAAGTCAAGACACCATCTTTAATTCATCCATCCTCGTAAGGCTGACTAAAATCTTAAAACCAGTTCATTTATAACAGTGATAACTAAAACATGAACTGAGCAGGACTCCACCAGAACGGAACAGTAAATAAAACAAAACAGATGTGTGGGTTAAAGTTAAGTTTGTCTAGACGCAACATAGATAACACACATTTTATTTTCCGACCCAATAATTTAAGATGATTTTGGAGTTAAATTTCGGATGAATTTTGGACATTTTCTTTGTGAACTTTCTTTCTTTTTAAACGTGTTAACAAGCCTGCATCAAAATTTTGAGTGTGATGTCATTCCTATGATATATATATGTTTTTGAGACTTGAAAGTCACTAGTCCTTTACTCTCAACTGACCTTCCACCAACCAGTTTTTTCCCAGATTTCCCAGTTCTTATATCAGGTTTAATCTTTATGAACATACTTTGGCAGTATGATCGAATGTGTACTGTGTTTAACAGATTTTTCTTCTACTTTCACCTGGTTTCTACAAGAATACTTCACAACAATGACCGATGCACTTTTGAAATTACTTTGAATTTATTACTAAGTTTTCTTTTATTAATCTCGTTGTTATTTCGACTGTTCGTCGAAAGGAAGTTACACTGGGAGAGTAAGCTTTCCTCTTCTGAAAATCTTATTAACTCCATAGCAGAAACATGAAATTATGCTGAAGAAAATCATATCCGTTATTACTGACATCAAGATATATGTCATGTGACTTTATAAACCTTGATTTGAAGCTTATTTAGGACAAATTTTCGCAATGAAATGTTCACTAGATGTTAATTCTCTGTCCTTTAAAATAATTGAAATAATTGATCATTAATTGTTAAAATATTTGCATAAGAAAATACTGGAGGTTCTTTTGATAGCATAACAAAAAGACCTGAACATGAAATCTTGTGTGTTAAATAAACAAAAGACTGTTAAAATTGTACCAACTCTTTGTAAAAGCTAATTAATTTACATGACACAAACAGTTTCTTTCAGGTTTTATTAAAGTACAATAATGAAGCTATCATGTTTTATTGCGTATTATGCATTTTAGATGTTCTTTGTCAACACATTCATTAGAAAATTACATGATCTGGACATTTATGACAGTAAATAATTACCTTGCATTGGTTGTAATAAGTCTTATCTTTGGATTGGAATTCTCAACCACAATATCTTTTTCCTCTTTGTAATGACCCTTTGAAGTCTAACATTTAGCTTTCTTCTGTGTATTTCCAATATGTATTTAGCAGTTATTTTAAAAATTCTTTAACTAATATCTGTAGACAGAATTATTGTTTATTCATGTTATGTAATTTTATTAAATCTAGATGTCATCTAATGGTGAAGATGTTAACACTCTATGTAAAGACAAGAAAACTGTACATCACTGTGTGATCTGCAACAAAGATTATGCATCGTACAAGAGTTATGGCAATCATGTTAGATCATACCACACTAGAAATAAAGAAAAATCTGAGTGTCCTCATTGTGGAAATTGTTTCACTCGTCGAGATAATTTGCAGCAACACATTAAGCTTTTCCATGGTACCAAGGATGGCAAATTTCAATGTCGATACTGCAAATCTAACTTTCATACTAGTAAAACTTTTACAAAACATCAAAAATTTTGCGAGACAAGGTCAAGTAAAATTAAAAAAACATTCCAGTTGAAGGAGAGGTGTATGGAATCAGCAGATAATATTCCAGAACACACCCAGCACTATGCTGTTTATGAGAATTTGATTGATCAGCAGCAAAAGCTTTCATCTTTAGTAAACTTTAATAAACCTTCACTTGAAGAAAAACCATTTTTAGAAAATTCTCACCTCTGGGAACCTGACAAAGCTGGAAAAGCACTACATAGAGGAATTAACAAAAAGGCTGACTATAATCAATATGATAAGATTATTGGAAACCATGACAACCAGAAAACATGTATAGAAAGAAATGATAAAGAATTGAATTATGATTTTCTGGAAGGTGACAAATTTCCATCATCATTAGAACAATCCCACAAACAGAATAGTGATAGGCACTTAACAAGAACAGTTAACGGATTACAACACACCTACGGATCAGAAATAGAACACTGTTGCAAGTCTGATGTTAATGAAGAATTAAATCAAGAAAAGATGAGCATGGATAGAGCATTGGATTGTCCATCTTGTAATATCACATTCTTAACGAAATATGATTATAATTCTCATAAACCATTTTGTAATGAAATGACGTGTACTTGAATCACATTGAATTTGAAGTAGCAGCCAAGGTGATTTTTTTATAGACTTCTTATAATAGATTTTGTTTTGTACGTTGTAATTGTAATTAAACCCCTCTAAAAGGATGAAACTTGAACTTATTCTCAACTTCCTTTTATTGCCAGTGACATATGTCACTTACTTGTAAGGTGTTTTAACCTTTTCAAGATCCTTTAAGAAAGGATCAAGGGATTCATAAAATGCCCATTCAAAATAATTGCAATTAAACATGTTTGCAAACCCCTGATTACATGTCCTTACTTGATCAAAATTAAACATGTGATATATATAGTTAAACCTTTCTATAGCGGACATCTTGTTATAACGGATGATTTTTTTCTCATTGAAGTCCAAACCTTAATGAACACCTTCTTCTAGAGGACACAACTCCTGCTATGGAGAGGTTTTACTGCACAGTGTGTTTCCATTCCATTTCCATTCCATTTCCATACCTTAATTATTTTATACTATTATTCAATTAGCCTTGCCCTAAAACCTTTTATTAAACCCACTTCACTTTTGCAACGTAAGCATTATTATAAAATTTCTATTATTTACTTCATGTATAATTTTTGAGATGTTCCATTAGAACTTCTTTCACTCCCTGGAGAAAGATGTTTGACTGTAAAGAATATATTTATTTCCTTCCAAAAACACTATTATATATAAGATAAATAATTATATCTAACAATTATTTGATTTCTTATGAACTTTTGGTTGCTATACTTTCCTCAGTAAGTATTCTTCCCTTTCAGAACCAAGAAATTTTTTAATATTTTACCTTCAATTGAGAAGGCAATCGTTACTGGTGTTTACTTATGAAAGTAAACATTCCGTTTTATCTTTATCAAAGACTTCTCAATGGATATTTTGGTTCATGTCTGAACCTATAACTATCCCTTGTTAATTGATTTGAACTGAAAAGAAAATCTTATTTGATAACTCTTCTGTATTCAACCAATGATTTTAATATCAGTATTTTAGCAAATTTTAAAGTAAAGTTTCTGCATCTATTTTGTGTTTATTCACATTGATTTAACCAATTGTATATTAGTGCTTGAGAGAAAATTCAGCTGAAAATAATTATTTGAGGAAATTGTAGTCAGCACAAGCTTCAGTTTTTTAATGAAGTGTTTTCTCTGGTAATAAGTTTTTATTAATTTCTATGCTTTTTGATAGAATTTTGATAGTTTCTGTATTTTTGTATCAGTTTTTATATCTAAAAATGTATTGTTGAATGATTACTAAACATAAAAAATTCCATAATAAACCTTCTTTGATTCATGAAAACTAAGCCTTCTTTTTTACCTCATCAAAGATATGTCTGTTTAGATGCAATTAGGTATCAATTTGAACGAAAATGGTCTCCTTATTATGGAAAATGTTCCGGCTGGTACGGAAGTTGGTATTGATTACCACTCTTGGTACGTTGGACCTCGTTTTCATGGTATATCAAACATACCACCTGGGTTTCATTTTATCTTTTACAGCTCTGTTGATAAACATAAGGAGCAGTCTCCTCGATCTGGTTTCTTCCAATATTTCAAAGAAGGGGATGTTGTTGTCAAGATTTATGATGAAGAAAATGAAACGATCAAGGATGAGTTCATCAGTAATGAAGTCAAACAACATTACATTGCTGGTATGACAATATTTGTCTGAGTTTTAAAAGAATAAAAAAAATGACTCTGATACCCAAATGACATAGAAAATGTTAAAAATATTTAGAAATTGCTGAAGTTGGTCAATACTTGGCTCCATATCCACAAAATGAATGCGTGAAGTGGATAAGTTTAGTGGAACATATATCAGCAGAACTACTTGAAAGAATACAACCCTTATGTAAAAAGATTGATTACTTGACAGAAGTCTCCTTGAATACTGCTGGTAGACAGCAACAAAGTATAAAGAATTTGGACAGTCGTCTTGAGCATAAAGAAGATCCAAATATGTTAATTCGCTTCGCAAAAGTTCCTACCAGTTTTCCTGAGAACTGCACGCCTCAAGAGAAAACCAAATACAGTTTAGATTCGAGTTATTTTTTGGAAAAATTGATTCAGGGGATGAAAAATGGTATAAGGTTTTCCTTCTTAAAATTTTCTATCGTGTTTATTTTCTTAGAAATTTTTCTACAATATTTTCCCGAGTAATAACCAATTAAATTATTGATTTCTATTTGTATTCCATTCGATGTTATTAGTTGTTGTTTTTTAGGCACAGATGATGTTCTTGGGGAATTAGAATTTGCATTCATTTCTTTTCTGATTGGACATGGTTTGTTTGTTTGTTTGTTTGTTTGTTTGTTTGTTTGTTTGTTTGTTTGTTTGTATCTCTTGTTTATTTTGTCATCTTTTTTCGATTATAAGCACCTGACAATGGATATTTTAGTGTATGATGCATTTGATCATTGGAAGCTTTTGGTTTCATTAATTACAAAGTGTCAGGAATGCTTATCTTCAAAATCTTCCTTTTATATGGAATTCATAGGTGAGTTGATATTTTTGGTTCTCATTTATGCTTTGGAGTAGAGAATAGATTTTGATTTCAGCAAATTTCATTACTAATCAATCCTATTTTGATATTTTTATTGGATCCATTGCTGCGATTCATATTTTCCTCGAATAATTATTTCAACTTCTGGTAGTTTCTGCTGGTCTATTATTTTATGTAATTATAGTTTTATTTTTGTTTTTGTTTTTCAGAATTGATGAGTTTACAAATGAAAGAAATTCCCAATGATTTTTTTGTCGATATTACAGCGCAAAACAACTTTATTGTCAAGACTTTTCAGGTTTTATATCTTTTGTTATATCTTGTTCAAATTATTTGCTTGTTGTCTTTTCACGTTAAGTAAAACTAACTAAATTTTCCAATTTCTTCCTTTAGATTTTCTTTCGCAATTTTGGTTGTGTTAGTGACGTTAAAGGTGATTTGGTGAGGAAAGCTTCAGTGTTAAAAGACGAGTTGGAGAGAAAATTTGATTGTGTACTTGATGAAGATGACGAAGAAGATTTGCCAATTGTTGTCGACTTGTGATAGAAAGCGAGGTTAAAGCATGACCAAATTTGCGATACACTGAACACTGTCATTAACTCGCCAGTCATTAACTTGTGAATTCAAGATTAAAGATATGCAAGATCACACTGCTTTTCACTTCAAAAAAAGCACCTCAAAAATTCAAAAAGTGGAATTAATTTAATCTAACCATTTTCAATTATAAATCTGCAGGTTTCTATTGCTCTCCATTTACCGTGTTTTGCTGACTTTTTGCTGCTCTTCTTCTCCCATACGCCAGTTTCCATTCAACAAATTTGAACCGGTGAGAAATGATCGTACGACGGGTAAACAAAGTTGAAAATTCAACCAATCATGGATTAGCATTTAGAAGGATTTACGAATGATCTAGTGTATCTAATGCTCGTGCAACCAGCTTCTGGTTTCCGGTCTGCCATTCTCATTTATGGTCTGTTTTTTATTGATATCTGTCGTTATGGATTGTAAATAGGTTACATAAATATGTAAAAAGTAAGTGATAAGTCAACTTCCTGCTTGAAAGTCAGCGGGCGGAAAAACCAACTAATATGGATAGAAGACGAAGGACTCAAATTCCGTGTTATTGATAATTTGCCAAGTTTAAGGCACTCTATGATGAAAAAATCAGCTCTTTCTGTCCGGTCTGCAAAATCTCATGGTCTCTTTTTTTTAAATTGATTTCCACCATTATGGGTTGGAATGAGATATAAGCTATTTTAGGATTTCTTCCCCTCTTTCTAATGGTATAAAATGTTTTGGAAATTGCTGACGTCATTATAACTTGTCAGAGAACCTAAAAGATTGCCACCCTCATTTTTAAGCATTAACACAATTTTGACAAATATAAAATAGCGTTTCTAATTAGTCCCATTACACACGGGTCCTTTTTTTGCTACAAGTTGACTTCCTAAATTCACAACAGGACAGGAGAAGCGGGAGTCTTCAGATGCATCGTACCAAACACACAGCGGTTTTTGGATGGGAGATATGTGTTAGTTATACATAAGAACTCTCTTTAATATCTTCACGAGTAAACTATTTCTCCAGCGGTCGGCACCGGGATGACTATTTGATCTTAGTCAGCCAGTTTCTTATGCTGGAATTTTGCTAGAGGCTAAAACTTGGCAGTAACTTCAGCACTGTTATCTGTGTTACTGTGGCAGTTTTGCCATGTTGCTTAATGGAACACTTCATCAATTGTGAATTAAGAATTTATTCTTTTTAATCGCTTGTGGTGTCAACTATTACTGAGTGATAAATCAGAAAAAAAATTAAAAAATAAACCGCTCTGTTGAATCATGTGTAAACTTTATTTTTTTTATGAAGCTTCATAATTTCCATACGACTTTATTTTGCATTCGACTGCAAAATCCTCCCAAACTTTTTTCAATTGCATGCGGAAGAAAGTGCCAAAATTCGACAGCGATTTTTCAACAATCAAAATTTTCTCTCAAAACTCAAATTAATTCCTAAAATAAAAAACTGTTGGAACTAAACCATTCACTGGGTTTCTTATAATAAACGAAGAACTAAATACCGCTAAACGGTTTTAAATTTACCCAAAGTCAGCGAGCACAACAACAATTTCATCAAAAGCGGCAAAAAGTTTTAAAGCCATACCAACCATCACCTTCTAAAGCCTAAGTTACACTGACAATACAATATAATTTTAAAAAGATTCTTAATTGTGAACAAGGTTTAATTAAGAAACAACTAGAAGCCCTTAGGCTTGAACAATTTCCGCTTCAGTCATGGAGAGAAATCGATTGAGTTCAAACAACTTCTCTTCAACTCTCTGATCTCTTATGGAAGCACTAATGAAATCAAATTGGTATTTGTTGGCAAAGCCTTAACACAAGTTTTCACCAGAAATGCGAGAATAGTCTATTCATCTGATCAAACCAAAAAAAAATATTGGAAAATGACTCAATGGTTTTTGGATGTTTCGGAGAACATTAGGAAATAAGAACTCACTGATTAAATGCTGTCATTGGTTATAACACTTCCAAAAATCATTGTTGAAGTTTCCAACTGGGATTTTTTGGAAAGCACTCTTACCCTCCCAACTGTGTGGAAGTAAGACTCGCAGCTTAAAAGATGCTTTGAAAACAAGGGAGGCCCATTCTTATAAAACACGCAAAAGATTTCCACAACTTTGACTGGAAACAGTCATTTTGAATTTTACATTATGTTTTTACATTGTGAACTGGTTTCTAAGAAAATTATGAGACTCTAAATAGAATACACACACATGCCATGAAAAGATAATTTCGGAAAAAGGCCAGCATTTTTTGTTTAAAGATAATGAACTGTTATACATACGCCATATAAACACATTTTCACCTGTTGTATTTGTCCTTACTCCTATATTTTTGTATACTTGACATACTTAGACTGATGACTGCACGAGAGCGTATAAAATCCATTATCATCTATAGAGAGCTAAAGTTTTGACGGAAAGAGGTAACTCATACGACAGAAACATTTTTATTAAAATCTTTGATTACAGGTTCTCCGCTGTCAACGTTTTCTTGGCTGTTTCCGCCATATTTTTTGTGACTTACTTGACGTACTTGTTTCGAATTTTACGGTCGCCAATAAAAATCAGTCCATATCTCTTCCTTTGATTGACAGAACGAAATGGACTTACTTCGGCAAACGGCAATAAGTTACATAGAGGGTGTATGTTGATACTTCTGCATATATTATCAATAATAAATTTCACTCCACTACCCCCTGCTCACAAACAAACACAAGTTAGTCGAAGATAATTTTCGGGAGTTTTCGTGCGTAAATATAATACGACCATGTAAATTTTTTTTTAAATGCGAACCCCAGTATAAAAAAATCTTTTCATTATTGGACGCAGATTCAGAAAATAACACCGTGCAGAAGACCGAATTGATAAAGAAAACTACGATTTGGTGATTTTTATAAATGATATTTCAGCAAAAAACAAGTACGTCCGTTGGACTAACTTGACATACCCTGGGTCCGCCCCTGCTGCGGGTTGCAGTGTGCCGATGTCAGCTGTGGGAATTCCTCATTTAAACAATAAGAAAATGGGTCTGGAAGGAGCAGTTGACTTATATAAAAATGGCAAACAAACGATGTTAACAAATGATTGACTCTCTCGTGGGGAGATTCCCTTCTAGAAAACTGCTGACTCATTATCTTTAAAGTTTAAATTCATGTTTCCCCTTAGAGGGCAGATTGAACTTTTACCACTTTATTTCAAAGGCAAATAATTTATTATCATCATACTCAGAGTAACCCAACTTGGTTATAAAGCACTTTCACCTAAATGTTGTTATCACCAAGTTAGTAAGAATCGGTCGGACACAATATTTTACTCTCTTCAATTTACAAAGATTCGGAGAAACTTTCATGAATTCATGATTTTTTTTGGTCATCTTTGCGAAAGTTTGACACGCGAAATTATTCCAAAACTTCCATTCGCGAAAGTTTGCTAACGTCTTTCAATTTGCTGATTTGCAAAACTTTATCCAGTTGATAATTTTATCCAGTTGAAATTTAAACATTTTAAAACAAATTTTGAATATTAAATATTTGTGATTCACAAAAATTTACCTTTCGAGGAACTTTAACGTCAGAAATATTTGTGGGAAGAAATTTTCGCGAATCACTCGATTGGCTAAAAGTTCGCGAGAATTAATTTTTGCGAATAAGCAAAAATCAAAATATATTTCAAGAACTTAATTTCGTGAATGATGACAAATGAAACATTTCTTGAGCATTAATTTTGGAAAATTGGAAATATTGGTGGAAGTAAAACTGAATTCTCCTGCTAAAAAAGCTTCAGCGAAAAAAATCGGGCAGCGATATTTTTCACATGGTGAATGGTTTTTATTTTGCAGACATAATTTTTAATGATTTAGAATCCCAAGAATAGAATCCAAGTATTCAGTTAAAAACATTAAAAATCTTCAAGCAAAAATGAAAATAACTTGATCTTTTAATGAAATAAAATGAGCTTTTGTAAACATAGTCTAATGTAAATATAGTCTAATGGAGAACCTAAATATTTAGGTCTGCTCTTTATCAATACAAGTAAACATACAACCCAGAGTCCGAAATCTTGTATCCGATTGATATCCGAAAACGACAAAAACTCTTACAGGTTAGATAGATAGGTAGAATGTGTATATCAAACAATTTCCTTCGCTAACGCGCGCGGAAATTGAATTATTTATTTATTTATTTATTTATTTATTTATTTATTTATTTATTTATTTATTTATTTATTTATTTCAGTTTGTTTAAAGTTGGTACGATGGTAGTAAGAAGTACTTTGACCGTTTACAAAAAGGGGAATTTCGTGATGGTGGTGAGAAAGTCTGCAGGCAGGGTGGGTACGGATGCATAAAATTTAAGTACTTAATATAAACTGACACAATTTGGATTTCCAACCAATGTCGTGGATCCGTCAGACGTCCTCATCATTACTGTGAAGAAAAAAAAGAATACTTGAATACTATACTATCTTGTTTAATGTAAATTTGAATTGGTTTCATTATAATATGTTTCAGCTTAAACATAAGTTAACGCTTTTGGAGTAAGCATTCATTTTAATCATTATTAATTTATCAACTTTTTATAATGTTTAGATAAATGCTTTTAAAGATTTTGAAACCACAAACCTCTTGAAAACTTTACTGCTATACTTTTAAGTCTGCACCCTTCCGCCATGCCGTCATTATTCAATCGACGGCAAATCTCGACGGCAAATCTCGGCAAAGCAACAGGCTGAAATTTTCTCATGGGATTTGCTCAACGGTGCTTAACCGCTGAAGATTTTCCAGTTATATTATATTTGGACAGTTATATTTGGACATGTTTTAAAAACACCTGTGGACACATTTTCAAGTTGTTGACGAATATATTCTTTTTAATCGTTATTAATTTATCAGTTTTTCAAACAAGAAAAAATACTCTGCAAATGTAAAAGTCTATCTCTTTTATATCATAAAAATGTATGAAATTACAAGTGATTAATTGGTGTTTAGTTGTCGTAATTTATGATATGAGTTTTTATTGTGTTATATATGGTCTTCCTATGTGTTTGAAGTTTTTTTAGATTTTTTCAAAGTTTTTCTTTATTATGACGCTTAACAAAACTGAATAAGGCATGATTTAATGATAATATTTCAATTAGTTGACTCAAAGACGATCTACACCACCCTTGTGTAAGTGAAAGCAATACAATACGCATCTCTGGCGGTAAGTCAACTTCTTGGTTGCAAGTCGGCGGGTAGAAGAACCAACCGCGTTATGGATGGTAACGCAAGGACTCAAAACTTCCGGTTACTTACCAATGATGCTTGCCAAATTCATTAAAGGAGAATTTCTCCTTTATGTCTATTTAAGGGAGAGATTTAATTAGATGGTTATGAAAGCCTTTAAAGGTCTTTAAAATTTCAAATGGAAGCTTTTCTTAATTCTATGGCAATTCTGAATATTATCCGAATAATTTTTTTCAGTTGAGTGTATGTATATAAGATTCATAACTTCGAAAATACATTTGCTCATGCAATTGTTTGAATTTGTAACACTTTTGTAGCAGGTAATTCTCGAGTTATTTGCTCATGCAATTGTTTGAATTTGTAACACTTTTGTAGCAGGTAATTCTCGAGTTATTTGTCTCGAGTTATTTACATTTCGAGGTAAGGAGTCATAATAATGTCATAACAAAAAATTTTAAATCGAGATTTTATCAAAAACTAAATTCTCCAGTTTTATTTTTAACAAATTCTTACACCTTTCAACGAAACTGGTGGTTACTGTGGATATATCTCTAGTATTCATTTTTGATTTTATGGTTTTGGTGAGCCAGGCATTGGATTTACCACGTATTGTTCTTTCAATTATCAGAGTATGTTTATTTATAATATTTGTCAGCAATAAATGAATTCCATGAGCTGTTTACATCAGCCTCATTAAAGAGTTTTCCCACGGCGCATTAGGTATATCATTTTTGAAATGTTCTTTGTCGTAATTTTTGTAGTCACGTGAAAACAATCGTCGAGGATTGTATTTTTTTGTATGCTTTTTGTATATAACTCCTATTAGGTCATGGTCACTAAACGAATTCGAGTGCACGATGGAATTTGCAATGCAATGCAATTTGGAATTTCCTTTGTTTCGTCAGTTACCATAATCACATCAATTAAAGTTTTTGTGTTATTCGTCGTGCGAGTAGGTTCGGTTATTATCTGTTTGAAGCCGTTAATTGAGAATAAATTCTTTATATGTGCTTGGTCCCGAGCGATGAGATAATTGTAGTTAAGGCCTCCTGGTACGTTCAGTACCATTTTTAAGTTTATCCACAAGACATTTCATATGACAAGAAGCTTTGCAAATAAAACAAGAGCTAGCCTTTTGGTTTTTTCTAATGCGTTTATTACAACATGTGCAAAAGTTAGGCCCAGGTCAAGTTTCGATGTCACCAGCTAATATCAACAAAATATTAGACTTCTGGCTGGACCCTTCGCTCTTAATCCATTTTGCAACTTTGTAACCCATAATGATGAGTAAGCATGAGTATCCTCATCAATATCATATTCTCCAGTAACTCCAAGAGTAAAACTGATCCCATCACTAGTAATAAAGTTAGTCTTCTTAACAGCAAAACATGTATAGAGACGTGACCGCTCTCATCGCCGCCATCTTTTTTTTTTTGAATTTGTTTTAAACCAGCACGTGTTCTGAGACACATTCATGACATGAAGCCACCTAGCTTTTCTGTCATGATCCAAGTTTTAACAAAGTTAACTGACTCCACCTCCACCCTACGGAGGGTTGCTCAGGAATGACACTGTATTTCAGCAAAAATATTTTATTCCTAATAAAAGACTAGAATACAATATCTGCATTTCAGATGCGAAGGAATGTTTTTAACTTAACGATATCAATACAGTTGTATCCTTGCTGCTATCAAGGGACCGGGCCAAAAGTTCAGGGATTTAGCTAAGCATTAACTATATCCAAGGGGATCATCAGATTAGTTGTATGGTGTGAACGAGAACACACGGTCATCCTTTCTCAATCGCCTAGAAAGTGTTATTTTCAAATTTTCACGAGTGAAAAATGGTCTCAAAAGTTTGTGCATTTGGCACATTTATTTTAATTTCTCAGCACTGTCTTGCTGAATTTCAACTAAAGCTGGTTTCAAATGTATCCAACATTTTTGGACGGTCGATTATTTATGCTATCATCCAACATGCATCCAACACCATAATGTATCCAACGATACACATACCATAGCAACAAACCATTTTTCACTCGTTAAAATTTGAAAATAATTCACAAACATGTAATTGTCCTGAATAGGGGAACAGGTAGTTACATTTGTGGGAAGCATGTGTTTTTTAGAAGTTGAATAATTTATGCTACTTTCTTAACTGACATGGATGTTATGTTTTATCAGTCGATCGTTGTAGACAGACGTTTCAACAACGTCAGAAAAAATCTAAATAAGTATGTTTGGCGATGGTTACGTCATTGAAGATGACGATGAAGATAATGGAAATTTTACTTTTGGAGAGCAAAATTTACAATATGATGAAATTCGACCTTCAGATACTGAAGAGACGGTAATATATGTTTAGTATTTGAAAATTGAAAAATTTTGTTAAACTTGTTATATATGTCGGCTATACATAGTAATTATGTTCCCTAATCCGTACTAGATAAAATTCTTTCGATGGTATATTAAATTTCTAAGAAATTTGGTCTGTTTTTATAATTTCTTTGGGTTTTGTGTAGAGTAAAGGCGGAAAGTAACCATGGAAATCACTAAATGATCCAATCAAAATTCTCTCTTTTGTTATAGGGACCTACACTTCAAGATTCTGAAGATTTTAAACGCAACGTTGTGGCTGGTAAAGATTCCTTAACTTAATTTGTTGATTTTATTCACTGGATTGTTTGTTTTGTTATTGTTGCTGTTTATTTTAATTTCGTAAAACAAACTTTCAACCTCGGTCAGAGAAACTTCAGGAGATCTCAGTAGAAGCGAGTGGAAAGATGTCTTGATCCGCTGCATAACAGCAAAATATTTTTTTGTTTAGATATAGAAGGAGCATTTAAATCGTTCGATATTAATGGAGATGGGAAGCTAACAATCCACGAAATTGTATCGGGGATGCTATCGGTTGGAAAAGAAATTTCACCAGAAGAAGTACATGAAATCATTGAAGAGATAGATCAAGACGGTAATTTTCATATGAGTTCTCATGCTGGTACAACCATTCGGACCGCAGTAGAAAATGTCACGAGGGATTATTCATTCATTCATTCCAATATTCATTCATAAATGTTGTGCACGGTCAAAAGGAACTATGGAATAATCGAGACGTTTGCGTTGTCTACAAAAAGTCGTCAGTGATACGTCAGTGATAAAATGTTAAGAAAGGTCTATATATGAGAATTGCTATTCCTGAAGAAAACGATAAATTGATGCCACATAAATGAAGAATGCATTAGAATAGAAAATATTTTAGTTCAGCACCAACGCGGTATTCACTTTTCGTATGCTATTTTCTTTACCAGGTGATGGTGAATTGAATTTTGAAGAATTTAAGGAACACTTATATGAAAGGATGTTAAACGGCACAGTGGAGGAGGATTTGTGGGAAGCATTTAATGTTTTCGATATTGATGGTGATGGATTCATTTCGCCGTTAGAACTCCAAATGATGTTTCATAAACTCGGCGAAATGATCACAAAAGATGACGCTTTGGACCTGATGTTGGATGCCGACGTTGATAGTGACGGATTGATCAGTTTTGAAGGTAAGACTGACATTTCTAACATGAACTGCATACTTAATGAAATTTGATCTCATAAGAAATGCACTACGGGTTCGTTTTGTTTTGGAAGGGAGATTTTGTCTCACCATAATAATGCTTTTAGAATTTCGATACTTCTACAGTCGGATGGATCCATTTTACAAAAAAGACGACACATATGTACCACCAAAGAAAGAAGAGGAAACAAATATTTCGTCAGAAAAAGAAGCGGAACAGCAGACTGCCATCCTAGATGTGAATTCTGCTTCACATTTCATAAAAACGCCTGTACAAAGCAGAAAGCTGTCTGCATTCTCAAAAGCAACTCCAATTCCTGGCAAAACAAGTCCCACAATTTCCCAACGATGAATGAATGTTGATAAGGATGTTATAGAAAGACCAGTGTGACATCATCAAGCACAACCTCAATAAATAAAATAATTGCATCAATATATAAACAAACTATTAGATTCACTCATGTTTTAAAAATATTATTCGCAGCGTGACATCATAAAATTTTATAAATATTAAACAGTTTAAAGCTGACCTTTTCATAAATTCACCAAAAATTAATGGTTTCTGAAACTTACTTTTGTAGAAAATGACAACGATCAATGAATTGCTGATGATAAATTCACCATGCTCAAGTATTTTTAGATAAAACAAACAACGGAAACACCTGTTTCATTCCGCATATTTTAACAATCGTTCTGTTCAAGTCCTTTATAAAAATGTTTTCATTAAGAAAGTGGCAACACATGTCTCGTTTTCATGTAAAACAGAAAACTTTAAAGCGTTGTAACTTTGTGAATAATGCATATTTGAACTTGAAATTATAAATCCTATCGCATTAAATATTTACTTTGAAACACATACTTTATTATTGGGCAATGTATTTATGAAAAAGTTGATTACATTCTCTACCATCTTCTGTGTAATGGTTTCTTTGCGAGAAACGAGTTATGAATCTCATAACGCGCCTTCAGCAATAACGTCGCGTTTATCTACCAATTTGTAGCTATCAAAAACCCAACAAATTCAACAAAGGTTTTCCAATTGGACGATAAACTCTATGTTAAACGATGTGAAGATGTGAAGATGTGAAGTGATGATGTGATGACGATGACGATGTGAAGATGTGAAGTGATGATGTGATGACGATGACGATGTGAAGATGTGAAGTGATGATGTGATGACGATGACGATGTGAAGATGTGAAGTGATGATGTGATGACGATGATGATGTGAAGTGATGATGTGATGACGATGATGATGTGAAGATGTGAAGTGATGATGTGATGACGATGATGACGATGACGATGTGAAGATGTGAAGTGATGATGTGATGACGATGTGAAGATGTGAAGAAAGAATTTGAAAATTGATTTGAGATTGACAGCTACATAGTAATAAATTAGTTGTAATTTATTCATAGTAATAAATTAGTTGTAATTTATTCATAGTAATAAATTAGTTGTAATTTATTCATGGATCTTCAAAATATCAAAAGTTCAATTACTGCTAATTGCTTGTTTTGAAACATTTGCGTGCTTGTTTTGAAACATTTGCGTGCTTGTTTTTTTACGGTAGCAGCAAAAGCGAATGCCGTATTAAAACACCCTTGGACTACAACTTGTTGAACGTGCATAAATTTCATTAAAAACTACAGTACGGCACAAGTTCACCTGTATAAATCCATGCATCACTTTTGTCGCAAATATTGCTGATATTGTCGAACATTTCATTTTCAGACTTTTGTCGAACTTAATTCAATTTAAGCAAATAATTAAGTAAGACACGACATACAAGAGCGACCGTCTAAACTTACCCTTCGATTCATCGCGAATTAAATCTTCAATGGTTACGCCGTTAATATTTAATATTTTGTATTTCAAGTTAAAATCAGTTTTACCGGGTGGAAAAAAGTATAAGAAATTCAGGGGCGGATCCAGCATTTTTTTGGCAGGCGGCTCAAAATCTTGTGGTCTTAATGTTAAATTCCGATTATCCCGATTTTTTACCGGAACATTCCGATCAGGGGTGGATCCAAGCAAATTAAGAATAGTAAGCCTTGTGACCAATCTGGGTGATCCGTATGTGCTACAGAAACGATAATTTCGGGTTGGGAAGATGTTATACGTAATATTTAGTTAACTGCGTATACATCTAATAGATCATCCAGTTGTATGCAGACGGGGGACGTTGTACTGGCCAGGTACTTACTTGTGAACCCCAAACACAAGCCCGAGCATTAAAACTCACGGTTTTACTTCCTATTCCGTATAGGCTGTCTGCAGTATAGAAAAGCTATGAAAAGCTATTTACTTGGGGTGCCAAACAATTATAATAATGGAAAGGTGAAACTATAAAGCGGCATGTTCTCATTATTCAATAATTCAAACTTACGTTCTTTCAGTTAATAGACCTTCCTGAATTTTAACACCTCATTTCTATGAATTTTATTGTTTTAACTGATTTCAAAAGTTTATTACTTAGTGATGGTCACTTATTATTCCTATTTCCCGACGGATTAGTTAAACGCAATTATGATAAAGAAAACGAGGCGAAACTTGTTGACTAGGCCATAACACAGCGTTTAAATAGAAATTCAGGAATTCTGGTGACAACATTTCCATATAAACTAGCCATGTGCATATATCCATCACCAATACAACTTCTCTCGGTCGGATGTATTATGATGGATAATTTGATGAGATAATACTTAGCTTATATATCTAGTACGCAAACGATTTACTAAAAAAATACCAAAAATATGTGACAATCGACTTCAGAGCCGCTTCTGCAATCTAACCGGTAACACAAAACTTGATGAGATAGCCTTTCACACATTTCTTCCATACTAAAAAACATATCGATTCCGTAGCCTAAGAAATTTGAGCCGTTTCTTGAGCCGCTTCCAGCACATCAACCGGCAGAACGAAAGATCAATGCCCTGCATCCATCGATAAAATTGTGGCCAAACACTCTATCGATTCCGTAAATTAGTGTCGCGAGCGGCTCAAAAACTGAAAGTTATAACCAAGTTCGGTGATAAAAAATATAGGAAGGCGACTCAAAGAGTTGTTTCAAAATATGACTTATGAGTTCTGAGCGGCTCTGTCCGAAAAGCTCTATGATGGAGCGCTATTCGATTTTCGATAAGAAAGAAGGGAGGAGAACTCTTCTAAAAAGTGTTATAGGGTTATTTTTGGCAAAATTTGGAGGCGGCTCGAGCCGCCTAAGCCGCCCGCTAAATCCGCGCCTGAAATTTAACTGAGAATTTTTTTAAAAAATCTGACAATATCGTGCTGTGTTGAACATAATAACAACCTGACAAAATGATATTTGGTTCTGCCAAAAATTATATGAAGGTTTATGTACCAAATTATGTGTCAAATTATACACTAATTTTTATAAGAATCAGAAAAACTTAACTTTATACCAATTTGTGGGGCTCCGATGATGCTACAACGATGTTTTATTTAAAAACTTCGTTTATTATTTTCGTTAGTGACTTCATCAAATCTAAAGAATATATGCATTGCGAGTCTCATTGATACATGTTCAAAAATTCAGCCTCCAATTTTTTAAATATGTTTATTAATCCATTTTTGAGTGTTGATGCTTATAAAGGTTCGTTATGCTTAAAAATGTGCAAAAACGTGCTTCTCGTGAATACATAAAGTTGTTTTTGGTTGTGTTGTAAAAGCAAAATGTTTATAACAGGTTTGATATTTCTATCCGTCAATTTTTCACCAACCAGCTTTGCCATCTTTCATTCGAACAGCTACTTCGTATGGTAATTTCACTCCTTTATATAAAAACTCATTCAAGCCTTTCAAAGGATCAATACAGACTTCAAACGGTAAACAGCAAACGTACCTGTAACAAAAATGGAAATAATATACAGTGAACTCCCGGTAACTCGAACACCGGATAACTCGAACTTTCGTTATCTCGAACTATTTTCTCTGGTCCCTTGGAATTTCCTTAATACTTTCTCATAAAAAAATCCGGTTAATTCGAACCTCGGATAAGTCGAACATTCGTTATCTCGAACCCTTTTTTTGTCCCCCTGAGGCAAATTTCTTCGGATAACTCGAACTTTCAGAAAAAGAGTAAACAGAAAAGACTCGATTTATAAAAATTTAATTAGAGTTTATCATGTCATAGACCGGTTGTTTTTGTTTGCGACGTTTCGACAGTTACTACTGTCATCATCGGGCGTTTGTAAATGAATGATGTAAAGTTTATATATGTTTTCAGTAGGATCGAAATTAGGATCGAAATTATTTCGGACCTGGAAGGAAGCAATGTCAATAATTTGTTTTGCGTAGAGCTGGAAACCATATCGCAGGAACATTATACGATGTACTATTAATACTGGAATTGTTTTTGACACTGTATAAAGTCTCTTTGACTTTTCGAGCAGTCCATCCTTTTTCCTTGTCAAGGATCTTTCTATTCTCCCAATCAAACTTGTGGTCATTAGTCCAACAGTGTTCAGCAATTTCGTTTTTGGTTACATCGCCATTCCGTACGGCTCGCATATGTTCTTTGATGCGTTGCTCAAATGTTCTTTTTGTTTCTCCTATATAAACTGATTCACAATCACTACATGGAATTTGGTATATCACGTTATTTGTGTCGTTCATTGAGATCTTGTCTTTCGGATGAGATAATATGTTACGAAGAGCTTCCGTTGATCGAAACAGGTCCGAAATATTGACATTGCTTCCTTCCAGGTCCGAAATAATTTCGATCCTAATTTCGATCCTACTGAAAACATATATAAACTTTACATCATTCATTTACAAACGCCCGATGATGACAGTAGCAACTGTCGAAACGTCGCAAACAAAAACAACCGGTCTATGACATGATAAACTCTAATTATATATTATGAATACTAGACTGACAAACAATATAAATAAATATATTCAATTTGATTATAAAAATTTATTTAGATTTCATGTCAATCAAATCAGTTCACTCGTAGAATGTGATCTCACAGAAAAACTAAAACAAACTGACATACGAAACTTCTTTCAGTAGTGTTTAATATGTATATGCTACAATATGTACTGTAGTTTGATATGATGACATAAGAAAAAATCGCGATAACTCGAACTATTATCTTATTTTTGTCTGATTTCGACTTAACGGGAGCTCCGCTTAACTCGAACATTCGTTATCTCGAACTATTTTCTTGGGTCCCGTGGGAGTTCGAGTTACCGGGAGTTAACTGTATGTTAGTATACAAATCGCATACTTCTATTCTTCAAGCTTTTTATAAGAACAACTCTGATCAACTCATTCGAACGTTTCATCATTCGAACGTTTCATCTTTGAAACTTCACAGCTGTATAAACATTGAGTAGTAACTAAAAAGTACCCCTCTACCAACCTTGAACCCAGGGCCTTTTCGTCTCGTCGTCTTCCAACAGCCCTGGGTTCGAGGTTATCCCTCTACATGTCAACAGGTGTGGTGACTTGGATGTGAACTGGACGACAAATAAAGCCATAAAACTTTTCTGTGGGAAGAATTTTTTACGCTTTCTGAACGTTTAACATGTTCTTTGTAAACTTTTAGACCATCAAAGCCTTTGTGTTCTTACATTTTAATCTTGATAACTCGAACCTCAATGGGACCGATGAACATTGCTCGAGTTACCGAATGTTCGAGTTATCGAGAGTCTTTTATAAGATAGTATTAGTTCAAAGGAAAAGCTATAACAGTTCGAGTAACTGAAAGTTCGAGTAACTGAAAGTTCGAGTAACTGAAAGTTCGAGTTACCAGTTATTCTACTGTATATTCTCGTTTCATTCTTATAACAAAAAAGATCGGGTATCCTCAAAACATTCATTTCATCTACCCTCTAGGAATTAAAGATAAGATTTCCAGCACAAATAATAGAATAGAAAATAGGATAGAAAATGTTTAATATTCACCAGCTTGCACAGAAAAAACCGACCGGCCATGCGATTAACCATAACACGAAGAACCAGATGATGGCCCACAAAGGATTCATTTCTTTTTTCTGAATCAAATAACTACACTTTTAAAACCAGAATATTTGTAGATTTTCAAATCTAAGGAGGAAATAAATCTCGTAGTGGTTATTATGAGCATTCAGACGATAGATTCCTTCTAGTTACAAATGTTTGTTAATGTTTAATTCATTTGAAACATAATCGAGATCTCGACATGAAATCGAAGCACAATCTTTCCTGTGGCAAATATTTATATCTCCAACGCAACAAAAAATATTTTTTTAAACGAATACAAAAAAATTAACAACAGAAAAGAACCCCAAACTATCTATACTTCGCAAGAGGAAATAAAAATACTGGTATGTATGAAATCGCATTTAAGTTTAATCACCATCGGTATCATGAACCAAAAATGGCGCCAAAATATATTTAAAATGTTATTTATACACGATAGCACCACATTTATACACCACAGGGTGTCGCAGTCTTTCTTTTTTCTCTCATGTGCTTAGACAGTTTTTCGTGAGGCATTTCTCTTCGTCGTCACATTCAAAAATGATTATGCAAAAAATGTGAAATCAAAACTAAAGGGCGGCCCGTTATACGTAACAGAAAAGAACTTTACCTGTATCACGTGTTTACCGATCAATGATTTCATGTCTTTTGTTTTCACAGTAACATTAACCAATTAAATGTTAACTTTTCATAAATCAAGTTAACGTGATGATGCAGAAGAAATTTTTTATGATGAACGTGCAAAACAATGAAGCAATGCGAAAAAAATTCGAAAAGAAAATTACCGAATGGCAGATGCTGATTTTCAATTTGATGTGCGCATCTTTTGATGATACAGACAGCTTTTTATATTGTCTTCAGCTCCTTAGCCTGTTTAAAAACCATGGTCCCACCCAGAAGCGTTTTCGTTTTTTCCTTTTCTTTTCATAACTTTGTTCTGCTTTTAAAGCAAGAAGAGTGACAACTTGCACAATCATATATTCCCTCTTCGCAAGCGATTTGTAAATTGAGCGCACTCAAAACTTATCAACAAAATGAAAACTTGTGTAAGTACTTGATGTAATTTGCTATTGGAAATTTTGCTACGTGTAAAAGAGCCTTTAATAAGAAGACCTGATACGAGATACGGAAGAGTCTGCCATATAAGAAACAAGTTTTAAAAAGTAGTAGCTATTGAGGGTGGATTTTGACTGGCAGGTTGTTGTAGAGGAAGATGTTGCTTGTCTATCCCTACCAAGTCTAAAAAATGAAAGAACACATTATAAGAATTTAATTATAAGAATTTAATTTTTTTCCATCCTGAATTACTGCTGACTGTTGTTGCTATGCTCGATATGATAATTAAAAGATGTGTACACTTGCACTTTCTCCTATGACCCATTTCATGGAAAGGTTTTCTGTCCTGGGGGGCATGCTGGGGGGCATGCTGAAAAGTTCATAATGCTTTATTATAATCTTGTTATATTATATTATTAAATCAACTAGTTAAGAAAAAGTATAATATTGATAACAGGTTTGTTTTGAAAATGTTTTGTTTAATTTCCATTCAACGCTGATATTGTCCTCGCGACAGCTTTTTTTCCGCGCGGACAAATGCGTTTGAATGGAAATCATTTTGTGGCTAATTCAGCAAATCATTTAAAATGCTAAGTATTAATTGGTGAAATTTGAAAGCGAACTTCGACGTAGAAAAAAAAGTTGAAAATTTTTATCTTTCTTTTGCCCGCTGCTGAAGGTTGATTTTTTCGCGGAGATCGATGCTAAAAAATACCCAATGCGCATGCGTGTGAAGTCACGTAATTTTTCCGCGATGAATGGAAATTGGCCTTTACAATTTTGTTCGAATTTTTTCTTTGATACTAAGCGCTTGCATATCAGGATTTCACAATATCCTCTTCGCTTATGGACCTGCGTATATTCTAGGGGTACGGAAAATTCACATTTTTTTTCTTGGCAGAATGTGCAAGGCGGATTGGTACACAGTACATTATTTTTAATGTTTTTCGCATTATTTCATTTCCTAATCGCCTGGTTCACATCGCCGCCTTCAAATCGTAGAATTTGAAGAATTAATTCTTTCGATGGTTAAACATAAATTGCGAAGCGCTTTTGCAATTGAAAGAAAAAAAACCTTGTTCAATGTAGAAAAAACAGCATAACTTTTGAACGTTTGAATGTTGGTTGGATTTGAGATTTCGAATTTTATTGTTGAATATACACATTATATCAAGATTTGTGCAGTGCCGAAGCAAACGAGTTTAAAAGCTTGTGAAAGAAACGACTGAAAGGGTTAGGTTCTTATAAAAACGTGTAATTAATTCCAGAACATCTACTTTTAACTGAACTCGTTTCTTGTGAAAGCAACTGGTCCACATAATATATCCTTCCATACAGTGAAAGAAGAACTGAAAATACATGAAAAGATATAAACATTGTTGTAATATATTTCTAACATCTTTTAACAACAAACACAGTGCTAATTCTGATGATGACAGGAGCGGATGACGGGGGCGCAACCACTTCTTCAAATTCAAAGTCAAACTTCTTTAAATATATGTGTATCTTTAAAATACGATCACGAATGCACCCTACGCCTGTCTGACGTGCCTAAATCCGCACCTGCAATACATCACTGATGATTCAACTTCATCTGCAGTTCATCATCGTGAAAAGGAACTCGCGATATACGACTTGAACAAGCAGTAGTTTACACCTTGTTAAGTTTAGTAACGATCATAACACGCAACGCTTGATCGAATGACGTACAGACACCAAGGCCTTCCTGTAAAATAAGACGAAAATATCAAAATTATCATTGTAAAATCATTAGTGAATTAGGTGGAGAAGTTTTAAGCACAATGATGGAGAGATACAACTACCTTATCAGAAGACCAATCAAATGAAGCTATCGGTTGCGTTGATAATGTAACATTTTGTAATTTCTGCAAATTTCCCATAACACCCACTTCTAAACCATCATTGTCAGTCTCCACTCTTTTGGACGGATATGAACTACAGAAAACCAAGTAGAAATTAGACGCATGGTCCTACAAAAACTTATGTTAAGTTCTCCTGAACTTATAAAAATACAATAAAGAATATCAATAAAATACAAGAAACATATAACAGATTAAATAAAAGATGATTACTATTTCCACAAATTTAAAGTTCCTGTTCCACCAGTGGTGATGAAGATATCACGATTCTGTGGTAAATGTTTCACAGACCATATAGTAGATTTATGAGCCTACAATGTGAACACGTGAATACAATGTGAACATGTGAATAAGCCTTCAGATACGATACTAATTCTGCAATTTATTACCCGAGTTTCATTGAAAGACAAGTTCGGTGGAAAAAGATACTAAATAAGTTGCTTATAAAATTATTTTGAAAATCAGCAAAAGACTGGGGAAAATGGCGGTAATAAAATTATTTTAAACAAAAGGAAATACAGTATGCTGGAAAGTACAACCTTTTCACAAAGTGAAGCATATCCCTTTGATGGATGGTGAGTACGAAGATCGAAAACATGAAACTTTGATTCTAACGTAGTTGCTACTAATTTATTCATAACAATATCTTTACGATCAAATTCCAGACCACAAACCTGAAATTAAAAGCAAAATCAATACTACCAAATGTCAAGAAAAAGAGAATGAGAAATTCCTTCAAAAAATTGCCAACATACACCATTCTTAACGTTCGTTTCCCATCTCAACGACATTGTACGAAGGTCAAACATTTTGATGTCTCCGTTATCATACCCTGCAGCAACTATCCGCTCCTGTTGATTGTAAGCATGGCCTAACAAACAAAAGAAATGTAAGAACTTTAAAAGACAGCAGATTCCTAGAGATGGTTTACAGAATAAAGCAAATATACAAATATACTAAACAAATGTGAAACCCACCAAACGCAACACACCAACAGTCACGCTTATTTCCCTCGTCAGCACTTTCCATATTTGCAACAGGTATATCTTTTTGTCTGGGATCCCACACCTTCACTGTACCTGAAGATAAGATAAGTGTAACAAGAAAGATTCAAACATAAGCAATTATTGAATTAATACTAATCAACTATCCACAAGATGTTACTAATGTTACTAATGTTACGTTAAGATGTTACTAATGTTACGTTAAGGATTGAAATGTTGGCTGAGTTGCAGTCGAGTCCCGTTACTACTGACCCATTCCATAAACCTGTAATGGTTACAAAGAACGATTCATTATTTTCTGACTTGTTCTTTGCAGGTTGCAGGCTTAACTGAAACTAAGCAAAAATGTTTTATAAACATGTACGAAAAAGAATGCCAAGTCATTTGTCAAAAACTCTTCAGGATTTACTTGTTTTATAATCTGAAATAAAATGTATTATAACACACACCATCTCTACTGCCAGTTACTATTTCAGGAGCACCTTCACCAATGCCCAATCCTCCGACACCATCAATACAGTTGATTATTTCTTTGTGTCCATTTACATGGTAAACTGGAAGAGATGTTGATTCTAAATCCCTAAACATCAATAAAAGTTTCATAATAGAAGAAAGAAATCTCTTGCATTTCTTCCAGCAGGTTTCTTTATGTCTAAAAAACATGTTTCAAATATGAGAGACTGTTTAGAAGCAGGTATGAATGGTTTGTTAAAAATTGAGACATAAGAGAACTGCTAAAGAAGTTATAAAACTTTACCATATTGCTAATTTGCCATTAAAATCACCAGTCGCTAAAAATCTTGTTTGGATATTTGCTCCACCAAAAGTACCACATTTAAAAGGAGAACTTTTCTCAACCTAAAAAGGATATTATCTTATATATCACAGGCTAGTGAAACAGGAGAAAACAAAAATATTGTGAGATTCCCTAAAAATTAATTTCTTTAGGGTATATGTCAGCATGTGCAAGTTTAACAGAAGGGAAAAGATTGCATAACATAAACTATGAAGATTGCTAGGGAGACTGATTAAAATAAAGTGAAAGAGACCTTCAAACAGTAGAATGAGAATATGAAAACTCTACTGTCATCAAAAGTTTTTGCATCAAGACTTCAAAGATTCCAATTAAAATTGAATTAGTAACTTACAAACATAATGTAGTATAGACGTAAAAAACTACAAAGTTTTTACGACATAACCTTTCATTAAGGCCATTTATTCGGCCTAATTGTTAGTTATCATCAGTACATACATTAGAAATGTCCAAAAAAAAAATCTATATAGATTTATAACTCTTAATTAACAAGTGAAAAACCTTTTCCAACTGTGTTCTAAAAGGTAAAATCATCAAAACCTTATGTTTTTTTACAAACATAATATATGTTTACTTCTCAATTAATAAACTAATCACAAAAAATAATTTACAAGAACATATTTTAGAAGTATTTATGAAAAAGTAACATGTACATTAATGATGAATCAAAAAGACATTTCATCATCAATCATTGAAGCAAGTGGATAATTTTTGTTACAGAGACCTACAGAGCTAGCTACCTTTTTAAAAAACTTCTTTTGTCACATTATGTTTTCAATAGATGGATGATGATATAGAATAGATGGATGATGATATAGAATAGATAGATTGATTTTTAGAAAATTCTATATGATCATACAGTCTAAAAACAACGATGGGGAGAGCTGCAGTAACTGATAATATATAGAGCGAATAAACACGATTTTGGAGATAAAGCAGCCATTATGGATTTTGATGTTTTTGCTAACCTTAGTAGGGGATATTTCACACTTTTTTCGCTGTGTTTACATAGGAGAAGTAAGACCTACCGTGCGAAATTGTCTTGATTGTTGATTTTCATTTTTTTCTTGTACCTATTTCTATTCTGGACTGTTTAGGAGAACTTTCTGCACTTTGTCGGGACTTTTTGGAAGAAAAACGGAACTTTTTAATCAATTTTTCCTATACTGTCAGGTGAAGCCGGCTTGCAACCTACCGGCTAACTGTAATCACAATGGAACCCATAATGGCTGCATTATCTCTGCAATCGTGTATCAGGCCTGCAGGCACCACAGGGATTTTCCACAACAAAAAATGGAATGTCAAAAAAGCATGAAACTAAATTAATTAAAGATGAAACTTAAATCTTACATCTACTAGCAGTTTGACATCACCTTTTAAGTCCTGATGCGTGATTTCATAAACTTGCAAGGCACCAGTTCCTTTAGCATGTGAACCAAGACAAACGAAACGTGCACTTCGAGGAATAAATTTCGCATCGAAAAGAGTGTAGTTCATCGATTTCAAAACATGGGTCATAATTTGTGGATTATCCATGTTTATCTTATTCTCCCAGATAACTCGTTATAACCCTTAAATAATTATTTCATTACTTCTAAAATAAGTGTGGAAGGTCAAAAATTTCTCGTACACTTTCTTCATGTGTTTACTGGGTTACCATTATTATAGTATACAAACGTGATAGCAAAGGGGAAGTATTGATATAAGAGAATTGATCAAAGTTGAAAATAATTTTTAATTTACAATTATAAAACGACTCGTCCACAAAAAGTGTTTTTTATATCTACTTGTTTTGCATACTTTTTTAGATTTACAATCTGCCCAACACGAAGGATTATTTTATGTAAAATGAGATTTGCCCAGCGTTTTGAGCATTTCCGAGAATTTTTCTTTAAATTTTGTTCCGTGTTTTACAAAAATATGGCTCCTTAATAGCGTTTAAAAACATTTTGGCGAGTGCTGTGGTTAATGGGTGAATAAACATTTCATTTATATATGTAAAACGTTATACTATAAAGTTATATTAAATATTATAGTCATATTACTTAGGAGTTCTCTGTTAGTTTGTCTACTCGAAATTCACAGGCATAAAAACTGTGCAGCCTCTCTTATTCTTCCAGCCAGGGACAACTTCGAAATTTGAAAAATCCACATTAAGCTTACTATTCCTAATTAGGTGGCTCAGGGATACAAATTAAGAACACGTACTCCTAATTAGGCTTCATCAAAACAAGAAGTACCTTTCTAAATGTTCAATGCTATTTGGTCACAAGTTTATTTTGACAACACACATGCTTCTTCTTGCTTTTTTTTAAAGCCCAATCTGGAGAAGTGAAGGCACTTGCGTGATTTTTTTATATTCCCATGTATACAAAGCTAGTTATCTACAAAATTGTGTTAGCGTCCTTTTGGACATTAAAAATGAGTCAGTCGGTCGGGCATAACACCAGGTGTAACCACTCGAACGTAATCGAACGAAAAATGGTAATCGAACTTAATCGAACCATAATCGAAGGATTAGTGTTCCATTATCGAACATTTTCGAACGCTAATATTGAACCTCATAATTTTTTGAGGATCATGGAATTGTTCGATTAGAGTTTGATTAGTGTTTGATTAGAGTTCGATTAGTTCGATTTTTTAGACTTGTTGAGATCACAGTGACGTGATGTTCAAAGTTCGGTGTATGCAAGAATGTACAGAAAGCATGACTGATATGCGACTGATTCTAACAACTATCTAATCGCAACGACCAGGGCTTCTTCGCCATTTTGATATGCGAAACGACGGCATATCAAAAGGCGAAACAGCCCTGGGGACGAGATTGCGCATCAATGATATTTCACTCATCGATGGAACCATAATGATTTGTTTACTTTTTTACGAAATAATTTTATCTTAATTTTATCTTATCTATGCCTAACCCTGGTCGGACTCTCAAAGGACTGAGAAAACAGTTCGAGATAGCGAATAGACAATTCCCTAATTTCTGTTCAATCAAACACCGTATTAATTATGCACTTCTTCTTTTATAAGAACCAGTAATTTTTGATTCAGCTTGTTCTTATTTCAGCCTCAATTTGTTCTTATTTGTTCTTAATTTTGTTCTAGAGCTAAGACTTAGTTGTTTTTCATTGAAGGCACAGTTTGTCGATATTACATTCCAAGTATTTAGCCTGAAAAAGTTCATCCAAAAAAAGCATAGCTGTGTTATCATATATTTCGTCTTGTTTTCTATCCATTTTATTGTTTCACGGATTTCATAACTTTAATACTTAAGCGGGATTTCCAAAATAATACGCGTATCAGCACGTACCGTATCATTGAGCATGCACATTGATTGTAATTTGGAAAAATACGCGTATCAATAATTATTAATACAGCTCTACAAAATAAAAAAAAATTCTTGGTGTCTGAAATTTTTGAACTAAATCTACCAAAATCGAGGGCGCTGATTCCAAAAATCACATTGGTTTTTGATGATTAGCTCTAGTTTTTTTTGCATTTTGATCTTGAAAATATATCAAAATTTGTCATTTTTTGTGAAAATATTCGTCACTTTAACAAAAAATGAAGAATTTAATGTCCAAAAGTATGAACTTTTTTAAATACTAATGACTAAATATAACTAAAAATAAATTATTTTGTAATTTACAAGCAATATGAATAAGATTTATCAATATTAAAAGAGGTTTTTATGGCAAAAATCTTCGCTTTTTTTACTTTCTCGAATGTTGAGAATCTGGTTGGTCGCGTTTTAAACACCAGCAATAGTCAGACATCATTTTCTTGTCCCATCGACCTTGATTTCGCTCTTCCATGACTTTGATGTCCTGATGAAACCTTTCACCTTGTTCATCACTTATGTGACCAAGATTTTCAGGAAACCTATCTAAATGGCTATGGAGAAAATGTACTTTAATGCTCATGTTGATCCCAAGGGCTTGAAAGTTTTTCAGTAACTTTTTAACAATATCTTTGTAGTTATCAGCTTTATGATTTCCAAGGAAATTTTGAACTACTTCTACAAAACTTAACCAACTTGCCAATTCCATGTTGTTCATTGAGTATTGGAAGCTGGGATCTTTAATTAATTTTCTTATTTGGGGACCGTCGAAAATTCCAGCTTTCAATTTTTCATTGCTCAATCCAGGAAAAGCTGATGAAATATATTGAAAACATGATCCTGATTTATCGAGGGCTTTGACAAACTGCTTCATAAGTCCTAATTTAATGTGTAATGGAGGAAACACAATTTTATCACGTGGCACAAGATCTTCATGAATGACATTTTTTTCACCAACTTTCAACTGATCTCGAACTGGCCAATCTGTTATTTCCCAGTGGTTTGATTTATCTCTGCTGTCCCAATAACAAAGAAAGCAAGGAAATTTAGTGTATCCGCTCTGCTGGCCTAACAAAAAGTTCACCATTTTTAAATCAACGCAAATTACCCATTGGTGATCTTGGTACCTTATGTGATTCAGAACAGTCTTTATAGCATCATATTGCTCCTTCAACTTGGTTGAATGTCCTATTGGTATTGGTGCATAAGTATTGGAGTTATGTAACAGAACACATTTTAAACTTCTTTTACAGCTGTCAATAAACAATCTCCATTCTGTTCGATTGTAATCATGGACACCTAACTTAAGAAGTAGACCAGGGATATCAATGCAAAAAACAAAATCTGATAACTGCTCAAAGAATCTGAGAAATTCATCATCTTTTGTTCTGTAAAAAGTAATTTTTGTACCATGTTGCAAAAGGTTGCGATCATTCAGGCGAGAAGCTAGGAGCTCAGACGATTCTTTTGATAAACTTAAATCTCTTATCAAGTCGCTAAGTTCATCCTGACTAAACAGAGAAGGTCGATTATTGGTATAAAATCATTGTCATTTACGTCATCCTGTTCTTCAAAGCTTATATCTAAGTTTTCAGTTGGTACTTCGGGAAGCTCTTTAAAAACAGGAATAGCAATTTCATCAGAATGGGCTACAGGACGTATTGCTGATTGAAGATTTGGGTATAAAAGTGATTTGCGCTTTTTTTTTTTATTCCAGCCAAATTGATAGCACAAAAATAACAATCATCAGTATGATTTTTTGGTTCTCACCAAATCATTGGAATGCCAAATTTCATAGCTTTTCGAGATCCTTGTGTCCATTGTCTCAAATGTTCAACACATGTTTTACAAACTATATGTGGAGCCCATGACTTATCTTGATCTCCAAGTTGAACACCAAAATAGGCATGATAAACCTTTCTAATAATATCTGTTACTTGATTTCTTTCATCCATTGTTTTGAATTCTCCACAAATGTAGCAAAATGAATCAGGATGATTTTTATATATTCTAGATCTTGAAGACATTTTCTATATTTTTATTACTTTTTAAATCTGAAATAAAAAGCTGTGTATGATAATTACAGACTGAACAAAACTGCATGAGTTAAATCAGATTTAAGAAGTATGAAAAGACAACCCAATAAATGCAAAACAATTAAAATCAAAACAAACAAATTAAATAGCTACATTAAAACAAATAGCAATCAGAGAGCAAAATTATATAGATATAGGGTATTCTGATTTTAATTGATTTAGAATCAGTAATTTTTATAAAAATATTGGGAAAAACACTTTTTTATTATGCTGCTAAATCAGTTATCAAATTAGTAACCATAATAAAATTTACTTGTTTGTGGCAACTTTTAAAAAAATAATTTAATTATGTGCTAAAAACTCCAAAAATACAGCTGAATTTTAGATTTTTTCAAAATGTCAGACCATCATATAAGTTAAAAAATGGAGCTAAGCAGTAAAAATAAAGGTCATTTTCGAAATCAGCATCCCAAAAAACATAAGAAAAGTTCACTTTTTTCAAGACACCAAAATGTTTGTTGACCAGTGATTCTCTTCGCGTACCAAAAAATAAAGTTGAATTGGATTCAACTTTTTTTTTCAATACACGTATCACTGAAAAAGGTACCCAAACCTAACTACTAAAATTTTGTAACGTCTGCAGTTTTGCATGATTATTCTGTAAAGAAATACGAACACATTTTTGGAATGGGTATTAATACGATTAATACGAGTGATGACGAAGATCTTTTCATCAGAAATACGATAGGCAGGAATCACGGAAAACTTAAAAATGGAAATCGAACGTAATCAAACGATCATCGAACGATCATCGAACATGATCGAACTAATCGAAACTCACAATTTTATGCCTCCCGATTATGTTCGATAATCCGTTCGATTAGCGTTCGATTAAGTTCGATTACGTTCGATAATCGAACAGTTCGAGTGGTCACCCCTGGATAACAAAATAAACTGTCAGTTTTCTTCCGTCCAGCAGTCCGAGTGTATAATTTTGTGCTCCAAACATTCAGAAGCATACACTTCGTTCCCTGTGGAACCCTATGTGGAATGAAAGCTAGACTTTAATTGTGTGCAAACTCATTCGTATGGCTTCTTTCTAATTTTTGACTGACCACACCACGCTATTTGTTGTGACATGTTGTGGTAAACCGTACGTTCTATAATTATTTATTTATTTATTTAATATATTTTTGATTGTGGCCTATATCAACTACAGCATTCCCAATTTGCAAATAGAAGTTGAAGTGTGTGTTATTGTGATTTTAAAAAAATTGAAGCTTAATTTGGAGGAAGGACACCTAACATCGCGTAAAAATAAGCTTAATTAGGCGACAAGTCTAATTTGGCTTCGAAGCCTAATTTGGAGTTGTCCTCGACTGTCTTCTCTTCCACGTGTCCGAAGCTTGCTTCCTGCTTTGCATTGAGAATAGAGATCTTTCTGACCAACCTATTTCCAACACGATTTTTTGCAATTTTTGTTGGTGGCCATAAACAGTAATAAATTTCTTTTTTGCTGTAAGCTTGTTACATTAACAATGATAAAGTTTTCTTTTCACCAGGAGGGTACCCTGTCATCCATGAAAGAAATGTTAATGTTATGAGGCTTCGGTAACAAAAATATACTGTTTTGGCGTATATGATTATGCTAGCTGATTTATGCAATTTCATTTTTTTAAATTTCATCTTAAAATATCTACCATTAAAATGCTTAAGATTTTTTTACAGAATAGTCTATTATGATCTGTCTATGTTCTGGACATGAAAAATTCACTGGTATGGTGTTAAGGGAACATTAGTTATCTTCAAGACACTAGTCTGCATAGAAATGCAGAAAAGTTAAGTTTCCAAAGAAATTCTTTACTTCGAAATTTTCATTCCTTTTTCATAAAATGCCTGATTCACAAAATTTAAAACAGATGAAACACTTAAATTTACACTTAAAGTTGCACATGATGAAACACCTGGAAACTCCTTGATTTCCAATTTTCTTTTTCCAGGACCTGGAATCTCCTGGAATCTTGCTTGAACTCCTGAAAACTCCTGGAAATCTTAGCTAATATATCAGCTTTATACACATTTTGTGAATTTCAAGAACTTATGTCAGCAAGAATCTTGAAAATACTCCTGGAAAACCACATTTTTATGCCCTGGAAACTCCTGGAAAACTCCTGGAAAATGAGAATCTGTTAAGAGAATGCACCCTGTATTACATCAATGTCTAAGAATATTTAATTTCAAATGTATTTATAAGCTATAGAATTATATATTTATTTATTTATTTACTTATTTGGTAAAGAAGGTCATCAAAAATGCAAAACTGATGTGGACCTATAATATTGTAAAAAAATAAAGAATAAAAATATGCATTGATAAAATTCCTATTATAAAATAAATAAATAAAACAAAAAGATGGAGTGTCTCGTTAAAACTCGTTAACTCGTTAAAACTTCAAACACGGTGAGACATTAGAAATGCTGGGGACATTTACCGAAATGAATTGCCAACTCGACATGGTGGGCACTTTCAAATTAGGACGGTATTGATTATGGGTGCTCAAACTGAGTACCTAAAAATATAAAAGTTAATTAATAAAATTTTTAGTCTAAAAAAATAATAATAATAATAAAGAAAAAAAATATATTAAACCTAAAGATGAAATCTAAAATTTTGTGTCCAGAATGAAGTTGCAGAATAGGAAAATTTTGAGAACAGTTTGGCCAAATGAACTAAATGCGAAAGAGTTAAAGGTAGGACTAGCAAATTTGAACCCTCAGGAAAACAAGGTATTGCGATCTTAAAACATTAGGGTCTAAAAATACCGTATATATTTATCAAATAAACACAGATATGGCCAAAAATTAATAATGTTAAGAATTTGTCCATTTATTGTTGTGTAAACTGATTGTGTTTTTCATAGTGGAAGTTCATCAGAATGATTCTTATGTTACTAAAGAAGGTCCCAGAAAAGTCTAGAGGGAAAAGATAGAAAAATAAATTTTTAGGATCTTTTAATCAATTTGCCCTTAAAGGATGTGTTAAATTTGAATGATTTTTTTTGTCTGTTGTGTCTTCTGTGATATCTCAGTCCAACTTTATTGAAAATGAACGGGAATTCCAGATTGTTAATCATTTCAGCTAACAATGGTTTAAAAACCAGTAAATAACTTGTTGATATTTTTTTCTCTCTTCAGAACCAGTATAGTAATAACATATTTTGTGGTGAAATTGTTTATCAAGCACTGGCATTATGAATAAATCCCCTGCACACAGTTGTGAAGATTCTCCAAATGTCACTTATATCGAAGATATATACAATTTGATTGCTACAAGAAATGTGAGTGAAAAATAGAAAAATTATAATATACAAGCATTGCATAGCTGGCAAGTTCTAGATATTGTACATAAGGAACTATTGTAAACTCCTACTAATATTTGATTCTTTGAAGTTCTTTTATTCATCTTTCTTTTACTGAGGTAGGCACAAAATCTTGTGATAGGCAACTGAAAAATATTTCATGTTATGGAGTGCACAAGACATTTTTGATTTTAGTTTTAAAATCTGATCATTTTTTGACTATTGGTTTCCATTCTAGGGCTTGGACAAGAAGGACTTTTATTTGACTTGCAATGGCAGATTACCTCAAACATCTGATTATTTGGTACAACATACAAATATACAAGTTCACTTGCGTGTATTAGGTGGCAAAGGAGGTTTTGGTTCAATGCTTAGGGCCATTGGCGCACGAATTGAGAAAACAACAAATCATGAAGCTTGCAGAGATCTCAGTGGAAGACGAATGCGAGATGTAAATAATGAAAAAAAGTAAAAAAAAGTATACTTGTATTTGAGCATGCTAAATTGAGAAATCAATATCTTATTGGGCCTTTTTACACTCAGCTCTTTTTACAAGTTATGAAAATTCACGTCTTGTAGAGGACCGTGTTATAAAGGGACACTTTGATAGTTTGTATCTATACTTTGTACAAAAGGAACTGCTGCAATAATTGTATATTATATATATGATGTTTAGAATTGCAGATTGGTTGAAATATTATATATATGGTGTTTAGAATTGCAGATTGGTTGAAAGCGAGAGAAGAGAAAGAAGAAGGACAGTCAAGAAAACGAGAAGAAAAACTTGAAAAAATTTTAAATCCAAAATTTACTTATGAAGATAATGGATATACATTGAACTTGCATAAAAATGCTGATAGTGTTGATGAAGCTTTGAAAGAGGGTAAGATTGACGTTGAATGTTGTTTATGAGAAAATAAGTTTCTTAAAAGATTCAAGTAAACATGTTTGTCTTTTAAGCTCTGAAAAATCGGAAAATTGGAGATAAACGTAAAGTTGATGGAGATAACACAAAAGCTGTGAAGAAAAAAAGTAAGATGGCATGGTATGAAAATTAACTCACTTATACAACTTAGTTTAGTAGGTGATGCTCCTAACTATTGAGGTAAAGCAAGGCAACATGTTCATCTTAAACATTACATTTTCAGAAAACTTTATTCTGTTGAGAGATTTCATAAAAAATAATCAAATTCTTGTTGATTTACCTTTTTGGCCTTTGTTCCGTCGTTCCTAACAACAACAACAACAACAAGAACAGATTTCGGTGTTCCGACACTTAGGGCCAATAATTTTAAGGTATGCTCAAGCTTTTTCGTTTATAAGCCCATATTTCCTTGGCATGCCAAAATATCGCCATTGAGAGCCAGTAAAAGGAGGAAACGTATGACAGAAATGAACGCCACTAATGGCGGGAGGAATATGAGGTAATCAAATAGGGCGTTACTTTCTGTTTTTTTTTTCACTTTAATTATCCTGCAGGCAAGGCTGGGCTGGCTCGTTTTTCGATATATTTTGATTTTAGGGAGATTTGGCTAACTTTTCTCATGTGATCAACCCCTTTCAGACAAAAAAACAAACAATAAGACAAACATTAAGCTTCTTCTCAGTTTCACCTTTTAACTAATGTTGCGAAGTCTGTAATTTACAGACCATCGCTGTACCATTGCGTGTTTTAGACGTTGAATACTGAAATTTTTGTTTGAATGCTGAAATTTTAATTTGTTCCAAATAAACAAATAAACAACGATACTCCGCGTGAAATAAAGTTGAATATGATCTACTTAAAGGATGGGCTTTGATGATGACGTAAGTGATGATGATGACGACCAGAAAGTTGATCAAGACCAAAATGATACGAAGCCATCGAGTAATGACGAAAATAATGGTTCAAAAGTGGAAACCAAATGTCAGACGAATGATGATCAACCTATCGATGAACAAGCGGACGCTGGAATTGGTAAAATTTCAAAAATGCCGTGTACCGAAGAGAAGATTAAAGTTGATTCTGCTATAACCACACTTAACCATCAGTCGGCTGTCGTCCAGGTATGGTTTATACAACAAACTTGATGTGATAACCTGGTGAAATAATACACAGAATAGTAAGCCGGATTGCCACTTAAAAACATTATACGCGCACAGTCATGGATTTCGCATACGTTACTTTTCGTGAATTTACTTCAAAAATCTTGGAAAAATAAAGATTGGTGCTCATTAAATGTGATACGGTGCTTCGGAAAAAAGTTGAATTAAGGGCCAATCATTTTGAAAAATCTCGTCTTCTGTATTGTTCTTCATTTTCTTTTATTTAGGTTGAAGCTGTCGACTTGTCTGAATACACATCTGCTGAACAATTAGAAGCAGTTGGATTGGATCGTTTGAAGTCAGCTTTAATATATCTGGGTTTAAAATGTGGTGGGACTTTACAAGAACGTGCTCAAAGACTTTATTTGACCAAACATACACCTATTGACCAACTTGATTCAAGTTTATTCTCGAAAACTAAAAGAAAGAAGAAATGATCGTGTTTTTATAAAATTCCTGAAATTCCTTCTATCAACAGAGAGGATCCATCCTGTATTACAAGCTGCACACACACCATGCTTTCAAGGATATTGATAAACTGCTTGTTCCTAGTCCTTTTATCTTGTTTCAAAGAATTTACAACTAACGATTTTATTCTGAATACAGAATCTTATCACTACCATATGTCAGTAATATATGCATTTATTATATAAATGAATTTCATTTCTGATCTACTTCTCGGATTTTAGTCAACGAGGTATCAAATTAAAGGTATTGTGGAGCACTTTAAAATGGTATCAAAATATGTACGATATACCTTTTATTTGATATCTCAATTGCTAAAACCGATAAGTAGATTGGAAATGGCATTTATTTATGTAATAAGTGCAAATATTATTGACATACCACTTTTTTCGAGGTCAGTTTAAAATTTCATGGTTTGATGTATTTTGATGATTTTTGGCGCATGACCTGAATACTGATAACGCAATGATAAATAGTAGAGAAAATTTCCTCACCAGTTCTCATCTGGTTTTATTTTACTTTTAAACTGAGTAGTTTGGGTAGTACCTTTGCTCCAGATGCCAGTTGTATAAACAACTTCGCTCTTCTCAAGTGATATATTTCAGCTTAACGAACTTTCACAATATGGTAGGGGGTTTGTAGGGGGTCGCGATGTGATCAGTTTTAACCAAAACGACCACACCTGATAATTAGAATGAAGATTAAAATATTTCTCTATATATTTGGCAAAAATTCTTTTGTGAATTTATTTTGTTATCCCCGCGTCATTTTTATTTAAAGGCTTTTCAGTAAGACGACCCCCTATGTATGTACGCTGCGTGAGTGTGTGTTTATTTTATATAATCATCGCCTCTACAAAACTTTCTTTATTACTGCTTGATTTTTGTCGAATGAAGATGATGGGTTCTCTATGTGGAATCCTTCTGGTTTTTCTACTGCATGCTGGTAACAGTAAAAAGATTTTGTCCTCTGTGAATGATAAATCGTGCATGAAATATTTTCAAACATCCAAATTGTATTCGGATGGTTTAAAAGGATTTTTAGTTCTTCCTGTTCCTGAAGAAATGAGGGGCTGGAAATTGAAGCTGACGTTCAAAGACTCAGTCAAGTTGGTTCATTTACCGCAAGCACGTGTTGTTGGTGAACGAAATATGAAAGAGTTTGAATTTGTTAGTAAGTCGAAACGCAGAAAGTTAAAAAAAGGGAAAATGTTTAAACAACCATTTAGTATAACATATCCAGGGGATATAAAAGATTTTCAAGTGACCAGTATTTCATTTGGATCATTTCATTGCAATTCACATCAAGTTCCAACTCACCAATCGTGTCCACGCCTTCAGTACTTCAGTCGATGGGCGGACGGTTTTCAAGTGTTTCTGTGGCTGCCTGTAAAACGACACTTAAACGGTTGGCAAGTTAAACTGAAGTTTAGTCATGATTTAAACGTGCTTGATACACCACAAGGAACTTCGCGAAGTATTGATGGTAGCAAAAAATATTTTGTGATCACCAACAATTCTTATAATAAATTGTTGCAGATTGGAACATTTAAGTTTGAAGTGATCGTTCATTACGAGAGAATCCTCCATGGCCGTTTTCATATTGAACAAATCGAGTTTGATGGCCAACTATGTTCGTTTTTGCAAGTGACAAGCACTCCACCTCCATCATGTGGAAGTTTAATTCAATACATCAATCGTTGGCCTGATGGTTTTCGATGCATTTTATCGTTACCGGTAAAAGAAGATTTAGAAGGTTGGCAAGTGAAGATCGGGTTTACCCATAATGTTAAGACCCTGGATACCCCATACGGGAATAAGCAAAGTGTTAATAGTGGATCTGTGTTTATCATTTCGAATTATTTACATAACCAATATCTTCGGAAAGGTACTTTTAAATTGGAAATTACTGTCCATTACGATCGAACAGTACACGCGAACTTTGGAATAAAGGGGATTATACTCGGAAGATATTCTTGTGGTGACGTAGAGAGCATGGAATTGAAGACCACACCAACCCTCGCTGCTACAACTGTAGAACATATTTCGTGTAACAGTCTGAATCAAATTAAATCGTTTTGGCCGAGAGGGATGTCTGGTAAGTCTTATACAAAATGCTATTATGTGCCCAAATGTTGTTTGACTCTTCCCCATGTGAGAAATGCAACCTTTGCAACAATTGATCTGTCCCAAGTTTATTTCATAGTTCGAAATTTTGACAAGGCACTCCAATGCATATATGTGTAACCGATTTACTATTCTGTAATACAAACTTTTCAGGCAAAATACGTTTTCCTGTTACACGGAATCATGTTGGTTGGACTGTTAAAATATGGTTTCGTTTTCCAATCCAAGACGTGAATTTTTGGCAAGCAAAAGCAACTTGTTATGAGGAGAAAACGTGTTTACTTCAGAATCACGAATGGAATAAAAATCTTGTTAAAGGAGCGACGTTTGAGTTAGCATATATACTGAGTTTTTATGAAGACCATATCTCTCAGCCAGATGTCTTTGAGAAAATTGAGTTCGAAGAATATTCTTGTGGTAAATTGCCGAATACGCCATTTACTTCCATTGTTACAACGTCCACGCATTCCAGCTCCACCAATCCACCCACTACGAGCACACCTTCTACGCATTCCAGCACCACCAATCCGCCAACTACGAGCACAACTTCTACGCATTCCAGTACCACCAATCCGGCAACTACGAGCACAACTTCTACGCATTCCAGCACCACCAATCCGCCAACTACGAGCACAACTTCCACGCATTCCAGCACCACCAATCCGCCAACTACGAGCACAACTTCCACGCATTCCAGCACCACCAATCCGCCAACTACGAGCACAACTTCCACGCATTCCAGCACCACCAATCCGCCAAGTACGAGCACAACTTCTACGCATTCCAGCACCACCAATCCGCCAAGTACGAGCACAACTTCCACGCATTCCAGCACCACCAATCCGCCAAGTACGAGCACAACTTCCACGCATTCCAGCACCACCAATCCGCCAAGTACGAGCACAACTTCCACGCATTCCAGCACCACCAATCCGCCAAGTACGAGCACAACTTCCACGCATTCCAGCACCACCAATCCGCCAAGTACGAGCACAACTTCTACGCATTCCAGCACCACCAATCCGCCATCCACATCCACGAAGAAAACAACGATTACGCCCGTCAGTTCAACTAACACAATATCCATAACATCTCCTGCTAGTTCAACAACGACGCGTCCATCCGAAACAACAAACTTATTAACCACAAGGAAATCCATTATGACGGAGCAGTCCAGCAGCCTTTCAACAGAAATATTTACAACAAGAGGCCCTCAAGTCTCCTGTAAAGTATACAATAAAATTGATGATGTGTGGTTCCTTGGCATAAGAGGTATGTAACACCGATTATCACTATTTATGTGAACATATCTCAATACGATGGTCACGAAATCAATGTGTTTTTAGCTAAATTTTTTGATTATTTTTATTTCTTTTAAGTCGAATGTGACCCCTAAAAAATAAACATCCAAAAAACTAAACATTGGATGAAACTGATATAAAGGTCATATTTTATATGAGAAATATTTAAAAACATGTGCTGTTATAACAAAATCTGGTTTCACCATAATATCAGCGATGCGTAAAAACAAAAACATCTACACTACACATAGGGAAATTTTATAAAGGCTCGTTTCCATTAGCTACATTTTCCGCTGTAGCGCAAAAAGCTCAAGAAAACTTTCCTCTACGCCTCAAGTATAATATTCTTTTGTGATCAAAGTACGTAAATACAACGTTTAAATGAACGTTATTTAAAAAGAAACACTGCACGTGCCTTCGCATTCACTTTGGGAATATGTTCGATGTTCTTTCCAATAAACATCACGTTTATAAAATCCTCAAATATGATTTGCTATTACTTACGAGTGAGAAAAACAACGAAGCGAAAAGTAGAATTAATTCAACGTTGCCGTTAAACTAAGAGCAATGTTAGAGAGTATAAATTCTCCCAGTCAGCTCTATTTTTAACAAGGTACACATGCGCCATTACAGTGCTCTTGAGCTTTCTTCTCTATAGCGGAAAATGCAGCCAGATGGAAACGAGCCTTAAGGCGATGGAAGAACCACCGAAATTTCATAAACCATATGGGTTTAGTTTTTGAAATTTTATTCTCGTGAAAATGCGCATAAAAGGAACATCTGCAGACGTTAATTCTCGCGAAAAATATCAAAATGGTTATTCGCTAAACTTTATTCCCTAAATTTCACGATTTTTTCGACTGGCGAAATTCTCTACCGTAAAAGATTCTTTCTTTAATACCAGAGTTGTTTTGATTGCTGATTTTTGATCAACTACCACTAAGTATCATTAAGAGAGAGTTAATTATCTTCCTAATTCGTTTATAAATCCACAAAATATTTTAGGGGCACTACATCTCCCTGTACAGAAGGATTTCTTCGCATGGAACGTCACAATAACCTTCGACATCCAAATAAGATCTTTTCACGTTTGGAAGGCGAAAACCACATGCAATTACATCACAAACACCTGTTTCTTACAAAGTAATGATTTGTCAGGAAGACTCCAAAAGTATAAAGATTTGAAATTAAATTACGTGATTCTATTTCCAACCGAGAAGCATCAAACCATTCAAAATGTGTTCAAAAAAGTACAGTTTCATGAATTTTCATGTGGTATGACTAAAGACACAACAACAGAACAGCCAATTACAACACACACATTTTCCAGATTTCCAAACAGCACAACAAAAAGAATTCGAAGTAATGAAACCACGAGTACCACGACTTCCACATTCTCACATGGAACAGGATCAACTTCAGAAGTAGACAAAAGCACCAGTTTTCCTGCAACGTCTAAGGCGTCAACCAATTCGGTGACAGGCGGCCCTGAAATTTCCACAGTTAAAACAGAAACACCAAACATCAGAACAACTACAGTGACTGTTTCCACGGAAGGCCAATCAACAAAGGCGCCTATGAAAAGCACATTGTCGCCTGAGACTACAAGCACAACACAGACAGAAGTTGGCCGAAGTACCACATCAAAAGAAAACACCAGTACTGAGGCAGAAACAACTACCAGGATGGGATCCACGCAAATCATTACTGACTCGGTGGAGACAACGGCGTTTACAGATGGTCAGAAGTCAACAAGGGAGGTTAGCGAATCCACCACCACAGCCTCGTCGGAAAGTACGAAAGCGCCTCTGACCACAGAAACCTCTTCAACGCAAAAAATATCTACCAAACCAGAGTCAACTTCCAGTGGAACTTCCAGCCAAGCTTCTGTGAAAAGCACTGTCTCCATTGGTGGAGAAACAACTAGCACGGAAGAAGGAGTCAGTAGTTCTCAACCTATTACCACTAAAGAAAGAACAAGTGTGGAAAGCGTTACTCCTACGACTTCCACATTCTCACATGGCACAGGATCAACTTCAGAAGTAGACAAAAGCACGAGTTTTCCTGCAACGTCTAAGGCGTCAACCAATTCGGTGACAAGCGAGTCAACAGGCGGCCCTGAAATTTCGACAATTAAAACAGAAACACCCATCATCAGAACAACTGCAGTGACTGGTTCTACAGAAGGCCAATCAACAAAGGCGCCTATGAGAAGCACATTGTCGCCTGAGACTACAAGCACAACACAGACGGAAGTTGGCCGAAGTACGACATCAAAAGAAAACACCAGTACTGAGGCAGAAACAACTACCAGGATGGGATCCACGCAAATCATTACTGACTCGGTGGAGACAACGGCGTTTACAGATGGTCAGAAGTCAACAAGGGAGGTTAGCGAATCCACCACCACAGCCTCGTCGGAAAGTACAAAAGCGCCTCTGACAACAGAAACCTCTTCAACGCAGAAAATATCTACCAAACCAGAGTCAACTTCCAGTGGAACTTCCAGCCAAGCTTCTGTGAAAAGCACTGTCTCCAGTGGTGGAGAAACAACTAGTACGGAGCAAGGTGTCAGTAGTTCTCAACCAATTACTACTAAAGAAAGAACAAGTGTGGAAAGCGTTACTCCTACGACTTCCACATTCTCACATGGCACAGGATCAACTTCAGAAGTAGACAAAAGCACGAGTTTTCCTGCAACGTCTAAGGCGTCAACCAATTCGGTGACAAGCGAGTCAACAGGCGGCCCTGAAATTTCGACAGTTAAAACAGAAACACCCATCATCAGAACAACTGCAGTGACTGGTTCTACAGAAGGCCAATCAACAAAGGCGCCTATGAGAAGCACATTGTCGCCTGAGACTACAAGCACAACACAGACGGAAGTTGGCCGAAGTACGACATCAAAAGAAAACACCAGTACTGAGGCAGAAACAACTACCAGGATGGGATCCACGCAAATCATTACTGACTCGGTGGAGACAACGGCGTTTACAGATGGTCAGAAGTCAACAAGGGAGGTTAGCGAATCCACCACCACAGCCTCGTCGGAAAGTACAAAAGCGCCTCTGACAACAGAAACCTCTTCAACGCAGAAAATATCTACCAAACCAGAGTCAACTTCCAGTGGAACTTCCAGCCAAGCTTCTGTGAAAAGCACTGTCTCCAGTGGTGGAGAAACAACTAGTACGGAGCAAGGTGTCAGTAGTTCTCAACCAATTACTACTAAAGAAAGAACAAGTGTGGAAAGCGTTACTCCTACGACTTCCACATTCTCACATGGCACAGGATCAACTTCAGAAGTAGACAAAAGCACGAGTTTTCCTGCAACGTCTAAGGCGTCAACCAATTCGGTGACAAGCGAGTCAACAGGCGGCCCTGAAATTTCGACAGTTAAAACAGAAACACCCATCATCAGAACAACTGCAGTGACTGGTTCTACAGAAGGCCAATCAACAAAGGCGCCTATGAGAAGCACATTGTCGCCTGAGACTACAAGCACAACACAGACGGAAGTTGGCCGAAGTACGACATCAAAAGAAAACACCAGTACTGAGGCAGAAACAACTACCAGGATGGGATCCACGCAAATCATTACTGCCTCGGTGGAGACAACGGCGTTTACAGATGGTCAGAAGTCAACAAGGGAGGTTAGCGAATCCACCACCACAGCCTCGTCGGAAAGTACAAAAGCGCCTCTGACAACAGAAACCTCTTCAACGCAGAAAATATCTACCAAACCAGAGTCAACTTCCAGTGGAACTTCCAGCCAAGCTTCTGTGAAAAGCACTGTCTCCAGTGGTGGAGAAACAACTGGAACGGAGCAAGGTGTCAGTAGTTCTCAACCTATTACCACTAAAGAAAGAACAAGTGTGGAAAGCGTTACTCCTACGACTTCCACATTCTCACATGGAACAGGATCAACCTCAGAAGTAGACAAAAGCACGAGTTTTCCTGCAACGTCTAAGGCGTCAACCAATTCAGTGACAAGCGAGTCAACAGGCGGCCCTGAAATTTCGACAGTTAAAACAGAAACACCCATCATCAGAACAACTGCAGTGACTGGTTCCACGGAAGGCCAATCAACAAAGGCGCCTATGAGAAGCACATTGTCGCCTGAGACTACAAGCACAAAACAGACGGAAGTTGGCCGAAGTACGACATCAAAAGAAAACACCAGTACTGAGGCAGAAACAACTACCAGGATGGGATCCACGCAAATCATTACTGACTCGGTGGAGACAACGGCGTTTACAGATGGTCAGAAGTCAACAAGGGAGGTTAGCGAATCCACCACCACAGCCTCGTCGGAAAGTACGAAAGCGCCTCTGACAACAGAAACCTCTTCAACGCAGAAAATATCTACCAAACCAGAGTCAACTTCCAGTGGAACTTCCAGCCAAGCTTCTGTGAAAAGCACTGTCTCCAGTGGTGGAGAAACAACTAGTACGGAGCAAGGTGTCAGTAGTTCTCAACCTGTTACCACTAAAGAAAGAACAAGTGTGGAAAGCGTTACTCCTACGACTTCCACATTCTCACATGGAACAGGATCAACTTCAGAAGTAGACAAAAGCACGAGTTTTCCTGCAACGTCTAAGGCGTCAACCAATTCAGTGGCAAGCGAGTCAACAGGCGGCCCTGAAATTTCGACAGTTAAAACAGAAACACCCATCATCAGAACAACTGCAGTGACTGGTTCCACGGAAGGCCAATCAACAAAGGCGCCTATGAGAAGCACATTGTCGCCTGAGACTACAAGCACAAAACAGACGGAAGTTGGCCGAAGTACGACATCAAAAGAAAACACCAGTACTGAGGCAGAAACAACTACCAGGATGGGATCCACGCAAATCATTACTGACTCGGTGGAGACAACGGCGTTTACAGATGGTCAGAAGTCAACAAGGGAGGTTAGCGAATCCACCACCACAGCCTCGTCGGAAAGTACGAAAGCGCCTCTGAGCACAGAAACCTCTTCAACGCAAAAAATATCTACCAAACCAGAGTCAACTTCCAGTGGAACTTCCAGCCAAGCTTCTGTGAAAAGCACTGTCTCCATTGGTGGAGAAACAACTAGCACGGAAGAAGGAGTCAGTAGTTCTCAACCTATTACCACTAAAGAAAGAACAAGTGTGGAAAGCGTTACTCCTACGACTTCCACATTCTCACATGGCACAGGATCAACTTCAGAAGTAGACAAAAGCACGAGTTTTCCTGCAACGTCTAAGGCGTCAACCAATTCAGTGACAAGCGAGTCAACAGGCGGCCCTGAAATTTCGACAGTTAAAACAGAAACACCCATCATCAGAACAACTGCAGTGACTGGTTCCACGGAAGGCCAATCAACAAAGGCGCCTATGAGAAGCACATTGTCGCCTGAGACTACAAGCACAAAACAGACGGAAGTTGGCCGAAGTACGACATCAAAAGAAAACACCAGTACTGAGGCAGAAACAACTACCAGGATGGGATCCACGCAAATCATTACTGACTCGGTGGAGACAACGGCGTTTACAGATGGTCAGAAGTCAACAAGGGAGGTTAGCGAATCCACCACCACAGCCTCGTCGGAAAGTACGAAAGCGCCTCTGACCACAGAAACCTCTTCAACGCAGAAAATATCTACCAAACCAGAGTCAACTTCCAGTGGAACTTCCAGCCAAGCTTCTGTGAAAAGCACTGTCTCCAGTGGTGGAGAAACAACTAGTACGGAGCAAGGTGTCAGTAGTTCTCAACCTATTACCACTAAAGAAAGAACAAGTGTGGAAAGCGTTACTCCTACGACTTCCACATTCTCACATGGAACAGGATCAACTTCAGAAGTAGACAAAAGCACGAGTTTTCCTGCAACGTCTAAGGCGTCAACCAATTCGGTGACAAGCGAGTCAACAGGCGGCCCTGAAATTTCGACAGTTAAAACAGAAACACCCATCATCAGAACAACTGCAGTGACTGGTTCTACAGAAGGCCAATCAACAAAGGCGCCTATGAGAAGCACATTGTCGCCTGAGACTACAAGCACAACACAGACGGAAGTTGGCCTAAGTACGACATCAAAAGAAAACACCAGTACTGAGGCAGAAACAACTACCAGGATGGGATCCACGCAAATCATTACTGACTCGGTGGAGACAACGGCGTTTACAGATGGTCAGAAGTCAACAAGGGAGGTTAGCGAATCCACCACCACAGCCTCGTCGGAAAGTACAAAAGCGCCTCTGACAACAGAAACCTCTTCAACGCAGAAAATATCTACCAAACCAGAGTCAACTTCCAGTGGAACTTCCAGCCAAGCTTCTGTGAAAAGCACTGTCTCCAGTGGTGGAGAAACAACTGGAACGGAGCAAGGTGTCAGTAGTTCTCAACCTATTACCACTAAAGAAAGAACAAGTGTGGAAAGCGTTACTCCTACGACTTCCACATTCTCACATGGAACAGGATCAACTTCAGAAGTAGACAAAAGCACGAGTTTTCCTGCAACGTCTAAGGCGTCAACCAATTCAGTGACAAGCGAGTCAACAGGCGGCCCTGAAATTTCGACAGTTAAAACAGAAACACCCATCATCAGAACAACTGCAGTGACTGGTTCCACGGAAGGCCAATCAACAAAGGCGCCTATGAGAAGCACATTGTCGCCTGAGACTACAAGCACAAAACAGACGGAAGTTGGGCGAAGTACGACATCAAAAGAAAACACCAGTACTGAGGCAGAAACAACTACCAGGATGGGATCCACGCAAATCATTACTGACTCGGTGGAGACAACGGCGTTTACAGATGGTCAGAAGTCAACAAGGGAGGTTAGCGAATCCACCACCACAGCCTCGTCGGAAAGTACGAAAGCGCCTCTGACAACAGAAACCTCTTCAACGCAGAAAATATCTACCAAACCAGAGTCAACTTCCAGTGGAACTTCCAGCCAAGCTTCTGTGAAAAGCACTGTTTCCAGTGGTGGAGAAACAACTGGAACGGAGCAAGGTGTCAGTAGTTCTCAACCTATTACCACTAAAGAAAGAACAAGTGTGGAAAGCGTTACTCCTACGACTTCCACATTCTCACATGGAACAGGATCAACCTCAGAAGTAGACAAAAGCACGAGTTTTCCTGCAACGTCTAAGGCGTCAACCAATTCAGTGACAAGCGAGTCAACAGGCGGCCCTGAAATTTCGACAGTTAAAACAGAAACACCCATCATCAGAACAACTGCAGTGACTGGTTCCACGGAAGGCCAATCAACAAAGGCGCCTATGAGAAGCACATTGTCGCCTGAGACTACAAGCACAAAACAGACGGAAGTTGGCCGAAGTACGACATCAAAAGAAAACACCAGTACTGAGGCAGAAACAACTACCAGGATGGGATCCACGCAAATCATTACTGACTCGGTGGAGACAACGACGTTTACAGATGGTCAGAAGTCAACAAGGGAGGTTAGCGAATCCACCACCACAGCCTCGTCGGAAAGTACGAAAGCGCCTCTGACCACAGAAACCTCTTCAACGCAGAAAATATCTACCAAACCAGAGTCAACTTCCAGTGGAACTTCCAGCCAAGCTTCTGTGAAAAGCACTGTTTCCAGTGGTGGAGAAACAACTGGAACGGAGCAAGGTGTCAGTAGTTCTCAACCTATTACCACTAAAGAAAGAACAAGTGTGGAAAGCGTTACTCCTACGACTTCCACATTCTCACATGGAACAGGATCAACCTCAGAAGTAGACAAAAGCACGAGTTTTCCTGCAACGTCTAAGGCGTCAACCAATTCAGTGACAAGCGAGTCAACAGGCGGCCCTGAAATTTCGACAGTTAAAACAGAAACACCCATCATCAGAACAACTGCAGTGACTGGTTCCACGGAAGGCCAATCAACAAAGGCGCCTATGAGAAGCACATTGTCGCCTGAGACTACAAGCACAAAACAGACGGAAGTTGGCCGAAGTACGACATCAAAAGAAAACACCAGTACTGAGGCAGAAACAACTACCAGGATGGGATCCACGCAAATCATTACTGACTCGGTGGAGACAACGACGTTTACAGATGGTCAGAAGTCAACAAGGGAGGTTAGCGAATCCACCACCACAGCCTCGTCGGAAAGTACGAAAGCGCCTCTGACCACAGAAACCTCTTCAACGCAGAAAATATCTACCAAACCAGAGTCAACTTCCAGTGGAACTTCCAGCCAAGCTTCTGTGAAAAGCACTGTCTCCAGTGGTGGAGAAACAACTAGTACGGAGCAAGGTGTCAGTAGTTCTCAACCTATTACCACTAAAGAAAGAACAAGTGTGGAAAGCGTTACTCCTACGACTTCCACATTCTCACATGGAACAGGATCAACTTCAGAAGTAGACAAAAGCACGAGTTTTCCTGCAACGTCTAAGGCGTCAACCAATTCAGTGACAAGCGAGTCAACAGGCGGCCCTGAAATTTCGACAGTTAAAACAGAAACACCCATCATCAGAACAACTGCAGTGACTGGTTCCACGGAAGGCCAATCAACAAAGGCGCCTATGAGAAGCACATTGTCGCCTGAGACTACAAGCACAAAACAGACGGAAGTTGGGCGAAGTACGACATCAAAAGAAAACACCAGTACTGAGGCAGAAACAACTACCAGGATGGGATCCACGCAAATCATTACTGACTCGGTGGAGACAACGGCGTTTACAGATGGTCAGAAGTCAACAAGGGAGGTTAGCGAATCCACCACCACAGCCTCGTCGGAAAGTACGAAAGCGCCTCTGACCACAGAAACCTCTTCAACGCAGAAAATATCTACCAAACCAGAGTCAACTTCCAGTGGAACTTCCAGCCAAGCTTCTGTGAAAAGCACTGTCTCCAGTGGTGGAGAAACAACTGGAACGGAGCAAGGTGTCAGTAGTTCTCAACCTATTACCACTAAAGAAAGAACAAGTGTGGAAAGCGTTACTCCTACGACTTCCACATTCTCACATGGAACAGGATCAACTTCAGAAGTAGACAAAAGCACGAGTTTTCCTGCAACGTCTAAGGCGTCAACCAATTCGGTGACAAGCGAGTCAACAGGCGGCCCTGAAATTTCGACAGTTAAAACAGAAACACCCATCATCAGAACAACTGCAGTGACTGGTTCTACAGAAGGCCAATCAACAAAGGCGCCTATGAGAAGCACATTGTCGCCTGAGACTACAAGCACAACACAGACGGAAGTTGGCCGAAGTACGACATCAAAAGAAAACACCAGTACTGAGGCAGAAACAACTACCAGGATGGGATCCACGAAAATCATTACTGACTCGGTGGAGACAACGGCGTTTACAGATGGTCAGAAGTCAACAAGGGAGGTTAGCGAATCCACCACCACAGCCTCGTCGGAAAGTACAAAAGCGCCTCTGACAACAGAAACCTCTTCAACGCAGAAAATATCTACCAAACCAGAGTCAACTTCCAGTGGAACTTCCAGCCAAGCTTCTGTGAAAAGCACTGTCTCCAGTGGTGGAGAAACAACTGGAACGGAGCAAGGTGTCAGTAGTTCTCAACCTATTACCACTAAAGAAAGAACAAGTGTGGAAAGCGTTACTCCTACGACTTCCACATACTCACATGGAACAGGATCAACCTCAGAAGTAGACAAAAGCACGAGTTTTCCTGCAACGTCTAAGGCGTCAACCAATTCAGTGACAAGCGAGTCAACAGGCGGCCCTGAAATTTCGACAGTTAAAACAGAAACACCCATCATCAGAACAACTGCAGTGACTGGTTCCACGGAAGGGCAATCAACAAAGGCGCCTATGAGAAGCACATTGTCGCCTGAGACTACAAGCACAAAACAGACGGAAGTTGGCCGAAGTACAACATCAAAAGAAAACACCAGTACTGAGGCAGAAACAACTACCAGGATGGGATCCACGCAAATCATTACTGACTCGGTGGAGACAACGGCGTTTACAGATGGTCAGAAGTCAACAAGGGAGGTTATTGAATCCACCACCACAGCCTCGTCGGAAAGTACGAAAGCGCCTCTGACCACAGAAACCTCTTCAACGCAGAAAATATCTACCAAACCAGAGTCAACTTCCAGTGGAACTTCCAGCCAAGCTTCTGTGAAAAGCACTGTCTCCAGTGGTGGAGAAACAACTAGTACGGAGCAAGGTGTCAGTAGTTCTCAACCTATTACCACTAAAGAAAGAACAAGTGTGGAAAGCGTTACTCCTACGACTTCCACATTCTCACATGGAACAGGATCAACTTCAGAAGTAAACAAAAGCACGAGTTTTCCTGCAACGTCTAAGGCGTCAACCAATTCAGTGACAAGCGAGTCAACAGGCGGCCCTGAAATTTCGACAGTTAAAACAGAAACACCCATCATCAGAACAACTGCAGTGACTGGTTCCACGGAAGGCCAATCAACAAAGGCGCCTATGAGAAGCACATTGTCGCCTGAGACTACAAGCACAAAACAGACGGAAGTTGGCCGAAGTACGACATCAAAAGAAAACACCAGTACTGAGGCAGAAACAACTACCAGGATGGGATCCACGCAAATCATTACTGACTCGGTAGAGACAACGGCGTTTACAGATGATCAGAAGTCAACAAGGGAGGTTAGCGAATCCACCACCACAGCCTCGTCGGAAAGTACGAAAGCGCCTCTGACCACAGAAACCTCTTCAACGCAAAAAATATCTACCAAACCAGAGTCAACTTCCAGTGGAACTTCCAGCCAAGCTTCTGTGAAAAGCACTGTCTCCAGTGGTGGAGAAACAACTGGTACGGAGCAAGGTGTCAGTAGTTCTCAACCTATTACTACTAAAGAAAGAACAAGTGTGGAAAGCGTTACTCCTACGACTTCCACATTCTCACATGGAACAAGATCAACTTCAGAAGTAGACAAAAGCACCAGTTTTCCTGCAACGTCTAAGGCGTCAACCAATTCGGTGACAAGCGAGTCAACAGGCGGCCCTGAAATTTCAACAGTTAAAACAGAAACACCCATCATCAGAACAACTGCAGTGACTGGTTCTACAGAAGGGCAATCAACAAAGGCGCCTATGAGAAGCACATTGTCGCCTGAGACTACAAGCACAACACAGACGGAAGTTGGCCGAAGTACGACATCAAAAGAAAACACCAGTACTGAGGCAGAAACAACTACCAGGATGGGATCCACGAAAATCATTACTGACTCGGTGGAGACAACGGCGTTTACAGATGGTCAGAAGTCAACAAGGGAGGTTAGCGAATCCACCACCACAGCCTCGTCGGAAAGTACAAAAGCGCCTCTGACAACAGAAACCTCTTCAACGCAGAAAATATCTACCAAACCAGAGTCAACTTCCAGTGGAACTTCCAGCCAAGCTTCTGTGAAAAGCACTGTCTCCAGTGGTGGAGAAACAACTAGTACGGAGCAAGGTGTCAGTAGTTCTCAACCTATTACCACTAAAGAAAGAACAAGTGTGGAAAGCGTTACTCCTACGACTTCCACATTCTCACATGGAACAGGATCAACCTCAGAAGTAGACAAAAGCACGAGTTTTCCTGCAACATCTAAGGCGTCAACCAATTCAGTGACAAGCGAGTCAACAGGCGGCCCTGAAATTTCGACAGTTAAAACAGAAACACCCATTATCAGAACAACTGCAGTGACTGGTTCCACGGAAGGCCAATCAACAAAGGCGCCTATGAGAAGCACATTGTCGCCTGAGACTACAAGCACAAAACAGACGGAAGTTGGCCGAAGTACGACATCAAAAGAAAACACCAGTACTGAGGCAGAAACAACTACCAGGATGGGATCCACGCAAATCATTACTGACTCGGTGGAGACAACGGCGTTTACAGATGGTCAGAAGTCAACAAGGGAGGTTAGCGAATCCACCACCACAGCCTCGTCGGAAAGTACGAAAGCGCCTCTGACCACAGAAACCTCTTCAACGCAGAAAATATCTACCAAACCAGAGTCAACTTCCAGTGGAACCTCCAGCCAAGCTTCTGTGAAAAGCACTGTCTCCAGTGGTGGAGAAACAACTAGTACGGAGCAAGGTGTCAGTAGTTCTCAACCTATTACTACTAAAGAAAGAACAAGTGTGGAAAGCGTTACTCCTACGACTTCCACATTCTCACATGGAACAGGATCAACTTCAGAAGTAGACAAAAGCACGAGTTTTCCTGCAACGTCTAAGGCGTCAACCAATTCGGTGACAAGCGAGTCAACAGGCGGCCCTGAAATTTCGACAGTTAAAACAGAAACACCAAACATCAGAACAACTACAGTGACTGGTTCCACGGAAGGCCAATCAACAAAGGCGCCTATGAAAAGCACATTGTCGCCTGAGACTACAAGCACAACACAGACGGAAGTTGGTCGAAGTACCACATCAAAAGAAAGCACCACTACTGGGGCAGAAACAACTACCCATGATGTGAAAACTGTTACACCTACCACTAAGCCCTCAATAAGCACTGAGGGACCGTCGTCAACTGTTACATCTACTACTGAGGTGCCTGTTTGTGCTTCGAAATATGATATTGTTTCAGCATTACGGATGTCGATTTTGTTTTTTGAAGCTCAGAAGTCAGGTCGAATTTCTTCAATTAACAGAATTCCTTGGAAAATTAGTTCTTTTATTGAAGATGGTGCAAATGTTGGACATGATTTGAGTGGTGGTTATTATGATAGTGATGGATTTGTGAAGTTTTCCTTCCCGTTGACATTTTCTTTTACTTTAATTTCTTGGAGTTTACTTTCACATTCAAATGCTTATGAAGCTCTTGGTGAATATAAAAATGTGTTAAAGGACATCAAATGGGCTGCTGATTTTATTGTCCGGTCCCATATTAATGATACACAGTTTTATGGGCAAGTTGGACAGGGAAGTATTGAAAAGGGCTATTGGGGTAGAGGTAGTCAGATGAATTTACGGCGACCATCTTTTATGATTAATGAAAGTTTTCCTGGAACAGATCTTGCTTGTGATGCGGCGGCTTTTTTAGCTGCTGCTTCAATGTTATTTAACACCTCATGTAGTTCATATTCCGCGTTACTCCTTCAACATTCCGAGTCTCTTTATCAATTTGGTCGAAACTTTCCTGGACTGTATCACAAATCTATCAAAGATGCTGCGAAATTTTACAAAAGCTCTAGTTATGGTGATGACTTGGCGTGGTCAGCCTTGTGGTTATATAAAGCTACAAAGAAGGAAATCTATTTAAAGCAGGCTGGTGAATACTTCAGTCAGTTTAAGTTGTATCAGAAATTGGATACATTTTCATGGGATAATAAAGGCCCTGGTGTGGAATTGTTCTTTGCGGAAATTTTAGGCCAGCGGAAACACCAGAACTCTGTTAATCGATTTTGCCATCGATATATGACGAAATCAAAAACGCCAAAAGGATTGACAGTTTTAAAGGAAAAAGATTCTCTTAGTTTAGTTGCTAACGCTGCTTTCATTTGTTTAAAGGCTGTTGATTCTGGATACGGAAAAGCTTATCTGAAGTCATATATTCGTTCCCAGATTTATTATATGTTAGGTGATGCTGGCCGAAGTTTTGTTGTTGGGTTCGGAAAACATTTCCCTAAACAGCCATTCCATAGGGAAAGTTCGTGCCCCAGCAGCCCTTTGTCTTGCTCATGGGATAATTTTAATAGCGATAAACCGAATGCGCATATCCTGCGTGGTGCCCTGGTGAGTGGACCTGACGAAAAAGACCGTTATATTGACAAGCGATCAAATACAAGACAAAGTAGAGTAGCACTGACCAATAACGCAGGCTATCAAGCGGTTCTCGCTGGATTAGTTAGCCTGGCGTTAGACGGGGATTGTGAATAACTATTCTAGAGTTAGGTCTTCCTCTGTACGATGATTTTATGCAAATAAATATAATATTGATAATATTAGAAATATAAAATTGATTTTCGTTAATCAACGAGAATTATATCCTCATTGTAGGAGGATTATTGTTTTTCAATATACCGAAAAATTTTTCCTCAATTAATTAAAAGTTTATATGGTGAAAGCCTTTTCAATTTTGTATGGGAACGTGAGGCTAGAGTCAAGTTATGCCTCGTTCTTTCAAGCTTTATAAGACTTTTCACCGTAACTTCATAGTGAGGAGAAACTGTCAGATGATCATTATCCGATTGAGGCTTCTCATCTCCCATTATGATTTGGATCCACATCCTTTACCATAGGTAAACTCAATGTGGAATTTGTTGCACGTTATTCATTTATTGCTAAAACCGGGAAAATAGTACACAACGCTCCATCGCAGATATGTTTTATCTTGTATTTTTTGTTTGAAAGATATGTTGACCCACTTCACCCGAAAGCTTATTAATATTAGCCCATTATTACGAATCCTACACATCGTAAATTGATTGAAATAAAAAATTATATAATAATAAAAAATATTCCTATAGTATAATGGGAACGATATTCGAGAGATTTTCTTGATTATTACCAAAATGTAGAAATTACTTCCGAGAAGAATATTTTGCAGATATTTCCCGAATTTGGTCTGAGGTCCTTTACAGGTCCTCATTTATAACAGTGTTTTTTTTTTCTTTCCTTGGTAACATGTTAAATGTAAAATCTTGAAAAATAAGTCTGAAAACTCAAAAACATAAATATCAGGAATTTTAATTATTCAAACTACGAAGGGAAATTACGCCCTGCAGTCTCTTTGATATCAACAACGGCTATTCCAATTTTTAAGCTTTCAGCAACGAATTATAACAAAAGATTTTGAGAAAAATTATACCGTCATCTGTCATTTCAAAAAAAATTCTTCAATAACGTAAAGCGCGAAGCCCAATCTCTTACATATTGGAACCCAGACTCCCACTGACTGACAAAAGAGCTGTTTGATAAGCATCAGAAGCGCTATAACTAATATGTTTATTGTGATATTTTTGCCATGTAGATTTTCCGGACCACTTTCCCCTTTGCAAAACATCCTTTAGTGACAAACCTCGCACTTTAGCCTTGGACGTTGAAGCCGAACGGCAAGAATGGGCTTTGAAAACTCCAGTGTCAATACCGGCCTCCTTCATGACAAGTTAAACCCAACCTGAGATAGTTAATGTAACAACCTTGTTATGGGGTTTCACAGAACTTAATAACAATTGTGTTTTTGTCCCCTTGAGCCCTTTTTAGATATTCGTCCATTGCGTAAACAACACATAATTTTTTATTCGAAGGAAACTCAGAGAACTCTAAGGTGGGGCGCTACCTTTCTTCCAGCTCTTTGTTATTTTATGGAAATGAAATATGTACGAAGTAGTTAATCTGGTCATGTATCTGATGTCTAAATATTTCATTTCAGAACATCTGCCTGCTGAAGTAAGAAACAACAACATAGCTAATTTCATCACTGACATTTTAGAAGGCAGATCCTCATTAGGTGGTAATTTATCTAAATGTTTTAAAATCTGATCTACATCCCACACAAATAAGTATCTAGGATCAGGAGGTGTAACATTAAATACCCCTGTCATTAAAGCACATACATAGGGTGTTGTCCAACAGGTAAATTATTCACAGGATCATGATTAGCTGATATGGCTGATCGATGACAATTTATTGTACTGTACTCCAATTTCAATTCAAAAAGGTGTGCTAAAAAATCTAAAACATTATTCACAGAGCAACTAAAGGGATCAAACTTTTGTTCACTACACCAGCTAACCCACTTACGCCAGGACGATTCATAGTTAGATATTGAGCCTGGTCGTCGGAAATTTGCGATAAGGTTTGTAGCTTTTTGTGAAATTCCTTCACTTGCCATATTTTTCCTGAAACTTTCCAAGCCACTAACCTTATGGGGTTGTTGAGAATTAAGAGATGTGTTTCTCCTTGGGGGTTGACTAAAAGATTTGGAATGTGTGGTAACAGTACAGGAACTTCTACTGCCATTTTCAAAAGTTGACTGTACCAGGGTTGTGTTTGCCAATTGGGTGTAACCAAAACTAGACACACTTCTTCCCTCTGTGCTTTCGCTAACACCCGCTCTATAGGGGAGAATGGAGGAAAACCAAGAGGAAGTTGATGATTCCAACTCTGTTAAAAAGCATCTGTTGCTTTGCTGCCAGGATCTGGTTTCCATGCCATGTAAGTTGGAAGTTGATGACAAACCCTGGTAGCAAAAAGGTCTATATCGGGATAACCCATTTTCCAACTTATTAGAAGAAAAATTTGATGACATAGCATCCACTCGCTGCTGTCCCAAAAATGACAGGATGCCCAATCTGCGTTCACATTGAGTATCCCTGAAAGATACTCTGCAGTAAGTGTGATCTGATTGGAAAACAGATAAGTCTTTGGACAGATTGAGCATTTCCTTGTTGTGGGTGCCCCTCATTTTCACCAGATATGACAAGGCTGCCATATTGTCCATCTGAACATGGACCACTTCTAACCTGAACATTTAGTTGAATGTCAACAAAGCCAAGTTTACTGCTTTCAGTTCTAGAATATTTATATGAACTGATTCTTCTTGTAAAGACCATTTAAACAACTATTTCGGTGAAGACCATTCATTACATTGGGAACAGTTGCACCAGTTACTTTTTCAGCCCGGGCCTGTAATCGTCTCCATTTTTTCTGCTGCGTAGTGGTAAAGGAAAAATTTATTGTTCCACTATAAGTCAAAATCGGCATAATCATCATCAGGCAGATTTTAGTTGCTGCTTCAACAGTTAAATATCTACGTATGTTGTACAGAAGTTTTAATCTTCCTGCAGCTCGTTTGTACGATCTTTCAAAATTCAAAAGGTTCAAGTTGTTGTCAAGAATATTTCCAAGATATCTGTATTCCTTCACGAAGTTAATTGGGTTGTCATAATACGATATTTGTAAATCCTTCCCAGTTTGGTTTAATCGTTTTGAGGTTCCAAATAACATTATTTCTGTCTTACCTTTCTTTAGGTTTAACAGCAGTTCGTTTTGTTTACAGTAGTCCCCGATAATTTTCATTTTGGTAATTAGGGTGCGTTCAATTTCGTTGACGTCACTGCTTGCATAATAGACAACGGTTTTGTCAACATACTGTAAAACTCTCGATAACTTCATGTTTTCTGCAAAGTCATTAAAAAATATTATAAAAAGCAAGGGCCCTAATATTGACCCTTAGGGTACCCCACAGAAGATTGGCTCTGGATTCGACTTTATGTTGTCGACAATGTGACTTCTATTAAATAAGTAATCAGTAAACCAAGAAAGTTCTGCATTCTTTACCCCATAACTGGACAACTTTCCCAGTAGAATTCCATCACCTATGGTGTCGAAGGCCTTGGTCAGATGGATGTACCCTACTCCAACCATTTTTCCGGAGTTCATTTCACGTCGGATAGAATCGCACAATATCGTGGTAGCTAACTTTATTGAACGATTTTTACGAAATCCATACTGACAGTTGGTAAGGAGATAGTTATCTTCAAGGTAAGTTGCTAGCTGAATATGGACAGCCCTTTCAAGAATCTTCGAAAGAACCGGTAGAACGGATATAGCCCGGTAATTTTCTGGAAGATCTGGGTCTCCGGACTTAAACAGCGGGGTTATTTTTGTTGTTTTCCAAAGATTCGGAACTGTCTCTGTTCTTAACGATAAGTTTATAATGTGACATAATGGTTTTGAGATATATTTTGCGGAATCATTCAGCATGCCAGATGGTAGTTGGTCAAGTCCAGTGGCTTTTTGCGTTTTAGTTTTCAAATCTCCTTCTCCACGAACACATTCGATACGTAAGAGAACTCAAAACGCTTGAGGGTGGGGTCAAAGATTGAACTGTGGACTTTCCAGATAAAATCTCTGAACGGCAGATGAATAGTTTTTAGAGTACGTATGGCAGTTGAAAGATAATGGCTGAACTTTTGCACTCGACTCACGTCATTTTTGGTACATGATTTCGAGACATTTTTCACAGGAAAGATGCTTTTGATAGTGTCCCAAAATTTACGTGTACTACTTTCTTGCAGTAATTTCTTGTGGTAGTTTGCCTTTTCTTGTTTCAGTTTGTTCTTACATTCGTTTCGTAGTTTTTTGTATAATATCCAGTCTGTGTTTGATTTTGATTTCCGTGCTTTCCGTAGCACTTTATCGCGATCGTTCATTTTCTTTTTCAATTCTGTTGTAAGCCAAGAACACTTCTTGCCTTTCACCCTTTTCTCAATCGGTGGTGCATGTTGGTCAAACACTTCTTTGACTCTTCTGCAAAAGTATTCTAAACTTTGGTTAACGTTTGCTTAATTGTAAATAGGCTGCCAATTTATGTTTTCAAAGTCTCTATTCATGTGATCAGGATCGTAATTTTGATAATCCCGACACTTTATAGTCTTTGGCTCATACTTTGCATCATTGATTTTTTCGGATGCACGCAACCATATCGTGGTCACTCAGTGATGTTGCGACAACATTACATTCAGTTATATTAAAGTGTCTATTTGTAATAATGAGATCGATAGTAGATGACGTTTCCTTGGTTACTCGTGTTTTTTTTTTTTATTATTTGCTTGAAACCATATAACTTTATTGTTGTTTTGAAATCAGCATGGGTTCTGGTATTATAGTTTATATTAAAATCGCCAAGCATTATGGTTTCTTTCTTTTCAGTTGATAATTGTGATAATTGATCGTAAAAGACGTCATCGTAATCTGAAACAAGAAACAGACTGCTCAGGAATTCGGGGTGAACTTTTTGAATGGCACCTTTTCTCAGCATAGTTTCCACTTCTTGATTTATCAATGAAGTTTGTTCATCCCAACACCCATTCTAATATTTCTGGGTTGTTTGTAACTTTCTCCCAATTTTTAGGAAAATACTGCAGTCTTCCTGGTATCGAATGCTTTCCAATCTGCTTCCGAAATTGCTGCCCAAACAAATTTGTACCCGTTGTTTCAAGCTTATCAAGCTTGTTTGCTTCACTTTTTTCTGGTCTGACTTGACAGCCGATAAAGTGGATAGCCGACGCTGATAGTTTATGTCATTGAAGGCTTGATCCATATGATGCGCCATTAAGTCCAAATCCTGAATTTCCAAAGACCATATAAATTTGGCGTTTTCCAAAACAACCGACCACCGACCAACCGACCATTAAAGGTGCGATGCAGTCAAATTTGTTTCTTTGAAAATTCAGAAATTTATAGAAATTAAAAGTGCGTATTGATCATGGTGCACCATAAATTTAATATGTAAGTGTCGACATGCATGCGATACAATAAGAATTGATAAAAAATGTTATCTGGAAAGATTATTTCTGTTTAGAGAAATTCGGAATTTCATACTCAAAAATTGTGGGTAGTTCGGTATGTCTTTAATGTCAAAATCACGAGGAGTATGTTTTAATACTACGTACCTTATCCGACGTTCTTTATAAACCAAATCCAAATGAAGCACAAATCAATTTGTCCTAAATTCCGTTCCAGTCCAAAAAATGTAAAAAAGATGTAAAAATTCGTAATTTGTGAGGAAGAGAGTTCCTTAGAGCCATAGAACAAAATTATTTATTTTCTTATTTACTAATAATCCCCCTAGATTTGAATAAAAAAGTGATCGTTTTGTACGTTGTTATTTGGTCATGCAGGATTCCCTTACATTTGTATATCTTATGCGACTGTTATGTGACTGTGACAAATTTGATGGTCTCGAATAATGTTGCATTTGGATTATTTCGTTGTTTCATAAACCTCAACTTGTCACGGCACATGCCTTTAATTTTTCAAAGAAAAAAATCTGACCACGTCGCGCCTTTAATGGTCGGTTGGTCGGTGGTCGGTGGTAGATGGTCGGTGGCCGGTCGGTGGTTGGTTGGTTTGGAAAACGCCTTTAAATTTAGAATTAAAGTCCCTTTGGATTTATGTTATTCGTTGCTGGATTCGAAAAATCCAATAACAGTTGTGTTTAGCTAGCTATATACTGTCTGTCTATACTGTTCTGTTCTGTGATATAATTACTCCTTTATTCAGCATTAAAGTGTTATTTACATTTACATAACTTAAGAGGGGGTTATTATTATCATTATTAACGAATATTTATGTGTCTCAACTGACGATTGTAATAAATTTTGTTTTGTTGCTAGATACAGTTGTTGCTGCATGTTTAGGGTTTTTTTTGTTGCTCACGGATGCTTTCTTTACTATTTATGTGATGGCACGTGATGGCAAGAAACTCACCAAATCCCATGATTATTTTCAGGTAACCACGCGCACACTGACCAGTTTCGTATTATTTTTGGAAAAACAAAATCGATACACGGCGGATGCGCCATTTTGAATTGAGAAAAATTATACCAAACAACAACGTCATCGGCCATTTCAAAAAAAAATTCTGGAGAGGAAGAGCTGGAAGAAACGAAAGGGAAGTTTTCGTAATTATCTTCCTGAATTTCGAAAGACCATTTAAATTAAGAATTAAAATTCCTTTGGATTTACGTTATTCGTTGCTGGATTCCTGTTCGAAAAATCCAATAATAGTTGTGTTTAGCTAGTTATATACTGTCTGTCTATACTACTGTTCTGTTCTTCTGTGATATAATTACTCCCTGCGTAACAAATGGTAATAAGTACTGGAAAGGGTTTGTTTGAAAGACTTTCCTATCACGCCAATGAGCACCCGAAGAAGACGCACAAAATCTGGAAGTAAAGAAGATTCTGAACTCAATTTTGATTCAGGATACGGTTACTCAGTTACAGATAGCAGAGACACATATATTGATAGCACATCGTTGGAAACTGTTGATATGACATGTCGAGACAGAACTAATGAATTCCTTTCAGCTGTTAAATCCTTACAGTCTAGTCAGGTACACACACAGCCTCCTTCAATCTAATTTTATTACAATATTTTTTGAAAATAGCCATTATGGATTCTGTTGTGATTCAGTTCGCCGCTAGTGCAACTTGCAATCCAGCTCCGCCTGACAGTATAGGAAAAATTGATTAAAAAGTTCCGTTTTTCTTCCAAAAAGTCCCGACGAAGTGTAGAAAGTTCTCTTAAACAGTCCAGAATAAAAATAGGTTCAACAAGAAGAGGAAAATCAACAATCAAGATATTTTCGCATGACAGGTCTTACTTCTCCTATGTTAACACAGCGAAAAAAGCGTGAAGTATGCCCTAGTAAAACATCAAAATCCATAATGGCTGCATTATCTCCGAAATCATGTATTCTCAAACTTCTACCACAATCAGAATTTTTGAGCAAATCGGTCCTCCACTGCAGTGAAACAAAACCAGATTAAGGTTCATCTAGACATAGGAAACTTGGTGGCGGAACTGATAGAGACTGTTAAAGAAATGCAAAAGAACTGTGATGTTTGTTATTCCATTTGAAACATTTTAAAAGACTGAATATTTCTTATCTTTTAGCAAAATGGTTTGCATAGTAGATACTCTCACCAAAATAGCAGCACAAAACCAAGTGAATTTACTTGTTTATCTCGGTATGTGTTATGCGATTCATTTGTTATATCTGATATGATTACATCTATTATATATATATCAATTAAAACTGTCTAGAAGTTTTCCTTTATTTACTGTCTAATACATCCTTCAAACCAATAAATACAGTTTATTTAAAATGTGATTTAGTAAAATTAATCTGGAATAAAACTGTTGATACTGAATTATAGTTTTGAAGAATATTCAGGAAACACTTTCTTGTTCTTCCAACAAATTATGGATAATACAGTAAAAGAAGTTTGAAAATACTGTTGTGTCACAGAAGAATTCATTTCTTTTTACTCAATGCATGAATATAATTATAACTATAGAGTTTATTTGCTTCAAAAATGCTGCTACCTTATTTCAAGAAATTACCGTGGGCATTTTAGTACGCCTCAAATTTGCGCAGATTTTATCATTAAATTAATACTGTTACTTAAAAAAAGAAAATACTTGATATTTGAGGCAAAAAAAAACTAATTGGTAATTCTTGTTTAGTATATTTATAAAAATATAAATACAAAGCTGGTGAAGGTCAAAGTTAAATGTGCGTTTCCTGGACAGAATTAACAATAGCATTAACAATTAAAATGAAGAGTTCCATAATATACGAAGGATTTACGAAAAACATACATTAAATAACATGTTACAAATCAATGTAAATGACAAATTAACGCAGAATTAATCAACACAGATTTTTTCAATTCATGTTAATTAGTACATATCTACGTTAATTTCACGAGTTAGGTATTTTACACATTACACTTATACCCCGTTCACACCAAAATGAAAAACAGTTTTGATGTTTTAAATAAGTTTTATATTTTATTATATCATACATAAGTAAATAAAACAGGTCAGAAGAAAATATTTAAGAAAGGATTAAATTTTGCAACAAAAAAGAAGATATATATATATATATATATAAAATATAAAACTTATTTAAAACATCAAAACTGGTTTTCATTTTGGTGTGAACGGAGTATAAGTGTAATGTGTAATGACTGGTGGCCTTGTGGTAGAGTGCTCACCTCCAGTGCGGGAGGTCAGGGTACAAATCCTTGCCGAGTCATGTCAGCGACATTGTGAATCGATCCACTCAGCTTAGCACTCAGCTTGAGAGCGGGATTGATATCTAAGGCGGTTGTCTGGTTGAGCGGTTGAAGCATACTTGCGGCTTCCATAGCCCAAATGGGGGCTTTAAATGCTCTGGGACCTCCTACGCAGGACAATAGTTCTTGGTAATAGTTCTTTCAGAACTGCAGAGGCTATCCTGGGTAAACATTAATATGATAATAATAGTGTAATTCAGCAAAAAGTAGAGAGTGAAGCTAGATTTTCAGCTGGCAACATCAAATATATGTATAAAAAAATGATTTCTATACCATGGGCATTTATTGAGATGGTTTCTGTGGCCCACTTAGATTGCTAAATTTCTTTGACTACACAAACTCTTATGAAATTCTTATGTATTTTGTGATGTAATTTCTGTGCCGCTTTTGAGAATCTAATTGAGGCTTGTGAGGCCATCAGAATTCTGTCGTCTTTCTAGATAATTGAAGTTATTATAGATTCGTCCATGCTGTTTTAGTGGCATTCTATTCACTTGTTTAACAATAAAATGGATAATTCAAAGCAAATGCAATTAAAATGAAAACTGTTAAACTGAATTCAGAGGAGCTGATTGTTGGATTAAACATGTGTGTTAAAAAATTAAATATTTTTCTATTTAGACAAATTGGACGTGACATAAATAATACTTTCAATAAACTGGAAAAATTGGCCATACGTACGAATAATTTCTATTTACTTTTTTATTGACAGTATATAATTACAATTTGTTTGAATAATTTTGATGTCTTGTTCATGTGTGTAGTTGCCAAAAGAAAATCCCTATTCAATGACAAGCCTGTAGAAATTCAAGAGCTTACATATATCATCAAACAGGTGAGAAAAATAATTCCAACAGAAGAACAACTTTTTAAATTTTCGATACTGGAGATAAGAAAGTGCATTCAAGGACTGTTGAAATTATTTAAAAATTCTGGAATGTTCTCTTTCCAATTTTTATAAGATTACCTTCCTCAGATATACTTAAGATTTTCTTAAGATACTTTGATTCTTATGTCTAACAGTTTAATGGCTGATTTTCTATTTGGTTGATTATTGTTTTGAAAGCTGTTTAAGAACTTTTCCTTTCTTGATTGGATATTCTTCCTCTCTCTGACGATATCATCATCGTACCCTTGTATGAACTACTCTGCTGCAGTATTTATTCATTTCGGCAATTTTTTTTATTTATTTTTTTAGGATATAACCAATCTTAATCAACAAATTGGCAACTTACAACAGGTACCTTTCAAATATTCATAATTGTGTTGTGAGAAGACATGGTTTTACAGTTCATCACTAGTTTGTGGTCAAAACTTTTTTATTGTGATCACACTGATAGTATGTTTGTTATTGTGATAACCGATAGAATGTTTTCTGTAAAACCCAAAAATTACGAATCAGAAATTTGGATAATACTTTAATGGATACTTTGTCTGAAAAGAACATGAAACTCTTCTTCCTTTTAGTTTGTGAATCGTACTGATACATCTTCCAGTAAAAATGTACAAACACACTCACACACAGTGGTCATGTCTCTGCAGGTATGCTCTCACAATCAACTTCTAACCTGGTTATTCACTATATGTGTAGTAGGTGAAGGAGGGAAATTTCAAATTAGTTGGAGTAAGGGAGAGTTCTTGTCGTGATAAAGAGCTTTGAACGACAAAGGTTTGACTGTAATACAGTTCTGTATATATATAATGCAAAGTTGTACTTTTAGAAATAGATAGTTTGCATTTATTTTCATAGAGTAAACTTGCACACATGTCCAAAGATTTCAAAAATGTATTGGAAGTTCGAACAGAGGTAAAGTATCAGCAATCTTATGAGTATAAATGCCACGGAAACCCTCCATCTTATTTGATTATGTTGTATCTTTTAGAATATGAAACAACAAAAAAATCGACGTGAACAATTCTCGCAAGGAAGTTTTGCAGAAACATTACATACGACAGGAGTTTCTAGCAACTCTTTATTACATAGACATTCTGAACACAATGGTTCTGTATCACTTGATATGGAACCACTCCTACAAAATAGTAACCAGACAGCTCAGATGTACGAACAGGATGATGAGTATGTCCAAAATCGAGCGTCTGCCATGGAGAGTATCGAATCAACAATCGTGGAACTAGGTGGTATATTTCAGCAGTTGGCTCATCTTGTGAGTGAGCAAGAAGAACAAATTAAAAGGTAGCTCTAATATGTCTCCTATGTTTGGTGTTGCGAAGTTTTCCTTTCGACTGTTCATCAAACAACATGTTTCCGTGTTCTTGTTTTCAATTTATTGGATTGTGAGCATATTTATTTATTTTTCAGAATTGATGCAAATGTAGAGAATACAGAAATGAACGTTGAAAGTGCTCACGCTGAACTGTTGAAATATTTTCAATCCATCTCATCTAATCGATGGCTTATTATCAAAATATTCTTTGTGTTAATCATTTTCTTCGTCGTATTCGTTGTATTTATGGCATGAGATGCACGGTGTATAAACAACCATGACTTGGTCATAGCTCAAGACCTCCATATGGCAAGACAAAAGAGTTCATAGATATTTGATGAAAATCAGGGTGTGATTTTCTGCAGCGGTGGTTTCATCTACTTGACGGCATTTCAAGATAATTTGCAAATAATGTGCGTGGTAACCGTGGTAACCAAACGACTTGAAATAAAGTTTTATTTATTCAAATTTATTTTTGTTTTTTGTTTTTTTGTTTTGTTTAAATGTCACAAAATTCGTCTTTTATTAACAGGTAGAGGGATAATTTTTTCCTTCTAAAGAAAGGATTTTTTTTTTGGTCATGTGGTTTGAAAATCGAAAAATTGTTTGGTGGAATTTCCATCGAACTTGAAATTCACATATTTTATATTTTTTATACAAATAATTTTCCCATCCTAAAATTCTTCACTGAAATGAGATTCTTAGGAGCTTATATTTTTCGTTTTCTTAAGGCGGGTTTACAGTTCGCACGAATTGGTCGCGCGAACGGACGAATTGGTCGCGCGAATGGAAAGAATTGTGTTTAGACATTCTTTAAATTCGCGCGAATGTAAGAAAGATAAGAAAGACATGAATCAACATGACTGCACTAACAAGAAAACAAATTATCATATTATTAATTCTGAGAAGGAGAATACGACAACGTTTAAACAGAAATTTGAATTCCCAACCAGAAAAGAAAGTCCGACGAAGATTTTTTACTGTGGGTTCTATTTTTGCTGATGCTTCTCACATGCTACTTTGCCCCATGTTGTTGTTTTATATTTTGCAATTTTGCAGAAATGCTGGCGTTTGATTGGATGAAATTATTGTCTTTCGCTGGCGACTGGCGAAGAAGTTGAAAAATTTCAACTTCTTCGCCAGTCGCAGCGAACGGTGAATTCTGACGATAGTTTCCAAAAATAACTGTCGCGCATGCTCAATGAGCCATTCGCTCGTTCGCGCGACCAAATTCGCGCGAACTGTAAACCCGCCTTTATTTTATTCTTGCCAACATGAAAATCGATGTACAGAACAATTCCAAGAAATATAAAAATTACGAAAGAAATGATTTTCTTTATAAATCTTCGAGAATCTCTTGCTTCCCATGCAACTTCTGATTGAAGATCGTTAAAAGGCTAATGTTCAGACTTTGTGAGTAGATTTCACTCCGAAATAAATTGCGTTCCCATTTCTCTGATTTTAATTTACAAATCGACCATGCTCATTGCTGTTTATCTTTTGCCATTTTGAGCCTACTTGAGTGTTTATCCGAGAAATCAGAGTACATGTCCACAAAACTGCATACCACATATATAGACCGTGGGCAGAGATCGTTTTTTGTTTAAGTTCGTGATACACCCCCCTGCAGACAATACTTTCTCCACTTCCCTTGGTCAATTCGAGAGTGCTAATTACGAATTTGAATGTTCCCAAGTCTGTATACCCGCAGGTTTCGAGAAATTTAGGAAAGGATTCATGAAATTCTGTCAGTTGTGACAATGTTTCCAGAAACAACATCACTTTAGTGAAACTTGCAGTATATCATACAGTAAATTGATTGGTAGAATTTAGTGAGAAATGGTTGAAGTTGGATTTGGAACCCGAATTCCCTCGAAGGATTTTGAGTGAGGGGTTGAGAAAATTATTTGAAAGTGCCACTGGAGTTGTTTTTATCATCGCCAGTGCTATCAGCGCTTCACAGATAAATGTAATAAGGTGAATTGGCTGAAAAACAAAGAATGAAAAGAAAGGTATATACAAATAAATATGTGCTTGTTTTTCATGATGAAAATTTAATAGATTGAAAATTATATAGTAATTATATATATAATTGTGCCATGATTGAGATAATCAATATTTAAATATTTTCAGGCTATCCAAAATGTTCCTGCTTAGAGGTTAAGGTCTTCAGTTGTGGTTCGTTCTCTTCAGTTGCCCAATCCCATATTCATCCAAATGTGTGTGTTATTTGTGATAAAAAAGACTATTTACAAAACAGCGAGTTATGTGCAACGTGTATTAGTTTTAAAAAAGTTATACATAATATATTGCATGATCAGTCAATGAAAACAATTGAAATATATTGATCCCTAGATCCAGAGTAAACGAACTGAAATAAGGTTATCAAATGTAAAGACATTACAGTCAAAAAAGTTGAAAGAACCAGTAGAGTAACGAAATGATAGGTATATACAAAAAAGTATATACAATCTATGTTTGTTTTCAATTAGCCACACTCAAATGTGTTTTAAAATCCCACAGGTTTATAATGAATGTGTAAGTAAACCCAAAAAATTTCTTTATTTTTATTTTTTGTGTAAGCTTAATAGTGGCATTGACATGGTTGCTGCTGAAGTCAAGTATCATAGGTTAATTGTAATTCATATGTAAGACCACTATATCCTTGGAATATGTAGTGAGATGGTTGCAGAAGAGTCAACATCAAACGATTTGCTTAACGCCTATAACATCGGAAAGACCGATTCCAAAAGTTCCTTGATGAAAATCTTTTGACAGATGATGCAGATTTGTTTCAAACAATCAAAAGAAACAACTTGCAGACCTTTGCAAAAACAAATTCCAAAGGAAAAAAAGACACTAACCTTAAGGAATCAAAACATACGAGAGACCTCCTTGGACGCTTGTTGCTGTCGGCAAAAAATCGTGAGATTGACCTCTAGCTGAAATATTATCGAAGAGTTTGTGCAATTTTCCTTTTAGTATTGCATCACCAGAAGGAAATTTACGGAAAACAGTTAAATCAAAGCTTCTCCAGGTCATTGAACAGGATGTCGAACATGTGGAAAACATTCAGGTGGAAGCAGTTATCATTGATGCAATGGTCATGATCCAATCACTGAAAAATCGCGCAGATCTCTTTGGTGAACTTGTTCTTCAAACACTGGCAATGTTGGTTCGTGTTGCGCAAAGATTTGGTGCTAAAAGGATCGACTTTGTTGGAGATCGCTATCCAATTGTCTGCATATAGAATGCTGAACGGAAAAAGCGAGAATCAGAGCCAGGGCAAACGATAGCCATATTGCAACCAAATCAAAAGGTTCCTACGCAATGGAAAAAGTATTTATCAGTGAGTGAAAATAAAGAATGATTGCTTTCGTTATTGGCAGAAACTTGGTCAACATATGAAACGGAAAAAATGAATGATCTTATTCCATACGTAACAGATTAGGAACATTGTATTAAACTATCACCATCAATGAATGGTTTGTAGTCGAGCATTATCGAAGATCTTCGTTCAAATCATGAAGAAGCCGATATACGAATCGCATAACAATGTAAACATGCTTCTTTGACTTTAACAAGCGTTCTTGTGTGTACACCAGACACGGATGTAATAACTATTTTCACTGGACTTGAAAACCAAATCAATGCTGAGCTATACATAGAAACTGGCAACGACAACCGTAAAAGAGTTATCGATGTAAATGCTGCAGCTAACGCATTACCCAATAAGTCAAATGAAGCAATAATTGAATTTCACGCATTAACTGGTGATATAGCTAGAAACACATCCTATATGCAAATATTTTCATCTCTCTTTATTTACAGTATACTAAGCTTTACATATGTGATACTACCAGTTGCTTCTACGGAAAGAGAAAGCAGTTTTGCAGGAAAAAGCTTCTTTCCAACCACCTACTCATCGGATGTGGGTGCAAGACTGCTTGCAAAGGCAAAAATATGTTAGCTTGCACGACGTTGTGCAAGCGCATAAGTGAATCATGTATGAATGGTAAGACCAGGGTTGGTGCTATTGACGACGATAGTGTTAACGAGATATCAAACGATGAAAAAACGGATGAGGATATAGACTTTATGTTGGAAAATTCATTCTAAACCTTTCATTTTGTTTTTTAAGCGTTATTGCTATTTTGGATGTTCGAAGCAGCTTTGCATGCTAGGAAATAATGTTTGGAAAAATAAAAAGCGAAATTCTTAGCAAAGAAAATCGTTGAAAAACGTAATTGCACGATATAACTCGATAATTTATCGATAATAGCGTATTTTCCAAAAATAAACACTTTTATGAAATAATTTATGAAATATTATTGACGAAGGATTAAAAGTTGTGAAAGATGCAGGATTATATGATCAATTTAAGATGTCTTTCTTACAAAAGAATCAAAAATCGATAAAAATCGAAAATACACAATTATGCAAAGTTTGACCGCGATTTACTCGAAACCTACACGGGATACACGATTGTGAACATCGAAATTCGTAATCAGCACCCTAAAAAATACTAAAATCATGTAAAAAACATTGTCTACAGGGGATGTATCACGAAAAGAACTTTAAAGCCTTATTAGATCGATCAGCACACGGCCTGATAGAGAGGCATACCACATACCACCTATAAAGAGGCACCTACTGTCTATATCTTAACTGAAGTGTTAACTTACTTTGAGGCAGAGGAAGTGATTTTGAGCATCTTATTTTGTGAATTTGAACCTGTGGCACTTGTAAAAACAGAATGTGAATTTTATTGCCAACATCACGGTTACGAAACATCACGGTTAAGTACGGACAATGTATTTCGTTTTTTTCTTTCTAATTTTCCAAATAATATCTACCCACTTAGTCTGAATATGGTCTCCATATCAATTTCTTCTCTGCCCTGCGGGAGGAGCGAACTTACATGAGGATATACACAGATGTTATAGTAGTAGTAGTGGTAACAATTTTATTTCAAGTTTGAATAAATTTAAAACAAGAGCCTTCCGGCTTGAAGGTCAGCGTCAGGTCTGATTTGAAATTAGATAAAACCCTTCACACACTGAGGACAAACCTTCACACACTGAGGACAAATTTTGCGGTAACATAATTCGCAACGATATCATAGACCGATCGTACAACGGGTAATTAAGGATGTAAAGAATAATTTGAAAAAAATATTATTGTGTGTCTATGTTGTCTTTTTCTCTATATTCTTTCCCATTCTGTTATAATTATTATACTTATGCGTATATTCATCATCATTATCAAAGAAATTTTAATAACAGCCCGGGCGTTAATTTTCTAATTTACTGATTTGAAAACACTTTTTCCTGACTATTCATTCATTGGCGTTTTATGGTTTTCCCAGACTGAAAAATGAGAATGTATTAAGAATGTTTTTGTAACAAAATTTCAAAAAATTCCAAACAAGACCATTAAAATAAAAATTACATTGCGTTCATATGAGAAAAAAAAACTACCAGGGAGAGGGAGAAGATTTTTCTCATATGAACACAATTTCCTCGGTATGCAGGGAAATTTTACGTTTAGTCAGCAAAATTTTGTATTTATTCTTTTGTTCATATATTGTTACGTCATGCAGGTGCAGGTCATTGTTTTTCATATATGAACATATGTTTGTCGAAAGGTTTTCCCGCTTACCAAGCTAATTTTATATCTATATTCTTCCCCTAAATAAAATAGCACAAAAAATATATGTACTGGCTACAAAATAGAATCCATCTAAAAATTAGGAAAAAGATGTTATTTATATAGAAGCTTCACATCCATAACCCTCTCAGAATAAAATTAGCAAAATTAAACAAACTTTGGCATAGTAGTTTATACTGTATGGCAAGAAATTTTTGTGGCATGAAATGTTTGTGATTTCGTAGTGGAGTTCGGAAATTAAATCGTTTAACAAAAACCTTGTATTTTTGGTCTTGTGTTTTCATTGAAATTCATAAATTAGTGCAAGCTCACACAACTTTATCAACTTAAAAATACAGTAAGGCAACTTTTTAATCAGTTTTTCCTATACTGTCAGGCGAAGCCAGATTGCAACTTTCCCTAGCGGCGAACCGTAATCACAATAGAATCCATAATGGCTGCATTATCTCCGAAATCGTGTATATTATATAACTATTTGGAATAAAAATAAGTTTTAAAAATTGGAGTCGGTGGTGAAGTTGCTGTGCTACTTCCACTCTCAAACATCATTACAAAATATGAACAAAAAAAACTTAGTTCTATAATGTATTAAAAACTAAATTAAAACCCTAAGAATACTTGCAAATTCATCAAAGCATTTATTTTACCTGTTTCTGTCTTCTTCACCACGTTTAGATAGAAAGGAACGTTATCCACGAAACCCGGAACTTGTACGCCATTTTTAAAACCCGTCTTCTTAGCGAACCAATTAGAGATCGAATTGACGAGTGGGTGTTGAAGAAACTGGGCAATAAGGAACTCTGATACTAAGTAGGGTGTTATGAAATGGCGGAATTAACTACGACGTTACACACTGACTAACTGACTGACAGACACGGGGAAATGGAAATCAGCTGCCTCGCGGCGTTGACCAATAAAGCTAGTTTACGGGTAAACTAATATTTCCAACCATATGTTAAAAAGTATAAAAATAAATAAGCAAATAAAATATAAGAAAATATAATATAGTAATATATATATATATCGCGGCGGGAGATTTTTTCCGCCTTCAAAACAATAGAAGTCGCAGTGAATAATGTAGATTGAAACCATTTCTACTTTCGCTGCAGCGATAAAACTCACTTGTGATTCGCCTTTAGGTACCCTGCTTAGTCAGCAGAAACTTTACTGCTTTGCATTTGATCATATCAATTATCAACATTTGTTGTACCTGTCCACATCTGTCCACATCTGTCCACATTAGAACATGAGCAGCACCCAGCAATTACAGATTTGCAGATGCAACGTAATTGAAGAAGATGCATGGAGATTTAGTAGCGGACCTGTTTAATGGTCAGACCAAGGGACAAAGTGGGGCAAATGCTGAAGTGGTAAACAATTGGGTGATGACAACACATATTCAAGCAAAGCTCAAAGAACGTTTTAATGAAAATATCAATTTATCTACAAGCTCCGTTCATAAGGAAACTCGTTCTAAGCACGTTCAAGCATGTTCAAGCAGAAGATAATAGAGTATGAAACGGATCCTTTTTCGGGGGAAGTTAGAGCTTGGAGCGGAAATCGTACACGACATGATCAGATGTACAAAATTGGGTGATGAAAATTACAAGGTCTTTGTAAAAGATCGCTTAGTGGAAGGAAATTGTGATTTTTTCAAACCAATCAAAAAGAATTACTTGAACACTGGCTTGAAGAAAGTAAAACGGTTGAACAAAACAGTATCAGTTTTGAAAGAAGATAAGCATTTGGCACAATCCTGGGAAATGATGTGGATTTGTCTGAATCATTTACTTATCCATTGACAACTTATACTCTAAGCATATCTACACCTGATGGTAAGCTCAAGTAGGGACAAAATAGTCACTTCAGAAATTTTATCATTGATCAACCAATCTCTATTGCAGAAGAGCCACCACATAGTGGATTTTTGATGGTATGGATATAGCAACATTTAAACCTCAGAAAACCTACAAAGAATTTTTTGAATCGACATACAGGTAAAACCTTGAATCGTGCACGAAGAACTTGAGTCCTGTTTCAATTGAGCTTATAAACGATGTTTATCGTCACGACAGTGTCAAATCGCACATCAGAGAGAAAGGTGGATCGTTCAGCACAAGAATCCATATTAACAGTTCCGATCAAAAAATAATTCTTTGATAGCATAGAAAATAAAGAAGATTAAAAGAGATGATCAATTACTTCAAACATGATAGTATTCGCACCAATTTAAATGTAATACTCATTGTAAATGAAGTAAATTTAACTTGGGAAATTACAAATGGATCGATCAGAGAAATATTTCGCTGCAAACCACGAGGAAGTCAACACGCGAATAATCCTGTATGCAAGTTCGGAAGCACTCTCAGATAACAATTCTTGACCAACCTAGTCTTGTTGTGGTGTCTATGGATACACTCGTTCTGGTGCTATTGATTAACATGTTCGGACTTCTCCAGCCAGTTAGTGAATAGTACATGAAGATTGACGCAGGAAAATTTGTTCAAATAAAAAATATTGTTAGTCACTTTGGAAGGGAACTGTCGATTAATGTTCCAAAAGTACATGCATTGACAGGCTGCGACAAAACATCCTTTCTGGTGTGGGAAAGGTGAAAGTATTAACGAAATTAATTGAACAACATGAAAGAATACAGCTGTTGGAAAGTCTTGGTGAACAAATAAACGGGGAAAAGTCGGTTGTACATACAGATTTGTTTGAAAAGCTGTCAAAGTTTATTCAATCCGTATGTTATTCGGGGAAAGATGAGGAATCGCTAGTTGAGACGAGAGAGTGAGGTTGTACAAACAAATGAAAGTTATGTCATCAAAAACTCTTCCGCCGGATCCACAGTCTTTCAAACAGCATATACTTCGTGTAAGTATTTGAATGAAATCGTTGCAACGGCGCCATTATTCCTGATTTTGGTGGCAATGGTTGGGAATATGATGATGATGAAGTCAGCATAAAACCACATTGATTTGAAAGTAAGTTCATTATTGATTAGTATTACAAAAATGGAATTCCGTTGAAAACAATACACGACATTTGTGTTTCAGAATGAGTATAACGTAACGCTTTTTGATATGGGACATAGAATGGCAGAATTTCTGGGAAGCAGGACTCAAACGTGTCCAACATTTCATCCAACATGCATTCAACATCATAGTTCTAAAAAAAGTAATTGGAAACTCATGTATTATTGGATACATCAACTTTGGTCGAAATTTTCGTGTTTACTTTACACAAGATGTCCGTGAAAATATCGGAAATATCATTAGTGTAATTCTCTAAAGAAATCGTTTCGAAATGTGAATTAATTGGCAATGTTGGATGAAATGTTGGATGAATCATCACAAACACTTTCAACACACAAACACCCTAAAATATATTGAATGAATGGATGAAAGATTATTTCGAAATAAACTTCGTTTTCGAGTTCGCGCAAACATATCCACATTTCATCCAACACAGATTTTTGCAATGTTGGATGGAATGTGTTGGATGGAATGTTTTGGATACGTTGAAAAGAACACGATGTGTAAGAGAGGAATTAGATGATGAAGAAATCGATTTCAATATGGTATACTTTGTTAGCAATTTCGATGCAGGGATAGTGAAAATGTACCTGATATGGTGGACTGATCATAATGGATCGACTATTAAAATTTCAACTAAATTCATTTTGACTTCCAAAACAATTTCGGCAAATATTAGGACAAAATCAAGCACAAAATCATATTTTCAACAAAAAAATGAAATTTGCCGAGTCAGCATTATTTTTACAAGAGCTTTTAATATCACAGATAAATGGGAAATTGAATTTCATCAAAAAAGGTAGAATATCACCTTTGATTCGGTTTGGGTTTTTCGGGGTCGTTTAAAAGGAGCACCTAATATCTTATGAAGATATCAGCGCGAAATACACTCGTTTTTACTTTGAAATTGTTGGTATTTTACCGAGTATTCAAAATATCATAAAAGAGAATGGTACGAGTCAACACGTATCAGTCGCCATTGTTTAAAACTTCAATAAAAATTTGAATAGATCATTCACTTGACGTTACTCTATCTCCTTCAAATCTTTATGCTTTAAATGATCACATTCTGAGTTTGTGTAAAAAGGCCAGTTGAAGTATCAATTGACTATACAGAGACAGAAAACCTATTTCATCAGATCAAGCAAAACTTCTGTTTAAAAGCATAATTATATCTCAATTTAATTATGCCCCCATAATAAGGATGTTCTATAATAAAATCGCAGACTCTAAGATTTTAACGATTCATAAACGATCTCTTAGGGCTTTATTTCTAGATTTTGGAAGTAACTACACTGAATTACTCACTATGGCATAAACATCCAGCATCCACGAATTTGATTTACGATTTCTAGCCACCGAAAGTTTCAAAACTAAAGCCAACATAGGCCTTGCCTTTATGCAAGAATTTTTTATTCCCAAACAAGTTGATTATTGTCTTCGTACCGTTAATCTTTTGTCACTGCCTGAAACAACAACTGTAAAAATTTGGTACATCCAGCTTTCTCTGGAATTCTCTGACAGATGGGTAAAAGATGGTTTCCAGTTGAGTTCATTTAAAGCGTCAATCGGAAAATTGAATCTCAGTAGTTGGTGTAGTTGCAGAATATGCCAAAATTAAATATTTGCATTTTTGAAAATTATACCAGGTTTTCTCGTCTCATCCGAGATTTTTTTGGATAACTCTACAATTATTTTTGATTGGTGCAGTCTGGTGAAAAGTACAGTACAGTCTTCCTTGGAACAGTTCTATGATTTGGCCAGAGTACTAGATGTAATCCTTCTCTTCTGCTTGGTTCCCACTGTGCGACGAACTTTCATTTTGACCTGTTAATTTCAAGTTCGTCATGTAGTGGGAACGTTAAGCGATGAACCTTTTTTATGCGACAGGTCTTAAATCATAGCGATAGGTAAAAACTATTGAATGAAAAAGTTTTGATACTCATCGCTTGGGTTTGTCGCTAAGTTTTGAACATTTTGTTACATCAAAGGAAGCGGGCGTCATTCCGCCGTTTTTCCGTTATACCATATATCAAACAGTTCTTGTTTCAAAACCTGTCAAAAACCGAAAGTGATATTCACTGTCATGTAAAGGTAGTTCTTGAAGCCAGTGATGAAATTCTCACCTTTTTCCTCACGAAAATCTCCTTAAACCGTTTTTATATTATTTTCTTGAACATTTTATCTACGAAAGTTTTCTTCTATTCGCCATGATCTTTGCATGATGAAAGTTTGAAATATAACTTTTGTTATTATTAAACAGAATTATTAACCAGTGGGAACATCCATCGATTAAACTTAGCGATGAATTTTAAGGTTTTTGGTCAAACGCGATTGGTCTTTTGACACCTTTTGCAGCAAGATGTATGGAAGGATCACTTTTTTAGAGAAGATTCGTTTACCCATTCATTCAAGTTATGATCAAACTGTTACCAATGTTTATCACCTGAGGAGGTCCTTTTCAACTTTCACCAAATCGAGTCTAGATTCGTGGGAAATCTTATTCAGTACTTACATGAAGTTTTCCAGGAAGATCAGGATTTTCTGATTATTGTTCCCCTCATCTCATTCAAGAGTTTTCAGTGTTTTCATTGTAGTATTTTCGGCTTCACTGGCAATTGGGTTAGCAGCATTCCGGGTGATTTCTAAAAAAATGTAATATTAACAAAAATATTGACTTTTAAAGGACCGAAAGTTTGCGAGGCGGTAGAAAGTATTGTGCAGATGTTTTACTACACGTTAAATAAAGATTTTTGCCGGACATAACTGCCGAAAATAATAAGATTGAGATGGTCGAAAATGTGCTGGAAGTGTCCGCTAAAAATTTGTCTGCCGATAATTTTGTGTTGTAAAGGTGTATGTTGAAAACACTTCTTGCAACAACTTTCTGTAAAGGCATGGAAATCTAGAGTCATAAAACAACTGATAAAAGGTATGGTGATGTTTTCAAGAAAGGGAGAAGCGAGTGAGATGTGTTGATATCTTTTCATTTAATTTGATGTGTTGACCAGATATGTTGTTTTCATTGTTACCACGAGGTTACTAGAGTCACCAATCAAATTGTTCAATATAATAATAGCATATTATATTTGCATTGAATGTTTTTTGGAATAAGAGATCAAATAAAGTCCAGTAAAAGAGCGTGTTTTCGTCGTTGAGGGGAATCTTATAATCTTATAAACCTTTTTGTATTTTTATAATATTATTAGCTTTTGTTCAGCTTTTTGCCAACCCTCTCAATGTTGTAAAATGTCGTCAGATTATTCTATGACTAGGAATATGTATTTCAACAAATCTTGTGCGTGCCTTTGTACACATTTTTTCCCTTCGAATGTTCTTAAGTCATACATTATTGAATATATCTAAAATTCGAAATTCAACGAACCTGGTTGACATTTCCGATTTTAATGGAGTTGTGTTAATACTGTTGTAAACAACATGATGCTAGTATTCTTGTATTTGACTATTATAATGAAGTTTTCCTGTAAAACGTAAAAAAATATTTTCTTAAGAACAAACATTCCTAATCCTCGATTATTCAGTTTCTAAACTTTTAGACTTTCGAAGTCTTACGTTCCTATATCCTTTTTTCTTATAAAAAACGTGTATAAATTTTTCAAGTTTATAGTTTTATACATTCTACAAAATTCCATAAAACACACAATTACAAACATGTCGGTTGAGAATAATCATTAAACGGCAACAAAAATATCTGGAGAATCGTGTCTTTTTGTAATCTTTTTGTCAGTTCGTGACAGTTGTTGGATTTGTATCCATTTCACTCTTCTTATTGACTTCTCATTTTTCTTTGCGTGGACCCTCTCAATTCTATTGTTTCGTAAACAGCTGTTTGTTCTAGATGCAACCGTGCATGAATAATCAGAAGCTTATATATTACAGAAGCATTCTAGACAAACACATTTTCGAAAAATACGTAGGCATAAATAAACTGGTTTCTACAAAACTTTAAAACTTCATGTACACAGTATACTATCAGAAATGAAATGAAAATTTTGTGTCCTACTTTCATTCCTGGTATTTAATGTGAAAGTCGGAAGTTTAAAGGATGTCATTACTTTCAAAATAAGTTTTCATTCATGAAAAACACCTTTGCGGGGGATAAATGACGTCACAAGTTCTGTATTATTCGAAGCCAAGAGGGATCAACACACTTTCCATTCTTTGTTTTCCGTGTGATGTTGGTGCAACTTGAATTTATATAAAAAACGAAGGTAAAAAAATATGAAATGAGATAAGCAGACTAATAGAAAGATTTGTATCCTTTCTTTAAACATCAATACACGTGTTCATCATGTCGCGGAGCGGGAAACCAGGATATGAAAACACAACTCAAATGTCTAAAATGTTACCAGCTTCAAATATCTATCGAGTTGGAGGTATACACAATATTTCTTTTCTATTTTAGCTATAGCATCATATATTCTTAACCTAACATTAGCTTTAAAATGAATATGTGCATTTGTATTCATCTCAATATATTTGAAATGTTTGACTTGTTCTTTTTATGTAATTATGATTTACATTTTTATTATTATTATATATGAGTTCTGTGTGTGTGTGTGTGTGTGCAAAAGGGCAGCATGGTGAAATAATTGAATGGGTTCAACAAAATCATTTGAAAATTAACTATAATAATTGAAGTTTAACTTCTTGATATTTTTTATTTATTTATTTGTTTTTATTGTTTATTTTAATGTTGTCATAATTGATATATTTTGGGCATGCGTGCAACATTGGACACTTTTTTTCTCACAAAATTAACTTTTTTAATTGAAAATCTTGAATTTCTGCAACATTGGAGCAAAAATACTAACTAAAAATACTCCAGACCAGGTATTTTTAATGAAAAAAGTTAACTTTTTCTGCAACATTGGGAATATTTTTTTCACAAAACTAACTTTTTTTGTATTTAACTTGTTTTCTCAAACATAAACAAAAAAATAGGATTACATTAGGTAACAAAGGCTGTTGGTTTCATAGTTAACGCAATGCAATAGCATCTATACAGATAAAAAACACACAAACCATAAAATTCGGTAACATTGAAAGGCTTTTTTAAATTAGTTAAAAAAAGTTAATTTCATGAAGTTCTTGAAAAAAAAAAATTTCAATGTTGCACGCCTTTAAAGAGGAACTGTCTTTTTCTGAATTTACTGGAATATGTTACATGTCTCATTGTTTTCTTTATACTTCGTTGTATTGTATTATTGAGTTTCAAAGTGATGTATTTACCCTATACTAACTGGTTATGAGTGCATTACCAGAGAGTATTGAATGACGTCAAAGGAAAGTGATGGTACGTGAAGGAAGTCAATATTCGAAGGTAATGCCCGAAATAAACAGTTAGTATATGGGTTATTACCTGCGTTTCTTCAAAATTATACTTCGTTTTGTACACCAAAAAAATTGTAAACAAACTTTTCTTCCTCATTTTTGTGTGATATTCAATTTGTGCAATGCAAGGAGTTCCTTAACTGTTTCAGTTATTATTTGTCCCTACAATATTTTTTCTATCTATGTTTTTCTGTGTTTGTTTACATTCATGCCTCTTATTTTATAAAAAATATTGTTGCCATGACACATCATCGGGCTGTACCGGTGAGTATAGACCGGATTGATGTCACATTTAAGCTTAATTGACCAATAAGATTGCGTGATTTTTTTGTATCGAATACAGCCCTGCTACGCAGGTAATAATGTATGATATTCCACTGATAGAAAAGGCCAAGATTTTCTGTTAATAACATTTATATAAGGTCACTTTTATAGTTACCAAATGTTTAGACATCAGAGACTTCTCTCTCTCATGTTAGTCGCCTGCATATAATAGGACTGGTTCATTCTTACCACTGTTTCTATTTAGATTATGTGTTTGTTGAGACTCAACCTAGCCATCCGTATCAAATAAGACGAATAGAAGAATTGACAAAGGTTACTACCATTTTCTTTTATTTTAAAAATATTTTCTGGAATTACTCGTGTTACACCAAAGGGATGAAAGATGGTGGATTTTGTAATATCTGTCTCACTTTTGATGAATTTGTTTTCAATGTTTAGACATCAAATGGACAAGTTGAAGCTAAGGTCTCTTGCTTTTATCGAAGAAGAGATCTATCAAATGCACTAGTCAGTCAAGCAGATAAACATGCCTGTATGTATTTTGAAAATTATATGTTATAATTTTCCATAAATTCAGTGATATATGCATATGAATTAATTTTCTGTTCCCTCAAAACTTGTGTTTTAGTGTCAGCTGAAGAAGAAGGAGAAATTAATGTCGGTGTTGATACTCTTTCTGATGAGCAGTCACATCAGTTAAAACATAGAGAAGTGTTTTTATCACGGCAGTTGGAAATCATCAATGCTAACACAATACGGTATGTACTTCATAATTAATGTTAGCTTTTGAAGGCCTATGGTTTATATTTCTTTATTTGTTTAATTTTATTTCATCTTGTTTAGTGGCAAATGCTCTGTGACATTATATTCTGAAGTTGAAAACTTGGTGGATTACATACGAGATGATGATTGGTTTTATTACTTGCTTGTTTATGATCCACAACAAAAGACGTTGCTCGCAGATCGTGGTGAAATTGGAGTTGGGGAAGAGTACCAAGCTGAAGTCCAAGAAAAGCTTAATGATCGTATGTTTCTCATGGAAGTTTTTTCTGTCTAAATGAAGATTATTTGTTTTTGATAGCTTTTTATGAGGAGGAAAAAGAGAAATATTTTATAATTGTTTAAAATTCTTGTCAGGACTGTCGTCTCTAGGAAACACAATTTTCATATTTTAGCCTCAGAAGACAAAAGTGACTCTAATGAATTGGAAACATTAGTGTGGGATCCAGCTAATCCTATTGGTGAGAAAAAAGTTGATCAGTTTTTGGTCCTTGCAAGGTACAAGTTTTGACTGCAATTTTTAATTATATTAGTTTTTTTTGTGACAAAATATGGGATATTATGAATTCCAAAATTTTTCTGAAGGTCTGTGGGGACTTTTGCCCGAGCCTTGGATTCTGGGAGTTCTTCAAAAGAACCTAGCCTTCATCTTAGTGCTGCTGCTGCATCAAGAGATATCACTTTGGTAAACAGAATTGTTTTCTTGTTTTATACAGCCACCACTTACCTAGTTTGACTAATTTAGATCCAACGTTTGATTTTTTCAGTTTCACTCACTGTCACTACTTCATAAATGTAAGTATGATCTTGGAAAAGCAGCATCAGCATTAATACCTGATGGTGGACCAGTGTTGTGTCGAGATGAAATGGAAGACTGGTCATCTGGTGAGTGGTATATCAAAACTTTTATTAATTATTTTTACAGACAATTATTATTATTATTATGTTTACCCAAAATAGCCTCTTCATTATTAATGAGGGTCCTACGTAGGAGGTCCTAGCCGCAAGTATGCCACAACCACTCAACCAGACGATCCCCTCGGATATCAAGTTAAGTGCTAAGCTGAGTGGATTGATTGACACTGTCCATGACTTTGACCTCCCGTCACCAGTCGGTGGAAAATTTTTTTCCTCCAATCCATTCACATGTATTATGAAGAGATTGTTAGGATGCAAACATTTCTTCTTAGGTGAAGCAACTCTCTTTGAAGAAGGGATCAGAAAACATGGGAAAGAATTTCTTGAAATACAACAAGAATATGTAAGTACATACAGAATATATATTTTATTTTGAACTCAAGTATTATGATCCAGACTAATCTCCCTAAGTTTATGATAATAACTTTCATGTCCAAAATGCTAGGGGTACATTACACTCTAAATGGTACCCCCAGTTGACAAAATAGTTTTTCCCTTTTTATGTGGTCAATGGTATACTGATCTTCTTCTATTTTCTACCCAGGTGTTGCCAAATGAAAATGTTCTTTTGTTATTATTTAGTTGCCATGGAAAAGTATTTCTAATATCATTGAATATTACTATATGTGGAAAACCACAGATAAGTATGTGCAGCAAAAACGTCTGAAAGCTCAGGAGGGAGATAGTAAAGTCACTCAAATTTTCATACCCAGCAGTAACACTGCTATTAACTTAACCCTGGCAATTCAAGCTTCAGTTCAATATCAGGTGACACCACAAGGCGCGGTTGTTCCACCGAATTACATGTGTGAAAGTTGTTTCAGTAAGTTCTTGATAGTTTTCTGTTTTGTTTATTTTATTTATATGTTTTGATGAGTTTTGCATGAAACGCACCGTCAGGTTAATCATTCACCAATAATCTATAAATTAAAATCTTAAAGCCATTTTCTAATTACATCCACAAGGTGGGTGCTCATACTGGGCTTTTTACTGGGCTTTTTTAATAGGATATACTTGGATATGGCTGTCTGATATGTATGTTTCCAAATATAGGATTGTAAGTCTAGTTTATTAAAAAGATATGAACAACAAGTCTAGTTTATAAAAAAGATCTAAAGAAACAGGAAGATATTCAAGATACTAAGATACGTTCAAGATGCCTTCAAGATGCCAAAGTGCTTTGAATGCATAATAAATACTTGGATAATACTGAGATTTCGTTCCCTTGATCCAGGGAGGCATGGCTTTGTGAATAATGGTTCATCCTATTCTAGGAAAATCATTCTCAATCAACCTTTATATCCTTATAATATTTAAGATGTTACTGTGAAGGGGGCATACGCGTTAAATACAACTTTAAGATCTGTTTATTTTTCAGGTAAAGAATCTGTTTTATGGTACCCATGGGGACCTGCAACATCACAATGCAAACTTTATCTATGCAAAGATTGCTGGGTTTATTGGAAGAAATGTGGTGGATTGAAAAAATCAACAAAAACTTGTAAGTGCAAGTGTATAAGAACTCTTTAAGGGAATCATTTCTTCTCTAAGATTGTGCGAGATGAGCATCGTGCCACTGGTAGTGCTGCACACTTCATAATGAGATAATTTGCTCTAACTTTAGCTGAATCTAATAGTGACTCAAAAGAGGCCTGCTATAAATGTCGTATTTGCAATAAGAAATTTAACCGAGCAGAACGTCTGTCAAGCCACATGACCACACATCGAGGATATGATTGCTCTGAACCAGGTTGTGGAAAGGTTAGTTATTTTGTTGTTTCTGTTTCAACTTTTAATCAGATCTTAACTTGTTGATTTGAGTCAGCACTGCTTTACTGTTCTTCATTTTAGACATTTAACTTAAAGGCACACTTAACCAGACATCTTGCTAAAGCACATTGTATATACCCGTTAGATAGCAAAATGAAATTCAAGACTCCATTTATGATGACGTCAACTCCTTTGATGAAGGTTACACGCTATTTATGTAAGGAGAAGTTACGTATTATGCACTTCGCCCGTACACCTACTGACTGCATAGATAGTACAGAGATAAAAGCAGAATGTAAGTATAGTCATAAAGTGCAACGAATATCACGTGTTCTTATTCAACGACCAAAAATATTAGTCATTGGATAAATAATTTTTTCATTTGTGTTTGTAACTGGATTTTAACAGTAGATTAAGTTTCAGTTTAGTGATGATTCATACTTTGAATTTTTCAGCTCTAAAGCTAGTTGATGCTGATAAAGCCCAAGTTATACATGATCAAACTAGGAAGTTCAAAACTAAACCGCTGGAAGATATTGTTGATATTGTTAAAAAAATGCCAAAACAGGGAGCCTTGAAACTTAGTATCAATTCCGGTTCTAATGATCTATCTCCAGATCAGAGATTTTCTCCAAGCGGACGTCGCACTGGTTCTCCTTTCCAACAAGTTCCTGCATCTATAATCAAGGCTAAAACCTTAAAAAGTCCAACACCAATTATGCCAGGTGGTCACAAACGACCAGCTGACTATGACCAAAATGGTGAGTGGAAGCTGTTATTTTTTAAATTTATTTGATCTGTTCCGCTAACGTTGATATTTCTGAAATCCTTGTTTTAGATCTACCACCATCAAAGAGACAGACAGGAGGAGTGCCCCCTGCTTCTTCTCCATTAGGAAGAAAAGGTTATGAGTGCAACTACTGTGGGAAGGTTTTACACAACCAAGGTGAGGCTTTTGATTACATCATAAAAGATTGATATTACATCATAAAAGATTGATATTTGCCGAAAATGCTGAATATTTATCGTCTTAGTTTTATAAAATATATATAAAGTTTTATTTTTTTTAACTAGTGAGTTTACAACATCATGTTCAAATTCATCATGGAAGTAGCAACGGTCCTCAAATTCATATTCCACAGTCTGATCCTCATAAACGCCAGTATCAACACTATCACGACATACCAAGCCATCATGGCTACCCACCACACCATGTCTCGTCAGCTTACTACCACAAGGATAATTTACAGAATGGTAGCCACATTTCTCACAAGCGCCCTCCAAATGGTTCAACTTCTCGCAAGCAAAGTTACAAGGGAATCGTCCAACAAAATAGACGGGATGCTGATATGCAGTACGTGGATCCTCCGCAAGAATTTCTCTTCACAGCTACTAAAGATTCCAAGTAAGTCAAGTAATAAACAGTTTATTTTACTACTAGAGAAACAGTTTTTGTTGATATTGTGGAGTATTTCTTTAGTTGTTGGGTATTACGTTTTTTCGTGTGAATGAAAAGACACGCTTTTTTATAAGCAAAGTTGATCGTGATTCTTCATTTTCTCTCCATGTTATGAGGCGCCAGTAATCAATATTATAAGTTCAAAATAAATAAAAATAATAATTTTAACACTTGTATATAATGCACCGTTGATGATTTTTTAAAATCGAAAACCTTATGCTAAATTTTATCAAATATACCTCTTCTATCTACCAAAAAAAATTTCCGGTCCGCATTATTCAAAAGCAGGTAACACGCGGTGACTTGTCCCGAGTCTTCGAACTCAATGTAAGTAAATAAATAAGTAATACCCTGGGTAGGTCGGTATGCCATTAATGTCAGAAATCTTCGCCAATTTCGCGAATGGACGATTCGCGAAAATAAATTATCGCGTTAAAAAAGATGTGTATTATATTCCTGATAGTGATGGGAATATTTTTGATATGAGGAGTTAATTGTAATTTGTCAAAGGTTCTAATTAGAAAGAATATGTTGAAATTCCAAAAAATAAACAAATGTATCTGACAATTATCCAAAATAAATGCTCAAAAAATGTTTCATTTTTCATCATTCACGAAATTTAATTCTTGAAAAAAAAATTTGATTTTTGTTCATTCGCAAAAATCAATTCTTGCGAAAATTTCTGACATGTAAATGTATAGGTAGATCTAAAGCTCGTGGAGGAGAGTTAAGTTATTTAGAGTAGAATACAAGACGTAAAAGTAACCTAATCAATACTTAAAATTGGAAAGGAATTCCATGACGCTGCACTCCTCCACGCTTTTTGTTAACCCCTGATCCATCACTGAATTTTAAAACTATTTAAAATCAGTTTGTTCTAATAACGTTTTTTTTATATTATTCAAGGAAATCCAGAAGATCGCTTCCTCCTCGAGTGCAAAGAAAAATCGCTCGTAAACCGTTCGTGCAAATCAAGTGTTCTCAGGAATTAAGAGATGCTATCATGTGTAAAAAAGCAGACCAGAAAGTAAAAAGTGCTGATCCCATTGTTATTGACGATGATTGAAGTTTAGGGACTATAAAAAAGGCAACACATATCCGGCAAATACGTTATTATATTTACATATCCAAAAGTAAAACTCGAACCGTCTTTTTTATTTTGTTATTAAAATATTATTTATGACTGATCTGAATTATTTGAAATGCTTGTTTTGTAATACCTGCGTGTAATCTCGAAAATATAATGTATTCCGAAATGAAGTAGAAATGACATCACGGTGTGTCTGTTACGAAGCAGTTTCTTAATTGTTTACCGTTGGAATTGATACAAACTTTGTTGAATCGCATTAGCGAATAGCATACTTAGGTACATTTAACACGGAACATCGAAGTCCCATTATTTTGCATGGGAGCGATTCTTGTTTTTCCCATTGGTTTCTATCTAAATCGTAAGATTCAACGGCATCCAAATATTCCCATGAGGAATCCCTGCCGCCAATAACATAGATTGTTTCGTTAACAATTGCAGAGCCAGCTCTCCATCTTGGGATTCGTGACGAAGCACCACTAAACCAACAATCCTGTTCTATGTGGTAGATTTCAACGCTTGATACACACCGTGAATCACTATACCCTCCGACAACATATATTTTGTTGTTGCGTATTATTGAAGTTGCGCCAGCACGTGGGATGTTTAGAGGCGCAATCATCCGCCATTCTCCTTCGGTGAAACGTTCACCAGTTGTCGACTTCCAACCGCCAATTGCAAACAAACCTTTGTCATTAGCAACAAACCCGTGACTGTATCTTGGTTGATTCATAGCAATGAAGCTATACCAAACTTCGTGTTCAAAATCGTAATATTCCACTGAATCTAAAGCATTATAGTTGCCATCAAGGCCACCGCTTACAAATAATTTTTCCTGGTAAACGCAAGCACCTAACGATTTTCGTTTAGAATTCATTGGTGCCATTTCAACCCATTCATTTCTTACAGAATTAAAGTATTCGGCACGATTTAGCGGTCCTTTGTGGCTATTAAATCCTCCAATGACAAATAGGCGATTTTTTAACGACACTGTCCCGTGGTCATGTCGGGAAATAAGCATAGGTGCTAAATGTCCCCACGACTTATTCAGACCGACTGGATAAGCAAAAGAGGAAATCAAACAAGATCTACCATCATATCCTCCCGTAGTCATTATCACCACAGATGTATCCAAGCATTTTCTGGGGAATGTATTATTTCCTACCGGTACCAAATCAGTTCCATTTGTTGATAAATAAACATCTTTTGCCAGACGTGCTTCTGCGCTGATCTTCACATAATGATCATGCTCTAACAGACATAACTGGTCGACATATGAACACAATTTTGAAAAGCACTCTCCACTTAAAAACTGTATACGCACACAGGAAAGAAGATTTTTAAAATATTGTGAGCGCTCGTCAAAATCAAAGTGAAGCCATTTCAATAGGGCTTTTAAGATTGTATCTTCGTCAGGAACTTCGAGGAAATCACTCGACAGTAGTGTTAAAACCTCATCTTGAGTTAAATGCAAAAATTCTTCTTCGTTGGTGACAGCTAAAAAGTTCTGTTGAATTACCTCTAACGCTTTCTGTTTGAGGAGTTCATATCCAAACTTTGTGGAAATGGACAGTATTCCGATGCAATTTGAAGGAAGAAGTGCCTTCGTCATAAAATCACAACAATCGCTTCGTAGTCGATCAATCATGAAGTAATTCGCACATGCAAGCAACTCCTCGACGTTTTCAACAGATATATTTAGTCTCCCAGTGTAAATGTACTCCATTAAGTCATCGATACTTTCATCTTTCAAGCCAATATAATTCAAATCAACTACCCCCTCAATTTTTTCTTTCATGTCTACCTGAAGCATTGTTGCAAAAACTTCAGATGCGGCAGCGAGTACAACTTTATGTGTGCTAACTTCTCTATTTCTAAATAATAAAGTAATGTCTGTATAGCTGCCATTCTTGAAAAAATCGAAAAGCGTATTTAAAAGGCGATCTTTATAGATTCCATCAGTAAGAGAAACACCTCTGCTCGCCATCTTTATTCGTTTGGTTTGTTTTGATTTTGTGCATAAATTATAATATTAATTTTAGTTATCTGTAGTATCTCTCCCATCTCTCCCCCGTACAAGAGCGAAAGATGAAAGATGAAGATGTGTGTGTTTGCATAAAGCAGGTAGAAATTTGCATAAGCAGGTAGTCGATTTTCTACTGGGTAATATATATATATATATATATATATATACTGATCTTAATCCAGCTGTCATTATCTAATCAATCATGCTTTTTTATTGAATTTTGAATTTTCAAGCTTGATTTACAATAAATAAATACATAAACAAAAATATGAGAAATCATGTTCTCAAAATACAGAAAATTAACAGGGGCCCACTACTGATTAGGTGGTATATGATCACACTTATGCAGCAGCTTTAATTAGTGCTCAAATAACAACATTTTCCAATTCACACAATGCGTTTAAACTTCATCATTCTTCACCAGGTCGAAACACCTGAATTTTTTTCAGAATACTGAACATTAGATTAGCTAGAATGTTTGATAATGGTAATTTGATCATAAAGTTTCTTCAGGGCTGTACTATAAAGAAGAAATATTTCTCCCCAATTTGTACCCTGATATATACCAAAAATCAAACAAAATGCACATGAAAGTGCTAATGTCTACTCAGAGAACAAAATGAGAGAACTTTTTTTTAAAATTATTATTTACCTATTGCCCCGTTCCCGTAAACATCGGAACTTCCCAGAATCACCCAGAACCAGCCAGAATCACCCAGAACCAGCCAGCCAAAATCGCTAAGACACGTGCGTTTAACTTTTCCTTTCGCTCTTCACATGCGGGCAAATTTAAAATAAGACTAAATAAAAAAAATGCAAAATGGAGGGTTTTCCAGAAAATACAATGCTTGCTGTCCTCCAAAAAGACATATATACAGGAATATTTATGTGCAGAAACATTTCCCCCGGTGTGTTTGGAGCTGTGTGCTAATAGCTTGAAAATTCTCTGTATACATTTACTTGTTTTTTTATAAGCATAACGTTTATACGCATATCCAGGCTCGGGTAAGGGAATTTTTTAAGCATTTTAGAAAAACATTCATTACCGCCAAGTGTGATCTTGCCTTTTGTGTGGCTTTATTTGGATGGTTCTGGTTGGTTCTGGGTGATTCTGGGTAGTTCTGGTGTTTACCGTAACCGGCTATTGCCTCAGCATGTTTGAAAAAAATTAACTTGATGACATACTGTAATATTACAATGTTGAAACATCTAGCAACAATTGAGCATTTGATAGAGATTAGTTAACAACGTGTCACGTGGAAGTCATCAATCTTGGGACCATCCATTTTAGTACATACACTTGTCTGTGGGAGGGGGTGTACAGCCGCATACAAGACTCGTGTTTGCATGCACACAGTAATATCTCTTTTAGCATTTTCATTCAGAAAGTCTCACACAGTGTAACACAAACACTAAGGGAAGAATATGGGGTTGGGGGAGGTGGTATAGAAAATTGCTCTATGCAAGAGGGAGAAGAGGGGACAATAAATTGGTTATTTAAACAGATGGTCCCTTACATTACGCAATGGTTATGCACTTAATTGACTATTACTTTGATGAATTAAATTCTATTTAAGCTTCAGATATTCATTGAAGATGCCTTAACATTAGACTTGTCAAAAACATGATTATGCTTACTAAGCATGATTATTATTTATTACCCTTTATAAATCACATGGATAAGATATTAGTAATTTTTTTACACAAAAATGTTTTAGTATAGAACTAAAAATGATTGGAACTTTGATAGCAGATATAGATGAAATGATATTTCCACGTGAAGGTTGGATGCGAACCTGTATATTGACTTTGGGTGTTGGGGCTAGTGCCCTGTTTTGCTTAAAGTATGTGCTTTCGTCACGTCGGGTATGGTGTAAAAATAATATTCAGCTAAATGGTAAAACATGTATTATTACAGGTGCTAATACTGGAATCGGAAAGGCTGTCGCAAGAGAGCTTGCAAAGAGAAAAGCAAGAGTTATTCTTGCTTGTAGAGATGTTCAAAAGGGCAATAATGCAGCAATGGAAATTAGAAATGGAATACAGGAACCTTTAGATGTAAAAGTCTATCAATTAGATCTTGCATCATTCGAATCTATTCAGCATTTTGTGCAGCAAATTCAAGAACATGAAGACCATGTAGACATCCTGGTTAACAATGCAGGTCTAATGTGTTGTCCATTTTCAAAAAGTCAAGATGGAATTGAAATGCAGTTAGCTGTAAATCATCTTGGTCATTTCTTGTTAACAAACTTGATGCTCAGTATGATGAAAGATCGAGAGGATTCCCGAATAATAGTTGTATCTTCCAGTTTATATAAAAATGCCAACCTGGATTTAGTTAACTTTAACAAAGAAGAGAATTATGATCCATTTATGGCTTATTGTAAAAGCAAACTTGCTAATATATTATTCACTCACGAATTGAACAAAAAGTTACCTGTAGGTATGTATCAAGTTATTAATGTTGTTTAATAACAATATATGAAACATATCTAAAAGTGGATACCTTTGGGACCCAAAAAAGTGTCTGTTGTAAAGAAGTGTCTGTTCAGAAATACGGAAATACCACGAGGGATATTCAATTATAAGATTTAGGCCCAATTTTTGGTGAATCAAATTTTAATTATTATGTTATATGAATATATGTTTATATTATATTATATGATTTTACTTTCTGATAGGCATCAGTATTAATGCAATGCATCCTGGTGTTGTGTGGACAGATCTGGGAAGATATCAAATGAACAATGGCATTTTGAGATGTTTGTTCGGAATGCTTGCGTATTTTCTTTTGAGAAGTCCTGATGAAGGTGCTCAAACAATCGTTCACATGGCAACCGATAAAACTCTTAATGGTGTATCTGGTAAATATTTCGGAGACTGTCGAATGGAGGAAGTTACCTCTATAGCTAAAGATGACAAAGTCAGTGGAAAATTATGGGAGGTGTCGGAGCAGCTGACTGGCATTCATTGGAAAAAAACACAATAATTATTACATAAACTGTTAAAGTGAAATTTCTTGGTAGTTGCTCTGCATGAGAATTCAGTTGGTTGACATATATAAACACTCACATATGGAAACTATGCTGGTAATTATCTGGAATAATTTGATATTTTCATTTTGCTTAAAAATTTGCGCTGAAGGTATTTTCGCGAATTAAAGACTCGAATAAAATTTAAATTTAATTTTTACTGTTTTATATGTCCTTACCATCGCTATTTTTGAAGCAACTGTTCTGGTTCTTCGATCAATTTTTTTCCGTATATTTCTTTTGTAATACATGCAACGGCTTTAAAACGTAGTTGTGTCTGTCATCATTTTACCTTACAGAATTGATAACAACCTTCACAAGAACTTCTAATCAGGTGTTCCATTAAATATTTCTGGATAAACATTCCTTTTGGAAAAACGACCAAAATGAATCCCTGCGAAATACAGTAAATTTGGGACAACCGGGAAAATGAATCCACGCCTATTTTTTATTTTATTTTTTATCTGAAATTTTATTTTTATTTCCTTGCTTTTATTTTCTCTCTTTGAACAAGGAAAAACTGTTCTTTTAATTTAATATAAGGCAATGTTTAAACACCGTGTTAATGCTTAGCTATCATGTTTCGTTTCGTTTCTATGCATTATATTGTTTTAATAATTTAATAGCGTTATTACCAAGCAATAGTCACTTATTATTCCAATGGCTGAATCTTGATTGAAACGAAAGGTCATTCAATATTTGGGATCAACTCCAGAGAACGTCTTCCAGATAATGATGTCTTTCATTATAAAATAAAAGCGCAGGAAATTTGAGATACAGGAAATTGTATGTTTGTGCTATTTTCACGGTCACTTTTGTGAAAAGAAATCGTTTATTGGAACTGACCGTCCTGGGCGTTTATTTCAGAATTGATTTTTTGTTAATTTGGATCGGTGGGCGGCTCGGTGGAGTCAACCTTATTATCAAAGGTATATTTGGAGGTTTACGGGAGAGACATTTATAAAGTCTCGGATTTTGATATGGTATGTATGATCTGGAGCGGAAGCTTTGACTCAAAACAAATCTTATTCGAGGGTGGACTTTGGTAAATATTCAAAAAAATAAAAAAAAAACCCTAAGCCTTCTTTAAGGAGATTTTATTAGTTCTGAAGTGGATGTTAGATCGGTCATGTACGGTAATCATGTCAACCTCGAACCCAGGATATACGGAGACGGCGGCGTCAATCAGAAATCAAAATTAAAATGGCACCTATAGTGCCCTAAAGCTGGATTTACACTCATTTGTGGTGGAGGGAATGGGAATAAAAATACTTCTTCCTAATTGGTTCTGATATGTGTTATTAAATTTTGCGTTAAATTATGGAACCAATGTGTAACAATCGTATAATTATCGTGTAATCTGTCACACAATGTACTTTTCAACCTCCGCAAGAAGGATAATGGATCGAGTGAGAATTAAATCCATGACGTGTGTTACCACCTATCCATTGCCTGAATCCTGGAAACCAGTGGGAAACCAGTTGAAAGGTATATTGTATGATCACAATAATTATCAAATTGTTCTTTGGTTTTGTTTTTCCGTTTCCTGTTCACAAGATGAGCAAAGTTCAAAAATTCTGCAATATCTGGAATATCTTAATTACACACAATTTCCGTTTTAATAAAACTGGATTATTTTTTCAGATACAAAAAAATGTCGTCCATCCTTTTCAAAGTCAAGTCTGATTTAAATCGTTTATCTAATCATTTCAACTTAAGAAAATATGGCGATCCAGTTTTGAGGGAGACGGCAATAGAAGTACCTGAAGAAATTATTTTGACAGATGAATTTAAGTTCCTTACGAACAAAATGATACAAATTATGCGGGAACGTGGCGGACAAGGGATTGCTGCACCACAGGTTGGTATCAATCTGGCTGTGATAGCTGTTGAATTTTCTGAAAAAGATTTGATGGCCGCTGAAAATTGCTTCGGAAAGAAAGGTGTTAAAGATAGACAAATGGAAGTTTATCCACTTCAAGTGCTTATTAATCCAAAGATACGGGTTTTGGACTATAAAACAACTTTATATGAAGAAGGTTGTCTCAGTCTTGATAAAGCAGTGGGTCATGTATCACGTTTCAAAAGGATTGAAGTGAGAGCTTTGAATGATCAATGTGAAAAGATTAGTTTCGAAGTATCGGGGTGGATGGCAAGAATTCTCCAACATGAAATTCACCATCTGAAAGGGTTGCTTATAACTGATTATTTTCTGAAGCCGTCAAAATCATGGTTGAAAATTTCGAAAAGTTAACCTTTATTCTTCTGGATGACGATTCATTCGAGCTGTTGATAGACGTAATTGCGCGAGTTACAGTTTTCCAACTGTCGTAAACAGACAACAAATTGGGTGAACTGCTACCAAATGAATTGTTCACTACACAAGCAACAAGCTCATTTGTTGCTTCTTGTCGAGTGGGAATATATAGTGTGTATTTAGTTAGAGATAAATCATGCTTCTCTGGCGTAAGACAGATTGTAGAAGTAATACAGACACAACGTATTGCTTCATTTGCTGTACATTTTATATGTTGTGTGTCCTTCCACCTGCAACTCTTGGGAATCACAAGCGACACTGCGTCTTCCCTGGTATTATACACCTTCCCCGAATTCTCTATTTATATGTCGCATCCTGGGTTAGAAAATTGTTTCACTGCGATTTGCTAATGAGCAAAATATATAACTAAATAATTACCGTGAAACAATGTAAAGCATCAAAACGAGGCCCGTATGGACAACTGAGTCAGGATGCGACATATAAACATGAATTCGGGAAAGATATATAGACGACAAATACGACGACAATGAGGAAGACGACGTGAGTGAAATAAAAGATTCGTTTTCCTTGTGGATTTTTCATCCTATGCCATTCTGTGAGTATATCATCAAAACGATTGATTACATCATGTAGGATGGTATATTGTTCTTGGTCATCTTGCTTTTGCGTTATCGTATTAATCGAACTTGATAAAAAAAACCATTTCAGCATTCTTCTTTGATATCAACTCGTCTTGAGATTTAATCTTATTTTTGAGTTCCAAGAGTCTTCATTTTGTTTTGCAATCTTCTGATTTTGTTCAAGGTATTTACTTCGAAAACCTTTCGTAGCAATGATTGAAACAAATTGATTTTGTATGAATAATATCACAAATGTCAGATATTAGTTTTCTTGTGGTAGCCGCCATACTTTAAGCAAAAAATCTCACAAAATAAAATACGGGGAAATATGGATACGCGAATCGTTTTGATTGGTTGATTCGCGTCACATGATTGGTTGTTTCGCTTCACATGACCTTACTCTACGGAGACCAACACCGAGAATATCGAACATCTATTTTGGTCATTTTCATTGTTCCTTTCTATTTCTAAACATCGCCACTCACAAAACGTCTTTACAAATCCGGCAACGATATCTCCTTGTAAAGTGTGTATATGGCGCGGTCTTTTGAACAGACATTGTTAACTTCTAGAACCGCAAAGCCTCTAGAAGCCCTGTTCGGGAAGTTTATTTGTATTCGGTGATTTAAACAAGAAAAGCAGTTGATTAATCGAAACAGTTATATTGATATTTCCTCCGTTCATTAGTAGATGTGTTTCCAACAGTCTCAAACGTACCATCGGATAAAATCATAAAAAGGCCAGTTGAATTGGACATGGAGAATTTCGGCCCTATAAGCTTGTGGCAGGGTTTATCAAAAAGGGCCTTGTATGCAAGTGCAGTAAAGGCGTAGTTGATGGTACCTTCGAGCGCGACAGATTTTGTATCTCGATCCTTCACTCCGAGCCCAGGCAGACTGCACACTGGCCTTGAGGAAAGTTAGAGCAATGCTATACGTCTCAGTAAGTCAACTTCCCAGCTGCACGTCTCAGTAGGTCAACTTCCCAGCTGCAGATTACTTCTTACTTCTTCGTGATCAAATATTTTCTCCTGCTGTCTCCTTAACCCAAACCTCTCTCATGAGACTTTTCCATGTGTGGGTGGGAAGCTCTGGTTAGAGGAGGATATGTTTATGGACCTATATTTATTATTATTATTATTATTATTATTAATGTTTACCCAGGATAGCCTCTTCAGTTCTGATAGAACTGTTATCAATGAGGGTCCTGCGAAAGAGGTCCCAGAGCATTTAAAGCCCCCATTTGGGCTACGGAAGCTGCAAGTATGCTTCAACCGCTCAACCAGACAACCCCCTTAGATATTAATCCTGCTCTCAAGCTGAGTGCTAAGCTGAGTGGATCGATTCACACTGTTAGTCGCTGGCATGACTCGGTCAGGATTTGAACCCTGACCTCCCGCACTGAAGGCGAACACTCTACCACAAGGCCACCAGTCGGTGGCTATGATGGACCTATCAAATTTCAGGGATCAGAAATCAGATTCATAAAATCGTCCTTATATTATAAGGACGCCGGATTAGTCATCCACTAGCCTGTGTGCCTTCTTTTAAACAAGGCATCCATTGAAACTCCTTAGAAAAAGTTTTTATATTATGAAATCAATCTCTCTTCGACAGTCTTCTTCATTTAACAAATTTGAACATCTCTTCTAAATCGAAGAGATCAAAATTGCTCTGAATCACTCATGTAAACAAGCGCGTTTCTAAAATCACCGTGCACTTCTCAGCGCTGTCTTGATGAATTTCAACAAATTTACTCTTGTTCGAAAGATATTTCAGAGTGGAATATTATGTTATAGTTAATTTTAGTAAGAAAATTAAAATAGAAGAAGAAAAATGAAGAAAAAAAATGAGCTTCCCCTGGACTTTTAAATTTATAAGGGTCCAAAAAGACCTACGTAAAATCGACATAGAGATGTTTAAAAAAAAATAAGGGTAAACTTATAGGGATTTTCTGGTTTGACTCTAAAATTAACAAAAGTTAACTCAAAATTGACGAATATAGTCATGAAACATTTCGGTTGATCTGTTGACTTCAGTTATTTACAATTACTTTCATATCCACAAATTTGAATGTCGGTTTATACGGTGATGTGAACTATTTCTTGAAAGAAAATCGAAACGAAGTTGGGACTGAGACTGTGGCAATTCTTCTTCTGATATCATGTGTTGAAGGCATTAATTCTAGTAGCTTTTCATCCAATATGGTTGTATGTTATTTACAGTAACGATCGGCCTTCATCTTTTCTCGTCGATCTAACATTGCTTCATGAAGCCTTCCCGCTGATTTTGCTTTTTCAAGGTATGCCGTAGGTCCTTGATGTAGACGCACTTTATGGTCACCGAAACTTTGAAATTGTTTCACATAGTTTATTTCAAACTGTCGAACATTACCAGCTTCTTCTTCTTCATCGTCATCTTCCTTTTTCTTTTTACTAAAAAAACATTTTGTTTGGTTGAGTTTATGTTCTCATTCATCCCCATCTACACGATCAGAACAGTGGAAAATTGCCGTGTGATCACGGATCGATTAATCCGTAATTGGCGCGCCTAGCTGTAATTAGCCCTCAAATCTGGTTAGCTGTGGTAAGTATGTAACAAGTGGGTCAACAAAGAATATCGCTTGATTCAACTTAGATAGATTAATAACGTATATGGTTTACAAAGACCAACTCTACCTACGGATACATCCTCCAAATCTCCCCATGTTAATTGAACTCCGACAGGGATACTGAGATACTACATAGAATTCCACACACTGGTAGCAAGCATATGGCAAGACACATTGCTCCAATAATTATCTGCTCATTACAAAACTGGTAAAGATCAGGAAAAGAAAATTACCTTCTTGATTTGTTTGTTCGTAAAATAAATATTTCACGTTCTTTTGCAATTTTGCTGAGAGCTTTCAATTCATTATCATCAGTTACTGTAATAAAGTAGCCATTGTGACCTTGTAAAGCAATCTTCTCATCTTCAATAACAATTTCAATTTGTTCTTGTGGACCAACAGCTTCTGAACGAGCAAGTATATCTCCACGAGCATTAACAGAAATATATTTTCCTAAAGTAAAATAAATAACAACAATCAGGTCTAACTGAAATTTTTCGGAAATTTCACATTTTCCGTTTTTTTGAACACCCTCTTAACTGAATTTTTCATGAAACACAATCCTCCCTGGTACGAGTGGTTTTTAGGGATTTCTTTTCTGTAAGATTAATAGTTTTAATACTCAACAATACTTTAATATTTAATTAATCTCCAAAAAGTTGTAATTTCCATCAACTCACCATAACCAGATTTAAAAGCTACTTTTCGTTCCGAAATTTTTATCATTGTGAAAACCTCTTCATCTAAAGGTCCATCATCAATTTCATTGTGTTTTTGGCCTAACACTAGTGTTCCATTGTCCACTGCAAATACATAAGCAGTGCAAAATGTCTGCAAACAAACATTACAACCAGCTAATTTCTCGAAACTATCAATGGACCACCATCCAGCATGATCTTTTGCATCATCATCCACTGGAATATCTTGACGGCTATCATTTTCAATTAACTTTCGTTTTTTTCTTTCTTTCTTGTGTTTACTTGCTGTTCCACCTTTCAGCTTCAGTTTTCCAATTTTTACTTGTTTGTATTCTGACATAGCAGTGACATTTAAGTAATATTATGCTGTTTTGTTTTATTCTCAACCTATAACATAAACAAAAATTGTAAAAAATGTTGATATTACGTGGATAATCAAGTCAATTTTCCTAACCTTAACCAGACCTCCTCACATAACATAATTCTAATAACCTTAAGAGAAGAAATTTTCGCAAAAAGAAATTTTCACAAATTCGCCCCTAATTCGCGAAATTAAATTCAGTGAATTTTAAGCTGAACTGGCGATTCACGAAAATCTATTCCACAAAATATTTCAAAAAAGCTTTTTGACAAAAAAATCTCGAAAAATGGTAGAAAAATCGTTTGCTAAACTCAATAGGAAACGTGAGCTTGTGTAAATGCATATTTTAGTATCAATTTTTCAGTTTAAAATATAATGATTCTATCGATTCCTTACATTTTACATTTTACAAAAATTTTACATCTTTGACAGTTGACGAATTAAGTTCACGAAATCCACCTTCAAATTCGCCTTTGAACCTTGATTTGCGAAAATATCTTCTGCGAAAATTTCTTCTCACACAAATATCTCCCCTTGATGTAGCAAATTTCCTGGTCACACTTAGCTTTATTTAAGACAAAAAATAACTAGATAAAGTAACTAAAAATGATTTATGGAATAGTTCATCGTGTGTCTGATCTAAATTATTCACAAAACTAATATATTAATATTATATCTCAGTTAGCTATAGAGTCTAGCTAGATACTCAATGTGGATAACTAAACTGTAACAGGTTAGCAAGCTTCCACCATTTTATTCACATTATTATGTGGTCCATGCACCTACAAAGAAGAAGAGATGGTTAGCGGAAATATTATCCAAGGTTTGCAAAGACGTGAGAACTGAGCCAGAATTACAAGAACTTACTGGTAAACAACAACTGAAATAAACAATATCAACAACCGCTGAAGATATAGTAGATGTTGCGTAGCATGAGCGTTTGGATAAGAAGGAGAGGGGACAAGTGACTTTTTTGATGTAAAGGTTTTTAACCCAATGGCCAAGGTTTGGTCAAGCGAGCCTCCGTCAAGCAGCCTCCGTTAAGCCTCCGTTAACATATGAATAGCAATAACGTTAAAAAAATACACAATACAGAGGTAAAATATATTAAATTTGTTTCTTTCACTTGTTTGAAACCCTTGTAGAAATCAGGATATTAATCTTTATTCAACGAAATATAAAAACAACAGTATTTTTGAAATGACGACAAGACAGAACCGACTGACGGTATTCAGTAATTTCCTTCGCAGAGGTCTCACTTTTGACCTAGGTCTTTCAGCCAAGAAGTTCTCATCTAAACTTAAACATTAATTACATGAAACTAATCTCTTAAATGTTAAACTTCCTTCAAACTCACCAAATTCTCAAAAGATAAACTTATCGAGCCCAACAAAAGGAGAGAGATCCCTTTTCACTTAACGGAGGCCGAACACTCCCTGCTTCTGCGACTTATTTACTAACGGAGGCTGGCTTCAAAATGTAAACATATGACGTAATAAAGGCTTGAAGGTACTTTGCATAGTGTAATAAGTAGTTTTTATAGAGCAATGAGGTCCTTTTTGTGAAAATTGTCTTAACGGAGGCTGACCACTCCCCGCTTCTGCGACTTATTAATTAACGGAGGCTGGCTCCTAAATGTAAACATACGATTTTTTTTCTGTATTTTGACGAGGACTTTTAAGAGAATCATTGCGTAAACAGCGTTTTGCATCCGACATCGGTAAACTGTCGTTCTTGCTCTCTCCACCGAAGGGAGTAAAATCAACTTTGTTCATTTCCGAATTGTTGCTAAAGATTAAAAAGTTCTGGGAATGAAAAAGAAAATGTTGATGGGCATTTGAGGCTGTTAGCATCAGTAATTTATCCATACATTCGCTTCTAACAGTCTAATGAATGAGATATTAACGGAGGCTTAACGGAGGCTGCTTGACCATGTCGGAGGCTGGCTTGACCAAACCAATGGCCAAAGTCTACACCATAACCAAACACTGAAAGCTGCACATCGGAGAAATGAACAACAGAAAAAGCGTTGTTATGTCAACTGATTAATCACGTGGATCAAGGTTTCGTTTACACCACTCGTATTTACATGCTTTGGAATATAATATATGGCAAGAGAGAAAGAGACATTCTATAACAGATTGGGTAAAATGCTAGCCAAGCAATGGAAGGAACAACTAAGTATAATGAAAAGCGGGGGGGATTTTTCCCGTAATTTCTATGTTATCAATGTATGTAGAAAATGTACTATTTGTCATTCGATTGAAAAAACCCAAAAAACTCTGTGAACAGACAAATCTTCGGTGCTCTGTCTGCCATCTTAATATTTTCACATGGAATGATACCTCCGCGTATGTAATATTATAAAGGTCTTGATACACGCAATAATGCAACTTTGCGGACAAAGGAGAGGAGAGAAAGAGAACGTATTTGTCGTGTGAGTTTTAACTGTTGCACACTTGGTTCTATGTTATCTCAGTTAGACGGGTATGAACCCCTAGGCATTACTTTGCCAACACCTCACACGGCGTTTCCATATTCAATTCCGAGCTTTTTTAGTCCTTATACTTTTGAATTGGTGGCAGTTATGGGTTTGTCCCAACCAATCAACTTCTGGAGAGTAGTGTTTTAAAGCTTCAAGTTGTTAATACTCTTAAGTCATTATGTGTTGTTGTCCCGTTCAAAGGAAAGTAGAAAATATATGTGTTTAAAAAAACATTATAATCTAACGGGGGGTTAATAAATGAAAGAAGTGTTTTTTGCATTGTGGGTAATTTTGTACGGCGCATGAGATCGATCTTTGCATTCGTTCTCTGTTGAAAGTGAACATCTTCTCTTGCATTGGAAGGTAAATGACTTTTCCTGGTGTTTTTTCTCTCCTCGAAACCTTTTCTTACCATTCAGATAACAACAACATAGTTAAATCATTAATTTGACCTTTAGATGGGGGATCGTTTTGAAGCAGCTGGGTCTACAGTTTATGTTGGAAATCTTGATTATCACACATCTGAAAATGATTTAGCTGTGTTATTTGAAAAATATGGACGGGTTCAGGAAGGTTAGTAAATCATATAATACTCAACAGTCAATCATATAAATTTGTTCAGAAGCAGGCTGAAACCAATATCCAGATTTTCGATTTCCACAACTGTTGGGCGGCGTCCTCTGGCCGACTTGTTTTGGGAAGTTTAAAAGTTAAATCGATGATTCTCGGCAAAGAGTACAAAAATAAATAAATGAAAACATCAGTCTCAACATAATCACAACATAATCATGTGTCGTCTGTCAAAAATAATAAAGAAGCCATACGAATGATTGCCAGAGTTTGCACACAATTATAGTCTAGCTTTCATTCCACATAATGGGGTTGCACTGGGAACAAAGATTATGTTTCTCATTTTGCAGAGCACTTCGCGCAAACAGACTGTTTTTTTATGCCAACCATCCAACCGAATCGTTTATAATGGCCAAAATAACTCTCTAACACAACATATTTTTTAAGTATTTTTTTATTTTTAGATATATTTGCTCTTAATTCTTTCAAAATTTTGAACAGATCTGAAAGTTAAAATTAATTTCACTAAAGCTTTGTGAAATTACAATTGAAATAAAGTTCCCAATTTCCAGAAAAAAATCTGTTTTAATGGGATCCTACCATCTAAAATGAAAAATTTGTTATTTGTTTATAAACCAGGAAAAAGCAAGATTGCCATCTGACTTTTTTGATAGATATCAATCACAGTTATGCAACGCTGCAAAAACGTTTGCAGAATACAGCCTTTCACTTCTCTCCTCCAAAATTCAGTTATAGCATCTAGTCCCCACAAAAAAGTGTAATGAAATTTAAATCTGTTTCCACAAACAAAAACAACATTATATTCGAATTTCCCAAGAATCGACTTTTTGGTCATTTCCCAGAAGCGAAATCAAAACAAACATTCGTCTTTACAACCCAAATTGAAAGATTCGACCTAAATTAGCAGCATAAACTCTTTAAAGTTCATCAATTTGTTCGAAGAGATGATGAAGATTACTATTCAGACATCTTGGAAAAGTGCTCGTCGTGCTCGTCTATATTTTTTAACACTAAACTGAACTCTGGTATGATAGACCAACTTGGTGGTCCTCATTTAAACCGCGTAGGGACAGTAGTTCATTTTGATGAGGACGAAGCGAATCCTGGGAAATACTAAATACAATATTAAAAAATAATGTTGGCTGATTATTGACCCTAGCGTTTATTTTATAGCTTATAAGATATGGGGATGTTTTATTTATGGTCTGAGGAAATATTTTACCGAATATTGTTTTAGATGGTAGGATCCCTTTAAAATGGTAGACTTGTTCTATGAAGAAAATGTATAGAGTAAACATAAGAAAATTAATTAACACCATTTCCATATCAAGAAACATTTACTATATAAAGAAATAGTAGTTTAGATAGATTTTTCTATAAGGAAATTGTTTCCATGTGCTAAAAAATATTGTCTTTTTAGAATAATGTACTGCGTGAAAATAGTAAAAACAAATTTGAATACTTTGTAAGAAGCTGGCGAGCAAAGGACCATTAAAAACATCGCACTAAGCATACAAATAATGCAGGGTTTATCACACCTTAAATATCCTAAAATCTGCTTTTGCCTCCTATATCCTAAAATCTCATAAAACTCCTAAAACCTTGGTTGGAAAAAACAGTGGCAACCCTGTAGTATCAAACTATCATCTCTAATATTGCTATCGTTTACTATCGCTCTAGTGGGAACCAAGCATAGTAAATTCACACTAGGTAATCTTTTTTGGGAATTTCTTACCTTAATTTGAAAGTGGAGACCAGTGCATCAAGGAAGTGTCTGCTTCATAGAGATATATAGCTGTTATTACTTATAGTCCTACAATCCATCAAATTATTGACTCGCAGCATCTTATACATTGTTTGTTGCCTCTCATAGTAACGGTTGTTAAAGATAGAGAGACAGGAGAACCAAAAGGATTTGCATTTGTAAAATTTGATAGCGACCAAGATGCAGAAGATGCTATTCTAGGTGCACAAGGCAAGGTAAGGTTCTGTCATTTGTTTTTAGTATGTTCTTTTGATATACTTGCATATCTTTGTGTCATCTCTGTAAATGGCTATCAAATAATGTTTACGGTAGCTGAGGGTACCATTTTTCTTTTCCGACTGAAGTTTAAGACTTAACCACTTCAGCACACATAAATTTTTCATTTCTATATTTTTTCACTCCTGATCGTATATAATATTTACACAATGGAGTGAATTTTTTTTTAAAAAGCATTCAATTTCAAAAAATGGTGTAAACATAAGCCTGCTTGTATAATGTTAGTAACTGTCCTGAATATGAGGTAGTAGACATAGATAACCTTCAGGTCTATTTTTCCTCGATAAAGGTCGTTGTCCAAGGCCTTAATCCATTTCAACAATGTTTATAGTGTGTTGTGAATCGGAATAACACAAAACTTCATATGCATCTTCCAACAGCAATTAAGTTGTAATAAAACTGCAGTTGTAAATAATGGACTCATAGAAAGTCAAGATCACCATTTAAAACGGTTTTTTTTTACGGTAGAACTCTAGTTTTTAGATGGATTCGTATTGCTGATAAGTTTCCAGCTTTTTCTGATAGTTACAAGCCCTTAAAACCTGTATGCAAGTTTTAACCTCTAATTAATTGGCACTATATGTAATTAAGTAATTTCATTTTATATTTACAATTACAATTAATTACATCATCTAACAATGTTTTTCTGTAACATTCATAATTTTTATAGAGAAATGTTTTGTCTCAATCTCTACCTAATCTCTACCAATCATATAAGGCAACGTTTCTACTGTGTTATTTTTAATATTTGTATACTGCTATAATTTAATGGCATTTCAGGATGAAGGGCTGTCAGTATTTATGGATACGTCTGAAATAAATTCTTTAATTGCAGCTCTTAAATTTTTAAGTTATATATTTTATTCTCTTTATTCTAGAAAATACATGGAATAGAGATTCAAGTTGAAATTTCCAAGCCAAGACGTTCTAGTGGTTTTCGTGGTCGTGGGGGGTTCAGGGGTGGTCGTGGTGGAGGAAGGTATGATGATGACAGGTACGATGGCGGTCGTAGCAGCAGAGGAAGCTATAGAGGTGGTGGTTTAAGAGGAGGGGGTGATCGCTATGGTGGTGATAAGTACAGTCAAAGAGAAAGTTATGATAGTAGGGATAGAGGTAGGGATAGTTATGGAGGAAGAGACAGCTACCGTGGTGGTAGGGGTGGTTATGGAAGAGATAGGGATTACGGTGATAGCTATGTTGAGAGGGATAGTGGTTACAGTGATGGTTATGGAGGTAGTAGAGATGGATATGGTAGTAGTGGTCGTGATAGCTATGTTGGGGGTAGAGATGGTTATGGAGGAGGTGCCCGTGATGGTTATGGTGGTAGAGATAGTTATGGTGGTAGAGATAGTTATGGTGGTAGAGATGGGTATGGTGGTAGAGATGGGTATAGCAGCAGAGGTAGGGATGGTTATGGTGGTGATGAACGACGAAGTTCTTATGACAGATATGATAGTGGGTCGAGAGGTCGTGGGAGAGGGTATGGCAGGGGCGGAGGTCGTCCTTCACGTGGTGCTGATTATTAAGGTTGGTTGAGTTTTTGTTGTTGTTGTTTGTTTTTTCTTCCAATCTTGTTTCTTGGGTAAGATGTGAATATAGGTCATAATATTTGGAGAATTAAAAATATTTAACTCTTCTAATCACTGTTCCATAATATCGAATTAGTTAATGACTAAAGAAGCAGTTTCAATCAACAAAGAAGTAAACAATCACTAATATCCAAATATTCCAAAACTTAAATCATTGTTATTTGTAGTTTACGTTGTTTGGCGAATGAATTATGAACTGAATGTCATTCTGGCTCATGGAAAATGTTGGATTATTTTCCAGTGTTCATGTTGTACAATTTAATATTACTAGTTTGGAAGCCATTTCTCACTTTTTACTAATCACATATTCTCTATACCAAGGGCTACATTGATACCGGAAACACCAAAATCGGTCATGAGCAAAATCGGTCATGTGAGCAAAGTTCTAGTTATAAATCACATTGTATGAAATCAAAAGCAGAGGAAAACAGATGAAAAACACAAATGTTGATTGCAAAGACATTGTATATACGGACTAACTCAAATTATTGAGCACACCATTTTATGCCACAGTTTTTTATAATATATGTATATAAAACAAATCTTGGTGTAATTCAATCTTCAACCCAATTAAGTTGAATTGTTCAGACACAGATCTTCAGATTTTTCTTCATCCAATATAGAAGTTGTCATACATTTTTTCAGAATAAAATCTGTATTCACACTTATCTTTAAATGTCCCAACAGTATTCCATCACAGATGATTAGCTGGTTCTCTAATAACATGAAGTGTGGTCATAACTGTCATATTTCAGTAGCAATATATTTCAAAGAATCAATCTAATCATATCAGTTGCTCAGATAAATGGAATGTCACCAACAATTGTTCAAGCAGATCGCATGTATGTATCATTCAAATGCTTCAAACAGATCACGTGTATGTATAATCGATGTGTTTTTTCAATTCTCTTACCATCAATCATGCAAGATTATGTCAATCCAAATTCTGCTGAGTTGCAGTGCATTGTTTTGGCAAATATCAGTATATGTAGGTAACTAACTGAAAAACATTGAGAACATGTCCCACATTTTGTTCTTTGGAACCTTTATTCAACTTTGTAAACAAAGCTGAGAGTCGTAATTCAAGAGAACAGAACAAAACATTTGTCTTGCTATTTCATGTTCAATTCAATCAATTCAGAGAGCTTGAGTAAACCTGAGAAATCTATGCTTTCATTTAAGGATTTCACATAAAACATCCAAAGTGTATCAATGGAGGGAAAAGTCAACATCTTTTTGAAAGAATTTGCTCAAAACCTGAATTACCTGAATAAATACTTTTGACGTTTTGATGAGAAAAATCTTATTCAGCAGTTATTTCCTTTTTCCTTTCTAGGTTGACATTTTGAATGTAAGGGGGTGAACACAAAGGAGTTGAAATTCATGGAAGAAATTCAAGAATTGGAAACGATAAGGTATATTTTTCTGTTTTTATAAAAAGTTTGTTGATGGAATTTTTATCTTACAATTTCTTCTAAATCTGTATCGTGCTTGAGACTAGTGTCCACCTGCACAATTGAAAGTGTTGATCACAACATTTTCCATTTGCTGTGGTTGTGATGTAGTAATGAAAGTATTGATTTTAATGGAAGAAAAAATAAATATTATATACAAGGAATGGCAACTGATGGATGACCGCTTTTCAATGTCACACGAAAATCAGCTGTTCATGATGCTTGTAACAAATTTATATCTTGATCACAATTCTAGTAAAGAAGAGTCATTTTAGTAAAGAAAGTTTATAGTGTTCTATTATCTGGCAAAGGAGAAAAAGGAACCAGCATTTGACATTCTTAATAAAAATTTATTTGTTGAATGGATTTGGATTACGATCTTTTTTTTCAGAATTCAACTTGACTTTGATTTTTGTCATTTTCCAATTTCAAGTGGACTTATTTGAGACATCGTCCATATAGAGACAGGGTCAGGAACCTTGTCTAAAAACCTATTATAGCAACATCTTTCTTTGATCTTTTTAATAGGTAAGTTTATATTACACTCACTATAATCACATGAAATATTTCAACCAATGCGCAACCAATTGAATGATTCTTTGCTATCATGTGATGGAAGGTAAACAAAATACATTGAGACAGTTTGAAAAGGGTTAGGTATGGTTGTGCAATGAAATAAACTGCATGAAATCCAACTTGAGTTGAATGTCTAAGGTTTGGAAGATCTACAGAGGTTCCCTTAAAAATAATCCTTCTTCTGCTCAATATCTTATAGCAATAATTTCTATTAAACTTTATTAAACCATTTGATGTTTTAGATTTCTATATTGTTTGGAAAGAATTGCTGAATCACAATGTCTGTTGTATTGATGAGACGAAAAAGAATGTATCGTGTCAAATGAGACAGATCAGGCATTGGTGTTCTAAACAGTTACATTAAAGCTAAGCAGAGCATACGAGATGTGAATTTAAGCTGAGCAGAGCATATGAGATGATAAGAATTGACACTGATAATCTTCAAGTAACTTCAGTTATGACGTCACAGTTATCATCTGATAATCTTCAAGTAATGTAGCAGTTATAACGTCACAGTTGTCATTTTACTGTTTTGCTAAAGTGGAAATTGGAAAACCATAAATTTTCAAATGTGTCTCGTTGCGACAATTAACAGAAAACCTACCGTGCGTGGGAAAGGAGGAATACAAGTTTCGGTATTTTCACAAGGCGAACAATTCGATTGGGTAAAAAAAAATCTTCAGAAAATTTTCTCTATCAAAATGTCATTTTTACGAGCTAAATCAACAATAGCCGACATATCTCAAGTTGAAATTATCCTTTGTTCAATGAAATTCCACGGACATTTCGTGAATCATCTAAACTTCTAGTAGTACCATTGCACATTAATGGATGATCGAGACATTTTGAGAAACAAGTGATAGTGTGCATCTTCCGTTTCGTTTCGGATTCTGCTACTATTCTGAAAGAAACATTGACAACCACCAGTACGCAGTATCTTGAACCAATGAGATTTGAAGATGCGATCCATTGGAGATAACATTAAATGTGGAGCATGGCAATTCCTCCACTGCTTGTTATACTTTTGAACGGCAATAATAGGACACATAATAAAATGAAACCAATTTGATGTGGTGTATATATTGAAAAGTGCATTGTGTGAATATTGTTTAATAAAATTAGTTATTTCAAATATTGTTTCCATAAAGGAGAAGATGAAATCGTTTATATTCATTCTGGTTTACATAATCCTCGCTGTAAACCCATGTGCTCCGAAGTTTTGAAATAAGCCTCGATCCAAAATATCTTTGTTGGCAACCAAGCCCCTCGCCCCCAGGACTTTTCCCCTTTGAGTGTGTTTGTCTATCGGGATGCGATCATTAAATTTTTGGTTGAAAATCTCTTATTTTCGTTTGAAAGAATGAGGCATACGTTTTCGTTAACCCTGACAAAAAAATAACGTTTTGGCTGCAAACTAATTGTTAGACAAACATTGGTTTTTGATGGAAGTTTCGTGCGTCTACCGATTTCTGAACGACTGGCTCGAGAGGTGTGGTGAAAGGACTGTCCGTTCAGCAAGTCGAATGGTTTCAGAAGTATACTATGCCAAAAAAATTGCAGACTTAAACAATTTTTGGGGCTAACTTCGGGCTTGTCAGTAGTATTTGCAGAAAAAAATAGATAAACAGAACGTGTTATTGCAAATAAGAGGTCTTCGTGTCCGCATCTGTGTTTAGAGTTAAATCTCCACTAGCCAGAAAATGTTTCTAATATGTGCGTGTGTGAGAGGACAGAGAACCATTCGACAATTTAAGAAATCACTTGACGACTTTTGAAGAGGCAATAAATGAGAACATTAACAGAGAATACCAGTACTATGCTGACTCAGCAGAGCCACTGGGAGGGATATCGCGAACGGTTACATATTCTTCGTATTTGGGCTAGCTAGAGGCCGTTTACATGAGACCCGAAGTGAACTCAAACCGGTTTGAAATTAAAAACTTCACTTCGATGCATGATGCAATTCGTATTACTGTTTACATGACTTCGGGCGAAGTGAAATTCACTTCAAACCGGTTTGAAATTTCCATGTAAACACCGAAGTGTCTGTTTATCGATACAGCGGTCTGGTTTTTCTATACGGCACAGGCTAAATTGTTTTCATTCACATGCGCAACTCTTGTTTTGATTTCGGCTAGTTTGTGAGATGTCCGACTCTGAAAGGATTTTCTGTCATTATGTTCAAACTTTATTAGGAATAATTGATTGATGCTGATCCAGCAAAAAAGGGTTACCCGAAGTGAAATGTTTCATGAAACAGCTCAATTTTTTAAAGCGGTTTGAAATCTCCAACCGGTTTGAGTTCACTTCGGGGGTATCATGTAAACGGCCTCCTAGTCGTCGGCTCATCGTTTTTATTTGTTTATTTACTTTAAGGGCTTGTAACAATTTATTGTGCCATAATGAATGAAGAAATAAAATGAATTTGGCTGACATCCTGAAAATATATTGGCCTACAGGATTAAAAAAGAATTAACACAACAATTTAAAAAGGGACTATTTAGAAAACAAAAAATAAAACATAAAAATACATAATAATTTCGCTATAAAGATTAGAAATCGTTATTCTCAGTCTCATAATAATTTCTATTCTCAGTCAATTTCAGAGAAAAAAGCCGAATGGAAAACGATGTCGAAAATCCATGCCATTAGATAAAAATACATCACTTGGAAGAAAAGTTTGGTATACATTTCATTTACAACCCTTCATAAATAAGCAAAAATATTTTTCATCCGCATCTCGTATTTACACATAGGAGGGCGTGTCGAGGGGGTTTCCAGTCAAAACAATGAATTGAGGCGACGCAGGAAGATGGTTTTACGATATCATGTATATATGATATACATTATCCAGCTGAATTGATAACTTACCTACCCGCTTCTTATTTCACGATTAATTCGACACCAAATACCAAGTTCATCTCTCATTCCACTAACTCCGTTGGAGTAGTTTTCTGTCGGTTGTGTAAAAATGTATAGCAAGAATTACACACAAGAACTTTCTCCGCATATGCAGCAGGAGCTAGAAAATTATGAATAATAGTCATTTGTGTAGTTTTGTCAATTCGTAAGTATATCAGTAAATGTCATAATAGAATTCAAAAAAATAACAGTTTCATACCCGTAGCGCCAAGAAAAGCCCTGGGTACACGAAGATTACAACATCTGGAGCAGAAGCCGTGTCCACAATGCCGACAATATCTCTATGAAAGAAAAAAAATGAATGTCGACGGAAATATCATATGGATTTTTTTATTCTTCCCTTAATACTTTTCCTTGGAGGATTTCTTTCGTAAGAATGACAAAACAAACATACCCGCTTCTTTAAAATAGATGATGCTGGGTTATCGCAGCTAAAACAGTTTCCTAGATACGCAAATAATAAGCATAAACAAATTGTTGTTTGGGGACAATATTGGTGTATGATACGAGACCTAGTGGAGAAGGGTTACCTGATTGCATATATCTTCTACGCAGGGAGTTTGGTAAGAACTTCGACATGGCGAAACCTGAATGGGAAAAGTCGATGAAAGATTGACACTCAGAAGAACAAGGAATTGTGAAGAAGATATAAACATACCTGTTGCTCGTGTAGATTCGACAGCCTCTTTCTGAAACAAAAAAATGTGGATTCGTCATATATAAGGATTTGCTGATTAAGTAAAAGTATGGGAATAATTAAATGATACTCGAATTATTGGCCCGTCGAAACAACTCGGTATCCTAATAACCGCATCCTAACAAACAAGTTGTTGGTGTGAACAATACCTTACTATCAATTACGTCAGTATCAGTGACGTCAGGATCACCTTCGTCAGTATCTGTACTACTACTACCATCAACTTCTCCTAGAACAGTTTCTGTATCGGTCATCTAGGTATAAATACTTCAGCGTAAGCCCAAATTTAATCCAACTCGCATTCAAAATTCTTTTCTACAAACCCATAAGAAGGTTCCTTGGATAACCACAGAGCAGGGCAGTCACCAGCTAATCGTAATATTCAGAAGATGGTTCAAGTGATAGACAGAGTATTACCGCTAATTGTTTTAATTACCTTTTTTTCTTTCAGATATATATTTTCATTTAGGAAGGGCTTCAATTTTTCGTCAACATCAGGAGTAAATGATTTATTACTTGGTTTGAAAAGTTGTAGCAGTGACTTTTTCATCTGTAACAATCCATCAATAATACCTATGATTTGAAAGTGTATGTGACAAAACTGAAAAATATACTTTTTTTGTAATTATTGGAAGCAATAAATTATTTTTTTAAATTATTAAACTGCTATGAATTCTGAAAACAAGTCGCATCTTGCCAAAAAATAAAGTAGTCGCTGAAAAATGTTCAACAAAAAAGTACCTCGGAAAAGATGCTTGTTGATGAGAAAACAGGAAATGATAATAACAAACAAAACTCTTCCAGGATCGAAGAGATAAAGTGAAAATTCTAAACATAACGATAGCAGCAACACACTAAACGAAAATAGAGCTTATATTAATAACAACATAAAATCACAGAAGAAACAAAATAAAACACTCACAATGAAGATAATTTTGGCTCTTTCCAAGTGAGAACACTAAAAAAAAAGAGCTTGCATAAACATGCTTGGATGATGTGTTTTAAGAAAATTCTTTTGAAATGTATTCTTACCGATGAAACATTTCAAAATATTCAATCCATTCAGAAAACATTCTCTGCATTGCCATTAAACTACAAGGAAATAAACACAATTATCAATAGAATCTACTTTGTGTGTCGCGTGCTTTATGTATTTACGTGTTTACCGTGCCTGTGCACACCACGTCAACAAACAGTTTTGGTTAAAAGAATCATTCCTCTCTATTAGATAAAAAATGGCCATTGTTGTAGTTAATATAATATTTTACAGTCTGGTTTATTGAGGTATGGTAGTATAGTATAGCTGATCATATTGGTGTGTTTGTAGCACTTACAATTGGCTAAAATCCCAACAGAGTCATACTTAGCTAACTTTTTTTAACTTCGTTTATTTTATCGCAATATGTTTCGGCATCATAAAAGCTATACTTCAAAAGGTTTTGCCTCCATAATATTACAAACTGACAATATGACAATCTTTCTCTAGATAGAGTGCTCGATATGCTAACAAGTTCACGTTGAGGAATATTATATCGGCTTAAGTCAATGAAAAGACATTCGGGTTTTTTTTTTCAATACTCACAGTTTCATAATTTGAGGAATCTTCAATTAAGTTTCAACTGAAGATTGCTTTCATTATTACATAAAAAGAAATTCATAATAATCAGGCTTCCAAAAACATGAGCATGTAAAGCACGCCAAGCACGGGAACACGCAATTTAGCAGACTATACAAATATAGTGATTAAGTGAACATTACACAACCAACACAAAACAAACTACATACATTTCCAAATACTTGTATAAATCTTCTTTCCATTTTTCATATTTTGCATGCCTTTGCATCTAATACAAAATTTCAAACATATTTTAAATTTCCACCAAACGAGAGATTAGATGGTTAATGCCAAAATGCCTAAAATACCGTCATCCAAGGCTATAAATACCGTCATCCAAGGCTATAATTTAATAAATAAGATCCTTATATCTTCGGGGCTGTTTATATGAAGGACGGGATGGGACGGGATGAAAAAAGACATGATTAGATCTCGCCTTTGCATGAACAAAAATACAGCGGAATTTATTTTAGAAGTCGTCCCGGGGGTGGGTGGGCAGAGTGTTTATATGAAGAAAAAAACGAGAGCAAGACCCGCTTTGGCGAAAGGAGATACAACGAAATCGTCCCGGGATTGAAATTTTTCATATAAACACAGCAAGTTTTTGTAGAAATGTTAAGGGAAGCGTGATCTCATATTTTGTCCCGTCCTTTAAATAACTGTGTAAAATGTGTACAAACAAGATCCAGCTCAACACCCCTGAATCCAGGAGATAATATGAAGGAAAAGAAATGAAGGAAACAAAAATACAGAAAAAGGAATACATAATACCTGATGATAAATCTCATCGGTTCGCTCGAAATAATCAATATATCTTTTAGTGGAAGATTTTCTCTTCCCTGATGCTCGAACAAATTCTGCACACAATATAGGTGGAATTGGTAGAATCAAACTAATCCAGATATAAACTAAAATAGAAAAAAACATAAAATCAATTGTTAAAGCAATTCATAAAGTGCTAGATACACTTCGAGAAATTTGTGAAAAAGCCTCTGAACTTGAAATTTAGTGTTTGAGTAAAATCCTGAAAGATTTTGCTTTTTGACCTTACATTATCATAAGTTGACCATGCAGTGATGCAGTTTTAGGCAGGACTTCAGAGAAAAAATGTTAATAAGTATGCAAATGATGGAAGTCAGTCATCAGAATAATCTATCCAACACACACAAGCATGCAAAATGAGCACTGAAACCAGGTATGGTAATAATGATGTTATATTCAGAAATAAGTTAAGATGGCAAAGCTAGGATTATCATAGCAAGTGTCTCAATTTAACTATCTTTTTAAAGGTGGTAAATTTAATAAGAAGAGAAAGATATAACTTGGAAGACTGTTTATCCTTGAATTAACATTTTACCTGGATTTGTAACTGCAAGCATACTTAATGACATCATCCAAATAACTGAATGAAATGGTTGCTCCCATCTATAATAATTATGACATTATGTGTTTAACTTGTTCAAAATACCTTGAAATCTGATTGGTTGTCAAAAATTTGTCAAAGAACTTTTTCATATAGAGCATTTATTTCATGTCATTGAGCAAAAAAGGAAATGCCAGTGCATAATAATATTTTTCTTCTGGACAAAAAGAGAAGCATACCTTAGCACAGACGTAATGTAATTGTATAATTTTTTTGTAGGTTCGATAAATTTTTTTAGCTTTTCAATGGATGATACAAATTCACCAATATCGCATTTAGTCATATTTTCCTCGTGTAAATTCCCATCGTTTATAAGAATAGACATTTTTTTTTGTTCTACCACCTGAAACATTTTTGAAGAAATAGAAACAACAATTTATGAAGCAAAAAAATAAAAAAATCAGGATATGAAAATAAGTATAAAAAAATACACAAAAGAAACTGGGAAAAAAGATCATGTACAGGTAAGATGGTCTTTATAAAATATATCTGTTTGTTTTCCCATTTTTTCAACATGGATATAGGCCAGATTGTCCAGATTATTCTACAATGTGTTCAAAACAGTATTTCAGAAGAAAACATGATCAAAACTATTGAGTAGTTACCAGCAAATCTAACCCCATTATTCATCAAATGACATTTGGCAACCTTCCATCAGTGGGTGTAGAACTTCCTGATATGCTAAGGGCTGTGAATATGCCTTTCCCCACTGCTAAGCAGACATACAAGAACTCCACAAAGTGCTGCTGGATATATTTTCTAACTGCCAGCTTCACTCGATCGATAACCCAAGAATCAGCAAGCTGAAGGAAAAAACTTTGCTTTCAATTATTTCGAGGATAGGTAAGCGCAATAGATGGTTATCATGTGAGAGCACCAGGTCGTAGAGGTACCGGCCGGTACGGGTTCAATTTTCTGCATAGCCACTTCAGTGTCCAGTTGTGCTTTCACAGCTTTTTTCCAATGGTGGGGGATAGAGATGGGTTTGTGCACAGCTACTGGTGAGTGGTTTGGGAGAAAAGATATCTTGAGTGGGTCTCCTGTCATTGTTTGAAGCTTTTGATGACGGCATGTGTTAAAAGCACTGTGAGTGAAGTATTGTTTTATTCAGTTTTCCAGGTCCTGGCAGTGCTCAATTGTAGCAGGAAATGGAGTAGGTGGGCATGGGGAGTAGGTGGGCATGGAGAGCGAATTGGACAACCACAAGATAGTTTCCTGAATCTCGGTGATGATGGTCCTCAGCGCATTTGGGAGAGAATATGAGGCTTCAAATAGGTCGGGGGAAGTCTTTATCGATGAGATGTTTTGCGGTTTTAGAAGAATGTGCCCTACTGCTACTCAAATGGCAAATGGCAAAATTATTTGTAGTGAACCCCTGATATGACGGACGGTAGTGGTTCAAATCCAAGCCAAAACACAGTCCTGCACCAGGCAAAATTTTTAAAATGGGTAATTATTTCAATGGAGAAGCTAATATCAAAAAAAAATAAATATATTCTCAGGGTGGTACAAGAGAGAGGTGCTTTAAAGCAGTTTCTTTCCCCTTCTCCACATATTTTTTGAAGATCATGCTTATATCAATTGGGAGAAGAAAATACAATAGTATTTTGGCACTTCTTGTGAAGAGTTATTCCTTTTTTTCTTTATACCTGTTTAAAATTCATACCTTATTCAAATGATTCTTGATGAACGAGGCTTTTAGGCAATAATGAATGTAAGCCAAGCACCCTACTTAAAAACTGATTAAAAAGAAATCAAGGTAACATTGAATAAAATTTTCTTTTCCAAAAACCATTTCTTATTTGCTTGCCAAACTAAGAGGGAATTTCTGTAAAAAATGTTCGCGATCCAATAGTAAGTTACATCTTTTTTACTTTGCATTTGCCACTTCTATGACTGTGTGTCCAGTATCGTCCCGTGTTCTATATTGTTTCTCCCGGTGGATGATGTACCAAATAGCTTGTTCCCTGTTACTATATGGTTACTGGTGTAAGCATGTGTTAACAGCTGGCAGCTAAACTTCATTGTTTTCCGGACTGGTTTATTTTCATTAATTTTGTTATTTGTAAACTTCATCTGAGTAAGTGCTTGTTTTTAATAAGCCAGTGAAATGTATGTCAATTCAGTTCAGTTCAGTTCAGGGAGAATTTACTCCAGTCATGGACAGAGTTATTCATAATATGTGTTGGCATGGTAGTTTTAGGGGCATTTTGTAGAACCAGGAACTGCGGGAAGTGATCTGAAATACTGTTTATAAGTTACCCGAAATGGTGTTATATTTAACAGAATTAAAAAATATATTGTCAATAACTGTACTGGAGGTATCAGTGACTCTTGTTGGGAGAATTATATGAGGGAGAAAATGATATGAGTAAAGCATATCTAGAAAATCACCAGAACCATTTTTGGAGTTGGCTTTCAGAAGATTAATATTAAAATCACCAATAAGCAGTTTCAAAGAGGCTTTGTCTAGAAGTGGACCTAAAAATTCACTGTTGAACTCATTCACAGGCATGGTAGGATGCCTGTAAATGCATCCACCAATAACATTTTTATCATTAGGGTGAATAATTTCAATGAATTTAGATTCAAGGTGACCATCTTTATATGCCAGGCTATCAAGGTCCAGTCGTTCAGAGAAATGCAAAACCTCTGAGACATAAAGAAGAGCTACACATTTTACACATTTTGTTGGAGTATGTACCAAGTTATAACCAGGGAGGTTACAATTAACATGAGGGTTACTATTTTGGAATCCTGTTTCAGTGATGCCAATGATACTGAAACTATGCCCAAGCAGTTCGATTAATGTCCGCGAAGTTCATCAAAGTGCTTAGACAAAGATGTAATATAAGATGAAACAGTGTGAAGAGCTGATTAGAAGAATCAAGAGCTAGATTATTGAAATCAGTTGTATCATAATATTTACAATTGATTCCACTCAAAGAAGTCTTAGGGATCACTTCAACCTCTCCAGCCAGAGAATTCAGTTTTGTCTAAAAAATCTTTTATTTTAATAGTGGTCAGATTCTTGTTAAATATTATACCATTTTTCTGAGGAATGTGAATTTTGTAAGTGATCATAGTCATTTGAACTAAGACCATTACATGTAACATGAACCTACTTATCATCAGAAATATCACAATATTGCCTTGTGATGGATGCAATTTTATTTTACTAAAGCTATTTTATTGGGAATGTTAAGTGATTATTTTTAAAGAGAGATTCCCTAGTGAACAGTATTTCAAAACAAGTAGAACGAGAGAACCTTTGGTTGATAAGAACTACGTGGAATTTCGTAAATTATATAAAGTAAATAAAAGCTAATACGACACGCAGCATGGCCGCCATTACAACAACAGTCTAATAAACAAAAGTGACGGTATCGAGATAAAGCTGTACGATCAAACATCATCTACCGATCCTTCCGCAGATAAGCCCACCCACGTAAAGGCCCACCCGCGTATAAGCCCATGGTTTTCCTTACCGATATTTTCCACCCACGTATAAGCCCACCCCTTTTTATAGGCTTTTTTAGGAAGAAAGAGAAAACAAAAGTTTCTTAATATGCTAATTTATTTTCTTCTTTTTTTATAATTCGAAAAGCACCTGCAAGAAAACATGACATTGTACGTCGAGAGCAAGTTGACAGCCTCTGACAGGAGAGTTTTGATCACAAAGTGGGTTGGCAACGCTTGGAGTAGAATCAAAACATCATTATAGGATACTATAGTTCGCTCCTTTTTAAATTGCGGAATATCTAACAAGTTAGATAATTCAGAAGTTAGCATCCGTGGTCTTGAAGGTTATGAAATGCCTGAAACAGAGAGAGAATTTCATCTCCAGAGTGACGATGAAAGTGAAGATGACAGCGAGATGAGCTACGACGAATACGAAGCTGGTGATGATTCTTCTTCTGAATCCTCTTCGGAGCAAAGTTTGTAATAGATTCTCAAAGAAAAACTGCACATTTTCATGAGAAACGTTGTTATAGTTTTACTCTCCCTTCTTGCACTTTCTTGCACTTTTTTCCTACCCGCGTATAAGCCCACCCGCTGTTGATTGATTGATTGATTGATTGATATTAACATATATTTCTCAGGAAACAAAAAAACAAAAAAAGTTTACAATTTAAGGGTCAGCTGTGACTTTTAATTTCCCGACCGGGAACACAAGCTGTAGGACCAGGCCCTATATCCCCCCTGTGCAAGGGATATAAGGAGGTACCTATTCGCGCAAGGACCACCGGGGACAAACACACAACAGAACACGTGACAATACAGGACTCACAAACATATAGTGACCAAGAGTGTGACTTAACCATTAAGGCGGTTTGTGCGCATAAAAATGGCTCAATAACGTTTAAAGAATTCCTTGATGAGCATTTTTTCAAGGTCAGATCGAGACATATCTGTAAACCGTAAGATTGCAACGTTTGGGGCATTCATTTGGCATCTATTCCAAGATAACACTGCCTGGTGTTTAGCGGAATGAAATCCGTAAGTTGTGGTGCGTGCAAAGGCATTTGTAAGTTGGCCTAAGTAATCAGCACGAGTTTTGTAGAGTTGGGAGAAGTCGATGGCAAATGTATCAATGACAGCAGATGGCAGGTTGCCTTTACAGATATCATGGAGGAAAAGAACGTTAGATTTTTCAATAACATCCGAGAATTTCAGTACGTTTAGAAGCCTATAAATAGGACTATGATGAGCTCTAGGACACGAGAAGGTAATTAATCTCAATGACCGGTTTTGTAGAACTCGTATGCAATCAATATAAGTGTTGCATTGCTGACCCCAGACTTGACTACAGTAGGAAAGATGCGGGGTAAAAATAGCATATTGATGATTTGCCATATTGATGGTGTTTTTTTATGTTTTGTCAGCCGAGGGCTTATCTGCGGAAGAATACGGTATTCCATACGTCTCGCTTGCCAAAGGCGCGAAATAAAATGACACTCCTTAATTTGGCAAATCATCAATATTAATGTGGGGAAAGGACACTTGATCGTGTAATATTGATATCGGTTTATCATCTTCGTTAATTTTGACGGTCCCATTAGAGGTCCAGAAAGCAAAAAGATGTTTATTTTTAAACAGTTTCTTACATTTTGTCCAAATGCCTCTGTACATACCACATAAGCTTTCATTAACATAAATTTTGGGAGATTCAGAAAACCCAAATGTCGAGGTGTCCAGGGATTTCAATTTACTGTTATTAGCCAGGACTGAACGAGCAAGTTTTCTTTTCGACAGTTTAATAATCGTCCTACCTTCCTTACCGATTCTATGACTGGCCTCAACTTCTGAGTTTGTTATTTCAGTGCCAGTTTTATTTAAGATCTCAAAGACCTTATTCTCCAAATCATCGCTATTTACACTGGTTGGGATGAGTACGGGAGTACTGTTACTGTCCGCAACGTTTTTCCGGAGATCTAATTCGGAGAGAAGTAAGTTGCTAGTGTTTTTCGATATTGCCAGATCACTACTAAATGTAATAATTTTAGCGTTCATTTCGTCCAGTTTATCGTTCAGTTCTTTTAAGGTGCTATCAGCTTCAGGTTGAAAATCTATACACATATTTATTAATTGGTCCTTGTTAAATTTATTCAGTTCAGATTTAGAGAGAGGCATGTTCGAAATAGCAAGTAAAGCAGTACAAGTACAAATGACAAAGAAATATACGATGAAAAATTTGAATATAATATTTCCGTTACTGAACAGCTTTAGTAATGTTAACTTTTCAGTGCATCGGCAACTTAGTTCATCGGCAATTTAGCGAGGAAACGTCCGTTCGCTATGGTCCGTTATACTAAGATATGATGAACGTAAGTTAAGTCTTGATAATTACGGAAATGTGAGACATGTTCTTCGAACTGCGTAACATCTTTCTCGAAAGCCTGTCTACGATGCCATTATGTTCCGCGCAGATTAACATATGGTACTGAAATAGGTTTGATAGTGGATTGTTACTGAGTTATCTCTTTCAAGAAGCTCGTTAAAACTTGAGATATGGTCGTTATAAGCTATTCTTAAAGGGGCTACGACACGGATCACGTGATATTATGAATTATGGTGCCGCACCAAAATTCGATTTGAGACGAGAAGAAATGAACACAAAGATAAGAGAATAAAAATACAGTATACTCGCGATAAGTGAAACACCGGATAACTAGGACGCCCGCTAAGTAGTACGTTTTTTCCCAGTCCCTTGAACTTTCTTACCCTATTCAAGCAAAAAAACTTCGCTTAACTGGGACCCCGGATAAGTAGGACGCTCGCTATGTAGTACACTTTTTCCCGGTCCCTCTTGGAGCAAAAACTTCGCTTAAGTGGGACATTCAATGTAATGACTTCAGCAGATTCGAATCTTTGTTATTCGAATCATCAATAGATTGATAGTAAACAATCTCGAGAATATTTGTTTGCAAAAATGTCACAATTAGGGCGAAAAAGCTGACATCGACATCAATTGTCGATAAATACAAGATATTAAAAGAAATTGACAAAAGCAACAGTCTTTCTTCCACTGCTGTTAAATATGACATACCAAAACAAACTGTTTCAAACTGGATTAAAAAGAAGAAAGAAATCTATGAAGCCATTGATTCTAATTTGTCAACAAAGAAAAGACATCGATTTAAAGCATCCACCTATGAGAACCTTGACCAGGCTTGCTACAAATGGTTTATCAATGCAAGAGCTCAGAACATTCCTGTGTCAGCTCCGGTTTTGAAAACGAAAGCTCTTTTTTTTGCAAAAGAACTAGGGATGTCGGACTTCAGTGGTTCAGATGGCTGGCTCGATTGTTGGAAGGAAAGAAAAAATGTATCATTCAAAACAATATCAGGTAATTTTTTAAACATGTTTCTTAAGTTCTTTGTTTAAAATATCTATATACAAACTCTGTCCTTTGAACATTAATACACATGGAACTTTCATGCCTTTATCGCCCCCTTCATTAACCACATTTTCTGTGACACGAACCGTACATTCATGATATTCTGGCAAATCTTATGATTCTTCAAGCCTTTTTATACTCTGTGCTACATTTCTGTATAAAATCTTCGCGATCGCATAGTTAGTTACATCTATCAGTTTTTCGAGCTCTTTAAACATACCATACTTATCTTTCGCAATTCAGTGATTTCATTTTGCTTGAAAGTTGAAGTAATTTTTAAATTTTGTTGTATTTTCCTGATACAGCTTCTCCCAGTGGGCAAAATCTTCAAATATTCTATAAGGAGAAGTGTTTTCTATAGGAATTACAAGCAATATCGCCTGCTTTTTCAATAAAAACACACTCTCCCACAGAGACTTTTCGAAGATTGTGCCCACTGGGTAGCCTGTTTCGTTTAACGTAATACGAGGCTCTGTTCTTCGAAGCTCAGTCTGAAAAAAGAAGCCATTTTCCAGGCTAATACATCTGGCACGGTTCCAGGCTAATCTGGCATGTCTTCCAAATATCCAGTGTTGATTTTTCATTCTGAAATTTCATTAATCAATAATCAATTTCGTGTTAACTTTCTTTGCATTCTATAACCAGGATTCAAGAAGCCAAAGATACCAAGTGAATTTTAAATTTCTTATTAATAAACGAAAAAAAAATTGTCTGTTGTGCAGCAATAGCGCACTATGCTCCCCGCTTCTGAATCGGAAGAATTGTATGTCAAGTGAAGAAACTGACAGAAAGGATCACAAGGCTGGTGTAAAATTGAGGGAAGAAACGAATGACATAAGAGGACGTAGGAAGTCATGCCTAGACAGAAGGAAATTTTCTATCGAAAAGGTAACAGACCCTGGGTTCGAGGTTGTCATCTCAGGTAGTCCTAAGATTCGTCTCAGCCTCTATGTTTTCACTAAAGTGACGAAACAACTAAGCAAACAGAATGATGCTTTTTCTTCGTGTTAAAAACAAAGGAGAGAGAGGATGGAAGAACACGAAGATGAACATAGCACATGAAAGGCTTGACATGCGTCAAAATTATATTAAAGATGAATTAAAGTCACAAATGCGTATGATTAGTTCAACGTTCGGTCCATCATACTGTTTAGTTCAAAATTACTCATCAACGAAATTGAAACCTACCCGACTTTATCTGACACAGACAGTTTGGATTAACAATTATTGCTTTCAAACTGGCTGCTCCTTCGTCACCGTTTCAGAGTTTGGCCTTTCTATTTCAGTGGCATATCAGAGTTTCTACAAAATTTGCCGAATACCAGTGACACCAGCTGTAGAACCACGATGTCTGTTTTCGCAAAAATTTTCTAGTCTTTTCTTCTTCTCTTACGTGCATTTTCTGTTTAAAACTACAGTTAATTTCCTTCTTTCATTCTTCTGAAAGTGTCAATTTGTCGAAAGTTACACAGCATGACGAATTTTGTGAAATTTGTGAATCGACATTTTTGTTTTTAATCGGCATTTCACCCGATAAAATGTACAAATTTATTTTAAATTTAAAAACGAACCATTTCCTTGCCAGAAAAGATTAATCAACTTAGCCTGATGCAACCATTTCTGGGAGGGAAGGTGGTTATCCCACTAGTGCTAATTGAAATCGACTTCAAATTTACATATTTACACACACACACACACACACACACACACACACACACACACACACACACACACACACACACACACACACACACACACACACACACACACACACACACACACACACACACACACACACACACACACACACACACACACACACACACACACACACACACACACACACACACACACACACACACACACACACACACACACACACACACACACACACACACACACACACACACACACACACACACACACACACACACACACACACACACACACACACACACACTATAACCTGGCCAGGATTATATATGATATATTATATATGTCTTCTTCATGAAGATTATGCTTGCGACTCATCTGCTAAGTTGAAAATAGGATAGATTTATTCTTATCCTTATTGTAAAGAAGATTTGTGTTTGTGGACCATGATGAGAGAGTGCTCAAGTCATTTTCAATTAAAAACGCTGTGTGTCGTATGTGTCGTGTGTGTCGTATGTCCTTGACTTTACTGTGACCGTATATAGTGGTCTCGTCTGCAAATTGTAAGCAAGATGTTGTAATATTGTCAGACATATAATGAACATATAAATTAAATAAAACTGGGCCTAAAAAACTGCCGTGTGGTACACCATACTCCACGTGATTTAGTGGCGATCTTCTGTCATCTATTTGGACAAACTGTTTTCTGTCAGTCAAATACTATTGGTTAGGTGTAAACTACTTTGCGAAAAGGTTAGCGAATGTTATTTCGAAAAGGTTAGCGAATGTTATTTCGTTAAGAGAGTCTTGTAGTCCACAGTATCAAAAGCTTTATTATAATCCACAAAAACTGCTAAAATAACTTCATTATTCCTCATGGCTTTTTGTATATCATCTCTTAGTTTTAATAACAAAGTGATACTCGAGTGACCGTTTCTATAACCCGACTGTGTCGATTTATAAATACCTTCTTCATTAATGTAGAAGTGTAGCAACTGCTTTAGTATGATTTTTTCGAACAATTTGGACAGTACATGAAGAACTGGTATTGGTCTGTAATCTTTGAACTCCTTAGGACTCTTTGTTTTTGGAATCGGACACACTTCAGCGATTTTCCATTGATCAGAAAATAATTTTTGTCGATTGGTGATGAAATTTTGTCATCTACATATTTGAGATATTTAACAGGAATCGTAACCTGTTGACATCATTTCTCAGACTTAACAAAATGCTTCTAACTTCGCTATTGTTGTTCACTTCCTTTGCAGTTCATCTCTGTGTGTCGAGATTTGCCACCCATGGTGCCGAGGATGTGTTAACTTTGTAAGACGTAACGGCGCATATCTATTGATACATTCAACAGTTAGATCGTTCAAAACACTGACTTGATCACTTACATCATCAAATGCATATATTATGCTCAAAGGTAGTTGATCGAAATCAGAATGGAAATCGTCCATACTGACAGTTTTTTCATTTCTGATCTGTTTGTACCTCTTTTCGAACTTCTCTTTTCTGATATTTAAAATAACACATGCTCAATCATGATCACTGATCTCATCGGCCGTTATGATACTCTCGTGAACTAGTTTGTTTGGAATATTTGATGATATATGATCAATTAGAGTGTTATCTTTTCTCGTAGGATGGGTTACATGTTGAGTGAGATAAAATGTTTTGAGAATGTTGCCGTATTCTATAACCGCAGAAGAACGTTCGTTCAACATGTTGATATTAAAATCACCGGTTAAAATTATCACGCCATCCCATTTAATAATATCTGGCTTAACAAATTATCAAATTTTTCACACCACAAGTGCTTATCTCTTTTCACAGAACTGGGCTGGTACAAACCACCAATGAGAAAGGAAGAGTTTTTATTATTTCCTTTTACTTCCAGCCACATGTGTTCCATATTTTTATCTATATTATATATAGATACACGTTCTTTAAATTTAATATTTTCATTTATATAAAATCCAACACCTCCCCCTCTTGACTTTTGACGGTTTTTATTTACAAGTTCATATCCAAGTATCTGAACATATTGATAAAGATCGGTACTACTTGTTTACCAGGTTTCAGTGATGCTTATGATGTCAAATTTATATGTTTCCAACATAACGTGAAAAGCATCGAAGGTAGAGCTCAGTGATTGAGGATTTAAATTCGCTATCGATGTATGATGTCGATGGTGATCCAATATCTCTTCGTGGTCGATAACATTTTTTTAAACAAATATCTCTTGAACAGGTTGTATCAGATCAGTTAATTCAGGGGTTTGGTGATCATCGAAGAAATAAGGATTCAAAATTGAAGGAAACACTAGATGTGTAAGCAACATCTGACAGGTCCATTGCGAAGGCACACGCGATTCGATGTTTTGGTGAAGCATATTAGCACACGCAGCGTGGGTGACATAAAAACAAATATCACGAACTAGGCGTTCTTGATTGCACCTAACAGTTTTTTTTACGTTTACCACTGCTCGAAACAACGAACAAATGAAAAAGAGAAACTATAACAAGCGGATCAACAGCATCGATCAAGGAAGCTTTACACCATTAGTCTTCTCATGTTTTGGCAGTATGTCTCGTGAATGCAAGACTTTTTTCAATTGATTATCAGAAATTGTGGCAGAAAAAAGAAACGAGCAAATTCACCGTGTGAAAAACTGGGTCAGGTGCAGACTCAACTACAGTTTATTGAGAAGCCAACTGCTATGCCTTCGTGGTTCTAGAGGCTTGAAGAAACTATTCGAGAACGACGACATAAATTTAATCACGACCGAATGTCGCCTAAAATGTTGTTGATAAAATCGTTGTGATTGGGAAGAAAGTAAATTTTATATTCATATTTATATTTATTTCTTATCCGTCTCTATTGTAGAGTCTTTCTTAGCTTCGAAATATCGATGTATATATAAAAAAAGAAAAAAGAAGTTATTCCTATTGGTCCTCGAGATAATTTTCCCTAAAGCTCGCGTTCGATTTGGGTCGCAATGCATTGGTTTCATATTGACGTAGCACAAGAAAAAATAATTTATGTGTGATCTTACGTTGATGACTCTCCGATCTCTCACTACTCGCGTCTACCATTTTGCGTGACAGACAAACAAACAAACAGACAAACAGAGAGTCGGACTAATACTTGTAAAGCTCCTCTTTAATGGCAAATAAATAATTATAACTGCTACTCCTACTCCTACTACCACTACTATACTAAGTACCAGGCGGCCAGGCCAGCAGGGTCTCAACAAATAAACTTTCATTGCCCGTGTTAACGATAAATTTGTTGCAAGTATCTACAACAAATGGCCCAGATGGGTCAAAGTGCTTGCAATTTGAGAAACACTCAACAATATTTTGTTCAGGGGAAGTGTTGGTGGTGTGGGTATCATGCATAAGTATAATGAGCCTGACTGACATAAATTTTGTTTAGTTTCAAATCCTCTAGTAGGAGTAAGGTAGTTTCATCTAAGTTCAACATGAATCTATATTCGACACACGTTAATATTGAAGTGATTAATCAACGGGAAAAAAAAGAAAACCATTTAAAAAGGAAGCTTACAGTAAGTACTTTTCACCCAAAAGTTTAAATTTGAAATATCGCTTAATAATTGGGGGTAAATTCAAGATGAGTCCGAAACCTCTTTAAACAAATCCAAACACAAAAAACACGAACAAAATGAAGTTGTTGATATTCACACGTGCTGTTATCGCCACATCTTGTTTACTACTGGAACGGAAAGATTGGCCATGGGACTTCAAATCATGACTTTTAAATCCCCGTTTTGAAAGCAGATTTCCATATAGAGGAGGTTTTCCCTTCCCCGGTGCGATATTTTGTTTTCGACATGCTTAATAACCAGCTGATTATCAGAGTTTGTTTGCATCGTGATGTAATAGTTATGAAAATGTTACGAGTAGCTTCAAGGGTAATTAGCGGTAAAGAAAAGAAATATCACCTCTAGTGTCTCCTTTGGAATTATTACGGCACGTGGTTTTTGTGATATCTACTTTGTTATTCCACTGTTCCGTGTTTTATCTCTAAATTGTTTTGAAAAATTGTTGTGTCGAATAAAGATTATTTGGTTGAACACGGACGTATCCTCCTGTTCCTTTTCTCCTCCGTTTATCTATCTTCAAAGTAAAGAAATCTTTTTATCTTTTTAATACTAATGTTGTTGGATATTGTATTTCATATCTTATATCCTTTTGAACGTAAATTAGGTTTCCTTTTTCATTTATTGGATTGTAAAGTTGTTGTGTCGAACTTAGATGAAACTACCTTTTTTATTATTTTGTCAGGAAATTCTTTAACATCACTTGTGATCTACTTTTTTTATTCATGTATGTATTTGAACTTTCACAATGCCAGGTCAACTACTGTTAGCCAACTATGTGGTTCATCCAGTCAGTAGTCAACTTTACATTTGAATTTACTAATTTTCAACTGCCACAAGATTGAACCCATTTACTCTCGCCATATGGATGGTAGGTGGGATTTCATGGCTAGGTGGATTGTCATATTTTTCTTTCACTGCAAGAGTTTATTTTTTTCATTTTGGTTTTTATCTTTTAAATCTTATCAGTTTGAAACTTACACTTTGTACCATAGACTTACTTGCTAACGCCATGTAGGCTATATACTTCTATTGTACCAACTTACCTTATTTTACATGCCCCTCACTTTTCACACAACCTTTGATTTTCAGTTGAAATTAGGATTTTTTATTAAATGAATTTTAGTTTTTAGTATCTTTTATATTGTAGGTCCACATCAGCTTTATATGCTGTCTTTTTGTAAAACCTGCATTGCCAAATAAATTAGTACAGGTACAGGTACAAGACAGGGATTTTGAAATAGCATTTACAGCGACCACCATGATATACCCAAGATAAAGACTGTATTGATTGCCTAAAACAAAATGCAGCAATGGAAGTTATCAACAAGATAAGATTCAAAGTAGTGGTATCTGTAGCAATGTGGATTTTAGCTAATCTATAATAATTAAAAGTTTTCTTGAATTACAGACAAAAACATTTAAGATTATTTAATAGAAACATGTTGCATGTCATATTACGGAATCGGGTCTTATTCATTTTGACCATGGTAATCATTTGGTTCTTCATATTTATTATTCCACGTTTTGGACATTATTACCGATTAGAAAATAACTTAAAAAGGTAAAAAATTTAAATAAATATAATTATATTGATATTTGGTATATATTTGTGAGAAAAGTACAATTGCTATGGTTTTTACTTTATCTAGTTCAAATAAAAAGATACATGTCCAAAAAAATCCAAAAGAACGGAAGGAAAGTTCCGAAGAAAAGAAAAAGACTAATGATATTCTTCCAGATGATGAATCCATTGATTATCTATTTGCAGGGTTAGTAAAAAACCTAAGTATTAGGATAACTTGCTTTCAAGAGAAACAAAGAAATTTTTTTTTGGTATGATCTAATATTTCTTAAAAGAACAGGTTAATGCATCTAATTGTTTGTGTTTTCTTGTATTTTCAGTTTTTAGTTTTCACATAAGTCATACAGTTTGTGGACCTTGCTATGAGTAAAATACCTCTCAAGCTCTAAAATGATCTTGTGAAAATTCTTTTACGCGTATCACTCTCCCCTATCTAAACAATTTGTTTCCCTCCTGAGTTCTACGCAAGCATGAGTGATCACTCTGGTTTCATGGCAAGGGCTGAGTACGGCATGAGAGAAACTTACATTACCAAAGAAATGAATTTTACACAAAAACACACATAATGTTACATTACAGGTCATTATTTTTTTTGTGTGTTCAATGCGGTCGGTTTAGACATCTGATTCCACTGAACATGAAAACCCATGTCAAATGAACTCTTCTGGAAAGCTAATTATCTAATGCAGACACAAAGTTTTTTCAAGCTGTACTTTATAGCAATTATTTGATTATAATGTTTGATTATAAGGTTATTGCTGTTCAAATTTTAGAGAATTTGGACAAGGTGACAAATGTTTAGATTCATTGGATGGTAGAGAAGGATCTACACCTGGTTTGTGGTCATGTCATGGAGAAGGTAGAAATCAGGTATGCCATGAAAGTTCTTAATTGAAATCACAATTATTTTTTTTATCCACTTCTAAACGCATTATTACCCATGGGAATGTTTACCCATGGGAATGTTTTGATAAAAGATAAGAATTATATAAAAGAGAAGTTCTGATATTTTCAGTCATTGCAGGATACAAACTTGCAAGATTGCTCTTGTGCTTTTTCAGAATTAGAATTTCCCAAAAAATATTTCAGGCAAATTTTCCAAACATTTGAACTATTAACTGAACCATTACTTGATTTTAAATTCACACTGAAAATGGATGTGGTGCGAATAATACATTTTCTGTTTGAATTAAGCTTTATATAATAATTTGGTTGCCTAAAGGTAAAAACAGACCATTTTGGAAGTTTTTAGGTTAATTTTTTGTTGTATTTTTTGTATTTAAAGGGTCTAATGATCCAAATTATAAATTTCTGAATTGATTGTAAAATTTGATTTAATAGTTTGATTGGTTTTTGAACATCATTTCTTTTAGTTTTGGTTTATAATGAAAGATTCTCTTGTAATGCGGAATAAAGAGTTATGTCTAGAAGGTTCCACTAACGAAAAATCAATTACCTTGCAAGTTTGTCAAAAAAGTGATAAGCAAGTATGGCAATTGTTTTCTCTTTCAGCTTTAAAAAACTAACAAACTTTTCAGTATATATATATATATTACATACTTAGTACACTTTTTAAACATTTCTTTAAAAGAAGAAACTGTATGGAATAATCGTTCACGAAGGATCCCTTTTGAAGTTTTTCTCGAGAGTTAACTTTTGCGAATGATAATTTATGCAATTTTTCATGAGAACAAACTTTCACAATTGACAGCGATGAGAGAATTTTTTTCTTTTTTTTTTGTGGGGGACACAAATAATGGAGATAATAATACTTTCTGAAAAAATTTTAAGCAAACTAATTGCAATGGGTAATTTTTTTCCGATCAAGTTCTTTTTTCGTAGGAATTAACTTTCGCGAATAGCCAAGATACTGTGCTAGATTAACCTTTCGTGAATGAGCTCGTTTAAGATTTTCATGGCTTACCATTATGCCTTGACAACAAGTCTAAAATTTAATTTAGGGTTGGGTATTTGAAGAAGAAAGCTTACATTTGTCTGGATCATCATTTTGCTTAGAATCTCACCAAAATGGTATATCTTTGGAAGAGTGTAATGGAAAGGATTCACAGAAATGGAAATTAAAAACTCCACCAGGAATGTAGTCCTGTCTTGTGATTAAGTTTAAAATCAATCCTAGGAAGATATTGTCGATAACATTTATAACGAATTCTGAACTCGTGTTTGTTTTTTTTATTCCAGAATTCCTAACAATATACCCTCAGTGACCAATTAATTACCATGTTGGTATATATATATTACTACTTGTAGATAGTGCTTAAAACCACTGTACTAAATAGAGACAAATATTTATTTCATGTTGTTGTTGTTGTTGTTGTCAATGATGTGGATCAAATTTTTATAGATAGATGGTTCTATTCAATTTTTTATGCTGTAACTTTATAATTCTATATGATTGGTGTTTTGTTTTTTAATATATATTTTTTGTATCTTTTAAATATCAGATTATTTTACCAATTGTTATCAAAATTATATTAGATATTTTTTTGGGTGAAGATAAAGCCTGAAATAAACAAAACGGGTGCAAGATAACTTGTTTGTAACTGTTTGTTAGATAATCTCCCACCATCTTATGTTTGTTATGAGTGGTTGATAGTGATTGTTGCTATACCTTATGTGAAAAAAAGTTTCATTTCAGAGTTGCAGGTTCTCTGAAATACTTAGCATGGATTAGATAGATGGTTCCAGGAATTTTCTAAACACATTAAACTAAACGTTTCTTGTTCTCTCAACAAAGGACATAAATTCATTTTTTGAAAAGACAAATCTGCCAAGATGGAAATTGATCGAAAAAACGTATTTTTTTCTGTTCATGCTTTAAAAACACAAGAATTAAATTTAGCGTGGAATTTGGTATTGATTAATCAAGAAAACCGAGAACTTTTGTCCACGTCAGATAGCACACAGTTAACTCGCTACTGAGTAATTACAATTTAAAAACCTTGCATCTATAAATGACAGGGAATGTGCATCTGTCACAACTATTGTATTTTTGCCATTCATTTGTCTCGTTTATTCAAGTTGGTTTTGTTGTGCTGTTTTCTATTTTCTATTTAAAAACTATTTGTTATATTTGTTATATTTGTTATATTACAGATAGTAAGAATATTATGGAATCAACAAAGTCTACCATTTTTGCTGAAATACACGATATCGTAGAAGAACTGACCACGACAGGTTCAGAAAATGATCTTGATCAGGAATATATGAACAAATTGAAGCGACATTGCAAATCATCCCATGAAAATCTCAAAGTTACCTATGATATCTTAATGAATCAGTTAGCCAAAAAACATTGTGAAATAAGATATTCAACATTCCAGATTATTGATGAATTATTCTTACGTTCGCACGCATTTCGCACGATGATAATTTTCGATTTACAAACGATTTTCTTACTAGCGTTTGAAAGTGAGCCGGTCAGCCAGCCGTTACCACCACCGTTAAAAGCTGCCAAGAGTTTAATTAAACTAGCCTTGAGAAAGTTTTACAAGTGGTATAAGACGTATGGTAAATACTATCGCAAACTGCAACTTGGTTACGAATATTTGATCGACGTAAAGAAAGTGAAATTTACCGATGCTGAACATGTTTCGCGAGAGGAACAATTGAGGCAAAAACAATTAGCCGAAAAGAATGAAAAACTCCGACAGAGTAAACTCGAACAAGTTGATATGCAATATGCGGACAAACACGCTGACATTGAAACGAATATAAAGCAAATTGAGAATTGCTTTCAGTTACTTTTACCTAAAGTTGAGCTTCAAGAAGATTCGTCACTTGAGAAACAACAAGATTCTCGAGTAGAAAACTTATCCGAAGCAATCATGACAGATGTGGACTGTTTCTCGACGTCTTCCAATGATGTGTTGCACACTTTGGGTGCGGAAACGGCTATACATAACAACTATGCGGTTAGTATAGAATTACCAAAGAAGCACGTGATCGAGGCGTGTGATGATAATAAGGTCATTATCAGTCAAACGAAAGAAGTATACAAAGAATTGAAAAGTGAATTGGAACACGTGAAACGATGGTTGCGTGTTCTAATTAAGTGTGACTGTAAAGATAAAGAAAAACTGCAAAAGTTACTTGACTTAAAAAATACAATTGTTTCTAAGACTGAACAATACCGTGAACTTAACATCGGCCAGTTTGCAGGAAGTGATAGTGAAGATGACTTTATTGATGTACCGGAAAGTGGTGTTTCAGGTAAGATTTGATAAAAGTACATAAGATATCTACCTGATCAAGGGAAATTTGTTTCCAATCCCTTTTTTCCATGGTTTTGACCTTTATTGAAACCTACTACTAAGTACTAAGTAGGGTTATTGATCAAATGAAAATTTTTGTTTCCTTTGCAATGATACTGTCTCCAGTATGATGTATCAAAAAATTAAATAATAATAATAATTTTTTATTCGAAGTTTTGGCGCCTTAAAGGAACTAAATAACAGTCTGGTGTTTCTTGGTTGTTTAGCTGAACCCAATTCGAAATCCAATCGTGTGCCTGCAAATAGAATAGAATCCGAAATGACGTCATTGCACCAAGACCAAGCCAGTGCATCATCATCATCATCATCATCATCTTTATCCCGTCGAGAAAAACTGTTGCAGGTTGCACCAGTTGTATCTTATGATTCTGACCTCAGACATTGGGGTGATGAGAAGGCAGCAGCTGCACCGTCTACATTTGCCTTTAACTCGATTGAACAGTTTTGGTGGAATACTGATTACAAGGAATATTCTGAAACACCGAAAACTGGCGACGCCATGATGAAAGTAAGAAAAATCGAATTCATTGGTAAACAGGCGCCCATTCAAAGAAAATGTGGAGCTCCTTTACCAAATGGTAAATTTTGTGAACGCATGGATCGTGTAAAATGTCCATTTCACGGAAAGATTATCGATCGTGATAGATTTGGTGCACCTATGGATGGAGTGGAGAGAGAAAGGGTACATTGCTATTCCACAGAATTCTTTAAACTGTTTACGTATTCGCTGTAAAGGCTGGTTTACACGATGATCTTTTGTTGTTTGTTTGTTTTAGGAACTTAAACGTACACATAAAAGAGAACGCGAAGAAAGAGATTCGATTCAAAAAGAAATTGATGCTGCTTTAGGTACAAATTTATCGAATAAGAAACGTAAGAAAGAAAGCAAAACTAAAACAAGGTATGCTCGATTAACCAACATCAAAACCGACAAAGTAAAGAAAGGTATGAGTAAATTAGAGCAAAAGATTTTTAGTAAAAAAGCTCTGGATAAGGTTTCGAAGAGTTTGGATGCAGTTTCCAGTATGATACACGATGGAAAGTTTGGATCGCAATTTAATTATCGTAACGATTCGTTTATTGGTCAATAAAAAATAAAAACGGACACAACCACTTTAGGAATCTTCATGAAATGGCATCTAGGTACATTTTCAGTGATTTTCCTTGTTCATGTTTTGAGATGTGTTCTTTTCAATAAATGGTTTTTGACTGGATGTTTTTTTAGCATGAAAGAAGAGAATTTTATCGGCGCGTCGAAAAAAAGTTTAGATTTTATATATTTGAGAGATTGTGTGTTCCGATGGTGGTTTGAGAAAACATACAAGGAAAGGTCTTCTCTGTCTTTCTGATCAATTTCTTGCACGCTCCTTCTCAACATTTTACTTTCATTTAACTTTTCACAAGAAGTTTTCTCGATAACCCTATTATTTGCTGTTTGAGCTTGGTTACCCGGTTGCAAATAAAGTCGGGTTTACATTATTTGCTTTTGATTTTTACAGTAAATGGATAGCATGAACAGAGAGTTTGATCTTTCTTTGTTTTCACAATTTCTCGGAGATAATTCGACATAGCGATCCCAGAACCGTGAGTTGTTGGTAAGCGAGATACAGCGCTCTGTTTCGAAGCTCAATTTTCGAAGGTGTAGTTATCCCGGACTCACGGTTTTGGGATTGCAAGAACAACAAGCAGCCTTCATACCTAAGTAATCGGTTGCTTTAAAGTTCTTGCTCATCCAACCGTAAGTTGGGTAAGTGAGATTTTACAGCACTCCGTGATGAATGCCGTATAAGTAAAACGAAACAGAAGGTTGAGTAATAATGTTGTTACTAAAATGATACAACAATATAATTGGTTGCAATATCTTATTTTCCATTAATATATTAAAGTCAGATATACTTTCTGATACAAGGTTCTTATAATATTCAAAAAATGTCCTGCAGTTTTTCCAGCATGCTTTTTTCATCACAGTTTCGATATCCATTCCCATTTCAGATGTTTTGCTTGTTCTTGCAGATCTACAACTGTGAGCAGAAAAGTTAATTATTCCACAATCCGATAGAAGTTCCTCTTAATCCATCTCCTGATGGTGTCTATGGATGCAACCCTGTACGGTTTTCAAGTTATTATAAGTTTGGTTGTATTCTTGTCGCCCTTCTCCTCGTTTGTACTCTTTGAGGCAGTCTAATACACATAACGTAGAATTTCAAATAAAGCATTATTATTATCACTGAACTTGTGAAATATTTAAAACGACATTAACATCCCAAATGATGCTTATTTTGAGCTTTGGTGGTTAAATAGTCGGATAAAGAACTTGTCTATAACAGGATGTTCTGAGAGATGTTTGTAAGGTGGAAAATGCATAAAGTTAGAAATAGCAACATATTGATGCGACTAGCAAAAGGGTCAGTGTCAGGATAGCAGAATGTAATGCAAACATACTCAAAAAGTCAGGATAGTAGAATGTAATGCAAACATACTCAAAAAGTCAGGATAGTAGAATGTAATGCAAACATGCTCAAAAAGTCAGGATAGTAGAATGTAATGCAAACATGCTCAAAAAGTTTAGGGTGAAGCATTCAGTAGCTTCATTAAATTTCCTAGATTTTTCATCAGCCACTTTGTTTTCTTTCCCTGGAATAAAAGTTGCTGAAATCCAAAACCTTTGCATATTACTCCAAAGCCATATATTCATAGCTAGGTCATTACAAACAGCTGACTGCATTCCTCCCATATTGTTAATAAAAGATACAGCTGTAGTACTATCACATTAAATTTGTGCATGTGATAGAATTTTCCCCATACATAAGGACTTGAGACCTATTTCAATGGACTTTCTTCTTCATCCCACAGTCTGGCTGAGGAGCCTATCTGAGATCCCCCAACCTTATTTACTAGCATCTGTGAGGATAATAACATCGATAGATGGGTAACGAATGAATCGTATAACCTAAAGCTCGGAATAACATTTTCACTATTTTGATAAATTGCTACCTTGTAGGTAACATAAATATGTCACACAGAAAGTCAATGAGAATGAGAATGTTGGATGCTTCAAATTTAAAATCATGCGTTTAGAGCCATCTTTTTTAGGTCTAGTGAAAAGATTAGAAATAAATTGTACATGTTAATTATTAGTATGTTGAACGACTTCTTTATGCTATAATTTGTTGATTTCTTAGTCACAGAACACTTATATTCCCTCTGTTGGCATGGGAAATTATTGAAATCTAATTAAAACCCATTTTTTTGCTGAGGATATAAAAATCCTGTATACTTCTTCCATGTGTCATAAAACATGAAACATGTTTCCAGCTTTGTAATTTGTAACTTCCTGTCTTAATAAATAGCAAGCATGGTCATCAAAAATATTTACCTTGATTCGTATTTCTTGCTTCTTGCATAATTGATGTTTTTCTGGATGGGTCTTGAGTTGGTGTACTGGCTGTACCCCCATTTCTTGTTAGCATAGGAGTGCACACCAGAAATTAGAGTAGTGGCTTCCATCAATTTTCTTATTTGTGCTTCAAGCATACTTTCAACATCTTTCCTATCTAACGTTTTTATTATTTTCAGAAATGTAGTTCATTATTTTTTCATTAACTATCTGTACAGCTGAACGTTTAGTTAAAGCTTTTTGTAATTTTATCTCAGTGGATTTTGACATGCAGAAAGTAAGTTGTTCCATAGTTCTGGACTGCATTTCTTAACCTTAAAATCAACATTTTCCAAAGGTTTATTCTTTATGTCGTTGACAGACTTTGCAAGATTATCTTTTAGAGGAGGACCTGTATCTTCATCAATATTGATCTCGTTTTGTAAAGAAAGAATGATCTTATCAAAGTTATCATCAGTTAGCATTAGTGGGAGCTATCAAATTGTCAATTTGGTCCTCAATGTCATCCTCTTCACGAAGACTAAGTAAATAGTACTCATCGTTATCCTCCTCTTGCCCAGACCTTTTTGAGGTAGTTGTTTGTGTGGTATAACTACTATAATAATTCATTCTTTTGCGAAAGTCTGATAGTGAAGGAGGAGATGAAACTCTCTGTGAAGGAGGAGATAAAGCTCTCTGCGGGGGTGCATTTATCTGTCCCTGTGCGACGTTCGGAACCTGAGGTTGTGCCACAACGTGAGTTTGCAAATGTGCTTAACGATTCTTGATTGCCTCGTATGTCCTGTTGCATTTGTTGAAGAAGTACACAACACTTGTGTAAGGACTTCTTTGTTTGATCAGGTGTTAACTGGATCACTTCCATAATGAAATGAGAGACAAAAAATACTTAACTCAATATGCTTTTTCATCCTTCGTCGTATCGCTTCGAAAGCCATGGCTGAATTGAGCTGTATCTCATTTACTCAACTCACGGTTGGTTGGGTGAGCGAGGAGATGTGGTTTCATTGCATTGCATGGTAATTTTTCAACGCAGTAGATATGTTTAGATAGTTTACGTGGTACTTATCTCTCATTTCGAAGTAGGATTGACACGAGTTGAGTTGTTTCTTGTTTGATAAAAATAGAATAAGTTTGATGAATGGTAATTATCTTCTAACATCAAAACAAGGCGAAAAAGAGAAATTTGTGTATAGACAATAATCTAGCATATCTACTCATACTTGTGCAGTTAAATTTTACTAAGTTTCCTGGAAGCTAATAACAGGGGCTATTACGAAAAGATGGCTGCAAATCTGTATTTTCCGTGTCAGTTACTATGGTTACTATTCTTTTACTAAAAAACTTAAAGATTTTCATGTTTCTATCAACTTCTAAATTTCACTAAAACGCAACGAAATTCGTAATACATGTACATTGGGAATAAAGATATTCTTGGATTTTGATAATTAAATGCACAACACCTAATGTAAGGACTGGAAATACCATTTTCCCTTCTCTTTCAAATTTTCTAACTAAATTTGTGAAGAGGTTTTTCTATGATTTCTCACTGCTCCCTTACCACCCCACCCTACACCACCTCACACACCCACAGCTGTACACCAATCACAATAACCCACCAAATCACCCACTCTCACTTCTCACAACATTGATTTATAGAGCTTGATTTGTGTGATGTCCACACCAATTAATCTAAGGCCACCATAAGCATCTACCAGCAACTGTGACTGTCAAAAATAGAAATGTCGTCATCTTGAATGACTACTGACATGGCTTTGTCCGGTGGAACGATCATACACAAGGTAGATTGATTTTCAACATCAGCTCCATCGCAATGCCCATTCATAATTTCGTTGATAAGCTCATCCATGTTTATACATGGTTATCCCTCTTCTGCTAACAATGGTAACGAAAATATTTCAATCGCTCCTGTCAGGTTGATGTCGAACAACATTAGGAATGGTAAAATACAGTTCTTTTCGCTGATAACATAGACACTTCATTTATTTAATATAGTTAACATTGTACATTATTGTAAAAAATTCAAATCAATCCTATAACCGCAGACAAATGGGACATATAATTCAAAGTCACAGGATACAACACAAAAATCAGCATACACATGCTTAGTAGAATGACCTGAAGAACTTATGGAAATAAAATCAGTAACTAAGTAAAGTGTTTTTTAAATTATCTTTCGACCCTATATTGACTCGAGGCCAGAGGGTTTCTTCTTAAAATTATCTTTCAATCTGTTACAAGGAGACTTTGATACCTGCATTATTGGGTTTTTTTTAATTCTGCTACTGTTTCCGTTCCTCTCATGACACGGTTATAGAAGCTTGTGATCGTCAGCAATGTAATGACAACACACGCTTTGCTGAAACCGTATTCACTCAAGGAATATTGCGAATACCCTTCGGTGTATTTGTAAACAACGAAACTCGTCGTTTCTTCAACAGATTTGAGAAGTAAACGTCCAGCGTCATTCATATGCAATCCTGTTGATGGATCAGGTTCTTGCTGCATATCTATTTAAAACAAAGCTTTCTGATGCATTAGGGATTTTCTGAGGACAACATTTTTGGTAATGTGGAACATTATACAATAGGGTGTTTCTGTAGTCCAGTTTCTAAATTATTAACGATTAAAATATCTGTTTACGAGTTTGCAGCGATTCATAACGTTTGATCCTGCGTAATAAATAAATCGAAAGTATATAAATATCTGTTTAATATCATCAAGTAGAAAAACCTGTCTGTTTTGATTGAAGAAGCGTTTCAAAACGTCAACAGTAAATAGTACCGTCATGCCATAAATTAACATAAATTAACAGCTCTCTATGGCTCTCCTATCAAGTTTTTAGTCCACTTTGTTTGAAGTTTTTACTTGTTTTCTAGTTTATTTTTATATTCAACGCTTATGCATTCACTAAAACCAAATTGTATACAATCCCATTACTTTTGTCCTCCCACAATAAAGACAATTTGGTTTTAGACATTCACTTTCATGCAAGAAGATGTAATTATTTATAGGAGGCATGAAATATTTGTGAAAAAAAAAAAAAAAAAAATACATTTATTGTTTCAAAACATACCTAGAGTTTATCAATATGAGCAATATTTTTGAATTTTGGAGGATGTTATTAATATCTGTCACATGCAAGTTACAAAGTGCTGGTCCTAAAAAAGAAGCTTGTGGAACTCCATATTCTATGTCCTTTAAAGTGGAAACCCCCTAAAAACTTTAAAATGGGCACAAATGCATTTTTTTTCATGTCGTTGGTACGACGTAACAAATTGTGACCACACTTGATGAAATAAATTGTTTTCGGCATCTCATGAATAATTCATGTCTCCCAAACTATGCATTTCAAAAAGTTGCTCTCGCGCTGGCCATTTTTTGAAGGGCGTTGTGTCGAACTTAAATGAACCATAAGAGTACGGAATTTGAAATGAGTGATTTGCCAAAAAATCCAGTTTAAGAAAATTAGGACTATGAAATTTAGAATTTGTTTAAATTTGTCAATTTTGGGCAAATTTGACAACCCACCGAGCGGATAATCGAGCCTAACAAAATCGTTTCGCTTATTTCATAGCAACTCATTTGCATCGATATTTCACGAGAGATCTTTGCCAGGTATTCAGAAATACAACTTCTGAGATTCGAAAAATTCGAGAGCTTTTCGGGTTTTCAAGCGCGTCCACGACTTCTGAAACGAAAAACCCGATTTGGTCGAACGGATTGCATCCAAAGACTCCCCTACGCCAAAGAGGCAAAGATCAAAGGGTGCCGGTCAACGCGTTTAGAAACCCTCCTTATATTTTTGCTAACTTTCTTTTGGAACGCTTGTGGTAAAGAGAGGGCTCGCAAGACATAGAAATCAGGGAGGTCTACCTTAAATGAGATTGCTTGTCATCAATTTGTACATAATGGTATCGTTGGTTAGATAAGTCGGCGGTCTAGTGAAGGAAAAATTTGGAAAAGTTCAGAGAATGCATTTATGTTATTAAACGTTTGAATAGTTTGTGAATATAGCCATGGATAATTCTTTATGTTTCCACGCAGAATGTGATCTCGGAATTTTATTAATAAACTAATTGCAGAGTGGTTTTTGCGAAAATTAGATTGCGTTTCATTGTTAACAATTTGATCTTCAATAAATAGTCGGAGTCGGTTAAGTACTATACGCTCTTAGATCATACTGAAACTGGTCGATAGTCATTGGGGTTTGACGGTGATAACACCTTTGGAACGGGACTAGTTTTTGCAATTTTCCAGGCGAATGGAAACGTTTGACTACGAATAAAGTTATTGATGATGTTAGTAAGAGGGGATATTATATAAGTATGCCTAGGTTTTAATGAGATGGGATCATAGCCTGCTGATCAGTCATTCCGAGTCTGCCTTGAATCTATGCCGTTTTGTTGAGAGATTTGGCGTAGTTTAAATGAACTGCAGCTGCTTTTTGGCAAATTATAAATAGTGGGTTTAATTTCATTTCGAGATTTGTGTTTTGCCAATGTGATCCGAATTGCTGTTGTGTTAAAATGATTGTTCAGTTTATCGGAATTTTCTTTATTAATAGTTTTGAAATTGGGGTTTAAGATTTTCTAAACATTTTTCCATATTTCCTTCGGTCGTTTTGACGATGATACGATAGAATACTTGGTGGAAGATAGTACTTTTTGATAGATTACTTTTTGATAGGCTTGTCATTATTTACTGGTTGAGGAACATTGAAAAACACCATGCTCTAATAAACGCCCTGGGCTTTTATTTAATTTTTAACATTCTGAGGAAGCGTTTACTACAGATTTGCAGTAAAAACCTTGTTATTTCTGTCTCAAACAAGGTAATGGTTATGTAATGCCTCGTTCTTTCAAACGAAAAAGAGAGACTTTCAACCAAAAAGTTTAAGTATACATACAAAAATACGTTTCATTTAAAATCTGAACTTTTAACACACTCATAACCGTTAACTTGTAAGCTAGTGGTATTACCCTGGAGAAGCTTTTGTTGATCGAATACGATATGCTCCAGGCTAACTTGTGAGTTATAATTGGCAAATATACGTAATGCAGTGACGTAATATGCTTTTCATTAAAAGCATCTAAGATTGCTTGCTCTTCCATAAAATAAAAGAAACAGTAAAAGAAATGTAAAACTCCATCAAAAACAGATCTCCACAACATCCCTTCACAATCTCTCAATTCTCTGATTGCTTTTCCGAGTTATCATACTACCATGATTCAAACCCTTTTTGTTTAACATAACACGTTCTCTGTTCCTTTGTCTGATCTCACTCTACATGGAATCCCAGTCAAGTCGAAATTTCCTCAAGGAAACACAACAACACAGTTTCGGCATTGTTGTCTGAACAACATTTCAGCACGACAGGTAATCTACTATAACCATCTACCAAAACAAAATACCAACGCACAAGTTTATGGTTAGTATCAATATGCCACAATACATTAGGTTATTTAACATTGTAAACACGTCTATGTAACCGACCAGCTTTACGAGAATTAAGTCCCTCTTCACCAATTCTATGGATGATGTCTCTCAATCTCATTTTGGTGTTATGGTGTTATGCGTTCTGCACAAAAGTTAGGAATAACGCTTTCCATGACCAATTTAGATTTTAGGGGGCAATGGTTTTTAACGAGCTGCCTCTATCTGTAAGAAGCTCTGAAGTTTGTTTTTAAAGTTTGATGAGTTGACATTTTAACAGTTAATTTTATTTACTTTTCAACTATCTTTTTCTAATAATACTAATATCTTTTTTTACTATTCTTATTATATATTTGTTTATTTATTTATATATATGTTTATTATTAAATGTTTATATCAGTATTATTATTTTGTACATATGACAGGACACATGTTGATAGCAGCAATTTAGTTTGTTGAAATGTAAATATCCTGTAAAAATAACAATAATTGGTAAGCACTTGTTCCATTCTATCCGCCATTATAGCAACAACACAAGGCATTTGTCTCGTATGGCCTTTGTCTCAGCTATCCAGTCAAAACTACCACGTAAAGATGAAACTACCACGTAATGATGAAACTACTGCACGGTAAATCAAATTTACCAAGCATTATAGCAACGACACCCAGTAATACGACAAATACACTGCCTATCGGGTCAAACCTCGTTCAAAATAAGACATAAGTACGACGTAAATCATATTTACTGTGAAGCGTTGAAAAATTACTATGCACTGCATTGAAACCACATCATATAACGGCATATCTATCCTGCAAATAGATCATTTGGCACTTATGGTAGTTACGGCGTTCCATAGGCGTGCGCTTGTTCGAGGCGAGCGCTAATTCGAGAGTGCACACTAATATCTAAAGGCATTAATTGTTGAGAACGGAAAAGTTGTTCCAGCTATATTTCATAACAGTAAAAAAAAACAGTAACAGTAAAAAATAATTTCAACGTTTACGTTTTGAAGAACTCACGAAACTTATTACTTATTACATGAAGAAAGAACTGTCAAATACTGGGATATAAAAGAAAATTTTAACTTTCTGACTTTTTTCATACCTTTTCGCGAATAAGCGCACACCCTAACGGGATATTGGTGTGCGTTATTCGATCGTGTGCGCTAATTTCAAAGATTATGTTAAAGGGTGTGCGCTTAGTTAATTAGGTGTGCGCCAAATCGTATAAATACGGTAATGGTAAACCCGCTTTACACTTTGTTAAAAAATTGAACGCAGCATATTTAAGTGGGAAAAGTTAATTTCATAAGGCCCGTGCTATCTAACATACAATGGAATTGAATAAAACCTTTGAGTGCGTGCTTGGATGCAGTATGCCGTTGACTCAACCGCCCATTCAAAGAACACAAACTACACAACGCCCGATATCCACAAACAAATGTTTACTCATAAACTACATATGTGAATCGCTAACGCGTGTACTATAGTTGTCAACGCCCTCGATCAAAACGTCTCCAGCTCGATATTCTCAATATGATAGAATTTGCATGTAGGAAGTGGTAGGTATACACAACAAGTGTTCTTGCTTCGTGGTTGAATTATAATACATTTTGGAAAATTGTAATATCTTTAAACTTCCATGGAGTTGGATGAACATATTATGCTCTGATGAAAAAATATCAGGAAAAAATTTCATTTTGTCAAATTTGGTGCAGTATCAGCTGCCAACGCTTCTTTGCTATACCAACAGATTGAGAACTCGGTCAAAATGCGTCGTATAAACAATATCGAGGGAGTGAGAATCTCTTTGTTTTTTGTTTTTAGCCGTAAAATTCCGAAAGGTCTAAAATCCTTTTCCTGAAAGGTCTTACATCCGCTACAAACTAGTTTAATTCAAACGAAATATTCAAATATTAATTTTAGTTATACAGTTACTATTAATGTTGTTCATGTTTACAGACATATGATGTACATATAAATAATAAAAAAATATTACTAATATATAAATTTATAAGAATTGCAATCCTCACTTCATGTGAATTGTACAATATGTGCAGTGCGGGGGAGTTACCCTACAAAAAATATGAAACTCGCACTCCTCCTCCATGTTCTTATTGCAGCATTCCAAGATATGCATGCAGCGGTGGTGATGACGATGAAAATAAAATATTGCTCAACATAATAAGCTGGTGACGTCATGAAATAGTTGATAGGTTGTTCAGTTGGTCTCTTACAACCTTGTTCCCAGGACTTCTTTTTGCGTCATCCGTCAAAACGTGGGAGGAAATAACGTGGTTTTAAGAATTAAATGAAATAAATTACCAATTTGCTAACATATCCAGAACATTATTTAAACCAGCAGATTCCTATGAAGATAAAAATACTTTCCTTCACTTTGAGCAGCTTTTATTTTCTGCATTATAAATCCCTAACATAGGCTGTTATCAAACAATATTTTAAAGGAAGAAACTTTCGTGATTTTTTGCTACAATATCGGAAGTTTGATACCGCAAAAAATCTTAGAAGAGCCCATTCGTGAAATAGTTTGTTAAATAGTTTGTTGAATAGTTTTTCAGACGGAAAAGTAGAACAAAAATATTGTTTCTCACTTTAATTTGTCTGGTGTAACAAAATGAGACAAAACTTATCTTGGGCAAAAAAAGTTTCCTTCGCGCTGCATTATTACAAGGGACTTACTCTTTTAACAACTGTAATATACTAACCGTGTTCTTTTCCGTGTCGTTGTCTTTTTCAATAACATCGTCACCGTCAGCCTGTGAATTTTTCATGACTAACGACATGTCGTTATTATTTGTTACTGGTGTTTTATTTCGCTGACTATTTTTTCGACGTAAACTGCTCGATCTACTCGAGTTTCGTTTCTTTTTCGAACTATTTTTTCTTGTTAATTCCGAAGATGTTATTGTTGGTGTTGAAATGTCATTATTGGACAGTGTTACGTCAACATTTTTCGGCATATCATCGACGTCGCTTTTCATACTATGCGAGCTTGTGCTCGTGCAGTACGGCAAGCTGGATCCAGAACTGCTACTGTGTTTCATAATGGCTGACGAAAGTTCCATTGTAAACGAATCAGCCGCTGCTGATCCGCCGAATGATTTATTCTCGAGATTTTTACTTTTACTCGGCACTCGGTCTCTTACCGAGTTGCTTCGTTTAAACGACGATTCACTCGATAAACTGGGCGATTCATTGAACGCATTACTTGAAACACTTTGCTTATAATTTTTATACACATTCTGATGGATTTTTTTATTTCGAAAACCGTTGATACTTTTCTCTGCAATTTCTTCTTTAGTTTTTTCTTTTCTCACATTCAAATATTTTTCACGTTGCTGTTTCGCCTCTTCATAATTCTTCTTTAACCTCATTCTTAACTCGTCCAAAGTTTCGTAGGTTCGGTGGTCAGTATTTTCGATCGAGATACTTTCTCTTTTCTTTTTTTTAGAAATGTTTTTTAAGTTCATAGTATTGATGTAAGACTTTCGTTCCGCTTCTGGTGTCGGAGGAAATTCCATCTCTTGAAGAGACTAAAATAAAAAAGGTTACTTCACACTCTTTGTAACAAACCTTAAAAAGTGAGGCCTAGGATAATTGGTGAAACTTTTCGCTCTCTAGCGAAATAAGCGCTGAAAAATTCGCATAAAAATCAATGAGAAAAAGCAATCTATAATGATAGTCGTGTCGAGACTGATTTGGACAACTGGGATTTTATCTGAGTGGTTAAATTGACCAATATTCCGTTTTTTTCAATTCGGAAAATGTTGCTCTCTGTTAGTCTGTGGTTTTATCTATTTCAAATTAGGCAGAACAATTTGCTGCCAGTTCAGATCAATTTTCATCCAATCACTTCATCCAATCACCCTCTCTATCATTTAAGATGGGAGGATAAGACGAAATTAAACATGATAGAAGTAACATAGTGTAGACCAGGTGTTATGTAATACAAAAACAAAATCTTCCGTGAAATGATTTGTATAGATTAGTTTAGGAAGTTGTAGATGGCATCACAGTGATGATATATCATGTTTCTGTGGTGATATCTTATCTGACTACCGACATTCTAACTGACGAAATATTCTTTTGTTAGGATGATTACTTTAAAAAAACAAAACAGGAAAACTGTTAAATCAGACTCTAGATAGATAGATGGATAGATTGAAAAAGATTCAAATTTTTCTTGTTATCCGATGATAATCCGATGTAATAACCCGATTTCTCTTTTGACTGCTGACAAGAATTAAGTACAAAAAAGTCTTCAGTAATGTTTCTTTAAGTTACTCAATAATTCAGTTTTTCTGAGAGGAATATGCATGATATGATTTTTAGGTTTCGACACATCTCAACTTCAAAGATTAGGATATTTTTGATGTTTTCACATGACTTTCATATATATATTTTTCTGCTGGTTTTTATCAAGCCTGTTATCAGTTGAAATAAGAATGTTCTTCATAATTAGAAAGTTATTTTAGATATAATTCCTACCTTTTCTCGTCTCGTAAATTTCATCATTTTGAGCAATGTTTACTTTCGTATAATAAGCTAGTTGTGGTATAGATTTGTGTTTAGTTTGTGTTCGAGTTGTATTATCATCACATCTCCTAATTTAGCAAGAATTTTTATGGTAATTACCGAAGGCCTGGTTTCTTTTGGAATCTTTTGCTAAATCAACCTCATTTGTTCTTTCTCATCCAATAAGAAGTGAAAGTAAAAGTACACTCGACTCTTGGTATCTCCAACTGACCAAAAAAGGGACCAAAGAAATTGTTTGAGATACAGGGATTCGAATGTATTTCATCTTGATTTTCTCAGCAAAAAATACCCGATTACAAAGTAACAAGTTTTGGTATTCGGACGAACGATTATTGATAAATACTGTGCCAAATAACCGATGTCAGGTACTACTCTATCGAAATAGGAGTTGCCAATAGAAACCATTCCTTTCACTTTTACATGAAGGACGAAACTTGTTACCATGAAAAGATATCACGTGATAAAGATATCACGCATTTAGGTTGGTTACTGGTGGTGATACACCGCGAATAAGTCACATGCATCCTAGCATCTTAAAATAGAGCAATGTTATGGTAGCATCAAATAAGGTGGAAAAGCTTTGGAAATTTAATTCCAAGAATATTTTGCAAATAATCCAACCTGCTGTTGAGTTGCTGCTTGTATGAGCTCGTATAAAAATTGCTCTTGAGAAAACATTTTCTGTTTTGCTATTATTGTTACTTCAAATTATATCGATTAAGGCAATAAATTCTTCAAAAAAAAAAGCTTCTTCTTCGAGCTTCTTGAATAAGTTTGTTCTGATTTTATAACATTAATTTTTGATAAGAAAAAACGTGAAGATTCATCAGCTGGAATGAATGTTCAATTCAAACGATCATTAAATCTAGAATTATTTCAAGAACAAACACGCGTCAAAGAAAGCTCCCATGCAGCGAAAGTAAAAAAATTGAAGACGATATGAAATATCCAAAAGGCCTATGCTGAGGAATGGGCGCTGAATCATTGAAAACTGTAAACGTCAAATGGCCAGTATTAGAAATAGTGTATCGAAACATACACGACAATTTCAGTATATTTCCAAATCTAACAACTTAACTACAATTCCATCGTTATAAAGTTCTTCTGATCTTTCGTATGTTGAGAAACAAAAACAAGGAGATATGACGCCATTATTGGGCGCAACACACTGAAGCAAAGCCGCTCTCCTAAACGCCCCGTTACTTAGTCGAATCTCCGAAGAACGAATAATTCGCGCAAAGCGAAGTTCAAGTGCTCGGTAAGAAAATTGCCAGAAAAAAGGATTGTAAATGTATACCTTTGTTTCCCATGAGAAAGGTCCCATGAATCCATCTTGTTGATCCTATAATGAAAAAAAAGAAAGAAATATATAATTATACTCTGAAACTGGAAAAATATTTAAACAACCTACAAGAAGAGGACGGAAAGATATGACCATTCTCTTTTGTAAAGTGTTATCTGCTTTCGAAACAGATAAACACAATGTCTGTGTGTAAAAGGAGTGTTTCGTAAGGAAATATACCATTTGATATTGTGTGAAATAACATTATTAGAAAATATATTTTTAGTGAAAGATAAACCACAAAAATTTGACTTTATACAGACGTTATCGGGATGTTTGATGCCGTATAAATATGGGTTCACGAGTTGGAAGCATGCTGTAATGTTTATAACGTTTTGAAAATAATTGGTTAACAAAAACTCTCAGGATAACTTGATATATCAGACAGTTAAGAATGCAACATAAACGCTTGTTAAAATAAAGTCTATGAGGTTTTCTAATCGGACATGTTATCACGTTTAAAATGAATCTAATTTGATAAGCCATTACAACGGTTATGAAAGCATAATTTCTGGTTTAACATTTGTTTCATTGTTGTGAACTGTATTTCACAATGCAAGAATAAAACAAAAAATCACTTTGGCCCTTGAGCTTTCTGTAACGAATGTATCCTTAAACTAAAATTTGTCATCACGAAAATCAGGAAAATTGCTCCATTTTGGGTATTTTTTTTTTAATATTTAAAAACCATACCGAGTCAGCACTGCTCACACTTTCTAAATCTTCTTCTATTTTTATAGTTCGGAGGCGTGGGAACCAGTCTGCATTATCCAATAGAAATTCGGTCTCATCCACCTCGTACTTTTGTATTGCTCGTTCTTTAATTAACTCTTTGTTGAGTTGTTTGTCAACTTCGAACGCTGTTGCCTCCTTATTAAGCTTCTTATACAGATGTCTCTGTGTGTCAATTATTGTCTTGCCTATTTTACCACATGTACTGAAGTAATCGAGGCAAGTTTTCTGCGTAATAGGTTCACTTTTGTCGGCAGAATTTAGGATAATGCTTGAAGAATCTTTTCGCTTAAAGAACTTCATGCTGTAGTCTCATTTATTCATACTTAATTGTTATAAATAATATGTTAATTTTTACAAGGAATCAAGACATAAGAAACTGTATTGAAAATGCAAAACATCACAAACCACATGACTGTATTTAGATCATTCCGATGTTCACGTATGAAATGAACTGAATCAATTCATGGAGTTTGAAAATTTTTAAAAAGTTATTCTCTTAAAAAGTTATTCTCTTAAAAAGTTATTCTCTTAACTACGAGTGCCTCAGAAATGAAAACTAGAATTTACTACATAGATGGTAAAAACTAGACCAATCGAAAGAAAGCAACTCGAAGCCTTGCTTTCGTCTAAACCTGACGCAAAATATAAATATTAGGAAATTGATCTGAATAAATAGAAACCAGAAAACACGAGTTTGTGGTCTAATGACACCATAAAACAACAATAAACAACATCTGCTATATTCCTTTAGTAAGTGTGTTAAATCATGATTAGAAGTTGACAGTCATATACAAAATCTTATAATTATTAAAGACAACTGATCAAACTTAAACTTGTTAATTTCACATTAAAATACCAACTCGATCAAAAGCATCTTTCTCTTTTCCATTTACACTTTCTGAATGTATGAAAAGATTGATGTTTATTTTTTTCATAAGCTTTCTATATTTGATTAGGTCGTTTAAAATTAATCAACCAGAACCAAATATTATCTTAATTCTAATACAACTCGTCGCGAACGCTTTTTTAAGTAACGCATTATTGAACACAAGTTATTTTCTGCTTAAATAGTTTGTTTGAAATTTTGATCTTATACAGGCACTATAATACATTATTAATGGTAGATATAAATTCAGGTATTTTCATTTCAAAATCTAATAATTCGATGTTTTGTATATGTTGAAATTAAAAGCTTAGTTTTTATGTCTTATTTTAATCCAGTTACTTGATTTAATATAGATGTTGTTAAATAACTCTGTTTGTCACTTGTGGCTTCCTGTTAGATTTGTACATAGTGCCAAATGCTTGTTTCGTTCTTCTCACACTATACTAACGTTTGACTAAAAATTGACTTTCAATTTATGAATATTGTTCTTTGCCCCATTTTTGCTGGATGTTTCAACAACATGAAATATTATTAATCAAATCATTTTCTGCCAACCTACGCATAATGTGGTCTGAATGAAATTTTTTTCAATAGACATCAGCACTTCTAAGTATTTTCAGGTATTTCTTTTTATAATTCCTTATATTTTAAGTAAATCCAATGAATACAAGTTTACATAACGTAAATTACCGAATAAGCGCCAAAGTAAAAATTTTTAATAAGCGCCCCCCTTTAAACAAGAAGAAGCACTTATATGAACTGATGATAATCACGCAGCGACGGGGGTGTAGCATAAACAACTATAATTTGTGAACATTATTTTAAGAAATTATTTTAAGATTCGCAATTTTAGAATCATCAAAGCTCATTTAAAATGGGAATGTTTATTAATAAGCGCCCCTGTCGAATAGCCGCTCCTCCCGAATTAGCGCCCCGGGGTCAGGGTCGAAAATTTAAATAAACGCCCGAGGTGCTGGTTATTCAGTCATTTACGATACACACGTTATCTACAAATGCATGGTTTTCATTTCATTTCAAGTTCAAAGCAATCTAGACGTCAACTGGATAGAAACTACAATGAATGACAAACAATAATGGGAGTGGTCACACGACAATTAAAATGAGCAAATTAAATGTCTCAATTTACTCAATATATATTGGGAGCAATAAGTTTCAAAGTATGTAGTTTGAAGTGCAGGTCCCCCACACACATATGTTTTTAAAAAAAGATCCGAGGTCCCCCTCAATAGAGTTTTCCGAAAAAGTTAGGTCCCCCAATAATCATGATATTAATGCTAATTTTCATGATTTTTTAGCAATTTCATCTCCGTTTTCTTAATTAATTTCTCAACACGATTGTGTTAGGCTTCTTTTGTAAATCTTGATAGTTTTTGATGGGGTATCGTACTGCGTATGAACCATCGATCATAAAGCTGTGGTTCAAAGTTTTCCATTCTTAACAAATAATCAAGTCATTATATACATTACTCTTGGGATGAAATATCGATCAAGAAAACCTTTCATCGTACATAATACAAATGTTTTCAACAACATCTTCTTACAAAACCATGTTATAGCTGTCCATTTCCATTGTTGTAAAATTTCCGATCTATTCCGATATTCCAATTATACAAATTTTTAACCACACGGATGAAATATTAGAGTAGAAAAATAAACTAACAACAAGATAGCAGACTTGAATGAAAGCATAATTTTAATTCTCGAATTTCTGTTGAAAAATCGTATTATGGCCAAAATTACCGTTTTCGTTTTCAATATCAAATGTTGTTTTTTTATTGTTTATTTAATTATATATTTCAGGATTTTCAGGATTTTCAAATTCATAGATTTTAACGTAACCACTTAACTCGAACCTCCAAAGGAAACAGAAATTTGTTCGAGTTAACGAAAGTTCGTCTAATCCGGAGTGATCGATAACTCGAAAATTTAGAAAGGTTTAAAGATGAAAATTCGAGTTAGCGATAGTTTTTGTCTACGCGCACGGACCTTTTCATCTTGTTATACCAAGATCGCTGGAAAAGGGGCAACCTTGGTGAGAGAGAAGTTTACCAGAGTGTCTGTGAGAATTGCTAAAAAAAGATAGATAGAACCAAGAAAAGTCTTAAAGAATATAACATAACTAGAAATATTAAAGAATACGTTTTTATTATCTTCGTTGCACTAAACTGTGTCTGTGCACCAAATATTGCCAACAGAAGTTGATCGTGATTCTTCTTTTTCTCTCCATGTTGTTTTGCTTTTTGATGAACGATGAAGAATTGTCAGAATAATATACAGACCAGCTAACTTACCATGGTCAGTAAATTACTGGAGGTGCGAGTAATAACTATTTATAAGTGCAAAAAAACATTTCTGTTCCGCATAAGTCTTCGAACGCAAAATAAGTGATATCCTGGGTAGTTCGGTATGCCTTTAATAAGTGATATCCTGTGAAGCTCTGTGTCTTAATGCACAAAAACAGTTCAAGAACGGAATACTTCGAGTTAAACGGCGGCTACTGTAAATAGAGACCATTACTTAGTAATAGTTATGAAGTAATAAATGTTATAAAAATGGAAAATAATAAAACAATGAATTTGAAGAAATTTCAGAGAACGAAAGTTGAAATTGTAACGTTACCTAGGGTACCTCTTATGCATTCCATTGTTATCCTTCCACGTTTAATGTTTTATATGTCATTATTGAACATGATTATATAAAAATTAATGATAACCTTACCTGTTCATGTAATGACGACATTATTTCAGGACACCAAAGCCATCACCTAAAAAACCTTTTGATCTTTTTCACTAACATTGCTAAACTGTTTTCCAGAACTTTGAAATTATATTTTTTGTTTTTATGTCAACAGGTGCATCTTTGTATTCTGTTTTGATTTGTTTCCTCAAAATAAACAATGCTCATTTAAAATTATTATTTTAAATATTCAATTTAATTTTTTTTAAACAATTTATTTTGGGCCGGTGTTATCTTGATACGGTAGCTGATGAGTACAGGTAATGATTATTGTTTAGTCTACAGTAGAAGGATGTTTCTTCTCATCTTCCAATCGACCTCATAAAGGCCGTGATGTTTAAAAACCCAAATAAAAATGACGTCCAATTTGCTGACATCAGCATTGTGTGCGCCTGCAGTTAACACAATTTTAGAAATTTCACCCAACTAGCTACACTTGGCTTCGTGAAACAGGAGCACGAATTTATATTTGACACTCTCCCTGATTTCAGATTCAATATTTTGCAGCAATCCCACAACAAGTTGGGTTTACTTCATATGGAGTTACCCCACACAAAACTTTGAAAATATTGTTCCGGAACTTTTGAAAGGATAAACCTAAATTTGATATAAATAAAGACACAAGTGTAATTGACACAAGAAGGCAGGGATGCTCAAGACAGTTGGTGGTGAATGAAATGATCTCTTGCAGACAGTTGGTGATGAATGAAATGATCTCTTGAACTGGAAGACGTGTGATGATGTAAGAAGATTTGTTTCATGATAATATTGAACTCTGTAATTCGAACATCCAAGGGGGAAAATGGTTCGATTAATGGAGAGTTTGCATTACAGAGGTTCATTTACAAAAAACTCATCGGTGACATCATCGGTGAAGGGACCTGGGAACTAGTTCGAATAAAAGTGTGTGTACTGTACAAGTTTTTTTCTATGCTTAATGGAATGATGCGGCGAAAAAAATTAAACTTGATGTCGTGAACGCGGATGAATAATTTATTTAAATGTAATTTTTAAGCCGATTGTCCGATTTAAAATGTATCGATTTTCCAGAACTCGTGTAAACGGAATCACATAAGTATGAAGATTTCGCATTCGCATGAATATGGTCGTAGTGACCACTCAACTAGGTCAGACTTTGAAAGGTTTGTTGAGAACAATAAAACCGGCTTCCGGCTCAAGTGAAGTTAATTTTAGTAAGATTTTTAAAACCCAGAAACATAAAATCTAATCCAAATAAACATATTTTGACATACTAAAGCTGTGTTCAGTCTCGAATCAAATGAAAATTGAATTTACAATTCAAAGGAAAACAATTCTGCATTTGGTTATATCAGTTCAGACAGTTCTTTTTGTTATCGAATATATCGAATTATGTACGTTCCTTCAAAAATTAGTATACTAAGTAAGATGGGCGTTTAAAAGTGATCATTGAAAATTAGGTGTATTTTGATGACATTATGTGAAATACCATTAGAATTTGATATATTTTCAATTAAGGCATTGTAGTTACTTTGAACAGCATATGAGATGCTCACCATCGAAGTAAAGACACATTCTGATTTGAATACAGCATCTTTTTTGGCTTTCCGTAAAATATAAGTTCACATAACAAATGTTTGTAGCTCGGTAAGCTAACAAATCAAAATGATTAGATCACAGACTAATGTCTTATTAAAAGCATGGCAAGAATGAGCATAGAAAGTAAACAATTGAGTAGCTCTAGAATTGATGAATACGTTTGAAAGCACAAACCCACTTGTTTTAGGGAAACAGAATGAGGTATAAATATTTTTTGAGATATATGAACTTACCTCTCTTCTTGGGAACATGATCAAAAAAAATCTTCCACGTTTTTGAAAAATGGCAGTCGTATGTTTTTCACATGTGTTGGACTAAGTAGAAGTAAATTTTAAGTTTGTGAATAATTGTTTTCCTTATTGACAAAACAAATTATATCAACAAACAAACATCAAATAAGTTGTACTTCAATTGAAAAACAAAATCTAAAATTAGGCCACAACAAACCATACTTGACATCTTGAAAGGACGCAAATGATTTTTATCCTTGACGGATTCTTATCAGAAGATTCATGCAGAAAATTTAGATGGTGGAATTATAATATTTTTTTTTTCCAGCTTCAGTAGAGATTATGATAATGAAACATTCGTTTAGTCATTCAAGTGAAAAGAAACAGGAGATGTAATAATTATTTTGATTATTCAATTTGACATTTGACGTATCCAATTTGTTGTTGTTTTTTTGGATCAATAGAATTTAAGATGTTTTTAAGATTTTAATTTTCAGATACTAGATTCTGTCATACGAAAGCTATTGAATCTGTCATTTCATTTGTACCCACTCCTCCATATGTCTGAATGAGAAACGATACGTATGTCGCTCATAATTTAAAGATTAAAAAGATGATATTATCAAATCTTTCCATTGGCCTCACAGATGATGTGACGGACGTTTGATTAGGTTGGAAATCAGTTTCAAAATCTCAGTCACTAATCAAGTCGAATAAAATCACCAAAACAACAGCTTCTTCGCCAATTAATTGTTTGTAAATGTAAGTAACCATGGCGACATTTCGCAAAAGATTGGTTTCTTTAAATAGGGGGCCGCACGCAAGTCTAATGCCTGATTTCCACTAGAGAAATATTCCGAACATAACGAATTTTTCGCATAAGAATCATAATGTGATATGCGAATTTTATGTCGAAATTTTCTAACCAATGAGAATACGACTTTTTTATGCAAAAATTATGAAATGCTTGACTGTTTTCAAACTTTTCTCTTGTGAAACGTCCATCGTTACACTCATTCTGTTTCAAGAGAACTGAACTAAGATTCAGGTACCAGGTTCACATACTCTTACGGATAGATTTCATTCCGGTTTTCATATCGGATATTACACGTATATTTTTTATAAGCAACTTAACTAGAAGAAAAGTTGCTTAAATTGCCTTAAAATTGGTAACAAAGTTGCTTAGTGGTTGGTTAAAAGAACTAACCTTAATGGTGAAGCCAGAATGCGTCCATCTTGTTTGTTTTTTGGAAGACATCTTTTACGTGTCTGTTTCTTAATCTTCTTGAAAAAAAAGATTAGGTGCACTCACCATTTCAAAATTGTTTTGACGTTCGAACATCATTCGAATGTTTAAGCCTGGTTTCAATTTACTTTTCTTTACAAGAACACATATTTATATATTATTATTATTAAGGTTTACCCATGACAGCCTCTTCAGCTCTGATATCACTGTTATCAATAAGGGTCATGCGTAGGAGGTCCTAGAGCATTTAAAGCCCCCATTTGGGCTACGGAAGCCGCAAGTACGCCTCAACTGCTCAACCAGACAACCCCCTTATATATCAATCGCGCTCTCAAGCTGAGTGGATCGATTCACACCGTTATAATCGTTGGCATGACTCGGCCAGGATTTGAACATTGACCTCCCGCATTGGAGGCGAGCGCTCTACCACAAGGCCAACAGTCCGTTACAATAATGACATACAGTATACTCTCGATAAGTGATACACCGGATAACTAGGACGCCCGCTATGTAGTACACTTTTTCTCGGTCCCTTGAACTTGCTTACCCTATTCAAGCAAAAAAACTTCGCATAACTGGGACCCCGGATAACTAGGACGCCCGCTATGTAGTACACTTTTTCTCGGTCCCTTGAGGCAAAAACTTCGGATAAGTGGGACATGCAATGGAATGACTTCATATTTTTTTCTTGAAACAGAAGACATTGCATTGATTTTAATCAAAAACTTGTCAACAAATCTATTCTACACATTGGTTGTTTCTTCACGTGTGCAGTCATGTCTCAGCTAGGTCAAAAAAGGAAGCTGAAATCTACACCGATAACCAAAAAGTATGTTATACTCAAGGAAATTGATAAAGGCAAAAGTCTTACATCTGTTGCTCTTAAACATGGAATGTCCAAACAAACTGTTTCAAACTGGGTTAAACAGAAGAAAAAGATTTATGAAGCTGTTGATTCGAATTCGTCAACAAAGGAGAGGCATAGATTTAAACCGTCAACATACGAACACCTTGATGACGCTTGCTACAAATGGCTGGTAAATGCAAGGGCTCAGAACATTCCTGTGTCTGCCTCGGTTTTGAAAACCAAAGCTATTTGTTTTGCGAAAGAGCTAGGATTGACCGACTTTAGTGCATCAGATGGCTGGCTCGATCGCTGGAAGAAAAGAAAAAACGTATCCTTCAAAACAATATCAGGTACTTTTAACTATATTTCTTAAGTTCTTTGTTTAATACATCTACATATTCTCGCTGTCCTTTAAACATTAAGATACATGGGACTTTCATGCCTTTCGTGTCTCCTTGGTTGACTGCTTTTCCAGTAACGCGAACTGTACATCCATGGTGTTCATTGGCTTGTAAAAAATAAAAAATTGTTTTTGCGAATCTTCCACTTTTGCCTTTCATTAAGTGACCAACTATCGCATTTTTCTCTCCGTGAACAGCAACAGCATAGCTGTCCTTTTTGTTTCCTGGTTCCATGTGGGCATGTAACACATCATTTTCCTTTGGTGTCCAAATCACTCTGTATTCGTGAAAACCCATCACAAATGAATGATTTCATTTCCATTTCTACTTCACAAATGATTGGGATTGGCGTATCATATGATAGATCTTCCATGTTGTTTTCACTCGTTTGTGAGAAAGAATTAGAACACACGTGTCCAATGCAAAAACGCAAAAATTTTAAATTCGAATGTTTTTTTTAAAACCATTCGAATGAGATTCGAACCTATCAATCAGCCCACACATTTTTATAAGCAAAGGAAATTATAAATACTAAGGCTTGGATTAAAATGTCTTTTGTAGTTTCATTATCATTTTGAGGATGCATTTTTTACTTCTGTTTTCAGGTGAAGGAAAGGATGTCACGGACGAAATGACCGACCCTTGGAAAGAAACTACACTTATGACCATCCTTAAAAATTATGCAGAGGAGGATATTTACAACGCCGACGAGTTTGGTTTATTTTTCAAAGCTTTGCCAAACAAAACTCTTCATTTAAAAGATGAAAAATGTTCCGGAGGTAAACATAGCAAGATCAGAATGACTGGTCTAGCTGCAGCTAGCATGAAAGGGGAAAAACTCCCTATGTTCGTGATCGGAAAATCGCAAAAGCCGAGATGTTTTAAAAACTTAAAGCAATTGCCATGCCGTTATCGTGGCCAGAAGAAGAGTTGGATGGACTCAACGCTCTTTGAAGAATGGGTCAGGGAACTTGATGAAAAAATGGAGAAGGACAATCGTAGGATCGCCCTCATCATTGACAACTGCACAGCTCATCCAGAAATCGGGGGGTTAAAAGCAATTGATATTTTTTTCCTTCCTCCTAACACCACCTCCGTCCTTCAGCCAATGGACCAAGGAGTAATCCGTTCTTTGAAAGCAAAGTACAGAGTGAAAGTGATCCAAAAGATGATTGAAGCAATTGACAAGAAAAAGGAACTCCCTCAAATTTCTCTGTTGGATGCAATGAAGATGCTGGTGTTGGCTTGGGATGAGGTAACAGAGAAAACCGTTCAAAACTGCTTCAAAAAAGCTGGATTTACTGAGATCGATGAAAACACGCTATCATCCGACGATCCGTTTCGCGCGCTGAATGATACCATCCGTCAACTGAGCAGATTGGATGAAAATTTTAAAGATTTGTCTGCTAAAGATGTCGCCTCTTTCGATGACGCAGTTCCTGTAACTCAAGGTTTGATGTCCGATGAAGAGATCTTGTCGGATATTCTGGGTAATGAGGTCGAGGAAATGCAAGACGAGGAGGATAATGGTCAAGATGGAGCTAGCCCTTTGGAGAAACCAACCACATCTCAATTACACGATGCCATTGATACCTTGATGAACTACGCCATGATGATTGACACGACCGAACTGAAAGCACTTACGATCAAAGTTTCTAGAATTGTCGAAAATGAAGTAATAGCTGGTTCCAGGCAAAGCAAATTGACAGAATTTTTTTCCGTTTAATGTAGTGTAATCTTATGTTATATTGAATGGAATAGAAAAGTAAATGCAATTATCACCATTTCTTATTTATGAATTTAGCCTCAAAGTCCTCTTGTTCGCTAAGTTTTACAAAAAATCTCTCGATAACTAGGACAAATTAAGCCTTTGTATGAAAACCCTACTTACAAGGAAATTCGGATAAGTAGGACGCCCGCTAAGTAGTACACTTTTGTTCGGTCCCTTGAGTGTCCCACTTATCGAGAGTATACTGTATAAGACAAGAGACATAAACATGAAAGGATAACAATGGAATACATAAAGGTAATGTTATAATTGTTTAATCACTATCAACTTTTGATGAAATTTCACTGATGATAGCATCTTGTGAAATCGATGTTTCGAGGTGATTCTGCCCCTACGAAGACATACCGAGAGATCTCATGAGCAACAAGCAGATCTTTCTTCGCAACTAATTTTTTACCGCGATGTAGCTCGATTTTCTTTTTGAGTTATGATTTCGGCCAACCGTTTGTAAAACGTATTGCATTCCCGCCCCATGCTTCCAGTTGCAGAAAAAAAGAAGCGGTGTGAAAGTTCCATGCTCAACTTCCATATAAACGTTTCAAAATTTACTTTAAATTTTCTTGCGAATGGTCGTTGAACAACAGGTGTAAACGTTAGCGAAAAAAATAAATCAATTGCTTGTTAGGGAGATTGGTGGTAGAAAGGTTGCTGGAAAAATGTGAAAATTTTGGATAATCTATTTGGAAAAGTTTATCCAAAATGGAAATAAGAAAACAATTTGGCCGTTTGACCATTTTTGATTTTCTTGTCTTTAAAATATATTTAATCCAAACAAATCGTGTGATTTGTTTGGATTTTTGAACATGTTTTCTATCATGAAGGTAATTACCATGTGCAATTTCAAAGGAGAATTGTGTGTATTTCTCAAGATTATACTCCACCAAAGAACCTAACCTTCATTCTCAGGAAAAGTTAAACTAAAGATCTCACTCACTTAAGGTAAAAATGTTTTTTATTCTGTTCATATTTATATTCATTCGTGCGATACATATTGGACACACATAAATCAACAAAACAAACGTGACAAGCTGGGGTCGCATCCCCGCAAGCCACCAATGTGATATCGCCAGGGACACGTCATGAACTGGATCAAAGAAGTAATTAAGAAAAATAAATAAATAAATAAACTTTTGTGGTTAATTCAAGGAGGGTGTCGAAACGTTTGGTAAAGTTATTCACAATATCGTAGTTAAAAGTATGGCAGAGATTATCAAAGAGATTTTTACGTTACGTAGAGAAAATATGGCATTCAAGAAGATAGTGCTTCGTTAATCAATGTTATTGCTGCAGCAGTTATATAAACGGTATCAAATCAAATTTTGTGGGGAATTTACGCTCCCACAATAACCCGAAGTCCATTCAACAAAATTACCGCACAATTATCATATGCAAAACAAAAATCGGGTTTTCTTTGACACTTTAATGAACCAGAACAATGCCAATTTGAAGGTTTTTCATGGTCAGCCTTACTGAGGTATGCAAGGGTAGAAAATGAAAAGAACACTGACAGCACTGACAGTCCAGTTCTTGATGCAGGCATCTCAAACTCCTGTTTTCTTCCCGAAGGGTTCGTGAATAACGATATGCTATCTGATTTGTTAAATATTCTGATCTGTGAAATATTCTGGTCTCTTAAATATTCTCGAACCCATTCAATATCTTATAAAAGATAGTTAATTATATTTTCCACCATCTGCTAGACAACGTGTCAAAGCAAATTTCTTGGATCAGTTTCTCACTTGATGTGCTGCGAAAGCATCCATTCATGCATCCAGTGAACTCTCACACTCAACCTCGAGACCTTGAGAAGTGTTAAAACGGATCTTCAGTAAAATAACGAGTAAAATAATTTCCATTGGTTTCAGAAGAATCCGCGCTGTTCTACGTGAATAGACAAACACGCAAATTTGGTCTTCGCTCCGCAGTACAAGCAGAATGTCTTGCTCGGAAGATAATCTTTCCTTATTCTTCAAGCGTGGAAGACAGCATTGGATTGTTTTGGTCTATTTGAAACACATGTCTCCGTGATTTTTCATTAGTAACAGTTGCTATTTAAACTTATGTTGACAATTTATCTGAATGATTGACAGCCAACTATTTTGTAAACTTTTAGTCATATATCGAAACTCTTGTTTTATCTTTATATTTATTTTTAATGAATCAAATTGTGATTCTGCCCACTGACACTAGCAGGCGAAAAGAAACTAATTGAAATTCCGAAACGGATTATAAACGGATCGAAAGGGATTAGAACAAGTAGGCTGGTTAATTTTCACGACTGCTTTTCCCATTAGTTACCAAAATAAATAGCAACATCTTATCTCTCTCGTTGTCGTGAAGACATAAAACATAACAATAAAATATATTGGATATACTGAAAAGTGAAACTATATTGGATACACTGAAAAATGAAAGAGCCCTGTTGTTACGTCATCGAACACATACCTGCTTCATGTTCTTCTGTTTTCATTCACCAAAATTAACTGATTTTAGTATATACAAAATAGTATTTGAAACATTGTATAACAACTGTGTCTTATTTGTTTGAAACTTGTTTTTTCTAATTCTATAATATTCCTATCATTATTATGTCCATGGTTTTTCGATAATTTGTAACAAACCACATTCTCCTTTTATTAGAATTCAATTTTACAAATTAGTAACCAACTTTATCTTGATAAATAATTCTTTTACAAGAGGTCTGTTGACTAAAGGTGTAAAATAATAACTTTCTTAATTTACGATCATTAAATTCAAAATGAGCAATTAGGGATTCCTTTAGCACCTTCTTTTCTTTCTTTCTTTTTTTTTCTTTCTTAAGCGTTCAGAAAAAATAAATAAATTTTGTGGAATGGTGAACACTGAAATATCTTCTGGAAACTTTACTTTGCGGTTTTGTTGACGGTTATAACTTAACTTGCGTTTATTTCAATAGAATGTCACGCGTTCTATTTGAAAATTTAATGATCTTTCATTCATACGCATTTTCTAACTCCTTTTGTTGAACGGTAAAGGATAATTGCCATAATTGTCATTTCATCCTCAAATTACCATGAACGTGTGGGCTCATGATGTCATTCTTAAAGGAAGTTACAACGTAGCTGCTTTATTTTTCGTAATTTCTTGTTTCGTTTGCTACTCATAATGGCAGCTTTTACTGCGGCCTCAAATACAGTGTCAACATTGAGTCGTGTTAAAGAGGAACATTCGATGTATCCTGCGGCTTTTACATGTTCTGCTATGCTACGTCCTTCTTCCGACGTAACTGGTGTTTGTTTCAATTTCTTTAAACGTTTAATCGTCGTGTCGTCATGACGTAAGTCGACTTTCGTTCCCACAAACACTATCGGTGCGTTTGGACAAAAATGTTGAATTTCAGGAACCCATTTATCATAAGCGTTGTATAAACTGTCCGGTGTCTCAATTGAAAAACAAATTAATATAACGTCAGTGTCAGGATAGGATAATGGACGTAATCGATCATAAGCGTCCTGTCCGGCAGTGTCGTATAAACCCAATTCATATTGGTTGTTATCTACAGTTATGTCAGCGATGTACGTTTCAAAAACTGTCGGAACATAGTCAGTTGGTATTTCGTTTTTCACAAATGACGCTAATAAACACGTCTTACCGCAACCACCATCACCAACAACGACAAGTTTTTTACGAATAACTGACGGAAAGTCTGTGCCAGTAACCATTCTTAAATGTTTTTAACCTGCAATAAAAACACTGAACATATAATAAGTGGTGATGTTGTTGTCTCCTATCTTAAGTCTTTATGGAACCTTATTTTTTCATGATTGATTATTTAACAGATCTGATAAAAGCGATTAGTTGAACATTTGACATATTAGTAACTTAAAAGCTTAATTGAGATAATTATGCAAGAATTCAATGAAATTTTCGTACGTTGATTTCACAACTTTCAATATTTAAATCTCGTTTAATTCCATCATTTTGTAACATATTGATGTAAACAATCGACAATCCCATTTATTTTTTGCGATTTAAAGACATTACAACGGAAACAGGTAAAAAAAATGGTATAGGTATGCTGTCATAGCATTGATATTGTGACTGTGTAATATATATTTCAGGGAATTTAAGTCATTAAAATTCAACCGGAAAATAATGTAGAAATTGAAATACCACAATGGGAATTATCGGGGAAAAATGATGAAAAGTTTTCCCGCTGAAGTTTTTCCCCTGTCGAAGCTTTACCCGCGAACAGGAGTTTTACCCGCGATAAGAAGGTATGTTATCTCAAGATTATATTAAATGAAAAAAAGTGAAAAATATACTGATTAGTTAATCAAAAAATTAAGTTAGCTTTAAAATGACCACAAACTGATACTGACAACGTTATGATCAACCTCGAGCCCAGGACTTCTTCTATCTCTGCAGTGTCAGCTGGGAAAGCAAATTATCCCTCTGTAAATTTCCAGTATGGATATAACCGAGACAAGAAGCACTGGAATCAAGATTGCGCCTTGGTTTGATCAAATGGTTAAATCTTTAATGTCGTATTCACATTTCTAGGTATAAGTATTTCTAGTAACTTCATATGAGCATTAGTTAGCTTCATCTGTTCAACCATATTGACTGTTTTAAAGAAATCACGCTGTAATCTGATCCATCGAGTCCATCGAGTCAATTCTACATTTTAGGTACTGATTATGATTAAGACAATGAATTATTTAGTTAAGTTAACTTTTCAAAGTATAGCACTTTTTGTTGTAAGCAAAATTAATATAAATAAATCCAGCCGCAAGTTTTTCGTCCTTTGAAAATAATTCTTCCAATTCTCTCATTCCCAATCAAGTTCAGTTCAATTTGTTTCTTCCTTGGGAATCTTTTTTTACTTCGCCATTGTTATTGACAAAGATCTTTTTGTATTTTGAAAGTAAGCTTGTGGAGTAGACATTTTATATATCGACATAAAAGTGGTATGCAAAACATTTTAAGCCAAATCGATAAAATCAACAGAAGGATCAGGACAAAATATGTAAGCAATTTCATTTAATGTGGTTAGCGGTTTAGTTAAACAATAACAAATAAACGAGTTAAAAACACTGGCGCTCCTTTTTTTCAGCTGTGAACCCATGGCAACAAAAACTGAAGCAATACAAACGAATAGACTGATTCTTACAACAACGTCAGGCTAGTGATTCTGATAGCAGAAAAGGTCTCATCTGTACTTCATTTTCGTGATTGAGGCTGATGGCTAATCAACAACACTTCAAGAATTTTTCGAAGTTTTATTCTTACCAAATATTTTAAATCATGACGTCATCTTCAGTTTCAATTTACACAGTGGGTAAGTACTTCGTGTATCACTATCCATGAAAAAGACCCGGGCCGTTGTTGGTCTTAGCTTTGTTAGAGATCGTTGAGTCGTTCTTTAAAATACTGATACACGAAGTCGTTGCCCATTAATTCGATTTAAATTTTTTTCAAAAACTCAATAATAGAGATACATGATGTAACTCGGACAATTCAAAAAGGATGAAAATATTTATCAACGTAGTAGGACGTCCAAGGAATTCGTCACCATAGTAACTAATGTCGTCACCAAAGAAATTGTTACTCAATTCTAACGGGTTTTTTCAATGAAAATTTTTAATGTTGATAAAATATTGTAATCTATATATTATGTATGTATAGTGTGGTCAATAACTTCGTCCAGCTTTTTTATATAATAGTAAAATATCAACGAATTAAGAATAAATCTCTTTTGCTTTTACGATTTACAAACTATTAAAGGTCATAAATGCCAATTTTACAGAATCCTCCCCTATATAATGACCCCCCCCCCTATACCCCTGATATAGCATATACGTCACAATTTGGGTAAATGTCACTATTCTCAGGGAGTCAATATTCACTGCTGTTCCCAAATATTTTGTAAACCTTTGAACAGTTGTGTAGTATAGGTACTTTATTGGAATGCAAACATCTCTGATTTTAATCAAGTTAATGGGTCTGGAATAGGCCCTGAACCTCTAAAGTGCCTAAAATTTGAGTACATTTGGAATATTCCGATTCGGTGCATGAAACGATCTTACCAAAGAAGCAAAACCTACTGAAACCTTCGAGGTTGTATCTTTTCAACATTTTTTTCCTGGATGATCATTTTCCGAGTGAATTTAATTATTTCCGACATTTTCATCTCTCCACAATATTTTAAACATTATTTTTGTTATTACGTTACGATTTTAACAAAGTCACTGTTAAAACCAGCATGTTAAAAAATTGTTTCCACGAAGAGAAAGCAGCAGTTTCTCGGCTCCTTATGAAACCTCTCTCAATTAGAACCACCATCATCCCTATACATCAACAAGAATATTCATCAAATAAAGTTCTGACAGCTCCTTCTTTTTATAAACTAAAATATATATGCCGATTATACTGAAGTAGCCAGTACCAAATGCTAGGTATTAAAATGATCCACACATGTTTTCAGTAAACATATTACTACATTTCATTCAAGAGTGCTTTATATATTTACGTAAACATCAAATTATTCAGAAAATAACGTTAACATGAAATTAACAGGAAATGGGCAAATATACAATCGCATTGACCTTTTCATACGGACAAGAAGGTGAAACCCTTGAATATGACATCTGTCAGGAAGTCATGGAAGTTTGTCATCGTTTAAATTTCTCGTGATGACAAATTTAAAAGTACCATTTGTAGTTCTCTGCAATTTTCAATTTTTTATATAGAAATGATTCTTCCATGTTTAAATTATCCATTTTGATCAGATTATGTAAACAGACATTCCAAGACTGTGTGGTAATGTTTAATTGGAGCTTCTACGTCGGTTGATTGTTTATATATCGTATAATCGTTTGTTTGTTTGTCATGACAACAAACCTTGTTTCCGTGTTGAAAATTGCGTTCATTCTTTGTTTGCTTGTATGACACACGTTTAAATAAAGAGACAATGAGCTTTAAGCGACATAAGGTGTTCAACCCTACACCTGGATTTCCAGTGACTGCCTCGTGCCTTACGTCAAGTTCTCACGTCAAATGTCACATGAGGACATTTGAACAGGACGAGAAAGAAATGTCACATGAGGACATTTGAACAGGACGAGAAAGAAAGGGTTAATATTTCCATTTACAATTCTGTTTGCTTTCTTGTCAACGAAAACATTTTAAAAAGTGGAAACCCTCTCTAGAAGGTCATCCACCAACCTTGATCCCAGGGCCATTACAAAACTTCTTGTCATATATTTTGAATGAGGTTATTTCACTCAAAGAAATGTTTAGTTTTGCTGTTTATGTTTGACATATAAGTAACTTCGAGTACTGTCAATTAAAACCACGCATAATGTTTTTATTTACAAACGGCTCTCAGTCACAGATATTGCCGTTTGTGCGCATCGTTCGATACATGTGAAATGTGATTTACCTTTTACCTGCTTTTTAAAATTCCATATAAAAGTAAATGAAATACATGTATGAATTTATTTAAGAAATGTTCAGCGAATGTTGTCGAATGAAACGGGGATCGTCCTTTAGGAAATCGAAATCAGTCTAAATATTCATTTATTGATCGGTAGCTATTTCCAATTTGTATACATATCCCTGGTATGTTTTTCTGCTCGGGCGAAAAAGAAGGAGGGAGCATTTGATAGCTAACAAGAGTGTTGCATGCTCGTGTTATATGTGCATTAATTTGTACGATCAAAATAATACCTAAGTAAGTAAGGTCGATGTAATTTAGTTATCATACTTAGAAAAGACATTGTACCATTGACTGTAAATGTATAAATTTCTTTATAAATTAGTCTATCGTTTAAATTAAGAACTTATTCAAGTTTTGTGTTTGAACTGTGTGTTATACTGTTTGATGACAGGGTTGTAACGGTTGTAAAAAAGGAAATTAGTAGGTTTTCCTAGGGGAAAAAACAAAAAATTCTGTCTGAACCCTGATAGGACAAGTATAAATAAGTAATCCGTGTAGAGGATTTGGTTTGTAATATTTTTTATAGAATTGATCAATTTGTTTGGGATTGGTTAATATCAACGGCGGATCCTGGTCGAAAATTGTGGAGGAGCACATTAACCTATTTCTTTTTCACGTTGGGTTATTTGGGTTGTGAGAAAACCGAGACCCGAGACCCAGAACCCTCAATTTGAAAACCCGAAACTTGGAACCCTATCTGTGGAAATGAGCCAGCAGCGTGTAAACTATTGAAAAAAGCCAGACCAGAACATATGGTCTTTAGGGACAAATAGGTGTGACAGACAGGGGAATCCTATATATTAATTCCCGACAAGCAAACTGTTATGGTGGCAACAAATGGAATACCAGAATAGCATAAGTTACGCGAATTGAAATTTGTTTTTTACCATGGATTTAAATGAATCGAATGATAAGGCCACCTTGTATGAGTTGAAACAAAAAAAAAATTGTTCGTCCTCAATGTATGCGATATGTCAAGAAGAAGAAATGACTGCAACAAGCAGAAAACTTTTTTTTCTTAATTTTTGGAATTAAAATCTGTGACATAAATACCAAGTTAGACAAAAGAATCGTTTGATAAATTAAAATATACCAAAAATATTATTCTTTATACTCAAGCTTCCATGTATTGAAAATCTCACTCCACCCCCGTGTTTTAAATAGACAACCAACAAAATAATATTATCTATCGAGTTAGAACGTCTATCGTGACGATTTTAAAATCACCACTTAAGTACCAGGCCTTTCTTTCTTGTAGTAAATGAGACTAGGTAAAAGAGAGAAGAAGTCCTGGGATCGAGGTTGGGTAAAAATAATGGCTAGAATATGAAAGGAGCACAAACGGATATGGTGTCAAGTATATGTTTTATGAAGTCGTACATCTTTCAATTTTTGCATTCATGGAAAAAACCTTCTTCATTAAACGAGAAGGAAAGGTCATGGTGATCCGATCATTTCAATTCTTTATAAAAATTACCAGTCGACTGTCGGTATCTTGCGACTACTCGGTATTTCAAACTTTTTGCTCGGTTCAATTGTGAGTTCGAGATATCGAGACAGAAAAGCAATTAAAACAACAGGAGGTAGAACAGCTCCTATCATAGGCGTAGCTAGAGCTCAGTCAAAATTTGTGGAGGAGAGTTAAGTCATTAAAAGAAGAAAAGGAAAACGTGCAAGTAACCTAATCAACACTTAAGACTGAAAAGAAATATCATATCGTGGGACTTGTCCACTTTTTTTGACTGACCCTGAATACGCCTATGCCTATGTGTTCCATGCTTGTAAATTCTAAAGAAAATAGTTGATTAATATTTCTTGTCATTAAAAAAACTTTTATAGTAACTAAATGCTGTGAATATTAAAGGTATATTTCATAATCGCCAAGTGAATGGTAAAAAAACATCACCAGAAGACTTTTGCAATGTTTATATTCGCCCACAAATTCCAATGGCCATCAAATGCGAATATTCTTGCGTTTCGTGCTTAAAAGATCGTTTGAATAAACAAAATTCTCGGAAATAATATCATGTGTAAGATGTTCTGTATTTTCATTGGCCATGTATGACGTCTTTCCATAGATGTGTGCTGTCACAAGATCAAACAAGCACGATTAGTTTTTCTTGGTTGGCAGAAGTTTTTGAAAGGTCGACACATGAAGGAAGGAGGTGAACACATCTTTTTTATCACTTTTTGAAATAAAAAATAAAATGTATGTAATTCTGAAAAATATCCACTGTTTTTAGAATTTTTCAAAAATTTTGCCGAATTCAGAAAGGCATTAAAGTTTTTGGAAAACCGAAAATAGATCAGACCGATCAGACTGTTACACATTTTTTATTACTTTATATTTTAGTCCAAGTTTCTTTTTTCATGTTTTTGTAACAAAAGTTTCTTATATGGCTTCTTAAAAATGAAGATGTAGAGAAATGGATTTTTTGATCAAGTATACGTAAACATGGAGTCAACAACAAAGCTAGCCATGAGACACAATAATGCAGAACAAAATGCTGGGTTTCCTTGTTAAATTGGGCTCTTGGTCCCCTGGTGCTTAATATTTGATCTTGTAAAGTTTTTAAAAATCTTTGGGTATGGTGAGCTGTATTAGTAAAGGTTTCTTAAAGAGGTTTTTAAAAAATATGTCTGTACTTTGTCTGATGTCAAAAGTCAAAAGTCCACTAACCATTGTATAATGTTGGTTTATTTTGTTTAGATTAAACATGGGACCTGAAAAAATTGAATCATGAGTCAATCAGGTAAATTTCTTTTTAATTTTTGATTCTCACAACTTCAAAAACTTAGTTGGATAAACTTCCATTAAAACATAGTTTAAATATAAAGGAGTATCAAATAAGCTGTTAATGTTCCTTCACATTTGAATCATCTATTTTGGGTGCCCAAATCATTTAAGTTGCTTTATAAAATACTTAACTGAATTTATTCACAACCTCACCTTTTCAGCGCATAACCTATTGCTGAGTGTTTATGATAGGGTCTTATCATGCTTTTTTAGTAATTTAATTTTGACCATTGGCCACAGTCTGAGAGAAAGGCTGATTTAATGGCTAAATACTTTTCCATTCTTGTTGTTGCTACTTTCCTAACTAGTTATTTGTTCTTTTGTAATTAGTTCATTATAGCCTCTATCTAGGGTTAGGGAAAAAAGTGGAGAAGTGTATTGTCATGAATTTCTGTTAAAACTTATGTGCTGATTAGGTTATTTGCATGTTTCTCTTTTGTACTCTTAATGACCTTACTCTCCTCCATAAATTTTACCAAGGTTCTAGATCTGCCTCTGCTGAGGACATTATAGTCTTTTCATTCATATTTCATTCACCTCTGTGTTGCAGATCTGATGCTGCTGATTTTTATGTCAGTATCTCCAGATTTTAAGAAAATATAAATAGGCTCCTATCATGCTAGAGTCCTGACATGAGTAATTCGATTAATTATGTTAATAATGTTGTTTCCCTGTTTTCATCAACTTAAGTAGTTGTTTCCATTATTTGATTAAAGGGATCCTACCATCTAAAATGAAAATTTGTTATTTGTTTATAAACCAGGAAAAAACAAGATTGCCATCTGACTTTTTTGACAGAATTGAATCACTGCTATGCAACACTGCAAAAACGTTCACAAAATACAGCCGCCATTACAGCCTTTCCCTTCGCTCCTTCGATCCAAAATTCAGTTATAGCATCCAGTCCCCACGCGCCGTGTGACGTATGAGTGGACTAACGAATATAGAAAGACTGTACTCACCCAGTGGAGATCCACTTGTTCTGATCTTTTTAAGGCTCGTTAAAACACATTTATCTATACCATGGTTGATCAAGTATAAGAGAGGTAAAATAACAAAAAAGTGTAATGAAATTCAAATCCATTTCCACAAACAACGGTCATTTCCCAGAAGCAAAATAAACTTTCGTGTTTACCAGTCAAATGAAAAAGTCCAAACCAAATTAGCAATTAAGACTTGAATTGAAGTACGCACCACGCTTGTTTCTTTGTTATTCTCACCAAACTGAACTCTCTGGTATGATAGATTAACTTGGTGTTTATCATTAGGGACTGGGGGCTACTCCGAAGTTTGTCTTGATGAGGAAGAAGCGAATTCTCGGAAAGACGGTACAATATTAAAAATAATTTGACTGATTATCGACCCTTGCGGTTTTTTTATACCTTTTAAGATATGGGGATGTTTTATTTATGGTCTGAGGAAGTGTTTAACAGAATATTGTTTTAGATGTTAGTGAATTGCCTTTTATGTTTGTTTTTTTAACTTTTTGGATTTCTGCGTAAGCAAGAAATACTTTACGATCGTCTTTGGTTTTCTGGGTTTTTTTGTTTTTGTTTTTTTTCATCTTACTGTCCAAACCTACGCAAGTTTTTTTCTGAAAGTTCATTGGTTATACAACTAATTTCTGATATCTGATTGGCTGTTAGGTCTAGTTAGCCTACTTAACTTAAACGATGAACACAGACTGGGGTTCACTTTGTTTTCTTATTTATCCGAAAACCTCTTTAAAAATGGTGCACAAGTTACGATCAAACTTCGTACTTGCATAGCGTTTGAAAATGGCTTTAGATATCAAATTATTATTACAGAACGTTAAATATAGAAGAATCTATGCCCTGGAAACTTGTAAATTTCTTTTCATTTAATTACTAACTGCTTGATATGTTAAAAAAGGTTTTGTGGAGTCGAAGTCGAAGAATCTCCACTTGTCTTGTGAAAGAAATCAGAGAGTGTTATTTGATATACTGAAACTTGAAAGAAAAAGCTTTTGAAAAAGTAATTCTTTTCAATTACTTAGCAGTTTTATAGTGAATTATAATAGTAAAGGGTAGTGCTTGGTATTATATGATTTATGGAGCTTTCTGGATATGCATAGCACAGCTTCCACTCTAGAGAGAGACCTGGGGCTGGTAATTTTTTGTTATTCTTTATGTTTTTCAACTTGAATTTCATAGAGTTTGAATTTGTTCTTTATCCTTCCATTTAGTTAAATTTTTCTTGTAGATTAGTTTGCCATTATTTTAAAGTTGGTCCGTCTTATGCGACATTGCATCTATTCTATATGTTTCCACGTAGCTAAACGTATAGACGGATATACCCTTTTTGATACTTCTTCGCTTTAATATTAAGACCGGCATAAATGATCTGTGGTCGGTCGGTATCTATTTCCCCAGGGTGTTTAGATTTTATTTGATATTTCTGATGTGTTGAATTTGGGTGAATGCATACGCTTTTCGAAAGCCATTCAAATTTTATTTTTGGACCTTTTTGATATTTCTTGATTCAAAAAATTTACCGAGCGACCAGAAAAAAAGCGATCTTTATCATTTTAAGTGGCAGTCAGTCTAGCGACATATTATTTCTAATGGAAGTCTTAAATGGACTGTATTTGTTCGCATTTCATTAGTTCATCAGAAAGAACTTTGGCTTTCACTTAATGACAATTTTCAGCATTTTCAGCTGATTTTCAGAAATCCTTCAGGGCATCTTGTTAAACTTTTTTCGCTCTAAATGTTGCATGGAAATCCATTTTTTGCTCCAAACCTACGCAAGTTTTTTTCATTGGTTATACAGCTAATTTCTGATATCTGATTGGCTGATGAAGTGAACGCAGACTGAAATTCACTTTGTTTTAACATCTATGCAAAAACATTTTTTAAAATGGCGGACAAGTTACGCTTAAATTTTGTAATTCTTGGATAGTGTATGAAAACGGCTTTTAGATAACGAATTATTCTTACAAGAACGTTAAATATAGAAAAATCTCTGCCCTGGAAACTTGTTAACTTCTTTACATTTAATTACTAACTGCTTGATATGTTAAAAACATTTGATGGAGAATGAGAAGAAGCTCCACTCTTGATCTTGAAAGAAATCAGTGACAGTGTTTACAAAATTGAAACTTGAAAGAAAAAGCTTTTGAAAAGGTAATTCTTTTCATTTCCTAAGTAGTTTTATAGTGAATTATAACAATACAGGGTAATGCTTGGTATTACATGATTTATGGAGCTTTCTGGATATGCATTAGCACAGCTTCCACTCTACTAGAGAGACCTGAGCTGTTTTTTGGGTTGTTTTTTTTTGTTATTCTTTATGTTTTTCAACTTGTATTTCATAGAGTTTGAATTGGTTCTTTATTCTTTACTTTTGGTTAAATTTGTCTTGTATATTAATTTTTCATCATTTTAAGTTGGGAATAAAGAGTTGGTCTTTCGGTCGGTTTATGCAACATTGTATCTTTTGCATATCTGGGTTTTTTTCAGAAGGTAACAAATGAAATTATTAAAGCCTTAACATTTTTTGGATATTTTTCCAAGGTTTACATGTTTTCAAGGTAAACATAAATGTATACACATAGATATACACTTTTCGAACTCATTCCAATTTTATCTTTTGTTATCTTTGATACTTTTCCGCTTTAATATTTAGACCGTCATAAAAAATATACTGTTTCATTTTATTTTGTTTAAAAAGATATGCGCGGGAAAAACACATAGAGTATTTGTTCATTGAATGTTTATTAGTGATGTTTATTAGTTTCTTAAATTTACTATAGCCAGTTTACACTATTCTGATTAATTGAAAATATTTAGATTTTTGAGAAAATGGGAATTAGTGTAAACAGAGAATTCTAATATTCTAAAATTGTCTTATAAGACCTTTCTGAACCTCAGCTTGGTGATGATATTCATTGTGATGTTAAATTTTCAAACAGCCTCTTATACATATCAGGTTTGTCCGTGAATGTTTGACGGCGAACTTTTAGAAAAAAATGTCAATAAAAATTTCGGCATAAGAAGAGCCAATAAGGTATAGAAAATGTTTTTTGAAAATTATCAGCAAATAAAACAGAAATCCTTGTGCCTGAAAGGGCATCTTGTTCACGATTGCAAAGCAGTGGAAATCTGTTATTAAAATAGGCGTTCTCCGACTACTCCTGCGCGAAACGGGATTTCGCCCATCTACACTAGAAAGAAATGGTTATAATTATTCGGCTCTTGGCTGTTGTAATACTTCAGGCAAACATGCTACTGTGGATTTGTGTTTTTTTGTTTTTTTTCAGGTAGTAAAAAAGAACGATTCAGTCATTTTAAACTTCGCACTCTTGTTCAAGAAATTAAAGACATCCTTAACAAATACCCTGATGATGGACAAATTTTCAAGGTAAAATTTTTTTCTTCTTTCAATTGAATGCTGTTTAACAAATTCTCTTCAACTGTACACATTATTTTGTGTGTATAACAAAAAAACATTGTTGTGACAATTTTGCAGTGTTATATACGTTGAAGTGCTGAATTTGATGATAAAAAGGATGGTTGTGATAATGACGGAAATCGTAAACTAATTAGCTTTATGCAAACTTTTAAGTTGATGTACCCAATTTGATGATAAATATGATTAACAAAAGTACCATCTAAATATCAATCCATGATAAAATTACCTTGTTAGGAGTAACAATAGATCATAAGTTGATTTTTTATATATATATATATATATATATTTAATAAAAACAACTAACAAACAAAATATATACAATATACTAGTGTCTTTGCCCCGCAAGGCAGCAAAGGTGATATCGCCAGGAGCACTGACCTGGAAAAGGGAAAATATATAGATAAAAAAATAAAATATAAATAATACAAACAATACAAAATAAATTAACATGGGGAAAAAGAAATTGGGTAGGGTTATGTTATTCAAATATTGATCCACTGAATCGGTCTGATAATATAACAAAATTCATAGCTGCATTAAGGATATTACGATTAATCTCATCAGTAAAGTCTGAATGACCGAAGAGGAGAATTCTACACATGTAGAAGTATTAAATCGAATGAGGTTCAAGTTTAAATTATGAAGGTCGTTAAAAAGATTAGAACGGAGATGTGAAAAGTTAGAGCTTTGTAATAGGAAGTGCTCAGTAGTTTCAATTGAATTGGTACATGAACAAAAGGAATCCAAAAGATCTAAAAATGCATGCCTAAACTTATGTTCACGTAGGTGACTGAAACCAACCCTTTGTCGTGTAAGTAAAACAAGTCCACAGTTATTTCTAACTATGTACGTCAGAGCAGGGTTTGGGCGAATAAAATTAAGAACTACAGGTTTGAAGCAGGATATATTTGGAAGATCTCTTATATGACCATCCAGTTTATATTCCACTGCAATATACAATATCGAAAGAACAAATTCGATAGCGCTCGGTGCGAGCATGCAAAGGATAAATGGCCATTTTCTAAGATTCCTAAAAGCTCTATTTTGAGCTGGTATATAATCTTACAAGTATTGAGGTGCGAGTCCATTAATAATTTTGTAGAAAAAACAAATTCTTCTATTATATCGTCTTTCGGCTAAACTTTCGAGACCAAGCTCTGAGTATAATTTCTCCTTGGAACTTCCATGATAACAACCAGTTATTGCCAAACAGGCATTATATTGGACAGTTTCAAGTTTGCTGGTAAAGGAAGCATTACCTGGATTGTCGTATATGATATCTCCATAATCTAAAAGAGATCTTATAAATGGTTTGTAGATATTTAAGAGGGAGTCTCGAGGCAAAAATCTATGAAGTCTAGTTATAAGACCAATGAAACTATTAGCTTTCTGTATCTTCTCTCCGATATGGCGATCAAAGACTAGCCCCTTATCAAATAAAAACCCTAAGTGTTTGTAGTATTCACAAGTAGTCACTGCTCTATTATTGAAATAAACAGGTTGTGCTGGCTCACAAACTTCCACCGCTTGCTTGGAGGGGTCAGGATTAAAGGACATCTTCCATTGATAAGACCACGCAGTAAGTGCCTGCTAAGCATATTGGAGCAAGAAGTCTGGTCAAGAACCAAAGAAAATAAGGATGTTTCATCAGCAAAGATTTTTACATTAGACTCAAGATTCTCGGGAAGATCATTGATAAATATTAAAAACAAAAAAGGTCCCAATATTGAGCCTTGTGGAACGCCTGCTAGAATTTGTTCCATCCAGATGCCTGTCCCTTTAAAACTACTCTTTGAAGTCTCTTGAAAAGAAAATTTTTCAAGAGACGTAATAGGGGACCGCCAACACCGTAGGTCTGAAGTTTGAAGATAACTCCTTCGTGCCAAACTTTGTCAAAAGCTTTAGGAGTGTCGAGAAAGATGCCACGAGTATCTAGGGAAGTATTAGCATCAAAATTCCTGAATATGTTGTGCGTTATGGATAATAACTGAGACATTCAAGAATCACCCTTTCGAAAGCCCGATTGACAAGAAAAGAAAAGTTTGTTTTCTTCAAAGTAGTTGTAAAGGGTATCATAGATACCCTTTTTAAATATTTTGCTAAAAATTGGAATAAGAAATACTGGTCTATAATTTTTAATGCAGTCTTTTATTCCCCTTTTTGTGAATAGCAACTACATTACGTCTTTTCCAAGTGCTTGGTAAGTTGCCAGAACTTAACGAAAGCTGAAAAATACTTGTAAGTGGTTTAACTAGAGACTCATCACAGATTTTAACCATATGTACAGATACATCATCCCATCCATGAGCTTTATTTTATTTCAGTTGTCATCCATAATGCATCCTTGTCTCTGACAGTAATGACTTTGTTTGGCACAAAGTTCTTAAAAACATTTAAAACACAGTCAATCATGAAAGAAACTCTTTCTTTTACATTGAGTCCTGAGAACACTCTATCCCAATTGATATTTGTGAGCGCTTGTTTGATAGCTGGGATGTCTGCTCGAGAAAAATTCCAGATTCTATGTGTATAGGCAGGAGAAAAGTGAACTTTAAAATTCATCTTAATATACACTAACTGATGATTGCAATTGGGAACTAAAGAGGGGAGAACACCTGAGTCATCAATAAAATGCTTTGCTGAAGTAAACAATAGATCTATACAGGAGGCAGAGTTGGGAAGAATGTGCGTAGATCCATCAATGATTTGATGTAGGCTATGCTGTGCCACCAGACCAGCTAACTCAGTGCCCTGTGAATTAGTGACATCGCCCGTCCACCAGTCCGAATTTCTAGCATTAAAATATCCTATATACAATGCAATAGTAGGAGAACATCTAAGGAAGTTAAGTCAGATCTTCGGACAAGTGTCAAGTAATCTTTAAAATATATACACACTCCTCCCCTTCAAGAGTCAGAAGGATGATCACACCGAATGAAATTGTAACCATCAATTGCTAGTCTTGGATCATCACTGGAGACTGAAGAGTCCAGAAATGTTTCAGAGATGCAAAAAATATCAAACTGGTGAACGTTTAGAAAAGCCGCAATTTGGGTAAGTTTGGAAAAGTTACTCACCCAAACCCTGTTAAGATTCCAGTGATAGACAGACAAAGACTTCATGTTTTCACCCGGCCCAGGGTTGGTTTCAATGTTCCACGATTGAATAATTATACAAAAGCTAAAAAACAGATAAAAATATTGAAACATAATGATAGTCGACAAAGGCATTTTTAATTTATTTTTTTTAATAAGTGACGTAACTAAAATGTTTAGAATATGGAACAGGTCGATAAAAAAGCAAAAATCTGACGCACCAGAAAAAGCAGTATAATGGAAAGTTTCCATTACAGAAGAACAATTGAACAATACATGCTCGGTATTGTGAAATGTCTACGGCCATGGCGGAGTACCATAATTAATGACCTTAAAAAAAATCAGGAAATAGTTAGTGGAAATATTAAGTAACCCTAGAAAAGATATAAAAAAACAAATAAAAAAACAAATAATTAACATGTTTTACTGTGCAGTTTGGTGTTAAAAATGTTAAACGTTTTTGTCATTCTCTAAGGAGAGCTACAAGATGTTACGGATTATTGCGTTTTACAAAATTTCTGTATCAAATGTCATATTTTATCCCTATCATCAAAATTTAGAAAAATGTTTGAAACTAAAATGCCGGTTTCTAAATAATACAAGTTTCGGAAACCTATATACGTGTAAACCGGCCTCAGAAGATAAAAATAGAATATCATAAGATTTCGAACACTTTTCGAATGCTTTTTTTTTCTGAAACAAAAACAAAAATTGTAGTGAAGAAATTTGTTAACAAAAGAAAAAAAAGAAAAAAGAACTTTTTAGAATTAAATTCAACATAAATAAAGAACTTTTTGCAAAAAACAAAAAACAAAAGCAAGAACGTTCTTGCTCCTGTTTTTTTTATAAGAGAAATACTGTGCTGATGTTCTGCCACGTGTACAAAAAATCTACATTATATCAGAAGCCAATAAATTTCATAAAGGATCATCAACATAAATATTAAAGGTATTGAAAAGAAGAAAGAAAGAAAGGAAAACCAATAAAGCGGTTCACAATACATCAAACATTCTGCTCAGTTATAAGTCTTCCCAAATCATCAAATTTCAAAAAATTAATGCTCATCGTTAACAAAATTTACTTTAAGACGACAGTTAATATCAGCATAAACAAATTCTACATACTGCTTATCTTTTACTTCCTTATATCCATCTTTTAAAATATTATATCCCTTTGATTTCTTTACGATTTCTGTAAAAAAGTGTTCGGTGCCTGAAAGTCGTGAAACACACTATTATACTTTGACATGGTTTACTAGAAACTATATTGTTATAGACCAATACCAATACGATGAGCACGGTCGATCACAACATCAGGTACCACAGCCCCTGACTCAACGATTTTTTCCTTTACTAAATCTAATACCTGATCAGAAAAGGCAAAGTCTCCTTCCATATTATTCCAATTCTTCGGTTTTCTTAACATACGCTTGCTTCACGAAACTCACATGCTCCTGAAGCATCTTTACCTGAGAAGTTAGGGAGTTGATATCCTCATCCTTCTCGTTTATCATGATCTTAACATCTTTCATCAATCATCAATCAATTGGGTCTTAAAGGAAGCTAATCTTTCACTTAATTTCTCATCAGATAATAATTCACATTTGAAAGCAGCTAACTTTTTGTCTAGAGTCGACTATAGTTCATCCATTGAATACTTCTTTGGGGGCATAATTCGAATAGCAAGAATGAAGGAATCAAGTTACTCTTATCAAATTATCATTCTATGTATCTTGTGATACATATCACACAATACTATTACATTGCATCCCGTAACTTAAGGACTATTTACTTCGATGCATTTCCCATTCCTACCACACAATAACCGTCTACCATCTTGTTTAGAAATTGAATTTTCAGAAGCATGTTGCAAATATGTAGAACTGAAAAATATAAGTTCTTTACAAAGACGGAGGAAACATCTGACCCAGAAACAGGCAAACATTTTCCCATTTCCTTTATCAACAGCCAGTTTAAGTATTGTTGCCTGATCTGGATGTATAGTTGTAAGCAAAATTTTTTGAAGGTCCAAGAGGAGTGCACCTTAAGAACAGTTTTCCAAGAATTTGAAACAAATTCTAGCGATTTGTTAGAAAATAACAAAGTGTTCAGTATCCATAATAATCATATTATTAGTCCTTGAACAAAATAAACCCACAATTTATGTGGAACTTATTCCAAATTAGAGAAGAACTAAGTATAGTGTGTTAACATTTTATGTTCATTTTCTTCAGTGAGTTACCATCCCCACCCGTGCTTATCGTTTCAGAAAGGGTGACGAAAAATATAATCACAGAATTGCACTTGGAAAGTATCACTTTGTTATAGAGCTCGAAAAACTGATCAAATAAATGTGCGGGATCGCATGTTGACATGGGACGTTACCAAGATATGGTCGTTCAAAGATTTGACTGACGTTCCATCTATCCACAGTGTGTGAAAAAATAAGCTTGCTATGATAAACAGTTCAACAAGATCAAAAAACAACACTTTCAAAATCTTGCTCTGCTTTTTTGGCAAGTATTGGTTTTAATGCAAGCTATCTATGCAATAATAGTGAAAATGATAGTGAAAATGACAGCGAAGAAATACATCTTCTCTTGCTGCCAAAAAATTTCCTCCCTTTTTTATTTTTGATGACAACAGCACAGTAGAGTACATAAAATTTTACTGAACTTGCTGAATCTTGATTTGAACGAGTTTTGCTCTTTATCATGTTCTCGCAATTTTAAACTTTCATTTGGTAACCCATAATTTTTATCGCTAATTTATTCTTTGCATAATTTCAAATGTGAAGGACATATTATTGTTCATATCGTGATAAAAAAATGAACACTATCCACTGTTTCAACCTCTAAGCTTTGATGGACAAGTTCTATTGTGGAACTCCGGCTATAAAAGTGAACAGAGAAGGTGGAGAAGGAGAACACTCCGTTTATAGGGTGAAATATATGTATAAAAAAAGCGTGTACTCTCTCTCTTTGAACTGAAGTTTCTTGTTGTTGTAATGAATTAGTGAAAATTACATAACACATATCAAAGAAACTGAATTCCCACTGAAAGAGGTTTATCTTGGCATAATCACTGTGACTGTGACTGTTCTGTCATCTTGGTTAAAGCTAACCTTAATCTGTTTTTATAGGAAATAATACAGAATGCTGAAGATGCAGGTGCATCAGAAATTGTGTTTATATACGATCAGAATGATTACACCTCTGGTGAAACTAAATATTCTGTTGATGGTATCAAGAATTTGCAAGTAAGTATTTACCATTTATTTAAAGATAGAAGATCTTTTGCTTTTGTTTTTTTGTGACAGAAATCTTATAGAAACGGGAGCAAAATTCATGTCCATATTGGAGAGCAAAGAATTACGAATTTTACTACATAAACATCACGATGTATAATTTCACATACCTCAGGGTAATCATTTGATAATGATGCGGTACGTCGCAAACCAAACTCAGCTTGATTACCGCTTAAGCGTACTCCATAAATCAAAGTTTTTATTACCTTTTCTTTCATCGATATTTTCTTTCCATAAATAACGTTTAAAACACCAATCATCTAAATGTAATTTAACAGAATTATACATTTTTCTTAATATCAGTATGAAATCTGTATTTGTGAGTACGCCATAGAATGAAAATTTCCACCAATTTGTTCATATTATTTCGACCTTTACCCAATATCTGATTCAAACCATATCCTGTGTTGGTAGGCTGAGATGCATCGAATACCATGTGACAAGGAGTTGAAAGCAAGTTTTCTTTTTATACTACTCTCCATGGAATGTTATTCTGTATTGGATTCTGAGCCGGCTAAACATTTTTGGATTTCTGCTGGCAAATTCTTGATGAAGTCTACATGTCCAAGATCCTGCAACTTCTTTTCTGAACTTACCACATCAGATTTGTCTTCTTCGTTTCTGTTTAATTTTTTGATTTGTTGTTAAAGAACTTTATAAGCTTTGTTTCTGTTCGGACATTACTTTAGAAGTGGATTGTAGAGAAAAGGCTACCTGGCTGTTTGTTCTGTTAAAAATATTCACAGTGACTGAAGTTTCCATTAGGTTCTGCTCTACTTCTCTTATGCTCATGTTTTCCTCGTTAGCATGATTTTTGCATTGTTTACATTCTCTGCATTGGATACAACGATACATGATTTTGCTACCTGCTTCCTCCACCTTTTCAAATATTTTCAACTTCTTTGATAACATAACGGTTTCGTTTCCATGAATGTTGATATATTTACGTACAGGTCGAACTTCATATGATAGTCTTTACAAGCTAAAAAAAATCTACGTCTGAAAATACTTTATGGGGTCCACCTATCACACCTCTGCTACCATCACTATTTTGAGAACAAGATCTGTATAGGGTTAAACCTGAGGGTAATTGATGAACAAGTTCTGGAAAATATCTCAAGTATTTCACAAAGGCAGTTTTACCGAATAAACACCATACGTCGATTCTGTGGTTGCTACTCCGACACCACCAAGCTTTATTGGTTCATTGAACTCTTTCACTGCTCTAGATTTAAGTCGCTTTACAGCATCGTAACGTACCACAAAATCACAACAGCCACTGTCATAAAAGATGGTATACTCTTCACCTTCAATCTTGATTGTCTGCAACATATATATACCTCGTTCCTCACTGTACTTAATTGCTTGATGCTGTGGTTGACTTTTAAACACAGTTGATAAATAAGATAGTTGAATTTCTTTTGAGTCGGTGGTAATGGTACATTTTGCTTTAGGAAACGACTTTCCTTATACTTCTGCAATTGATCTTTGTTTTCAGGATTGTCTTTATGGACTTTGCAGACAAGGACGTGCATTTTGGTGCTGTATCGATCATGATACGGATCTTTACAAACAAAATCATATTGAAATTTACCATCCTTGTGCTTCCGGTATTCAGCTTGGCTCCGGGATATAAACATTGAAAGCATAATCCTCTTTTTCGAAGCTTTGTGAATCATTCTGCAGGGTTCAGCTCTACGAAGGTTCTGCAAGTGAAATACTGAATAAGCTTGATACCTCCTGGACCAATTGTTTGAACATCTTTTTCAGCACAAAACGAGCAAATTGTTTGATCGGCATTATTCGTAAAGCATGACTATCCACCATCCCTTGATAGAGTTGTTGATTTCGGCTCTGATAATCTGGTCTTATGTTTCTTGTTATCTGTGTTACCTTCATTTGAACGGGCTCTTTCAACATTGACCTTCTGTTCCTTTTCCAAGAAATCGATGAATCGTTTCCAAAACTCCTCCCCTTCATAGGTTGTATCGCATGATATCGCTATCCATCTATGTAATCGTGCCTCTTGCAATAAGTAGATAGATTCTATCTAAACAGTCGCCTTAATACAGTTGATTTTCAATCCGATGTTCTCTTGCTAAGATCATTAAATCTTTTATACTGTTGATAATCTTTGAAATACTCTCAGCAACTCTGGATGGATCTTTGAATTTCCAAACTTCGTCTAATGAGTTGATTTCTGCTAGTTTCTTGTTGAGCATGGTTTTGGTATCACCATATGCTTTAAGACGAATCCAAATTTCATTTATATCTGAAACATGCTTTACTAGAGATAAGGCAGGATTATCTGCTTCTTCGCTTGATTGGCACATTTCATAAACTCTTTTATGGTTTCCAGTCTAGAAATATAAGATTTGGAGTATCTTTCTTCATAACTGTTTAGTGGAAGCTTCAGTTCTTTATGTTTTCTTCTGTAGGACGATCTCATGCTATCCAGCTTCTCCATGACGTGCGTGATTTCATCGGTCGTACATTTATAATCATTTATGTTAAACTCATCTATAAGATCGTCGATTTTGTCAGCAAGGATTGATTCATCAACTACGAGTTGTTTGATTTCATCGTTGTTGGTAGTCACTGTTGAGGTATCTCCATTGATTGAACAGTGGTCCAAAATATCAGTCACTCCATCAATTTCAGATTGTTGTAATTCGACTTTTTTTTCCAGTTTCTGATAATATTTTGTAGTCAATTTGTTGATTTCGTCTTGACATATAGCTGTTGACGGTATAAAATGGAAGGTTGATGAAATACTTTTGATGATAAATTGCGCAGATAGCCAGCCGTTTGAATGTTGGTTTGCCTTGTTGGTTTGTTGCGGTGTTTGTAACGAACAAAAATGTTGAATCAAGTTGGGTTGTTCAAACTAGAAAATTATAAAAGATAAAATGAAAATGAAAATACTGAGAAACATAACACAAGAAATAAAGATACTCAAAACATGTATATAATAATATAATGCTTACCAGCATCTCCCATGAGTAAAACAACATACCAAGATGAAAATTGAAAACAAAAAATTATAAATAACAAAATTTGACTTTTTTGATGTGTTGACTGCTTGAAGACATTTTTGCAAGTGAAGTAACTAATTGTTACAAAAATAGAACAAAGAACAAAGGAGATGTTGAATAAAACACAGAATAGATTTTTGCAAACACAACTGACACATAAATAACACAACACAAGCTGTACAGGAAACGAAGTTGCTGTGATTGGTAACAACGTGTAGATATGTACATGTAAATAAATAAATAAGTATTTTCCTGTGCAATAGGAGAATATGATGTCTAAATAGTGATTATGGTTAGTGTTAGTTATTGCACAGTGCAATATGCCGAATATTTTTCGAGTTTCTTATATTAGAAAAATACAAGAAACAAGAAAAATGTCATCTTGCACGAGGAACTGTGCGGTAACTGATTTATCATTAGTACAAAAAAGAAAAAACGTAAACTTTGTTTAGGGTTCAAATGAGAAGTTTTTTTTATCTGTACGCGTAATAGTATAGGGGACCCTTGCATATAGGGAAACCTTTGCATATAGGGAAACCTTTGCACTGCGTCAAAGTATACAAATCATTTATTTGTACTGCATTTATTTTTTATTTCCACTGATCTGTGAGATATACTCTACTGATTAACTAATCAGATTGCAGATATTTTTTGAACTAATGATAAGTAGGTATAAAGTGAGAAGCAAAGCAAAACTAGTCCCTCTGCTGCAAAAGAGCCTCTACTCGGACACTATGGCTGGGAAGGCAACACCAAAAACACAGGAACAGCCATTATTGGAATGGTGACTAGGCGTTGGCCCATCTGGATAGTCTTGCTCCATCTTACTATGATGTAAATGCAAGAATCGCCAACTCTAGTAATATCAGCCCATGTGAACATGCGCACAGTCTTCAAAAGAAGACTCTGATTCTGGGAGTAAGTGGGCTTTGTGAAACAAATCAAAGAATGACAAAAGGTATATGGCCCAAAATGAGACATGCTTACTATTATTGAGGTTTCTTCTAGATTGAATGTCAAACAATAAGGACACTATAATAGGTAGTTTAGGCTTAGATGGGGCGCCAAAAGTGCATTTTATTCCACGAAGAACTGTAATCAGGATCCAGTTATCTGAAAGTGTGTTCCAAATTCCAAATTCCCTGTGGATAAGGCCAACAAAATTTATGTAGAGGCAAACTGATTGAGGTAGGAAAAACCTAGCAAGGTATGAAGCCTACAGACACAACAAGGAGGTATTAGCAGGAACAACCGAGATACATAACATGTCACAAAGTTGATAGTATGTCTTTTGGTGAGTACAATAGCTCCGTTTTGTATTCTCCGAATATGTATTTTGGCGAATACACAAACATCGGCTAATAGGCCTTGGGTGAAGCCGGCGGCTACATCTAAAGAAAGTACAAAACAGACTATGGAGAAATGGTAGACTTACCAAGTAGGTAATTAAAACACTGGAGTGACATCAATTTGAGAGATGTAGTCAGCCAGAGTGTTCTCTCGTTCTGGTGCATGAAAAGCCCTTATACGAAAATTAAATGTGTCGGAGAGCCAAAATAGCTTACGAAGATAGAACATCATAATATGATTATGAGTTATTCCTTTATTTAGCATAGCAACAGCTGCTGTGTTGTCACAGTAGACATGGATGGTCTCGTTTTTCCAAGATGAAGCCCTGCGCATAGCCGCAAAGACTACACAATGGGTTTCTTTGTGGTTAATGTGAAGAGGGAATAAGTCCGGTTGATCAACCTGGAAATTAGAATAGAGCCAGTCACCATTAAAGAATGCACCAAATGATTCAAAACAAGCATCAGTCTGAAGTGTAGTGACAGGCCCCAGGTCATGGAAATTGCATTGACCATTGAACACATCAAGAAACTTTCTCCACCAAGTCATGTCCTGTGGAAAATAAGTGTCAGTTGACACTTGATGCAAAGTTTTGGCAAGGAGTTCATGAGGTCCAATACGGGACGCAAAAATGTACGACCTCCATAGAAAACTTTGCAGGCAAAATTTAGGCGACCTGTCAATTGCTGTAGCTGACGTTTTGTGGCTCGTTTGCGTTTACAGAACGAGGATATAATGTCCTTGAGCTGGGAAAGCTTCTGAACAGGTAAGGTGGATAATTTGAGCAGAAGAGTATCAAACGACACCCCTTAGAAAGCTAACAAGGTGCAACAAGTTAACTTTCACTAAGTTGCAAGGTGCAACAAGTTAACTTTCACTAAGTTGCAAGGTGCAACAAGTTAACTTTCACTAAGTTGCAAGGTGCAACAAGTTAACTTTCACTAAGTTGGAAACCAAGATTTTTGAGCAAAGTTCAAGGAGTTTTGTAGCCTTCCTGACAAGAATCCTTAAACTAGCCTATGACAAAAAAAATGGTCTAAGTAAACAACAACCAAGAAGCATGTTGAGAGTCCTCGTCATCACTGCAAATTGGTGGGTTTGCCGTTGAAACCAGAAATATAAATAGCATTTAAATATATTGTTGAATATTCATGACAGGGTAGGTAAAATTGATTTTTTAAAAGCTTGTATAAATTTGATCTTGCCAAATGAGCTCCAGCTGCAAAGTATCTCCCTTAAGCTCGCTGCTTTTTGCTTATGCAAAAAGTTATTATTAGGCATGCAACATTGGGAGCTTTTTTTTCTCCCGAAATTAACTTTTTAAACTGAAAATCTTGAATTTCTGCAAAAAAAGTTTAAAAAGTTTAAAAAGAACATAACTAATAATATGCTCCAGACCTGGTATTTTTCATAAATAACTATAATTAAGGTAAAAGCTAGTTCCTACGTTGGTAAGCCAAATATTCAAAGCCTAGGGAAGCAGGAGAAACTATGAGGCTGAAATGGATCTGTATTTTCACTGAGAGATCACTGATACTTCTACGCACGAAAATTAAAATTACAGAATAACGAAATGAGAGTAGTACTATGTGATAGAGCTGGAAAAGCTGATCAAAAAACGTATGGGATCACATGCTTACGACGAATGTATAATAATTTGAACGTATTAAATCAATTTAATGAGCAAATCTAATGTGTAGTGTTCGAAATAATATTTAAAAAAAAGCGTTCGAAAATGTATCGAACTTTTAAAAAGAAAGTTGAAAACATTTTTTTTAAACTGTGTTTACATTTTCATATTCGCACTAAAATTTGAATGACCAAACAAGACAAGAAAAATTTTCGTGACTCGATGAAAATCCTCAAAAACAGCACGAAATAATTGAAGCACTGGGACAGTCAGTTTGCCTCATATTTTGGACATTGAAGCGGCGAAAATTTGCCTCAAAAATCGAAACATGTCCAAAAAATGCTGAAAAAATGACTCAATATATATTTGAATTTGCCAAATGAGCTCCAGCTGCAAAGAATCTTGCTTACGCCCGCTGCTTATTGCTTATGCAATAATTCCAATGTTACATGCCTTATATATTATTTTCAATCATACTGACAAATCCAGAACAAAAAGGCAAATATGGTACTTGAAGGACATCAAGGCCAGGTCAAGACGAAGCAGTACGCTAGAATGTTATTCCCAGGCATGGATAAAATAATGTCTCCCATGCGAAGCAGCCAGCAACACAATGCAGCAAGAAATTTGATGATGACGGAGTTTCCTGAAGGCCAATGGGAACATTATCAGGCAATGCACCAGCACAACTGTTGTTAAACAGCTGATAGTGCAAGACCCGCCTTTCCAACTCAGCACAGAAGATCACTCTATACCAACACAGAGAAATCAAAGAGAATAACCAGGGACAAAAAGCGATAGCTGAACGCAAAGCTGACAACAAAGCATATGTGAAAAACATCAAACTCAAACTAGGCGTTGCAGTCCTCTGCCGACAGCAACAATGGAACAAACTCATGACACTGTTTGATCTGATGCTATACACCATTACAACTATAAAGTGTATCCAAATAAGAGCAACCAATAGCAAGTGAACCATAAAGTGACACATCACCTTCTTCAATCCATCTCACAACTTTCGATGAAGCATCGCAAACCAATTGTCCGTACCCAACTCTCCAACTCTCTAGACTGACGAAAAAGGTTGACACAGCAGACATGGATAGCGGCACCATAACATTATGCAGAGGAAGAAAACGTGCATATACAGCTACCACAAAAACTCCGAAGGAAACAGTCTTGATACAGAGATTCGAACATTCTCGGTTAAAAATGTAACGGTGATAGATGTAATGTATACAACTGAACAAGCACACTAACCCATCTTATGACCGAAGTATGTATTCTTCTTGTCTCTGCCCACATCTGACTATTACACACGGTAAGTACAACAACTATTTTGGAGATTGAGCGGAACATCAAGTGTGAAATCTTTTCTCTTGCCAAACACTTTTTTCTATCAGTCTCAGACTTTGTTCTTCATTCCTTCGTCGCATAAGTTTTCAAACGTTTAAATTGTTGGAGACCTTTAGATTTAACCATTCAACGAACGGAGGAATGGTATGTTTCTCAATTTCCCTTGGTGACCTATGGTTTCTGGCTGGTGTTCTTGAGATCAGATCCTCAATCATTTCTTCATTTTCTTTTGATGTTGCTGCTGAAGGTTATTTAGAAACTGCCCTTCAAAAAAATTGATACACTATCTTGAATCGATACACTGACCATCCCTTTTCAACAAAATTTTTGATGATTACTTTTTCTTCGCTTGAAAAGACCATTGTGTTAGAGAATTACATCTAATCTGGATTGCTCTTAATAAATAACGATTTGTTCAATGCAATGGGATGACATCACAGTGAATTGAATTTGGAAAATCTGAATTTTTACAGAATAAGTAAGCTATTGCATCAAAACTTGCGGTGCGGCTGACAAATAGATTAAAAATATCCCAAAAGATTTCTTATGTTTAAATCAACTTGACCCTAAAATATCAAACTTGGTCCCCCCCCCCCCCCCCCCCCCCCCCCCCCCCCCTAGTATTTGCTTGTGTAGCATACTTCATATTTAACAACCTACTTACGTGACACAGATGCAACCAATACCATTAAATTGTAAAACAGCTGCGTTGTTTGCCTTACCAACTGTTTGTATTTGGGGAAAATAATTCTGTATTTCAACTGCCTTCAGCAAATTTGAATTTTAAGGTAATCTACATTTTTTCTTGATTATCTTCAATTATTCATCTTTGTTTTAGGGACCATGTTTATATGCTTATAACAATGGTTACTTTGATGATAATGATTGGGATGGGATCCGATCTCTTGCTATCAGTAATAAACGTACTGATCCTTTAAAAGTTGGACGGTTTGGATTAGGCTTTAAGTCAGTTTTTCACCTCACGGGTAACTATAATTAACTATATTTTTCATTATATTTTTCATTATATTTTTCATTGGTTGTCTCTGGAGATTTTATTTTTTATATAAAATTGTCAAATCCTATCCTGATTACTTATATGAATTCTGCTGTATCTGTTATATTTTAATCTGATATAGGACTTTAGTTTACAAAATCAGAATATCACAGAAACTTTCTATTTCTGTATTTTTAATTTGAATATGCACAAGTATCAATGTTACAAAAACACGAAAACTCAGATCATTGTAATAGATTCCTTTCATGCATTCCAATTGTTTCCATGTTGACAAGTTATCATGGCCTACTGAAATGATAATTAATGTCATGCTTTAGATGTACCATGTATTGCAAGTGGAAGTTCAATGGCTTATTTGAATCCTTTAAAAGATATATTTGACAAGGAAATGGAATTCTTGGAATTTGAGGAAGAAAAAGCTGATGCTGCAAAATTCTACAACTTTGGTGATTTCAACTGCTATAAAAAGATTCCAGAGGAATTTTCTATTAACTCAAATGGATATTGCAATGGTACTGTGTTTAGGTTTCCATTACGACGGAGAGAGTCAGAAATATCAACATCAATTTACACTCACAAAAGAATGGAAAATCTGATCGCAACATTTATTGCTGAAGGAAATATGAACTTGCTGTTTCTGAAAAATATCAAATCCATAAAATTTTTCGTCATTAAGGAGAATGGCACACATGAGGAATTGTATCAAGTTTGTTTAGATGAGCATTGCAACAGGAACTATGGGGAACCAAGACAACAGTTCATCAAGAATGTTAGAGAACAAACAGAAAAGAAATCGTTCACCCCTCAAAACTTAAATCATTGTGTTGATCTTATAGAAAGAAAGAATGGAAAAGAATCAAAACATTCATTTGTTTTAAGTGAAGTGTATGGTTATTCTGGGAGTGATCATTTTAGAAAACTCATAGAAGATCCTGAACTATCTTATGTACCACTGGTGGGAATTGCATTTCCATTGAATGGAAACAGTGGTGGTCATGTATATTGTGGATTACCGCTGCCTCTCACAGAAAAGAGTATGACTGGACTACCAGTTCATGTGAATGGATATTTTTCGCTTACCGATGACAGAAGGGATTTAAAGTGGAAGACCATATCTTCAAAAGTTTCCAATGAAAAATCTGCAGTTTGGAATGAATACCTGATAGAAAAACTCTTCCTGACGCTTATAGCAATTTGTTGAAATATCTTATCCAGTTGAACAAAGATCATAATGTGTTTTATTCAGCATGGCCAAATCAAGACATTGTGAATGAAAAATGGAGAATTTTTATTAACAGACTGTATGAACAGATGATGTCTTTCAATTGTGTTTTTATAACATCAAAAGGAACTTGGAACAATGTGCAAAATACAGTGTTTCTACAGGAGAATGAGTTTCAGTCGAACAATATCTACGTTGCTATAAAGAAGTTTCTTGAAAGAACGCCATCTTGCACAGCTTCTGTTCCCTCCCATGTCTTGAAATCTCTCCCACATCCAACCACCGTCACAAAAGAATTTGTTTTGAATATGTTGCAATCGTATTTAAACTGTTATAAGGAATTAAGAAGGGAAGAACAGATTGATTTGTTATCATATGCTGTCAAGACTGCATCAGATGTAAATAGGCTTAATGGCTTACATGTATTGCCATTAGTAAATGGCAACTATGGAATGATAAAACAGTCCCAACAAAATTTGATTTACATTCCTACAAAAGATCATCCAGCTGATGTTTTACCAACTCAAGATGATGTTTTAGATTTATCTCTTCTTTCAAGAGCTCCTTGTTTACTTGAAGTTCTTCAGCAAGCGTCATCAAATGGTAAGTTATCATTGATTTCGAATTTTTGATTCTAGATCTCCATCATCAGTTTTGTGTTAATTACTGTTACTCATGATTTTGATGAAAGATTCTAAACCAGCTTCAAAACATTCCTGGTAGAAATATTTTGTGGGGGAAATTAAAAATTGTTTAAAATCAATATTACATTTCCATATCAATTGTAGAAAATTTAAATTCCAGAAAAATGATTTCTCTGCTGATTTCTACTTGGTGTTTGTAATCTATCTAATGGTTTTGGTTAAAAGTTTATTTTATTGTATGAGGGTGACAGTTTCTAACTTTTTTTAAGGAAACACGAATCTATGTTTACTGAATCATTGGAGTAAAGTTCTAAAAGCTGTCAAGGATAAAATGCCAACAGTTAATGCAGAAATGATCAATAATCAGTTCCAGAACTACTGGTTAGAAAGATTTTGGAATTACAAACGTCAACAAAATATTCCCATCAATTATTTAGATGGAATGCACCTTATACCTGTCATTGTTTCTGGACAAAAGTATCTTCATAAAATCAAAACTGCTTCTCTGCTGATGCTGCCTATTGACAGAAATCAACATATCTCTAATGAAATGAAGACGTTTTTGGGTAAATGTGGATTAAAGTTTGCTGATACTAATGCATTGGATCTTCAAGTTTGGTATGATCTATCCTCCAATCAAAAGATCTTATTTCCTGACTCGAATGGAATTATAACTGCTCTAGATTATGCTGCCAAAAGAAGTGGTGAAGACTGTGTGTCCTCTCTTTGTGCGAAAGAATCTGATACACTAAGAAATGAAATAGTAGTGGCTGCAACAAATTTCACCAGTTCATCCTTTCCCAGTGTGATAAAGAAATTACCCTTGTTCAAAGTTTTTGGTGGAAGTAATTTCACATCTATTGATCAATCAGTTTTGGTTGACAAACGATACATTCCATCTGTGTGGCGATCTGATTTTGCCAATATCATAGAATCAGAATCCGTCCCTCATGGTATTGTGAAGAAAGTTTTCATAACTCGATGGAATTTCGAAGACATTGGTGATTTTCTTTTTACAAATAAATTTAGCAGCTTGAATATGACAGATAAAGATACATTGTGCATCTTCGTCCTGAAATACATTTCAAAGATTGAAGTCACCATCAAGTTTTTGTCGCTTCTCAAAGAGTATTTGGTTGTAAAAAGTGGTAACACCAGAAAAAGGCCATCAGATTTGTTTCAATGTACTCCAGAAATGAAGGTACTTTTTCATGGAGAGAATGAGAAGTTTCCAGACGATTGCTATAATCATTACGGTCAAGCTTTGATTAAACTTGGTTTAAAGAGGGAGCAGAAAGAAATATCTCCTTCTAACATTGCAAATAGCATTTATGCAGTTCAGAATCTTCAGTCTGCTGGTATTATGATGGATGATCTCAGAAAGAAAGTAAAAGCCATTCTTCAAATTTCTAATATGCAACATATCAACCTTTCTCAATTCAGTAACTTGGCCTGGATTCCAATCAGTCAAGAAAAGTCATATGGATACCCACGATCATTGTACTGGGCTGGTTCTGACAAATTTGCATTAGATAGACCAAATAATGTATTTTCAAATATATATAGCAAGATTGTTGGAAGCACTAGTAAGATTGTTCATGATGATGTCTCTCAGTTATTTCATAACATTTTTGGTAACCAATCTCCTCCGGTAGTGTTAGTTTGTAGACATTTGGAAAATATTGTTCAAAGTTACAGTGAAGGTGAAAGTTTACCTTACAAAGAGATGATTGAGAATATATACAGTTACTTATCAAAATGTAACTTCAATGAGGTTGTTGGAAATTTGAAAAGCACAGGTACAAAGGTTTGGTATGGTAATCATTTTATTAACTTCAATAAAATATTGAAACATAAAACATCCATATCTGTGGAGCCTTATTATTTCTGTTTATCTGACGCAGTTCCAAACTCATTCCATAAGTTTGTGATGGAACTTGGAAATGGATTACAAGAAACAAATATTTACATCGACGTGTTACAAAAAATGTTTAAGAAATATCATGACAACCAAGATGTAAAGTTTTCATCTGATTTGGAATTGTCATTGAAGATGATCAAATATCTGGCAGAAACATTTGAGAAGATACCTGGAGAGAAGAAATCTTTAATTTGTGTTCCAGTGGCTTCACATTTCATCAAATATTCCAAGTTGAAAGATTGTTTTTATCATAATTCTGGTGGTCCGTATTTTTCTTCAGCTGCAGAACATAATATCTTGCATCCATCTCTCGATAAGGATATTGCTGTTAAGCTTGGTATTCCAAATTTAATTAGTCAAGTGTTGTCTCACGACGATTTGTTTGAATCGTGGGGACAAGAAGAGTCTTTAGTGTTGCGACTAAATCGATTATTGAAAGATTATGAAGATGGAATGGCAATCCCAAAGGAACTTATTCAAAATGCTGATGATGCTGGTGCAACTGAAGTTTCATTTTTATATGATGAAAGGGAAAATAACGAATTGAAGAAAACTTTGTTCCATTATGAGATGAAAGAATGGCAAGGATCTGCACTTTGGGTGTTCAATGATGGTCAATTTTCAGAAGAAGATTTTAGAAATATTACAAGACTCAATGCTGCTACCAAAAATGAAGACTTGACTAAAATAGGCAAATTTGGTCTTGGTTTCAATGCCGTTTATCACTTAACCGATGTGCCCAGCTTCATTAGTGGTGAAAGTATGGTTATTTTTGACCCTCACACAAAATATCTGGGCGATGCTCTTAGAGATAAAAGCAAACCAGGAGTGCGAGTTAAATTTTTGAGTTCTACAAAAGATTACAAACACTTCAGTCACCAATTTAGAGTTTTCGATGGAATATTTGGTGCAAAAATGGATTTTGATGGAACAAATGTTGAATCATTTCCTGGGACTCTTTTCAGATTACCATTGCGTAATTCGAAAACAGCTGATCACAGTGATATCAGCAAATTAGTATATAATGATAAAGAAATGGACAGGCTATTGTCAAAACTTCAAGCATCATTAAATCACCTGCTGTTATTCACACAAAATGTTAAGAGTATCAACTGTTATCATTTGGGAAGGAATGCTACTTCAGTTACAGATATGAGCCTCAAGTTTTCTGCCGTTAAAGAAATCAACAACAGCTCACAAAGAAATGTTGTCAAATTAGCTGATAGTGTCTTGAAAAGTAATATGCGTTGTCCTATTCCTAATGAGAAAGTTCTCGAAAATGTTAGAGTGATTGTCAACAATCAGAATGAAGAGGAAAGGAGCAATTGGTTGATAAGTTCTTGTATTGGAGGTCAGTCCTCGTTTGAGTTTGCAAAGAGAAGATCAGGCTTCAACCCTTGTGGTGGTGTTGCAATAAGATATGAAGTCAACTCAAACGGAAATATTTCTTTATTAGATGAGAAGAACAGATGCTTCATGTTTTGTTTTTTACCTTTACCTGAAAATAGTCATCTTCCTGTTCATGTGAACGGTGCATTTGAAGTTTCCAAGGATCGAAAACGTCTTGTTCAACATACAAGTGACGAAAAGGGATATGGAGAAGTTAGTGAGTGGAATTCTCTGCTAGGTGGTGATATTGGAGAAGCTTACTACAATCTCTTATTATGGTTGAAAGATAAGATAGTGGATGTGTCATTGGAATCTTGGTTGGGTGTCATGCCATCGCTTCCTTTACCTGCTGAGAATAAGTGCATAATAGAACTGTGTAAATCATTGATGAGAAAAATTTTAACAAGAAATGAAAATCTCTTTCCATGCTCTGTTTCTGGTGGTGTTTCGTGGACAAGCTGGAATTGCTTAATTCTAACAAATAGATTGCCTACAAATCTCCAAATATCAGCAATGAAATTTATTAATTGGTTTGAAAATTTACAAGGCAGTGGAAAGGCATGTTTGGATATTCCTGGTAAATTTATCCTATTAATCGAAGAATTGGGGTGTTTGGAAGTTTTATCATCGTCATTTATTTCAGCTTCTCAGTTTTACCAAATATTTTTCAGTCATATTGGTCACAAATCATTAGACCAGACTCTGCGAAATGAGATTTTAAAGATTTTTGTTAGGATGCAGTCATCGGAAGACGAGTTGGCTCGCTTATTGTCATCTGTACCATGTATACCAACCAAACCAAATGGTACTTTAAAAGTTCCCTCAGATTTAGTAAAACCTAACAGCAAAGTTGCCGAGCTGTATGAATTATCAGATGAAGTTTTTCCACTTAGAGAATTTGAAGTATTTGATGCTGATCTCGTGAAACTGGGAATGAATGCACAGACACTATCATGGCCATTGTTATTCGACAGGACAAAATCAATTGAAAGCTGCAGCAGAGGTTTGGTAGATACAAACATTATCATTTCACTGAAAAAGAAAAGCAGGCTTTTAGTGCAGTTAATGAATGATAATATTCCTAACTGTTCTTCAAATATGAAACAGAAACTACTTTCAACTTGTTTCCTCCCGGTTATGAAGAAACCTTCAAATGCGATCTTTACTAATTGGCATGCAGGAGAATCAGTACATTTTGCTTCTCCAAATTATTTGTTTGGGAATACTCTTCAGAATGTTGTTTGTTGTGTGGGTCTGATTTGTGAAGGCCTATATGACAATGAACTTTCAGAATTTCTGAACTTGAGAAAGATACCTTCCTTTGAGATGGTGTCACAACAGTTGAAGGAAATTAGTAACTTGTATGAGCAAAGTGTTGTGTTGGATAAAAATATTAAAATTGCTGATGTATTATCAACAATTTACCGCCATTTGGAGAACTATCACATGGAAGCGCGTTTTAATGAAATTGTGGATTTGAAATTCATACAAACTGACGGTGGAAAGTTGGTTCAACCTAATAAAGTTTACATTCACATTGACCAAGAAATAGATGGCTACTTATATAAGCTTCCGTCACCTTTGAAACGCCATCATGATCTACTGATGAAGTTGGGTGTTCGAGAGAATTGCACAGTTCAAACATATGTACAGATTTTGAATGATATAAAAGAACAATTTCTTGAGAAACAAGTTTCAGATATGTTATTGAAATCTATCTTGCATCACATAATCCCATTCTTGATCAGTTATATTTCCAAGGATACTTCATTCGAAAGTAAAAGGTTGTACCTTCCAGATAATGAGAAAGTCATGCAGAATGTAAGTGATTTGGTGTTTCGTGATCCAACATGGTTCTCAGTGGAGGATGGTGTCTTGTGTGTTAATAATGGTATACCACCAGAGCATTGTAAACTGCTTGGAGTTCAATCAACAAGAAACAGTTTTGTGGAACAGAATTCAGTTGGTCTTGAATTTGGTCTTGAATTTGGCCAACATGAGGATATCTGCACACGTATCAAGAATCTTTTGAAGGGCTATGCTAACACTGAAGATGTGTTATATGAAATCCTTCAAAATGCAGACGACGCTGGTGCGACTGAAGTGGAATTCATTTTTGATACCAGATATCATGAGACAGAAAAAGTGCTGAGCGAAAAATGGAGAGCTCTTCAAGGACCAGCTTTACTTGTCACTAACAATGGTGTTTTTACAAAATCTGATGTTCTGGCAATTCAATCCCTAGGAAAAGGTAATAAAAGCACAGATGCTCTAAAGACAGGAAAATATGGAGTAGGTTTCAATGTTGTTTATAATATAACTGACTGTCCATCACTGCTCACGAAGATTGATGGAAAAGACGATGTGCTTTGTGTATTTGATCCCAATCTTCAATTTGTTAGTGGAGCTACCATAAACAAGCCTGGGAGAATGTTTTATGATGCTAGAAAATTGATTCGAGAGAAATTTACAGATATGAAATCTGTGTATTTGTTTGATGAAGGCAAATATGAAAATAAAACTGTTTTTAGATTTCCTCTAAGAACGCAAGTGTCAAGAATATCAGATAAAGTTGTTACTGTAGAACATATGAAGAAGATGCTGAAGAAACTCGAAGATTCTTCCTTAAAATCTCTCCTTTTCTTAAATAATGTAAACACTGTGTCCTTCAAAACTATTTCGGAGGAAGGGAAAATGGAAAGCGTAAAGTTTGAAGCTAAGACATATAATACTGAAGGATTGGATGACTTCAAGAATTTTCAGAAAGAATTTATTCGTCAATACTTGAATGATTCATTGATGAATAAGTACAAAAAATTAAAGCGCCATGTTTGTTTACAGCACTTCAGAAATGAAACATTTGTCAATTCTCATCATTTACAAATATTTGAACAGTGTGGATTCTCCAATATCGTTGAACTTCCAGATCAAATTCAAGAAATGATGGAAGGAAAGAAATTCTTTTTAGTTCCAAAAGGAGCAGTAGCTTGTTCAGCTGAGAAAAATTCTTGTGATAGATGTCGTAAGATTCACAAAGTTAAGAAGGATGAAAAGTTTAAAGATCAATTGAGGATAAATGACGAAGATGATGTTTTTTGCACTCTCCCACTCCCGGAAAAAAGTAAATTACCCGTTCTGATAAATGGAAACTTCGTCCTTGACTACGAAACCAGAAGAAGCTTATGGACTAGCAACAACAATACCATCGAGAGAATATGGAATAACACTATTCTCACCAACTGCGTGTCATCGTGTTATGTTGATCTTCTGATGAGCAAAAGTTTACATTTGAGGGGTAGTTATAAAAGTGGCAAATCTCAAACCAATGATGAAAAAATGGAACGTAAAATTCGTTCATTTTACAGACGCTTTCCTTCTTTATACAAAAGTACAGGAAAAGTTCCATCTTATTGGGAAGAATTAAAATTGTCTGTTTACCAATATATTTACAATTCAAACCTGGCTGTTTTGGCAGTTCAAAATATGGGGAAAAAAAATGTGAAGTTTTGCAAACCGAAAGAGAGCTTTCTTGTGTATCCTGAAACTCCATTTTCATATTCATCTCTTACACAAACACCATCAAAGCCGTATTTAGTTCAACTGCTACAAACAGTTTATATTGACACTGATATGGTTCCAGCCAGCGTGAAAAAAAGTTTTGATGCAGCTGAATGTCATTTGACACCTTTGTCACCAGTTGAAGTGAGAAAGCTTTTGTTGAAATTAAGTAAAAAGGTTCTACCTGGTCCATGTAAAGTTGATTACAGTATTTTCAAAACTAAAGAAAATGTGGTCAGTATACTTGAATACTGTATTAAGAAAAAATATATTGAAGAAATCGAATCGAAGAAGGACGTTGAGACAAAAATTAATGGAGAAAGTGAATCAGAGAAGTGCATTGATTTTGTTGATTTAGAAAATCTTCCATTAAGTTTGTTGGCTGATGAAACGGTAGAGGTGTTTACTTCAGAAAATATGAAATTCTTGACACGTTATCCAACTTTGATCAACTCTAAGGAAAATCTGTTTCTCCATCGAAAGATATGGGAAGTATTCAACGAGAAAGGTTACAAAATTAATGATCTCACTTGTATAAAGTCGTTTTCACTAGAAGAATTTGCTAATTTGTTGCCGAATGTATTGAGAAGAGAGTCATGTGAGAATGCCAGTACTCATATGCCCATGGAAAAATCTGGCGTTTCACTTGATTGGCTCAAAATTGTTTGGAAATTTATAGAATCTGAAGTACCACCTGATAACAGTTTATCATTAGAACCAATTAAAGATTGGTCATTACTGCTGTGTCAGCAAAAGCAGGAGTTTTATTTAATGCCAATAGCCAAAGGGAAATGTGTGTTAAATCTTATGGAAAAACGAAAAAATACATTTTATGAGAGTTTGGTAGCTAGCCTAAGAAACGTTTACAAGGTATTTGAGTTTCCAGTTAAATATTCCTCTCTTTATTATAAGCAAGTGAAGGATGAGATTTTTGGTTCAGTTGATGTTTGTGAAAATCTTATTGGTGCAATTTTATATTGTTATGAGAAAAGGTGTTTTGAAGCTGTAAATGCTGACGATGCAGATATTATACTATCTGCATTAAACCAATCAGTTAAAGACATTGATGAAAATCTGAAAATGAAATTGAAGAGGCTGCCTTTGTTCGAAAGATATGATGGCACGGTTAAAGATGGATGTGGTGATTTGGTATTTTTGCCGAATCTTGCGATTCCAAATGATGGTCTGAAATCAGTTGAAACAGTTCTCGGTTATCAGTTTCTAAAGAACAAGTGGAAAATGCAAGAATTCTACCAATACTTGGGCTATAAAACTTTCGAAGTTATTGATCTCTACATACAGTTGATATTTCAAGCTTTTCACAATCTCTCCGATGAAGCAGTATGCAAACATATGGTATATATACGCGATTATATCAAGCACTTAGAAAAGGAAAAATTCGAAACTTTCATTGAATATTTGAAAAACGTGAAATTCATCCCGTGTGGTGGTGGTATACGTAAACGTGCGTCTGATTTTTTTGATCCCAACAATGAGTTATTTAAACTGATGCTAGATAACTCTCACTTCCCTCCTGATTGTTATATGGAAGACGCATGGTACGAGTTTCTTCGAAAAATCGGATTGGTGAAGGAAATTGGCCAGGAGATGTTCATCAAATTTGCAACAGAGATATCGCAAGAGAGTGATAGTGTAAAGGCTTTGAAGGTATCAAAATGTCTTTGTAAGGAGTTATTTAGTAACAAAAAATTTAATTGTCAAAGATTTCTACAAACAGTAAGAAAAATTGAGTTTATTGTTCCAGAGCAATTGCCGGAAGTACTAGAAACAATTCATTGCAGTAAAAGTGCTGTTTCGAATTACAAGAAAATCTGTTTCCAAGATTCTGTTCCGGGATATAGGCAGAAATTATGCTGGACAACAATGGATATTCTTCCAGAATATGCGTATACCGGGAGAAAAATTGCAAATGAATTGTGCATCAAGATGAACACAATAATAGATGAAGATAAACCAAACTGCACAATATCTTATAAATCAGTAATATCACATATAAGAAATATTACCAATTCCTCTCATCTGGAAAAAAGCTCGCCATCCTGTTTAGATCTGCCAGAAACGTTATTGATAGAATATCAACAAGTTTTCAACGATATTTATGAATACTTACAAAGTTTGAATAGCACCTATGATCTAAAGCACATAAGTTTAATCTTAGTCGCTGATGGAAAGAAACTAGATAAACCGTCTCAAACTGTTCTGGAAGAACCAACTGTTCCTCCTTATCTGAATCGTGCGTGGACTGATTGTGGTCAGTATTTTCGTTTGTTTCAGAGGTTAGGATGTTCCAGGAATCCAACTGCAAAGCATTTTCAGAGTGTTCTTGAAGAAATATGGAAATCGTCATCTGGTTGTCCTTTGTCGCCTGGTGAAGAAGATTCTGTGAAGAAAGCTGTTATTTATTTAGCTGAAAGTCTAAGTCTGGAGAAAATGTCGTTAAGTGGTATCTTGTATCTACCAACATTCACCCTTCAATGTAATCATATATATTTGACCAAATCTAAAGAAGCCATTTTTGTCGACGATTTTCATCTGGAAAATCGACTGAAATGTTTCACAGAGAAAGTGCTGATATTCAGTTACGATAGGTATCCCTCATCTGATGACAAGACAAATGTAGCTCTTATGAAATATCTGCCAGAATGTATGAGACCCCAGGCATTAAGTGATGTAGTTAAAGAAGAATTATGCGACGAAAATGCTGAAAATGTTGCAGTTGGATCAGACCATATCAGTGAGCAAATTAAAACAAAGGTTTGTTCTATCGAGTTCAAAAAAGCACTTGAAAGACTTATTAAACATCAACAAAGGTCGACCGATGAATCAACTAATACAAACGAACAACTGAAAACAGTGATCAATGCATTAGAAATGGTGGAGGTTTATGTGCGTACTGATTTAACAACATATATTTCTTATCTTGGGCAAAAGATTGAAGGGAGTGAAGAATCCAAAACAGTGAGTTTAAAACTTCAAGCCAACCGTTTACAGATTTTTCTTTCGACCTGCGTATTAGATCAGTTAAGCGTTTACGTTTTTGTTGCGCAGAGGTTATTAAAGTTGTTCAGAAATAAAATTAATGCAGAATTCGCTATGTTACTCCCATTGCTACTACAATCACCTTGCAGCGAATTACAAAATATTTTGGATAGTGATGGAATATTAAAAGAGTCTTCAGAAACTTCATCGTATTCCGGTAGACCACACAACCCTGGTGATTTGGTACCGTTAGAACTTTATCCTATGCTTAGAAATAGTTTATCTCTCTACAAAATAGACGATTTATTGGCCAAGGAAGTAGAAGAGGATGGGATTCCAATGTATGTGTATGTTATTGTGCGATCGGTGGAAGAAGACGATTGTTGTGTGTCTCAGAAAACGTATGGTGTGCAGGTATCAGAGGCTACTGGCGACATAGAATATACGAAAGGATATAACTTGTTCAGGTTCAAGCGATTTTATTTACCTAAGTCAATTGATGGAATGTATGACGACATAGAAACGATAGATGAAGAAGAACATCGGAGCTACGAAGAAATTATTCCTGAGATTCAAGGACAATTAGGAAACTGTACTGGAGAAGAAAGAAAAAAGATCGCCAGACGAATGTATTTGCGTTGGCATCCAGACAAAAATCCTGATGAAAAGAAGGAATTAGCAACCAAAGTTTTTCAGTTCATACAAAATGAACTTGAAGAATTCAATGAAGGATTTAGAAATAACTTCCAACAATGGAATACAAGAGCTAGGTGGGAGTACACTTCGTATCAGTGTTATTATCGAAGTTATAGACAACGTTACAGTGGAAGCCAATACTCATTCAATGTCCCACCAACATTTCAAAGTAACAATCCTCAACCGGCAGAAGCTAAAAGATGGTTTAGGCAAGCTAAATTTGATTTAATTGCCATGGAAAATGTCGGCCATGCTGAATGGGTCTGTTTTTTGGCACATCAGGTATAGCAAATTCGTTAAAAACTTTATTTGAAGACGTTTTATAAAACTTTCCAGGATTTTATTTTATTTTCTTGGAACAAAAAACAACCCTTAACTTGTCTCTTGAAAATTTCACCAATTAAGATCAAAACATTTCACTCCCGGCTCAGCATGAAATTCATTTCAGTCTGTTTAAAAAATTCTCTTATTAGTGAGTGTATATTTTTTCGCAGGTTGCGGAGAAATCTTTAAAGGCTGCTCAGTACATAAAACACTACGAAGAAGACCATTCTCACAATCTTATGACGATAAGTGCTGCCCTATCAATAGAACTTCGTGAACTTGCACGTAAATTGGAGTCTTTGATAACATCTTCAGCTCACTTAAGATATCCAAATTGTTGGTCAAGACCAGATATACCACACAGTAAATACACCAAGGAAATGGCTGTAAAAGCTGCGGGGCTTGCAAATCAGATTATGCAAATTGTTGGAGAGCAAATGGAAAACATATAGGGAAAAACTGTCATATACGATGAATGTGGATAACATATAGAATACCGATGCGATGAACGTTTTTCTATGAGATTTTTATGTTTTTGTTTTTGTTTTTTATTTAAAAAAAATTTTTCCACATATTTCCAGTAGACTTTCAAGTAAACCTATCGTAATTTCCACTTTAAACAAAACTGACGTCAAAATGAAGGAAATATCAAAAGAAACAGGAAACTACCTCTTTTTTAGCTCGTGGGTCAGAAATGATTACTAACAAATAAAAACATGTAACCGTGTGTGCTGTTTTTTCTGTTTCATTGATTTTAAATTTCTTCAACATCATCAGAAACCTCCTCAAATAGTTATTACCTTTTTGAATTTTAATTTTTAAATGGTTGCTTTGTACAGAATCTTCAAGAAGTCTATGAGGAGGAGTTGTTCTATAGGGATGGCAAGCAATCTCGCTGGCTATTTCATTATAAAAAAACACTCCTTCACAGAGACATTTTGAAGATTTTGCCCACTGGGAATCTATCACAATAAAACATCTTTATCTTATTCCACATTTTGGTTGGGCGTTCTTTGCAATTCGATACGCTGACCATCTCTTTTCGACGAATCTTAATAAGTGATTTTTCTTTCCATAACGTTAGAGTATTGCATCTGATTTGGATTGCTTTCTGACATTTGACGACATTTCAATATAAATAAATTGAGTTTGGAAGAAAGAAAACGGAATAGCAGGGAATAAACGTGAAAATAAAAAATGGATTTTCAGTCCACATCGATAATTCTATATCACCACAGTTTTCCTTAAACATTGAAAAGTTGACGAAAGGCTTTAAAAAATAAATCAAATATCCACCAAAAAGCTTCTTATGTTTGAATTTACCTTATACTGAACTATTAAACTTTCGAGTAGTTTGTTTTGGTTCGCCATTTTTTTATTATTTCTACTTTCAGTATTTCGCACTATGACAGAAGACTGTTTTTTGGTCTTCTTTAATCATATGAGTTGCACAATTATTCAATTCTTATGTATAATGTATCTTTTGTGTTTTGATCTGTTTTGCGTCATGAATTAGGATGACGTCATTGCTTACACTGGATAATTGATGAATGTGAGATAAATAGGGATGTTCCAAGAAATTAATGGTTGCTTCTATAAAACTGAAACATACGATGATATCTATCATTGTTCTTTTAAGTTCGTCTTCAATCACTGTTTTTAGTTCATTGTAATTTAAGGTAAAGAACAGATCGAATAAATAATTATATTTCTTTAGTTGCATCATTAACATCTTTTAAATTAGAAAGGATAATTTTATATATTTGCATTTTTTTTAGTCATTGTTTACTTTATGTTGACATTACCTTATATGTATCTTTATTGGTAGTTTTCCTCCACTGGGCTGAAATAGGTGTTGTTATATGAAACCCAACTTATATGATGCCGCCATGAAAAGCCAACTGTCACTCCATCATTGTACGATCGCTTTAATCTTTTACTGCCACCATTTTCTCTCTCGATTGTACAAAAAAAACAAAAACGCTACAGCGCAGAAACCGTTCGGAATAAAATCTTGACAGGTCCTCTCTCTGTCTTGACTTGACAGATGGGCTCACTTGGTAAGACTCTGTGCTCGTATTACTAGAGTGATAACTGATGGTGGTTCAAATACCGGTACTGAATGTAGATAGTGAAATGTGACGTATAATGTACACTGAAATAATTAGTTGATATGATATGAACGATGATTAATGATAATGATGGCTGAATGTGCCTAATATCAAATAAATTAAGACTATAATCAGCTATCAGTCTGGTAAGTACTAGGTCGCGCCTTAAAATCTGGGATATGCATTCCTGATGTAGCCCCACAGTCGCTCTTAGAGCAACCAGCCTCGATAAAAAAGAAAAAAAGTCGTGTACAATAATTGCTTCACACTTCAAATATCCAAATTTAACGGTGAATGACATAGGAGCGGTCTGTGTAGCAGGTCAAACATTTAGAAGAATGTCGAAGAATTTTGAGATTTCTGAAAAAACTCGAAAACGAAGTGTTAGCAAATCGGCCCAAAATTTGTGCCACTATAATTTAGCGATTGCATGCTTTCATTACTAATTTCGCGAAATGAAAGTGCCGCAAAAATGTGTTGGTCAAGGTATGCCCTGGCCGGGAAACTCAGCCTCCTTTTCAACATGAACAAGGAAGCCTCATGAAGCAGTGAAAATTCCCCAATATGGCAGCATATTTGTATATATGATCATTATTTTCAGTTTGTAATAATCACATTGTTAATCATTCTATAAATTACAGAGTTTTGATCCACACACAAAGTATTACAATCCCACCGTCTTAGGAAAGTGCGCTATACACGTGCTATACACATCCGCGATGACCATGATTTTCCGTCTCAATAAAGTCTTGTATTTACAAACGCATGTAGCATATCGAAAAACGCAGATTTAAATGTTTGGTTAATTTTTCTTGTCAATATTAAACACGGATTGTCATTTTCTACTAGTTACTTTAAGAAAAGAAACTTTCATTTATAATGTATGTAACACAAACAAATTCAAAAGTAAGGAACGTAGAATCTCTGGCGATTGCCCCAAATACCCACGCCAGGAAAAACTGTTTTCGACACTTTCCCTATTTTCTGGTTTGGAATTTTTCGCGACATGAAACTTTCGCGAAAGTTTTTGCCTGTGGTGAAAGTAAAACAGAGTTTAATACTTAAGTAATGCAGTCATCATAAAAACGAGGCTGCCTTTTCTATATTGCATCACGTAAAATGAAAACAAAGATAAACCGTATATACAGCTGTGAAAAATATTCAGAACAAGCTAGCTGAGGTATTTCATTTTTAATATCTTAGATTTAATTTATGCAGTCCATAAATATGATGTAATAAGATACATATTCCATGAAATTAATAAAGCGGACATTATTTTAACACGCCTAAAATTTGCGGGGATATTATTTAACGCAGAACATGGCGCAGTGTAAGTTTTTTAAAGCGTGTACTAATATAACGCGGAAATTCTAAATATTTAAATGGCCATTACCTTTAGTTTGCTACCTTAATAGCTCCAGTCACACTGTTCAGATTAGTTAAGGTTACTTATAGGGCTTTTTCTCGATTTTGGGCAAAATATTATTCACATAAATTTCATAAATACTTTTTGAAAATATTGATTCAGGCATATAATTTTATTGCAAAAATGATGACGAGAAGATGACATATTTTCTCTACGGATATTTCGTCTACTAAACATTATCAACGCATACATTTGTGTACAGTTCACATGTTCACATGTATTACTGTATTGTAATATTATGTCCCATTGTGTAATTTATAGTGTATTTTGAATGTCATAAACTTACATCCTGAGAGACCAGAAAATATGCCGTGTTCGTTATATCCGATGTCTACAGTGTATGGCTGTGTTGTTGTTATACATAATTTGGTGACATAAATCGAAATATCTGCCCAAGGAAAGCCCGAATGCCCAAAAACTTTAAAAAAGACTTCTTACACAGCTTTTTGAGATATATCGTCCCTCGTGATATCATTTTGGACACAGGGAAATCTCTCCTAAAGCAAAGAAATTCTTGCGACAGAACTCGCGGCACATATTTTGTATAACTGACTGGGGTCCCTTGAAAAATATACTCCTCATCGCCGCTCCGCAAGATCTTCTCAACATTCGGCATCCGTGTTTATTCCTCATAAAAATTTGTTAACAAAATGGCGAACTTGATCACGTTGGGTTTACATGGCTGGTTAGTCAAACAATGCAAAGAAATGGGTATTTTAACGTCTACAGAAATTCAAAAAAATTGTATACCAGAAATTATGAAAGGGAGAGATTGTATAGGTTGTGCAAAAACTGGAAGTGGAAAAACAGCTGCATTTGCACTCCCTATTTTGCAAAAATTATCCGAGGATCCGTTTGGAATATTTGCATTAGTACTTACTCCAACTAGGTTTGTTTTCTTTTTTCGTTTATTTCATCATCTATTTTGTTTTTATTAATTTTTCAGTCTACATTCAGAGAAAGTCTACACAAAAATATTTTGTGTGGTTGCGACCCTCCGACCAACTTGTTTTATGAAGTTGAGCCAGCATTAAGTGCGTAACAAAAAATAAATAAATGCAAATGAGCACATAAATGATTAACAGAACACACGGTTTTACATAACCGCTACAGTGTTTTCAACAATCACTAACATCCTCAACGTTCCACCAATTCCTTTGAGGCAAGGCACAGATCTCAATCCTTCTTTGAATTGTCTCCTGTGACAATGGAGGACATGCAAAGTGAAATCCTTGCTCTCGATGTTGATAAAAAGGTCAGTGGTTAACTGAATGTTTTAACCTCTATTGTGGAAAGGGCTCTCTTAAAAACATGTCCAAAAGTGGCAAAAGTCTGTCCTGGCCGGGTACGGTTGGTGCAATTTTAATGGACCTTTCTATAGCTTTGGATTGCTTATCTCATGACGTGCTTATTGTGAAATTGGGAGCTTATGGGATTGGGTACAACCCTTTAAAACTACTTTTGAGACTGGTATGTTGAGTGCTTCATACCATGAATTGTTAGAGAAGTCAAATTCGAAATCTCTACATGAGCGGAATCTAGAGCTTCTTGTAGAGGTTTTTAAGTCTGTAAACTGGTTAAATCCTGAGTTTATGTGGACCTTATTCCATGAAAAAGCTACTCAGATTAGACTCAGGAGAGGATGGTTACTTGAAGTTTCTGAAGTCTTTCCTTCTCCGTGCAATTTGAACTTGGAATTATCTCCCTGGTGATTGTTAAGGCCACAACTGACCTGAAGGATTTTAAATCCCAGATCAATTCAGTCCACATATATTGTCAGTGTAATTTCTGCTGCAGCAACCTAGGGGTTAATTTAAGAAATAAATGATTTTTATATTTTATTTTTAGGTGATTTTAAATTTTGTTACATAATATTTTATAAAAGTTGGTTTGAATTCCTATTGTAACTATATTTTGTTTCAACTATAAATAAATAAATAAATAAATAAATAAATAAATAAATAAATAAATAAAAACAACATAAAAACATGTCTGTCAAAAATTAGAAAGAAGCCATGTGTCTCATTGTGCATAGCACAAAATTATACACTTGACTTTACGCACACTAAAGACTGCGCAAACTGATAGAAGAAAACTGACATATAAATGCCTGACCGACGCCTCATTTATAATGGCCAAAAGGAAGCAAATTATTTTTTTGCATCCTCTGACCGTAAATCGCTCATGTAGAGATTCAGGAAAATCAGGAAAAAATTACTACCTTCAGCACCCATACGCATCATCATATATTTTTTACCAAAATCAATAGAATAGAAAGAAGAAAAACTACATGATTTTGCAGTTTAGCCACCATTTTAATTGCTTGTTTACATTATATAAATGGTTAAACTGAAATTGTCTGGTTCTTTCTTGATATTATCACTTTTATGTCTGGTCCAAAGTCCCTTTAACTTGTTTGATATTTGTTCCATAAGCTTTCAAATTGTATCTTGGGTGTTTAACAATTGATAGAAAGTTTTGAAAAATAGCCAAGGGTCAATTTGACGTTAAATTTGGACATAAATGTTTGTCCTCCTTAAGCAAAAGATTAATTAATTATTAGTTATTAAATTAAATCCCAAACTTCATCAATTGCATGTAATCAACTATAGTTTATGCTTTGTAGCAGTGTGTTTGTATACATATTTCACTGTGTATCAATATATCAATCGAAACTATGTTTTCAGAGAGAAAATAGTTGAGTATGTGTATATTTTCGAAAATAATTTTGAAAAATAATTTGCAGAATCTTTGCCACTCACCCTTTCTGGTCGTGGTCCTGAAATATGGATATGTGTCACAACTTTCTATTTACTTTACCCGTCATGCAAGCATTAGAGTAAGCCAATGGTTAAGGTCCATGGTCCATCTTAAAGTCAGTTTTGGTAGATTTTTAGTAAACAAAACTTTTCAATTTTGCGATCTTTCTTTCCTTTCTATCAATCACAAATACATCTTTTCACCAATTCCAGCTCTCTTCTCCATCTTACTGTGAAGGTACAAGGCTTTGTTTTTATTGTATAACTTTTAATTGAGCTTCATGTTTTTGTGGGAATCAAAGATTGATATTGCTGATTAATATTTATGTAGGTACCTTTAAGATAAAAAAAGCACTTAAAAATGTTTATACTTCTAGTATAATCTTTTAGTTCCTGTGAAGTAAATTCTATAATGATAATAACAATAATAATATATTTATTTTTACTGAATTAGCAAATTTGGAACCATAAGTTCATAGGTAATACCATGTCATAGTTAATCTCTGGTTTGCTGTTGTTCTATGTTCAGATGTTGACAGTACACATCACGTGGAACATGCAAAGATCAAAATACATATGGTGTGCAGCAGTAAAGATACTGTTTCGAAAATCCCAAAATTGCTTAACACTTTTTTATCCAAGCCTGTGAGCTAGCATACTGGGTTATACAGTAATATATTTTGCACTTACTACCTGGATTAATTAGTTGACATATTAGTTGACATATATTTTACATCTTTCCCCCACTCAACTGATTTCAGGGAAATAACGCAGGAGTCTCCTACTTTTATTTTGAACAAAGTTCAAATCTTTTGCTAATTAAATCAGTGTTTTATGTTTAAAATATGTATTTGGAAACTAAACTGGACGTTTTAAAACTAAAAGTCTGCGCAAAAAGTGGACCTAAGATCTAGAACCCTAACAGAGTAACTATTATAGCTGTTTTTCTCAGGGTTTTTTTGCAAATTTAAGTTAGTCACTAAAACTGTAGCAGTTTATCACTAAAATACTTATTTACAGATTTGTGTCAACAGAAAAGATCTTTGGAGTAAAGAAACTTTCAATGTTATGAAAAGAAACTTTTTAAAGCTGTTTATGCTAACTCAATTGTATGACATTCTTGAAAAAACCTTATTTTATGATTGCAACAGAAAAAACCCAACTCTATCTTTGCTTTGAATATTGTAACTTTTGAACGTTGACTAATATGAATAAAAAAAATAATTCCAATATTTTGGAACTGATTAAAGAAACTTTCAAAATTAAAGACAAAGGGTTTCAGCCCCAAAAATTAGAACTAGAAACTTCACTAGATCTCACATAATCCGAAATCCGAAAAGTTTCATTATAGTTGTATGAAATAACTGCAAGTATTAGTTACCAAGATCAACTTCACTACATCTGTTTTTAGAGAGTTGGCATTTCAAATAGCCGATCAGTTCCGTGCTCTTGGTAAATCAATAAATTTGAAAGATAGTGTTGTGGTTGGCGGACTTGATATGGTTAAACAAGGCAAAGAACTTAGTGAACAACCACATGTTGTCATAGCAACACCTGGGAGATTAGCGGCACTCCTAAACAGTGGAAGTAATTTTTCGCTCAAAAAAATCCGATTTGTGGTTTTGGACGAAGCTGATAGATTGTTGGAAAGAAGTTTTGAGAATGATTTAGAAGTCAGGCGTAATTGAATTTCCCTAAAAAATCATTTTAATTTCGAAATTACTTTCGTTTTTATTGTTTGCTCTCTTTTTTTCAGGTTATCTTTGAAAATTTATCGAAAGAAAGACAAACACTTCTTTTTAGCGCCACAATGACGTCAGCAATAAGTGAGTTGATGTCTATTGCAAAGAATAATCCTTTCTATTACGAAGTCAAATCGAGGTTAGTTGATTGGCTTGGTATTGCTGTATTCTGTTAATTGCTTTTAAACGTTTTTAATCTTCATTTTGAATTTTCTATATTTGGTAGTGTTGCAACGGTGGAGGAACTTGATCAGCGATATATTCTCATACCGTCCCAAGTAAAAGACTGTTATTTAGTTCATCTAATGCAGAATTTTATCGAAAACAAATCCGTTATCATATTTACGCACACTTGTAGAAGTGCTCAAGTATTAGCCTTTCTACTGAGGAAACTTCAAATCAAATGCGCCTCGCTGCATTCTTTAATGTCACAAAAAGAACGCTTGTCGGCACTTGCTCGTTTTAAAACCGGAATTACTCCTATACTTGTCGCAACAGATGTCGCAAGTCGCGGATTAGATATTCCATTAGTTCAACTTGTTTTAAATTACAGCGTACCGGCCTCACCAGTCGACTATATACATCGGGTCGGGCGTACAGCACGTGCCGGTAGAGGAGGTGTTTCGTTGACGTTGTTAACACAATATGATCTAGATAGGTTTAAAGCAATAGAAGAACATATTAATGTTAAAATGATCGAGTTTGAAACAAGTGAAAAAGATGCTCTGAAGTTATTGAAAATCGTATCAGTTATGAAGAGGGAAGTTGAAATTCGTTTGAATGATAGCGACTTTGGTAAAAACAGAAAATTAAACAAAAGAAAACAAGCGTTGTTGAATGGAGTTGAATCTCCGCATACATTTGAACAAAAGAAAAGGAAAAAACACAGCCTGTAATCTGATTATGCTGGTGTGGTCTCTTCGAGGTAAATACGAAGAACGAGAAGACATCGTATATCTTATCACTTCACTGTCACTTATGTTCACACTGATTGTCCGTATAGATCAACTGAGGAGCTCGGTTTTGTTATGACCCTGGAAAATTGATTTTTTCACTTTTTTCTGGAGAATATTCGAAAGTTCTGTAAAACTCTTGAATTTTGATTACTGACTTAAATTGACCGTCAATTGAATCTTTCTTTTCAATTAAGAGGCTGCTTTACGAACGAGATGCTTAGTGGGTGATCTATCTACGCTTAATGAGATATAATGCCAATTGACAAGATTTGCAAGATTGGCTTCAGGAACAACAGGCCATATTTATCCACAGTTCTCAGTTTTGATACAGACAGCTGTCAGGGAGTTTGCGTCAACAACTTTTAGGTCGATTTCTTAATGTTTCGTGCATCTATCAAAGAAATATTCCTTTTTACATGTATATGGATCGACTTTCATGGAATATTTATTAGGTCAACCTTTTTCAAACATTACCTAGGTTTCCCCGTCTGCGGTGTTAGCACGCTGTTACAGGAACACATAAAAACCCTCATAAACCTCCTGTTGCGGGGCCAAATCAGCCTTTTGTCTTTCAGAAGTCGTGAATGAGTGCCGGGACTAACAAACGGGCTACCACTTTAAAATAGTCCAGGCGGTAGGCTATCCATACAGTTCATCCACTGATTTCTAACCAGCTAAGGCCGTGGTGTAAACTTTGTTAAATTTATCTGGGTAAGTAAGATTGAAGTATGCCTTGTTCTTTTAGACGATCTTAAGAAGCTTTTAACCAAGAAGTTTAGCTGGTTAGAAATCGGTAGATGCGTACACTCTTATGCCATAACTTCATGATACGGAACTTCGGTTCAGGCGTGTAATTATTTTCGTGGCAAAAAACCCCACAACAGGCGCCAAACACGACAACGTCTTAGCATTGATTCGTTAACTGTTCCCTGAACGAAAAGCCCACGTGTTAAGATACTTTAGGGAGAGAAATTTTCGCGTGGATTTACTTTCGCGTGCCATTTTGTTCTACATTTCGCGTGGATTTACTTTTGCAGGCCATTTTGTTCAACATTTTTCATGGATTTACTTTCGCGGGCAATTTTGTTCAACATTTCGCGTGGATTTACTTTTTATATATATTTCATATATATTTCATACATTTTGTCATTCTTTATTTTTACACTTTTTTAGAGAGGTTAACTTAAAATGGTGTTCAACTAATGGTTCATCACATGCCTGGGAAAGGTTACTTACTTCTTCCACATGACGTATGAAAATAAGCAAAGTAACGATAATTTTTGAAAAATTTCGCGCCGATTCATTTTCGCTTTTTCGTGAGGATTTAATTTCGGAAATTTGGCCAAAATTGTTCATCAAATAATTTAAGGTAAATAAAAGCAACAAACCTCGTTCTTGCAAGACGATGAACGAGATTGAAGAGCAACACATTGACAAAGTAAAAAAAATGTTGTATAACAAAATTTTCTCCCGTTCATTTATCTGAATATTTTTCTGGGGATACATGTTTGCAATAGAGAGGCCGAATTGATTTATAAATAAACATAATTTATGCGAAATTATGCAAATTCAAACATGAGTATATTCACTCTGTATACGTTTCAATAAGAGTTATGTTGAATATCGCATCGAAGAGTCAAGTAAAAAAAAGCTTTTAACTTACTGTCCGGTAAATTAGTCTCTGTGTTAGTTCAAAAATAATACTGGATGTATCATTTTATTAAATTATAAAAATCATAAATATAAATTTACTGGTGATAAAGAGAAATCTCTTCCTTAAGAATTCGGTTGCTTTCCAAGATTTTGTTGCATTCCAGGACCGTGGGTTTCCGGAGTATACGTCAGCAGAACAAATGTGACCCATAAATGTAATATGAACTAAAACAGTGAATGAATAGATGAATGAATGGATTTTCTAGCCTGCTATACATCATAAACTAGTGTGACCGATAAAATGGCACCAGTGGAAAGAGAAAACTATGTTGAAGGAGAATGTGTAAAAGATCAACTTAGTATGAACTCACCATGTAAAAAATGACCATAAGACGCGCAATAGGATAACGACGTAAAAATAAACCCAGCCTAGTGCTAAAGAAAAATGATATGAAAAGTCATTTGTCAGCAGTCTGAAGAGAATAATTTATTTTCTCAGAGATTAAATGTCATTGTGTTCTGGTGAAAAAGCGGCTTGAAGGATTTCGGCAAATTCCTCGATTAGCCTGGTTACTAAAAATTAATTAACTAACTAAAATAATCATGCAGAAATTAAATCATCATAAAATATGCATAAAATAAATTTTGGTCTTCTCGTACTATCAAATGTTTATGATGGAAATCAGTTGCTTTTACCTAAACTTATCGATCTCTGTTGCTGTTCTCTTCCAATGTTTGCTTCGAGTAATATTGGAGGGCATTATGGATGTCATTGGTTTCAACCGTGAACCTAAGATAACATAAGAAGAAGAAGATAATAAGACAAAACACCAACTTATAAAAAGACGCTCGAACCTTTTTAATTGATTTGAATCATTTAAAAGTGTAAATACAACAATAATAACAACAACAACGACAAAAACAACAACAACAATGTTGAACATACCACTGTCAGGATCTTCAAGATCTGAAGAATGGTTGTCTTTTCTTTTCGTTAAACTAACTTGTACATCACGATATTGTTTCTGAATGGAAAGCAACACTTAAGATCAACAAGTTAATTTTATTCAAAAGAAAGAGAAAAAGAAACCAACGGAGGAAAAGGTTTAATATTGAAATGAAATACTTGTTTATAATTAATATTATAAGAAATATTAAAATTAATATTATAATTTATAATTAACAACACCTTACTTGCAGTCTCTCTAATTGCAAAACAAGTGAGTTCTTTTCAGTGTTGAGTGTTTCAACAACAGTTTGTTTATGTATGAGGCTATCAGTTAACGTTCTGATGCGATTTTCCAGCTCTTCTTGAGATGAAGTTGATGTTTGTTTACTCTTAAGTTCCAGCTAAAATTATAAAAAAATTATAAAATTATAAAAATACTATAAACATCAACAAATTTGATGATTTCACGATAACTTGGTATATGAAATACAAATACCTGGTGACGTAAGTTTTTCATTTCTGAATCATGTTCCTAAAAAGTCAATTGTATTCTCTGGTTAAAAATGTTAAGAAAGATTTTTAAAAAGTTAATCAACACTGACAGATAAAGAAATTTCAGAAGGGTAATTTCACGATGATTACAATGAATCCCTTTAAGGAGTTTTGAGATTCATCACTCAATTTGTCAGCAGTCTGAAGAGAATTATTTATTTTCTTAAAGGTCTCAGAGATTAAATGTCACGTGATTAAGTATTTATCAAAATTTTCGTGGTTGATGGTTGGGGAATCTTTTTGGGGAATCTTTTTTTAAATATTTCTACTTTTTAGGCTTTATAACTTTAAACGTTATATATGATAAAAATCATGCAAAACAAGAATAACAAAAAATTATAAAAAATATCAGAATTATAAAGAAATATCTTCTTTGGATTGGTAATTTAAGGGTGTATACGTACTTGTTTTTGTGTTATCTGAAATTTCTTATGTTTTTGTAAATCTTCTCGAGTGAATTGAAGTTCCTACGAAAAAAAAATGTTGCAAAACTTGAACACAACAATCAATCATTTCCTGGAGAGAAAAGCATTCCGAAATAGAAGATGATGGTACAAAACATGGCTAAATCTACCCACCTGCATGTATCGTCTCATGTCTTCTTCCACTTGATTTCGTTTATGGATTTCATCTTGTAATGAAGATTGTAGATTGTCAATTTTTTGATCATTTTCGCCTGACTCAGCATTATGAAGTATTTCCAAATCCTGAGAAAAAAATTCCAAAAAAATATATGAAAATATATGTTGAACAATCACAGATAATCAATAAAGTTGAACTTTTAAAAATTTGAAGCTATACCTGACATTCCCCTTTTAATTGTTCCATTTTATATTTATTCTCAATTAATTCATCTTTTAACAAATCTCTCTCCTGTTTCACATCTTCAAGCTCTGCTAGGTAGACTGGAGACATTTCACTAGTCTCTGTACCTTGTCGAAGAGAACTTATCAGCTTTTCCTTAGCCTATAACAAATTACATAATCAAATATTAGAATCAAAACGTTTGGAGCATTCTCCACTGCAAAACATTTTCCTATACTCTTAGGTTCTTCTTTATCGAAGAATGTCTTCAAAAACACTATGTTTAAGATTACACACAAAAACACTATTATTAAGATTACACACGAAAACACTATGTTTAAGATTACACACGAAAACACTATGTTTAAGATTACACACGAAAACACTTTGTCTTAAGATTACACACGAAAACACTATGTTTAAGATTACACACGAAAACACTATGTTTAAGATTACACACGAAAACACTATGTTTAAGATTACACACGAAAACACTTTGTCTTAAGATTACACACGAAAACACTATGTTTAAGATTACACACGAAAACACTATGTTTAAGATTACACACGAAAACACTTTGTCTTAAGATTACACACGAAAACACTATGTTTAACATTACACACGAAAACACTTTGTCTTAAGATTACACACGAAAACACTATGTTTAACATTACACACGAAAACACTATGTTTAACATTACACAAATTGGCATCAAGAAAGCATGCAAATGAATGACAGTAGATCTGCTTCGTGGCATTACGAGTCATTCAATCAACACCAGAAACAATGTTCATTGGATTTTACAGACAAAGATCCTTTAAATTAAGAGCAGCAGAAATAACCAATTAACATTAGAAATGATGACAGCAAGGAGATGTTTGAAAAAATGCCTGAATATTCAATCACACATAAGTCATCAATGCTATTTACAAATTTCATATCTTTAGTTCTTTGAATTTCATACTAATATTTTTTTGATTCAACCAAATATATTATGTTCCAACATACTTGAAGAATTCTTGCAGCTTTTTCTTTGTAATCTTTGAGTTCTTTTTTACATGTTTCAGCTAAATATTCAGCATTTTTAATCTTCATCTCCAGTTCTCTTGTTTTGTCTGAATTGAATATTGAATTAAACAAACTCACCAACTGACAGTGGCAGATCCAGAACTTAGGAGAAATTTTTTTGAGGAGAGCTAGGCTATTCGAGTATAAAAGAAAAATGTGCAAATAATCTAATCAACAATTAAGATTAATAAGAACTTTCATGACACTCCTCCACACTTACCCTAGATTCGCCGCTAACTGATAACCTGGTAAATTTAACCTAAATGTGTTTACCTCGTCCTTCATGTTGTTGACTCTGCAAATGCTTGATTGCTTCTGCATAATCTTGCTTTTCATTTTGTAATTTGTTTTGAAAATTCATCAATTCCATCTGTATAAAAAGTTCTATGTTTCAGAAAGATGATATCATTTTCATTAAGCTGAACAAAAAAAAACAACCAAATAACTTGCACTTGTACCCTAATTGAGTTTTTTTCAGTTTGTTCTTGTCGAAGTTGACTCTCTGTTTCTTCCAATTTATTTCTTAAACTATCAAGAACAGCAGAATGCATACCAGATGCGTCTGAATGATCTTTTACTAACCTGAAGATTTCAACAGAATCATTTAGAAACTAACTTATGAGTACATATCATCAAAGAAAAAAAAAGAACAATTGCTACCATTCATTTTCATTTTGATACTTTTCTAAGGTGATTGTTTTCTCTTTCAGTTCTGTGTCAACTTCTGCAATTCGTACTTTTAAAACAGCCAATTGTGAATCTTTTGCTTGTAGTGATTCTGTTAAGTCGTTAACTTGACTTTCGTAATCTTTTTGTATGCGTTCATAATCTTCGTTTTGCTGACTCCTACGATTTTCATAACGTAGCCTATACTTTTCTGTTTCTAATAGTTAAAGATATCAGATAGTTAATAAGAAAAATAAGATAATATATAATATATAAAGAAAGTTATTGATTGTGATGTTTCTACTAACAACCTTGCTGTTGCTCTTTAAGGTTTTTGATGGCTGTTGCAATTTCTTCATTCAACGAATGTATTTCATTCTTTAGCAACTTATTCTCAAGCTCTAAGCTTGAAATTCGTTTATCAGCAATCATTTCCTGATTTTTAGTTACATTTGAAACAGTGGAATGTTGTTGAACCTTTTCCTCTACCGAAGAATCTTTTGGTTGAATGGCTACCTTGGTTTCCACATCAAATTTCTCTGTAGTTTGTTTTTCAAGTTCTAGAAAGTAGGGAAGTAATATAAACTCTTTGTTAATTCATCAAAAAAATAGAATCACTAAACTAAATCTATACCATTATCAAAATGATTCTTCTTCTCGGGTAATTTTGTAAGAGAAGATTGTTGTGGATGAATTGGTGGAGTAATTTTTTGTTGTATATTTGATGTAACTGGATGTGAAGCAGGAACATTTTCAGATTTTCTAGGTGTAGATGTTTTTGGACCAGATAAATGTCTTGTATGTGACTTAACAGCTGTTGGGTCATTACTATTTAAAAACTCAAACAGAAAGTCATCTTGCTTTTTTGTGATATTCGATGGAACAGAAGTTTTTGTTGGACCTCCACTTTCATGATCTAGACAAAAGTGTAGTGACAAAAGTATTATTTCAATCTAGACAAAAGTATTATTTCAATTTAAGAACATTGAGATGACATAGTTATAATAGATTTGACAAACTATAACATAGCACTTACTGTTCTTATTCCCTTGTGTCTTTTTTTCTGTATTCAAATTAGCTGGAACAGAATTATACTTGTTTATATTGGGAGATTTGACTGGCGTAATTGGTGGAGCATGTTTGACTGTTTCAGGATGTGTATCAAATCTTTGTTTCTCCTTTGAAATTTTTATTTCTCCAATATGTCTTTCTGGTTCTGTTGGTAATTTTTGCACAATACCAGACTCATTCAAAGAATTTGCAGCTCCCTGATCTATTTTATTCAGAAAACTTTCTGCTTTGGATGTAAATTCAGATAGCCATGACATATTTACAGAATCTATTCACTATAAATAAACATTTAAGATTAATATTTTTATTTCACAAACTCAAAACATACAAAAGAATACCTTCAAGGAAAAAAGTTTTGCAGAATTTATATTTGCAGATCCGCCTCTTGATCTTAAATTTAGGGAATTAATTTTTGTGGATCTTCCCATTTACTTCAAATATTCTATTGGTTTGGTCCTGAAATTAACTTTTGTTGAGCAGTAATCCGTTCTATAGGTGGCAGTTCAAGGGAAAATCAATACAAGCGCAAATAGCGATAATCGATGACAATATTGATAAATTTATAATTATCGCAATATGATGCAAATGGGTTGGTAGGTCAAATCCTTTGATGTTAATTTTTACCAAACTTTCTACCTATTTGAACATTGAAGATAAAATTTACAAAAGTTTACAGAACAAAATACCAAACAAGTTAGAGGCATTGTGGTATTAAAGTGACAAGGACGTGATTGACCTTTTGTTTAAAATGTTAACAAACATTCAAACTCTGAAATCATGTAGTTTTTCTTTTTTCTAATTGAAATTCCATTGATTTTGGTTGGGTTAGTGTCAATTTGTATGCACAAATTAATGCCACAAGGGCCGGGGCGCAGAATATAGGTGATTACTATAGAGGTGTTCAAAGCTTTGTTCATAACAACCTGAAAGAAACCCACAAGTGAATCAAGAAAAGAAGCCACAACAGGCCTTAATCTAGAAATTGAGGGTATCGTCTCTAGTCTCCTCCGCTAGAAGCAAAAAGGGCACTTTTTTAAACTTTAAAATTTTAAATTAGAGTCCAGCAGTCTTTATGTTTTGAGGGCTTAATGTACTTTTTATTTCAGAGTTCACTGAACAAATTTAAATATAAGTTTGTTTTTTTCGGAGAAAAGAATGTCTAAAATAATACGTTCTTGAAAAAGGATTTTCCCATCATCATTAGTGATTTTAATTTTAAGTGGATTCAATTTGGCGAATATCTACCAATATTAAATTAATAGTGTGTATATTTTAATTTAGTAGTGTAGTTTAATTTGATTTAAATAATGAATTTTTACTAGCCTAGCCAATAAATATAAAAGAAGAAGGATAGCTAGTTCCCGCCATAAACGTTTTGGATCACAGCGATGATTACATAAATTTTTCTTGTTTAGTTTACACTTCGTTCTTGCTAGGAAACCTGCCTCTCACACTGGATGAGGGTGAGAGAAATAGACAGGTATGTCCTAGCTAACTTCCTTCGTTAATGTCCTACTACACAATCTAATCCTTGCGACGTTGTTTAACGTTGCTTCGGTTGCCATCTTGATTCGTGTTTTGGTTTTTTAATACCTATTACAAATTCTTGTACATTTATATTAGAAAAAAGAAAAGGTATATGGCATCAGTTATGTTTCTTTATGTTTTAATTAATAAATATTAAAGATAAAAATAATGTATAGTAACATTGTCTATATTATGGAATGTATAAAGAGAAAATGATGAAATAATTCCATATTGCAAGAACTGTATAATGTATAGTGGACTTTAACTAGTACAAACACGGATATTTCTGAAAAGATATTCGGCCAGAATTTCAGATTGATGGAATGGATATCAGGCAGGGGTCCAGACGACAGCCTTATGGTAAAGTATATTGTGTGGGCTTTATATCAATATTTTATAAAATGACCAAGTTATTAACTCTTGCTGGTTGTTTATATCCCCATTTCTATTCTCTGATTCGCAATGGCAAACACTTTACAAGAAGAGAGTATATCATCGGCGGGGAACAAATTCAAGTTTTATTAGAATGTTGCCACATTTTTGTTTTCAATAGGAGGACAATATATGGATAGATGGATTCTTAACAAATTCTATATATATTATTATGTTGAAAATTTAAAGATATTAGCCATTTTGACATAAAAACAGAGATCCACTTCTCTTCTTCATTGTATCATATTGACATTGTTGTTGATCAATCAATAGCTACACCCCACCTAATCGGAATCTCTGTCTGAAAAGTGTGTGCTCCTTCACAGTGTTTAGATACAAACAAGCATGTTTTGTGAGATTTTCACTGTGAAAATGTTTTTTTTTTTACAAAAGCTCTCTTAAAAATATTTTTTTACCTCTGACTTCTACGACAGAGAGTGTTTATGGTTACTTTTAACACCACACGCAACTTTTACGATATGGTGTATATCATACACCTGGTTTCTATTGAGGTGGGTATCACCAATATGTAGTGTTAGAGCCTTGAGTTTTGAAATTAAAAAAAAAGAGTGTCAATCTATTTAATAATAAACACTTTTCTCCGCACCCTTTTGAATCATCTATATATTAAAAAGGGACCCTCCAACACTTTTTAAGCTTGATATGAAAATATCTTTGAAAGTACCTATAAACTATGAAAGAGAAACGATAACATTTCAAGTAAAATCATTTAGTAAGGAGAATATATTGTATTTTTCCCACACGCTTGTACACTAAGAATTACCATCACCATTTTTTTTTCAAAACATATTTTTTATCTGGTTGCCGAAAATGATTGCTTGTGACATAACAAGTTGCAGCATTGACGAGAAGCCAGACAATTTTAGTGAACGTAAAAATAAAAATATAGACCCAGATTAAATGAATTAATATAAAAACAAATTCCCCCTGAAAATATTGCTCTTCTTTAACTTAAATTAAAAATACGTCAATCATCAACAAAATAAATAATCATGTCTATTTTTTGTGCCAAATAGGCTACTCAATAATATCAAAGCATTGAACAACCAAAATCAGAATCAAAGTTTTTTTATCTATCTATATGAAATGTACTCTTCTGAATTTGATGAAAAAGGAAAGTGGAAAAGAAAAAAAAAACAAAAGGAATTCTCATGCAATGATATATCCCAACCATTGTGATGAACAATGAAAGGCTCCCGTTTCGTAGTACATATATACATCCCGTACTTACATACTTACATATGTACATACCCTTTCCAACAGAAATCTCCCTTGTTGTATTGTTTCTTGCTAAAAATGTTGGATAATTTTTGCGAATGACTCACAGTTTTTTGGTCTTGTGTGTTTTCCGTTACATGTCTGACATTCATATACGACATGTCTATAGTGCTCAGCTGATTGATGTGAACATATGTGCACAAAATAGCCTATTTATATTTTTACAAAGCCAATTTTGAGAGTTTTAAGGGAGTGTTGGTGAGAGTTAGTGAGAGTTCATAGGTTCTATTTGCGGATCAGGGTGCCTAGAAATCTAAACTTTTCACTGGAGAAGCAACCTAGACCTCATACTCAGGGTTGTTTGTCGTCTCCTTGATATGAAGATGAGGAGACGAAAATAGTCATACAGCCCTGGATACGAGGTTGTGGCAACAGAACATGACTTAAGGGTAATACACATGTCTATATGTCGCATCCTGACTCAGTTTTCCATAAGGACCTCGTTTCTGTGTTGAAAATTGACGAAAATTGTCCCACTGCAATTCGCTAATGATCAAGATCTATAACTTAATATATACTGTGAAACAATCTAACACATCAAAACGAGGTCCTATGGACAACACTCAGCCAGGATAATGCAACATATAAATATGAATTTGGGAAAGGTCTATTCACACAATTTATTCCTTCGAATGTTTTTTAAACCTTAAAAAGGCAGGCATTTATTAATAGAGTTTATTTAAACTTTCCTTCTATGTAAAAGGACTCCTAAAAGATTCAAAAGTGTTTACAAAAAAGCAAAGCATGTGGTTTGAAAGTGGATGTTTGATTAGGTCTGAAGGTTTATCTACTACATAGTATGCATTTTAAAAAGTAATCACAATATCCTCAAACAGTTCGTAAAGGATTCGTTAGGAATGAAACCCGGACCTGCAACTTCACGGGCGGGGCAAGCAAGAGTGCAATGTCAGCGCAATTAAGCCCATACCATGCAACATTAGTTACAGTTGCAATATGAAATGCCAGGTGCGTTTCATTGTTTTGCTATGTTCACTTTCTTTCTTTTTCTACAACATTTTAATAATATCTCTTTTCTTGAAGATATGTCTCTTCTCAAGTTCATTGTTTTGAGACAGATGTGGCAACAGTTTTGTATCGTATTAGTATTAGTACTAGTATCCCGGGTAAAAACATTTTACCGGTTCACTTTCCCCATGAGTTACCACCATCCTGTGATTTTTCTATCAATATAGGGGTGACCCAAAATAAAATCACACAATCCAAAAGAATAAGTAGTACCACACTATAGAGCTCAAAATGCTGGTCAAAAAAATGTATGGGATCGTCTGTGTACGACGTGCCGATGACGTCACACCTGTCCCCAAAAAGTTTTAGACCCAATTTTTTTTCGTCACCCTTTCGCCAAATTATCGTAGACCCCAAAAACGTCAGTTATCCCCATTGGTTCTCGAGATATTTGACCCTAAACGTCGCGTTCCTTTGGGGGTGCAATGCAATGTCCCCCATGCCAAAAAATTCATGTCGCGTCATTTGCTACTACCAATATACTAATACTGAAAAAACGCTTCTCGCAGCAGCGTGGTTTTACACACTCCTCGTGAGAAAATGATCGTGAATTTTTTATAAATGTATCACTCTCTAAAATAAAAGTGGTATGCACACTCGCTATTAGTATATAGATAGGAGGAAAACATTGCATTGCGTCGAATGTTTACATTTCCGTTTGTTGACGATAGAAGAAAGAGAAGATAGCCAAGAACGTATGATAAAATTAGATTAGTTGAAAGTTGTTAAAAATAAATTTATAAGGGTGGTGTATCATACAAATAGACAAGGAGGTATGATTATATTTTTCTTTAGTTTTATTATTAAGGCTTTAAGAGTAATAAGGTTATTCCAGAAGTAGTGGCATGTGGAGGCGGGTTTTTTGTTTTATTATTTTATTTATTATTCAAAGTACGTTGACATACTAGTATGAAAAAGTATTTGTCAACCTCTGTACATATTTCTGACTCCCATAAGATCCAACCATAAAAACCAGACCATATTTTGAAAGCAACTTATTAAAGGGTCATAATGGATAAATTATAGAATTTTGAATTGTGTGATCTAACATATATTTTAGAACTGGCTTTTATTTACACACTGAACTTTATGTAATCAGACTCTCCTTCCTCACTTTTAAAAATACATTTCTAAACCTTCATCACTAGAATCAAATGTAATTTTTAATAATCATTTTTATCATGTTTACTGGTATATGTTACTCTTTGTTATACTCTTCACAATAATGTTTGCATGATTTGCACGAGGGATCATATGTTCTAATGATTATGCCAGAAAAGGTTAAGAATGATGCATTTGAAATTGATTCGAAAAATGTGAGTTTTAAATAATACAAAAAAATCTTTTTTACGGTTTCTTTGTAATTCTTTTTAATTAAAAGTTATCATAGTATTTTTAATGTTTTTATTTTTTTAAGGGAACCACTTCTCATATTTTGTCTGTTTTAGACATTAGTACATTATGTCCTACCAGTCCAAGTAACAAGATGTAGGCGACAAACAACAGATCCTTTGTTTTTGTTTATATTTCTGTGTTCTTGCATCATTGATGTCTCTCCTACTGGTTGTCATGTTGATACTTGATTTATTGTCTTGAATGGAAGATCAACCTGATCTTCTTCGTATTGGTGAATATGTTAAACAGCGATGGAAAGTGGTAATACATTTTTTCATTTCATTTCATATGCTGCTCAAAATTTTGACTAGAAAATGGAAATTTTGAGCGTAACTTACTAACTCCTTAAAGATATGTTCATAATTACATATTTGGTTAAAATTAGCTGCAGACTGCAGTTTTGGTATCATTTTTATTGAACTGGAATTCTTATTCTTGCTGGAATTCTTAATTTCGTTTTTAAATTTTTAGGTCAAAAAAATTGGTGGTGGTGGCTTTGGTAAGGATTATCATCTTTAGGATTATCATCTATTGTATATAATGTTTTCATAATTGATTTGTCTTGACCAAAAAAACACGATTTTTTTTAACTTGTTTTATTAGGTGAAATTTATCAAGGTCTCGATACTGTGACGCAAGAAATGATTGCATTAAAATTGGAATCTGCGAATACGTCCAAACAAGTGTTGAAGATGGAAGTAGCGGTGTTAAAAAAATTACAAGGTCAAAAGTTTTATAAATAGAAACTAAGTTTGGATTCCCTCAATATTTCGATTTTTATGTTATATTTTGTCTTGCAAAAGGATAATACAAATAGAAACTCTCTTTTACTGTTTCAGACTTATCTTTATAACTACCAAAGTTGACAGATTTTTAATGTTTTTCTGATTTAGTATATACTTTGTCGAGATGATTTCCAATATCTTTTTATCCTTTCCTTCAGGTAATCATCATGTTTGTCAGTTTTTTGCATGTGGCAGAAATGATCGATTTAACTATGTTGTCATGTCACTAGTCGGCCAAAACTTAGCAGAACTTCGGCGAAGTCAAACAAGAGGTGCATTTTCTATTGGAACCATGTTGAGACTTGGTGTTCAAATCATTAGTTGTATTGAGGCTATTCATGATTGTGGTTTTCTTCATCGTGATGTGAAACCGGTAAGAGATTTTCGTATGAAATGTGAGTTATGTTAGCAATTTGTGGGTTAATAAACAACTTCAATGTCACTGGTTGGCAACTAAACTATTTATTCTGTAGGTTTAACTTCATGAAACTATCATCCTATCTTCCTGTTTGGTCCTTTCCGAATTTGTTTTTTGAATTTCATTTCCGATTTTTTCTTGAGTTTTGTTGATTGCATTATGATACCAAATATTTATTTATCGAATGGAACTGCTCATGACTTTAGATAGATTTCTCAATGAGAATTAATTTTTAGTAACAACCTCGCCTCGTTTACTTTTAGTCTAATTTTGCAATGGGAAACACCAAACAGTCAAATAGAACTGTTTTCATGTTGGATTTTGGCTTATCAAGACAATATGTGAATAATGAAGGGAATGTCAGAGCGGTAAGATTCTACTAAATTGTGATCAAATGTTTTGATGAACGTTGAAGAAAATATTGTACCAGCATTTTAAACACGAAATCAAAATAGAGAATAATATTAAAAATAACCTTATTGTAAAACTTCAAATTTTTGAATTTTTCCCTAATTTCAAATAAACGCCCAAGATTGTTTTATTGCCCATATCCTGAGCGTTTATTGGATTATGGTCATTTACGGTATTTTGCAAGTAATTACGGATGCAGCTTAAAAAGGATGTAAAATTGAAACGAAGGACTTTATTTGATTTTTTCAGGCACGTGCTGTTGCAGGGTTTCGTGGAACTGTCAGATATGCTGCAATTACTGCTCATGAAAATAAGGTAACTTCCTTAAACAAGAAATGAATGATAATGTCTGTCTTCCTTATTCTCACCTTTTTTCAATTTGGTTTGCTTATTACAGGAAATGGCCCGCAGAGATGACCTGTGGTCAGTGTTTTATATGTTAGTGGAATTTGCACAAGGTAGTCTTCCGTGGAGAAAATTGAAAGAAAAGGTGTTTATATTTTTCTTGACCATAAGCAACTTGTCATACCTCGTTGTTGATAAATTTATTTTGAGACAAAATTATAAAATTATAATGTCGTTTACGATGATCCTCTTTCTATAGATTTCTCCAAACTCATTTTTATTGTTCAAAATTTCTTATATAGGAGGAAGTTGGTAAATACAAAAAAGCATATGATCACAAATTGTTATTGAAGCATATGCCTTTGGAATTCAAAGATTTTCTGGCACATGTCCAAATTCTTCGATATCAAGACAGACCCGATTATAAAGTAAGCGTTGTTTCATAGTCAGGTTTTAGCATGATCAGGAGAGGAGAGGAGAGGTGGTAACTATATTTTCTTGCCCTTCCATAATTTCAGTTGTTACGACAATGTTGCGAGGATGCCCTGAGCAAACGTGGGATTCGCGAAAGTGACCCGTTTGATTGGGAGAAATCGAATGTGGATGGATCGTTAACCACAACAACAACGTCAAGCATATCCAAATATCTTGCCACACCACAAGGACTACGTCCAGATCATGCGTTAAATAATCCTTCAGATCTGCCACGTTCTAACACAGCCTTACCATGTGGTGAAGAAAGTTTACAATATGATGATGATGACCAGGTAATCAATGTACAAGTACCTGAAGGAAGGCAACCAGAAGTCATTAACAAAAAGGTTTGGCTCTGTTTCTTTAGCCATTATTCAGCCGCTTCGTTTGGTGGAGATTTCTCATCACTCTCATAAGATTTTCTGCTTTTTTTTTTTTTACAATCCTTAACATTCGAATTGCGATTAATATTATTATTATTACGTTCTGGTTTGTTATTTCTGAATTAACGAGAACATTGTTGCGTATCGTCTCGTTCTTTCAAAATATAAGTCTTTCAACCAAAAAGTTTTGTAATCGCTAAATATTATGTTTATGTCTCTTAAAGCTCCTCCTTATAGAAGGTTCATCAAATTTACAATTTCCCACATAAGTTACGATTTGAGATTAAGGAAGAGATTTATTACTATTATCATATTTTTTGTTCTTCCACACCTATGTTGATTTTTAGGAAGCCTCTACTCCAGTCCAACTACCTAAAGCATTTTTGCAAGCTATGAAGGAGAACATACTTGCAGATACGCGATATAAAGATTTCACGAAAAAAAATGGCGAAAAACCCACATCAAAAATCCCCATTTTAAAGGGAAAGGCACTTCCTAACCTCAACAAGAATGAAGGGGTCAACCGAAAACAACCCGAATCGGAAAAAAGTAAAAATGACTTGAAACAAAACGACGTAATCAATGATGGCGAGAAGAAAGAAGGATACCATGATGAAATCGATAAGTTAAGGAATGGTGACAAACAGAAACATTTCGAAACAGATGAAGAAATGAACGCGTTTCCAGATAAAAACGAAATTAACACGACGAATATAGAAATAAACGATAAAATCAAAAAAGAAAAATCTATTGTAAAGTCAGATATTAAAATTGATTCGAAGAGTCCTCGCACGAAAAGCAGTACAAATCCAAAAAGCACAACACATTCAAAGAACACCACATATACCACATACACACCACGAAGTGAATCTGTTAAACAGGTGACAAGTGACGAATCTAATAACACTCTACATCGCACAGTTACTTCTCAAGTCCCCATCGTTAAAGTGCATAGTTTCGAAATACCTGTAGGTAATAGATATCATACGCAAACCTTTAAAAGAACAGAAAACAAGTCAGATGTACATCACAAACAGTTGGATACACAAGCCGTCATGTCGCAAATTCCCATTGAATCAAATTCAGTGAATATCGTTGGAGACACACGAATCGACAACAAGCATGGCGGTGCTTCACAGAAAGTAAATAATTTTCTCGAAAACCAATTTGATATTAGTCATGAAAGCATGGAAAATTGCGCCCAAGGCGTTACAGTTAATATCCAATCTAAACCTTACACTGCACAAAATATTTTGAAAGACCACGAAGAGAAATTGAAGAAAAAAGTTGAACAGATTGTACAAGAAGCTCTCAGTAAAACGAAAGCTCAAACTAATATTAATTCCTCTCCATCTTTTAATGATTATCCTATTGAAGAAACAAACATAGTTACTATTAAAAATGAAAAATCAACTACCTCACAGAAAGTACATGTTGAAGAACTCCAAGTGGTAAGAACTACGGTAACCGATTCAAAACTCACTGACCTACCTAGATTTATAGATGAAAATGTGAAAACTGTTGATAATATCCATCCTGTAGCTAGTAGCAACGGTGAGGATAGTTCTCGTCGGAAAATAACTTTGCATGTTCGTCAAATATCAACGAGTAACGAAGAAGATATTAAGTCTCCGCTGGAAGATGGCGGTGAAAAATTTGAAACTATATATGATCAAATGTACTTTGCTCCTACACACGCAGAAAAAGAGGAGAGTCATACGTCAAACCACTCGACTCAAGAAACTGCGGTAGCGGTGGCTAATGGGAATTTAGTTCCTGTAGATATTTTCAACGACCAATCAACTGAGTATGAAACGATTTATAATAAACACACAAACAGTGTCGACAAGCCACAAGAATGGAAAACAGCGGAAGGTAAACCAAACGTTCAGTCCCCTCCTAGTACCCCTGACCACCCATGTATCCACCCACCCATCCCTTTTTACCTTGATGATACTGCCCACTCCCCCAATAACGAAAAAAAAAGTTCGAAAGATCGAAAGAACAGCAACGTTGCGAGATTTTTGGCTTCTGTTTACGACGACTTAAGAAATAAACTCCTTCAGTCGAAGATAAAATTTCGATCAACGGAAAGCTTGTATCGTAAACAGATCCGTGATCAGAAACGATCCGAAAATGAGCGTCGTAAGTTGTTTCAAAGGTCTAGAAGTGTTTCTATGGATTATCTAGGTTCAGATGAGCTGCCGAAAGAAAGTGGAACATTGAAAAGATATCACAGCACCGAGAAATTAAACGATCACGAATCGTTTGTCAGAACGAAAAACAATACCATTCTGTTAGCTGATGATTCCGATAAATCAATCGGAGAAGTTGATAAAACCAAAGAAAGAAATGCCCGCAAATCAGATGTTGAAGTTTCTGAATCGCGTGGAGTGGCGTATCATACAAAGCCTGTAAAATTTGTTGCTGAAAAAACAGAAAGTATATATTACCTAAAAGACGAGTATAACGAGGAGGGGCATCCTGAAGGTGATGTTCCAGATTCATTTGAAGAGGAGACGAAAAAACAGACAACGCCGCAGAGCATAAGGCTTCATTTAAAAACGCCCATCGTTGAGAAGAAGCCGCCTGTGTATAGCGCCACTTCTAAGAAATTTGATAAAAGCAGTAAGGACAGTGATTATTCAAAAGGGAAGAAAAAGCGAACTCATTCTCGATCAAGCAAGATAGAATTCGATGATATTCGTTATGGGGGTTATTCTGATTCTCTTGTCACCGATAGTGGCTGTGAAGATTCTTCATCGATGTCTGCTTCTAAATTAATGCCGCAACCGCCCTCAGAAAGGCGGAGAGGTGCTAAAATCGAAGCAAGGTAAGAAACTTCAATGAAAGGGGCGTTCAATAAAGTTATGACATGTTATGTGTTATGATCTAAGCAAACCTATCTGCTGGGGATATTATTAAAAATTTTCTACTATGTCCTCCCTTTTACAATTAAAATTTCGGCGTGTTGTTGTTGTTACATTTCATTTCAAAAAAGTCGTAGTGAATGTCCATCATCTTTACATTCTAATGCTGATATCAAACCATCTGTTGATTTAATTTGTTGGATATTTCTGATATTTCATAATTCTCGTTTAGATTTCGTCGGTACAGAATGTATGCTGTCAAAAATCCCAAAGGCTCTTTATAAACTCTTCACAAGTTCATCTCTACCAACCTCGCTGCCAACCTCCCTGCTAGGTCTTGTCACCAAAACGTCATTGAAAATATTGATGTGACATTATCATTGGTAAACTACTCACCATTGGCGAAGCGTATATTTCTTTTAATTTTTTTATCACTTTTCAAGTTGATAATATCACTTATGATATGAAAAGTTTTTAGCAGAAGAAGTACTCACTGCTCGATATCACCACAACTGAAACTTTTGTGAATTTGTTTGAATCATTGAGACCTACAACCTCGGGTTTATAGTTTGTGGAGGATATCCAGCTGTCGGTCACAGTTCTATTTTTAGTGAAAGATAATATATTTGCTTTTATTTTTAAAATGGCGCCAAAGATATTTCCTTCATGGTTTTATGCTGAAAGTTTCGTTAGATTATTTCTCACAGTTTCATGGAATCTTGCAACCGTACCTTCAAATCTGGAAAAAAATTCGTGGAAAGATTTAGTCTGTTGAAAAAATATTAATAACTTTTCTCCGATATGGTATTTGCAAACTAAACTAACTTCTCAATCTTTGTTTTGGTTTGAGATCGGGTTGTGAAAACGAGGCTTCACAAAGCATGTTGTGTTATAGATTTATTTATAATTTGACAAAATAGAATGTGTTCAACCATTCAGTCAAACCGATCGATTTATCAAAGTTGTTCTTCCCAGTTGTGACATTTGTGCTACGAGGATATTTAATTTATTAATGTATTAAAACTGTATATTTTTTTCTAAGTTTTCTTAAAAGGGTGCTCTCGTGGTATTACGGGGGAAATATTAAATCTTTCGACAGATTTCTTGAGAAAATGTACGACCGTTACCGTTCTTTTTAAAAGGAGAAATGAAGAAAATGATTTTTATCTTGTTGAAGTGTTTTCAGATATCTCTCCCAATATGTTATTTATCAGGAACAACCGTTTTTAAAGAATATTATTGATGAAATCAGCAATAAATTGTAAGATGAACGAGAAGTGGTTAAGTCACTTGCTACGGATGAGCAGGGATGTGTAAGGGCGATGAGGGGTCCATTACACGTTACATTTCACCCCTGGTAATTTTCATTCGGTTTACTAACCCCTGTAAGCGGTGTGAGATTTCACTTAAAATAAATGATTTCATTTCGAATGAAATATTAAATTTAAAAATACAACAGCAGGCTCTCTGTAATTCGAACTATTTTTATTCCCCCTTGGAAGTTCGAATTAGAGAGAGGCTACTGCAAATGCTGATAGCATTCTTATGCAAATGCTGTAAGTTATTCTTCATATGTCAGTCACCGCGGAGAGAAATGTCTTTACTTTAAACTCAGGTAACGCGTATCCCAAATTGTATTTTGTCTCAGGGTGAAGTCACTACAGTCTCGTATAAATGGAAAATCATTTCATCACCACTATGCGACATCTACTACAGATGCACACTGACCTTCGCACAAGTTAGAGCGACGGTTGTTCCTGATAAATAAAGATCTGTCTATCTATATACACTTATCTCTGGGGGTAAGTCAACTTCCGAGTTGCAAGTCAATGGGCAGAAGACCCAAGTGTTACGGATGGAAGACGAAGAATTTAAAACTCCCTGTTACTATATATTATATATAGTATATATTTCATATTATTTGTCTTTTAATTGTCTTAATGACTTTTGACGACATCATTACTCTGGTAGATCATTGAATGTGCATGCGATACTATGAATTCAATTATGTTGCAAATGGTGGTGCTAAATTGAATTGATGAGCCATATGTGGTGCTTCGGATCGTTGATTGTTACATAACTAGGTCTGCATTTAATGCATCTTGCATTAGATCTTTGAATCGTGGCTGCTAATAAAGAATGAGGTGTCGTATAGTGAAAAAGATTAAGTCAATTATAAAGAAAAACGTATTGAAGTAGCTTATACACAAATGAGAGAAGGTGACCTATACTTATTCGAGACTGCTTCATTTGTTACATCATACAGTTTCGGTTTCTTGTTTCTAGTCTGTCTGAAAGTTTCAAATGAAGATCTAAAATATTGGAAGCACAAGATTTGAAGTGGTCAGCCTTTCATCCCTGCAACGTGAGTACCAGGTAATGCTGGGACTAAGAAACGGGGGTTACCAACGATGACCTACAAGTAGTGCTCAGAGTAACTGCCCCCCCCCCCCCCCCCCCCCCCCCCCCAAAAAAAAAAAAAAAAAGACCGGGTCTGTAGGTTACGTCATGTATCTCCATGATAAGGAGTTTTCAGTGTAGTTTAGTTTGGAATCTTTTTGGGTTAAAAGAATTATTTACTCTATTCATTTCTTTAACATGAGTATAAATATTTTTGTACCGATGATGTTTTATCTAGAAATGAATGCAGTATGAGAACATTGGCCAGAAGGAACAATGAAAAATCAACAACACATAAATGAGTTTTACGCCAAAAATATTTTTGTGTTAGTAAAGATTCGGAGATTTCATGAAGGATTAACTTAAAGAAATCCTCGTCCCCTGGTTTCTCTGTATTTGCAAAAGTGTTAGAAAGAACGAGGAGGAAATGACTGACACTTACCCTCGCCTACCCAAACAAAATTTACAAGGTTTACGCCACGAAGTTAGTAATCCTCCTCCCTGCGAAAGGGGTAGTCCGGGTGGGGATTGGGCGGAAACTCGTGGGAAAAATGAACCTGTAAATACTCCCTTGGGATGTATATTACACTTTTTGGTACGCCTTTCGACTTTTCTGTGAAATTGCAGACAAGTCTTTTCTCTCCAATCATGTTTTTGTTGTTTTTTATGTATTTGTATCTTCAATCCCTTCTTCTTCTTCTTCTTCTTCTTCTTCTTCTTCTGTATTTGCTTCATCTTTTTAAAAGTCTTTATCAAAACTTTGTGCACGGTTTGAAACGGCATTTTGGCATTTTCTAAACAACTTTGATAACAATTGATAACTTTGATAACAATTCAAAGTGTCATGCAAATGGGATAATTCCCTGATCGTATGCGGACATAATGAACATTGACCTCAACGATCCATCCTATAAACAATATATGAAAATAACAGACTCCTATGGTCTCACTCAACACATAATGAAAACAACACGAGAAAGTTGATTAAATAAATAATGCAACACCACACTTCATAAAGAAAACAAAAGAAAACCATCCACAACGTAACTAATATCTACTGTCGCTTCTCGGCAGATGTAGCTCGCAATCAGTAACCATGTAACATGAACATATGTCACAGTGGTTCAAAATCAAAACCGTACCAACCAAGACATAAACTTATTCGCCATGAAAAACTTTGACCAAGAAAAATTCGTTCAAAACTTTGTTTGCATTGAATGATCCGTTTGATAGAATGATAGAAAATTTAAATTTAAATGAACTAGCCCCTTTGAAAGGAATTCTTTTACACGTGCACCTGCCCCTTGGATGACAGATCTACACATCAAATCACTACACATTGGAACACGTTTTAGTAGTAAACTCAAAAGTACAATTATTAAAGGCGATAAAAAACTGTTCTTTTGAAAAACTCTTCACAATCCAAACGTCCAAAAGAAATAAGAGGTCGTTTGTTTGTCTCTTTCTGTTATGAAAGACGAGACAAAAAGGCCACGCCAAAATTGACTCATATATTAAGAAGCTAGCTTCAACCAGGGATGCCATAGTGCTATTTATAGAAAAACAAAAATGCCATAGAAATAATATAACCCACACGCAATTGCATGTGTAGCGACCGGCTGAAATTAGTTGGGGGAAAGTGACTAAAACGAAAAAGTTGGTCGTCGAAAAGTGACAAAATGAAAAATTGGTCGAGGTAAAGTGACTTATTTTGGAAAAGTGACTAAATTTTCCCCCGACTAAATTACCCGACTTTTCTTTCCGATAAGGTATATAGACGGTTTTCGGTTCCGTTATCATATATAGCCGGAGATGCTTATTGTAAAAAGGAACATTGAACGGAGACTAAGATTTTTTGTAAAGAGATTTTGAACTTTGATGAATTTGCAAATGGCAGCGACTTATTTGGTTATGTAGCTAGCTATATTGAAACTTTATTTGATTTGAAGGAGAAAGTAAATTCATTCACAAAGGTCTTTTGGAGTTTGTGGTTCATCAATTTTTACCATGATTATCGTCAGAGACTATATAATGAATTAATGATTAATTGCAGTATCTTTTTGGGGCGCTATTTCCTTTCCGCACCCCCTATTTTTTTCACTCCAATCCATCCCAAACGTTACAAGAAACATCAGTATAGAGGAAAAAAGTCATTTGAAGTAAAATTTAAGGTTTTCACAAAATTAATTTTAGCAAAGCTTTAATAACTTAAGCGGTTCCAATCGCGGTATCTGCGTCCGTTCTGTTGGATTTGTTTATGCACTCTCCGTCATCGAGCTTAATCAGCGGGCATTGTTGTTTCGTCGTCGGGCCGCAATCCCAAAGTTCCACACCGACTCAGCGAGAGCACGGTTTCTTCCATCTATGGGATCAAATTGCCACTTTGTATCCGGTGTGACGCAACTTTATCTTAGAAAAACGTTTTTTTTTAAAACCACATACAGTAGAATCCCGTTTAGTCCTACCCCGGATAACTCATACATTCGCTAAGTCAGACGGATTTGTTTTCCCCCTTCGATTTGATCCGAGTTATCGAGACTTCGGATAACTCGGACATTCGCTTAGTCGGACGAATTTCCTGTCTCCCCCGAGGGTCCGAGTTAACGGGATTCTACTGTATCTTTAAAAAGCATGTATTTGGTCTGCATATTGAAATCGGGTCGTTCCTATGAAATACTTTTTATAGCCGAAAGTCGTTTTTGTTTCCTAGTCCCCCGCGATGGAGAGTTAACTTAAAAAAATATGGCGGATTATTCGTTTCTTGAAGTGGGGAATGTAGTAAGGAATTTCACCGATTCCTCAACTGTTAAATTAAAATCTTTATTCTTAATAATCGTTCTCTGTTTTTTTCAGAGAAATACCTTGTTATCATACTTTCTTCCTCTGTACTAATGTTCCTTGTAACGTTTGGGATGGATTGGAGTGAAAAAAATAGGGGGGTGCGGAAAGGAAATAGCGCCCTTTTTTGTGGGGGACTGAAGTTTCATTTTGACGAATTTTCAGCTTCAGCTCTTCTTCTTTTTATGTTAATTTTCATTGTATATTACCGTATTTTTTCTGCAGATAAGCCCAGGGCTAGTCAAAATAATAGTAGATTGGTTAAAAATTGTTAATGTAACTTTATAAGTATGAAAATACACGATTTTGGAGATAATGCAACCATTATATGGATTCAGGGCAAGTTGCCAATTCGGCTTCTCCTGACAGTATATGGAAAATTGATTAAAAAGTTCCGTTTTTCTTCCGAAAAAGTCCCGACAAAGTGCAGAAAGTTCTCCTAAGCAGTCCAGAAAATAAAAATAGGTACAAGAGAAGAAGAAGAAAATCAACAATCAAGACATTTTCGCACGACAGGTCTTACTTCTCCTATGTAAACAACATAGTGAAAAAAGCATATATCTTAGTAAAACATCAAAATCCATAATGGCTGCATTATCTCTGAAATCGTGTATGTGGTGTATCTTACAAATAGACAAGAAGGTATGATTATAATTACGGATTATCTTTATGATACAGACTAATAAGTTTATTCCAGAAGGAGTTGTATAGAGGAGGTTTTTTATTCATGAGTATTCTAATATGCCCGGGTAAAGTACAACCAGAAAAAACTTTATCTGTGGTCCCATTTTTACGTTTAGTAGAAGGAGGCTTATCTGTGTGAGGGGCTTATACACGGAGAAATACGATATATTAAGCCAATAAAAAGTATCGAGAATTTAGAGTGTGGAATCAACTAGTGCCAAATTGGGTAACATCAAAAATTGGCAATTCGCACTATTAGACGGGTAAATAATGTTTACCTTTTTATGTTGTTATTTTTTCAAAACCCAGGATTCCAACCCAGGAGATGGGAATGGGAATGCAGGTTTTTGAATTTAACATGTATCCACCTGTTTTGCAAAAAGATTCAATTGGCCTTGTCCTTTCTCAAATCTATTCAGATTCTTGTTTTCTGCTTTAAACAAAACGTCTGTTTACAAGACTCTTTAACTTTATGTAATTCGTATATATATATCATGAAACACATTCATGATTTTGTGCAGTAGACGTTTTGGCATTGTTGTGTAATTTAAAAGATAAACTTTCGCAAATCGCCAATATTTATTATTCAAAATTTTGTTTAAACAGCTTAAATAAGTAAATCAAATAAAAGTTGTTGGTGGGAAAAAAATTACAAAATAGTGACTGAATGAATCTTCAGGAATTGAAAGATTTTGGAACAATTTCGCAAGTCAAACTTAAAAAAAATTGCAAATTTGCAGAAGTTTCTCTTGCTAAAGCTGGTCTGATTAAAGTATACAAAATTGTTTAATGGACTACATAACTTATACTTATTTTTTAGGATATAAAAAAATGCTGTCTTTATCTGATTTAAGCAACTTATTCCCAACTAAGCTGCATGCAGTAATTTTTGTTGGTTATATGGGTTTATTCATCAACCAAGGTAACTTATCATTTTCAGTCTATGGACACAAATGAATTTTTTTTTCAAACAGTATCTGTATAAGTTTGTTTCTGGAAGTTGTATATATTTCAGGTTTACAGAGAATTTAAAAGAAACTTTTCCTACTACATCTTTTTATACACATAACACAGGTTAGTTTCTTTCATTCAAAGGTTTTTCCTTTTTGTTTCCCTGTCCATAGACTGGAAGTGATATTGAACTTGTAATACATTTTTTACATCTTTCAACTTTTCTGTTTAGATAATAAAAACATGTATTCTTTTTTGCAACATATAAGCATTGTGCAGGAAAAAGCCAATGCTCAATCTGCACCAAGTAGTATTCAGTTGAATAACTGGATGGCTGATCTCCACAATAGCAGAATTGAAAGAGGGGAGATGAATAAGTTGGTTATGAATTACCTAGTAGTTGAAGGGTTCAAAGAAGCTGCAGAAAAGTTTCGACTTGAATCTGGAGTGGAGCCTCCTCAGTCATTGGATAGTCTTGACGAACGAATACGCATTCGAGAAGCTGTTGAGTCTGGTAGAATAGATGATGCTATTGATTTAACAAATAGTTTTAATCCAGACATTCTTGATTGTAGTCCACATTTATTTTTTCATCTACAGCAGCAAAAACTCATTGAGTATATTCGCAACAAGAGAATCGAGAAAGCGTTGGAATTCTCTCAAAATGTAATGGCAGAGCTTGGTGCAAGTAATGCCAAATTCCTCAAGGAGCTTGAAAAGACAATGGCTCTATTAGCCTTTGAAAACCCAGAAACATCACCATTTGGAGAGCTTATGAATATCACTCACAGGCATGTGATTGCTGGTGAATTGAATGCAACCATTTTAGATAGTGAACACCAAGAGACAACACCAAACATAGCAAATGTTATGAAGCTTGTTTTATGGACTCAAAATGAGCTTGATAAGAAACATGTTAGATACCCCAAAATGGTAGATTTAGCTAATGGAACCATAAAAAACCCATCAGACGATAAAATTACCACAATTACAATTGCTTAAGTCCAGTCAGAGGATTGTAGTGTTTTTTTGCATTAAATTCTTTGTATATAATTTGAAGTTTTTCATGGTATTATATTATCCATTCAATAGTGACATTGAATTACTTTAGTGTATGACTTAGTAGTGTGAATTTGATTAAAATACAAAAAGGTACCTTTAAGGTGATACATTTTAATGTAAGACGTATTTTGTCTGGTTTTTAGTGGATTTTGTGTGAATTAAATTTTTTGAACAAGCCATTCTTGTTTTTACTTGAACAGAGGAAATTTTAATTTTTTGAAAAAAAATTGTGTGAATATATTTCTGTGAATTGTCGTAAGCTCAAGGTTTTGCATGGACTTATGTTTTCGAATTTGCCTAAAATTTGAAAAAGTTAAACCTTGGAAAAGATTTTCCCCTTAAGGTATTGTGCAAATCATACTTCTTTGTTCTACACCTTTTTATTTTTCACTTCATTGTTGTCAATAGAATAAATAGTTCCACTTTCAAACGAGTAAAGTAAAACTGTTGAAATTTCAATAGATTATCAGCTAATCTACCAGTCTATTATACTTTTGAAGCACTGTTTTTTATGTATCTTGAAGATCTTTAATAATAAATTGATTTTAATGGCAAAACTGTGTTTCTTTCAAATGGCTTGTTAACTTTGGTAGGTATACCACACAAATGAGTTACTATGGTGGTTTAGCTTTGAGTGTTTTATTTTTAAGGAGCACTATGCTAGAGGTTAATTCATGAGACTTCACTAGATTGAAAATTTTAAATGACCCAAACCTTATGATACATTGTTGGTCATCTTCTCAGAGAGTTGTCTAGACGAGGATAAGTCTTCCCAGTAAGCCTTCATATGATCGAGAAACTTCCATTTTAGCCATAATCCCAATTAACAGGTCTTTTACCTAAATACTGATATTATTATCAGGTCACAAATTGGGTTTAATTTTCTCCCTTACAGAATTAGTACCGAAAAACATTTTCATTTCAGGTATTTTGGTGACCGCTACAAAAGACAAAAACAACAAATATCCTTACAATCCAACAACACTTGTATTGCTGTCAGAGTTTGTGAAACTTATCGTGGCATGTTCATTGCATGTGAAGGAGTAAGCCTTTCGTTTCACCTACAAGTACACTTCATGTTCTGGAGATTCCTGGAAGTTTTTTGTATTCATCTTGCTGAACATCATGTTTCAGTGTGTTGAAAAAAATGTTTGTTTTTATTTAGTCTTGGATTGAAAAACCTTTTTCATGGAGTTGTAAAATTTAAGCTTGGTATGTGATTCTCTTTCATTTGTTTGGTATTAGACCCATAAAAAGCACTCACTATTAGTCAATGGATATTTTAGAATTGACTAAGATTTTACTAAATGCAGTGCTTTTTTTGGAAATTTTTATTTATCATTATCTCAAAAAGCTCCATCTTCATAATCTTCTTACTTTTCACGTTTATTTTTGCAAGCATATTTTTTTAAATTGAAGTTGTTGTAAGGAACCAACTCATACAGTGACGTCATCTTTTTCTTTCTTTCTTTTTAGTCTTGCTGTTGTACATGGTCCCGGCGTTTTTATATTGTCTATATAACAACTTGGCTTTTGTAAATCTGAGTTCATACGATCCGACAACTTATTTTCTTTTGTTGCAGTTCAGAGTTGTTGTCACTGGTGTTGTTTTTCAGGTAAGAAAAACCACTACTACGATAACGCCAACCCTTTTACACAAAATCGATCATCCGTGGAGAAGTGTTATGATTCATTGACTCCTCCACAGAGTATAGAAATATGCGAAGGTCTTTATTTCCCATTCTTTCTCATAAGCAAAGAAACTTTCCATCTTTTTAGGTCATTTTCAAAAAACAGTTAAGTCGTATGCAATGGATCTCATTAATTCTCTTAACACTTGGTTGTATCGTTAAACAGTTGGATGTTTCACATGGTGGTGGCATGCCGAAACTCAGTATAGCTATCAACATGAGTCTTGGGCTGGTACTAGTGCAAATTCTCTGTTCGTGCTTTGCTGGAGTTTATAACGAGTATTTATTGAAAGGCAGGGGTGATGAGGTGCCATTCATGTTGCAAAACGTCTTCATGTATTTAAACTCCATCATATTCAATGTCGTTGTCTTGGCTTCCACCGGTCACTTACATGAAGCATTAACCGTGCAGAATATGAATTCCGTATTACAAGTGAAGCCAGTGGTGATTATTATTAATAATGCCGCTATTGGTATTGTGACCGCCATGTTTTTGCGCTCTCTGAATTCAATATTGAAAACATTCGCCAGTGCGTTAGAATTAATGTTTACCGCGGTTCTGTCCTGGATAATCTTTGGAATCCCTGTGAATATTATAACGGTTGTTGCCATAGCGATTGTATCATATGCAACGTTATTGTATGCGCAAAACCCGGTCGATAACACACCTAAAGCGAACGGTTTGACGAAAGTCTGAAAAACCTTGGATGATCATTTCTCATGATGCATTGCTACTTTTTCATGACTTTCGGTTGAAAAACACATTTCGTGAAATCATGTTCATTTGTTAACTTTCCCATAATCACTTTATATGTTGTCCTTATTGTTGAAAAATTTCCCACAGGGATTTTCAGTAGTGAAATAATTACAGTGAGACTATAAAACTCATGAAACCGAGGCTTGATATGACGTCAAAATAAAACAGAATAACGGGACATGCGTATTGAGTAACATCTTTGAAAGATCTCGTAGTTCCGATCAAAGGTTAAACATTTCGTAGTTCCGATCAAAGATGAAACATCTCATAGTTGTGTTCACTGCTTGCTTTCTCTGTAATCGAGATTTCAGTTTGTTAGTCTCAACATTTTTGTACACGACCCTATTTTATCAAAGTACTGGGACTTATTTCTTTTCTTTGTTGAATTTTCGAAGTTAAAGGAGTATTTCCACACTTTATCAGACCTTGATCCTAATAAAGTTATTCTGAGTAGAAAAACCTTCTTAATGGGACTATGTCACTAATCACGTGATCTTAAGATTTATTGTACAGCACTAAAAATCAATTTGAGGCAAAAGATGCGATAATAATATGGCTAACGGTAAAAAAGTAAACAAACACAACAATCACGTGATTCATGGCGTAGCCCCTTTAAACTCACAATCTGTTAACTTTCTATTATTATTTTATATTTTTGTTTTCATGTTGAACAGAACATACAGGAATTATATTTTTGAAGTGAACCGTGATAATAACAGTCATGCAAAGTGAAGGAGAGTTTTTTGTTCACCAAACGTCCAGTAAAAAAATCAACACAAAGTCCTATCTAGAAAAATTTCTGTAGTTAAAGGCAAACCGAACTACCCAGGGTATCACTTATTTTGAGTTCGAAAACTCAGGACAAGTCACCGCTGTTACATGCTTTTCAATTATGCGTACCAGAATTTTTTATTATATTATTATTTTCCTCTCTATCAATATAAATAACAACAACAACAAAAATGGTAGATAGAGAGATCGGAGAGTCAGCAACATAAGATCACACATAAATTATTTTTTCTTTTGTGACGTCAGTGTGATGCATTGAGACCCAAATCGAACGCAAGATTTAGGGGAACAGCATATGCAGGTTCAGTATACCTACTTTATAAGAACAATAAAAGAATTTAAAAAGTATCTTGTCCCAGTTGAATATGTTGTGCGGAACAATTTAATACCAGCTTTAACAGGCGGTCACATCTGACGATGAGAGAATCTTGTTATCATTTCCTCCAGGTTTTGGAGGACTTGGTATCAAAATAATTACAGATTGAATATAACAGTTCTGTAAAGTGGACGAAAGATGTATCATCATTGATCAAGAGCACAAGAATAAAACTGACATCTAAGATTAAACTAGAAATTAAGGAAGAAAGAGAGATGAACGCTGAAGAACAACTGAAAGATGTAAAATCGCGAATGGATGCTCAACAACTGAAAAGCAACGATGTAAACCAACAAACTGGCACGTCCAACTGGCTAACAATGCTTCCGTTAGTCGAGTACAATTACAACTTGAACAAAGAACAATTTTGGGATGCATGAAGATTGCGTTACAATTGGTTCATTCCTAGAACGCCAATGGAATGTGCATGTGATAAGAAGTTCGATGTGCAGCACGCCGTATCATGTAAAAAGGGTGGGTGTATTATATTACGACACAATGAAGTTAGGGACATCGCTGCTTCGTTCTTGGAGGAAGTCTGCAAAGATGTCCGAAAGAAACTTCCCCTTGAAAAATAGACTGGAGAGAAAACAGCAAAACTCGAAGATGAAGCGAGACTTGATATCAGTGCTGTAGGATTTTGGAGTCCCTGACAAAGAGTACTCTGTGATATAAGGGTCTTCAGTCATAACGCTCTATGTTACAGGAACAATAATCTACAAAAAAGTTTCACTTAAAATGAAGAGGAGAAGAAAACATAACGAACGCGTACTGCATGTTGAAAATGGAACTTTTACACCATTGGTATTCAACGTAACTGGATGGACAGAGAATGTCAAGCCTTTTTTAGCTGACTGGCAGATACGATAGTAGAAAAACGAAATGTTTCAAAATCCATCGCAACCTCATTCATTAGTGTACGAAACTGTCATTTTCCCTATTACGATCGATGATATTATGTATTCGAGGGTCAAGATCGCTGATGACAGGTCAGACTATCAAAAACGACGATTTTGAACAAGCAGAACCAGTTCATGTAACAATTACACGGAGATTTAGGAAAAATTTATCTCGAGAACCAATAGGAATAACTGACGTTTTTTTAGATCCACGACATTGGCGATAAGGTGACAAAAAGATTTGGGCAAAATTTTAGGGACGGCGCGCTATGACGTCATTACAATCTTTGATCAACGACATTTCTGAAACGTCGTAGGATCAGATATATTTTCTTGATCAGAATTTCGAGTTCTACAAGATGGTAATACTTTTCCTTACTAATTTGTTGATTTAATTTTTCGCGAAAACTTAATGGCTGAGGACGAACGCTGAATATGGGCGACGCCGCCTTTGCGTCTAGTGTAATATTTATTACTCGTGCCTCCATTAATTTACTGACCGTGGAAAGTTAGCTGGTCTGTACATTATTCTGACAATTCTTCAACGTTTCAAAGCAAAACAACATGGAGAGAAAAAGAAGAATCACGATCAACTTTTGTTGGCAATATTCGATGCACAGACACAGTTTGGTGCAACGAAGATAATAAAAACGCGTTATTTAATATTTTAAGTTATGTTATATGTAATTCTTCCAAACTTTTCTTGGTTCTATCTATCTTATAAAATCATATTTTTCTGCTTAATGGTTAGACATAACAGCCTTTATTGTATATTATAAACATTATTATAAACATTAATGTTTTAGAAGAAAATTTACACTTAAATACTAAATTTATGGTGAAAACAGGTTAGTACTTTCTAATTGTATATTCTCTGTTTTAATTTCGTAGGACCCACTAAATAAAAAAAATATACCCTGGGTAGTTCGGTATCCCTTAACACCATCGAGAAGTGATATGTAATAATATGTAAAAATAATTCCCAACTTTGAAAGTAGGTTATTTTCATCATTTCACTTAATTATTCGCTTAAACAGGAACAGTTTGGTTGGACGAGGAAACGTGATTTTAGCCTTCTGCGCACCAATTATAAAGGTCCTTCTCACAACTTATTTCTAATATTTTGAAGAACGTTTTCCATAGCAACGTTTAGTGCGATGAATGTATTTTCGACCAAATGCATTGTTCTACACAAACACGCAATCACAATCTGATGACAAAGATTTTTAATGTATGCACAATGCATATGCATCACCCATGGTCTATGAATTATCACAATAATGATCATGCCATTACGCAAATATTCTGATATATGAGTCATTAATTGCACGATTCAATTCACGAATTATCCTGAGACCCAAACGTTGAATCATCAAAAGTACAATTTCAAATCTACAAGTTAGAGATTTTGATTTGTTGTCATAATTACGGTTGATTCTTGTTTGATGGTTTCCAAACGTGTACAAAGAAGATAGTAGTGTTAATGTACAACTTGCCTTCAACATTTCAGAGGTGAAGATCACGTGGTTTATATATGTGGCTTTGCATGGAACTTTATTGTCGTAATCTGCAAGTTTGTTTCGTTAAAACTATTCATCTTTTCAAGGGAAGGTAGGAAATTCAAGATTGCTTCTCAACATTATTGGATGCTTGTTGGGCCATGTTTAAGACTTCTCAAAACTGATTCAACAATTCAGCTAATAATCTTTGTACATCTTGAATTCAACGGGAATAAAGTTTATTATTGAATCTGCCCGTTATTTGACGTCCGGAGGAAAGTTGCACAGGTAGAACCTCCAAATTCTAATTAATTTGAGATGTCAAAATGTATATTTGCTGTTCTAGATGGACTTTTGTATCTCGCTAATCTTCAGTTGCATGCTTATGACACTAGGTAAGTCATCACATTTGTTCAAAGTCATCACACTTGTTCAAAGTCGTCACACCTGTTCAAAGGGAAGTTATCTGAAAGCTCCAAAGGGTGTCTTGAAAATTACAACATTCTGGCTTATATCCATTTTTTGAATGAACAGAAGCAAATCTAAGCGCGATATTGAGGCTGCTAGTGCAAATCTTACTTGACAACAATTGCACGTGATGTTCTTTCTTCTAGTTGTTGTTATACATAGTATCCAGATTTCACCTGGTGTTACAGTCACCAGCACAACGACACAATCCTTAAGTTCGAGTTCAGTTGTTGTTCCACCATCCAGAAGTAAGTAAGAGTGCACTCTGGTGAAATTTCTTTCGTGCTGTTGTTTACTTCACTTCAAAGTTCACTATATAAATCTAATTAACTCAAAGAGCTATTTTGTCTCTCTTCATATCAAACGTTTCAGAGAAAGTCTTGGAAATTCTAGTAGATGAGGATCCTGTGGAATATTTCAGTTTAACTTTTCCTTTTTCTTTTTTTTTTTTTGTCATACATAAATTTTTCGAACTTTTCTTAAATTTTAGATCCATGTGAAATGGGCACAGATGACTGCACGCTAGGTATGGCTGCATGTGTACCCAGTGGTGGCACCACTTATCAATGCGTTTGCGCAAGTGGTCTTACTGGGCTGGGTAAAGGACCAAACGGGTGTCTAGGTAGGTTCTCCTTTTATTATTATTATTGTTATTGTTATTATTGTTATTATTATTATTATTATTATTATTATTATTATTATTATTATTATTATTATTATTATTATTATTATTATTATTATTATTATTATTATTATTATTATTATTATTATTATTATTATTATTATTATTATTATTATTATTATTATTATTATTATTATTATTATTATTATTATTATTATTATTTTGATGCATATTTCATTTTGAAATTCTATATATATAATACATGTAATATAACAAAGTTTTCCTTCTATTAAATAGATAAAGTACACTTTGTGGACATAAGCTTCAGAGATATTTATTATTATTATTATTATTATTATTATTATTATTATTATTATTATTATTATTAACGAATTTTTACAGAGGATTGTAACATTTCAGTACAATAAAATTCTACTGTTATCAATATGTGTCCTCTATGTGAATATGCGTGTGAATGTTGGTTAGTAAATAAATAACAATATTAAATAAATAACAGCCATAAGTGTGAAATTATGAAATGACAAAAATCAGTGACCGTACATATATCATCGGGAATGAATGACGCATCATGCGCCATTTATGAGCCGCGTCTCTATACGCTGTCTCCAATTATTCAGCTATCTATCAGAAATGTCATCTGGATTACTTTGACAACATCGTAAATACATAGAAATAATAAAAATCTTTATTCAAATTTAAAAACCTGTACAATGATTAAAAGGAGGAGAGAAGGGGAATGATATGTTTCACTTGGGTACACTTAGAAACTTAAATTTCAGAACAAATCTCATAATTTATGTCCATGATTGCACTTCCTCGAATAAATAATAGTGATAACCTTAATATGATAAAGGATAATTTGCATCGAACAACACTTATTATTTTTTCGTAACGTTCGTAACGTTCTTCAGTTTTTCATCATAAATAGATTGAATTGAATCATTTAAAATTGATAAAAGTCTAAAAATCATCAAATTTAACATGGTCCCAGTGGATATAACCATTTAAGAAAATCATTTTTGTAATTCTTAAGTTCTTTATCATATGATGACTCAGAACAGAAACTTTCATTCGTCTATACACGACTCCACTTTTCGGTGGGACATGTTTCATGAAGCCTCATCGTCAGGTTAATTATCTTACTGATTTTTACTGGACTATTGTAGAAAAATGTCAGTTTATTTTTTCCACAGAATTCTAAACCATGAAGTGACTCAAAATCTTCGGAAATAAGAAAAATAACACATAATAAAATAATAAAATAATAAAATAATAAAATAATAAAATAATAAAATAATAAAATAATGTCCGAATAAACGACCAAAGTATGGTTCTTGGAAATTATTAGAAATTAGGGAAAAATGCTTTTAGGTGGTAATTCTTCGAATGAGATATATTTTCTATCCATTATTTTTATATATGGCGTTCAAAAAAATGCTAAGTTCAATATTTCCTTCAACAAAGTTGATCAAAAGAACCTTATTGAAAACAAATACATATTGAATAAAAATCGATTTTGTAAACAAACGCCCCTTTCTAACCACGAACGATTAAACGTCATTGGTTCGATTTTTAAATAAACGCCTCGGGCGTTCAACGCTCATTCTCACTGTATTCAAACAAAGGGAGATGATTGGACAGTAAAATTTTGGAATCAAAAGATGGAAATAATAAACACGTTATTACCTATGGTCCGCATACAGAGAAAGCGAAACTGAAACATAATGGACAACTTGATGTATCATATTTTTATATTATATTATATTATATTATATTATATTATATTATATTATATTATATTATATTATATTTTTCTACTGAGGCTAATGATAATCTAGAAGAAAAACATAACTCTCTTCGTCCATGTAGGCTGTAAAAGCTTGCTTGAACTAAAACGGTTTTAACAAAATTTAATGGTGTTTTTTGTTGCTCAGATATTAATGAATGTATACTGGGAATATGCACAAATGCAGTTTGCATCAACACAGTTGGATCATATACCTGCACTTGTAAAACAGGATTTTCTGGAGATGGTTCTAACTGTACAGGTAAGAGATTTTTCCTAAATAAAATCGTAACATCTCAGGGAATTTTGGTGTAGAAAGAAAAGCAATAAATTTTATTTCTTATATGGACAAACTATTTGTGTAAAGTAATATTGAGTTGTTTGAACAATTTCCTTCTAGATATAAATGAGTGTTTACACCCATCAGCATGTGATACAAATGCCAACTGTACCAATACAGAGGGAAGTTTCTCCTGTCAGTGTAAAACTGGTTTAATTAACACACCCTCTGGATGCATAGGTGAAGAACATACCACATCAATTTAGTTTACAACTTCTGTCTCTTGATCATTGAGAATTATATTTGTTATTCTTTACCGAACTAGATTTTAATGAATGTGTTGCTGGCAGCCATCAGTGTGTTACACCATCAAGCTGTGTAAATTACATTGGGTCATATAACTGCTCTTGCCCAAATGGATATAACAATAATGGAAACTATGCTTGTATAAGTATGTTTACTTCCAGCTTAATCAAATTGTTTTCCTATTAGGTATGTAGATTTTTTGTTTACTTAAACATATAAATTTTTAGATGTAAATGAATGCTTGATTCCAACACTTAATGATTGTGATGTGAACTCAGATTGTATCGATAATGATGGTTCTTATACTTGTCAATGTAAAAATGGTTTTACTGGTGATGGAAAAACATGCACAGGTATGAGTCAACAACTAAAAAAAAATATTGTCATAGGATTTCTGATTTTAACTATTAATTATTGTTACAGTCGGTTGATATCTTTTTGACAGTTACTTAAAAAATATGAATGTATTAAAACTTACTAAAGAGTTTTTGTTCAATTGTTAATTACCACTGTTTCTTTACCATAAAAACATTTTTTTTAAAAAGTATCTCTATTATTACATAACACCTTCTTGATGATGATGATGTCTTCTTTTCAGATATGAATGAATGCATATTAAGTGCAGAGCAATGTGATGTTAATGCATTGTGTATCAATCTCCCTGGTACATTCACATGCAGATGTAATGTTGGATATATTGGCACAGGAATCAACTGTACAGGTATATATTTGCAATTTTGAAATAAGGTATTGACTCGAAAGAGTGCCTATGCTTGAAAGAGCGTCTCCCTCGAATTAGCTCCCCACACCCCCTTTTGACATGAAATATTTAATTAGCACCTCGAATGAGAGCGCCCCTCTCGAATGAGCACCCATCTTTCCTCTCAAAATGGGCGCTCATTTGAAAAATAGTATTTAAAGGGGGTGCTCATTTAGGAATTAGATAAAAAAAATCTATAATACAGCTATTTTAGTTTGTAGTGCTATTTTTCTTTTGTAAATGGTGGTATTTTACAACAAGGGTGTCCATTATTTAAAATCTATACATTTAAATGGCAGTATGATATTTTGTCTTTTTGATATATTTAATAAGCGCCTCCCTCGGAAGACTGCCTCCCTCAAATAAGTGCCCCTTCTGAGAACCCAAAATTAAATATATTAGTAATGACTATATGCTTAAATTTTTGTGGAGTTATAAAATGAGGTCATAAGACTTTGACTATGTTTGTTCCAATTTAAAAGCGAGATTGGCAGCATGATTTTCATACCAGATAAATATCACAACACAACGACTTTCTAAGTGATTGGATAGGTTTTCGCAATTACTCATATAATTGTAAAAATGACAATCATCGGCGATGATGTTATCTGGGATTTTTACAACATATGAGAGCATTTAATTGGGACTGGTATATTATCTGGGATGATTTTAGATTGTTGCTCACAAACGATCTGGGATTTCCACAATATACGAGAACTATGCTTTTATTTGATATGGCTGTCTAGGCGCAGCTGCAAGCGTAAATAGACACTTTGTTCCCAAATTCAGCCCTCTAGCATGCACTTTTAATGTAACTTCATGTAGTTAGATTTCCTCATAGTCCCATGAGTAATACTTCTCTTGATATTGTTATATTGTGATGAGAATATTTCATGCTATCCATATACATTTTTAGATTATAATGAATGTCTTAATACAACCACAAATACATGTGTTGAACCAGCTACATGTACCAATAACATTGGCTCTTTTCAATGTGAATGCCCATCTGGATTTATAAAAAATACCAATCAGAACTGTTTAGGTATGATCAACTAATTTCCATCCATGTATTAAGTTATGAAGTATGAATTGTTGTTTTATATGATTTTAACTTTTTATAACATGGTTCTATTTAGATATTGATGAATGTCTGTCTTCGCCATGCCCACCTTTAGCAACTTGCGAAAATACACTGGGTAGTTATAAATGTATCTGCAATAAGGGGTTTGAAGGGCCATTTTGCACAGGTATGAATAAGGGGTTTGATAGGCCAACTTGCAGGTATGAAAGTTGCTCGATAAAATAAAATAACAAAGCAACCTTCCTGACTGAGCTTTTGTTATGAAATTTCCTTAGATCTCAATGAATGTGAAAACTCAACACTCAGCTATTGTAACAGATACTCAATCTGTACAAACACAGCTGGCTCATATTATTGTAAATGTAAATCTGGGTTTGAAGGAAATGGGTTTGTTTGTACCAGTAAGTAAATTGTTTTTCCAATTACACTGATGCTCTCTCTCTCTCTCTCTCTCTCTCTCTCTCTCTCTCTCTCTCTCTCTCTCTCTCTCTCTCTCTCTCTCTCTCTCTCTCTCTCTCTCTCTCTCTCTCTCTCTCTCTCTATTTTATTTCATCAAACTAATTATAATTCATAATTCATAATTATAGATATAAACGAATGCTTGCAATTAAACAACTGTAGTAACGCTGCTAATTGTATAGATACAGTGGGGAGTTATAGATGTGATTGTAGTCCTGGTTACAATGGTGATGGATTTATTTGTCAAGGTATTCATATCAACTATGTTCAGAAAAAATTTTCACTGTTCACACCAATATCATTAAGGTTTGTGTAAGCAAGAGCATGTTACTAGGTGGGAAGCCAATTATATAAAGCCTGAGAAGCAGGAGGAACAATAAAGCTGAAACCTAACTGTTCTCTAGAGTTTCATTTTTCGTATGACTCATGAAAATTAAAGTCACAGAATAACGAACGGAAAGTATTACTATGTTATGGAGCTTGAAAAGCTTGTAAAAAAGTTTAAAAAAATGTATGCTCCCTACTTTTTATGTATTTTTCTGAAATTTTCAAAATTTTCATGCTTAACTAGATAATCAACTAGGAAATCAGATTTTCAAACTTAATTTTTGGGTGCTACCAAATTACAATTGGATTAGAGAGAGGTTGCCTATGATGTGTAAAATGTTTTTATTGTAGAATTTGTCTTGATTTAGACACCAATGAATGCTTAATAAATCCTTGTGATCAGCAATGTACGAATATACCCGGTTCATATCAATGTAGTTGTAACACTGGATATGAGTTCACTGCACCACATACATGTACAAACATCAATGAATGTCTTTCTACTTCAACTAACGATTGTAATTTAAATGCTTTGTGCAGCGATACACCTGGATCTTATAATTGTACTTGTAAATCTGGATATCTTGGTGACGGAAAAGAATGTGTAGGTAGTTGAACTACTCGCTATTTTTATTCATTCAACTATCCATTCAACTATCCAGTCGTTGATCAAACTTTACAACTGTGACCTATATATCATTTTAATTACAGTTAATAACTTTGCACCATACGACTTGTGCAGTTATGCTCAAAATTATGATGTTAATCAACCAACTATTCGATTGCAAAGTACTGATGGTTTCCCCCTATCTGGAGCGATTTACCATGATATTTATGTAAGTTTTAATGAAGTTACATTCTACTTTTTATTGTATAACCTGAAGTTATATATTAGTAAGTTCAGATACTTTCATCCAGCATTCATTGCAACAATATTTCAAACATAATTATGATTTTTTGTGACAATCAAACTCACATTCAATAAGAAATTCTTCGATACTTTATGGGAGTGTATGATTACTAAATTACTGTTATCTATTAATAGGTTTGTATAAATGGGTTCATCTCGATTGGTATGGATGTATGCAATGAGGGACCATCAGGTGATTTAGGAACTCCAATTAGAACAGATGCTGCTATTTTTGCACCATTTTGGACTGATATTGACACAACTCTACCACCTAATACCCAGTCTTCCTCCAACCGTGTTTATTATTGTCAATATAATCAACTATCCAATAGCGCAGAAGCAATTTCAGCCAAAAGCAGTGTTCGGTCAATAATTCAAACCAAAACAAGTGTTTCGAATTTTGACCCAACTTATCTTGTCATAGTAACATGGTTTGAGGTGTCACCATATCCATCAAGCATTTATTACAATTCATCCATGGTAAAAGTCATTACTTTTTCAAATTCTATTAATATGCCCTCAGGATCAGATCACATTTTTTATCCATGTCTTAGAAGTAATTTATTTGGCTAAGTTATCGTGAATTTGTGAATTTTAAACAGCATTTTTTGCTTGTGTTGAAAGAACCCAGCTACCCTTAAGTGTAAAACGTTATTTCTGATAACTGGAATAATTTGGTACACCATTTAACAAATTCGCTTTCCCCGTAATCAGTTGTTTAAGAAGAAGAACCATATTTACTCTGGCTATTTGTCTTTTTGAACTTACAAACCAAGTAGCAATAAATGTTTTTTTGCTTTTTTTTGCTTTTTTTTTTTACACTGTAGAAAGCCACATTTCAGTTGGTACTGACATCTGATGGAGAAAATGCATTTGTATATTATGTGTATCATAACATGTTTTGGAATGGTGATTCTTTTGCTATTCAAGTTGGTTACAAATACAACCCAACAATATCTATTGTACCCAGTGTCCCATTGCCTTATAATAAGTTGCGATTTGATAAAGCAGTTAGTAACACAGGCAGTGATGGATTGTGGATCTATCAAGTATCAAATACACGCTTCAATAAAGCAGCAGTGCTTTGCAATAACTGGAGAGATTTGCAGCCCACATCAGAAGCTTTGATGATTTTCCAAGCCAGTAGAAGGAAACGTATGCAAAAACGAATGGATTGTCCTTGCTGTATTCAACAAGCGGTTTGGGATAGGAAATACAGAGCTGAAGACTTGCTTCTTCATGCATATGTGAAGTGTGTTTATAAAAGGAATGGTAAAAATTGTCCTGTGCATACATCCTCAAAACCATACTGTATACAAAGAAGAAATGTATGGTATACCGGGCTTAAAAATAAAAACAGAGAGTCTTATGCTGCTGTTACCCGTTGCTGCTACCATGTTAATGATGGTGCTTTAATCAAAACAATTAGCGGACTCAGTCAGCCATTAACACAGAATTATTTCAAAATATCAACAGATTCCATTTCTGGTATTCGAAGCAAGTTGAAAAAGTTTCGCCAACAGGCTATACTTCAATATTTTGATCCATTCCAACAATGCTGTATAAATTCTGCTAAGTGTAGTGATTACGAAAGTCATGTAATCATACCAACATGTAAACATTACGTGGCCCCAAAAAGAGGTATGTATCAGTAGTCTAAAATGCTTTTAAATTAAAAAATTCAGATGAATATTCTGTGAGCCTAAATATTATCTTTCAGCTCCATCATTTGGTGATCCTCATATTGTCACTCTTGATGGGTTCTCATATACATTCAATGGCTTAGGCGACTATCACCTGTTACATTCAAAAAACCTTCAAATTCAATCTCGAACATGTTTAGCTATGAGAGGCATGGAACCAGTTAATGCTACTGTTTTCTGTGGATTTGCTATGACAGAGATTAATGAATCAATATTTGAAATCCATAAAGATCTTCAAGGTACTTGTACAAACAATTATCTAGTAATGGTTGTCAGAGGAACTAGTAAATTAATTCTGTATTTTTCTCTATATAGGACAGCCAACCTTTCTTATTGATGGTGTTTTGAAAAACCTCTCATCTTCCACATATGGCAATGTAGATGTTACTTATGAACTATCTGACACTGGTCCTGTCATGACATTTGATTTTTTATCTGGAACAAGTGTAGAAGTGTCTATGTTTCCTTCTCAAATGCAAGCTGTTGTATCTGCATCTGAAGATTCCATTGAAAATGGTAAAGGGTTACTTGGAAACTTAAACAATGATGCCAATGATGAACTTACTACACCTGAAGGGATAGTGCTGTCACCAAATTCAACAGAAGAAGAGATTTATTATAATTTCGGAAATAAATGTAAGTGCGATTTTGCTGTGAATCAAGTCTGCTTTGTTGAGCAGGTTTTGTAAATCACTTTCTTCTAAAATATATGTCTGGTAGTATGATAGTATACTATATAACTGGTTGTAATAAAATACCTTAGTTTTTATTAAGAACAGCTGTTAAGTTTCACTGCTTTTCTATTTTCATATTTTAGGGAACGTTTCTTTAAGCCAATTATTATTCAATAATAGCCACGGAGGTTTAAATCCAAGTTTCTTACCTCGATTTTATACAAGCCTTGAAGGTTTATATAACAACAATGCGTCAGCAATCTCTCATGCACATACTGTATGTGGTGATATAAAAAGTAATCGGGAGTGTTATTTCGACTTGGCAGTATCAGAAAATGAGATTTTAGCTGTGAATGGAAAAAACTTTATCAACAGTGCCAGTTCTGTTACACAATTGATAAGTAAGTTAACAAATTTTCATTTATGCACATGAAAATATTTTCATTTTCATAAACACTGCTCTTATTTTTCTTATTTTTTATGTTTTTGTATTTCAAATGAAACTTGCAGCACTTACTACAAAAATTTTTAGATCGTGAAACACCACTTGTCACTGGTCCGAGAATACTCAATGTAACTTACAATAAACTATTTACGTTTAATATTGAGGCAATTTCCAACAGCACTAATTTAACGTATTTCATCCAAACAAATCATTCTTCATCTTTTCTTTTGTTGGATAATAAAACTGGTTTGGTTCAGTTTAATCCTGTACTTTTGAATGATACACTGATAATTGGTGTTACCAATGAATATGGTCTGTCTGGCATATTGCAACCTCAAATTGTTTACTGCTATTGTGAAAATAGTGGAACTTGTGATTATTCAGCAGTGGAATTGCAAGAAGGTTCGCTTCAATTTAATCATTGTTTTATTTTATGATTTTTTTATTTATATCTAATTATTACTAGCATAGCGATATTACAGTCCCACCCCGTGCTCTTCCTCTCAATAAAGCGGTGACAACAAAAAGTAGTGATAGAGCTCGAAATGCTGATCATAAAAATGTAAGAGATCGCATAATGACAACAAACCGTTACAGAGATTTCATCGATTTTATTGACGTCATGGGAGTGACGTCACAATTGACCCGTCCAAAAACAATTTACCATCCAATGGCCAATATCGCAGACCCCAAATGACATCAGTTATTGGTGTTTGAGATACCTTGAATGTCGTGTTCTATTTAGATGCAATGCAATGTGCCAACTGACGTCACACTACTTCTATAATATTAATCGCTATTATAGGACGACTAACTAAAATGTCACCATGTATTTTTATTTAAATTCATTTCGTTCAAAGTCCTTTTCGGTGTACCTACCAACTTAAAAAGTGGAAAAGTTATATATAAAGATCTGCTTTTAATGCATTTGATATTTATAAATTCTTTTTTCCTGCTTCATTACATTTTTTGTGACATAAGTGAAATATAACTATTTTTTAGTTGAAAATGTCTACCTGGTCTTCGTACAATGCATTTGCCAAACAGGTTACACAGGCAGTCACTGTCAGGAGATTGTAGATATATGTTTTGCAGACCCCTGTTATGCTGGTGTGCAGTGCACTGTGTTAAAACAGAACAATTCGGAAAGAGTAGCGACATGTCAGCCATGTCCATTTGGATTTACAGGAGATGGACGCAAATGTTATGGTAAGAGTGTTATGCTGAAGTTAGAAATAAATTGTCCATAACTTGTCCATAATTCATAAAAAACAGAAAGCATATTGTTTAAATGGATTCTTTGTCATAGCAGTTTTGTTGCTAATAAAAAAGAATGATAAGGAAATATTCCCTAGACTCTTAAAGAAAATTTCAATTTACCATACTGTTTTCATACTATCATCTATTTCACTTTTATCACCTCGGGTATTCCCATGTCAAGCTAAAAAAAATTCAGTTGTGTTAAATATTTGAGGCTGCTAGTAAATATCCATTTCTTGATTTTAGATATTGATGACTGTCTCTTAGCAACAAATGATTGTGAACAAATCTGTGAAAATGGTATAGGTAACTACTCTTGTGGTTGTTTCACTGGATTTACAAAATATAATCGAACACATTGCGCCGATGTGAATGAATGTCTCAATGCAACTATTTGTGGAGATAACAAATTTTGTGAAAATACTATTGGTTCTTATAAATGTGTCTGTGATCCTGGTCATCGTAAAAACTCATCTGGTGCTTGTGTAGGTATGATATCATGTTACAATATCTTAAAAATTATATTCCCAATGATGAAATTAACAACCTGATTCAGACTAGACTGATCATTTTCGAACTGCACTGTATGTTAGCCATTCTCCTAATTATTAGTGTTTTTCTTGTCATTGAAATTGTGAGGCCTTTATAATCATTTTTTTTTATGTTAGACATTGACGAATGTATGGAGAAAACAGATGATTGTCAACAAACATGTGTCAACATGATTGGAAATTTTACTTGTGCTTGTTTTTCTGGTTTTGCTCTTGATTCCAATAACAAAACTTGCACCGATGTAAACGAGTGTTTGAATAATGAAGACAATTGTGATAACAATGCAACGTGCAGCAACACCTATGGAAGTTTTAAATGTTCTTGTAAATTAGGATTCAGTGGTAATGGGACCATTTGTGAAGGTAAATCTTAATTCATTATGGTTCATCAATGTCAACTTACAGTTTAAGTGAGGGCAAATATTGCAAACAAAATAACCAAAATAGTCAAAATAAAAGTAAATAATAATAAATATAAAAATAGTAAAGTATAAATATAGAAATAGTAATATAGAAATTAGAGATAATAATATAAAAATAGTATATAATAATAACAATTTTACATGCTAGTGTTTTGCTGTGGAAAAAGAAAGTAAATGTTTAAATATAGCTGTCTGTATAAAATGTATTAGCCAGTGACTTTAGTTTACACTCAGAGACATTAGCCAGATTAAGTGTGGAAAGATTTTGTTGGAATCTATTCCACTGTTGGATTGAGAGGCATGTTAAGGAACTTAAACCAAAAGAATGGTGTTAGCGGAAGGTAGGTTTAGAAGGTCCAGCAACCTCCCTCTAGTTCCAAAGGGATGATGAACTTTGTTGAATTTAAGTGTTTCAAGGGTATCAGAAGGCAATTTTAGATTTAAGTGTTGATGAACAAGGAGAATATTCAGGATTTCAACAAGATCAAAGAATTTCACTATACCAAGTTCAGGGAATAAAGGTGTTCAAGGAGTTCTGGGTTCACTGAATGTTATCAGCCTTAAGGCTGCTTTCTGGAGAGTGAGAATCCTGTGAGTTACGGAATTATCACGTAAACCCCAGATTTGGCAGGCATACCACATGTGGGAGACAAATATTGCATGATAAATGTTGATCAAGGAATTAAGTGGCACATAGTGACGAAGCTTAGATAAGACGCCATTGACCCTTTTTAGTTTATTGGCAACAGCAGAAATTTGGGGTTTCCAATCAAGGTGTTCATCAAGATGGACACCAAGGTATTTCACACTTTGACGGGGGTAGATTCGTGTACCTAGAAGTTTAAGATGAAATGCGCAGTTAAGCTGTTTAGATTTGGAGTGAAAAACAATGAACTCAGTCTTTTTTGGATTAAGTGAAATTTTATTGGCATTGAGCCAAGTAGCCAGAATTTTGAGATCAGCATTAACTTTCCTACAAAGAGACTCAACTGTAGTTGCAAAGTTCAACAGATGTGTGTCATCTGCAAAATGGTAAGTTTCAGATGACTTGATAGCGAAATGCAGATCGTTTATATACAACAAGAATAACAAGGGACCAAGCACAGAGCCTTGAGGGACTCCATGCTTAACAGGCTTGAGATTTGAGTTAGTGTTAATGATTGGTACAAACTGGAATCTACCTGTGAGGTATGATTTAAACCACTGGTTAGCAATGCCACGTATGCCATAGTGAGACAGTTTAGATATTAAAATGTTGTGGTCAACAGTGTCAAAAGCCTTCTGAAGGTCAACAAATACTCCACAAGCATACTCACCTTTATCTAGACTTTCCCTAATCCGCTCTACAATGTTAATGAGTGTGTGGACTGTAGAATGAGACTTACGAAAGCCAAATTGCCTGGAATAGATTTGCTTATGATTATCGAGAAAACCAATGAGACGATTGTACATTAATTTCTCATAAATTTTCTTGATATTAGATAATAGGGAAATAGGTCGGTAATTAATGACCTCCAGGGGAGATCCTTTTTTGAATACAGGAATAACCTTTGAAGTTTTCAAAGTAGTAGGAAAAATTCCTGTTTCAAACGACCTGCTGATTAATATTGAGATTGGGATTGAAATGTCACAAATCAAAAGTTTAAGAATCCTAACAGGAATGCTGTTAGGTCCGGTAGATTTTGAGTGTGAAAATGAGCTTATTATTTTAATGACTTCTTCTGGAGTGACAGGTGTTAAAAATATTAAATTTGGGTTGCGATTTTGAAGAAAATTAGAAAAGTGACTCCTGGTTGGTGGAATAGAGGATCTGATAGTGCTGCAATTGATGTGAAAAAGTCATTAAAAGAGTTAGCTACAATTTCAGGTTCAGAAGTAATAGTGTTTCCAAATGATATGGAAATTGGGTTTGACGACTTAGATTTTCCAGAAATCAGATTCCGAACTCCCAACCATACCTTTTGCATGTTAGATGAATGTTGGTTGAAATAACCAGTAAAGTGATTAGATTTACTACATCTACAAAGAGTAACAATAAGATTACAATAGGCCTTGAAGGTATTGTGGAGTTCGGCTTTAATTTCAGGATTTTTGGCTTTGATAAATCTGCGGTAATAAGAGTCACGTTTTGAGATTGATTTGAGAATTCCAGGTGTGATCCACGGCTTTAATCTGGTTTTAATTTGCCGTTTGGTGAGTCTGATTGTGGGTAAAAATAGGTTGGACAAATAGGTCTTGCATTTTAGAATTGAAGACAACAGTCGGGGTTAGAATCGCTTTCCTCAAAGGTCCTACTCCAATCTATATCAGAATAATCTAAAATAAAGTTTTCCTGGACAAAATGAGACCAGTCTTGCTTAAAGACAACATGTTTTCCGGGGTTGCTTTGATTAGGTGAATGAAAAATGCAAAATTGTGGTAGGTGATCTGAAATCGAGTAACAGAGGTTACCTGAGTCCGTTCCAAATTCAGCAACACTAGAAAAAATGTTGTCAATAAGAGTCTTAGATTCCTTTGTAATTCTTGTTGGGAGTAGGATCTGCGGAACAATTAGGTTAGAGCCAAGGATGTCAATAAAGGAGGCAGATTCAGGATTGTCATCTGAACTTAAGAGATTATTGTTAAAGTCTCCTAGTAAGACAGTTTGCTTATTCTCAGATCGGATTTTGTGCAAAAAAGGTTTAAGGAATTCAGAGTTAAAAGATTTGGTAGACATACAAGGATGCCGGTAGATAGTACCAACAATGATGTTAGGTTTGTTAGGTACTATAATTTCAGCAAAAACATATCATTCAACTATTTTTGTGACTTAATCTAATTAAATTACCACTTACACTACACTAATATTACCTTTGAAAGATGTGATTTTTTGAATTTCAGATATTGATGAATGTATCGAAACAAATCCTATTGCTCTTGGCTTACCTAGGTGCTCAATGACTTGCGTGAATATATTAGGTTCTTTCAAATGTTCTTGCTTGCCTGGATATGAATTAAGTATTGATGGTTTTACATGTAAAGCCTTAAATCCTTGTCTGACTGGAGGAGATGATTGCAGTACCAATGCAACATGCAATTTCACAAATGCAAAAGTTGTTTGTACATGTAAACTGGGCTATATTGGTGATGGAAAGAACTGTCAAGGTAACATTTAATATTTTTTAAACTATTCTGAACTAATCTTAGTATCAATCTGTCCAATTGGTGACCTCGTGGTAGAGTGTTCGCCTCCAGTGTCGGAGGTCAGGGTTCAAATCCTGACTGTGTCATGTCAGTGACAATAATCAATCCACTCAGCTTAGCACTCAGCTTGAGAGAGGGATTGATGTCTCAGGGGGTTGTCTAGTTGAGGCAGACATGCGGCTTTCATAGCCCAAATGGGGCTTTAAATGCTCTAGGACCTCCTACGCAGGACCCTCATTGATAACAGTTCTATCAGAACTGAAGAGGCTATCCTGGGTAAACATTAATAAATAAATAAATAAATAAATAGACTCCACTCAAACCAACTAGAATCTTTTATCATGTTTACCTGGATGTATTGACTTTATTTTTAAACTTTCAGACTTAAACGAATGTGATGGTAATCATGGATGTCAATTTGGCTGTTTAAATTCTGCCGGTAGTTTCTCTTGTTCATGTCCATCTGGATACACTCTCAACGATGACAAAAAGTTGTGTGATGACGTCGATGAGTGTTTATTTGGTTATGACAACTGCTCTGCAAATGCAAAGTGCCAGAACACTATTGGCTCATATTTCTGTAATTGTGCTGTTGGGTTTGAGAAGCTTGGGAACAACTGCATAGGTAAACAAATGTCTGATTATAAGCTGGTCTTGTTATAGAAACATGTTTGTTGTATCAAAGGTGAACATTTAGCTAATTTAGTTCTAAGTAAAAATTTATGGAAGAGATTGAAAGTGATCGAGGATGGGAACTGAGCCTCTCATCATTGACAAGTGACAATTACCTCCAATGATGTGAAAACAAATTAACCTCAAATAGAAGCATTTTGTTTAATTTGTGACTAGTTTAACATTAGATGAATATCAACATTAACTAATGATGTTTTTCAGATGTCAATGAGTGCGAAAGAAACATATCTGGCTGCAGTCAAAACTGTGAAAACACAATGGGATCATATCAATGTAGTTGTAATGCTGGCTATCAACAAAACTCTAAATTATGTGTCAACATAGATGAATGCTCTGTTGGTATACATCGCTGTCATCAGAATGCAACATGTACAGACACGATTGGATCTTATTCATGTTCATGTAAAGATGGATATATTGGAGATGGAAAAAATTGTCAAGGTGAACTGCTTGAAAGACTTTCATATCACAGACAGTCTGTCTAAAAAATCAGCTAATGTAATTAGTGAGAAATATAAAAAAATGTCTGCTTTAGATATAAATGAATGCAATGCCAATCATGGTTGCTTACAAACTTGTGTCAATACTGGTGGAAGTTATCATTGTTCCTGTCGAACTGGATACACATTACAAGTTGATGGGAAAACATGTCTGGAAGATAATGAATGTATCTTAGGGACAGCAAACTGTAATACAAATGAAACATGTTTTAACGAACCAGAAGGATCTTTTACTTGTAGAGGTTTGAGATTTATTCTCATTCACAAATATTTACATGTACATTTTATATGAATACATCTGCATGTTGTTTTGATTTGATAAAGACCTGCATGTTGTTTTGTTTTGATAAAGACCTTGTTTGACCAAGTGAATTTCTGATCAATTCTGCTTTATATTTTCACCATATAGGTTTATGCCCTGGAAACTGTGAACAACTCTGTAATGATACATCACTTGGTTACCATTGTTACTGTCGTCAAGGCTACCAACCAAAGTCCAGTCAAAAAAATAAATGTGAAAATATAAATGAGTGTATATATTCAAAATTGAACACGTGTCATTCGAGTGCAGTTTGTATCGATACAATTGGTTCGTTTTATTGTCAGTGTCCACAAGGGTTTACTGGAGATGGAAAATCGCTATGTATAGGTGAATGTTTGATAGTGCATTTGAAAATCTGAGATCCTTATACATTCATTGGGAAATAGAAATTGTTCGACCTGTTCAGTTTATATTATGTTTTACTTTTAAGAATTATAAACTTTTTGTTCCTCGTTGAACCATATTCTATTAACATAAGCAAGACAATTCTCTTCGATTTCAAAAGGTTTTTTCACAATCAAAAATGTGTATCTTTTTTAGATATTTCTTCTCTATACACTACCAATATCCCAAATCGTAAGTATTATGTATTCTTTAATCTCTGCTTTGCATGATTACATGTCTGCTTTGCATGGTAACATGTCTGCTTTGCATGATTACATGTCTGCTTTGCATGGTAACATGTCTGCTTTGCATGGTAACATGTCAGATTTAAATAAGTCATGAAGATTTTTATGTTTAATCTGTACTCTAGCCTGGGTTCCCAGAGAATCCAGTGAAGTTTTTGAGATCTAGCTAATTGATCGTTACATTATTTTCTTTTAGAAATCAAAACTCTTAATGGAAATTTCTCTTTATTTAATGTGACGTTAAATAATCAGTTTATTTCACTCTCCAATCCTTCAACGATGGATTTATTGCGTGATCCAACATCCCAGCTGTACAGAGATCTTACGCTGGCTTTGCAAGACGCTGTAAGTAGGAACAATGACTTTAAGATGAAGGATTTTCTTCATTTATGGTTTGTTTTGACAAGGTCTTTCAGACGAAAAAATTTATTTTTTTGAACTTTTAATCCCTCGAAATTTTTTCCTGGCTGTTAGTCCAAATGCCGCCTGCCACGTGACACCAAGGATCTAATTCCAATCTATGGTCCTTAGGGAAGTCATCAAATAATCTGGTTACCCGGTTAGTTATCCGGCTACCCCGGTTAGTTATCAGGTTACCCTGTTAGTTATTATTTTTACTAGTTTTGAAATTAATTTAATGACCCCCAGGTTATTATGTTTTTTTATCATGCAAGAGAATTACTATCATTATTCCAATTTGAAACGAGGCAATGCTTGTAAAGATCGTATTTAATAAAGTCCACTAGTGTTGTGATCTAAGTCAAAGTTTTGTTGTTGACATTTTAAGTTCTTCGAAGCGTGAAACAAAATGGGTATAGCATTGTTATTTTATAATGTAAATTTTTCAGCTTCTTCAAAAATACAAAGAAATAGAAGCAAACACATTATCAATTCAAGTTTACAAGATAAGGTAAGAAAGTTTTCGTGACCACACAGTTGAACAGAATTAGATTAATTTTTTGATGACATTATAATTTTAAACTGCAACTTCTTTTCAGAGTGGAGACTCTAAGTATCTTTGTGCAATACCGCGTCAACCTTCGCACCAACTTTAATTTACCACCTGACAATCTACGAACCAAAGTTGTAGCTAGTATAAGAGTCGATTCCAATATGCTATTTAATCCGATACTGACGGCATCTGTTGTGCCGTCATCTATCGTCATCGCAGGTTTGATTAATTGATTTTGTTCATGAAGTTCTAATAGCAGGTGACATAAAAGTTCCAACGAATAAACGATGTTTTTTTTTAGATGAAGATGAATGTAGTACTGGTGTCCATCGTTGTCATAGTAACGCAGATTGTACTAATACATTACACTCCTACACATGTACTTGTAAAAATAATTACAAAGGAGATGGTTTTACTTGCACAACATCTTCAGGTTTGTTTCATTACTTCATCGGTCTCTGCAGCTGTTTTATTCCAATGTGGTAGCTATGTCTACCCTCTTTATGGTTCATTCATTACGAACGAACAAGAGTATTATAAGTAACCATGGTAACTATGCATTACATGAAACATCCAATGACCACGAATCTATTTGATTGATATATATTTTTTAGATGGAGCAGATACATTAGCGATCATTTTGGGAACGATTGGTGGTGGTTTAGTTATCTTGATAGTTGTGCTTATTTGGTTTCTAATTGTCAGGAAAAGAAGACAACATCTTGGGTTAGTATATTACCTTTGCTCTTATCTATTAGTCCCCTTTGCTTTAAACTCCGTTCCAAGTTCTTTTTTAATTTATTCTGTAATTTATCACTTACGCTGATGGTTTTGAGATCAAGTAATTTGCAATAATTTAATGTTAGATATATTCTCCATTTAAACGATTCTCTCTACTTTCCATCTCTTTCCAATCACGTGCTTCATGATGTGTATCTCGGCTAGTGTTTTATAATGTGTATCCCGGCTATTTTCTTTCAGCAAGAAATTATTTTGAAAAAACTGTGAAACCACGAAATTTCCCGCATTTTGTTCGAAGAAATTCAACTTAACTAAATCTTAAAATTTAGTTAAATGCACCTAATCTCAAAGATAACTTGCATTTGTGATCTTCATACGTTTAGACCTGATGACGGAGATAGTGTGGATGGGCAAAATGTTTCTTGGGCACCTTATCCATTTGGGCAGATGAGGGCGCGGAGTATGTACCTACCACAAGGTATTGTAACTACCCAATACAGAGATATTTTAGTGGACGATAGTTGATAGAAAAAAAGCAGCTGAATAGATGTATATATATTTTTGATAGAGTTTATAGAAAATTTTATATTATTTAGTTGATTACTGTCTACAACTAGGTCCGAAAAACAAAAGACTTTTATTTGTACGTGCTCAGTTTGATGTCCAATCAGATGTCAGTTCAATCTGAGAGCCAAAAAAGTTTTGATTTAAATCTTCGACTTATAAGATCTTATCTTAAACACACAATTTCAAACACTTTATCATTTCAAATTATTTTTTGTTGTTGTTGTTGTTGGCTGGGTTATTTATTTTTTTTCGACAAAAATAAAAACTGCATTTTTTTAAACTGTCACTTTAGAACTTGTTGTTCTGATGGAAAGTTTTAAACAAAACAAATCCTGTTTACTTGAACTTAATTAATTCATAACATTTGTTTACAAACAATATTTGACCAGACAAACGTCAAGTTTGTTAGTTTTTTCTTACAATGATAAAAAAACATCAAAAGAGAGGAAGATTTTGAGATTACCTAAACAACTTTCTCTGCTGAACTTTTATCCAGCGTTTCAACTTTTCAACTTTTCGAAATTACATTTTCAGGCCATATATATTTTCCCAATAAACGTAACACGAGATCAGCCCATAGAAAAGGGAGGGTTTTTTTTTAACTAAGTGGAAATTATTTGTATGGTCGTCAATGTATTGAATGCTAATTTTTTCATTCCTTTTAGTTTCCATGACAACTAGGTTTGTGTGCTCTTAATTTAATTTAATTTCCTTTGTTAATATCTTCCATGGATATGAGAAAAAAATTTGTCACACAAGTGGATCTAACGAACATCTTTTATAATCACGTGATTAGAATTTTAGTTAGAATTATACGATGTAAAAAAATTAACCAATGGACTTTCGTTAAAAAGTTAAAAAGAAGCTAGCTGGTCTTCTTATTTCCCTGTTTCCTGATTCAGAAGATTTAACTTTTATTCGAAATGACGAAAATATTCTGGAAGGTTCTTACCCTATCAGTAAATTGCGTTACAGTAGGTTCCACCATGTTTTCGAGCGTCGCATTTAAATTGCGTTACAGTAGGTTCCACCATGTTTTCGATCGTCGCATTTAAATTGCGTTACAGTAGGTTCCACCATGTTTTCGATCGTCGCATTTAAGCTGCTGAGGTGAAGTTTATCAAATAAAAAATCAGTTGCTGCTATAATGCGGCGTTTTTTTGCACCCAGTGCGCTTGTCTGTCGCGCCCTCGTGATTCTTTGTGTAACACGCTTTTCTGTAGTTATTTCTTAAATTTCGTGATTTTAACATAGTGCTTACGCCCATCCGCAATCTCTCACATAAATTACGAGTAAACCCACCTGTTTTCAACGTTATGCCAGAAAGTGTTCCATTTGAAATGACTACTTTTGGTTTTGAAAATAGAATATTTGGCAAAAAACTAAAACAAACAATAATTTGTGGGAGCTCGATGACATAAATAAATTCTTCACGTTGAGATTTGCTTTTCATACAAGCTGTTAATGATATAATATACTTGTTCTTTAAGCGGTTTTGTTTCCTAGCAACGAAATGATGATGTGGAAATGACCATATAGTTTTTCCTGTATTACGTCACAACATCTTTCGCCTCGTTTTCATGTGGCCATTCACCATAATCCCGTCAATATAAAGCAATAGTTTTGGAACGAAATAAATTTGATTAGGCAAATCTGTAACACACTTGATTCCTTACTTTAAGAGAAGCACTCGACTATTTCTCCTTTTTCACCTACTATAACCTCGGGACTTATGAGGATATAAGATTTGTGTGATATTGACCATAAATGGACGTTTGCTATGATGTCAATTTTGGTTAAAATATGTTTCTCAGAAGAAAGTAAAGACCTTTTCATAAAAAGTGACCTTGTTTTAAGTAATTGAAAACCAGAGAGTCATCGAAAACGAGAATTTTGCTGCTCAAACTCTATTTATGAAAAGGTCTCTATGCCTAAAGACCATGGCTGAATCGCCGATTTTTCTTTTTAGTTTTCTTTCTTTTGAATCTTCTGTTTAACAGGACAGAAATTACCCGTGCTCTAAAATTTTGTTATAAAATGCCTTATGAATATCATGTACACGCACCCACACTAAGACACACGCACACACCATGACACACAGGTACACTATGACACACAGACCATATGACACACATACCATACTATTGCATAAACAAACAGACAATAATTACAAGGTTCGATTAAAAATTTCAAGTCTCGTTACATGGACGATATTGGCAGGAACAAGTTTTTACTAAATTGGCGGTCACATTTTTTTTGTATGTTATATACGGCGAGGAGAGCAGACTTATTATATCATACAGACTGCGATTATTTGCTTTCCGGCAGGTGAGTTCGAAGATTCGAGGTTCGTATTCTACTGGCAAACACATGGTACAAACCGATTTATTATATTTCCGTCCTTTAAGTGCTTGTTGTTCCTCATTTTCATCATCGGCGAGTGTTGCAATTACGAAAGACTCGCATAAGCCTTTACAAAGTCGGTCGTTGATTTGAATAGACGTGCATCCTTTTGATTGTAAATTTCTTGGATGTGAATAAGCTGTGCATCGTCTCGCTTTTATACATTTCAAATGTTTCACAAGAATTATCAGCAAAAATATCCACAAGATATGCTTGATTGTCTCCATGTTGCGTCTCCTCTGCTTACTCCCCCGACTAATTATTACTCTGTCTGATTTTTAAATCTTGTTCATTTCTAAATTTGGCTCACGGTGTTATTGTCAAGAGAATTGTAAACATTTATCAACCTCGTATTGATGTCACGATCTTTCCATATGAAAACAAAGTGAATGCATGATGAAATTCTATTTTCTCAGTTCACTTTTTGAGTGTTTCAAGTGGCGCCGTTCGAAGAGTAAAACACACAAAAAGAATAAAGAAGAAAATCCTTTGTTTGTTGACACAATCATAAACCAGCCAATCATAAGCCACCCTTTTGTTTACTTTATATAGTTTAATCCAGTTGATATACAAGGAAGAGGTTTGGTTACGAAGTTCGTTTACAAGGACGAGGTTTGGTTACGAAGTATGTATCACAAATACCTTTCTTTATCTCGAAATCTTTTGTTTTGAAGTGTTTATTTTCTGACTTAACACTTTTAACCACAGCCATTATTAGTTGCTTGATTTTTCAGCGGATTGTTACAGCCTGATAAACGAGAAGTATTTTCTCTACGGATCTTATATAATATCGTTTCCTAGGATCTTATATAATATCGTTTCCTAGCATCTTTTATTATGTTGAATAGTAGTGGATTCTTCAGCGGCTAAGCCGTTTTCTTGAAAAAACAAAAACATAGACCAAAAATACAGGTAATTCTAGAGGACACAACAGAAGAAGAAAAGTCATTAACGGAAACCGCATGGGGTAGCAAACAGCTGTGTGTATATAATTTATACGAGATACTTATTTATAATTTATGACAGGACGAAATTTTTTAAATTAAGTCGACAAATGGGAAAGAAGAAAAGAGAAGTTTCTCCATTTTTGATGAACATAAACTCTGTGACGTTTAGTTATTCAATCGCCCACATGAGTCGTCAAATTTTCACACTTCATCAAGTTGGCTTGTAACCTAGATACCTGTCACCCATTAACATACAAACGTGCGATTCAAGTCAATCTCTTCAATAATATTTGATTTCGCGGTATTTTTCAAAGATGGGAAAATACATAGTCTATGAAAAAAAAGAGGTAAACTTTGGTGACTTTTTAACATGGGGCCAGTTATTTGTTTTGATGAGTGACGAAAATATTCTTTCCACGTGTTAGTAACGAGTCCTCGAGATACGAAAATGTAAATTTTGCGGAATCAGCACAGACAAACAAGACATTCAGCTCATTTTTCCAGCTTTCAATTTTGAAAACATTGAATAATTTCTATTTCCCCATCACTTTGTAAATAGAAAGTATTTTTAAAGGCAGTTTATACTTTTTTATAAATTTTATAACTTGTCACTTGCTTGGTAACTATCTACGGGGAAGAATATCTACGGGGAAGAATATCTACGGGGAAGTGTTTGTCTGCTCAGGTAGGTTACTGTCAGGCTGGTTACTGCCAATTTCTTTTCGATAGAACTTTTATAATACATGTCCATTTTTGCTCTTTTATTTTTATTTTCACTTCAGGGTTTTCTTCATCATTTATTTCACGAACAACCTGAAATAAGAGTGACTCGAACCCACGTATAGATTAACATCCTGTTCTAAATGATGAGTTACTAGATTATTTTATGTCGAATCACATTAAATAATGTTATAATTTGGTATACTGGGTTTCGCCTAGGTTTCAATTACATTGCAAACTTGGTCGAATCATAACTTATTCGGCAAACTTGGTATAATCATAACTTATTCGGCATATTAGAGGTTTTGAAAAAATAACAGAGCGGTAGAAAAACTCGTTTACTGTTTCCCGCATTTTTTGGAACGACATCCAATGTTTTGTTTCTCAGATTTATGTTGATATGAAAAAATGATCAATTCTTGATGATAGCGATTCTAATTGCTACCTCTTGTTAGTTCGTATTTGGGGAATTGCTTTGTATGTTAACATGGAGATCGATTGAAGCAATGAAAACATGGTGATCAACGACATCTGTTTTTTAATTCGTAAATCGTTCGGTCGGAATCGATAGTTTTATATATTTGCAGTATTTTTAAGTATGACGAACATATTATCGAAAGTATTGGGTTTTAAAATCTCCACCAAGCTTTTACGCTGTGATTCTATATTTTTTTAATATTAAGTAACTTATATCTGTCTGAAGGATCTGTCGAACGGATCTGTTAGACAGACGTTAACAAACTAAACCAGTTCAAGATTGCTGCTTACTACCAACACTAATTAAATGTTTTCATGCCAGCATCAGAAAATCAGAAAACCTTTTTTGCGTTTCTGATAATCTGACTCTAAAACCCATCGTCCGTCCGACAGCAATTTTAAAAAGTTTTAATAATTTTTTAAAAATTTTAAAAAGTAATTCTAAGATGTGTAAACTGTGAATTAGCAAGCCAACGTTCGAAAGAAATTGATTTATTCATTTCAAATTTGTTTAAAGTCTATAAATACATTTAAAAACAATAATAATAATTTAGGAGGATAAAAAGAATAAGGAGCGGGGGAGGGTGGAGGGTGGAGGGTGAGGGTGTGGCTACATGGCTTATTTACGTCGACTATTGATAAAATATATAAAAGATAAAACGAATAAAATTATAAAAACTGAGTATAGTTTCTTAGGTGCACAGATGACAGATATTGCTTAGGTGCACAGATGACAGATATTGCTTCCTGCGCAAGTGTTCATCCGAAAATAATAATTGCCGTGAATGATGAACTCAACCGTGAAGCTGAAATTAGACTATAGTTTTCCAAATGCCCAATTTTTATTTTATCGAGAATTATGAAATCAGAAATAGAAAGAATAGGAATAGGCCTGAAAGAATAGTCCTGATAGAGTATGTCAGAAAAGGAAGAATTTGTAAAGAAATAGATCAATCTGAACTAGATCGATGGTCTTGAAATAATTTCCTCTGAAGTCACTATCAGGAATAAAGAATGGGCTTTGTTTAGTGTCTACAGGCCAATTGAAAAATTTGAAACGTGTTTGAAGAAAGCATTGTCAGGATTTGCTGATTTAAGGGGTTGTTCATATGGATAAAAATTACCTCGGTAAGCGGGATAAATTAATACTCTAGATTGTTTCTGCGACACCTTTAACTTGAAAAATTTAATCAAAAACAAAACTTGTATCAAATGGGCTCTCCCAAATATATGAAATTATGAAGAAGTATGAAAATCATCCCAGTATGGTGGAGAAAAAAAAAACATGCCACATCTGACACTTTTCGTTTCAAAGAAGTTTGTGAAAAACATTTTGGTGAAGTTAAAAGTAATACATCAACAGGTGAAGATAAACCGAAACTATTTAAAATGGCCTCACAATATCTTTTTAAGCCTCTTACGAAAGCAATTAATACCAACATCAATAATAGTACCTTTCCAACTAAAGCAAAAATAACATCAATCACTTCTTTAGATAAGGGAGGGAAAGATAAGACTGATATAGGAAATCATAGTCCAGGGAGTGTGTTAAACGTTTTTTCAAAAATATATGAAAAAGTCATGATGGAACAAGTTATGGCATATTTTGACAATCGACTTTCACAATTTTTATCTGGGTATAGAAACCCAACATATTTTGTATTAACATTTAGAAGAGTGGAAAAATAACCTCGACAAAATAACCTCGACAAAAGGTTATGTTGTTGGAGCTATTCTACTCCATTTATCGAAGGCCTTTGATTGTGTACCGCATGATCTTTTAACGCCTGTGGTTTTTGTATGGAAGCTCTTGAAAACATGTACCCCTACCTTTCTTAAAGAAAACAATCGACTAAGATAAATGATACTTTTAGCTTGATAGATTTTCTACCACAGGGTTCCATACTGGGTCCCATACTGGGTCCTATTTTATTCAATTTATTTTTACATGATTTATTTTACTTTATAACAACATGTAAGGTTCATAACTATGCTGATGACGCAACCTTGTCAGCTTTCTCAAACTCTATGCCAAGGCTGATTGAATTATTAGAAAAGGATACAGAAGTAACTTTAACTTGGTTAAAAAATAATAACATGATAGCAAATCCTGGGAAGTTTCATTCTATTATTTTATCGAGAGATAGAAACACTGAAACTGTTGGATTAAATATAACCTTGGATAAGGTGATAGAAACGGAGCCTTCTTGGAAACTTCTTGGAATAATGATTGACAATAACTTGAATTTGATTTTCATGTGAGCAAAATATTTCAGTCTGCATCTGCGCAATTAAACGCAATTTTTAGATTACGAAACTACCTGAATAATAAAGCAAAATCAATTGCAATAAAAAGTTTTGTTTTGAATAATTTCAATTATTCTCCTCTTATACTTCTCCTCTTCAAGAAAAAAAGAGTCCATTCAAAGAGACCTCTACGCTTTTCACTAGATGATGATAAAAGCTCATACTCTGAACTGTTGTTCAAATCTGGGAAATCTAATGTAAATATTATCCATACAACCATAAAAGTTCTTCAAGTTGATCAACACAAGTGAAAAGAAGTTGTTCTTATTTAAATCCAACGGGGTACTGACTGTTTGCGCATCTGTACAGAGAAATACAAAAGCCCGAGTTCCGAATGTACAGCTCGAGCTTGCGAGACCAGTGCTTCAAACCGAGCTTAATTGACCAATAAATCGCGTGAATTTTTTGTATCGAATACAGCCCTGTTACGTGGGGAATTTTTCAGGCGATATTTTTATTACACCCGATGAAATTTTGAATCGCCTTGAAAAACATTGTCCATTCTCATTCCCACCAAAAAGATGTTCATCAATTTTATCGTTATCGCCAAACTTGAAAAAAAATGTCTTTCATAAAAAGGAACCACGGCATGCATCCTCCCCTATGAATCCCATGAGGCTATCTTCCTCCATTCCATTCATTTCAAATTATCGCCAAGATGTGGTGATAGAAATTGTTGCTTTTTCATTTCAAAATGAAAATACGATAATTCTCTATCGCCTCCAAAATTGGCGATAATTCACATCAAAACCGCCATTTCGGTGACATATTCTTATTAATCGCAAATTTGGCAATAAAATTGACATTTATCTTCTGGTGCGAACCAAGCTTTAACGATTTATTTTTTTCGATGTTGATTAATTAAAAAACAGACCCAACTGCAAACTACTTGATTGAAAATTTAAGCTTTAACCAAAATTACAGATCGAATAAATTTAAAAACCATTTTCAGTTTTTTTCAGGGTTTTTTTTGACTTGTAATGTCATAATGACATCATGATGACTGTTGCGTTTTTGTTCGATATCTCCATCGATTTTTTTTTCATTCTTTAGTCTTGGCAATCTCATGACATTCTTGAAATAAATTTCGAGATCATCATTTGCCTCATCTTTAACATGTAATGGTTCCTCACTCGTGCTTGAAATTCCCGCGTTTATTTGTTCCACACCATCTTTTGTTCCATCTTGTGTTCTAGATGTTGTGAATTGAGTTTTCTTCCGTTTTCCAGTTATGTCATCGTCAAGCGTGATGAAACTTTGTTCTCCTCCCACGTGCTTTTTTCCTTCTTCGGTGTTTTCTGCTGCAAAGTAGTCATTCACAGGAGGCGGATAGTCACCAGTGCTATTCCAGTTGTTACTTGGCACATTGAAATTACTTATCCTTCTGTTAGAGCATTTTGAAAATTTGATGTTGTCCAGTGCATATCCACTTACACGTTTATTAGTTCCAATGATGTCGGTAAAATATCCATCTGTTACATAATGCATATCTGTTGCCATTCTCTTCCACAAATCATTTCTCATCGATTTGATGACGCTGCTATTTTTCATTTTCATTTGAGGTATGGAGATTGATTTTTCACTTGATCTGGATAAGCAAGTTGGTTCTTGGTAAATAACAGATTTTTTTACACGAAAAAAGTTGAAATATTTGGTTGTTTTCTTAACTGGCTGTGAAATATCTACTTCATCCTGTTCGTAAAATTTTCTTCTCAATTTCAAAGACTTGAATGCACGTTTTACCTTCGATTGTCGTTTGTTACGAAATTCTAAATTATATAAGTTTCATTATTGCATCCATATTATGATCATGTATACTGAAAAGAATATTCTCTTACCTTTTTTCTTATTCGCCATTTTACTGAAACTTGAACCCATTTTTTTTCTTGGAATTTCAAAATCGTGTATCAATTTTTTTATTTGACGTCATATGTAATTTGTGACGCATGCGCACTGATAAAATGATCTTTCACATACCGAGCACGAGATGAAACATCGTGTAAAGATAGAAGATAAGGTGGTCTCCATCCTTCTGTCAAATATCGTTCTTTATTTGAGAGACGATTTTAAAATTTCTATTAATATTATAACCTCAAATAACTCTTGGATTACACTCTGTTCGGATACAAGCCCCACAAATTTCAAACATAAAAATACCCTACACCCTATACCCTCCTTGACAATTACATGTCATGGATACTGGGACAAGTGGGGACAGAGGCCTGGGACTCAGAGACAAATGTTTTCGAGGTTTCACTTACTGGATAAAATGTTCGAGGTTTCACTTACTGGATAAAGGAATGGCTTGATTGTTGTTTTAGTTACGTAGATTTCTATTTTACTAAAAAAAATCAAAAAATTATTCTGAAGTTTGCATACAGGTAATTCTCCTTCGCATTTCTACTAGAAGAACCGATTGTATATTTGGAAACTAGAAATAAATCGCTTATTTATGAATTTAAAAAGGGCAGTAAGGAGACAGTTTTGAGTATCCATGCTTTCTGGTGTATACCCAACCTCGAACCCAGGGCTTCTTCTCTCTCATACATACTCATATCTGACATTTACGGAGAGAGAAAGAAAGGCTTGGCACTGGCTGCTCAGTTTTGAAATTTGATTGGTTTCTAAAAATTAAATATTTTAGAGGGCCGCTTTGAATCTGGCGAATTGAAGCGACTTTCAACATAAAGAAAGTGGTAAACAAACAAACAATGGATGGCTATCAATAACAACCACTTTATGTCTGTAATCCAAAAAATATTATTTTGGCTTTTATATTCATTCATCAATCTACATAGAAAGTTTGTTTTAATTTGATAACTTGGAAGTTTTTGAATTTAACATATGGTATTATTCGCATCTTACGGATAATGTTCATGTCTAATTTTCAGGGACAAAAAATGTCGGGAATATTAATGGTTATGAAGTTAAACAAAAGAATCACTTGATAAAAATGTGTCAAAAATATCAATTAATGAAAAAAATACCCGTGCTTCTTTCACATCTGTTTTGAAAATTTCACTCGCCATTATAATAATGGACTTACAAATACAACTCGAAAGGTTTGATCGAGTTAAGACATTGAGCCGATTATAAAATCACCACTTAGTGACTTGAAGTGACTTGAAGCAGCCAGTGCCAGGGCCTTCTAAATTTCCGATATGAATGTAAGGAAGAAAAGAAGCCCTGGGTTCGTGATTAGGTTTTTACATTATTGGAAAAAGAATGGTCCTGCATTGGAGAGTATCAATAACTTCGATCAGCTTTTTTCGATACCGAGATGAAAGCTCGTGTTAGAGGAGCCTCGACTGTCATGCAATTTTTTTCTTTTCTGTAAATCAGGACTGATAATCTCAATCTGATAATCTCAAATCTTTTTCAACTAAATTGTCAGCTGAATCCGTTCGGAAAACAAAAGACACCAGCCTGGTCTGACCATGGAGAGTTGTTTCAACATGTCATATACAAGAATATGATTCAGTAGCTTTCATGTTATGGATTTTGTTACCATGAACATAGAAAAGAGATTTGACCAGGTTGTATCGGGACATGGTTGACCAGGTTGTATCATGGCAGCAGTAACTAATATGTAAGTAATACCACAACAAAGAAAAATTTTCAAAACGAACTTGAAAGATTGCATCCTCTCTATCATGATTATTTGAATTCCTATGCATTGTTGAGTACTCAGTTGAAACTTCTACCAAGATCTAAAAAGTTTTCTTAAATCGTTTTTCTTATTTCTTAAATCAATGACTAAAGAAAAATAGCATACGAATAATGATGATTGAGAAGGTAATGAAATTCGTTCGTAACTTACTATTCTCACCAGCTACAAATAATATATCGAGTTTTTCCATTCTTAAATGTGCAAAGATGTATTCTCTCTCAAAAAAACCCTCTTAGATACGACCATGATGTTTCTTTTATCCTGTCCATCAGCACAACTTTTTATAAATTTCTAAAACATCTTAAAACAAATTAAATCAATCTGGATTGAAAAACGGATCTATCGGGATAAACGGACTATCAGAATTTTTGCGTAAGCAAAAAGAGCGACCGTAAGCGAGATGCATTGCAGATGGAGCTCATTTGGCAGGATCAAATATATATTACGTGATATAAATTTCTATACAAGGAGCATTTTTTTGAAATGGCTTGCAACACTTTTTCCTTCGATTACCTAGCCTCCGATATATTGTTTGACCTGATTTTGGTGCTGTTTTGACACACTTATCGAGCACTATTACGTAAATTTAGGAAGAACTTCGAGGTACTCTGATATTCCTAAGAACTTTGTTCGTTGTTTTTGAACGTCTTTGCTGTCGTTTTATTACTGCTAGGTTCTTTATAAAGTTAGATCATAAGTTTAGTGTTTTTAGGAGTATTTTGTATTAAATTTCTTGTCTTCTTTGGTCATTCTCATTGTAGTGAAGAAAAACAACCCCGGAAAATAAAATCTTAACACTGTTCAAAATGTTTCCAACTTTCTTTTTTTTATTATTTCAAAAATATTAAACATTCGAAATGAAATTGATCATTGTCATTCGCATGTTGATTTAATACAAGTTCGTACTGTTCTATACAATAACGGAGTACTTTCATAATCATTGACTCTGATTTTTTTCATAATACAAAGCTATATTCGTTTTAATATGAGTTTTCCTTAGTTGTTTCATTTTTGAACGGCATTTTTTAATTCTAATTTTTGTGGCTATAAAACACAAGTGATTCACTCAGTGAAATGTATACTGCTTCCTATAGGCTTTTGATATTTGTCTTGCCAACTTAGCAACTAGTTCTTGTTTACGCAAACCTTAATATAGTGATGAACATTTTCTCGATTCTAATGGAAAAATCAGAATGCATCAGATACTTCAGAATATTCCAGATGCAACTTGGGCTCGCTGAAATAGCCATATTAAATAATAGATAATCGAGACAAACTTTATGTAAGGTTAGTTCACCAGTAAATAATAAAATCATCCAGATTTCCCAGCTTCACTTTCACAGACATGAAGTTGCCAAATTTTTTCCGATTATGAAATGAATGTTCAGCTTCATTTTCTTTTTTAACGCCTCCCTTAAATGCCGGAAAATTAAGTAAACGCCCCGGGGGTTTATTAGAAGATTTACGGTAAGCCATTATATCATAATCACAAATTTTAAATTTTGTATATGTACATCAAGTGGTAGCCATAGCAGCCGCATTGTTAAACATCTGGTCTTTCGAGGCTACTCTTAACAGAAAATCAATCCTTTGCAAGTTTTGTTTGATTGAAATAGCAAAATGAGATAAAAAAACAACTGTAATTGGGGTAATATTTACTATCTAAAACGAAAATTATTTTAAATTGCTTCCTCCATAAACTTCAAGTTAAAAAATAAACACAAAATATAAAAAACGAATTATCTTCCCTTAAAATTATCTTCCCTTAAAATTATGTTCCCTTAAAACAATTGTGATAAAAAATTCTTATAAAGAAATCGACATCGCTAAGAAAAAACATCAAACTCAAACTAACTGTAAGAATATAAAAAAATCTGATAAAGAGGCTACCACACGGTGATCACGTGATTTATGTGTTTGCTTACTTTTTACCCCATCCCTTGCTTCCAATTGATTTTTGGTGCTTCACTATAACTCGTAAGATCACGTGATTCATATCGTAGACCCTTTAAAGTCACTGCACACGCGCACACCTCTTTCCTGTAAAATTATGAAAATAATTTACATCTGGTTTTCTACAATTTTAACGATTTGTTTTGCAATTTCCATAGCTCTGGCCGCCATTTCCCCTGTATATTCAGTATGCGGGATCCTTGGTCGTTTCCAAGAACCTGGATTCAGCAAATGCGTGGACGATCTTACCAGAGTCTCCAATTCCCTCGCCAAGTTACATAGGTCTGTCGTTAAACCTGCAGATAGTGTGACCAGATTGGTGGTGTTACTTCTTTCATAATCTTGCAAGTATCGCACAGCTTTCAGAGCTTTTTGTGAAGCCTAAAATAAATTGTTAATATTAAACTTCATTTATTCACGCGTTAAAAGATGCATAACTCTGAGTTTCACGCCGCAGAGCGATCTTCAGATGCAAAATTACTCTATAAACAAATTTCTTATCAACCAGTTTTAAAAAGTGCCATGAGAAAAATTGTGTCTTTTGGTACGGTGGGACTTACTTTCGCAAGTCCAAAAATCGCGAAAGTTTCTCCGAATAAAGTAGTAAAAACGAATGAAAAGTTTAATCCACTATAATGTTACCTTCTCACCATCGATAAGAAAATGTACATTTCAGTTAAGGAATTGGTAAAAACATGTTAGACAGTTCATATTGCTATGTAAGAAACAAAATGTTTACCTGGTGCGCAATAAAGCAAATCCATTCCATTGATCTATTATCTTCCATTGCAGCCAAGTCAAATTTCGCTTGTTTGAACCAGCGTTTCGCTTCTTCAGGTTGAGGGTTGCTTCTATTAAATGTTGGTGGAACATACCAACCAGAACCGCTTTCAAATCCAAATTCTCTATTACGAAAACCATTGAAGTTACCAGAGTAGTGATTACGTCTCTGTTCTCGAAAGTTCCTTCTGTATGATTGATGACTTCTCGATTCCCACTGAGCGGTGGTATTCCAATAAGAAAACGTCTCCTTGAATCCCTCGTTTAGTCCTTCTAATTCATTTTGTATGAACTGAAAAACCTTGGTTGCTAGTTCCTTCTTTTCATCAGGATTTTTGTCTGGATGCCAACGTAAATATAAACGCCTGGCGATCTTTTTTCTTTCATCTCCAGCACAGTTTCGAAGAATTTTCTGAATCTCCTGTGTAATTTCTTCAAAGCTACGATTATCTTCTTCTTCTTCAAACAATCTCTCTTCTCTCTCATCAGCAGCATCATCACCAGATTCACTTCGAAGAACTAGACTAGTATCATTTGCTATATCCTCCGATGAATAAACTCTTTTAAATTTATATAAGTTGTATGCCTTCGTATAGAATACATCAGTAATTTCTTGTGTTGTCTGGACACCATATTCTCTCTGATACAAATCAGGTTCGTTTCCAACGTTTCTGATTATCACATAGATGTACTGAAGGTTTTCATCTTCGCCAATATCCATTGCTACATATTCCCCTTCCTTGAAATTCTTCATGTCATTCGATAGTAATCCATGTAACTCTATTGGCACTAATGCACCAGGTAAAGGTTCCTTTCCAAAATCCAAGTATGTTTCTGCGCTCTCGTTTAATATACCGGCGTCGTCCAGTATTTTTGAGAGTTGTTCATCAGGATGCTGCAAGATTATCGGCAGCTGAAACACAGTGTCCTTGTCATTGAGAACATCTTTAAATATTTCAAGCAGACCAACTGTTATTTTAGTATACATAATTGCTGTTGCTCTAGCATCTTGAGAGAAATACATCGAAAGACCATTGTTGCGGAATTGTAAGTAACAAGAATTTGAAATTTGGCTTCCATTAATTATGCCACCTTCGTACGTAAGGTGTGTTTTGACCTCAGCTAGAACAAAAACCTGAACTTGCGCTAAAGCATCAGTGACTACTTTTAATTGCTTTGAAACGTCATCAACAGTCTGACGGATTTTCTGTTGGTGTTTTATTAATCTTTCGATGGCGCTGCGAAATCTTTGAGAATGGAATTTAGCTTTTATCAGTTCACTGACATGATCAGACCCAACTAACACACTATCTGCAACTCCTCCATCCAGTTCTTCCTTAACCACATCACTTAAGCGTTTGGGCTTCATATGGTCAGGTAAATGGCGAGCAAGAGTTTCATTCACTCTATCTTCTTGATTTTTTCGATATTTTGTGATGAGAATTCTTTTAGTGAAACTTTTTAATCTTTTTTCTCGATGATGATCGTCAACATAAATAGCATCACTGGATAATGTTAACGAAACTTCCTTGCTTTGAAAGGTGGCAGTCGGCAAGTACAATGATAAATCTTCAGTTAATTTGTCGTGAGAATGTGGCAAAACAACGCTTAGAAAAGAAGTAGCCAATTTTACAGCTTTCAATTCATTTGGGTTCTGAAGAATATTTGTTGTTTGTTGAAATATTTCTTCTAAAACACTTTGATAATGTTTTGCATTGGGTACTTGAGCACATCCAATTTGTTCAAACATTTCAAAATATCGGCCTTGCTTAACCGAAACAACATTCAAGTAATTTGGTATGGCATATTCTTTAGAGAGTATGGCTTTCGAAGGAACACACAATTTTTCGCCATTCGAAACTAATATCAAATTGACGTTTCGGCACCATTTCTCTAGCTTCTGAAGATCGACTCTTTTCATTAAAAAGTCATAGATTTTTTCCATTACTTCCCAAAATGTTTCACGTTCAGCTTCAGGTATATCAACACAGCCTAGTTCCCCTTTCTCTGTAAGTCTATTGCCAGTGATATTTTCCAAATGTTTAAGGACAGCGTCAGCATCTAGAACACAATTTCGTTTTTTCTTTACATTCTCCACATGCAATTTGATACCTAATTCATTACCTAACTTATACATGACGTCAGCATAGTTCGGCAAAATATGCAGCGTTGTCCAACACACTATGTTTTGTTTTCTTGTAGCCGAATTTTCGAAGTGGATACGATTTAAACCGGACCTAACAAGGTCTGCATTCTTACTGATATGAATTTTTTCTAACGCATCGGACATTTTCGTTGGAATAATGAATTTGATCCTTTTGATATCTGACAAAAAAGACTCCAATTGGAATGTTTGATTCCGATGTAGTAATTCACAAAGATACTTGGATGCTTGTAAGGCCTTTTCTTCATTTAATTCTGTTTCTATTTCTTCTGCAAATCTGATAAACATCTTTTCATCCAGTTCGGGGATTAGTCCAATCTCTTTAAGAAATGGATACCAAAATTTATCAAGAAATTTCTCAGGTGGAAAATCTGAAGCATTTAGCATGAGCTTAAATACTTTGTTATTTGGATCATATAACTCAGCTGCCTGCTTTCTCCTTCCTTCACAAGGTATAAACTTTATATACTTTAAACCAGAAAAGTCCCATTGACGATGATCTCGAATCCATGTCATGTGATCAATAACTACGTCATCAGAGAAATATGGGAAAGCTGGAAATATGTAAACTTCATAAAAACTACGCATATCACAGAATCTGAAAACCTAACGCCTCATAAAGTGGGATGAGCTCTGATTGGTACGCCAGAAAAAACTGGTTATATGTCTCTATACCATCCAAACCTTTTAACAGAGCAAACTGCGGAAGGACCACCATTGAATTGCGACCACATGTAAGTTTCCCGTTATATTGTTCGTATAGTGGCAACTCTTTCAACTTTGCCATTATTGACATACCAATGTGTCTAGGAAAGTCGTTCTGTAATGATATTAACACTACATGAGCACTTTCAACTTTTACGTCTTGAAATAACTTCTGCTTATAACTATACCAAATAGCATTAATGAAATCACAGACATCACCAAACGCTCCAAATATTTCCTTACTTGTTTCTTCTTCATAAATGAACTGTCTCTCAGGTTTAATGTAAGATGCTTCTAGTATGTGGAAATCATTCCAGAGTGCAGAGATTAATTGTTCACTCAACTTACGATAAGGACCTGAAAATAAGTTGAGAACATACTTGCTTTGGTTTATAGGAATCAAAAAGCCCTGGTCTCTTTGTTTACACAATAACAAAGACCATGCTGATATCGATTCCAGAGATAAACCCTTTTCAGGAATGCGTTGCGATTCTATGTATTTCCAAACACCTTCCAGCCAGTCCTTAGTGATGTCAACATTCTCATATGGAAAAGGAATCGGACCATCGGCATCTTTGAATATTTCTGGAGGTAACACTTTCGGTAATAACTTATCAAATTCTTCCAAGGTAAATTCTTTAAAACAATCAAAATTATTTATGTCATATTCCCCAACTTTAAATGAATTGAAAGCTTTTTCGTGGAGAAATAATCTTTCTTCTCCTTTGATTAAAGTTGAATGATTTGTAAAGAATATTTTCTTCTCAGATGAAAACACATCCAATGTTTCATCGGCTAACAGACACAATGGAAGATTTTGAAGAGAAAGTTGTTGAGTATCGCTGTTTTCTTCACAATTCTCAGGTTTTTCAGTTTTCTGGATATTGTCATTTTCTTCACTTGATGTTTTCTCTTTCTCTTTTTTCAAACAATATTTCAACATCATAACAACATTCCCTACTTTCTCAAATACTGTATCCTTGACGTTTCTTGCTTCATTATTCTGTGGCAAGATTGACTTGTAATTCTCACGCAGACGTTCTTTAACTACAGTCGGTGAAACACTTGTTAATTTCGAATGACATTCCGCAAAGGAGTTGCTAATATCTTTGGGTAAAATGTCAGTTAGTATGTGAGCTGATTGTAACACTTTCAGTAATGGCGGCCTGTCTTTCCCTTCAGCATCCAATTCAAACAATAGAAAATCATCTTTTGGCTTACAAAATGCAATTTCTCTTTCTTTGACATTATGAACTGGTAATATTGGGTGATTTGAAGTATAAATGATGTTATAAAACGTCTTCTTCATAATTTCCCAATAATCAACTGAGTCAGATGCATCCCTGACAATAGGAAACCATTCAGAATAACGCCTTAATTCTTTTTCTTTCTCTTCTTTTTCAGTATCTTCATAACAGCCACTCAATTCCCGAGCTTTATCCAGGAGAAGATCAATATAACATGGCAAAATACAATTGTTTAGAATGAGAACATTCCATTGTCTCTCTTCACAGTTACTATGGTTATTATATAAACCCCTCCTTGTCTCATAGTTAAGCACAAAGTGACCATTGATTATCACAGGTAAATTACTTGCTTCTAGTATTGGGAGGGTACAAAAGACAGGATTTTTCTCGGAAAAATAAGATTCTCCTTCATAGGTGTCATGGCGAGGTAATTCCTCACATCTTTCACAGCAAGTATCATGTACTGGAGAAGCAACTGCTCCTCGAGGAGTTAGGTAAAGCTCATTTTTCTCAATCATGTTTAAAATCTCTGAAGGTAGTTGGTCCATTTGAGAGAATCCACATTGTTCAATAACTTGTAAATGATACGATTTTACCAACTTCTCACCTTCCAAGTGTTGCAAACAAACATGGCGACTAAGTTTCTTGACATACCTCATGATGTTAGCCAAATTACCATGCTTTTCCAAAAAGTTCTTCTCAAAGAGCTGAAACTCCTTCAAATCTTTTGACTTCACATCATATGATTTTGCTCTGAATACGATTTTGTCATCAGAAACACCATCTTTTGATATGATTCGAAACGTCAAGTAATTCACATGCTTCAAAAACAAGAGGGATTTCAAAGATTCTTTTTTAAGTGTTTCTAACTTTTTTCTCATATCTTCAACACTAACCACTGTAGTTGATAGCTTAGATGAAGATATCATGTCTGCAGTTCTGAGAGGAAACCTAAACAAAGTCTTATCCTTCGAATCATATTCATCCAATAAATATGTTGATTTCACATCTGTATACACATCTTCTAATACCTTTCTAGCATTTTCCACCATTCTGCCAGGTTTAAGCTCTGTTGCACCATCTATGTAATTTAAGTTTGGATCAAATATACACAGAACATCTTTTTGCCCATCAATATCTGTAAGCAAGGAAGGACAGTCAGTTAGGTGGTACACAGCATTGAAACCGACACCATACTTTCCAGTTTTCAATGGGTTTGTGCATTTATTACCCATCCCTAATGATTGAATCGCCTTAACATCTGATTCAGTGAATTTCCCGTTGTTGCATACAAGTAAAGCAGGACCTTGTAATAACTTCCAGTTATCACAAAATACCTTTTCGCTGTTATGGTGCCTTAAATCCAAGATAAATTCCACTTCTGTTGCACCAGCGTCATCAGCATTCTGAAGGATTTCCTTGAGAACATCGTCAGTGTTAGCATATCCTTTCAATAGATTCTTAATACGCGTACACAGCTCCTCATGTTGTCCAAATGGAATACCAATTGAATTTTTTTCGAAAAACTGATTACCTAAGGATTTTATACCAAGATGTTTACAATAAATATGTGCTATTTCCTCGTTAGCATAAAGGACGCCTTTTTCTTCTGGCAACCACATTGCATTACGAAAACATAAATCCTTCAAATTCTGCATATAACCATGATGATCTGGTATATACATATCTTTACCGTCATATTCTTTTATGTCGACTATGTTATTGTACAGGTATGGAATAATATGATGGATAATACCTTTAAGGAGATGATTTGGCAGTTGTTGGTCTTCAAAATCAGATTTAATATCACACAAGATATTGAAATAATCCATGATCGAACAAGTTTTCATCACTCCAAGTTTCAACATCAGCTTTTCATGTGAATGTAATATTAGAGGAAGTTTATGCAGATAACCACTAATTTCCTGCTCAGCATTCATGAAGATTTTGTTTGGTTCAACCAATGCTCCATTTTCTGTAAACAACATTTTCAACTTTGCAAGTGCTTCAAAATTTTCATCCATGTTGTATTTACTGAGATGCTCGTAGATCGCTGTTAACGTTTTGATAAAATGATCATCTATCTTACCATTCATTTCAAAAGAATATATGACGCAAATAAGATGTTTCTTTATCATTTCGAATGCAGGAATCTTATCAAGCCCAAGAAATTCCGACAAGTTAGACTCGTAAAAGTTGCGACAAACCAACCCAACGCAGGAAACAACATCTTTAAAGGTGTGGTGATACATTTCTTGTGGTGCTCCAAAATGTTGACCATTTGCATACCACGGGAATATGGTATCATCAGACCTCTGCAAAACTGGCAAAAATGAGGTCCGAATTAGGTCATCATAAATTTCCCGAGGACAGGAACTAAAATCTTCAGTTATTAGATGCAACAAAAAATTACTTCGTTCATTAAGCACTGGAATCAAGATTTCATCACAAGATTTCTCAGCATCAGCAATTGATTTTACTCGGTCTAATATCATGGGCCATGGCAGCCGATGGACATTCATGCCAAGTTTTTCTAACTCAAAATGTAGAGATTCGAAAATATTTTGTGGGAAAATTTCATTTGATAATTCATACAGCATGGCAACTTTGCTGTTAGGCTGTACTAAATCTGAGGGAACTTTTAAAGTACCATTTGGTTAAGTTGCTATACATGGTACAGATGACAATAAGCGAGCCAACTCGTCCTTCGATGACTGCATCTTAACAAAAATCTTCAAAATCTCATTTCGCAGAGTCTCATCTAATGACTTGTGGCCAATGTGCCTGAAAAATATTTGGTAAAACTGAGAAGCTGAAATAAATGATGACGCTAAAAGTTCCAAACACCCCAATTCTTCGATTAATTGGATAAATTTACCAGGAATATCCAAACATGCCTTTCCACTGCCTTGTAACTTTTCAAACCAATTAATGAATTTCATCGCTGAATTTTGGAGATTTTTAGGCAATTTATTTGTTAGAATTATACACTTCCAGCTTGTCCACGAAACACCACCAGAAACAGAGCATGGAAAGAGATTTTCATTTCTTGTTAAAATTTTTCTCATCAATGATTTACACAGTTCTATTATGCACTTATTCTCAGCAGGTAAAAGAAGCGATGGCATGACACCCAACCAAGATTCCAATGACACATCCACTATCTTATCTTTCAACCATAATAACAGATTGTAGTAAGCTTCTCCAATATCACCACCTAGCAGAGAATTCCACTCACTAACTTCTCCATATCTCTTTTCATCACTTGTATGTTGAACAATACGTTTTCGATCATTGGAAACTTCAAATGCACCGTTCACATGAACAGGAAGATGACTATTTTCAGGTAAAGGTAAAAAACAAAACATGAAGCATCTGTTCTTCTCATCTAATAAGGAAATATTTCCGTTTGAGTTGACTTCATATCTTATTGCAACACCACCACAAGGGTTGAAGCCTGATCTTCTCTTTGCAAACTCAAACGAGGACTGACCTCCAATACAAGAACTTATCAACCAATTGCTCCTTTCTTCTTCATTCTGATTGTTGACAATCACTCTAACATTTTCGAGAACTTTCTCATTTGGAATAGGACAATGCAAATTACTTTTAAACTGCTTCAAGGCACTATCAGCTAATTTGACAACATTTCTTTGTGAGCTGTTGTTGATTTCTTTAACCACAGAAAACTTGAGGCTCATATCTGCAGCTGATTTAGCATTCTTTCCCAAATTATAACATTTGACACTCTTAACATTTTGTGTGAATAACAGCAGGTGATTTAATGATGCTTGAAGTTTTGACAATAGCCTGTCCATTTCTTTATCATTATATACTAATTTGCGGATATCACTGTGATCAGCTGTTTTCGAATTACGCAATGGTAATCTGAAAAGAGTCCCAGGAAATGATTCAACATTTCTTTCATCAAAATCCATTTTTGCACCAAATATTCCATCGAAAACTCTAAATTGGTGACTGAAGTGTTTGTAATCTTTTGTAGAACTCAAAAATTTAACTCGCACTCCTGGTTTGCTTTTATCTCTAAGAGCATCGCCCAGATATTTTGTGTGAGGGTCAAAAATAACCATACTTTCACCACTAATGAAGCTGGGCACATCGGTTAAGTGATAAACGGCATTGAAACCAAGACCAAATTTGCCTATTTTAGTCAAGTCTTCATTTTTGGTAGCAGCATTGAGTCTTGTAATATTTCTAAAATCTTCTTCTGAAAATTGACCATCATTGAACACCCAAAGTGCAGGTCCTTGCCATTCTTTCATCTCATAATGGAACAAAGTTTTCTTCAATTCGTTATTTTCCCTTTCATCAAATAAAAATGAAACTTCAGTTGCACCAGCATCATCAGCATTTTGAATAAGTTCCTTTGGGATTGCCATTCCATCTTCATAATCTTTCAATAATCGATTTAGTCGCAACACTAAAGACTCTTCTTGTCCCCACGATTCAAACAAATCGTCGTGAGACAACACTTGACTAATTAAATTTGGAATACCAAGCTTAACAGCAATATCCTTATCGAGAGATGGATGTAAGATATTATGTTCTGCAGCTGAAGAAAAATACGGACCACCAGAATTATGGTAAAAACAATCTTTCAACTTGGAATATTTGATGAAATGTGAAGCCACTGGAACACATATTAAAGATTTCTTCTCTCCAGGTATCTTCTCAAATGTTTCTGCCAGATATTTGATCATCTTTAATGACAATTCCAAATCAGATGAAAACTTTACATCTTGGTTGTCATGATATTTCTTAAACATTCTTTGTAACACGTCGATGTAAATATCTGTTTCTTGTAATCCATTTCCAAGTTCCATCACAAACTTATGGAATGAGTTTGGAACTGCGTCAGATAAACAGAAATAATAAGGCTCCACAGATATGGATGTTTTATGTTTCAATATTTTATTGAAGTTAATAAAATGATTACCATACCAAACCTTTGTACCTGTGCTTTTCAAATTTTCAACAACCTCGTTGAAGTTACATTTTGACAAGTAACTGTATATATTCTCAATCATCTCTTTGTAAGGTAAGCTTTCACCTTCATTGTAACTTTGAACAATATTTTCCAAATGTCTACAAACCAACATTACTGGAGGAGATTGGTTACCAAATATGTTATGAAATAACTGAGAGAGATCGTCATGAACAATCTTACTAATGCTGGCTACAACCTTAACATATTTTTTTGAAAATACATTATTTGGTCTATCTAATGCAAATTTGTCAGAGCCAGCCCAGTACAATGATCGTGGGTATCCATATGGCTTTTCTTGACTGATTGGAATCCAGGCCAAGTTACTGAATTGAGAAAGGTTGATATGTTGCACATTTGAAATTTGAAGAATGGCTTTTACTTTCTTTCTGAGATCATCCATCATAATACCAGCAGACTGAAGATTCTGAACTGCTTGAATGCAATCTGCAATGTTTGAAGGAGATATTTCTTTCTGCTCCCTCTTTAAACCAAGTTTAATCAAAGCTTGACCGTAATGATTATAGCAATCGTCTGGAAACTTCCCATTCTCTCCTTGAAAAAGTACCTTCATTTCTGGAGTACATTGAAACAAGTCTGATGGCCTTTTTCTGGTGTTACCACTTTTTACAACCAAATACTGTTTGAGAAGCGACAGAAACTTGTTGGTGACTTCAATCTTTGAAATGTATTTCAGGACGAAGATGCACAATGTATCTTTATCAGTCATATTCAAGCTGCTAAATTTACTTGTAAAAAGAAATTGACCAATGTCTTGGAACTTCCATCGAGTTATGAAAACTTTCTTCAGAATATCATGAGGGACGGATTCTGATTCTATGATATTGGCAAAATCAGATCGCCACACAGATGGAATGTATCGTTTGTCAACCAAAATTGATTGATCAATAGATGTGAAATTACTTCCACCAAAAACTTTGAACAAGGGTAATTTCTTTATCACACTGGGAAAGGATGAACTGGTGAAATTTGTTGCAGCCACTACTATTTCATTTCTTAGTGTATCAGATTCTTTCGCACAAAGAGAGGACACACAGTCTTCACCACTTCTTTTGGCAGCATAATCTAGAGCAGTTATAATTCCATTCGAGTCAGGAAATAAGATCTTTTGATTGGAGGATAGATCATACCAAACTTGAAGATCCAATGCATTAGTATCAGCAAACTTTAATCCACATTTACCCAAAAACGTCTTCATTTCATTAGAGATATGTTGATTTCTGTCAATAGGCAGCATCAGCAGAGAAGCAGTTTTGATTTCATGAAGACACTTTTGTCCAGAAACAATGACAGGTATTAGGTGCATTCCATCTAAATGATTGATGGGAATATTTTGCTGTCGTTGGTAATTCCAAAATCTATCTAACCAGTAGTTCTGGAACTGAGTATTGATCATTACTGCATAAACGACTGGCATTTTACCCTTGACAGCTTTTAGGACTTTACTCCAATGATTCAGTAAACATAGATTCGTGTTTCCTTAAAAAAAGTTAGAAACTGTCACCCTCATACAATAAAATAAACTTTTAACCAAAACCATTAGATAGATTACACACACCAAGTAGAAATCAGCAGAGAAATCATTTTTCTGGAATTTAAATTTTCTACAATTGATATGGAAATGTAATATTGATTTTAAACAATTTTTAATTTCCCCCACAAAATATTTCTACCAGGAATGTTTTGAAGCTTGTTTAGAATCAAAATCATGAGTAACAGTAATTAACACAAAACTGATGATGGAGATCTAGAATCAAAAATTCGAAATCAATGATAACGTACCATTTGATGAAGCTTGCTGAAGAACTTCAAGTAAACAAGGAGCTCTTGAAAGAAGAGATAAATCTAAAACATCATCTTGAGTTGGTAAAACATCAGCTGGATGATCTTTTGTAGGAATGTAAATCAAATTTTGTTGGGACTGTTTTATCATTCCATAGTTGCCATTTACTAATGGCAATACATGTAAGCCATTAAGCCTATTTACATCTGATGCAGTCTTGACAGCATACGATAACAAATCAATCTGTTCTTCCCTTCTTAATTCCTTATAACAGTTTAAACACGATTGCAACATATTCAAAACAAATTCTTTTGTGACGGTGGTTGGATGTGGGAGAGATTTTAAGACATGGGAGGGAACAGAAGCTGTGCAAGATGGCGTTCTTTCAAGAAACTTCTTTACAGCAACATAGATCTTGTTCGACTGAAACTCATTCTCCTGTAGAAACACTGTATTTTGCACATTGTTCCAAGTTCCTTTTGATGTTATAAAAACACAATTGAAAGACATCATCTGTTCATACAGTCTGTTAATAAAAATTCTCCATTTTTCATTCACAATGTCTTGATTTGGCCATGCTGAATAAAACACATTATGATCTTTGTTCAACTTGATAAGATATTTCATTAAATTACAATAAGCACTAGGGAGAAGTTTTTCTATCAGGTATTCATTCCAAACTGCAGATTTGTCATTGGAAACTTTTGAAGATATGGTCTTCCACTTTAAATCCCTTCTATCATCGGAAAGCGAAAAATATCCATTCACATGAACTGGTAGTCCAGTCATACTCTTTTCTGTGAGAGGCAGCGGTAATCCACAATATACATGACCACCACTGTTTCCATTCAATGGAAATGCAATTCCCACCAGTGGTACATAAGATAGTTCAGGATCTTCTATGAGTTTTCTAAAATGATCACTCCCAGAATAACCATACACTTCACTTAAAACAAATGAATGTTTTGATTCTTTTCCATTCTTTCTTTCTATAAGATCAACACAATGATTTAAGTTTTGAGGGGTGAACGATTTCTTTTCTGTTTGTTCTCTAACATTCTTGATGAACTGTTGTCTTGGTTCCCCATAGTTCCTGTTGCAATGCTCATCTAAACAAACTTGATACAATTCCTCATGTGTGCCATTCTCCTTAATGACGAAAAATTTTATGGATTTGATATTTTTCAGAAACAGCAAGTTCATATTTCCTTCAGCAATAAATGTTGCGATCAGATTTTCCATTCTTTTGTGAGTGTAAATTGATGTTGATATTTCTGACTCTCTCCGTCGTAATGGAAACCTAAACACAGTACCATTGCAATATCCATTTGAGTTAATAGAAAATTCCTCTGGAATCTTTTTATAGCAGTTGAAATCACCAAAGTTGTAGAATTTTGCAGCATCAGCTTTTTCTTCCTCAAATTCCAAGAATTCCATTTCCTTGTCAAATATATCTTTTAAAGGATTCAAATAAGCCATTGAACTTCCACTTGCAATACATGGCACATCTAAAGCATGACATTAATTATCATTTCAGTAGGCCATGATAACTTGTCAACATGGAAACCATTGGAATACAAGGAATCTATAACAATGATCTGAGTTTTCTTTGCTGTAAACAGATGTTTGATACTTGTGCGTATTCAAATTAAAAATACAGAAATATAAAGTTTTGTGATATTCTGATTTTGTAAACTAAAGTCCTATATCAGATTAAAATATAACAGATACAGCAGAATTCATATAAGTAATCAGGATGGGATTTGACAATTTTATATAAAAAATAAAATCTCCAGAGACAACCAATGAAAAATATGACAGATATGAAATATAGTTACCGGTGAGGTGAAAAACTGATTTGAATCCTAATCCAAACCGTCCAACTTTTAAAGGATCAGTACGTTTATTACTGATAGCAAGAGATCGGATCCCATCCCAATCATTATCATCAAAGTAACCGTTGTTATAAGCATATAAACATGGTCCCTAAAACAGAAAAGTTGAGGTTTCCTTGTTGTAGCAACAAGATGACAGTTCAAACCAACTTATATTGACAATTTATACAATTTCTTAACATTCAGAAGATATTAACAATGCATCCGCACCTTCTCATGTGATGCAAAAGGTCTAGCAGTTCAGCAGATTGAGGGTTCGTAAACCCATGTTATGTGAAAAATAATAAGAAAAAGAATGTTGGAATCTAGTAGATTGTGGAAGGTGTTCTAGAATGTGTTCTTTCAGCATCTTCTGCTGCTCTTTTTCTCGCTCACGCTTAAATACACTAAATCTTTCACTAAATCCACAGCCCTTCCTGGAGATAATTGACAGGGTATGTCCATGAAAATTAGTGAGGCAACCAGGAAAATTCTCATTTCCCATCTACTTGTGTCTGTTAAATTCTCTTGTGTGTGGCATAACATTTCTTACTCATTTGTTCCTGGTATGGTAAACTTTTTACTCGAGAGTGTACTCATAGCCTTCATAATTCACATCTTAGTATTCAAATTGTATGGGTTCTATTGTTAAAAAAAAAAAAAAAAAGGAAAAATTTGTTTATATTTTTTTTCTATTCAACACTTACACTTATATTACTGCTTATCTTACGCTATTTCAGTAGAATAGCCAATTATAAATATTTTGGAACCGAAATATAATCCGTTATTATTATTATTATCATTATTATTTTTACTTCTAATATTTCTTTATCAAGGCCCTTTTTTAAAAAAATATTTGTTTTTATCGATTTATCGACAATAATAATCTTTTAAACATTGTTTGAAGAACAGACCGCACACCATCTACATTGCTAGAAACATATACGAGTGGCAGTATGTTGTCAACTGTTCTATAAATGTTTATTTAAAGGAAAAGATTCTCTTAGAATATTTGTTTTAGAGGCGATACTTTGCATTTAATAAGGTGATGGTTAATGATAATTTACTAAAACACCACTGTTTCTAGCACGCCCAACAACTGTTATTATTTATGTAAGAATGAAGTTGGTTCATACTTCATACAACTGCACATATTGATACAGAGCAACATCTAACAAAGTTTGTATCGATAAAGTAATTAATTACCACAGAAAACTTCTTTGTTTACAAATTTCATATCGTTGTTTTGGATACTTACTTGCAAGGTTTTGATCCCATCAACAGAATATCTTTTTCCAATGGATGCATAATCATTCTGATCGTATATAAACACAATTTCCGTGGCACCTGCATCTTCAGCATTCTGTATGAGTTCCTATAAAAATATCAACAAATTAAGGTTTATTTACAAGATAACCAAAATGACAAAAAAAAGTTGAAATGTTTAATCTTTATAATGGAAATAATAATCTCAAAACAACTTGCAGTAATAAATGATATGATGGTAATGCAGTAATAAATGATGGGATAGGATTGCAGTAATAAATTATATGATTGAAAAATTAAAATTATTATATTATTATTCTGCTTAACTGTTATTTGGTGAAATCATTTGCATGAAAATTTTATAACTACACTGAGAAATGTACAAATTACTATCTTAGGTAGTCATAATACATTCAGAGATTGATGTGCACTCAGAGATTGATGTGTGTTCAACGAATGTTTTGCTGGGTTCTCAGGGTCAATTCAATTGGTCAATAATTTTTGTGAAGAAGACATAACTGTCCCTTAATTTGAAATTAACTTGAAACAACTCATAAGTCATATTTTGAAACAACTCTTTGAGCCGCCTACCTTTATAATTTATCACCGAACTTGGTTATAACTTTCAGTTTTTAAGAACTTGGTTATAACTTTCAGTTTTTAAGATGCTTGCGACACTAATGGAGTTAATAATATTTTACAGATGCAAGCAAAAATGGATGGGGTATCACTAACGGCATACATCCACAGGGAGGTGTTTGGCCCTTGGATGATAGGTCTCCGCATATTCATGTTTTAGAAATGAAGGCCATGCAAACTTACTGTTCACATATTAGACTAATGTCAGACAACACCATTGTTATAGCTTATGTTAACAACATGGGAGGTGTCAAATTGAAGGTATGCAATACCTTGGCTAAGAGGATTTGGCAATTTTGCATTGACCGAAACAATTGGCTTTGGGCTGCATTCATCCCTGGAAAATAAAATAAAGTGACCCTTCTCTAGGCTAAACTGTAAAGACAACACAGAATGGATGCTTGCCAGAGATAAATTCTTACATATCTGTGAAACAATTGGTAATGCAAATATTGATCTTTTTGCCTCTCATCTTAACAATCAAAATACAAAATTGTGTATCCTGACATCCAGATCCCTTGGCTTTTGCTGTTGATGCATACAGCATCAAATGGTGCAATAATTTCTACTATATTTTCCCCCATTTAGTCTTACAGGTCAAGTTTTTGCAAAGATACATGCAGACAACACCAATTGCATCTTGGTCATTCCGTATTGGCCCAATCAAACTTGGTCCCCGCAGGTGATACAGATGACCCAAAACAAAATTTTAGATTTGGGAAACAATTGTCTATTTTCCCCAGACAAACAATATACTCCGCTGAACATTCATATGTCAGTGATTCTAATATAAGAACCAGTTATGGTTGAGTTATGGTTAAGAATATCTTTGTAGGAGAAATCACCGAAACGTTACATTTGCACCGCTTATGACAACCAAAAAAACATTTTCTCCTGCATCAGTGGATACCATAAGATGATGGATAAAATCACTTTTTAAATCCTGCAATATATTAGATAATATTATATATTATCAGCGTTCACATCAAAACCCAAAACACTGGAGGTTGACATTGAAGTTATTTTAAAAAAGTGTGTTGGTCTAATGAACATACATTCAGGATATTCTATGATAAAGAAATTCACACACCACAAGATGATGTCGTTGAGTTTAATAAATTGTTGTCATGATTTTGTGTTTATATCTTGAGTTATTACATATTATATTAAAAATAATTTCAACTTGCATTGTATATGTTTATCTTCTCTGCTGTTACCAGGAATGTTTTGAAATCACTATTTTCTCACTATTTTCCAAAGAGGTGTTTCTTAAGAAAAATACAGAAAATGTTGTTGATGTTGTTGTTTTGTTTCTGAGTTTACATTATAATTTAATAATCATAATTTCCTGAATGGTTCATTATTACTGTTGCTGCTGTTTATCTTTTTGGAATACATTTCATATTATTATGATATTGTGCAAATATAATACAATTGTTTATTTCTTTATTTTATGTACTTCTCTGTTGGTGACCCAATTGACTCCTGTTACTGTTATTTCTGGTTGTTGAAATCAGAATCAAATATCGTTCAAACTATATGTTAGAATTATAGTGTATGAATAAATAACTGTCAAATAAATGCTTATTATTTCAAAAATGTGTTTTTCTTGTTTGAATTATTATTGCTATGGTCCAGACCTGCAACTTTATCCTATTTTATATTTAAGCTATATCTTTTATATATCACCTGAATATAGCATTAACAAAAGATTTGTTTACTGAATTGTAGTTGGGAAGGCTTTTACATTAAGGTGGATAGTCATGAGATATAAGTCATCCTTGGATGTATTACAAAAATTTGAATTGTTCTCCAATAGATATTTCCTGAATTGGAGCTAAAACATCAGGATTAGCTCAGGTTAATTGTGATCCCATACAGTGTATTGTTTTATTTGCTCCTCTATTACTTTGTTTACATGTTCCTCTAAATTATGTCTTTGGTTACTGAGTATAGCATTGTCTTGCTTACTTGTGACACTATTGTTATAAGGTGGTCTGGGATCATGTCCTTATTTAAACTCACTTAACCCAGTCTATATAAATCATGGGTTTGTTCTCTGTGTTCTCACTCTATTTTGTATCTTGCTTTGATAAGAGCTATTGTTTGCCCACCCTCCCTCCTCTTTTGGTATAATCAATGTATTTTTATTTTATTTTTATTTTTATGGTAAAACATTTTCCTGCTTGTGATATAGGTATACTGGCATGTTATCACCAACACTTAATTCAGTTTGCTGTCATCAACAAGTGGTATCACTGGCTGGATTACGACATTCGCTTTTTGGTTCGTTACGATATCTGCTCGATGGACACCAAGTGTTCATTTCATCTACGGTTCCCCTCTGGTTTATGTCGTTATATAGCAGAATCTTGTTTTGACTTAGATTCTTCTGCACCATTGTCTTTACAGTTGCTTTAGCCCCACGGTTTTCCTTGTTTGTGCTTATTTGGCTAGTACAATACAATAAGTTTTTTTATCCAGGAGCGGAAGCAACTGTATTTCACTATTGGCACCCCCCTTTATCTCTTTGCTGGGATTTTAGGCTTCCCTTGTCAGCCGTTTTTCGGGATTTGCTGCAGGTGTTTCCTATGTTTTTACAGTATGTTGGTTATTCTAGCTGTGCTTTGATTTCAAGTTGTACTTGATTCTTTGTACACAAGCTAGGTTAACTTGTTTATGGGCACTTCAAGCTGTGCCTGGTCATGATAAATTGGTACTTCAAGCTGTGCTTGGTTACGGAAACTTGGTACTTCAAGCTGTACCTTAATGTTGTCTATTGGCACTTCAAGCTGTGCCTGATGGTGGACGCATAGTACTTCAAGCTGTACTTTTGCGTCAGTCATGCTTGATTACATAGGAAACATGCCAGCTGGGTTTAGGACATTTCCATGTTATTTGCTCACAACTCAGCATCACATATTTTCCCAAATTCTTTTGTAGTTAATAACTGTTCATGCAATACATTTGCTCGTTTATATCTGTGTTTTGTTTTACACTGGGAACCCAACAATTAATTTCGATTTAAACGCTGCGTTATAATAAGTTAGTAAGCAACAGGAAGTTTTAACATCTTTGGGGCATATCCATTTATCTCAATGGCTCTTCAAATAACTCACTGGTAGAGATACGTTAAGGATTGCTCTAATTCGCTCACTGACCAGCATGCACCTCACTGGCCAGCATGCACCTCGTTTTCATTATCATAATTGTGTTTAACTAATCTGCCGGAAATAGGAACAATAAGTGACCATAACTAAATAATAAACTTTTGAAATCCTAAAACAATAAAATTCATAGATGAGGCGTTAACAAGGTGTTGAAATGCGGAAAAGGTCTATTAATTTAAAGAACGCAATTTTGAATAATTATTGAATAATGAGAACATGCCGCTTTAGAGTTTCACCTTTTCATTATAATTGTTATCAATGCACTAAAGAATTCCATTTCAGCACGACAGAGATGGGCCCAAAGTCATTCTCTTAGAGTAACAATAATTTTGATTGGTGTTTGAGGAGATGGGATTAACAAAAAAAGAGGATGTTACAGAGGAACCTAAGCCTCACTGAATGAATAGTAGCTCAAAAGACTTTGATACATGGTATAACGGATATAATGAATCCATTTTTGTCTTCAGTTGATAAAGAACACCTTTTCAATAATGTAGAGGTTTGAGACAGGAAACAACATGAAAGATGATTTTATTTATGGATTCATGAAGATTCTAGTAGATTTTCCTCCCAAGCTGGAAAATTTAAAGTGTCCAGTACTTCCAAGAAAAAATTGGCTAGTGGCCAAAAGATGCTTTTTGTAAACTCAGGGGACACATGTTACTCTTTTCGAAATGATGATGGTAGAATGGTTAAGACCATCGAAGATGAATACTGATGCACTAATGAAAAAGCAGACTCAAGAATGCCAAATTACCATCCCTGGCTAAGGTTATGGTTTGCACAGTTGATACTGATGTATTTGTGATTGCTCTAAATACATTGCACCTCTTTAAAGGAAAGCAACTCTGGATGGAATGTGGTCTTACATCGAAGAATACACTTCAGTATATAAGCGTTAACCAGATTCATGATCACTTTGGAAAAGACTTTTGCAAGGGTAAAGTTAGACCACTGAAGTTGCTGGAGGGAAATATGGAAAAACTTTGTGTATTCTGATCCATCAGTCCCAGACGCATGATCATTTGGCTGGAAGTTGAAAGATAGTTTGATGGAAATGCTGCGCCCAAAATTGTTGATGTTGTGCGACAAGATGAAGGTATTTCCATTTTTTAATAACTGTTGTTACGAACATTAAATGCCTCGTTGAGTGTAAATTAAGGTCACATGTACCGAGACAATTATCTATGCCCCATTTCCCTTCACTGAACTAGTGTTTGAGTGAGTGAGGAAAACAAGAAACCCCGAGTTATTAGTCCTTGGGCTTCAATCTGTAACGGTTGGTCTTTCAGCCTATCAACTTGCAACTGGGTAGTTGACTTACCATTGCTAAGGCTTCTGGCCTTTTTGATATCTTAACGGAAGTGAAGATATCGAAAAGGAGGATGATGATGATGATAACCAATTCAATGAGCTAAACAATCTGAAGTTTGTAAGTAGTAGATGAAGAAAGTTTATTCACATCTTCTTAAGTCTGTATCGTATCTCGTAATTATTTTCTCTTTTATTCACAGAAAGCCGAAAGCTCATAGAAGATGGATGAGCTCATTTTGTTGACACAGAAGTTAAAAATATTTGTCAATTTGTAGCTTTCTGTTTATTGTGTTTCTCAAAAATGATAACAGTCAAATTTTGAGCAAACTATATTATTGTTTACTACCGCTTTTGAGCCATATTTTGAAAGGGTCAGAAAGGCTGAGGAACCTGAATTTTTGGTTTTTCTGTTTTCGGTATCTACTACCTGTAAATGACGAAGTGTCAGGTCTGAGGCTGATGACATGATAATGAGTCTTTTCTGAAGGAAGTTAAAAGGGGTCAAGAACAACTAAGAACCCAAATTTTTGGCTAGTGTTTCCGTTTACACACTCTCATACAATTTGCCACTTGATGGTAAAATTTTCAAGTCTGATGCTGATGACATGAAAATGTGTCTTTTTTTGGTGTTACTATTTGTTCTATGGAGACCATAGGAACCCTAAAAAACCTTGCAGACCTCCAAATCCTTGATACTTAAGATACTGCCAAGAGATGTAGACTGCTTAAAATTCTGATAAAAATGACATGAAAAGATGTGAAGAGAGCTCCTGGTCTATTATGTCTATTATGTTATTAAATTTTTTACTTATCCCTTTTTCCTTTTGGTATTTCATAAGTAACTTTATTATATTTTTCTTGTTTCTATTACTTGTAGTGCTTTTCTTTGTTATATCTTTTGGTAAAGTCAGCTAATCAATGATTCTCGTATTACAATTTACACATTACACACTCACACAAACAGTTCCAGTCTCCATATTACTTATAACATAACAACACTTTTACTAGAACTTTTAGTAAAGTTTGTATTAATGTTCTTGTCTTGTTTTGACTTGTCATTCAGATTGTAGTGGTAAAAAAATAAATTCACGCCTTATTTTTTCACACAAACCAGACCAAAAATTTGTTTAACACCACTTTTTATGCATAAAACAAAACAAACCAGCATACAAAGTAAAAAAAAAATTACTGATCATTCATAAAAGATAGAAATCAGACAAATGAATGATTTTGGAGTTCCTTGAATGAAAGAGTCAAAGAAAAAGTATTGAGAATTGACAAAACAAGCATTAACATTTCGAAAGCACTGAAAACACTTTGGAGGTTTCCACTTCATTAAGTATCATCTTTATCAATCACTTCTTCTCTTGATCATGACGGCTCACTTAACAGTTTGTGAGAATGGATGATGCATTATTATCTTATTGCTCAAAATTTTATACAAGCTAACTAAAACTAGATATTACTGACTGTTCTGGTTAGTAAATCTGATGGTTTTATTTGAATCAAACACAACATCTGCTCCTACGAAAATTGCTTGATAACTGACTTCGTAGTGATGATTCATTCCAGAACAAAATCTGGGAAAAGATATCTGCAATGAAATCAGATCAGGAACATGATGAAGTATGGGTTGTTCACTCTGTGACATTCCTCGACTTAGAGAAATTATGTGTGGCTTCAAAATAAAAAACATTTGCGAAATGAATCAACAAGAACCAGACAAATATCCTTTTTATCATCAAATTCAGCACTTCAACTTAAATGACACTGTTTAATTATCACAACAATGTTTTTTTGTTATACACATAAAATATTGTGTACAGTTGAAGAGAATTTGCTAAACTGCATCCAACTAAAAGAAAAAAAATTTACCTTGAAAATTTGTCCATCATCAGGATATTTGTTGATGATATCTTTAATCTCCTCAACAAGAGTTCGAAGTTTAAAACGACTGAATCGTTCTTTTCTACTCCCTAAAAAAAGAAAAAAACAAATCCACAGTAATACTAACTTGAATCATAACATCATGTTGTCTGAAATAGAAATAGTCATCTTCATCCCGAAATATCCCGAATACTACAGCCCGAATGAAACTTTACATGTCGGTCTTTAGAAGTCAAAAGTTTTTTGTTTAATTTAAGATTTTTTAAAGATTTTTCAGACATTTTATGAAGGTTTCATTTTTAAAACGCAAATAAGAACAATTTCAATTCCTTCAGAAAAGTAAACACATCCAGCCTCAGACAAAAGCAAATTCATGATAAAAATAGCCTATTGAAATCAGATCAAAGAAAAATTGGATAATAAGTTTTCCTAATATTTCCAGACCAGCGAATTTTGGTCAACATTTAGACGTGTACTGGCATAAAAATCTTGAACATTTAACCAAAACTCAAAAAGTGCTACCAAAGACTCCAACAACTATTAAAAGCATTCCCCCGTATGAAAGTAATGTTATGTACCTAAGGAATGCAGAGATGAGACATTGCCCCATTGTGAAATCATCTCAATTTCACCCATATGGGCGTCATTTAAGGCGCAAACCCATTCAAAAAACAAAAACAGGTGAAACAAATGGGGGATTGTCGCCCCTTCATAAAAAAAATCTGGAATTCAGTATTACAAGTTTAGATTTCCACATGGTCTTCCCAGATCAATAACACACATGAAAATAAAATAAATTAAAAAAACCCTGATGTTTAAAAAACTGATCATTTGTATAAAACAAGATTTTAATGAAAGTTTATCAAACTAACTTGTTGAAGCTGTGAGAAATGAAAAGTAAAATTTACCTGGTTGACTCATGATTCAATTTTTTTTCAAGAAATCACATGTTTATCTAAACAAAATATAAAAATACAATATAACTTATCTGATGTTATCTCATAAGTGCATAAACTTCTCTAAACTTCTCTAAATGTTTTTATTTCCTTGAAGTTAGACTATCCCTAGAACAGTTTCAACTATAATGCTATCCACTAACAGAATACATAAAAAAAGAAATGAAGTGATTCCTATATACAACACTAAAAATATTGATAAAAGAAGTGCCACTTAAGATAATAGTAAGATAAACAAATAAGATAATAGTTCGAGTTATCGCGATTTTTTCTTATGTCATCATATCAAACTACAGTACATATTGTAGCATATACATATTAAACACTACTGAAAGAAGTTTCGTATGTCAGTTTGTTTTAGTTTTTCTGTGAGATCACATTCTACGAGTGAGCTGATTTGATTGACATGAAATCTAAATAAATTTTTATAAATCGAGTCTTTTCTGTTTACTCTTTTTCTGAAAGTTCGAGTTATCCGAAGAAATTTGCTTCAGGGGGACAAAAAAAGGGTTCGAGATAACGAATGTTCGACTTATCCGAGGTTCGAATTAACCTAATTTTTTTATGAGAAAGTATTAAGGAAATTCCAAGGGACCAGAGAAAATAGTTCGAGATAACGAAAGTTCGAGTTATCCGGTGTTCGAGTTACCGGGAGTTCACTGTATTATTACTATAGTATGAGAAATGAAATAATGATTGTTCTAGTTTTCGTAAAATTTATTTCATATAAAAAATAAATTCTAAATTTTAACGAAATTGTGCAACCTTTGTAAAGAAAGAGTTTAGGAATCCATAAGGATTAGAGATTGCGCAAACACAAAATCACCGTGTCAAGTATCTTAAAACTTTTCGGTTGAAAGTCTCTTTCTTTTGCTTGAAAGAATGAGGCATGACGTAACAACCATGACCTCGTATTCCAGGCTAATAACTCCTAAAAGTTTTGTTCTTAGGATAAGAAAATTGCTAGATTAAGACTTTTAGTGACGAAAAAGCGGTTATCTAATACGAGGCGTGCAGAAATATCAAATATCAAAATAATATTATTTCGAACAAATTGTTCGTGTTCGTACACATCTTTTGGCATAAAAAATAATGTCATGCAAATTTTTTTTATGAAAAATGAGCAGATCAGGTAATTTTAAAGTAAACATGGCGGCCGACGAAACAGATTTATTAGGAGTTATGATTATGTTTTGTTTGTTGCTCTTATATCTGAACGAAACAAACAAAAAAGGAGAAAAAGAAAACGTTATTGGGTTAAAGATTGGATACAGTTGCGCTATCAACTATCTTGTACTTTTTGTTGTCTTCGATCAAAATTCACACCGTTGTAAAAAGCCATTATCTTATTTTTTTCCTTGTTAAAATTACTTTGAGAACTATGTTCGTTTAGTTTGGGCGAATACTTGCTTCAAACAAAAGATCTATCCTTGAGTATGATTGGTTTACGTCATTTTTCAACCAGAAAAATATTCAGTTGAATTTTTTTTAAAAGTCAAACTTTTAAGACTTGAAAAAAATTGCTGCAAAATAATTCTATTGTTCCAAAAATTTGTTTTAATCATTATTTTTATACACAATCAAGATATTTTCGAAATATTAGTATTTTGATATTATTTTAGAAAAAAATATGTCCGTGGGCCTTTACAATGATAGTAAAACAAACTTGTGACCTGAAAATTGTTATCAGATTACCTAGACAACCAAAAAAACATCAGATTTATTACATAAACAACAACAAAACATCAGATTTATTACATAAACAACAACCAAATCATTATGCAGAAGAGGTTTGAAGATTCAAAACATGTTAAATATGAACATTTTTTTACAACGAATGAAGCCTATTCTTCACGAGGCGGAATCGTCGGTGCAAACTTGACTTGGGCGGACTTGGCGCATGCTCTGCTTTCCATATACTGTAACTTAGATTTTTCAAATCGTGTATACGCTAGGTGTTTGAAATAGGAACCGTTCGTGTCTTCAAAAATAGCCCAGTTGCCGTATCAAGAAATTTCCGCCTAAGCATAAGCTCTGGAATTCAGCCTATAAGTTCGCGGATGCTTTGCATGCGCTGCGTCATCCAAAGCACCAAGCAAAGCAAGAAGCACAAGCCTTTCATTGGTTGTTAAAGTATAAACTTTTTGTAGAAATTGGGTATAAACTTTCTTTTATTGCAATTCTTTATTCCCAGCACTGACTGTTCTCAGCTACCAGTACAATTTGTACGGTGTTGTTACTTTTGCCCTGCTACATTTTGTTTGCTAGTATAAAGCTGCAAGGAACACTGTCTGATTTGTTGTTCTTTCACCCCTTTCACCAGCCACTAATAATATGGAAATATGGAAAGGGTTTGAGTAAGGTAGAATTACATAGAATAAGCTTATCTGCAATTTTACTTCAGATTTGCATGCAGCTTCTCATAGCCGCAGCACTAAAGATATATATTTTATTTTCCTGTTTTCATATAGAGACCCCTTTCGAGAGAATAATAAATGCACCAACATGATATTTTGATAGGCATGGATTTGATATTGCATGTTGAAACATTCAGTACTTGTACTTGTAGCTTTAGTCGAATCATCATCTTGATGACAGCCGACGAGCAGTTCCATTCAGTAGATCACGTGCTTTCCTATTTAAGGCATCTCTGTAGAATTGATATTTTGTGTCTTGCGTAGATTTTATCACTTTATCCTCCAGTGTTTCCAATGGTCTCCCAGGTTTTGTTCTTTTATTGTCATTAAAAAGAAGTTTCTTTGTGCGACATTTGTCTGATTGACGTGCAAGATGTCCCAGGTAGCTAGTTTGTTGTTTTGTAACATATGTTTGAATGTCTTCAGTTTTGCAGAGATTAAGGATATCGGTGTTGTTTATCAGATACCGAAAGTCTTCAGTTTTCGAGCCATTTCTTATTATTTCTGAGCATTCTGATGTAGGTGGAGTTTATCCTGCTCATTTGGGCTTCATTCACGTTCCAAGTCTGACAGGAATATGTGAGTCTGCTGCGTACTAGAGCGTTCAATATAAGTACTCTGGTTTTTAGGTGTATAGAGAAGTTTGTAAGTTTTTTGATAATTTCGTAAAACTTTGCTTCAGCAATGCATATTCGTAGATCAACCTCAGCATTTCCGGACGATGGTTCGTCAAACTTTATTTCATCACCTAGGTATCGGACAGTCTTTACATTACATTACATTTTCAATGGGTTGATTCTCAAGTCCTACTATGGATTCAGGGTATTCAGAATCCGGGTTTTCTTCAACGTATTTGTAGTTGAAAATCATAGTTTTTTTTTTTCTGATGTTGATTTGGAGTCCGAACTTTTTGAAGACAGAGTGGAGAAGGTCAAGTCCTTTTTGAAGATCCTCATGATAATCGAAGAATGTCGTCAGCATAACCGGACCAGTCAATTTTGTGATCTCCGTAATAACCACGCATTCTTTCTTCTCGTGTACAGGCTGTTGATCTAATTCTGTATTTGAGAATGGTGAACTTAATGTTTTCTTCAGAGCATAAATATTCGAATACTCGCATTACATAATCCATATAAAGATTATATAACGGAGGTGATTCAGGATCACCTTGTCTTACTCCAGAAGTGAGTTCAAAAATGTAATTTGGTGTACCTGCCAGTGCGGTAGTGGGAGTATACAGCTTGTTGACATACAGCTTGTTGACAGTTTTTCGGGTTCACATTTAGTACTCTTTATCGATTTGAAGGAGGAACTGTCGGATTGCATTTTTCGGAATAATTCTTTAGTTTCTCTACGTGTTGCGTGGTGATTTATTTGCTCCGCTTCAGGAGTTTTTAGTTTCTGATGTATTTCACATGCTTTTTATCTTCTTTGTCGTTGATTTGTATGCTTCAGAACCTTTTTGTTTGTGTCGATCTTTCTTCTAGCATTCTGTTGAATAAAAGTCTTTAAAGACTTCATTGATTTTATTTTGGCTTTGTTTGACGGATAGGTGACGGATAGATGACGGATAGGGTTTCAGATGCAGATGTTGAGAGTGCGTCAATGAGGTGTTCAGATCTCACATTAGTATCATCATTATCAGTTCTGATTGATTTCAGTTTTCTATCAAGCTTGTCAGTAAACAGTTTTTGTATCTCTTTGTTTTGGAGTTCTCTGATGTTAAGACGGTTTTTTGGTGGTGTTGCATTTTTGCAGAATCTTTTCGACCAATTTTGGTATACCGTAGCCATCAGTAGTCGATGATCAGTCTCTACATACCATAAAGAGAGCCTCTTCAAGTATAAACCTGTTGAAGAAAATGCGATCCCATCTGGACTCAAAAACCGCAGCTTTGGTCTACAAGTCGATGATCTTGCCAATCTTAACCTAGTGTTCGTTTGCGACGTATGGAACGATACCAGCTACTCTTGAGGATAAAACAAATGCACTAGAACGACGAGCCCAGAAAATTGTTGGTACACTTTCAACAATATCATCATCAAAGCAAATTAAAATGAAACGAGTAGTTACCTATGTTCATCGATGCATTAACGGAAGTACAATTAAAAACTTTGAGAACTACTTCGAAATTTTGGAATCAAAAATAAACACACGAAACAATGGGCATATGATACGAGTTCCGAACGTGAAATTAGAAGCTGCTCGGTCCTCCTTTTATTTTCAAGGAGCATTGACATTTAACAATTTACCAAGAGCGCTTCGAATTGAGAAAGATTTTTCAAAATTTAAGATTTTACTAAATAAACTTTAACTAGGGAAATCATATAAGCTTATGATCTTACGAGCTCGTGCGACTTCCTAAGTTTATAAGTTTATAACTTTTGTATATTTATAAATAAAACACTTAACTTATTTTGCACATAATTACATTTATCCTTTTATTTAACAGGACTTCTTTGAAAACAGTGTAAATATATTTATGTATTATACGACTGAATGAACCATCCTGTATAAACATTTGATGATAATAATAATAATAATAATAATAATAATAATAATAATAATAATAATAATAATAATAATAATAATAATAATAATAATAATAATAATAAAAAACCAAGGTACACCCGACAGTTAGTGATATATTGCTGGATATATCCTTCAGTTAAGATCTAATCCAGGATCTTTCTTGTTCTTTTATCACTGTTATACCAGGTGTGGTGCCGGTGTTTGAAAAATGTAGATGCAATGTTGAGTTGTTTTGATCGACAGAACTGTTTCAGTCTTTGACCATTATCATTACAATCACGGTCTAGGACTATCTTCTTCCCATCAGAGTTGCTCTTAAACCTTGCTACTCCGGTGGTAGCATTGAAGTCGCCAGCAACTACTAGTTTTTGATGTTTATTGCAGGTTTTACTTGCAGAGGTCAGAGTAGAACTTTCGTTTCTATTCATCAGTGCCACCACAGTTTGTGGGAGAGTATACATTCACAACTCTCAGGTTGAATCCATGAACTTTCAGGTTAATCCCCATAATTCGTGGTTCATTAAAATCAGGGGTATTGATTTCGATATTTTTTTTGGTTTTGATTAGTATCCCGACTCCAGCTTCACGCTTTCGTTTATACCCGCTCCAATGGAATTCAAATTTATCACCATTGTCTAGTTCAATAAGTTTATTTCCAATACCTCTCCATCTGACTTCTTGGAGAAGAAGAAATTGCATATTAGTTCCTGACATTTCCTTAGCAACCGAATAGACTTTTGCTTCTTCATCGTTTCTTTTCCTGTTCGGATATTCAGCGTAACAAACCTGAAATGTAGCAAAGGTTGACTGAAAACGTTGGTATGTTAACAGAAAGTTTTGAATTTTTGTTATTGAACATACCTTAAGAGAATTACTTTTCACCGGAATTAACTTTTATGAATCCCAGATTTTGGTCCAATCCGCAAAATTATATTCCGCGAAAAATCCATTTCACACTGATATGCGAAAATAAATTCCTGCGAAATTTCCAAATAATGCCAACCCACAAAAATTTATTCCAATTTTTTCAAAATTTACGAGTGATTTTCTGTACGTGTTTCTTCTTTTCACTGTATACAAACACTTTAAATATGATGGGATTAGTAGTATTTGCATCATAGTAAAAAATCATCAATGGTGCAAAATATACTGTGCATTTTCATCATTGCGCGTTGTAAAAATTTGGAATTTCTTTGATCCAAGAAAGAAGGGAAATGAAATCAGAAGTGGTTATGGAAGAAATTTTGTAAACGATATTTGTAAAACCTACATACAAACAATGGATCAAATTTCGACGTTGAAACAACACATAGTTTACGTCGATTTGTGTATTAAGCTTGGTTTTGTTAGCAGATCTTTGACAACTGATAAGAACATAGACTGCAGGTACTTCTTCCTTCTCGCTGTGGGATAAGATTTCTTCCATCTCACTGTTGGATAAGACTTCTTTCCTCATAGTATGACAAATTCAACTTGAAGAACGCTTAAGACAACTTATTAAAAGAATTTTATAAAATATACGAACCGCAAAAAAAAGTAGCGCTTGAAAACATAAAGTTGTAGATTTTCCCCAATGGATATTTATAAGTTCTTTTTTTACAGAATGCTAAGAGTCCCTTTTCTGTGTTAAACAGCCACCAGTATCCAACGGCAAGTATATACGAATGAAAACGAGGCTGAGAGGAAAACAATCACATTAGTTTTCTGAAGTCAATCACCTACATTTTCTTTCTCGATATAAAAAACAGAAACCAGATATAAACAAAAAAAATCCGAAGATAAAAAATAACTGAACGTGTCAGCTCTCTCCACAACATACTGAAACCATCTCTACGTCATATTATGGTGAAAGTGCAGAAAATATTTAACGTGTACAATAAGAAGTGTAATATGCAATGAAATGCTCTCTCCACAACATACTGAAACCATCTCTACGTCATATTATGGTGAAAGTGCAGAAAATATTTAACGTGTACAATAAGAAGTGTAATATGCAATGAAATGCTTTAATAAATAAATTATCGTAAATTATATGGAGATATAGGTCAATCTTTACAAACAAGGTGTGGCGATAATAAATTAAAGGAATGATGACATGCAAGCGGAATTAACACCTAGAAGTAGAGTGAACCAGTTGGTCACATGACCAGTCAATAATAACTTAAGTAAGAGCTTCATAAAAATTTAAAAAGTAAAAAACTTTTATAAAACACATGTTAAAATGGTAAAAATATCATATGATAACGAAAAAGATACAGATCATTCGGCAATAATGGAACCAATGTGTACCTACAGCATACGGATATTGGAAAGTGCTTTGTGTGTATAACTGATTACAAATTCCAAAATATCTCGCCTTGGTGTATGCAAACCAAAAATTTAGTTTGGTTTAGTGAGATGTGGTTAAAACTTCTCGCTTTCCAATGGATGTTCATAGTCAGAAAAAAAATGTCAAATGAACCTACTGCAGGAATCCAATGGTCAAAAACGATGTTTAAAAAAACAAAAATGAAATGTAAAATTTAAGATGCAATCAATGAAAAAACAAAAACAAAAATAAAAACAAAATCAAAACAAAACAAACAAAAGAAACTAAAAAGGATGATGAAAATCTTCTGATAGTTTGGATGGCTGAATTGCTGTGAAAAATGGTAAACTTCTTAGATGTTACACCGAAAATGACCTATACAAAACAAATCATTTTTTGGCTAGTGCTTCAACACAAGATACAATTTCATAATATAAATCATCATTCGAAAATGTTGATGTCAGCGGGCATTTAATATTATTGTACGTCAATACTGAATTCCTCTCATCTAATATGGTGGAACAGCTGCATGACCAAACCTCAAGATTGCGGAACTATGGTAATATTAATAATAATGATAAGAAAACAACACATCATCAACAACAAAAACAACATTAAAGGATAAAGGTTGCAGATTAGAAATTTTAATCTTTCTATCAAAACATGGCACTTGTATGGTCAAGGAGAACAGAAATTGCAAAAAAGATTGAAAGGAGGTCATTATCTTACTTGCTTTCCCGTGTAATATGCTTCTATTGCTATGATACAACCTGACGGTGGAAATACTAAAAACAACAAGCGAGTCAAATTAAAAGAAAGTTTTAATCTTTGGAGAACTGAACATTAGTTTAAAAAATTAACAAAGATTAAATAAACCGTACATTTCTCACACAAGCTTTTTGCATGGCCAGCAATTATTCTATAACAAATAAAACAAAATATTTACAGTAGACTTCATAGATTGAAAATACTTTGGTTCAAAATACCATCTTGCTTCCCTTTCAATACATAACTCTTCTTTTTACCTCGAATCTATGTGATCTCCCCACATGTAGACTTTAGAGGTAGGTGCTTTTGTCTTTATCCATTTCCAAATTACATGAATATCTGATTGGATTAAGGGATGGTATGGAACCAGAACATGATATGCCAATGACGACAAAACTTCATACACTTGAATTTGTACTGTTGATCTCCTCAGTTTTGGGCATATATAACATGATTGGTAAGTCATATTCAAAGGATTTATTGATAGGTAGACTTTTTAATAGCGGTGGTCGTATATGATACAAAGGTATACTTGCAGATGCATCATCCAATATGAAAGCATATGCATTTTGTATACCAAGTTCCTTTGGTAGTGGCAGTATGAGCAGTTTATCTTTAAATGAACAGAAAAGATTCATATAAAAAACCATCATGGTTTGTTTTGATTCTCAAAAACTGTAAAACAAACATACCTGCAATGAAAAAAGTGAGTACAAAAAGTATTGGGAGGAAGCAAATCAAACCAAATGTAAACAAGACACAACTCCAACATAAAAACAAAGGCTCATCATCATCGTCTTTATGATGGCTGACCTCAGTTAGATTCACATCACTAAAAAAGAAAAAAAGAAAAGGACATAATCAACAGTATTTAAGAATAAAAAATCTCACGAAAAATTAAAAAATTGATCATATTGAATATATGTCCAAATATGTCCTGAAAACATAGTAAGAAATGAGAAGAAATTTTAAATTGGTAAAAATATCTTGTTTGAACAATCAATGATCTTGCTAACACATTCACTAACACTTGCTAACACATTCACTATTTGAAAAAAACTGAAACGGCTACAAATATGAAGAAATCTGTAATTTAAGCAATGTCTGGTTGCATCACATAAACTGCTGATAACTGATTATAATCTTAATTTATTTGATATTAGGCACATCCAGTCATCATTATCATCAATATTCATACACTGTAATGATGTAATGACTATAGTACATTTCATTATATTTCATTATATACATTCACCATTACAAGTGCAGCATCTTACCAAGTGAACTATACACAATGACAAGTATACTGGTACTTGGAAACTAGGTGGAAACTAGGTTTTAATAAATCACAAATCAAGTATTCACTTATTAAAAAGACAAAAGAATACCTAAGAGCAGCTGTACTTATACTAGTCTTCTCCTCTTCGTAAAAAATGTATCTCACAGAATTTGAATAACTAGTTGCCCATAATTGTTTGAAATTATGAAGAATAAATCTTTTGACTTTTCTTCCACTGTGTGCTGAATGATACGCCACATAAGTAAAAAGTGTACTGATACAGTTTATGAAGGTCTGGACAACAATAGCTGTTGATAACAGAATTTTTCTCAAGTAGAAAGAAGTAGAATTATAGCCCATTTTCCTTTTTAAACAATAGTGCCTTTGAATTGATCGACATTTGTTCACTATTGAGCTAATGAAACTTATCACTTTCAGGATGAAATAAGAATGAAAGAAATAAAACACCAAGCTTCTTCTAGTGCTCCAATGACTAAAATCTCTCCGATTAAAATACCATTCTCGACGATTTTGTCTAAATCGACTGCGATTTATGTGATTAATAGACAATGAAGTATTTAAATTCATGTCATCATCATCAAAATGTTGACTGAATGATCCATTCAGTTTACTGAAATTATTTATGTGCAAATAATTGTCATCACTACAAACAGTTCCAATATTTGAATATGAAATATCATGAAAAACAAAAGATTCCAATGTGTTTACACAGCCGGTAGAATTATCCTTAAATGATTCTACTTTTGAATAATGACTATTTTTACTAGACTGCTGATCAAATCCTGGAGAGCTTGTTAATTTAACAAAATTGGCTTCTGTATTTACTGGTTCTTTTTCCTCCATTTTTAATGACATATGATCAATGAAGCTAACATGTTTTTTTTCCTTGTGAAGTGGTGTTGATGTAAGTATGGCTTCTCGACTTTTTTTAAGCAAAATTTGGTATGGATAGCCATCTTTCCTATTATTATTTATACCAGCTGCCATACGCCTACCATTAATCTGCTAATAGCCATGAGAATATCGAAAGCTCTCCTTTTTAACATTAAAGTTCATTATTTCGGTAGTACCATCATACGTGGTGTTTTCATATTGTACACTTTTATTTTGGTTGTAAGTAGTGGCGGCGGAAGCAGCACTACTCAAACTGGAATTTAAAAGACGCCGTGAATGGGATTGGGTTTCAGATACACTACTTCTCTTGTAGTACTGGAATCCGTGAGCATATTCTCTAACTGGTGTTTCAATTTCAGCATCATCATAGAATTTCCCATGCCTCAATCTCATCTTTCCAGAAACGCTTCCACATTCGAATGTAAACAACTAGCCTAGCTAATTTTGGATTTTCAAAAAATATTTCGCCTTACCAACTTTATTCTGTATAATTGATGTAAGCAAAGGCATGATTTCTCTCTGAGACTTCATTTGCTTATACTCTTAATTTAAAGAAACATGTGGTCTCTGATACTTCATTAATTGAGATCAATATTTTCATTATTTGTTTTTTCAAATAATGATGAATTTTAAAGCTATTTAGCGAGAAATGATATTTTAATCTCTGATTTATATTTTATCAATAGTCGATGTAAATAAGCCATGTAGCCACACCCTTCCCCGCTCCTTATTCTTTTTATCCTCCTAATATATATATATATATATTTTTTTTTAATGTATTTATCGACTTTAACAAATTTGAAATAAAAATAAAACTTGTTGGCGCTTATTTATTTATTTATTTATTTATTAAGGACCTTACGCAACTGCTATGGCAACGAGGACGGTGAGGTGATAGCAATCACGAATGGCTGAAAAATATGAATAAAAAAACAAGAAAAATATTCAAAGATTTGGTCTGTTATAAGTGAAAGTATTTGCATTCTTGTGCCTTTGTTTTCAGTACGACGTAAAGACTTTTTCATCTTGTGTGAACGTGAAAATGTGCTAATGATGTGTAATTAACTGACAAAATTTTCCTAATGGGTATAGTAAGACTTCCTTTCTAAATGAAATCCATAAGGAAAACGAATCCCTTGTTTCACTCGCGTCGCCGTCGATGACAGCGCCATCCGTATATCGAAAGGCCCTGGGTTTTGAGGTTGAGCGTCGTTTCAGAGGATAAACTGCTTATTATAGTATACGCGGGCGACCTTCGGAAGGTGCGCCCTTATAAGCGAATATGTTACTACTACTACTACTACTACTATTTTATTTGGGAAAGCAGGTTTACCAAAAGGCAGCATGTAAAGCTGATGTGGACCTACAACATAAAAGATATTAAAAACTAAAATTCGTTTATAATAAAAGACCCTAATTTGAACTAAAGGTCAAGGTTGTATGAAAGTGAGGTGCGTTCATATTAACAGGCATATTCTAACACACGGAAAGTGCAAAAAATCTCCCACCAAATGGAAAATCCTTGCCTTGTTTGTCCTCAAAATCTTTTTGATCTTTGTTTGGCTTGGGCACAGAGAAATCAACCCAATAGCCCCTCTCGAATAAATCGCTCATTCTTCCCAAATGAAATATGGCGCATTCGAGGTGCATGGTAAAAATATAATAGTGGTAGAGTAAATTTTAAAATTTTATTGTAAATGCTTAGCTTAGGGGGGGGGGGGGGGGGGGGGAGGACATTTCTCATCATCAACATCATGATGGGTATAGCTATTTTTCAGTTTCTAAAACACTATATTGATTTCGAACACGTGATAAAAACAAGGTTATTAATCTCCTTTGGCATGGTTTTGAAATCTTCATTGTTGGATGACATGGAATATTATATATCGGGCCTAACACAATAATCACAGCACTCAGCACTCAGCCAGCCAAAACGTGCAATTATTTTAGAGAGGAAATGTACTCATGTTTTCATTTCTGTTTTGAAATATTCAGGCTATCGAGAAATAATATATCAACCAATCAGCTTCAAGAATCCATTTCTGGATGTAAATTACGCAGACTGTACCTGACGTTCTCCTCACTCATTTTTAAAACTTTTCCTGGGATGAGAAGAGGAGACATCTGGAACCTGGGCTACCTTAATAAATCACAAAAATAAATTCTGCTAAATTCACTATTTTCAGGACTTCGATTCGAAAAAAAATTTTCTACCAAAATTTCTTCTTGTACACTAGCTTCTCGTCAATACTGCAACTTGTTATGGCACAAGCAATCATTTTGGCAACCAGATAAAATATATGTTTTGAAAAAAAAAAATGGTGATGGTAATTCTTAGTGTACAAGCGTGTGGGAAAAATACAATATATTCTCCTTACTAAATGATTTTACTTGAAATGTTATCGTTTCTCTTTCATAGTTTATAGGTACTTTCAAAGATATTTTCATATCAAGCTTAAAAAGTGTTGGAGAGTCCCTTTTTAATATATAGATGACTCAAAAGGGTGCAGAGAAAAGTGTTTATTATTAAATAGATTGACACTCTTTGTTTTTAATTTCAAAACTCAAGGCTCTAACACTACATATTGGTGATACCCACCTCAATAGAAACCAGGTGTATGATATACACCATATCGTAAAAGTTGCGTGTGGTGTTAAAAGTAACCATAAACACTCTCTGTCGTAGAAGTCAGAGGTAAAAAAATATTTTTAAGAGAGCTTTTGTAAAAAAAAAACATTTTCACAGTGAAAATCTCACAAAACATGCTTGTTTGTATTTAAACACTGTAAAGGAGCACACACTTTTCAGACAGAGATTCCGATTAGGTGGGGTGTAGCTATTGATTGATCAACAACAATGTCAATATGATACAATGAAGAAGAGAAGTGGATCTCTGTTTTTATGTCAAAATGGCTAATATCTTTAAATTTTCAACATAATAATATATATAGAATTTGTTAAGAATCCATCTATCCATATATTGTCCTCCTATTGAAAACAAAAATGTGGCAACATTCTAATAAAACTTGAATTTGTTCCCCGCCGATGATATACTCTCTTCTTGTAAAGTGTTTGCCATTGCGAATCAGAGAATAGAAATGGGGATATAAACAACCACCAAGAGTTAATAACTTGGTCATTTTATAAAATATTGATATAAAGCCCACACAATATACTTTACCATAAGGCTGTCGTCTGGACCCCTGCCTGATATCCATTCCATCAATCTGAAATTCTGGCCGAATATCTTTTCAGAAATATCCGTGTTTGTACTAGTTAAAGTCCACTATACATTATACAGTTCTTCCAATATGGAATTACTTCATCATTTTCTCTTTATACATTCCATAATATAGACAATGTTACTATACATTATTTTTATCTTTAATATTTATTAATTAAAACATAAAGAAACATAACTGATGCCATATACCTTTTCTTTTTTCTAATATAAATGTACAAGAATTTGTAATAGGTATTAAAAAACCAAAACACGAATCAAGATGGCAACCGAAGCAACGTTAAACAACGTCGCAAGGATTAGATTGTGTAGTAGGACATTAACGAAGGAAGTTAGCTAGGACATACCTGTCTATTTCTCTCACCCTCATCCAGTGTGAGAGGCAGGTTTCCTAGCAAGAACGAAGTGTAAACTAAACAAGAAAAATTTATGTAATCATCGCTGTGATCCAAAACGTTTATGGCGGGAACTAGCTATCCTTCTTCTTTTATATTTATTGGCTAGGCTAGTAAAAATTCATTATTTAAATCAAATTAAACTACACTACTAAATTAAAATATACACACTATTAATTTAATATTGGTAGATATTCTCCAAATTGAATCCACTTAAAATTAAAATCACTAATGATGATGGGAAAATCCTTTTTCTAGAACGATATTTTAGACATTCTTTTCTCCGAAAAAAAACAAACTTATATTTAAATTTGTTCAGTGAACTCTGAAATAAAAAGTACATTAAGCCCTCAAAACATAAAGACTGCTGGACTCTAATCTAAAATTTTAAAGTTTAAAAAAGTGCCCTTTTTGCTTCTAGCGGAGGAGACTAGAGACGATACCCTCAATTTCTAGATTAAGGCCTGTTGTGGCTTCTTTTCTTGATTCACTTGTGGGTTTCTTTCAGGTTGTTATGAACAAAGCTTTGAACACCTCTATAGTAATCACCTATATTCTGCGCCCCGGCCCTTGTGGCATTAATTTGTGCATACAAATTGACACTAACCCAACCAAAATCAATGGAATTTCAATTAGAAAAAAGAAAAACTACATAATTTCAGAGTTAGAATGTTTGTTAACATTTTAAACAAAAGGTCAATCACGTCCTTGTCACTTTAATACCACAATGCCTCTAACTTGTTTGGTATTTTGTTCTGTAAACTTTTGTAAATTTTATCTTCAATGTTCAAATAGGTAGAAAGTTTGGTAAAAATTAACATCAAAGGATTTGACCTACCAACCCATTTGCATCATATTGCAATAATTATAAATTTATCAATATTGTCATCGATTATCGCTATTTGTGCTTGTATTGATTTTCCCTTGAACTGCCACCTATAGAACGGATTACTGCTCAACAAAAGTTAATTTCAGGACCAAACCAATAGAATATTTGAAGTAAATGGGAAGATCCACAAAAATTAATTCCCAAAATTTAAGATCAGGAGGTGGATCTGCAAATATAAATTCAGCAAAACTTTTTTCCTTGAAGGTATTCTTTTGTATGTTTTGAGTTTGTGAAATAAAAATATTAATCTTAAATGTTTATTTATAGTGAATAGATTCTGTAAATATGTCATGGCTATCTGAATTTACATCCAAAGCAGAAAGTTTTCTGAATAAAATAGATCAGGGAGCTGCAAATTCTTTGAATGAGTCTGGTATTGTGCAAAAATTACCAACAGAACCAGAAAGACATATTGGAGAAATAAAAATTTCAAAGGAGAAACAAAGATTTGATACACATCCTGAAACAGTCAAACATGCTCCACCAATTACGCCAGTCAAATCTCCCAATATAAACAAGTATAATTCTGTTCCAGCTAATTTGAATACAGAAAAAAGACACAAGGGAATAAAAACAGTAAGTGCTATGTTATAGTTTGTCAAATCTATTATAACTATGTCATCTCAATGTTCTTAAATTGAAATAATACTTTTGTCTAGATTGAAATAATACTTTTGTCACTACACTTTTGTCTAGATCATTAAAGTGGAGGTCCAACAAAAACTTCTGTTCCATCGAATATCACAAAAAAGCAAGATGACTTTCTGTTTGAGTTTTTAAATAGTAATGACCCAACAGCTGTTAAGTCACATACAAGACATTTATCTGGTCCAAAAACATCTACACCTAGAAAATCTGAAAATGTTCCTGCTTCACATCCAGTTACATCAAATATACAACAAAAAATTACTCCACCAATTCATCCACAACAATCTTCTCTTACAAAATTACCCGAGAAGAAGAATCATTTTGATAATGGTATAGATTTAGTTTAGTGATTCTATTTTTTTGATGAATTAACAAAGAGTTTATATTACTTCCCTACTTTCTAGAACTTGAAAAACAAACTTCAGAGAAATTTGATGTGGAAACCAAGGTAGCCATTCAACCAAAAGATTCTTCGGTACAGGAAAAGGTTCAACAACATTCCACTGTTTCAAATGTAACTAAAAATCAGGAAATGATTGCTGATAAACGAATTTCAAGCTTAGAGCTTGAGAATAAGTTGCTAAAGAATGAAATACATTCGTTGAATGAAGAAATTGCAACAGCCATCAAAAACCTTAAAGAGCAACAGCAAGGTTGTTAGTAGAAACATCACAATCAATAACTTTCTTTATATATTATATATTATCTTATTTTTCTTATTAACTATCTGATATCTTTAACTATTAGAAACAGAAAAGTATAGGCTACGTTATGAAAATCGTAGGAGTCAGCAAAACGAAGATTATGAACGCATACAAAAAGATTACGAAAGTCAAGTTAACGACTTAACAGAATCACTTCAAGCAAAAGATTCACAATTGGCTGTTTTAAAAGTACGAATTGCAGAAGTTGACACAGAACTGAAAGAGAAAACAATCACCTTAGAAAAGTATCAAAATGAAAATGAATGGTAGCAATTGTTCTTTTTTTTCTTTGATGATATGTACTCATAAGTTAGTTTCTAAATGATTCTGTTGAAATCTTCAGGTTAGTAAAAGATCATTCAGACGCATCTGGTATGCATTCTGCTGTTCTTGATAGTTTAAGAAATAAATTTGAAGAAACAGAGAGTCAACTTCGACAAAAACAAACTGAAAAAAACTCAATTAGGGTACAGTGCAAGTTATTTGGTTGTTTTTTTTTGTTCAGCTTAATGAAAATGATATCATCTTTCTGAAACATAGAACTTTTTATACAGATGGAATTGATGAATTTTCAAAACAAATTACAAAATGAAAAGCAAGATTATGCAGAAGCAATCAAGCATTTGCAGAGTCAACAACATGAAGGACGAGGTAAACACATTTAGATTAAATTTACCAGGTTATCATTTAGCGGCAAATCTAGGGTAAGTGTGGAGGAGTGTCATGAAAGTTCTTATTAATCTTAATTGTTGATTAGATTATTTGCACATTTTTCTTTTATACTCGAATAGCCTAGCTCTCCTCAAAAAATTTCTCTTAAGTTCTAGATCTGCCACTGTCAGTTGGTGAGTTTGTTTAATTCAATATTCAATTCAGACAAAACAAGAGAACTGGAGATGAAGATTAAAAATGCTGAATATTTAGCTGAAACATGTAAAAAAGAACTCAAAGATTACAAAGAAAAAGCTGCAAGAATTCTTCAAGTATGTTGGAACATAATATATTTGGTTGAATCAAAAAAATATTAGTATGAAATTCAAAGAACTAAAGATATGAAATTTGTAAATAGCATTGATGACTTATGTGTGATTGAATATTCAGGCATTTTTTCAAACATCTCCTTGCTGTCATCATTTCTAATGTTAATTGGTTATTTCTGCTGCTCTTAATTTAAAGGATCTTTGTCTGTAAAATCCAATGAACATTGTTTCTGGTGTTGATTGAATGACTCGTAATGCCACGAAGCAGATCTACTGTCATTCATTTGCATGCTTTCTTGATGCCAATTTGTGTAATGTTAAACATAGTGTTTTCGTGTGTAATCTTAAACATAGTGTTTTCGTGTGTAATCTTAAGACAAAGTGTTTTCGTGTGTAATCTTAAACATAGTGTTTTCGTGTGTAATCTTAAACATAGTGTTTTCGTGTGTAATCTTAAACATAGTGTTTTCGTGTGTAATCTTAAACATAGTGTTTTCGTGTGTAATCTTAATAATAGTGTTTTTGTGTGTAATCTTAAACATAGTGTTTTTGAAGACATTCTTCGATAAAGAAGAACCTAAGAGTATAGGAAAATGTTTTGCAGTGGAGAATGCTCCAAACGTTTTGATTCTGATATTTGATTATGTAATTTGTTATAGGCTAAGGAAAAGCTGATAAGTTCTCTTCGACAAGGTACAGAGACTAGTGAAATGTCTCCAGTCTACCTAGCAGAGCTTGAAGATTTGAAACAGGAGAGAGATTTGTTAAAAGATGAATTAATTGAGAATAAATATAAAATGGAACAATTAAAAGGGGAATGTCAGGTATAGCTTCAAATTTTTAAAAGTTCAACTTTATTGATTATCTGTGATTGTTCAACATATATTTTCATATATTTTTTTGGAATTTTTTTCTCAGGATTTGGAAATACTTCATAATGCTGAGTCAGGCGAAAATGATCAAAAAATTGACAATCTACAATCTTCATTACAAGATGAAATTTATAAACGAAATCAAGTGGAAGAAGACATGAGACGATACATGCAGGTGGGTGGATTTAGCCATGTTTTGTACCATCATCTTCTATTTCGGAATGCTTTTCTCTCCAGGATTGATTGTTGTGTTCAAGTTTTGCAACATGTTTTTTTCGTAGGAACTTCAATTCACTCGAGAAGATTTACAAAAACATAAGAAATTTCAGATAATACAAAAACAAGTACGTATACACCCTTAAATTACCAATCCAAAGAAGATATTTCTTTATAATTCTGATATTTTTTATAATTTTTTGTTATTCTTGTTTTGCATGATTTTTATCATATATAACGTTTAAAGTTATAAAGCCTAAAAAGTAAAAATATTCAAAAAAAGATTCCCCAAAAAGATTCCCCAAAAAGATTCCCTAACCATCAACCACGAAAATTTTGATAAATACTTAATCACGTGACATTTAATCTCTGAGACCTTTAAGGAAATAAATAATTCTCTTCAGACTGCTGACAAATTGAGTGATGAATCTCAAAACTCCTTAAAGGGATTCATTGTAATCATCGTGAAATTACCCTTCTGAAATTTCTTTATTTGTCAGTGTTGATTAACTTTTTAAAAATCTTTCGTAACATTTTTAACCAGAGAATACAATTGACTTTTTAGGAACATGATTCAGAAATGAAAAACTTACGTCACCAGGTATTTGTATTTCATATACCAAGTTATCGTGAAATCATCAAATTTGTTGATGTTTATAGTATTTTTATAATTTTATAATTTTTTTATAATTTTAGCTGGAACTTAAGAGTAAACAAACATCAACTTCATGTCAAGAAGAGCTGGAAAATCGCATCAGAACGTTAAGTGATAGCCTCATACATAAACAAACTGTTGTTGAAACACTCAACACTGAAAAGAACTCACTTGTTTTGCAATTAGAGAGACTGCAAGTAAGGTGTTGTTAATTATAAATTATAATATTAATTTTAATATTTATTATAATATTAATTATAAACAAGTACCGTATTTACTCTAATAAACGCCGCGGCGTTTATTACAAATGGCAGATTTTAGATGCGGCGTTTAATAGAGGGCGGCGTTCTTTAGAGGGCGGCGTTTATTTCAAAATGAACAAATGACATAAAAATAGACTTTAAACCACAATGTTTTCTTTTCCTAAAAAGCGTAACAAAAGATAAAAATGTTCTATACAAAAGATGTTAAGAAAGAATATCAACATCACTGTCGCCGTCAGAATCCTCTTCTATGATATGAAAGCTTTCATAGCTTTCGCTAATGTCAGAATCCAAAATTTGAAATGGATTTTCAGCAGATCGATCTTCATCCAATGCTTTCGTTGCCTGCTTCAATATCAACAAGGAATGCTGGATCTTTTTGGATTGTTGTTGTTCTGCGCCGCAATGAAAGGCAATTTCGTTTCATAAACTTCTCTAACCAGCCACGGCTAGCCTGGAAACTATCTTTTGCAACATTATCCTCCCCAACACTTTCATCATGGATGGCCTTCGCTTTTCTCATAATTAGTTTTCGAGAAACACGTAAAGAATTTGCTCTTCGTTCATGTATCCATTCGAGTAGGTCTTCCTCTAAGTCGACATTTTTGATTTTACATCCTCCTCCTTCCAGTTTCATTCTTTTTGCTCCTCCTTGTTTCAGCTTATCCGCATTAGCATTCCATTCTCTCACTCTCTTTTCATCAACCCTGTATTTTCTTGCTGCTTCACGATTATTTTAACGCTCTGCGTAATCAATAACTGTGGACTTAAACTCAAAAGTAAAACTTCGCCTTTTTTCCCCTTTATGGGATATAGATTGTTTGTGCACTTCTTCGTTTGGCATTTTTTCTGCTCCGTCACCACACAACTCTGATGAAATAAACTATGAAGACAAAATCTGTCCGTGTATGAGACAAGCTGCAGCTGGCTTTGTTCACACCTTATGATGAAAATTTATCACACCTTCATTCCTTTAAAATTGAATAACCAATTAAAGAAGTTTCAGAGTTCAAAGAACGGTTTTCCTTTCGGTTTTCATTTCATGCACATCATTCTTAATTAAATCACGTTTTCCGAAGCGCTTTCACTCAAATAAACTCATATAAACTGTTTGTTATTGCTTTTTTAGTCAGTTTTCTAATAAACGCCGCTTTCTAAGGTGCGGCGTTTATTAGAGGGCGGCGTTCTTTAGAGGGCGGCGTTTATTACGAATGTTGAAATACAGGTGCGGCGTTTGTTAGAGGGCGGCGTTTATCAGAGGGCGGCGTTTATTAGAGGAAATACGGTATTTCATTTCAATATTAAACCTTTTCCTCCGTTGGTTTCTTTTTCTCCTTCTTTTGAATAAAATTAACTTGTTGATCTTAAGTGTTGCTTTCCATTCAGAAACAATATCGTGATGTACAAGTTAGTTTAACGAAAAGAAAAGACAACCATTCTTCAGATCTTGAAGATCCTGACAGTGGTATGTTCAACATTGTTGTTGTTGTTTTTGTTGTTGTTGTTGTTATTATTGTTGTATTTACACTTTTAAATGATTCAAATCAATTAAAAAGATTCGAGCGTCTTTTTATAAGTTGGTGTTTTGTCTTATTATCTTCTTCTTCTTATGTTATCTTAGGTTCACGGTTGAAACCAATGACATCCATAATGCCCTCCAATATTACTCGAAGCAAACATTGGAAGAGAACAGCAACAGAGATCGATAAGTTTAGGTAAAAGCAACTGATTTCCATCATAAACATTTGATAGTACGAGAAGACCAAAATTTATTTTATGCATATTTTATGATGATTTAATTTCTGCATGATTATTTTAGTTAGTTAATTAATTTTTAGTAACCAGGCTAATCGAGGAATTTTTAGTAACCAGGCTAATCGAGGAATTTGCCGAAATCCTTCAAGCCGCTTTTTCACCAGAACACAATGACATTTAATCTCTGAGAAAATAAATTATTCTCTTCAGACTGCTGACAAATGACTTTTCATATCATTTTTCTTTAGCACTAGGCTGGGTTTATTTTTACGTCGTTATCCTATTGCGCGTCTTATGGTCATTTTTTACATGGTGAGTTCATACTAAGTTGATCCTTTACACATTCTCCTTCAACATAGTTTTCTCTTTCCACTGGTGCCATTTTATCGGTGACACTAGTTTATGATGTATAGCAGGCTAGAAAATCCATTCATTCATCTATTCATTCACTGTTTTAGTTCATATTACATTTATGGGTCACATTTGTTCTGCTGACGTATACTCCGGAAACCCACGGTCCTGGAATGCAACAAAATCTTGGAAAGCAACCGAATTCTTAAGGAAGAGATTTCTCTTTATCACCAGTAAATTTATATTTATGATTTTTATAATTTAATAAAATGATACATCCAGTATTATTTTTGAACTAACACAGAGACTAATTTACCGGACAGTAAGTTAAAAGCTCTTTTTTACTTGACTCTTCGATGCGATATTCAACATAACTCTTATTGAAACGTATACAGAGTGAATTTACTCATGTTTGAATTTGCATAATTTCGCATAAATTATGTTTATTTATAAATCAATTCCGCCTCTCTATTGCAAACATGTATCCCCAGAAAAATATTCAGATAAATGAACGGGAGAGAATTTTGTTATACAACATTTTTTTTACTTTGTCAATGTGTTGCTCTTCAATCTCGTTCATCGTCTTGCAAGAACGAGGTTTGTTGCTTTTATTTACCTTAAATTATTTGATGAACAATTTTGGCCAAATTTCCGAAATTAAATCCTCACGAAAAAGCGAAAATGAATTGGCGCGAAATTTTTCAAAAATTATCGTTACTTTGCTTATTTTCATACGTCATGTGGAAGAAGTAAGTAACCTTTCCCAGGCATGTGATGAACCATTAATTGAACACCATTTTAAGTTAACCTCTCTAAAAAAGTGTAAAAATAAAGAATGACAAAATGTATGAAATATATATAAAAAGTAAATCCACGGGAAATGTTGAACAAAATTGCCCGTGAAAGTAAATCCATGCGAAAATTTCTCTCCCTAAGGTATCTTAACACGTGGGCTTTTCGTTCAGGGAACAGTTAACGAATCAATGCTAAGACGTTGTCGTGTTTGGCGCCTGTTGTGGGGTTTTTTGCAACGAAAATAATTACACGCCTGAACCGAAGTTCCGTATCATGAAGTTATGGCATAAGAGTGTACGCATCTACCGATTTCTAACCAGCTAAACTTCTTGGTTAAAAGCTTCTTAAGATCGCCTAAAAGAACAAGGCATACTTCAATCTTACTTACCCAGATAAATTTAACAAAGTTTACACCACGACCTTAGCTGGTTAGAAATCAGTGGATGAACTGTATGGATAGCCTACCGCCTGGACTATTTTAAAGTGGTAGCCCGTTTGTTAGTCCCGGCACTCATTCACCGACTTCTGAAAGACAAAAGGCTGATTTGGCCCCGCAACAGGAGGTTTATGAGGGTTTTTATGTGTTCCTGTAACAGCGTGCTAACACCGCAGACGGGAAACCTAGGTAATGTTTGAAAAAGGTTGACCTAATAAATATTCCATGAAAGTCGATCCATATACATGTAAAAAGGAATATTTCTTTGATAGATGCACGAAACATTAAGAAATCGACCTAAAAGTTGTTGACGCAAACTCCCTGACAGCTGTCTGTATCAAAACTGAGAACTGTGGATAAATATGGCCTGTTGTTCCTGAAGCCAATCTTGCAAATCTTGTCAATTGGCATTATATCTCATTAAGCGTAGATAGATCACCCACTAAGCATCTCGTTCGTAAAGCAGCCTCTTAATTGAAAAGAAAGATTCAATTGACGGTCAATTTAAGTCAGTAATCAAAATTCAAGAGTTTTACAGAACTTTCGAATATTCTCCAGAAAAAAGTGAAAAAATCAATTTTCCAGGGTCATAACAAAACCGAGCTCCTCAGTTGATCTATACGGACAATCAGTGTGAACATAAGTGACAGTGAAGTGATAAGATATACGATGTCTTCTCGTTCTTCGTATTTACCTCGAAGAGACCACACCAGCATAATCAGATTACAGGCTGTGTTTTTTCCTTTTCTTTTGTTCAAATGTATGCGGAGATTCAACTCCATTCAACAACGCTTGTTTTCTTTTGTTTAATTTTCTGTTTTTACCAAAGTCGCTATCATTCAAACGAATTTCAACTTCCCTCTTCATAACTGATACGATTTTCAATAACTTCAGAGCATCTTTTTCACTTGTTTCAAACTCGATCATTTTAACATTAATATGTTCTTCTATTGCTTTAAACCTATCTAGATCATATTGTGTTAACAACGTCAACGAAACACCTCCTCTACCGGCACGTGCTGTACGCCCGACCCGATGTATATAGTCGACTGGTGAGGCCGGTACGCTGTAATTTAAAACAAGTTGAACTAATGGAATATCTAATCCGCGACTTGCGACATCTGTTGCGACAAGTATAGGAGTAATTCCGGTTTTAAAACGAGCAAGTGCCGACAAGCGTTCTTTTTGTGACATTAAAGAATGCAGCGAGGCGCATTTGATTTGAAGTTTCCTCAGTAGAAAGGCTAATACTTGAGCACTTCTACAAGTGTGCGTAAATATGATAACGGATTTGTTTTCGATAAAATTCTGCATTAGATGAACTAAATAACAGTCTTTTACTTGGGACGGTATGAGAATATATCGCTGATCAAGTTCCTCTACCGTTGCAACACTACCAAATATAGAAAATTCAAAATGAAGATTAAAAACGTTTAAAAGCAATTAACAGAATACAGCAATACCTAGCCAATCAACTAACCTCGATTTGACTTCGTAATAGAAAGGATTATTCTTTGCAATAGACATCAACTCACTTATTGCTGACGTCATTGTGGCGCTAAAAAGAAGTGTTTGTCTTTCTTTCGATAAATTTTCAAAGATAACCTGAAAAAAAGAGAGCAAACAATAAAAACGAAAGTAATTTCGAAATTAAAATGATTTTTTAGGGAAATTCAATTACGCCTGACTTCTAAATCATTCTCAAAACTTCTTTCCAACAATCTATCAGCTTCGTCCAAAACCACAAATCGGATTTTTTTGAGCGAAAAATTACTTCCACTGTTTAGGAGTGCCGCTAATCTCCCAGGTGTTGCTATGACAACATGTGGTTGTTCACTAAGCTCTTTGCCTTGTTTAACCATATCAAGTCCGCCAACCACAACACTATCTTTCAAATTTATTGATTTACCAAGAGCACGGAACTGATCGGCTATTTGAAATGCCAACTCTCTAAAAACAGATGTAGTGAAGTTGATCTTGGTAACTAATACTTGCAGTTATTTCATACAACTATAATGAAACTTTTCGGATTTCGGATTATGTGAGATCTAGTGAAGTTTCTAGTTCTAATTTTTGGGGCTGAAACCCTTTGTCTTTAATTTTGAAAGTTTCTTTAATCAGTTCCAAAATATTGGAATGATTTTTTTTTATTCATATTAGTCAACATTCAAAAGTTACAATATTCAAAGCAAAGATAGAGTTGGGTTTTTTCTGTTGCAATCATAAAATTAGGTTTTTTCAAGAATGTCATACAATTGAGTTAGCATAAACAGCTTTAAAAAGTTTCTTTTCATAACATTGAAGGTTTCTTTACTCCAAAGACCTTTTCTGTTGACACAAATCTGTAAATAAGTATTTTAGTGATAAACTGCTACAGTTTTAGTGACTAACTTAAATTTGCAAAAAAACCCTGAGAAAAACAGCTATAATAGGTACTCTGCTAGGGTTCTAGATCTTAGGTCCACTTTTTGCGCAGACTTTTAGTTTTAAAACGTCCAGTTTAGTTTCCAAATACATATTTTAAACATAAAACACTGATTTAATTAGCAAAAGATTTGAACTTTGTTCAAAATAAAAGTAGGAGACTCCTGCGTTATTTCCCTGAAATCAGTTGAGTGGGGGGAAGATGTAAAATATATGTGAACTAATATGTCAACTAATTAATCCAGGTAGTAAGTGCAAAATATATTACTGTATAACCCAGTATGCTAGCTCACAGGCTTGGATAAAAAAGTGTTAAGCAATTTTGGGATTTTCGAAACAGTATCTTTACTGCTGCACACCATATGTATTTTGATCTTTGCATGTTCCACGTGATGTGTACTGTCAACATCTGAACATAGAACAACAGCAAACCAGAGATTAACTATGACATGGTATTACCTATGAACTTATGGTTCCAAATTTGCTAATTCAGTAAAAATAAATATATTATTATTGTTATTATCATTATAGAATTTACTTCACAGGAACTAAAAGATTATACTAGAAGTATAAACATTTTTAAGTGCTTTTTTTTATCTTAAAGGTACCTACATAAATATTAATCAGCAATATCAATCTTTGATTCCCACAAAAACATGAAGCTCAATTAAAAGTTATACAATAAAAACAAAGCCTTGTACCTTCACAGTAAGATGGAGAAGAGAGCTGGAATTGGTGAAAAGATGTATTTGTGATTGATAGAAAGGAAAGAAAGATCGCAAAATTGAAAAGTTTTGTTTACTAAAAATCTACCAAAACTGACTTTAAGATGGACGATGGACCTTAACCATTGGCTTACTCTAATGCTTGCATGACGGGTAAAGTAAATAGAAAGTTGTGACACATATCCATATTTCAGGACCACGACCAGAAAGGGTGAGTGGCAAAGATTCTGCAAATTATTTTTCAAAATTATTTTCGAAAATATACACATACTCAACTATTTTCTCTCTGAAAACATAGTTTCGATTGATATATTGATACACAGTGAAATATGTATACAAACACACTGCTGCAAACCATAAACTATAGTTGATTACATGCAATTGATGAAGTTTGGGATTTAATTTAATAACTAATAATTAATTGATCTTTTGCTTAAGGAGGACAAACATTTATGTCCAAATTTAACGTCAAATTGACCCTTGGTTATTTTTCAAAACTTTCTATCAATTGTTAAACACCCAAGATACAATTTGAAAGCTTATGGAACAAATATCAAACAAGTTAAAGGGACTTTGGACCAGACATAAAAGTGATAATATCAAGAAAGAACCAGACAATTTCAGTTTAACCATTTATATAATGTAAACAAGCAATTAAAATGGTGGCTAAACTGCAAAATCATGTAATTTTTCTTCTTTCTATTCTATTGATTTTGGTAAAAAATATATGATGATGCTAACTAGGTAGTCTTTAGTGTGCGTAAAGTCAATGTACAATGTATGAGACACATGGCTTCTTTCTAATTTTTGACAGACATTTATTTATTTATTTATTTATTTATTTATTTATTTATTTATTTATTTATTTATTTATTTATTTATTTATTTATTTATTTATTTATTTATTTATTTATTTATTTATTTATTTATTTATTTATTTATTTATTTATTTATTTATTTATTTATTTATTTATTTATTTATTTATTTATTTATTTATTTATTTATTTATTTATTTATTTATTTATTTATTTATTTATTTATTTATTTATTTATTTATTTATTTATTTATTTATTTATTTATTTATTTATTTATTTATAGTTGAAACAAAATATAATTACAATAGGAATTCAAACCAACTTTTATAAAATATTATGTAACAAAATTTAAAATCACCTAATAATAAAATATAAAAATCATTTATTTCTTAAATTAACCCCTAGGTTGCTGCAGCAGAAATTACACTGACAATATACGTGGACTGAATTGATCTGGGATTTAAAATCCTTCAGGTCAGTTGTGGCCTTAACAATCACCAGGGAGATAATTTCAAGTTCAAATTGCACGGAGAAGGAAAGACTTCAGAAACTTCAAGTAACCATCCTCTCCTGAGTCCAATCTGAGTAGCTTTTTCATGGAATAAGGTCCACATAAACTCAGGATTTAATCAGTTTACAGACTTAAAAACCTCTACAAGAAGCTCTAGATTCCGCTCATGTAGAGATTTCGAATTTGACTTCTCTAACAATTCATGGTATGAAGCACTCAACATACCAGTCTCAAAAGTAGTTTTAAAGGGTTGTACCCAATCCCATAAGCTCCCAATTTCACAATAAGCACGTCATGAGATAAGCAATCCAAAGCTATAGAAAGGTCCATTAAAATTGCACCAACTGTACCCGGCCAGGACAGACTTTTGCCACTTTTGGACATGTTTTTAAGAGAGCCCTTTCCACAATAGAGGTTAAAACATTCAGTTAACCACTGACCTTTTTATTAACATCGAGAGCAAGGATTTCACTTTGCATGTCCTCCATTGTCACAGGAGACAATTCAAAGAAGGACTGAGATCTGTGCCTTGCCTCAAAGGAATTGGTGGAACGTTGAGGATGTTAGTGATTGTTGAAAACACTGTAGCGGTTATGTAAAACCGTGTGTTCTGTTAATCATTTATGTGCTCATTTGCATTTATTTATTTTTTGTTACACACTTAATGCTGGCTCAACTTCATCAAAACAAGTTGGTCGGAGGGTCGCAACCACACAAAATATTTTTGTGTAGACTTTCTCTGAATGTAGACTGAAAAATTAATAAAAAACAAAACAGATGATGAAATAAACGAAAAAAGAAAACAAACCTAGTTGGAGTAAGTACTAATGCAAATATTCCAAACGGATCCTCGGATAATTTTTGCAAAATAGGGAGTGCAAATGCAGCTGTTTTTCCACTTCCAGTTTTTGCACAACCTATACAATCTCTCCCTTTCATAATTTCTGGTATACAATTTTTTTGGATTTCTGTAGACGTTAAAGTACCCATTTCTTTGCATTGTTTGACTAACCAGCCATGTAAACCCAACGTGATCAAGTTCGGCATTTTGTTAACAAATTTTTATGAGGAATAAACACGGATGCCGAATGTTGAGAAGATCTTGCGGAGCGGCGATGAGGAGTATATTTTTCAAGGGACCCCAGTTATACAAAATATGTGCGGCGAGTTCTGCCGCAAGAATTTCTTTGCTTTAGGAGAGATTTCCCTGTGTCCAAAATGATATCACGAGGGACGATATATCTCAAAAAGCTGTGTAAGAAGTCTTTTTTAAAGTTTTTGGGCATTCGGGCTTTCCTTGGGCAGATATTTCGATTTATGTCACCAAATTATGTATAACAACAACACAGCCATACACTGTAGACATCTGATATAACGAACACGGCATATTTTCTGGTCTCTCAGGATGTAAGTTTATGACATTCAAAATACACTATAAATTACACAATGGGACATAATATTACAATACAGTACATACATGTGAACATGTGAACTGTACACAAATGTATGCGTTGATAATGTTTAGTAGACGAAATATCCGTAGAGAAAATATGTCATCTTCTCGTCATCATTTTTGCAATAAAATTATATGCCTGAATCAATATTTTCAAAAAGTATTTATGAAATTTATGTGAATAATATTTTGCCCAAAATCGAGAAAAAGCCCTATAAGTAACCTTAACTAATCTGAACAGTGTGACTTGAGCTATTAAGGTAGCAAACTAAAGGTAATGGCCATTTAAATATTTAGAATTTCCGCGTTATATTAGTACACGCTTTAAAAAACTTACACTGCGCCATGTTCTGCGTTAAATAATATCCCCGCAAATTTTAGGCGTGTTAAAATAATGTCCGCTTTATTAATTTCATGGAATATGTATCTTATTACATCATATTTATGGACTGCATAAATTAAATCTAAGATATTAAAAATGAAATACCTCAGCTAGCTTGTTCTGAATATTTATCACAGCTGTATATACGGTTTATCTTTGTTTTCATTTTACGTGATGCAATATAGAAAAGGCAGCCTCGTTTTTATGATGACTGCATTACTTAAGTATTAATCTCTGTTTTACTTTCACCACAGGCAAAAACTTTCGCGAAAGTTTCATGTCGCGAAAAATTCCAAACCAGAAAATAGGGAAAGTGTCGAAAACAGTTTGTTGGTGTCTGCTTAAGAGAGGAAATATTTTTTTCCTGGCGTGGGTATTTGAGGCAATCGCCAGAGATTCTACGTTCCTTACTTTTGAATTTGTTTGTGTTACATACATTATAAATGAAAGTTTCTTTTCTTAAAGTAACTAGTAGAAAATGACAATCCGTGTTTAATATTGACAAGAAAAATTAACCAAACATTTAAATCTGCGTTTTTCGATATGCTACATGCGTTTGTAAATACAAGACTTTATTGAGACGGAAAGACGGAAAGGCTGAGTTTCCCAGCCAGGGCATACCTTGACCAACACATTTTTGCAGCACTTTCATTTCGCGAAATTAGTAATGAAAGCATGCAATCGCTAAATTATAGTGGCACAAATTTTGGGCCGATTTGCTAACACTTCGTTTTCGAGTTTTTTCAGAAATCTCAAAATTCTTCGACATTCTTCTAAATGTTTGACCTGCTACACAGACCGCTCCTATGTCATTCACCGTTAAATTTGGATATAATAAGTGTGAAGCAATTATTGTACACCACTTTTTTTCTTTTTTATCGAGGCTGGTTGCTCTAAGAGCGACTGTGGGGCTACATCAGGAATGCATATCCCAGATTTTAAGGCGCGACCTAGTACTTACCAGACTGATAACTGATTATAGTCTTAATTTATTTGATATTAGGCACATTCAGCCCTCATTATCATTAATCATCGTTCATATCATGAATTATTTCAGTGTACATTATACGTCACATTTCACTATCTACATTCAGTACCGGTATTTGAACCACCATCAGTTATCACTGAAGTAATACGAGCACAGAGTCTTACCAAGTGAGCCCATCTGTCAAGTCAAGACAGAGAGAGGACCTGTCAAGATTTTATTCCGAACGGTTTCTGCGCTGTAGCGTTTTTTTTTTGTACAATCGAGAGAAAAAATGTTGGCAGTAAAAGATTAAAGCGAACGTACAATGATGGAGTGACAGTTGGCTTTTCATGGCGGCATCATATAAGTTGGGTTTCATATAACAACACCTATTTCAGCCCAGTGGAGGAAAACTACCAATAAAGATACATATAAGGTAATGTGAACATAAAGTAAACAATGACTAAAAAAAAATGCAAATATATAAAATTATCCTTTCTAATTTAAAAGATGTTAATGATGCAACTAAAGAAATATAATTATTTATTCGATCTGTTCTTTACCTTAAATTACAATGAACTAAAAACAGTGATTGAAGACGAACTTAAAAGAACAATGATAGATATCATCGTATGTTTCAGTTTTATAGAAGCAACCATTAATTTCTTGGAACATCCCTCTCCTTAATTTATCTCACATTCATCAATTATCCAGTGTAAGCAATGACGTCATCCTAATTCATGACGCAAAACAGATCAAAACACAAAAGATACATTATACATAAGAATTGAATAATTGTGCAACTCATATGATTAAAGAAGACCAAAAAAAAACAGTCTTCTGTCATAGTGCGAAATACTGAAAGTAGAAATAATAAAAAAATGGCGAACCAAAACAAACGCACTCAAAATACTCGAAAGTTTAATAGTTCAGTATAAGGTAAATTCAAACATAACAAGCTTTTTGGTGGATATTTGATTTATTTTTTAAAGCCTTTCGTCAACTTTTCAATGTTTAAGGAAAACTGTGGTGAAATAGAATTGTCGATGTGGACTGAAAATCTATTTTTTATTTTCACGTTTATTCCCTGCTATTCCGTTTTCTTTCTTCCAAACTCAATTTATTTATACTGAAATGTCGTCAAATGTCAGAAAGCAATCCAAATCAGATGCAATACTCTAACGTTATGGAAAGAAAAAGCACTTATTAAGATTCGTCGAAAAGAGATGGTCAGCGTATCGAATTGCAAAGAACGCCCAACCAAAATGTGGAATAAGATAAAGATGTTTTATTGTGATAGATTGCCAGTGGGCAAAATCTTCAAAATGTCTCTGTGGAGGAGGGTTTTTTATAATGAAATAGCCAGCGAGATTGCTTGCCATCCCTATAGAACAACTCCTCCTCATAGACTTCTTGAAGATTCTGTACAAATCAACCATTCAAAATTAAAATTCAAAAAGGTAATAACTATTTGAGGAGGTTTCTGATGATGTTGAAGAAATTTAAAATCAATGAAACAGAAAAAACAGCACACACGGTTACATGTTTTTATTTGTTAGTAATCATTTCTGACCCACGAGCTAAAAAAGAGGTAGTTTCCTGTTTCTTTTGATATTTCCTTCATTTTGACGTCAGTTTTGTTTAAAGTGGAAATTACGATAGGTTTACTTGAAAGTCTACTTGAAAGTCTACTTGAAATATGTGGAAAATTTTTTTTTAAATAAAAAACAACAACAAAAACATAAAAATCTCATAGAAAAACGTTCATCGCATCGGTATTCTATAGGTTATCCACATTCATCGTATATGACAGTTTTTCCCTATATGTTTTCCATTTGCTCTCCAACAATTTGCATAATCTGATTTGCAAGCCCCGCAGCTTTTACAGCCATTTCCTTGGTGTATTTACTGTGTGGTATATCTGGTCTTGACCAACAATTTGGATACCTTAAATGAGCTGAAGATGTTATCAAAGACTCCAATTTACGTGCAAGTTCACGAAGTTCTATGGATAGGGCAGCACTTATCGTCATAAGATTGTGAGAATGGTCTTCTTCGTAGTGTTTTATGTACTGAGCAGCCTTTAAAGATTTCTCCGCAACCTGTGAAAAAATATACACTCACTAATAAGAGAATTTTTTAAACAGACTGAAATGAATTTCATGCTGAGCCGAGAGTGAAATGTTTTGATCTTAATTGGTGAAATTTTCATGAGACAAGTTAAGGGTTTTTATTCCAAGAAAATAAAATAAAATCCTGGAAAGTTTTATAAAACGTCTTCAAATAAAGTTTTTAACGAATTTGCTATACCTGATGTGCCAAAAAACAGACCCATTCAGCATGGCCGACATTTTCCATGGCAATTAAATCAAATTTAGCTTGCCTAAACCATCTTTTAGCTTCTGCCGGTTGAGGATTGTTACTTTGAAATGTTGGTGGGACATTGAATGAGTATTGGCTTCCACTGTAACGTTGTCTATAACTTCGATAATAACACTGATATGAAGTGTACTCCGACCTAGCTCTTGTATTCCATTGTTGGAAGTTATTTCTAAATCCTTCATTGAATTCTTCAAGTTCATTTTGTATAAGCTGAAAAACTTTGGTTGCTAATTCCTTCTTTTCATCAGGATTTTTGTCTGGATGCCAACGCAAATACATTCGTCTGGCGATCTTTTTTCTTTCTTCTCCAGTACAGTTTCCTAATTCTCGTTGAATCTCAGGAATAATTTCTTCGTAGCTCCGATCTTCTTCTTCATCTATCGTTTCTATGTCGTCATACATTCCATCAATTGACTTAGGTAAATAAAATCGCTTGAACCTGAACAAGTTATATCCTTTCGTATATTCTATGTCGCCAGTAGCCTCTGATACCTGCACACCATACGTTTTCTGAGACACACAACAATCGTCTTCTTCCACCGATCGCACAATAACATACACATACATTGGAATCCCATCCTCTTCTACTTCCTTGGCCAATAAATCGTCTATTTTGTAGAGAGATAAACTATTTCTAAGCATAGGATAAAGTTCTAACGGTACCAAATCACCAGGGTTGTGTGGTCTACCGGAATACGATGAAGTTTCTGAAGAATCTTTTAATATTCCATCACTATCCAAAATATTTTGTAATTCGCTGCAAGGTGATTGTAGTAGCAATGGGAGTAACATAGCAAATTCTGCATTAATTTTATTTCTGAACAACTTTAATAACCTCTGCGCAACAAAAACGTAAACGCTTAACTGATCTAATACGCAGGTCGAAAGAAAAATCTGTAAACGGTTCGCTTGAAGTTTTAAACTCACTGTTTTGGATTCTTCACTCCCTTCAATCTTTTGCCCAAGATAAGAAATATATGTTGTTAAATCAGTACGCACATAAACCTCCACCATTTCTAATGCATTGATCACTGTTTTCAGTTGTTCGTTTGTATTAGTTGATTCATCGGTCGACCTTTGTTGATGTTTAATAAGTCTTTCAAGTGCTTTTTTGAACTCGATAGAACGAACCTTTGTTTTAATTTGCTCACTGATATGGTCTGATCCAACTGCAACATTTTCAGCATTTTCGTCGCATAATTCTTCTTTAACTACATTACTTAATGCCTGGGGTCTCATACATTCTGGCAGATATTTCATAAGAGCTACATTTGTCTTGTCATCAGATGAGGGATACCTATCGTAACTGAATATCAGCACTTTCTCTGTGAAACGGTTCAGTCGATTTTCTAGATGAAAATCGTCGACAAAAATGGCTTCTTTAGATTTGGTCAAATATATATGATTACATTGAAGGGTGAATGTTGGTAGATACAACGATAAACCACTTAACGACATTTTCTCCAGACTTAGACTTTCAGCTAAATAAATAACAGCTTTCTTCACAGAATCTTCTTCACCAGGCGACAAAGGAAAACCAGATGACGATTTCCATATTTCTTCAAGAACACTCTGAAAATGCTTTGCAGTTGGATTCCTGGAACATCCTAACCTCTGAAACAAACGAAAATACTGACCACAATCAGTCCACGCACGATTCAGATAAGGAGGAACAGTTGGTTCTTCCAGAACAGTTTGAGACGGTTTATCTAGTTTCTTTCCATCAGCGACTAAGATTAAACTAATGTGCTTTAGATCATAGGTGCTATTCAAACTTTGTAAGTATTCATAAATATCGTTGAAAACTTGTTGATATTCTATCAATAACGTTTCTGGCAGATCTAAACAGGATGGCGAGCTTTTTTCCAGATGAGAGGAATTGGTAATATTTCTTATATGTGATATTACTGATTTATAAGATATTGTGCAGTTTGGTTTATCTTCATCTATTATTGTGTTCATCTTGATGCACAATTCATTTGCAAATTTTCTCCCGGTATACGCATATTCTGGAAGAATATCCATTGTTGTCCAGCATAATTTCTGCCTATATCCCGGAACAGAATCTTCGAAACAGATTTTCTTGTAATTCGAAACAGCACTTTTACTGCAATGAATTGTTTCTAGTACTTCCGGCAATTGCTCTGGAACAATAAACTCAATTTTTCTTACTGTTTGTAGAAATCTTTGACAATTAAATTCTTCGTTACTAAATAACTCCTCACAAAGACATTTTGATACCTTCAAAGCCTTTACACTATCACTCTCTTGCGATATCTCTGTTGCAAATTTGATGAACATCTCCTGGCCAATTTCTTTCACCAATCCGATTTTTCGAAGAAGCTCGTACCATGCGTCTTCCATATAACAATCAGGAGGGAAGTGAGAGTTATCTAGCATCAGTTTAAATAACTCATTGTTGGGATCAAAAAAATCAGACGCACGTTTACGTATACCACCACCACACGGGATGAATTTCACGTTTTTCAAATATTCAATGAAAGTTTCGAATTTTTCCTTTTCTAAGTGCTTGATATAATCGCGTATATATACCATATGTTTGCATACTGCTTCATCGGAGAGATTGTGAAAAACTTGAAATATCAAGTTTATGTAGAGATCAATAACTTGGAAAGTTTTATAGCCCAAGTATTGGTAGAATTCTTGCATTTTCCACTTGTTCTTTAGAAACTGATAACCGAGAACTGTTTCAACTGATTTCAGACCATCATTTGGAATCGCAAGATTCGGCAACAATACCAAATTACCACATCCATCTTTAACCGTGCCATCATATCTTTCGAACAAAGGCAGCCTCTTCAATTTCATTTTCAGATTTTCATCAATGTCTTTAACTGATTGGTTTAATGCAGATAGTATAATATCTGCATCGTCAGCATTTACAGCTTCAAAACATCTTTTCTCATAACAATATAAAATTGCACCAATAAGATTTTCACAAACATCAACTGAGCCAAAAATCTCATCCTTCACTTGCTTATAATAAGAGGAATATTTAACTGGAAACTCAAATACCTTGTAAACGTTTCTTAGGCTAGCTACCAAACTCTCATAATATGTATTTTTTGGTTTTTCCATAAGATTTAACACACATTTCCCTTTGGCTATTGGCATTAAATAAAACTCCTGCTTTTGCTGACACAGCAGTAATGACCAATCTTTAATTGGTTCTAATGATAAATTGTTATCAGGTGGTACTTCAGATTCTATAAATTTCCAAACAATTTTGAGCCAATCAAGTGAGACGCCAGATTTTTCCATGGGCATATGAGTACTGGCATTCTCACATGACTCTCTTCTCAATACATTCGGCAACAAATTAGCAAATTCTTCTAGTGAAAACGACTTTATACAAGTGAGATCATTAATTTTGTAACCTTTCTCGTTGAATACTTCCCATATCTTTCGATGGAGAAACAGATTTTCCTTAGAGTTGATCAAAGTTGGATAACGTGTCAAGAATTTCATATTTTCTGAAGTAAACACCTCTACCGTTTCATCAGCCAACAAACTTAATGGAAGATTTTCTAAATCAACAAAATCAATGCACTTCTCTGATTCACTTTCTCCATTAATTTTTGTCTCAACGTCCTTTTTCTCAATACAGTATTCAAGTATACTGACCACATTTTCTTTAGTTTTGAAAATACTGTAATCAACTTTACATGGACCAGGTAGAACCTTTTTACTTAATTTCAACAAAAGCTTTCTCACTTCAACTGGTGACAAAGGTGTCAAATGACATTCAGCTGCATCAAAACTTTTTTTCACGCTGGCTGGAACCATATCAGTGTCAATATAAACTGTTTGTAGCAGTTGAACTAAATACGGCTTTGATGGTGTTTGTGTAAGAGATGAATATGAAAATGGAGTTTCAGGATACACAAGAAAGCTCTCTTTCGGTTTGCAAAACTTCACATTTTTTTTCCCCATATTTTGAACTGCCAAAACAGCCAGGTTTGAATTGTAAATATATTGGTAAACAGACAATTTTAATTCTTCCCAATAAGATGGAACTTTTCCTGTACTTTTGTATAAAGAAGGAAAGCGTCTGTAAAATGAACGAATTTTACGTTCCATTTTTTCATCATTGGTTTGAGATTTGCCACTTTTATAACTACCCCTCAAATGTAAACTTTTGCTCATCAGAAGATCAACATAACACGATGACACGCAGTTGGTGAGAATAGTGTTATTCCATATTCTCTCGATAGTATTGTTGTTGCTAGTCCATAAGCTTCTTCTGGTTTCGTAGTCAAGGACGAAGTTTCCATTTATCAGAACGGGTAATTTACTTTTTTCCGGGAGTGGGAGAGTGCAAAAAACATCATCTTCGTCATTTATCCTCAATTGATCTTTAAACTTTTCATCCTTCTTAACTTTGTGAATCTTACGACATCTATCACAAGAATTTTTCTCAGCTGAACAAGCTACTGCTCCTTTTGGAACTAAAAAGAATTTCTTTCCTTCCATCATTTCTTGAATTTGATCTGGAAGTTCAACGATATTGGAGAATCCACACTGTTCAAATATTTGTAAATGATGAGAATTGACAAATGTTTCATTTCTGAAGTGCTGTAAACAAACATGCCGCTTTAATTTTTTGTACTTATTCATCAATGAATCATTCAAGTATTGAGGGATAAATTCTTTCTGAAAACTCTTGAAGTCATCCAATCCTTTAGTATTATATGTCTTAGCTTCAAACTTTACGCTTTCCATTTTCCCTTCCTCCGAAATAGTTTTGAAGGACACAGTGTTTACATTATTTAAGAAAAGGAGAGATTTTAAGGAAGAATCTTCGAGTTTCTTCAGCATCTTCTTCATATGTTCTACAGTAACAACTTTATCTGATATTCTTGACCGCGATGCCATCACTTGCGTTCTTAGAGGAAATCTAAAAACAGTTTTATTTTCATATTTGCCTTTATCAAACAAATACACAGATTTCATATCTGTAAATTTCTCTCGAATCAATTTTCTAGCATCATAAAACAATCTCCCTGGCTTGTTTATGGTAGCTCCACTAACAAATTGAAGATTGGGATCAAATATACAAAGCACATCGTCTTTTCCATCAATCTTCGTGAGCAGTGATGGACAGTCAGTTATATTATAAACAACATTGAAACCTACTCCATATTTTCCTGTCTTTAGAGCATCTGTGCTTTTATTACCTTTTCCTAGGGATTGAATTGCCAGAACATCAGATTTTGTAAAAACACCATTGTTAGTGACAAGTAAAGCTGGTCCTTGAAGAGCTCTCCATTTTTCGCTCAGCACTTTTTCTGTCTCATGATATCTGGTATCAAAAATGAATTCCACTTCAGTCGCACCAGCGTCGTCTGCATTTTGAAGGATTTCATATAACACATCTTCAGTGTTAGCATAGCCCCTCAAAAGATTCTTGATACGTGTGCAGATATCCTCATGTTGGCCAAATTCAAGACCAAATTCAAGACCAACTGAATTCTGTTCCACAAAACTGTTTCTTATTGATTGAACTCCAAGCAGTTTACAATGCTCTGGTGGTATACCATTATTAACACACAAGACACCATCCTCCACTGGGAACCATGTTGGATCACGAAACACCAAATCACTTACATTCTGCATGACTTTCTCATTATCTGGAAGGTACAACCTTTTACTTTCAAATGAAGTATCCTTGGAAATGTAACTACTGATCAAGAATGGGATTATGTGATGCAAGATAGATTTCAATAACATATCTGAAACTTGTTTCTCAAGAAATTGTTCTTTTATATCATTCAAAATCTGTACATATGTTTGAACTGTGCAATTCTCTCGAACACCCAACTTCATCAGTAGATCATGATGGCGTTTCAAAGGTGACGGAAGCTTATATAAGTAGCCATCTATTTCTTGGTCAATGTGAATGTAAACTTTATTAGGTTGAACCAACTTTCCACCGTCAGTTTGTATGAATTTCAAATCCACAATTTCATCAAAACGCGCTTCCATGTGATAATTCTCCAAATGGCGGTAAATTGTTGATAATACATCAGCAATTTTAATATTTTTATCCAACACAACACTTTGCTCATACAAGTTACTAATTTCCTTCAACTGTTGTGACACCATCTCAAAGGAAGGTATCTTTCTCAAGTTCAGAAATTCTGAAAGTTCATTGTCATATAGGCCTTCACAAATCAGACCCACACAACAAACAACATTCTGAAGAGTATTCCCAAACAAATAATTTGGAGAAGCAAAATGTACTGATTCTCCTGCATGCCAATTAGTAAAGATCGCATTTGAAGGTTTCTTCATAACCGGGAGGAAACAAGTTGAAAGTAGTTTCTGTTTCATATTTGAAGAACAGTTAGGAATATTATCATTCATTAACTGCACTAAAAGCCTGCTTTTCTTTTTCAGTGAAATGATAATGTTTGTATCTACCAAACCTCTGCTGCAGCTTTCAATTGATTTTGTCCTATCGAATAACAATGGCCATGATAGTGTCTGTGCATTCATTCCCAGTTTCACGAGATCAGCATCAAATACTTCAAATTCTCTAAGTGGAAAAACTTCATCTGATAATTCATACAGCTCGGCAACTTTGCTGTTAGGTTTTACTAAATCTGAGGGAACTTTTAAAGTACCATTTGGTTTGGTTGGTATACATGGTACAGATGACAATAAGCAAGCCAACTCGTCTTCCGATGACTGCATCCTAACAAAAATCTTTAAAATCTCATTTCGCAGAGTCTCGTCTAATGATTTGTGACCAATATGACTGAAAAATATTTGGTAAAACTGAGAAGCTGAAATAAATGACGATGCTAAAACTTCCGAACACCCCAACTCTTCGATTAATTGGATAAATTTACCAGGAATATCCAAACATGCCTTTCCACTGCCTTGTAAATTTTCAAACCAATTAATGAATTTCATTGCTGATATTTGGAGATTTGTAGGCAATCTATTTGTTAGAATTAAGCAATTCCAGCTTGTCCACGAAACACCACCAGAAACAGAGCATGGAAAGAGATTTTCATTTCTTGTTAAAATTTTTCTCATCAATGATTTACACAGTTTTATTATGCATTTATTCTCAGCAGGTAAAGGAAGCGATGGCATGACACCCAACCAAGATTCCAATGACACATCCACTATCTTATCTTTCAACCATAATAACAGATTGTAGTAAGCTTCTCCAATATCACCACCTAGCAGAGAATTCCACTCACTAACTTCTCCATATCTCTTTTCATCACTTATATGTTGAACAATACGTTTTCGATCATTGGAAACTTCAAATGCACCGTTCACATGAACAGGAAGATGACTATTTTCAGGTAAAGGTAAAAAACAAAACATGAAGCATCTGTTCTTCTCATGTAATAAGGAAATATTTCCGTTTGAGTTGACTTCATATCTTATTGCAACACCACCACAAGGGTTGAAGCCTGATCTTCTCTTTGCAAACTCAAACGAGGACTGACCCCCAATACAAGAACTTATCAACCAATTGCTCCTTTCCTCTTCATTCTGATTGTTGACAATCACTCTAACATTTTCGAGAACTTTCTCATTAGGAATAGGACAACGCAAATTACTTTTCAAGACAATATCAGCTAATTTGACAACATTTCTTTGTGAGCTGTTGTTGATTTCTTTAACGACAGAAAACTTGAGGCTCATATCTGCAGCTGATTTAGCATTCTTTCCCAAATGATAACATTTGACACTCTTAACATTTTGTGTGAATAACAGCAGGTGATTTAATGATGCTTGAAGTTTTGACAATAGCCTGTCCATTTCTTTATCATTATATACTAATTTGCAGATATCACTGTCATCAGCTGTTTTCGAATTACGCAATGGTAATCTGAAAAGAGTCCCATGAAACGATTCAACATTTGTTTCATCAAAATCCATTTTTGCACCAAATATTCCATCGAAAACTTTAAATTGGTGACTGAAATGTTTGTAATCTTTTGTAGAACTCAATAATTTAACTCGCACTCCTGGTTTGCTTTTATCTCTAAGAGCATCGCCCAGATATTTTGTGTGAGGGTCAAAAATAACCATACTTTCACCACTAATGAAGCTGGGCACATCGGTTAAGTGATAAACGGCATTGAAACCAAGACCAAATTTGCCTATTTTAGTCAAGTCTTCATTTTTGGTACCAGCATTGAGTCTTGTAATATTTCTAAAATCTTCTTCTGAAAATTGACCATCATTGAACACCCAAAGTGCAGGTCCTTGCCATTCTTTCATCTCATAATGGAACAAAGTTGTCTTCAATTCGTTATTTTCCCTTTCATCAAATAAAAATGAAACTTCAGTTGCACCAGCATCATCAGCATTTTGAATAAGTTCCTTTGGGATTGCCATTCCATCTTCATAATCTTTCAATAATCGATTTAGTCGCAACACTAAAGACTCTTCTTGTCCCCACGATTCAAACAAATCGTCGTGAGACAACACTTGACTAACTAAATTTGGAATACCAAGCTTAACAGCAATATCCTTATCGAGAGATGGATGTAAGATATTATGTTCTGCAGCTGAAGAAAAATACGGACCACCAGAATTATGGTAAAAACAATCTTTCAACTTGGAATATTTGATGAAATGTGAAGCCACTGGAACACAAATTAAAGATTTCTTCTCTCCAGGTATCTTCTCAAATGTTTCTGCCAGATATTTGATCATCTTTAATGACAATTCCAAATCAGATGAAAACTTTACATCTTGGTTGTCATGATATTTCTTAAACATTTTTTGTAACACGTCGATGTAAATATTTGTTTCTTGTAATCCATTTCCAAGTTCCATCACAAACTTATGGAATGAATTTGGAACTGCGTCAGATAAACAGAAATAATAAGGCTCCACAGATATGGATGTCTTATGTTTCAATATTTTATTGAAGTTAATAAAATGATTACCATACCAAACCTTTGTACCTGTGCTTTTCAAATTTTCAACAACCTCGTTGAAGTTACATTTTGATAGGTAACTGTATATATTCTCAATCATCTCTTTGTAAGGTAAGCTTTCACCTTCATTGTAACTTTGAACAATATTTTCCAAATGTCTACAAACCAACATTACTGGAGGAGATTGGTTACCAAATATGTTATGAAATAACTGAGAGAGATCGTCATGAACAATCTTACTAATGCTGGCTACAACCTTAACATATTTTTTTGAAAATACATTATTTGGTCTATCTAATGCAAATTTGTCCGAGCCAGCCCAGCACAATGATCGTGGGTATCCATATGGCTTTTCTTGACTGATTGGAATCCAGGCCAAGTTACTGAATTGAGAAAAGTTGATATGTTGCACATTTGAAATTTGAAGAATGGCTTTTACTTTCTTTCTGAGATCATCCATCATAATACCAGCAGACTGAAGATTCTGAACTGCTTGAATGCAATCTGCAATGTTTGAAGGAGATATTTCTTTCGGCTCCCTCTTTAAACCAAGTTTAATCAAAGCTTGACCGTAATGATTATAGCAATCGTCTGGAAATTTCCCATTCTCTCCTTCAAAAAGTACCTTCATTTCTGGAGTACATTGAAACAAGTCTGATGGCCTTTTTCTGGTGTTACCACTTTTTACAACCAAATACTGTTTGAGAAGCGACAGAAACTTGTTGGCGACTTTATTCTTTGAAATGTATTTCAGGACGAAGATGCACAATGTATCTTTATCAGTCATATTCAAGCTGCTAAATTTACTTGTAAAAAGAAATTGACCAATGTCTTCGAAATACCAGCGAGTTATGAAAACTTTCTTCACAATATCATGAGGGACGGATTCTGATTCTATGATATTGGCAAACTCAGATCGCCACACAGATGGAATGTATCGTTTGTCAACCAAAATTGATTGATCAATAGATGTGAAATTACTTCCACCAAAAACTTTGAACAAGGGTAATTTCTTTATCACACTGGGAAAGGATGAACTGGTGAAATTTGTTGCAGCCACCACTATTTCATTTCTTAGTGTATCAGATTCTTTCGCACAAAGAGAGGACACACGGTCTTCCCAACTTCTTTTGGCAGCATAATCTAGAGCAGTTATAATTCCATTCGAGTCAGGAAATAAGATCTTTTGATCGGAGGATAGATCATACCAAACTTGAAGATCCAATGCATGAGTATCAGCAAACTTTAATTCACATTTACCCAAAAACGTCTTCATTTCATTAGAGATATGTTGATATCTGTCAATAGGCAGCATCAGCAGAGAAGCAGTTTTGATTTTATGAAGATACTTTTGTCCAGAAACAATGACAGGTATAAGGTGCATTCCATCTAAATAATTGATGGGAATATTTTGTTGACGTTTGTAATTCCAAAATTTTTCTAACCAGTAGTTCTGGAACTGATTATTGATCATTTCTGCATTAACTGTTGGCATTTTATCCTTGACAGCTTTTAGAACTTTACTCCAATGATTCAGTAAACATAGATTCGTGTTTCCTTAAAAAAAGTTAGAAACTGTCACCCTCATACAATAAAATAAACTTTTAACCAAAACCATTAGATAGATTACAAACACCAAGTAGAAATCAGCAGAGAAATCATTTTTCTGGAATTTAAATTTTCTACAATTGATATGGAAATGTAATATTGATTTTAAACAATTTTTAATTTCCCCCACAAAATATTTCTACCAGGAATGTTTTGAAGCTTGTTTAGAATCAAAATCATGAGTAACAGTAATTAACACAAAACTGATGATGGAGATCTAGAATCAAAAATTCGAAATCAATGATAACGTACCATTTGATGAAGCTTGCTGAAGAACTTCAAGTAAACAAGGAGCTCTTGAAAGAAGAGATAAATCTAAAACATCATCTTGAGTTGGTAAAACATCAGCTGGATGATCTTTTGTAGGAATATAAATCAAATTTTGTTGGGACTGTTTTATCATTCCATAGTTGCCATTTACTAATGGCAATACATGTAAGCCATTAAGCCTATTTACATCTGATGCAGTCTTGACAGCATACGATAACAAATCAATCTGTTCTTCCCTTCTTAATTCCTTATAACAGTTTAAACACGATTGCAACATATTCAAAACAAATTCTTTTGTGACGGTGGTTGGATGTGGGAGAGATTTCAAGACATGGGAGGGAACAGAAGCTGTGCAAGATGGCGTTCTTTCAAGAAACTTCTTTATAGCAACGTAGATCTTGTTCGACTGAAACTCATTCTCCTGTAGAAACACTGTATTTTGCACATTGTTCCAAGTTCCTTTTGATGTTATAAAAACACAATTGAAAGACATCATCTGTTCATACAGTCTGTTAATAAAAATTCTCCATTTTTCATTCACAATGTCTTGATTTGGCCATGCTGAATAAAACACATTATGATCTTTGTTCAACTTGATAAGATATTTCATTAAATTACAATAAGCACTAGGGAGAAGTTTTTCTATCAGGTATTCATTCCAAACTGCAGATTTGTCATTGGAAACTTTTGAAGATATGGTCTTCCACTTTAAATCCCTTCTATCATCGGAAAGCGAAAAATATCCATTCACATGAACTGGTAGTCCAGTCATACTCTTTTCTGTGAGAGGCAGCGGTAATCCACAATATACATGACCACCACTGTTTCCATTCAATGGAAATGCAATTCCCACCAGTGGTACATAAGATAGTTCAGGATCTTCTATGAGTTTTCTAAAATGATCACTCCCAGAATAACCATACACTTCACTTAAAACAAATGAATGTTTTGATTCTTTTCCATTCTTTCTTTCTATAAGATCAACACAATGATTTAAGTTTTGAGGGGTGAACGATTTCTTTTCTGTTTGTTCTCTAACATTCTTGATGAACTGTTGTCTTGGTTCCCCACAGTTCCTGTTGCAATGCTCATCTAAACAAACTTGATACAATTCCTCATGTGTGCCATTCTCCTTAATGACGAAAAATTTTATGGATTTGATATTTTTCAGAAACAGCAAGTTCATATTTCCTTCAGCAATAAATGTTGCGATCAGGTTTTCCATTCTTTTGTGAGTGTAAATTGATGTTGATATTTCTGACTCTCTCCGTCGTAATGGAAACCTAAACACAGTACCATTGCAATATCCATTTGAGTTAATAGAAAATTCCTCTGGAATCTTTTTATAGCAGTTGAAATCACCAAAGTTGTAGAATTTTGCAGCATCAGCTTTTTCTTCCTCAAATTCCAAGAATTCCATTTCCTTGTCAAATATATCTTTTAAAGGATTCAAATAAGCCATTGAACTTCCACTTGCAATACATGGCACATCTAAAGCATGACATTAATTATCATTTCAGTAGGCCATGATAACTTGTCAACATGGAACAAGGAATCTATAACAATGACCTGAGTTTTCTTTGCTGTAAACAGATGTTTGATACTTGTGCGTATTCAAATTAAAAATACAGAAATAGAAAGTTTTGTGATATTCTGATTTTGTAAACTAAAGTCCTATATCAGATTAAAATATAACAGATACAGCAGAATTCATATAAGTAATCAGGATAGGATTTGACAATTTTATATAAAAAATAAAATCTCCAGAGACAACCAATGAAAAATATGACAGATATAAAATATAGTTACCGGTGAGGTGAAAAACTGATTTGAATCCTAATCCAAACCGTCCAACTTTTAAAGGATCAGTACGTTTATTACTGATAGCAAGAGATCGGATCCCATCCCAATCATTATCATCAAAGTAACCGTTGTTATAAGCATATAAACATGGTCCCTAAAACAGAAAAGTTGAGGTTTCCTTGTTGTAGCAACAAGATGACAGTTCAAACCAACTTATATTGACAATTTATACAATTTCTTAACATTCAGAAGATATTAACAATGCATCCGCACTTTCTCATGTGATGTAAAAGGCCTAGCAGTTCAGCAGATTGAGAGTTCGTAAACCCATGTTATGTGAAAAATAAGAAGAAAAAGAATGTTGGAATCTAGTAGATTGTGGAAGGTGTTCTAGAATGTGTTCTTTCAGCATCTTCTGCTGCTCTTTTTCTCGCTCACGCTTAAATACACTAAATCTTTCACTAAATCTACAGCCCTTCCTGGAGATAATTGACAGGGTATGTCCATGAAAATTAGTGAGGCAACCAGGAAAATTCTCATTTCCCATCTATTTGTGTCTGTTAAATTCTCTTGTGTGTGGCATAACATTTCTTACTCATTTGTTCTTGGTATGGTAAACTTTTTACTCGAGAGTGTACTCATAGCCTTCATAATTCACATCTTAGTATTCAAATTGTATGGGTTCTATTGTTAAAAAAAAAAAAAAAAAGGAAAAATTTGTTTATATTTTTTTTCTATTCAACACTTACACTTATATTACTGCTTATCTTACGCTATTTCAGTAGAATAGCCAATTATAAATATTTTGGAACCGAAATATAATCCGTTATTATTATTATTATCATTAATATTTTTACTTCTAATATTTCTTTATCAAGGCCCTTTTTTAAAAAAATATTTGTTTTTATCGATTTATCGACAATAATAATCTTTTAAACATTGTTTGAAGAACAGACCGCACACCATCTACATTGCTAGAAACATATACGAGTGGCAGTATGTTGTCAACTGTTCTATAAATGTTTATTTAAAGGAAAAGATTCTCTTAGAATATTTGTTTTAGAGGCGATACTTTGCATTTAATAAGGTGATGGTTGATGATAATTTACTAAAACACCACTGTTTTTAGCACGCCCAACAACTGTTATTATTTATGTAAGAATGAAGTTGTTCATACTTCATACAACTGCACATATTGATACAGAGCAACATCTAACAAAGTTTGTATCGATAAAGTAATTAATTACCACAGAAAACTTCTTTGTTTACAAATTTCATATCGTTGTTTTGGATACTTACTTGCAAGGTTTTGATCCCATCAACAGAATATCTTTTTCCAATGGATGCATAATCATTCTGATCGTATATAAACACAATTTCCGTGGCACCTGCATCTTCAGCATTCTGTATGAGTTCCTATAAAAATATCAACAAATTAAGGTTTATTTACAAGATAACCAAAATGACAAAAAAAAGTTGAAATGTTTAATCTTTATAATGGAAATAATAATCTCAAAACAACTTGCAGTAATAAATGATATCATAGTAATGCAGTAATAAATGATGGGATAGGATTGCAGTAATAAATTATATGATTGAAAAATTAAAATTATTATATTATTATTCTGCTTAACTGTTATGTGGTGAAATCATTTGCATGAAAATTTTATAACTACACTGAGAAATGTACAAATTACTATCTTAGGTAGTCATAATACATTCAGAGATTGATGTGCACTCAGAGATTGATGTGTATTCAACGAATGTTTTGCTGGGTTCTCAGGGTCAATTCAATTGGTCAATAATTTTTGTGAAGAAGACATAACTGTCCCTTAATTTGAAATTAACTTGAAACAACTCATAAGTCATATTTTGAAACAACTCTTTGAGCCGCCTACCTTTATAATTTATCACCGAACTTGGTTATAACTTTCAGTTTTTAAGAACTTGGTTATAACTTTCAGTTTTTAAGATGCTTGTGACACTAATGGAGTTAATAATATTTTACAGATGCAAGCAAAAATGGATGGGGTATCACTAACGGCATACATCCACAGGGAGGTGTTTGGCCCTTGGATGATAGGTCTCCGCATATTCATGTTTTAGAAATGAAGGCCATGCAAACTTACTGTTCACATATTAGACTAATGTCAGACAACCATTGTTATAGCTTATGTTAACAACATGGGAGGTGTCAAATTAAAGGTATGCAATACCTTGGCTAAGAGGATTTGGCAATTTTGCATTGACCGAAACAATTGGCTTTGGGCGGCATTCATCCCTGGAAAATAAAATAAATTGACCCTTCTCTAGGCTAAACTGTAAAGACAACACAGAATGGATGCTTGCCAGAGATAAATTCTTACATATCTGTGAAACAATTGGTAATGCAAATGTTGATCTTTTTGCCTCTCATCTTAATAATCAAAATACAAAATTGTGTATCCTGACATCCAGATCCCTTGGCTTTTGCTGTTGATGCATACAGCATCAAATGGTGCAATAATTTCTACTATATTTTCCCCCATTTAGTCTTACAGGTCAAGTTTTTGCAAAGATACATGCAGACAACACCAATTGCATCTTGGTCATTCCGTATTGGCCCAATCAAACTTGGTCCCCGCAGGTGATACAGATGACCCAAAACAAAATTTTAGATTTGGGAAACAATTGTCTATTTTCCCCAGACAAACAATATACTCCGCTGAACATTCATATGTCAGTGATTCTAATATAAGAACCAGTTATGGTTGAGTTATGGTTAAGAATATCCTTGTAGGATAAATCACCGAAACGTTACATTTGCACCGCTTATGACAACCAAAAAAACATTTTCTCCTGCATCAGTGGATACCATAAGATGATGGATAAAATCACTTTTTAAATCCTGCAATATATTAGATAATATTATATATTATCAGCGTTCACATCAAAACCCAAAACACTGGAGGTTGACATTGAAGTTATCTTAAAAATGTGTGTTGGTCTAATGAACATACATTCAGGATATTCTATGATAAAGAAATTCACACACCACAAAATGATGTCGTTGAGTTTAATAAATTGTTGTCATGATTTTGTGTTTATATCTTGAGTTATTACATATTATATTAAAAATAATTTCAACTTGCATTGTATATGTTTATCTTCTCTGCTGTTACCAGGAATGTTTTGAAATCACTATTTTCTCACTATTTTCCAAAGAGGTGTTTCTTAAGAAAAATACAGAAAATGTTGTTGATGTTGTTGTTTTGTTTCTGAGTTTACATTATAATTTAATCATAATTTCCTGAATTGTTCATTATTACTGTTGCTGCTGTTTATCTTTTTGGAATACATTTCATATTATTATGATATTGTGCAAATATAATACAATTGTTTATTTCTTTATTTTATGTACTTCTCTGTTGGTGACCCAATTGACTCCTGTTACTGTTATTTCTGGTTGTTGAAATCAGAATCAAATATCGTTCAAACTATATGTTAGAATTATAGTGTATGAATAAATAACTGTCAAATAAATGCTTATTATTTCAAAAATGTGTTTTTCTTGTTTGAATTATTATTGCTATGGTCCAGACCTGCAACTTTATCCTATTTTATATTTAAGCTATATCTTTTATATATCACCTGAATATAGCATTAACAAAAGATTTGTTTACTGAATTGTAGTTGGGAAGGCTTTTACATTAAGGTGGATAGTCATGAGATATAAGCCATCCTTGGATGTATTACAAACATTTGAATTGTTCTCCAATAGATATTTCCTGAATTGGAGCTAAAACATCAGGATTAGCTCAGGTTAATTGTGATCCCATACAGTGTATTGTTTTATTTGCTCCTCTATTACTTTGTTTACATGTTCCTCTAAATTATGTCTTTGGTTACTGAGTATAGCATTGTCTTGCTTACTTGTGACACTATTGTTATAAGGTGGTCTGGGATCATGTCCTTATTTAAACTCACTTAACCCAGTCTATATAAATCATGGGTTTGTTCTCTGTGTTCTCACTCTATTTTGTATCTTGCTTTGATAAGAGCTATTGTTTGCCCACCCTCCCTCCTCTTTTGGTATAATCAATGTATTTTTATTTTATTTTTATTTTTATGGTAAAACATTTTCCTGCTTGTGATATAGGTATACTGGCATGTTATCACCAACATTTAATTCAGTTTGCTGTCATCAACAAGTGGTATCACTGGCTGGATTACGACATCCGTTTTTTGGTTCGTTACGATATCTGCTCGATGGACACCAAGTGTTCATTTCATCTACGGTTCCCCTCTGGTTTATGTCGTTATATAGCAGAATCTTGTTTTGACTTAGATTCTTCTGCACCATTGTCTTTACAGTTGCTTTAGCCCCACGGTTTTCCTTGTTTGTGCTTATTTGGCTAGTACAATACAATAAGTTTTTTTATCCAGGAGCGGAAGCAACTGTATTTCACTATTGGCACCCCCCTTTATCTCTTTGCTGGGATTTTAGGCTTCCCTTGTCAGCCGTTTTTCGGGATTTGCTGCAGGTGTTTCCTATGTTTTTACAGTATGTTGGTTATTCTAGCCGTGCTTTGATTTCAAGTTGTACTTGATTCTTTGTACACAAGCTAGGTTAACTTGTTTATGGGCACTTCAAGCTGTGCCTGGTCATGATAAATTGGTACTTCAAGCTGTGCTTGGTTACGGAAACTTGGTACTTCAAGCTGTACCTTAATGTTGTCTATTGGCACTTCAAGCTGTGCCTGATGGTGGACGCATAGTACTTCAAGCTGTACTTTTGCGTCAGTCATGCTTGATTACATAGGAAACATGCCAGCTGGGTTTAGGACATTTCCATGTTATTTGCTCACAACTCAGCATCACATATTTTCCCAAATTCTTTTGTAGTTAATAACTGTTCATGCAATACATTTGCTCGTTTATATCTGTGTTTTGTTTTACACTGGGAACCCAACAATTAATTTCGATTTAAACGCTGCGTTATAGTAAGTTAGTAAGCAACAGGAAGTTTTAACATCTTTGGGGCATATCCATTTATCTCAATGGCTCTTCAAATAACTCACTGGTAGAGATACGTTAAGGATTGCTCTAATTCGCTCACTGACCAGCATGCACCTCACTGGCCAGCATGCACCTCGTTTTCATTATCATAATTGTGTTTAACTAATCTGCCGGAAATTAAATATAGAAAATAAAGAACGCAATTTTGAATAATTATTGAATAATGAGAACATGCCGCTTTAGAGTTTCACCTTTTCATTATAATTGTTATCAATGCACTAAAGAATTCCATTTCAGCACGACAGAGATGGGCCCAAAGTCATTCTCTTAGAGTAACAATAATTTTGATTGGTGTTTGAGGAGATGGGATTAACAAAAAAAGAGGATGTTACAGAGGAACTGAAGCCTCACTGAATGAATAGTAGCTCAAAAGAGGATGTTACATTTTTGTCTTCAGTTGATAAAGAACACCTTTTCAATAATGCAGAGGTTTGAGACAGGAAACAACATGAAAGATGATTTTATTTATGGATTCATGAAGATTCTAGTAGATTTTCCTCCCAAGCTGGAAAATTTAAAGTGTCCAGTACTTCCAAGAAAAAATTGGCTAGTGGCCAAAAGATGCTTTTTGTAAACTCAGGGGACACATGTTACTCTTTTCGAAATGATGATGGTAGAATGGTTAAGACCATCGAAGATGAATACTGATGCACTAATAAAAAAGCAGACTCAAGAATGCCAAATTACCATCCCTGGCTAAGGTTGTCTAGGTACATTGCACCTCTTTAAAGGAAAGGAACTCTGGATGGAATGTGGTCTTACATCGAAGAATACACTTCAGTATATAAGCGTTAACCAGATTCATGATCACTTTGGAAAAGACTTTTGCAAGGGTAAAGTTAGACCACTGAAGTTGCTGGAGGGAAATATGGAAAAACTTTGTGTATTCTGATCCACCAGTCCCAGACGCATGATCATTTGGCTGGAAGTTGAAAGATAGTTTGATGGAAATGCTGCGTCCAAAATTGTTGATGTTGTGCGACATGATGAAGGTATTTCCATTTTTTAATAACTGTTGTTACGAACATTAAATGCCTCGTTGAGTGTAAATTAAGGTCACATGTACCGAGACAATTATCTACGCCCCATTTCCCTTCACTGAACTAGTGTTTGAGTGAGTGAGCAAAACAAGAAACCCCGAGTTATTAGTCCTTGGGCTTCAATCTGTAACGGTTGGTCTTTCAGCCTATCAACTTGCAACTGGGTAGTTGACTTACCATTGCTAGGGCTTCTGTCCTTTTTGATATCTTAACGGAAGTGAAGATATCGAAAAGGAGGATGATGATGATGATAACCAATTCAATGAGCTAAACAATCTGAAGTTTGTAAGTAGTAGATGAAGAAAGTTTATTCACATCTCCTTAAGTCTGTATCGTATCTCGTAATTATTTTCTCTTTTATTCACAGAAAGCCGAAAGCTCATAGAAGATGGATGAGCTCATTTTGTTGACAAAGAAGTTAAAAATATTTGTCAATTTGTAGCTTTCTGTTTATTGTGTTTCTCAAAAATGATAACAGTCAAATTTTGAGCAAACTATATTATTGTTTACTACCGCTTTTGAGCCATATTTTGAAAGGGTCAGAAAGGCTGAGGAACCTGAATTTTTGGTTTTTCTGTTTTCGGTATCTGCTACCTGTAAATGACGAAGTGTCAGGTCTGAGGCTGATGACATGATAATGAGTCATTTCTGAAGGAAGTTAAAAGGGGTCAAGAACAACTAAGAACCCAAATTTTTGGTTAGTGTTTCCGTTTACACACTCTCATACAATTTGCCACTTGATGGTAAAATTTTCAAGTCTGATGCTGATGACATGAAAATGTGTCTTTTTTTGGTGTTACTATTTGTTCTATGAAGACCATAGGAACCCTAAAAAACCTTGCAGACCTCCAAATCCTTGATACTTAAGATACTGCTAAGAGATGTAGACTGCTTAAAATTCTGATAAAAATGACATGAAAAGATGTGAAGAGAGCTCCTGGTCTATTATGTCTATTATGTTATTAAATTTTTTACTTATCCCTTTTTCCTTTTGGTATTTCATAAGTTACTTTATTATATTTTTCTTGTTTCTATTACTTGTAGTGCTTTTCTTTGTTATATCTTTTGGTAAAGTCAGCTAATCAATGATTCTCGTATTACAATTTACACATTACACACTCACACAAACAGTTCCAGTCTCCATATTACTTATAACATAACAACACTTTTACTAGAACTTTTAGTAAAGTTTGTATTAATGTTCTTGTCTTGTTTTGACTTGTCATTCAGATTGTAGTGGTAAAAAAATAAATTCACGCCTTATTTTTTCACACAAACCAGACCAAAAATTTGTTTAACACCACTTTTTATGCATAAAACAAAACAAACCAGCATACAAAGTAAAAAAAAATTACTGATCATTCATAAAAGATAGAAATCAGACAAATGAATGATTTTGGAGTTCCTTGAATGAAAGAGTCAAAGAAAAAGTATTGAGAATTGACAAAACAAGCATTAACATTTCGAAAGCACTGAAAACACTTTGGAGGTTTCCACTTCATTAAGTATCATCTTTATCAATCACTTCTTCTCTTGATCATGACGGCTCACTATTAACAGTTTGTGAGAATGGATGATGCATTATTATCTTATTGCTCAAAATTTTATACAAGCTAACTAAAACTAGATATTACTGACTGTTCTGGTTAGTAAATCTGATGGTTTTATTTGAATCAAACACAACATCTGCTCCTACGAAAATTGCTTGATAACTGACTTCGTAGTGATGATTCATTCCACAACAAAATCTGGGAAAAGACATCTGCAATGAAATCAGATCAGGAACATGATGAAGTATGGGTTGTTCACTCTGTGACATTCCTCGACTTAGAGAAATTATGTGTGGCTTCAAAATAAAAAACATTTGCAAAATGAATCAACAAGAACCAGACAAATATCCTTTTTATCATCAAATTCAGCACTTCAACTTAAATGACACTGCTTAATCATCACAACAATGTGTTTTGGTTATACACATAAAATATTGTGTACAGTTGAAGAGAATTTGCTAAACTGCATCCAACTAAAAGAAAAAAAATTTACCTTGAAAATTTGTCCATCATCAGGGTATTTGTTGATGATATCTTTAATCTCCTCAACAAGAGTTCGAAGTTTAAAACGACTGAATCGTTCTTTTCTACTCCCTAAAAAAAGAAAAAACAAATCCAGTAATACTAGCTTGAATCATAACATCATGTTGTCTGAAATAGAAATAGTTATCTTTTTGAAAAACAGATTTTTTTTAAATATCCAAACTTTTATCGTATAGAATTTTTCTAAAACTCTATCTATCAATCCATCTTTCAGAAATAAACTATCTATTGTCCTCCAATTGAAAACAAAATGCAGCAACGGAAGTTATCAACGAAAACACTAATTTGTTCCAAAAACTCTCTTACAAGTTTCACTCCCCAAAAATATGACACTATTGTATCTTTTTTCATTGACACAAACTTTTAAACAACAACAAACATATAAATGACATCTTGTTATGTGGAAAACTAATTGCAAGAATTGTATAAATTAATCATTTAACCAAGAATAAATTCTATGAAATTGATAATTGCATTATTTGTTGCTAATAACTTATTTAGTTGTCCTTTCTTTTAAATGGTATATATTTAAAAACTCATGAACTAATGAATGGTTCTGTTACTGAAATGAAATGAAATTGTTCCTACTAAGTAACTGATGGGATGACGAATGGATTTTAAAACGATTGTAAAGTCTGTATGGAACTTGCTTCATGAAGATTTAATACATAAGCACAAGTACAGCTTTCTTTTTAAAGTACGAGATAGGTTTCGATCCAACTTTATCCAAGAGACTTCTGTTTTCAATGTTATTGTTGTAATTAAAAATTATCTTTGCTGCTCTGGCATGAATGTCATTTACTTTGTTCAGAAGAGCTCTTGAACAGTTGCCCCCCAAACTAATGCCATATGTTACTCAGGGAGAATAGTGCTGAAATAGAATTGTTTTAAATTTTTGGACCTAGCGATTTGATTCTTTTGAGCATCTTAACTTTAGTATTAAATCGACTACAAACGGATATTACATGGTTGCTCCACGTGAAGTTATTATCGATCTCTATACCCAGGCACTTCGTTTTGGTTACAATCGTAGCAGGCTGTTTCCCCACTATTATCGTGGGGATAATCCTTTTTGATAATATCATAATCATATCATAATCCTTTTTGACAATTTTTTTCTTTGTAGTGGGTGTTGCTTCAAAATGTTCTTGAAGGCATCTAAAAACTGATTAGTATCACCTGGTGGATTATACGTAGACGCTATAAGTATGGCTTGTGATTGCATGTTCAGCTCGAGCCAACAACATTCAACACCATAGGAATTTATATTACTTTTTCCGTACCCAACAAGATTTATATTGTATTATAGAACTAATCATTTGTATAAAACAAGATTTTAATGAAAGTTTATCAAACTAACTTGTTGAAGCTGTGAGAAATGAAAAGTAAAATAAAAAGAAATTTACCTGGTTGACTCATGATTCAATTTTTTTTTTCAAGAAATCACATGTTTATCTAAACAAAATATAAAAATACAATATAACTTATCTGATGTTATCTAAATATATTTATATTTAGTATACTATACTATACTATACTATATTTAGGCATAAACTTCTCTAAACTTCTCTAAATGTTTTTATTTCCTTGAAGTTAGACTATCCCTAGAACAGTTTCAACTATAATGCTATCCACTAACAGAATACATAAAAAAAGAAATGAAGTGATTCCTATATACAACACTAAAAGTATTGATAAAAGAAGTGCCACTTTCAGAATTGATAAACAAAATTTAATGGTCATTTGTTTCAAAAGAGAAAGAAAAGAGAATTCTCTACCTACCTATTTCTGAGAAATATCTTTAAAATTGATCTGTTTCCTTCTATGATTTTTTCGTACGTATCGACGTTTCAGATTTTCCAACAAAAAGGAGAAAGTAAATCTTGTGACATGATTAAAACGGTGTTTTTTTTAAATAAACGGTTCATCGCCCAATCAAAATCTCAACAGGTGGTACCTCCGGTGGTATTTATAACAACACATTGTCTTTAATGAATGTTTTTATGACTGAGGAATATGAATTATTAAACTCAGTTATTCAAACTTTCAAGCGATGTTTTCATGACATGACATGCACAACAATGACGCTGAAATTCTCTAGAAGTGAAAAGTGTTCACCTTTACTTACGAAAATTGAAATCACAAAATAACAAATGGAAAAAGCAGTACTATGGGATAGAGCACAAAAAGCTGATAAAACTGGCATATGATCACTACAAAACATCACTGAGATGTCGTTGTTTAGTGGTGGTGACGTCGCATTCTTTTTGCATACCCAAATGCAATTTTTTCACTTTATACAGACTGACATCAGGAATTCTCGTGACATCACGAGGTTCTATATTAGAGCAGAGATATGTAAAAAAAGAAAGATAAACAACTCGTTTGAACTTGATTGACAGCTTATTGTTAATCCTTTTGTTTCGCGCCTCCAGATCCAGACTCTTTTTTTTTCGCGAATAATTAAATTCGGAAAAATTAAAACTTTACGAGTGTTACCGACAATTTATGTTGTCTTTGATTTGTCTTTCCTGAATATCTCCTGAGAGATTTCGATATTTTTCAGACGAATCTTAATCTCACACATATGCTTTAAATTTTTCTTAAAGTTTGTAGAAAATGTCAACATTTTAGAGAAAGAAGTAAAGAATAAGTTGTATGCTAATAAATTTGTCGTAAAACGAAGTCTCTGTCAGTAAAATCAATTTTTCAAGAAAACTACTGAAGTCTGATGTAAGTCTGGCTAATAACACGTAAGTTATGATTTTATTTACGAGATTATTTGATTAAGATTTTCCAACATTCGTTTTGAAACGAGATATTTTGAGGTAAAATAGATCTAAAACTCGGTATTATAAATGAAATATTTGTCATAATTAATATACTCGTCGGTAGTGTTGATATTTAGATTCAAGATGGCTAACACATACCACGCTTTTCTCTTGTTTTCCCTATAGAATGGATGTTCATATAAATATGCTGGAGAAAATGTGTAGAGTATGTGGGAAGATAATAAAGATTAGTAAGGTTATTTAAACCCAAAAAAACCTTGTCAATATTTGGATGTGCTGACGAAGTTTGGTGTCTTGGAACAGGAAGATCCTCAGGTAAAATCTGCCTGTGTCTTATTTTTATTCACATGAATGAAGCTTGAATTTGTTATGGCTTTTAGGTTTTAAAGTGTTTTGTTACATTTTGTTCATTACTGTCTCTACTAACCTATGGCTTTCACCACCTCTTTTTGATATGAATTCTCCTAATTTGATATCCTATTATTTGTTGAGACAAGACTTACTTGCAAATCTAGCCATTTTGTTTTGATTTTTTTTAATGGGAATATTTTCTATCATCTAGATCTATCCTGCTAATCTTTGTATAACATGCAAGAGAAAATTGGAAAAAATGAAGGAGATACAAAAGATCTACAAATTGTGAATTTTTATCCTCATAGTGATGACTGTGCGTGCTTCTCTTCAATCCGTAATCAATCTTTTCATGTCAGTCGATTTGATTATCTTATGAGGGAGATTGGTTTCACTAGATATCAAAATGATCTGATATATTTCAAGCCCGTAAAAGATACAGCAACTAATGTAATTGATGTACCTATGCAGCTCATAATTACACCCATGACAAACAAATGGAAAATCTTTGTGCATGGGAAAATCATCCAACGTGAAAATCATTGTACACTGCAACATCTACCTGAATTTGTTAACAACGATAACATGAACTCTTTTTGTGAACAAATTTCAAAACTTACTGTTTGTCAGGGTAATAGGAATTTTGAAAGTGTTTTAAATAATAGAGTGAAGTTTGATAACCCTTTTCCAGGCAAAAATGGAAGTACGGCATATGCTGAGTCAGCTGGCGAGGGGCACACTCGACTCATTGCAGAAAACTTTCGTATAATAAGGTCTTCTGATTGCAGCTATCTAATTAGTGGAAACATTATTTGTGAGCCTTGTTGTATGTATAGAAATATGTTGCACAAGTTCAAAAGACGTGTTTCTGATGATACAAGGTTACAAGCTTCTACATCTGACGATAGTCATACAAACCTTCGATATCTAAATATTGAAGAATTACGTGATAGATTGAGAAATGTCTCAGCAGCAAAGAAGGCTGCTGTTGATAAAGCTGCAAGATATGCTTCTAAAATTGATAATTTAGTGAAATCTAATGGAGTGACTGTTGATGGTGGGACCCATATTCTTTTAAAAGATGTTTTGTGTAGTGAATCAACTTCTTTTCAAGAGGGAACCCCACAATGGCTTTTTTGGGAACAATTCGAGCGGCAGGAAATTTCACTTAATGTTGTAAAACGTGAATTGATTGGTGATTTACGTGGTAATACGGCTGGAAGACCTGATACAAGACCTGATATTGATATAACAGACACTCGCTTGCCAAGAAAAAGACAAAAAATTATTGATCATTAAATCACCATAAACTTCATATTTTGTCATTTGTCTTTTTATAAAAATTTCTAGGAAGGCCCTGGGAACAAAGTTGAATTTCTTTGCTTTTGAAACTATTCGAACTATGTAGTTTGTATTTTGCAAGTGTACGTTTTAAGAATTTGAGATTTGTGTTTTTTATTTATTTTTCAGGACTTCTTCTGAAGACTTAAACATATCTTTATGAAGTAGATTTTCATTAACAATTTTATAGTATTTTCAACCTAGTGTAGAGTGCATTTGGAGAGCCGATAAACTCTACACCTAGTCTGTGTTTATTAGTCATTGTTACTATTGCTGTTTGTACTAACCTGAAATAAAATATAAATAATACAGTTGACTTTCATTATGTAGAACAAAAACTTTGGTCCTGTCAGCATTTACAGGCCACTGTAAATCTCATTATTTGAAACGTTTGTCCCGGTGCATTGATAGAAAATAATGTCGCACTAGGGGGTGTTCACATGGATAAAATCAGGCCGGAAAAGCGGGCTGGCTCGATTTGCCGAGATCTCACCTTTTTTATCAAAGTCTCATAAAATTCAACATGTGTTCACATGAGAAATTAATCTCGCTTTTATTTACCGAGATCTTCTGAAATTTTTCCATGTGAACACTCTAGCCCGGTTAACCGGGATGGTTTTTCACATTTTGCGCATGTTTTTCTTTGTAACGTGTAAACAATGATAATCATATGACATTTTTCAGCCCGGTTTGTCAGGATGTTTTTTCTCATATGAACCCAAGACAAAATCATCCCAGTGAATCGAGCCAGCCCTCTTTGCCGGGCTAATTTTTCTCCATGTGAACACCCCCTTAGAAAATGCCGCACCGTGGTTTCAATTATGTCTTTTTTATTCTCCGGCTTACAAATATTAATTTCTAAATCAATGTTACTTTCTACATAATTGAAACCACGGCGCGACATGATTTTTACTAATACAGAATTCAAGTGCGACTCTGTATTAATAATAGCAACATGGTGTTTCACCGCATTTTCATAATCCGATTTCTATAAACGTACCACTACAGTCTAGTCTGGCCGACTTTTCTGTGTGATTTTCTCTTAAACCCTGGGCTTTTAAAAAGCGGGAAAAGGCACTGGGTACGAGTTTGGATGCTTTCTGCTTCCCTTAATTATACGTAGTTTTTTCATTCCTTGTTCCTAGAGTTTCTCATTTTTTCATTGGCCAGTTAGCTATAGTAATGTGGTAAAGGACCGATGCTATAACTAGATAAAAACACGCAGCCAGCGTTTCTTTTCGATATTTATTTGGACTAGAACTAGGTGCGTTTTGAAAAAGGAGATATATTTAATATAACAACCACAAAGAAAAGAAAAATTACAAAATTAATGAAAACACTACATATGCACATACAGTATACAATGTGCCGGTTGGTTTGATTAAAAATATAAAAGTTTATGTTAAAGTTTTCCGCAGAGCAGGCTCGGCAGATTTGGATATTGTACTCTTTGCTTTGGTAGCTGCATCTTGATTAAATTTCCTTCTTAAAATCTGTATATACGTTTTAACAAAGGCATGACATTTCAAATCTATCCACTTGGTTATAATTTGGTCTTTTAGGACATTACCCAGATCTTTATTAGGTAAAAACCTAATAAGTGTTTCCCAATACTGGTTAACTAATGCTGCTTTTTCAATTTCTCTTCTAACAACATCTCGAATGTCTTCTTGTTTATAACTGCAAATTAAATCTATAGTTAGAATTTGTCGAACAGCATTTTCTATTCGACATATAAAAAGGTAGAACTCATCATTTACCATGACAAGTCCTCCATTATTTTTTACGTCAGCCCATTTTTTAGTGAAATCCAGAAATGAATGTCCTTTCACAGCTTCATTGGATTTTGCATGAAGGTTTGATAAAAATTGCAAAGCAGCTATGGCGGCTGTGTTATTCTTGTTTTTGGAAAATATCTTCTGGAATTTTCGCTTCATGTAAAATATGATGAACCCAGAAACATAATACAATACATTTTGTTCATCATCTGACAGCTTGATATCTCTCATAGGAGCTTCTTTTTGATTTTGTACATTGTTATTCTCCAATATCAAAAACACCATTTTTGTGGTCAAGTAATGAAACAGTGACGAAAAGGTTGAGGTTGGAATCGATTCTTTGCATTGACTCAAAACATTGTTCCATCTTTCAATATTCCTTGAATCCTGTTGAATTTGAAGGATTTTATTCCACATATTTTCTCTCATAGCACCTTTCGTTAAGTTTGTATCTTTCATTGCATTAATCATTCTTGATAAAAGTTCACGTTCTGTTTCTTTCAAAAGATCAGGATTCTCAGTGAAAACACGAATAAGCTCTTGTGCAAATTTTTTCACTTTCTGTCCAGGAGTTTCGAATTTTGTTTTAACGTTATAAATTTTGTCAGCTACCAACATGTCCAAAGCTTTTCGAACCAATGAAAAATTGAAATCAGCTTTCACACAGATAAACCCTGAAATAAATAAACAACCATAAATCTCCAAATAAACAATTTTTAAACCATAGTATCAGGGCAAGGACAGCTAGTTAGCTCCAAATATAAATTACCTGCTTCTTTATTAACAGTTTTAGTTGCAGATTCCTTTTGATTCAGCTTGCTTTTTGTATTCTCTGATTTACTTCCACCTATGTAAAAAGAATAAAGGTATATATTGAAGTTTAGCCAAAAGGATCTGGATAGGATAGAATTTTTACAAAGATAAGAGTAATATACACTGTGTGACACTCTGGGCAAGCCAGTTATTATCACGAAAAACACTCATATATCTTACTACTGCAGAGTTAGATCTAGCAACACACTATTATACACAAAATCTCTAAACTTTTGTAACTGTGCAACAATCCCTTTCAAGTCTCAATCAGTATAATAACAAGACTTTTAGATGAAGATATGAAAAGATGTAATATGATCTATAGAATGAAGAGAGAATTTGATTAAAGAAAACTTATATACGTACCCATTGAACAAGCTGACATATGCTTTACATAAGCAGTCTCTCTTTTATATGGCTTGGAACAATAATCACAAAAATACTTTATTTGTTTCGGAGGCGAGGATGATTGGTTAGCATTGACGACGCATTGTACATTCGCTTCATCACAGAACATTAGAGGTGGTATTGACTCCAATAATAAGGTAGTGTTCTTCTTCTTCTCGAGGAGAAGAAAATCCTCTTTACTTAAATCGTCTTCAAATTGTATCTCAACACTCTCAAATTCATTGAAATGTTCCATGATTGCTCGGTCAACATCGTCTGTTTCACTGATTTCAAAGTCAATATCATCTATCACAGAAGTAGTTGTTGCTGTTGTAGCCATCTTAAAAAGCGAGTGGCATTCGGTGAACGAGAACTTATATGAAAAATTAAAATATGCGAAACTAGAAAAAATTATAAAAATTATCCAATGAGTATTTGCATAATTTTAATTTTCAACCAATGAAAATTTAGAATTTTAACAATTACAAGTAATTATATATTTAAATTATTCGCGCGAAACAATACTCACACCAGTAAAAGGGACACAGATAGCTTTTGCGAGAAACAACGAAGTTGTTTATCTTTCTTTTTTTACATATCTCTGGTAGATTTTATCACTTTATCCTCCAGTGCTTCCAATGGTCTCCCAGGTTTTCTTCTTTTATTGTCATTAAAAAGAAGTTTCTTTGTGCGACATTTGTCTGATTGACGTGCAAGATGTCCCAGGTAGCTAGTTTGTTGTTTTGTAACATATGTTTGAATGTCTTCAGTTTTGCAGAGATTAAGGATATCGGTGTTGTTTATCAGATACCGAAAGTCTTCAGTTTTCGAGCCATTTCTTATTATTTCTGAGCATTCTGATGTAGGTGGAGTTTATCCTGCTCATTTGGGCTTCATTCACGTTCCAAGTCTGACAGGAATATGTGAGTCTGCTGCGTACTAGAGCGTTCAATATAAGTACTCTGGTTTTTAGGTGTATAGAGAAGTTTGTAAGTTTTTTGATAATTTCGTCAAACTTTGCTTCAGCAATGCATATTCGTAGATCAACCTCAGCATTTCCGGACGATGGTTCGTCAAACTTTATTTCATCACCTAGGTATCGGACAGTCTTTACATTACATTACATTTTCAATGGGTTGATTCTCAAGTCCTACTATGGATTCAGGGTATTCAGAATCCGGGTTTTCTTCAACGTATTTGTAGTTGAAAATCATAGTTTGTTTTTTTCTGATGTTGATTTGGAGTCCGAACTTTTTGAAGACAGAGTGGAGAAGGTCAAGTCCTTTTTGAAGATCCTCATGATAATCGAAGAATGTCGTCAGCATAACCGGACCAGTCAATTTTGTGATCTCCGTAATAACCACGCATTCTTTCTTCTCGTGTACAGGCTGTTGATCTAATTCTGTATTTGAGAATGGTGAACTTAATGTTTTCTTCAGAGCATAAATGTTCGAATACTCGCATTACATAATCCATATAAAGATTATATAACGGAGGTGATTCAGGATCACCTTGTCTTACTCCAGAAGTGAGTTCAAAAATGTAATCTGGTGTACCTGCCAGTGCGGTAGTGGGAGTATACAGCTTGTTGACATACAGCTTGTTGACAGTTTTTCGGGTTCACATTTAGTACTCTTTATCGATTTGAAGGAGGAACTGTCGGATTGCATTTTTCGGAATAATTCTTTAGTTTCTCTACGTATTGCGTGGTGATTTATTTGCTCCGCTTCAGGAGTTTTTAGTTTCTGATGTATTTCACATGCTTTTTATCTTCTTTGTCGTTGATTTGTATGCTTCAGAACCTTTTTGTTTGTGTCGATCTTTCTTCTAGCATTCTGTTGAATAAAAGTCTTTAAAGACTTCATTGATTTTATTTTGGCTTTTGGTTTGACGGATAGGTGACGGATAGATGACGGATAGGGTTTCAGATGCAGATGTTGAGAGTGCGTCAATGAGGTGTTCAGATCTCACATTAGTATCATCATTATCAGTTCTGATTGATTTCAGTTTTCTATCAAGCTTGTCAGTAAACAGTTTTTGTATCTCTTTGTTTTGGAGTTCTCTGATGTTAAGACGGTTTTTTGGTGGTGTTGCATTTTTGCAGAATCTTTTCGACCAATTTTGGTATACCGTAGCCATCAGTAGTCGATGATCAGTCTCTACATACCATAAAGAGAGCCTCTTCAAGAATAAACCTGTTGAAGAAAATGCGATCCCATCTGGACTCAAAAACCGCAGCTTTGGTCTACAAGTCGATGATCTTGCCAATCTTAACCTGGAGTTCGTTTGCGACGTATGGAACGATACCAGCTACTCTTGAGGATAAAACAAATGCACTAGAACGACGAGCCCAGAAAATTGTTGGTACACTTTCAACAATATCATCATCAAAGCAAATTAAAATGAAACGAGTAGTTACCTATGTTCATCGATGGATTAACGGAAGTACAATTAAAAACTTTGAGAACTTTTGGAATCAAAAATAAACACACGAAACAATGGGCATATGATACGAGTTCCGAACGTGAAATTAGAAGCTGCTCGGTCCTCCTTTTATTTTCAAGGAGCATTGACATTTAACAATTTACCAAGAGCGCTTCGAATTGAGAAAGATTTTTCAAAATTTAAGATTTTACTAAATAAACTTTAACTAGGGAAATCATATAAGCTTATGATCTTACGAGCTCGTGCGACTTCCTAAGTTTATAAGTTTATAACTTTTGTATATTTATAAATAAAACACTTAACTTATTTTGCACATAATTACATTTATCCTTTTATTTAACAGGACTTCTTTGAAAACAGTGTAAATATATTTATGTATTATACGACTGAATGAACCATCTTCTTATACTAATACTAAATCTTGCTTTTTTCTTACCTAACTTTGAAAGAAAGAACTTTAGGAAAAATATCTCGGGAAGTTCGTCAATGGATGTTTATTTTTTACGTATTAGTATAGGGGGAACCTCCAATTAGGGGAATGTCTAGCTCCATCTTACGGGTTTTTATTACTTCGTGGAGTGTTGTGCTTAAGGAAGACATCATAAACCACCCCCGGAGGAGAACGCAATGCAATGTTTTTTGCGTTCGAAAGTTCATCAAATTTTCTCAACGTTCATTTCTTAACTAGAATGAAGACGCTGTGTGTAACATTTTTTGTCTTTGTTTTTAATATTTTTTTATTCAACGCTTTAAGTCCAGTAATAAAGAATAACAACATTGATTCTATCCGACGAGATAGTCGATGTAGACCTGTTATGTGTTCGTATTATCAGTTCATCATTTTCTACCGATGTCTATTTTTTAATGTGTTTGAATGTAGCTTTTTCGTATCAGTTAGTGTTGACTACTATGCCGAAATGTGTAGCTAGCAGTTTATTTGGTATTTCATGTAGTGTGTGGATTGTTATTATTAAGGTAAACGAAGGTAGCAAGATCATTATCATATTGTTTTGATAGTATTTGAATGATACCAATTGTTGGTACACTTTCAACAATATCATCATCAAAGCAAATTAAAATGAAACGAGTAGTTACCTATGTTCATCGATGGATTAACGGAAGTACAATTAAAAACTTTGAGAACTTTTGGAATCAAAAATAAACACACGAAACAATGGGCATATGATACGAGTTCCGAACGTGAAATTAGAAGCTGCTCGGTCCTCCTTTTATTTTCAAGGAGCATTGACATTTAACAATTTACCAAGAGCGCTTCGAATTGAGAAAGATTTTTCAAAATTTAGATTTTACTAAATAAACTTTAACTAGGAAATCATATAAGCTTATGATCTTACGAGCTCGTGCGACTTCCTAAGTTTATAAGTTTATAACTTTTGTAATTTGTAAATACACAGACTTATCATGGCAGTATTGCGTGCAAAAACAATTTATGGAGAAAAACTGTAAAATGTTTTTACACGCTACACTAGTCCTATATAAACATTTGATGATAATAATAATAATAATAATAATAATAATAATAATAATAAAAAACCAAGGTACACCCGACAGTTAGTGATATATTGCTGGATATATCCTTCAGTTAAGATCTAATCAAGGATCTTTCTTGTTCTTTTATCACTGTTATACCAGGTGTGGTGCCGGTGTTTGAAAAAAGTCTTTGACCATTATCATTACAATCACGGTCTAGGACTATCTTCTTCCCATCAGAGTTGCTCTTATTCTTAAACCTTGCTACTCCGGTGGTAGCATTGAAGTCGCCAGCAACAACTAGTTTTTGATGTTTATTGCAGGTTTTACTTGCAGAGGTCAGAGTAGAACTTTCGTTTCTATTCATCAGTGCCACCACAGTTTGTGGGAGAGTATACATTCACAACTCTCAGGTTGAATCCATGAACTTTCAGGTTAATCCCCATAATTCGTGGTTCATTAAAATCAGGGGTATTGATTTCGATATTTTTTTTGGTTTTGATTAGTATCCCGACTCCAGCTTCACGCTTTCGTTTATACCCGCTCCAATGGAATTCAAATTTATCACCATTGTCTAGTTCAATAAGTTTATTTCCAATACCTCTCCATCTGACTTCTTGGAGAAGAAGAAATTGCATATTAGTTCCTGACATTTCCTTAGCAACCGAATAGACTTTTGCTTCTTCATCGTTTCTTTTCCTGTTCGGATATTCAGCGTAACAAACCTGAAATGTAGCAAAGGTTGACTGAAAACGTTGGTATGTTAACAGAAAGTTTTGAATTTTTGTTATTGAACATACCTTAAGAGAATTACTTTTCACCGGAATTAACTTTTATGAATCCCAGATTTTGGTCCAATCCGCAAAATTATATTCCGCGAAAAATCCATTTCACACTGATATGCGAAAATAAATTCCTGCGAAATTTCCAAATAATGCCAACCCACAAAAATTTATTCCAATTTTTTCAAAATTTACGAGTGATTTTCTGTACGTGTTTCTTCTTTTCACTGTATACAAACACTTTAAATATGATGGGATTAGTAGTATTTGCATCATAGTAAAAAATCATCAATGGTGCAAAATATACTGTGCATTTTCATCATTGCGCGTTGTAAAAATTTGGAATTTCTTTGATCCAAGAAAGAAGGGAAATGAAATCAGAAGTGGTTATGGAAGAAATTTTGTAAACGATATTTGTAAAACCTACATACAAACAATGGATCAAATTTCGACGTTGAAACAACACATAGTTTACGTCGATTTGTGTATTAAGCTTGGTTTTGTTAGCAGATCTTTGACAACTGATAAGAACATAGACTGCAGGTACTTCTTCCTTCTCGCTGTGGGATAAGATTTCTTCCATCTCACTGTTGGATAAGACTTCTTTCCTCATAGTATGACAAATTCAACTTGAAGAACGCTTAAGACAACTTATTAAAAGAATTTTATAAAATATACGAACCGCAAAAAAAAGTAGGGCTTGAAAACATAAAGTTGTAGATTTTCCCCAATGGATATTTACAAGTTCTTTTTTTACAGAATGCTAACAGGAAAACAAAGCTTTTATCTCGTCGTTGTCATTGTAGTTGCTAAGAGTCCCTTTTCTGTGTTGAACAGCCACCAGTATCCAACGGCAGGTATTTACGAATGAAAACGAGGCTGAGAGGAAAACAATCACATTAGTTTTCTGAAGTCAATCACCTACATTTTCTTTCTCGATATAAAAAACAGAAACCAGATATAAACAAAAAAAATCCGAAGATAAAAAATAACTGAACGTGTCAGCTCTCTCCACAACATACTGAAACCATCTCTACGTCATATTATGGTGAAAGTGCAGAAAATATTTAACGTGTACAATAAGAAGTGTAATATGCAATGAAATGCTTTAATAAATAAATTATCGTAAATTATATGGAGATATAGGTCAATCTTTACAAACAAGGTGTGGCGATAATAAATTAAAGGAATGATGACATGCAAGCGGAATTAACACCTGGAAGTAGAGTGAACCAGTTGGTCACATGACCAGTCAATAATAACTTAAGTAAGAGCTTCATAAAAATTTAAAAAGTAAAAAACTTTTATAAAACACATGTTAAAATGGTAAAAATATCATATGATAACGAAAAAGATACAGATCATTCGGCAATAATGGAACCAATGTGTACCTACAGCATACGGATATTGGAAAGTGCTTTGTGTGTATAACTGATTACAAATTCCAAAATATCTCGCCTTGGTGTATGCAAACCAAAAATTTAGTTTGGTTTAGTGAGATGTGGTTAAAACTTCTAACTTTCCAATGGATGTTCATAGTCAGAAAAAAATGTCAAATGAACCTACTGCAGGAATCCAATGGTCAAAAACGATGTTTAAAAAAACAAAAATGAAATGTAAAATTTAAGATGCAATCAATGAAAAAACAAAAACAAAAATAAAAACAAAATCAAATCAAAACAAACAAAAGAAACTAAAAAGGATGATGAAAATCTTCTGATAGTTTGGATGGCTGAATTGCTGTGAAAAATGGTAAACTTCTTAGATGTTACACCGAAAATGACCTATACAAAACAAATCATTTTTTGGCTAGTGCTTCAACACAAGATACAATTTCATAATATAAATCATCATTCGAAAATGTTGATGTCAGCGGGCATTTAACATTATTGTACGTCAATACTGAATTCCTCTCATCTAATATGGTGGAACAGCTGCATGACCAAACCTCAAGATTGCGGAACTATGGTAATATTAATAATAATGATAAGAAAACAACACATCATCAACAACAAAAACAACATTAAAGGATAAAGGTTGCAGATTAGAAATTTTAATCTTTCTATCAAAACATGGCACTTGTATGGTCAAGGAGAACTGAAATTGCAAAGAAGATTGGAAGGAGGTCATTATCTTACTTGCTTTCCCGTGTAATATGCTTCTGTTGCTATGATACAACCTGACGGTGGAAATACTAAAAACAACAAGCGAGTCAAATTAAAAGAAAGTTTTAATCTTTGGAGAACTGAACATTAGTTTAAAAAATTAACAAGGATTAAATAAAACGTACATTTCTCACACAAGCTTTTTGCATGGCCAGCAATTATTCTATAACAAATAAAACAAAATATTTACAGAAGACTTCATAGACTGAAAATACTTTGGTTCAAAATACCATCTTGCTTCCCTTTCAATACATAACTCTTCTTTTTACCTTGAATCTATGTGATCTCCCCACATGTAGACTTTAGAGGTAGGTGCTTTTGTCTTTATCCATTTCCAAATGACATGAATATCTGATTGGATTAAGGGATGGTATGGAACCAGAACATGATATGCCAATGACGACAAAACTTCATACACTTGAATTTGATGTGTACTGTTGATCTCCTCAGTTTTGGGCATATATAACATGATTGGTAAGTCATATTCAAAGGATTTATTGATAGGTAGACTTTTTAATAGCGGTGGTCGTATATGATACAAAGGTATACTTGCAGATGCATCATCCAATATGAAAGCATATGCATTTTGTATACCAAGTTCCTTTGGTAGTGGCAGTATGAGCAGTTTATCTTTAAATGAACAGAAAAGATTCATATAAAAAACCATCATGGTTTGTTTTGATTCTCAAAAACTGTAAAACAAACATACCTGCAATGAAAAAAGTGAGTACAAAAAGTATTGGGAGGAAGCAAATCAAACCAAATGTAAACAAGACACAACTCCAACATAAAAACAAAGGCTCATCATCATCGTCTTTATGATGGCTGACCTCAGTTAGATTCACATCACTAAAAAAGAAAAAAAGAAAAGGACATAATCAACAGTATTTAAGAATAAAAAATCTCACGAAAAATTAAAAAATTGATCATATTGAATATATGTCCAAATATGTCCTGAAAACATAGTAAGAAATGAGAAGAAATTTTAAATTGGTAAAAATGTCTTGTTTGAACAATCAATGATCTTGCTAACACATTCACTAACACTTGCTAACACATTCACTATTTGAAAAAAACTGAAACGGCTACAAATATGAAGAAATCTGTAATTTAAGCAATGTCTGGTTGCATCACATAAAGTGCTGATAACTGATTATAATCTTAATTTATTTGATATTAGGCACATCCAGTCATCATTATCATCAATATTCATACACTGTAATGATGTAATGACTATAGTACATTTCATTATATTTCATTATATACATTCAGTGCCAGGATCTGAACCACCATCAGTTATCACCTGACCATTACCATTACAAGTGCAGCATCTTACCAAGTGAACTATACACAATGACAAGTATACTGGTACTTGGAAACTAGGTGGAAACTAGGTTTTAATAAATCACAAATCAAGTATTCACTTATTAAAAAGACAAAAGAATACCTAAGAGCAGCTGTACTTCCACTAGTCTTCTCCTGTTCGTAAAAAATGTATCTCACAGAATTTGAATAACTAGTTGCCCATAATTGTTTGAAATTATGAAGAATAAATCTTTTGACTTTTCTTCCACTGTGTGCTGAATGATACGCCACATAAGTGAAAAGTGTACTGATACAGTTTATGAAGGTCTGGACAACAATAGCTGTTGATAATAGAATTTTTCTCAAGTAGAAAGAAGTAGAATTATAGCCCATTTTCCTTTTTAAACAACAGTGCCTTTGAATTGATCGACATTTGTTCACTATTGAGCTAATGAAACTTATCACTTTCAGGACGAAATAAGAATGAAAGAAATAAAACACCAAGCTTCTTCTAGTGCTCCAATGACTAAAATCTCTCCGATTCAAATACCATTCTCGACGAATTTGTCTAAATCGACTGCGATTTATGTGATTAATAGACAATGAAGTATTTAAATTCATGTCATCATCATCGAAATGTTGACTGAATGATCCATCCAGTTTACTGAAATTATTTATGTGCAAATAATTGTCATCACTACAAACAGTTCCAATATTTGAATATGAAATATCATGAAAAACAAAAGATTCCAATGTGTTTACACAGCCGGTAGAATTATCCTTAAATGATTCTACTTTTGAATAATGACTATTTTTACTAGACTGCTGATCAAATCCTGGAGAGCTTGTTAATTTAACAAAATCGACTTCTGTATTTACTGGTTCTTTTTCCTCCATTTTTAATGACATATGATCAATGAAGCTAACATGTTTTTTTTCCTTCTGAAGTGGTGTTGATGTAAGTATGGCTTCTCGACTTTTTTTAAGCAAACTTTGGTATGGATAGCCATCTTTCCTATTATTATTTATACCAGCTGCCATACGCCTACCATTAATCTGCTGATAGCCATGAGAATATCGAAAGCTCTCCTTTTTAACATTAAAGTTCCTTATTTCGGTAGTACCATCATACGTGGTGTTTTCATATTGTACACTTTTATTTTTGTTGTAGGTAGTGGCGGCGGCGGAAGCAGCACTACTCAAACTGGAATTTAAAAGACGCCGTGAATGGGATTGGGTTTCAGATACACTACTTCTCTTGTAGTACTGGGATCCGTGAGCATATTCTCTAACTGGTGTTTCAATTTCAGCATCATCATAGAATTTCCCATGCCTCAATCTCATCTTTCCAGAAACGCTTCCACATTCGAATGTAAACAACTAGCCTAGCTAATTTCGTATTTTCAAAAAATATTTCGCCTTACCAACTTTATTCTGCATAATTGATGTGAGCAAAGGCATGATTTCTCTCTGAGACTTCATTTGCTTATACTCTAAATTTAAAGAAACATGTGGTCTCTGATACTTCATTAATTGAGATCAATATTTTCATTATTTGTTTTTTCAAATAATGATGAATTTTAAAGCTATTTAGCGAGAAATGATATTTTAATCTCTGATTTGTTTTTAAATGCGCCCCTTCACTCTTAAACTAAGCGCCTTATTTCAAATACGCCTTATTATCAAATATTTTCTGTTACTTAGTTTTTATAATTTTATTAATCTTATACGAACAGGGTGAATAAAAACTAACTTGACATTATTTAGTACTCTGAGTTTCGTGTCTTATATAAAAGTCTTATATATATTTTATCAATAGTCGATGTAAATAAGCCATGTAGCCACACCCTTCCCCGCTCCTTATTCTTTTTATCCTCCTAATATATATATATAGTCGATGTAAATAAGCCTATATAGTATTCAATGTATTTATCGACTTTAACAAATTTGAAATAAAAATAAACCTTGTTGGCCCTTATTTATTTATTTACTTATTTATTAAGGACCTTACGCAACTGCTATGGCAACGAGGACGGTGAGGTGATAGCAATCACGAATGGCTGAAAAATATGAATAAAAAAACAAGAAAAATGTTCAAAGATTTGGTCTGTTATAAGTGAAAGTATTTGCATTCTTGTGCCTTTGTTTTCAGTACGACGTAAAGACTTTTTCATCTTGTGTGAACGTGAAAATGTGCTAATGATGTGTAATTAACTGACAAAATTTTCCTAATGGGTATAGTAAGACTTCCTTTCTAAATGAAATCCATAAGGAAAACGAATCCTTTGTTTCACTCGCGTCGCCGTCGATGGCAGCGCCATCCGTATATCGAAAGGCCCTGGGTTTTGAGGTTGAGCGTCGTTTCAGAGGATAAACTGCTTATTATAGTATACGCGGGCGACCTTCGGAAGGTGCGCCCTTATAAGCGAATACGTTACTACTACTACTACTACTACTACTACTACTACTTTATTTGGTAAAGCAGGTTTACAAAAAGGCAGCATGTAAAGCTGATGTGGACCTACAACATAAAAGATATTAAAAACTAAAATTCGTTTATAATAAAAGACCCTAATTTGAACTAAAGGTCAAGGTTGTATGAAAGTGAGGTATGAAAGTGAGGTGCGTTCATATTAATAGGCATATTCTAACACACGGAAAGTGCAAAAAATCTCCCACCAAATGGAAAATCCTTGCCTTGTTTGTCCTCAAAATCTTTTTGATCTTTGTTTGGCTTGGTCACAGAGAAATCAACCCAATAAAGCGCCCCTCTCGAATAAATCGCTCATTCTTCTCAAATGAAATATGGCGCATTCGAGGTGCATGGTAAAAATATAATGGTGGTAGGGTAAATTTTAAAATTTTATGGTAAATGCTTAGCTTTCCGTCTCTTGAGTCCGTATATAAACGACATATTGATGATGTTGGATTTGTACAGAGAGATCAATTCTCTTTTATCAGGTAGGGGGGACGTTTCTCATCATGAACATCATGATGTTTATAGCTATTTTTCAGTTTTTAAAACACTATATTGATTTCGAACACGTGATAAAAACAAGGTTATTAATCTCCTTTGGCATGGTTTTGAAATCTTCATCGTTGTATGAAATGGAATATTATATATTGGGCCTAACACAATAATCACAGCAGTCAGCACTCAGCCAGCCAAAACGTGGAATTATTTTAGAGGGGAAATGTGCTCATGTTTTCATTTCTGTTTTGAAATATTCAAGCTATCGAGAAATAATATATCAACCAATCAGCTTCAAGAATCCATTTCTGGATGTAAATTACGCAGGCTGTACCTGACGTTCTCCTCACTCATTTTTAAAAATTTTCCTGGGATGAGAAGAGGAGACATCAGGAACCCGGGCTACCTTAATAAATCACAAAAATAAATTCTGCTAAATTCGCTATTTTCAGGACTTCGATTCGAAAAAAATATTTTCTACCAAAATTTCTTCTTGTACACATTTGTTTCATAATATAGATTAGTACTGTTGATTTTAAAAGCTCTGACTGATTCATTGCAGGAGTTGACAAAATACTTTTTCACACTAGTACGTCAGCGTACTTTGAATTATTTTTAGCTATACGCAAGATGTACTCGAACTTCATAACCAGTGTACATCTTAGGGACATTGTATATAGCAGTTGATATTTTAGAAACCTTAATTTGAGAAACGTAGCGTATGTTTAAATTCCAAACTGAAACCAGGTGTGCTTTGATAGACAACAACTAGCGTACGTTGGCGTACAACATTAAATCGACAAATGTACTTGAACAGTAAGCACTTTGTCAACCTCTGCATTGCTCATTGGGCCCTAAGGAAAGAAATTTTCGCGGGAAGATAAGTTGTGTATATTATATGTGTATTATTAACTATATATTTAATGTCATTGATTTAATATTCATGGCAGCTGATACGAAACTTTAAAACTGTACTAATTAGTAGATATAGCAGTTGTGTGATGTCAGGTATATCTCATTGCACACCTAAATAGAATTTGACATTAAGTTGCACATTTATATATTTAGGGTGTATGCAGCCTTCTGAATTCAGAAGAATCTACATCTACATGTTAGTGCCAACCTATATTAATTTTTAGGTTGGCATTGCCATCCTGAATGAGAATTAATGTTGGCAAAAAGTATAATTGCAGTTGGTATATTAGGTGATCATCCACAGGCCTCTCAATAAAGAAACTAGTATGTACGTGGTAAATCACGTCCCAATTTTCATTACGTATGTGAAATTGTTTACCTACACAATTCCTAGTTTTCAATTTAACAGCAATTTCAACATCAGGGAGTATAAGGAAAAATACAGCTAAGCAATGTCCCTTTTGATTAATTTGGACAAATTACAAGACTTAACATAGAATCTTCAATAAATGTACATTGATCATCAGTAGATGTCTAAGTTTTTGATTTTTCAAGATAGAAAAAATCAGTGGAGGAAATGAATTAAGAGTTGCGTTTAAAACATTTTATCTGTCCAGTTGAAACTTCAAGAGAGTTAGAGCAGTTAGGAAAGTCAACTGGAACTTTCTAGGACATCGTTTTCTTATGAATGTAGTGGCTCGGTTGATGATGCTAGTGTAAGCTTAATTGTCTGGTGCCGTTATAGATCACAGTAGAGATATTTTCCTAAGGGTGCCAATCCCACAGAAACATTTATGTCTTAACTAAAGTTTCATCATTTCGCCGAGATGATGTCACGTTGTTATCTACAAAGAAATTCCTTTTGAGTTTTCTTTGTTTTTTTCCTTTCATTTGAAAAACATTTTTTTCTGAGTGATAAAATTAAGTGTGTTTTATTCTAAAATAATGTTCAAATCACATGTCTAAGGTTATGATTTATCATGGAGGCGTGCATGAGACCATCACACGTCTCATTCCTGGGTAAGAGGCCGTCAATCATTTGCCATAAATATACAGTAATGTATATGGCAGTTAGGTCGGCATTGCCGAATGGCGACCAGAATTCAGAAGGCTGCTTATGTCAAAACTAATGTTCATTCATTCCCTCACTTTATGTTAAAATTTACATAAATGCGCCCACCTGATTTACATTATCTGTAAAGACTATCTGTTTACATCAGGTTTCACATCGGGCGACATGAGATTTTTCACAAATCGGTTTCTTCTTTAAACCTTTATACTGTTTACATGTAAGATGTGATATGAAACTTATGTCAGGTTAATTTTCATGTCGGTCCAAACAGACAGATATGAAATGTCGGGTGTCAAAATTTCATGTAAACGCAACAGACATAAACTTTTATTAATTAATGTACTATGCATGCTCACAATCACAAAAGAAAAGATTGCTTATGAAAATCTGTCGAGCATCATCTGTACGTCCACCCCCGACACAAGTTTTGGGACGACATGAAGTTAAATGTAAACAGAACACCATTTCATGCCACAATGAAAATTTCAAGTCGCCTTCATTTCATGTCGGCTATATCATGTAAATGCACTCTTAACTCATTGGTATAAGGAAAGAGAAGAAAAAAGAAGAAAAAATGTTGCACAATCATGTTCGGAGTACGTTCTATGTATTTTTCATAAATAAAGTAGTAGTAATCGAAGAAGACCTGTTTCACGTGATATTTGACAAAAGCAACAAAGACTTTCACCGAAAAGATATAAAACAAGATGAATGGTCAAACTGTTGTGCACTCAATAATGTAGTTGAAAAAGCACCCAGTTGATGCTTGTTTTCATGTATTTTTTACACAAAGCCTACACAGCAGACACACAATGTTGTTTCAACATTCAAACAATGTTTTGACGTTATAAAAACGTCCATCTCACGATGTTGTATGATTGCTGGGTACTGCATTTTCATTTTTATATGTCTTCCGCTTAACCTTCTTCTCAAAGTCGAAGGAGAACTGGAAGAAGATCATTCTTATTGATCACCGCCATTTTGCAAAAGAACTTTGTTTTTTTATGTTTGAACAGCAGACAGGAGTTTCTAATGTGAGCATGTATTTACGTAGATGTGAGCAAAATTGTACATAAAATGTCATTTTTCTGTAAAAAAATTTACCTAAGTTCGAAAAATAAGTAAATGTGAATGCCGCTTTAAGGGCAAATATCTTAATAACCAATAGAAATAACTGATGTTGCTCGGGTCAAAAGTTGGGGAAAAGTTGGGGATGAGTTTGTGAGTCAGTGTTGTCATGAGATTAGTAAGATCTTTGATCGACCAAATCTTGGAAAGGGCTCATCATCAACAGCTAGTTTATGTATACTTGTGAGGTTTGATGTAAGATGAGAACGAAACTATTGAACAAGATCTTTCTTTTTTATTATAGTTTTTATGTTCGTTTTACATGTTTGGCTTAAATTCCTTTTCAATGTTAACTGTAATTTTGGTATTTAGATCATTATTAAACATGAGTTTGTTTGTTCGTATGCTCCGAGACACAAGAAAAAGTTATACCAGTATTATCCATGGTTACAATTCATTTATTAATCAGCGTGCTGCTATCACATTAAATAAACAATTTTCAGACAATTTTGATAAATTTCATTTAAATATTGATGAGTCAGCTGCAATACGATTGAAAAACATCCTAAAAGATGGGCAATTTCTTCGTCTTTTTGTGGAAGGTGGAGGCTGCTCTGGATTTCAATATAAATTTGAAATCGATTCAAACTTAGACAAGGATGAAGATCTAGTATTTGAGAAAAACGAGATCAAAGTTGTTAGTGACGTTGAATCAGTAAAAATTTTGAATGGTGCTACTGTTGAGTATCACACAGATTTATTACGTGCAGGTTTTCGTGTTATTGACATACCACAAGCAGAAAAAGGTTGTTCATGTGGTGTTTCATTTTCGGTGAAGTTATAAAGTACTCTCCATTTTTATTTTTCTGTTTTATATTGTTTATTGTGTGTAAAAGATAATGTTTTTAAGCATTAGAAGTAATAAATTAAAATAAAATAATGGTAAAACACAAAGCCTGGAAAATTATTATCAATGGAAGCACAGTCGATAGAACAATCACCTGACAAAAACTATGCACAATGGTAGTAATTGAAGAAAACATGTCCATCTGTGATATCTTTTAGTGATTTTACAAATGTCATAGTTTTTAAATTTTCTTACTCAAAATGTTTTGAGTTCTTATGAATGTTTATGTTTATCCCCACTAATGTCTTTGTATATAAACAAATTTATGCAAATTTATGCAGGTTATATTGTGTGATAAGCTAGTCTGTTGCAAATAAATGTTTTTTTTATGTTTTATGGAATATAATGTTTAGCTATGGACTTGTCCTCAGTAGAAGAAAAAACTCCTTTAAAAAAGAAAAATGTACAATCACCGCAAAAACTACAAGAAAGTTTGGTTGATAGTACTGTGAGAAGACGAGTATCTGATATACTTGTCAGTATCCATCAATGTACACAAGTGTGGCAAGGGGCAAATCAAGCCAGCTTCAACACAGCCAATACCTTGTGTAATGTGTACGGTCAGTTGAATATGGTGAAAGAATTATCTGAAGTAAATGAAATGTGCAAAAGAAGATATTATGTTAAGCTTGCAACTGCTCGCGAAGATTTGTTACGGAAGTTACATGAACACAAGGACAAATTAAATAACTTAATACGAAAAATGATGGGCCTGGTTGAGAATTTGAAAGCAATTTACTATCTAGGTTTATCATCTGAAAATTTGAATGGTGGAAAAAATCAATTGGCTATCTTTTCCATGTGGAATGCTGAAAATTTTTACCATAACTCCAAATTAATCTTAGACATGTATATTAAAGAGTTTTTGTTGAAAGATGGGTTTTACGAGCGTTTCTTTCAATATCGGGTAGAAAATAACGATGAAGACGCCAACAATGTTTTGAATCAATGCATAAACATATGGCTCCATCAACCTTATCTTGGAGATGAATGTTGCACTTTGCTTGATTCAATGCTGATAGAAGCTGGTTTGAAATGAAATTAAAAATACAAACAAATTTTTGTAATGTTTGTAACATGATTTTTTTCTCCCATATGAACTAATGTTTGAAAGCTTTTTTCTGCTAGAGAAATTGATAAGGTTTCGATAACAGTGTTACCAACATACCTCAACTACCCCTAGATAATTGGTGTTTCAAAATGAATCTTATCAATTGATTAAATTACTAATGTTTTTGTTAATTAGTTACTTTCCTAGTACTCGTTTGGAAAGCAGTAGCTTTGACATTGTAAAATGTATATACTGAAAAGACTATCCTGTATAAATATTTTAGAAATAAAAATAAATAAAAAAAATAAAATTATGAATTTGAAAATATTACTTTTAAGGATTTAAAAGCAATTTCTGACAATTTCTGAGGAAGAAGATTACTTTACCTTTTTCCATCATTTTATTCAGATATTTCCTGATCTAACTTTTAGTAATCACAAAAAACAGCCACTATGGTGGAGAGCAAAAAGAAAAAACTGAAAGAACACTTAGTATTGGTATGTGTTTAAGTTCGACATGTGTTGAGTACGAACAATCAAATGTGAACTGCAACAATACAACATTCAACAAAAATCACAAAATAACGTTTGCATTTTCTGTTTGTAGGAAGACCTTGATCTACCATATGAAGAGGAAATTCTTCGACATCCGTACTCAGTAAAATGTTGGATGCGTTATATTGAACATAAAATTTCAACTGGAGGGAAGGGTAATGCAGTTAATATTCTCTATGAGAGAGCATTAAAAGAGTTACCAGGAAGGTTTGTTTTCTTTTTCTTCTTTTTTCTTCTTTTTTCTCTTCCCGTCTTTTTGATAATTGTTTTTGCTTTGAATTGTGTTTTAGTTATAAACTATGGTACAGCTACCTACGATTACGTAGGTTACAGACCAAGGGAAAGTATGTTGCAACCATCATTTTGTTAATGATAAGATTTCAGTAGGAGTATGACATCTTTTTTGTCGAATATTTTGTCAACTTCTTTCAACATTTCGATACTGCATGATAGATTTTTTTTTATTGTCTTGCATAGATGCATTAATGATCCAATATTTGAAGATGCCAATAATGCTCATGAGCGTGGGCTTGTTTTCATGCACAAGGTTTGTTTTTGAAGTTCTAACAGTACTATACTCCAAATCGTATAAAAGACCAATTGAACCATTTGCAATGGAAAGACATGTTTGAAACTTTTCTATCAGTCCTTATGAAGTGTTGATATAAAAGTGTTGGGCTTTTGTTTCGTCTAGATGCCTCGCATTTGGTTAGATTACTGTCAATTCTTAATGGATCAAAAGTTTATCACTAAAACAAGACATGCATTTGATAGGGCACTCCGAGCACTACCTATCACCCAACACATAAGAATTTGGCCAAAATACCTTGCCTTTGTTAACAAGTATCAAATCCCTGAAACTGCTGTACGTGTTTATCGGCGATATCTGAAAGTAAGCGAGACATAAATTAGATGACACATTAAGTTTTATTTGGTGTATTCGATGTATGATTCATATATGATTCATGTTTGACTTGCAGCTTGAACCAGAAAATACAGAAGCATACATTGACTACTTAATGGATATTGGTTGGTTAGACGAGGCAGCTATAAATCTGGCATCCATTATTGACGAAGTATTTAATTCACTCATCACTTTCCTTTGACTCATCTTCAAATAATGAATTTATTAAGCAATATTTATCTATTTTTTATCTATCTTCCAGGAAAATTTTATTTCGAAAAAAGGAAAATCTAATCACCAGGTACATTGTTTAGTTGTCACTGAAAAACTTCTATAAATCACAGAGTTACAATGTTTTTTTTTTATTTACTGTTGTATGTGTTACTTTCATCTGTAGTTGTGGCATGAATTGTGTGAACTAATTTCAAAAAATCCTGATCAGGTGAGCTTACAATATGTTTTATCTAAACTTTCATGAAAGTTGATATCTCCTTTTCTGTGGTTACTTAAGAAGGAAATAATCGATCATCAATTTTTCTTCCTTTTTTTATTTTTATAAGAAAAGAAACAACTCCTTCAAAACTCTTTCATATATTCTTTTAGATCAGTGAATTAAAATTCCTTTAACAAAGTATCGTAAGCCATCAGTTGACCTCCTTGAAGCCATGGTTTTACCCAAAACATCTTTTATCGTTTCTTTCTCCTCAAAATGAAATGGCTGCTACTTGACGTCTTGTTACCTTGGAAATGTTTTCGAAAAAAGATTTCTAAAAAAACTGATAAAACGAAAGTGAATTCAGTTTTTGGCAAAACTGACGTAATGAAAAAATCATCTTGTATTTCCTCTTACGTAAAACTCTTCTCAGAATCCCTGCTTATGGAAGATAGATATTTTAAGACAACTGTTTTGTTTTTAGGTGAAAAGTTTAAAGGTTGCGGATATTATCCATGGTGCATTACGTCGCTTTACTGATGGTCTTGGGCAGTTATGGTGTGCGTTAGCCGATTACTATATAAGAGGTGGCCATTTCGAAAAAGCACGAGATGTTTATGAAGAGGGAATTCAAACTGTTATGACTGTTCGTGATTTTGGAGAGGTCACTATAATTTCCCCTAAATTGCATTTCCTGGTTTATTTAACAAATTGTAACATTTATTAGTCCAGAATGGAGAAATAACCCTGTGAAATGATAGAGTAAAATATGAGTTTTGTTTGCAGGTATTTGATGCATATGCTCAGTTTGAAGAAAGCATGATCAGTGCAAAGATGGAAGAAGCCAAAGAACACGAACTGGATCCAGATAGTGAACTTGATATGGAGTTACGTTTAGCTCGATTCGAAGTGTTGATGGATCGTAGACCTTTACTTCTGAATAGGCAAGTTTTACCGTATGGTTATGTATGTACTTCGAATGTATTTCTTCATATCTGAAGACCATTATTTCATTTCAGTGTGTTACTTCGTCAAAACCCTCACAATGTTCATGAATGGCACAAGCGTGTTCAGTTACATGAAGACAAACCTCACCAAGTTATCAATACTTATTCGGAAGCTGTTCAAACCATCGATCCCATGATGGCGTCCGGTAAGCCTCATACATTATGGGTGGAGTTTGCAAAATTTTACGAAAAACACGAACAGTTAAGAGAAACGCGAATCGTGTTTGAAAAGGCAGTAAAAGTTCGTTATCGTCACGTGGAAGATTTAGCGAGTGTTTGGTGTGAATATGCAGAAATGGAAATACGCACTGAGTGAGTACTTGTTGCTATTGGATACCTATCTCTCTTGAAACGTTCTATGTATTTTGTTTGTCTATAAATAACTTTTACTTCAATGATATTTTAAAGTTAAATCTCATATCAGTAATAAGTGGTTTGGATGATTGGGTTTTCAAACACTTTTGTTTAGCAATTATGAGAATGCGTTAAAAGTTTTACGACGTGCTACTGCTGTTCCTCGAAAGAAGATTGGGACGAGTTATTACGATCAGAAAGAACCTGTCCAAAGTCGTGTTCATAAATCGATCAAAGTATGGTCAATGTATGCAGATCTGGAAGAAAGTTTAGGCACTTTTCAGGTTTAGTGATTTTCAATATTTTTTGTGTTCTTTTGAGATCTACCATGCTTCCTTAACCACATCTCTACTCCATCATCCTGATCACGTGACATGTTGTTTTAGTCAACTAAAGCTGTTTACAGTCGAATTATCGATCTTCGGATAGCCACACCTCAAGTCATCATTAATTTTGCTGTATTCCTGGAAGAACACAAATATTTCGAAGAATCATATAAGGTAGGTTTATCTGAATTTCTTCATACAATGTGTCCTTATCAGCATTTTTAACTAATTCATTTCTTTAATTTTCAGGCTTATGAACGTGGAATAGCTCTGTTTAAATGGCCTCATGTCCATGACATATGGAACACCTACCTTTCGAAATTTATTAAGCGTTACGTAAGTATTTAATGACGTCATTCTTCATCATTGCTTTTGGCGCTTTAATTTAAACCTAATATTTATATTATTAAAATATTTATATACCTTAGGGTGGATCCAAGTTAGAACGAACACGTGATCTATTCGAACAATGTCTGGAAAACTGCCCAGAAAAATTTGCAAAATTTTTTTACCTTATGTACGCTAAGCTGGAAGAGGATTATGGGTTATCAAGACATGCAATGGCTGTATATGAACGTGCAACAAAAGCTGTGCCTGTCTCAGAGCAATACGAGGTAATCATTTGCAAATAGAGATTTCAATAAACAGAGCATGATTTTTATTTGCTCCAAATTATTTTCTGCTCCATTTTCCCGGCCATTTTGTTTGTAATACCGATTGGTATTTTTCAGGTTTTCAATATTTATATCAAACGAGCTTCAGAGATGTTTGGTATTACTCACACACGCGAAATTTATGAAAAAGCAATCGAAGTGTTGAAAGATGATAAAGCGAGGTTAGTATATAGAAATGGACCAAGTTGAATTGGTTCCCTAGGAACTGTTCCCTATTGGCCATACGTGAAAAGTTGTTTCCTGTCTTATGTTCTCCATAAGTAGTTTCGGACGGCCCTAAAACGTCAAGTTTTGTTGTACTAGGAACGTTTTGACAATTAGCATGGCGGTGACTAAATCAAAAACCCCGCAGAACCCATGGTCACATTTTCGCGATGGACCATATACCTTTTTATGCGAATGGGGAATGAATATCTTAAAATTTACTCCTCTAAATATTTTCTTGTTTTTTTTCTGTTTGATGGGGAAAGTATGCAGTGTAGAGGCTTCCCGCAAAAAGTATGCAGTGTAGAGGCTTTCCGCAACCGACGCTTTTTTGGAGCTGCTAAATTTCCTCTTTATATTTTATAAAATCTATAAAATTCTGATATATTTAATCAAACAATCGCTTCAAATTTCAATTAAGACTGGGGCAGGAATCAATTGGACCCTTGTCGAAATTGATTTTTGTACGCGTAAGAAGAATTCAAAGCTCTACAACATAAATTGAGAACCTCCATTCACTATGGTTAATATACGGAGATCTTTTCTGTTAGCTGTTATTATCACCGCCTTCATCATGAACACGACCAACACTAAAGAAATACAGCCGATCTGAAAAAAATTTTCTATCATAAGAAGTATTAGGATAAGATTGAGTGCTCCGATTCAATACTACACCAACCACGACTCCACCTTATCGTATCCTATTAGCTGGTGATATTGAAGAAAACCCCGGACCATCTTACTGCAATCGTTACGAAACCTGTAAAAACAAACCATAAAAGAATCGAATGTGAAAAATGCAAAACACTAACACACCAAAAATGTGCAACAAAGATGGAATCAAAAATTACAAAATAAGTCGTGATATCAACAACTTGAATAAAGAATTGGAACACCTGTGGATAGAAATAAAAGAGCATGCATGCTACATTTTATCAACCAAAGTTTGACTCAGAATCAAAACAAAAGTGGATTGACAGCGAGGAAAAAATCTGCGCTAGAAGACCCTAATGAACAGCTTGATATTTTAAACGACCTAATCAAACAATGCGTTGACATTCATGCACCACTAAAACGTGTTAAACTCACCAGACCTCCCGCAGACCGACCAAAACTGGAAAAATTATCGATCTGTGAGAAACGAAATCAAATCAGCAATAAAGAGAGCCAAAACCTCATTCTATCAAAAAGCATTATCTTCAAAACGACCGAAGGAAATATGGAAAACTCTCCACAGAATCTTAAACCCCAATTTCAAAACCATTAAAGAAAATCCCGAAAAACTTAACAATCACTTTAACACAACAGCAACTCGTATCGCATTGGCAAAACCCAAATCTCGAAATTAAATTAAATCCACCATTTTTAATTTACCGAAAAGCAGCTGCAGTTCATTCAAACTACGCCAAATTTCCCTACAAAACGTGATATATGCTTTAAAGAAGACTCAGCATGACTGTTCAGCAGGCTATGATAAAATACCAGCTCATCTCATTACACCTTGCATACATATAACATCTCCTCTTACTCACATCATCAATAACTTTATTCGTAACCAAATATTTCCATCCGCCTGGAAAATTGCAAAAATTAGTCCCATTCCAAACGTGACTATAGATCAGTGTCAGTGTTACCACATCTGTCAAAAATCTATGAGCGTAAGCAAACGTCAGCAAGTTTTTTTATTTTTAATTGTACTATAATATTATATTGAATACAACACTGTTTAAAAAAAAATATTAAGTATCACTGATATTGTGTTTATAGTCAACCATGGTCACATTTTCTTTTTTAGAGACGTTTGTTTGCGGTATGCTGAACTTGAAACAAAACTGGGTGAAGTTGACCGTGCAAGAGGAATTTATAGTTACGGTTCACAAATGTGTGATCCTAGAGTATGTGTGAAATGTCGATAATTTCTTTTACAGTCTTTGATTAAGGTATTTCTGTGAAGAAACTTCATGAACATGAAATAAATAAATAAATAAATTCTTTGTAGTTGACTGCGAATTATTGGAAAGCTTGGCATGATTTCGAAGTGAAGCACGGCAATGAAGATACCTTTCGTGAAATGCTTCGTATTAAAAGAAGTGTGCAAGCTCAGTACAACACACAAGTAAGTTCGTACAACATAAACTTATCTATGGAGAACAGCCTAGTGTGCTAGTTGCTTAGCGACAGTTGCTTAGCTATGTCCCGTTCACACGGTTGTGTTTGATAAATGTATATTTTACTTCTTAATTTCAGGTTAATTTTATGTCAGCTCAACTTTTAGCAGCTCAAGCAAATGCAGGTTAGATCTCTTTCTTTACTGATGTGAAGGAATGTTTTTTTGTTTCAACTACTTGTGATTAGGTTAATTTTCTGTTCGTTTTAACTTCGGGTATTAATGGTGGTATTAACTTGAACATAGAAAATTCCTCCTCGCAAAATGCAATGGAAAAACTTGAGCAACAAGCTGCTGTGATTGCGGAGGAGGCTGCTAAAGATACTCCATCGCAGATCCCCTCGAAAAGTGTGTTGTTTGTGCGTGGTGAAAGGCAAACTGAGAAGCTTGATAGCTTAGAACCTTCGAAAAATCCAGAAGAGATTGAAATCGCTGAAGACAGTGAAGAAGAAAGCGATGATGATGGAGGTATTGCAACATTTATTAACAACGATAACCATCTTGTCAGAGTCCTTCACTTAAAAGATTGAATCTTGTAAAAGCTTTTATAAGATTAGTTTTATCTTGTTTTACTCCAATAAATTCAGAGAGAGAGAGTTGGAAAAGAGAAATACTGATTTAATCCGATACTGTACCCGTTAGTGAACGGGTGTTCATTGTAGAAATTTTGTTAAAATGTGAATTTTATTTGTATACTAGATGTGCATGTGGAACAAAAACAGGTTCCTGATGAAGTAAGTGGATTTTCTAAATTATTTTCATGTACCATAAAGACATCTCCAAAAATTCGTTCGGTTTCCACCAGTGCGATATCTCATCATAGCTCAGTGCGTCAAAATTTAATGCTTTTGTTTTTCAGAGGGACAGGATGCTAGTTCAAAACGCAACTAATAATCGCAGATTTATAGTTTTCATTTTCATTTGTATGATAATTCCCCCATCAAAAATGCCGAAGCGAAATTTCGAAAAGTGATCCGGATTTAAGGACATTGAATTAAAAAAATGAGCATTTGTTAACTGTTTTCCCTTTGTTGTTGTTGTTTTAACGATATATTTCCTGCATCCATACAATGTATAATGATTCCTCTCGCAGAAAAGACTATGTACACATAAGTTTATGTGCGTCACCTGTAATTAGCTACAAAAAAAGAAACAAAATGTATAAACCTAGAAGCTCGATGTAATATTGGAGAATGATATGATGACGTAAGAGTTAGAGGATTTGTGTAGGATTGTTGGTTTGTTTTTTGTTTTACTCAAGTGTCTCTTACAGTAGACACTGCCTGGACCAAGAGAGTAAATGTTACCCTACAATGAAATTGTATTTTACTAAATGCCGAAAATGGGCCCGTATTTATAGGGCTTAAATCTGAGGGGAGCTTAAAAACGGGGGAATATGGTAGATCGCCGAAAGGATTCTTGTTGCTACCACGTTGCTGTTACCATGTTGATAAAAAAAACAATGAATCAAAACCTTTTACATAGGAAAGAAAGGAGAAAGATTTTTCTCGTCAACTGGTGCAGGAGACTCGGTGGTGAAAGCACCATAGCCAAACATAAACGTAATATCTTCTAATCAATGCTCAAGTTTAACACGTGCTCAAGTTTAACACGTGTGAATTTTGAAATAAAAATTTTAGCCGATAGAATGATGACGCGATAAATATCAAAAGTTCTCCAAACGCACTTTATGCGATAAAATTTTAAAAATTTGTTGCTTTGTAATTTTCACCAGTACGTCAAAAGATCAACGCGAACTGCGATAAGAGATGTCGCACTGGAGGATACCCAGCTTAAGGGGATGTGAAAAATAACAGCGTTAGGATTTTTAGACCACAATGTTATACAGTGTGGGTCTGTAAATTTTCGTGAAAACGCCATTTTTGATAACATAACTTCAGATAAATGGGGAATTGAACTTCGGTTCGTTTACACATGGCAAATTTCGGCTCGCCTGAACTTTCTTCATATATAAACATTCATTTCGTAAATGTCGCCACTTTCTTTTTTTTTGTTGTTATTTTGTTTTTATCGGAAGCCACATTCGTTGTATAAAACAAATCTGTCGATTAAACGCCCCTTGTGGTAGTTGATTAGTCCGGGCGATAAATCGAGCATTTACTGTGTTTATTTATTTTGAATAGCGCATAAATTTTATTCTTTAATTGCATAAATTATGTTAATGTTTTTTATCTTGTCAAGGTGTTCGGTGGAATCAAGGACAAAATGGTCGATTAACAACGAGAGGTGCAGTTTAATTTGTTATGGAAGGAAACTGCTGTGTATTATGAGTGGATTGTAGCTGCAGCAGCATGTTAAGTTCTGTTGACGTCATCCGTATTATTTGATGTTACTGTCACATAAGATAATATTTTTTTTCGTTACACGTGTTGTTATATTACATAACATTTGTTTTCTGAACAGACAAGTTGTTTGACAAATCATTACCATTCTCCTTGCTAAACCCCATTATGTAAAGGACATGTGTTTGAAGTTCCCGATAGTTTTGTTTTTTCCTAAAAATATTTAATTTCAGAGAAAAACCCCAAATTTTGCAATAATTGGCTTCCTACTGATTATACAAATAACATGATTAAATCTTTGATAATAAAAAAATTAGAATTCAGAAGTGAGTAACGCGTAGAAATACTTAATAACTATTGTTCTTTCGTATCTGAAATTAAAAACATTTTGTTGACGTTCAAGAGATAGATTAAGCGAGTTACTTGTAAAGCTGCTATTTGAACTTCCGAAAGATTGCACTAAAACTCTTTCTTCAACCACATTGAAATCTACATAATTGTAAATAATTCTAGACTTCCTTATAAAAGTTCCGGTCTGTAAGTGGAGTGATCTCTCCACCTGGAGGTTTATCATATCCAATTTCCACTGAAATTCATCGTTTGTATGGTAACGAAAAAGAATCTAGTTTATGATAAGGCTTGATCAATATTTTACCCTATACTGTAGGATTTTAGTAGTTGACGTCAATCAAAAATTCCGATCGGAAAACCTGCGAATATCAAATATGTTGTCATCAATTGTTGTGTAAATTAACGTCATTTGATTGTGATTTCTACATACAGAGTGAAAAATGACATAACATCGTACGAGTGATATTTCCATAGCAACAATCTCGTCGAAACCGAAATTTGATTGAATGGATTTCCGCGCGTACATATCACAATGTTTCTAAAGTTTTTACAAACATCACTAATAACCGAGTTTAGAGGGTTTTTTGAAACGTAGATCGGAGCATTTACTGGAGCCACATCGTGTACGTTTTACTGTTCTCTGAGAGTTCTCTCATGAGTCACATAATTTGATGTTAGCTTCTCGTACACACTACTGATACAAAGAAATACAAAGTTGTGATTTTCACGAAGCATATTATTTCTATTAAAAATACGATATTACAATTCACGATGATCGCCTGTACAGATTGAAAACGAGGTTGATTATTCCTCCAATCAGATGAATCCACAAAAAATCTTTTTAACTTCTCCCCCCAAAAAATTAATAAAAATGCAAACGAAAAAATGACGAAAGTGTAAAAAGAGAAAAGAAAAAGAAGACGATATTTTAAGTTTTATCATTTATATAAATTCAAATTTCATAAGGTATATCTACAAAAAAGAAGAAGAATATTGATTTTAAAAATTTAAGAAATACAGAGCGTAGTAGCAATTTTGATTTTGAAAAGGACTCGCGATTCTTTCAAACAGACTCCCTTCTACGAGTAAAACAATTCTTGAACATGGTTAAAAGTCTGATCTCTCTCCGACTCATATAAAAAAAGATGGACGAGAAGAAAAAAACAAGATCACAGACTTGTGCGCGATGATACCCTTGAAGATAATTAAGAAAGAAACACAATAAAAATTTATACTTTGACCATAACTTTATTTGCATTTCCAAACAAATACGCTAAAGAAACAAAAGAAATTGGAACAATAGACAACAAGAAAGAGTAAAGAAGCGGTGTTAATATTCAAATCAAAAGACTCACCAACAATCATCTCCACCTGTGCTTATCAAAAACCGATCATCACGTGTAAACCGGACATTAGTGACGTGAGCGGAATGACCAACCAACTTACGACCTTTTGTCTAAATTGAAAAGGATCTACAATTAGTCCATCAATCACCACGAAATGACTGGCAGTCCTGTGAGCTAATATACATGCATCATATATCAGAACGAGCTATAACAACATCAGGGTTCGTGCAGGGGGTGTCGAGAACTTAGATTTCTGTAAATCTACCAGGCACGCTATAGGTTCAGTGATTGTAATATTCGTCTACTTATTGTACAATGAAGCAAGCTCAGCTATTTTTGAAAGATCCATCGCAAACATTGAATTTCATCAAAAAATCCCGCCGTAGGGAATTTTTTTTTGTGTTTTGTTGTTGCGTGGTGTTTCACCCACGTGATCATCGAAAAACCAACGAAATATTTACTTCAAACAAATTAAAAATAATCCACATCGAAAAAAGAATCCATTTTCAAACTGTCTGGGGAATGTTTTTTTAATGTTTTTAAACGTGTGGAGAGGTATTAAATTTTAATGCCAATTTCAGACAGTGAAATTAAAGGAATTTTAGCCATTTTAGTAACTTGTGACGATAAATATGTGTCAAATAGATCGCAAGGTTGGTTTTCAAAATGATCAGTAGTTCCCAGACCTTCTTTCGGCTTCGCTGATCTGATGTCATCAGTTCATTTGTTACTATTGCCGGTTTAAAGTTGCAGGAGTTTATGCTTTCGAAGAGGAATATACAAATCGTGCAACCATCACCAACAAAATTTTTTTAGAAATTTTCTTAACAAATATTGACTTATCGCTTACACGGTCTTTTAAGATGAATCATTTAAATTAAGTTAAAAATAATTATGAGAGATCAATGAACTTAGTTTGGATCCTTCCACTTAAATAACACATCGTATTGACGTCATCAAATAATTAAAGATAGTTTACCACCCTCCCACCAACCAAACAAAGTTAGAGGTTACAATTGATTAGTAATAACAAATTCCAAACATTCTTTTGAATTAGGCGCGTCACTAATGTATCTGTATTTTTTCTTGTTAGGAGCCATGTACCAGTGATAGGAAGACATATGGGAATATGAACTTATTCACGGAGGGAAACACATGACCGTGGAAACTTACGTAGCGTTCTTCTACCGGAAATTGAAACAGCTTCACATAACCAAAATCATCACCAGTGGCTAATGTTTTACTAGCATGTGATAAATGTGCACAATTGATATCACCCTTGTCTGCATTTTTAGGCCAAATTCCGATGACGTCACTACCAAGCGTACTAAAAAAAGAAGTCAAGACAGCTTTATCTGATTTTCAGTCCATCATAAAAATCTTATTTCCAATCCAACATACCAAGTCCACGAATCCCAAACTATTTTTGAAATTTTGTCTTCATCTACAAGTTGTGTTCCATCCGGTACCGAAAATATTAACCTTTCGTAAGACCCTGTACACACCTAAAAATACAAAATCATCAATTTAAAGATGCACGTACGAAATATAAATATAATCCTTCAACAGATAATCCCACAACACGCCTGTTCATAAGATGTAAGAAAACCATCGAATCTGACAAGTACTATTGGAAGAAGAAGCTTTCGTGCTTCAAGTACTCTGTCTAATTAGTCTCAACATTATATTGACACTTACAAACTTGTCAAACACTCTGACAACAAAGACAAAGTGTTGAAGAAGGCAAGAAACGACATATTTCAGACTTGATTGAATAACTCCTGAGTTGTGTAGAAGATTCTCATACTCAAACGACATTTAGCAACAATAAAATCTAGGTAGTAGAAGGTCAAAGTGGATAATAATAACAATTTTTCGGATCTTTTAAAAATTGACAACAATTACAAACACCAGAAACATTTAAGACCTGGTTTATCCTGGACGATTTCAAATGAGAAAATCTGAGAGAACATAACGAAAACCAAATGAAGGATGAATAAAATGAGGATTTAAGTATCGTTTGGAAGGTAAATAGGCATCTCGTATATCTTATAGATTCTTATAAAAGAATATTATATTTATGTATAAAAAAAGCACCGGTGTTACCAAGAACGATTCAACATTTTCTCACAGTAGCAAACTCGTCACCAGTCGTTTACAAAAGAAAGAAAGAAAAGATCGACTTGACAACCATTGTAGTTCAAAAAAAATGTTAAGATCTACAGATGTTTTTTTTAATGGTTGAAAATAATAACCATCCTTGTTAATTTCAAAAGATTTAAGTTTAATTTTGCCATATGCTTAGAAATCTTTTGATGTAAACACAGAAGATTCATCACCTATTATGAACAACACACCTGTTTTAATCAATCGTAATTTTCTGATTTTTTTTGTTTCTTTTGTGAGGCTTACATCCCTTTTTTATCTCGATGCAATCAGTCTTTCATTGTATTGCACGTGTTATAGTATCTCCCTCACATAGCACGTTATATTATCTCCCTCATATTGTTCAACAGTAAATAGATCCTTTAATTAGCAACTTTTAAAATAAATAAACGAGTTCAAACTATCGAGACATACTCAGGCTTCTAAAGTGTGTAACTCAGGGGAACTCACTAGAAAAAAAAATCCCGGTTTAACATAATCCGTCTAGGTTTCTACTCTAAACTGTTCTTTTGTCTGAACGTTACATTGTGGTGCACGTAATAGCAGGTCACATGATTTTACCGCCGCCTGGATTTGTAGAACAAAAAACAAGAGAGAAGATTTTTCACTAGTATATGTCAATTTTTAAAGAGTTTGTTTTCGTTACAATCACGAAGAAAATAGTTGAAATACTTTTCAACAAATGTTACGTGGCGTCTGGGTTTTCTTTTCTGTCTCCATTTACACTTTTCTGTGTAGAAACGAGCATCAATCGTATAAGATCACACGTGTGAAAAATTCTATGTTTAAAGATGACTTCGCAAAAATAATCACTACCATGGGATGTGCTCAAGTTACTGAAGAAACCAAATTAAAACATTCGCCTTAAGAAGTTCTAGTTATGACCATACTTTTGCAATACAAGACATATAAGGATGTTATTAGATCACAATGCAAATATGAAATTTTAAAATAGAACTAACAATATCAATAAACATTTTATCACCCTGTTAACACATACAACCATTTCATGCTCTCCCATAATACCCACACGAGGGTTGGTATCTCCCATAATACCCACACGAGAGTTGGTATCTCCCATAATACCAACACGAGGGTTGGTACAGAAAATGTCATAAGATCCTTATTCATTATGAATTTACACACTCAGAACGTTTGCTTCTTTCAAGTGGAAAATCATATTTCCGAATTTCGCTTTTTATGTGACGTCAATTTATTCGACTTAACATTCATATTGTACAGCAGTTCCTGACGTCTTGACGGCTTTTTCAACATTTCTTTCAAGCTTGATTGAAGAAATCCGCTCAACCAACATTATCTTATTTTTATGCAATCCAATTAAAATTAACGTTTGGCAATTTTTCACAGCCTCCAAACTCCAAATATATTCAGTTTTAAATGAAATCAGAAAAAAAACAGGTCTTATAAAATAAAAATATATGCATAAAAAATAAAAGGACAGAGAATGGTAAAAATAGAAATGAAAAATTGATTAAAAATGTTTTTTTGAATAGTCTCCACCCAGCTTCAAATGACGAGGTTCGTGTTACATAATACATGTTTACTTACGAGCAGGTGAAAGGTGCAGATGGAAAGAAATTTCAGCTTTACGAGGTCTTTTGTGCAAAATGCTTGAAAGTAAATATTAAAATTGGCTTGCGTTTTAGGGATTTTTAGGGTCTCTTTGCTTCACAAGACGTCATTTCAGTGAAAATATTCATACTTTCGTGGTCCAAAACAATAATAAAAAAAATTCAAAAAAATTCTTTTAAAAATGGTAATATTAAGAAATATAACAGCAGTTATAAAAAAACCAACACGACCGCAATTAGTTTGTATAAGGCTTGTCATTCCTATCGGGTATTTCCAACAGGAAAACAAAATGGTTGCTGAGAATTATAAATGCATGGGAATTTCCCTTCGTTCGCAAGCATCAAAACCATTTGCTATATTTCTTACATTTGCGATATTTCTTGAAGCTAAAGACATTTCAAATTTTATGAAAGTGAAAGTTCAAAGAACTTTGATCACAGAATGAATATTTCATGACAAGGATATCATTCTATCTAAATGTTTAAATAGAGGTAGTAAATTTTCACCAGTCAGAAAATGCATTACAAATGTTGTTACATTGAGGTTATCATTAAAAATCCTGATAAATTGGCATCTCATTCCCAATTGTTTCAAAACCTTACTCATCAAAATCCCCTATTCATCAAAACACGTGCTTATTAACAAATTACAAAGTGCAGCTTGTTAAGGGTATGAATACCTATTTTTTGCTTAGATTTTGCTGAGTTCCTATCTCTCAGCGAAAGCAAATCATGAGATAATGAAAGTTTTACCAGCCTCACCTACGAAACGATTAGCTGAGACAATGAATGAGGTGTGAACAACACAACTGTTTCAAAAGTCACATCTGGTAACTTAGGTGAGTAGTGGTGTGGACTTCTTTTTTTTTTTTTATCAACCTCGTCAAAGAAGATATTCTTTTAGCAATTACTATTTCGCGGATTACGAAAGTAGAATGATAGTAGCTGTAAGAAATAACAAATAAACGCATATGAATTTTCAAAATTGTCCAAGTGATAAATGCTTTTTTTTCCTAAATGGTAATAAAAACAAAGATTTGGAATGATTAGGTACCATTAAGCTGAACTTCCCTTATTAAAAACTAACAACACAGTTGACAAAATATGATGGAAGGTTTGACCATATCTAATTTGAATCAAACTTTTTTGTTTACTTTTAAATTTAATCTTACAGATTTTTTTGATTTTTTTGATATGTGATGTGATGGATGATCAAATTTCTAGACATCATTCAAATCTTCTTAATTCTAAGGATTAAAAAAGGTCGTTTAAAAAAAGTGAAGATAAATAAATAAATATAAATGAATTAAAGAAAAGATTAATTTACAGAATACACAGCATGAAAAAATTAAAAATAGGGTTATCCTTCTCCAAACAGTACCAGGCATGATAAACAAAGTTATTGCCCTGACAACCATCTTAAAAAGGGGAGACCAAAACCATTATATGAGAAGGGAGGAGAGTACTTCCTCTATAGCCTCCATTGTGGATGCAGTTTTATTTTTCACGCTTTCAATTTTTTTAGAAAGATGAAACTTGCATGTAAACATGAAATATTGATGAATGCAAGCATCATAAAACTTTTCTTTAGTAAAAAACATATTTAATATTCTATATATTCTATATGATATAACATATTCTATAACAAGAAGTGCGAGGCTTGTATACTTCAAGCAATAACAATCTCGCATGATATTTTTTTTTTCAAAAAATAAAAGCGAGCAAAACAACTGATGTTTTTAATAAAATTCATTTCCTTTTGAACTTTTTTTAAACTGAATTTACTTTTTTCAGGGTCGCTTGTGAATATTCTAAAACGATGATAATATTCGATTGTAATCTTTTAAACGATTTCCATGCAGTTTAACATGTTAATGGCTCCAGTAATTTCACATCAAAGTTGTACGTATGTTTTCTGGACATACGATTGGTTGAAAGCCTATTGTTCAAAAAGCACTAACATTTTCGATATAAAAAGATGCTCGCTGAATAATTATACATGCTTGATTGATTTCCGAATAAATTATTCGTAAGAACAAAAGAATAATTGATTAGGCAAATCGAATCATATTGAACATCTCTGTCAAAACAAAAGTCTATAGATAAAAACAAGAGCCCAGTCTCTTTTAAAAATAAATTTGCAAACCCAGCTAAATATCTGCTCATTTTAAATCGTACCACGCGCATAGACAGAAGACATTTGAAGTACAAAATATTGGTTACTTTAGTTGTTACTGTTCTATGAAAACAATATGTTAACAGAACTTTGTTTGAATACCTTTTTAAAGGATAAAGTTCCATCGAAACGAGAAATGAAGGACAACAATGAAGACACGACTGTAGTTAAAAGCAGAAAAAGCGTTCACTTTGCAGATGACTGTGGATATGTATTAGTTAAAAACTTAACGCCAAACTCTTTACAAGAACAACCAGCTAGAAAATTGTCAAAACTTTCCAATTTCGTTGAATGTAAGGAAAAGAAATCAGACGACGGGTTTTACTTAGAGTCAACCTTGACAAATCGTACGTCAGTATTTGGAACGATAGTCAACAATGACAGAAATGTCAAATGTGATGATATTAAAATAATTTATACATGGGACAAGAAAACATATAGATACACACAACCATTTCTGCTACAGAAAGGCCGTTTTCTTTTTAAGATAAACGCCCCCAGAAGAGGTAAAGTGCAAAAGGGTGAGCAACTTACTGTAACATTCAACATTGTCAACAAGGGTAGAAAACTTTTTGAAACAGATTGTGAAGTGTCATGGAGTTCTTGTTAGCTACAGACGACGTCAAGAAAATGGGTCTTAACGATATTGACGGACGACATTTAAAAAGATGACGGTGTGGTACCCGACGAGTAGCTGGTAACGAAAAGATATTTTAGTGTTAAAAATTGTGTTTATTTGTTGTTTTGTTTCTCTGGCTTTTACCTAATGTTATTAACTATCTGATGCATAGCATCAACGAGAATTATTGTAAATTCGACTAGAATAGTTAACCTGAACCATTCACAAACGAGTACACTTTACCTGAACCAACCAGAGCGTCGTAAGATTCAGGTTAATTATTCATTTTTTTCTCCAGGAACTGTATTTTATAGTCCTGGTAAACAAAAATAAAAAAAATGTGAAACGTGAAAATTTTATTTTTTATTTTCAGTGTTCTAGTCGCACCTTCTGTTGAAATATTTTAAAAATGTAATTACTCCTATTTTTTTGGTTGGTTTGTCAAGATAACAAGTTTGATTAGTGAACATAAAATAAATTTGTACGTTTTTGGTACAAGAAATATGATTTTTTTTTAGTTTTATTTTTTGCAAGTGATTTTCAAAATAATTTGTAAGATTTTGTGTTTACTGCCAAGCAACTCAAAAATTACAAAAAAATTGTCCTTTCATTTTTTTTCCATTTCTTTGCTTTACATTTTTATTTGAAGGATTTGTTTACATGTCTTTCGTATATATATTATTATATCTATAAATTTGGTATACAAAAGTTTTGGTATCAATAAAATTTTATTTTTACGATGTTATCTATTTATGGCGACAAATTAATTTAAAAACGAGTTTTCAGTTCTTTAATTTTGGTAATCTTTTCTGATTTTGCTCTTTTTTTTTTGGCAAAAAATTAATAAATGAAATGAAATGAAAAATAAGCAAAAAACAAAAAAAAAAAACTCTTTTTTTTTTGACGATTTTAATCATTACAATCTTTAATTTGAACTTTTAGTTAATTTGGAGTTATGACCACGTTTTGCGATTTTTTTAGGTTTAGCAACATATATGATGACTTTATAAAAAAAGAAAAGGGGTTTCCCCTGAGTTAGATTAACATCAGAAATAAAGTTTTGAGCACAGTGAATAAATTCTAAAAATCGTCTCAGATTAACTTCACATTTTGAAATAAAACTTTTGAAGATTAACAATGATGAGGTGCGAGAGTAGAGGACAACCATAACTCAATATTCTGTTACAACCTCATCATTTTTTTTTTCTATCTTAGTTTTTCTTCCACGAGAGGAGTACTATTTCTCGTTTTAGAGATCTGGTTGTTTTGTTACTTATACACGACGTAAATCATTCACACGGTACGATATATTTTGAAGATATATATTTTATATCAAGGGCATATATATATAGGTGACACAAAAAAAACAAATAAAAGTAAAAAGTTATCATTTTTGTATTTGGAAGGTTTAGTTGGTTGACAGAATGTGAGTTTCACTTTTGTTTTCATCATGTTACTTCGAAGAGATATAGGATACGATTTTTTTTTTTTTTAAATAGTTAAAATGTAAAACTAGATTAAAAAAAAAAAGAAAAGCAAAAAGTTTATAATAATGCAACAGTCTAGTATTCTTTCCTCTCCCACTTGTTGTTGAATTTTCCCTTTCTTGGTGGATAATACAAACACCACAATCTCCTCATAGTTATTTATACATTAAAATAATGTGGTCGGAAGTTGACAGTCAACTTCAAGTAAACAAAAATATCGTGTAAGTTTACGTTTTATGGAAGCAAGAAGGTATAAGGGAAGGAGAGCGTCAAGAAGGCGAAAATAGCAGCAAACAGGTCACACTGCGAACGAGTTTTGATCTGTGAAAAAAACAACGAAACTTTAAACACGTAATCAACTCGGCAAACAACGACGGCGTGCTCTTCTTGCGCACCGAAAACAGATCACAATAACCGATGCACAAGGCCATGTTCTTTTGTGACTATTTCACCAACATTATGCAATGTATGACATATCGCGATAATTTTACATCTTATCAACCCTCATTATTTTTTATAAATATATGAGAAGGCATAAAGATATTCTCTAACGTTGAGGAGGTAAGAATCCAAGAGACCGAAATAAAAATAGATTTTTGAGAAGAAAGTCGAGAAATGGGAACGAAATTGATTTCGTCATAAAATTTAATGAAAAACATTTAACACACCAAAAAGTCCTCATAAACATGTTTATTTATTCACAGTGAAGGAGGACATATTTTTTAATGAAGAGGTCAATTTGACCTGTGTTGAGTGTGTTGAGAGGCTGTTGTGAAGAAGAGGCCATTGTAAACATTGAAATCTGAAACGTTTCATAAAATGTCCCATCAAGAGACCTCTTGCAGCCAGTCCAACTTACTTTTAAACCGCAGAGCTTGGATAAGATCATTTTTTTATTTGATCAAAAATTCTCATCACTGCATACAAGAGTAATTGTTGTCATGTAATTACACACGAACCTTATCATGTAACATGACATCGTTTTTTCAAACCTAACCTAAGTACTACGTGCTCATATCATCGTATCGTATCGTGTCATCGCTGTCCATGTTGAGTTTTGCAGAGAGGACAATAAGATGTATATGCACGCGGCTTATGGTATTAGTGCGCTTATAAATGTCTGTTTAGTTACAGATGTTGTCGTCGCGTTTATGTTAGCGTCGAAGGGGACATGGATATACCTTAGCTGTTAGTACCGGTGTCAGATGTTTGACAAAATCGTGTGTATGGGGATAATAAGAATAAGGCGATGAAGGCGGAAACCTGGGCGTACATAACAACCCAAGATCAAAGCGAGTGATAACTTGCGGAAAATAACATGATAGGGGTTTCCACTGAGCATCCCCCTCCTGCACTGAAATTCATTATCATAAAATACATTCTTATAAAATAGGGAACGTGTTTTCAACAAAAGTTTACAAAGATGATTGCGTGCATTATTTATATATAATTTATCAACATGCAGAATAGAAAATAAAAAATAAAACAAAAAAAAACAACATAAGAATAAATAAAGCAAATAAGAATAAAAGATAAATAATAAGAATAAAAGATAAATGCTCATCCAAATTTACACGTCAAAAATGAAAGATGGGCGAGAGTAAATATTTCGTCCAATTCTTCAATAGATGTGGACTTGGAATACATATTGTTTAAAAACAGCACATTATCAGCTGTTTCAGGGGAGAACAAAAAAAGTTAATGAAAAATTATGTTTTTTAATATTAAAATGAAAAGAATAAAAAAGAATTAAAATGAAAAATAAAATTATTTTTTCACTAGACTGAATACAAGTTATAAGCTTAGTGACGAGGCAAGCGCGGGCAGGTCTAATGAAGACAAATGAAGCTTTGAAAGAAACTGCACTCTTCTTGAAAGGGAGGATTTTTATTTGTAAACCATGATTGTGGATGGTATGAATTGCATGGACAGTTGATAGATGGTGACATTAGGGAAGGTGAAACGGCAACCATAGGCAAGCCTAATCAAAAAAACATATTGTTCAGTCTAATGATGCTGTGTATTAATGAAAGAACTATTATCCAAATCCACTATTGAAGCAATACAAACATGAAGCAATGCAAAAATGATGTAATAGCCTTAAGAACAAATGCTAATTTTAAGTGGCAGTACATGTTTTTGTTAAGCGGAGATTACTTTATTCGATTACTTCGACCGATTCATTTGCTACAGATCGAATAATGGAAACAAAGAAAAATTCGATCCATGTTTCCTTTCTTTTCACTTTGTTTTCGATTTGTCGTAAAAAACAAAATCGAAGAGAAGTCATGATAATTGTTAAATATTCACTTAAAGACGTCATCAAAGGTTCGAAATAACTTGCGTATAATATTTGTGACGAAAAAGAACGATGTAAACAGCACACCAACGTGCAAGATGATACGAGATAGCACAGAAATAGAAACACAATTCTCCGATAAATGATGGTCTTTCTTTCTCAGATCTTTACCCACATAATTGCCATGTTTGTTTGAACACAAAATGATAATCCAATATAATTATGATAGCAAAAGATTAGATTTTGCAATTAACTCGTACCACTTCTCAAACCGAAAAAAGTTAAAAATACACACAGGAATAAATAAATAAATAAATTAAGGGATAGGAAGAGAAAAGTTCTGCTTCTTATCGGCCGCTATTTTTACAAAATATTTTGAAAACAAGTTGAAAGTAAAGAGAGGTATAATGACGAAAAGAGAATTATTCTCAAAATGTTAGTTAGTTGTAGAGAATGCAATGGAGCTGTGACTTTACGACAAAAGTCTCCAACATTTTTGCACTGACGAGAGATAATTAAAAAAGAAGGATGATGATATAGAGCCAGCAACTGGTAGAATAAAAGAATTGATTGTAATCTTATAGAAGTTCAGAGGAAAACCCTTAATATATCTAACAACATTCAACAAAAAAGAGATTAGGCTGTACTGTTTATCAGATAAAAATTAGATCTGATAAGAATAACCACCCTCACTAGCATTATATTGGAGAAACACAAGAAGGGCGGTGATAAACCCACCCCTGCTAGAAACACAGGAAGGGCGGTGAGGAGAGATAAAAAAGCCATTACTTCTGGGTGGCTTGTATATCTAACAAACGGTAATATTGGCGGAACTGATCTTTGGTCTTGCCATGGATATTGCATGTTATAGATCAAACATGGAAAGTGTCGATGATATGGAGTCATGATCGAACCACAATCTGTCAACATCAATCATACACGAATCATCAATAAAGAAATCATGAACAGAAGAGTTGTGTAAGAGTTGTGAACGACTTTAATTCACAAAGGCGTTACCGTGTATATTGAAATCTTCAAATTTGACGCGTAACAATTATCGACACTCTAATTAATCGTTTTTCAATATTTAACATTGATGTAAAAAACAAACGTTCGCGAGCTAACTGCAATTTTGGAAGGACACGAACTCATTTCTATTATATCGAAGTCGTGTGAAAGTTCAACATCAATCCTTGTTAGAAAACAAATGAGATGTAAAGAACAAAAGCAAGTGAGACGAAGGTGGTCATTAGAACAAAGAAAAACCGGAAAAATTATCAAAAAAAATAGGAAAATAATTAAACCACAACTTCTGTAAAAACAGCTCGAAATGTTCCCAATGAGGGTGTCTAGCGGGAGTTTAATGTTTAATTAATGACCTCTATTGAAAACCTAATTGTGGTGTGGCTGAAATCTAGAGAGGTGTGTAATGAAGTGTGCCGCCCCCGCCCCCTTGCTCAGGTTTGAACTTGTTGATAACACAGCAATGAGATTTTCAGATTAAAACTGAAATAAAAGATTAAAAGAAATTATGAAAAAATGAAATAACTAAATTTAAAATGAAAACCGGTTATTCAAGTTTCACTAGTAGCTTTCTTATGGTTACATTAAAATGTTCCGTAGAAAACGAGATGAAAAATTTTGATGATTTTCTAACAGTTTTTTTTTGTTGAATTTCGTGATAAATAGATTGCTTGATGATGATCAAAGAAAATCAACAGGTGATCAAAAAAACAACTTCATGCACGAACATTCCAAACATCTTGCTACAACCACTTTTTTAAAAATGAACAAAAAACAAAAGTGCGAATATTGGAGTACAACCTCTTCACTGAACGCTATGGAAGCTTTTAGAGAATTGAACGCTTCATCAAAAACTTCATCAAAAACTTCATCCAAGATTGAGCCGTTCTTTAACAGGATTTAGATCAAATAATTTTAAATTATTAACACAAGTCTAGTGATGAAAATTCATAAGACATCGTTAATAACCAACAAAATCACCTCTTGTCCAGCATCAGATTGGTCTGAACCGGGACTATTGAACCGAGACTATTGGGCGCAATTTAATCGCTGCTATATATATGGTCGTGTTACGATACAACATTATCATTAGTTTTTATGACAGGAATGAGTCAAAATCATTCAAGTGAATTTGTACCGAAAAACTAGTAAGTACAATAATCCCAGTCCTTTTACAAAGTAAGCACATAAGCTTGCAAAACGAGAGAAATTTAAGTTCAAAGATAAACCCTGAAATAGCCAGTAATAAACTTAGATGACCCGGCTTTTACTTTTTATGTGTATTCAATAAAGCTCCATTGCACATAGATAATATTATTATAATGCAGCTATATTTTTCGAAATAAGTAATTAGATTTTCGGTAAAAAGGAAGTAGTCTTAAATGTCTCCCAGGCAACAATTTAGATAAGTACGTGGGATGATCAGGACAAACGAAAACAACTTTTCCTTCTAGTGGAAAATCAGATCTATAATGTTGGATGGGGATGGATGAGGCAAAAGGGTGTAAATAAATTAGATTATGTTGTGTGACCATGGAGGTGTGTTCAATTTTATTAACAGTTATAAGCTGGTTTTAAATCTATTCAATTGTGGAGAAAACATCTTTCTTGTCCAAACCACAAGTTGAATTTGCAAAGAATGTTTATGATAGAAACAAAAGATATTTAAAACAACATTCAACATCTCTGAAATGCAGATAAAATTTTATGTCACTAACAAATGGACTTTTTAGAATCTTTTCGAGAAAATCAGGCAATGAACTACATAATTAATTACGTGTTTTTGTGATATGCCATATATGGTAATAACGGATTTGTTGCTATTGTCAAAACATACGTCAAACGATTCTTTTGAAACGAAGAAGCGCATAAGAATAAGAATAGATATTCAATACCAGTCCCTTTTATTTCATGAAGGGAACAACATACACATACTTCTCTCGCACAAATTATCCTGTGCACAAAATTTGAAGGTTTAAAAATAAAAGCATTTTCTTTGTAAAGGAGTCCATTAAATTCGATAAGGAAGTGGTAACCTGGTGACTAATGTTTATTAAGTTAAAAAAAAGACTCGTTGATTGACAGTTTCAGTTTTCTTGATTTGTAAATTACTTTTAGAAAAAACAGGATTACTAGGAGAGACAGCAGACCTAATAATATTATAATATTAGATGACCTGTTCATAAACCATTGTTAAAGGGTATCATAATAACAGTAACCAACAGGTTTCCAGGCTAGTGGATGTTATTATTTTAATAAAGGCTGTGTCATTAACATCAAGTGGTAATGCTTATCACTGTAACAACTAAAATCAGAAAACAAAAAATGGTATGATAAATATTTCGAAGAGATGTTGGACATGATCCAAACCTCAATAATAGGTTTTATTCAACCTCAAATATGGGATTTATATAACAACAAACTAATTGTACTTCTCGAAAACTTTTTCCATCAGGCAAAATTAAAAACACGGAGTTAATTGCCTAGCACTTGCCATGAGATTTCTAGGACGACGAAAAAACATAATTTGACTGTTTCACTCAAGTAGTTCGACAGCAAAATTCGTCAGGCTCACATGGTTCGTAATTGAGAATAGATTCACGGTCATTACTTGCTGTATGTAGGATTAAAAGTTGTTTTGGCACACATCATCAAGCAAATCAGATATCTTGTACAGGTCACAAACCACTGCAATGAAAATAATATAGCAGCTTATCACTGGTTATCAGTGCCACATCATACAAACAATATCATTTATTAAATTATAATTGGAAAGATATAGAATTTCATCATGACCGAATAACATTTGCATGCAAATCTAGTAGAAACTGAATAAAAACGAAATGCTGAAAACGAAAGAGCATGTTAGTTAGTAACCAATATAGTTTCGTGACACAACATAGATCACGTGACACAACATAGATGTTCACATCTGTTGGATTCAGAAACTAATAAAAACAACATCAAGAGGAAAACAATAGTTTCTAACGACACTTCATAATCTCTTATTCACTAACGACGGCATTGACGTCAATACAATTAATTGAAGTAATGAACATGGTTCCAAAACCAATATTTTTCTTTGTTTGGTAACTATGGTAACCATCATAAGGAGTGTTGACGAAAACATTCCAAGATCATTCAGCAATGGACATCTAGTTAAAACTAGCTTGTTGCGAAATAATTATCTATATTTGGAACTTAAAGTCACTCATGGTGAAGAATTATGAGAGGGATAGTCATACAGGTTTCACTTATGAGGGATTGTCACACAGGTTTCACTTATGAGGGATTGTCACACAGGTTTCACTTATGTTCAGCAGTGTTAACTGATGAAATCCTTATTTCATTTTTGAACTCATCCTTCAGAAGCATTTGAACTTCATAAGTGAAACCAGTGTGACAATCCGTGTGTGACTATCCCTCTCATAATTTTTCATTACTCATTCAAATTAATTGCAATACATCGACTTTTAATTAGAGACGTTCAACAAACTTGTATATTACGACATTTTTGCGTTAATGAACCGATATCCAAACCATTAGAATCGTTAGAAGTTGTGCAATCTTGATATTCATTCTGCAGTTAACTCATTCATTTTGCAGTTAACTTGCATTAATGATTTTATGAAGAGGTGTAATGGTTTGTTTCTCACAAAACATATCACCATCATTATAATGAAAACATCAATATTTTTTTGGGTATGTTATTACGAATTGAGTTATACTAAAAAAAAAAAACACTTGCCGCAAATATTCTACTTAATAATTTAAATTTGACAATAGAACATTACTCATAATCACGAACAGTAACAAACTTTTAATTATGTTTGGAGCCTGTGAGTAACTCGTTGATGTGAAACCTTTTCAAGTGGCCGTCACATTTAAAAGAATTACAAATAAAAATTGGTGAGGTGATTAAGTCAAAATATGTCGGCAAGAATACAGACAGACAGACAGTAGTTATTTATCAGTGTTACTACCAAATAGTAGCAATGTACTGGTCACCATGGTCACCAAAATCCTAAAGTCAATGAAATGACCGCCTTGAATTGCCTCCAGCATTTCTTTGAACAGGCATTAGTTCAAAATAAATTAAGTACAGGATGCGAGGAAATAAGGACAGTCATATAATTCAAGATGGAGAGATTCGAAAAGATTGCCTGCTCAGTTTCATAACACAATTAAAAGTAAACTAAAATGTTCCCATCCAATTTCAAGTCTAGTAACATCTCTCTGTTTTTATTTGCTTGTTCTTGGAGGAAAGCATGGCATTATGTAAATTCATATATATGATAGAATACCTGCTTACAAAAAACACCAACATAGTTCGATCAATGATAAGTACCGAAAATAATTGAATATGAAGTACCTGGACTGTCTTTCCATCGTTTGAGAAATCTAGCTGGTTGACAGAACTGGAGATATTTTTACAGTAACCTACTCTTTTGATTTGAGGCTTGAAAGTATAAAAGTCCAAAGATTTATCTTCGGTACTTACAGCCAAAATCTTACTATCTGGACTAAATCTAAAAGCAAAATCAACTTATTATTGAAAATTCCTGGGTACTTCTGCTTCTTAATGCATCTGTAAACACAATATTACCTCAACTGCGTACATGATTGTTTTCTATCACGTTTACTTGTTAAACTTTTTAAAGTACTCGCTTCCACAATATGAAATTCTCCAGTTTTCAAACCAATAGCGATGTAATCACCATCTGGCGAAAAGCAACAACAACGCACTGGTGTGCCCACTTTTGATTGATTTAACAAAGCCTATAAAATAGATTAAGGATATTGTAAGAGAGAATTGAGGTTTTTATTATGGAAATTTAAAAATGTTCTTCCCTAATTTCCATTCCTAACTTTTGGTAATTAGTGTACAAAATCACCAGTTTTTCCATAATTATCACAGAATCCATATATCACAGAAAGGAACAGTAATTACATATAAAAACTTGTACCCAAGCTTAACCCTATGAACTTAATAAATAATATGAACTTAATAATTATATACCTAGAATTTCTTTATGATATTTTCAAACTGATAGTGGAAAATTCACAATTGTCGTGGAATGCATAACCACACATAATAGCATACCTTATTTTGCAAGTCCCATACTTTGATTGTACCATCATCGCTACCAGTAACGAATACATCTTTAGTTGGATGTGCACATAACCCCCACATTTCACCGTCCTGATGACCTTCTATAATGGCCTAGAAATTTACAGGCTATTCATTTCAATCATTATAATGAGCATCTTCTTAATACAAACATCCAAGGAAGAAGAAATCCTCAGACTGAATTTTTTATTGTACATACATGTGGTGTTGCAGACTTCTCGTTGATTTCATATATCTCATTGTCTTGTGTACCGAGGAGTATTGTTCCCTAAAGCAAAAAGGTTTTATAACTTTGTGTATACAAATGTGGATCATACCAGGTTGATAATTACACAGAGAAGACAGGTGTTGTGTTGATGCATTGACTTTGAATATTTTAGTATTATAGTATATTTGAGTATTTTACTCATATCAAGAATTTGTTGATAATCTGATGCATTGTGCATCATGGCGGAGATGTAGCTGATAAACACATACATTTCAATTTTGATATTATTAGAAAAATTGTAGCAATAGAACTTTCCCAAATTTCTGTTTAGTTAATATGGCCAAGTCAAGAAGTTAAGTTAATAAATAAAACAGTTAAGGGAACTAACTCATTGCAGTGCATCAATTTTATTTTCAATAACAAATCGAATGTCACCCGAGAATGAAAAAGATAAGTTTGTTTAAATATTTTTTGGTATACGGTCTACTATTGATATGGAACCAATGTGCAACTATAGTAGACATTATTGTAGTCTGTTATACACAAAGTGTACTCTCCAATCAATCCTTCCATTGAGCATTAGCTCCCCTCGTTTACTGTGAACTGGGACAATGCCATCGGATCCCTAGCAGTCAGTAGAGCAATCACCCAATCATGCGAGAGGTGGGGAGTTCAATTCCCACTTGATCCATTATCTTTGCGGAGATCGGAAAGTATGTTGTGTGTAGAACTGATTACAAATAATGTCGACTATTGAGTGTTGGATAATTATTTGTTTGAATGGTACCTTGTTTGTGCCACGAAACACTGATCTAACAACAGCGTTCTTTCCTAACTGAAATGACTTTGATCTCTTCATTTCTTGATCCCAGAGTTTAACTGCAGCACTATCTTTTGTAGTGCTATCAAAAATAAAGTTGACGAAAACCGTAATTTAAATAAGGATACCAATGACGTCATTTGGATTACAAATATAATAGAAATTATTCTGAAAAACCTTACCTCTTATCTTTTCCACCAGTAACTATCAAGCCATCTTTGACAGTTGTAAACATTGTAAAAACAGGACCAGAATGAACTTTTGGGACCACCCTAGATAACGAACTTCCAGTCCAAATAAACACACTACCACTCATCGATCCAGTGAATGTTGTGTCATTCTGAAAACACAAGGAGTATCAAATGTACACAAGAACTGTTATATTTTAGGTGAAGCTTTCAAGGAACTGATAACAGCCTTTTTAAAGAAATTTTGCTAATGGAAATTTTGCTAATTCACCTTTCATGAAAACATTGTTGTCAAATGTTGGACAACAAAAATTTATTACATTATTTTAGGAGATTTTTCAACAAAATTCTAAAAGGTTTCACACACATTATCGTATCAAAATGTCGAAACTGGAAAGGTAAGCCTGTTGGGTGAAACAAAAATGGCGTGTATTCATCAAACTGTACACCATGTTATGAATGTTTATTGTTGATGTGTATTATTTCAAGATTACATTGTCATATCATCCTGTCATCGATCACACACTAGATAAAGAAGAAATATAAACGTACCACCACTGTATGTTCATACTGAGCTCATATCAAGAAACTATTCTTTATTGTATAATTTTTTTTCACACATCATCAAACAAACAAAAAATAGAAAAAAGACCACCAAAAGAAATATTTTGACACCATGACTTTTTGACAATACTGTTACCATGACTTTACAGTCTTACTATGTACAAAAAAAGGTTAGAAACAAATTGCAAAAGTACAAAGTATTGTGATAAGTTTATAAATATCGAAGTTTATAAATATCGAAGTTTATAAATATCGAAGTTTATAAGTATCGAAGTTTATAAGTATCGAAGTTTATAAGTATCGAAGTTTATAAGTATCGAAGTTTATAAATATCGAAGTTTTTAAGTATCGAAGTTTATAAATATCGAAGTTTATAAATATCGAAGTTTATAAGTATCGAAGTTTATAAATATCGAAGTTTATAAGTATCGAAGTTTTTAAGTATCGAAGTTTATAAATATCGAAGTTTATAAATATCGAAGTTTTTAAGTATCGAAGTTTATAAATATCGAAGTTTATAAGTATCGAAGTTTATAAGTATCGAAGTTTATAAGTATCGAAGTTTATAAATATCGAAGTTTATAAGTATCGAAGTTTATAAGTATCGAAGTTTATAAATATCGAAGTTTATAAGTATCGAAGTTTTTAAGTATTTTTTCATGCAATTCATCCTGGAACTTAGTTTAAAGAGACATCATCACCACCTAGTTTTTCACCTAACTTTCTACTATAGAATTCTTTATTAACTACATTTACACTTAATAGTGAAAGTTTTAGTAAGCAAGTATAAACTTTTACGAGATTAATTTGTATGAAATAAGTCATTCTTACCGGTCCATATGCAACTGACAACATGGTCTGCATGCTAATATCTCCGTTAAAAGTGGAGAGGTCCCCCTTTTTCCCAACCAGTGTACCACCAGTAACAGTCCACCACATAACATGCTTCACACCGCAAGTAACCAAAACTGTGTCTGAGTCTGGTCGAAATTCTGCTACAAATATCCTTCGAGAAGAACCAGGATTACATGCTACTTTTGTTCCTACAAACAGTCAATAAGAGTGAAGTTTGCAATTTAAAATGTTATCACCAACTGATCTGCTCAGGGTACCAAGCAAAATTAAGATTTTGATTAACAGACAAAAACAAAAAAAAACAAAACAAATTAACAAATATGGTTCGAATCCCTGGGCCACCGAGGCAATAGGATTCTGGGAATCCTGTCTGACATTCACGGACTTGTATGTACATATATATACATCTACTATCTATAAAAAAACTAAATAATAATATCTAAATACCACTCAGTAAACAAACAAATTATGATAATACGGTCTTGTGCATGAGTCAGCGTCCACAGTTATTGTCATTTATATAATAGCCACTTTATTAAGGTTAGTAAGAAGTAAAGAACATCTGAAGAGGTCAATTTGAAAACACTTCCCTTCATATGGATATCAGTTTAAGAAACAAGTCTTGCAAATAGTATAACCTCTGTAAGGATGTCAGACTTACTAACCTTGTAGTACGTCAGTCATATCATTATGTGCAGTGCTCACAGTAGTGTCAACAACGTTTGTGTTGGCTACACAATCACATAATAATTTCTCACCATCGTTCCATTTCCAAATAGCAATTGAATGGTTATTATCTAATCCTACGGTAACCAAAAATCTTCCGCTTGAGCTGAAGTTTACACTGCAAACACCTTTCTCATGGTGACCTTGAATAATCGACAAAGTTTTTTTACTTATAACGTCCCAAACATGGACCATGGGATTAAGTCCTATCTGGCCTGTTGCAACTATGTTCTAAAATACATAATAGTTATAATCACAAAAACGATTACTCAACAAAATGAAAGTCCTCCTACTTTACAGTCTAATTTAAGTTGAAGCAATCACAGTCTAATTATTAAATAGCAAAATAAAATTAAAATAAAGAATCATTGAAATGATCATCTTAATTTTGTGTCCAGTTTTACAATCTTTGACATAGCTTGAATTTGCTTACAATGTTAACATACCTTGAATTTGGGGTTTTGATTCATTGCTAAACAGATAATATCATCTGTATGCTGCAGATAGAATGTTTGTGTTTTCGTTTCCAAGTTATATACAATTCCAGCCGCAGCAGCATGGTACACTAAACTTCCATCTGACGAGTAATGTAGGTTATTACGAGAATCAAAACCTCGATAACCATGAATAAAATCAAGATGTAGGTCCTAGTATCAAAACATCAGAACATTAATATTAAAGGGAAATCTTATAGAAAGAAAAGAAGCAACAGAACGGTCACCAGGCAAATCCCAAGAAAGTTTGAAAGAAGTGAAAATATAAATACTACAGCAATAACCAAAAAATGAATTATAATAAATAATTTGATGAAAAAGCATCAATTACATCAATCACTCACAGTAATTTCTTCCCGTTTTCTCTTCTTTCCATCACCACTTGTCTCTTTTGATGTAACTTTTGATTTATGGTTGATACCACGACTTACTTTTCTACAAGAGAAAAATGAATATAAACTATTATACAAACTATTATACATCGTTCGAAATACTTTTTCTCTAAACGTATCTTTTGGCTGGTGTTTTCTTATGTCAAACAATTTCTCACAAAGCCCTTTTAGCTATGCAGTGGTATCTTCAGATCAACGAAACTGGTTGCTATTTTGTTTCAAGTGAAATTATACAATTTTGACCCTTATTTCTGGTATTACATTTCTCATCAGAAATAACTTAATCTTAGTTACATAGGTGAAACGTTATGAATAGAAATGCTTGAAATTTTGTGTGGTGGCATCGTTTTTTCAATAATACTTTATGACCAAACATTTCACTGTTATCTATCATTATCTATAATCAGCTGAGTTAGATCCGTTTTGTTTGGTTATGGTTTTTAAAACATTTTGAGCAGATCATTTGTAACTGAAAGAAACTTTTGAATTCTGTTCTATTCTGAGGGTTTTTTTTCTGGAAAAGCAGACTAGAAAACTGTCTATTTCTTGTTCTATTTCCTCCAGCTCTGATGCAATAACCTTATAGATTATTTCATATTTGAAGACTGTGTAGATGGCATTTTTAGTTAAATTGTAATTAAATGCAAAGGTTTTTGAGTTAAGAACTTATGATTCAAGAAGTTGTAAAACATCATACAGGCAATCAGTAAGTGAAGGTTACTGAAGGTAATACTGAAGGTAAAACTGAAGGCCCTGGAATACCATTGCTACATTATCGCATGCTACATATTGTAGTATTCATTTATCCACCTACGTAGCATGCAGCATACTATTCTTGGTTTTTGTTTCTCAGTCACCCAGATTCACTTATCGGTGTAAAGTATTAGTGATTAGAATGATAATCAAGAATAACATACTTTTTCTCCTGTTCCCGCAGTTCTTGTGATTGTGGTTTCGTACCTGAAGCTTCTCTCAAGGGACTTGTGTAGGTTTTACTTGTGTAATCCATGTTTTTCTCCCTCTCCACATCACTATCATATCCAGATTCCTCCTCGGAATCAGAATCAGATTCAATACCATTATTTGCTTGCACAGGAGCGGATTGTTCAAAATCTAATGATTTCCAGACCATCACAGAAGTATCAGCACCACCAGTAGAAACAAGAAAAGTATCATCATGCGACCATTTCACGTTTGTGACATGTGCTGAATGACCATTATACTTCTTGCACTTAGCATTTTTACCCTGCAATCAAAAATTGTGAGTATGGTATTGTTGCCATAGGTTTATAACAATGAAATAATTTCAAAGAAAACAACAAATGACAACAAATGACAAAACATTTTGCAGAAGCAGTCATAGAATAAATAGCCCAAAAATGCCAGTGAATTATAACACTATTTTGTGGACCAGATTTTAGCTATGTTCTTTATAGTAGCATAGAATAGTGTATGAAACATAATAACTAACCTGGGTAGGGAATTCAAACAACTTCACAAAACCAAAATCATCTCCAGTTGCCAGCAAAGTACCATCTTTAGTTAAATCAGTTGCATTAATATCAGTAATGTCCGCTCCAGGAGTCCAAATCCCCTCGCATTCCTTTCCCAGGACACATGTCCAAGTAGACCACTTGATCTTGCCTAACTCTTTTTGGGAAATGATCTGTCTTGTTCCTCGAGGTGCTTCAAAATACAACAACTCTTTCGCACCTGAGTTGACCTGAATTAGTTTCCCTAGGTGAAAAATTAATTCATAGTTGGAATTAAAAATGATTTTTTATTATCAATATTAAGAATGCAATACCCAATACCTCTGACATCCCAATCAATATGTGTGATGTAGCTTGAAGCTCCTTTGCAAATTCCAACACGACTATTTGATAAAACATTATAAATATCCACAAAATTATCATGGGAAGCTACTGCCAAAAATTTGCCTTCACCTAAACACAATACACCATAGCATAAACCATCTAAATACAGATAAATAAATAAATACAGATCATGAGCAAACAAGTAGTTGTGAATAGGGAAGAACATGCACCAGGTGAAAACTTGACATCTGAAATTTCTTCTTTCCGATGATGAAAACTTATCATATCCTCCATATTACTGACATTTACCACAATGAAGCTACCATCAATAAAACCGACAGCAACAGCTTTTCCATCCATAGAAAATCCAATACATCTTCCAATTTTGGTGAATTTTCGTGCTTTCACTAACTGTCGATTGTTTAAGTTCCAAATTCGCAGTGTTTTATCATCACTTATAGTTGCAATAAACAACTCACTTGGGTGAAGACAAAGACCCCAAATCTCTCCTTCACAGTGGCCCTAAAAAGTATAATATAGATTAAACCTCCCCTTCACAGTGACCATGGAAAGTATAATTATATAGATTATGAGATACATTAGCATTTGAGAAGAACACACACACACACCCCTCCCCTATCTCCTGAAAATAAGATCACCTGAATTAAGGAAGTTACTGGACCAGATTTGTCAATTTCCAAAATCTAAAATATAGAATAAATGGGTCAAGTAGAAACTATTCTGAGGAAGAAAATATTTAGTTTTAGTACGATTGATTGAAGAACTGTAAGCTTCAAATTTGGAGGTTTCATTTGTTTTGAAAATTAGTTGGAAACATACTTCTCCATTTTTGGTTCCAACAAGAATCTTTCCTTGACCTAGTGTGACAGCTCGAATAGGTGGATTATCATGGACTAACATTGTCTTTGGCTGTCCTGTTAATAAATTGGCTTGATTTAATTTGTAATTTTTTAAACATCGGGTCAAATTTTCATCCCATAAACAGACAACACCATCTTTTCCACCAGAAACATACCCCTAGATAAGAGGAACAAACAAGATAGAAAAACAAGAATTGTTCAACAACAACAACAACAACAACAACAATAAAATCGAAGTTAAACCATATAATATAATTTTACCTTCTCCAGTGCATGAATTGCAAAAACGGGACCTTTATGAGCTTCTACTGCTCCTTTCAATATTTCATTGGTCCAAATATAGATCAGTCCAGATGTACTTCCCGATACGATGATTCCTGGGGTTTTGGGGTATGTAACACACAACATTGTATCTGCCTTCGCTACATCACCAAATGTCCCTCGTTTTCCAGTTAGTCCACCCCCGGTTTGTGTCCAGAACTTTATGTGTCGAATACCAACGGTGACCAGTTTGTTAATATCATTTGAATCCCATCGCAGCTCAAAAATCTTATCCTTGTGTGCTCTACAAGTAAAATAAACTTGAAAGTACCGATTACTGATAATATCACCAGAGAAGTGAAAACTGAAAACATCACCAGAGAAGTGTTGGTTAAAGTAAACCTACCTGGTAGTGGCCAACTTTTCTCCACGTCTCCAATCCCATATAACGATATAATGGTTCTCATCTAATCCAACACTTCCCAACTTCTTTCCATCAGCTAAATGAAAATTAAAAACTTGGTGAGAATCAGAATTACTGTTGCTACTGCTGAAAGGATTATCATAACAAAGCATGAATGCATGAGTAAGCCAGAGTTTGACTTTAATTTTTCTTTGTTATTTTGACAAAGGGTTATTGACAAACACTATCAACCCACAACCGAAAATTGCTCACAATTAGTTCTGTCCTTTTTTCACAACAGAAGTGTTCCACGATTAATATACAAGAAAAATATAAGAACTAGATAAGGTCGAAACAAACCTGAGAAGTCTAATGCACATATCCCACGTTCATGTTGACCTTTTAATATTGACACAGCTTCAAGTTTTTCAGCATCCCATATATGAATAGTAGGATCTCTTCCAACCTAACAAGTAAACAACAGACTCCTAATAATAAGGTCAAATCCTTGCATCAAACATGAACAACATTTCTACATTTAAAGGATAATCATAGATGTTATAAGTTCAATCTATTGTCCATGAGTCAGCAAATTATTTAACTACCTGACCAGTAGCCACAAAGTCCTTAACAGGATGCAAAGTCAAACAAAGAATATCGTCATCATGTCCAAGGTAAAAGCGTTGTGTGTGTGTTTCCTTTTTATAAACAATACCAACTGCTGCAACATGGTACACAATTTCTCCAGATTGAGTATAAAACAAGTTGTTACGACAATCGTATCCACGATAACTAGGATTTGAGGTAAGTTATTAATGATACTAGTGTAAGATGTGTTAGCAACAAATATATAGATTGACATAAAAACAGAAAGAAAAAGTTACAAAATGCACAAGCAGGCAGGAAAATTATTTCTAAAAACAAGCAAAAAAATAAACAAACAAACAAACAAAAAAACTTTTTATAATATCATACCCAAAAATAAAATCAAGGTGTACACCTTTTCCAGGTGCTCGTGGACGAGCTTTCTTTGTGGCATTAACTCCATTAACATCCATTGATTTCAATTGTTGTTGAAGTTGAGGGATGTCTTGTTTATAAATATCTCGAGAATAATCCTTGCTAGCTTCCTAGGAAGAGTGGTCTTGTTTGTATCAATTATGATTATTGCAAAATTTGCTTTAAAATTGATCTCTTACTACTTGAGTTTGTAAATCATTAGGAAATGTGAAGAATGTGAAATGGTAAAGTCATAAAATATGGAGTTACAGAAATACTGTTAAGGTAATTATCAGCTAAAACTTTTTTACACAGAATGTACATACTTGTTCCACATCACTGTCAAGAGGGTCCACATCAGAAAGATCAGAATCACTGGCTTCATCATCAGATTCATTCACTGCACCACCCACAACACTACCACCATCTAATGCACTGTCTGTATAGCCTTCTGGAATGACACGCCATTGAAAAATAGCACGGTCTGCTCCACCAGTACTTATAAGAGTCATTCCATCTGCAGAAAAGCGTATATTGGTCACATGAGCTGAATGACCGATGTAGCGACGAAACTTCGCACCTACAAATCAAGTAAGAATGAATTGGTAGCCGGGATTTTTTGCATCTCAGATACGAAATGTTTTTAAGATAATATTCCTTGGGATTGTATTTAATCTGCAAACTTTTTCATGTCTTGAAATACTCATGACTGAAACAGCAACTTTAGAAACATGTACTTGCATTTCTATATAGAATGACACGAGCAAGAAGAAGACAGGCATCACCAGCAGCAACTTTCAAAACACCAGACCTATTCAATCATCTCAATAAGCAAAATGTTAATTTGGGTACCAAACCTCACAAGTACTACTAACTTTTGAAAATGTTGAAAAATAGAAACTAACCTTTTTTAATACATGGAAATCGAAATAATTTAACAAGGCCAAAATCATCACCAGAAGCAATAACACCCAGTTGGAAATTTGTATCGGTAGCATTTATATCTGTTGTATCTGTATATTTTTCCCATATCCCATGAACCTCTGGTCCGATAACACATGTCCATGAATGCCAATTAATTGCCTCGATTTCTTCTTTTCGTACCACGCGCTTACCATCTGATGTTAAAGATGAAAACCAATCATATATATTTCAACAGCCAGTTGAACAATATCATGCAATATATAAAAATATATGCTTACTTGGCATTTTGTAAAACAATCGTTCCGCAGCACCAGAATTGGTTTGCAAGTAATTACTATCCTCAGACCAGTCTAAGTGAGTGATGTAACTGGAATTTCCTTTACATTGGCCAATTCGTTTATACCTTTCCTGCACTGAGTATATATCCACTAAATTGTCATTACTCCCGACGGCAAGAAAAGCACCATCAGGGGAGTATTTCATTTCATGGATTGCCTCTTTGTGGTCGTGGATGTGAATTAGCTCAGTTAAATCTCTGAAAAGCAATAGAAGGATTAATTTTGGAAAGAAGGATATATTGGTTTGACAAAACACCATTCATTAATAGAAAAATACTAGTATCCCGGGTAAAAACATTTTACCGGTTCAATTTCCCCATGAGTTACTGATCCCAACCCCCGTGCTTACCCTCTCTCTTACAATATGGCGGTGACGAAAAATAAAATCATAGAAAGGGGAAAAATAAGTATCACTAAGTTGTAGAGCTCGAAAACCTGATCAAGAAAATGTATGGGATCGCCTATGTACGACTAACCGTTACGGAGATATCGATGATCAAAGATCCTAATGACGTCACACCCGTCCCCAAAAAGTTTTAGACCCAAATTTTTCGACACCCCACCGCCAATATCGCACACCCAAGGTGACGTCAGTTATTCTCATTGGTTCTCGAGATATTTGCCCTTAAATATCGCGTTCTATTTAGAGCGCAATGCAATGTGCCCACTGACGTCGCGCTACTTCTATAATACTAATATCGCCTATATCTCGACAACTCAGTTACGCACGATCTAAAATTTAATCATAACATTTTCCATACGAACATTTCGTTCCCAGTCCTTTTATTCACACTGACCCAACTAAAAAGTGGATGCACAGTCGCTATTAGTATATAGACTAGTGTAGCGTGTAAAAACATTTTACAGTTTTCCATAAATTGATTTTTACACGCAATACTGCCATGATAAGTCTGTGTATATACAAAAAGGCTATACAAAAAGAATACAGTTGAACTAAAAGATTTAGAAAAAAGACAATACAACGTATACCACCTAACCAATGGATACTCCTACCTAACCACGATAAAACGTCTGATATATAAGAAAATACCTTAAAATTTCCCTATTAACTAAAGCTAACAAAAACAATACCTTCTCAGACATTTTATCTTTCAATTCTTTATTCTACTATGAATTGTGGAAATGTCAAAACCCAAAACTCGATTTGTGGATCATGATACAAAAACCATGTAAATATGTATGTAATCACTCTCTTCTTGCATTACGATCATGTATACTATTCAATTTTATAATCTAAAAAAGGTCATTCATTCAAATACTATCAAAACAATATGATAATGATCTTGCTACCTTCGTTTACCTTAATAATAACAATCCACATACTACAATGAAATACCAAATAAACTGCTAGCTACACATTTCGGTATAGTAGTCAAAACTAACTGATACGAAAAAGCTACGTTCAAATACATTAAAAAAATAGACATCGGTAGAAAATGATAAACTGATAACACATAACAGGTCTACATCGACTATCTCGTCGGATAGAATAGTTACTGATACTTATCAATGTGGTTATTCTTTATTACTGAACTTAAAGCGTTGAATAAATAAATTAAAACAAAAACAAAAAATTATACATACAGCATCTTCATTCTCAATAAGAAATGAACGTTGAGAAAATTTGATGAACTTTCGAACGCAAAAAAACATTGCATTGCGTTCTCCTCTGAGTGGCTTTATGATGTCTTCCTTTAGGCACAACACTCCATGAAGTAATAAAAACCCGTAAGATGGAGCTAGAGATTCCCCTAATGGGAGATTCCCTCCTATACTAATACGGAAGCAATAAACATCCATTGACGAACTACCCGAGAAAATTTTCCTAAAGTTCTTTCTTTCAAAGTTAGGTAAGAAAAAAGCAAGATTTAGTATTAGTATAAGAAGATAACAGGTAGTAGCAGCCTAGTGGCAGTGTTTGCTTCCAAAGTTGGGGTTTAAAACTTGGCTGAATCATGCCAACAACAACAATTGTAAATTGATCCACTCAGCTTAAGTACTGAGTTGATATCAAACAGGGTTGTCGAAATGAGTGGCTGAAGATCCTGCTTTAAATGTTGGGCTTTAAATGATCTCCTACGCAGAACCTTCATTTAAATGATATAAGACCGCAAGACCTTCATTGATAAACAGTTCTCTAAGAACTGACTAGGCTATCGTTAGATTAGTAAATTATTCAATTATTATTATTAAGCTTCAATCAAAAAAAAAAATGCAGTACCTTCCTTTTAAAATTCGAAAAGAACCATCACCATGTCCAACAGCCAAATGTGCACCATCGGTGGAGTATGCAAGTGATCGGATAGTTTTGTCAAATGCAGTCTTCGCCAATAAACTTTTACTGGACATATCCCATAACCTGCAGATAAAGGAATATACATTGGCAAGGATCAAACATACATACAGAATGTTCTTTTCCAGGAAATAGAAATTAAGAAATTTTATATGAAATTTTCACCTGACAGTAAGATCATCACTTCCTGTTGCAAAGATTGCTTTTTTAGGATGGATTGCTAAACCCCACAATTCTCCTTCTGCATGGCCCTAAAAAAGATTGATGTGATAAGAATTACAGAAAAAAATACAAAATTATGTCTTAAAATGGTTCAAATAGCTCACCTGAACGACAGTTAAGGGTTTATCTTTATCAGCTGACGATACCTCAAAAACCTCGCCAGCGTTAGTACCAACCAATATACGCTCCCCATTCCAGCAGACACTCCGAATGGAAATACCTATGATATGTGATGAGAAGAGATCATTATGTAAAAACCCTTGCTGAAAAATCACAATTATGTAAAATTTAAATTCTTTATTACAATAAATTTTTCAAGAAAATCTTTTTCAGCTAATAATTTAAAATGTATTTGTCATTTTATTAAGACTATTATTGCGACTGTTTAGCAAAATGAACAAGAAAGAATTTCACAAGTTGGATGAAGGTCAAAATTTTAAATAAGCATTTACATTATGGGGCTTTAATCAGTGTTACCATGGTTACAGAGTTAGAAATAACATGATCAAATCAGAAAATATAGCAGCAGCAAATTTTATTTTATTGATAACATTAGTGCAAGTAAATAATGTTTCAACTAGAAATGTCAATTTATACCAGTGTAACCAATTGAATGTTTGTTTAAATCGATTCTAGTGATTGGTTTAAACTCAGTGTCCCATAATGCAACAGTACCATCTTTTGAACCTGATGCATATCCGTCTGGAGTTGAATGTAATGTAAACACTCCACCCTATAAAAAGTAAGCACTCCCCACTGTTAAACAATAATTATTTCATGTGTTTTCATTCCACTATATACAAACAACGATTGCACTAGAGTATTCCATACTAGCCAAGCTGAAAGTACTTACACTGTGTGCTCCATTAATGCTCTCAACTAAAGTATTGTCTTGCCACTTGTATATATCCCCACTTAATGTGCCACTATATAAAACACCTCCAGAACCAAACGATAAAGAAAGAATGCTTTGAATTTCACCCTTCTTCCCAAAGATACCTGAAAATATTTGATGACATTATTTTAACATTGGAACATTGGAACATTAATTCAGTTATGTGAAATAAGAACAACAACAACAACAAATTGAACAGTTTTCACCAACAATTATGAACAACAATGAAAGATTTATTCTCAATACTGTATAAAAATATTTTGATGTTCAAAACCCTGGAGTAGGTTATTAAGAGTAAAATATCTTGTAATGGTCAGTAATAGTAATAGTAAATGCAGAGATATTCTGGTTGATGGTAATTTGATAAGGGCCCTTGAGGTGAAGTAGTAAGAAGGACTTAGGAGAAAAGAAAGTCAGGAAAGATTTAGCAAAAGATAGGATAGCATGGAAGTCAGTCATCAGAATCCTTCCAGCTCATGCAAGCATGGAAAACACACATTAAGCTGGATATGTTGAAATAAAACAGATTGTATTGTAAACTAAAAGAGTCAAACTTCTTAATATTTTGCATGTTGAGACAAAGAATTAAATACTGGTTTATGAAATGACTCATCATAATGTACACACACATAAATAACATTAATGAAATATTGTACCTTTCTTTCCTGTTAATGAATTGCCACAAAACGTCCAAAATTTGATGTGCTTCACACCACATGTGACAAGTTTATTATCATCGAATGGATTGAAACGAACATCAAATATCTAAACAAGCATAACAATAAATGCGATAAACAAAAGAATCATTACCTTATGTATATAAGTATAACAACTGTTGTTATTATTCTAAATTGGGACTTTACCCTATCAGAATGACCTCGAACAGATGCCAAGACCTTTCCCTTCTTCCAATCCCAAACAGCAAGTTGTGGGTAATCTTCTAATCCCACAGACACCAAATGCTATCATAATACAAAAAAATACAAAAACTAAACATTTCAAGAATAGTTGATTTTGCAATTCGAAAATTGTTGGTTTGATATTCTATATTCATGAACCTTTAACCAAGCATCTTCAGGTAAAGACATCAGAAAACCCACTTACAGCTAGATAGATTTAAGTAAACAACTTTGTACACGAATACTTACAGTACCAGCAGCACTAAACCCAACACAACCAATGCCACGTTGATGACAGTCTTTTAATATGGATATAGTTTGACAGTTAGTACTATCCCAAACACATATATAAGCTTCTTTCCCCACTTGTCCAGTAGCAACTAAGCGTCCTTCTGGATGTATTGCAAGACTAAAAAATTGATTATCAGAATACCTACAATTATAAGGCAGTGCAAGACTTTCTAGTTCACAGGTTATCTAAAGTGGAATAGTGAGTCTTCTAAGGATTTATTTTAAATTCTTCTAGCTTTAGGAAGTTTCAGTGAAGAATCTATTGTGTAACTCTTTAAAGAAATCCATTCTTGACAAAATATATCATCAAATTACTATATACAGTGGAATCTAAGTCACCAAATATAAACATCAAAAGAGATAGAATGGTAAAATAACAACCGTTTTACCTTATAATATCATCATCATGTCCAAGAAAAAATCTCTGTCTGTGATACTTCGGATTGAATACAACACCAACGCCTGCCACAAAGTAAACAACTTCATGGTTGGCAGTATAATACAAATTATTTCGACATTGATGTCCACGATATCCATATACCCAATCCAAACGAAGTTGAGTTGAAGGAGATGTCTTGTCAACCATTTTTCAGTTTTTTTCAATATATATTAATCTGTTCATGCTATTATCTGAAGGTATAACAAAAGTTTCTTTATGACTCTATAGACATAATTGCTATTTCTTGATGAAGTGAGTGGGTGATACATGAAAAGCACATTTATGAACATTTGATAATGTTGATCAGATATCACACATTGAAGATTATATAATTTTCTTATCAAACTTCTAATCAAGAAAGCATTTTGTGGCAAAAAGAAAAAATGATCAATATGGCAAATACTACTTAAAACAATTTAGTTTAGTGATTGAAGGGGTTTAACTACAGTTAAAAACAAAAATGAAAAAGATGAAAATTTTGAGAGGCTTGATCTGAACAGTCTATTGACAGTTTATCTAACACTGCTGATATTCACACAATAGACAGCAATTTTGTGATCGATAATGTATCTTAAAGGTTTTATATTCCTATTATATAATGGACAAAACAGAAAGACTATCATCCATGATAATATTCTAAAAAACATACAACCAGAAGAAATTCAACTTATCAATTCATTTTACCAGAAAACTTTATAGCACGGCTTAAGACTGTCATAGCTGAGAAGTGATTTCCCACAAAAGAATCAGTTTGACAGATACACAACATCATACATTTCATAATAAAGAATTTTTAAAAATGATTATTGATTGGATCTGTCATTTCAAGTAAATTCTAGTCACAAAACACAAGAAATTCATTGGACACCAAACATTGCTTCATTTGTACAGAAAGTTGCTTCATTCGTACAGAAAGTTAAGAATCGAGATTAAGTTCTTTGATTTGTTTGTTAACAAACACTTTCAACTTGTTTCCATCTCGTGCCACTTGCGACTTTGGAGGATTGTATGTTTCACAGTTTGAAAACACAAGCCGAATATCATCGACAAATCGTTTGCAATTAAAATATTTCCCAGAATTCAAATTTGTTTTTATAGTGGCAAAATCCATTGGGTTATCAATAAAGTCAGCATAATCTGGAACCTAGAAACAAAAAGTTGTTCTTCTTCATTTGAGTAATACGATTCTTTATAGCAATGTAGAGTCTTCTATAGAAATAATCGTGATTGTTTAATTGATATCATATGGTTGATATTTTTCAAGAGACTGGCTCCATGAAAAAATGTAAACAAAATATATGAAGACTCTATATTGCAGGGCTTTAAAATTTTGTGAATGAAAATAAAATTTACTTAAATTAAACTTTACTGAAGTGTTGACAAGTGTTGGCATTATTAAGTCTGAGAGGTGTTTGCTTACCTCCTCTGAATCAACTGGCTCAAGAAATGCTTCTGCTTCTGGCTTTTTACAAATTTCATTAATGAGACTTGTGCATTGTTTCAATTGGTGACGATTGATACCAGCCATGTTTCGCTGTGAGGATTGTGAAGAACTGCTTTGAGAGTCAGCATCTAAGAAAAATCACGAAAAATACAAAGTCAGCATCTAAGAAAAATCATGAAAATACAATGTAAAATCAACTTAGAATTTTTAAAATGTTAGAAACAAAAACTAATGATCCATTTATGATAAATAAACCTTAAAGAACTATAAGAACAGAGAAATGATCAATATGTAGGTGCACATAGAAACTATGTAAACAGCAAAATCACACACTTTTATTAAATATTTATCAACACAGAATATATTTTGCATAATGAAATTAAGATCTTATCAATATTAATATGAACTTTAGATACTATTGAAAATTTTTCTTACTTTGATATCAGTAAAAAACTGATCAAAGGCAAAAAAAAAAAAAATTATATGAAAAAGGATTGAAATCAAAAACAAAATGAAAACACTTATGGACATGTCCTTTTTTAAAATTATCAACTACTTCTGAGCTTTAAAAATGCAAAATATTGAGGTTGAATAGATTAAACCATACTATACCATTATCAAGTTTGGCTTTTTTTGAAGGTCGACTAGTCGGAGGGGATTTCTGATTTCTTTTTACTTGTTTTCCAGCCGTTGGTTGACCTCTCTGCTGCCTACTTCTTTTCTTAGTGGAATTTTCAACACCTTTTTTAAGTTTTTCTTAAAACAATACATCAATGAGATTAATGTCGTGTCAGTTCCTGTCAACAATATGTACAGGTAATGAATCCATCAACAAAAAATAAATGTTACCTCGATTCTTTTCCTGGGTCAAAGCACGTTTTCTGTATGGTAATTCAGAGTCAATCCCAGTACAAATCTGACATTTCCAAATACCTCTTGGTACTTTCTTAAGCGGTGGATAACAGCATTCAATGTGATAACTGCGTGGACAACCCTCACATAAAATGAGTGTACCTTCAGTGTTGCAGATCGTGCATAGCTCACCATGCTCAGACACATCACTATCCCAATCTAACAATAACAAGACATGGGATGATTCAAGCCTATTTGGAACTTCAAGCATTTACTTGAAAACATTATGAAGTTGTTTATTGTTGTGTTAAGCTTTGATAACATTGTTCATTCAATTTTCAAATATTGCTTAAAACACAACTTTTTCTCTCTCAAACTAATGAGAATCTATTACGAAAAATTATGAAAAATGACAAAAAAATATTTTAATGTCCATGTCCATGTTTACTTATGAGCAAAGATTAGGTTCAACTTTAAAAATGGAATGAAACAGCACAAAACAAACTGCTTCAACCACTAACCAGATCTAACCAGTCTGTACATACCCTGTTCATATTCTTCTTCCTCCTCTTCTTCATCACTACCTTGCAACACATCACTATCAACATCACTATCATCATCTTCAGTTTGCTCAGAATCATCTTCCTCTTCCTCCTCTGTTTCTTCTTCATTTCTTGATGAATGTTTTCGAGTTCTTCGTTTCACTTCAATAGGTCGACAGTCATTACAAAACCAATCTCCTTCTGGAACTTTCTTTAATGGAGGCTTCAAACAGCTCATATGAAAACCTCGGTCGCAACCATCACAAAGTAACATTTCGTCTTCATTTCCTAGAATAAACATTTGCTATCTACAACGTACTGCAATCTGAAATCAAAAAGGGAAATGAGTACCTAAAAAATGTAGTTGTACCTTTTCTCCTGCACAATCGACACTTGGTATTTTGAATTGATTTGTCCCACATGATCGATCGATCAAGTGTATTTAAATGAACAAAGATTTGTGAAAAACTGGTGCACTTCAGTAATGACTCTTCCCATCGACTTAAAGTTGTTGATGGCTTCTTCTCCTCGTCATCTTTATTTTCATCAAGACAGTTTTGTTGTTTGTTTTTATCCAGTTCAAAATCAGTGTTTGCTGCTTCAATCATTTCCTTGATTCTCTCTTTTTTCATTTCCTCCGTTTCACCAAGTGGAAGTTTTAAAAATCTCTTTTCCACGCAACGTTCCACCTATAAAACAATCAATATTAATAATGCATAACTTAACAGTTTAAGCAAGACAAAGCTATGTCAAGGTTAGATAGACAACTGTTGTTTTATTGAACAATATCTATCACCTGCAGTAATGCTTCTGCCAACTCCTGCACACAAGATGTCAATTCCGATTCTGGAAGATCCACTGGTGTGCTGCATCTAGAAACTTTTTCATTTTTCACATTTTTCAGAGGCAATGGTACAGGCAGCACCTTTGCATCATCAACATCCATTGGCTCCAATGATTTGTCATTACTTGATACATCATTAAACCCATTATGAATAATGTGGCCATTTATTTCATTACTAGCTTTTAACTTTGTATCATCTACATTTCCCTTCTCATCACTATTTACCATCACTATTGGTTCAACACATTCTGTAGATGTTTGGGTCACTATTGGTTGAACTTCAACACATTCTGTAGGTGCTGTAAGAGTTTGGATCAGCTTCGTTATTCCTAGTTCTATTTTTGCTCTCCATTCATCACGTTTTTCGGAAATACCTCCAACACTTGCTATCCACAGCCTTTCCTCTAATTCGAGCAGTTGATCACGTAAATTACCTTCGATATAATCATTCATTGTTTTAAAGAGACTTTTATCAATTTCATTAGGATCAGCTTTTTTTTGTGAAATACGAGTTTTTTTCAAAGGTTTATCAGCAGCTGCTTCCATGGCAGCATAATATTCCATCATTTCTTTCTGATCATTGCTTAAATTATCTTTCAAATTCAGTTCTCTTCTTCCTCTTGAATTCAATCCTTCTATTAACGCACTATATTGTTCTTTTGATGATACTGAATACCATTTCTGATTGTTACGCACAGCGTAAATATTAGGATCTAATCCTACTTTGATGTTATCAAATGTACGTTTAAGAATGTGGCTGTTGGACAAAAGTTTGGTCGTTTCTGCAGAAACATTACATTTGTACCGATTGAGAATTAGTTTTTCAATTGGGTTACCTGAATTACGACCTTGGATGATATCTTCAAATGAAACTTGGGGAATTTCATTTTTTTCAAAATTTCCAACCTATATGAAAAAATGTTTAGGGAAAGTCACAAAATTCACCATTAATCATATTCATTCAATAGACAAGAGGTCCTTACAGTGTCTTCATCTTCCGTGGCTACATCATCTAAATCAACTTTCATATCATTCTCAGTCATGTCAGTCAAGTATAAAGCTCCATCATCATCATTTTCTACCAACAGTCCATCAACGTAAGAAAAGTTCCAATACCTTCGAAATGTACGATCTTTCCCCAACGGACTTTCTGATATGATAGCGCTATACTTTCCTATCTCTCTCAAGAGCTCTTTTTCTTTGAAAAGGAACTTTTCACGGTAAAACTCTTCAATTTGGATCTCCTTTGCTTCCCTCCTCCGTTTTCTCTCCTCCTGCTGTTCTTCAGATAATTTAGTTGTTTCCATCTCCAGTTCTGCATCATTCAGATTTTTTTCGTCTTTATTCACATCAATTGTTACACTTTCTTCTTCTGTCCCTTTCTTGTTTTTATTATTTGTAGGAGAACTAACGAGAAAATAAAGAAAATAACAGAAATTAGCATGAAAGAAGAAAGAAAAGTTTTAGCCAAACTACTGAATTTCATTTACAAAAGAGATTAACACAATATTATTTTCCCTTCTTGTTAGAAACAAGAAATTTCCAGGCCTGACTGAAAAAACAAACAAACAAACTTTACATTTCTTTTTTATCTTTTTTCATTTTTTCTTTTTCCTCTTTAAGTTTAGTACGTTCCTCCATTTTTCGTTTCCATTTTTCTTGTTGAACTTTTCGCCTACGTTTGTTTTCTTCATATTGAAGTTCTCGTAACTCCTTCTTTAAAGATTTCACTCTAGTCAAACAAAAACTTGATACAAAATAGGTAGTCATAGAAAATTCATGACATATAATTATCAATGTATTCATATTGTTTTTGAATCCAATGGAAAAAGTACTTACTTATCATATGCATCTTCCATATATTCTCTTGTTGTAGATAGCATTAGTGCTTGATTGCACAGCAAAACAAGAAGCTTCAGTTTGTCAACAATGTCGAGATCATACACACTACTTATCATCAATTTTCGCATGATGTTGCATTCCTTATGTCGAAATGACACACAAGGATCATCGGACAACTGATATTGACCACGACGCAGCCAATCATTATAATCCATTATGCCACCTTTTCAAAAAAAAAAAAATACCCAGGTGATAAACACAAAACTGTTGCCATAAATATAAATATAAACAATCAACAGAAAGGAACTGCAAAGTTACCTATGCGTACACCAGACGACAGAATATGCAATCTTAACACTTCTGTTAAAGAATATGGCTCAATTGTGATTTCTCTCAAAGCCATTCCCTGATACAACATAGGCCATACAGCTGCAGCTCTAGCATTGGTGGATGCATTCTTAACTGCAGCTTGTTGCTTTTCAATATTTCTTTCTTCATTGTCCTGAGGTTGCATAACAGGAGTGTTTTCGCCAGATGTGGATTGGTCGTCATCATCATCATCTACATCTACCTTGCTTTCATCCTGCTGCATACATAGATATGAGTGCAACAAGAATTTCAAAACTTGATAGTATTTTCCTTCTGCATCATGTTCATTAAGTGCATCCTCTAACCAAGCTATATATAATAATGAGATGAAATTACTTTTATTTATACACCTGTTAAAAACATTTTATTCTTTTGCAAATACACTTACATAAAGTTACTTTTTCATCAATCTCTTTTTCCAAGTTGAACAGGGAACCAAAAATGTTAACAAATTCAACAACCATGATAGCATCTCCAATTAAATCTTGATCAAGTTTAGATTTAAACGGGACCAGTGTAGGCAATGGCTAAAAAACAGAACAGTGACATATATGAAGGGTTAATAGGAAGATAAACATGGAGATGTCAAATATGCTATGCAATAAAAACATACATTTTGCTACATTTAGAAATATATTTTACCTTTGAATCTTCAAGTTTTAAATCTTCTCTTGGTTTGTTATACTCTTTTAAGAAGTCTAGCTCTAACTTTTTTAATTCATTAGCTTTTTCCCTCTCCTGTTAAAGTGAATATAAGATTTGAGTCTAGAGGTTGTAAACTTGTTCTCTGTAAATGTAAACAGTCTGGATAGTTAAGTTGTGGTTGTGCAAGACCTTGTATGAATCAAAAGAAAGACATGGTTTACAAGCCTAACAACAGACAATTTGCAAGTTTGAAATCTTAAGCAACAAAAAGGACTGTACCTTTTCCCTTTCATTTTTCTTTCGTGCTTTCTCCTCCTCCTTTTCTTTCATTTTGTTCAATTTGAGTGTTTCTAACTCTAGTCTTTTTTCTTCTTTTTCCTTTTCATACTCTTTCCGTTTCTGTTCAAGGGTTAGCATTTTTGGTCTCTCGGATGAAGATTTCCCTGAAATAAACAACAAATGTACAAAGGTTGAATTTTTTTTCTTCTTCACAGTATACCAGCACACTTCACATTAACATGTTGTGTTGTTTACCTTTCTTTTCCTTACTGCCCTTCTTTAAATCTTTCGAAAACTTGTCAGATTTTTGCTTTCGACCTAAATTTAGAGAATGTGAAGATTTCGCAATTAATTATTTGAATTCCTTCTAAGCTAAACTACAAAATGACTGATCATTATTAGGTACTAAGAAAGCTTTAAAATTAATAAACCTGCTTCCATCAACATTTCTTTGACTGTCTTTTTCTTTTTTTTCTTTGATGGTGATCCCTTCTCTTTTTGTGGTGGAACAACTGATGTTTCTCCAAGTGAATATCTCACCACCTCTTCATTCTATCAAACAAAACAGAAAAATTTTCAACAAAAATACAATCACAATCACATCAAATACATTGAAGAAACAACCAACCAAAACTGCCCAATAGCCATCATCACTTTGATTCGTTGTTCTATTACATGTCTGTTTCATAAAGATTTTCAATCTATCTTTAGTGAAAATTCCTTTTGCTCTCCTGAAAAAAATACATAATAAACAACCCCTTATGAACAAAGTTTTTAGTATTTCTAAAAATTATAATTATAGTTATTCACTATTTATTTATCAAATATAGACCAAAATAATCTGGGGTTGAGAGAACAGAGTGATTCTAAAGATTAAATCAAGTCATAAAAAGTTCGGAAAGAGGTTCACCTTATCAACTTCCCTTTGAATGACATTTTTTCTCCTTTCTTACTTCCAGAAAGAATTTCCACTTTATACTCTATGTTTGCAGTATCTGGCCAGGACTTTTTACAATCAAGTAATGATGATTCTTTGCTTTTTAATTGTTCACCATTCTCAGAATCATTATTACATGTTTTTATTGGAGATGCAGGTTTCTTTTTAAGCAAAACAACATTTGAAGAATCTGGTACAGTAACAATAACAGCATCAGACCTAAAAAATGTTTATACTAGTGGTGCTAATTATAATTTATATTGTAGTTCATTTAAGAATATCAACTAATTAACAGAAATTATCACCATGTTTTATCTTTAATCCGAACTTCAACATGATCACCAATTTGATAACGTTGCCTCAGAAAGTCAAAGATGTCGTCCGTTAGCTCCTGAATTTTTCCTCTGCGCGTGTGATGGACTAGAGTGAGAACAGCACGTTTTGATGGAGTTGGAAATTCTTCAACAGATTTCCGGACTGCATTTTCAGAATCAAGTGCTTCTTTGTAAGTTAAGCTTGCTTTTCCTGTTAATTCACAACTCCACACCAAGCTATTGCACAAGATCATTCTTTGATAAAACACCCTATAAAAGATAACCCAATAAAGCTTGTATTCAAGTTGTTTCCTCCAAACGTTTCATGAGTATCGGACAATATTATAATGAACTTACTCATAATCTGTGAAGATTTCACTAGTCATTTCACAGTAAAAAACCTCATCGTCGGGTTTCAGATGTTTTGGAGGCTTTACAGGTACAAATGGCTTTTTTCGCAGTAACGGCATTGTAACTAATTAATAATTTACTACGGCAAAAAAAATTGACATACAATCATGATTATGTGAATCACATACAGTTGACCAGCCATTCTTCTTATCTTTAAACTTTTCTACAGTCTACTGTCCTGAATATTTCAAATTGCACTGAGTTTCTTCGTTAAAGTACAACAAGCCATATTCATCCATTTGTTTTACATAAAGAATACCTTCAGGACGAAGAAAGTGATTTTCACAGACACAAAAAAAGTCAGTTGATGTTTGATTGTTGAAGTGAACGGCCACGTCTACACGAAGTTGGCAATTACTCAAGTAAGTATGAAGTAAGAACAAGAAAAACCTCCCTTAACTCTTTTAATTGTTCTAAAAAATATTTTGTTTTTTTTGTAGTAATGTGGTTTGTTAGTAGAAACCACCAATTATGATTTTGACCTGATGGGTTTTCGATGCCATTTCTAGACAAACTTAACCCAGACATCTGTTTTGTTATTTTGTGTTTGGTTCTGGTGGGTTCCTGCTCCGTTTTGGTGAGTTCTAGTCGGTTCATGTTTTAGTCATCGCCTTCCCAAATCCCACAAAAAATTATTTGCATGGCATTAAAAACTATTCGCAAAACCTAAAAAGTTAATTTTAGTGAACCATTTTAAACTTGTGTTATTCAATCCCTGGATACTACTCTGTTTGCTAACCTATCCAATATGGTGCCAATATTTCAGATCTCCAAAATGGTCTAAAACATGCAAAAGAACATTCATGATGAAATTTTACAAATTCAAGAAGTTTTAATTAAAAATACCATTAGCGAGAACCAAAAACTTTGGGAGTGTATGAACAACTTGAAGCAAACCTGAAATCAAATTTACAATTACAATACAGCCAGAAAGAAACTTTTTGTGACCGTGTAAGATAATAAACCCTTTCCGTAATTCGCGTTTTATGAGAAAGTAACTGTGAACGCTCTCTATCATAAAGCTGTGAATTGGAAGCAAAATATACAAACCCTTTTAGAAAGGTAATTCAATCATAAAATAACTCGAATGGAGAAGGTTTTGCACATCAAAACAGTTTTTTTCTGAAAAATCTATTTTCACAGTGAAAACTTTTATAAAACATGCTTCTTTACATTGGAACACCGTTAGGGAGCACACATTTTTCCGAATTACAGGAAAGGTGTATTAGATCATCCGCGTAAGATCTTTCATAAAGAAGTGGTGTCTTTGGGAGTGAACAATCTTTTGTTTATTTAAAATGTAACTTTTTCATGTTTATTTCAAGCGAGTAGTGTCTAAACAGATTTTAATGACTTAGAGATAAAACTGTATATAGAATGGAAATCATGATGGAAATCGTTTTCATGTAAAAATGCATTCCTTCATGAATATGTAAAGTTTCTTTTGGGCTGCTGTGCTGTACAAGTCAAACCGAAACTAGCCAGCGAAGTATCTTACACAAAGACCTCTAGCGCTACATCATCAGACTAAACAATAATGATGGAACAATGGTAGCATATAATAATGAAAGATCAGCTGCTTTCCGCGCTGACCAATAATTTGATGAACACTGGGTTACAAAAATTATTTCATATAATAAGGTACTTGAATGGCGTGCGAATATATGAATGAATGTGCACACCACACCACCACCACCACACAGAGGTCCACACAGAAATAAACACCCAGCTTTCTTTATTTATGATGCAGTAGTACGGCCCCCCGGAATACACACATTATTAGCTATTATACATATCGACTGATTTTTTAGATCAAATTGTTAATTCTTCATTTCACAAGATTTTTAATAGTGTTGATAAATGCAATGGGCCCAATGGGCCCAATGGCAATGCTCAATTAAATGTGTAGTGTAAATCTGGCTAAAACGTTGTTTAATTGTTTCCCACATCTTTGTTGCGCAGCCATAACAAAACAAATTTAGCGCGGGACTCGAAAATTTCAAAAACATTAATTCCAAGACTGAAATAGTGGATGTAACAAATAATTAATTTACGATATTTAGGCTCTAAAAAAGCAGCGGTTTTAATTGCTATATACATCTTTATATTCTTAAACATATATTTTAAAGCTACAATTATTTTGAAGAAAAGAAGCCCTCGTATGTTACAGTCTGCGTTTTATATAGAGCACATTATCTTATTTCCCGCGCAGTTGAAAGACAGATAATTGTTTTGCTGAAGGACTTGGTTCAGTAGGATAACCAGGCAATGATTGAAATAAAAGGAATGCTATTTTTCAAATTATTCAAAATATCTTTAATGCAGAAATGAAAAGAAAGTTTTATAGTTTCCCATTTTATCTACCTTTCTTCAATAAGTACTGGTCAAACAATGCTAATAGGTTGATTATGGAAATCATATATAGTTCTTTGATAATTTAATTGGGTATGTGTGAATATTTTCTGCGCATGTTCCGAATTTTCCCGATTTACATTGCGCCTACACTTATATAAAACTCCTATTTTTGCCAACTCGTCCGACCAAGATGGAAGTGGCAACTGGGGAAAGTAACGAAGCTCCGAAAGATCCCTCTCGGGAAACTGCGGATTCTGTAACAGAGGTTACTGTTGTTGATAATCACGATGTTGAGAAATCCCTTTACGTAAGTTTATTATTATGTTTTGAATCTCTTTATAGAGATTTGCTACAGAATAAGAGACGCGTGCGTGATCTCAGCGGTTGAAAATTTAGTGTCAAATTTTAGTTTTATTCTTGAAAGTTGATATAATATTTGGCCGTGTCTACATAACGCACGGCAGTTTTTATGGTTTTCTTTTCCTTACGTGCACTGATGTTGGGCCCTGATGTTGACTTGATTACTCCTTTACTTTCCTTCTAAAAACGAAAAAAATGTTTGATGATTGGTAACACCAACTAAGAGTGTTATGAGAATCATTTTAAGGCACCAGCAGCATCACATCATCATCATACCTTCCTACTATACTACTCCCTACCCACTATAATAGCGTAAGATCCGGTAACTTCGTGATTTACCTAATTTCATGATTTATAGAAATCAAATGCTAAATCCTCAACCTCATGGTAGGCGATTCGAACCAACATCTAAAAATTGGGGTCTCATAGTACCGTATAAATTGCTTGAACACATTGTACAGCTGGTTTTGGGTTCAAATTGGTTACAATGTGCACGTACTGTCCTTTTTCTTTGAGAACGCGATAAGGTCATAGCTAAATCATTGAATATATTTGTAAGTTTACACAGTAACCATATAAAACTATACATTTTGGGAAAGCTAAGGAGAAGCAGAAACTCTACGCTAGGTATTTTCTTAAAATGACAAACATAGAAGCATTTTTCATGCTGTCACCAAAATTACAGGTATCCTCACGAAATTAGGAGAAAACAGTACATGTCATGTTTTGCTTCCTTACACCCAACTGTAGTACGGAGGGTGTGGATGGGTAGCTCTACTCTAGTACCTAAGGTGAATAAGATTTAGCATTCACATAAAGATGTCTTCCACAATGACCGGAGAAGAAATTTACATTTTCACAAAGTTAGTGGATCTTACACTATAGCTAGACTTCTAAGACTCTTGTTATTTTAGTGGCTGGTGAACACCGGCCAGATATTATTGAAAATGCATTCTCCTGCTGCCTAACATTTACATATCTGAACTAGCTCTTTCTATACACCATATACCAAGCCATTTCATTGCTACAGAACCAATGACTGTGTGTTCGTAGCAACAAACCTTGAAAGAAGCATGTGCAAGGATCAAATTAACAAGTTTAAAACAGTTTGCTAAAAATTTCATGCTGTTGGTCACATCAAGCCGAAAATATTTTTGGGAATCATTTTGAATGAAATTCAAATAGTTTTGGGGAATTGTTGAATCATTGTCAGTGAAATGCGAATAGTTTTCAATATATTTAGTTATGGAAAAGACATATTCAATGAAATATTACATGAAATGTGCATATTTTTAAGATGATATAAAACTAAACATTTGTGTTTTTGTAATTACGCAACTTGTAACTTCTTCCAAATCTATCATCTTAATAAATATCATTGACATTAATATTCTGAATATAAAGAAACACATGTTCAGTATTGTTATGCAAATATTTCGTCAAAACAAAACTCAAAGGAGAAAAGTAGTATTTAAAAGCAATCGTTCATTATTAAGCCAATTAAAAACATAAACAAGTGAATTAACACAAGTTTTTTTTCAATCAATAGAAATACTGTGCTTCAAGTAAATAAGCGACTTTCACGTTCTTCAATAAAAACAGCGACAAAAAACACAGGAATAAAGATTCTTTTTTCTTTATGCATGTGATTTCGATAAATACCAAGAAAAAAATATTATTATCAAAGAAGAAGAAAATACATTATCCTCTTTGTTGTTCCTGAATGGAAAAAGGTTGATTCACTATTTAATGAAATTGAAGGAAATACAACTCGCTGAAAGTGAACCAACCCCCCCCAAAAAAAAACAAATCTTATTCCTCCAACAAGCACTACAAGAATCAATTTCTGTTTCTATCACTGGTCCTCGACCTATTGAGCAAAAAAGGTGTTTTTTTTGCTTTTCTTTGTGTGAAAATTGAATAGGATATCAACTCTTTGTTTCAAAGGTCACAAATGTTTCACAAAAAAAATTCAATTCTTTTCTCATTGCATAATATTCTAAACTGGATTTTTTCTAGAGAGGACTGATAAGGGAAACATAACAATAATAATGATTATAACCTTAGTTGGGCAGCGAAGTTTAGGTACCCATACTTGCAGTATAGTAATTTATTTATTTTATTAATTCTTGATAATTTTCAATTTTAAACTATATCTGAATTCCCTAAGAGTTTGAATTTTTATGATGTAAAATCAGGTGTCATTTTACATAAGAAATTCTATGTACTTAAAAAATGTATAAAAGACAGATACTGTGTAGATACAGGTAGATAAAGGTTCTACTACATGTTTTTGTATAAGAACATAGGACCATAAGGATTCAAAGGTCTAAAATTAAGAACATGCTAAGAACAATCATTGCTTAGGAATGTTTGTTGTTAAGAACATATTTTTACATTTTACAAGAAAACATCATGATATAATAGATAAAGACAAGAATTTTATCTTCATGTTTTTTACAACAGTATCAACTCAACTCAATTAGAAGATGAATTAAGAATTTTAAATTTAGATTGTGGAACATGGAAAAATTCAAAATCATCATTGATTTTCATCAAATTAATTTTCTATATTACTTCTAAGCACATCCATTTACTATCTCCTACGCTGTGTATTTTTTACCTAACTGCTTTTGAAAGGTTTATAACTTCATCATAGGATGCTGAAGAGTTTTTAACCAACTTTGCTGGACTTCGAGATGAGAATGAGCAACTAAAACAAGCTAACCAAGAGCTGCAGTTGGAACTAGAAAAGGTTTGTCAGGTTTCATTTGATTAGCTCTGGAATTCTGGAATTCAGTATTTGTGTGAGCATATAAAATAAGAATTCTGAGATAAATTTTATGGGATACGTTACTTCAGCTGATTTCTTTAGTAGCAATCACAATCAAAATTTTGAAAATAAATCCCCAAAAAACTCTAATTGTACCGTTTAAACTTCTGATGAAAATTTCTTCTTGTTTAATTTTGTTCATAATTGCTTACAGAAGTTACTGAACATTTTAAACTATAGATTAATGAAATTTTATCACTTCATGAACACAACAGTTTACTTTTGGCAAAAATGTCCCATAAAAAAGTTTTTTCAGCCAATAAAATATGATCTTAAATCATAGTAAGTTCTGCTAATTACATTTATTGATTTATTTATTGAGTGTTCAAGGAAATGTTCTGTGTGCAGACTTAGTTTATGGTATCTGGAAGGAAATTGCAGAATTATTAACATTTTATCCATTGTTCTTGATGCTCTAAAGATATATGTTTTAAGTTATTTGATCATCAGCGGCAAAACTATATGATTTAAATGCAATGTCAGATCTGATTATCCACTGATTACTTTCATTGGTCGTTACTTCAACCATTGAGTTTCAACCAGGAACTTTCTTTCAGGCTAGGCAAGATTTACAGCAAATCACTCTTGACAAGCAAGCTTTAGAAGCACAATTGTTACAAGAGAGAGAGCAAAATCGAGAGGTTTGTTACTTAATCACATGTCCTGCAATATATCATGTATGAAAGTCTATAAAAAAAACCATTGAACTAAACTTATAAAATCATTAAACTAAACTAGCCGATATTTTTTAAACAGGAAATATGGAAAGTGAGATCTGAATTCCAAAAACTACAAGAAGAACGATTACAATGGAAGGAAAAATACTTGAATGTTTGCATGAAGTCCAATAACCAAGAGGTTTGTTTGAATTTTCCGAAGTTCTTCGAGGGTTTTCTTTCTTGCCCATGCACCAAATTACTTTCAGTCATTTACTTAACTAGTTTTTCAATCACAAAGATGTGAATAATTATTTGACTTAATAGGAGATGTCATCTACTGGGAAATCTAAAAAGCGTAAGCAGGTAAGATAATGTACCATCAGGATGAAGTTTCTCATTTGAAACGATTCAACTGATTATATTTTTTACCTGAGAATTGCTTTTATTCATACCAAGCAAAGTATATTTTGAAGTATAACGTATTTATTCTTCTGATTTTAGTCGGCAATGGGAAACACGTTAGAAAGTGATTCCAATGGTAATCTGCCTTTTTAAGATTTTTGTATTGCAATCATGAAAATTTTGATAAATGTTACGAATGAGAAACACATTTTGATTTTTAGATTTTTATTCCAACTTATCATCATTTGGTCTGAATGAACAAGACGATGAACAGCCAGGTTGAAAAAAAATTTTGCTCATCTACCCCAAAATATGTTTTCAGCCAGTATTTTTTGTAGTTTGATCTGACAGAAGGTTTACTGAATCTTTTTCTGTATTTTTTAATGTTTGCTGTTTATATTAGTTTCGGGCCTGGTCATTAGCAATCAAACTGTGTCTTCATCAGCACTTCAAGAGCACAGCCATGAGCAGACCAAATTTGACTTTCGTTGCAAACACTGTCACTTAACTTTCAGTGCCAAGAATGGCTTGGAAATTCATATAAAGCAGAGACATGGAAAACGAAAGTTCTCATGTAAACTCTGTGAAAATAGCTATATGTCACAATGTAGCCTAACGCGTCATGTGCAGTATTGCCATAACAACCCTGGGTCATATATTTGTGGTATTTGTGCTAAAAAGTTTAATCGTAAAGATTATCTTGATAAGCATGTCCATCGTCATTCAAATCAGAAACCCATTCAATGTCCGCAATGTGAAAAATGTTTTAAAACCAAAAGTTGTTTAAGTTCACATCTACATGGCATTCACCTGAACAAACGACAATATGTTTGTGATTTTTGTGGAATGCAGACTGGATGGAAATCAACATTTACAGAACATATAAAACTCCATATGGCAGAACCGAGAAAATATCACATGCGTAAGAAAAGGGAATCAACGAGAGAATGTCAACCTGTCCAGAAATCAAATGAAACTTCCAGTTAGATATATATATATATATATATTTAAGTGAAGTTACTACATTTATCGTGGTATTGTTGTGTTCATGATATTTTCATGTTTTCTGGCTTGTATGTGGTAGTGCTTTTGGAGTGTTGATAATATTTGACCAGCCTGTTTTCACCTGCACTTTTCTCTCATTACAGTACCGCCAGTTGTCACCAACCAACTGTGGGACCCTGAAACAAAACGCTTTGAATGTAAAGAATGCAAAGCTACCTTTCGAATGTTTTCTGATCTGCAAGCACATATTGATAAAAACAAATGTGTAAAGTATACATTCCAGTGTCCAGAATGCAGTGTAGTTTTCAGTAATGCTACTAGCTTTACTAAACACCTCAAATATCACATCAGTAAAAGTATTCAATGTAATTTGTGTGGTGACAAGTTCATGCATGAGAAGGGTTTACAGAGACACACCAAGATGTACCATACAGAGTTCAATCAGCAATTCCAATGCCAGTACTGTTCAAAGATATTTGGTCGAAAGACATTACTGGAAAATCATATCAGACGACATTTTGATTACAGGCCGTTCAAATGTCACCTATGTGATAAAGCCTTCAAGACACGTCAGTATTTAACTGGACATATAAACGGTGTGCATAAAAATGATAAGCAATTTGTTTGTGATAAATGTGATGCCAGATTTAGTTGGCGAACTACTTGGAAACGACATATGCAGAACCATTTATACAAAGCAAACAAAAAGAAAAATAAGAAACGTGCAACGATGAGTGTGTCTCATATCACAACATCAGCTATTGGTGCTGCCACCGTAGTTGCTTCTGTTACAGATCTCCAACAACAACTTACTGAAAGTGTAACACCGCTATCACATCCAGTGCAGCTAACATCACAAGCTTTAGCACAATTACATCATGGACAACTCACGACAACTGTTACTCACATCACTGATTCTGTACCTCAACTACCACATTGATAGATCCGATTTCCATATTTGAACTGGTATTATAAAAAATCCATATATTCATCCTTGTGTTGTTTCAAAAGAGAAGCTAAAAGCAATGCATCTTGTATCTTGGAAAAACTATATGCTATAATTTATGGAACTAATCTGGAATGGATTGAAAATTGAACATTTATGAATATTGTGGAATTATTTTTCGACAAATTGTTTTTCTGAATATACATCATTTTGATCATTTTGAAAGTTATCTCCGTCATAAAGTTGTTAGATTAATGAGATAATGTACTTTTCAGTATTAAAGTGTAGTGAAGTAGTACTTCTCACAAAGTTTACAGTTTTTAAGTTTAGTTTTCTTTTATGAAATTTTGATGTATAATTAACAGAGAATTTAACTATTTCGAAATTGTTACCAACGATGAAAGTGTGGTAAAGCTTATGGCTGCGCTTTCTGAAGTACTGATCGTTTTATAAAGCAAAGTACACCAGGATTACAAAGGTCGATTAATATTTCTTCTTAATAGTCAAATTGGAACTTGATGCAGCAAAAACAGAATTCCCTCAATCTTTTACTGATGTGTACACAATCTTTACATTGAGAAGTTCTGATGACGTCAAGAATTCCACTGAATTAAGAAGTTCTGATGCCGTCAACAAATCCACTGAATTGAGTTGTGCAACCTCTTCACCTGATGACGTCATATTGAATCCAATTGTCGTTTTGGATGATGTGATGATAACAAACATTCCTGCCAACAAAACTCCATTACATCGAACCAGTAAACGAAATGTGCCACGACTGAATTATGCGAGATTGGTTCGTGGTAACCTCGAGTCAATCGAAGATACGAAAACTTACATGAAATCGCGTCAGAAATCGATCCATGTTAATAAAAACATTCGAAATCACTCGAAGATTAATGCCGATACTTCGAATATTCCCACCATTACATCAATCGGGTCTTCCTGCTCCACAAAAGAAACTGTAGTAGTAACACCTGATAAAATGCGTTCACGTAAATGTAAACAATGCAACAAACTATTTACTATTGGCAAGCACTTTCGTGATCACAGTGCTGTATGCCGTAGTCAAGATGTCTCATACAAGCGTCACTGTTGTACTGATTGCAACTTCAGTTACGCAGATAAAATTTTTCTATTAAAGCATTTACCTCATCATGACCCAGCTAAATCCTGCTTCATGTGTAGGACGTGCGGATTGTCGTTTGGCAATCTTTTTACTTTTGAAAAACATAGACCTATACATGATGAAGATTAATAATAATGATTAGTATAATGAAGTGACCCAGCATTCAAATGTTTCCTGATCATGGCGTTGTGCTCTTTAAGTGGCTATGTGGGGCATTGTATATTTTTTTACATACATTTGTATCTCCACTGCCTTGTTTAGAAGAAGTCGTTCTTACATTGATGTCTGAAAATTCTAAAGCGTACAAAATATCTATTCGTGAATGTAAGTACTGTGGAGTTGGCTTCTGTTCTGCATATGCTCTTACCGAACATTACAAAACCTGTGTAAACAGACCTCCGATTGAAAAAGATTCGGATAACTCTGTCGACTGTATGGAATGTGCCGTTAAGTTCCCCACACATGCCGATTTAGTTCAACACGATCAATATCATCAAGGTACTCATAAATTCCTTTGTCGTATTTGTAATCGTTCGTATCAATCTAATCCTGGACGATTAAAGCATGAACAACTGGAGCATGGTTCACAACCACTTCTTCAATGTGAAGCATGCGGTAAGCAATTTAAAAGAAAGGACCGGCTGAAAGATCATATGGCTACAAAGCATTCGCTAGCAACGCCACATAAGTGTCCATACTGTGATTCAGCGTTCAAATTAAGAGATTATCTCCGCAAACACGTCAATCAATTACATCCGGGTCAAGTGTTGGGGAGTTCGGGTGTTCTGAAATCCGAACCTGAAGATGCTGCGTCGATGGGTGTGGTCACGATTGAACAAGAGCCAAAGGAGAGTGACGTGCTAGTAGAGAACGAAGTTGGCACTCAAACTATTCGTATTGTTGTACAAAAGGAAGATGAGGAAAGTGTGTAGAAAAACATGAAATATCTCCAACTTTTTGTGTAGAATATCTTCTTTCAATTTGAATTGATTGAACTTTTGATAAAAAGTTGATAGTTTTATGTTATGAAGGTCATATATTTCTCATGTTATGAAGGTCATATATTTCTCATGTTATGAAGGTCATATATTTCTCATGTGAAGTGCTGTCTGTTAACATATACAATCAACCGTCGAAAATCGTTTGTTACGAATTTTATGAGATCTTCTGTCGAGAAAAGTTAAAATGGGGTCAGCCTTTACTTGATAAAAAAGATATATATATATATATATACATATACTGGTTTGTATAATTATGGTATGTTTTTAAAAGTAATGTATATAATTTATAAACCTTCATAAGGTATTATTAATTTAAACTGTTCAGTATGTGATCAGAACTTTTTTGTGTGGATGATAGTTTGGTTTGATATTTTTGCTTCTTTTTTCTTTTTCGATTATGAAAAATTATTAATATGCCGTTCGAGAAAAACTATCGATATTACTTGTCATTTCTCCCAGAGATGTTATTAAGTCCCGCATGTTGTTAGATCAATCGAGATGACCGGAAATTGGGAGTAGCTACCATTTTGAATAGACCTTCTCATATGATGTTGGAGCAACCGAAGCCTCAATTGAATGTTACTAGAATGTCATTTGAGCACAAGAAAGGTAACAAAAAAATTTTCACGAGGTATCGAATCTTTTTGTGAACGACGTTATTTATGGAGGTTTATAATTCATCGAAAGAAGTTTTCGTTTGAGAAAATTAATGTACATTTCTGATTTCAGTCTTAGCACAGCGATATCTCGATAACAGTTCGTCGTAAGTATGTGATCACATACATTTTTTTGATCAGCTTTTTGAGCTCTATTACATTGTACTAGTTTCATTTCGTCATTCTGTTATTTTAATTTTCGTGAGTAAAAGCACTAGTGATTTGTTACTCAGTGAAAATAGTTCCATTTCAAGCTCTAGGTTTTGATGTTTGTCTTGCCAACTTATTAACTAGCTCTTGTTTACGCAAACCTTAATATAGTGATGGCATTATATAAATTATCTCGTATCATGTAATATATGGTCAACAAAATCGAATTCTAGGAATCCTTTTCTGGTCTTTTATTTATATCACTTACGTGATAACATACACGAAGAAGGAGCGGCAAGGTGAGGCGGGTGGTCAGGGAGGAAATCAGGGAGAGCGATGGCTTTAATTCAGCAAGCGGCTGTTGCAAAAAAACTTCATTCAAGTTATTTGATATTGGCAATCTATCACTTAGGAAATAAGAGTTTCGTTTCCTTATGACTGATAGCATCTGCCAAAACTGACTTCAAGTTCACAAGTTCATCTACATGCCGAAGAGAAAACCACATCAAGAGAAAACTCATGTGGTTTCCATTCATCATAAGGTTGGAATGTAGACTAGAAAACCTGCATTTCAATTTCATTGACCATATATTATGAAAGACAAATTAATTGACACACAATACTATATATTATTTTGCACATATTTTGTCAATTCGATGAATCGCAAATAATATCGTATAAAGAAAAATGTAATGAACAAGTATATAACAAAAAATATATAGTTTATTTTATAATAAATCATATATATGAATATTGCTACATTTGAACAGCTATAAATGGTTAAATCAAAACTCATAATAATTACTGCTTCGTTATGTATTTACATCATTTTAAAAACAATATTGCGGAGCGCATCTACCGATTTCTAACACTACTCTTTGCTAAAAGCTTCTTAAAATCGTCTGAAAGATGGAGGCATAGATTAATCCTTTACGCTCACTTACCCAACAAAATGCTGGTTAGAAATCGGGAGAGATGAACTGCAAGCACACACTCACCACAATGAAAATGCGCACAGCGATTTTTTTAGCAACTTATATCTGCCGGTATGAGAGTTAACACGAAACACTATTTTACTATGCTTTTAACACCCGCAGCAATTGATACCTGTGCTTTTAGTGTGAACATTTCAAAAGTTTTCTATAGACATGATGGAAGTGTAGCTTCGGCCAGTTTAATATAACTCGCCGTATAGCTACACTTTCATGTCTATAGAAAGCTATGGCGGCGTTTGTATATTTTTGAAATGGGGATTTTCCCTTCACCCTATCGATAACAATTCACAATCACTAGATAGTGAATCTATCTTTGAGAAGCATTGAATAATATCCTGGAAGGAATATTTTTGAAAACATTTTCAGTTGTCTTTAAGGGGACGTGAGGTCGTAATAGCACTGTCTTGTGCCATATAAGTTCAAAATGTACATAAAACCCTCGACGTGTATGTCAGTGTGATACAATTGCATTGTGTAATAATAGAGTATGACGTTTAAGGGCAAATATCCCAAGAACCAAGAGAAATATTTGACTTTTTGGGGGTCCGCGACATTGGCGATGGGGGGACAAAAAAGTTAGGGCATAAATTTTTTTATCACCGTTTCCGTTTTCCAGATAATTTAGTGGGAGAAAACGCAAGCGTAAGGTTGTTGATGGGCGGTTAGCGAAGAGTATAATGTGTTTTGTCAACGTTAAGAATAAGATAAGGATTTATTTCCAGTATTTCCAAATAAATACATTTGGCTCTTCACCTAGAAGTGCGTATGATATAAGTGTTTGCATCGCGTCAACTTAAAAAATTAAAATAGTATAAACGTATCCATTTTTGCTCAGTCTCAGATTCCCAGCTAACGAATTGAGTGTAGGTTGAAATTGGACAAACAAGCTAAATCAAATCAAGGCTAGATTGACAAAGTATTAGGACTGTAAGCTGTGCTTGAACAACAAATTATGTAATTAATTCCACCATGATGTGGTTGGCAAGGAAAGAAACATTTGTGGGATTTTAATTTCGTTGTCTTTTTTGTAAATTCTTGAATTTTTCATCATTTTAATTTCATAGTTACTGTATATACATCAAAATTTCGATATTTAAAATTTAATTTTGCTTATTTTTTACAATACTGTATGTTTTTCCACTTTTTAGCACTACCGTTCTTAGCGCCTTCAATAACACTCACCTCAATCATAGGCGTATTCAGAGTCAGTCAAAAGAAGAGGAGGAGTCCAACGTAATGATATTTCTTTTCAGTCTTAAGTGTAGATTAGGTTACCTGCATGTTTTCCTTTTCTACTTTTAATGACTAAACTCTCCTCCACAAATTTTGACTCTAGCTACGCCTCACTCTATAAATTACCTGGGCAAAATTACCTTTGTCAGACTTTTGTATGACAGTCGAGTCTTTTAGATAAAAAAATTAAAGCAGAAAATTCTTCCTTACTCAAATTACTATGCCTCGTTTTGTTATACGAATTAAAAGAAGAAATAGCGCAGTTTTTAAACGGGCTTTTAACAGATCACAATGTTCAGATGACATATTTTTAACATCTCTATATAAACACTCAAAATAAACTAAATAATCCCCATAATTGAGTTTATTGAGAGGAATTGCAAAATTCAAACCTTGAGATAACTTCTTTTCAGCATCAGTTAGAACATGCGACGAGTAATTGTGAATAATCTTGTCCGGATCGTGTGAACAGGAATCACCAAACAGTTTATTACGATGGAAATCATTATCATGAGGATTTTCATTTTGAGCGAGAAACAAACACGTTACATGAAGAAAATCGAACGGTAGCGGATAGTGACGATTTTATTTGCTCAAATTTCTTTTCCAGATGATGAATCTTTTTCTCTTTGCTATTTTGCTATATTTTTTCTTTCAACGATTTTGGCATTCACGGTAGGTTTCAGAATTCCTTAAATCTTTGTTACTCAGTTTAAAACGTAAAAAATTTGGTACGAACCCCCATGATGGTTTTAAGAAACTCAAGGGCCAACTTTGCTTTTCGTAACTTGTAATCAGTTTTGTAATCAGCCAAATTTTCAAGCCAATTTCACAGTGTTGTTATCATATCGATAGATGGTCGAAATGGTTTAAATGGTGGAAAATAATTTCTCAAGAAGAAGAGATTTACAAGAAGTAGGAGAGAGAAAGACGAACAGTGAACGACAGAAAATTCAAAAACACTCTTTTATTAAGCTCACGTGACTTTGGGTTCATGCAGGTGGACTAACTGTAGCTCACGTGACTTTGGTGGACTAACTGTGAAAAAAAATTGCGTGGAAAACATTTATTTGTCCCTCCACTTTTAATTTTGTGTACATGCGCAGTGCACTTTATCTTTGTTCATAAACCTTATCGTTTTGAAACTGCTGGCCATTTTTGCTTTTCCAAAACACACAACATGGGTTCAGAAAATCGCACTCGACCGCCATCTTACTTCTAAAATTACGTGACGATATTCTCAGATCAATGGATAAAGGTGAAATAACAATCCCTGTTTTTGTCAATTCCAAAGTTTTTGTTACAATCAACTTCAATACTTTACTCAAAAACCTACACAATCTAAAAATGTTCAAGTCCTTCCTTTATGGAATGGTAGATTATCGAGCGGGGAGAAAGTATGACGCACAAATTGACGATAAAACATGCAAGGAACTGATAACTGGATTAGGTGTACCACAAGGATCAATATAGGTCCTGTCATCTTTCATCTATACGTTTCTGATTTGACGGAACAGATGAAAAGGTTACACACATTACAATATGCAGGCGACACAACCATGTATGTAGAAAAAACAAAGCACGAAATTGAGAACGATTTACTTCATCTACAGTCATGGTCAACAGAAACTTGGCGTGCTTTTCGATTAACATTTGGACTGGAAAGAGTACTGTTCGTCAATGCTACTCAACACTTAATATCTTGGAAAAGTTGAAACGCTTTACATCGTTCAACACAAGAAAACAACTCCCATCGTCACTTATTTTATCGAGATGGAAATACCATCACCAACAAGTTTCCAAAATATTTGTCGAACAGATTGCAGAAGGTTTTAAATGCAACAGCAGGATTTGTACTAAACAAGCACGCTAACATTCGTGACGTGATAACTTTGAAATGGCTACCGATTGTCGAAAGACAAGAATATTCACTAGCAGTACTAACCTTTCAAGCTCTACACAACAACAACTACCCATGAAACCTATCAGTAACCTTAAAAATCGATAGACGTTCTCTGAGAAACAACATTGCGGCCGAAAGCTTTTTACCAATAACAAAATTCACACATTCCAATATCATGCACAGTTGTTTAACGAACTGGCACAAAAACGTTAAGAGATTCATTGTGAGAACTTAATTACATTCAATGTTGCGATGCTTTTTTGCAGACACAATTTAATTACGAAGTAAAACTTAACTCCGTGTCAAAAATGACACCAAGAACCATCACTTCATTACTGCATTTTATATCGGATTCTTGAATTCTGATGGTGATAGGTTGTTTGACATTTGGTAGAACGTTGCGTTTGCTTGAATTTTCTCTCATGTCATTATCGAATAAACATTAAAACAGGGTTGACGTTGTTTTTTCAAGATGAAACTTCAAATGAACTTTTCCCAGTGGTATAAGTGTTATCGTCTGTATAGCTTTCAAAGTCTATATCTCGGACAATGAAGAACATATCTAAGTACGAAAATATTAAAAAGCAGTGGCCCGAATATTGATCCTTGTGGAACTCCAAAAAGAATTTCCAACCAGGAACTGAATGCTGAGTTGGCCTTGGTCCTTTGCTTTCTATTTGATAAATAATCATGTTTCAGCCTTAAGGATGGCAAAGTAAATCCATAAGCGTTTAACTTCGCAATTAAGAGTTCATGTCAAAGGCAATCAAAAGCTTTCAACAAGTCAGTCATTAACGCGTCAAAGTAATTACCTGAATCTTTTGCTTTTTTCCCACTTCTCAAGCATAGTAAGAAGGCATTGATGAACACAAATGCTTAAAAAGGAATCTTTCGAATCTTTTTCGAATATTTGGCAAAATACTAACAGGTCGAAAATTTTCCTTTTCGTTTTTTGAATCTTTCTGCTTCTGTCTTTCCTTTCTGTAATATCTGCAAGTTTCAAATCACTTCGACATATCTAAACTCTTGTTGAAACAACTTGTCAAATATTCAGCGAAAAAAGATAATGTAAATGTCCGATATGAATATAAGAGAGTGAAACGAATCCCTGGGATCGAGGTTGACGAGTGAAGTCATTTTCACCCTACTAAAAAGATAAACCAACTTCTGTCATCCATTCAACGGCTTAGTCTTTTAATTTTTTTTTAACAATATTAACGTTACTTCTCGCTGATAAGTCTTATAAAACGAAAGAACGACGAGGCATCACCTCACTTACCCAAAAAAATTTAACAAGGTTTACACTGGCAGATAAATTGTATGAAAACAAACTAAGCATAACCCCCGCTGTTCAACTTACCATTGCAGAAATGTTTCCCCAAAACACAGCGTTGTTACCGTACGATACATTACGCCCGTCGAATTCCATCATCGAAGATGAAGATGTGATTTGTATAAAAGACAGTTGGAATATATTTCTGCTGCTTTGTACGTCTCATCTCTCAGAAGTAAACACATTCTTAAAAAAGAATATTCGACCAAAATTTCGACAGGACATATTTTCTGGAAGCCACCTGAATTTTGGCGAAAACAAATTGCCGGCAAAGATTTTTGACGTTTGTTTTGAATGTGTTTCTAAATACGTTAAAAATGTGATCTTGTTAAAAAAATGTGTTCGTATATTGTTTGTGTGCAGTTCTTGTGTGTAGTAATTCTTGAATCTTGTTTCTAATACATATTTGGTTTCGATTGTTTTGCTACATACATAAAGACGCCCGTATAGAAAATAGGCTGGAGCCCAGAAAATAGAAGATTTGAGTGGGAAAAAACAATACTCAAAAACTAGGCCGCGTTTATGATATACGAGACGGGAACTCGTGAAAAAGCGAAATTATTAATTTCAAACCTCCAGCACAGCGCTCTGACTGTTTTGACAGGGGTTTAGGTGTGAGAGATAGAAGAAGAAAACAACATTTTGGGCCACTTTGGTTTACCTATGGTTTAGCTATATTTTGGTTTAGCTTTATCGCTAATTTTGGTGAATTATAGTGACGCAAAAATTTGTTTTCTCCTATCTCACCTATAAACCCCTCCTGTCAAAAAAAGGAAAACATCGCAAGTTCCGAAAATATCGGGTTTCAACACAATATTCTGTAAGTCGTTTATGATGGAGGATTGTTCGGCAAAACAATTTTGTAGTGATTACTTTGGTCTGAGTATTATCTCCATAATGAAAAAATCGTGTTGGTTTTTTCGAAGAATCTTTCGAATCAGAATCATACTCACCAAACCAAAGAGAAGTCTGGCAAAACAAAATAAAATGCGGAAATTTGCTGAATGCTGAAGGTTAATTTCGTATAATGCAAAGTATCCGTGATTGACAAGCATTTATTGAGAATAAAGAAATTACATGATATGAAATTTTAAATTTTGAAAATTTGATTAGGTATTTTTCATATTATGGTCAGAGAAATCAGATCAGAGAGGTTGCTATTAAAATCTGGGTTATGATCACCATTATTTACTCTGTTGTTTTGGAACTGAACATACTTATTTTCGTATCAGTAAATTTTGCAAATGATACGTCAAGATTCATCCCCAGTGACAGCTAGTCGTGATAATTTAACAATAGACCCTGACAAAATTGAATATGCCACTGTGATCTACTTCTATGACAGTAAGGAAGAGGATGAACTTCGACTGACAGTGGGAGATGTTATTGAAGTCTTGTCAAAGGACAAAGAAGTCAGCGGAGATGATGGATGGTGGGTTGGTAAACGACAAGGAGAAAAATTTGTTGGAGTATTTCCAGCGAACTATGTTATATTAGAAGAACAAAATAAAAATATTATTCATAAACATGGTTCCTTTAGAATTGATAACAGTAGGATACCTGAAATTGAATTTGAAATGCTAGAGTTAAAGCAATTGATAGGTGTTGGTGGTTTCGGACGAGTGTATCGAACTATATGGAACGAAAAAGAATGTGCAGTCAAAGTTGCTAGAATTGATAATGGTGATGACCCAGAATTAGCTGTGGCAAACGTAGAAAAAGAAGCAAGAATGTTTGCTATGCTTTCTCATCCAAATATTGTAGCATTATTGGCTGTTTGTCGAAAACCACCTCATTTATGCTTAGTGATGGAATTTGCTGCTGGTGGTGCATTAAGTAGAGTATTACAGGCCAGAAAATTACCACCTGAAGTCTTGTTAGACTGGGCTTTACAAATATCCAAAGGAATGCAATATTTACACAATGAAGCATTTTTACAAATTATACATAGGGACTTGAAATCCAGTAATAGTAAGTATATTTATCTAAACATCCACACTTACTTAAATTGTATTCATGATATACTGCTTGCTCAATCATTACTTTAGGCTGGAAATATATCATAATATAGTATAAGATAAAACTTTTGCACTTGCTTGAAGTCCATGTGTAAACTGATCATTCTTAGTCCCTCTATGATATCCATTATCAGCTTCATTCCAGTTCACATTACCTTGCCCTGCAAAGAACGAGTCAGAATAAAATGAACCGTTCTTTGAAACCAGAAATTATTACAGGTCTATGAAACAGGTCAATAGTTCTGGGAGTGAGCTGCAACTAAGCCCCATTATCTTGATGATAAACCACCAAAAAGTATTTTAAAAAGTTAAGATTTTTCAACTATTGGTTATCGTAGGAATCGTACTGATTCACATGACATGTTTCTCAAATCGTGATGTCTTTTATAGTCTTTTACTTTTTGAAATAAGTCTTCTTTTACCATTATTTTACATATTGAGATTAGATGCTGCTGTTGATGTGTTAGCGGAATCCTTGTGTGTTGAATAAATTGTATATTTGTTTATTATTTTGTGGACATAATTATGTTTAAAAAACACTTTTGATGGTATATTTTAAAAATACTAACGATTTTCATTATTTGGTTTTATTATTTACAAACCAGTATAAATAACAAACTTGCATTTGAAATGAGTTGTCACTATATACACCTCTCATTGTTTCAGGGTTCACAACAATACGGGCCAGGCACATTTTTTTGCTAAGTAAAGTTTTTTCTTCGTTGTTACCCTTTTTTATATGGCTAAATTCTAAAAAAGACTTTATATATAAAAATGTCCATTTTTATCCCTTCCATATTATTGAAAATATGAAATAAGTAGTTTTAGGGAGGGTTAAGCTCAACAATTTTCATTGTTTTTTCGACATTTTTTATACTAGTTTTGGCCCCTCACATTAAATAAGCCACAGCCCTTATGTAGGGTATGTTTCATTTGACTGAAGAAATCAATTGAAAACATCAATTTTAATCAGATTTTTATTTGTGAAACAGTAAATGCAACCCATCTAAATCAAAATGTTTACAAACTTTTTTCCTGAAACAGATTACTCTTTGTACCGAAACAATTAATCTTTCATTGTTTGAGATGATGGGATGTATTTCAGAAAGTCTATACTTGAATTCTATTTCCTGAAGAGAAATGAAAGATGAAAATTTATTAATTAATTTGAACTATGAATTTAAACTTTTTGAGTGGCCATTCAAATAGTTTGCAAACTAAAATGTTCTTTGTTATTTTGCATGTGATATTTTATTTTTTAAACCTCCAATAATATCTTGTGATTCCTTCACAAAATTATCTTTGTTCATGCAAGTATATACAGTTTATTGTTGTTCATTGTTTACTTTTTATGAAAATCTCTATTGCATAGGTGTGAGATGATTTTGTAATTTTCGTTTGAAACCTAGTTCTTATAACTAATCCCTCTTCTGTCCTTAAAGCACAATTCAATCAAATTGACAAATTTGCTATCAAGTTTAATTTTTCATAACTCAACGATATATAGAGGGATTCTTTGTTTGTTTGTTTTTTATGTTTCTAAGACAACAAAGATCATAACAGACATGTTAAATGTTAAATCATTTCTAAAACTCTATCTTTTAAATTCTGCAAGTTTTCAGTTTCTTTAAGCCTGTGTTACTTTGTTTGCAATGTAGGGAAAACTTCTGAAACAGGTGTAAAGATCATAATCCTTCCTAATTATTCACCAATCTTATTAATCAATTTTAATCTTTATTGGCTGTTTGCTGTTGTTGTTTTTGTCTTTCTTTAGAGCACAGCTTAGCCTTGTAAATATCATGTAAAGAGGTCTAATTGTATTTTGCCTTAACTGTCAAAACAAGTAACCATTTTCAAATGAGTTTGAGTGGTAAGATTTCTCAAGTCAATTTCACAACAACTAATTACAGTCAATTGCTCATCAATGTTTATTTGTAGCTCTTAAAACGTACGTATTACTTAGAGCTTGGAAAAAGATTTTATAGAGATTTGCTTTTCCTTTTGTTTAAGCCATTCTATACTTTATTGTAGATTTTTATTTTGTCATGCCAAAGTAATATTCCCCATAACTTTACCACATTGTTATTTTCTAAAACATAAATTCATCATGTGAACAAAGGTGGTTCAATATTTGTGTTTACATCTAATTTCATGTAGCAGTTGAATCAAAACAGGATTTTGTGAGATTTTGTGATTAACTGACAACCTTGATTATATCATTAGTTGTTGTTGTTGTTGTTGTTGTTGTTGTTGTTGTTGTTGTTGTTGTTGTTGTTGTTGTTTAAGTCAGCTTAAAACACAAGAAGTAGCAAAATTTAGTCCATGAAAGCATTTCCATGGTAACAAATATGTGTGCATTCTAATTTAGGGAAGGTTTTATTAAAACAACTTATAGAAAGTTTAAAATCCCAATGCACACACAAAAAAAAGTTGTAAAAAAGTTTATGCCCTGTTATAATTCAAAATGTCTTCAGTCATGTGTTTATAGACAGGCCTCATTCTGATTACTGATGTTGTTGTTTTTTATACAAGCAATTTATTCAGTCTCTTCTCAAATATTGGCAAACATTGTAATTGTAAACATTGTTATCTGAAACCATTTTATTTGTCCATACTTAATAGCTTCAGAAAAAATTCGAATTCATAAAAATGTTTCACTCATATTCTCTCATATTTTTATTTCTGCATATTTTAAATTCTACAAATTTTCCCCATAACATTTTCATACTGCTTGGTTTAAAGCAAGACTAAAAATTTGAAGTTTTCGTCACATTTCATGTACTTCGATATGTCTGCATAAATAGTGGAATATAATCTGTGATGTTTAGAGTAATGGAGGAATTTTAATGCTTTATCTTGAAAAACTATCAAGCTCTTTCACTATTGTATGTTTTTCTATAAAAGTTTTGTTTGTGGGAAAAAAATTTAATTACCACCATGTTTAAGTGTTTTAACCTACATAATAATAATAAAATTGTTTTTGTTATAAAGTCTTTCACAACTGAACAGGATACACCTGCATCATTTCACCTAATCTTGGAATTTGAAACATTCAAAATTTTCTTAACCTTTGAAACATGCACACATATCCTCAAACTTGCGTCAGATGAATATCATCAAAACATTCGCATAACATGTTTCTAGTTGTATATTTTAAAGGATTCCACGATGGAAAATAAAATTTTCATATTTGATAGTAAATATTCTTTAGCTTTGAACAACAGCTACTTCCCAACGGAAATTTACTGAAATTTACTGAGTTAAGTAAGGACAACCCTATGATGTTATGAAGTAAAGAACAATTATAAATTATAAATCTCTGGACAACACACTTCATACATATTTACCAATTATTGTCTGCAAGAGCTCAATTAAGTTATTTAAAGCCAAACTTGGGAAACTTCTACATATTCATGATTTCGCATCTGAAAACATCTCCCATAAAAATGTTATCCAATCAGAAGTCTTCTTCTTAAACTGCAATTTATATATTTATAAAACCTGAAAAATATTTCCCCAGCATTTGTGAATGCAGGCTACATTTGTGAAAACGAATGGTCTTAAAATGATAAGATACATATTATTTATATTATTATTATATTATTTATATTATATGTAAAATGTCTTGAGTTTACCTTATAATAAATGCTCAATTTAAACATATGAGCAGTATCCTCTGCAGGGGTTGACAAATTGAGAACGTACGTGAGGAATGGTTGCTTACTGTTCAAGTACACTTGTCCATTTAATGTTGTAGGCTAACATACACTAGTTGTCGTCTATCGAAGTATGGCTGGTTTCGGTTTGGAATTTAAACATTTGCTACATTTCTCAAATTATGTACGTCAAGTCTCATTTAAATTGTATGATAACGTTCTTGAATATACAAAAAATCTAAAGATATAAATGCTCTCCATCCCACTTGTTGATTACTAAAAATTATTGAAGAAATGAAATAATTCAAAGATCAAATCTTTGTTATTATATGTAAAGTATGGAGTGGCCCTGCCTTCATTCCTACTGCAAGAGGCATTGTCTGACAGCGTTACGAAACATTTTTATGGAAACGTTTTATTTCCTAAGCGTGCCATACTTTACATAAAGGTTTCTAAAATATCAACTGCTATTTACAATGTCACTAAGACGTTCACTGGTTATGAAGTTTGAGTACGTCATGCGTACGGCTTAAAATAATTCAAAGTACTCTGACATACTAGTATGAAAAAGTATTTGTCAACCCCTGCTCTGTAAGGTAAAAAAAATTCTACAATATATTTCAATATTTCTTTTTTTGTAACTCAATTCCTACCTCTACACTGACTTGCAGATGAAATATATAAGAGTTTTTTAACTTTTCTTGGAATCATACCATTTGAGTCTGTAATTGTGCAAGATGTTGAGGGACCAGTATTAATTTTGAAATGTTATTCATGCTAATTTATGATTCACAAATCATTTCCACTTTGTCAGTTGCATTATTATTTTTAAATTGCAGATATTTTCGTTTAACTTTTGATGAGCATGTGTTTCTAGTATATTGTTCATTGTCACTTTTGTCGTTTTTTTTTATAAGCCTACGAATTCCACATGTGATGTATTTTCAGGAGTTTTGGGACATTATTTTATAACATATTCAATCGTACAGTTTAAATAAACATACAAAGTCAACAAATGCATTTATTAGATTCAAGCAAAATTATTATAATGGAGATAATAAAAGTTGCACATTGACCACAAACCAAGCTTGCTCATTGTATGGCAACTAATATATGCAGATGTAAGCTTGAGTTCACTGAATCTTTTATTTGTTAATAAGTTATCACTTATTGAGATATTTCAATTTTTAATCATACCATTTGTTAATATCCATATTACAGTAAATGCAAATTAACTGGTGGCCAATATCATGTGATTTTGCCTGCAGCTTTGTTTGAAGCAATCTTTATCAATTGCCTTGATTAATTCATGTTATTTGTTTTATTTGTCAATGGTCAATCAAGACATAAAATGGCCAATCAAGGCATGGAATGTTTTTTTGATAAAAAAAATCAATAAGCTTTCAGTTGCCTTTTTCTTAAACAGCCAAAGTAAAACTATTGAATAAAGTATTGTCTTTAAAAAGTTCTACAGACATTTTTCATTGTTGACAAAATCGGTATGACTTTAATGGACACTTTCTGCAGCACATTGTTGATATTTTCATATTTTCAGTCAATAAAAAAATCTCCCAAATACTTTTGATGATCTTTCTGTCCAGAATGAACTTTTCATTCCTTTAACTCACACCTCATCCGTTCTGTTGCACTAATAACTATTTTGAATAATTGTGCTGAAAATCCTGTACTGGAAAATCTTTTGTTTTCTAGTACTCATTAGTCAAGTTGTGGAGGAAAATATGAGTAATTGTGTGTTAAAAATTACCGATTTTGGATTGGCGCGGGAGATGAATCACACTACGAAAATGAGTACGGCTGGAACATATCCATGGATGGCGCCTGAGGTTATTCGGAGCTCAATGTTTTCTAAGGCCAGTGATGTTTGGAGGTAAAGTTCTGAGATGAATAATTACGATAAAGTTACAATAACAGAATATATAATGAATAGAAATTAAAAACATAAGCAACAGTTAAACTATCATTTAGGTGGAAGATTCGTATTTTTTTTCTGATTTTTTTTAGTTATGGTGTGGTGTTGTGGGAGTTGTTGACAGGTCAAGTTCCTTATCATGGAATAGAGAACTTGGCAGTTGCATATGGTGTAGCAATGAACAAATTGACATTGCCAATTCCATCAACGTGTCCGCATGGTTTTGCTTTACTTATGGAAGGTATGATATCATTTCATAAACAAGTTAAAATAAAGAAGTAACGAACTTTCTCTTCTTGATGTCTTTTGCTAAAATTTACGTTTTTAGATTGCTGGAAACCTGATCCCCATGACAGACCAAGATTACCTGATATTTTAATAGCCTTAGAAAAAATAGCACGATCTGATTTCCCTCGTACAGCAGTGGATTCATTTCGGTCATTACAAGATAAATGGAAAGGGGAGATTGAAATTATTTTTGAAGAGTTGAAAGAAAGAGAAAAAGAAATATCTAGCCGAGAAGAAGAATTGGTAAAGATCGAGATTGATCAAAAAAGGTTGGAGGAACATCTAAAGTCAAAAGAGTTGGAGTTACAGGAACGAGAAAGGATGTTGTTAGAAAGGGAAATAGTCATGGCTGTACAAGTAAGTTTAGTTTTGGATGCAGAACTTATGTCAACTTGTTTTCATTATGCTGCAATCTTCATATTTAAGAGAATTAGAAAAGTCTGAAAAATCCTTATTGATGAGATATTGATACTTGAACCCCTAAATTTGTAAGAACATAGTTTAAACAGAAGTTTTTATTTTGTGATAAGTGGAAATGACCTTAGTGAAGCGAAACCTTTCCCCGTGTTTTTCTGGTTGCAACTCTTGTATTTAAAGTTGAGTTTAGGTGTTTGCAATCTTTTGAACGGCCCTACATGAATATACTGTCATAAAATCTTATTTCAAGTTCTTCATGTTTTTTAGACTCAAACACACATTTTACCTGTTCCTTCCAAACGTGTCAAAAAGAAGATAAAATTGCGGAAAATTTTGAATTCTGGCAAAACGAGCATAAGTGCACCATCAGGTGATGATTATTTTAATGGTCTGTTGTCGTCTAAAAACGACGAAAGTTCAAATTGTGACAAAATGAAAATCAAATCTGCTACAAAATCTCCTCCACATGTTTTTGTTACAACTTGCGCAATTTGAATGAATACTCCTTTTATATTGAGCTGTTTTGACCCATTAGAATCTCTCCTTCGCAGTTCCGATTTTCATGCTATCAGTTTGTTCTTGTGATCATCACTGCTTTGTTATTTCTGGGTCTGGGTTAACAAGAACATTCATATTTGCAATGAACTATTTTTTATTGTTCATTCCTTTCTTTCTCTCATCAGGTTTTAAACACCGCTACACTGTGACAACTACACCCACTGATCCAGAAGGTCCTCTCGGTGAACTTATTAACCCGCCCAAATCACCTGGTCCACACAGGTTACGGTTATTGTCACGTGAGTAAAATGTTTTCCCCTAAAACCTTTTTTTTTAATTTTTTCTCTGTAAAAAAAGTTTTTTTCTCTGTAAAAGCATCATGAGTTGTTTTGTGTAACCTGGTAACAAAATAACGAGTAACGTAATTCTAACATCATCCTCTTAATGAAAGGAAAAAACAAAAGTCCTTAAGGTTTTTTTTAATTATTTTCCTAAAAGCTGTGGCAATTTATGTGTTTAACGTAAGTTCTCCCATTTTAGTTGAGAATAATCAGAAGCTAAAACACAACGGTACTAAAAAAGGCCGTACATGGGGCCCGAGTTCGATATATCAAAAGGAAAAAGAGAAACGTCGGAAAGAGAAAACACGTCTAAGGTTATATTCTACCGACAACGCCGTTCAAGGTCCAGGGAGGGCTTCGTCTTATCCCAACCTTGGCATTGAATTGATTCGACCAGAAAACGCAGAATCACAAACACCTAGGGAGTTAAGTAAGGACAATTGTTCATTCCCTTTCTAACTTGCTAATCGCTACTGTTCTGTTGAGTACACGTATTTTTTTTACCAGCAAATTTTTAATACACTGATCTACTGAAATCTTTCTTGAAGCAACACGATTTTTTCTGATGTAAGTTTTGTTTTAGCAGTCCTAAGCATATTTTAGTGTAGTGACATCTCGTTCCCAGACTCCGTCTATATATCGATAAAATAACCATCTAACAAGCAGATTTCAACTTTTCAACAAAACTCGCGGTTCCGCTTTTTGCTTCTGAAAAAATACGTGTATATCGAAACATGTTCCTATCCACACACAAAATTTATTTTGCTTAATGACGTCGCTGTGACGTTATTATTATATCTATCAGTTAAGTTTCTTAATACGCGTGCTTCTTTACAAACGCCTGTCAAACTCGATAATGAGTTCAAAATCATGTGATTTCGTTCAGAATCATGTGATGTGATGTCGTTGAGAAAATAGTAGGAGCTGTCGACAAATCCTTGCATTTCATATTCAAAAAATTGAAAGGTAAAACATGATTTGACACGCAGTGCTGACTAAAAATGTCTTGTCAATTCCTATTCTTCAAACAATAATTCCAGTAGTTTTTCTGGATTTAACCAACGTTGCAAATCTTCTAAACATTCATGTTTTAATCATAAAAGCGTGTATTTGAGTTTTTCTGTCTGTTGTAAAGAAGCACGCCGATCTTGAATGTAGCAGATTGTGTCTCATGAAACTACATTCGATCGAGTTTGTATAGACGTAAGTATTGTGATAAGTGTTTGTACTTTAAGTTTAAGTAATGTCTGACCTTTTTTTGCTTGGCTAATTTTGTTATGGTCAGTATCTTGTAAGACTCTTGTATACCGTAAATCCTCTAACGCTCTCTTCTTTTTAACGCCTTCCTGTAATAAACGCCCTCCTAAAAATCTTGGAAAATTACATTAATTATTGGAGGATTTTGGGTTTACTCGATTAACTCGTGTGTATTCTTTAGTTACGTGTATAAACATTTGATCGTTCACTTAGGTGAAAGTCTGCCAGCAGATCGCTTCCCTTCAGAAAGCCCGTTCTCCCCCGCACGTTCACCAAGAATACGTTACTTAGCTATATGTCAAGCTGGTATTTTAGCGGCCGCTATTTGTGGAATCGACATTTTAGCAGTCTTCGATAGTGAAGCAGATTTCACACTCACTAAAGAGGACAAGGAGAAGAAGAATAGTGTGTCCAGTAAGGACAGTTCGAACGTGTCTCTAACGCCAGCTACTTACCATCGGAAGATGCAATCGAACGGTACATTGCGTTCATCATCTCAACATTCAATGGATATTTATGGAACATATCGTCGTAAACGTGATGATGATGATACTTACAACAACAGACAATATTTATATGATCTTTCCACTGCTGATCTTTCGGCGGCTTCGCCTTACTCCGATCAGCCGTATAGTGAACAAAGTACGGTGCACTTAAGAGATGAAAAACACGAATTTGTGCAAGCTGCACATTATCGAAGAAATTCAATTGACAACTATCTAGAATATGATGGCCGACAACACTCCAAATCTTCATCACCCATTCGACGGATGTCGCCTGCTGACGCAGATAGAAGTAAATTTGACTTGAAGCCACAACGGCCGAAGACTTTAAATGTAAAACCAGAGCATAGTGTACATGAACAGCAGAAACAACAACAAAAATTAAATATGCATCGATACAAAAATACGACACCATCATCTAATCACCATCCCTTTACAAATTCAAACACGTCATCGTCGTCACAAAGTCCGGCATCGACACCGTCACCGAAATTATTGACTAAGACTACCACGCCCAACCTTATTGATTTGAATTCTGTAGAGAAAACAAGAACTTCAAGAACACATGCTAATCACATGTATCAACAGCAATCGCAGCAACAACACCAATCATCAACGTCGACCAGATCACGTGCTCAGAGTACATCCAATCAGAACTCGCTGAAACCTCTGAGTACTCCTACCACTAAACAAACAGATTTTATAGCTTTTATTTAATCACATTGTTATTATTATTATATTGCTGCTTTTTTCTTTTTTTTTAGTTGTTTTTATGGGTTTTTGTCTCTGAATTTCAAAGCACGCAGTATTTGTTGATATCGATTTTACGAAACGCGTTAATTGCAGTAGATTGCAGTTGATTATAACAATACCTTCCCGAAATCACACTCCAGTCTCTGTACTCATCGTCTTGTTGATCGTAACAGATTTAGCAAGTTCGCATTTTGCTTGATGGTAAATTTACACAACACATTTCAGAACAGCGTTTTTTTTAAAGTTCGTAAAAAAGAGAAAATATTTTCTTTTTCCACTTTTCAAGCAACCTTTTTACTAGAATTCATTTGAACATACAACCAACTCAGTACCAATCCCTACATTCAAGTTATGGTGATGTTTTAAAAAGTCTATTGTTTACTTGTTGCCATACCAACTTGGTTTGGTGAATTGTATTGGTCAACATTTTTTGCTCTGTAGATAATATGGCTATATGATTTTTATTTTTTTAGAATCGTCTTCCCTTCGTCTTGAATAAAAAATTTTTTAGTGTCAACGTAGTATCCATACTATCGTGGAAAATGTGGATATATTAGCGATTAGTTGTGTGTGGAAAATTACCGCTCGCTCTGCTTATCTGTTCAGATCGCCCAGATAAAATATTTATAAAATAAAATAGAAAATTTAATGAATGGAATAAATACTTAACAACGATTGCTCATCTCTCTCAAGGAGAGACATATTTACCTTTCTTTCTTCACAAACAGTTTTTACGTTATCACTTATCGTACGCTGAATTCCATCTTTGCAATGATATCACGGTTGATCGAGTAAAAAAACGGTCGAAGCTTGATTTCTTCTATTCCAACACTTGCGTTCTGTTCGGAGCAAAAAAAGAGTACCGTTCTACCCCGCATATAAGCCCATGGGTCTATAAGTGAGTTTTAAGCGATTTTTGGGATTTTCGATCTGAAAAATACTCTCGCTTATACGCCCATGGGCCTATACATTTTTTATGCTTACACTAGCAACTGAGACCTACCACAGTTAGGATATGGAGAAAAAAAGATACTTTTCGACTTAAACTTTTATATTATAGCACAAAACGATTTAATCAAAATGCATGCTGTTGTATGCGGGGAAAGGCGAAATAAAAGAGGGAATGGCTTAGAGGTGCCATGTAAATAAGTTTTAAAAGGGTCCAATGTTTATTTGAAGAAAGCAGCCCTATAATACTAGATATTGTGCAAAGAGAGAAATCTTTTTAATACGATTCTTCTTTATCCATAAAATTAAAAATTGCTCTCGCATATAAGCCCATGGGCTTATAAACATGGTGGGCTTATATGCGGGGTAGAAGGGTATATTTCATTATAAACCGAAAGTCAGAAAATATTGCGAAAGAAACAAGTGGGATATTTTTAGATTTACTGAGCCTCTATTCACCAACATTTACCGTGGAAACGAGAATTTGTGTCGTAATTTTGGTGATCTTGTAAAGGCAAAAATTTTCAGGATAATTTATCGAATAAACGACCTCATTTGCATAAAATGCCCCTCGAAGTCAGAATTATTTCACCAAAGTTTTCAGCTTACGCCGTTCAGTAACAGATGAGGTCAGCGCTTACTTAGACTTTGTCCATACATGATTTGAAATTGGATAAACCTTCACACTGAGGCCATTTTTTGTGGTAACATAAATTTGCAATGCTTTCATAGACTGGTGGCACAACAGTTCTAAGCGAGTAGATTTTTGGGCACAATTTTTTTCCTAATGCACTTTACAGAGAACAATACAGGGAAGAACGATGGATGTTTTCAGTAATATTAGTATTGCTATTTACTTTTTGAAGTAAATCTAAAATTATCTACATAATGTTTTATCATCATCACCATACTCGCCTAAGCATCCCTTTCTATTGTTTCTTGGCCATGTCAACACTCACAGCTGTGTCTATTGTTTTAATTTTTTTATATGCACGTCAGCTGACGTTTTTTCTTTTTTTTAAAGAATGATAAAATGCACGAAAAACTGCTTGCCATGGTTTTTCCCAATTTAAAATAAACCTGGATATTTTACATGAGACCCGAAGTGAACTCAAACCGGTTTGAAATGAAAAATTTCACTTCGATGCATGATGCAATTCTAGTTACTGTTTACATGACTTCGGGCGAAGTGAAACTCACTTCGGGTGTAGTTTCACTTCGGTCAATTTGAGCTCAAAACTCAAACCGGTTTGAAATTTAAACACTGCTCCCCGAAATGAAAGTCTGTTTATTGATACAACGGTCTGGTTTTTCTACATGGCACATGCGCAATTGTTTTCATGCACATGCGCAACTCTCATTTTACGTCATTGTGATTTTGACTAGTTTGTGAGATGTCCGACTCTGTAAGGATTTTCCGACATTATGTTCATCTTAATTAGAAATAATGCGCTGATTCAGCAAAAAAAGGTTACCCGAAGTGAAATGTTTCATGTAAACAGCTCCATATTTCAGAGCGGTTTGAGTTCACTTCGGGTCTCATGTAAACAACCTCTTAGTTCCAGACATCTGAAATTGTCCGGCGTAAAAACAGTATATTTGTCCGACAAAAGAACCTAATCAACAGACATATTTGTCTGGCGAGAAATATCAAGTGTGGTGCAACGTAAAAAACATACCAAAGGCAATCAATATCCTTATGTTTAGGGTTCACAGGTCAAATCGTCTCCCATTTTACTGTTCCTTTTGCTTCGTATATATACAGAGTAAACACTGTGATGATGTTAATGTCTGGACCGGGTTTACAGTTCTACCGGTGGACATCTTGTCTGACATGGAAAAAAATGATCTTCATGCCTGCACAATATCATCCCACAAAGTTCAATCCACACAAAAATTAATTCCCATATAGTTTAAATATAAAGTATGCAAATTCCTAAGATTAAGAGTTTTTATGGATGAATCAATTATATATAGTATAATAGTAATACTGCTATTATACACATGCATACCTGAATTTAATCCATAACATAAACGCCAGTGGCGGATCTAGAGGGTAGTCGAAATTGTGGAGGAGAATGTTAGCTATTAAAGTATAAAAGAAAAGCGTGCAAAGTTCATTGGTGATATAGACTGAAAACAGAAATTATATTAATGTGCTCCTCCACAAATTGGGACTACCCTCTAGATCTGCCGCTGAAAGCAGTATATATGAGACGCCTGTCTGCATGACTTTTGTTTTCTTAACCTTAAATGACTGGCAGTTAACTTGCTCTTTTTTATTTTTATTGTAAAGAATAATAAAAATGATTGCATATCTATATATACATTGTGTACACTGGAATGTCTTGTGGCTGTGCTGTCAGCTACAAAAATCTGTCAGCCATGCAGAAGCCTAAAAACAAACAGAAACTGCAGCCAGAAAATTGTTGAGCTATTATTTGGAATAAAAGTAAAGTTTTAAAAATTGGAGCTGGTGGTGAAGAAGCTGTGCTACACTTTCACTCTCAAACATCAATCCCCATCATCATTACAAACTATACACACAAAACTTAGTTCTGTAATGTATTAAAAACTGTATTAATACACTAAGAATACTTTTTAAGGAAAGTTTCTGTCTTCTTCACCCACGTTCGATAATCGTTATCAACTAACCCAGAACTTTACGCCATTTTTATAACCCGTTTTCTTAGCAAACCAATTAGAGATCGAATTGATGAGTAGGCTTTGAAGAAACGGGCAATTACGGATTCCGATATTCGGGAGGGTGTTGGGAAAGGGCGGAATTAACTGCGACATTACACACTGACTGACTGAGGGACAAATATAGTAGAGAGAACAAATAATGCTATTTAGAGTAAAAGCAACCTGGTTAGAATGGTGATCCTCTTACGCGGAACCATCCCCATTCAATCTGCTCCTTGGGAACCAGGCAACAATTTATTTTTTCAAAATTGTGGAAACACCTCTTAATTGAGAAAGAGCACAAAAAAATGATAAAAAAATTGGTGTCTAAAATATATCTGATTATTAACAATTCGCAAAATTTAGACCTTCTTCAAAGTTGAGCGATGATTTCTAAAGCTTGGTTTCCACTGTGATTTAACGCGAAATAAGATAACTAATTTTTGAGAATTATCTTCTATCTTGTTAAATCACCATGGAAACGTCTTCAAGTTTTCTTATTTCAAGCGTATATTGATTTAGCATCTTTTTATTTCATGATTTAACTTTATCATGAAATAAAATTACATCAAAAGAAACCGACATTTCCATGCTTATGTGAGTCACGTTTTTCCCTAAACGCAACAAAATACTTCGTGTGTGAGAGAGATGGAAAAAGAGAAAGAAGAAAAAAGTATTCTCTATCTTCATTTCGGAGCTACTGCACAAGTCGGTTGTATTCCCCAAGTTGTTCGCGTTTTTTAAATATGTTACTCACCCAAAACCGATGTGACGCACGTTTTAGTTGTTTTCGGATTAGTAAACAAAAAATTAGCTCACAAAAATTAAATCCCCTTATTTCACGTTAAACCACAGTCGAAACCAAGCTTTGTCAGTAGAAGCTTCGTCAGTACAATCAATTATTCCTTTTTGGAACAGAACTAACCTATATAAAATATCATACAGGGATTTTCATGTTTTCTTCGAAAAGTTCACGCGTTCGTCGTAACACCCGATGTCCAATAAAATCTTCACATGGCATGACACGACATGACATCAAATTTCAAACGAATTTTCATCCTTGTAGTATGAAATATCTGAGGAAAGCTGAACAGAGGAGAGGTAGGAGTTAATTGAGCCTTGACTGCGTTCGCTTTCCTAAGATTCCTTGGCAAAATGCTTGGGAAATATGCCGTTTTGTCTGTCAAAACTGATAAAACTTATTTCATCATAAAGACGTTGTTAAAAAAGAAAGTTTTAATGCATCGATTCAGCTTCGTGTGTATTCGTTAATGCATCGATTCAACTTCGTCTGTATTCGTTAACCAAACATTCGGATAACGCGAGTAAAGACTTAATAATCTTGTTACAAGATCTTCTTGAAGATTCAAACAATCAAAATATGGATGCTGTGATACACTCAACTGATTTCAAAGAAATATTTAACGATATTGTTGGTAACAATAGGTCGACTTACGATGTCTTATTTACGAGATGTTTCTGTTTTGCTGTCACTGATACGCTCTGTCCGACAAGGAGATTTCAACCTTCACATGCAGAAAGGAGATTTCAACCTTCACATGCAGGTAGAAAGGGAAATGATTAAGACCTGTTTTGCCTTTGACCATGTCAACCTCCTGACGCAACAAAAAAAACGATCTACATCCAGCGATAGATGACTTGAGGACGGGGGGATTGGGTTATTTTTTACGAAAGGACAGGGTTATCCTCATCGGCAAGGTTAAGGATACCACACAAGTCATGATGCAAAAGTAAAGAGAAACTTACTTTTCAACAGTAAAATAAGTATAGCCACGAAAAATGTTCATAAAGAATCAACAATAAGTGGAAAGAAATTTCATCAGCAACACTAATCAGTTACATGATTATGGCTTTGATCATCCTTTTTGATCATCCTTTTTGATCATCCTTTTTCAAGTGCAGCAAGAGTTGTTTCTACGGGATAAGAAGTGATCCCAGAGATTGATTGTAAGTGACATGATTGAAGCAGTAACTATTGGAAATGAGAAAGAGTTCGTTACTCTGAGATTAAAGGAGGAGGAGGAGGAGGTAAATAAAGGAAGATAAGCATTTGAAGATTTGGTCTCATTCTTGGAAACGAAAAAAACTTAATGGAGTCGTTTTCATATCATATGAGGACATATCCGTTAAGTATTGCAACCGCAGATGGAAAGATGAAACAAGGTCAGAAACACTTGTTTAGAAATTTTTTGATAGAGCAAGCTGATGTAATAAGCTGATACAATGAAGGATTGCGCTCCAAATGGAGCAACATGGATCCATGATGCTACGGCCATTGTTAGAAGTTTGAATGTAAAGGTAACATACGGTGCTGGTTTCGTGTTTTTCTTTTTATTGTGTTATTTCATCAAATCCAAATGTCAACCCTATGAGTATTGAATTGATCAATGATATCGGAAGAAAGTGTAAAGTGTCATATCCGCGATAAACGAGGTTCCATCAGTCATGAACGAGGTTCCATCAGTCCAATGAACGCACATTAATAGCCTGGAGCAAAGTATGTTGCAAGAAAAAGAATGGCTGAAATTATTTAATCACATAAATAACAAGATTTTGAAGCATAAAAGTCTTTGCTTGTCCATAGCTGTTAATGACGAGGAAGTAACATGGAAACTAACCATGGAGACAGAAACTGTAATGTTCCACTGTAATCATGAAGAGGCTGGCACGAGAATGATATTGCACGCAAACTTAGCCATTCAAAGTCGTCATTGTTTCGCTTTTACAAAACAGAATCCAAACAAAAATTGGTTTACGAAAATTGACAACGGCAAGTACATAGATATAAGAGCAATCGTTGGTCATTTTGGAGTGAGTATCTGTGTTAGACTTCCTCATTTTCATCCAATAACTGGTTGCGGCACAACATTGTTTTTCCATGGCGTAGGTAAAATTAAAGTGATGAAGAAGGTTGTAGATAATCCAGATCGCATTCTGCTGTTAGATGAACTTGGTGTCAATGAAGGTGTAGGTGAAGACATGGATCTTACAAAATTTGTACAATGCGTGTGTTACAGTGGAAAGGAAGATGAAAGTTTGGTAGAAACTCGTGTTCGCTTGTATCAGAAAATGAAAGTCTACCTCCAGGTCTGAAATCCTTAAAACAGCATTTTCTTCGAGCCAATATGCGAACGTTGGAATGGGTGAAATGTATGGTCGTCAGCATATCCATGCTGTATTTTCAAACCTATGGCTGTTATCAAGAGAACGGAATGATTATAATAAGATGGTTCGAGGGTAAGTAAACATATTTATATATCGTTAATAAAAGACATTATCAAAAGGGAGGTGGCGTTGGTATATACATCAAAAAAGAATATAAGCTTATAAACGACATCACAAGACTAGACACCTCACTTGAACAACTATGGATCGAAGTGAAAGGAAGAAACAAAAACAATAATCTGATGTATGTTCTATCAACCCAGCTCAGTAGAATCAGACAAACATCTTTGGCTAGAAAAATTCGACTCCCTTCTCGGTCAAATCCATATTAAATGGGATGGACTTATTGTCATCGCAGGTGACTTTAACCACTGAGGTTTGGCCCCAAGACGTGACCGCTATTAGAGGTTCCACTGTGATATAATATATATAATAGCCATTCCTTTATCTAGTAAGTGAAACTTTGTGGCATTTAAAAAAGATCTGAATGTTTCACTTTCGCGACACTTTAACGGAAGTTCGTTGAATTGCTTTGCTGCCAGTCCAATGAAAGTTCCTTGGAAACGGTACAGTTTTATCAAAAATTCGCTTTCAGCATTTCTTCTAGATTCATACCTGTGCGGTATCATACGAGATAGCTTCAGGTACTTAGCTTCAGGTACTTAGGCCAGTTGTACGCTAACTTCACACTTCGATTCTTTCTTTGACTGGAAGCCATCGTAAGTTAATGATGTCTTGCCTTGTTGCGTACTTGTTATAGACAAATCCTGCTGCACATTTGTCCCGTCATGTTGCATAAAACTGCATTACCATAGTCTAACCTAGAAAGAATAAGCATTTCAGCTTAGGATTTTCTCAGAGGAATATTAAGATATCTCGTTATCTGTTCCATTGTTTTCAGTTTACCGTGACAACTTTCGGTTAGGATCGTCCCAGTCAAGGTGAGAGTCAAATGTGATTCCAAGTAGCTTTTGCTTCTTTAACAATTCGAGTTCTTCGCCGTTAATTTGGATTTTGGAAAATTCTTGGTCACCATCTAGATTGTTTCTTTTTGAAAGTGCTTTTCGTGGCGTTCAACAATAGATTTGACTTGCTTGCCCAATCGTTCAGTACTGTTACCTCTTTTTGAATCTCCGCAAAACATACTCTTATAAATTTTTGTATCGTCAGCGTGTTGAATGTAATGACTAGCAAGTTATTTTGCATACTAGCGATGTAAAGATTGAATAGTATTAGTCCTAGTATACTGTCTTGTGGTACTCCAAATTTGACCTCGATTGATGTGGATATTTTGTCTTCGATTTGAACAAATTGGTATCTGTTGGTTAAATAGCTATGGAAAAGTAGCAGGATGTTTAGAGAAGTTCGTTTCGTTTAACGATTTAAATAAGGTTCCATATTCCACCGTATCAAAGGCTTTAGAAAAGTCGGCCATAACTGCTAGCGTAATTTCGCCTTTGTGCATTGCTGATTTTATGTCGTCATGAATGTCGTCATGAATTTTCAATAATGTTGTCGTTGAGCTATGACCACTCCGAAAACCAGATTGAGTGTCATTGTATTTTCCCTTCGCTTCAATAGACAATGACATTTGTTGGAGCATAATCTTTTCAAATATTTTCGATATTACTAGCAGGACAGAGATTGGTCGGAATTCGTCAGGAGTATTAGCACCATTTGATTTTGGTATCGGGCAAATCCTTGCTGTTTTTCAAGCAGTTGGGAATATAGAGGTATCGATTGCGGTGTTTACAATGTGAGTGATCGAAGATGTTAAGTATTCTATGGCCATCTTAACGTATTTGACAGGGATGTTGTCGTACCCTGTTGAGTAGTCAGTACGCAATGATCTTTCAATTCTGATAACTTTGTATCGTCTTTCAAATCTTCCCTTTTTAACGTTTATTTCAATGAATGTAGCATCATGGTCGCTGATATGTCCACAGGGAAGTACACTTTCCTTTACAACATTCTTTGAGATGTTATGGTTCTGCCAGATCTTGTAGGTCTCGAAATAATTTGCTTCAGGTCGTACCCATTTGTAATGTTGGTGTACCGAGTACAGGAAAGGAAGTGTGAAGTAAGCGTACAACTGGCCTAAGTACCTGAAGCTAAGTACCTGAAGCTATCTCGTATGATACCGCACAGGTATGAATCTAGAAGAAATGCTGAAAGCGAATTTTTGATAAAACTGTACCGTTTCCAAGGAACTTTCATTGGACTGGCAGCAAAGCAATTCAACGAACTTCCGTTAAAGTGTCGCGAAAGTGAAACATTCAGATCTTTTTTAAATGCCGCAAAGTTTCACTTACTAGATAAAGGAATGGCTATTATATATATTATATCACAGTGGAACCTCTAATAGCGGTCACGTCTTGGGACCAAACCTCAGTGGTTGTTGTGTAGAGGTGGCCGCTGAGGTTTTGTGAAAAAAATTGATTTTAACCTAAAAACCTGTTTTACATTGTCACGACGAAAATTGAGGGTTTTTTTAATCCTGATATGGTGTCAAAATTTGGCTTAAAGGAAAAAAACCGAAAGTTTTAGATATATAATTAGAGTTTATCATGTCATAGACCGGTTGTTTTTGTTTGCGACGTTTCGACAGTTACTACTGTCATCATCGGGCGTTTGTAAATGAATGATGTAAAGTTTATATATGTTTTCAGTAGGATCGAAATTAGGATCGAAATTATTTCGGACCTGGAAGGAAGCAATGTCAATAATTTGTTTTGCGTAGAGCTGGAAACCATATCGCAGGAACATTATACGATGTACTATTAATACTGGAATTGTTTTTGACACTGTATATAGTCTCTTTGACTTTTCGAGCAGTCCATCCTTTTTCCTTGTCAAGGATCTTTCTATTCTCCCAATCAAACTTGTGGTCATTAGTCCAACAGTGGTCAGCAATTTCGTTTTTGGTTACATCGCCATTCCGTATGGCTCGCATATGTTCTTTGATGCGTTGCTCAAATGTTCTTTTTGTTTCTCCTATATAAACGTCGAAACGTCGCAAACAAAAACAACCGGTCTATGACATGATAAACTCTAATTATATATTATGAATACTAGACTGACAAACAATATAAATATATTCAATTTGAAAGTTTTAGATGTTCAACATATTTTTACAGTTTATGCAATACAAAACTGTAGATTATCCAGTAGTAAAATAGTCCGTCACTTTCGTTTGGCTAACGTTGTCGAGTCGCAGCTTCTCTAAACCCCTAGTAACTTTAATCATTGCTTCGATCAATTCTGAATCCTCTGTGTTCTCAATGAATTCATTGAGGTCGTCCGCGACATCTAAAGCTGGTCGGGTTGTTCGTAATTTTGGGACGGATCGTTCAACGTTAAAGAGAAAAAATATTATGTAAAATGTCTTATTTTTTTATTCGTTTATACTGCAAAAAAATGTGGCCGTTGAATAAAGGTTAAATTGTCCATTGGGCCGAAAAAAAGTGGCCGTTAGACTGTTATTTAGAGGTGGCCGTTGAATAGAGGGTTTCGTATGAGAGTTTGACCAGGAAAACGGCAGGGACTTTTTTTACTGGCCGTTGATTGGAGGTGGCCAAATTAGAGGTTCCGCTGTATATACGTATACAGTGAACTCCTGGTAATTCGAACCTCCTAGAGACCGGGGGAAATAGTTCGACCTAACGAATGTTCGAGTTAAGCAAATCTCTTGTTAAGTCGTATTCTGGAAAAACTGAGATATTAGTTCGAGTTAAGGCGATTCTTTGTTCAGTAAAAATCACAACAATACAATGTCACAATATGAACATTCATATAAATAAACATATGTCTGTCTTACGCAAAGAATTAATAAAAATGAAAGAAATTTAAGTCTTTTGAATTCCTTTTCCCAGGAAAAAAGTTCGGGTTATAACTAAGAAATTAGCCAAAGGGAGACTTAAAAATAGTTCGAGATAATAAATGTTCGAGTTATCCGGTGTTCGAGTTACCGGGGTTCACTGTCTTTATATTTTTATAACATACTGAAGTTAATGCATAAGTACACATACACATACTTCTCCTACGCATTTGTAGAAGAAGAACCGAACGCCGCCGGCGGCGCCTTTGTCATGGCGCATTGGTCACAAGATAGACAAACTGAGTTGGTAGTTCGACGGCATAGCTGCGATATTATGACAGAAGGACCATCAGCGGATCTAGGGCTAGGCAAAAAAGTGGAGGAGTACAGTGTCATGAATTTTCTGTTAAAACTCAAGTGTTGATTATTTACACGTTTTTCTGTTATACTCTCCTCCTTACTCTCCTCTCCATAAGAAACTGTTCTTTTAGGGTCAGTGAATTATACAAAACTGAATAGCAGAAGTATTCTCAAATTGAAGGTGAGAGCTTAATTGTTCAATAATTTCCAATAGAATGTATCTATGGCAATCCGTTCGTGATTGTTACCGATTACCAAACTCTAGTTTCCTTATGTACAAAGGAATACAAGTAATATGGGTGGGAGTAGCGCGTCGCAAACTACAGGTTCAAAGTTTAATCAACAGAAATCCAACAGATAACAACAGTCGACATCACAAGATGTCACCGATATCAACTCAACAATAACAATGATCTACCTGATGGAATCATGTTATGCTGCAACGTACAAATAATAATATCATGACCAAATTGAAGTTTTACATTTTTGAAGATTACGACCGTGGCAACATCTTGGAATGGATTTAAAGGTTCCATTGGATGTATTACCTCTTCTTGATAACAGACGAATTTTCAGTTTTCCCAGAAGTCGAGATTCAACAACTGGAGAAGTAGTCCGGCATGCCAGACAAGATATAAAATACGCATCAACCGTATATTCTGCAAAGAAACGTGGTTTTGTTCATCAAAAAGATTGCCGCAGAATATCCGAAAGCGAATGGACGAAAGATTGCGCATATCACTACCATTGATGGAAAAGATCCCAGAGAGAGGAGGTTCTTTACAATATTGAATCAAGGAAAGTGATCAAATGAGCAAACAGGACGGACAATATGAGCAAATATGTACCAACCAGACAACATCCCGATATCCGACACCAAGACATCGTTAACCAAAGCCTTCGGTTGAAAATTTCAAGATTGCATCAGACTCTACACTATTCTCGAGTGTTCGAGTTTCTGCTACCAGTTAGGTTACAATGCGCCAAAATTTGATAGTAAAGTGCCAATTGTGATGTCATAACTTGAAGCTGTGAAGTCATTATTGTTAACTCGAAGTTTTAACTGGAACATTATCCGCCTCCTTGATAAGGAGGACCTCGGTCTGCATTTTTTCACTTTTCTGGCTTATTACCCAGCGATAGGGGGAGTGTCCATGATCATGTCAACAATAATATTTCTGAAATTAGTAATTAGCTATTCAAGTTCGTTTATTAAAGTTAATGAAATGCATGTTACTTGATCTTTTTCTGATTCCTGTCTAAATCACTTGACGCGGCGGGAACAGCACAAATAATAATGATCCTGAGAGGAGGGGTTAGGGTTAGGGTTAGAATATAGAGAAAGGGAGTACAGAAATCTAAAAAGGAGTAAAAAGTCCAGCTTTCAATGATAATGTTTACCAAGCAAATAATGATAACAGTATTTAGAACAGAATTTTTCAGTTTGATCCTAAATTAAGGCTCCGTTAATGAAAAGTTTTTTTCCATGATTATTTGAGATATTCTCATTTCAGTGATGCAATAAGAACTTGAATATTTTGACCCCATACTCTAGAAATTATTCATTTCTGTTACCTTAATGTAGATCTTATATATATTTGGAATAGTTCATCTGAAAGAACTCAAAAATAATTTTTTTTGTATCATGCTTTGTATTATTTATCAATAATCGGCCAAATTTCAAAAAAAGAGCATTTACAGATAAAGAGTTACGGTGATAGAATTTCTCATCTAAACAACATTGTGGATTATTTTCAGCCTGAAAGTCTCCAAACTTTAACGCCCTATAGCTCATTAATGGCACAAGCTTATGGAATGGGACAAAATTTACAGGAATATTCAATCCTTCCCCAATCTAAAGTAATTTTGAATGCGTAATTTTGAATGCGATGAAAAACTAAAAAATAGCAAGTTCAAGAAAATACATTGTGGCAAAGTCTAAAAAAACACTGACTTAAAAACATTATTTACCCCTTTATTACAAAGATGTAATATAATGAATAAAGGTAATGAATATTACATTATATCACAAGTAATAGTGACGTGAAATGGTAGCTTATTATCTTATTACATATGCATAATTTAAATGTAAGATCTTAAAAATGAAATATCTAAAAAACTATAAAGAATTATATAAAATACTGAAAAGAGTAAATCAACTTTTTGAGCTCTATCAGCTCTATTCAAAATATCATTTTGAACACATGAATCCCATTAAATGCTGAAACTTGTGCAAGAAAAAAAATATAAAAATGGGAAATCACAAGACTTGAGAATGACATGGAACTTCTCTGCAACATTAATGGTCAAATTTTATCTTGGATAAATGATTTCCTCACAGAGAGAAAACGGTGTCTGTTATATAAAGGGCAGAATCTGAGATGTTTGAAGTTAAAGATTTTTGAATGGACAGTTTTGCATTTCTGAAACATTTTTCTTGAACTCAATTAATTCGGAAGTTATTGAAATCAGAGTCATGAACATTTTTCTGAGTGGGAAATTGTGGGTGATTGTCCGACGAAGAAAATAGTGTATTTTGTATCGGAAAATCGCTGCCCAAAAATCTTGTCCATTAGAAGATGCGTTTTGTTTCATTATTATATCTAAATTGTTTATTTGCCATTCAAGACTTTTCAATATTTTTTATACACAATATTTGTACAAACAAACAGAAATTATATTCAATTTCTGATTGTTATTGATATCTATGGATTCAATAGGTGATTGAGAACGATTATGGATCTTTACATAATATGATAAATAAAAATATGTATAACATTTAGCCAAAAAAAATCTGCTTTTTATTTATATGCATTGAAAAAAAATGTACAAACTTATTGTTTACATTCAAACTTCTTTTTTTTCATTCATTGAAGTGTTTTGATATAAAATGTAAACACAATTACATTCATTCTATTAGTTGTTTTTACTTGTGATGGGGTTGTGTTGATTTATACTTCAAGCAGAAATATGAATGTGAACATGAACTTTAAAGTAATCCCCTTTGGTTTTGGAGATTTCTGATACTGTTATTTTAATATTTTGACAGTGATTATGAAATAAAATTGTAACAAATCATTTATCAAATGGCTGACGAGTCTGAAGAATGGCAAGCTAAAGATGCCATCGCTCAAGAGCTAGATTTGAGTGAGTCATCTCCAACACGAAAAACATTTGAAGAAGATGATGTTGACGAAGTTGACAATGAAGAAGTGGATGTTCTAATAAAATCTGGAAATGTAAATAACATTGACAAGCATTCACAACCTAAAAGAAAATGGTCACCACGAAAGGATGCTTTCTTTTTCTCGAAATTTATTAGTTATTTGTAAGTTGCTCATTTTTTTATTAGAATGATTAATTTCACTGATCTGATTATAATTTAACTGCCTCATTTTCATTTTTTTAAAATTTATTTTAATGAGCTGCTTGCTCTGAGAGTGGGTTCAGCATCCATGGGCCTCCATTGGGAATGCATACCCTAGATTTTAAGGTGCGGAGAAGCATCTATCAGACTAATAACTGATTATGGTCTTAATTTTAGCTGGACAACAAAGCTGTTGGTCAAAGGTTCTGAAAAAACACTTGAAGAAGAGGATTTAGAAGGGATTATGCCCGATGATTGTTTACATCCACAAACAGAAGCTCTGGAAAGGTTTGGTGCACTTTTCTATCTTAGGTTGATGACCTTTACAATCGTTTTTTTGAGGCATGCACCTTTGCAACATTTGTGCTTACATTGCCGTAGCTGCGGTCATTTTGCTAATGCCTGCACTTTGCGACCAGGTAATGTTGTGGAGGCACCTTCGCCCTTTCGTGCCCTAACGACCATTTTCTGACTCCTTGCCCGGTTTCTCCAGTGGCTCTACTTCCCGTAATGACGGCAAGTCACCCAGCGGACACAGGGAAACTTGTTATTTCTTTAGGACTTACACAATGTTTGTCTTATTTAGGTATAGAGATTGAGGCTTCTTTTCAGATTGTTTGTTTGCCAACCGATAAATACCAGGAAGTTATTACCACATTAGCCACATGGAAAGGCAAGAAAAAATGTACAAAAAAGTAGCTTCTTTTCCTTATTGGTTCACTCCCTCTTTGCATCTAAGGTCGTGAAACCAGGGCGTATGTTTTTACACCGGCTTATTGATCTTTCTACTACCGTTATTAGCCTCAATTACCACATTTCCTTAAACATAGAAAGCTGTGCTGATATTAATTGGTGGTTGGACTTTCTTCTAACCTGGAATGGTGTTTGCTTCATTCAGTCTGACCCAGTCTCATCTGCCACCATCTCTTTGTTCACCGATTCTTCTGGTTTGGGTTTTGGTGCGGTTTATGGCCTTCAGTGGTTTTCTGTGGAATGGCCCTCAATATACAAGTCTTTTCATATCAACGCCCAAATATCAAAAGAGCTTTTTGACATAGTAGCTGCAGTGATCACGTGGGGCAATGAATCACGTGACCAGCAAATTTTATTTTTCACTGATAATGCTGCTATTACCTAAGTATGGAGGAGTGGCACTTGCGTAGATCGCCTCATTATGCAACTAGTGCGGTTTTTTGTTTCTTTATTCGGCCAGATTAAAATAAATAATTTAATGCAGCACATTCCAGGTTATCATAACTCCGCTGCTGATGCTTTATCTTGTTTGCTGGTAGATTGATTTCATTACGCTCAATCAATCAAACACCCACCTCAAGACATCTTGACAATCTTGACCTGAGTGTTAATCAGTACCTTCAAGCTTCTTTGGCTCCATCCGCGTGGTCTACTTATAACGTTGCAGTTCGTTCTTTCCAGTTCTTCTGTCACCGTTCTCACTTGCACATGCTACCATTGTCAGAGGTTACTCTACAAAGTTACGCAGCGTCTTTAGCTAATCGAGTCAGTTACAAAACCATCAAAGTCTATTTAGCTGGTATTCAATTTCACAGTATCATGTCTGGCTTCAACACTCTCGTCACTTTGTTCCCACGTCTATACTATTTGTTACGGGGTATTTGTCGTGTCCAAGGTGTACGTTTTCTTCGCCCTCGTCGGCTGCCCATCACTGTGTCCCACTTACTGCTCATTCATTAGAGTTCTTGTAATAAACATCAAACACTTTCTGTTTGTACTTCATGCACTTTGTTTGACTTTTGGTTTAAACACAGGTTAGAAAATGCATAGTAAACCTTGAAAAATAATAGGACATTTTTTCAATGATTAAAAACTGTACTGCAATTGGAATGTTCTTCATAATTGAATTTCACACATTTGTGTCAACAATGATCATTTAAACTAAATACGTTTTTGATAACTGTTCTTGAGTTTGCTGTTTATCAACACATTATAAACAAACGACACGAAATCCGAAATCCTGTATCTGATACCAGAAAACAACAAAATATTGTGGGATAGGTAGAGAGACAGATAAATAGAATATGTAAAACAAACAATTTTCTTGTCCTTATATTAACTTTCCTTTGTTCTGAAATAGTAAAAGAAATTGCTTTAAAAGTTTTTGTCATTGCAGTATTTCCAACAGCTTTCAGATGTCATAAAGCATTAGGCTGATATTCCTCTATTTATTCATTTCAACCAATAGTAGAATATGTTTGATTTCTTAAACATATTTTGTGTTTTAGAAACTGGTACTTAGAAGCTTATGAAGAAAATGGTAAAATAAAGAAAAATGCAAGCCTTGGTAAAGCATTGATCAAAACATTTGGTTTACAATATCTTCTGATTGGATTTTTGCCGTTTGTTATGGTCCGTTTGTAACTTTCACATAAATCTATTGAAAACTACATTCCACATTTCACACTTCTTATTTTTCTTTTATATTTCAATTCACTTCCAGGAAATTCTTCGTCTGGTGCAACCTGTTTTTATGGGATTTGTTATCAAGTATTTTCAAAATAAAGAAACATCATCCAAAAGTGAAGCTTATGCATATGCTTTTGCTATGGTTGCATGTTTTATTGGACAGAGTTGGACTATGGTACCATTTAATTATCTTCGGCAAATGTATGGAGTACAAGCTCGAGTTGCTGTAACAGGTCTTGTTTACAAAAAGGTGAACTTTAAACATGGCTACTTCATTTCATCAGGAACAGGAAACATGATTGTATTTTTGAAGATTTTGTATTGATGTGTTTGAAAATGTGGAAAATTAAGGATTGTTACTGGCCTGATTATTTCAATGACTCTTTATTAAATGTATTGTTATATTTTTAATAATGGATAATTATGGGAAAATAGTAAATCTGCAAGCAATTTCTTTTCGATATTTTTATGCCTTGATATTTTATTGGTTTTTTTTGTTGTGAATAGAAACAATAACTTTATGAAAGGATTTATGGTTTTAGGTCATGAATTTGAGTCTTAAAGATCTTGTTCGCTCAACAACAGGCTTCATTGTTAACTTGGTCTCAAATGATGCTTCCAAACTAGAATTGGTAAACAAGAAGACTTCCTTTATTTTGTTTTTGTCTGTAGAATAACATAAGCCCCTTCACACACTTTGTCGTGTTTTCTTCCAAGCTTAAATGAGTTATTTCACTTTGCTTTTTAAGTCTTCATTCTTCATGCATTATTTATGGATCGGACCAATTGAACTTATCATTATAACAGCATTATTGGTCAAAGAGCTTGGACCATCTGCTTTGGTTGGTATTGGAGCACTGTTGTTACTTGCTCCTATTCAGTTGTTGATGGGCAGACTGATTATGTTCTTTAGGTCAGAATTTTTTTAATTCTCTAAACCCTCTGAGTTTCAATTAGAAAATGTATCTGTTGTTGTATAAAACTCACATGATGGAAATAATGTAACTCAGTTTAGTTTAGTTTAGATTTAGTTCAGAAATTCAGAATTCAATTTCATTACTATTTTGGTTATAGACGGAAAATTCTGAAACAAACAGACCAACGTGTTAAGATTATGAATGAAATTCTTACTGGAATGAAAGTCATTAAACTTTACACTTGGGAAAGCTCCTTCTCTGAGTGGATTCGAGATTTAAGAGTGTAAGTAAGGGTATTTTGATATTTTTTAATTTTAATTGTTAAAGCTAACACTTAATTGGTATTTTGAAATACTGTTGCACTAGTGGCCTCAAGCACTGATTGTGGTGGAGCCATGTTAATGACAACTATTAACATCATTAGTAATACCTATATTTCTTTTTCATAGGAAGGAGATTCAAGCTATACAATCGCTAGCATTTGCACGTGCTGGGATATTGTCATTCTTTTTCAGTTCTGGTGCATTTGTCAGTTTTATCACGTTTATGACCTATGTTCTAGTGGGTAACACCCTGACACCACAAAAAGTTTTCACTAGTGTGGCGTTGTTTAATGTTGCTCGGGTTATGTTTACTCTATACTTTCCTTTTGGTATTACCTTGTTTAATGAAGGACGAGTTGCTGTTGAACGAATTCAAGTGAGTGTGGATGAAATTCTATATTTTTGTATATGATGACTTTACAATTGCTGTAACATGGTTTTAGGTTACTGTGTTTTTTGGATCTGTGGGGTGAAAAGAATTTTCTGCAGGCAAAGGTTTTTTCAAAACAAGGTGAAAGTTTTATATCCAAGGCAATAAACAAAAATATATACTTTTTCATCAATCAAAACAAGTCTCTCTGATCTTGCATATTAAATACTTTTCTTTCCATACTATCCATGTGTTATTTGAAGATCATTTAATCCTTTTTATGTGTATTGGAGATGGATGGAGATAGATGGAGGCCAGATGCATTTGAATGAACGGACGAAAAGTTTTAATCATAAAAAAAAAGGGAATTAGTATAATGTTACACTAGAAGATGAAATAGATAGTTTTTTAGGATGGTTTGGAATTAAAATGTCACTAGGTGTTTTTTTTTTCCATAGAGAATTCTCGTTGAACCAGACTTAGATCCCGACAACCTAAATAGTAAAATGATACGTCCGAAATCAGCTGATTGTGGTGTAACAGCCGAAAATGTTACGGCTTCCTGGACAAATGTATGCAATGAAAATGTTATATAGTAATTATTTATTTTGTGAAGCTGAAACAAGAGTTGAGGAAATGTATTTCAAAATTGACATTTTATTTAAGGATGCCACTACATTACAAGGAATTGGTTTTGATGTGAAAGCTGTGAGTATGATGGAGATAATATTTCTTTGAACAACAAGAGAAATATGTTTGACAAAATAAACTTAAAGTCAAAATAAAGTTTCAGTAACACTGAAATGTAGATAATCAAAAAGTTGTTGTGAATGTATACTTGAAGGGTAGATCTAACAAGATTCTTAAATAATTTATGCATCCTTGATTCGGTTGATTTATTTCATAGGGTGAACTCTTAGCTATTGTTGGATCAGTTGGTAGTGGCAAGGTTTGATATTTATTTGTTCTGTTTGGTTGTTACGTTAGTTCTGATCTGATCCATAATATAATTATTTTGCTACTAACTGAACTATTGATCAACAGATTTTTTTCTTCCTATTTCTTGATAGTCGTCTCTACTTATGGCCATATTGGGAGAACTGCCTTTATCAGATGGCGATCTTAATGTCAAAGGTAAAATAGCATATGCTTCACAAGAAGCATGGGTATTTAATGGAACTGTTCGCTATAACATCACATTTGGGCATGGTTATGATGAAGACAGATATAACGAAGTTATCAAAGCGTGTGCTTTAGAGAGGGTAAAGCAATATTTTTTATATAATTTCTAATCTTAAAGAAAGATCTTAAAGAAAGATCGAAGCATTTTGAAAGATGCTATAGTGACCAACCATGTTGATGTTCATTATGTTCAGGACTTAGAGTTGTTAGCACATGGAGATCAAACGCTTGTAGGTGAGAGAGGAGTCTCTCTTAGTGGCGGTCAAAAGGCACGAGTCAATTTAGCTAGGTATGAAAGGTTTTTTTGGAGGGAAGAAGTAGTTGGGAATTTTATCTGAAATTGGGATAATCCCTGAATGTGAAATTTATAAAACTTTCCATTAACTTACTGCAAAGAGATTGTATATTTAGGGCTGTTTATGCCGACGCTGATATTTACATCATGGATGATCCTCTCAGTGCAGTAGATGCCCATGTTGGCAGGCATCTTTACGACAAGTGAGTCTTTGTGATCGCATCCTTGGAAATGTTGATTGATGGTATCTATACATGGAAAATAAAATAAAATATTTGTTCATTTTACATTAATGAAGGACTGCATTTTGTTGATTTTGTTACTTTTGTTTTTAGTTGCATCAATGGATATCTTTCAGACAAACCAAGAATATTAGTGACACATCAAGTTCAGTACTTGAAAGATGCTGACACAATATTAACTTTGAGCAATGTTCGTTATTTCAATTGGTATCGACTTCAATCTTATTATATACATTTTGACACTGGACTGAAAAATTTCCATTTTCTAATAGGGGAAATGTATTGGTAAAGGTACTTTCTATGAATTGAATGAAAAGGGAATTGATTTTCTGAGCTTGGTCGCCAAAGAAGACGAGGATGTAGGCTTTGAATGTAATGATGACGAAGCTGATGGCTTAGGCTGCATTGAAGCTGCTAAAAGAAGATTTAGTCGACAGCTAGAATGTGTTGATGGTGAATTGGAGATCCATAAGCCTGTTCATTCAAAGAACATAAGTTTCCATCGACAGATAACACAAACATCATATCGTTCACATCTCAATTTCAATGAATCGACAATTGGAATAGCGAATGATATGTGTGAAACTATAACGTTTGTAAGTTCAGATTTTTTACAGTTTTGAAATGTTTCCTGGTTATGTCAAAGTGACCCTTTTTACCTCTTGCAGGAAGAAGAAACAATGGATTCCAATATTCCGAAAGAAACAAAGCAGCAAGGTAGAATTGGAGCCGATGTTTTTGTCCAATTTTTTGATGCTGGTTACGGCAAACTGACATGGTTGTCAATCCTTATATTATTTGCAGTATGTCAGGTCATTTACATCCTTGCTGACTGGTGGCTCAGTAAATGGTATGTCACGATTTATTCATTCATTCATTCATTCATTCATTCATTCATTCATTCATTCATTCATTCATTCATTCATTCATTCATTCATTCATTCATTCATTTGTTCATTATATTTTTTCTATTTTGATCAACTCAAAAATGGCTTCAAAGTCAAGAAGTCAGGAATGAAACAAGGTCACACTGGTTAAGTTATTGTAGGAAATTAATGAATCACTTAATCACACTTAATCACACTTAATCACATTCTTAGAAAGAAAAAAAAAAGGATGGGGCAGGTTAAGAAAATACGACAATTTAAAAATTAATTCTGAATGCAATTAATGTATCACTTAATTAACACAGACACAAATCAATATTGTAGAAAATGAACATAGAAGAAATGCATGGCAAGCTAAGTTCATCATCCATTTATTTCCTGAAATAAGGTGGTCTTTTGAGGTTGCACTATGTTGTTACCATGGAAATTGATAATTAAATTTTCTTTCAAATAACTGCATGTATGTTTTTACATTAGAAATTCTGTGATGAAGATTATGTTTTCATTAAGCCTGAATTGCCTTAAATCTTTTTTGAAGGTGTCTGTTTAAATTATTTAAATCTGCAGATCAGCAATACTTCATCTAACCTGTTAGTTGTTTTCAATACATGAAACAATATAGGTGTGGTTTGTTTCACTTCCTGAATAATTTTGATGATGCATTCACATGGTTCTAGTTTAAAACGTTTTTTCTCTCAATAATTTCTCGTTTATTTAGGGCTAACAGTGAAAATAAAGCAAGTACAAATAACGTTCTTTACAATGATAGAAGTTTCGATTTATCAATTTATGGTACCTTGGTTCTTTTAATGATATGTCTGGGTCTTGGTCGAGCATTTATATTTTTTCATGTTATGTTAAAGACCACACAAAATATACATTTGGTGATGTTTGACGCTTTGATGAGAGCTCCAATGTACTTCTTTGATACCAATTCAATAGGTAGGCTATCTTTCAACCACGTCACGTGATAAGTGAATGTCATGCCTTGTCTATTCAGAAAAGTTTTTTTCTGGTCAATTCCAACCACACCATTTTGATCAAGTTTACGTCTAAACTATTTTCAGAATGAAAGTATAATACTGACGTTTGTTATATTTAGGTCGTATTTTAAATCGATTTTCAAAAGACACCAGTTTGGTGGATGACATGCTTAGTTTTACATTTTTTGATTTGGTCCAGGTGAGGGAAAATTAATTGATATTTCGATAGACAGTAGATAAGTTGTTTTAAATATTTTGGTTTTATCTCCATTAGAATGGTTTTGTTGTCATTGGAATTGTTGTGTTGGTCTCGATCAATATGCCGTTAATACTTGCCTTAGTGTTTCCAATTATCATAGCATTTATCATGTTACGTACGTATTACATCAAAACTGGCAGAGAAATCAAACGAATTGAAGGAATCGGTGAGTCCATGGTTTTATCAAAAATACTGATTTTTAGCCATGTTAGAAACTAGTGCTTCCAGACAGGGAATGTTTTTACAAAAACTGGCAAATAGCGTAACCTTTGATTTTTCGATGGAAATTTGCCTGTAGGTGTAGACATGTAGGTGATTCAAAATCACTGATGACCCTCTCGTGATTTTGCCCCAATGTTACGTGCCGACGACGTCATGGTTTCACGGTCAGAAAAAAAAGTTTTATTTTTTACTTTGAATACACCAATCGAAAGCTTATAAAAATAAAATATAAAGTTGGTAAACACTGTGGGGTTCACCTACGTCGTTAAAAAGTCATTTAAAGAAAATGCTGACGTCAGCGTATTATACTCCCTTCATATTTGAGCGATTTCTTGGGATATTTTCGTTGAAATTTGACATTCTAACTGACTTAATTTTTCATGCTCTTTTCATTCATCGTATCGAAATATTAGTCTTTAATAAATAAATAAAATATTAATAAATAAAAAACAATATATAAACATATTACAAAACACACGCAAAAGAAAGTTGTTCAATTTCGCTTCAATTCTTCCAATGAACACCATGGACAGCAATCAGAATCATCACTATCATCTTCACTTCCATCCCCATAAAACTGCTTTGAGCTGTTCATTCTTCAGCGTTGATTTCCTCCATGTCTTTTGTTGAAAATAGGTAAGGTAGTTTTAGGATCCTAAAAAAAATCGTTGAAATATTCAGTAAAATATTGAAATATGGGAACAATTTAAAAGAGCAAAACACTTCAATGTGACTCTTTGCAAAAAACTGATTATCACACATATAGCTAAAATATACATTTATTGTTATACAAGTTTGAGTTTTCATGTTTCAGCAATACCAAATTTCCAACCATTTTCTTCCAGAGAGATCTCTTCAATTAATCTCTTATTCAACCAAGTCCAGCTATAAAGTAGATAATATACTCAAGAATGTGTTGCTCCATTGAATCAGGATCAACAAGTTATCCTTGTTACATCTTCGTTTTCATTGATTTGTACATCATCTAGATAAGGGTTTCGGCTGTTGATATTCTTTGCTCAGAAAATGCTTCATGAAGATCGACATTCTTGCTCAACCCAAATGCTTGACAATCTTCCTTTCCCATAACAACTGAATTAATTGATATCTTCTTTTCTTTAACCCAGTAGCTATGTTCATTTCTTTTTTTGTTCTTAAATCTATGAAGACCGGCTTGTCGTTTTATTCTCCATTAAATTGTAGATGCACTTTTCTATCAAGTTAATTTGGCGCCAAAATCTCAAGTCGTCATGTCGTGTTTTGTGTAATTGAAAAACTGGACCTTGCGTAGAGTGAGTGCTACCATTTGAGCAGAAAAGTGCTGACTCGGCAAGTGTTCGCAAATCACTTGGTCATCACATGATGTTTCACTCCATTAACAAGACACATCGATTTGAGTGCCGAACTAACTTTTGAACTACAGTATACTTTGCGATTAAAGTAAATAGCATAATAAATTAAGTAAATTAAAAGTACAGAACGTTAAGTTTCAACTCGATTATCCCAAGAAATCGTCGAAATATGATTTTGAGAGTACATAATAAGCTGATATCAGCATTTTCTTTAAAGGGCCATAACTTCTTTGCAATGCAAGTAAACCCTAAAGAATTTACCAACTTTTTGTTCCATTTTTTTTACAAGATTTTGATTGGTATTGATTTGGTATTGATTTGATTGGTATTGATTTGATTGGCATTTTCTTTAAAGGGCCATAACTTCTTTGCAATGCAAGTAAACCCTAAAGAATTTACCAACTTTTTGTTCCATTTTTTTTACAAGATTTTGATTGGTATATTCAATGTTAAAATGTTATTTTTCTGACTGTCAAGCCATGACGTCATCGGTTCTGTGATCACGAGACGGTCATCAGTGATTTTGAATCACCTGCATGTCAAAGCCACATTTCCATCGAAAAATCAAAGGTTAGGCTATTTGCCAGTTTTTCTCAAAACAATTCCGTCTATTATTGTAGAGGATGTACAAATATTCAAACATCAAAAAATGCATAGTAAGCATAATGTACTGTTTATGAAAAAGATGCAGGTTATAGCTGGAAAAGTTCTGGATAAATATATATATAAATAGAAATAAATATATAAATATAAATAGAAGATCTACAAAAAAAAAAGGATTTAAAATTCTTGATTATGCAAACAGATTTAATTTAATTGTCTCAGCTGTTCAGATGGTGCAAAAGTAAAACTAGCGTAGACATTTTGTTTGGTTAATCAAGGATAAGAATTTTGACATTCAGGTTGAGCTACCTGTTTTGTAAACAGAAACAATTTTTATCATCTTGGGATGTTCTTCTGTGTTGTTGTGGAAAATGTTACGTTTAGCAAGTGAAGAATTTTGGTAATATCTAATATCGCTTTTTGGATTTTGATTTCAGCAAGAAGTCCGATTTTTGGTCACTTTTCGACTACGTTGTTAGGTTTACCAACAATCAGAGCTTTCCGTGTACAAGATAAATTTTTTGATATACTGGCAGAATCTCAAGATAAACACACCGAAGCTTATATGTCCTTCCTTGGAATAGCCAGTTGGTTATCATTTAACTTAGACCTGTTATGCGGCCTATTCATTGGTTTCACGGCTTTTGTTTGCATGATTTTATCTGATCGTGAGTATAGATGTTTTTCAGTTACTGATTGGTACCTGGTTGCCACAAAAATATTTTAGTAGATCTTGAAATTCTCTGCACTCTGTGTGATCATGGTGCGATATTGTCTCAAAGTCATGTCTCAAAATCATATTTTGCACCGAAAATGAAAAACAGTTCAATGAAAAAAAAATATTTTCATTTTATTGATTAAAAAAGTAAGAAACAAATTTGAGATTTTTTGTTGATAATAAAATGTTGTTGTTTGGTTTTTCAGAATTTGATGCTGGAGTTGTTGGATTGATGTTAGCATATGCAATCAGTATTCCTGGTAGTTTCCAACAATTTGTAAGACAGACAACAGAACTTGAAAATCAGGTTAGCTGAAAAATATTTTGATATTATCTCGAATCTATAAGTTGATACCAATGCTGATCTGATAAAAAACAACAAATGTGTAGAAATCATCAGAATGACTCATCTGATATTGAACAAAGTTACTTCATACGGACTAGAATACTGTTCTTTTAGATGAAGATGTGATGGGTTTCCTTTCATAAGAACACTGTACTCCACATGCTCTGTTTATCTCATTCATTTTCTGATTTCCTCATGAACTTCTTCATTTTATATCTCTTGCACCTTTATAGTTTACTTCTGTCGAGCGAATTATGGAGTATGGTGCTTTAGAGTCAGAAGCTGCTGAGAAAACAGAAGTTGTACCAAAACCTGAGTGGCCTGAACGAGGTTCCATAGTATTCAATGAGTTAAGTTTCAGCTATCATAGAAGTTTGCCACCTATCTTGCATTCAATCTCAGCTCATATTAAGTCCAAAGAGAAGGTATGATACCTATATCTATCTGAAAGTTATTTCATTTTGCCTTGACATTTATTATTCTGAAACAATTAGTTGACAATTTTCTTTTTCCCCTTGTGTAGATCGGTGTATGTGGAAGAACTGGTGCAGGGAAATCATCTCTGCTATCAACTTTATTTCGAACAGCTGAGCCATGCGGTCAGATTGAGATCGATGGCGTGGACATAACAAAGATTGGTTTAAAAGATTTAAGATCTAATATTTCAATCATCCCTCAGGTCTGAACTTTTAAACACCATCATAAATCCACTTGTCCTTCTTGCCGATGCTTTCATGATACAAAAAAATATTTTTGTCTTTTTTTCGAAATTTTTGTATGTCGATTTAGAATTTGTGGTTGATGTTCTTTTAGGAACCAATCCTGTTTAGCGGAACGATGAGAAAGAATCTCGATCCGTTCCATGATTATACCGATCATGAAATCTGGCAAGCTCTTGAAGAGGTTGATTATATTTATTTTGTTGTGTTGTTATTTATATAGAGTTAACTGAGGATTAACTTCATCTTCTAGGTTCAATTAAAACAAGCAATTTCTGAGTTACCCGACAAATTGGAAAGTACAATGGCTGAATCTGGTGGCAATCTCAGTGTTGGTCAAAGACAACTGATCTGTTTAGCTCGTGCCATTCTCAAACATAATCGAGTGCTGGTCATCGATGAAGCAACTGCTAATGTGGATCCTAAGTAAGTTCGACCAGTTGTTGATACTGTTAGTGTTAAGTAAGTTCGACCAGTTGTTGATACTGTTAGTGTTAAGTAAGTTCGACCAGTTGTTGATACTGTTAGTGTTAAGTAAGTTCGACCAGTTGTTCATACTGTTAGTGTTAAGTAAGTTCGACCAGTTGTTGATACTGTTAGTGTTAGTGGTGACTGTTTTAATTTTAATTTAGTTGTTATGATACATCTAGAGTAAAAGTTTTAAACATGAAGTCCAATTGCATGTTACTAATAGGCCATTTACAAATAGACCACGAAACTATTCACCCTTGAAACAAGAAATGAGTTGAGTAACCATGGCAACTTATTAATGGTTCGATGATTTTTACGATAAACAAATTCACGCTTAAAGAAAATATTATTGAGCACAGTAGCATGGCCAGTTGGTCTAGTGGTATGATTCTCGCTTAGGGTGCGAGAGGTCCCGGGTTCAACTCCCGGACTGGCCCGAGAATTCCTCCGTCTTATTGGCCCTTGGCGTTAATTTTCATGACATGGCGTTAAAAGGCCGTTATGGATGTTTATCTGTGAACGTCAGATGGTAAACTTTTCAAAAATAATGCCGATAAAGACGGGCGTTAAATTTGAGTTAAAAAGGGCGATAAGGGAGTGAAGTCGCCAAATACTTCTTATTAACAATGAACTTCGTTACTAAACTACCGATTGCTAGGAATGTAAGCAAAATGGCATTCGATACTATACAATATTTAAAATATCGTCTTGTGATTATCTTATAGGACAGATGCTTTGATTCAATCCACAATTCGTGAAAAATTTAAAGATTGCACTGTTTTGACCATAGCACATCGTCTTCACACCATTATGGATTCCGATCGGATAATGGTAAACAGGGCGTTGTTACAGAATTTTTTTTTAGTTGCAATATTTATTTTGTATTTATTTCTTGAAACTGGTCTATGGCTCATGAATAGTTCAAGAAGGGCGGTGTTTGGGTGGCGATAGTCAATGAAGGGCGGTGTTTGGGCTACTATCTTTGTCTTTAGACATGAGAGATTTGGAACGCATGCTTTTGTTAGTTGTGCTGTATTATTGTATGCATTGGTGCGCTAATTCATCCTAATCTAACATGTTCAGTTAAACTGGGATAGTTTAACAAGGGCATTAGATTGATTTTTAACTTCGTCTTTATTTTTTTCTGATATTTCTTTTAGGTTTTAGATGCTGGTAATCTGAAAGAATTTGATGAGCCTTATAATCTGTTACGTTGCCGTAACAGCATTTTATACAGTTTAGTTGCTCAGACTGGTCGCGCAGAAGCACAAAATCTTTTCGAAATGACGATGGAACATCACGAAAAGAGAGAGAAAAAAAAGAGTGAGCATAAATGTGAATTGGGAGACTGTGGCGAGAATTGTGAATGTAACGAGACTGCTACCAAGACTGCTACCAAGACTAACGCAGGTATTCGGGCTATAGGAGAAGAAAAACAGCATCATACGGATGATGTGGACGGGGGTGTTGTGAATGAAATAAAAGAAGATGAGGAAGCTGAAGATTCAGTGGACGCTAAAGAAGAAGAAATTGAGGAAGAGGAAAGCGAAACATTAAAAGAACAAATTCAAACATCAGATGATACTGAACACAAATAATTGGATAAATATATCGGCAACCGTTCGTTTGATCGTTCAGAGGATGAAGGCTGTCTTCTGCTCGAATGAAATTCTGGTACAAAGAAACGTTTTTCATCAAATATTTATTTCACTGATTTCTATATTATGATTATCGTTTGATTGTTTGATCAAAAACTCAAATGCCCTTCGTCACTCATTTCTTTAAATTAAATTATTGCATATTCAGATTTTGAGATCGTTCAAGGAGTGCAATTGCACGAAATTCATTAATGATTTGACTATTTCACACACACTAGAATATGTTAGTGAAAGTTTTGGCCTCATCTCGGTCAAAGAATAATTTTTTGTAATGATTATTTTTTGTTGAGAAGTAACGGAGTACATTCAGTTGAGCCTCCTTTCCACGACCAACTAAATTCCATCAATTTGATTATCATATTTTGTGATTTGAAATCATTGTAAAAAGTTTTTATTTTCAAACAATTTTTAAAGCAAATTATTTTTAGTTACGTCAGCATACATGCAGTATTTTAAAACACACTTCTATAAAAGTTATAAAATATTATAAACAATATTCGAATATATGGCGTTTTTTTATCCAATCATTTTTGGAGAAAATGAAGAGAAAATATAAATCAGTCAAGTTTGTCTTCATAAAACATAACAAGAAGCCACGGGGCCTGAAGGTCAGCGCGGTTGGGCATACTAGAAAAGTGGTACATAGGACTCTTTACGAAGGACCCTTATACCTAGGATAGTTCAGATAACGTTCCATGTGTGTTTACTAAATTTCATAGCCTTTCTACTGCGGCGGCAGGAAGTACGTTTTAGAAAGAAAATTTGGGCCTAAAGAATCCTATTCCAAATCAAAATCATATATATTATGAACTCAATCTATTGTAAAAATGTTAATAATAGTACATTGTAACAATCTGTGTCCAAGGAAAAACTGAAGATTATATATGATACTTCTCACGTGACAAAGATAGCTATGCAAAATTGAGCAATAGAAATCATTTTTTGGAAGTATCTGTAAAATAAAATCTGGTCAAGTTCAGATAAAGCCGCCAAGTTCAAAGACTTCGGACAAGTCCAGAAAAGTCTGACAATGTCTCACAGGTTTTGAGGTCTGATGAAACGGCAGATAGAGGTAATACCAGAGCTGATGCCACCAACAATGGACCTAAAAAGTAAATTATATTACTGTTATCCTCAGGTCCACTGGTGATGAATTTCAATAGTTAACCCGGAAAATAAATAAAGAAAATCGATTAACAGAAAACAAAACAAATTCTACAATATTTGATCTTTAAGGGGGGAACACTCCTCTAAAATGTCAAAAAAGTGAGAGGTGATATTTTATGTTTGAAATGTTTGAAAGAAACCACAAGGTTTGGCGATATTTTTACACATGATTTTCTCTCGCTAGCTTTCTGTTCACCACAACCGCCTAAAATCCAACAAGATCAACGTTGTTGATTAAAAAGATTTCCCTTGCCAGTGTGTCCCAGAATACTCGTTTTATCAATGTTTATCATAATATTAACTCCGGATGAAGTAGATGCTTTATATAGCCTGGGTGTCTCAATAATGTCTTTAAATACCAAATCACATGTCATTGTATCAATCAATAGTGGTTCATATCCGATGGCGGATTATTTCAAATATATTTATCGTTTAGCACTAAATCTGTCTCTAATCATGTTTACTGTAACCTACATTTACTTATTTTAATTTAACTTAAAAAAAACCCAACAAAAACAAAAACGCTTGTCATCGGATTTGAACCATATGTTTAAAAATATATAGAAAATAAACAATTCAAAAGCTGTTGGAAGACGACTAACTGCTCCATATCAAATGTACACACTTAAATAATGCAAGAAAATACTTCTTTAGATTTTCTGAAAGCTTTTTTTAAAATTTAACGTAATTTCATACATCATCATCGAAAACATGGAAATAAAAAAACATTATTGGAAAAAAAATACGCTTCTCCACACGGCCATTTAAAAAGTGATAACCGATCGGAATTTGCAGAAACGCGGTTGCAGCGCAACTCTTAGTCGATAGAGAGAAAGCCTAAATAAATAATTGAAAATGTCATTGCGAGCATACAATTTAATAATGAAAAGTATCACCAGAAGCTTAAACATTTTTTGTTTTTAGAAAACAAAGATAACGAATATGTTTTTCTAAAAAATTCTGTATATTCGACCTATAGTTATAAGTTATAAAACAGATGGAAGACGTTAGTACAGACACTGCTGTCAAACATCCTCCATTAGAGGTATCCAATACTGATAGGAAGTTGCCGTTACTTATCCTCCCTTATCAAGGTAAACAAGGTGAAACGATAATCAAATCATTGAAGAATACAATAAAAAGATATACACCACAAGAAGAAAAACTAAAGATGATATACACCGGTACAAAATTAGGCTCAAATTTTAATATAAAAGACAAATCTAAATTTGAAAATGAACACAACTTAGTATACAAAGCAAAATGTCCAGCTATTAACTGTGAAAAAACGTACGTAGGAGAGACAGCCAGAAGAATTGTAGAAAGGATAAAAGATCACCAAGGCAGAGACAAAAATTCGCATCTTTACAAACATTCAATAGAATCGTCCCATGAGGTCATCAATAATAAGGACATAGTAATTTTATCAAAAGGACATAAGCATTCCTATAATAGAAAAGTTTCTGAAGCATTATACATCAAAAATTACAAGCCTTCATTAAATACTCAAGAGACATCGGTTCCATTAAAACTTTTTAATTAATTTTTTATCTGTATATAGTATCCATAGCAACACTTCCAATTTTAGATTTCTGCAGTTTTTTTAAATTTTATTCGCTTTACTTGTAATAAATTTTTTACTTTGATAATGACCAGTGGAAGGTCTGGTCGAATATACAGAATTTTTTAGAAAAACATATTAAGCTTCTGGTGATACTTTTCATTACTAAATAAATAAGATTTCTCCCTTTATGGGGAAATCTTAAAAGGATAAATAAAGCTTTCTATACGCGTTGATCGCCGAGATGGCGTAGGGGCGTCTTCAGGTGCAATCTGTTGCACCGAATCGGAGTTTTGTTTCAAAAGGTGTGGACGTGCTTCCCGCTCCGAAAATCATTCGGAAATTCGGTGATAATTTTTAAACTAACTTTACTCAAAAGTTGGATTTCTGAATTCCTGGAACAGATATCTCATGAAATTTCAATGCAATTGAGTTGCCATTTGTCAGAAATGTTTTTACCACTTGCCTCCACGGAATGAGCGCAGAGATTTTTATTGTCTCGATTATCCAGCCGCACAGTGGAACGTCTAATCTGTCCAAAATTGACCAATTTCAGGAAATCCGAAATTTTATGGTCATAAACTACCTGAATTGAATTTTTGCGCAAATTTTCGTCGCTCATCCCACGCGTCGGCCTCTTATGCTTCATTTACTTCCACTGCAAAGCCATTCAAGTAACGCCTCCCTTCCAGAATGTTCCAGGGCAATTACGCCTTTTTGGTGCAAATTCCATAATGTTGAGTCATACATTATTCTTTCTCATCATATTTTGACAGAACCTGTTAAGTCACATCAATGGAAGCTTACAAAAAAAACGCAATTTTCGTAAATTTTGATACTTGAGGGTAGCGTTGTAGAAATATTCAGTTTAGTTGCAGTTCACTCCTGGAATGATTATGTTGCCCTGAAAAAAATGAGTCATAATGAATCGTTCTTTGAAACCATTACGCGCACGTTTAAAAAAAACAAAACAGGTTGATAGCTCCGGGAGTGAACTGCAACTAAGCCAAATATTCTCTAACCACTATTTTAGGATCAGAAAGTGCATACCATAAGCTGATTTTAAAAAAACCTTTGTTTGATCATAATGTTTGATGAAGATGATCCTGATGTACACCCCAAAGTTATGTTTGCAATGTGCTTGACAGCTCTTGTGGCCATTCATCATAACTTCTAATCGAAAATTTCATACAATCTAAAAAACAGAACAAATGAAACTTAAAATACAACTGCTTATAGATGACTTTCCAAGTGACGTATTGTTTGTAAATATTTGTGTCCTTTGCCCGATAATTACTGAATGTTTTGAATATTTAATAATAATATGATCAAGTCCATTGTCAGAAGAGACACAACAAATCCAACAGCCATGGTAACATCGTGGAACGAAGTGATTTTCTGTACACAGCAGATATTCGTACCGAGTTTTTCTATTAGTAGTAAGAAGTAGTAAGAATTTTCTTACCTTGAGTGTTGGAGATTAAACGGATGGTAATATTTCAGTATTTTGATATAACAGTTCAGTATAAGATTGAAAACTTAAGCGGAATGCACGTTTTCACCTTTTTTTGTTCCGGGGAACAAAAATTGATTGAACGAGTTTCTGCCTTTAGGCTGCACTCACAATAATTAAATAACTTTAAATATGTTGTAGTGTAGCGCGTTTTTGTAATTCTAGTGAATACACATTTGTTCAGTTTGTTCAAGGTTTCTTTCCTTTTTGATATACGGACCGCGTCGTCTTTGCTCTGGTTGCTATATTTCACAAGAAGACGTTGCTAAGAACACACGTGCTTTCTTAATAGTAAACTGTATTCGCTGAACATCAAGTTAATTCTAGTCGTGTGAGGTGAGGCAGGCCATGCAACAGCAAAAAAACCCCAAAGATTATTGACTGTAGAATATAGTACTAAATACTAAAACCAGCAAATAAATGAGAGGAAAAAATTACAAACAATTAGGAGACCAAATTGAATAGGAGGTGTGTGACAGGTTCTCCAAAAAGTATTAATCGCTAAAACAATTGTTCAGTTCTGGCATAAACACAGTAAGATAGCCTGGATGTTGAAGGTAAGTGGTGCGTACAGGCTAAGCAACACATAAAATCATTCGGAAAACAATTCGAACAACCAGTTTTCTCGGAAAAACAGAAAACAGCTGTTTTCTTTCATTTTCTTTTTTTCTTTTATTAAAGTTTTCTCGGAAAAATAGAAAACAGCTGTTTTCTTTTCTTTTCTTTTCTTCTTTTCTTAATGCTGTTAAGGTTCATTTCCAAAATACAAACGTTTGGTATTTCAAAATGGATCCTTTAATAACAGAATTCAATAGACCGTGTAAAGTTTTATTTAATTGGGTTATAAATCTATTTATTTGTGTTCGCTTAAAAACAACATAAAATTCAAAAATTCCTCCAATGTGAAACCAAACTGGTTTTATAATTACTGTACAAAAAAAACACACGATGTTTATCCAAACGATTTTTCTGCTTTTCTGCTTCTCCGAAAATTCATTCGCTCATCGGATCGTTAAAAGAAAAACTGGTGATCAGCCTAAACAAGGTTATTGTAATTACTTCAATTGGGGTGGTAGCGGAAGTGGAAGTGGCGTTTTTCGCGTTCATTATTACATATGTTGTAATAACCTGAACGAAAATCCTTCTATATGTGATGGAAAAACATGGCATTCTGCATCATCAAACAGTTACTGTGAATCAGGTGGCGTCGACAATAAAGGTGGCAATGGAAACTTAAAATCTACTTTCAAGTGTGGCGGATGCAATGGACAAACTGCAATCAGAAATTATTGTTTGACATGGTGGAATGACATTCCGGGTTTCTGCTGGGTTTTTGCTAACTGTTTTCAAAAACATTGTGAGTCCAGATATTCTCAATCGCTTTCATCTCGAAGGAAAAGATCCATGGACGTGATGCCAGACACCTGTTACAATGGGGTTTGTGACGCAGGTGAAAATACAAACAACTGCCCAATCGATTGTTGCTACAAAAAAAATCCCAAACAATGTACATTACCTCGAAATCTTAAATGTTTTGAAAATAAATTTTGTGACACCCCTTCGTGTTTTCCTCAAACGAATGGCGGCACATCAATCCAAGGGAAACACATCATGTGCTTTTTTGTGTTTATGTTTGTTCCATTTTCATTTCTACTTTAAAGGATATAAGATCAGATCTGAGATGACATTTTCACTGGTGTATGAGCATCAATCAAATGAAGGTTTTTCTTGTAGTTTTTTCTTTTTTTCTTTCTACTCATATTTGTAAAGAAAGCAAATTTCTGTAATCCACAATTCTACTCATAGTCAACAGGTCTGGAAGGTGATTTCCTGGTCTGGAAGCCTTTCGAAAGTATTTTTAACTTACTGTCTAACTGTATTTTGTTGTGATCAAGTAATGGTGAAATAATTGAAGTTTTGGTTATACTTTGCCATGTGATCAAAGTAAGTGGCGGATAAAAACAGCCTATTGGAATAATGAAAGAAAAATAGAAAATTTTTTTTTTCACGGTTTCCAGACCAGGGAATCACCTGCCAGACCAGGGAATGTCTTAACGACAATGATTTATTTCGATTCCAATGGTATGATAGATTTACTGATAAAGATAATTATGGACTCAATTGATAATATGGATAATATTATGGTTATTATTAATATTGTGGTTATCATTATAGAACATTCCAACAGGTGTACTGTCCTTGTGCTTTTGTAAAAAGTCAAAAAACTGATTCATCATGATGTCAGCACTGCACAAAACAATAATATTTTACTGGTCATAAACAAAAACTACTGAAAGTGTTGTTTTGATTGATGATTTTTGAAGAAAACATGTTTTGGTCTATGGCTTATTATTTCCAAAAATTATCTGGTAGAAAATATCAAGTACAAAAACTCAAATTCAATTCAGTTTATTTTTGATCTTCAGTTGATTGAATATTACTGAAAAGTTTTATCAATGGATTTTTTTCACTGGCTTTGTCCTCCACATCCTCAAATTGATCTCTTTTACCAGGTCGTGATGTTCGTGGACAACATTTGATATAGGTATGATGATGATCGTAGAAGTAGGACCACCATCGTCGCATTGTGTTAGAAGCAATAGTTATTCCGTTGCAATTTCTTCGAAATAAGTTTACTTTTCCATCAATATCATTAATACCAGTAACGAACCAGTTCGACCATGTACCAGTAAACCATTGAAGTTTATAGGCGATCACATGACAACCGTCTAAAATTTTTTGGTCAGCATACATATCCAAATCAGCGTGCCAACGACAATCTCGAGTCGGAGGTCTATTGGTAACTTCAGTACAAATAGATTGCGTTGTCACCGTGTGCTTCACTCGATCGGAATAACAATGTATTGTGGAAAATGTAGCCAATGCAATAAAAAAAATCATGTTTGATGACATTTTTGGTTCCTATGATAAAATATATTTATAAATGATAAATCAAGAAGAGGAATTTCAACAAGAAATCAATGGAAGCAACTTCAGTACTGTTTCCATTTATTGGTTCTAATTTATTTACTCACCTTTTAATGAATATTGATGTCCACTTCTTCTCCACTTTGTGATCAACTGCTAGTAATATTTTTTAGAAGCTCTTATTTATACCTGCAATTGACGCAAACGAAATTGCTGATACCACAATGAAACAAACCTTTCTTCCTGAGGAAGGACTTACCTTATCGGATATATTATGTCATATGCTTCCAATAGGGGCTTAGGGATGGATCACTTTCGATAAAACCATTTGCCAACAGATAAAAATAAGAAAAAATTACAATTTTATTTTGCATAAAATTATGTGATATCGTAGGGAAGTTCGTGACTTGGCAATTTTTATATATTTCCCCATAGGGCGAACTTTTTGTTAAAATCGGCGTTTTCCTTCTTCTCCTTCTCCTCCTTGTATTAAACCCAATGCTTGCCAACAAAGCAGAGCTAGATTTTGAAAGTGTTGTTTTTTGATCTTGTCGAACTTTTTATCATAGCAAGCTTATTGCGAATAATTATACACACCACACCACTGTGGATGGATGGAACGTTAAAATGTTTTTATTAATAAAACATGTATTTTAAGATCAAAATGGTGAGGCTGCAGAGTTTAGTTTCATAGTGATATATTTTGGTTTATTCGTGTTGCCATTAAATTAAAAGTATAAAAGATAGAAGCCAAGTGGGTACATATGAATGATGTTTTCAACACGACGATAACAAAGTAATGACTTAGGGTATACAACTGAAGTGACAACTCATAACAGTCAAGTTCTTGATGCCACTTATACTTTTGCAAAAAGTTTAAAGAAATATGCAAGAGTATTAGAAAACTGTAAAACAAATGGTTCTGAAATAAAAGAAGATGTCCGTGAATGAAGAACTTGTAACGGTTTTTAGTCAATCACTAAAGCATGAAGACTACCTTATTTCCTAATTTGGAAATTTTGCCCTGCGTTTATTATATTATTATTATATTATTATTTTATTATACAAGTTTCTGGAAGTAGGCACATGGTGCCTTTAACACCAGGTTCAATCTTTAACGACCTATCGATATCGCGTTTGTCGACAGGCTGTTGTTTCGACGAGATTCAGATCGATATCGAACATAATACCAGCACTTTTCCATAACTTATCGAGTCGACTTTTGAAGGAATTAAGAGATGGTGCTTGCACAAGGTTCGGTGGCAGGTTGTTCCATTGTTCCGCAACTCGATTTTTAAACGAATACTTTTTTACGTCTTTAAGACATTTTTGTCGGGTGACCGTAAATCCGTGACGACGTAGGTTGTGTTCTTGACCATCCTGCGATCGAAAGCGAAGAAAATTTCCAATAGCTTCTTTATCATAAAGTTCATGGGTGATCTTATACATCTCGATCATGTCGCCCCTATATCGACGATATTGCAGGGACGGAAGGTTCATGATTTCCAATCTTTCCTTGTAGCTTAAGTTTTTCATTTCAGGTATCAATTTTGTTGCGCGTCGTTGTACATCTTCGAGGAGGGAGATCTGTCGTTGCAGGTGAGGGTTCCACACAGGACCACCATATTCGAGATGGGGGCGTACAATGCTTGTGAACAGCAGCTTGAAACAATCCTTATCTAGGTAGACAAATGTTCGCCGTAACATACCAACAAGAGCATTAGCTTTGTTCACTTTTTCGTTAATGTGTTTTTCGAATGAAAGGTGCTCGTCGAAATTTATGCACATTTATATTTCATCCACATCTGATTTTTGCTTGAGGACAGTGCCATCGATTACATACTGTGTTGCATCGGGAGACTTCAACTTTGACTTTATTTTCATGTGCTCACATTTGTCCGGATGGAATTTCAACAAGAAGGTATCTGTCCATTGCAATAATTTGTTTAGATCGCTTTGTAGGTTAGCAGCGTCAATCGTGGTTTCAATTTCTCTGAATATTTTCAAGTCATCGGCATACAGGAAAAGTTCTGACTCATCAACAATTTCAACTAGAGTGTTTATGAAGATGACAAAAAGCAGTGAACCTAGGACCGATTCTTGGGGCACTCCTGACGTCACGGGAAATACATCGGATTTGTTTCGATGTACACAAACTTGTTGATATCGATCAGACAGAAAATCTCTGATCCAGGAGAGAGCTGGACCTTGTAGACCGTAGTGGCACAAAACTTCAATTAATCGACGGTGGGGAACAGTGTCAAACGCTTTTTTAAAATCAAATTTCGATGGTCGATGGTCAATTTCTTTCTCAAAATCTCTTTTCGCCTTGCGTGTCATTCTACGTACTTGATTTCTACATTTACAGTACGCGAGATACGCGTCCGCATCCTTGCTGTCCATAAACCTTTTCCATAGACGGTATTTCTTTTTTTTTTTAGCTAACGTCTTTTTATCAAGGCGATACTTGAACACCCTTTTCCCAGTCTTTACTGTTCTTGTTGGTATACATATTACTTCGGCTTCCTTATAAGTTACCTCAAATTTGTTCCATAGCTTGTCAATATCGTTTCCGCAGTCTTTAAAAGGTTCTGTCCAATCGATGCCAAGAAGCTCTTTCATTCTTGCGAAGTCGGCTTTATTAAAATCAGAAACAACTTTAGATGGAAGCTTTTCTGGTTGATGTTGGTAGTTCAATTTAAGCAGTTCGTGATCAGATTTCCCAAGTGGTGAAGCGTATTTGATGTCTTCAACATGTTGATCCCCAGTCGTAAATACAAGGTCTAATAGCGAAGGGTCGTCCGATCCTCGTCCTCTTGTTGGTTGATTCACATGTTGTGTCAGAAAACTATCTTTGACTCCATCAATAAAATCCCGGTCTTGGCTGCTGCTAGATGTAAGTATCTCCCAATCAATTTCCCTTCGATTAAAATCACCGACATAACTACGTGGTTGTATCTTTTCATACCAGGAATTGCACGAAAAAACTGGTTGATCTGGTCGTTTTCTTCAGTGCTACTATATGGGCTGCCCTAAGTCAATATTATTTAATTGTGTAGAGTTTAGAATCACTGCCATATTGAAAATATAGTTTCTATCGAAATTAAATTGTATTTCTATCTCTTTATTATCTCTATTGCTATCTCAGATTCCCTGTAGGGTTAGTTTGGAATTCCACTACTGAATAATTATGTATTTGTTTTTACCGATTTCAACACTAACTCTTGCAATTCCCCTGTGAAGAAGTTAAAAGTAATTATGAATACTGAAAACTTCTTGATCAGGCTGTATGATTTATTCATGCCAGTTAATAGAGCAAGTATGTGGTATCAGTTTATCAAGCAAGATAATGTCTGTCGGTCATTGCCATTTTTCTACTGTTTAGATTTTTCGAAAAAAGAGGTTAAAAATGGGGAAATATAGTCGCAGCTTATGTGAATCTTGTTATACTTTCGGAAAGTCTTGATTTTTTTTAATTATATTTATTTTTCAATAGAATATACATCAATAAAATAAGTAATAAATCTATGTTGTTATATATATATACAATTAAAAGGCCAGACCTTATAAATTATGTTTCACACTTAGATATGTCACATTGTACGCTCAGACACTAATGACGCCGTTGTAACATGACATTATATTGATATTGTTCAAACTACAAAAAACATATACAAAACAGGAATACTGAATACTTACAAGACATTGGTTAAATAAACTAAATAAACATAAAAACTCACCAGCTTGCCATAAATGAAAATGCCTGAGGTAGAATGTGAATGTGAAAACGTGAGATGTGTTCATATAGTGTCTGTATATGTGATAACTGATAACTGATAAAAAAGTGAACTGAGAAAAGGCTTATAAATAGGTTATTAAATAATAATTAACAGTTAACAATGAACAATGGAATCTATAACAAATATACACATTGAGTAAATAATTATACATTAACACCTTACATGACAACACACCCAGCAACAAAATGGTCACATTGACACAATGAAAACACAACAAAATGGTACCACTGACAATGAAAACACAACAAAAGAAATGTTTTGCAATCAAATGCAATGTAAAGCCTACACACATATACTTTCGAAATCGTCGATATTAACATTATTATGATATTAACATGTGCGTGTTTCTTAAAACGACTTCCTTTTACACACTTCAAGCTGAACGAAGTATTATGAGAGATAGTCGGCATCGAATCATGAAGAATATCTTTTCGTAATGTTCCTCAGTCTTCAATGCTAACATGTTAGCGATATGTTTATGAAATATCAAGCATTCCAAACTACCGTTGACAGAAAATACTCATGGAGTGAATGTTCCATGAGCAATATTCATAATTCGTTGATTATATTGTCGCTTCTTTTCTTTTTCATGTTTGAAAAGAATTTTTTCTATTTTTTTTGTATTTGTAATTCTAACGTCAAAAAATGCACCACAAAATTGTCTCTGACGCCATACACCTCGAGCTCTAATGTCTAGTCTGGCATTGTCGCCACACAGTCCATTTACTAGTTCACCTTCAACAGGCTGCAATACGGGTTCTACTTCAATATCTTTATGAAGCTTTTTCAGGATATCTCTGCTTCAAAATTTCGTATCTCGTTATGTCGACAAACAAACACTCCTCTTTTGCAACTTTAGGCATGATTCACACTGTAGTTTTGACCACATGGACATATCGATGGGAGACCACGTAGAGGTTTGTTGTAACGGAGACTGATTGTGTCACGAAATTCTGAAAGTCTTGATTCAATTTTCACTAAGACAATTGAATTGTGAAAAATGTATTTGATAAAAGCATCATCAGAAACCAGCATACATATCTTATGTCAAAATTTTCAATTTGAACCCAATTTTTTCTTCTTCCCTCGAATATACTGTTGGATCCTAATTTGTAATAAAATGTGTCCCCCAGTTTGTAATACCTGCCCCTAACGTAAGTTCCAAGTTTTCCTCTAGCTTTTGAGGACCACACTCATGCTCCTTTCTAATTTGCAAACCGAACATGGAAGAAATGAAATTCATTTTTCCTTTGAATTTTTAGTTTTGGCATCATATAATCATATAAGACCAAGGTTTTTACTTGTTTGTGTTATCTGTGTTATCATTCAGCGGCTAACAAAGTTATCTCTCAAGGGAGATCTTTTTTGGATTATTTATTATTATTATTATTATCAAGTAAATTAAGCATATCCACATTTTCGATATGTAGAGTAAAATGAAAACATCCGATACTTTTGCTGGTGAAAATATATTTGTGTCAAAAACACAGCCACTGATGTTGTGGTGCACCAATTTGCGCTCCGGGCTTGAATTTGAACATTTTTTTCACATTTTACAACAAAAGAGGATTGAAATTTCGTTGTGTAGTGATTTTGCTTTTTATGATATAAGAAGGAATTTTTTTAAAGAAATAAAATCATTAAATCATGCATCCATTCAGTGAATGAATGGATTTAATATCATTATTTAATTGAGCATTTTGTACTACATTACAGCTTCAATGTGATATAAATAAACGGCTATACGAAACTGCTGAGTTGAGAAACGTTGCTTTGAAGTGGAGATAAATAGAATTGGAGTGCGATAGAAATCGTTTACATCTTACAAAGGCTAATCTGTTTTCATGATCATAGGCTATTGTTATCATTATCAAAATAAAGTTGAACCGATTTGATGAGTGGGTATGAGGATGAGGAGTTTCTACCGAAACTTATTTTACAATTTAGATGCAAAAACCCCCAACAATTCATTGACTCATCAAGAGCGCTTCCTTCTATCAATAACCACTGCCCAGAGTCTGAATGAAAGAGGCACATGTCTGGTTTTTGGATTCTTTTTCTTTGTCCATGAGATTTATATGTCGCAATAATGTCGCAATAATTTTCTTCTATCTAGTTCATGAAATGATTTTGTAGTTAGTAAAATGACAGTATTCAAAGATTCTTTAATAAATAAGAACCCCTGTGGGCTGAAGGTCAGCGCGTTTTGACAAAATAGTGAGGATATAATGTCTGTCAATAACAGGAGAAACAGAAGAAGAAAGTAGATAAGGATCTAATCGCTCACCCCTGCTCACCCCTGCTCACCCCTGCTCACCCCTCAAACTTAGTATAATAGCCCCACTTGATTAACTTTTGTCTTTCCGCGAATGAACCTTAAAAAAATGATTTGAAAAAAAAAGGTCGAAATTAGTTTCGATATATCAACGGAGTTCAAAGTTTTTTTTCCGAAATAACGACAAAATTAACAAAACCGTCCTGCTTTTAACAAACGGGAAACATAGATTGCAGTCTCAGCTGAGCTTTGGCGATCTGTAAAATTGTTCGATCGAAGAGAAATTAGAAATCATTCTAACGTTTTACAAATCTTATAACACAACTCATAATAATGGTCAAGTACTGATAGAAAATCCTAATACGGACAAATTCTGTTATATCAAAGATCAAGTAAAAACGATGAAGTGAACAAGTTCTGAGAAAACGTTGTTTTGATTTGGAAACCCGCTTAACACAAATCAGTAAAATATAATATAAGAGGTGAACCAAATTTCCTCGTTCTTATCAAAAAATGACCATAATTTATCATTGTTGGCTCCACTTTCTTTTTTAGTAAAAGGTGCATCATAATAATGAAAATGCTTCTTCTTCACTTCTATACTAATAATAAATAGAAAATAGATAATGCTACCATAATACAAGAGCATTTTAAATAATATAAAATTAATTGATAGCTAAAATAATGTTATTTTGAATATTTAAATATTTTCTTCTGTCGGGCTTCTCCTTCCTTTTCTTCCTCCGCAATATTTTGTAAGTTTTTCACTCGAATGATTTCATTTTGCTCGAAAATTCCTGTGGTCGTTGTAATATTTTCAGCCAATAGAATTCCTTATTTCAGGAGCGTTCGCCAGGGTCTTCTTTGCCGCCATCCGTATATCGAAAAGGCAAGAGACCCTGGGTTCGAGGTTGAACATTAATTGATATTTAAAATGAATCGAAATTGGTCAAAAAAATGCCATTCTTCCTTCTCCCTATTCACTCTCGTGTTTTATAACATCGAAGCTGAGTCTCTGTTTGTTTTTAAAGGTTACCCTAGATTTTAGAAATTTTAGATTTTAGAAATTTTAGATTTTAGAAATTTATAGAGGAGAGTAAGATCATAAAAGAAAAACGTAAAAATACCTAATCAGCACTTTGAATAGAAAAGTCATGACACTGCACTTTTTTACCTTACTCTAGATCTGCAGCTGGAGTCATTTGTAGTTTGTATGAACAGAGGTCTATGTAAATTGACCCAGGTTCAAAGAGGCATATAAGATAGACCTGGTTTTCATGTTCAGAGATGAATTTAAACTTGATTTTGAGCTACCTATCAAATTGCAAACAGTTTGTCCAGATCGAGTGGTGGCTAAACACCGCAAACTCTTATCACCAAAGGTACTTGTGTATGAGTGTGTAAAAGTTTTTGATTATTCATATTATGCGATTTTACGGGTCTATCAGTCTTTTCGAAACAGGAAATACTTTTCATAAAGGGAGGATTAAAGCTTCTCAAAGTTTTAAACATTTCTGTGCATAACCAGACATGTATCTCTGGACAGTGGTTATGTATAGGAGGAAACTCTCTTGATGAGTCAATGAATTGCTGGTGGTTTTTTATCCACATCCTTAGACTAAGTTTCTGAAAAAAAATTTTACTTTCCCTCAAATCATATCAAAAAGGAAAGGGTTTCCTAGCTAGTTCTAAAGTGGCGCTATTAGCAATTTAGAAAGATGAAAATAATTAAAATATATATAGTGCATATAAAGTTTATATAAAGTAAGCATTAAAAGAAAATAATCAAGTGTTGGAGAAGTGACGTGTCACGTGATGTGAACTCTCTGCGAGCATTTAGAGGATGGATGTATTTTATTTATTTTCGAATCTTTTAACAGGAAATCTTTTAACTTCAGTAGTTAATGGCCAATGAATTGTTGGTGGTTTTTTATCTAGATTTCTTCAATCAAATCTAAGCATCTAAATTGTAAAATAAGTTTCGGTAGATACAAAGTACTTCTATTATCATGGGAGTAATTGACAGAAACGAGCCATTAATCATCCTCTCTACCCACTCTTTATTTTCATAATAATAGCCTATGATTATTAGCCTCACATTGAAGTAACTACGTAGTACCACATGCTCAAGAAAATAAGTAATAATATTAAATCCATTCATTCACTGAAATTCCTTCTATAATCATAAAAAGCAAAATCAAAACACAACGAAGTTTCTCGATCTAAATCATTCTCTTTTGTTGCCATTCAAGTAAAATTAGAAAAAATATTCGCCTAAAGTTCAAGCCCGGATCGCAAACGGTGCACCACAACATCATTGGCAGGGTTTTTGACATAAATATATTTTCACCAGCAAAAGTCAGATGTTTTGATTCTACTTTACATATTGAAAATACAAAAAATTTGTCTTGAGAGATAACTTTGTTAGCCGCTGAAAATAAAATAAAAATTATAGACACAAGCAAGTAAAAACCTTGGTTGTTAGCCCAAAGGCACTGTAAATATGGACTCCGATATGAGATTGATGTTTTGATATCGTCTGCAAAAAAAACTTCATTAGCTGTTCACATGATTACCCGACATCAATTCATATAGTTCAAATATCACTGATATAAGAATCTTTCCAATGTTTTACTAGTTACAAGAAACTTAAAATCAAATAAAATGCATGAAATTACACAGAAAACGCTGGTCTATTGAAAGAAATCTTACATTATTGTCATTATGAGCCGTCAGTAATTAATATGTAATAAAGAGCATTTAATTTCAAGAACGAACGATGCCGGCTGTTTCAAATCCCGTACATCGGAAACTAAGCGTAATGCGAGGGGGACTGGCGCGTGGTCACAAAAATATAAACAAATATGTTTATTAAAATTACCTATAATTAATAAATATGGAGGAGTTCTTTCTAAAAAAGAATTGGCAATTAAATTGCAATTATCCTTTTGAAAACACTCTTCTCCATAATTTTCCACCAGTAAAATGGCTTCTCTATCCGCCGCTGTTACCATGGTCTGTTTGATTTTGTAGATGTGTTGCTAACATGAAGTGGAACAATTTAACACTTCATGAAGTCACAAAAACACCTACAATATCACATAATTTTATATTAACCAAAATTGTAGTTTTTTCTTATTTTTGTCTGTTGGCAAATGGTTTTATCGAAAGTGATCGATTCTTAAGCTCCCATTGTGAATGCAGCTTAGCATATGACATAATATATCCGATAAGGTAAGTCCTTCCTCAGGAAGAAAGGTTTGTTTCATTGTGGTTTCAGCAGTTTCGTTTGCGTCAATTGCAGGTATAAATAAGAGCTTCTAAAAAATATTACTAGCAGTTGATCACAAAGTGGAGAAGAAGTGGACATCAATATTCATTAAAAGGTGAGTGAGTAAATTAGAAGCACTAAATGGAAACAGTACTGAAGTTGCTTCCATTGATTTCTTGTTGAAATTCCTCTTCTTGATTTATCATTTATAAATATATTTTATCATAGGAACCAAAAATGTCATCAAACATGATTTTTTTCATCGCATTGGCGACATTTTCCACAATACATTGTTATTCCGATCGAGTGAAGCACACGGTGACAACGCAATCTATTTGTACTGAAGTTACCAATAGACGTCCGACTCGAGATTGTCGTTGGCACGCTGATTTGGATATGTATGCTGACCAAGAAATTTTAGACGGTTGTCACGTGATCGCCTATAAACTTCAATGGTTTAGTGGTGCGTGGTCGAACTGGTTCGTTACTGGTATTAATGATATTGATGGAAAAGTAAATTTATTTCGAAAAAATTGCAACGGAATAACTATTGCTTCTAACACAATGCGACGATGGTGGTCCTACTTCTACGATCATCATCATACCTATATCAAATGTTGTCCACGACCATCACGACCTGGTAAAGGAGATCAATTTGAGGATGTGGAGGACAAAGCCAGTGAAGAAAATCCATTGATGAAACTTTTCAGTAATATTCAATCAACTGAAAATCAAAAATAGAATAAACTGAATTTGAGTTCTTGTACCTGATATTTGCTAGCAGATATTTGCTACCAGATATTTTTTTGTACCTGATATTTGCTACCAGATATTTGCTACCAGATATTTTTTTGTACCTGATATTTTGTACCTGATATTTTTTTTCAAATAATAAGCATAGACAAACACATGTTTTCGTATGATACTATTCTTATCATTCTTTCAAAATGCCCATTGTTTATTTATTTGTTTATTTATTTGTTTATTTGTTTATTTATTTGATGTGATTACAGATGGTGTGGCGTTCTAGTCGGTTCGATGCTAGTTCTAAAGTTTCGCGATTAGTAATTTAGAGAGATTGGGGATGATAATGACAAAATATACGAAATCCATTTCAACCTCAGTTATCCGAACATCTGGATATTTCAACCTCAGTTATCCGAACATCTGGATATTTGCATTCCCCGGTTGTTCGATCTCAGTCCCTTCAACTTCGCTTGAGTAATTCTCTCAGTCCAGCGAGAGTTCGGATAACTGAAGTTCAACTGTTATTAAAATATACAGTTTATAAAGAACATTAAAAGAAATTAATCAATTGTTACAATAGTTACATAATCTGTCACGTGACTGTCATTTCACGAAGATAGATAGTAGAAAATTATTTCGGAAAGGAGGCTAGAAAACGGACATGCGTCTGGACAGAGGTCTGGACAGAGGTTATGTAGAGGAGAAACTGTTTTCAAATAGCGTTAAAAAGTGGCGTTGATAAATACCTCGCTAGGAACAATTAACAGAAAAAAACTCCAGGCGTCTTAGATCACTCCTTGGAAAAGAATTTATGTTTTTCTCATCGTTTTCTTGTTCTCCAGAAAGATCTAGATCACTTGCATTTTCATTTAAACGAACAAATGCTTCGTCAACGGCCCCGCCAAATGGCTCACAATTTTTTTTATTTTTATTGATAATTTCCAGGACACCTGGTTCCAGTAGTTTCTCTGAGTATGTTCCCGATGACGTGCTTTTCAGTTCTTCTTTATTTCGAAATGGATAAAACATAAATAGTATATGGTGTGCATAAGCTTCAGGCTTTCTGATTTTGTTTGGGACATGGTATCGTAAAACACACTTCATTTTTCTCAACTTACAGGACATCATCTGCCAATCATCAGGATATTATCATCTGCCAATCATCAGGATTTCTGGTTGGAGCACTTCATTATCTCTCCTATTAGAATCAAGAAATAGTTTGATAGAAATTGAGCATAACATAAAAAAATCCAGTGCAGCATATTTCCCTTTTTTGTAAGATTGATATGGACGGTCCAAATAGTGATCTAACATATTCTTTTTGAAATTATTTGTCTCCTCTGCTGCCACAAATCCATTGTTGAATCGAAATTGTTATCTTCTGTTTATTATACTGTACGTATACAACTTGTATAGATTTACAAGCATAGGAAAAGATTCGTACAACATGTCGAAGAAGATTTTTCTTTCGTTATTGTAAATAGGGCAGCGCAGCAGAACATTATTCCATTCACTAATTCAGTAAGGAAAAAAAGAGTTTTCACAGTAAGTTGCTTTCATTGGTCGGACTGATGCGGAAATTCTAGTTGATTTGGCAAATTTTTAATAATCCGTTTTCTGTAACAAAGTTTGTTAAAGAGTCGTTTTACTATGAACCACTTCAGGTACGACAACATCCCTGTCAAATAGTTTTACTATGAACCACTTCAGGTACGACAACATCCCTGTCAAATAGTTTAAGATGGCCATAGAATACTTATCATCTTCGATCACTCACATTGTAAACACCGCAATCGATACCTCTACTTTCCCAACTGCTTGGGAAATAGTAAGGATTTGCCTGATACCAAAATCTAATGGTGGTAATACTCCTGACGAATTCCGCCGATCTCTGTCTTTCCAGTAATTTCGAAAATATTTGAAAAAATTATACTCCAACAAATGTCATTGTCTATTGAAGCGAAGGGAAAATACAATGACACTCAATCTGGTTTTCGGAGTGGTCATGGTCATTTGATACGATGGAATATGGAAAGTAAATTAAATCATTACACAAAATGAACTTTTCCATAGCTATTTAACCAACAGATACCAATTTGTTCCAATCGAAGACAAAATATCCACATCAATTGAGGTCAAATTTGGAGTACCACAAGGCAGTATATAAGGACCAATACTACACATTTTTTTTTATAAGCAACCAAGGTCAGAGGTTAGTAGTAATGTTGCTTAAAAACTGACCACTTTTAGTAGTAGTGTTCCTTGATTTGTTGCTAAGCATTAATCGAAAATATATATATGTCCCGTCTTGAAAACCTCTGCTCACATTTTAGTTGTTTAATTAAAGTACCTAAGCATAAAGTCTAGGACATTCAAATCATTACATAGAGCGCACAACCTAGTGCTGCAACATGGTCTTTTGAATTCCGCCACGAAAACCAAGGCAATGTTGTTTGCCACGAAAGCACTTTCAAAAAGAAACAATCTAGATGAAGGTGACCAAGAATTTTGCAAAATCCAAATTAACGGCGAAGAACTCGAATTGTTAAAGAAGCGAAAGCTACTTGGAATAACATTTGACTTTCACCTTGACTGGGACGATCCTAACGGAAAGTTGTCACGGTAAACTAAGAACAATGAAACAGATAAAGAGAAATCTTAATATTACTCTGAGAAAATCCTTAGCTGAAATGCTTATTCTTTCCGGGTTAGACGCTAGACATGGTAATACAGTTTTATGACGGAGCAACAAATACGTAGCTCCAACGAATCCAGAAAGGTGCAGCAGGATTTGACTATAACAAGTACGCAACAAGCCAAGGCATCATTAACTTACGATGGCTTCCGGTCAAAGAAAGAATCGAACACGCCATTGCGAATTTGGCGTACAAAGCACTCAATTTCGACAACTGGCCTAAGTACATGAAGCTAACCCGTATGACACCGCCTAAGTATGAATCTCGAAGAAATTCTGAAAGCATATTTTTGATAAAACCGGTCGCCTCTAAGACACTTTCATTAGACTAGCAGCTAAGCAATTCAACGAACTTCCGTTAAAGTGTCGTCAGTGAAACATTCAGATCTTTTTCAAATGCCGCAAACTTTCACTTACTGGATAAAGGAATGGCTCGATTGCTGCTTTAGTTACGTATGTATTAGCGTGTAAAAGTTTTCGATTATTCATATGTGATCTTATGGAGAATGGCCATAAAAAGTCAGAATTACGATGCAAAATAATAATTTATGTAATAAGTTAAATAATAATTTGTGTAATAAGTTATGCTTGTAAAAACCAGGAATATTCCTGAAAAAATCTCTTCAGAACTTATATTCCCAAAATTTATTGAGTTGCTGAAAACAATTCTAGTTATTATTGATATTGTATATATAAATTTTTATTTTTGGGCTTTCTGCGTAAGCATGAAAGACATTAAAACTGCCGGTGTTTTTTTTGTTCTTAGCTGTTTTTCATTCTGAAAGTTGATTGGTTTATAGCTAATTTCTGATGATTGGCTGTTTGGTTTAGTTAGCCTATTTAACGATGAACGCAGACTGAGGTTCACATTGTTTTCTTATCTATCCAAAAGCATCTTTAAAAATGGCGCACAAGTTACTGCCAAACTTCGTAAATACTTGCACAGCGTTTGAAAACGGCTTTTGATATCAAATTATTACAAAACGTTAAATATAGAAGAATCTATGCCCTGGAAACTTCTTTACATTTAAGTACTAACTGCATGATACGTTAAAAAAGTTTAATGGAGAACGAGAAGAAGTTCTTGATTGCGTGGTAGTGCTTAGTATATGTTTTATACAGCTTCCACCACTCTAGAGAGACCTGGGCTGGTTGTTTTTTGTTATTCTTTATGTTTTTCAACTTGAATTTCATGGAGTTTGAATTGGTTGTATATTTTTTACTTTTGGTTAAATTTTTCTTGTATATTAATTTGTCATCAAGTTGGGAATACAGAGTTCCCTTGGTCGGTCTATTGCAACATTGGATTGTAAGGTAACAAATCAAACTATTAAGCCTTAACATTGTTTTGATATGTTTCCAAGGTTACATGTTTCCAAGGTTTACATGTTTTCAAGGTAAATGTAAACGTATAGACATGCATATACACTTTTCGAACTCATTCAAATTTTATGTTTTATCTTTGATACTTCTTCGCTTTAATATTTAGACCGTCATAAAATATATTATTGTTTCACAATATTTCAAGCTTCAAATATTTGGTCAGTATATTGTCAGAACTTTCAGATTTAATTGTTATATCTGACGAAAGCCATTAAATTTTGTATTTCTATTTTTTCATGTTTTTGAAGTTCAACTTTTAATGCGACTATGATCTGTTGCTTTTCTGACATTTTTCGAAGTTAACTGACAAAACGGTTGAAGCCCTAAAAATATTCTAATGTGTTTCCGACGTGAACTTGTTTTAAAGTTAAACGTACGCTTTTTGAAAACCATTTAAATTTTATTTTTTGACATTTTTGATTTTCCTTGACGTTCCATTTTTACAACGAAAATTATAAAAAAATTAATAAAAATTATAAAAGTCTAGCGACATGAAATCGTATTATTTCTTATGTAAGCCTCTTGTGGACTGTGTTCGCATTTCATTATTTCATCAGGAAGAAATTAGGCTTTCACTTAATGACAATTTTCAGCATTTTCAGCTGTTTTGCAGAAATCCTAAGGGGATCTTATAACCGGCCGTGCATGTAGATTTTTTTCATTGTGCCAAACCTAGCGTGATTACTATACGTCCGCATTCATTGCCGTGAGAGGCAAATGGCGGAGTGGAGAATTTCGGGCAAAACTTAGATCAAATTTTGAAGGTGCTTAAATTTTTACGAAATTCAAGGGAGCTTGTTTCAAATTCGCGAATCGTTTTTCATCTTTTGGCCAAAGAAGGGCAATTCGGGCCCAATTTGAACCAAATTTCAGAGGTGCTTCAATTTTTATGCAGAACCATTCAATGACGCTGGCTTCAAATTTGTCAATCGTTTTTCATATTCTTGCCAAAAAGGGTAATTTGGGCAAATTTCGAAAGTGCTTCAATTTTCATAAAAATTTGAATGCAGAGCAATTCCATGATGCTGATTTCAATTTTGTCAATCGATTTTCATATTTAGATTTTCATATTTCGAAAAATCATTCAAAAGGCTTCATTTATGCTGACTTTGAGAAAAATACGAAAATCCCTGCCCGAATAAGTTTAGTGGAGATGAAATCATAGTTAAAAAAAAAAAAAAAAAGAAAAAGTCCGGCCGCTTCTCCTTTTCGTGGAATGGAAATCAGTCTTATAGTCCAAACACTTTCTGTAAATAACAACAAACTTTTTGTTTCAAAAAAGCACACACGCAGAATAAACCATTCTTAACATTAAAACATATGGAAAGGACAACTTAACTTAAAATTAAAACAATCATTTACAATCACTTCTTCACAAAGACAATCGAGATAACAGTTCATATAAAAGATTGGCATCTCAAAGGTTAGTGGAGAAAACTTTGATATTTTGGTCTGGGGGTACGAGATCATTGTTACATCATTCGAAACTTTCGCCCGAAACTTTTAAGACACCAATCGGTTAAATATATCTTCTAAATACCGCAGTATGGCACTAGTCACCATGTCTGACCTCGTTTTGATGCAATGCATTGTTTTACCCCCGTGAATATTTAAAAGCAATAAATTCCCTAAAGAAGGTGCCTAAAGAAAATTGAAGAAAGGTTATTGTAAATGTTCATTCATAAAAACAACAACAAAAAACAAAAATAAAAAAAAAGGTTTGCAGATAAAGATGAACTGAATGTGGCTTAAAATCTAGAAAATCTAAAATATCATTGAAATGAAAATTTCATAATACGGTGTTTAGATATAAAATCGGGGAAGGTCTTTTGCGAAGAAACTGCTCAGTATCAGTATTCTGCAGATTTCGACAGAAGAAAAAATAAAATAAACCAATACTGACGATGAAAACGCAGAAATCCTTTCGAAATCACGTGATAACAATTTTATCCAATCAGGATGTTACTCGTGTTTTTTCAGATGTTGAACATAGATCTCGTGACGTAAAAATGTTTCTCCGCAAATTCGACATTCATTAATCGACAGTGATGCGCTCTCATTATCGTTGATCTCCTCTTCACTGCGTTTAAAAATAGCCGGCGCTCCACCGTGGTGAACATCAGTCATGTGCTTTTGAATGTTGTCCAAATTTGTGAATGTTTTCTCGCAGACGGAACATTCGTAATTACTTTGAAGTGAATGACATCTCTCATGTTTCAACAGCTCTTCGACGTTCTCGGCTCGAAAAGAACAATTTTTGCAGTGCATATTTCTTGATGGAGATCTGCCATGGAGAACATTTTTGTGTAGACGAAAGTTATCCATCCCATGCAGGATTTCGTTGCATATATCACATGCAAACTGTTGATTGCCATGTGACGTTTTGTGTTTCTCTAGTATCTGCTGATTATTGAAGTTGAATCCACAAACATCACACAGAAATTCTGTTTTCTTTTTATGACCTTGAATATGCGCTTCACACTTCTCCACGTCAGTAAATTCCACCAAACACAGGCCACACTGAAATTTATCATTCTTATGATACTCCTTCTCATGTTTATCAAGGTGCGTTTGATCGTAGAAGAACTTACTGCACAGTTGACAGTAGAAGTTCTCATCTTTCTGCATGTGGACGATACTGTAATGATAATGCAATCCAGATATCGATTGAAACTTCTTGTTGCACGTGAAACACTCTAAAGAATCTTCATCGATCGTTTTACCGTGTGTATTTTGAAAGTGTTTATGGTATCGATTCTGGGTGGAGAAGCGAAGATCACAAAGTCGACATTCTACTGTTAATAACTCTGGATGATCTGAAAGCAAATGCTTCTCCAAGTCTTTCTTAGTAGTGTAGTCACATCTTAGACAATAATTTCTTTCTTTTAACAGCGGAGCACGAGTGTGTGTTGTATGCATGTGTCTTTTTAACTCGTGACGTGGCATGACTTTCTTACAATATGTACATAACATTTGAAAGACCTCTGTAGATGATAAATACTTGGTATGAACCTCAATATGTCTCTTTAAACTTTTCTGGTTAGCCAATAGCATGTCGCAATATTCACAAGCTGATTTTTCTTTAGCGGGTGGCTCCTCTGCGTCAGAATATTCTTTAGTCGATAGATCGGTTTCCATATCAGCGGAATCGTTATCATGCGTTTGGATTTCGTTACTTTCATTACCAGGCTCCTCGACCTCCCCTTTAGATTCACTCGACGTCAATTCTCTTGTCTTCTCCTCATCACCACGGTTCTGAAATGCATTGGTTTTAGTTTTTCGGTTTGAACTTTTCTTCTTTTTGGTAAAAAGGATTTTTCGTTGGATACCTTTCTTTGATGTTTTTTTCTTCTGAAGAAAATTTCTAACATCTTCACTCACAGTACGTTTTCTAGCACTACTTCGAACTGCGTCAAATCTACTTGTGGTGTTCTTCAGTTGCATCCCACTTTTACCCTCCCTCTTTCTAGCTTTTGTTACACGAGCTAGCACATTTTCAAAGCTTCTTCGATCACGTTTGGGTAAATACTCTTCACCGCAATTCTTCGTATTGTTCTTTTGATAATCTTGCACCACTCCAAGAGATCGATTTATAAAAGTTTCATCTTTTTCTAAATCAGGTTTGTACAGCAACTCGTGTTTACCTTGCAAATGTTGCCTCAAAGCATAGGTCTTATAGTACCCTACCCCACAGTAGACACAAATATAAGGATATGGTATACTAAAGTAACGCTCCTGTTGAAACTGTACCTGGTGCACGGTCAGGTGACTTTGCAATTCTGTTTGGCATGGGAAATTGAGGTTGCAATTTGGACAGCTATATTCCGAATTAAATGTGTTTTTCTTCATAACAGAATCTTCATTTTCACTTGAACTTTCGATAATCTCTTCTTCTGTTTCAGAAATCAAACCATTCTCCTCCATCATTTCATCATCAGAATCGCTCTGTTTTGCCATCTGTTCTACGATTGGAGTGGTCTTTTGTGGTTTATCCTTTTTCATGTCGTTTATATTTCCATGGAAACCATCGATTGGTTCGGAAAACCATTCTGATTTGGACCGAAGTTTATTGGTAAACTGGCGTAGATTATTCACCGGTAACACATTACGTTTCACATTTTGATTTTTGCTTTTCGAAACATTTTCGCCTGAACTTTTCATCAAATGCACCTCTTTGAATGAAATAGGAGGCTTGCCAGGACCGACAATTTTGCGAGTATTTTTAGAGGTTCGAAATTGTCGAGCTTGCATTTCCAAGCCATCCTTAACAACTGCTTTCTTTTTTACGACGCTAAAACTTGATTTTCGAATTGTTTGGGTGGATGCAGAAGTCTGCTCTCCATCGATGTTCTCCTTCGCATTGCTTTTATTTCGTCTACCTCTTCCTGCCATTGAGGTATTGCTTTTAGATGCAGGGGAATTTGTCTTACCTTTCACTGACGTTGTATTTTCCAGCTTACTTTTCTTTAGTTGGGTAAGCGAGATTTGTTTTAAGTTTCGTTTCATAGCTTGATGTTTTAATCTTTTTTTTCGTTCTTCTTCATACAACCAGGGATGTAGATTTTGAATGTGATTCAACAAGGTCCCATCACTACAATATCCTTTCCTGCAACAATCACAGGTGAAAGGGTAAGGTCGAAAATTGGAGTTTTGATCACGGTCGATAATTTCCAGTTCAATTATCTTTTTCTCTGATTTTGTTTTCGTTCTCTTGTCTCGACAAGGAACTCCTTCCATTAGTTTTTCATGTTCTTCACTCTCTTTCGGATGCTTGAGTTTCAAATGTGTTTTCATAGAAGTTTTCCTGGTGATAGCTTTACAAAACACACAAAAGGCGTATCGGCTGTTATATTTTATACTGACAACTGGATGAAACAAGTGTTCAACTAAATGTTCTTTTAGATCACCAAATGTGTTATATTTCCAATGACATATACAACACACTGGGTTCTCTAAACCTCCCATAAGCATGTTGGCTATGGAACTTACGTACAGCTTCCTCTCTTCAGGGATAATCGTGGTGATTTTATCATGCGAGGTGGTAGTCTCTTCAGGGATAATCGTGGAGATTTTATCATGCGAGGTGGTAGTTGATGTGACAGTGAAATCAAGCAGAGGTCGATCATTCAAACGAGACACCCTTCTTTTTTCATTTTTATCAGATGGAGATTCAGATGAAGTAATATTGTTATCAGCTGAGGAAGCGTGATGGAGGTTAGACGGAATAGGAACAACAGGAGTTTTGGTTTGCTTCGATTTATAAAATTTAGACAACATTTTTAATTTACTTCGTGCAAAGGAAAGGTCTGTCTCATTTTCATTGCTTGCATTTTGCTCGATTTCCCACATGGTTAAGCTGTGGAGATGAAGAAATGTGGACGGAACTCGTAAATTGCAATAAGCACAATGCATGATGGAAAAGGATGGAGGTAGATTTTGTTGATGCAATTCGAAGTGATTCGGTGTCACATCATCACCAACTGCATAACAATATGGGCACGCTGTAATGGATGTATCCATCTTATCTTCGTGTTCTTGTTTCACATGATTGAACAATTTCCCTGCCTCGCATTCAAAATCTAGACAATACACACATTTGACATAATCTGGTTTCGTTATGGAGATGTGTCTCTGCAGGTGATTTTCTCTGTCTTGGATTTTGGTATGACAGAACAAACACACATGGAAAGAAGTCACGGCTTGAACACACTTTGCATGGCAGATGTTTTCTTTTCTCAATGATCGTTGTAACATTAAGAACAGCTCTTTCAAGTTATATTTATCAGCAATTTTCCATTCTAAACTGTTCGAAAGGTCAATCTTTTCACCACAACAGTACCTCCATATGATATCTGTGATGTTGCAAGCTGACTTAAAATTCTGTTCTCTACCATCCAGATTCTCTTTAGCAACATGTTCATCTAGAACTTCCTTGGTTTCGAACACTTGATGACAGATCTCGCAATGGAAGCTGTCAATGTTTTCATTTTCCCTTTCATCTGGACAGGCATCACAAACTTGACGTAGGAGTCCAGTTTTATCAAAGTGTTTGCTGAAATGTACCTCGTATGCTTCTTGCCTGATAAAATCTTTGTGACAAACCAGACAAAGGAATGGCCTGGGTTGTGGATGGGTTTTCATGTGCACAATATAAGTCAGCTCCCCTTCAATGTTTTTCTTACAAACACGACAGAAAAACAGTCGCACGTCATTCAAAATATCTGGTGAGATCTTGGACGTGACAGCAAATTGTGGTTGATAGGGAACGTCGTTTGGAAATAATTTTTGTTTTGTTTGTTGCCAATTTGCGTTCGTTTCAATCTCGATCACCATTTTCTCATTTTCATCACGTGGTATATTTACTTCCAACACATGGAGTTGAGAATGATGTTTTAAATCAGCAAGTCTGTGAAATGTCTTGTAACACACAACACAAAACAAACAACGGTGGAGGGTGTAATAATGACAACGCAACTCTTCCATCAATACAAATGATTTATTGCACATGTGACATTCATGCAACTTCGTATCAAGGTGAAGGAAGGCATGCTTTATACTACTCAACTCGTCAGAAAATTTTAATCCACAAATATGGCATCGATAAGAAACTAGCGAGGATCCCACCTTGAACCTCTTCTTGAAAATAATGTCAGAAAAATTGGATTTTCTGAAGAGTTTTTTAGAAGATTGTTTGTCAAAATGAGTGGAAAACATATGCTCTCTAATTTCATCTTCCTCACCAAATATCGCAAAACATAACTTACAGGTCAAAATGTAGCGAGCCTTCTCGATCATGTCATTCTGTTCATAGGGAAACCAACAGTAATGCTTATCACTTTCCAAAGAAGCTCTTTTGACGTCATCATTTGAAGAACATGGCAATTTTCTGACGTCATCATTTGAAGAACATGACAATTTTCTGACGTCATCATTTGAAGGACATGGCAATTTTCTGACGTCATCATTTGAAGGACATGCCAATAACTTTGTATGCAAATCGAGTGTTTCTTTGTAGAAAAATACAGCGTTACATCGATTGCACTGCATGTTTGATACTAGGAGAAAAAACAAAAGAATATATATATATATATATAAAAAAATCAGAAATTTAAAAACTGTGTGAATTGCAAGAAGAATCGCTTGCAATTCACATTGTCGGATATTCAACGATTTTTAAAACAGAAGGTAAACGTGGAGCGGAAATCTCAAGTCAGTCAGTGCTTTTGTATCAGTGAATCTAAAATTCTTACATTGCGATGATGCATCTTGTGACGAAATGTTTTTGTAGATGTTATATAAAATTTGCCAGCCATCTGTAATTCGATTTAACCAAGCTTTGTTACTACGTTTTACGCCGTGCACATTATTCAGGTGACGTAACACGAGTTTTCGAGACGACACCTTCACGTTACAGTGGTAACATTCGAACACAACATGACTTTTTATGTGCGATGACAAGTCTGAATGCGAGATCTTTTGCTGGCAAATATAACAAGGCCATGTGATATCCACTATGTTCATGTGCTTAGTAAAATTTATTTTCGTCTTATCTTCAATTGTTTCGGCATGATGTTTCGTGTAGTGATCGAGATACAACGATCTACTAAAAAATGGCGTATCACACAGGGTGCAAACGGTCACATTTGGCGCCATTGTGTTATGAAGCTGATAGCTTGTTCGACTATTAAAGGAAACATCACAAGTTTGACAATGATAACTATCATGAGATTTGGATGGATTAGTAGTTACGTCACATTCCAAACGACGTTCAAATTGAATGTCCACTGAATCGTGTGTCGTATCATTTGTACATCTGTCGTCATGGAAACCAGCGCTGCCAGTCATTCTTGTAGCTTCCACTTGCGAGCAAGGAACATAATTATTGTTCGAAATGTCAGATTGATCAACTGGAAGTCGTTCTTTATTCGAATTATTGTTCAAATGAACTGCATTATGGTGAAAATCATACGTCTTCTTTTCCCGAAATGCAATGTTGCAATCATTACATACAACTAAATGTATAAACCTGCACCGATGAAAACTTTTGAAGTGCTTAACCATCAAGCGTCCAGTTGGATATTGGACATCACATTCAAAACAACGCAACAACTTCCGTTTATTAATTCTAATGTCTGATGGAGCAGAATCTGTCGCACTATCTGAGTTTACATCTTCAGTATCATAACTCGTGGCTGTTAAATACTCCTCAGGACTTGTTCCTCGTACTTGAACTTTATACTTGCCAAAATCAGGAACTTGACAAACACCTGGCTGACCATAAAGCTTGTTGACATCCCTCATAGAAATTGACAAGAACATCGTTTTCCCTAAACGATTAGTTATCAAGGCGGGTTTAATTATCACTTTATCAACTGAAGAGGAAACTGCATCGGTTGATTGGTTTGCTGCGCGTATCGAGGTTTTCATATTAGAATTGTGGAACTGAAAATGTTTTATCAGAGATGATAGAGAAGGAAAAGCTGCATATGAGATTCTATTTTGATCACACAGAAAACAGCGGTATGAACTATTGCTGTTACAATTCTTTTTCATCAAATGCTTTTTTAATAACGCTCTACTTAAACAACTGAATCCACATTTATTGCATTTGAGATTCTCTCGTCTGTGATGCATGATACGTTTGTGTTGGAGTAACAGCTCTGATGATGGAAACAGTTTGTTACATTTAACGCAGTGATACACGATATTATTCTTCACAGATAACTGATCACCGCTTTCTTCATCGCTTCGTGACTTCGGTCGAAATAATTTGTTTAAGCTCTCCTTAAAACAGTTTGTTACATGAACCTTCAATTGGTCTGAGGAATCCAAAACTCGCTTGCATAAAATACATTCACCCTTCTCTTCTAGGTTTGGACATCCGTGTATGTTAATATGTTCATAAAAATTGTCACGGCTTTTAAAGCCTTGTATACAATGCAGACAAGGATGTTTTTGACGTTTAAACGGTATGTAGCGACGACGAATGGTCGATGAAAATTTTGTTGATGGTTTTGTGGCACGAACCCTGTCTTCATAGATGGAAACATTTCTGATTATCGGCTGACCGGAACATTCGTGTGTTTGTACATTTTCATCGAAATCAAAACATTCCAAGCATTGAGTGCATTCCTTGCAAGATAATCGATGAATAGATAGATGAGATTCAAGATTTTTTTGAAACTTGAATTGCTTCTTGCAAACAGGACATTGTCGAAGATCAAAATTTGTCCTTCTTTTATGCTTTTTATGATGCAGACGCCAGGAAATTGCTCTTTGAAAACGTTTATGACAGACATTACATTTCCAACCATGTTGTTTTACTTTCTCAGCACTTTCTAGTTTCAATAAAACATGGTTGGTCTTTTTATGTAGTTTGAAGTGTTTTTCATCATCAAATGAACGCAGACAAGTTGGGCATTGATAAATATTACGATTATGACGGAGAATGTGCTTCTTCAATTTTCTTTTGCTGCACATCCTAACTTGACATTGTGGACAGGAATAGTTTTCATATATACGATTGTGCTGGATCAGTTCTGATGAAGTGAATTCTGAGTTACAATTACTGCACTTTTCGCCTGTAGGAAAAGATATGAATTCCTGAAGATTATTTTGGATGACAGGAAGATTGCTATCAAATAAACGTATTCGAATGTAGGAAATGATATATAAGATAAGATAATTGATCGGCCACTTGACCAAAAAAAGGTTAGCAATCATGATCATTCTTTCAGATCAGCATGTCAATCAATGAACAGTCGTATACGTTATAATTTGGAAAGGGGTTTAGAGGAGGGGGTGGGGTTATGCACCTGTACCTGTAAGAAGTTTATAAGAAATAAATAAATAAATTATAATACCAAATGATTGAAATGGCTTGATGGTGACTTAAAAAAAACAGAAAAAAATGTAACACTATGAGGTTACGCAATATTACGCAACCTGTCGAGCTTCAATAAGAACCTACCTGCAGGACTTTGTTTTGCCTATAAATAAAATCAAAAAAGGTCAAGAACAACAACAACAACAAAATTAAAATAGTGTCAGAAACAAAAAAGAACACACATACCTTTTTATTTTCCAAACAACTGGCAAAATCAAATTCTCGATAACCAATATCTTTTGATTCACTTGATTCAAACACTGATAGAATTGCAGTAACTCTGGGATATTCAGTTGGATCCTTTAAAATGCTCGTTTCACTTTGCTTCGTAGTATCTAGCGAGTCTGTAAATGAAACTTTTGGAAGGGGTAGATTGGTCTTAAAAGTTGTACCAGAGTCTGTGTTATCAGGTGAAAGTTCGTTAAAATTACTTGAGGTAATTTCATTGCTACATTTGGATTTCGTCCTCAGTCTAGCGTTAAATTGATCAGGAACTATCTGGCCATGACTTTCAACAACCGGAGGAGATGCAAGAGTTTCTTTTTGTACAAACGGAGGAGATGCAAGAGTTTCAGTTTTTCCTGGATATGAAGAAACTTTCCACGAAACTGATTCAACAGGAACATCATGATCCTTCGTTTTGTTCAAGGAAACTTTTTTCCTTTTTGATTTTGTGGTGGTTGATTGATTCTTTTTGAAAGAGCGTTTAAATGTGATCTTTTCGGTCTTTCTAGAACGTCCTGACTTCTTTTTTTTCGGTAAAACTCTTTTCTTTTGCTGACTGGTCACAGCATCACTTGTACTTTTTTGCTGACTGGTCACAGCATCACTTGTACTTTTGTCGCATAGAAAAGACGCGAGTAAATCATTCAATTCAGATTGCTTGAGAGATGACTCCTTTTCCCACGAGAAACCAATCCATTCAACTTTAAAATACATTTTACCACACTAGATGGGTACAAGAAACAGCAGTAAAAATTAACATAGATTGCAGTGAGCGTCACAAATACCATGAAGCAAAAGTGTATGAAATAAAGATGAAACAAATTCACAGAAATATAGAAGAAAGTTTTAGCTTTTTCTTGACAACACCGAATATTATAGAAATGACATAAATTAACAATGCATAAAAACTTACTGAAACTTTAGAATCGACAATTTGCGATGCAATGGCGTAACCGTTATATTTCATGTGCTTTCTTAGTTTGGGTTCAATATCCTTGAGATGTTTCTTCGAATTATTAACGGACGTTTGTAAGGATTGATCTGCATTTCCATCTTGAGGAATGAACTGATCACGGTCTGATGAATACGAGAAAGTATTGGGAACAGCCGGTTGAATGGGTCGATACTTCGACACTGATGGTGGACAAACATTTCTTCTTGCAATGTTTGAAACTGGTGGCGATAGTGGATAGACTGCAAGCACAGATTTCAACTGGGAATTTGAAAAAGTTTGATTGGATTGGTGAGTTGTAACAGGAAAGATATTCTGGCCAGTGGTACTTTGCTGGAATGATGGACTTCCAAGAGGTATTATATTCTTGACTTGCGTGTATTGTTGGAGGGGATGAATTGGGCCAACCAAACATTGTGGTGTTTTTTTGTATGGCGTAACATTTCCAATGAATTGAACTGAGCAAGGACGGCCAGGTAGAAAATTCGCATTCGTCGTTTTGTAAGGATCAGTTCTAGGATTTAAGGCTGAAGAGGTTTGGGGTAGTTGATTTGAGGTGGTTGAGTAAATACATGCACCAGAAGATTGGATTGGATTTGATGTTATTGTGCACACTGTAAACTCAACAGCAGCCATAGTTTTTTGAATGGATTGATCAGCCATAGTTTTTTGAATGGATTGATCAGCTATAGCTTTTTTAATAGATTGATCAGCCATAGCTTTTTGAATGGATTGATCAGCCATAGGTTTTTGAATGGATTGATCAGCCATAGGTTTTTGAATGGATTGATCAGCTATAGCTTTTTGAATGGATTGATCAGCTATAGCTTTTTGAATGGATTGATCAGCCATAGTTTTTTGAATGGATTGATCAGCCATAGCTTTTTGAATGGATTGATCAGCTATAGCTTGTTGTATTGTCTTATTGATAGTGTCTGTGTCAGATGGAAAAGATCTTAAATATGTTGATTGTTGAGATGGACCTTTTGAATGTCCAACTCCAACTTTGTGTTGGTAAGGTTCTTGAAACCTTTTTTGCGATCGACGCAGGTCGCTTCTAGTGTTTTTACTTTTCAATTGATTCTATAAATAATAATGAATAATAATGAATAATAATAACATAAAAACATAGAAATAGCTAGACAGATAAAAAATGTCATTCATAGAATGGTACCTGCTTGTTATAGGGATGTTTTCCTTTTAAAACAGACAAATGAGAAATTAACTTCTTTGGAACAACTGCGTTGTCTGGTCGAATATCCTTTGATTGTTCTTCTTGCATCAATTCAGGTTTTAGTGGAGACTTGTGATCGGTGCTGGTATCTGATTTTTCAGTTCCTATGGTTCTTTCAACTTGCGGGTTCTGATTATCTGCCTTCTTGGTATGTTGTACAGTCGCTTCTTGGTTGGTTTCACTGTCAATGGGAATGTTGTTCGAAATTTCTTAAAAATAATCGAGAAATAATTAGTTATCTTTTATTGAAAATCATACCAAATATGGTATCATACCAAATATGGTACACATGCATTCTTATTGAAAAAAAAAAAAAAAGATGGGAAAGATGGGGAAAAAAATAAAAATTTTAGATTCATTTTTTATGAAAAATTGAGCATAAATGAGAAGGAGCAAAACCACTTTTTACACCAGAACAAAAATATTTGCAAATATCAAAAATAGGAGACAGTAATTCACTATACTGTTTTCTTTGGGTGTTAAAAATCATTAACATCCAGTGCGAACAAGCATGTATCAGAGTTGTGGTCTAAATTCATTTTTTATATTAGGCATATTTGATCACCAATGATCAATGATCATTATCAATTAACATTGTCATAGTCATTTTAAAATTCTTTGGTCTGGACACTCAGTTTATCTTGCACTCACTTTGATCACATAACTTATTTCAACCAATGCAAAGTAATTATTTGATCACATAACTTATTTCAACCAATCCAAAGTAATTATTTGATCACATGACTTATTTCAACTAATGCAAAGTAATTATTTACTATATTTACTATATTATTTACTAAAATGAGTGCAAAGAAAAGCCAAGTGTCCAGACCAAGGAATTTTCTAATGACTATGACTTTATTAACTAAATCCTGTCACAATCTGCAAACTGTATCTGTTTAACTTTTGTTCATTTTGGACTATGTATATGATCCTTACTGAAAAAGATATTAAACCAGATAATGCAGCTTTAATAAACTGTGAGTTAACCAGATTAAAATAATATGAATAAATACATACTGCACGAGCCATGCAGTTCTTTCAGCAAGTCCGGCAACATTTTCATCATTTCTGCTCGCAATATACTTGGATCAATACTAAATGTTGCTGCTTTAGCTGTTGTAGTTGGAACACTATTCACTTCCGTCATTCCAGCTTGCTGCTCATTTGATATGATACTAGAATCAGGTGTTTGAGCATTACATAAACTTTCTTTGGACTTAAGAACTGAACGGTTTCCATTATGAAATTCATCTTTATCATCAAAAATTGTAAGTGAATCTTCGTGATCATCTTCTGTCTCACTATCTTCCACCATGTCGATTTCGGTTACCCTTATACTTGCAACTTCATCTTCCTTTGTACTGACAATGGACTGTTTGAATTGAAAACTATTCAATTGTTTCTGCCGATCCTTACCAAATTGGACAAACTTTTGTTGAGTGTCAGACAGACAACTGTTAGATGGTGTCGTCATACCATTCATTGATTCCTCAATTACTCCTTCGTCAACATTTCTGGGTGATTGCAGAGAAGTTTGTTTTACAGGTTGGGATAACTCAAATGTGATATCCTGAAGTGGTCTTGGGACATCATCGCAAATTGGCGTCTTGTCAGTTTCGACTGACAAGTCTTTGACTTGATCACTAGACTCCAATGTTTTTGGAACAGTCATATGTGTTTGAGAATATATAGCATTGGTGTCTTTCTTACTGCCATCGAGAACATCCATTGGAATTGCTGAGAGACTGACTTCTGCAGTTACACAGTCATAATCTGAACTGCCTTTCAAATTTCTCACTCCACTCTTAATCATAACAGTATTGCAAAGTGCTGAATCATCATTGTATTCATTTTTAGACACTTCACCACTACCTGTCAGGCATAATGATGTATTTGTACCATGGATTTCCACTGGTGGAATATGTCTTGAAGGGTCGTTCAGATTCGTACTTCGATCTGAGTCTTCTATAAAAACAATTTGAGAAATTATTGATCTGAACCATTGAAATTTTTGTTGGTTTACAAATGAAGTCCTGCAGAATTGAAATTATCAAATTATTTATACAGGGTTCATACAGCTCGAAACCTAAAAAATCCCTGATTTTTCCCTAAAAAGTATACTATCTCTGAATCAAACCCTATGATATGTCCTTCCCTGACCTTTCGTGTAAAATAGATTTGTTTTTCACTGACTTTGCATTCCACAACTTATGAAACTCCTTACAAAATTTCATGATCAAGCCACATAGAACAATAAAAATTACTAATACAACTTTCCTAGAAGTCAATAGCAGAATGTTTTCAAAGAAAGCAACAATCAACCTATATTAAATTTCCCATCTTGTAAAAACTTTCCCTGACTTTGCGTCATTTTCCCTTGACATTTCAAAAAATTCCCTAACATTTCCTGACTTTTCCCGACTGTGCGGACCCTGTTTTATTTTTAATCATCAAATCATCTACATCAATGAAGAACAGAAAAAGACAAAAAAAAAAGGTGGAAACAGAAATAGAGTAACATAAACCTGAATAAACTGGATCCAACAAGAATTTCTCCATCATCTACTGGTTGATCATCTTATAAAAATATCTCATTACCAGAAGTTTTGAAATCTGAAAACGTAAATAAAAAACTTCATAAGTTACAGGAAATGAAAGTCTTCAAAACAAAGGACTTTTACTTGAGGTTAACGCGAGTGTAACGCCTTTTTTGTAAAATAAAACCAAAAAAACATATTTTACATCAAATTATAGAGGAATAAATATTTTATCCAAAAAACTAAACATTGTGTATCAAATTTAATTATAAAGGTCATTTTTTGGGGAACAAGATTTGCATAAGATCTGACTATATTTGCCCATTTCTATCCTCTTTTTAAAAAAAAGTCTGAACAGCAGTAGAAACACGGCAATCACCGTACTGACATCTTGCTCGATAAACTGAAACCACATACTTGCTCTATAAACTGACATGAATCAACCATATGGCCTAATCAAGAAGATACATAAGATACATAATTATTCAGTAGTTGAATTCCAAACTAACCCAATGGAAGTACAGGGAATCTGGGATAGCAATAGAGATAATAAAGAGATAAAAATACAATTTAATTTGATAAGAACTATTAATATGGCAGTGATTTTAAATTCTAAACAAATAAATAAAATTGACCTAGGGCAGTTCTTCTTGCACTTAACGAAACTTAACCCAAAATATACTCTGCACTAAAGTAAGAAAAAAATTGAAAAAAATTGAATAATAATAATGTGTTTGTGTGATTTGATGATTAGTTTTTACAAAAAAAATTCAGCTGGGATGGGATGGGACAACGTTTTCTTAACCTTTAACAGTTTAAAAACTTTTCATTATTTTAAATTCAATGGTTTGCAGCTGTCCCAGGGATACATAACGTCCCGTCTGAAATGGGATCCCACTTAGCTCAAGAGAGATCCTGCTTTGTTGGGACGAAAAAAAATCGTCCCGGGACAGAAATTCTTGATTATGAACACAAAAGTTATTTTTATTAGAAATATTAATTGAACCGGGATCTCATATTTTGTCCCATCACGGCAATTGGGAACAATTGGGAAAATTGTCTCACAATGTTTTGTCCAATATGGTATATTCCACAAAAATAAATCTGTGCAAAAAATGAGAAACTCTGAATTTTCCCAAAAAATGCTGCAAATGCTGAAGTACTGTTACTGGTTTAATTTTTGCATGGATTTGATTTTATGAACTACTAATAACCTATATACACTATCAGCAAAGAACAATAAGTTGTTATATTTATATAATATATAATATATATAAACATATATATATAACTGAAATCAATAATCACTTTTGTGTTGCCATCTTAAAGAAAAAAAACAGTCGCTTCTTGACATGAAGTATATATCTTATTAGTCTTGTATAAACACAGGGCAAAATTTCCAAATTATAAAATAAACCCAGGGGTGTCTATTCCAGGAAATACGGTAGTCTTCAAGCTGCAGTGATTGAATAAATAACAATACAAGTTCTTCATTCAGCATGGAGGAATGGACATCTTCTTTCATTTCAGATTAATCTGTTTTATAGTTGTTAATGTTCTTGTATATTTCTTTACAATTTTTGCAGAAGTATAAGTGGCATCAAGAACTTTGTTATTGTTGTATGTGTAAAAAACATCATTCAGTTTACACATGTCCACTTGGCTTCTATTTTCTTTTCTTATGTCAACACAAATAAACAAATATACATCATAATGGAAGTAAACTCAACATCTAATAAAATTAAGAAAAAACTTCAATGCATTCACTTTAAAAAAAGCATAACCACCAGACGTTTAATTGCATATACAAAGTGCTCAAAGATAAACACACTTAAATGCCTAGTGGGTACCAGACTTATGAAGAAGGGAGGAAGGGTGCTGAATAAATTATTAGCATCCATGTTTTCATTAAGGATAGAGTGTACATTTTATACATACATACATTTCATTTTTCCATCAATCTATCTAAAAAAACTCTTAAGCTTTAAAATGGTAAAGCTATTTTTAAATTTTTATTATAGGAAAGTGGTTTATTTTCAAATAAAAGTTTTTTTCATTATTTAATCCTGATTTTCTTAGATTGATCTTCAACACTTTTTGAATAAATATAATTTAAATGGACATGGTTTTTAAATATATTCATAATAGTATCACCTGTCAAAGTGTCGCCTCTCATTATGATCACGCTCTGTATTGTGATCTTTTGCAAAACTTGCAAAGCTGTTTCAGATGTTATTTATTTGTGAAGTCCTTACTACGTTTTGGATCTCTTTTATAAAACTTTAGGGGAGAGACTGCTTCCATGTTCAAGCATATAGGTTTATCTCAACCAGACCAGTTTTTTTTGTTTGACCGAAAATTATATATTTAAATTATACTAAGTAGTTTTGTAAAAGAGCTTGTTTTTGTGAAGAGTGTGTCTATATTTTAACTGATAAAAAATTTCCAAATAAGCTTTATATGAGGCAGGTAATTCTCTAGTTATTTTTCTCGAGTTATTTAAAGTTTGAGTTATGGCGTCGTAATGACATCATAATTACGTCATGACAAAAAATGATTTTTATTTAAAGTTAAATTCTCGAGTTATATAACTCAAGATTTTAATTTTCTTTAAAATTCCGAGTTATGCTACTTGAGATTTTAATTTTTATTAGATTATTTGTTTACATTTTTTTTGTGAATTTTCCTTTTTTGGTGAAAAAAGTATGAACTTGTGGAGAAGGTATGGATTCAGACACAGAACTTGAAGATTAGAAGATATTTTAATTCTTCTTATACATTGGTAAACACTTCGAACATGGTTTTTTCTTTGAGCATAATTTTTTGCTTAGTTGTTGGAATCCTTTCATCTTGCGAATGTAATATCAAAATTTTTCGATACAAGTGTTTGCCTTGAATTGGTGTTTATATGCAATATAAGCACGTTTGTGACCCATACTCATTAGGCATTTATGTGCGTACGTAATGTTCTCAATAGGACAAATGCACTTAAACGCCTGGTGGGGAGCAGGCTTTAGCAGCCAGTCAAATCCAAACAATAATCCTTCATTTAACTTTTCACTTATACACTTACTATGCTAACATCATCACAAAGCTTCTACCACACCGCTTCACACAAATAAAAATGTTTATGGGTTAACTTCATTTCCAGGGTCCTCAGAAGCACCTACTCTCACTGACTGTCACACTTCGTATATTTATATGTGATGTACATAACTGCTCCATATTAGAATATCGAGCATGGGACATTGAGTTCCACTGATAACTAAGAAAAGTCTCAGGCCAAAACATATGAATACAATTTTAAGATGTATTTAAAATGATTCTTCCTGGAATTTTTGTGAAGAAATATTTTTGGTTGTATTAAAAATTTTTGCGGACCAAAGCAAAAAACCCTTCCCTTTTATAAAAATGTGGAAACTTGATTGCCGACTGCCATTCTTAACGAAAATAATATAGAAAATTCATTATCATAGTTTTCCGAAAGAGTTGATTCCATAAGTCATCGTTCTGACAATAGGCTTTGTTAATAGTTTATTGCTAAGTCCCCTGGTTGTATGGAAATGAGGAAGATACGTTAGTTTAGAGTATTTTGAATTTCTGCGGGTGATAAGTTTGTCAGAGTTTGATGTATCAAACAAACTGCTTAAAAAGGTAAGATCATAAACTGAAATTATATTAAGTGAATCAAACAATGGTGTTGTTTGAATGAGCATTGAAGATTTGGAGAAAGTTATGATGCATGAAGGCAGCTTTTTGGCACTTAATTTGAGTTGTGGGATTTTGACCCCAGACTATATTATCATAAGATACATATGATTGAAAGAGTGCAAAATAAACTGAAACTAGTTTGGATAGAATTCCATTAGTTTTGGTGAGTTTTGGTGAGAGTAAGTTTAGGTGAGTTTTCCAGGAAAGATGTTCATCTAGTGTGATTCCTAAATATTTAACAGATGATGTAAGTAACCTAACCACTATACACAAGTTAGTGGCATTAATAGCGCAATGAGGCCATTAGTTTTTAACAAAGAATTCAAACTAGAGGAGAATCTCCGTCTTTGTGGCAAGGATTTGATAGTGTAAGAGAAGTTGTTTTCAAACCAATCTATGAAGCTCTATTATTTGGAAAACTTGAAGTACGACAGACAAAATATCTAAAGGTTTCATATATTAAAATTTTCATATTTGAAAAATGAAGCAATATTAATTACCATGTTTGCATTTGTAGTATAAAATAATGATAAGGTCCCACATTCACATTCATTCACTTTAAACGTTGGTTGCCGGATAAATAGCTGACGCGCATCTATTCGATTATGAGTAAGCACAGTTCCTCGTGCAATATGGCATACTTTTCTCGTTTCTTATATTTTTGCTGTTATTTCACTGTCATATCCATCGGCAACATGACTTGGAAAATGGACGAAGCTTTGTATAAGTCATTAACATATAGAAGGAATAACAAGGGCCCCAAAATTGAACCTGGTACCCCGCATTTAATTAGTAGCGCTTGAGATAGCTTTCCTCTGCTATAACTAATACCGTTTTCTGTTTTTTTTAAAATAATTTTTAAGCCATTTATTTGTTGTTCCTGAGATTCAATAAAGTTTTAATTTTCCAACAAGATGTGGTGATTCACGGTATCAAAAGCCTTTTACAGATCGATTAGTACGACGAGCGTATATTTTCCTCCAGAAAAGCCATTTGTGATATCAGTAACTAATTGAAGAATTGCGTGTTCTGTCGAGGTATTTTGTTGAAATCCAACTTGTCTTTTGTGAAGTAATTTATGTTTATTTATAAAGTTGTACAGTCTATTATACATTATACGTTCAAGTATTTTAGCAATAACACGGATAACACGGATAACACGGATAATTTCAGGTCATCAGGGAAAACCCCTTTACTGTCTAAGAGCCATCTCATTTTTTATTAGAACTTTAATACTGTCGGGTGACGCCTTTACTGGATGAGGTTGAAGAAAAATTTTGTCAGCCAAGTTACTGTCTGTTCCTTTGGTCCCTACTACGGACTCAAATATACCCTAAACCTGGGGGTCAAATTTTACCTCATAATTATCATTGTAAAAACATAGCTGAGACACCTCAACATACCGTGACTGACAAAAATTTTTGGTTCTGAGACCAAGTCAGACCCCCACCAAAAGTACCTAAGTATTATGCAGAAAGTTTGCAGGAACATACCTAGCATGGCACAATAACTGACAAGAAAATTTGGTTCCTTTGTCTGGTCAGACGGTTATTTACCATTCCTGTTTTGGTCAGTTCGTCAAATTTAAATTTATTATAACTAAATTTCGAATATTTGCAGTTTATGATTTAGAAACTGGAAAATTGTCAGAAGTGACAAAAATTTTGGGTTCTAAGACCAAGTCAGATCCCCAGCAAAAGTACCTGCTGGGACCTTTATTTTACCTGCATAAGTATTATGCACCGAATTTTGCAAAAACATTCTCGGCATGGTTATCGAGGGTTTGATGAAATAGTTGGGTTCTTTTATCTAGGCAGACTGCCATTTACGCCCAGACACCCAAATGATCAGAAAACCTTTCCTTTGATCAGTCTATCAAATTCAAATGTATTAACCTACATTTCTCAAGGAATTGGAGTTAGATTTACACGGAATACTAAGAAAATGTTTGAACTCCTAAAAACATTTGGTTCTAATATAGAAAAGAAACCGCTATCTCGCAGACACCTCGCCATGGGAAACATTTTCCCCTGAACCTGAAAGAACATTTTTTCTACAAGAAAACTCTTAAATAGCGGACAGTCTAGCGACTTAGAAAATACTGAACTGAATATATTTCACTTTATTTCATTTAAACTATTTCAAACAGTGTTTTATGTCTAATTCTGACTGTCTAATTATGTCTAATTTACCGACTGGTGCCCTTATGGTAGAGTGCTCGCCTTCAGTGCGGGAGGTCAGGGTTCAAATCCTGGCCGAGTCATGCCAGCGACTATAACAGTGTGAATCGATCCACTCAGCTTAGCACTCAGCTTGAGAGCGGGATTGATATCTAAAGGGGTTGTCTGGTTGAGTGGTTGAAGCATACTTGCGGCTTCCGTAGCCCAAATGGGGGCTTTAAATGCTCTGGGACCTCCTTCGCAGGACCCTCATTGATAACAGTTCTATCAGAACTGAAGAGGCTATCCTGGGTAAACATTAATAATCATCATCATCAATCATCATCATCATCAATTTTTCATTTTAAAGTAACGGTAAAACAGTGAATTAAAGTAGCTGATCCATGAGCAAAGTGATGAATATTATACTGAGCGCACTAAAGCAAACAGATATTGTGAAGCGTTTTAAATAAACATATTATTAGGGTCAGGTTACCATATCTCTGATTATAGTCCTAAAAACCTAAAACTCTTCTTGGTGGAAATTTTGTTATAACAGACACTGTTTTGGACCCAGTGGTGGCAAGTATAGACAGGTTTGACTGTAAACATAAGTGTATAGTGAGTGCAAAATGTCTATACAGTCTCGATAAAGTGGACGCCATTCATTTCGAATTATAGTGTGCACTTTCTAAAAATGCCCGCTTTATGGAACGGTTCTTTGTAAGAGTCGACCAGGAAAACTGTTCTGTTCTCTTGGTTGCTGAATCATGTCAACTACTCGCACTGGCTTGTAAGCAAGAAGGAACTCACCTGACAAGCTTCAACGATTTTATGAACGCTTTGTTTTCAACTCGACAAACAGAAAAACCCTTTTCAAAATTGCCTATCATCGAGTTACCATGAGAACAAACGATAATAATAAATGGTGATGAAGTAACAACAAAGAAAACAGCTATAAACAGCTATAAAGTTATTATTAACGATAAGTTATTCAACATTTAAAACCAAAAACTGGAATCCTGAGTACCTGCTGAAGGTCAAAGAAGCAGGTCATATTTCACAGGTCATATTTCTAGGGCAACTCCCATCAAAATATTCCAAATAATAATCAAGTTGGCAAAATGAAAAGAGAAGGTATGGCAACGAGGCTTTAAATATTATTGTTGTATTTACAGAAAATGGTGGATGTGGTTAAAGTGTTGTTACCCACTTATACCAGTTTCATTGTCTCCTGTTACCAAAAGCAAAGCTCGTTGTTAAGGGATTGAAATGGCACATTAAACGAAACTCTTGTTTAAAGCTAACTTTAAACTAAGATGCTGCTGGTGTTCTTGGTCAATAAGCAATTCATATCCTTAGTAAAGTTACGAGGAGCTTTGATTGTAAAATCAAATGTAACACCTTCAAACATAATGATGTCTTAATAATAGCAGTTCGTTGTATCAATTTATTTGATGAAGTTGGACCAAAGTTGTATGAGCCCTTGTTTATATAACATTCCTTTTACGACTAAAAATACATTACATCTTTTAGTAAAACCATTCACCTCGAATAATTATACAACCTCAGCGACCTTTGATGGAACGATGATTTACATCATATATTTCTGGACAATGGGAATCAGGAACTGCTTAGACCCCAACAGCCTATTAAACACCATAAGTGACATAAAGTACGAAGTGAAATGAATTTGCATATATGTATAATTGCAACTGCAAGAACTTGCAACCTCAATTTTTGGATTTTTAGGAAATAGATTTCAGGGTTTCTTCAATTTTTTGTATCAGTTTTTCTCTAGATTTCTAGATTTCTCAATACAAAACTTTATTTTCAAGTCTGTGCTCTCTTGAACTGTTCAAGCGATGAAGTAAAAATACATATTCTACTAGCACAACAACAGTCAAACGGTGTTGACTGCGGTGTTTTTTGCATTGACATTTCAGTGCTATATCGCGTCTTAAAAAACTAACCCAGTTGTTGGAAATCACATTCGTACCACCTATGGTTGCCTTGACGACGAAGTCAATCCCTTTGTTTAAGTTTTTTATTTTTGTTCACGTTGTGTTGATAAAATAATGAGCAGTGCAACAAAGAATATAGGGAGGAGGGTGAAGGAGATGATAGAATAAAGAACTCTGAGGCTGAGAAAGAAACAGTAGAATTAGCAGCCTTCAAGCAGAGATTGAATGTAAAGGTGGAACTTTGTCAAAATTAGATGAAGCGATCCTAGATACATTTGAGCACGAGCAATTTATTACAACCGAAATAGAAGCGGCCGAGAAAATTCAGGTAAATACGGGTTTTCGTTATGAAACGCGTTCAAATCGAGATGTCTTAGACAGAGAGCTCTCAGACAAATGTGAAGTTACCGAAGATCGAAATCAAACAACTCTCAGGAGATCCAAAGGAGTACAAAGCGTCCGGAGATGCATTCGAGGTTCCAATCGACAGAGATTCTGATATCAAATAAGGATTTTCGTTATCCAATGAGAATTATAGAGAAGGTTCGGATGTACTTGATCAGAGGTTTGGCAATAAACAGATGTAATAATTAATAGTCACATGGTAGAGCTAACAAAGATCCCTACCGTAAACGGCGTCGCATCAACAAAAAAGTTGAGGAAGTTGTTGAGAAGTCTAAAGCCGATTGGAATGGATCCATCAACATATGGATACCTGCTAGTGCCGATCTTGAACTTAAAGTTACCGTCAAAACTTAACCTTATCCTCAAAAGAAAAATTAATGAGAACGAAGAAGTATGGAATATTAACAATATCATGAAAGAACTCAAGTGAGAGCTAAAAGCAAGGGTTAGCCAAGAAACATCTGATGAACAACTTTAAAGAGAGACCCAGTTCTGCTAAACACTTATCACTCCATTATGGAAGGTCAACTGAGATTAGGTATTTTAGAGCCATTGAATTGAAAACGCGCATTGTGTTTGATGCATCTTCGAAGGTTTATGGTGACTCGTTGAACAAATGCCTACACGCAGGCGATACTAGATTCACATATTTATTTGGTACGTCGCTTAGATTCAGATGCTACAAAACCGGCTTGATTAGTGACATTGAGAAGGCGTTTCTGTCCGTTGGAATCAAAGAAGAAGATCGCGACGCATTGCGCCTATTGTGGTTTGGCGATCTCTTTAAAGAAAATCCAAGAATATACATATGAGATAGTATACATATGAGATAGTATACATAGTAGTAGTAGTAGTAGCAAAGATGTGTCGCCGGTCATGGTCTTTGGAGCTGCCGTGGAATACTTCTACTTCAAAACGCGAAAGTTTTTTCACCATAAAAAAATCATAAAACGGGGCAATTTTCAATATTGGTGATTTATTTATTCTTTAATCATCGCTAACTACAATAACACTTTTTTTTTTCCACGTGTTTTTCTTCTTCTTGGGAGCTGCAACCATGTCCCGGATCCAGTGTATTTATACCTATTTATATTACAGTAAAGACCTAAATGTGATTTAACGAATATATTTTTTTTCTTAAATTTTGTTCGTTCGCGAAAGTTTATTCACACGAAAACAAACCTGATTTTGAATTCGCGAAAGTTTTTTCCGCGGAATTTGTCCCCAAAATTGCCAAATGCGAAAGTTTATGTCAAACATTTAGCGTTTTTTTGACACGCGAAAGTTTCTGTTCCTTAAGTAGTTCTTTGCTCATGTTGACGCAGATATGTCACGTGGCAGATATGTCACGTGGCAGTTGATTGGGATGAAAGATTTGAGGATGAAAATAATGAGCAGTGGTTAAACTGACCGAAGGGCGCTAAAGTGTTTGAGCCAATCGAAATTTCGCGTATTCAACATCGCCATTGACAAGAGTAATGCTGGTAGGATTCTGTGATGCTTCCTAGAAGGCGTATTCTGCAGTTATTTACATTTACTGGCAAGCAGAAAGGTCAAGGCATATACATATCACAAGAAGAGGGCGATATTTTTTGGCGTTTACGAGGACGTAGATGGAATTATGAGATATAATGGAAGATTAGACAGAGCAAAATTGTCATTTGATACACGATTTCCAATGCTGATACTAACCAAATGCTATGTATAACAAGACTTATTATCAAAGAAGCTCACGATGCTGTTTTCCAAAAGTAATGGAGAAATTGTAACCACTCATGTTGCTCAAGAATTATTCTTCCGCACACTTTTATAGTTTTACGGCATACAGATGATATCGGACAATACTTTCGTCACTTTTGTCTGACAATTACGTCCTAGTGAAATTTCGGTTTGTATAACATTTAAATCTGGTCTGTAAAATACACAAGCAGGTTTGTAAAAAAAAAAATTCAAACAACACTCAATATCAAATAAAGAACCCACAAAAAAAACCTGCTCTGAATAGAGCATGTGCACGAATTGAACTCTCGCTTAAATGTTTTTGTCATCGGTTAAAACAAAAAAGTGACGAAAATTTTATAGCGGAATGGGAAGCATTTGCCCGGTTGCCGTCATTTTTCATACCCATCCACAACATTTGCAAGGTTGCAAGATAAAATCATACTTCAAAAGGAGGTCAGCGAAATTGAATATTTTCGGTCACCGTGAATTTTATGAAGAGAAGAACCTTCAGCAGGGCGCACACATGTTTGAAGTAAATAATTTTAATGAATTAAATGTTATAATGGAAGCTCAAGATTTAGATGAAAGTAATAGTGGAAATGACAGTGAAGAAGTACATCCTCTTTTGCTGCTAAAACTTTCCTCGACAGCAGCCAGAGTAATACGTAAAATTTTACTCAACTTGCTGAATCTTGATTCTAACGAGTTTTGCTCTTTATCACGTGCCGTTAATCTCGCAATTTTAAAGGTTCATTTGGTAACCCAATATTTTTTGTTTAGTATTGCTGGATCTGTAGTTACAGTTTTCTTAAGTTGGCCTTTAACATTTTTAGAGCAATCGTTTCTACAATTTCGGGCATCAGATATTTCAGAAAATACATTATTATACTTATCTTTAGGCTGTGGAGTTGGTGTTTTCACTTTGCTAGTGCGCGATTTTCAGAGACTTGTAATCTTTTTTCATCATCTGTATCGCTTGCCAAATCATCTGAAATGTATTCATTGACAGTTTTCCACCCAGCTGGCGAACGATCAGCAATCCTGATTAACTTCGTTAAGTTAACTAACAAAATTGACTGTCGGAGGGGATGACTGTCGGAGGCGGTTAGGGTCGGAGGCGGGGATGAAGAGTCATTGAGATAAATGGATATGCTCAAAAGACGTAAACACACTACATTACGTGCTAGATAGATTTATCTTTAATTCAAAATATTTTTTCGAGATAGGGAGAATTTCGAGATAAAGAGACTTGTATATTAGTTATATTAGTTTTAGGGGGTACAAAAATGTCCAAGGGAATGAGAAAATTGTTCGAGATAGGGAGAAGTTCGAGATTTTCAGACAGAGAGAGTACCATAGGAACGTCCATAAAATTTTCGATGGAAATATGAAATATAAACTATAAAATCGTAAAACAGGGGTTACCCAGGCTATCTCGGTTATTTTCAACCCATATCACATGAGAAAATTTCAGCCCTCTTTGCCGAGGAGATCTCGGTTTAGACAAGGCAAGATCTCGGCAAAGCGGGCTGGCTCGTTTCTCATGTGATCACACATCTTCATTTATAAGAGTTTTTTATGATAGCGAGATTTCGGTTTTCTCGTGTGATCAACCACAAAAGATTCGATCAGTGAAAAACTCAGTTCTGCCACACGTGGTACCATCATGAATATAGACTCTCCGATATTATGAGATGACGTAATCTTTCTTCACCTTTTGAAGTATGAGTTTTATCTTCGGTGATGACACCTGTCAAGAATGTGTTTATGATGGATTATTCTTTCGTTTGTGAGTTAACAGGGGTCGACATAATATGCCTTCTTTTTCTTTTGGATACCCAAAGTTCCCAAAGTTTGTTTCTGATATGTCTTCTTGTTTTTCCAAAAGGATTCCTAAAAATTTGCTCTTGCTAAAATATTTTTGAAGTGAAGCAATTTATTTTTACCACCAAAATGTATGCACATGATGGTAGAAATAAATTTGTATATATCATCCTGTAGCGATAATATTGGTAATTTATTCCAGATACAGTGACCTTAACCCAATTAAAAAGAACAGGACTGCTTGGAAATTAAATATATATTCAACACTACTATAATATATACATTATTATTATATTATTTAATGTTTAGCTAGCTACCCATGATATAGCTTCAGTTTTGATAGAACTGTTATCAATGAAGGTCCTGCATAGGAGGTCTTAGTAGACCATTTAAAGACCCTATTTGGGCTACATGGAAGCCGCATGTACACCTCAACTGCACAACCAGCAGAGAACCCCCTTAGATATCAATCCCACTCTCCTTGAGCACATATTTAAGCTAAACAATGAATATTAATGTCACATCTACAAAGTGATAGCTAATTAAAAAATATAAAATCCCTCCCTCTTAAAAAACTTTTCATGACATTTTCATACATTTATACAGGACAATTTGTAATTAACATGGTAAAAACATTAAACACTTGTCAATAGAGTAATGCTACTATTCAAGACGACAGTTTCTATTGTTTTGTTTTCCTTACACCATGCACAATACTTGACTTGATTACTCCTTGGTAAACTGGAATGCACGAAAAACTGCCAGATATCCAGACACTCGTTCAAATAATGCGTTTAAATTAACCCTGTAACAGTTACACTCCATTGTTAAACTATGTTTATATGCAAGGTTCAAATAATATCAATCATTATGTGTCCCACTCAGTCCTGCTTCTTTTGTATCACTTCTTCAGTACAGCCTGAAAAAGAACTTTATATGCCCACATAAGATAATTACAGTATATAAAGCCCAAAAGAAACTTTATGTGTGCATAAGAAAATTAGATTGGTGTCTTTAGAAGTTAACAGTCCTTTGTTTATTTAACATGCATTTTCATGTTCAGTTAAATTACATGTCTAAACAAACTGCATAGAATATAATGACTTCATGTAACATAAAAACTTTATACATAAATCTTTTGTGTTCTCATTTTAAAATTTGTTCCTTCACTAATGTGTAAAGTTTTTTTTTGGCAGTACTGTATAATTCACGATGATGATCAAAGTCCAGATACCCATCAATACCCATCAGTCCTTCAGACTTTAGGCCTGTTTAAAATTAAGGGTGCAAAATGTGTCTAATATGAAATAATTAAGACTGGGAAATTAAGACCTACCACAATTACCAGTCTAGCACATGCTAGTTCTCGTCTTTTGTCTATTGTTTGCTTATTGTTTTGTCTATCATGTGAATATTAAAGAAATGAAAAATGAATATTGTTTGTTGACACTTTTTTGAAAACATCTGATTCTGATGAGCTTATAATACAGTATAAAATATAATTTAAATTTAAATGTGGGTTATATTTTAATAGCTGGTACTATTTCTGGTATGGGAAAACAACATTTACCGGTCACAAAATTGATTTTTTTCTTTCTATTATGGAATTATTATTTGTCAGCAGAATTTTAAGTTTTCTATCTTGTTTTTGTAGAATCATTACATAGAAGGTTTTAAAGTATTGGTAAGAAATAACACTTAAGAAAACGACAGATTGTTTTGGTTGGAAAAACTGATAAAATTTTAATTTGCATATGTTAATAAATGAATGTTCACCTGCATCTGTTACATTTCATGGCTCACTATATTTAATTTTATATTTTTCCATACGAAAATATTTGTTGTTTTATTTTTTTATTTTCTTATTTGTTTTACATTTTTTTTTTGTCTTCAGGTTACTGTATGATCATGAAGTTTTTTCTCATGATGTTTGAGAAATTAAGTTTTCTACATATTGTTCCAGTAAAGTAAAAATAATTTCAAACAAGTTTTAGATTTATTTTTTCTCTATTTGTCTCTCAAATCATTGTTTCGGTTTCATTGTATAAAGCATGTTGTGGGCACAATTTAACTTATGTTTGAAGAGGGTGTCAAATTCCTGTTATATTTGTAAACAATTTTGTTAATCGTTTATTTTGAATACCATATGATTCATTTTATGTTTTATTTCCTCTATAAATAGACAAAAGATGTATTGATTGTTTTAAGTTCAGTAACTACTATGGGAAATGTTTTTGTATGTGTACCTGACTACAACCTAAATACTCCATAAAATTATTGTTGAAAACTTGTTTACAACTGTTATGGAGGTTTATAAGATCACACATATAACCCAGATGTAATTTTTTTGATTTTATGCAACCTAGAGACGTGAAAATAAAAAAATGCAATTGTACCAATGTCTCTATCATTAAATAAATTTATTGAAAAACTTGGTGAAAATATCAACCGAACGTCTCACCAGGAACTTATTCAAAATGGCGAGAGTAGAACAATGAATAAGCTTGCAAGACCGGGAAGTCCGTTCATATTACTGTTATCGGAAGGTGATGAAGAATTTAATTTTGTTGCTGATGAACAAAAAGATACGAACAACTTTCCTAATGTGTTTGATCAGGACTCAGTTGGATCAAGTTTACATAATGGTTCATCTAGTAATTTATCTACAGATGGCAATGAAAGTGCAGGCTTATTTACTAACAAAGTTGTAAGTGATGTCAAAAGTAATGAAGATAACACATTATCGGATCAAGATTATACAAGGTTAGTTGTCTTCATCTTATACCTTATTCCAGGAAATTAATGTGCTATGAAATTAACGTGTTTTTTTCAAAATCTGCGTTAATTTCATATACCTTAATTTCCTTCAATGTTGATTTAATATGGGCCAATATCATAAGGCGTTAATTTTAAAAGTGAACTTTTGCAATATTTTTCAAATCAAAAACGTTTTGCAGCAAAATATTCAAAAAGTGTTCGCAAAATGTCCATGATTGTGTTATGTTAATACTTATAATATTCAAAAAATTACTTGTTGCGTTAAAAAACTAAATATTCTTGTGTTTTTTTGTTTTATTTCGCCAAACAAAATTCACCAATGCCTCGAATTCGCATTAATTTCATACATTTTGAAATCTATTTGTTGCAACCACGTAAATTTCCTTCGCGTTAATTTCATAGTGCTTAATTTCCTGGAATAAGGTAACTTTACATATTGTTCAACTGAAAATTTGGAAAGGTTGCTATTTTGGGGCACAAGATAAGATATTCATCACTGAAAACGGGGTGCATGGAAACTCCTTGATTCCCGATTTTTTTTTTGCAGGACCTGGAATCTCTAGGAACCTTGTCTGAACTCCTGGAAACTCCTGGAATTTCAAAGTTCTATTTTCAATGAAGTGCAGTTCTCTTCTCAATCCTTAGTCTTTAATTCTGTTGTAAATGTTTTTTCTAATACACATCCGGTGAATTTTAAGAACTTATGTCGAACAAGTATCTTGAAAATACTCCTAAAAAGTCACTTTTTTATGCCCTGGAAACTCCTGGAAAACTCCTGCAAAATGAGAATCTGTTAAGGATATGCATCCTGTGAAAAAACAGAAGTTTTGTATGACATATTTTTCAATTTAAGCATCAAGAAATCATTTTCATGCGATTTCAATGCAGATTGACAATTGTTTGCTTGAAAATCATGTTTTTGCTGTATATGTGTATCAAAACTTGTTACGAATTGATGATTTTTTTATAGTGATGAAACGTACGATTTCAGTATGACAACAGACACATTTGAGGAAGAGACTGCTTTGAAGGAGGATGAACGAAGAAGTTTTCGTGATAATCCAATGACAAAAGAACAATTTGAGAAGTTATTTGATAGGTGTGGCAGACTTGTTAATGAACATGATCTTCGTAAAGCAATTTTTAAAGGTAAAAATGATTTTATTGAATAACACAATTTTGATACAAGACATTGTCGGAATGCATATTCAATTTTTTTTGGTATATATATATAATGTATTTCTTTTTAGGGGGAGTTGATGAAAACATCCGAAAAAATGTTTGGCAATTTTTGTTTGAATTGTATCCTTTTAATACTACTGCAAGGTAAATTGGAACATCTCCAATCATTTGAATTTATAGAAGATTTTTCACAATCTATGCTACTTTTTTAGTTTGTAAACTAGATGTTGTGGAAATAAGATACAATTAAGTCATCATAATAATTTTATTCTTTTACAGGGAAAGAGAAATTCTAATGATCGAGCAAACACTTCGTTATGAAGCAATGAAAATACGTTGGAAGATTCTCCTCAGATCTTTAGTGAATGAATATGAAGGAGTTTGGTATTGTCCAAAATGGTATTCTGCATGCCCAAAAAATGCAAAGGAACATATGGAGCAAATGCCAAGGAACCAAGCTAGTGTTTCTGTCAGTAGTGTTGAAGAAAGCTCTATAATTATTGACAATTTAAAGGCAAAAACCCTTGTACGGACATTGATTCTTCCTACTGAAAGTGAATTTGATCTTTCAAATCTTTCAGAACAAAACTCTGATATTGAACTGCAATGTTTTGATCTTATTTGTCATGAGAATCCTGAAGAGCCACATCTCATCTCAAACAATGCTTGTGACTTTGTTCCATCCAGTTATGATGAAAAAATTGATCAGACACATCTGTTATCACAGGTAAAAAATAATGAAGAAACTGTTAGAATCAAATTGGAAATGAACAGAGTATCTTCTTCTTCAGATGAAAATTCAAATGAAAGGGATGATCAAGGGGTAAATGTTTTGAATTTTGAATGTAATGAAGTTGATAGCATAAGTGAAGCTTTAGCGGACGCCATGCTTGATGTGGGCAACCAAACAAATCCATCATGTGAAAGTGAAAGAGATTGTGTAATTCCGAAACAGTGTGAAGAGTTTGATATCCTGCATACTGAATGTATACAAGCCAAAAATACCATTCAGCCTGTTGATACGATGGAATACAAGGAAACCCAATCGGAGGACATTCATTTTCCTAACCCTTTCAGGTTTCCAGAAGACTATGTCAATAATCAGGAATCACTCTATTCCAAATCAGAAAATTTTAAATCACTTGACATAATGAAATTTGAAGTTTCTGTAACTGTTAATAAAAACGAACAAGCAGAGGTTCATAAAGTTGATGAAAATGCAACTACACTTAATTGCAGCTACCAAGAAGATAATACCAATAATACTCAAAATGAATTAAGCGAAAATCTAGCTGCAGGACATGATACTATTAATTTATCTCATGTAAAATCAGAAGGATCAGAAACTAATGGTTTTGAAGAAGAAAGCAATGAGAATGAAACTTATAGTATGAATAATTCTATTGTTGGTCAAACAAATGACGGTAATTTAAACAATGATATTTTTCATCTTGTACTTGATAAACCCGTTGCTGAATGCCCTGTCATACTACTCGATCAAATATCCACTAACGTACATGATCATATCAATTACAATCAAGTCGATGAGATAGATGGATGTCAACCTATAGAGGAGGATATAGAGTTGCAGAAAATAAATAGTGTTGTACACAAAAAAGATACCATACACGAAAGACGAGAGTCGCTTGCCAGGTCTCCTACTGGTGAAAGGTTAGAAAATATACCTCCGTGGATTGCGCAAATAATTAAGGCAAGCACGCCAGGATCAGCTTCCAAACCAATGGGACAGAATTTTCAAAATTCCATAGAAAATTTTATATCGCCTGTTAAGAATGATTCTTATGATCCTGAAATATTAGATATTGTTGAAAATGCAAATCGTTTTTTAAAAGAACAGCAAGCAAAAAGTGGACAATCAACTCCCCTAAATAGTAATAGCACAAAAAACTCTCCAAAACATAAAAGGTACGAGGAAGTTTGTGAAACTACACATAACTTGTTGAGAAAAAGCTTTTCTACACCAGCTGAGATATTTAGGAATGTAACTCCGAAGTTAAAGTTTCTGGTTAGCTTTGATACTGTGAACAGTGAAGATATAACCTCCCAAGGCAAGCTAGTATTAACCAAGTGTCCATACTGTAATTTTGATGAGAATGTTACACAAGAGGTGGCTTTACCAGTTTCATCATTGGGAGAGGAGCAATTGAAATTCATGAAGTTACAAGCACAGGTTGGTCTTAACGAAATGTTACCCTAATCCCCAAAATAAAACAACGTGTTCAAGGTTTAATTATTTGCAATAGGTTTTTGCTGCACGCCAACCATACAATGAAAAACTTATCTCGTCTTCTGTAAGAGTTATTGACAAAGATGTACCAAGGACGGACCGAGAACTTTCCCTTTTTAGGTAGGTATAGTAATAAATTTCCAAGCATGTAATGTTTTATCATAATTTCATGCTCTATCTTTCTATTGTTTTATCATAATTTCATGCTCTATCTTTCTATTGTTTTATCATAATTTCATGCTCTATCTTTCTATTGTTTTATCATAATTTCATGCTCTATCTTTCTATTGTTTTTTTAACTTTTTCTACTAAGGATTGACCCTTGATGATATTGTACACGATATATTTCTGTGGATTAACTTTTCTCGTGTTTAACACTTCTTTTTTCTTCTAGTGGTGACGATAATCCTGGCTTGATAAAATTAAGAGATGCTTTAATGACTTATGCGTTCTTCCATCCAGGTTTGTTATTCTATCATTTTCTCCAAACTTCAAACATGGCCTAACTTCCTAACCAAAAAATCTTGGGGATTGTTGTGTCTCTGTAAACTCATGGAGTTCATTTGAATTTCTTGCATAGAAGTCGGATATGCTCAAGGTATGAATGACATCATGAGTCGGTTTCTAGTTGTCATGGATACTGAAGCAGAAGCGTATTGGATGTTCGTTAATTATATGGAAGTGTTCAAAGATGATTTCATGGAGGAAGGGATGCTAAGAAAAATAGGTATGCTTACGTAAACAAAAACAACAATAACAACAACAACAACAACAACAGAAATATATATCAGATTTTGAGATGCTTTTTTGTGATATTTTTGTTTGTTTGTTTATTTAGCCTTGGTTGAACAGTTACTTATGAAGATGGATAGAGAATTATATGATTACCTACTAACGATGGACATGGGATTAATGTTTTGTCATCGGTATGCATTTTGTTTGAGTTATTTATACTTCAAGTGTCTTTCACCAACAGTGAACAAAGTTCTAAGAAACCTTTGTCGAAATAAGTTCCTTAAGTTTAATCACTCACCGTATTGCTGGAAAGTGTGCTCCAAGTTATTTCATAAAAATGAAGCTTCTGGCAGATCTTTTCTTTTTCAAACTTTTGGCCCGAACAAGAATTTTTCTCTTCTACAAGCAAATACATCTTCACTGATTTTTTTTTTTTTTTTGACTTTGTTTTTCAGTTGGTTGTTGTTAAATTTCAAACGTGAATTTGAGTACATGGAAGCTATCCGCTTATTTGAGATTACGAGCAGTCGCCATCTTGAAGTTTATTCATTCGCCGCCGAACTGGAACGTTCTAAAGAGAGAGCAAAAGAGTTTAAAAAAGATAGTGAGTATTCTGCTTTCTGAAGTCATGGTATTAATTATGAATTGTTGCACGCCATATTCAATCGAGTTTTTCTTTAATCAACCTGTCCCTTCCCACCGTTCTTGTTTACGCGATGAAATCAGTCACGTGCCTAGAAATACCACGAGAACGATGAAAATGATTATGCTGTTGTTTACACAGATGGTAATTCTCCTGCAGAATGTTTTGAGAAACAACATTCTAAAAGTCACCTCTTCTTGTGTGATTGCTCATTACTTTATTTCCTCGACAACAACTTTATTACTGTATTTCTGAATGCTTACGAAAGTTTTTATCAACGATGAGAGAAATTAAGATTATGAATTCACACATGCAATCTTTTATTTATCAAAGGCACCGGATCTCACTTAGAAGAGATTTATCTATCAGCTGAGTATCCTTATGATATTTTTGTATGTGTGACCATGTTGATGGAGTGTCGTCATATGATCATGGATACGACAGATTTAACTGCCGTGTATGAAATCCTCTCCAAGTACGTACCTTCACTTCTTCTTGAATAGACGCTACAATATTCTAGTTCAATTTTCTAAAAATTATATTGAACTAAAATTGATCCGAAGTTGTTGTATGTTTTTTGTAAAAACACAAATCAATAATTAAAATTGATTTGAAGAAAATCAGACTGGTTCAGGATGAAACTATACGACTTCGTTGTCCACTTATGTTGGTTGCTTTTTATAAACTACGAAAAATTGTTATTCAAGTTGTTCTATATATTGCTACATCATGTATACCCTCTAAAATTTTAAATCAATTTAGCAGCTGAATAATACAGAAAAAATTATTGGCCTGTGTATTTTTTTCTACAATATTCAGATCAATATTATTATTAGAAAATTGAATTAGAAAATTGTTGTGTCTATTCGAGCCTTTAAAACACAATTGATGGTTGACGTCTTGTCCTAATGATTTGTTTCTCTGTTTAGCTTACCAACGACGTTAGATTTGCAAAACATTTTGCGAAAATCAGAAGAACTGTTCTATCGTTTTTGTCGGAAAACTGTTGGCGATTGTTTTCAAGTGATTGACGAATTAGAAGTTCAAGATTTTGATGACCGAAAGAAGCAATTCTCCTTCACTTTTCGCTGAATTTTCATTGATAATTCTCCTTCACTTTTCGCTGAATTTTCAAATTGATAATTTCAGTGTTAGTTAAACTCACTAATGAAAATCGAATGTAATTTTTTGGTAAAAATGTGTTTAATCTTTTTTGGTAAAAATGTGTTTAATCTTGTGTCAAAGTGTTCATTTTCAAAACCTTATAACGAAATATTGAAATATTCCAATGTTTTTCTGCCAATATTTTGCGATTTGTCACTAAGTGTGTTACTGCAGATCTGTACACGTTCCTCTTTGTGTTTTAAACTTATATAACTCCCCCCGTATACATTTAATTTTTACTATGAAACCGGGGGTTTTCTCTTTGGTGGATTTTTCATGAGATCTACTCCTTAATTGTCTTTTATGATAATCAGTTTTAATATTTTGTTTTAAAAAATATCTAAGATTTAATTTTTCTTTTATGATAATGTTTATTATACTGACTATATATTATATGTTGGCTTACGTGAAGTTAATGGCAGATATATTAGTTTTAAAGTCACATGAGCCAATCTTAAGCTTTAGTAAACATTCTTAGAGGGTTCGTATTTATTATTCTCCTTGTGGGAACAGGATTATGGAAAACATTCTTTTAATGATCATCTGTTTGAAAGTGAAAGCTGAAATCCCAGTAAGAAGTACATTTTTCATTGGTCGAAACAAACTTTAGTAGTTGAATATTTGATCAACATGACACGTGCCATTCACGTGTTTAGTTAGTTTGATACTAACAACAGTCTGGAACTGACGTCATGTTGAAATCTTTCTTATTGCTGGTCAAACGACAAAGTTGAATTGAACTGTGAAAGAAACTATGAAGTGTTTCGTGTGTGTGTGTTACGGAGGATAGTGTATCATTTTTGTTGGTAATGTTATATCAAGGATTTTGTAAATATTTCTAATGTGAAAAATGAAAAACTTCATTTTCGTTTCCTTTGTTCTAACGACTTTCGAGGTTTGTGTTGGGTTGTCCAATCGGAATAGTTCATCTAGCATAGTTTATCTCAGACCATCAAAACTTCAATGGTGTAAACATTGTAAAACTTGTTTGGGCCTGTGAGCATTTGGTCACGTGATGCCTCGTTCTTTCAAATATATAAATATATATTCAAATGCTATAAGAGTTTTATGGAAAAATATTTTTAGACTTACAAAAAGCGTTTGACACAGTGGATCATTCAATACTACTTGCTAAGCTGAATCATTATGGTATCAGAGGTAATGCGTTAAATTGGTTTCATTCCTTTTTAACTGATAGAAAGCAATTCGTTTGTATTGGAGGTCAAAGTTCAAATATTTCTCCCATTCTTCATGGAGTTCCTCAAGGTTCAGTGCTGGGACCCTTATTGTTTTTAATTTATATCAACGACATGCATACGGCAGTTAGATTTTCTTCTGTATTCCATTTTGCCGATGATACAAATATGTTAAATTGTAGTAAAAATATAAAACAACTCGCTAAGAGGGTCAACATCGATTTGAAACTCTTGATGCACTAGTTGAATGCAAAGAAAATCTCTCTTAATGCAACTAAGACAGAACATGTTTTGTTTAAACACAAGCGTCGTAATATTGATTTTAATTTGTGTATTAAGATTGACGGTAAAAAAATGTCTAAGAGTTCTTCCATTAAATATCTTGGAATCCATACAGATGAAAATTTGAACTAGTCTGTGCATGTCAACAAGCTATCTTACAAACTAAGAAAAGCAAAAGGAGCTTTAACAAAACGTCGTCACTTTATGCCACAACCTCTTTTAATTTCTGTCTATTATGCTATCTTTTATTCACATATGGTTTATGCTTGTCAGGTTTGGGGTCAAAGGGAAAACCTAGTCACAAAGCGTATCTTTCTGCTACAAAAACGTGCAATTCGTACTATTTGTAATGCTTACTGGCTATTACTCATACATCCCCTCTGTTTCGGAAATTAGGTCTCCTTAAGCTTTTTGACATTGTAAAATTTTTAAATATATCTTTTATACACAAGGTTCTTAATGATAAACTCCCCCAAGTCATTTGCAACGATTTGATTTTTAAACGCTCTGATTTGAATTATAATACTCGCGGAAGGAACGTAGGTTCTTTAGTTCAACATCCGTTCAAGACTTTCTCATTTGGTAAATTCTCCATCCAATATCAGTCGATCTGCCAATGGAATCTCATTCAAAACCATCTTTAACTTGACGACTTATCTGTGCTAACATTTCCAAAATTAAAAGTCTTAACTAAGTCGTATCTTATTTCTCAATATATTGACTAATTGACGAAAACTTATTACATATGTTATTATCATTTTTATCACTTTTGTTTTTTTTAGGTGGCCACTCCCTTTGACTAGAATTTTCTATATGGAGTGTCTCCTAGTTATTCTTTCTTTCATTGTAATTGTAAGTATGAGAGTTAGAAACTAAATAAATGATTACTTACTTACTTACTTCGTGACGTTACGGTATGATAATCACGAGAAGAAAACGGTTGGCAGGGTGATACGCCAAGTCGTATGTGATAACAACTGTAAAGATGGATAATAACTTGAATGGTTGCAAGATAATATCATACTTCATACAACAAACAGAATGTTGGAAGTGCACCACGTGAAAGCTTAACGTGATAAGAACGTGATAGGAATGTGATAAGAACCAAGAGATTTCGATGAAAGTGATAGTGAAAATGATAGTGAAGAAATACATCCTCTCTTGCCGCTAAAAATTTTCCTCGTTTCCTTCTTTCTTTCTGATGATAGCTAGCAGCAATGAGTAAAATTTTATGCAACTAATTGCTGAAACTTGATTCGAACGAGTTTCGTTCTTAATTACACGTTTTATATATAAGGACATTTTAATTTAAAAGTTATTTTTTCTACCTCCACGATAAGAACGTCTAAATTTCAGGAGGCTGGATGTGTTCATTTTTTCATACTTTTTCAGCCTCGATCGTTCTTGTTTGTGTTCTTCCAAAAAAAGTGTAAAAACAATTCATTCCCATTTCGCTTAAAAACACTTAACAATGCATTTTGCTAAAAAAAAATGAAAAAAAATCAGAAATTCAACACTTTCGCATATTTTCCAGAAACATTTTTTGCCAAAGTAAAGCTCCGACTATAAGCAATTGGAGAAATGTTTTTAAGGCACATGATCTACATCAAAATTCTTGAGATTTTGCGGCGCTTATTCAAGGGCGGTGCTTATTCATTATAGAAGTTTCTAATGCAAATATCTTTACAGGACCACGTGATATTTGGTGCTGTCCAATAAGAAAACGTCCAAAATGGCGCCGAAAAACGTGAGATTATTTCAGGTAATCTAGTTTTTATTTTATTTTTCGTAATAAGCGCCACATTTAGTTATATTTTTTTGTAATAAGCGCCGCAGTTTGCATTTTATATTGCATCAGCGCTTTTAACGAATACACATTTCCCGAGATTTTATTGCGTAGTATGAAAACGAGGCTGGGCTTGATAAAAATGTAAACAAACGTGATGCAAAAGCACCTTTGCAGTTAATACTGCTCTCTTTTCAGTTTTATTTTGTCCCCAAAGCGAGCAATAACCAGTGTTACCTTCATGCACAACTGGAGTAAAATTTTTGATAGAAAAATAAATTTCACACACGTTGTAAGAGAGAGGTTGCGATTAAATAAGAAAGAAAAAAACATGGATGAAGAAAGAGCGTATAGTTGTTCCTCAAAGACAAGACCCGGTAAAATAGAAAAAGGTGGCAAAGGAACTTATTGTTGCATTCCAAATTGCGGAAGTGCTTTTTATAATAGTCAAAATGAAAAGACTGGCATAGGTTTATTTAAGTTTCCAACTGACCCAAAAGCAAGAGCACGTTGGACACGTGTAGTAAGTCAATGTAGAAGAAAAGGTGGCGGTGATAATTTCAGAATCACATCGTACACACGAATATGTGAATTTCACTTCAAACAAGAAGATATCAAAGTGTCATTGGGGATAGGCAGAAAAACATTAAAACCAGATGCCATTCCAAGTTTTAAATTGAACACACACAGTGCTCCTTTGAGAAGATCACCACGAAAACGTTTGCCCTTAGTTGCTGAACCAACACTAGATATTATGGACATCTCTGAAGAAAGTGAAAACGAGGAAGACAAATTGATAACACAGTTAAAAACGCAAATAGATCTTTTAACACAAGAAAACACGTTACTCAAACAGGAAAATAAAGATTTTAAAAAAATGTTACATGAACATACGTACACATTTGAAAATATATCCAAAAATGAAGTATTATTTAGGTCAGAAACTGGTTTGGACACTGAAAGTTTCAATATTTTGTATGAGTTTGTAAATCCTGGAGAACATTGTGAAAACATAAAAATGTATGATTCCAAGTTGAAAGAATCAGAAGTAAGTGAAAAACTTCTATCTTCTGAAAAGAAACAAGGTCCTAAAACAAAAGTCCACTCTAAAGATCAACTGTTTTTGCTTTTGACTTGGCTTAAAGGTGGTTATACTTTTCAGCATACTTCTTGGCTGTTTAAAATACCAGTGTCTACAGTTTCACGATACATAATAACCTGGGCAAATTTCTTATTTTTTTCACTGGGATCAATTCCAATATGGGCATCACGCAAAATGATAGACGAGACTATGCCAGAGAGTTTCAAGGAAACATATCCAACAACACGATGTATTATAGATTGTACAGAACTTTTTTGTCAACGTCCTTCATCACTAGCTAGTCAAAGTCATATGTATTCACAATATAAAAGTCACGTTACATATAAAGGTCTCTTGGGAATTTCTCCTTCTGGTGCAATTACTTTCATTAGTCAACTATACGAAGGTTCAATATCAGATAAAGAAATTGTTAAACAATCAGGATTGTTAAACAAAGAACTCTGGACTAAAAATGATAGCATAATGGCAGATCGTGGTTTCACTATATCTGATATGTTAGAGCCACTGAATGTTAAATTGAATATTCCTTGTTTTCTTGGTGGCAGAGATCAATTATCAGAGGATGAAATAAAAGAAAGTCAAACAATAGCATCAGTCAGAATCCATGTTGAACGCGCAATCCAAAGAGTTAAAAAGTTCAGACAATTGAGAAATGAAATTCCTTTAACGATACATGGTTCAGTAAATCAAATTTGGACCGTAGCTTGTCTTTTATGCAATTTTATGCCACCACTTATACAAGAGTCAACATAGTTATATACATATATATAAAAATTAATATATATGACATATTGTTATGTAAATATTGTTATGTGGATATACCAATGCTACACAAAACTCATTTACATGAAGATATATATAGTTTTGCTTATGCTAATTGCATGAAATCTAGAGAGCTTTCAAACTTTAATACATTTCTATATATAGTTCAATTTCAATTTCATGTCTGCATTTTATGTCTCATCTTGTCAGATCAGGTATATCTACATGACACTCAATAAATTTATTAGTTATATATATTTTTATCATAAATAGAAATTTGTCTCTTATATATCATATATCATTTAGCTATTTTTGTCTTGAAGTGATATAGCTAGAGTATCAAAAAAATTTTTTCTTACCATTATTTTATGAGCATCACTTGATGTAATTCGACCAAATCGCTCTTTCTTCCATTTTGCATTTTCAGCTTGCCCAATGGTATCCTGCTCTAATATTTGAGATGTTTCCAGTGTTTCTGGAAAAAGATTTTGCATATAGCTAAGTTCAGCATAAGTCATTATTCCCCAATTCTGTGGAACACAATGATCTTCAATAGAGATTAATTTTGTTGGTAAATATATGTATGTGTTATCGTGGTTATGTGTATTATTTATATTGGATAAATTTGAAAGTATTGAAAAATCTTCTTCGAAAACAGCTAGCTGGTAAGACAGTGGTGACCCTACTTGGAATTCACCAAATTTTGTTGATGTTGTTGGCAAATTTTTGTCAATAACATGACCAAACCCAATTCTCATATCTTTATCCTTTACTGATTTATGAAAGTTTTCCATTCGTTCTTTTAAATTAGAGGAATTTCTTTCGAGTCGTGGATCATACAGAGTTGAACTTACTCCTCTTTTGTTAATATTACGTTTAATGTTGGTTGACATTACTGGCTTAGGGTACTTTGTTTTATCGCTTGGAACCCCCCATTGCCGTGTTGTACTGGTACAAGCAATCTCCTCAGGAACTAGCTGGATACCTTTCAATGAATAGTTCGCCAATTCGAAAAGCAAAGCCATAACATGGTTGCAATAACCAGACTTTCCTGCTGGGCAACTACAATTTGCTTTCAAAACTTTACCAGAATGTCTACCAAGAGTGACACTGATGTTTCTAGTTTGATTTTTCATGCTTGCTTTACAATTTCCTTTAATAATGAAAGTGTCTGGTGTTGACTTTGTAAAGATACTGTCTGATGAAATGTACCTTTCTTCCATAAACTTTCTCCCTCTATCTCTTGATTTTATTATTGACTTGCTACCTTTACCACTTTTTACACGATGTTCTTCTATCTCCTTTACTGTAAATAACGGCATACTTTCTAACGATTTACTCCACTCTTCTTCTTTATTTTTTTCCACAACAATGTTAACATTTTCAGTGATATTATTTGTTAAAAGATCAAAGATTTTATCGCTATCAACTGCTTGTTTTCTATCCTCTGACATTTTGAAATATAATTTTATCAAGCTCTGCCTCGTTTTCATGCTTCAAGAAATAATCTCGGGAAATGTGTATTTCCATCTTACATGCGGCGCTAATTCGAGGGCGGCCCTAATTCGAATAATTACGATAATAGATTTTGAAGAAAAGATGAATTAACAAAATTACATGAATTTTTTTCTTTTCTGGCGAACTACAAAATCGTCTAAAAGATCGACCAGTGAGAAAACTCAGTTCCGCCACGCACGTGCTACCATCTTGAATACAGGTTCTCCGATATTATGAGATTACGTAATCTTTCTTCCTCCTTTTGGAGTATGATTTTATCTTGCAACCAACTTTAATGGGGTGGATTAGCAAATAGTTCTTACTAGTGTAGCGTGTAAAAACATTTTACAGTTTTTCTCCATAAATTGTTTTTACACGCAATACTGCAATGATAAGTCTGTGTATTTACAAAAATTGTTGTGTTTCTCCATGTTGGAATTATATCATAGTTCAGAGATTTAGAAAAGAGACAATACAACGTATACTCCTACCTAACCACGATTAAACTTCTGAAATATATGAAAATACCTTCACATTTCCCTATTAACTAAAGCTAACAAAAAATACTTTCTCGTTTTTATCTTTCAAATCTTTATTCTGCTATGTTTTTATCTTTCAAATCTTTATTCTGCTATGAATTGTGGAAATGTTAAAACCCAAAACTCCACTCGTGCATTATGATACAAAAAACATGTATCTCTTCTTGTATTACATTCATCTATACTACTCAATTTTCTAATCTAAAACAAAAAGATGTCGATCAAACACTGTCAAAACAATATAATAATGATCTTGCTACCTTCGTTTCCCTAAAGGCGAACCTTAATAATAACAATCCACACACTACAATGAAATGCCAAATAAACTGCTATCTACACATTTCGGAATAGTAGTCAAAACTAACTGATACGAAAAAGCTACGTTTAAAAAAATAGACACGGTAGAAAATGATAAACTAATAACACATAACAGGTCTACATCGTCTATCTCGTCGGATAGAATAGTTACTGATACCGATCAATGTTGTTATTCTTTATTACTGAACTTAAAGCGTTGAATAAAAAAATTAAAACAACAAAAAAAATTTAACACGCAGCGTCTTCATTTCTCGTTTATAGAAATTGAGAAAATCTGATGAACTTTCGAACGCAAAAAACATTGCATTCAAGATTTCCAATTCTGCTAGTTAAAGCATCTTCGGAATAATAAGATTCTGAAGAAACTGATTCGTCCGATGACCTCGTACTTGAAACTTTTTTTTCAGGTTCATACATATATGGATGGAAATTTTTCATTTTTTCGATCATTTCGTCTATATCTTTTCGACTCATTCCCACTGCTTACATATTCACTACTTGTATAAATACTGCTCTCAGAATCAGATTGCATTTTTAAAAACTTTCTAAATAAAATTTCGACTCGATTCGTATGTATGTTTAAACTTTTAATCTTTTAACAACTAAAAAAAAAAACACAAAAAAACATTGCATTGCGTTCTCCTCCGGGCGACTTTGTGATGTCTTCCTTAAAGCACAACGTTCCACGAAGTAATAAAAACCCGTAAGATGGAGCTAGAGATTTCCCTAATGGGAGATTCTCCTAACGTTCTTTCTTTAAAAGTTAGGTGAGAAAAAAGCAAGATTGCGTATTAGTATAAGAAAGATTAGTACGTAAGTAAGCACTTGGTTGTTCTCCAACCTACAAAGATGATCTATTTAGATATGTTATTTAACATTATCTAAATAACAGCTTGATTTTTACTTGAAGGAGATAGAAACCAGGTCCAGGGTTCAAAGTTCCTTATTGATCATATGTGCCATGATTCTATTAAATACTAAACTTTCATGAGATTAGCTGCACTTGTTCTTATTAGAAACTACTTCAAGCTAATTCAAAACAGATATCATGTTGTTACTTGCGGACGAAGATAAACACTTGCAATTAATATGATCAGCTCATGATATCATAACAACCAGGTAGGCTACAATCTTAATTCATCCTAAATCATACATTCAGAACACTTTTCTAAAATTGTTAAATGTAGTAGATATTATTTTGTAGACGATTTCCTTTTCTTATATTTTCTTATATTTCTTATATCGTTATGAATGCAATGGTTTTGATTTCCACTCGAAACCCGATTTTCAAATTACTACCAGTGTCATGATTCCGAGAATAATAACAAAAACGAGATTATTCCGATTATATGCAATCGGGTTCGAGAAAGACGGGCCCATATTTTCTTTCTTTCTATTATACTGTTAGTATTTCTCTTTTGTGTTCATTATAAGGGCTGTGCTCTCATGTTATTTTGTTCATTTTAAATAATTTCATAAATGCTTTTTTTAATTTTCAGTTTCATGAAATTCCCTATATTGGAAATTTTTACTTGAGAAAAAAATGTTCCATCTATTCATTCAAGAAAACAACCGCCACACACACCCTTTTTAACTTAGTGGTTTTATATAATTTACTATTCTTATGACATTGACAATAGAAACCATTTCCACAACAGACTTTACATGTCATGAATTTCAAAAATACTTTAAAACTCGGTTGGTTTCCATTGGGCACTTAAAGGTAGGCACTTATAAGCAATATAAGGATCTTCAAAATTTAGGCTACCTTATTTTCAACGCCAGACCCTTGTTCGCCGGTCTTTATTGGCATAATTTTTGAAAAGTCCAAGGTCAAACTCTCACAGACAAACAAACATCATTAAAGTTAACGCCACCATTACCCCTTTTTTAACGCCACCTATGGACGCCCCTTTTTTAACCTCATTTCGCTCTCCCGTTTGATGCTGCTCAGTTTCTTGTTATTATTAATGAATGTTCACACAGGATGTAAAAAACGTTCGTTTTATATACATATATACATAAAAAACTGTTATTAATGTTTGTCTTGTAATGTTTGTCCTGTACCCACAAAGTAAATAATAATAATAAGAAATTAAAAAAAAGTAAAATGAATATTCAAAGACTTTTCAACAAAAGCAATTTTGGAAGTTATCAAACATTTATCTTAAAGCGCCCTATAAGAAGCGCCTAATGTAGACAGAGCTTTATAATTATGATAACAATTCCGAAAATTATGCTCATAAAAGTTCAGCGTTGTATGAAATGCTTCGTCTTGAATCTCATTAATGTCAAACCATTCAAAAAAAGCAATTAATAAAAAAGGAAAAAAAGATGGCGAAAGAGAATTTGGTTGATTACTCCATAGATGAAACACAAGCTTTAATTCCATTTAAAGATGTTTCGTACATCAAAAACAGCGAATCCAAAAGAAATGGCCAAACAGAGTTACTCGAAATTAATAGAAGAAACAGTTTATCTATCATCTCATGCGCCATATTTATAGTAGCTGAAATTGCCGGCAGTGGATTTTTGACTACACCAAAAGCCATTGGTCAATCTGGATGGACAGGTGTGGCTGTGCTGGTTTGTTGTTGTTTCTTGGCTCTTTACTGCGCCATTGTTCTAGGAAATTGTTTAATTATAGTTAACAAAAGGAATTTTAAGAATAAAATTCACCACGTGAGAGATCCTTACCCTATGATTGGTTATATGGCAGCAGGAAAGCTGGGAAAGTATACAGTTCGTGTTTGCATGTTTTGTACATTGTTCGGATCATCTGTTGTTTACCTGCTAATAGCATCTGAACAAATATCCGATTTAATTGATAAAAGAATCGGACTTGTTTCATTAGCTAATGAGTTTCGAATATGGATTTTGATAGCTGGAGTCTTTCTTTTGCCATTTACTTGGTTCGGTACAATCGCTGATATATGGCCAGTTGGTCTGGCAGCTAGCAGTTGTACCATACTGGCATGTATTCTTATCTTAGTGCGTACAGGGATGGTGGTTTCAAGCAATGGTATAAGATTAATGTCAAAAGATAAAGATGTCGATACCCGTTCTTTTTTCACCGCATTAGGGACCATCTTGTTTGCATATGGTGGTGCAGCCATTTTACCTTCATTTCAAATTGACATGAAAGAACCAAGAAATTTCAAGTACTCTGCAGCAGCTGGTTTTATAGGAATATTAGCCATATATCTTCCCGTAGCTGTTCTTCCATATTTAGCATTTGGTACGTCAGTTGATGACAATATCTTGAAAACTTTAAACAAACTAGAGGGGCCTGGTAAAGAATTGGTCAAAACAGCCATAGTTTTGATCGCTGTTCATTTGCTTTTTGCGTTCATCATTGTTCTCAATCCAATTGCTCAATTGATGGAAGAAGTTTTCAACATTAGAAACAGTAAGTTTCTTGTCAGAATGGAAGAGAGACATTTTAAAAAGCAGTTTTTTGTGTTTTCGTTTTGTTTGGTTCCGGTAAAAAGAAATACTTTTGAACGAAGTTACACATTTAACAATCACGACTAGGTGAAACATCAATACAACATGTCTGCTAACATCTTGCTACTTTCCTTTTCCTTTTTTAGTATTCGGTTGGAAAAGAGTCTTGGTACGTACCATTTTGGTTACCATAGTGATTATTATTGCAGAGGCGATTCCCAACTTCGCACCTCTCCTCTCGTTGCTTGGTGGAACATCAATCACAATGTTGTCGTTCATTCTGCCGTGTTTATTTTATTTGTTACTACAAAAGAATGTGCCGTTACATATCGTTGTTTTACACGTCATTATCATACTGACAGCGATAATCTGTGGTGTCGCTATCATGTATTCTGCCGGTTCACACTTTACAGATCCTTTTCAGATTTAACAACATTTCCAAGATTTCCGCTTCTTTACTCGGAAATTAAAGTTCTCAAAGCAGCCATATTAAACAATCTTCCACTGACGTCAGAATTGATTAGCTTTACTGGTCTTGATGAAGTTGCACCACTAATTCCGATCGGAATTGTCCGGTTTTTAAATTCATCGCTCTGTAATAATGTAAGATTTTGCTGAATTATACTTGCAACGTATATAGCTATCATGTTATTCTCCCTTTACTTTTGACAATGTTTTGTAAGCCTGAATGTTTCCATGGCAACTTGAAATGAGTGTCATCACAACAATATAGAAACGTAAAAATTAACATCTTTTCGGAATCAAACTTGAGATCCAGCTTAAATATCACTTGCAGACCATATTGTTTCAACCTCGTTGTTAACTTTTTATCAGAAGACTTAAAATTGCTTGTTTTCATGTTACCTCTTCTATTACAGAACCTCAATTTATCCTTGCGCGTGCGTAGAACAAAAAGGATGATTGCCATCGACGTTGTTGTCGGTAAAAGTGAAACTTAGTGTAAATTTTAACGGCATCCGATTAAAAGAAAGCAGAAAGTTATCTTTTTAATCAATTGTTGTTAAATTTCTGTTTGAATATGTTAATAGGTCATAGTTGATACATTTCTGCAAAAGCAGAAAAACAAGTTCCATCCTTCATTTAGTTTCTATTAAGATCGTTGTAAATTCATATTACCCGATTAAGCTAAAGTTGACAATCGGTTAACGATCGTGGTAGCCAGAAAATCCACCAAATGTTTTGTAAACTTTCTGTTCCTTTATTGTTTACTCAATAACCCCCTGTCGTCCATAATAACCTCCTTGTCCATAATAACCCCCTGTTGTCCATTCTGACTTTTAACAGGACTTTAACCAGATGAAAACTTTTCTTTCTTCTTTAGGAGCTGGGTCTTCCATTGATCTGCATCAGTAAAAATGGCGGAAAGGTCACAATGTATTTCCGATGTAACATCACAGATTGATTATGGAACATTGAATGCTAAGGTACATATCGGAAAAGTGAAAGGCATGTCTATAAAATTATGTGCTTTATTCATTGTGGCAGAAATCGCTGGTAGCGGTACGTTAGCCCTACCAAAAGCTACCAGTCAATCTGGTTGGACAGGTATCGCCTTATCATTGTTAGGATGCGTCCTGGCTTTGTATTGTGCAGTTATTTTGGGAAGATGTTTCACCATGACAAGAGAAGTATACGGAGGTATGGACGATCATGTCAGGGACCCGTATGCACTTATCGGATTGACAGCAGCCGGTAAACCTGGAAAGTATATAGTGGAGTTCTGTATTTTATTTACATTATTTGGCTCCTGTGTTGTTTATATTTTGCTGGCTTCGGAACAAATATCCGATTTGATTAATAGAAAAATTGGGACATTTACACCTCAGAATGAATTTCGACTGTGGGTGCTAATATCTGGTGCTATTGTTCTACCATTTACCTGGTTAGCAACACCAAAGGATATTTGGCCATTCGCTTTTACTGCAAGTGGTTGCACAATTTTAGCATGCATCTTTATAGTAATACGGAGCGGAATGGAATTGTACAAACATGGTGTAAGACCACAATTCCAGAATGAGCCGGTGACAGGAAATACTTTTTTCACAGCGTTTGGTACTATTGCGTTTGCATACGGTGGTGCTGCCATTTTACCTTCACTTCAAATTGACATGAAAGAACCAAGAAATTTCAAGTACTCTGCAGCAGCTGGTTTTATAGGAATATTAGCCATATATCTTCCCGTAGCTGTTCTTCCATATTTAGCATTTGGTACGTCAGTTGATGACAATATCTTGAAAACTTTAAACCAGCTAGAGGGACCTGGTAAAGGATTTGTCAAAACTGCGATATCCCTGATTATACTTCATCTGCTATTTGCTTTTGTTATCATTATAAATCCTGTGACGCAACAAATTGAAGAATATTTTGGTATACCAAATAGTAAGTTCTTTATTCTTCATTTTTCCCTGCACGAGGAGTCTCCAACAATCATGTTTTCTTGTTTGTGACAGAGCATCTCTTCCATACTTTAGACGTTGTGACGACGTCAGACGACATTTTTTTTTTAATCTCTTTATTTTAATTCGGTAAAATATACAACAACTGATGTCGGTCTATTTACAGCTATTTAGACGGTGTGTACCTGCTGCTGGACGAATCTCAGTTTGTGACAAACATTTTGATCCTACAAAATCGTACTTATTTTCAAGAAAGTTATCGGACTAACTGTGTGAGCTGTTGACGAACTGATTTTTTTGCAATCATGTCTTCTTGTTCGTAACTTCAGAATGTCTTATATACTTAACAAATTTCCAGTTCGAAACGTGGAAACATATATCATCACATTTCTCTATTTTTAGAATTCGGTTGGAAACGAATATTAACTCGGACAACTTTGGTGCTGTCGGTCGTTGCTGTAGCGGAAGCTGTACCAAACTTTGCACCTATCCTATCTCTGATTGGTGGATCAACTATCACCATGTTATCCTTCATACTACCATGTTGGTTTTACTTAATTCTTGAAAGGAATGTACCTTTATATATTAAAGTACTACATGGTGAAATTATAGTAGTGGCCACTGTTTGTGGTATAGCGTCTACATATTCAGCTGGGACACACTTCTCAAATCCTTTTAAAGCATAGAATGAGAAAAGTGTGTCTATAAATCTTTTTATAGTGGAAATCTTCAATCAGTGGGATCAGGGAGCTACTGACTATGACTAACCACATACTGACGTCAAGCAAACACTACGTGCAAAAGACTTTGTTTACGCCACTGATCTAAAAAACATCCACTGCATCGCGCAACCTTTTGTTTTGGGATTAAGTTTTTGAATTTAATATGGCTTCCACATAAGCAGAACACACGCATCAAATAAACAAGTGCTAGCAAAAGAAATTTCAGATTTAGACAGTAGAATGATCTTTCCATGAACTAACTATGGAATTAAATTGTGGGTTAGAAACCTACTAGCACTCAAATAGCTTGGCCATTATGCTTCAATTTCAAAACAATACACGCGCGATCCAGTGTTTCTTTTGCGCCTGGTTAAAAAATTTTGAAACATATTTTTTTTATTAGTCAAAAAACTCCAACCTGCAAGTATTTATGGGAAGACCACATTCTTCCTGCTGTGAAGTGAACACACTCGCACAGAATAATGGATTCGAGGCTAATACGTCGGTAATAAGTTGAAACAATGTAAATAGACCGTTCCCGAAATTGTGTTTAAACACTGTGACCTGACAACAAGTTTCGCCTCGTTTTCAATATTATAATTGCTTTTAATTACTCTACTGGGAAACTTCAGATTACGATCAGAATACGGTGTTTAAACAGAAATCCGGTGCCGGTGTATTTGACAACGTACGATGCATAATCTTCAAGTTTAAAAGTTTCAGTTGTCATAAAGATGCAGTCAGTGTTTTTGATTCCTTAAAAGTTTGTTCTTCTTCTGGTTTTTCTGCTAGTTTTAATTATCAAAATAATATATTTATAATTTATTTATGAAAATAGATTTAGATATTCAAAATGTCTTGTTGTGTTCATCCCGCCGCTGGTGTCCGTAAATTTCGTACCGATTCTATAGATTTCGTATGAAAATTTGCTACTAAAAAACTTGTGAGATTGTGAGGATGTAGAGATTGTGGGGATTATCCTTGAAAATGAAATGGATTGAGTCACGCCTACTTCGTTTGGTAACATAGGTAACCACGCACGGAGGTGAGAATGACCAGACCAGCACGAATTTCACTCGTACCCAGGTCTTCATATGTAGATATTATATTTGTTGTGGTTTACAAAAAACAATTTCATTTCTTTCTCATTCCTTCTTCGTTTTCTTGGGAGATTTTAGATCTCAAGCGTTAGAAAGGAGTAAAGATATACTGTTAATGAAAACCGTTCCATGCACATACACAAGGAAACCACTTCCTCGTTTAACCCAGACAAAAGTAGGGTTTAACGAGGTAGGGTTCGGTCATGGTAAGTGGTATACATTCCGTCATGGTAAGTGGTAGCAACACAGAGTGAAAAGTGTTAAATGTTTGCTTTTCAGGAAGAAGTTAACAAGTTCTGTAGTTCTATAGTTCGGCTTTCTTTTGTTCGAACTAACTTCAAGGCCCCCTTCACCACCTATGATTTCTTAGTTAATGAAGCTCCGACAACACTTAGTCATGGCAAATTTTTTACATATATGGTAAAATAGAAAATATGGATTAATCCCGTCGGTAAAAGCAAAGCGTCGCCGTAAAAGAAGTGTTGGTTATGTATATTGTTACTGCAGCAAAGCTGGAGCTCATTTGGCAAGATCAAATATATATTACGTCATAGAAATTTCTATATACAAGGATCGTGTTTTGTGCCGATTTTGCGATGATATTAAAAAACATTACGAAACAATTTGTTCCGAGCATATATTCCTAAAAAATGAACTGGAAAACCGACGAAGAAGTCGAACGAATGCAGGATGAGATCGTAACACTAACCCGAAAGTCTCTTCATTGCGACAGAACTGAGCCGAAAATTGGACAGATTTTCTGTGAAGTTTTTCAAATGTTGTACCTAGGAGTTTATGTTTAAGATGGGGAGAGAGTCGGTGGTTTTTGGGTTCCGTTCCGTTCCGGTCCAGACTTGCATCGAAATATGCTAATGTCACGCCAAAGGTTTTTCGTTCATTTGAGTCTGGACAACAGAAGCGACACTGGCGCCCCCTTTCCCTTGCTAGATACGACCCTGTTTAGTTAATGAACTGAAATTACACCACAAAACTACCTCAGAATGTCCCCTAACCGATTGGCAGATTGAAACAGCGAATCGAAGAATTTTTATCCTGAGAAATTGTTGCGTGATTGTTGTAAAGATAGAAATTTTTCTTCACAATCGCTGTGTTGTACGACGATCGCTGTATTGAACGACGATCACTGTGTTGAACGACGATCGCTGTGTTGTGCAACTTTTGGTTCAATTAGCGTCGTATCTGTTGTGCAACATTTTTGCGTAAGCAGATGGAGCTCATTTGGCAAGATCAAATATATTACGTCATAGAAATTTCTATATTGAGTATTGTTTAACGTTAATTTTGTGATGTTTGTAACTGACTAATCGAGCCCTGTGAGGTAATGAGAAAATCACCGAGAATATTATATTTGCACTGTAAATTCCGCTCCAGGAGGAGGACAGTTTTACTAGACCTTCTAGAAAAGTTTTTAGAACAAACTGGCAAATAGGGTAACCGGATAAATTTTCACTTTGGATGAAGTCATTTAGACCCAAAGGGTCAAAATGATTTTCAGGGTGCACTTTTTTTCTTAGGTCCACAAAGTCATGTGACAGATGACATCATTACGGTCAACAAAATTTCATCTCCTGAAATGTCATAATATTATATACCCATCAAAAGATCTCGTCAAATGACACAAGAAATATATAAAAACGTACGTCCAAAAATTTAGTCCTCGCGAGGTAGGAGGTCCTAAAGTTTCTGGGCACGTCACGAAATATGACGTCATCAAAATCCATTTCCCATTTATCTGTGATATTAAAAGCGCCCGTAAAGTAATGCTGACTCAGCAAATTTCATTTTTTTTGGTTTCTGAGAAGTTATCTGAAGATAAAGAGAGTTCTCTAACGTGAAAGGGCTGAACGTGTTTAAGGATACAGTATACGTTTTGAGCATAGTTTTTTAAAATTCAAATTTTTTGCCAATTATGAATAAATATTTGCTATATTATATATCACCGAAAAGCATTTTTTTATAAGCTATCGAATGATATTAATGTTATTTGAAAATTTTGTACTAGTAAAAATTTAGAAGGCTTGGAAATTTTACACCCCGTCTTCACAAAAGCAACTCCATTTACAAAACTACTTAGTTTCCAGTGCTCATTCCACTCTTGTCAGAATCACAAAAGATGTGGGTAAAAACGGTTTTTTTTTATTTTTTGAAAAAGCCTCATTTTCAAGTTATTTCATTTTTCCTGAAAAGTGAATTTTTTCCGTCCAAACTTTAACTTTATTTACTAATAACTTGGGAATGGTTCACTTTTCGGGAAAAAAAAACAAAACCGTTTTTAGAAAAATCTATATGCTTGAACATGGTGGCAGTCTCCTTAGCAGAGCTTTTTTAGTTTTGTAAATGGGACTCAAAATGTAGTAGGAACCGTGCTAAAAAACGAACACTGCGAAAAAGCGTTTTAAAAGTTTTGCAAAAGATCACACCTTCAACATGATCATGATATAGATTAACACCTTGACTGGTGATCCTATTATTAACAATATTTTAAACAGATGTCCATTTAAATTACGATGTTCATTCAAACAAAAAATTAAAAAACACGAGTAAAGATGTCGGACAAGAGAGCTGTCATGATACACGAAATGGAAAATCATGGGTTAGTAGTACGCAACTTTTATTATCTCCTACATTTTTAGGAGTTGCGAAATTTATTTAACAACTTTTCAATAATTCTTTAGTTTTGATGGATCAACATTTGCTGAAAACTTGATGGAATCTGTCACGTGGAGACAAAAAAGAGGCAAAATGTAGCCAAGCAAATTCGGTATATTCACTACTGTATTTGGGCGAGATGTTTATATAGGAAAGAAGTTGGGCCTGAAAACACGCAATACAGTTATCCTTCCACTGTGCTTTCTTATATCAGAGAACTAGCACCAGGAGATATTGTTGGCGAAATACGAGATGACAGTTATAAGGTGGAAATGAAGGAATTTTGTGAAGCATTGGACATTCCAGTTATTATTAGATAAAATAAAAAAGCGAACTCAACTTAAAAATACATACAAAAATATCAACACAAATTGTTTTAACGTAACCCAGAAAAGTGTTTTCTTATAAGATCGCCAATATGAAAAAAAAATCATTGTCTAGTTTCGTTTGTATGGAATCCTTGCGGTTTGTATTGAGTGCCTTCAATATGTTGGAAAGCGTCTTGCTGTTTTATTCGCGTTCGCTTTTTCATTTTTCTGTGCTGTTTACGATCTTCTCTCACAGAATAATCTCCGTGGTATATCCTTGGGTGGCATGTACGTCTGTGAACCAGTGGCTATATCTCTCTGGTAACCACACCAACTTTTCTCACCTTTCGGACAATTTTCATGTTGTGGATTGGCTAAAGTACTTGAGTAGTGATAGAGTATTGCCCATGTTTCACTAGACATTCTGGTAGGGTTTCCCTTGTTATTGCGGATAGTGCGCCCGTAAAAATTTTGCATGGCGTCAATACGTGCAAGGGTTAGCCGCCCTTTTCCGCTTATTCCTTTGCCGTCCTCCAACTTTTTACCCTTTAATTCTTTAACCAACTTTCTTAAGTTCGTACCCATGCGTTTTGTGATGTGATTTACGCATTCTTCTTTTTTGACAAAAACCGCTGCTCCATATGGACGTTCTTTATCGATAGTTGAATACGCACTGCTATCACCATCTCCTATGAATGGGTTGTAGCGGACATTATGCTTTGCCACTGACCGATTATATAATTCTAAAACGCCTTCTGATTCCATTTTCTAAACATAAAAAATAATACAAAAACAACCACAATGACTTGCGTATTTTTGGTGATATTTTCTTTTTAAAAACCGGTCCACAACGCCTTACGTTATAACTTCAATATTTCTAAATTTAAGTTCGAGATAAAGAAACTACCTGAGGACTTCCGTCATGATTTTTAAAACAATTGATTTCATGCTTGATAAACCAATCAAGATACTCCACTGCAGATACTTCTCCATTTTCTTTTCTCTCTTTCATGGCTGTACATTGCGAACATGAACGACATTTAAATGAGATATCGATCACTTGCGAAGAAACTTCTGCAATTGCTGATACGATGCCGTTGTTTGCAGTCCACCCTCTAGAACTCCAAGAACCATCAAAACTTGTAGGAATATCAACCACAGTGTTAACCTCTGCATTAGCATCACGCGTTATTAATTTTTTTGCCCTTTCTGCGCACATTGTGAGGTTTTCTTCTCTGAGATTGAATGAAAGTTTTTCCCAAAATCTTGCATATTCTACAAAACGAGTTCTTGCTACAGGACTAGATAATCCTAGGCCACTGCAAATTTTCACAAGACCTTTACGCCCTTTACCAGCCAGGCGACATGCAAGCACACTTTGTCGGTTGATGTCAAAAGAATGCCCAGTCTTTTTTGAAGTGAAGAAACCTTCTACAATTGAACGTTCCTTGTTAGTACAAGCTATTTCAAATTTTGTCGCTAATCCTGCACGGTAACACGTTACTTCCCGTAAAATCACTTCACTATGACATATTTTGCACGAGGAAGATGTTTTTAGGCAATCTTGCAATAGATCAATGTCTACAATCCAATAACACGGTGTAAGATGTTCATGCAGTTCATCATACTCTTCTTCCGAGGAAGATTCACTTGAGCTTGAACTTTGCGACTGCGTCAGTATTTTGCTGTGACTTGCTGATACAACAGAGAACGGAACAGAACTTGATGAATTTTTATTTTTATTCTTTTTATAGATTATTCTTCTTTTAACTGGTGAAGTAAAACTGGAACTTTTCTTTTTTCGTTTTTTACTTGATGCAAACGACTTATGGCGATAGCTTGACATTTCGAGAAATGAAACATTTTAAAATCGAAAAATAACTTATTTCCAAGATTTATAAATATACTGATTTTTTTTGTCGGAAAACAACAATAGTTCCCGATTTCATTGAGCAGACGAGTACAACAAATTCCGGCTTATAACCATTAGCTTGACCTTTTGAGAAAATTTCAAATTCGCAACAAATAACTTATTTGAATGACTTGAAAAAATACCGATTTTCTTGTCGGAGAGAAAGCAATAGTTCCCGATTTCATTTAAACGAGAAAAACAACTAGTGTTAAAAAACTCTGAATGTATCAAATATATTCTCAAAAGAGTAGTCAGTTTTAATTAACACATGTTTACAAAAAATGTGCGAAAGATCAAGCAAAGAAAATCACGATTAATGAATGAAAAAAACTTTTATTTGGAAATAAACAACTTTCCAGTAAAAAAATCATAAAACCAACTTTACCACTGAAAAATTCAGACTTTTTTAGGGAGATTGCTGAAAAAAAAATTTTTTTGGTTTTTTTGATGTATGGAACGTATACTGTATCCTTAATGTAATTCGCCCTAATACACCTTCCCGAATCTCTGTTTAAACGCTGTTTTATGGCCGAGTTATCAAGCTCCGTCTCGTTTTCATTATCATAATTTCATCATAGTAATATAGTTATGAAATCAGTAAAACAATAAAATGCATAGAAACGAGGCAGAACTTGATAATACGGTCATAATACGGTGTTTAAACAGAAATTCGAGAAAGGTCTATGCGAATGTAATTCAAAGGTTAGAAAATTCGAAATATTCATGTAATATGACTGTTTGGGATACAGATAATGGTTTGTGGATGCAAAGGTTTTAGCAGAAGGCTCAGCACATATAGTAGTTCGTGTTAGGCACTATTATCGTTATTATCATCACTATTATCGTTGCATGAGAGTGCTTAAAGAAAGCTTTACTTCAATTTTGATTCCAGTGACGTCAGCGCTTACATATGGAAGCGCAGAGAGCAATGATAAATTATTGCTTTGCATTTGATCGCTACTTATCTTATCAACGTGTGTACCTGTTCTTGTACCTGTTAACCTGATCAGCACCCAGTTGTTAAAAGATTTGCAGATTTGCAGATGCAACATTATCTGGGTCTGACTTTTAATCGATGCATGGCGATTTAGTAGCGGAAGTGTTTAATGGTCAGACCAAAGGACAAAGTGGACCTAATGATGAAGTGGTAAACAATTGGGAGATGACAACACATATTCAAGCAAAGCTCAAAGAACGTTTTAACGAAAAAATCAATTTATCAACAAGCTCCATTCATAAGGTAACCACTTCAGGTGCAAAGGAAACTCATTCTAAGCATGGTCAAGCACTTGCACAGAAGATAATAGAATATGGAATGGATCCTTTTTCGGATGAAGTTAGAGCTTGGAGTGGAAATCGTACATGACATGATCAGATATACAAAATTAGGTGAAAATTACAAGGTCTTTGTAAAAGATCGCTTAGTGGAAGGAATTTGTGATTTTTTTCAAACCAATCAAAAAGAATTACTTGAACACTGGCTTGAAGAAAGTAAAACGATTGAACAAAACAGTATCAGTTTTGAAAGAAGATAAGCATTTGGTACAATCCTGGGAAATGTTGTGGATTTGTCTGAATCATTTACTTATCCATTGACAACTTATACTCTAAGCATATCTACACCTGATGGTAAGCTCAAGTAGGGACAAAATAGTCACTTCAGAAATTTTATCATTGATCAACCAATCTCTATTGCAGAAGAGCCACCACATAGTGGATTTTTGATGGTATGGATATAGCAACATTTAAACCTCAGAAAACCTACAAAGAATTTTTGAATCGACATACAGGTACCTTGAATCGTGCACGAAGAACTTGAGTCCTGTTTCAATTGAGCTCATAAACGATGTTTATCGTCACGACAGTGTCAAATCGCACATTAGAGAATGATCCTGCATGCAAGTTTGGAAGCACTCTGAGATAATTCTTGACAACTCAGTGTTGTGGTGTCTACGGATACAGGCATGTCGGTTATACATGAAGATTTGTTTAAAAAGCTATCAAAGTTTATTCAATGAGCATGTTACCCGAGAAAAGATGAAGAATCACTGGTTGAGACGAGAGTGAGATTGTACAAACAAATGAAAGTTAAGCCACCACAAAGTCTTCCGCCGGGAATAACCCAACCTCTGATAGATTGTTTGACGTAATTTTCGTGCCTTTTTTGACAAATTAATCGAGCCCTGTGACGTAATTAGAGAATCACAGAGAATGTTTTATTCGTACTATGCGTGTACTAATAATTGGCTACATTTTGTTCATCCATTTGCCCAACACTCTTAGGGACCTGCGACAAAAAACATACTACACCCTTTACGGTTTTTTTTTATAATCGAAAATATAATTTCGTCAACCCCTCTCAAATTAGTTTATAATAACATTAAAAATGGCTCCATTTTTGTGAGAATCGCCACCACTGGTCGCTATTAATTTTTCGTGTGTTGTGTTCCCACTATGGATCTACCATCTTTTATTCATAACATCACGTTCTCTTGTACTTCCCGGTATATATGATCTAATCAGATTTTTGTCAAGAATAAAATGTTCTAACAGAAATGGAAATGGGCAGAGTACCTTAAAAAGAATCAAGTAAACCGGCTGTGCATCATAAGGAACAGAAAATAAGAAAAAATAAAAAGCATTTGAAGAATGTGAACGGGGAAAACGGGAAAAACGGGGAAATGGTGATGATATTCTTATTATTACTTTTCTTATTTGAACTTATGTGAGCAGTTTTATAAAGTTGGTTAAAATGTTTGTTTACCTACTTAAATGAAATATAGTAAAGGTGTGTCAAAGGAGGTCTAATCCAAATTATTTTATGTGAAAAATGTTCCCATATATTAAATATTTCTTGCGTATTCACTTTCTCGAGGTAAATTTTAACGTCTGAAAATTTTTGTAGTCCAAAAGTTTTCAATGACCGAAATTTTAAGTATGGATAAAAATCAAAAATGAAAGATGAAAATTTGTCAGTCAGGGAGCTAAGAACAAGGTTAATCACAAAATCAGTGAAAATCATCGTGTCCATCTCTTAAAGATTCTTCGCTCTTTTTCGCTGAATGTTCTTCCATTACATGAATTATATAGAGAAAAACATGTAAGTAGTATCGAAATATTGAGCAAAATTAACCTTTTTGCTTTATGAATATATGAAGGAATTTTCCTTTTTTATAGGTCTGTGTCTTGTCCGAAATTTTAAAGGACTTTTCCGAAAATAGGGTCAAAATTTGTCCGAAATTACGTTTTCCGAAAATACTTTGTTTGGAACTTTTCAGTCCGAAATTTTATATCCAAATGAATATAGAATTGATATCCAGAAATACTGTTATTTCTCTTTTTAGCGCAGTTACTGTGGATTGGTTGGAACTTTGTCATGTGATCAAAAAGTGATCAAAACAAAAGATTGCCCATTGAAAAGATCAAAGAAAAAATGAACAATATAGATTGACCAGACCAGGGAAGTTTCTAATGACTGTGCTTAAGTGAAACTAGAAGCCTTCAGTACAGTTTCCGCCTTTATTCAATTTGCCTTCGACAACAGATTATTAACAATAAAGATGGTTGAGGATAAACGTACGTGAAAATGTTTCTTCCTGATAGTGGAGATCTAGGACATAGGAAAAGTCACACTGGCAAAGCGGGAGTGATTGTTTTTCAATATTTCCCTTACACCAAATTCTCCCAAAATTTTGCCCGAATTGCCCTTTTTTGGTCAAAATATGAAAAAAGATTCACAAACTTGAAATTGTTCTTAGTGCAAATTTTCATGAAAATTGAAGCAATTTCGAAAGGTGGTCCAAATTTTCCCCAAATCGTTGCCCTTTATGTGGCCAAAATATCGTAACTGTTTCTCATTCGAAATCAGCACCATTGAATTGTCCTACACAATGCGAATTCTTATGAAAATTGAAGAACTTTCTGAAGTTAGTCCAAATTTTGGCCGAATTGCCCTTTTTGATAAATGATATCAACATAACATCAAACCACAAAAAAAATGTTCGAGTTCTTCTTGATCATGCTGCAAGACGACTTCGTGTGAAATGTCACGATTTTCACTGTGACGTCATTTTTGTAAGGTTTTTAGGATCTCAGGACGAAACCAATATCTGCGTTAGCTTTGCGCGCGCAGATAATTAAAGTATTCCATATATAATATACGACATGCCTTCTATCCTACTAAGTGGTGAAAACCTACAACATAACGATAACTTTTAAAAGTCTTCGTTCGAGTTTTATATAAGTAGGCTGTTAAATTAGTTTCCATCAGACAGAGTCGGCTTCAGCTCGGCTTCAGCTCGGCTTCTTGTTAATAAAAGATTGGTTCTTTATCATAACCCCTCAATCTTGACAGTGTTCCGGCTGACCTGTTTATTGTATCTATGGAGATGCCGTTAATTTTTAACAAATTTGTTTGTTTTAACAAAAGGAAACCGTTAATAAATTGAACATATTTTGGATTTTCGTTCGAGAGCTGAATGTTTTTCTCCGGTTGATTATGCAATCTCGTGTTTGTTTTGGTTGTTTGTGTAATCTGATAACAATTTTCAGGTCGTAAGTTTGTTTTACCATCAATATAAGAGACAACTTTATTTTTTTGATCAACATCATAAAAGTTTCTGGAAGTTTGAATTTATGTTAATGGTAAATGTCGCAGAAAAGTTCTGTAAATAAAAAATTTTATCCATTACACTACCTTCCTTCATTATCCTGTTTGCTATGAAATCCCGGAATCACACGTGACCAAGGTTAGTCCCAAGATATACGTCATTGATGTACAACAAAACATTCTGTATCTTTATTTAGTATCAAGGGGAGAATCGAAGTATCAAGATTTTCCACTATCCTTAAAGCGGGAAACTTCGCTCACTAAAAATCTTAAATCTAAACCGCCATTTTCTCATCCTAAGAACAAAACTTCAACCGCGGGCATGTCTCGTTCTTTCAAACAGAAAAAGCGACTTTCAAACGAAATGTTTTAAAATACACATCCATCTCCACAGGCTTTATATATTTGGCTTGTCAATTTAGCAACTAGTTTTTTGCTTACGCAAAACCAAAATATAGTGATTTCTTTAAGTATATAATATAATTTTCCCGACCCCAAAAAATTCAAGTATTGATTAAATCAGAAGTGCAGAAAGTTGTATATTTAATGAGGATACACATAAAAGGAATAGAACACCATGAGGGCGCAAGATTACTCAAATAATGACCCGCTGAAACGCCCTGAATTCAACACGAATTTGAAAACTGCTCGAAGAATTCCACGATTTATTTCCTTGCGGAGGTCATAATAACTAAACAAAAGATTTCTGCAGCACGTACTTGGACATGTGAGGCTGGTAAACCCGTTTATTGCAAAATAACGCCCTCTTCATGTCACAAGATTTATCTGAAACGTTGATACGTACGAAAAAAGTATAAGAAACTGATAAATTTTAAAAAGGTAAAATAAAGGTATTTCTCAGAAATAGGTAAAAAAATCTCTTTTCTTTCTCTTTTGAAACAAATGACCATTAAATTTTGTTTATCAATTCTTTTATCAATATTTTTAATGTTGTATAGGATCACTTCATTTCTTTTTTTTTTTTATGTATTCTGTAAGTGGAAAGTATATAGTTGAAACTGTTCTAGGAATAGAAACATACATCTTAACCTTCAACATTACATATAAGTCGTTGATATGTAAAACTATTCTTCGTAAAAAAAAATTGTTTTTCTATGCATGTTTCTTATTAATACTTCGGTTTAAAAAATGTAAACAAACGCTTCTTTTTTCTTCAAACGACTATTTTTCATTCGTTGTCAATAGCTGCTACGTTCGATTGTAATTCGAAGTCTCCGCCTGAGATGCTATATCATGTCTTCCCTAACGTATTTCATATCATAAAACAATTATAAGCACTAAACCGGAGTGCCTTATACTAATACGGAAAAAACATAAACAAATATCCATTGACGAACTTCCCGAGAAAATTTCCGAAAGTTCTTTCTTTCAAAGTTAGGTAAGAAAAAAGCAAGATTGCGTATTAGTATAAGAAGATTATTATTAGCAGAATATTTATACAGGTGCAAAATACTTCAGAGTCTAAAATATATACAATATATACATATCGGCTGTTATCAATGTTAGACCTGTTAAACAAAAGTGAAAAATAAAGTGGTAAATATAAAATTGATAAGATTGATCAAATAGAGCTTTAAAAGAACCTAAATAGGGTTTTTATTCGCATATAATACAGAAATCTAATTAAAATATTCATTGATCTTGTTTCTAAACAGCCCTCGTTTGGCTTTTTCTTATAGCTAAAGGTAGGTCATTGTAGAGTTTCGCCCCTGCATAACGAAAAGAAGTTTTCCCAAGTTCTAGTCTCATTTTAGGCACTTTCAAGAGATAACCAGAGTTCCTCGTATTCTGGCTGTAATCATTTATTGTAAAGTATCTGTCAAAGTTTGAGCAGCAATCATGTTCCAGGCATTTTCGTACCAGACAGCATGCCTCTTTGTTAATAACATTGGTCACAGATGGTACTTTAGAACCAACTATCTGAGATGCCCTTCGCCAACAGACTTCAGCCTTTTCTTCTGTCCATCCGTAAACGTTAATTTAACAGTACTTTGATGTGTAAGCACCATAAGTTATGTATTGTGTGTCTGTCTTATTGTATTTTTATACTTTGTTTAGATAAACATGTGATTTCTTGAGAGAAAAAAATTGAATCATGAGTCAACCAGGTAAGTTTCTTTTTATTTTAATTTTCATTTCTCACAGCTTCAACAAGTTAGTTTGATAAACTTTCATTAAAATCTTGTTTTATACAAATAATCAGTTTTTTAAACATCAGTTTTTTTTAATTTATTTTATTTTCATGTGTGTTATTGATCTGGGAAGACCATGTGGAAATCTAAACTTGTAATACTGAATTCCAGATTTTTTTTATGAAGGGACGGCAATCCCCCATTTGTTTCACCTGTTTTTGTTTTTTGAATGGGTTTGCGCCTTAAATGACGCCCATATGGGTGAAATTGAGATGATTTCACAATGGGGCAATGTCTCAACTCTGCATTCCTCAGGTACATAACATTACTTTCATACGGGGGAATGCTTTTAATAGTTGTTGGAGTCTTTGGTAGCAATTTTTGAGTTTTGGTTAAATGTTCAAGATTTTTATGCCAGTACACGTCTAGATGTTGACCAAAATTCGCTGGTCTGGAAATATTAGGAAAACTTATTATCCAATTTTTCTTTGATCTGAGGCTATTTCAATAGGCTATTTTTATCATGAATTTGCTTTTGTCTGAGGCTGGATGTGTTTACTTTTCTGAAGGAATTGAAATTGTTCTTATTTGCGTTTTAAAAATGAAAACTTCATAAAATGTCTGAAAAATCTTTAAAAAATCTTAAATTAAACAAAAAACTTTTGACTTCTAAAGACCGACATGTAAAGTTTCATTCGGGCTGTATTCGGGATATTTCGGGATATTTCGGGATGAAGATGACTATTTCTATTTCAGACAACATCATGTTATGATTCAAGTTAGTATTACTGTGGATTTGTTTTTTTCTTTTTTTAGGGAGTAGAAAAGAACGATTCAGTCGTTTTAAACTTCGAACTCTTGTTGAGGAGATAAAAGATATCATCAACAAATATCCTGATGATGGACAAATTTTCAAGGTAAAATTTTTTTTCTTTTAGTTGGATGCAGTTTAGCAAATTCTCTTCAACTGTACACAATATTTTACATGTAAACATATTCTTTATTTATAACAAAAGCCAAGGATAATTATAGCAATCTCTCCTTCTTCTTGTTGACATCATAAATCAAAAACTAATATTCATTTTACTGAAGTATCAACTTTACAAAATATCAATCCAGGATAACAGTGAAAATTCATTGTTCAACAATATTAAAAAGCCTGTTTATCAGTGCTTCACAATGTTGATCAATATTTGATGTTATACCATAGTGCCAAATATTGACAAAATTGTGTTTTTGAGAATATTACAATAGCTTTGAAGGTTTACCTATTGCACATTAAGAACAAGCGTCTGGAGCCTCCTTTACAAATAATCTTTCATTTAATTTTCTGGCATAAAAATTTCAAAATTTCAATTATTTCGATTTTTTTATAAATTTTGTTGTGATGTTAGGATGTTGTTTTTATTTATTTATTTATTATTTTTGTTTCACGAGACAAAAATTTTCAGCATTAAGCTAAGATGAGGCTGTTTACACGAGGTTTCATGTCTGGGGACAATTTTTCACAAATCGGTTTCTTGTTAAAACCTTTATACTGGTTACATGTAAGAAGTAATAAGAAACTTGTGTCGGGTTGATTTTCATGTCGGGCAAAAAGACTGACATGAAATCTCATGTCGGGTGTCAAAATTTCATGTAAATGCAACCGACGTGAAATTTGATTACCGTATTTCCTCTAATAAACGCCGCGGCGTTTATTACAAATGGCAGATTTTAGATGCGGCGTTTAATAGAGGGCGGCGTTCTTTAGAGGGCGGCGTTTATTTCAAAATGAAAAAATGACATAAAAATAGACTTTAAGCCACAATGTTTTCTTTTCCTAAAAAGCGTAACAAAAGATAAAAATGTTTTATACAAAAGATGTTAAGAAAGAATATCAACATCACTGTCGCCGTCAGAATCCTCTTCTATGATATGAAAGCTTTCATAGCTTTCGCTAATGTCAGAATCCAAAATTTGAAATGGATTTTCAGCAGATCGATCTTCATCCAATGCTTTCGTTGCCTGCTTCAATATCAACAAGGAATGCTGGATCTTTTTGGATTGTTGTTGTTCTGCGCCGCAATGAAAGGCAATTTCGTTTCATAAACTTCTCTAACCAGCCACGGCTAGCCTGGAAACTATCTTTTGCAACATTATCCTCCCCAACACTTTCATCATGGATGGCCTTCGCTTTTCTCATAATTAGTTTTCGAGAAACACGTAAAGAATTTGCTCTTCGTTCATGTATCCATTCGAGTAGGTCTTCCTCTAAGTCAACATTTTTGATTTTACATCCTCCTCCTTCCAGTTTCATTCTTTTTGCTCCTCCTTGTTTCAGCTTATCCGCATTAGCTTTCCATTCTTTCACTCTCTTTTCATCAACCCTGTATTTTCTTGCTGCTTCACGATTATTATAACGCTCTGCGTAATCAATAACTGTGGACTTAAACTCAAAAGTAAAACTTCGCCTTTTTTCCCCTTTATGGGATATAGATTGTTTGTGCACTTCTTCGTTTGGCATTTTTTCTGCTCCGTCACCACACAACTCTGATGAAATAAACTATGAAGACAAAATCTGTCCGTGTATGAGACAAGCTGCAGCTGGCTTTGTTCACACCTTATGATGAAAATTTATCACACCTTCATTCCTTTAAAATTGAATAACCAATTAAAGAAGTTTCAGAGTTCAAAGAACGGTTTTCCTTTCGGTTTTCATTTCATGCACATCATTCTTAATTAAATCACGTTTTCCGAAGCGCTTTCACTCAAATAAACTCATATAAACTGTTTGTTATTGCTTTTTTAGTCAGTTTATTAGAGGGCGGCGTTCTTTAGAAGGCGGCGTTTATTACGAATGTTGAAATACAGGTGCGGCGTTTGTTAGAGGGCGGCGTTTATCAGAGGGCGGCGTTTATTAGAGGAAATACGGTAATTCATGTTCAACTATGCATGCTCACAATAAAAAACAAAAGATTTCTTCCGAAAAGCTGTCGACCCGTCATCTGTACGGCCACCACCGATACGAGTTTTGAGGCGACATTAATGTAAACAGAGCACCATTCCATGCCGCGATAAAAATTTCATGTTGCCTATATATATATATGTATAAAAATAGCATATATTTTTTAAAAGTAGCATATTCATTAGAAAGTTATATAGTTAAAAGTTAAGAGTTTAGTGGGTGCCGAGACTAAGATTTGAAAACGAAAAATTATGAGGAACTGTGATAGGAAAGAAATAGCTTGGCCAAATCAGTAACACTTAATGCAGTAATTCTGAGAATAGACTGTTCAAATTTATGGCCCTGGTTAATGGGAGAATAAATCGAGTTAAAATATGTATATACCATTATATAGCATAGACTAATAAAATATATAATCATTATTATTTGTTTTTCCAACGCTGTTAGTGTTTAATAAAATGTTCATTTGTCTTTGTCTTTCTTCAGTAGTGTTTAAAATCATTATAGGTTACAAGACGTCGGTAGTACCATTCAATTGGTTACCAAGTTCATTGACTAAGAACAAGGGAATCAGGAACATTTTTGTTAACACCAGTTGATGAATCTAGCAGCCTTGACATGAATTTTCTCAACAGATTGTAGTAACACACTAGAGCAACTACCCTGCATACTAATTCCATACAGAACAGCGGGTAAAATTCCTTTGAAATATAAAAAGCTAATGTCAAGTTTATCTAAGAATCTGGTGGTGTACAGTTTCTTCACTTTCGTTTGTAAATTGTTCACATAAGTCAATGTAAAGTACTCCAACAACTTTATTGTCATCAATAGCTTTCAACCAAGTTTCAGTGGGTTTTAAAAGAACCCTTTCTGTTGACCTGTTTTTTCGAAATCCCCATTGATGATCATTTAAAAGATAATGATTTGATAGGTGTTAGTGTAACTGAGTAAGCTTAATTGTGATTGGTCGGTAGTTATTGCAATCTCGAAGTAACCCTTTTTTGTACAGACACCTGATGCGGGCTTCCATCAGGAATGAATATCCCAGAATTTATAGAAAGAACCTACATGTACCAGACTTATAGTTGGTTTCTTATTATTTATATGATTGCAGACTCATTTAATTTACTTCATCATGATCACTATAATCAACTAATCACATACATTTCATCATAAACATTTTTAAAACAATCCAAGAAATTGATTATATCGAAAAAAAAATAGTTGTCTCTTCCCACCCTTTTAATAAAGGTTGTCCATGTTATTCATGTTGTTCATAGTAGGTTAAAATATTCACATAGAAAATAAGTAAATTGAAAAAACTTAACATTATCCTCCTATCTTCTCCTATTCATCAAAAATCAACTCTGTTGAGAATTTTGTGTCAATTGGTCTCATTGAGAGTTGTTGAAGGGGTATCATATTGAAGGGGTATCGTATTGAAGGGGTATCATATTGAAGGGGTATCGTATTGAAGGGGTATCATATTGAAGGGGTATCATATTGAAGGGGTATCATATTGAAGGGGTATCATATTGGTCACCTAATGTGACCCTATTGCAGCAAGTTGTATTCAGTCAACTGTTTTAATAGAGTTTGTTCTATAAAACCCATTCTTCATCATGTTCCTGATCTGATTTCTTTGCAGATGTCTATTCCCAGATTTTGTTATGGAATGAATGATCCCTTTCATCACTAAGAAGTCAGTTATCAAACAATTTCCATAGAAGCAGATGTTGTGTTTGATTCAAATGAACCATCAGATTTTGTTTGATTCAAATGAACCATCAGATTTAAACAGCAGGAAGCTTTGTTAACCAGTACAGTCAGTATTTTCTTGTTCTAACAAACTGTTAAGTGAGACTTCATATCAAGAGAAGAAGTGATTGATAAAGATGATAATTAACCTCCAAAGTGTTCAGTGCTTTCAAAAATGTTCATGATTGTTTTGTCAATTCTCAGTACATTCTTTCACCCCTTCATTCAAGGAAGTCCAAAGTTTAAACTATTTCATTCATTCATTCATTCATTCATTCGTTCATTTATTCATTCATTCATTCATTCATGAAAACGATCCATCTTATTCATGGTGAAATTTTCGGTGCTAATTTTTGGTGTTATCTATAGTAACGTATTTCCATAGTCTTATTTGAAAAAAAACTAAGAACGTATTTGTAGAAAAAAAATCTAAGAACGTATTTGTAGAAGTGTATGTTGTTTAATGTAGTACATTTATTAACACCAAAACCATCCTTCATCAGGTTGTCAAGTTCTGATGGATACATTTTTACTTCTTTTAAGTTCGATCTACTTCCTTTTATTCTTCATGGTTTTTCTGATAACCAGTTTGTTTCATGATAGAAAATTTGATCATCAATCCGGAAGACATTAGCGAACATGGTTGGTAATCTTAATTATGGGACAATTATTCTCCAGATGAGACATTTATTTAGAGCAAGAATGGATGCAAGGTTGCCATTATTGTCATCACCTGATAAACAGTCATGTTAAGTTTTAAGTGTTGTCATGCTCCCTGTTGGTTTAGAAATAAGGTTTTGCAGATCAAACAGCTCTAAAATACCCCTGTATGTCCTCGATATTTGTCAGTTTATTTCCTTAACATTGATGCTGGAAAGTTTTATTGTTTTGTTTATATTTGAAGCTACCATTTTTAGCGGGCAGTATTAACCCTATACTAACTGGTTATGAGGGCATTACCGGAGAATATTGACCGACGTCAAAGTAAAGACCGAGCTTGCGAGTACAGTACGTGACGGAAATGAAGTCTTCCTCGGTCTGAAGCACTCGATCTGAAGCACTCGGTCTGAAGCACTGGTTTCACAAGCTCAAGCTGTACATTCGGAACTCGGGCTTTTGTATTTCTCTGTACAGATGCGCAAACAGTCAGTATCCCGTTTATTACCTGGTAAAAATGATAAAGAGAGTCAAGACCAATTGAGTTTGATACTTGGAAATTACTTTCCTTCGTATACAAATTTAAGCTACCATTTTATAACCTATGACGCAAACCAGTCAGTACGGCTCTGTACCGATGCCCTTGAGAAGCGCGTCTAAGCCAATCAGGTAATCTCATTTGGCTGTACTGTTACTTTTCATAATGGCTTCCAGGTAATAACGATCTGTAATAACTGGTTTCCAAGCCAATCAAATTCGCCCATTTTCCATAATCACTCCTATCGTAATACTCTCCAGGAAATAAGGCTGGGTAAAACTTTCGTTAAAAGTGTTTTTAAAATGATTTCACCAATTAACAGTTAAGCAGAATAATAATATAATAATTTTAATTTTTCAATCATCATTTTTACTGCATTACTATCATATCATTTATTAATGCAAGAATTGTACATTTGACAAATGCAGTAAGCATGAAACTCAGAGTAATGTACTCATTTTAAAATTGGAAATACAATTTTATCTTATTGCAAGTTTGTAAAGTTTTGAGATGATTTGGCATTTGGCGGGTAAAGATTAAACATTTCAACATCTTTTTGCCATTTTAGTTATCTTGTAAGTAAACCTTAATTTGTTGATATTTTTATAGGAACTCATACAGAATGCTGAAGATGCAGGTGCCACAGAAATTGTGTTTATATACGATCAGAAAGACTATACATCCATTGAAAAAAGATATTCTGTTGATGGGATCAAAACCTTGCAAGTAAGTACCTCAAAAAAACGATATGAAATTTGTAAACAAAGAAGTTTTCTGTGGTATTTTATTACTTTTTTGATACAAACTTTGCTTTTTTTGCTCTGTATCAATATGTGCAGTTGTATGAAGTATGAACCAACTGCTTTCTTAGATAAATAATAACAGTTGTTGGGCGTGCTAGAAACAGTGGTGTTTTAGTAAATTATCATCAACCATCACCTTATTAAATGCGAAGTATCGCCTCTAAAACAGATATTCTAAGAGAATCTTTTCCTTTAAGTAAACATTTATAGAACAGCTAACAAACCCTGCTCAACTTCCTGCCATTCGTAAATGTTACTAGCAATGTAGATGGTGTGCTGTCTGTTCTTCAATCAATGTTTAAAAGATTATTATTGTCGATAAATCCCAAAGAACCAAATATTTTTTAAAAAAAGGGCCTTTATAAAGAAAAATCAGGATTGACACTTTTGATTAAAAATTTTACCACACCCGGAACGAATGACTAAATTGTTTTATGTTAAGATGCACAGAGAGTTATCAGCACTTGATGGAATCCCATTGTTTGGGAAAACACAAATATATGGGAAATGAGAATTTGCCTGGTTGCCTCACCAATTTTCATGAACATACCCTGTCAATCATCTCCAGGAAGGGAAGGGTGCTCTCATAAGTCGTACATAATAATAATAAGATAATAAACTATGTAAACAGTGACAATATCTTGCCATGGAATTTCAAACAAAGTTCAACGAACCAACAAAACCTTAGGAAAGGTACGTAAAAGTCTACAATAAATCCATAAGAAAAAGTCCATAAAAGTTTATTACCAATAATATATATAATGAAATAATGAGATAAACTCCACAGTACTATAATAAGAGGGTAAAACAATTTAGTCGAATCAAAAATATAATCTTTTGTCACGTTCAGAAATACAGATGAAAAATGTATACGGTATGAAATACAGATGACAAATGTATACGGTATGAAATACAGATGACAAATGTATACGGTATGAAATACAGATGACAAATGTATACGGTATGAAATACAGATGACAAATGTATACGGTATGAAAATGCAGTAACTGTTTAGCCTATTCAGTGGGTGCACATGCCATGCCCGACACCCGACATGCTCGACACCTGGTATCTGGTGACACAATAACGAAGACGCAAATAGAAGATTATGTTTCTCTCGTATTGGTTTTATCCTTTTTCGAAAGCATATTTTTCTTTCTTGATTCATTGATCGCCTTGTGATTAATTATTTTTATCAATATTCAGTGATCACGTGATCACTTCGCTGTCCTTGTTGCCGTCCCAGTTGTGTAATTTCCCTAATCAAATCTCTGCAATCTTCCCTTTTTGCACCATCGTTCTTTGCACCTACTTTGGTCAGCTCATTAGATAAATAAAGTTTTCCATGTTTGGTGTTATTTGTCTCTGGTGGTGGAAGCAGACTTGTAAAGGCAGCTTTTACATCAAGATAGTGAATTTTCCTTCTGTTAGTGTTGGTGAATCTGTCCTAATATCTAAGGACTCCTCTTCAAATGCACAGACAACCAAATGTTCATTTAATCATCCTTGTTTTTATCTGTAATCACCCAACATGTTGTAATAATGTCTTGTCCTTTGTCTGTAACCTCCTTATAAACTATAAACAATAAATCTTTCCACTTTTGAGGTTTCTTTAACTTTTTCGGAATCAACTACTTTTATAACGTTGGGAAGTACATGATGCTCTGAAATCAAGCACTAACTGCCCACACAAGGACATTCTTGAGCATCTATTACTATCTTTACTATCTCCATTAATATCTTAATCTTACGTTCTACCACTCCATTTGACGGTGGCAATTTAGCTGCTGTAGTATACAGGTTTGTTCCAAATGTTGGAACCCAGTGAGACCTCCTTGTGGTTGGAACTGAAAATTGATGCTACACTGAACTTTGAGAACACATCAACCATGTACATCTTATTGAAATAAACTATAAAGATGTCTGGATTATTTAGAAGAAATAAATTATTTATGCAATTTTGTAGCTACTGTATACTTTTCTTCTGGACTTTTGCATTCGATTTGGTTAGCTGAAAATATTATGTTTGCATTGGACACACTTTTGACACGGCATCTTACAGCAACTTGTTTTGATGTTAGTGGAATGTCCATTTGATGTGTCTTGCAATCGAATATCTCTGCCATACATGCGAATAATGTCATTAACAAAGTCTAGTTGACTGTTTGCTGCTTTTAGGTTTAGAGTTGATAGAAGTAGTGGAACTTCACAATCAACAACATGAATATCCCCAATATTAACAATAATGTTTAGTGATTTTAGAGACACAAAACATCTAACAGGTCCAAAGCTGAAAGATTTCCCACTTTTTTTCTTGAAGGTGTTACCACATACAGTAGATGAACCAGAATCATGCAAAGCACAGTTTAAAGACTCTAAAATAACAAGCTGCATAAAACAATTGTTAATTGCTATATAATTGGACATGTACTTGCTCTGGAACCTTGGATATGACATTTTTACTGAGCATATATTTTTCAGGCATGATACTGCAAAGGATTGTCATCTGGATCATTCGGGTTTTGTTTCTTCTTGATTGTGCATAACTATTGTTACATACACTGTTATAACCCCAACAATTTCTGCAATATCCACTATGTTTAACAGAATCTCTACCATACATGACTTCATTTTGAATTTCAATATTCTCTTTCTCACTACAGTTTGCATACACTGATCATAGATCACTTTTATTTGTTTTTTCATTTCTTCATATGTCAATGATTTTACAGTGGCACGGGTTAAGTCTTGTGTAGCCTTAGACAAATTAGAATCCTTGAGCAACCAAGAATAGCATAAAGTAGTGAAATGTAAAACTACTCAATCTCAATCAGATAGATTCAGATCATTTGGTCGTTGGAAAGTCTCAAATTTTTCATAGGCATTAAACATTGCCTGATGTTCCGGAACACTCTACAATACCTTTTAAACATTGCCTGGTGTTCTGGAACACTCTACAATACCTTTTAAACATTACCTGACGTTCTGGAACACTCTACAATACCTTTTAAACATTGCCTGATGTTCTGGAACACTCTACAATACCTTTTAAACATTGCCTGATGTTCTGGAACACTCTACAATACCTTTTAAACATTACCTGATGTTCTGGAATACTCGATAATACCTTTTATATCTTTATATTTAGTCCATCAACTTCATTTTATTCTTCTTTCGTCAATGCTGAACATGCTGGATGCACCTTAGTACTCAAAGTCATCACACTGTTCCTCTTTCAGAAAATCTGTAACTAACTCCCAAAACCCCGTATCTTGTTCCCAACTATTAAATACCCCATCTTCAGTAAATTGGATTAACCTATACTTTTGTACAATTGTTACTGTAGTTACAATTTGTAAATCAAATATGTCTGTTATTTATATAGGCCGTGCATCTAACTCAATGATAAAATAATAAACATATACTAACTTTAGTATATTTTTCCGATGTAATTCCCGTTAAGTTGCAGTCTACAATACAAGCCGAAAGAAATTTTCCATGTCCTCATAACATAATTAGCTTTCACGAAGGGTCGGTGTTATTTTCATGTTTTATTTTTACAATTTACACTATTTTTTGTAGTTTTCTGACATTTATTTTTGGGAAACAAGCTGAATTGAAATATTAGTTTTTGTTTTGTATTTTCGAATTGAGGCAGAAAACAGACACTTCTAATTTGTTAATAACGAAAAATACTAACATGCTATGCAATGAATCGCACAGCTTTTCTTTTTCCTACCAAGGGAAGCCTGACTGATGATACAATATTTTCGTGAAACACTTTATTTTCCTTAATTAAGACCCTGTATACAATAATAAAATTTTAAACCTTCGCAATATTTTGTCACATTTATTTGAGCCAGCAAAAATTTATGTCCTTAAGGTATTCAAGGCAAAGAGAAAGGGATAAAAAAGGGCATTCTTCGTAAATAATGTTTATTATAAATCGGGTTCTCCCCAACAACTTATTTTTCTATTATGGTCCACCTCCATTGACATGCTCCCTATGGAGTTTCCATGTAAACAGGTTTTAAATGAGTCTGTTTTTTCTGGATTTACTGGTTGTGCTAGGAGGGGCTCAAGATGTTGTGTTGATTTTAAAACGAAGAAAAAGCTGTATATAAATACTCAAATTTTGTGGAATCTACCAAAGTGGAATCTATGAATACTGACTGGATCTTTCTGTAACAAATTAACAAATTCTCCATAGTTTTTCGCGTTTATTTAGATGTTTTGTTGCTTCAACATGATTGTGTGGGAGGGTGGCTGGGGTGCATGCAGGACCTAGCTCTGTACTGAACAATAAAAAAATACTGGTCTGTGATTCCACTTGAATTAGTTTGGGGAAACATTGTTGGTTAGGAGTGACTTAAGTTTTTTACCGAGAAAATTTCAGGAAGCTTAATTTGGTCTCAAAAGTTGAAGCTTTTTTGGTGACAAAGTGTACAGGCACTTTCCCGCGAAAAACGAAGTTTTCGTCAGCAAATTGTAACACTTTTCGCTTCAGTGTAATCCTCGATCATCTAGTGCTCAAGAATATCCCAATATACCGAAGTGATAAGAATATTTTCCCCCATTTGGGCCAAGACTTTAAGGGTGGAGCGAAGCCAGGAAAACACATTCCCGTTGAATTCCTTCACGATGTATTTGGCGCATGCGCATTTCTAAATGTCCACCTTGCACTGCAAAGTGAACGAACGTGACCCGTCCCCAAAAAGTTTTAGACCCAATTTTTTGTTCGTCTCCCCATCGCCAATATCGCACGCCCAAAGTGACGTCAGTTATTCCCATTGGTTCTCAAGATATTTGACCCTGAAAATCGCGTTCTATTTAGGGTGCAATGCAATATGCCATCTGACGTCAAACTCCTTTTATAATACTAATCGCTATTATACTCGCAACTCAGTTACAGTCTAAAATTTCACAATTTAATTTTTCATAAAAACATTTAGTTCCCAGTCCTTTTATTCACACTGACCAAACTAAAAAGTGGATGCACAGATCGAGATTAATAAAGTAGACTAGCCGAGGCGGCGTCGCTCGCCGCCCATCAGTCGCTCGCCGCCCATCAGTATTAGGTTGCACAAGAAATTATGGGCAACTCTGAGTTTATTCGTAAAAAAATATTCAGCTAAAGTATCGGTTTATTGTATTCCTATTTTTGATTCCATTTACAAATAAGTAAGTAAATTCAACAAAGCCAACCAGGTAAACAATTTTAAATTGGTTCCACGTATATAAGTGATCCAAAATTTAAAAACACCACCTAAAATTTTTTATGCCATTTCGACTATTAAGTGAACCGTAAAATTATGTTTTTACCCGAGAACCCGTTAAATACCTTAATTCCCTTTAATAAAATTAATCGTAAAAAGAGATCTTACCTACACTGATCTGCTGATTATAACGTGTGGGTATTACTCACGTAATAAATAGAAGTTCATTTTAGGTTTCCAATTTCGTATACCATGATATAAAACCATGATTAACACATTCCTTTTCATCCTTATTTTTAATTAATACTAAATCCAATTTTCTAATCTAAAATAGGAATCATATTAGAAAAGTGCACAGTCATGACGCGACAACAGCAAAAATGCTCCTGAAAGTAAAATAAATAATAATGTCTTTTGCCCTGATTTTTACATCGATCGTTAACCAAGTTAATTCGGATGTCAAGCAGCACCATGCTATGGCTGTTGTTAAATACACACAGCACAGAATGCAAAACAGTGCAATGTGCTGTGATGGGTACTCCCTCTTCTACCCCCCCCCCCAAAAAAAAAAAACAAAAAAAAACTGCAATATTTAAGCAAAAATAGCAAAGAAATATAGCTACAGAGACATAGACATGTTGTAGATAATATGGTCAGTTTAAACATATGTATGAGCCAGACAATCAATGTTGTGAAGGGGAGCTCATAACCACTCAATAATTCTGCTCCCAAAAAATATCTTTCCCTTAATCAACACAAACATGTATAACAATAATATGTCTTTGTAATCACAATAATTCTTCTCTGGCTAACCTCCAGAAAAAACACATATTTCTTCTTCCCGCTGAAAAACAACATTTCTAGCAACTGTGAAACCATTTAAAAAAACAGACAGACACAGTCTACTAGATTACAACATTCTTTTTCTTCTTATTTTTGACATAACATGGGTTTGCGAACCCTCAATCTGCTGAACTGCTAGGCCTTTTGCATCACATGAGAAGGTGCGGATGCATTGTTAATATCTTCTGAATGTTAAGAAATTGTATAAATTGTCAATATAAGTTGGTTTGAACTGTCATCTTGTTGCTACAACAAGGAAACCTCAACTTTTCTGTTTTAGGGACCATGTTTATATGCTTATAACAACGGTTACTTTGATGATAATGATTGGGATGGGATCCGATCTCTTGCTATCAGTAATAAACGTACTGATCCTTTAAAAGTTGGACGGTTTGGATTAGGATTCAAATCAGTTTTTCACCTCACCGGTAACTATAATTACATTAAGGCAAGAAATTTTTGGAACATGAAATTTAAAATTCATGAACTACTGCAAACTCCATTTTTTACAATATTATACTGCAGAATTTACAATGTCACAAAATATCAACTTTCGGTCTAAAAGCAAAATAAGAATACTGTGAAATTCAAAAAGTGACAAAAAACCCGCAAAATTAAAATGCCGCAAAAATATTCCTGCCACGAAAATTTCTTCCTTTAATGTAGACGTCTATTGTATTATGTCAGTTGTATTATGTGAATCTGTTGAAATTTTGTTGCTACTGTAATAGATTGATATAGGATTTTAGTTTATAAAATGGAAATATCACAAAACTATTCTGTTTCTGTATTTTCAATTTGGATTTAGATGTGCCATGTATTGCAAGTGGAAGTTCAATGGCTTATTTGAATCCTTTAAAAGATATATTTGACAAGGAAATGGAATTCTTGGAATTTGAGGAAGACAAAGCTGATGCTGCAAAATTCTACAACTTTGGTGATTTCAACTGCTATAAAAGGGTTCCAGAGGAATTTTCTATCAACTCAAATGGATATTGCAATGGTACCGTGTTTAGGTTTCCATTACGACGGAGAGAGTCAGAAATATCAACATCAATTTACACTCATAAAAGAATGGAAAATCTGATCGCAACATTTATTGCTGAAGGAACTATGAACTTGCTGTTTCTGAAAAATATCAAATCCATAAAATTTTTCGTCATTAAGGAGAATGGCACACATGAGGAATTGTATCAAGTTTGTTTAGATGAGCATTGCAACAGGAACTATGGGGAACCAAGACAACAGTTCATCAAGAATGTTAGAGAACAAACAGAAAAGAAATCATTCACTCCTCAAAACTTAAATCATTGTGTTGATCTTATAGAAAGAAAGAATGGAAAAGAATCAAAACATTCATTTGTTTTAAGTGAAGTGTATGGTTATTCTGGGAGTGATCATTTTAGAAAGCTCATAGAAGATCCTGAACTATCTTATGTACCACTGATGGGAATTGCATTTCCATTGAATGGAAACAGTGGTGGTCATGTATATTGTGGATTACCGCTGCCTCTCACAGAAAAGAGTATGACTGGGCTACCGGTTCATGTGAATGGATATTTTTCGCTTTCCGATGATAGAAGAGATTTAAAATGGAAGACCATATCTTCAAAAGTTTCCAATGACAAATCTGCAGTTTGGAATGAATACTTGATAGAGCAACTCCTTCCTGATGCTTATTGTAATTTGATGAAATATCTTATCCAGTTGAACAAAGATCATGATGTGTTTTATTCAGCATGGCCAAATCAAGACAATGTGAATGAAAAATGGAGAATGTTTATTAACAGACTGTATGAACAGATGATGTCTTTCAATTGTGTTTTTATAACATCAAAAGGAACTTGGAACAATGTGCAAAATACAGTGTTTCTACAGGAGAATGAGTTTCAGTCGAACAAGATCTACGTTGCTGTAAAGAAGTTTCTTGAAAGAACGCCATCTTGCACAGCTTCTGTTCCCTCCCATGTCTTAAAATCTCTCCAACATCCAACCACCGTCACAAAAGAATTTGTTTTGAATATGTTGCAATCGTATTTAAACTGTTATAAGGAATTAAGAAGGGAAGAACAGATTGATTTGTTATCATATGCTGTCAAGACTGCATCAGATGTATATAGGCTTAATGGCTTACATGTATTGCCATTAGTAAATGGCAACTATGGAATGATAAAACAGTCCCAACAAAATTGGATTTATATTCCTACAAAAGATCATCCAGCTAATGTTTTACCAACTCAAGATGATGTTTTAGATTCATCTCTTCTTTCAAGAGCTCCTTGTTTACTTGAAGTTCTTCAGCAAGCTTCATCAAATGGTACGTTATCATTGATTTCGAATTTTTGATTCTAGATCTCCATCATCAGTTTTGTGTTAATTACTGTTACTCATGATTTTGATGAAAGATTCTAAACAAGCTTCAAAACATTCCTGGTAGATATATTTTGTGGGGAAATTAAAAATTGTTTAAAATCAATATTACATTTCCATATCAATTGTAAAAAATTTAAATTCCAGAAAAATGATTTCTCTGCTGATTTCTACTTGGTGTTTGTAATCTATCTAATGGTTTTGGTTAAAAGTTTATTTTATTGTATGAGGGTGACAGTTTCTAACTTTTTTTAAGGAAACACGAATCTATGTTTACTGAATCATTGGAGTAAAGTCCTAAAAGCTGTCAAGGATAAAATGCCAACAGTTAATGCAGAAATGATCAATAATCAGTTCCAGAACTACTGGTTAGAAAGATTTTGGAATTACAAACGTCAACAAAATATTCCCATCAATTATTTAGATGGAATGCATCTTATACCTGTCATTGTTTATGGACAAAAGTATCTTCATAAAATCAAAACTGCTTCTCTGCTGATGCTGCCTATTGACAGAAATCAACATATCTCTAATGAAATGAAGACGTTTTTGGGTAAATGTGGATTAAAGTTTGCTGATACTAATGCATTGGATCTTCAAGTTTGGTATGATCTATTCTCCAATCAAAAGATCTTATTTCCTGACTCGAATGGAATTATAACTGCTCTAGATTATGCTGCCAAAAGAAGTGGTGAAGACTGTGTGTCCTCTCTTTGTGCGAAAGAATCTGATACACTAAGAAATGAAGTAGTAGTGGCTGCAAAAAATTTCACCAGTTTATCCTTTCCCAGTGTGATAAAGAAATTACCCTTGTTCAAAGTTTTTGGTGGAAGTAATTTCACATCTATTGATCAATCAATTTTGGTTGACAAACGATACATTCCATCTGTGTGGCGATCTGATTTTGCCAATATCATAGAATCAGAATCCGTCTCTCATGATATTGTGAAGAAAGTTTTCACAACTCGATGGAAGTTTGAAGACATTGGTCAATTTCTTTTTACAAGTAAATTTAGCAGCTTGAATATGACTGATAAAGATACATTGTGCATCTTCGTCCTGAAATACATTTCAAAGAATGAAGTCACCAACGAGTTTCTGTCGCTTCTCAAACAGTATTTGGTTGTAAAAAGTGGTAACACCAGAAAAAGGCCATCAGACTTGTTTCAATGTACTCCAGAAATGAAGGTACTTTTTCAAGGAGAGAATGGGAAGTTTCCAGACGATTGCTATAATCATTACGGTCAAGCTTTGATTAAACTTGGTTTAAAGAGGGAGCAGAAAGAAATATCTCCTTCAAACATTGCAGATTGCATTCAAGCAGTTCAGAATCTTCAGTCTGCTGGTATTATGATGGATGATCTCAGAAAGAAAGTAAAAGCCATTCTTGAAATTTCAAATGTGCAACATATCAACCTTTCTCAATTCAGTAACTTGGCCTGGATTCCAATCAGTCATGAAAAGCCATATGGATACCCACGATCATTGTACTGGGCTGGCTCTGACAAATTTGCATTAGATAGACCAAATAATGTATTTTCAAAAAAATATGTTAAGGTTGTAGCCAGCATTAGTAAGATTGTTCATGACGATCTCTCTCAGTTATTTCATAACATATTTGGTAACCAATCTCCTCCAGTAATGTTGGTTTGTAGACATTTGGAAAATATTGTTCAAAGTTACAATGAAGGTGAAAGCTTACCTTACAAAGAGATGATTGAGAATATATACAGTTACTTGTCAAAATGTAACTTCAACGAGGTTGTTGAAAATTTGAAAAGCACAGGTACAAAGGTTTGGTATGGTAATCATTTTATTAACTTCAATAAAATATTGAAACATAAAACATCCATATCTGTGGAGCCTTATTATTTCTGTTTATCTGACGCAGTTCCAAATTCATTCCATAAGTTTGTGATGGAACTTGGAAATGGATTACAAGAAACAGATATTTACATTGACGTGTTACAAAAAATGTTTAAGAAATATCATGACAACCAAGATGTAGAGCTTTCATCTGATTTAGAATTGTCAGTAAAGATGATCAAATATCTGGCAGAAACATTTGAGAAGATTTCTGGAGATAAGAAATCTTTAATTTGTGTTCCAATGGCTTCACACTTCATCAAATATTCCAAGTTAAAAGATTGTTTTTACCATAACTCTGGTGGTCCGTATTTTTCTTCAGCTGCAGAACATAATATCCTACATCCATCTCTCGATAAGGATATTGCTGTTAAGCTTGGTATTCCAAATTTAATCAGTCAAGTGTTGTCTCACGACGATTTGTTTGAATCGTGGGGACAAGAAGAGTCTTTAGTGTTGCGACTAAATCGATTATTGAAAGATTATGAAGATGGAATGGCAATCCCAAAGGAACTTATTCAAAATGCTGATGATGCTGGTGCAACTGAAGTTTCATTTTTATTTGATGAAAGGGAAAATAACGAATTGAAGACAACTTTGTTCCATCCTGAGATGAAAGAATGGCAAGGACCTGCACTTTGGGTGTTCAATGATGGTCAATTTTCAGAAGAAGATTTTAGAAATATTACAAGACTCAATGCTGGTACTAAAAATGAAGATTTGACTAAAATAGGCAAATTTGGTCTTGGTTTCAATGCAGTTTATCACTTAACCGATGTGCCCAGTTTCATTAGTGGTCAAAATATGGTTATTTTTGACCCTCACACAGTATACCTGGGTGATGCTCTTAGAGATAAAAGCAAACCAGGAGTGCGAGTTAATTTTTTGAGTTCTAATAAAGATTACAAACACTTCAGTCACCAATTTAAAGTTTTCGATGGAATATTTGGTGCAAAACTGGATTTTGATGAAAAAAATGTTGAATCATTTCCTGGGACTCTTTTCAGATTACCCTTGCGTAATTCGAAGACTGCTGATCACAGTGATATCAGCAAATTAGTATATAATGATAAAGAAATGGACAGGCTATTGTTAAAACTCCAAGCATCATTAAATCACCTGCTATTATTCACACAAAATGTTAAGAGTATCAACTGTTATCATTTAGGAAGGAAGGCCACTTCAATTAAAGAAATGAGTCTCTCGTTTTCTGTCTGTAAAGAAACCAACAACTCACACACAAATGTTGTCAAATTAGCTGATAGTGCCTTGAAACAGTTTAAAAGTAATTGGCATTGTCCTATTCCAAATGAGAAATTTCTAGAAAATGTTAAAGTGATTGTCAACAATCAGAATGAAGAAGAAAAGAGCAATTGGTTGATAAGTTCTTGTATTGGAGGTCAGTCCTCGTTTGAGTTCGCAAAGAGAAGATCAGGCTTCAACCCTTGTGGTGGTGTTGCAATAAGATATGAAGTCAACTCAAACGGAAATATTTCTTTATTAGATGAGAAGAACAGATGCTTCATGTTTTGTTTTTTACCTTTACCTGAAAATAGTCATCTTCCTGTCCATGTGAACGGTGCATTTGAAGTTTCCAATGATCGAAAACGTCTTGTACAGCATACAAGTGACGAAAAGAGATATGGAGAAGTTAGTGAGTGGAATTCTCTGCTAGGTGGTGATATTGGAGAAGCTTACTACAATCTGTTATCATGGTTGAAAGATAAGATAGTGGATGTGTCATTGAAATCTTGGTTGGGTGTCATGCCATCGCTTCCTTTACCTGCTGAGAATAAGTGCATAATAGAACTGTGTAAATCATTGATGAGAAAAATTTTAACAAGAAATGAAAATCTCTTTCCATGCTCTGTTTCTGGTGGTGTTTTGTGGACAAGCTGGAAGTGTATAATTCTAACAAATAAATTGCCTACAAATCTCCAAAATTCAGCAATGAAATTGATTAATTGGTTTGAAAATTTACAAGGCAGTGGAAAGGTATGTTTGGATATTCCTGGTGAATTTATCGAATTAATCAACGAGATGGAGTGTTCGGAACTTTTAGCGTCATCATTTATTTCAGCTTCTCAGTTTTACCAAATATTTTTCAGTCACATTGGCCACAAGTCATTAGATGAGACTCTGCGAAATGAGATTTTGAAGATTTTTGTTAAGATGCAGTCATCGGAGGACGAGTTGGCTCGCTTATTGTCATCTGTACCATGTATAGCAACTCAACCAAATGGTACTTTAAAAGTTCTCTCAGATTTAGTACAGCCTAACAGCAAAGTTGCCATGCTGTATGAATTATCAGATGAAATTTTCCCACAAAATATTTTCGAATCTCTACATTTTGAATTAGAAAAACTTGGCATGAATGTCTATCGGCTGCCATGGCCGATGATATTAGACCGAGTAAAATCAATTGCTGATGCTGAGAAATCTTGTGATGAAATCTTGATTCCAGTGCTTAATGAACGAAGTAATTTTTTGTTGCATCTAATAACTGAAGATTTTACTTCCTGTCCTCGGGAAATTTATGATGACCTAATTCGAACCTCATTTTTGCCAGTTTTGCAGAGGTCTCATGATACCATATTCACGTGGTATTCAAATGGTCAACATTTTGGAGCACCACAAGAAATGTATCACCACATCTTTAAAGATGTTGTTTCCTGCGTTGGGTTGGTTTGTCGCAACTTTTACGAGTCTAATTTGTCGGCATTTCTTGGGCTTGATAAGATACCTGCATTCGAAATGATAAAGAAACATCTTATTTGCGTCATATATTCTTTTGAAATGAATGGTAAGATAGATGATCATTTTATCAAAACGTTAACAGCGATTTACGAGCATCTCAGTAAATACAACATGGATGAAAATTTTGAAGCACTTGCAAAGTTGAAAATGTTGTTTACAGAAAATGGAGCATTGGTTGAACCAAACAAAATCTTCATGAATGCTGAGCAGGAAATTAATGGTTATCTGCATAAACTTCCTCTAATATTACATTCACATGAAAAGCTGATGTTGAAACTTGGAGTGATGGAAACTTGTTCGATCATGGATTATTTTAATATCTTGTGTGATATTAAATCTGATTTTGAAGACCAACAACTGCCAAATCATCTCCTTAAAGGTATTATCCATCATATTATTCCATACCTGTACAATAACATAGTCGACATAAAAGAATATGACGGTAAAGATATGCATATACCAGATCATCATGGTTATATGCGGAATTTGAAGGATTTATGTTTTCGTAATGCAATGTGGTTGCCAGAAGAAAAAGGCGTCCTTTATGCTAACGAGGAAATAGCACATATTTATTGTAAACATCTTGGTATAAAATCCTTAGGTAATCAGTTTTTCGAAAAAAATTCACTTGGTATTCCATTTGGACAACATGAGGAGCTGTGTACGCGTATTAAGAATCTATTGAAAGGATATGCTAACACTGACGATGTTCTCAAGGAAATCCTTCAAAATGCTGATGACGCTGGTGCAACAGAAGTGGAATTTATCTTGGATTTAAGGCACCATAACAGCGAAAAGGTATTTTGTGATAACTGGAAGTTATTACAAGGTCCTGCTTTACTTGTATGCAACAACGGGAAATTCACTGAATCAGATCTTAAGGCGATTCAATCATTAGGGATGGGTAATAAAAGCACGAATCCATTGAAAACTGGAAAGTATGGTGTCGGTTTCAATGCTGTGTACCACCTAACTGACTGTCCTTCCTTGCTTACAGATATTGATGGGCAAAAAGATGTTCTGTGTATATTTGATCCAAACCTAAATTACATAGACGGTGCAACAATACTTAAACCTGGCATAATGCTAGAAAATGCTAGAAAGATGTTAGAAGATGTATATTCAGATGTGAAATCAACATATTTATTGGATGAATATGATTCGAAAGATAAGACTTTGTTTAGGTTTCCTCTCAGAACTGCAGACATGAGATCTTCATCTAAGCTATCAACTACAGTGGTTAGTGTTGAAGATATGAAAAAAAAGTTAGAAACACTTAAAAAAGAATCTTTGAAATCCCTCTTGTTTTTGAAGCATGTGAACTACTTGACGTTTCGAATCATATCAGAAGATGGTGTTTCTGATGACAAAATCGTATTCCGAGCAAAATCATATGATGTGAAGTCAAAAGATTTGAAGGAGTTTCAGCTCTTTGAGAAGAACTTTTTGGAAAAGCATGGTAATTTGGCTTCCATCATGAAGTACGTCAAGAAACTTAATCGCCATGTTTGTTTGCAACACTTGGAAGGTGAGAAGTTGATAAAATCGTATCATTTACAAGTTATTGAACAATGTGGATTCTCTCAAATGGACCAACTACCTTCAGAGATTTTAAACACAATTGAGAAAAATGAGCTTTACCTAACTCCTCGAGGAGCCGTTGCTTCTACAGTACAGGATACTTGCTGTGAAAGATGTGAGGAATTACCTCGCCATGACACCTATAAAGGAGATTCTAATTTTACCGATAAAAATCTTGTCTTTTGTACCCTCCCAATACTAGAAGCAAGTAATTTACCTGTGATAATCAATGGTCACTTTGTGCTTAACTATGAGACAAGGAGGTGTTTATATAGTAACCATAGTAACTGTGAAGAGAGACAATGGAATGTTCTCATTCTGAACAATTGTATTTTGCCATGTTATATTGATCTTCTCCTGGATAAAGCTCGGGAATTGAGTGGCTGTTATGAAGATACTGAAAAAGAAGAGAAAGAAAAAGAATTAAGGCGTTATTCTGAATGGTTTCCTATTGTCAGGGATGCATCTGACACAGTTGATTATTGGGAAATTATGAAGAAGACGTTTTATAACATCATTTATACTTCAAATCACCCAATATTACCAGTTCATAATGTCAAAGAAAGAGAAATTGCATTTTGTAAGCCAAAAGATGATTTTCTATTGTTTGAATTGGATGCTGAAAAGAAAGACAGTTCCAATTGGGAACAATTACTGAAAGTGTTGCAATCAGCTCACATACTAACTGACATTTTACCCAAAGATATTAGCAACTCCTTTGCGGAATGTCATTCGAAATTAACAAGTGTTTCACCGACTATAGTTAGAGAACGTCTGCGTGAGAATTACAAATCAATCTTGCCACAAAATAATGAAGCTAGAAACGTCAAGGATACAGTATTTGAGAAAGTAAGGAATGTTGTTATGATGTTGAAATATTGTTTGAAAAAGGAGAAAGAGAAAACATCAAGTGAAGAAATTGATAATATCCAGAAAACTGAAATAACTGAGAATAGTGAAGAAAAAAGCGATACCCAACAACTTTCTCTTCAAAATCTTCCATTGTGTCTGTTAGCCGATGAAACATTGGATGTGTTTTCATCTGAGAAGAAAATATTCTTTACAAATCATTCAACTTTAATCAAAGGAGAAGAAAGATTATTTCTCCACGAAAAAGCTTTCAATTCATTTAAAGTTGGGAAATATGACATAAATAATTTTGATTGGTTTAAAGAATTTACCTTGGAAGAATTTGATAAGTTATTACCGAAAGTGTTACCACCAGAAATATTCAAAGATGCCGGTGGTCCGATTCCTTTTCCATATGAGAATGTTGACATCACTAAGGACTGGCTGGAAGGTGTTTGGAAATACATAAAATCGCAACGCATTCCTAAAAAGGGTTTATCTCTGGAATCAATATCGGCATGGTCTTTGTTATTATGTAAACAAAGAGACAAGGACTTTTTGGTCCCTATTAACAAAGGCAAGTATGTTCTCAACTTATGTTCAGGTCATTATGGTAGATTGAGGGAACATTTAATCCCTGCACTCCGGAATGATTTCCACATACTAGAAGCATCTTACATTAAACCTGAGAGACAGATTCGACCTTCGAATGAAGTGTTCATTTATGAAGAACAAACAAGCAAGGAAATATTTGGAGTGTTTGGTAATGTCTGTGATTTCATTAATGCTATTTGGTATAGTTATAAGCAGAAGTTATTTCAAGACGTAAAAGTTGAAAGTGCTCATGTAGTGTTAATATCATTACAGAACGACTTTCCTAGACACATTGGTATGGAAATAATGGCAAAGTTGAAAGAATTGCCACTATACGAACAATATAACGGGAAACTTACATGTGGTCGCAATTCAATGTTGGTCCTTCCGAAGTTTGCTCCGGTAAAAAGTTTGGATGGTATAGAGACATATAACCAGTTTTTTCTAGCGTACAAATCAGAGCTCATCCCACTTTATGAGGCGTTAGGTTTTCAGATTTGTGATATGCGTAGTTTTTATGAAGTTTACATATTTCCAGCTTTCCCACATTGCTCTGATGACGTAGTTATTGATCACATGACATGGATTCGAGATAATTGTCAATGGGACTTTTCTGGTTTAAAGTATATAAAGTTTATACCTTGTGAAGGAAGGAGAAAGCAGGCAGCTGAGTTATATGATCCAAATAACAAAGTATTTAAGCTCATGTTAAATGCTTCATATTTTCCACCTGAGAAATTTCTTGATACATGTTGGTATCCATTTCTTAAAAAGATTGGACTAATCACCCAACTGGATAAAAAGATGTTCATCAGATTTGCAGAAGAAATAGAAACAGAATTAAATGAAGAAAAGGCCTTCCAAGCATCCAAGTATCTTTGTGAATTACTACATCGGAATCAAACATTCCAATTCGAGTCTTTTTTGTCAGATATCAAAAGGATCAAATTCATTATTCCAACGAAAATGTCCGATGCGTTAGAAAAAATTCATATCAGTAAGAATGCAGATTCTATTAAGTCAGGTTTAAATCGTATCCATTTCGAAGATTCTGCTTCAAAAGAACTGAGAAAATTGTGTTGGACAACGCTACATATTTTGCCGAACTATGCTGACGTCATGTATGAATTAGGTATCAAATCGCATTTGGAGAATGTAAAGAAAAAACGAAATTGTGTTCTAGATGCTGACGCTGTCCTTAAACATTTGGAAAATATCACTGGCAATAGACTTACAGAGAAAGGGAAACTAGGCTGTGTTCATATACCTGAAGCTGAACGTGAAACATTTTGGGATGTAATGGAAAAAAACTATCAGTTTTTAATGGAAAGATTCGATCTTCAGAAGCTAGAGAAATGGTGCCGAAACGTCAATTTGATATTAGTTTCGAATGGCGAAAAATTGTGTGTTCCTTCGAAAGCCATACTCTCTAAAGAATATACCATACCAAATTACTTGAATGTTGTTTGGGTTAAGCAAGGCCGATATTTTGAAATGTTTGAACAAATTGGATGTGCTCAAGTACCCAATGCAAAACATTATCAAAGTGTTTTAGAAGAAATATTTCAACAAACAACAAATATTCTTCAGAACCCAAATGAATTGAAAGCTGTAAAATTGGCTACTTCTTTTCTAAGCGTTGTTTTGCCACATTCTCACGACAAATTAACTGAAGATTTATCATTGTACTTGCCGACTGCCACCTTTCAAAGCAAGGAAGTTTCGTTAACATTATCCAGTGATGCTATTTATGTTGACGATCATCATCGAGAAAAAAGATTAAAAAGTTTCACTAAAAGAATTCTCATCACAAAATATCAAGAAAATCAAGAAGATAGAGTGAATGAAACTCTTGCTCGCCATTTACCTGACCATATGAAGCCCAAACGCTTAAGTGATGTGGTTAAGGAAGAACTGGATGGAGGAGTTGCAGATAGTGTGTTAGTTGGGTCTGATCATGTCAGTGAACTGATAAAAGCTAAATTCCATTCTCAAAGATTTCGCAGCGCCATCGAAAGATTAATAAAACACCAACAGAAAATCCGTCAGACTGTTGATGACGTTTCAAAGCAATTAAAAGTAGTCACTGATGCTTTAGCGCAAGTTCAGGTTTTTGTTCTAGCTGAGGTCAAAACACACCTCACGTACGAAGGTGGCATAATTAATGGAAGCCAAATTTCAAATTCATGTTACTTACAATTCCGCAACAACGGTCTTTCGATGTATTTCTCTCAAGATGCTAGAGCAACAGCAATTATGTATACTAAAATAACAGTTGGTCTGCTTGAAATATTTCAAGATGTTTTCAATGACAAGTACACTGTCCTTCAGCTGCCGATCGTCTTGCAGCACCCTGATGTAGAACTCTCAACAATACTGGACGACGCCGGTATATTAAACGAGAGCGCAAAAACTTACTTGGATTTTGGAAAGGAACCTTTACCTGGTGCATTAGTGCCAATAGAGTTACATGGATTACTATCGAATGACATGAAGAATTTCAAGGAAGCGGAATATGTAGCAATGGATATTGGCGAAGATGAAAACCTTCAGTACATCTATGTGATAATCAGAAACGTTGGAAACGAACCTGATTTGTATCAGAGAGAATATGGTGTCCAGACAACAGAAGACATTACTGATGTATTCTATACGAAGGCATACAACTTATATAAATTTAAAAGAGTTTATTCATCGGAGGAGATAGCAAATGATACTAGTCTAGTTCTTCGAAGTGAATCTGGTGATGATGCTGCTGATGAGAGAGAAGAGAGATTGTTTGAAGAAGAAGAAGATAATCGTAGCTTTGATGAAATTACGCAGGAGATTCGGGAAATTCTTCGAAACTGTGCTGGAGATGAAAGAAAAAAGATCGCCAGGCGTTTATATTTACGTTGGCATCCAGACAAAAATCCTGATGAAAAGAAGGAACTAGCAACCAAAGTTTTTCAGTTCATGCAAAATGAATTAGAAGGACTAAACGAGGGATTCAAGGAGACGTTTTCCTATTGGAATACCACCGCTCAGTGGGAATCGAGAAGTCATCAATCATATAGAAGGCACTTTAGAGAACAGAGACGTAATCATTACTCTTGTTGCTTCAATTTCTTTCGTAATAGAGATTTTGGATTTGAAAGGGGTTCTGGTTGGTATGTTCCACCAACATTTAATAGAAGAAACCCTCAACCTGCAGAAGCGAAACGCTGGTTCAAACAAGCGAAATTTGACTTGGTTACAATGGAAGATAAAAGATCAACGGAATGTATTTGTTTTATAGCGCACCAGGTAAACATTTTGTTTCTTACATAGCAATATACTTCCCGCTAAAAATGATGTAAACAAATCATAAAACTAAACTTCAAATTAAAAAAAAGAATCCTCGTTATCTTTTTTCGCAATAAGAATATCTTTTTAAAGAATTCGATAATTTAATGTATCAAGTGTCGAATTATGTCTTAACGCCTTGTTTTCACTACTGAAATGTATATTTCATTATTGTTGGTGAGAACAAGGTAACAGTTTTAATGCTCAAACACACTGAATTCTTTCGTTTTTAGTAAGATTGATATTAACAATTTATTTTAGGCTTCACAGAAAGCTCTGAAAGCTGTGCGGTACTTACAGCATTATGAAATAATTACCACCACCAATCTGGTCACACTATCTGTAGGTTTAACGATAGACCTATGTAACTTGGCGAGGGAACTGGAGATTCTAGTAAGATCGTCCACACATCTACTTAATCTAGGTTCTTGGAGACGACCAAGGATCCCGCATACTGAAAATACAGAGGGAATGGCGGCCAGAGCTATGGAAATTGCAAAACAAATCGTTAAAATTGTGGAAAACCTGATGTAAATTATTTTGAGTTGGTCTATTTTCATAATTATACAGGCAAGAGGTATGCGCATGTGCAGTGACTTTAAAGGGTTACGATATGAATCACGTGATCTTACGAGTTATAGTGAAGCACCAAAAATCGATTGGAAGCAAGGGATGGGGTAAAAAGTAAGCAAACACATAAATCACGTGATCACCGTGTGGTAGCCTCTTTATCAGATTTTTTTATATTCTTACAGTTAGTTTGAGTTTGATGTTTTTTCTTCGCGATTTTTTTGGGATTGGGATTGGGATTGGTTAAGAACTAAAAAAATGTTATCACATTTTTTTAAATTTTTTAATTAAAGATAATTCGTTTTTTATATTTGGCTTTCTGCGTAAGCATGGCAACCGATTTGATTATTTCCACGAGTTTTTCATACTGTCAAACCCAGCGTGATTACTATACGTCCGCATTCATTGCCGTGGAAGAAAATGACGAATATGTAAGTGCAGTGAAGAATTAGGTAAAACTTTGAAAGTGCATCATTTTTCATGAAAATTTGCACGTAGAACAATTTAATCATGCTGATTTCAAATTTTGGTTAGCATTTCTCATATTTTTGGCCAAAAAGGGCAATTTGGGCCAAATTTCGCCCAAATTTCAGAAAATTCATGAAAATTTGCATGCAGCACAATTCAATAATGCCGGTTTCAAATTTGTCAATCGTTTTTTATATTTTGGCCCAAAAAGGGCAATTTTCAAAAGTGCTTAAATTTTCATGAAAATTTGCAATGAACAAATGAATGGCGAGGTTTTCCCTTATTTTTGCACTTTGGTAACAATAATCTCACTCGCAGAAAACCTTATGTCCGGGCTCTAGTTTATTTTATTTTGCTTTGTTTTGGGTGTTTTTTAATTTTTTATTAAAACTTAAAGTTTATGGAGGCAGCATTTGTTAAGATAATTTTCCTTTTTGATAATAATTATTATGAAAAACAATATTGTTATTATCTCTTTCTGCTTGTAGATCTATTTCATGCAAAACTTGCAAAGATTTAATTTCCGTTAAGACTAGCCTCGAAAGACCAGATGTTTAACCATGCGGTTCCTATGGCTACCACTTGATGTTCATATACAAAACAAAAAACTAACAAAGATGGTGGTCATGTTGGACGATATGTTCAGTTCGTTTTTTCCTGTCCCTTTTAGAATCAAAATTTGAAATTTGTGATTATGATAAATTACCCCGGGGCCTTTACTTGATTTTCAGACATTTTAGGGAGAATTAATTAGAGGATTTCAGTCAGTCAGTCAGTCAGTCAGTCAGTCAGTCAGTCAGTCAGTCAGTCAGTCAGTCAGTCAGTCAGTCAGTCAGTCAGTCAGTCAGTCAGTCAGTCAGTCAGTCAGTCAGTCAGTCAGTCAGTCAGTCAGTCAGTCAGTCAGTCAGTCAGTCAGTCAGTCAGTTTTCTTACAGAGATCAGCAGGGCATCCCCAGCTGTGCACCTACATAAGATGTACTTTGACGAGTAGTCCATGACGAGTAGTGTGAATTTGTTTTCAGGCAATTTCACATTGGCCTCAAGTATTGTTAGGAATGTCATCTTTATATTTAAAAACATCCCTTTTGTGTAAGAAGGGTTAAGACATAATAGTACAATAATGTTGTAAGAGAGTTTGTTGTTAATGTTGATATTCAGAAGTTTAATCTCCTTCATTTCTTAATGTGACATTTCTTAATTTCTTAATTTCAAATAAAAATAATTATTTTTATTCCCTTTAAAAACTAAGAGCTGGCATTTCTCTGGGATTAATAGCAAACCATTCTAAATCCAGATAAGAGAGGAGACAACTTATTTGACATAAAAACACTGATATAACAGGAATTTTCTTTTTTAAATAGATTTCAGATAATGTCTTTTTGTCGATAATAAAAAACGCTGTAGGTATTTCTTGAAATGCTATTGGATCGAATCAATCACCATGACATCACATCTCACGTGATAATCATTCAAAGCATGTTGACTCGTGTTACAGACTCTGTTTATATTTGACACAAGAGTATAAACACAATTTAAGAAATAACTTGTAAGACATATGTTGATAAGTTTTCATTGATATAAAAGTTTTCGTTATATCAAGTTTGTTAAAGTGATAGATACAGATTTTCATACACAGTGGAAATTCAACGTTTTCTTATAATTTCACTTTCTTGATTTTTTAACAATCTCTTAAAGAATGGATGATAAAGAAGAGCGTCCACTGTTGAATCAAGCAGATTACAGTGACTCATATGGATCTGAAACTCATCAAGTTCCATACACTGGTACCGTCAAAGGACTGGGAATAGGAATGTGCGCCATGTTTATAATTGCTGAAATGGCGGGAAGTGGAATTTTGGCATTACCTAAAGCTGTGTCCGAAGCTGGTTGGACGGGGCTCGGTCTACTAATAGTATGCTGTTTTTTGTCTCTTTATTGTGGGATAATTTTAGGCAAATGTTGGACCATTGTAAGAAATACAAATAGAGGTGATTATGGTCACGTGAGAGATCCCTATCCTTTGATTGGTTCAGCTGCTGGTGGTAAATGTGGGAAGTATGTTGTAGAGATATGTGTTCTGATTACTCTTTTCGGTGTTTGTGTTGTTTTTCTTCTGCTGGCGTCTGAACAAATATCAGACCTGATAAACAGAAAAATTGGCTCACTAACAATGAAAAATGAGTTCCGGATCTGGGTTCTGGTCTGCGGATTAACACTTTTACCGTTTACATGGTTAGCAACGCCAAAGGATATGTGGCCATTCGCACTAGCTGCAAGTGGTTGTACAGTTGTTGCATGCATACTCATTGTTGTGCGTACAGGCTTGGCGATACACGAATTCGGATTAAAGCCGTCATCAAAAATAAAGCCAGTTACTGTGGAGTCTTTTTTTGTTGCTTTTGGAACAATAGCCTTCTCATTTGGTGGAGCCACCTTATTTCCTACATTTCAAACTGAAATGAGAGAACCTAGAAAATTCCCATATGCAGCCACCATAGCGTTTATTGGTGTGTTAGCCATGTATGTTCCTGTCACTACATTACCTTTCCTCGCATTTGGAACAGACCTTGACGATAATATCCTAAGCACACTAGGAAATACACATGGGAATGGAAAAGTATTTGTGACGATAGCAAACGCATTGATTACCTTTCATCTTCTGTTCACATTTGTTATTACAATTAATCCGATTGGTCAACAGATAGAAGAATATTTAAAACTACCACATGGTAAGTTCTTCATTATCAGGAAGCAATTTTGCAATGTAAATCATAAAATTGTATGGGCATTCAAAATAACTTAAACATAATACAAGAAGAATCTTTTACAGATTATATTCTCACAAGATAACAGGAAAATGAGTGGAAAATTAAAAAAAAAATAAGCAGGGAGACGCTTAGAAATGGAGGTTGCAACAAACCGCTCCCATTCAATAAAATTATTGATTTTACATCCATTTATGTAGCCTCGTTCCAGTTTATGCATAAAAACGAGGCCGTACAATGAATGTAAACGCAACATATTGCTGATACCAAATCCGAGATCTACTGATTTGGGAGGGTAGCTCTATCTTTACATTTCAATATTTTTTTCAGAATTTGGTTGGAAAAGAATCTTGTTACGAACATGTTTAGTTTTGTTTGTTATTGGAATAGCTGAAGCAATTCCAAATTTTGGACCTATCTTATCTCTGGTTGGTGGTTCCACTATTACTATGATGGCATTTATTCTGCCATGTTGGTTTTACCTCCAATTAAAAAATGACGTACCTTTGCATATCAAAGTGTTGCATTATGAAATTATTATTTTTTCATTGTTATGTGGTGGTGCCTCCATGTATTCAGCCGGAAAAAACTTCACAAATCCATTTAAAGAATGAAAAAAAAGATTGGACCCGTTACACTAGGCAATTATAGATTAACTAAATACCCTTAGATATTACATTTAGTTTTTACTTAACACACACAAGTTATTACAAGTTTTTTTTATAAGAACATTTCACTTTCGTCACTTCTCAACTTTGAAGCCTAAAAATGTTCTTAAAAATGTTCTTAAAAATGTTCTTAATGTATGCACTATTAAATATCTAAAATTCGAAATTCGACGAACTTGGTTGTCATTTCCCATTTTCATGCTGAGTTGATACTGTTGTAAACAACATGACAACAAACATTCCTCGATTGTTCTTAGCATGTTCTTCATTTTTAAACCTTCGAAGCCTTATGTTCTTATATCCTTTGTTTTGATAAAAAAAAATCGTGTAGTTAAGTAAAGTATAGCGTTTGTGATCCACTTTAGTTTTGAGTAGTATTACACAAACCATAAACATAGATATTTAAGTACATGATTTTTAGACATTTAAGTGTTTTTATAGCAAAATCGGGAAGGATTTTAAATTACAATTTTACAAATTTGTAATGTTATCGTTAATTTTTAGAATTTTAGAATTTTATTGATAATTAAAAAAAGAATTTTTTAAAATTAGTCATTGTTTACCAGTAAAACTTTTCAAAAAAACTTTTCAGATCCATCAACACTCAAGCCTGTGTTTTTAACATTATCTACAGTCACGCATTATGGGTAACAACATCCCAGAATGCAATTTCAGAAATGGATGAGAAGTAATTCTTCTTGGTTTTTAATACTGCAGTATCCTCAATAAATTGTATTTTTTCGATTATTGAACAAATAAACTACTTAAAAGGATTTCATGACATCGAGTTTTGTTATTGTTCTTCACATCATTAAATCAAGACCACTGACTATCATATTTCCCACATTATATAGAAACATATTTAGCAAAGTAGAAGTTTTATGCGTACCTGCCAAATGGGCTCCACCATTCTGGAGCTAGCTGCCAGTTGCTACTACGGAGGCTGCCAAATCACTATAGATACGACATCTCTCCCCCCCCCCCCCCCCCCTCCCTCTAAAAGCCCATCAAATTTGAAACAAAATCCCCCCGATAATCCCGCCCCACCCCCTTATCAGACCCGGTGTCATCGTAAATTCTGACTCCCCCTAAAAAATGACTCCCCAGTCGTTATTAACTGGTGAATATTGACTGCCAGTTTTTTTAACCTAGTGAACTAAGACTCCCTGGAGTTATTATTTCCTAGGAAAAACTAACTCTCCCAGTGGATTTTGACTCCCCCCTTTTCGGATCAAAAAAGGAAAAATATAATTGTATATGAATCAAGTCATACTTTTTGAATCTTTAAAGAATAAAAACAAAATGAACAATGCTATGAAAAAAATATAAAAGAATATTTTTCATGGTGTTAAAAGGATCCTACCATCTAAAATGAAAATTTGTTATTTGTTTATAAACCAGGAAAAAACAAGATTTCCATCTGACTTTTTGATAGAAATGAATCACTGCTATGCAACACTGCAAAAAAAGTTCGCAAAATACAGCCACTATTACAGCCTTTCGCTTCGCTCCTTCGATCCAAAATTCAGTTATAGCGTCCAGTCCCCACGCGCCGTGTGACGTATGAGTGGACTAACGAATATAGAAATACTGTACTTACCCAGTGGAGATCCACTTGTTCTGATCTTTTTAAGGCTCGTTAAACACATTTATCTATACCATGATCAACCACAAGTATAAGAGGTAAAATAACAAAAAAGTGTAATGAAATTCAAATCCATTTCCACAAACAAAACAAACTATTTTATTCGAAATTCGCAAGAATTGACTTTTCTGTCATTTACCAGAAGAAAAATCAAAACAAACATTCGTCTTTATAACCCAAATTGAAAGATTCGACCCAAATTAGCAATATAAACTCATTTAAGTTCCTCTATTTGTTCGAAGAGATGACGAAGATTACGATTCAGACATCTTGGAAAAGTGCTCACCGTGCTTGTCTATATTTATTCACAGCAAATTGAACTCTCTGGTATGATAGACCAACTTGTTGTTTATCACTTGAGCCGCGTAAGGACTAGGGGGTACTCTGAAGTTTGTTTAGATGAGGAAGAAGCGAATTCTCGGAAAGACAGTACAATATTACAAAATAATGTTGGCTGATTATCGACCCTAGCGTTTATTTTATACCTTATAAGATATGGGGATGTCTTTTTTATGGTCTGAGGAAGTGTTTTACAGAATATTGTTTTAGATAAAGGATCCCTTTGAATGTTTTGAAAGCTTGAAAATAAAATAAATATTAAAAACACGCTAAACATGTCAAAGGGCAATTATTTGGCTGGAAAAGTTTCGGTTTTTAAAAAAATTTTCAAATAAAAGAATTCAAAAGAATATTTTTTATGATTTAAAACGTTTGAAAGCTTGGTGCGCCATCTTTCATCGCTAATATTCTACCCAACTTCTCTAACAAGAGATGTTTTATTTCTCTCAATTTAAAACAACAATCGAATGTTTCGAATAAAATTGCAATGACTTCATTGGGGATTTCTTATCTTCTAGTTTATAATAACTCCTTCTCTGATTTTTTAAGACCGATTAGGGAGTCCTTTTTAACTAGGGGGAGTCACTATTTTCTAGTTTATTATGACTCTAGGGAATTAGTTTTCTCTGGTTTGTAATGATTGGGGTCACCATTTTCAGGGAGTCGAAATAGTCTGCTACACCGGACTTTTGTCCGTTTTATAGATTCGGTCAGTATTTTTTCATCTTCGTGCCCATGTTGCCAATAATTTCACTGAAACTCCTTTTTTGTTCGATTATGTTAAGTGCGAGTGTACTGTTGAATTTGTTGAAATTTGTTGGAATTCTTTAAATTTTGCTTAATTATTACGACTCACCCTGTAACTAGACAATCGAGTCTCGAAGATTTAAGTACATCATGGAGGCAAATGCCAATAACAGTTCCAAGTACGAGCTTACAGTTGGTTCATGGTCATAATTTTCATTCAGATATTGAACTTTGGTGTGAAATGGTTTCTGGAGACCCTAACAGAAACTGACTGTTTTTTTGCGTATACAGCCTCGATTTTTCCTTTAAAAATGTGTTCTTAGTAATCCAGCTAAGGAAAGCTAGGTGGGTGGAGAGTTATTGGAGGTGGTGGAAGAGAGAGGATTCTGGTGATGTACTAGTTTGAAAAATTTAATTAAATAAATACGTTTAATATGTTCAATTAGTTGCTTCTTAAAAGAACTTATCACGTAAACAGCAAACATGTACGTTTTTCCTAAAGTTGTACATCGTTTTAAAATTGTACATCGTTTTAAATGTTGGATATGACCAACTTTTTCCAACCAAACGGATGGATTCTATTCCAATTTATACACAAATCTGTTTTCTTTTTGTTTTCACCTTGCGCACGTTTGGAAACCTCGTAAGTACGCAGAAAGACACAAGAACATGAGAACGATGAACGTCCTCTAGACGTGCTTTGGACAAAAGGACGTCCTTTGAACGTCCTCTTCAAGTCCCTGTTGGACATCCTATTCGAGCTGACGGATTAGACTTCACTTTCGACGTCCCCGGGTCATCTCCAGGACGTCCCTGTGCCCACTGGGAAGAATCACGAGAGTAATCCGTTTAAACGGATCCTGTATTTCAACCTTAAAGATTAGTCGGATTTTAAACGATATGTTTGGTTTTTTACAAGAAAATGTAAATACTGTTTCGGTGTTATGTATTGTAATATTTTATTCGTTTGACCTCAGAACTTACGTTTTCCTGTTTTGAAGGCGTTAATAAGCTAATGTCGTCAGAAGTGAAAAGATTTTTCTAATTTCATTTCATGAAGTAGCCATTTCAACCTACACAAAGGTGTTGTGGTGACGTAGGCTCTCATAGAGTCATGTCCTCTTTTGTTCGGGAAAAACGATTCTGCTCTAGTAAGCATTTTTTGTCTCTCCGCTGTTAGGTTTCTAGACATCTGGTTATAAATCTGAATTCATATTTGTGGGATCTCCTCAGATCTATATTTAGCACGTCAAGAAAATGCTGATATGCAAATTACTGCAATTAATCTGCTCTGACTGTACACTTTAATGACACCCGCTTTCAGTTTTGAATTACTGCTTTCAATTCATTGATTTTCTGAGGCAGCTCAAGTTCTATCGACAAGGAAAAGTAAAAACGAAAAACATTTTGAGCAAAAAACGTTTCCTTGTCTCTGAAAACACTATTCTGAGAAGAAATGAAATGGAAAATTGTTTCTCGTTCACAGGATGCGGTTTAAGAAAACTCATTCAGGAAATTTGCATAATTATGCATAATTACATCCAACAACATCACAAAATCCGCTCGAATTAACGTGAACCCATTAAGATGTAATTTGTTGGTCTCATTCGTTCCTAGAAACATCATATGAAATTTTGCCGGGTTTGCTGAAAACCATGAACAAAATGACTTTGTTTACTGAACCCAGTGGGCCTGCACCCGTCCTTCAGACGTCCCGTGGACAACCTCTCGTTCACCTCTCGTCCACGTACTGTCCACGATTCTGCTCTAGTAGTAGCTCTAGAAAATTGTTTCTCGTTCACAGGATGCGGTTTAAGAAAACTCATTCAGGAAATTTGCATAATTATGCATAATTAATGCAAAAGAGACCGTTAGCGCCATTAAATTGACGATGGTGACGTTATGAGAATAGTCGAGTAATGACGTCAAAGGGACTTGACTTAATTCCTCTTACGTATTTTTCATCAATTTCCGCCTCCTCTTATCTTTCTTCCTTCTTGTTGATGTACAATATAGGAGAGAATAGGAAGGTTGGAAACTGATCGGTCCATCTCTTTGTTCCTGTTTCTGTTTTGTGTTAATAAAAAAAACTTTAATTTGGTTTTCTTATCGTTTTAGGAGGATCGGGAATCGAAGAAAAAACAACAATTTAGTAATTTTTTCTTTTCTGTTCTCGCGTCAAGAAGGATATAAGGAAATTGAGATGTAAAAATTTCGGCCGTTCAAGAATAGTTAATGGTTGATACTTCGCAATAGTATATCCTCAATGTTAACCAAAAACGATAAGTTGAAAACAATTATCCTCCATCGAAAATATTGTTTGCAGTTTAAAATGAAAATTGGAACTAACAAAAAAGTATTATTATATAAAATAATTATTTTCCTGTTTTTTCTTGATTTTGATCAATAAAGATGAAAAACCTGTATGTTTGCTGACATCAACAAATTTGGGCACAGGGCACACGTTGATAACAGAATTATTTTATCCTTGTATATATTTTTCTGAAGTGTAAATACCCTGTAAAAAAATTCGACCAATAAAAATAATTAAAATAAAATTGACAATACCACAAAAACTGTTTTTTTTATTAATCTTTCAAACTCTAAAGGGATACCAGCAAAACCGGCTGTGCATGCTCAATTTTTACACGCGAGGAAAGAAGCATTGCGAGAGTAAACAGGCTGATCAACTTCAATCACAGGGCTCCTTCCGTCTTACCTTCATATCGGACATTGACGGAGAGATAAAGAAGGCCACTTGCTGCTTAAATTCCCCTCTTTTTAGGAATCGACCCGATAGTGAACCCGATAGGCAGTCTTAACTTTGATAGTCTCATTTCTATCAAACTATCGGAACTAATCCAGATATGTTTTTGAAATTTCTTATTACAATGGCGAATGAAATTTCTTATAACAATGGCGAGCGAAATTTGTTATTACAATGGCGAGCGAAATTTGTTATTACAATGGCGAGCGAAATTTGTTATTACAATGGCGAGCGAAATTTGTTATTACAATGGCGAGCGAAATTTTCGACTTATAACCTTTATAACCTTTCAGTTGATCTTTCCTCTTTCCTCTTGTTTCTTTCCTCTTGTTTCTTGACCCTTCATTGAAATTAGCCATGACCATAATCCATGGAATGGATATAATAACATGACCATAATCCATGGAATGGATATAATAACGTTGGCGTATTCAGGGTCAGTAAAAAAAAGTGGAGGAGTCCAACGTTATGATATTTATTTAAGTCTTAAGTGTCGATTAGGTTACTGACACGTTTTCTTTTTCTACTTTAAATGACTAAGCACTCCTCCGCAGCTAACTAGACCCAGCACTCAAGCTAAGTGGTTCGGACTTCTAACTCGCCAGGCCTTAGTTAAGTCTTACTATGTATGGTGTATCCTATGCAATTTGTGGGTTTGAATTAGTTTTCATAAATATTTTAGACCTTTCTTTTTCTTTTTTCTTTTTAATATTTTTAATTGTCATGACATTACAACTGTAGTATTGTACTTATGAATTGCACCGACTTTGAATAAATTTACCACAGCGATGGTGTAGTGGACAGTACCTTTGAAATCTGAGGCCCGTTTTCGAGTCTCAGTCATGCCACATTCCGATGCTTTACTACGGTGCGCTTTAAAGGCAGCGTATCAGCGTATACTCTGGGTATTCGGACATCCATAACGAGAAAAACGAGGCAATCCGCGACTATCCCTTAAAATTTATAGGACACCAAAGCCTAAATCACTAAGACTAGGAACTACAGATTTGTGGCGGCCTGCCAAATATAACCAATCAGAATTCAAAATCGACCACCTGGTGTCAAGGCCTTTATTATCGTTTTATGAAGAAGATCCATAACTAGTTGTATCATCCTTTTATTATTCTTCGTGTCTCGAGATTTCAAAGCAATGTTTGGGAAAGTCACAAAGTTTGAAGGTCTAACTATAAATACTTAAAACGTTATGGGGGGAAACAGAGAGGGGGCTCAGCCATATGAATCGGTATGATTTGGTCAGATGGTTTAAGCGATTCCCTGTCATAATAGATCATACGCACATCTTTAAGGTTGGTTTCGATAAAGCTGAATAGCTACTTTTTCTGCTTAGTTTTAACCAACAGCCAATCAGAATGGATAGATTTTCCATCCGCGCGGGATTTTCTGTTTTATCGAAACCAGGTTTTACACGTTTTAGATTGGAAAAACTTCGTTCCTATATTACATTTGTTGCTGGTGCGACGAGCAACAATTTCACCAATTTCTCTCAATAATATACCTTTTTTCTTTACTCATTGATTTAACATAATGAACAACTTTTGATCAATGTTGTTCAACAAGTTTCAACTGAGTACTTAAGGCAAAGAAATTCAAAGCATCATATAATAGAGAGAAGGGAATCTTTCAAGTTCGTTCAGGAATCTTTCTTTGTTGTACCATTACATATTGCCTCTTCCATGTCTCGATACACTTTAAAATCAGCCAACAGGTGAAACCTCTCTATTATAACGGACTATTTGCATCATAAATTTCGTCTTTTCTCTTCTTCTGTCTTATAACATTAATAACAGCCCATGTTGTCTCCTGACCATAGTTAGTTGCAAATATTTACTAAAATTATCAGTGAAACCATACACAAACTTTTAATTTAAACCCGAAAAGTAAGGACTCCTCTGACACGAACTTGGTATCACGTCATCGGAAAAATTAAGTAGTGGTCAGTGCCAGAGATCACAAAGATCATCGAAGTTATTGAAAATAGAATTAATGTTCTCTTCCTTCACTGTCCACTTAAGTTTGAATCTAATCTTGAAGGAATAATTCTGGCTTATATTCGGACAGCTTATAACTGGAGGCTTATATTTTAGGTTATACATGAAAAACTCGTCGCTCAAAAAACAAACATATTTGGTAAAAATTCTATGACGCCAAAAAAAAAAGCCTTTAGTCTTCATTGAAAGGCATCTAGAAGCATAACTATAGTTAAAGCAAAAAAATAAGAACGAAAAACAAATCAATGGATTTTGAAGGCGACTTAAGATAAGCTTGGTGTTTAGGAGATATGCTTGTGTTTAGGAGATAAGCTTGTGTTTAGAATACACTAATAAAAATGTTGTCAATGACCTGCTTAATAGGATATGATAAAACTTTTTCTTGCCATCAGTAATATCATCATCTCATTCATTACTTTAGTAAATAATCACCATAAATCCAATATTTTTCTTGATTAGATTGTAACCATGGCAATGAATAAATCCTTACTCTGAATGTGTTGCAATTCTCAACGAGGTTTGAATGAGTCTTGATATAAAGAAGCTATCATTTTATCGAAAGAAAACTGTCCTAACAAGATTAGGTTTCTGTTCAATAATATTGACTGCTTCTCCGCCTCCTGATTAGATGGTGATTTATCAGAATTCTTTTGGTGCCTTCATGAATATTATCATAGGTGATAAAAGTTTGGTGCATTGATGCAAATCGTTTATCCTCATGATAAATTTTTTAAACAAAACATAATCACAATCTATTTGTATTTCTTAAAAGATAGCAAGCTATTCAGACGATTATTGGAGACATAGGAATTTAGGTGTCTCAAGAGGTTTCGTAAGAAAAACAAATGCGAAGGGAATTTCTTTTAAAAGTATGATTGACCACTATGCACACCCTTTAGTATGATTGACCACTATGCACACCCTTTACTACTTAAGCATACTCCATAGCAGCAGATGAGCAACCTGGTCAACGAGGTTGGAAGATGAGCTGATCTAGATTCAGTTTCAAAATTTCTTGTACTGCATCGATGGGATGTCAAGCCTAACATGGGATGTCATATCATTTATTCTCTTTCACGTATATTCCTATAACTCCGCCTTCCATAGAAATTTGTTTTGTATCTCAGGATGTGCTGAATCTCTTTTTGCTAATGTACAAATTGTTTGTTTTAAATTAAATTATATATCTTATCAGGATTACGTCAATTTTTGCTCATAAACAAAAAAAAGGAATTGTCAGCTTCTGATCGTTATTAGCAAAATGTTGGAATCACTAGACGACTCATCATAAAAATTTGAAAAACATGTCAATCCACAAACATTCTTTTCAATAATTTATTAGCGATATTGCTAAAATCAGAAAGTGTTTTATCAAAAAGGTCACGTTTGCATATTCTTCAGCAACTAACACTGATAATAGCTTTGATTAGTCAGCTGGGAGTGACTTTTTTATTAGTATTGTGATGCCAATGATACAAACCAACTGAACTTCTTCGTGCTTACTAAATTTGCTATTTCTAATTTCAATGAATTCATTCAATAATTCATTTCCTTGATGATGATAGATGCAACCAAATATTTCAATCATTTTTCAACTCTTTCATACGTTTTATATTGTCACGCCTGTTGTTGTTTTCCATGCAAATTGTTTTACTTCTGCTGTCGTCAATCCATACAACTCACGCGCTTATTTGCATGCTTGTTTTTTCCTGAATCTCTTTATTTGAGTGTGTTCAATTTAAAATGCATAACATAATTTCTTGCAATGCTTGCCATCTTAGCTAACGATCGTCCAAGCTAACTTTTTTAAGTTTTGGATAAAAAATTTCTTTCCCATATATATAACCTATATTGCTCTCTGGTATATTTGATGTTTGGTGATGTACTCACAAAAAAAATGCTCAATATATCGGAAGAATAGAGCAATATATGTACATGAAGACAATGAATAATGTGTAGTATATTATATGTTAACAAGGAAAACACATTTTATTTTCAACGATATATTTCGGCGTCAAGCCTTCTTAGGTATATATACATATTATCAGTGCGTCATGATCGCTTATGCAGTATGGACAGAGAAATCATCTTTCAATCTTTTAATATGGAAGATTTTTAAGTCAGCAACCATTTCTGCCATGTATTTTAACAATACCTCAAATCTGTTGCACACGGCTATACTACGTGATTCGTTGAACTAGCAATTAAGATTTTAATACCTTCTAATCAGAAATATCCCATCAAGTATATTGTTTTAGTCATTCAATTGGCACGACTTCCAGTTTCGATTCAGATTAAGCGTTTTCCCTTTCTCTCTGAAATAAGTGGGAGTTGTTAATGAGTGGAAATTTATATAGCTACTCATAGAAAAGAGCTAAATACTCGCCAGAAACTACTTGTGGTTAATTTTTTATGCAAGCGAAAGTTTCTCTTTTTGCACTCGGTTTTATTATTATCATTAGTGAAAGAACAATTTGGTCTTTAAACAATGTTATTCATTGATATCCTGTGAAAACGAATTTACCAGTAAATAAAATCTAGTTAGCTGCACGGAAAAACAACCTTTTGTAATTCTTAAAGTTTGACAAAAATCCCATTCAAGAGAGATTGATGTCGACCATTTTATCGATTGCTTATTTTTCCGATTTTAAGATCTTATCCTTCCGCTAACAAATATAACGGAAATTTTCGGAGAAATTTTCAAAAGTAATATGTCTATAAGTTGGTCAACAAATTCTATTTATTTTTTTTGATAAAGTTATAATAACGAAAATCACTTTCGACTCCAAAAGTATATCTAGCCGGCACAAGACGTCTTAAAGACGACGTCTTTATTCTATCTTAATTTGGCCAGAAAAACGCGTCTCCGGAAAGATGTCTTAAAGACGTCTTTGAGACGCATTTCAAAGATGCATTTCTTGCGCCTTGATTTTATCCGTCTTTTTCTCTCAAACCCGTCTTTTTGTCGCATTTTTAAGACGGTTTTAAAGGCGCCTTTTTCCAGCAAATAAAAAACTTGCATTTTCAAGACGCATTTAAGACATCTTTAAGATGTCTTTTCAATGCTTCACTGCGTTTCGAATTTGATAAATGGGATCTTTGACATTTCATTTAAATCAGTTATACGAAGAAAACGTATTTTTCTTGTGTAAAATTAAATTTTTCAGTGGGAGACTAGTATGCAGGCATTTTATATTTCTTTCTTTCTAAAGTGTCTACGTTAAAATGATTAAGTTGTTTGTGAAAAAAGGTGGATACAGTTGATTTTTAGATATATTAAAATTGTGTTGTTGTTTTTTGTTGTTTTTTTAGAGATAACTTCACCTTTTTGGATTGAGTTTATTTTAATAATTTTTAATCGTACAAGAACAATTTGGGAAGTAATACATAGCTATAGTGATCATTTGAAATGGTGATAGTACATTTTGTGCCAAAATAATAAAATGACTTTTTGTGTGACAAATGTTATTTACAGTATGAAAGATTTTCTCCAAACCACAAAAATCAGTTTTGATTGTGCTTGCAATGAATCATTTTTAATGAGGAACATGGTTTCATGTAAAAAACTCTCCAATTTCACTCATTATGCTGAATATTTGCACTGGAAGAAGTTTGACAAAAGGCATGGAAGAAACCATATTATTAATGAATACACCTTTCCCGAATTTCCGTTTACACGTCGTGTTTTGGCGTAGTTAGTACATCCAACCTCGTTTCAGATATCAAAATGGCCTCTAATCATTCTACTGGGAGTTTTAGTAATAGAGATAATTACTAAGTAATAAAGTTAAAATATTATCAAAACAATACATCTCATAAAGACGAGGTTGGATGTACTGACTAGCTCAAAACGCGGTGTTTAAACAGAAATTCGGGAAAGGTGTATTCTGAAACACGTTATGTTGACGTGTTATTGCAACATACCATTCAATGTTGGTCATTTCATAGTTTGAGAACCGTTATGGAAGTGATGTGCAGGTTGAAAACTTAATAATATTCATTTGCAGAAATGCTCATAAAATTATTTCTTTCTGGGCACAAATAAAGACCTTTCTCCGAATTATGTTTAAATAATACGGTATTTAAACAGAATTCGGAAAATGTCTTTATTTGTGACCGTATTATGGCCGTACTATGGCCGTATAATCAAGTTCCACCTCGCTTCTATGAATTTTAATTTCATGACTTGATTACTTCGTACCGATCACTTTTTCCTGGTGGAATAAATAAAACCAATTAAGTCGAAGCTTGTTGATTAGAACACAACCGTTTTAACTGAAATTCGGGAAAAATCTCATAAGTTTCCTGACAATCCTTGACTTTCTTACCCTCTCATTGACCAATGAGAGAGAATCAATCGACCAAGGGTCTGAACCCACGATGGAAATTCTTTGGTTAATGCAAAAGTTTTCAACATATTTTTTTTGTTGTTTTTGTTATTGTTTTTGTTGTTGTTGCTGTTATTGTATTTTGTCTGAAAATAAGGTTTGGCTTCAACATCTAATTTACTTCATATATAGCCTGTTATTTGCGATACAGTACAACGGAGGCTATGGAAGAAAATGAGGAGAAGTAGTGTCAGCATTTTGTTGATGGCGCTTCCCACTCAAGATATAATGACGCCACATAAAACGAAAGACAAAACTATGATTCAATATTTGGCTTGTCAAACCCGTAGAGTGTTTTAACGTTGCATTCACTGAATATTGAATTTACCGTCATATCGGACATAACTGAGAATTTAACCCTGTGGAGGAGTGCAACGGAATTAAGCTGGTGTCTTGTCTCTTGCAAGATTTTTGTTCTCCTTTTTTCTGATCCCCTCGAAGATTTTCTGCGAATTTATTCATCACTATGGTGAATTTGGAGATAATTTATCAAGGTAATGTAGAATTATTTGTCTCACTTATTAATCACATCTCCATCAATCATTGACTCGATATAGTAACCTCCAACACAGGACCGTTTGTATTTTTTCATATAAAAACGACGAGGCGAAAAGGCCCTCGCATCGCAGGCCAAAATAGAAACCGTAAAATGCAATTTCACTAAACGCGAATTATTTAACAAACGGTATAGAAACAAACGAGCATTTTTTTACTTCATGTAGCATTCTTGCTGTGTTTTAATAAATTCATGTAAGGGAATGGAATTGAAGCCTTTTGTGAAAGTTAATTTGCTCTGAACGCTTTCCTGCCTACGCAAACTTTAAATACTCTATACACGTTGTTTTTTTGCCAAAAATCAACAGGGCCACTAGTGGAAAATTTCCAAAGAGTTTTCAACAATTAAATGTTTAAGCACACACTTCTATGTCTAAAAATTGCTCAATTTTACTAAAATTACTTATTTCTGCCTGCGATGGCAGGGCCTGTCTGTCTCTTCGTCTTCATGTCAAAAAGGGAAAAACGGCCCTAAGTTCGAATAGATTGTCCAAATGTGTTTGAATTTGAAAGGAATTTAAAAATTATTCAAGAGAAAGTTTCTGAAATCTTAGTGCGATGTTAGAGTATCATTACGGGCATCAAAAGAAATAATTGGTCTCCATTGTTAATTGTTTCTGAAAAAAAATTAAACTGTATTCCGTTCGAATTCGGGAATTAAACCGATCGCAAATTGTTTTAAATGTTTTAGACCATTTTCAAAAAGAGAGTATTTCAATAAATCACCAATCCTTTCAACGTTCTCGGCATTATTTTTTTTGATTAAACAAAGAAACTTTCGGTTGATTATCATTGAAAAGTTCTCTACGTGATGTTTTGGTAAACCTTCTGACATTGCGATGAAAAAGCCATGTTTTATTGTGGTGGATCTTGTGGAGCATACGGTTCTTTTAAATTATCCGGTTATACTGCCAATCTTTTGTTTATGTCGTCGTTAAGATAAATGACCAGATATCCGAACCTATCAATAAATTTTTTTTGAAGGAATTAAAGGCTACATTTTCTCAAAAGACAATATTTAATTCATTTTCTCGCCAAAGTACGTGTTTAACAAGATGTCACATGAAAACATTGGTAAGAGCTTTTGGATTTATTTTTCTTGATTATTTTACGGTTATCAATATCCATCCGAATATTTTGAAATTGATAAATATTCCCAACAACACAACATTGACTATAAGTTTTTGTTGTTTGCTTTGTTTTGTCAACACAAATTGTCGTTAAAAATTCAACAAAGTGAGTCCACTGATAACCATGCATGCATTGAACTCATTAAAATCACCATATGAGAAGAAAACTTCCAACTAAAATTAAAAATGAAACATTGTTTCCCCTCCTTTACATAGCCGCACACGAAAAAGAAAAAGACATTTTTAGCTCGACATTATCATGCCATTTATCTTGTCCATTTTGATCTGTCTCCGTATCTACGTCACATCCACGTTATATATCTCCGACATACAGCTAATGACCAAATTCAATCCAAATGCATCATGAATAATGACTTCACGCAACCTGTATGTAATATTTTCCATTAAATGTTCGACGCAAAAAGGTATTTTACCTAATTACTAGGTATCTACTCACAACCGGAATGTACATGTACTTCTACGTAGTATCACCAAAAATGGTTTTTAATTCCTGTTACTAAATATAGAACAAAAATTTTCCTGATTCTAACCACAAACTTTGCCCACTGTAAAACAGTACGTATATGATGACGTCATTATGTAGTGGTGTAATGGAGAGTCGGTTGGTGCAAATTACAGAACTAATTATTCTACGTCCTTAAATTAAAATAAATAAATTTCTGCCATATTCCCAAATTTATGACGTATACTGCGGCTACGTCAACCGAAATATTTCTAAAGGAAGAAATAATTTTGGTGCAAAATCTGCGTCATTTTATGATTTCATGTAAACGTTCACGTAAAATTCAGTAATAATTTTTTGCAAGAGGAAAGATTGGATACATTATCGGTTTATCATTTTATAGGAATTTACAGCATCTTTTTTAAGTGATTCAGTAATCATGTAATACAGTTTCATATAGACAAAAATCACATGAAATAAAATGAAAAATGTTCAAATATATTTTTATAACATTTTATAGTTTCATGTTTCTCTTGAAATATTGTGAAGTTATTTTAATGAATTACATTAACATTCTTTTCTAACAAAAGTTTATTCGCATGTCTTAATTTAATTATAATTACCATCGTTAAGCAAATTAATTTGAAAATGTAGACACTTGGTTATATTGTAAACTGTCGACATGCAAACGCCGTCTGTTTATGGATGAACGCTTTCCCAAGCTTTTTCCTTCCAACACAAAACCCTAACCCTAACCTTTCCAACACAGGGATGCGGCATAAGGGGGGAGAGGAGAGAAGAAGATGGGCAGATCAGTTCAATTGAAATAAGTTTCTCCAATCCTGTTTCTTTATGATTAACATACTTGGCCATCTTATTTTTAGATTTGTTGTCAATATGAGAATTTGTTCGCCTTTGTGAATATAAACGTGTATTTATGAATTACCCCAGACAACAATATCAAGACATTTATATCTGATAATTCCCAGGAGGGAGGATATTATCACAAATCCGCCCTCAAATCCAACAGATAAATTAGTAACGTTTACTGATGTTCACCTATTCTGCATAATTGCCGCCTGAAAAGCATACAAAGACATTTTAGAGTAGCGCTTCTAAGAAACGGGATATGTATCGAGATATTATTGTCAATTTTGAGCTTTTGTTGTTGTTGTTTTTTTGTCGGGGTCATGTTACCATGTTGATGCAGCATTTATGACAAGTTGACCATTAGCAACATTTACTCGCCCGGCTTTAAAAACCTTAATGAAATTAGTGCTTCTAATTAAGGTTTCTTTTAACAGTTTAATTGTTATATTGACAGTTAGGAATAATGTCAACAGTATGTTTTTGTGTTTGTTGATAAGGGGGAGTCAGTCTGAAACGAACAATTGAAAGCACATTTTCATCGAAGTTTATGCCAATTTTTTCCCAAACTGCAAAACAAAAAAATCATTGTTTACATTTGAACACTCGAGCAAAAAAACTCTTAATATTAGTTTGTTTACATTAGTTTGTTTACATTAGTTTGTTTACAGACCTTGTAAAATTACAGTTGTTTCAATTTGCTTCATGGAGAAATTTATCGAAAAAAACTTCTTGTAACATGCGTCTTCCATAATCTTCCTACGAAGGCAGGCTAATAGATATCAGGCCACAAAAAAGGAACGCTGCATATTGCAATTTTCCTTTCATGTGTCAAATTAATGGCGTTTAATGCCTAAAATTGATAAAAATACATACAATATTCCAAAGTTTAATTACAGGTAAATTTCATTAAAATTTCATTTCATTAAGGAAAGACAAGCAAGTACTGCGGTTGGGAGAATTTGATGCGTTGAAAAAATCTGCTGAATCCTTGTCATAGTAAACTATATTTCTGGATACAAAATTACGTTTCTATGGTGCGCTAGCCAAGAACAGTAACATTTGCCAATATTAGGCGCCGTTATCTTCCAAATGGAACAGATATAAAAATAAAAAAGGTAAAAACCAATTATCTAAAAATTGTCTTGTGACTTTTTGTTAACTATAGTAGTTAAATGTTGACCAAGTCTTGTTCATCAAACATAAAATACTAGAAAATTATTGTGGGTAGATCGCCATCCCCTATATCATCTTAAACTCTTTAAGGACAGTTTGAAAAAAAGTTTAAAAAATTGATTTGAGAAAGATATGGAACAGTTTGGAACAGTTATTTCCAAAACATCTGATCAAAACAGTTACACCATGTCTCCCAAAAATAAACATTTTTTTATGTTTCCAAAATAACTAATTAGCAGGAAAAAAAACAAAGTCATCACAAACGGATGTCATTGAAATCAACAATCTGAATGTGGGTCAATGAGAAGCCTAACCCATGCGTAGGCTGGTGTGTTAGTCATCATGTGATAAAACCTAAGATTTGGGGTGTACCTTGATCGTGACAAGCGCCTTGCAACCACATGCTGTACATCAAAATTAAACTCAAAGCCCCGATTATACAAAAATATTTGGGTGTGTAAAAGAATTATATACAATTAAAAGACGTTTAAAGAATACAGTAACTAACTGCGTTCTTTCGAAATCAAAGAAAAAGTTTGAATACAAACAACAAACGAAATATTTAAGCGATTGTCTCCCATTTAGAATTTCTCAATGCTTTCAAAATTTCCCTGATTGTTTTCTATTCAAATGTATGGTCATGACCGACTTCACATAACTAAGAATATAATTAATCACGATATCTTTCAAAGCCACTCAAATAGACAATAAACTGCAATTAAGTAACTAATTAACAAAAAGTCATCTCTACGTAGTATAATTTATGCTAATTATTTTTCTGTTCAAATAGCGTATGATTGAAAATATGCGGAGGTTGAGCGTTCGAAACTACAGGATAGACGTAAACATAGCATAATTATACCAATTAATGAAGTATTTAAGGAGAGGGAATTTTAGTGATTGATCAGTTCAAGAAAGGTACAACTCAAGTACACTTCAACGAAAACAAAAAATTCAAAAAATATCTACAGTTATATATTGAAGAAAATTTTTTCATTTATAGAAGAAATTGCAGAAGATCGTCCCATCATGTATCTTCAAGATGAAAATATTTTACAACGAAAAATGAACGACCATGAACCTGATATCGATGATTTTTTGAATATGTTAATGGAAGAACCGAAACAACAGAACAACTTACCACAAGTGAAAATTAAGTGCGAAGACAACCAAATAGAAGAATGTCAGCAAAACGAAAGGGATTATTTCGAAGATATGTCTCCGTTCGGACATAGTGGAGTTTCGTCACCAGCAAGCTCCTACGGAAATATGTCTGCGCCTGGTAGTCCTTCCATGCCGATTGAGCATCAGATGGCACCACCACCATACAGTCAAAACTATCTGACACCAGAGAGCGCCATGTTCATGACGAATCCATCAAGTCCGTCGACGTATAGCATCGGCAGTCAAAGTCCGACATACAGTACTGGAAATCAAAGTCCGACGTATGGCGGTCAAAGTCCCACCTATAGCAATGGTGGTTTACAAAGTCCCGACACGTCATATAAATACGATCCGAGACCTTTAGGACGAAAAAAGAGACGCAATTTAGTACCAGACGAGAAAAAGACGAACGAATACTGGGAAAGAAGGAAACGGAATAATATTGCAGCAAGACGATCAAGGGAAGAGAGAAGAAACAAAGAATTACAAACATTTCAACACATGAAGAATCTGCAACAGGAGAACACTGCATTGAAACAAACAGTTAGTATGCTGATGAAAAATCAACAAGAACTTCAAGGAGAGATAACGATGTTAAAACAACTGCTTGAACAGTCTTTCAAAGCATAACTTTCAAAACAATCAGTAAAATATCCGATATAACATGGATGTTTAGAACAGTTATTTTTCTTATGATAAACAATAAATAGTCTTTATTTCATATTGTTATTATATATTTATCTATTAGTACTGTCTATATTGCCATGTTCTTTATGGTTGCCAACAACAAAGTATCGATACTTAAAAATATTCCATAGGTAATTCTATTATTATTATTATCATTTTTTGTTGTTGTTATTGTTTATCTGTTTAGTTTATTTGTTTATTTATCTATCAGGTATAGATAGTTATAAAATCATGACTGTAATTATGTAAATAGAAAACAGTTTGAAGAGAATAAATTATTACCTAATATAAAGTCGATTGTTTCCTGTCTAATTACCAATTACTATTAATTGCGTCACAGCTGGACAAAAGACCATTCTCTTCTTCGGGCCTCCCCTACTTAAAGCTTTCAAGAAAACTGGTGACAATTTTGGAATGTGAAGTCAGAGTGTATCTTTTAAAGTCAAGTTTCAACATTTTTAAAAAGCTGCATCATTAACATCAATTTGACAAATCACTTTGTAATTAAGTTTTTATGACCGTATTTTGTTTTTCTTGAGAAAAATATATCGAAGTGCTTCATGCATTGCTTACATGAGGACGATACTCTCTGTCATACCAGATAGTTACTATCGTTCGTTTGTTGTCATGGATGAATGACAACGCCTAATGGGGTAGAGTGTTATTGAAAATTATGTCTTTGTTGTCAAGTTCTGTGAAGTTCTCTTTTTGAAATGGCCATCGGCTTCCGTCGACTTTTGCCGACATCCGTCTGGTTCGTTTTAAAAGATTTCTGCAGACTATAGATTGTGATTACCCAGACATTTATGCAAATTGAGTGCTAGTTATTTTCAATGGAAACTGAATGGATGAAACTGAATGGATGAAAGTACATCCATCCATTTTGACGAGTCTGAGTTTCGCTGGGTGTCGCAACACTGATAATGTTTGTTTTATAGGGTGTCCAATTCATTTCACCACATCACAGAAAACTGCTTTCCATTATCAATTTCCTTAATGTCTTTTGATTTTCTGTTATATGTATCCTGAGGAAATGAGCATGGTTTCTTTCAAAAGTTCTTCAAAACAGGTTCATGAGCGTGCTTATCAATCTTCAGAGGCAGACAGTGATAAGAAATAATCGTGTCTGCATGATGAGTTAGATTTATTTTTTAACATTCATATAGAATGTGGTTTTAAACGTGATAAAATTTAAGAAGATAACCTATGTCACGTCTTGTCTATATAAGATTGACTCAAGCGACCCTGAGCGACCCTGAGCGACCCTCAACGACCCTCAACGACCCTGTTTAGAAATCAAGAAAAAACGAAAACGAAATGTGAAGTTAAAATTGTTATTTCATTGTAAAGAATGAACGACAAATGGAAAGATGTGTCGTGTGTCGTATCTTTTATCTGTCTGACTTTTTCTTTTGGCTTAAAAAACTGCTTGATCAGCATAGTATTTGTTGATTGATATCAGCTGAATGCTATTTGTTTGTTTTTTAACGAACAACAACAACAAAAAATAAAATAATGAATTAACTGTTTTTCCCATCTGTGACTCTGATCTTACGATTGTGACAAGTCCCTTACATTTTCTATATCAGCATTAACATTTGTCCGAAAATCAAATACAGGACATAAGCACGTGTACCACGTGACACATTCATTGGATGTGCCAGCCAAAGGCGCGTGCATAAGATAACATATGGATTTCTGGCATTTTGAATGTGTCAATTTATAGAATGATTACCTTTTCGTTTTTTTGTACACCGTTTTTGTGTTGCATTAGTACAGAAATCATCTATATCCTCGTGTCCGTGTGTGAAGGGTCTAAAAGTTCAAGGAACTGTAATTCAGAAGTAATCTAGGATGTTTCTTATGAAAAGTTTGAATTTTGACTGTAGCAATTATGGAATTAGTGATTTTCATTAACGAGATCATCTAAATGATTTTGTAAATAATTTTATTGTCAAAAATGATGGACATCTACATGCTACTCAGCATTCTTCTCATTTATTCATTCATTCGTGCTGATTGAATGAAAAAATATGTTTTTCACTAGTAAAATTCACGAAATTGATTTTCGAGGAGAACAAGATGTTTGTTATTTTTCCTAAAATTTCTAGCCTTGACCCTTATAGAAAAACCTCAATAATTTCCTTAAAACCATTTCTTCAATCGTAACATGAACGTATCTTGTATCGTTAATAATTTCTAATTAGCGGTCGGGTTCAAATACTCCGACAGGATACTGATGTGAAAAGAGAACAACACCACAGAATATGTGAATCTAAAAATATCGTTGATTGTCTGTGTGGAACTTTTGTTTTGAAATCCACAATCATTGATATGATTCATGCATTTCAACTTTTCGTGTCTGATGCTTACCATTACATTTCCATTGCTATCATCATAAACATACTGATAGCAGTTAGCCTTTGCTTCTTGAAATTGAAGTTATAGATACATAGTTGTTGTTAATGTTGTTGTTGTAGAGTTGTTGTAGTGGTGGTGATAGGGGTGGCGGTAGTGGTGGTGATAGGGGTGGCGGTAGTGGTGGTGGCAGCGATGGTGGTCTTACCTGTCAGTAGGATATTTTGATCATTGAATGTAAATGATAATACGAAATTGTTTACAATAGTTAAACTTTAAATCGTTAACATGTCATAATCGAATGCTAATGTTCGATGATTTCCTCATCTTCCATTTTATTGGTTACGTTACTTGAAATCATAGATAGAAATGTTTCCATGGTTTCCATTGTATTTCTCCAGGTACATCAGTTGAAATGATGTTGAGAACGAAACAAACTTAGGATTACTAAACTACGGATCATTTACGCAAACAACCTTGAGATTGGCTTTAATTTTATAAAATAAGATTTTTTTTGACCAATCTTGAAAATGAAAATAATAATAGTTTTTCGAACTGCTTCAATTTACCATGCGAACAGGTTTTTTTATTTTAGATTTCCCATTGATTGGTTAATCATGTGGTTTTCCGTTAAAATCGCTACGTGTTCATTTCTTATCTGAGATAATTGTAACAATTCACTACAATATCTTAAGCTGCTTCTTATGGGGGCATGGAGTAGAAATATATTGCTTAACAATGTGTGTGAGGAGCCTGTGCACGAAGTTGGTTTAGGATGTTACATACAGGAATGCTTTGCTGAAGGAAGGCATTTCTAGAAATGATGAATTGTTTTCCGAAGTGGAAACAATATCGGATTCAGAGGAACTGCCGCAACGATGGTAACTATGGAGATTATATTTCCTTCAAACAAAAATAACTGATGACTTGTCAGAACAGAAATAACAGCCACTAAATGTCACTCATTAAAGTTTTTGAATAAATCAATAACTAAGCCATAAACATATTTCTCAAACAATTTCCCTCTCTCTCAATTTCTCATTTAGTTAATAAATCAATCAATCAATCAATCAATAAAAAGAAGGAAAAAGAGGAAAAGAAATATTGTAATTTCGAATCATTATAAACTTGAAGTCTGCAAACTCACTTAACCAAATTAATTAACCAGGAAACAAAGACGGTGTATAATTTGATGGAGACAAATAAATTTAGTAACAGTGATTTGAACAATATCCCTCAAAATACACATCATCTCATGGCCAACTACACACATAATCATTTCATATGGACAACCCTCTGAACACTATTTTTAATATAAGAACGTAAGCCTCTATATTTAAAAGTTAAAGTCAATGTGTTGTTATAAATACCTCCGGAGGTACCACCTCATGCTGACATCATCATTACCGATGCAGACCATTCAGTTACTTCCATGAAAGTCATCATTTAAAGCAACAAAAATAGTAGCTTAAATTTATGACCAAACGATAATTCACGTGCTACTTTTATGAAGATCAAACAATACAAAAATTCCTTTTCTTGGCTCTCAACTGTTGTTATGAAGAATAACAACAGGTGAGAGCTCATCTCATGGGCTGAGGTCATCATGATGTCAGATTATGCTATATTTATAACAACACATTGTCTTTAAGAACATGTTAAGAACCTTCAAGGCTTGGGAACGTGTGATAATGTGTATTATCACGACTGTAATTAAAAATAACCATCCTAAATGAAAAAGAGCAAAATCCGATATTCCATCTGTTGCTGGTGAAACTTGCACCAATTTCATTTCTTCGCAATCATCATATTTATATGCCTATTTTGTCTATGTTTAGAGGAATTGAGCAATACTGAGGATCTATGTTGCTTAAAAAGTAAAAGTTTTAACTGAATACTTAAAGAAATTCAAATCATCATGATAGAGAGGACGCAATCTTTCAAGTTCGTTTATTAGGAAATCTTTCTTTGTTTTAACATTACATACTTCGGCCATTGTAAAATCCGATCTATTTTCTATGTTCTTGATAGCTGAATCTAAAAATAGTCTTGCGTGTGGCATGTTAAAACGGCTCTCCTTGTTTATATCCGACTGGCGTCTTCCATTTTCTGGGTAGCTTTGGATCCTCAATTAACGAATGCTTTTCTTATTCGAACAACACAGATTGGCATCAAAACGTCATTTCTCTTCTTCTGTCAACATAAACAACAACCTTAACTGTCACCTTCCGATCTTCATTAGTATAGCAAGTATCAGTTGCAAAGGCTGCTGAGGTTATCAGTGAAACCTAATATTAATGCTTCACCTCTGTGTGACAGAAAGATTAAGTTTTAGTTATTGATAATAAAATGAAGGGTTTCTCCCTTCACCAGCCACCTATAGTTTGAATCTAATATTGAAGGAATCCCTCTGGCTTATTGGGACAATTTATAACCGTAAGCGTATAGTTATGAAAAATGAAACTTTGAAAATTCGTCACTAAAAAAAACTATATTTGGCAAAAACATCTTAAGAAATACAAATAGGCGACAAGAAATCCATCATATGTTAATAATGACGTCTTTTGACGTTCATAGTGGGTGCATAATTTGCCTCAAAAATAATATTGTATTTCCTGAAGGAATCATTGCATGTCCTGAGGAAGACCTAGCAGAATATTATGGCAGAGGTTAAAGCAAACGGAGACATAACCAAATTTCAAATCAAATCAAAAAAGGGGTCCTTTCCTTTCATCCGATTTTCCTTACCAATCGATGTTTTAATGTCACGTGTTGAGTAATCTACAAGTGGGTGGTGATTTTGAACCTCAACTCTCCAATGGATGCTGAAGGTATGATCGTGACATCTTTTATCACTGTTACTGGTGTAATCAAAGAATTAAGAAAGATAGGGCTATCAACTTTTATCTACCCAAGTGCACCTACCAACGTTTTATTTACATGGCAACACTAGTAAACAATTCTCATAAATCATACTTCGAGAAGATTTATTTTGCCGCCCACTACACATTTTTATTACATGATTCAAACTTTTTGTCCATAGATAATAGACAGAAAAAACATTTTTTTTTATTCAATTTACTTAATGGTTAATGTTGACTTTTACAATAGATTCGAAAAAAATTCGAATTCAACAAATCAATAAGAAGGAAAAAAGGAGGAAGAAAAAACCAAACTTACATAACAATAGAAAACACGAACTAACATAACAAAACAAACAAAGCAATAAAGGAGACGATCACGTGGTATGATTCAATAAAACCGACTTTGTCAATGTAGATTTTGCAAAGTCAGCAGGGACATTCAGCAGTTTTCCATGTTTTAAATTTTAAATTTAATTTGTAACAACTCTTCAATCCGCATGATGATGAGAAATTGTTTTGTACATGTTTATTTTATTCAATGCATCAATACAATTCAATACATCACAGAAGAAAATATAGTTGAGAAATTTCTAAGTAAAAGATAATGAACTGTTATAAGTAGAACTGAGGGTTGCAGTGTGCTGATGTCAGCAGTTGGAATCCCTCATTTAAACAATAAGAAATGGGTCTAGAGGTCAACCTCGATCCCAGGGCTTCTTCTCTCTCTATTTTCATATCGGACATTTATATGGAGAGAAAGATAGCCCTGGCATGGGCGGGTCGATATATTGAATCTGATTGGTTTTAGAGAAATGAGATAATTTCAAGGGCCGCTCTTAATCTGGCGAGTTAGAGCGAGTCAGCGAGTGTCATGATAAGCAAAAAGGGTAGCGAAGTAACGAAGAAACTACAATTGTGAACTCATTCATAGAAATTTATATATGCAATAACTTTTAACATAGTTAAACCCATAATTATTTGTCTCAATTGAATAATATAGTTCTTGTTTTTTGTTGTTGCTAAGATATATCAAAGATTGTGATTTACAAAAGGAAATGTGTCCATTTAAGATTTTACAAATCACCAAACTACTAACAAACACTGCCGGGATCCAAGAAAAAAATTTCAACTATATAATGTTTAAAAGTTAAATTTTGCCAGAAAAAATTTCAACTATATAATGTTTAAAAGTTAAATTTTGCCAGAAAAAATTTCAACTATATAATGTTTAGAAGTTAAATTTTGCCAGAAAAAATTTCAACTATATAATGTTTAAAAGTTAAATTTTGCCAGAAAATGCAAAATGGTGACATACTGGCAGACGAGAACGTTTTATAATTCAAAATGGTGACATACTGGCAGACGAGAACGTTTTATAATTCAACGAACTGGATATTTGATCTTTATCCTATAAAAAACATTTCACACTTTTCAGTTTTACCTCTTTAATAACCTACAAATTATTACTACTTTCAAAAGTACACATAAACCAAGAATGCGAACAAGTTGGAAACAAGAGAATTTTGAAAATCTACCCCAGTTAACACTGAAAATCAACTGGTAACTCGTTCATCGTGGGGTAACTAGACTGTGTTCCAGGTTTAGTTACTGATAATGCAGCTATATGGACCGAGCGCTTAATTTTGTCGGCAAAAGATAGATCGTTTTTATTCGCCACAAGGTAAGCTAACGTGCCAACAAAACAATCACCAGCACCCTAAAATAAAATGAAAATGAACTTCCTCCAAATTGCCATGAAATTAAAAGAAATTATTTATTTATTTATTTTATCTTCTATTTATTTATTTATTTATGAATTGCGAATTTGATACCCAACTGTGTCAATAAAATAAATTCTTTCAGGTTGTGACGTCACACAAGAAGTTCTCTATCGGAAATCGATTGAAAACGTCCGGATAACAGAACCCAAAATGTGTTAAAAAACGAAATGAGTATCTAGGCAGTAATGATCATACCGTTGTGTCCACAACAGTTTCTATGGCAGGAACACCCACATGTTGAATATCAGATTCCTTTTTGCAAGTAAACATGGCGCCGTTTGCACCGAGAGTTAAGACAACATATGTCGGCCCCATTTGTGTCAACTGCTTTACTGCTGTTTTCGCTTCTTCCAGATTTGAAACTGTCAAACCAGTAAGAATTTCAGCCTGGAAAAAAATATGCTTCAATGAGAAAAGATTGCATCAGTACTGAAAGAACGATAAGTGTGAAATCTTAAAAATTAAAAAAAACGGCAACGAGAATAATACTTGAATACTCAGAAAACAATGAAAGTTTAAAGATTTGGTCTGTTATAACTAAAAGTTTGATCGATGAACTAGTCAAACAAGAAATGCTGTCATTTCCAAACCAGCTAACTTCTCCGGTGAAAACTCTTACAAAATTATTTGAAAGAACTGTCATTGACCTCGCTGACCCAAACAAGTTTTACAACGTTTACATCACAAACTTTGATGTTCTGAAATTGAGACATTCACTGTATGATACTCATGCTGATCTACATTCGAATTTCGTAGAAAGCACTTGATTTCGAAATTAGCAAGTTGTTTCAATTTTTCTGTTGGACTTTGTTATTTATAAATTTGAACAGGAAAATGTAAGTGTTGGATTTCTTGCCATTCAAAGTTGCTCATAGAATGGATGTAATGAAGAATGGTTTTGAAGAAAAGAGTAATACAGGCGGGTCCAGAATTAGGGAAAAATGCAGTAATTTCTTTTCAATCTTATGTGTTATTTGAACTTTTTTATTTTGTACCCTAATAAATTTTGACTAAGTTCTAGATCCACCTCTATAAAAGTTCTAGATCCACCTCTATAAAAGTTCTAGATCCACCTCTGTAAAAGGTTCAAACCTCAGTTTCATTGCAGCATAGTATTGTTGTATTCGTTAGAAAATCAATCGGAAGATTTTTGATGGCTGGAGCAGGGTTAAAAATAGTCGTGACTAAAGACAATGGAGAAAGTAATGGATGGAAGTAAATCAATCAATTAATGCTTACACAGTGTGAACTAAAAGTTAACTCATTCGATTCTGTGAGATGAAAGTATTTAGATTGTAAAGGTGAATGGTATACTCACCGTTGTTTTCTCTAGCTAGTTTTAAACCGGCCAAGGAAATGTTCATATCAATTTCTAATTGACACAATACGACCTTCGATTCTTGAATAACCTTTGATGCTTCTTTTAAATGGTTGGCTGATAAACAGTCATTTGCACCTTTAACAATTACAATACTGTTCTCACCTATATATAAAATATTTGATGGAAATTATAACATAGAAATGGCTGTTCTTGTTTACCGAAATTAAACTTACAATGACAACAATCGTCTGGATAATTGGATACAAACATTCATAGTTGTAGGGAACTACATATGATATCCTTGAATTCTACACTTCATACATAAAGAAAAAAATCATTCTAATAATTCATTCAACAAAATAACCGAATGGTCTTGTTGTGAATGTGATTGTTTTCTATGAAGGAGGTCCTGAGTTTAATCTAGCAACTACAACAACATGATTGAATCCTCTCTGTGCAAATAAAAAATGAATATGATTAGGTTGGAAAAGTTTGCTTCACAAATAAGAATATTTTAATTCGTATGCATTCCAATAAAATTGGTTACAAACTATGTTACCTTCTTTATTGACACTTATTGGAGCCACGCCAGTCGATATATCCTTTACCACATGTAAATTATCTAAAAAAATTAAAACATTTATATATGCAAGCCACAAGGTCTGTTTATATTCAATAGGTTGGAGTTTAGTGGAATATAGTTTGTTTTAAATCGTCTAATTTCTGTTGAGTAGTACTTTTCCTACCAGTATTAACATTCAAACAGCTAAAATTTTTCAGAAATAAATCACCAAAGCTGTCATCTCCAATCTTAAAAACAAATAAAAAATAATTAGGTTTATATAAGACTGCACCCTTAAATAAAAGTAAGAATAAACAAAAATATATCAAAATAAATTCAAAATTGTGAATTATTTTCAATGATCAACATACACATCCAATCATTGCTGCCTCAGCACCTAACTTTGCTGCCATAACACATTGATTGGCTCCTTTTCCTCCGCATCCCATGGAGAATTTTGATCCACATATTGTTTCACCAGCTTTTGGAAATCTTTCCACATAACTGAAATTAATAGCAGAATGTCCAAACTGCTGATTCACATAAAATGTTATTGCATTAATGAATATTGCGTGTTTAAACTCAAACAGCAAAAAAGAGTGAAACAATGCAAATAAAAGTAAACAGTCTAGTTACATCACTAGTCAAATAAAAACAAGTTATGTACATCAAAGCCTGAAAAGAAATGGTTACGCTGTGCATCGTTTTTCAAATACTTTCATAAAAGGGTTTTCACCGGAGATATTAGTTGGTCTTGAAAGGATACATTAAGGGCCTCATAATATGACATACAAATAGGTGCTTATCAGGAATACAAGGACCAGTCATTCCAAGTCATCCCAAGGTTCGAGAGAAACCTGAAGGTGTGAGTAAAATCTTAACAGTTGTGAACATCAGGACCATTGAATGAGATTAAATAGAAGGCATACTGTTATCTGTAACATTTAAAAGGAGATGAAACATAACAGCAGCACTGGTAGGAGAAAAAAAGAAGAAGAAAGTTTGAGCTGGCATTTGGGCAAAAAACAAAGTGACACAGAAGAAATGAACAGCAAAGAAGACATTATCGAAAACAACAAAAACATGAGGTAACAAGTAAACTCCATTTGTGACTGCTGTTTTGGTTATACTTGCAGATTAAACAAAAATCACAATGGGCAAGATATATTTATTTATTTTAATCAGACAGAACTGCTATCAATGAGGGTCCTTGAGCATTTAAAGCCCCCATTTAGTCTATGGAAGCCGCATGTCTGCTTCAACCGCTAAGTTAGACAAACCTCTTAGACATCAATCCCGCTCTCAAGCTGATGCTAGGTTGAGTGGATTGTTTCACTCTGTTCTAGTCACTGGCATGACTTGCAACTGGCAACCCTGAATTAGGCCACCAGTCGGTAAAGAGTCGGCTTAAGACCATTAAGCTTAGGACTATTTTTAGTTCTTAGAGCTAATTAGCATACATTTTATGGTGAGAAAAGAGTAAACATGCCAACTATTTAGCTTTAAACTCTGTGGAGTGCAGTAAGACACTATCGCTACTTATTGCATTTGTGAATTGGTTTTAGCATTGTAGGTGATGCAAAAGAAGTAAACATAAGAGAGTAACAGTCAGTCTTTCAATATATTAAGGATGTACAAGTACTGAAAAATCTAGAGAAATACATCTTACACCCGAGATGAAGGGTCCTAGAGTCCAGCTCCTTGCAGTTTACAAGATTGAGTTTATAGAGGCATCGCTGAAAGAAAAATTATTTTTTAAATGTATATTATATGTATATCTGGTTTTGAAATAACTATATAAATACGTGAGATTATCTGCGAGGGCGAGGAAACTTATTTTAAAACGAATGAATGGAAAATTCATGGAAAATATTGTAAATTTAGATAGCAAGAGGCCACCACTATACATAACTCAAAAAGAATATTCATAGAAAAATAATATTGTTCTTATATAGAAACAATTAAATATATAATATAATTTAAGGTTTAGGCCACGAATGCATCCGCAATCCCTTAATTCTCTCACTGCACTTTAATTCGTTCTTCTTTCTATCAGTTCTATCAAATAAGTTTGATGATTGTGTACCCAAAAAGAGAATGTGGCACTTATTGCAGGCAAATACCACCCCATTTAGTGCACAATTCTAAATGAGTGCATGCATTCACATGTACACAATTCCGCCAGATTCATCCTTTTTGTTGTTCTTTAGATTAAAAATAAAAGAAACTGCTGGTCACAGACACACAGAGTTTATTATCAAGGTCAACTGTGACAGTTTCAGGGAAAATCAAGCGGTAATGATGATGATTATCAATAAATTTTCAATAAATATCAACAATGTTGAGAATTTTATTGCAAATTATTAATAATATTGCTAAGCCATAGCACCAGAATTTAATGATAAATTATCGCTACATTATGTGATAGTTAAATCAAATGTGTTATTGATGAATTTATCACTAAATTATATTTATCACTAATTTTATTACTCATAAAATGACAATGCGATGGAGCTCTAATTGCAATTCTTCATAACGAATCGGAGAATTGGAATGAAAAATAGCCACCTGATTAAGTCAACATTGCAGGAACCAATAACAACAATATCGAATTTAGTCTGCTGCATGGCTCTTAACAAAAACCCACTTTCATTTTCAAAACCAGCTGAAAGATTTCGCAGAACAAGAGAACTTTTTCGCCCAAACTATTAAATAGCATGTTTTTCTAAAAGAATTTAGTAATCGAGTTTTTAACGGGAACCATCATGGTAGGTATAGTTACTGGAGAGGAAACTGAATGAACGTTCGGTGCACGTTTTAGCAGGGGAACAAGCTAACATGAGAAATTCCTCGAATGTCGTACGATAGGAACCTACTTTGAGCAATGTATCTATCTATCTATTCCGTTGTTGAGTTGATCATTTTAAACATATATGATGGACAACATATTTCAAGTTTTTCTTTATCAACTTAGAGCAACAAGAATTCTTAGCCTAAATAAGCAGGAGGAACTAATGGATGGGGCTAACAACGGAACTGCCTTTGACTGAGAGAGAAATCACACTATTATTAAGGCTAGCGATGCAAGAGTCTTCTTGTTGCTAAGTTGGCAAGCCAAATATCAAGAGCCTAGAGAGGAAGCGCAGGAGAACAAATGAGGATGAAATGAAACTACATTTCTCTGAGTGAATCACCTGTGCTTTATAATTAGAAAAATATAGAACTAAAAAATAATGAGTTTGAAATACTGTTTGAAAAATGAAAAACAACTCATCTTCAAACAAAATACTATTCCTCTGGAATTCCTTTCTTGGTATTATAAAAAACTTACATATTACTCAGGGTCAACACAATCAATACGAACTTGTATTATTCAAAAACAAGAAAATTAATACGAAAGTTATACATGGAACTTTATATGGAACTTTAGTCCTCCTGGAGCAGAATTTACAGTGCGAATAAAATATTCTCTGTGATTTTCTCAATTGGCCACAGGCCTCGGAAGGTTGAATAATTGAAGCAGTTTTGCTGAGTCAGCGGACTACAAAACGATCCATCTAAAAAAAATGCCCTTGCATATAGAAATTTTTCTGACATCACTATATTTATGTAATATATATTTGATCTTGCCAAATAAGCTCCAGCTGCAAAGCAACTCGCTGCTTATGCAATAAAGAATAAAAAGCCTAACTGATTCTTTTACAAAGTGTCTTTATGCCCGGCACCTTTTTGTATTATCCAAATGTTTTTGTCATTCTTTAACAAAAAAGTAAAAGAATAAACAAGCCGGACGCCTAATGATAAGAAAAGAAAAGAAACTGCTGGACACCTAGATGCAGTGGTTCTTTTAGGCCAACCTCAAAGATATGTTAGCGTGTTAGCGTCCTTTTGGTTATTAAAAATGAGTTTTCTTCCATCAGTTCGCGCAATCTTTGGCGTGGTGTATAATTTTATAAGTGTATAATTTTGTGCTCTGCAAAATGAGAAACATAATCATCGTTTCTGCAGGGAGGTGAAAGCTTGACTATAGTTGGTAATCTCATTTGCATGGCTTCTTTCTAATTTTTGACAGGCGACACATAATTATGTTGCAGTAGACCGTACATTCTATTAATTATTTATGTATTCCTTTAATTATTTTTGTCGACTCACCGACTTAACTTTTCAACTTCTCGGGGTACACTAAACACAATATATTTTTGATAGTGGCCTAAGTGACTTGTCCATAAAGTAGAAGTATCAACAAAATATTTTGCCGCCACAAGTGATTATGATGTAGATTAAGTTTTATGATAAGGCAAATGGTTTCCCATCTATTTAACATCTTTGTAAGAAGTTAGGGATATTTGGATTGCCACCACTATTGTGTACATTCTTAATTTAATTTCTTTCATTTAGACCTGAAAAACGTTTTTGTACTTCTTGAACAATTTTTGATTGAATAACCATGTCTGTAAGTGAGAGAACTAATTTTGATCATCAATTTTATTTTAAATCATTGACTATAATACTTGTAGATTTCTTCTTTTTTGTTTTACTCAAATTGTGAACAAAAATTTATGTTTTTTCATGTGCTTTCAATTTCAATTTAATGTAAGAAACATTTGTTTGTTAAAGAATGATCAGAAAAGTATGTTGAGATTGCCCCTCAAATATCATTATAGGATGATCGAAAAACCAAAAAGACGTCCATACTGGACTTATCGAAATATGTTGATAAGGCGATCAGGTTGAAGTTTAGTGGTGGAAGAGAAGGTAAGAACACACCAAAAATGTTTTGTGACATTGTCAGCAATATTAAAAAATATCTAAAGAAATACTTGATATCCCTAATATTCCAGATCATCCATTAGTTAACAAAGTTATTTTTTCTAGTGGCTGGTGTTTTAAAAGGATATGATCATCTTCTGAATATCGTGTTGGACAACTGTACAGAATTTATCCGAGGTAGGAAAATAAATAAAAAATAAATGATCACACCATTTATTATTATTTATTATTATTATTATTATTATTATTATTATTATTATTATTATTATTATTATTATTATTATTATTATTATTATTATTATTATTATTATTATTATTATTATTATTATTATTATTATTATTATTATTATTATTATTATTATTATTATTATTATTATTATTATTATTATTATTATTATTATTATTATTATTATTATTATTATTATTATTATTATTATTATTATTATTATTATTATTATTATTATTATTATTATTATTATTATTATTATTATTATTATTATTATTATTTTCATGTATATTTCATTTTAAAATTCTATATATATAATACATGTAATATAACAAAGTTTTCCTTCTATTAAATAGATAAAGTACACTTTGTGGACATAAGCTTAAGAGATATCATATTTCTCTATAAATTTTCTTATAAAATTCATTTCAAAAGGAATATTGACGATTGAGTATTACTTAAATATTTTACAAAAGTTCGAAGTTTAGTAGATTGAGCAACTGGTAGTAAAAACTGGAATAAATGAGCTTGGTGAATTTATTTACTTATCAAAGAAATTTGCGAATCTTTTCCATTTTAAACTTTTTCAGACCCTGAAGATCCATATAAATTATCTGATGAAACACGCACTCTTGGCATTGTGGTGGCGCGGGGAACAGCTGTCGTTCTTATATGCCCAGTCGACGGTATGGAAGCTATAGCTAATCCGTTTTTACAACAGGAAGGATAACATTTTCGAAAAGCCACAGATGTCGTGCACAACTGATGATAATGATGATGACAGAGTTTAGAAGTTATTTACTTGCTGGAAAGTAATTTCTCATGCATTTCGCATTTGAGTTAGGGTTAGGGTTACATTATTTATGACCGAAAGTATTTTGTAGTTCTGTTCATAGTGATATGAAAAACCTGTTGCTATACCATACACTACATGAATCTGTTTATAACGTTTGTTTTTGAAATATCTCACCAACTTGAAAACCTGTTCTTCAATTAAGCTGCATTCACATTACATAATTTTTTAAGTAAGCGCTTACGGAATTGATGGTGTCCATTCAATAGATATCTCTTACGTTACGTTTCGTAAAATTGTACCTGCATGCATGTGATATATCTTGCGAACATTACGTTATTCCGTAAGCGCTTACGTAGATTTTCTTACGTTCTTAAGCTTGTTTTACATGTACGTAATTTTTGTCGTAACACCTTACGAGATTTTCATTCACATGCACTAAAAATTTGTTGTAATGCAACTTAAAGGGGCTACGACATGAATCACGTGATTGCGTTTATTTACTTTTTTTACCGTCAGCAATATTATTATCGCATCTCTCGCCCTCAGTTGATTTTTGGTGCTGAGTTTTTGGTATTTGATTACCTAGACAGCACAGACTACCATATTTTTCACGGCACAAGCTCTTGCACCCTAACTTACTCTGCCATGGATTTATCTAACTGAATAAGAGCGCAATTTTTAAAGTCTGTTTCCACTAAAGATTTCGCACAGAACTTCTGAAATTACGCATCACCTTTTTCTTGTCGCCTTCTTTTTTGAAAGTGGTTAAAATATCACAAAAGAATAACGACAGAAAAAGATAAAGAAGCGTTAATATAATTCAAGAAATGAAAACATTGCATTCTTCCCTCTACACAATTTTCCAAGCAGTATGATTGATGTTCCCATTTCGAACGAATTCCGAATATATATTTGTGGTTTCACCATGCGCTATTTTTATAGACCCTCTAGTAAATTCATACGGAAACAAGCAAACTAAAAGTGATTCGCACATTTGTAAACTCGTTTCTATTAAGTGTTTTACACTTTTCTTGGAAGAACGCAAATAAGAGCATTCAAGGCTGAAAAAGCATGAAAGAATAAGCACATCCAACCTCGGCTGAAATTTAGAAGTTCTTATAAATAAAAAGCTTTTCGAGCCTTTTCTTAATACACCTTTCCCGAGTTTCTGTTTAAACACCGTGTTTTGACCTAGTTACTACATCCAAACTCATTGTAATTAAATTTGTTTCAATAATGTTTTAACTTTATTACTTAGTAATTATCTCTATTACGAAAACTCCCAGTGAAATGATTAGCGGCAATTTTGATATCTAAAACGAGGCAGGGTGTAGTAACTAGGTCAAAACAAGTTCGGGAAAGGTGTATTGTGGCCGTGGACTTCCGATCACAGTGTTTGACACACTGAATGTCTGATAATAGAATGTCATGTTCCTCTTTCCATAGATAGAGTACTTAATACTATCCTTTTTATGTTCCCATCGTTCACACTGTTTACACTTCTTCGATTGGTCAATACATTTGCCTCCTGATATCAATGTTACCACGCCGCCTCTTTTGCCAAGCCCCACCACCACTAACTTTTGCAATTTGAGAACTATTATTGCTGTCATTATCACGTTCTCAATTAATGGGCTCTTTTTCCAACTTCCGTCATCGATCACTGTTCAAATCGTCGAAGGTTGTTTGAGTCATTGGTGAGGCATATTCATGCAGCGCCAAAACGTTAGTATTCAATTGTAACCCTGGACCGTTCTCACGAAAAGCAATTATGGTCCTCATATTTACTTGAAAATCATTTCTTCCTAATATGGTATCTGATGGCCTTCTGAATTTCTCTGAAGAGCAGAATTTTACTTTTCAGTCACTCATTACAACTAATTTTGAAAAATTGTTTCAGACGCATTTTTTCAGAAATCAAACGTTCGATATTAATACTTCCAACACAATCAGGACACAACGACCAATCATATTTATTGAAGAAAGAAATAAACCACTGTCAATAATCGAGTTACATTCAGGAACAAAGGTTGGAGGAACAAATCATCTTTTTGAGTCAATGAGACATCTTATGAGACATCTTATGAGACATCTTAAGTTCTCTGCAGAAGCCGATTTATCTATGAATTTGTGGGTGTCAAACATTTCAACAGCGCAATTTGTTGATATCTTTTTTTGTTGTTGAGATAAAAGCGTTGCTAAGGCGTTTAGAGAAATAGAAATGAAGTAAAAGAAATTCTGGGTGGAAGAGAAATCAACATTTGGATTTTATTGAGTACTTCACGTTTTTGACCCCACAAAATGATTGCATGAAAGTGAGATTGCAAATCTCACAGAGAAGAGAAGATTGGCTAGATGAAGGAGGAGCTCAAGTTTTGACATACTTTTAAGCACGTTTATTATGAAAACCTTATCGACTTTATTTGACATATAGAGCGGACGACATTCATACAACACGCTTCGCAAAACAAGTGTCTGCTTTTATAAAGATAGCTTCTTAAAGAGTACTTTGACCAGGTAAAGTTCTGTTCTGTTAGGACGTGGGGCCTCAAGGATACTATTTTGACTTGCGGTTCATATTATAGATTAGAAGTATCCGCTTTATGGTATATCTCTGCACTGCATTAAAAAATAATGTGTTTTGTTATTTCCGGTGCTTTTTTACACAGAAAAACTTCTCAACCTCGTTCCCAGGGCTTCTTGTCGGAACGAGGGTCTTTTGGAGTTTGTCTGCCCTGACGAAGAAGATAGGAACACGGTTATTTCTGAAAATAATACAAATACAAAACAAAATACTGAACCAGCTGAGAACGAAACAAACTGCAAGATGCCTTCCAAGAAAAGAAAATATGAAGCTCGTTTTCCTCCAGTGAGTATTTAGACATAATGCTTGGTGAGATTATTCTGTGAAATTATCTATTTTTGTCTCACAGTGTTTGAAATTTTGAGTGTGTTGGTGAGGAGAGAACTTCCTCCTCAAATATTGATTTGTTGTACAAAGTATCTTTATGTCCGGCAGTGTACCATCCAAATGTTTTTGTCGTTTTTTAAGTAAAAGAGTAAACAAGTCAACTGCTGGACACTTAAGGTTAATTGAAACTGCAGACACCTAGCTACAGCGTTTATTGTGGTGTATGTATGATTCGGCCTTTTATAGCTATATTAAACATGTAAAGTAGTATAAAATATTAAAAAGTATAGAGGGGGATCATCCCTTCCGGATAAAAAAACAGAATCTTGCTTAATAATATTGATTCAACAATATATACACATTGGAACATTTTGTTTCTACCAGAGTATTGGAACATTTTGTTTCTACCAGAGTATTGGAACATTTTGTTTCCACCAGAGTATTGTTCATAAAGCGGGACTTAAGCCATACCTTACAAGATAGTATTTACAATAGATGAGTTTTATTTGTAGCAAATCAAGTAAATAATTCCAGATTGTTAACCAGCACCACCACTGAGAAATACAAAAAGTTCAATAAGTACAATCAACTTCAGGTGACAACTGTGAGAATGAGCTGGCCATAAAAAAAGTACGACCTGTCTGAGGGTGTTACGTATAGCTAGCTGAGGCAGGGATGGCTCAATGAGATATGTTGATCATATATCAAAACAAGATATTTCAGTTAAAAAACAAACAAAAGGAAATGTCAACAATTCGGTTTGTCAATACTCTAATTATGGCGAGCATGAGTCATGTACACCCTAGCCAAAATAAGGTATTTCAGAAGTTTTGAAATCTATTCAATAAAAAGGTACGACGTAGTGTCATATTTTCTCACAGATTATTCCAACTTTATGCTAATAAATTACTACTACAACAATGTACGCCAATACATCTATCGATTCGTTTTTCAAATAATCTCTCGTGTAACATCTACCGATTTCTAACCAGTTAACTTCTTGGTTAAAAGTTTCTTAAAATCGTCTGTAAGAACAAGGCATACCTAAATCTTAAACTCACTTACCCAGATAAATTTAACAAACTTAGTTGGTTAAAAAATTAAAGATGTATGATGGAGTACAGTTAGGTACCATAAAAGTTCTACCTGAAAGACGAAAGAAAAGTTAATTTATCTATACTCTATCATTACACTCCTTTTTTCAAAGTGTTAGAAGCAGGTTTAAATCACACAGACACTCAAATGAGGTATTATTTGTCTTCTAATTATTTTCCAAATGGAAATTATGGACCCTCAAAGTTTTGTTTTTGTTTCTATGGTTTCAAAACTCATGACGTCATTGGTGCTTTCAATAATTCCTAGCTTTGAATATCTTAGGGATGAAAGTATTTTGTCAAAATTTCATGTGGAAGCTGATGAATCTGAAATTTCCTGAAAATTCAATTATTGATTTATATGAAAGAGAGTCAGAGAAGTGTGAGGAAGAATTTAAAAGAAGGGAAAAACTAAGAAAATCGAAATTAAAGGAACTACACTTAGACTTGGATGATTTAAATACCAGCTGTGTGAAGAAATACGTAGTTAATATCATATATAGTGGCATGAAAATGTAATAACAATTTAGTATTTTTTTTGTGACTAATGAATGAAAACATTTGTTTCATATTTATGTTAAAAAGTACAAAAAAATTTAAGTTTAATTCATCAAACATCAACATCAAACAAAAAAACCTTGAACTGAGTCATTGATGTCATGAAAACACTCCATTCTCCAACAAAGTGTTTATTTTTACTTATTTATACTAATAAAACACTAATTATAAGGCCCAAATTTTTTCTTTGTCTTTTAAATCTTAAATCTTTAAATGTAATATTTTCTTGCCTTCAAACGGAAAAAAAAAAAAAAATCCAAACCTCCGTTCCCCTTTAACATTTTAAACAAGTTTCTTATAAATGGAAAGCGGAGAGATATGTGTCACTTTTTGCTGATATATAATTTATATGACATTACATCTGATAGAATTTGAATAAACTCTGACTATTAGTAAAAGTTTTGTTAATTTCAAAAGGCTAGAATAAAGAAAATCATGCAGACGGATGAAGAAATTGGAAAAGTTGCTGCTGCAGTTCCTGTTATAATCTGTATCCTTTTTTATGCTATGTTTTATCCGAAAACCTCTGGCAATCCTGCTTAATTCTGAAGGGCTTGGAAAAGGTGACATTGTAGCATGCTTCCATAGGAAACATTAAATTCATTCATTCGATTCACTTCTTCCTGGAATTTGATATTGTTTGTTTATTTTACCATAAGTTATGATATTATTTATTTCTGTTCCTATGGCAATTGCTTCCTTGATATTTTTCACCAAAAGCTCGTTCCTTAGAGATATTTTTGCAATCACTTATTGAAACTACAGCACAATACACAAATGAAAGAAAAGCAAAGACGATGACCACAACTCATTTGTATGTTTTTATTTATTTTTATTGCTTTCTTTCCCTCGAAAAAAGTTTTTTTGAATCAATGCTCTGATCTTCTTGTCCAGGTTAAACTATCTATAATTGACTTTATTTAGAAAACACTGCATCGAAGGTGAGAAAAAATTTGACTTTCTGAAAGATCTGGTGGCAAACATAGCTGATATTTCTACACAAGAGGAAGAAGAAGGTGGTGATCAGTTTGATAAACCTAAGAAACCGTGAGTTAACTTCTGTTTGGCGATGCTTTATGAGATCGTATAAGTGACAAATTCCAGTTTTAGAGGATCGCTTCATTTGTCATGTTATGTTCTATAGAAAGACGATAGATACTAGATAAAGCATAGATATATAGATTGAATGTTGAAATAATTCAAAAAATCTGCTTTTCTTATGAATCTTCTTATATTTTTCAACTCTAAAACAACAGAAAATTCTTTGTTTATAACACGTTCAACTCTGAATCGAATGAGAATTCACTTTGACCTAACCTGACATTTGATTTTTATCTTTCAGACGAAAACCACGAATAACTGGCGAAAAAAAGAAAAAGAAAAAAGAATCATCAGATGATGTGTCTGATGGATCATCAGATGATGTGAGTATGCTGCTGTGTTTAGATCACGTGGTTTAGATAAAGATAAGATGATGTAATAGGATTGTTCAGGTTTTTGTTTTCTACTTACCATACTTTTAATCATTTTAAATATTCGAGTTATTAATTCGAGTTGTTTTTGCAAATTTTTGTAAAATCTGAAATAGATGACAAAGAATTTTAAAGCGAGATCGATTTGATGTTGAGTTGAGAATTTTTTTTTTTTTTTTTTTTTTTTTTTTTTTTTTTCTCAGGATGAAAAGATTCCTCCTTCTGAAACAACATCTGCTGCAGGTCCGATTTCAACCATCGCCTCTCTTAATTCTACATGTGTACAACAGAATAGTCATTCAATTGATTCAATCATGGGAAATAATTATCAACCATCCTCCAAAACAGAAAATAATGAACAGTCTTCGTTACAACCGTCAAATGTCTTTACTCCGTCCTTACAAACCAACTATTCAAGGTGTTTATAATTTCATTATTTATCCAGGCCAGTGTTTATCGCAACGTCTCATTCAACTCACGTCATATTCGTTTATTTTAGTACGTCTGAGCTAACGTCAAAGCCGATACAAATGACGATGTCGTTGCCGACACACGACGACGAGGATGATGATTACGACACATAAATGGACGAGTCGTAGAGACGTAGAGTGCAGATAATCTTTATTTTCAGAATTTGTCCACATGAATTTATTTCTGTTGGTTTGAAATAAATCTTGAAAGAGACTATTTATATAGTTATGGACAGAATTCATTTTTCATTTTCTTCGTATGCTGAGGATTTGTAGATTTTTTAAGAAAAAAAACAAAAAATGTTTTTTAGTTCCAAATTTACAACAATACTGAAATTATCTCAAGAAACTTCGAATTCTTCACGTTTGTTTTAATATTCACTTTGACTGTAAAAACTCTTTTTAATTTTATGCTGGAAAAGCTAAGAAAACTTTTTAGCCAAATGATTATTCGTATTATCCTTTGCATTTGAGTAAACTGTATTTATTTGTTTTATGATGGAATCAAAGTACGTTTCTTTTTGATTCGAAACAAACACGGAGACATATTCAACTAACTCAAGTGTTTTCTGAAAGTTTCTTGCTTCATCTTATGGTACTGTCTTGACTGGAATTTGATATCAATTTTAGCTGGTAAATATAGTGTCAAAAACCTGTTAGGGTTGGGTTAGGGTTAGGGTTAGGGTTGGATTTCAGAAATAATTAAAACGTGTAAGTTTCAGGAGGAGAGGAAGGAAATTCATCGAAAGATCAAATCATCCTGTTCTTCATCCTGCTCTCCCTCCTTTTCATCAAAAACTCGGAGTAAGTTATCTTACAGCAAAATGTTGACTTATAATACCTAAGATTTCTCAGATGATGAACTGAGTAGATTATGATCCTCACAATATGAGCACTGCCAGTCTTGAAATCTTTTGGACAGACGAAATTTCAGGATTTTTGAAATACTTGCTCTAAAATCCTTAAACCAGCATTGGACGATTCATTTTCCACTACTTTTCGCTGAAACATTTCACTGATCTCAAAAAACAACAACATAATTTCAACAAAGATATGTCAAAAAAGAGACAAGTACTTTGAAGAGTTGCTATTGACACCCTTTTATAAGCCTGAACTGTGAAAATATGATTGCATGCATTTCAAGCATAAAAAGTTTCTTTGGAAATCGGTTCTATGCCTGATACAGCAACCCAGAATTAAATATTCGGTGGCTATTTTGTCGAATAATTGGAAAAACTTGTTGCCGATTGTCGCACGACAGTCGCAGAAATATAATTTTTTCAATCTCTACGACTCTTGTCGTGCAACACTCAATTTGTCGCGTGACCGATGAACAGTCGAGCAACAAAATGTTTCGAATGTGTCGTAACACTATTGTACGATAATCGCTAGACAAATTTCAGTTATTGGAAACCACGCTTAAGTGAGAGATCGGTTGTGAGATGTAATAAATGACATTTATACAAAATCAGAAATTCATTTGTCGTTTGACGGGTGTTATTCTATCGGTGTATCAGGTTGTTCTAGAATAGAAGGTTATAACAATCACGTATTGAAGATCTGAACATAATATCCGTCGTTTGATGTGAATTGATACACTCTAAAAAAATAAATTATAACAATTTTGGAAAAACAAAAACTCAATGTTGTTGTTATTCCCTAACAGAAAATTTCGTCACTTTGTCATCAATACAATTCGCAATCCGGTTTTTCTGGCAATGATTCGGGAAAAAGAACCGGAATACTTCTTGAATGTCCTAACACAGTCTCTATTCTCTCATCACGCATAAAAAATATGTCGCCGTCACTTCTGGTTGACGTTATCTCTTGATCAACGTCATCTTCTACGAATGTAATATCTCGTGACAAGACACTATTTAAAGCCGCTGGAAGATCACTAGAAACTCCACTCGTCGGTCTGCTGCTGGAAGATCGAGATGCACGCATGTACCTTTGACGATGCCATTTCAGCCAATCAGAGTTATCCTGTTCACCATAATAACCAATGGAACGTTCTATACAAATTTCTCTCGTATTTTCTTCTGCTTTCTCTCTCCTGAAAAAAACAACAGAATTTTGTGGAAGAAAATCTAAAAACAGAAGGAAAGAAGGAAAGAAGCAAAAAACAGATCCACATGTTTCTATCAAAAATAAAATATAAACTTCATAAGAACATAATTTTAGAATAGAACTCATCACTTTTCATTCACTCAAATTTGAAGTAAAAACCATTCGAAACCATTCGAGATGAATCTCGTTGTTTTGATGGTGGTAGGTATGCAGTGAGATTATAAATTTATTGGGATTATGGCGTTATGGCGAATGGATTATAGCATTTCTCTGTAAGAGAATGAATCCTTCGGGAGATTAGCTTCGTGTGATAAGCAAGGAAATTAGAAAAAATGGAAAAAGAAAATTAAAAATCTAAAAACATTTGCCTACGAAAATAATAATCAGTTGAAAAAGGTTGTTTAAAAACTGGAAAATAATATTTTCTATTCATCGATTTTCTTAAGTAATTATCCCGATGGAAATTGAAAGGTTGTTAATTTGAAAAATTCTACTTTATTTGAATGGTCTTGCAAGAAAAGAAAAAAGTGAAAAAATGGAAGAATCAAACCTTTTCTGTTTTACTCGAAAGACGTGAAAAATGACCATCAACAATGTAAAACCAACACATGTAGTTGAGATCGCGACAGTTAGCAGCAATGTGCTTGAAAGTTTTGCATCAACACTTCTTATAAAACTGAAAGTAATCATACATGACAATATATTTCTCATGTCTCGTCTTTATGTGCATTGTCCAAACTTTGCTTACATATCTACCAAATATTTCCAAATTGTTTTGTTTAAAATTTTTCTCGGCAGTGACGTCTTAAAATTAAAACATAATTGTTTTTTATTAAAGTCACGCGCAAGGGTGAGTAAGCATAACATATGTTTAATATATTTGCTCCACATGGTAATTTGTGGAAATGTCAGGGTGCTCACCATCAATGCATTCGTCTATTTAAGAAAAATAATATCGAGAATCAGGAAACCGACTATAGTGAGAAGAAAACACCATGACGAACTTATTCATTACTTTTAACCAAAAAATAATCCAAGATCTCAGCTTACACAGCTTGCACATATATATTCTCACCTTTATATCTTATATCTATATATCAGGATGAGATAAAATCATTAAATTATAGAAACATTAACCTTTTGTCTTATTATAACTTCATTAAAATAATGAATGAGAAGCAAACTAAGTAGAAGTTCTGCACCCAGAAACATTTTCAGCGTAGGAAAAGCTTTCCCCACAAAGGTTTAGTTTCTGTCTTTACAGGCTGGGTTGTTAGTTTCTACAGGCTGGGTTGTTGCTTACTTGTTGCTTGTTGACGCGAGAAGAATTTGCGTGTTTGTTTATTCATGTAGACCAGCGCGGATTTTTATCAAACCAATTACGTTTATTACACGCTTGTCATCAGCAAACAAAAAATAAATGTTCCTTTTTTCTCTTTTTATTTTTTAGTGTTAGGTTTTCTTCTCAGTTTTTTTTTCCTGTTGGGCACATCCAGTTGGGCTGTTTCTTAGCAGTTGCTTCGTTATATGACAGATTTCGTGTTGCTTATAAAGTGTTGCTTATAAAAGTGTTTCCTGAATTTCCTGAGAATGTTGGATGTAACATCGCACCAAAGTCTCATATAGGATGACTGTTATCGTTGTAAGTGATGGCGAATCGGCACACTATATGTTCAAGGTGATAAAAATTATCTGACAGATATGTGTGTCATGTTGCGGGAGAGATATCAGCCCGACAGATAAGTCTGTCAAACTAAACTGTGAAAAGATATATTTTCATACCGTTCTCCGGTTGCCGTCTAATTGACATTTCGTGCAGACCACTCGCTGTTTATTCTCATGAAATGTTAATGACAATGCGACTTTAAAGGAACTGTCAGCTAAAATATGCGACAAACTAGTAATTTAACTTAATTATTGTAATTAATTACTTCTTCCGTTCTTCATCTAAAGTGAATTATTTGAATCATTAGTAAGTTGGATTTCATCATTGATCAATAAATTATCCTACAAATATCTAGCCATATTCTGTTTTTAATATCTGTATTTTCTGCATTTTTTAAAGTCAATGTTAGATGATCATTCTGTCATTCCTCATAAACAAAAATCTGTCGACCAAATCTACTATACTGGATTTAATGTAATTGTTACATGATTTTATTATAATTGTTACATGAATTTATGTAATTAATAATGTTGACAAAATTTCATTAACATAAGGGTTTTCAAGTATATCTTTTAGTTGTTTTTGTTTTACTCTCGTTTGATCAGTAAAGGGGCGAAAATAAATGTTTCTGATTGGCTAAAGTTGAACTTTATAAAATTTTCATTCTGATTGGATCGGGCTCCAATTTGAGTAGAGTCCGTGGTGACTGCACATGCGCAATAAGATTTCCCTGCCAATCTTATCAGAGGGCGGATAGAGATAAATGGAAATCCATGACTTGAAGTAGTTTTTTTTGTTTTGTTTTTGGTAACGCAGATAACAGATATACTATACTATTATACTAAATGTACAAATATATACACATTACTCTGATGATGACTTGACTACAGTCGAAATATTTACTTACCATCTCAACTTGTTTTGTATTTATTTGTAATCCTACCTCCTATTCTATTCTTTTATTTTATACTTTTCTTAATTGTCGGATGGTAAAAGATTTTGCTATATTCTAAAGTAATCAGGATTTCTAACGGGGAAAAAGACTCATAACCTTCCACAACGTTTTTTAGTTGTGTTTGAACAATGTAAAAACAATCATTAAAAAGGTTCATTAAAATAAAACAGAGAGTCCAAAGGTTCGAATAATTTTGTTTGCACTTATTCTAGTTATCGCTTGTTTCCTTATTTCCCGCCATTAACAAATGCTAACGTTCTTCAGGATCGATGATAACGCTTTTTTGTGCTCTTTGGCAGAAATTATCTAGTGGAGGTTAGCAAAAGACATATAGAACATCACCATTAAAGTTTAGATTCGTGCAAGAATGTCATGAAAATAATTGCTATTTAGGAACTGAACTGGGAACGAAATTGCTGAACTCTCCTGAATTGTATGAAGCTAAAAGTTGCATAATAGTAAACAAATGATGAAAAAATATCGAAAGAAAAAAACCCATCAGAGATAACAAAAACAGAAGCATTATGGGCCGTTGACGTCATGACAACCAAAGAATTTCACAACTTTTCACGAGGAATTCGTTTTTCAAGTTTAAATAAAAATACTGTAGATTCATTTTATGATCTTGTTTCATTTTTATGACTGGAAATATATAAGAAGAAAAAATGAAAAAAAATAAACAGGGAATGACTGCAAAACAAGTCCAGGAAATTTCAATGAGATTGCATGGCAGTATGAAGGCCAACTCTGTTCGAGAAGCTAAAATAGATGCTGATATAGGGCTAAAGTTAACTCAATCGCAACTCAATGAAATTGTGGAAAGATTATTTGAAAAAAATCCGAACGCAAAGCGAGAAGAACAACTGGAAAAGTCGTTGACAGCGGCATCACGCGATCGCCCTGAAAATTATGGTTGGCAGAGACTGAGTAAGCAAAACATACAAGAGGCAACGTCTCGATTATTCATACCAGATTATAATAATAAGAATATTACTACGACAAATACACAATCCTCAACAAAGTTATCGAAAAATGAAATCGACGAGGCAGTAAATAGATTGTTTATAAGTAACTATAGCAACAAAAACATTGCACGGAATCAGGAATTCTATGACCTGGTATTAAGAAAGAAAAAAGACAGTGAGAAGACAATTAACAAGGAAGAATTGGACGAAATGATTGGACGATTGGCAAGGTTGACTGATCCCCCAGCTGAATGTAACAAAGAATTGCGAGGAAAGGAAAGATATGTAACGATGGGTATCTATGGGACATACGCCCTATCATCGGGTGGGAGCAAAAAAAGATGAGTAAGGAAAGGTGACGGCCTCTTGCGATTTCATTTACATAGATAAAAATAGAGTATCAGGAAAATATAATTTAAAATAAAAAAATATAAAAACCATTTATATTAATCAAAACGCAACAAGAAAACGACTGGAGCACTAACGATCCAGATTGGAGCATCCAAAGGAGAGTGTAACTTGACGGGCGGATTATGGAGGAGCTCTCTGAAATGTTGTCACTTCAGGCTCTTGTTCGTCCAACTCCTGTTCGAAGAAAATACAGCAACGAAGTATATGAGATTAACATACTTTATATATTAAGCAAATTTATTAGTTATCAAAAATGGATGAAATTATTTATCATCGGAAAATAAATATATTTACCCTTGAAACTGCTAGTTACGCGCATATTTGCGAGGTTGCGGTGGAACCCATATACACGTCAGCTACTATAAGCACTAGAATACACCCTTGGATGTGTCTTACCTTCACCCAAGACATCACAAGCGCTGAATTCCGTGGAAAATTTTCATCCCTGGTATAACTTTTGTTTAGCAGTAACATCAGAACGAAAGCACTAGAATTTCGTTTGAGTTTATTCATAATTTCTATAAGATGAAAAGATGCTATGAAGTTTAAATATTGTAGGGATAAAGGGTTACATGAAAGTACAAAACTAATTCTCTTACTGTTTATATGGAAGTATAGGTGCTAAAACTTCAGATAACTTCGAAATCGCTCTTCATTACGGGTGGTTACGGGTGGTCCTTCTGACAAGTCATCAAGATCCGTTCAATCATTTTCAAGCGTCACTGGTGCAAGAAATCTCACAAGTCAGTAAATTATAGAAACTCATTTTCACACACACGGCAAGCCGGTAACCACTTCCATTTCGTTTCGTTTACCGGCCTTTTTTATTGTTCATTTCGTGTAGTATTTATTTATATTTGTTTTGTCAGTTTGTTAGTATATTCATTTAGTTTGAACATATTCATATTCATTTTGAGTTTTGCCCTACAGCATCATTGAAATGATTGCGCGGTAATATTACCTCTTCATATTGGGCAATAATATTGTCACTTGCATATCGGGTATTGTAATCTCCAATATAACAAGTAGTGTTCCTTCCCTTTTGATGGTGAAAAATACTTTACCAGACTTACCAAGCTAATGCTATATCAGAATATAACATCATCGCAGCATCGAGTCTCCGAGTTTATTCACCACCCAGTTGATGGAGATGATCAAACAAAAAGAAGAATATTACTTATACCCGATGGATTTTTGTGAATAAAATTTTGCATGAATTAAGTTGTTTGCCAATAGGAGATTGTCGGGAATAATGTACAAATTTATTAATTTATTAATTTATTAATTTATTAAGTGAACTTTTTTTTTTAGAGTTTGCACTGCCTCTTTCAAAATGAGAATATTGAAAGGAGACTGGGAAGGAGACTGGGAAATTAAAAAACAACAACATTGTATCATCATGTGGTATGGCAAGCGTTTCGACATCATTTTTATTTTGTGGGTTCATAATGCATAGATCTTTTTTTGACACGGTCGTTCCTTAACCCTTCCATCTGTAGTTGGTCAGCGCGGAAAGCAACTGATCTTTCATTAGCGTTTGTACGTCCTTTCGTCCGTCCGTAATTCCAAGATTTTTTGTCCACAGTTGTAGGCTGATTCCGCAAAACATTGGAATAGAGGCTGTCCACAAACCGTGGTTAATGTATGAATGGTACACTACAACTTATATAAAGTAATTTAATTATTGTGAGTGCGGCCTAAAATACAGAAAACATGCAATCCTAATTTGTGTTCGAGAGAACAACACAGTGCAGCACTCAAGGTTAGAAAATTCTTACTGTTTTTTTTTTTTATATAATGACATTGATTTTGTGAGAAACGCGAGCCTTTTAAAATTTCACAAATTCCCTGTTTATGAAAATGCAAAAATACACAAATTATTTCCTAGGTGTCTAAAAACAGGTTGCTATATAGCGTTCTCTTAGCTATATAAATTCACTTCACACCCACACCACACACATAATATGGAGTATAGAGAGACCCTGGTTGTAGTGGCAGTTTATGTACTTTTAAAAATTGTTGGGTAGGGTGGGTGTCCGGTCTTGTGTTAACTTAAGACGTGTTTACTCTCCCCTAATTTTATTTTAAAAACAAAACAAAAAACATGAATGAAAATTTACATAGTGGATAATGATGGTTGTTGGGGGATGACAAAAATTAAACTTAAATAGCAGCACCCCTATACACAATTTGGACTAATATTTACAGTCAAATAAATCAAAGAAAATAATTGATATTGATATGAAACTTGATATTGGGTAATCTCTTTCCCGTGAAGGAGCATTATCTTTTTTGTTTCTTTTAAGGTTCTTGTTGTTTTGACTATATCGGTGTATTAACCGATTCGTTTATGCACTAAAAATTCTATTTTTCCTAATACGCTCTTATAAATTTCAACAAAAATATGACACTGTGATGGAGTTTCTATTGAACTTTTCAGAGCAAATCCGAGAATAAACGACTTTTATCATTTTATTTTGATAAAAATGACCCAAAAGAAAGAAAGAAACTTTACATTTCCACTTTCATCTAAAATGAAAATTTGTTATTTGTTTATAAACCAGGAAAAAAACAAGATTGATTCATTTTAGATGGTAGGATCCCTTTAAGATTGTTAGCTTTCCCTATCAAATTGTGTTGAAGATAATGACTTGATGTAGCAGACTTTACAAATCTTTTGCATTTTTATGTAAAAATTCATTCCTTCACAGGTGCGTCAATTTCTTTCTTATATTCCAGATATATACTTCAAGGTGGAAAAAAATGGATTTCACGTATTCTTAAAATTAAATTCTTGTGAAAGGAAAGAATACTTTTTGCCTCAATGTCTGTCAACATATGCATGGTAATATTTAATTTTAAAAAAATATGAAGACTAATTATTTGTGAAATTAACAGAATTAAATTCCTGGGAAAAGTTTACTTTATATCAATTCGCGAAATTAAATTTGCACGAAAATTGCTACTATGGATCAGACCTGTAATGGTTCCAAAGAATGATTCATTATGACTCATTTTTTCAGGGCAAGATAATCGTTCATGGAGTGAACTGCAACTAAGCCGAATATTCCTACGACATTTCTTTTTGACCTCAAATTTGTGAATTTTTGCCCATTAACTTTTGGGAGATTATCAAAATATGTGATATTGCAGAATTTCTTTTTAAATTAATGAAATTTCTAAAAATACTTGTGAGAATTAGTTAGAAATTCATCACTAGTGGATCTGAGATTGTATAACAGTTATATAATTTATTTTTTAGGTCCTTTGTTGGTGGCATCATCTATGGTATTATCTCGTATCTGCTGCCAGAACTCCTCCTCAAAACTTAACCTTGTCAGAATTACCTAGACTTGTCCGAAGTCTTTGAACTTCTTATCGGCCTTATCTGAACTTAACCAGATTTTTTACTTTAAGATATTTCCAAAAAATGATTTCCATTGTTCAATTTTGCATAGCTATCTTTGTCGCGTGAGAAGTATATATTCTTCAGCTTTTTACTTTGGCACATATTTTGTTACATTGTACTTAACATTTTTTTATAATAGATTGAGTTCATAATACATGAATAATTGTATTTGCAGTGTGTTGTTGTTATTGTTTGTGGATTCATGTTGTTGGATTCCATGTGGATTCAAACGTTCGGATTTACTATCGCAAATCATCCTTATTAGGGTGGGCATTTCCCTTTGAGTAAGTAAGTAAAACTTTATTTCACGTTTGAGTAAGTAAGTAAAACTTTATTTCACGTTTGAGTAAGTAAGTAAAACTTTATTTCACGTTTGAGTAAGTAAGTAAAACTTTATTTCACGTTTGAGTAAGTAAGTAAAACTTTATTTCACGTTTGAGTAAGTAAGTAAAACTTTATTTCACGTTGGTGCAGTAGACTAACTTATACAATCAAAAAATATAAAAACTAGTTATAACTATAATTATAAATGTTATTAATTTAAAGAAGAGATTTTGCTCAAAATGAAGGAAGGTTACCCTATGAAAAGAGACTTTGCCTATGAGAATTAGATTGTAAATCCGTCTGTACATGGAGTACGTGTCCGTTATACGGGGGAGATATCTGCTATATAGAGATTCCACTGTAATAACAAGAAATGAAATATTTTACTGAGTAACCGTTTTCACGCAGTTATTCCAAACAAAAGATTTGAAAATCTCAGTAACCCAACAGATCAAAACTATTAATCATACAACTTCAATAAACTTAGCGTCAACACGTCCTTGACACAGCTTTAAAATGTCCACTATGGATTCCTCATTCGGTAAATTACCTATATCATTAAAGTCGATGATCACAGGTTCACAGTATCCGTCAAATACAACGTCAACTCCAAAAACAAACATCGTCTTTTTATCAATCACTAAATCTTCTGCCAGACATTTTGTAAATTTTCCGATCATTTCATAAACCTTTTCTTCGGTTTTTTTCCATCCTTTATTCGGATCACGTGGTAACAGTAATTTATTCATAGAGATTTTGAAATCTTCGTAAAAGTCATCTCCTTGACAACCAATCAATCCGTCAGGAATAGCCGTCACACTTGCACCAGGATTATATTCGTTGATGAGCGAGTTATTGTTGTATTCATCTTTCGAAAATCTGATAAGAGGTTGCACATAAATATATACTTTGGAAGAATTTTTAACTACTACAGTGTACGACAAACAAAAACGACGTTGACGGAATGACGGCTGATCGACGATATCTTAAAAAGAGAGAAAGCATCATTTATAGTTGAACCTGAAGAGAGAAGAAGCATGCTGAAATATGTAAACGATTTCCCATAAGGTCTTGTTGACAGTAAAAAGTAAAGTGGCGATTCTTTTGAGAAAAATTGAACGCATCGGAGGTCTTCAAGGGATGGATGATTTGGAAGGTACTGAACTGGAAAAACATCATAAAATAAAAAGTGTGTCTTACATTTTGAAAGGGCGACAGATCCAGCTTCACATAAGCGAACAATACGAGAATAAAGTGATGTAACAACAGGGTCAAAATGTAATAGTTTTCCATCAACTGGTTTGACGATCCAGTATTGGGGCAGGTTAGTTTTCTCAAATTCCTTGTTAAAAGCAACAAGATCACGAGGAATGATAAAATTTTTGTTCAACCAAGAACACTGTGCAAAACGAGAGAACAAATAGTTGTTCAGGTAGTCTTTGTTGGATATCAGTTCACCAGCTGGTAATGTGTTGCCATTAAGTTCAACAGTGGCTTGTGTCAGTGTCAATAAACGTACATCCGTAACCTGCTTGCAATCGTCCGTTAAGTTGATCTTCAGTGAATGTAATTTTGACGTAACATTATCTACAGGATATGCTGTTAAATATACTGTAGTTTTTACCGGCGAGACAGTTGATTTGGGAACAGAGCAAGTTACGTCAGGCAAGTCGATATTGGCATTTTTATCAGACTTCACACTTGATGCACCCATATTCAGTTTCTTTCCAATGTAGGCTTTCAATCTTGTACGGCAAATCTCTAGGTTCTCATTTGGCATAATTTGCGGGATAAAATTCCTCGTGCACACGTCACCTGGAGATACGTGTTTGATAGGCCACAATAAACTGTACGCTTTCTGCTTTGGTGCATAGAAGAACGGGGAACACTTAAAATTCGGGTCGTTGCTATGAGTTAAAGCTGAGCCATCCTCGTTCATCACGTACCAAACTGGTTCTTTACGAGTTGTATCTTCAGAGGCAACCGTGTAAGTTTGATTGAATTTCCACATTGAATCCAAGATGTTTTCAAGATACAAGTTATCACTAACGGTTTTGGACCATGTGTTTAGATAAATTTCCTTCGAAGATAGTTTCTTTTCATACTTTAGAAGTTCCTAAATCAAATTGAAGTGCAACGAAATGAAGTTGTAGATATTGATAATCTATGCAAAAGATCAATGAACTCGATTAACCAACCTGCCATGTTTCTGATGATACTTTTTCGAGAGTCATACAGAAGACACCTGCTGATTCAATGGACCAAAAACTTTCGTCAGATTTTACTGGCAAATATAAAGAACCATTAAAGTATTCTTTACCATCAACAACTAATTTCCATGTATGTGTTGTTAACAAACTTTGTATGCTATTTCTTTTTGCTGTAGTTGGGATAGATACATGAACGGTGATGACGTCACCTTCATCATTCCAACTGTAGCAAGATGTGACACCACAGCCAGAACCTTCTTTCAAGAAATTGTTAAACATTTTTTTCAAATAACTTTCATTATGACCTTCAGGCAGATTTCCTGTTGCCTCAAGGGCAGACACAAACTCTTCATAAGAGCATTGTCTAGTTTCATTGGTTTCTACCACACTACCTTGGTCATTATCTCCTAGATCATCAAGCAATGCGATGTAAGCTGCTATGATATCTCCATTGTAATTCTCTAATGCTTTCTTGGCAATATCTTCAGAACATCCAGAAAGTTCAACTAAGATTTGACATTGATCCGTATTGCATTTCGCCATGTCAACATCAATTTGAGAAGGTATGGAAAAAATACTTGCTAACCTTTTAGCCAAATGAGGTGATTTTTTGAGCTCGTCAAAAGCTTGAACGGAACCATCAGATGTCCAGATATGATCAATAATGAAAAAGTCTTTGCATTTTCTTAACTCATTTTTTGAAAAGAGCATTGGTCCTAAAATGAAATGATTAAAATTACCAAAATAGTGTAGTGGGTTCTATAATACTTGCAGTTCTAATATAGAATTTTAGGTAGAAAAATAAGGTTTCCGGGATTAACATTCCATCGATCTAAAATGGTTTCATTGTTTTATCTTCATATTTCTTTTTTATATTATTTTGTGATTTTCAAAGACTCGATCGCCAGAAAAAACATTGCTTTTTTAAGAAAAAGTATATAAATTTTTGGGATCCATAGCATCTAGCTCCTCTTTGAAAATATCTGATATATGATTCAATCTATATATGATATCTTCAGTTAATGTTAATGGTGTGTGTGTGTGTGTGTGTGTGTGTGTGTGTGTGTGTGTGTGTGTGTGTGTGTTTATAAGATATTTCTTATATTATATAACATATAATTTATATAATATGGCAAAAATTCTGGCCCCTTGTTGCTACGGCACTGTGTATATATTCCATGTGACTCAAATAAACGAAATTTCGTTATACTTGCATTTGAGTCTTGTCATTGAATAATTGTAGGAGAGAAAATAATGTATTCAGGATTAAAATTCTATTCCCATAAGATATTGAAAAATCCTTTTATTTAGCACATATATATTTATTGCGCCCGTTAGGGCGCTTTATAGACTGCCGCGCGCGCGTATTTTGCAGGAGTTCACCACAAAAAATCTCGAGTTGATCAGAATTTTAACTCGATTGCTCAAATTTTACTGTGTGTCGATGTCCCAAGCACCGTACTTGAAGAAGCAATATTGGAAATGGAAAAGTACGATTTCCATTACACGAAAAAAAGGGTTGTCGCAAAGGTTGTGCAACATACTGACATTTAAGAAGGACTAGTGAAATATTCTTTTGTTAATATAAGGACCGCTAAAATTTTGTTTCGTTATTTATAGAAAAAAGCGTTTATTATGTGAAAGTATTATTGGAAAACTTTATTTTTATTATAAAGGTTCATCAACACTGACATATTATATTCTTTTGTTGCTTTTGGAAAGAAGTTTTGTTTATTGTTCAGAAGAAAGAGTTTTTTAAAAAAAAAAGAAAAGATATGGTTTCATTCTATTTATTTATTCCCAGTGAAAAAGTGTACATAAAAAAGTACAAGTTGAGCTGTCACTGTTCTTCTGTAAACACATTTTCGGTATAAAAATGGTATGGTTTTGTTTGTTAAAACTCATCGTTATAAAATTTTTACTAATCAAACAACAAGATAATTGGTAACTTGCGTATTTCTAAATAATTGTTTCCACAAGAATGCGTCTCCCTATTATACTTTAATAATCAATATAGCCAACGTGAGTTACTTGGCAAACTTTAGCGAATGCCGAAGTCTTGGATTATTCTTCCACTGGATAGTTATCGGAATAATCCAAAAGTGAATTGGATTTGAGGTTGCACATTGTTTTGAAAAGTTGAGGTGGATTATTTCGGCGCGAGAAAGTAGCCGTTTCTACTTAAATAATTCTCCGTGAAAGAAATGTGGCATATCATAACCTAATACACAGCATACGAAAGTGTTTTGATCATGTCTAGAGCCTGTTACGGGCGCATTTATAGTGGAAACTACTAGCTAGTATATATACTTCCTTGTGTTTTCAAACCACCAATCCATCTTCAAAAGTCTCTAGTTAGAATAGAAAGGAAAATGCTTGAATTGGAGTGGAATTATGAAAGTTTTGTTCTTATAGCTTGCAGTTGAATACTGTCAATATATGTGGTATACAACAAGATTTATAAGTTACATTAATTTTTACAGACCAAAAAGAAAGAGGGTCAATTGAACAAGATTATCTGACGAAATTCAACTCCAATTAAGCCAAAGTTTTTATTTCTATTTATTTCCTAAAGTCCTTCAAAAGGAATTTTATAATTAAAAGATCATTAGCAGCTCATTGCACATGTTAAAGGGGTAGTCTTCAGTTTTTTAAATAGCCAAAAGACTATTTATTTCTAAACCGTCTCTTCGTGAAAGCTAATTATGTTATGGGGACACAAAGAGTTTTATTCAGGCTGTACTATATCATACATTTTTTGGGAAGCCAGGTAGCACAAATTAGTGGTTTTAGAGTAGTCTGACCAATTTTTGTGATTCGGTCACAGTATCCTAGCTATTTATGATGGCACATTGCCTAAATTTACCGCTAAATATGCTGGAGATATTTCCGTCTCAAAATTCACGGGCTCTATCTCTCTTTTTTAGTCTTTTTTCCCCCAACCAACCGACCAACCCTATTTTGAGACCTTAAACGACTCTAACACCACATATTTGTGATAGCCACTTAATTAATGTACCCTGTTTCCTTTTCGCAGCAAGAGCAAATTATCCACATTGTTAGCTACACTCTTTGTTTTGTGACATCTTGTGAGTTTGGGATTCAGTGGAAATCACATTTTGCTAGGTAATAATATCCTTTTAATAGCAACATTATGTGGCGGTGTTTGTCATTAGCTTTCCTTGCCTGTTGGGGTTGTTGTGTTGTAGTGCTATTATTATAAAAGTTGTGAAAATTAAGGTTTTTCTTCTCTTCTTCTTCTACAACCCACAAAAGCACGAATCATTCAATGGGAGTACAAAATATTCTATAACCATATGATTTTATCTTGCTGTTATATCTCTCACACAAGGCTGACTATTATTACATATAATTAATAGATTCACTAAATGAAAAAAAATATATATATATTTTTCTGAACTTACTTGAGTTAGAGAATATCTTTATATCGAAGTTATTTCGTAGCTTAATAGAATTGTCTTCGTCATCACTAAACGCTGTGTGAAGTTCGTCATTTAGGTTTTGTGGGAAGTTTATCGCCTGAAGCTGGGGCTGGTGTAAGCTGAGGAAGTCCTTCCGTGTCAATCTATCGGAAGCCATGTTTGAATCTGTGAGCACGTTGCGAGATGAATATGGCATGACTTACATTGAATGAGTACCATCAAACAAGTAAAAAGGAAAAAGTTGATTGCAGTAGTATTCATGTCAAATTTCATTCAAGTTTATTTTGATATATTTTACAAGTTTGTTTTTTCATCATTCAATCTAAACGTATCTACTTTGATGTCCTAATCGAAAACTTTCTTTAACATCATCAAAAAATAGTAACGTGTAAAAGGTGCTATAATATCATTCTAATCATTATGGTGTCCTGAACTGCACGAGGTAAAACAACAACATTGGTCCAAAAAGTATGCAAAGGAACATTATTAGAAAGGTCTTCCGTGGCGAAGTGGTAACTTATATTTACTTTTTTGCAGTTTTATTCCGTCTCACTTTCTCTTAATCTAACTTTTCTAAAAGCCAAGTCACATAACTTTCTGACCTTAAGAATGTAGACATTTCAACTTAACTGATGATGAGTGATTGAGCAAGGTTTTATTCTGAGTAGAAAACTTTTTACCGAGAATACACCATCCGGTTATCTCGGAAAAATGTGTGCTTCTTCACAGTGTTTGGATATAAACAAGCACGTTTAATGAAGGATATCACCTGTGTGAAAGGATTTTTCAGAAAGAAACTGTTTTGCTTTTAGTTTTCATTCATTATTCCATGAGAAATTGCACTTTTTTGACGCTGTTTCAAGTCACCCTGTGTTATGATATTTTTTATCAAAACTACTTTCTAAAAAGATTTTCTTATTTCATTTCCATTTAACAAGTTAATTCTAAGAAACTAATTTTCGTCCTGGTTAAAGCTGTCATGAAAATATTTTTTTATCTCCAAAGCCCTACGATTAGAGAGTGTTTATGGTTACTTACTCATAAAATGCAAGATATTGGAATGGTGTATTCTTAGGAGGAGGAGCATTATAGTATCAAATAAGGGACTGTCAACAAGCAATTTTCTATTTTTTAACAGCATTTGACCGTTAAGTTTTTGATCCCCTCCCCCTCCATTTTAGCTGTCAAATTTCCAATAAAAGAAGTTTGAATCGCAAGCGGCATTTGGTGTTAATTGCGGCACAAATCTGTAGATTTTCGTAGATTCAAATATGTACATAATCGAGTCATGAAAATTTTTCCTTTAATAAACTCTTAAACAAGGCCAAAGAAACATGGGTATATAAAGGTATATAAAGAGAATCTGTGTCAATGCAACAATTTTTCTTTATAAAACAAGTAATAACAGGAATTTTGGCTATAAAAAATAAATACTACAAAATATTGCTTGAGATACTTAAGTTTTATTATTTCAGCAGAAACAATAGATGAAATTCTCTTTTTCTTCTATTTCATTTGTTATTGTCTTTTTTCAAAGTGAAACAAATATCATTTGGAAAAACAGTTCAAGGTCTGGTCTGGTTGGTCCTGCTAATTATTGTTATTCCAATGAGTACAACTATTCCGATATCCGATTTGGAATAAAGAAGTGAAAGTGCAGTAAAAAGCATTACCTTGAGGGCATTAATATTTTGAGGCATTCCTAATTGCAGAAGTAATTTTTTGAGTGAATCAAATTCCATCAATCGCAAAGATAAATTCCACAATTTTTTTTCGATTTTTATTAATCTCAAAAATTAATTGCACAAAATTTTCAAAAATGTAGGGAGATTCTCTGTCAACAAAACATGAGTTTATTTTATTTTTGATAAACTTTTGTCTGATTTCTTCATACCCTTTTATTGAATACCTTCAAATGTGAAACAAAATTCCACAATCATCGCCCACAATTTGCAATTTGCAAAAATTAATTCAGCAAAAAAACAGTAGTTTTTAGAATAACAAAAATTATTTTTTTATGTCAGTAAAAGGGTCAATGTTATAAGCAACAATTTGCAATTTGCAGCTGTAAAGATATGTAAAGCTATATTTTCCACCTTGTGGAGATTCAGGGTAATCTTTTAAATTCCCAATCAGCAAAAATAAATTTTACAAAGTTTTACTCTAACAACAGCATTAGAAATAACAGCCGGACATTAGACAAAGCCGACTTTTGGGATTTGATTGGACATTTTTTTGGTCAGAAAGCTCATAATGTCCGACCATTAAATAATAATTTTTCAAATTTTAGTTTCCTAAACATCAAGAACGGATCATTTAAATCAAATTATTACATCTCGTTTATGATATAAACGCAGGCACCATCTTGACTAATTTTGTTTTGCTAATCAATTTCGATTTCCAGGTTAAATTGTGTCTGAAAAAACTTTATGTTTTTCTTCCAATCAAATATATATATATAAATAACTTTAAATATACATAACATTTTTCTATTGGTTTAAAAGTAATTGTGGATGTAATTCACGTGGGTTTCATGTGTTTATTCCCGTTTTTAATTGGCTATAAAAATAGTTGATTGTTTTTTATAGTTATATTTTCTACTTGTACAGTTTTTCCTTATAAAACCTGTGTGTGATAATGTGTGAAATGTGAACCAGGTATTAAAGTTCTTTTTAATACTTTCAAGAGTAAAAAAAAAATATTTTTATGTTGTTTTTTTTAAAAGAAGACCTTCGATGCAATTTTTTTTTGTGAGGAAAAAAAGCATGGAGCAAAGCAAATAAAATAAGTGAACACTACCATTACCCAAAACACGACAAAAATGGGAAAATGAGCACTCATGGCTTCAATTCACAAGCAATAGCATGATTTGCGGGATATGTAAGAAATGGAATAAAGATCTTGAATCCTTACCAAATTACAACCTACAGTTTGTAGTTGGATCTACCAACTGCAAAGTGAGCACATTGAGAGACCATGAAACAGGTCTAATGCATTTAAAGACTATCCAGAAAGAAACTCAAAATGACGCTACAACTGCTGAAGCATCATCAACACGTAAGTAACCCGGGTTCCTGACGTCTCCTCTTATCATCTCGGGAAAATGTTTTAAAAACGATCAAGGAGAACGTCAGGTACAGCCTGCGTAATTTACATCCAGAATATGGATGGTTGAAGCTGTTTGGTTGAAATATTAATTCTCGGTAGCTTGAATATTTCAAAACAGACATGAAAACATGAGCACACTTCCCCTAAAATAATTGCACCTTTTGGCTGAGTGGTTATTGTGTTATTGTGTTAGGCCCAATGTATAATATTCCATTTCATCCAACGATGAAGGTTTCAAAACCTTGCCAAAGGAGATTAATAACTTTGTTTTCATCATATTCGTAAAGGTATCTGAGTCATGTTCTCAATTCTATCAATTTTATCAAATAAACAAGAAATATTTCATACTTTTCACACATATGCAGAAAAGAACGAGAAAAGAAACATATATATTCTATGTAAAAAAGATATAATGTTCCATTATTAGATCAGTACTTTCATAAACACAACTCTGAACATGAAGACCAGGTCTATTTTATGTGCCTCTTTGAACTTGGGTCAATTTACATGGAACTTTTTCATACAAACTACAAATGACTCTGTGCTGTGTTCTAAAGAAAATTTATGGTTAGTGTGTGCCTAGCTTTAAAAAAGAAGAAGAGGAGACTCAGCTTCAATGTGATAAAACATGAAGGAAAAATGGTATAACATGGTATAATATGGTATAACATGTAGGCGTTTTTTATGACCAATTTCGATTCATTTTAAATATCAATTAATGTTATTATGGCTTTAATTTATGTTTTATACTTAATTGAGTTGCTTAACTACTATGAGATTTTCTTAAAACAGGCTTAGTGTTAGGATAAAAACTTCTTATGTGAATGAAGCTGTAGCTATATATATATAGCTGAAAATTTATAAGTTTTGTTTTTATTGGAACTGTTTTAAAACGGACGGTGAAAACTTGCATAATCACAAGAATTAACTTTAATTATGCCACGTGGGAAATTTGAATTTCATAATTTATTTGTAGGCAGTACCTGACTCTCTTTTCTCTCTGCAATGAAAAATGTCAGCATAAGAAATATCCAGCAGAGGAAAAGAAGAGTCAGGAGGCTTTTGAAGCTCTTTGATTTAGCATACCTTTTAGCTAAGAAAGGACAGCCTTTTATCGATTTCTCTGAGCTTATCAAACTTGAAAAATTGCATGGAGTTAACTTATCATTAAGTACAATAACTACAACAAGTTTGGGATGTAGGTTCAATATTTAGAAAATGTAATTGCAGACACAAGTAAAAACACAGACTTCGCATGAACATTGAACGTTGGAGGGTAAAAGAAAAAAACTAGTGAATGCCTCTGTTTTTTTGAAATGTTGCTCATTTGTAGATCTTCTCGACTCTGCCAAAGACTTTAGTCTGGCCACTCAGTACATCACTACAGATGTCATTTTCACGGTAGATAGAATTGATGATTGCGTCTTACATACCTGTTGTTATACCAAAAATTCATGGATAATTCCGAGGCGGTGTTGGACCTACCACGATTGAAAAAAGTTCTATCAGAGATCCTAATTGATGACAATGGTCAGGGTACATATCAAGATGTGGTATTAACAAATCTTGATGGCGCAAAAACCAGCTTGAAAAATAAAATCGTATCATATGTTGAAGCAATTGTTGAGAGTTTAACTGAGTGATTTTGGTGTTTTGAGTAAGAAAGAAGATACCGATGATACAGAGCACGATAAAAGGGCATATCAAGGAGACAAAGCTTTACACAGATACCTACCTGCCGTATCACAGATACCTGCAAATCACAGATACCTGCAAATTCAGCAAATGGATTTTTCCTGGTAGCATGGCTCTCACTGTCCAAAATATCATTCTTCACTTTACCAACACTTGATTGCTTACATCCCCTCTTTGACCGCTACGAGAAGGTTTTACTACGTGTTTGTCCTACTATATCCATCGATGTCTTCACAAAAGAATTTATAGCTGGAATTATGTACACACTGAATTACCTGAATACGCAAACCCTGTCTCCAAATAAAGTGTGGAAGTTTCTACATCAGCATCGTAAGGGTCAGAGTTTGGATAATATGTTACTTCTTATTGAACTCTGTCATTGTGCGCCTTTCTCAAATGCAACTTTCGAACGATTTTTTAGTCAAATGAAAGTAGTTAAAACTGACTGGAGAAACAGGCTGAGTGAAAAAAAACTCACAAATTTGTTATTTCTCAAGATAATGGGACCACCATTGGTAGAATTGCATAAAAAGTACTGTGGAAAGGCTGTTGAGAAATGGTACAATGGAAAGAAACAATGGGTTAATCAAAGTGAACAAAAGAAATATCAGATAAAAAAACAATATAAAATCCATTCTTGATCTCAATCTTTCACCAATCTTTGATGTTGAAATTGACGATGATAACAGTAGCGACGAGTCGGATGATAACTGCAGTATTTATAGAAAAAGCTTTGATACAAAGTATCTTTGTATTTTATTTTTTTATTTGTTATTTCAACTCATTATTGTTGTAGAAAGAAACTTTCTTCCTTGTCATTATTTTATAAAGATGAAATTTGCGTGATGTTATTTGTTGCGTGTAAACAGACCCAAGTAATTTAATTAAACTTCACAAGATAAATGTCAAAGATGGACGTGTTTTGTTCTATTTTTAAAAGAGGCAGTTTGTTTTTATTCTGTATTTCATTGAAAACCTCTTTAAAGTGAAAAACTAGTTTTATGGTGGAATTATATTTGCTCTCTCTCCTCTGTGTGTAAATCATAAATCCCTGGCTCTGCAAAATAGAGAACAAGATGACAAAAAATCTTGGAAGAAACATGGTAGCCAGAAGAAACATGGTAGCAAAAAACTGTACCTAAAAAACAAAAATGAAAAGGTTTACTGACAAAACTTTACGAAGTGTACAGGAAGTAAAATAAAACCTCATTAAAATAGGCATTATAGATTCAAGGATCGCGTTGTGGGAAATGCATTTTCCAGCAATCTAGGGCTTAAAAAATCAAAATGTTCCCCTCTGCACCAACCATTGTGGCACCTCAAGTCAATAAATACCGTTGTTTGTCCGGACATTTTAAAAATTGCTTCTTTCTAACGCTGAACATCATATTACAGTACAACCCGAAAGAAACTTTACACTTCTGCAAAGGAATGAATACATGAAAACACAAAAGAACTGTTATAAATATAACTGACGGTTGCAGTATGCTGATGTCTTTAGTAGGAATTTGTCATTTGAACAATAAGAAATGGGTCTGGAAGGAGCAGCTGACTTGTATCAAAATGGCAAACAAACGAGGTAACAAATAAATGGCTCTCTAGTGGAGATTCCGGAAAACCCGAGCTACAAAATCAAGTTATAAAATCGAGTTATGGATTATGACGTTATAATTCGAGTTATTAACTTGAAATTTTTTATTTTCGATATCACTTCGAGTTGCTGACTCTAGAATATTATAGAGCAGAATAAGTAAAATTAGTAAAAATGAGTAATCTAAAAATTATTTACAATGTAAAAAATATTAAAGTAAAAATATAAAATGATCGTTTGTTTACAAGTATATTATTTTAATAAAAAAGAAAAGAAAAAAACACACACATACACAATTACCTTACAATGAATACAAAAACGAAAATGTAGGTTACCTGTTTATACCTTTCTTAGAAGGGGGTGGGTGGGGGTGTACCAAGCTAGCTACTGGATATATAGTACAAAAGCATCATAGCAACAGATATTCCGTACTATACTGTGACTTAAGATTCCTTGTCTCTGAGGGAGATGGTGTCAGGCACGTGGTCTATCAAGGTAACCAACCAGTCCTTTGAGCCATTATGGTCCCTGCCATTAAAGTGTTGATGGAAGTGGTCCTGTGGCATCATAAGAAATTTTCTCGAACAACACTTGTAGTTGTTAAAGCGTATGAAATATTATTTAGTGATGGTGCTCCCTACATACTGAACTTTGCAGGTTTTACGTTCTATTAGGTAAACCACATGATCTGAGTCACAATTTAGTTCTTTTACTTGATTTTAAAGTTCTGTGTTCTTTCTCTGTTGCTAAAAGGGATCCATTGATACTCACAAACCTGACACCTTTCCCACATTTCATTGACCTGTCTACAATGTTTTTATCCCTACAAAGTTTGGAACAGACAAGGTACTGTAGTTTTTGTCATTCTTAAATCCAACAACAAGAGGAATACTGTTAAAAACGTTCTCATGGTGTTAGCAAAATATGGATTTTCGAAGGAATTTCTTTAATCTTATTACCCAAACTTGGATTGTTACGTTTAAAAAGACCCTGGGCATCTTGGATGGTATGTTAAGTTAAAAACCACCCTGGACATTACCCTTCATTTTTTTATGGAAGAAGTTGTTCTCTTCTTAATTTCCTTCCCTGAAGAACTTCATTTCTCACGACCTTGCTGTTGTAGCCTCTTCTAAAAGCCATACCTCCAGTTCATTACACCTTTGATCAAAGTAACTGTTTTCCGAACAGATCCTGTTGAGACGCAATGTCTGTCTATAAGGGATTGATTTTTGCAATGGTATGAGGAAGTGTGTAAGAACTGATGTGTATCAGTAGGTTTCACATAATTGCCCCTATATGCATCACTTTTACATCAAGGAAATTAACCTGTACTTTGAATATTCCACAGTAAATTTAATAGATGAGTGAATCTGATTTATTTCAAGAAGAAACTTACCAAGAGACTGTTTTCCATGTTCCCAAATTAAAAAAAATATCATCAAATAAATGGTTTATGGGTAGCATTTCTAAGAATCTTTTCTTCGAGCTGAACCATAAACAAAATAGGATAAGGTGCCATTTTTGTTCCGATAGCAGTCCCTTGTTTTTTATGGTCTACATTTTTATTATGTTCAAATACATTGTTTCTTTACAAATAAATTGTTTCTGTAACCGGTTACCATTTTTAGTTTATAGTTTCTGTATAAACAGACATGGTGTCAGCATATACTGTATTACAGTAGTCAATCTTTGGCACTACTTTTTAAATTGTGCTGATAAAAATATAGTATATGGTCGTATATCATATATGGTCGTATATATAATGGAGAAAAGCAGCTAAATTGATGGAAAAATGATTTGTAAAAATACTGTAAAATTGTTTATTAAAATCATTTTTAATGAACGCAAAAGTAGTTAGTGGTAAGAAGAACACCGATGATGTTTAGGTTGATGTTGTATTAATTGTTGCTCTGCAAGTTTATTCTTGTTGATTTGAAATCTAGGATGACTACTTGGCTCACTAAATGTAATTAGTTGTGTTGAATCGTTTACACTGAAGGATAATTTATCTTTTTTAGGGATCTTTGTATTTTCGAGAATATCATCATGCACGGCCAGTAATTAAATACAACTTGGGAAAGCCAGAGGTTGATCTTGCTTCCCATGATCCTAATGGTAAGTCAACAATTACTGGTTGATGTTTATTTGTTATATTTTGTTTGTTATGTTTGTATTATCACTTTATTTGCATAGGCACTTTCAGTCCTTTGGTTAGGGAGTTCATTAAAGCTCGTGACTTTGAAAATTCAAATGGACCCAAAATGGACGTAATTTCATTAAAGGATGGAGAGAGTAAAGGGGTGATTGAATTAAATGATTTTGTCTTTAAAACTAATCCCAGGTAAGCCATAAAAGTTTTGTTGAATTGAAATTTATGTCATTTCCAGAAGTGGATAGACAAAGCTCTCATCAGGGGTACAGTGTCATGAAATTTCTTTTTGGTCTGATGATTATGATTGATGATGGTTATTTGCACGTTTTTCGTTTCTACTACTTCACTCTCTTCTACGAATTCTGACTAAGCTCTCGATCCGCCTCTGCTGTCCTTTACTTCAAACTGATTTTAAATATTTTCTTTCAGAATTGATATACTTCAAAGAAATGTTGTTTGGTACAGAGCATGTATCCGTGCTGTTAGTACTAGATATGACTTTACCTAAATAACTTATTTCATAATATTTTAAGATTTATTTTGGGCCATTTTATTTTAGGTTTGATAAATGGAGTTAATCATAAATGCTATTTTTATGTATCAGGGAACTGCAAGTGTGAAACGGAGAAGTGAAGTTCGTGGTGGTGGAAGAAAACCGTGGCCTCAAAAAGGAACTGGGAGGGCTAGACAAGGAAGTATCAGGGCCCCACACTGGCGAAAGGGTAAGACTTTGAACATTATTTTTTCATGTTGTTTGTTTTATGCATAATGAACAATGCATAATGAACCGGACTTCTAATAGCAAAAGATTTTAACTAGCTAATTTTCTGCCTGAGTAGATTCAAATCACAATGCTTAAGAAGATTACAGTTAAACTGAAGAGGAGAAGGAAATATCAAAAATGCCCTTTTCTTTTCATACCATTTTTCACATTATTTCTGTTTTTCCAAGGTTAATAAAAGTTCTTTACAAAAAAGAAGCAGCACACAAATTCTCCCAACATATAGTGTTCTATTGAATGGTTGGTATTGTTTTTGGTGAAAGCACTCTGCTATCAAATTTAGCATAATTTTGTAACATGAAAAGTAGCTATAAGTTTCCATCAAACACAATGATTCTCATACATGCCATTAAAACTAGTATTGTGGACTTGCTTCCAGTATGATCTCATACTTCCATTAATACTCGCCCCTCTTTGTTTTCGCATAAACCATCTCCATGTTGCCAGCTCACCAAATAATATGAACATACATAATACAATGACGATTGCCAGCATTAGCAGTGGTGTGGAGAAGAAATACAAAGAAAACTGATCTGTTTCTTTAGGTATCTTGCAATCATTTGTCAGCCATTTCTGTTGTAGTTTAAGCAGTGATTCATCTTCTTGCAGATGAAGAATAGCCTCTGATACTAATTCTGTCAAATATGAATCTTTTGCTGTTGCAATTCCGTAGCTGGATTGGCCTATTGGATTTTCATGAATTTCAATTCCACAATGAGATAATTTAACTATATAGTATTTCAGAAATGGATATTCATTCATATATGCTTGCAAATCTCTAAAATAATAAAATTTAATGCAAGGAATGTTTAGAATGCCAAATGTTTTGTTAAACTGTAACTGACTCGGAAATTTTAACAAAATTTATGTGATGTCCACTTTGTTCTCTTCCACTGTTTTCACGAAATGAATTTTTTCTTACTTGTTGAGGACTTTAGTTATTCCTTCTTCTAAATTTTGAACATTGTACTTCAACATGAAGTGATACATTCGATTGAGCACTGGATCAGGTGCTTTTTGGAAAAATGCTTCTATGCTTGTGTGTGCTGATGTTGCAAATTTAAAATCAGATGTTGGATGTTGCATCTAGTAATGGAGAAATAATTTTACTTTTAAACAATACACTGAACAAAAAAGGCAAAAGTTGAATGTTTTTGTTCATCCTGAATATCATACGTACCCGTTCGTCTTTTAAGCCTTTAAAGTCTTTATTGTCAACCTTCACAACTCGTTCAGCGGTTAAAGATGCAGTGTATAATGTCGAAAATGCAACCATGGAAAATGCAAATACTAATGCAGTTGTGCGTCCTGAGAAGGTTGATGGGTTTAAACCACCCAGTTCCCTCTGAAAAAATAAACCACATGTGTAGCTGAATGATTCTCTCCAAGAGTACATTCTTACTATACTTCGACCACGAAATCTCTTATCATAAGCCCTTCGATAATGCAAAACCATATTATCAAAGCTGCATATGATTATTATTGCAAGCAGAAATACGGTTGCAACACCATAAAATGCACTCAGTCCTAGATTTTCAATAAAATTTGTGTTCAAATAATTAAGTGATGCTCCCATCTTTAGCGTGGCAATGCCAATATCAGAGATCATAAAGGGGACAGTAAAATCTATATATTTTAATCTGTCTGAACTAATTGTTAAACCTGCAACGACCATATCAGCTTTTCCAGTGTAAACATCCCCTACCATTCCATTTAACGAATCGGTGTTTTTATCATAACCGCCATATTTTCCATCTTCAACAATATAAAGATGTATTTGCAAACCTAACATCCGTGATAAATGCGTAATCAAATCAACACTGTAACCATAACAACATGTGTTTACCCACATTGTTCGATTTCCTCTTTTATTTGGTTGTTTACATAATATGGTACCAATAGAACATACTGTTGTATTGACATCATACAGATAGTGAGCAACCATTAGGAAAGGTCCTTCTACAACTGATACTATCCTCACTTTCTGCGAATGGCCGATTCTTAATGTTTTGAGGATGTTGAAGTCACTAGAAAATGATTGAATTGAGTAGATTTGTTCACTTTCAGTCACTTGATAAATTACTTGCCATTGTTGGCGATACCAAATTTTTATTGCAGTCATTTGTTTTTCAACATAAGATTCTCCATTGATAGCCATACTAAACAGAAAAAATCAAATGTTTTTATTGTTACATGAATTAAGTTTGTAATACCCAGATGGCGGTCTAGAGGGCGGTTTTGAGTTAGAGGAGTTGAGTTGGAGGAGTACAGTGTCATGAAAATTATTTTTATATGTTGATTAGGTTATTTGCACATTTTTCTTTTGTATTCTAAATAACCTTACTCTCCTCCATAAATAACCTTACTCTCCTCCATAAAGTTTGAAAAAAACTCTAGTTCTAGATCAGCCTGGTGTCGTGACAACATTCACCGATACACTAGTGTGCTTACAACATTCACCGATACACTGGTGTGCTTACAACATTCACCGATACACTGGTGTACTTACAACATTCACCCGACTATACTATTTAATCGGTCCTTTATATTTCCTAATTCCGAGGTTAGCTGTCAGGACAACACTACTCACTTCAAATAGCTGGACCTGTCTGAACATTGGTCATTGCTGCTCCAGTTCATAGTTAAACGCTTGGGACGATACCTTTTAATTTTCAGTTCACTAAATGTTGCTGTTTGTTCTGGAATAAACTCTGGATTATAATCAAAATGTTTGAAAATCCAGAAATCACTTTGATGGTTCATACCCATAACTGCACTTGCTTCCAGGAATGCTAACGTCACTTCTGGTGTTGTAAGGAGAACAACTGCTCTCATATGTGGGCGTCCTTCTAAAGTAGATAATAAAATATCTTTGGGTGTATCCCCCGTCTTCATTATATATGTTTTTGTATGGTGAACAGACACACGACCTTTGCCTTTTCTGAATTTGATCTGTTCTGTTAACATGTATGCAAACTCGATATTACATTTCGTGTCTGTTGTGATTACCGAGACAAGATCAACTGATAAATGTTCTGTTAATAAGGTTATCCCCTCCACATACACGTGATGTACTTGTTGGCACGAGATTACCGTGCTCGATTCTAACAGCTTGCCCATCTAAAATGTAAAGTTACTTAAAGGTACAAAACTCCTCTTGAATATCTTATGTTTGAAATAATTTAGGAAGTAAATTCAAACTCACTTGTGCATGGCTGTAGTCGGGAATGACGTCATGAGTATCTTTTAACAGTTCTTGTAACCAATTATTCCGATGATGTAATGTTACTATAATAGTACACTGATCTTTGTTCAGTAAATGCATTAAATCCATGAGAGCTATAAGATCATTTTCAACTTTTGTGTTGTTGTTAGTTCGACAAACCAATCCTTGGTTTATATGATATTTTTCCCATAAAATCTCACCATGACATTCTGTAAGTGTGATTATGCAGTGTTGAGTTTGAGGACTGTTCAGTTCCGCACTTAAACGTACACCTATGCTCAGTTCCGTACTTAAACGTACACCTATGTACAAATTGAAATAAACGTAAGTAATGAGTGGTAACATTCTAAAGCGCATTTTGAAAATGAGTCTTGTCCTGCCATCTTGATTCAATTTCATCTGTCGTGTCGAGGTATCGTGTTTCCATTAATTATAAATACTCTTATTGATCGGGCAGTTAGCATGTTATTGCTTGTACTGCTTCTTTCGCTTTTGTTAAGATTCAAGCAGCTGGTTTGCGCGATCAAGTTGCTGAAATTCTTTTCAAAACTTCCTTAATATTAATTATTATTGTTTATAAATTGTATTATTGATTTGATAATATTAATTAAAAAATTTTATATCCATGAACCTTTGATATTGATGTTCATGTAACTTCTCAAAGTTTCCATTTGACATTTCAAGGAACTTGTTTATCATTTTCTATCATTCCCCCTCCTACTCATCTATTTCGAAGTTCGTTTATATATTTGCTTCTTCTCCTTGTTTCTTTTAATAAATTTGATTGCGGAGAAACACTTTTCACTCAAATTTCTATTTAACATTGTATGCTGAAAAAAATTGTTCAGTGTTTTTCTTTTGTTTTTCGATTTAAGGAGCTAATATATATATATAAAATAATTTCATTCACTTTTTATTCATAACTATTTCTTTACATTTCTTTTTTTTTTATATGATGCTGAGTGAATTCTTTTAAACTGTGGGAAATAGAATTTATTGTGTTTTGTTTGATTGGAAAGCTTCGTAGAAGAATCGTATTTTATTATTATTATTATTATTATTATTATTATTATTATTATTATTATTATTATTATTATTATTATTATTATTATTATTATTATTATTATTATTATTATTATTATTATTATTATTATTATTATTATTATTATTATTATTATCTTGTTGATGGTAGTACCTTTCCGAAGTCGGTAGTATCTTTCTGATCTTGTTGGTACTATTCTGACCTAGATAGTACTATTCTGAATTTTGGTAGGACTATTTCATTAAAGTATTTGGGAGGTATTATTCGAACTTTATGCAGTATTATTCTTAACTTCTTTTTTTTTTGATGTTTCATTTTCTGGGTTGTACTGACACTTCAATCAACAAAGGAGTGAGTATAGTTAGTACATGTTTGTTTTATATAGTCACAGATATTATACACCAGCAGCCAGTGTCTGATAGAGTGCTTGTTGTTAACATCCTAGATACCGATAGAGCGATGGCACGGAACGCCAGAGAACGCCATATATATATATACATATACATATTGCCGTTGACGTGGCCTAGTGGATAAAGTCCAGTGTTGGGAAAGCAATTGTCACTGGTGTCTAACTAAATAATTCCTGTGTCGCCGAGGAAATAGGATTCTGGGAATCCTGTCTGACATGGACTTGTATGCACAAATATAACGCATTTCAATTCGCTCTCCACTCTTGGAATATATATAGAAACCTTAATTTTGCTTTTGAGCCTGACATTCCTTATTTTCTGAGAAAGTTTTATCCTCACTGTTCCTTACAAAGTTCCTTATTTTTTTATCCCTACATTTTATTCCTAATCCTAATGTCCTTGATTTAACTCATTCTGAATTATTTTCTAATATTTTGGTGGTCTTTAGTCAAAAAACACAAAGGCTATCAAGGCACGTGGGTTGTCTTTTTGGAAGGTAGGTACATCATGTTAAGGGGAATATACCGACGTGGCATCTCTCAACTGTGAAAAAAAACCCAAATAGAATCAATTTTTCGTTCCAATCTGAACTTCCTATGACAGCCCTACTATTGTGCAGTGTGTAAAGCAGCTCGCAACCGACACACAGAGTAATGTTTGAATCAGCTTACGAAGGTCATATTGAAATCGTCAAGTTGTGTAGAGAGTGGTTAGGTTATGATGACATTCATGAGAAATTATAAGCTTTATATAGTTTATTGAAACACTTATGATTTCTAGGATGTTCTAGTCACATGTACCGCAAGCATGCTTCCACTTTTCTTTGATGACTGTCTAGTCTTCTATGAGGTCAGTTTCTTCATCAATCAATTGTTTGTCTCTTAGGATACCAGACAAAGAAAAGTTTTGTCTTTCGTCGTCGTATGTTTTAGGAACAGCCATGTAAACTTGAGTTAGTAAGCAAAGACTATGCCGTTTATGCCTTCCGATGGAAACCAGATCTAAGGTCGCATCTCAAATGCAGTCGACTTGTATGAAATGTGTTTTTCATTTGCCAAGAGGGTCGAAAATCTAGCGATACAATCAAGTACTCCTTTTCCGGGTGCATCTTCAGGTGCTATTAGAAAAATTGCATCATCCTTCCATAACGCGTGACATTTGAGATGTCTTATTCCACCTGAGAGTAGGGCAGATGACGATGATATTTTCAAAGTGGTGTCTAAATTCATCTTGGAGTAAGTGAGAACCAACTGTCTTTCCGCATCCAGTAGGCCTGGTAAAAATTGTTGTGCAAGATTCTGTAACATCATGCATGTTTTCTTAAATACCCCACACTCTTGAATCTCCCATCCTCGAAATTCACCTGACCATCCTGTAAGACGTAAAGGTAGCAGTTAATTACAGCGGCAACAAGTGGAAAGCTTATACCTGAGGATGGAAGGAGACCTGAATTTAGCGAATTTAGACAGTTTCAGTGTCATCTCATGCTGGAATTGCTCGTGTAAACTTTTACAAAAACTCGGAATGGCATCGTTTAATGAAGAAATAAGGGGGCTAGCTTGCTAGAGGTAGCATCTTGAAAATCAATGGAGAGGAAGACGCGATTAAGACCAACCTGGGTATAGAAGGTACACCAGAATGGATGAACAAGTGGAGGGTCGCAACTCGCAAGATCATGGAAGAGATACCCATTGAGTTGAAAATGCAACTTCTAAGCAACACTAAAGTCATTGATAACATAGAGGGCATAGAGAAAAGTTTGCAAAGTGAGGAAGAAGTACCATTTATAAAGTTTCGGGTCAGACGCAGCTCTTAATCAAATTCGCGGCGAACTGGAAAACAACGTTGCAAAACTAGGTGAACTGGATAAACATATAGTGGTAGAGGAGAGGAAATTAGATGAAGCTATGAATGTCCTGAACAAGCGCGAAGTTAGACGTCGATTTAGTAGTTTGAGAGAGAAGCGCGCTGCAAGACTCGAAGTGCTCAGTGGTAATCGTAAAGAGCTTAGCAGTCAATTTTCAAAAAAGTACTAAATAATGATATGTCAGAAAATTCTCACATTGTTTAGAGAACAAGGGATCACGATCGTCTCGATTTTAACAGCGGTATCACTGATAATATCAACCATCTCACATCTTTTACAGGTAGCAGTCCAAATCTTTCAGCAGGAAAACCTCCAAGTAAAGGCGGCGTACAAGAATGGGTGAAGAGGCAACTTGAAGTGCTCGATAGACTCGGGAGTTAACCTGGAAAACTGATAGCTGGCAGAGGCAGAAATTGGGAGGTTCTCCCCACTCGTCTCAAGGGGATGAAGATATCTCGAAATTTAGCAATGAATCGATCTCCATGTTGATCTACAACGATACTGTTTTCACAGCTCTTCAGCAGAGAGCAACACCCTCGGTTGGAGTATTACCTGTTCTAGTGAAGACATGAAGATTGTCCCTATTTCAACGCATGGGCAATATATATAAGCGTTATGCACACGACTCTTTTAGTTTATACGCATATACTCCAGGGTCACAGCAAGCATTTAAAACCGTAGGTACGCATACCACCTTTACTGATATAAACTCCAGTACTGATATAAATGGCGATTTAAAAAACGATAGAAAATAACAACAGATGATTTAGTACGATTTTTTTATTTTGCGATCATACATAATTCTTGAACGTATTTGAGGAAAGGAATACTTTTGAAGTAGACCGGTGCCTTCTAATGCGTTTACTACCCTGTACGCGGTGACTGACCCACTCAATATCACTTCTTGGCATTTGTCTTGAATCAAGTGGATTTCTTTCACCGGATATCCTTTCCTTCTTTTGACTGACGGTGTTTTCGGCTCGTCTTCACTATCCTCAGAACTGTTTTTCTCAGTGATTTTTTTCACCGAATATCCTTTCCTTCTTTTAACTGGCGTCGTTTTCGCTGAAGTAAGAAATTAAAATTAAAATAGTAATTGATTTTTAAGGGTGCATTCTTCGACTGTATTAGAAGATTCATACCTTTAGTTCTGGAGTGGCCATTACAACAGCCCTTGTTGAATAGTCTAGAGACACCAAAATATTAAGCCATTTTTTCTCGAAAGGGTGATCATGTTCTCATTGTTTAAAAGTTAGAAGATACCTTATCCTTTAAAGCCGAACAAAATCTGACGTTTGCGTTTCTATCCAGATCAATTTCCTATTTAAAAAGATAAACGAGATGGTTCTTGATTTCTTCTAGCATTGGAAGGTAGACTTAAAAAAGAAGAGGAGAAAAAACAGTGCATACATTGTGAATATTGAAGAATACTTACCACATTAAAATCTGTTTCTATTGCTTCGCATCATTCATTTTGTTTCTGAAAAAAAAGATAGACTTACTAGCGAGAGTTGCTACTTGATGCACTAAAAAATGCAGTGTAAAGTTTCCAAGAACGAGGCCGCAATGTGACATATCTAACGTGGATTAATTTTCGGCGATTTCGACGCGTTTTGCGTGGATTAATTTTCGCAAATGATCGTCTTCTAATATTTCGCAGAAAGGTAGAAAAAGTGCGAAATTTTATCTGACAGAAGCAGCAATAAATTATTTTCAGATATGGATTCTAAAATGAAAATGAAATTCGCGAATAGGTTTTAAGACTTGGCTGAAACAGCATTGAAGATCACCAAATTTATTTATAGTTGACGAAATATCAGGGTAACAAAAAAAACATACTTATGAATTTTCTTCCCTTATGATATAAATAGTGTCGATAGCTGATTTTCTTGTAAAAAAAGGAAGTATTTATGTGATGATTAAATGGATAAACAAATGTGTCTTAACAAAGGTAACTTACTTCACCAGAGAGGATCATGTGTCATTTTCTGCAACTGACTTTATCAATTCATCATTCAATGAGGCTAAGGCTGCAAAAATAAACCCAATATGAAAAATTGTTTAGTTCATTAAAACTGTCACAACTGATGCAACAAAAATTCCAAAAAAGCAGTCTAATTTACCAATTGCAAGTCTATCCTCCTTTTTAGATGAACTCATCAGACAATCTTGGTCATAGTGATCATCTAAAAAAAATAACCCAGATATATTTTATGTGTGGTCTTAATACAAAATAACTCCTTTGAAATTACACATGTATACCTATTGCAAACTTATTTAGACCCAAACTAAAATAACTAACCTTACTAAAAAACTAAACAAATTGCTAAATTATGCTAAATTATGGCACAATCAAGGAAGAAGACATTACCATAGCATTTGTTGCAAATACTAAAAGCATCATGAAAAGATTTTTTGACTGTACTGACTTGTTTTTCGCAAACTGCACATCTAACCATGATACACTAAAAATTCAATAATTTTACTCCGAAAAAATTAGCAACAAATATAGCAATACACTACATAACAGTATAGTATAATACTCCATAAAAAGTTAATAGCATTTAGTCTCAGTACCCACAGAAACTCCTCTGGTAAGTCTTCCTATTCCATTGATTTTGTATGCGAAATCTGAACCCCACAGTCCCCTTGCATTGGTAGGCAGTGGGAATCGAACCAGATTCATACAGATGCTGGCCTGTAACAACACCCACTACACTACGTCAACAGCAGAAGGGTTCCTAGGAACACAGCTCGCATTTGGACCTTTACAGGCCTCGGTGGAAAACCAGTGCCAATTATCTGATATTTTCATTGGAAGAACACTGGATACTTCGGGCATATACGTGGTGTCCCCAAAAAATTATGCATTTTTAAAAATCACTATTAATCAGTATCATTCACTATAAAATTTGTTACTGGTTTGTCGAATCCATCATATTCACAGAATTTTACTAAATATGTCACCAAATGAATATACTCTTTGGTTTTTAACACAGAATGAGACATGGTGTTATGATAAACCAACAAAAATTACAGTTTTGATGTTGGTAGTTGGTAAAAATTACGACAGTTTCAAATTTCAATTTTTTTTGGCATTGTAGCAAACTTGGTTTAATAAGATATGTTTTTGAGGAAAAAAAGCTATTATATTGCAAGATTTCATTGCATAAAAATAAATGTTAAATGTTTTAATTTTTATTCAAGACAGCGCTCTTATCGCTCATAACAAGTGCAAGAGTTTTTAAAGCAAAGATTGAATTCTCGCTTTGTCAAACATGTTGATTGGACACTCAATTCGCCTGACTCCTGCAATCCTCTCGACTACTTCTTCTGGGATAAGATTAAAAAAAAGGAATACGAAGGTCGGCACTGTAGACCTTTTGCCAACATATCAGAGTTGGAAGCAAAGATTGTCGAAGTTTGGGTGAATGCGCTAACGATTTGCTACTGATTCCAAAAGCATTAAGGCAATTTTCTTCCCCGTTTGAATGCAGTACAAAAAAGGATGGCGGTTCCATTAAAACATTTTTTTTGGCTAATTGATCTACCTTTCATCTTTTATATGTATAATTGTAATTGAAAAAGAATTCAAAATTGAGCACTGATGAAACCTTGAAGTCAGATTTGTTATTGTTGCTAGTTTCCCAAATGACCATAACCTACTTTTCAGTTATTTCCTTTTTTGATTGGAAATCAATAAAACTTGACAGGTCAACTTCAAAATATCCATCCAACCATCCAACCTTCTGAAAGAGTTTTATTATTTGAAGAACATTTTTTAGCAGCTTTTAAAAAATGTATAGTTTTTTTGGCGACACACGGTATATGAACTAGGATGACGCATTTGATTATTGATTTTGTATACGAAAGCTGAACCCCACGGTCCTGTGTTTCATATAATCACGTTTCATATATCCTGGTTTCATATATATAAATATATTATATATATATATATGAAATATGTTTTGATATATGTTTTGAGGTTTCGTGCAAAATTTCTCATGGCTTTTCACTTTTTTTGTGTTGAAACTTTTTTTGTGTTGTAACTGGCTACAACAAAATTTTTTTTTTTTTTTTTTTTGAATTTCCCAATTTATTTAATGTTGGTTTTACGTAGTTTACAAGATACATGATAAATATAAAATGAACTAATCAATACCAACTCGTCAAGCTAAAATTTATCACAAAACCCTACAAAGTTTGCAATTGCATTGCTTGATTAAGTTAATGGATTTAAGACAGAGTTTAAAAGCATCTAATGAAGGTTTAGACTTGACACTATCTGGTAATGCGTTCCACGAAAGACTTCCTCTAAATAAAAAAGACTGATTGCCAAAGCGACTTGAACTTGATGGAGGAAGAGAGAGAAGATTTGAGTTTCGCAGACCGTAACAGATGTTTTTGACCATGAATAGTGTCTTCATAAAAGAGGGATTCATCCCATGGAGGGTTTTGTATATCTCGCATAAAAGGTAGCGTAAATGGATCTCATATATACGCTTAAACCCAGACAATTGTAATAGTTCTTCATAGCTTTTAGAGAAATCTTGATAAACCGCTCTAAGTGCGCGTTTATGGATACTGTCAAGTTTACTTCATCAGTAATGAACTTATCATTAACACTAAAAAGGGCAAAACCGAAGTTATGGTGTTTGGAACCAGTAAACGTTTAAACAGTTTGAATGACCCTCAACTTCAGATTAACCATCATCATTCACCTATTAACAACACAAGTACGTATAAATACCTTGGATTAACGCTGAACAAAACACATGTCTGAACACGTGCAAAATACCATAAAGAGAGCCTCTTCAGGAATAAAGCTGTTGAAGAAAATGCGATCCCATCTGGACTCAAAAACCGCAACTTTGGTCTACAAGTCGATGATCTTGCCAATCTTAACCCACTGTTCGTTTGCGACGTATGGAACGATACCAGCTACTCTTGAGGATAAAACAAATGCACTAGAACGACGAGCTCAGAAAATTTTTGGTACACTTTCAACAATACCATCATCAAAGCAAATTTAAATGAAACGAGTAATTACCTATGTTCATCGATGCATTAACGGAAGTACAATTAAAAACTTTGGGAACTACTTCGAAATTTTGGAATCAAAAATAAACACACGAAACAATGGGCAAATGATACGAGTTCCGAACGTGAAATTAGAAGCTGCTCGGTCCTCCTTTTATTTTAACATTTAACAATTTACCAAGAGCGCTTCGAATTGAGAAAGATTTTTCAAAATTTAAGATTTTACTAAATAAATTTTAACTAGGGAAATCAAGCTTATGATCTTACGAGCTCGTGCGACTTCCTAAGTTTATAAGTTTATAACTTTTGTATATTTATAAATAAAACACTTTTAACTTATTTTACATATAATTACATTTATCCTTTTATTTAACAGGACTTCTTTGAAAACAGTGTAAATAAATTTATGTATTATACGACTGAATGAACCATCCTTTATAAACATTTGATAATAATAATAATAATAATAATAATAATAATAATAATAATAATAATAATAATAATATTGAGTTCAATGACTAGCAAGTTATTTTGCATACGTATGCATATTTTGCATACTGGCGACGTAAAGATACTTGAAGTTACAAACAGGCTGATTTTTTGCTTACTTTGTTGCTTGTTGATCAAATGTTTTTGAAGATAGCTCACAAGATATAACCTTTAAACATTCTGAACGAAGGACTACTTTTTAGTGAATTTACACATTTAGAACTTTTTTTTTGTGTTGCTGGGAAATGTCAGATTTGAGCCTCCTGTTATTTATAAAATGTTGCTATAAAAAGGCTGATGCTCAATCGAGAACATTACATCCAAGCTTAAAAAAGCCACAACCTTGTAAGTGGATCATGCTATAATCAGATCAATTTTCGTTTAGGGGGTTCTGCTAAAGGTCCTAAACCACGTGATTGGTCGTATGAACTTCCTTTCAAAGTTCGAAGGTTTGGTTTACGTGCTGCGCTCTCCAGTAGGTTAGCTCAGGTCAGTTTACATGTACAACTTATATCCCAAATCACATCTTATGTTTTTATACGGGCATTAAATCACGTGATTCAACCAACCAATCCTTGTGGAATTTGTTTTCAGGGCGATCTGACAGTCGTGGAGGATTTAAACGATGTAGCAGAACACGAAAATGTATGTTGATGCCCAGTCTTTTTCTTCATTTCCGATATATTTGTTTTGCTTTTGTATGTTAATTTCCAAGCAGTTCCGTCATTCCATACAGTCGGTGCTCGTTTTTCTGAATAATTAACTTGTGATTCTTTTTCAATTAGGATTTAACTGACATTCTTCGGTCCAAGAATCTAGACAATAGTTTAGTTGTTGATGGGTGAGTAACGCTAGTGATTGGGGTGGTAGCAGGAGCGTCCGACTGATTTTCTGTCTTCTTACTTTTCTTATGTTCTTCATTTTTCAGCTTTGAAAACGACAACTTGCAATTAATATTCCAAAATTATCCAAAAATAGATGTGACGCATGCGTTATGTGAGTGTTTTCATTCATTCTTTTAACTGTTAAGAGCAATTCCTGTTGTCTCGCTCAGTCAGTTGATGATCTCAGTGATCTCTATTGCGTATGATGAACTGATAAAGAAGTTACAATTTTATTAATCTTTGTTTTTTGAGATGTGATTATTTTTCTTGTTCTGTCTCTAGTTTTACACGTGTATGGTATTTTAATAAGACATAAACTGGTGCTGTCTTTACAAGCTGTACGAATCCTGGAAGAAAAACTTTGTGAAGATCATCGAATAATCACAGACCCGAAATATGAACTGTATCATCGAGACATGTTACTAGATAAGTCGCTTCTTTTTCACGAATATGACCCGAAACACAATGAAATCAGAGGCCGATTAGTTCCGAAATTGCCGAAGAAGAATAAACCGCGGAATAAATATGCGAAAAAAGCGCCGATGAGCAGACGAGATTTGAAACGATGAAGAAAGGAGGGAGGAGATGAGTTTATTTTGGAAATATTATTCTTCATGGAAGTAAAAATATACAAAAATATAATGACTGATTATACGAAAAATTTTCTTGGTGTCACTGTCTAAAATCCGTCAAATTCAAATGCCGTCAAAAAAAATTTTTTTTTTTTTTAAAGCAGTCAAGAAATCAAAATGCGGCGGGAAAAAAAAGTTAAGCAACGTCGGATTATATCCAACTCTCATGAAAAACAAAGTTAGCTGAAAAAAAAAATAAAATAGTTTATTAAAAACTTTGCAAAGTTACTCTTTCTGTTCCGCTTCTTCTCGCACTTGATGCCATGTTACTGATGCTTTTTTCCTCTGGTCATTCTAAAAACAGAAAACGTATTACTCAGTAGAGAATCCAACCACTTCCGTGTCATTTGGTACATCTCGATGCATCGTTCGAAAGAAAGGCTAAGCCTCGATTTCATACAGGTAAATAGTTTTTCCTTTTGAATTCATTACAAGAAATTTTAATAATAAACGTTTATTCGAAACTAAGCCAAAACATCACGTGACCAACCTTTTTATCGCTTACTTGATTCAAGACAAGCCATCGTTGATTTCTCGTTTTACTCGTTTCCCAGAGAAGCTTCGAATATTTACTTTGGAATGTCTACAGTAAAATTAAGAGCAATCAGTGTGAGGACGGTACGAGATGCCCAGAAGCTTGGCATGAAGACATCACAATCACGTCTCGAACGTTTTACATCACAATTATATTTGCTGTAATGTGACAGTTGACAGAAGCGAATCACTACCCTAATTAATCATCATGGCGTGAAGAATAAATCTTTGCAAATGACTAAAAAAACAAACTACCTTCACTAGAGTTTCTTTTTCGCTTAACTCCTTTTTTAGCTTATCTTTGTCTCCCTTCAAACACTAAAATAATTAAAGTCATTATGTTCGTAGTAAATTGACTGGTTATAACATTTAAGAGAGAGAGTGAGAACATTTCATCAAGAAAAATCACAATTGAAACCAAATACTCTCCAGCGATAGTAGCTATTTTCCAACCTCTATGAGGAGAGACTTTTCCATGATCACTGCCAGCATTTCATCCTTTTCTCTTTTCAATTTATCCTCGATACATTCCTCGTCATAACCTTCATCTTTACCGAATAAGTCATCCACTTGGATACGTTTTCTTAAAGCTTTTTTCTCACGTTTTTCTTTCCTTCTCTCACGATGATGATGATGATGGCCAGCCATTTTGTTATAAATAAAAGTTACGCCGTTAACGCTGTAATCAAGTACATTGCAATGACTTCCTTTGACGTCATTTCTGATAAAAAAAATCATATGCAAAAATTGCATAGTGTTATGCACTTAAGGGTTGCTTATGATGGAGAAATATCATCCCGGGCTGAGATTAGCCTTGTTGGAATTTAATCCCATCGTTTAGCTGAAGTAACTGTAACTAAATAGTTGCGTTTTCATGGAATGATATTCTGAGCAGAATATCAACAGTCATTTACAAATTTTTAGCCTATACTCAATCAGCTTGCCAATTAATCTGTTACTTTCTGACATATTCAATATTACAATTCTTCTATCTTTATCTAGCTTCGTCTTACCAATCCAATTTTCAATGTGCTACTTACACCAAGTCTCAATCCTAGCAGCTGTCTATGAAATTTTTGATAAGCCCCTGAAAATACCATTGCTATCTATCAGAGTAGACCTCGTTTCTGTGTTGAAAATTACGCAAAATTGTTCCATAGCGTGGATACTTAAATAAAAAAGATGAGGAGTGCACCAAAACGAGGTCTGTACTGAATATATGACATGAACTGGAGATTTTAGGATGTGTACAACATACAGATACTGTTCAATCTATATCCCACCAATACCACCACCACCACCCCCTTGTTAATCAAAATGGACCAAACCATTACCTGCAGTATGCAGAAGATACAACTCATCTTCGTCAAATTAAGCCCATAACCTTTAGACAACCAACAAATCGATGCAACAGGAGATGAATCGACTGGAATCATGGTTTCGTTACAATCTTCATCTCAACACAAAGAAAACGAAACTAGTGCTGTTTTCGACAGCACAAATGCCAAAATTGCGCAACTACAACAACCAAGAAATTGTCATTTCCAGTAATGCCCATCCGATCGATCGTTTGAAAGGGTTCAACACTTAACATGGAATAGTCACATCAACAAGGTTTTCAAATCATGTATTACTAACTCTATCTGCCCTTCCTGTATCCACACGATTCTACCATTTTCTAAAGAACGTTGCAACGTTCCGCCGATGAGGAAAATGAAATAGAAATTACTGACCATTCCGTCATACTGAACGAACATAAGAATAAACTCTCTCTTGCACACAGCAACACGCGATCTCTTCTTTCGTCATTCGATGAATTTAAGCTAATGCTGAATAAGCATCAGTTTGAGCGAATCTTCACGTCGTTATAAAGCTATCCTCAAATCTTGCTCACTGATACAGCATATTGATCAGCTAACAAGGAATGGTAAAACACTTATCGATCACATATGTACCAACAACCAGAAAGGTATTCTCCACTCAGGTGTTATTCCTACGGGGGAAATAAGCGACCATGACACACCTTATGTTATCCTGAAAGTAAAGAAATAACGCTACTATTCGAGGTACAAATGGATACGCAACGAAAAACACCTTGATCTCTAAAACTACATATCTGACTTCCAATGCCTACCGCTGAGGTTAGTGTATAGCTTTGATGATCCCAAGGATCAAATAAGCACACTCAACTCTCTCATCACTGACTGCATTACTGAACATGCGCCGATGCGCCGAGTAAAATTAACACGATCTCCTGCTCCATGGATGAACGATCCGAAAATATCCAGACATCAAAAAGTCAAAGAGTCCCTCCGTTTGCGGCTGAAGGAGAACCATCAACAGTCAGTACGTAATGACTGCATTGCAGCTAAACGTCAACTGAAAATCAAGGAAGTGAAAGGGAGCTTTATACGAAAAGCGCTCTCAAGCATCAAACCAAAAGTTGTCTGGGAAACTGTTCATAATCTCTTCAAAAACACTCACCAGAAAATCAAACACAAACCCGCTGCCTTAAACGAACATTTCTGTACCTTGGCATGTAGACTTACTGAAAAAGCAAACGCACAAACGATCAACTCAGTATTTGTTGATAACCTTCCAATTAACAACAGAGATGAGTCTTTTAAATTAGAACATACCACCTATAACGAAGTCAAAAAGATCATATCCGGACTGAAGAGTGACTGTTCAACCGGACAATGATAACATTCTGGTCAGGTACATTAAACCTGTAAGCGACCTAATTTCGTCACCGCTGGTGCATATCATTAACAACTGCATCGACAAATGCGTTTTTCCAGATACTTGGAAAAATGCCAGGATTTGCCCAATTCCAAAGATTGACAGTCCGAAGACTCCAGTTGACTACAGACCAATCTCTGTGTTACCTATATTCTCTAGAATATGCGAAAGGGTCATCTTAAAACAGCTGTGCAACTTCGTAGAATCTAAAGGGCTGTATGAATCTACACAATCCGGCTTTCGTAAAGGCCATTCAACAACTACAATCCTGACGAAACTTCGTGATGACATAAGGAAACCAATGAACAAAAGTGAAGTTATCATCGCACTAATGATAGACTATTCAAAAGCGTTCGACACGGTTGATCATCGCATACTGTTAAACAAGCTGTGTCAGCTGAACTTCTCCAAAAGCTCTCTAAGAACGATCTTGAGTTACTTAACCGGGAGAAAGCAATTCGTGCAAGTAGACGATGAAGCATCAGATTCTCTGCCAATAGTATTTGGTGTACCACAGGGAAGTATACTAGGTCCTGTACTTTTTAATCTTTATGTATAGGATCTGCAAAACACCATCAAGTCACCTTCCATTCAATACGCAGACGATACAATTTTGTATACGAACTCCAAAGTAAAAGACATCAAAACTAACTCTAAGAAACTACAAGAAGACCTTGAGCGTCTACAAAGATGGTCACGTGACCAAAACCTTCTTTTCAACAACACAAGGACCAAGCTATTCGTTTTCTCGACATCTCAACTCAGTAAGATTCACAATCTGAAAACGACGAAGGAAGCTGACATCTCATGTGGGGGATCAACAATCGAGCGATCAGAAACAAAGAAAATCTTGGGTTTACGAAAACATGACCTGGAGTGTACATGTTACAGCTACCATCACAGCAGTACATGGCATCCTCCGATCACTTCGTCTCGTTAAACAATTCACGTCTTTCAAATCAAGAAAACTACTTGCGCAAGGTTTACTACTATCCATACTGAACTATGGGGATGTCGTTTATGGTCACGATATACCTGAATATCTAGGCTAGGCTACAAAAAGTACATAACATTGCTGCTGCGTCCAGTTAGCTAATTTTTTTTATACCTATATGTTGTACTGTAGATAGGAAGAAGAACCATTATATATAAATGGAACCCAAATAAATAATAAATAATGATAATAATAATGTATGGCGACGCCGAGATCCTTTAAGAAATTCAAAAGATCCTTAAGTCTGAAAAAGTCAATGGTAGAGTCATAAATATTGTCGAAGATCGACTACTGCAACGCCATCTTCGCAAACGCAACTGTTCTTTCGATCAAACGTTTGCAATTATCCGAATTAGCGCCGCCCTCGACTAAGCGTCGCATGTAAGATGGAAATTCATGCGGGGCTTATTACAAAAAAATATAATTATATGCGGTGCTTATTACGACAAATAAAATCGTTTTTGGGCGGAATTTTGGACGTTTTCTTATTGTACAGCACCAAATATCACGTGATGCTGTAAGGATATTTGCATTGGAAACTTCGAAAATGATTAAGCGGCCGCATATAAAAACCGAGTTTCGAAATATGCGGAGTCAGATGGTCCTAAATAAGTTGATTAGAAAGACCTATCATTAGAAATTGATTCTTGTGATATTTGAAATTGTTATGAAAAGCGCCGACAAACTTCAAAAACAATAGAAAAATATAATATATAAAATTAAGGTGGGACCTTACTATAGGTTAATGTAAGATCGCATCTTGTTAGGATAACACACTTTTAAGCAAAATATAAAAAAATAATTTGTAAAAAGACTCTAGACACTTGTCTTTTTAAACGACAATTTTTACCTAATAACCTTACCTAACATGAAAATGAAGAAGTCGTGGATTGTTAGAAAGAAAAAAAAATTAAAAAGATTTTAATTTCATTTTCCGAGCTTGGTTAAAGATGTTGAAATGAAAAGGAATTTTCATATTTTTGGCGATTTTTGTAATCATCATCAGCAACCTCTTTACTAGACAACCACTCAATTCATCATTACTTGAGGAAGTGCTGACTAAGCATAGAGAGGAATGAGTCATATGGCATCCATCTATATGATCTTTTTCACTTGCATCCTTAATAACCTTTGGTTTTGATGGTTGTTATGACTGAATTATAAAGTTTTGTCATCGACTAAATCTCTCCGTTAATTTTAAGGTTTGTGTTAAGGCTTTAGGCACACGGTGCAGCATTTTTTGGACGTATGTAAACTGGTTTTTTTATTCTTCTTTTTTTAAGTTTCGGGGAAACGAGACTTTTTCAGGTAATAGTTTCTATAGTTACAATTCTGTCTTGATACATAACATTTTTCACACATGGTGCTCCATGACATTGTCACAAAAATCTTGACCGTGGCCCCAACACTTTAGTATTCAACAGAGAATACTATCTCTGTTGATTTAATAATTTTGATTTTGTCGACTTTGTTGTGTTGGCTAGGGAATTTAAACATGAGATAAATCTATCACATTCACAGCGAAGTGTAAAATTATTTTCAATATTCAAAAAATCGCAAGCCAATGAAATTACAGAAATGAAGCAGCCGGGACCAGGGTCTTCTTCGCTGCCGTCTGTATATATCGAAAAAGCAAGAAACCCTGGGTACGAGATTAGTCTTTTACGAACTTGGCCGCAGACTTCATCCTGTAAACAGCTGCATTATTATTATTAAAATCATAGCAGGTCGGTATCGATACAAATCGGTACGCAACAGCAACACAACGACAGCATTTATTACTGGTTAGTACTCAACAAAAATCACGTCAAGAATCAGAAGTTTAAGATGGATTATGATTTAAGAAACTCTGCAATCTTTCAATTATTGATTTGAAACTGACTTATGTTGCCTTTTGTCACCATTTTCATTTTTATGAATTTGACGGAAACTTTTTCCAATAGCCGGAAGGTCATCTTGATTTAAGAAAGTGAAGTATTGATCAAATCTATCATCAGAAACACGCTTTTTTATCAGCAACTTTTTATAAGCTACACGAGGTTCAAATCTTTCAAAAAGCAACTGATAATCAACACCCCAGCCTCAAGTGAATTATCCCAGGAAGTAAAAACCTCTTAAAAAAGGGAAGTTCTATCCATTCTATCTTCTATCTATCCATTCGTTCCAAATGTAAAGTAATAAAGAAGGTTATGTTTTGTGAGCTATCTTCAAAAACTCTAGATCGGTATTCCCACGTCGATAGTCAACAAGCAAAGTACAACGAACTAGCCTGTGAATGTGAAAAACGTCAGCAATTTTGAGAATTTTGTGTTGCTTACAAAAAAATGCGTGTATGTAGCAAACCATATGATTATTTTGAAAATATTTCTGCTTCAACATATCCACATCGTAAAAAGTATTCATAATCAGCATGGATATGAAATCACATAAATTATTTGCTATGGAAATAAGTTAAGGAATTTAGTAAAACATTTCAGTCATGTTTATCAACGTGAAGCAACGTGCGCCATCTTTTATTTATAAGCAAATACTCTAAGGAAGTATTGTAGTCAAGCGTTAAATATTTACATAGTCATGTGAATATGATATTTCTCCACAATGCTTCCCTATCAAAAACGAAAACCAGAATGTTGCGGCATTAGAAGTTCCCTGGTCTGGAAAGTTATTGTTTATTTTGCACTCAATTCGATCACATAAGAGCAAATAATTACTTTGTATTGGTTGCAGTTATCAAAGTAAGTGTTCCAGACCAGGAGTTCTCATAATTAACCAGATCAACTTAGATTGGGATTTAAACTGAAAATATGCATCACTTATTTACTAATTAAGTAAAATTGTTCTGCTCTTATGGGAAAACAAAAGTTGTCAATCTCTTTTCGACCCATACATTACATCTATATATGATGAGTGTGTTGATTTAAACAAGATGCGATCATCACTAATGGTAACAAGATGCGATCATTAATCCTTTTGGTTGAAAGTGACTCTTTTTTGTTTGAAAGAACGAGGCATTACATAACCTCGTTTAACCCAGATAGAAATAACACCGCAATTAGTAATGATCTCGTTACATCAACCTACAGATATATATATATGTTTTGAGTGATTAAGGATATAGTATACGTTTCGTACACCTAAAATGTTAAAAAAAAAATGTTCAGTAAATCTGTTGTAAAAAAAATCTAAATTTTGAAAATATGCTCAAAAATCTGTCTAATATGGGCTAATGAGATTTCAGACTTCAAAGTTTTCCAGGAATACGTTGTCATGGAAATTTAGGATAAACAATATACTGTTTCGAATAGGCCACACACATGCAATTATTAGAGTTTTAATCGAAGAAGGAACTGAAATAATTTTGCCTGAGGAATTGCGTTTTTTTGTGACCTATTTTTTGAAACGGACTATTTATTACAAATTTATTTCAAGTACAATCAAAAAGAAGTTTTAGCATGATGCCTTTTAAAGTAATGTAATTTGAGGAGTGCTAATCAATCATGTTGTTTTACGAAAAGCGGTGGCATCGTCACGAACGGCTTGCAAACAAATGATTATTTGATCAAAGATGTAAGGAGAAGAGAGTAAGAATTTGAAATTACCCTCCACCAAACAACAGGGCGGCATCTGATAAATCACATCTCAACTGTCATTACACCCGCCTATTTCCGCTTTTTGTTGAGATTCTAAGAGTAACTCTTGGTCATAAAAACCTTTAACTTCATTTATAACATACTTTGAAACTCATTAATTATCTAATGTTGAATGATTCTCCTCAAGATTATAATTTGCGAGTATTTTGTTTTTTTTAACTTTACGAAACACAAAATAAAATGTTGTCACCATAACTGTCTCAAGTCATCTGACGAAGATAGTTTGAAAACATGGAATATCAGTGGAAAAAAGTGCTTTTAAAGGTTTCCCATAAAATGCTGAACGTCGCACGAACTAAATAAATAAGTTGTTGATTTGCAAACGGATCATGTTTGGATAAGTGAGGAATCCTTCACACCTCCATCAAATGTTTTATTAGCAAGTTTTTTTTCATGAAATTTCCTGATTGTTGGGAATGACGTGGAATTAACACATGCGGCACGAATTTTAACAACTTTTTATTTCACTTAAACTGTCGTCATGATTAGGGATAGAGAAAAGAAAGACAATTTCTTCTGATGCTTATAAGGTTCATTGGTTATGCATATTCATTAATGTACAACTGTTAAAATTACCTTCCAAGTAACTTCTGTTCCACAAAACTTTCTATCATAAACAGCTTCTCCAGACTACTTTTCTATTAAACAGAGACTAAAATCGGTTCATTAAGACTGTCCATATGACATAAATATAAAAAACTAAACCCCTTCATAAAATAAAAATTAAAACAAAAAGAACTTTTAATTTGCATTCAATGAATGTCCATGTATTTACATTATTTTTGTGCTTGAAAAGATTGGAGGGTATGATGAGAAACATGACGGCTTTGCATTATTAGGGCAGTTGAATGTGATGAAACTCTTGAGTGCATTCAGCTCTTTCTGCAACAAGACAACCCGATTTCGAAGTTGCTCATTCTCTTCTGTTAACTCACCAACACGCATCTGAGTTTCAATATGCTTCAACTTTGCTTTCGTTCGACTTTTCCTGACTGCAACATTATTCCGTTCACGTTTCACAAGATACTCCTCAGTTCCTTTTTCCAATGCCTTTCTCGATTTTGAGCGAGGAGACTTAAAGGCATTGTGGTGAGATGGACTCACAGCACCATTTGTCCCAGAATTATCACTATCTTGGGACTGCTCTAGTTGTACTAAAGCTGCTTTTAAATTTTGAGCATTCAAATCCAAATTTTCCACATTTACTTCTTCATCAGAATCTTCATTATCTGATGACTGGTTGCTGTGATGAATGGACTGCAACTGACACATTAAACTTTCTCCTTTTCCATGACCCTGGAATTTTGGAGTGGGAAAATCTGAATTATCAAAGTCATGTTCTGGAAGTAAACTCTCAGGCGTTGAGCATCTTGAGGTGGCCGTCGAATCAGGTTCTTCTTTAATCTTGATCACTCCTGGCAATGGTTTGTGGAGTGCTTCATCATTAGCTACCCTTTCATGAAATAAATCATCAAAAAATTCACGAGGAGTGGTGGGAAGATCAGAGGAAGATAAATATCTTGACAAATCAAGGACACAATCAGATATATAGCTGTCTTGTTGTTGGCTGACAGTACCATCAGATTCCAAACTAGGGACTGCTTGAATACCTTCTCGAGCTCTTCTTTGAGCTGCTTGAAGTTGAGCAGCAAGGTAAGTAGGAGGAATCATATTTTTTGGTTTTTTCGACACGACCGGTTGGGTTGAGCGGTGTTTTGTTTGGCTCTTTTCTTCAAGATACTCAGTGGCACTTCCAAAACATTCCTGAAAAATAAAAATTCATGTTTTCATCTATTCTTAGCTATTGCAAACCAAAGATAACAATACACCACCTGGAATACAGAAAAACAACATTTGAGGTATTACTTTCTTTTCTTTTTTTTTTTTGCTTTTTCTGCAAATAAATTTTGCAGCCCCAACTCTAATCAATAAGCTCCAAATAAAATAATGTCCCAAAATATTTGTACCTGACTAGAATTCGCCAGGTTTGTTTATGGTCCTTTAGCGCTTAAAAAGCCTGTAGGATAAGGCGCACCGGTTTATTTTATCTTGAGTCTTGCGTTCGACACAAATCAAATCAAAGTTGTTTCTAACTTGACACTGAAGGAGAACTTCTTAAATTTTTCATATTTACTGAACCAGAACGAATATATTAACAAAGTCATCCTGATTGGTTAAAGGTTTCAATCATAACAATTGATTAATTGCGGTCTAGTGTTTATGCTTTCTCTAGGCTTGAATATCAATTCACACGCAAAGATGTTTTATGAGGCCTTAGACGGGGAAAAGGACAATTTTACTGTTTGTATTCTTCTTATTGTGAAGGTATAAAAAATATATTTATGCAGAAAACTGTTTCACTAATATTTTTTTCACGATTAACCATATTATAGGATGCAGCCACTGAAAACGAAACATTTCAACTTCCAAACATGTATTTTGTTCAGTAAAAGCTAAAAGTAATAACTTGAAAGTTTGTTTCACATTGGCCATGACCATTCAACCGCCTGGGTGATCACGCTTCAATTTTTTTTCTATACAATAAGAAAATACATTCTCCGTAATTCGAAATCCAAGGGGCCGAAAAAATGGCTCAATTTATGGAGAGTTCGAATTTACGGAGGTTCATCTACAAAGAAATCTTAGTTGAAGGGAGTGAAATTAGTTCGAATCGAGTAATTATTAGAGAGATTGTGTTCCGACAATTAGAGGTGGAGGTTTTCTGCCACCACACCATCACCCAATCTTCATGCGTAGTGTGCTTTATATTTTATATAAATTATAGGAAGGCCGTTTTTTGGAATTTTGGAACATTTATGGCTGTACATATAAAAACTATTTTCGGGTTTTCGCAGCATTTTCCCCTTCTTCTTGGGCAGCAAGTTGGACTCTTTTCCTCATCATTAGAATTTAGTAGATGTCCTGTCAACAAATAATTCATCACCTCAACTTTGCTTGGAATATACGATTTCGGAGATAATGCAGCTATTATGAATTTTGATGTTTTACTAGGCACTAGTAGGGCACATTTCGCGCTTTTTTCGCTATGTTTACATAGGAGAAGTAAGATCTGTCGTGCGAAAATGTCTTGATTGATGATTTTCTTCTTGTACCTATTTTTATTTTCTTGCTTTTGCTTTCTATTTCTTTCTTTTCCCAATCAATAATAAATAAAAACAATTAAAAAAAGAATTTCTAAGAAAACCACTTATTTGATCCATGTGCTTTTGTGCTGAACACAGTAAAAATTTTAGATTGCTTGGTTAATCTGTTCTGTCCAGCTTTTTCTTGCGTACACAAATAAAGAGACAGATTGGTGCACTTTTGCTTTACAGTGAGCACAACACACTCACAATTTTGTTTCATAAAGCTTTAATTTCCACTTTTGAAATACGCTACAGAAACTTTATGTGTTCGCTTATGAATGAATTTTTACACAAAAGATTAAAGTTTATGCAGGCTTGCCAAACACAAATATTCCTTTAAAATACTACTTTATTAGTGCAGTGTATAGACAAAGACAGGCCTGAATATTACATCAGACATCAGACATTGTCCAGTGGAAAAAGAGTATATATTTGTCCAATGAAAGAACATAACGGAAGCGTACATAAAATTTCCTGAAACATAGTCTGTTTTGCCTTGGATTCTACTTGTAGTGTGTATGTGCCTTTATTAATAAAACAATAACAAGTAAAAAAATAAATAACTTTAATGTTATCAAAACTAGAATGTATTTCATAAAGGTCATTTACTTAACAGCTTGTAGTTGTCAAGATAATAGAAAGGCAATCAATCTTATGTTTGGGGTACACAGGTTTCAATCGTCCCTATACCATACTCCACTGTTCATTCGTTTCGAATAAGTAATGAGAAATTGATGTCCGACGTTCAGGTTTTGGTAAAATGTTTAATGAGTGAATGAATGAAAGAATGAAAAAGGTTTTTAGTTAGCTGCATGGTAAAAAGTTTTAACCCACCCACTAAATTTGGACGAAATAATAAGTGTTTTCGTAATCAATGATCGTCCCAGCAGTTGGGGCACTGCGAGCCCCTTAGTGGGGCCAGCATATGATTAAGAAGAACAGAGGAATTCACTGATAATAACCAAGCATGTCGTTTAAATGTTTATACATATTCTTTTCAGATTTCAAATAAATTTTTTTCTACACATTATGCCGGTTGATTCATTCAAACAAGAAAGTTTAATGTCGAAAAGAAAAGCAGGAACTATGTATTTTGCTGATAGAAAGTTTGTTCCTAGAATCAAGGAAGTAAGTATGCTCCACACTGGGAGGTTTCAAACCCTGTTTAAGTAATGCCAGAGACTATAAGGGTGAGCATTGATCCAATCAGCTTAGATGGTTGTTTAGCTGAGCTGTTGATGACACCTGACCCAAGTATTTTGTACAGATTGGTCTTTATGAGATATTTGGTGCAAGATAATTAGAATTTGGGATTCAGAAAATTATTTTAAAAGAAGATATTGTTGATGAAGATCCTCACTGTTATTTTCATATTTTGTTTTTAGTTTTTAGAGGGCAACCAGAAAGGTTTTGATGTTGAAAATGTTGTTGATCATTTGAGAGTATCTTATCCGTAAGTTTATCTGTTGCAAATTAATTACACAAGTGTTCTTGTAACTGATATATATAATATATCAATTTTAGATTTCTTGGAATTCCCTTTTCAATAGCAGTTTGTTTTTTTTAGTGAATATGGAAGACGAAAAAAACATGCATTGAGACTTTCTGTCTTGAAAGTTCTTAATAATATCAGCACAAAAGGCCTTGTTGAAAATGACAAAGCTCTGAAACTAGAAGAACGTTACTTGAGTAAACGGCAAAGAAGAATAGGGTAATTCAGGGATTTTGTCTTTTTTTAATATCCAATTTTTTACTATCCAATTTTTCACTGAAATGTTAATTTTACTTTAGTCCATGGGGTGGTGAGGGGGAAAAATTCCATTAAGTTTACATGAGACCTTCTCATATTATAAACATCATTAGGTATGATCGTGTTATTGAACTCATGCAAAACTACAGAATTTAAATCTTACTTTACTAGTCAACAAAAACAACCAGTTTTAAGTCAACAATAAACTGTCTGAATACTGCCTACAAAAAAGGATTCTTTTTTGTTTACATTTTATCAAAAAAAATTATGTTGATAATAGTACCTAAGATTTCTCGCTGGTTTTATTTGTTGTTTCTTTGGAAAGTCTTTGTGATTTTCATTTGACTTTAAAGTTCAGGTGAAAATCACGAGACAGTATCAGATAATGACAGTGACAGCGTCATTGAAGGAGAAGAATTGGTTGAATATAAAGTAAGTTATTCATCTATGAATTAGTATCGAAATTGTTGTCAAAATCACTTGTCTTGTTAAGGTATAAAAAAAATAAACGGAAACATATTTTCTTGCCTATGATAGTTCTACCGTTGTGCAAAATTTCAAGCCGCAGTGATAGATACATTTTGCGTCTTCACTCTTCAAGTGAAACAAACTATACTTTTTTGTAGTTAAATCTTTAATTATTTTTGTAGTTAAATCTTTAATTATTTTTGTTCTTTCAAATTGATCGCAATTATCTGTTCACACTATGAGCATCACAAGACACTTTAAAAATTATTAAAGTTTAGTATACGCATAAACATGAAACTACAACATAAAAACTTCATTCCCTCAGAAATAACACAACTCACTCAGGATATCCTTTGGAAGTGAATTATATTTTTTGTTGTATTAGCATAAAACTTGTTTAAAAAAAGCTTTTCTGCAAATAAAACATGAAAATATTTTTGTCTTCTATAACCTTTCAGTATGCTCTTTGTTGTTAAAACATTGCAGATCTTTGCTTTTTGTGTATGTATATGATATATTTTACACATAGTAAGGATGAAGGTTTTTAGAAAGGTCTTTTTACCCATTTTCATTCACTTTCCGGTGGAAACATAGAATAATGAGATATTCTACAGAAACCTATTTGGTAGGAAAATGATTATCTGTAAAGAAATTTCTTTCGAAAAATTTTGATAAAAAAGTACGCCTCTGTATCTGTAAGGTATCATCTGCACTATACATTGCTGTATCACTTCAGACAAGTTGAATTGCTTGCTGATCTATGTAGAAATCTCTCCATGATCATTATCATAGAGTGTAAACATTTCTTTTCAGACAAAAAGATATTCAACTCATTTGCAACTGCTCTTACTTTATTTCAATGTATAGAAAAAACAAAAACTAATGTTATGATTAAAAACTAATTTATTAAAAAATTTTTATTTTATTCTAGGATAGCAATCTTACCAATAATTTCATGCAAGACTTGTATAAACGTACTTTGAAAACATCATCATCGACAACAGGTGAAAAGATGTCTTTTGATGACGGTAATCATACTTTTCGTTTTAATTCTGAAACCTTGGCTACAAAGATTTGTCTAAATTAACAATGTATTTTAAGGAGCTGGGCTCCAAGTGAGAAAAGTGTCTTTCAATATTGGATCATTAATATCATTGGAGTTTGTAAGACTGAAGTGCACTCTGGTTGTTTTTTGTACAATATGGATGTAAGAAATGAATTGTTTTATTCCACACAACAACATGGATGTACGAAATGGTTTATAAGAAGGATTATGTATTCTCTTTTTGTTTTGCCAACTTGAATCAAGTAACTTTGTGCACTTGATGACTTTAAAGCTTCTGAAAGATATGATTGGTAGTCCATAATGAAAAAAATCTTATTGGAGACATGCCTGACATGTTCGTGGCTTAGTTAATGTGATGAAAAGTGTCGCAAACGTAAAGTTATATCAATAAAAATTTTGCTGGTGATATTGTTTAGAAATGAATTACATTCCATGGAAATCGGATGTATCTTCGAATGTCTTAACAAGTGACACATGTTCATCCTTGCAGTTACAATCTTCAAAAGTAAATATTGCTATTCATTTCGTTAAATAAATTTAAGTATAAGTTATCGCACAGCGCACAGTGCAATATGGCGAATATTTTTTAGTTTCTTATATTGGTCAAAAAACGTAAACTTTGTTTAGGAGTCAAATGTGACAATGTTTTTTTTTATCTGTACGCAAATTAGTATAGGGGAAACCCTTACATTGCGTCAAATGTATACAAATCATTTATTTGCACTGATAAACAAGATATACTCTACTGATTTTTTTGACCTAATGACATAAAGGTATTGATAGCAAAGTAAAGGCCTTATTACATTACAGGACTTTTTTTATTAGTTTTTGACTGTCGACAGGAGCATATATTTACTGAGTTTGAACTCTGATTGTTCTAGAAATCATTTGTGCCAGTTAACAGTTCTACAGAGGAGGATTTAGTCAAGAGTTCATCCAAAAAAGAAACCGTTTATTCTGACTTACCAGTTAATCGAATCCCATTGAACCCGATTTCCGAAGATGAAAAAAGTAATGTTTCAAGACCAGGAACACCATTAAGTAAAAAAAGTGCTCGAAGAAAAAGTGAAGTTTCCAAACAAAAAAGTAAAATAATATAGTTGGCTTTTGATATGAAATGTTAAGTCAAGAAAGATTGAAGATTACAAATAGCAACTTTTTTCCGAAGCTTTTCTATCACAAGCCTCAGTGTGTTGATGATTTTTTTTGTAGAATTTGAATCTTCAATTTCAAAAGTAACTTTTCAAGACATCGGTGGTTGCAATTCCTGTTTGCAGGTTCATTCATTCACTTGTTTATATTCATTCATCCATGTCTTCTTTGTCTGTTGGTTGTTATTCTTCTTTTTCAGGAAGTATGTAAACTGCTTTTGCATCTGAAACATCCGGAAATCTTTACTCAACTTGGTGTCAAACCACCAAGGGGTTTTCTGCTTCATGGAGCTCCAGGTTGTGGAAAAACATTACTTGCTAATGCAATAGCTGGTGTAAGTATTGTTCAATGTAGAATTATTTTAATGTTTTGAAAAATGTATTGATGTTGTCCGCACTGTTTGCTTTTTAGGAACTGCAAATTCCTTTTTTTAAAATCTCTGCTCCAGAAATTATTTCGGGCATTAGTGGGGAATCTGAACAGAAGATCCGGATGCTTTTCAATCAAGCCATGTCTGTGGCACCTAGTATCATATTTATTGATGAAATCGATTCCATCACACCCAAAAGAGAGAGTGCTGGAAAGGAGATGGAGCGTAGAGTTGTGACACAGATTCTTACTTGCATGGATGGTTAGTTCAGGGTTTAAATATATCCATTTCGCATCCAACAGTTTCTAATAACAAAGGTTTTGTAAACCTTTAATCTTTTTTCCTTAGATCTTGCTAGTGCTGATTCTCATGTTTTGGTGATTGGAGCAACTAATAGAGTTGATGCGCTTGATCCTGCGCTAAGACGAGCTGGAAGGTTTGACCGTGAAATTGCTATGGGTATACCAGACATAACTTCAAGAAAGAAGTAGGAAGCTTCTAATCAATTGCAAACTAAATATTTTGTTCTTTGGCTTATTCCGGTTTTAATTCGAAATTTGTTATTGAATTGATCTTGTGTTTACTGGAATTATTTTTATACAGAATTCTTGAAGTTATCTGTCGAAGTATGCGTCTTTCCGGTAATTTTAATTACGACCTGATCGCTGCTTTGACTCCTGGGTTTGTTGGCGCTGATATCGAAGCCCTTGCTCGTGAAGCAGCGTTATGTGCCATCAACAGGTACCATCAGTTTCCAAGTTTTTTCAATGTATTATTGCGAGGAATTCTTTTGTGTCAGGGTAAAAATGTTCGAACGAAATTAACGAACGGTTTTTCTGAAGGTTTGCTACTGAAGGTTTGCTACTGAAGTCAGTATGATGAGGGTCACCCTCTTTAAAAAAAACTTTTGAATTGATATTTCAGAGCATTTGAAAGCTTGGAAGAGAAGAGTGCTAACATTTCAGGATCGAATAATTCTCCAAATGTTGAGTCTAACCGTCAGGTAAAGAAAATTGAAATTATCTGAACATTTTTGGATATGTGTCTCCAAGCTAATTTTTCCTTCTTTTTTTTGTAGGATAGTTTGGTAAAAGATGGAAACGGTAAGCTAAAAATGAATGGATTGACGTCATGAGAAAACAGCAGTGTGTAACTTCATGATAAAATATTTTTATAGGGACGGAGTGGCTGCGAGAACAACCTCCTTTGTCTGAGGAGGAGCTCAGCAAGTTATTCATTAAAACAGAACATTTCCAGGTAAAGAAAATTTGTCTGAGGAGGAGCTCAGCAAGTTGTTCATTAAAACAGAACATTTCCAGGTAAAGAAAATTATTCTGATTTGTCTGAGGAGGAGCTCAGCAAGTTGTTCATTAAAACAGAACATTTCCAGGTAAAGAAAATTTGTCTGAGGAGGAGCTCAGCAAGTTATTCATTAAAACAGAACATTTCCAGGTAAAGAAAATTATTCTGATTTGTTTTGAAGATGTTTGCATTTGTGAACAAGTGATGAAAACATTGTGGACTTAATTTACGGTAGCAGCGAAAGCGAATATCGTATTAAAACACCCTTGGACTACTTCTACTACTCCGGCCGAAATGGCAGTTTTTAGCCTGCGCTTTAGAGTCTGCGAAACTCCCTTCACGAAACTATATAAATGGTAATGAACGAATCCAGCCTAGGAATTTTAAATGGCTTTCAAAATCAAAAAATTCATATGAAATATATATGAAAAGGAGCATTTTCAGTTACTTCTAAATGAAAATATCACTTGAACATTTGAAATTAAGCCATGATTTTGCTGTTAGTATTGCCTCGTGCTTCGAAGCCTTCGAAACTCTACAGTTAGTAAGAAATTTCATCAGTTCTCAACTTAACTCTTTCAAGCTTTCTTATATATTACCTTTCCCGTTTGTTTTTACACGTTTCGTTTACTTGTAATTGTTAAGATCTAGTTTACACGTTTCGTTTACTTGTAATTGTTAAGATCTAGTTTAAAAAGCAGTATTTCCGATGAATTTTTAGTTTATGAAATCATTATTTTTTTTTGAAGGCTTGTTGTGTTTTTCTCCTTATATTTTTTTTCTTTCGATTTAATAAAATTGTTTTAAAATATGTATCTATAGTTACAGCTCATGCATGTATATTTCTTTTGTTTTAAACAATAAGTTTCTGGTGTTTCTTAATTAAACCTTGTTCACACTTAATAATCTTATTTAAATACATTTGTGCAGTCAGTGTAACTTAGACTTTGGAAGATGATGGTTTGATATGGTTTTAAAACGTTTTGACGCCTTTGATGAAATTTTTGTTGTGTTCGCTGACTTTGGGTAAATTTTCTAAAACAGTGGTGTTACAGAATGGCTGGAATGCATAGTATAATTCCAATTTTAAGTGACATCAAGTACGTCTGCTGCTACCGTTTTGCGCCACCTATCTCTTGTTCTCCTTAAATAAGAGGTTGATTTTAAAGCATCCTTCAAATTCTTGATGATATTGTATATTTAAGATGGCTGTCCCACATGTTCAACCTTCAGCTAAACGTGAAGGTTTTGCGACAGTTCCTGATGTAACATGGGATGATATAGGTGCATTGGAGAATGTACGAGATGAGCTCAGCATGGCTATCATGGTAATTCGTTATGTGTTGTGATTTGTTACCATGGTTATTCGTGTAATGTGATTTGTTACCATGGTAATTCGTTAGGTGTTGTGATTTGTTACCATAGCAATCAAGTTACTATTGTTGCACAGAGTTAATATTGAATTTTCTTAAACTTAGGCACCAGTCCAAAACCCAGCAGAATTTGCATCTCTTGGCTTAACTACACCACCTGGTATTCTTTTAGCGGGTCCACCAGGTTGTGGAAAGACATTACTCGCCAAGGTAATTGATTCTTCTTAGTTAGTTTTGGCAGGAAATGTAAACGAAACAATTATCATTTACAAGTTGATTTTTGTAGGCAATAGCAAATGAAGCTGGTATCAACTTTATTTCAGTGAAAGGACCAGAACTTTTGAATATGGTAAGTTTTTTCATGAATTGGAAGAGAATTTAATGAACAACAAAATATTTTTTTAGTTCATTTTTTATCGTTCGTTAATTTGATTTTCATAACCTTCTAGTGAAGTACAGTTTTCTTAACAGTTGAACATCATTGTTTTTTAGTACGTAGGAGAAAGTGAAAAAGCTGTACGGCAAGTGTTCCAACGTGCAAGAACGTCATCGCCTTGCGTCATTTTTTTCGATGAAATTGATGCTTTGTGTCCAAGACGATCATTAATGGGAGATGTAAGGACGATATATATATCACGATAACACATTGTGAATCTAGATAAAGAACTTTTTGTACTTTTTATTATAAACTTGAAATGGTCGTTGTTTGTGTGAGCTACTTTTACGTCTGACCAATATTTCTCTTCACAACATGAGATCTATTAAATCATTGCCTTGCTCAATCAACAGATGTAAACAGAGTCTTAGCAACTCGGAATGAGCAGTAAAAATATTTTGTTGCCCAACCCACGGTTCTTGTTATAGTCGACAGCTAGTTCTCGTGTTGTCAATCAACTCCTCACAGAGATGGATGGTTTGGAAACACGAAAACAAGTTTTCATAATGGCGGCAACTAACCGACCAGGTACTGTCACAAAGTATTTTTGGCTAACTGTTTCTTTTGAATTGTTTATCCACATAAAAATTTCAACTTGTTCCAGATATCCTCGACAACGCTATTTTACGACCTGGTCGTCTCGATAAGTTGTTATATGTTGGATTACCTAACGCTGATGATCGAGTCAAAATTTTAAAAACGATTACGAAGGTATACTTGTTCTTATTTGTATTTTGTTTGATTGATTGATTGATTGATTGATTGATTGAATTTTTCTTAGCTTCATTGCTAGCTTAGCAGGGTTGGCCACTAACCTTGAAAACCTGAAAAAGTCAGGGGTAAATGAATTGCACCCCCAAAAAAACTAACTTTCCCGTTTTTCTATGATCTTCATGGAGTGTTCAGCCATATCATAGGGAGGAGGGTTCAGATTGTCAAATGAAGAAAAAGATTCCTGCTTCTGATTAAGTTTCAATTCTACAAACATATTGAGACTTGGATATTCAAAATATTTCTACCATAATATAAGTCGGTGAACTTGAAGTGATTCTGTACAATTTCGGTAATATCGGCCATTTTCCACATTACGGAATACGTTGCTTGTGATATCATGTCCCCAATAAATAAAAGTTAGTGATGATGAAATGAACAAAAATAAAGTCTTTTCCTTCCACGTGGATCGCCATAGTGTAAAGACTGGAAGATTAAGATATTTGACAATAACGAATATGGCTAGTATGGAAAAGATAAGTTCCAATAAGATATTGGTAAAGACCTTCTTGAACAATATCACAACATAACTGGAGATGGAAAAGTGCTCGAAACTATCAGTCTTCAAAGGAATTTGAGCACGTGCTTCTATGAAGGTGATCATTGTAACAGATAGTACTATGCTTACTGTTTCACCTAAAATATCCATCAAAATTGTGTCTGTTATCAAACGCTTCGTGAACGGTTTGATATGGTGGGACCTTTTCTTAAAACATGTCTTCGCAACCCATGAGAGAAAATAATTTGCCAGTAACAAACTTATTCGCGAGAAGAATGTAATTATTACGTTCCCGATACTTGATATTATGTAGGTATTTTTATTCTGCATCAACGCTTGTAATGTGCGATACACAATTTTAGTGCTTATGTCAAACTGCGCCGACATGATATATATTTTACTTGGGGGAAAAACCGTTACCATTTCTTCGCTCAGCATTCTCAACACTGTTTTTGCTATGTAGATTGGTATCAAGGTTGTGATAGATAAGAGGATTTGCTTTGTACCGGGTAGTCCTGCATATGTTGGAGCGATTACTTCATTTTCCAAAATAACAATAGTGACGGAAGCGAGGCTCTGCATAAAGATGCATATAAATATTTTTAATCTCTTTTTCCATTCTTTTACCAAATGAAAACTAAGTTGTAATGATGTAAGGATATTGGTTGAAATCCACACTAACGTCAGCATGTAGCAATGTTCATTCTTGCAACTCGTATTCTTCTTATAAAGGTGGACACGATAGAAAATGTCAAGTAAAGATGCACAACAGTGTAGAAAAAATATTCCTAAGCGGAAAATTTTTCTGAAACTTATAATGAATATCAAGACGAACACGAACCAGAACTGTAATAACACTCCAGTCGTCGTGTCAAATATCAAACGAGTCAGTCTCGCTGTACCTGTACTCTTTGCCACAGAACAAATCTGTAAGGCTGGGTAGAAGAGACTATGGAATATGACCGCAGCTAATCCTGATAACATCAGTGTTATTCCTGTTGTAATACTTTTACGAAGTAATGTTTTATTTGTAAATGCAGTCAGCATATCTGGATATTCTTCAAACGGTTCACACGACAATGATGCTTCGAGAAACTCCACATGGCAGTCCTCTGCGTGATCATCATACAGAGTGTATTTGGTATTCTGAACTTGCTTGTAGAATTTCCAAAATCCGAAAGTGATTTTAGAAGCCAGTGTTGTGATAACAGCTCCAATAACTGCAAGAATGATCATGATCAAATCTCTCCAAAAACATCGATCTTCAAATCATATTTTAAACTATCACTTTCTTCACATCATTTCTTGAGCAGAGTAAATTATCTCATCTACGTATCTCTTTACTTTTATAAATACTTCTATAGTTTTCTATAGATTCTAAAAGCTATACTATTATACTAATAAAAATTAGTAATTACTGTTTAGTTAATTAAACTAGTACATTTTTGATGATTCAATATGTCTATAATTTTTTCCTATAATAAACACTTTTGAAAACGGGACCAAAGAAACATAGCTATATAAAGAGAATTGGTGTTAACACAATTTTTCGTATAACTGGAACTTTTGCTAACACGAGATTGCTAACTCGAGAATTATAGATCCATAATTTTTCTTCATAAAACAAGTAGTAACCGGAATTTTGGCTATAAAAATTAAATTCTACGAAATATTGCTAGTTATTATTTCAGCAGAAACAACACAAGAAATTCAACAAATATCATTTAGGAAAACCGTCCAAGGGTGCTGAGTACAACTTTTCCGATATCCGATTTGGAATAAAGAAGTAAGTTCGGTAAAAGCATTACCTTGAAGCATTAATATTTTGATAGGCAATAATTGTTGCAACTAAATTTTGTGATATTACCCAAGTGCGTCAAATTCCATCAATCAATCAACGGCGAAAATAAAATCCACAAATTTAAACATAACTTTATTTTAACTTCTCAACTTTAACACATTTGCCCCTTTTGTTCATTAAAATAAATCTGAAACAAAATGCCATAATCTTCACCCGCAATTGGAAAAACTAATTCCGCAAAAAAAAACTTTTTAGAATCATCGAAAATAGTTCTATATGCAAAATTAATTGTCAGCAAAAATTTATGCTCTGTCAGTAAAAGTTTGGAAAAGGACATAATCAACCAAATTTTGAAAAGCTGTGAAATAGACGTGAAATAGACGCACTTTTTGTTACAATGTTTGGATTTTTACAGAACAGCCCAAAAGAAACTTTACGTTTCCGCAAAGTAATGAATTGTTAAATAAAAACACAAACAAGAGCCTTACGGCTTGAAGGTCAGAGGACGTTTTTGTGGTAACATAAATTTGCAATGCTTTCATAGACTCGTGGCACAACAGTTCTAAACAAGTAGATTTTTGGGCACAATTTTTTTCCTAATGAACTTTACAGAGAACAATACAGGGAAGAACGATGGATGTTTTCAGTAATATTAGTATTGCTATTTACTTAAGTAAATCTAAAATTATCTACATAATGTTTTATCATCATCACCATACTTGCTTAAGCATCCCTTTCTATTGTTTCTTGGCCATGTCAACATCCACAGATGTTTCTATTGATTTCATTTTTTTTTTTATGCATGTCAGCTGACTTTTTTTCCCTTTTTTTGAAGAATGATAAAATGCACGAAAAACAGCTTGGCATGGGTTTTCCTAATTTCAAATCAACCTGAATATTAGAGGCCTTTTACACGAGACCCGAAGTGAACTCGAACCGGTTTGAAATGAAAATTTCACTTCGATGCCTGATGCAATTCTTATTACTGTTAAAGGGATCCTACCATCTAAAACAATATTCTGTAAAACACTTCCTCAGACAATAAATAAAACATCCCCATATCTTAAAAGGTATAAAAAACCGCAAGGGTCGATAATCAGCCAAATTATTTTTTAATAGTGTACCGTCTTTCCGAGAATTCGCTTCTTCCTCATCAAGACAAACTTCGGAGTAGCCCCCAGTCCCTAATGATAAACGCCAAGTTGATATATCATACCAGAGAGTTCAGTGAGAATAACAAAGAAACAAGGGTGGTGCGTACTTCAATTCAAGTCTTAATTGCTAATTTGGTTTGGACCTTTTCATTTGACTGGTAAAGACGAAAGTTTATTTTGATTTTGCTTCTGGAAAATGACCGAAAAGTCGATTCTTGGGAAATTCGAGTAAAATGTTGTTTTGTTTGTGGAAATGGATTTGAATTTCATTACACTTTTTTGTTATTTTACCTATCTTATACTTGTGGTTGATCATGGTATAGATAAATGTGTTTAACAAGCCTTAAAAAGGTCAGAACAAGTGGATCTCCACTGGGTGAGTACAGTATTTCTATATTCGTTAGTCCACTCATACGTCACACGGCGCATGGGGACTGGACGCTATAACTGAATTTTGGATCGAAGGAGCGAAGCGAAAGGCTGTAATGGCGGCTGTATTTTGCGAACGCTTTTGCAGTGTTGCATAGATTCACTTCTGTCAAAAAAAGTCAGATGGCAATCTTGTTTTTTCCTGGTTTATAAACAAATAACAAATTTTGATTTTAGATGGTAGGATCCTTTTAACATGACTTCGGGCGAAGTGAAACTCACTTTGGGTGTAGTTTCTCAAACCGGTTTGAAATTTAAACACTGAAACCCGAAGTGAAAGTCTGTTTATCGATACAGCGGTCTGGTTTCTCTATATGGCACCTGCGCAATTGTTTTCATGAACATGTGCAACTCTTGTTTACGTCATTGTGATTTTGGCTAGTTTGTGAGATATCCGACTCTGAATGGATTTTCCGACATTATGTTCAAACTTTATTTGAAATAATCCGCTGATTCAGCAAAAAAGGGTTACCTGAAAGCGGTTCAAAACGGTTTCAGTTCACTCTTTGGGTCTCATGTAAACGACCTCTTAGTTCCAGACATCTGAAATTGTCCGGCGTAAAAACAGTATATATTTGTATGTATTTATACATTTGTCTGGCGAGAAATATCAAGTGTGGTGCAACGTAAAGAACATACCAAAGGCAATCAATATCCTTATGTTTAGGGTTCACAGGTTAAATCGTCTCCCATTTTACTGTTCCTTTTGCTTCGTATATATACAGAGTAAACACTGTGATGATGTTAATGTCTGGACCGGGTTTACAGTTCTACCGGTGGACATCTTGTCCGACATGGAAAAAAATGATCTTCATGCCTGCACAATATCATCCCACAAAGTTCAATCCACACAAAAATTAATTCCCATATAGTTTAAATATAAAGTATGTAAATTCCTAAGATTAAGAGTTTTTATGGATGAATCAATTATATATAGTATAATAGTAGTACCGCTATTATACGCATGCATACCTGAATTTAATCCATAACATAAACGCCAGTGGCGGATCTAGAGGGTAGTCGAAATTGTGGAGGAGAATGTTAGCTATTAAAGTATAAAAGAAAAGCGTGCAAAGTTCATTGGTGATACAGACTGATCTGATCTGCCGCTGAAAGCAGTATATATGAGACGCCTGTCTGCATGACCGACAGTTCCTTTTGTTTTCTCTTCTTTCTTTTTTATTGTAAAGAATAATAATTATGATTGCATATCTATATATACATTGTGAACACTGGAATGTCTTGTGGCTGTGCTGTCAGCTACAAAAATCTGTCAGCCATGCAGAAGCCTAAAAACAAACAGAAACTGCAGCCAGAAAATTGTTGAGCTATTATTTGGAATAAAAGTAAAGTTTTAAAAATTGGAGCTGGTGGTGAAGAAGCTGTGCTACACTTTCACTCTCAAACATCAATCCCCATCATCATTACAAAGTATACACACAAAACTTAGTTCTGTAATGTATTAAAACTATTAATACACTGACTGACTGACTGACTGACTGACTGACTGACTGACTGACTGACTGACTGACTGACTGACTGACTGACTGACTGACTGACTGACTGACTGACTGACTGACTGACTGACTGACTGACTGACTGACTGACTGACTGACTGACTGACTGACTGACTGACTGACTGACTGACTGACTGACTGACTGACTGACTGACTGACTGACTGACTGACTGACTGACTGACTGACTGACTGACTGACTGACTGACTGACTGACTGACTGACTGACTGACTGACTGACTGACTGACTGACTGACTGACTGACTGACTGACTGACTGACTGACTGACTGACTGACTGACTGACTGACTGACTGACTGACTGACTGACTGACTGACTGACTGACTGACTGACTGACTGACTGACTGACTGACTGACTGACTGACTGCAGGACAAGATCAACGTTTCGAGTGGAGTGAACTGCAACTACGAGGGTTTTGTACATGAGAGCCATACTGAACTCAGTATATATGGTTTCACTGAACTCAGTATATATATTTTCACTTAACTCAGTATATATATTTTCACCATGAAAATAGAAATAAAGCTCAATACTGCTGATAGGAACGAATTTATAACCCATACTGAAATCTTAGCTCGGTCTGTACTTTGTTATTTCAATCGACGATAGTTCCAAAGTTTCTTCATCTGTTGCATCAGAACCTTTACTTGAGTAGGTCTTCAAGTGGCAAGTTTTCTTGATGTTGAATAGATAGTGTATTTTGTGTGGATGGTGTCATAAAGTTAGGGAGGTGCCATTTCTCGACACAGACACAATTTTACTGGGGCAGGTATGAACACTCTCCCATTTTTATATTATTCTCAAGAATAATGAATGACCTATTCCAAAATCTGTTGAAACATGATCGAAAAAGTTCATTCAACACTTTATGTTGCAAATTTTTACTGGCGATTTCGTTGTGTTTCTGCTCCCAAAAGATTATACAGGCAACTACCACTCCTGCTATGAGTTTCTTCTGTTTCCAGCTGCATGTTGAAATAACATCAGCATCTAATTACAAATCTAAAAGATATATGACATGAATATGTTATCTTTATGTTTCATTTTCATCTGATGATCAAACTGTGATAAAAGAATTAAGCAGATCTTTGGAGGTGGCACATTCCAATTTTTTTAAACTTGTGTCACACGCGTCGCTAATTCATACGTATGACGCAAACGAGTCTAGAGGAACACTAACCTTTCATCGGAGCTGACACTAGCCTTTCATCGGAGCTGGACGACAAGAAAAGCGAAAGTTTAATAGTCAGCAATGAACACGGTCGCTGAGTTATGACGTCATTAATGACGTCACTTTCGTTTTACACAAACTTTTGATTACTCAAAAAAATCAAAAAAATTATCTAATCAAATAGAATGATGTTACAGAATACTGTGATTATCAAAATAAGAAGCTGTTGTGTTATTGTTGATATGTACAGAACTGATTGTGGCCACAAAATATTGAAGGAGTTTGGATAAAAGAGTCTAGTGAGAATTTACAAGATTTGTTGTGTTGCAGGAAATATTTTTGGTCGATTTAATGTGCAAACAGGTTGCTGGTAGATTAGGTTTTTCCAAGATGTATATATGTGACGTGGAAGTGTACACGAGGCGATGTAATTCTCGAAAGAATGCTTTAAAACAAAGCAAGATGTTTTGAATCAACGATTCATTTCTTAATATTCGCGTTTTTTGTCGACAAGTGTTTCAGTATTTTGGTTTCTTTTCTGTTTTTCTTCATCATGGGATTTCTTTGTAAACCAAGAAGTTTACTGTCGAAACACTACATGAAACTTATGACCTGTAATTAATATGACATGTAATAAGAGTTCTAAAAAGCAAGAAAGGGGCGCTAATTCTCAGTTCTGGTCTTTATTTTCCTTCTTTCTCTCCCTAAGAATGGCACAAAGCCAGTGTTGGGGAATGATGTTATCATTGAAAGTTTAGCTGCTAATGAGAAATGTGAATTTTTCAGGTAATTTTTGATAAGCTGTTTCATTGTTTCTCTAGTAATTAGACTTTAAGACTGTATCTTCCATGTTTTCTTTTCAGTGGTGCTAATCTGACTGTATCTTCCATGTTTTCTTTTCAGTGGTGCTGATCTGACTGCACTTGTTCGTGAAGCTTCTATTACGGCACTCAAAGAATACATGAAACAAAAAAATGAAATAAAATCCATTAGTCCTTCATCTGTTGTTGTTGTTGTTTGTAGCAGCCATTTTGAAATTGCGTTTGAAAAAGTGAAACCGTCAGTTTCTGATAAGGTACTGTTTCCATCGTGAGTTTTGAATGGAAGAGGACTGTGAATGATTCTGTTCATTATTTATGAAACTTATAAGTCCTCTTGTTCATCCAAACCAGCTTATTTATGTTTCATAGGATAGGGGATGGTACAGCAAGATGGAAGAACGATATGGAAAACTGAAGTGAGACATTTGACGAATGACGTTGTTTAGCGACCGAACTGATGATGAATTGTTTGATTCGAAGCTTCTCACGTGTTTGTTTATAATTTGTGTCATATGAAAAATTTCTTGTTTTCCTCGTCATTTTGAAAGAGAAGAATTTTCTGTTTGCAAAAACAACACGCAAAAATTTATCTTCTTCAGAAAAGTGACGAAGGGAGAACTCTATTGTGTAGAAATCTTAATGAAAGGTTAACAAAGGTTATTGTGTAATTTTAATCGTCGGAAAGTTAATATTTTTCTTTTTTTTTTCTTTTTTTTGTCCATATCAAAAATCTCTTTCAACAAAAATTATGCTATGACGAACTTTTTAATTAAACGAGGTGAGATTTTCTGATTTGAAACTTTTGCAGTTATTTCCATCCATCCCAAAAACACGAAAGTAAGAAGGAGCTCGTGTTCCGCCAACATTTTAGACAAATTTCACAAGGTTTACGCCATGAATATTTTCACTGCAGATGAAACTAGTGGCTGACTGGTAGAGTCACGCCAGCGACTATAACAGTATGAATCAATCCACTCAATTAATTAACCAATAATAAACTGCATTGTAATTGAAGCACCGAAGCTGAATGATAAGAACTGTCTTTTGTGAAAACCTCAATGAAAATCGTGCTTCACTCCACTGAATATTGAGAACGTACTTGCTTGCACTGCAATTCTTATGGATGTGCTTCCATTATAACAACGCAACAAGTATTTTTCAGGGAGCGTTTTGTGACACTCTTGTTTGTAAGCATTAAAGGAAAGACTAATTGGACCTCATTTTGTTCAGCAGAACTATATGCTGTTTGAAGGATGGGCTGTATACTAACATTGGTGTCAATTTTACGGCAAGTAAAACTGCATTTGACTTAGAATCGGTAGAGCAATCGCCCGGCAAGCGAGAGGTCGCGAGTTCAAGTTCCACTCGGTCCATTACCTTTGCGACGATTGTAGCTTACAATACAGTATACACTCTGCATCACACTGGTTCTATTACACAAAGCTGCATTTGGTTGGCATCACTTAGTTACCAAACGGCGACTAAACAAACGAATTTTAGGGCAGTCTGAGTGAAGAATGTTTTAACCTTTTTAAATATCTTTGACTGCTTGTACTGGAGACTGGTAATGAGATTCACATTATACTGCCCTCAAACAAATGGACCCGAAATATTTCGATTCAATTCTTAAATTTTTAAAGGGATATTTTTGATAGATTTCGAAAAACCTCATTGGCGTGCGAATATGAGGCTCCACTCTTAAGTTGTTTTTATTACTTTCACGTTTCGCTATTTTTAGGAAAATCTAAAAAGTTGATTTCATTACGAAGGAGGGCAAAAACATTTCTACGAATTTTTCGTGCATATTTAATTTTGTGCCCAGAAATCCGGACATTCTGACATATCCAAAGACGGTCATTAAGATAATTTTAAAACACTAATTGTGATGTATGTGAATGTAAAACCGACAACGATTTATTTCTTCCTTGACAATATATTCTGCTTTTTATTAAGCATCAGCAGGTCTAAAACAGATATAAAAAAAGTTAAAACGATCTAAATCTTTATTCTCCATGTAAACAGTATTCACAGTATGCAAACGCAAAAGGTCTGTGGTAATAGGGTTGATCTACAGAATTATAAGGAGCTGTAGTTCATCTGGGTTTATTGAGAGACAAACAATAAGTTACTTTATTGAAACAACAAGTATCCTCCTAACTTCTTCGAACCGATAACTGAAAAAACACTCGATAGGATAGTCCAGCCAGTTAGAACCAATGAACCAGTCGAAGACCCGGAGAAAGATACTTTAATCGGATTAATTTTCGCGAGATTAATTTTTGCGAGTTCAAAAACTCGCGAGATTAATTTTCGCGAATTTTTTTGGATATATTTTCGCGAATAGGCACTTTGAAAAATTTCGCGTGGATTTATTTTCGCAGTCAGAAAGATTATGAGTGAAAAAAAATCGACTCATGAAATGATTTTTTTTTAACTTTTTTATAAGTATATAACTAATTACCAATCTTCTTCATCATCAAAATTGTCAAACAAATCGAATGCTGATCTTTCTGGGCGTTCTCATTCGTCACACTCGTTACCGTCATCCTTTTCACTATCTTCTTCGTCGCATTTTCGGTAGCCTTCTATTTCATCGGCTGTTAGATTGCATATCGCATTAACACGGACGTGTTTTGGTGCGAAGAAAAAGCTGAAAACTTTCTTCCTTAAAAGTTGTATATGTTTTTGCAATATGGATTTATTGAAAAATCTTGAAGAAGAAATACCTATATTTGTGGAAAAGAAAGAAGAAGATAGTACAACCTACATCGAAAGAAGTTTTCAATCATTGAGAAGTAAACAAAAACTCCAAAACTGCATAAAATCTATCGATGAAAACACAAAGTTTTATATAGATAACTTAGTAGAGATGCATTTAAATTCTAGATCCAAGAGAGAGAATTTTTATGAACATGAAATGTTGAAATTGTATAAAGAGAGAATTGTATTTTTGGAAGATCAAGTAAAACGGATGGGCGATATGATGAAAAATTTCATAAAAAATATCAACGTTTCACAAAATTGTCACAATTGTCAAAAACAAAATTGTCAAACACAAAGTTTTTCTGAGCACTCTCCCATCGTACCTCATTTTGATATCGATACACCAAACATCAGCCAAATTGAGGAGAAAACACAAATGACGGAGTACAAGAAATCAATCGGTGAACAATTAACGGAGGTGAGACAAAATATCACGGTGGACACTCCAAATATTTCTTTTGACACAAAAGATTTCCAACGCTCTGGGGAAAGTTGCAATTTTAAACAAATTTACGACCAATTATCTGAGCTACGAAAACAAAAGCATGAAAATTATGTCAAGTCAAAAAAATCTGACAATACATGTGATAATAAAGATGTTAGTACGACAAGAAAAGATGATGTGTTGATAATAGGAGATTCTATGTTAAATGGAATTAAAGAAAAAGGTGTATCAAAAAATGGACATAACGTTAAAATTAAATATTTTTCTGGTGCGAAGATAGACGATGTCAGAAGTAAACTGGACGAGTTGTTGCAAGGTAAACCAAAAGTAGTAATTTTACATCTTGGCACAAATGATGCACCTTATAAACCGTCAAACGAAATTCTTGATAATTTGTTGTCAGTAAAGAACTCCATCGAGAAATCACTTCCAGATTGTAAAGTCATCATATCCTCCCTCACCCCACGCTTGGATAATGGAAAAGCCTCTCTCACAATCAAACACTTTAATGAACATCTTTATCAACTGCGGCTCAACATAATGGATAACTCTAACGTCACTTTCAAAGACTTGGGGAGAAAAGGATTACACCTGTCGGCAAGTGGAAAAGCGAAAATGGCGAAAAATATTGTGAAGATTTTAGGAAACCATTGACGAGAGGAAAGCTGCAGTCGCCCATCGAGGTATGAAGTTTTAAACACTTTAAGGAAAAAGAACAAAAATAATGTTTTATTAGGCTATATAAACGTCAATTCAATAAGAAATAAGGTTGAAGATCTTTTTCAATGTATTGGGGGTAATTTTGACATTATTTCCGTAGCTGAAACTAAATTGGACTCGTCTTTTCCAAATGCCCAATTTTTTATACCTGGTTATAAATCACCATATAGGCTCGATATCAGTGACAGGAGTGGTGGTATACTTGTTTATGTAAAGAAAGGACTCCCTTCGTTACGACTACAGAATTTAAATCTCCCCAAAGATGTTCAAGTTATCCCTTTACAAATCAACCTTAAAACTATGAAATGGCTTGTAATTCCTATATATAGACCTCCCAAACAAAATCTTGACTACTTTTTGTCACATCTATCTAAAGTTATCGATTTTTACAATCTTGAAAAGTGTATCTTAATTGGTGATTTTAATGCTGATCCCAAAAACCCAAGCCTGATATCCTTCATGGACAGTCAATTATTATACTGTCATGTAAATTTTAACACCTGCTTTAAATCGGAAAAAGGAAGCTGTATTGATTTGATTTTGTCGAATCAAAAACACAGCTTACATTCTACTGGAAGTTTTAACACAGGGATCAGTGATCATCACCACTTGATTTACACGATGCTAAAGTCAACCTATACTAAATTGTCACCAAAAAATGTTGTATATAGGTGTTACGGAAAATTTGAACAACAAAACTTTGATAATGACCTAGCTGAAGCACTTTATGGTAGAAATATTGATTTGGGTGATTATGACAAATTTGAAGCTACCTTTGAGTCTGTACTTGATAAGCATGCTCCAAAGAAGAGGAAACTAATAAGAGGAAACGAAAAACCTCACATGAATAAAGATCTCAAAAAAGCCATTATGTAACGGTCTAGGTTGTGGAATAAATACCACAAAACCAACTGCTCCTCAGACCTTCATGCTTATAAAGTACAGAGAAATCTGGTTACCAAACTGAATAAAGTTGCCAAACAAAAACTCTTCAACAGAGCAATGGAATCTTCCAAAGAAAGACCAAAAGACTTTTGGAAATTATGCAAACCTTTTTTTTCAAATAAGAGCTCTGTTGAAAATGAGCACCTTGTTAGACATGAAGGTAAGATTATTCAGGATAAAACCAGGGTGGCTGAATTATTCAATGTGAATTTTAACGGCATAACAAACTCATTAAATCTTTTTGAATGGAATAAAGACTATTGCTCTTTAATCCAGGACCCGGTTCTAAGAGCGATAGAGAAACATAAAGGACATCCCAGTATTGTCAAAATCCAAAATTGCATAGGGCGTGGCCCGTCATTTGATTTCCAGGAGATTGAATCTCTTGAAGTGAGAAAATTGATTATGGCGTTGGATTGCACAAAGAAAACCAGTGGGTCTATACCAAATAGTGTATTAAAGTCATCAAGTAATATTGTATCTGATGTTGTAAGAGATTGTATTAATAGATCAATTAAATCCTGTAAATTTCCAAACAAGCTAAAACTTGCTGAGATAACTCCTATTCTAAAAAAGGGTGACAGTCTGGAAGTTGGTGACTATCGACCCATCAGCATTTTACCAACAATATCTAAATTGTACGAGAAAGCACTGGCCGAACAGCTTGGAAACTTTTTTGAAACCAAATTTTCTAAACTGTTGTGTGGTTTTCGCAAACGCCATTCAACACAGCACGCTCTTTTTAGATTGCTAAAATCCTGGAAAAATAGTTTAGACAAAGGTGAAATTGTTGGTACTGTACTGATGGATCTGTCGAAAGCATATGACTGTCTTTCACATGACCTTTTAATTGCTAAACTTGCGGCTTACGGAGTCGGTTTAAAAAGTCTTAGCTTGTTGTATGACTATCTAACTAGGAGATTTCATAGGGTTAAAATTGATTCTTTTGTAAGTGAGTGGTTAGAAATGTTATTAGGTGTACCTCAAGGGTCTATTTTAGGCCCTATTTTGTTCAATATTTTCATTAATGATATATTTCTTTTCATCTCTGAGGCAGATATCTGTAACTTTGCTGATGATAACACCCTCTATACCAGTGATCTCACGGAAACCACAGTCCTTGATGTCCTTAAGAGAGAAACCAAAATTCTATTGGAGTGGTTCAAAGTAAATTCAATGGCAGCAAACCCAGCAAAGTTCCAGATTATGTTTATGGGAAGAAAAGAAACTCACGACATAGTTTTTAATATTAATGATTTAACCTTGAAACCTACAAATGTTGTCAAGCTACTCGGAGTAACTATTGACAACAAACTAAATTTTGATTCGCATGTTAAAACGCTTTGCAAAACCGCATCTCAGAAAGTGAAGGCATTATTCCGCATTCGATCAAACCTGAATACTAGATGTGCAAAAAGGCTTTGTAATGCCTATATTCTTTCCACATTCAATTATTGCCCACTAATTTGGATGTTCTGTAGCAAACGTAGTAACTCACTGGTGAACGAAGTTCACAAACGCGCATTGAGGGCAACATACCAAAACTTTAATGCCTCACTAGATGAGTTATTGGAGGTAGACCAAGGTGTTAATATTCATGTTAGAAATTTAAGATATTTACTTATAGAAATATTTAAATCTTTGAATTTCATGAATCCAAATTTTATGTGGAATATTTTTGAACAAAAGTCAATTCCTTACAGCCTAAGATCAGGGTCAACTCTAAAATTGCCTTCTTGTAAAACCAGACGATATGGCATAAATTCTATTGTTTTCAGAGGCAGCTTGCTTTGGTGTGCACTGCCAGCTTCCATTAAGTCCTCGAATTCTCTATCAAGCTTCAAAAGAAAATTGAATTCTTTGTCGGATATAGCCTGCAACTGCCTATTATGCACTTGACCTGAAATTTACTGCACATCTAAGTTTTTATTCATTTTTTCATTTATAACTAGATTTTAGATTTTATTATTTGCAAAGTTGGTTTATATTAGTTTCTTTGTAAACTATGATTTTAATCCTTGTTACCAACTGAAAATAAATTAATAATAATAATAATAATAATAATAATAACATTTGTTCACCTCCAGCGTTGAATCGTCACCCATGATTGGGTCGATATCACTAAATGGGTCTAAGTTTGGCATTTCTTTTAAACACATACGAATAGCGTCAGCAATCCCTGCTGCATCCCATCCATTGTTGATTACTTCCTTCCCATCAGCAGAAGTGATGTAATTATAGAAATCAACAATCCATCCTGCGTGAAGGGGCTTGAGAGTTGACAAACGTAATTTGACATCTACCTCTTCCAAAGCCTTTCCACTCTCCAATTGCTTGGAAATTTGGTCGGAATACCAGTGGTTGAACTTCTTTGCCATGAAACGTTTGGCACTTCCATTTACGGTCAGGTCCAGAGATTGATAATACCTCGTCATATTTTGTGGTACATTTGTTACAAGGATGTCGTTTTCCGCAAAAATGGTACTTCCATCAGTGGTCATCTGCCCGGTAAAAATGGTACTTACGTCAGTGGTCATCTGCCCGGTAAACACATCCATAAATCAATTGCATAGGGAGAAAATCACCAGCAAGCGTTATATAAAATGTGGCAGTGATTAATCTTTTGTCAGCAGACCCGGCTATTGTCACACTGGAACTGTTCTTTTTAGCAAGCGTGTTATTTCCGCATTGAACTAGCTTCAAAGGTGTTTGATCTAGGTTGATGATCAAAGACTTTGGGATGTTATATTTCTCAACTCTAGAGGCTATTTCGTACATAAAAACATATTCGATTTCTTTCCTCGCAGCCTCGGGTATGTTTACTTTACTCAACGTTTTTCTGCGCTTAACAAATCCCATGCGGCGGAACAAACTTTGTGCCTATATGCCTATATCTCCAACGATGCCAGGATACTTTCTCATCAACGCCTTTACTGCGGAATTCGCTATGGACCATGTGATGATAGCACCTCGGTTACTCATGGACTGGATATACTTCTGTATCATTGAATCGAACTGTCCTAGGTCTTCCTACCTTTTTTTTTGACGATCGACTTCACTGGCGCAACATCTGCCTTCTTTGGCGTGGCTAAATGATCCCCGTATTTCTTTTTGAATGTGCGCACGGAGCTTTCTGTGATCGATGGAAAAGTTTTCTTGAAATGTCGCACTGCATTTGAGTTTCCGAATTCAGATGTACACTTCCCAATATTGTAACGATCGTTATCTGTATACTTGATATACTTCGCACTTCTTCGATTGCTATTTTCAACTTCGTTTTGAATTAGTGCGAAATCCACTACACCAAGTGCGGTGTCATTCGTTCTGCTGCCTTCCTCACTTTCCCCTAAAACAGAAATGTATATTTTTTTGAATAATAAGGTTTTACTTGTAAGTCTATCATTACACACATTGTAGATAGTCTATACCTGTTTTTGGACAAGCACCTTATACAAAGTATTGGACAGGTTACCTTTTCGATCTTTGGATGGGCCGGGAGTATCAACAGCTTTTCTTTTTTTAACGGAAATGACATGGTAAACAGCTTAGAAATGACATGGTAAACAGCAGTTTGGTTAATGATGATGAATGGCCTTGTGAAAAACTGACATACGAAAAATTTGCAACCTTTCAATCAAAACACTCGATATAAACATTCGAAATCGAATGTCAATATTCAAATGTCTTTGCTAAGGCTTAGTTTCCACTATGAAAGATACTTTGCAACTGAATAAATAAATGCATGTAACTAATAATTGAAAGAAACTTTGTTGAAAAGAAACAAAAATGAATTTGTTTAAAAAATTGAAGAGTTGCATTCTTTCATTATGCATATCAGAAAAAATTTCGCCCTTTTTAGAATTTACATAGTGGAAACACAGCTTTAATATTGTGTTTATAATTTATATTTTTGTTTCTCTTGCGTTTCTGCTTTTTGATGTTTTGTTGTTTGCTTTTTGCGATTCGAGTGGAGCATAAGAGAGTTTTGAAACGCCGCTCATTAGAGAGTTCGAATCTGCTGTTCGTGGATTTCATTTATTACAAAAAATATTGGAATCCAAGGCTAGAAGAAGAATTGTTTTGCTCCCACGAAGAGAGAATGCATTTGATGTTTTCGCAATCAAAGTGAGAATGGCGTTATTAGATGACATCTACCACGGGAGATTTCAAGAGCGGCCAAATTCCTATTGGAAAGGGGAGCAAAATTGACGACGGTACTGACTTCATTGAGGTCACCTTTGGTACAAGGTGGATTAGAAATTCCCTGTCGAGTTAAAATGACAATGGCCAATACAAAAAAGAGCAATGAGATTTTGGATCTAATCGATACTATGTTCACCGAGCCAAATCCTCCCGTCATTCTTGGCTCCATACTTAGTGACAATTTGATAATGGAGTATGAGCCGAAAGAAAAGAGAAAATGCCCTATGAATGTCATAGCAACCAAGAAAAAAACGGAGCCTAAATCCATGGACATAAGATAAATGTTTCTTGAGGGATGCAAAACGGTGCCTTCACAAAAGAAAGAACAAGAAGAAAATGTCATCATTTTAGATTAGATTAATTTAGAGTAATTTAGTAATGTGATTTAACTTTTGTTATACACCATTTTGTCATTTCTTGATCCAATGAACGAACAAAAAGAAAAAAGAAAAAAATGGTCAATACAAAAAAAGAAAAAAAAACTGGATTTATTTTCGCGAACGGGTACTTTGAAAAATTTCGCGTGGATTAATTTTTGCGATTTTACGTACTTTTGCGATATTAATTTTCGCGAAAAAGGCAAAAAATCGCGAAATCGCGAAAATTAATCTCGCGAAAATTAATTCGATTAAAGTATGTCAAAATGTTATTAGTATAGAAGTTGAATCAAGGAAACGTTTGAGAGTTCGTTGAAAAGATGTAATGCTCCTTGCAAAATCATTTTGACATTACGAAAATTAAAAACCACGTGTTACTATCGTTAAAAACCGCGTGTTTCCATCTTTAAAACCCGTGGTAGAAATAGTGTATCAAATAAAATGTCCACCACGATGTACATCGTGCTATGTTGGACAAACTAGCCGGTATTTACTCAACCGAATTAAGAAACAACCAGAGAGTTAGCAGTCCTGTCGGAAAACACATGCGTAGTTATGACATGAGCTAGTAATGGATGACGTCAACATAATTGCAAGCAATAATAATACAAATAATAATGGCTTTATTTCAGCACATCCAAATTTACATCGGCTCTTCGTCTGAAATGTTTGTAAGATAGTATGAAAAAACTAAAATATTTTTCTATATTTTTATTCTTACACGATAGCAATAGCAATACACGATCGATCGATTGGTTGATCGATTGGTTGAAGCACTACTAATCCATTCAATAAAACTTCGATACAAAAGATGAGTATCAAAGCCGTGTGCTCACAATTCAAATTTCCTCTTTTCAATTTATGTTTTACTCCTTTGGGGAGACAATTTATGATTTGGAAGGGTTTTTTCTCATTTGAACTAGTTTTTCTTTTTTCGTGTGAATACTGTTGACATGTAGAATTTAGATCGTTTTAACTGTTTTTATATCTGTTTTAGACCTGATTATGCTTAATAAAAAGCGAAATATATTATCAAAGAATAAATAAATCCACGTTTTTACCACACAAGTTATTGTATAATAAATCGATGTATCCGCTAATATAAGTGAAAATAACTTAAAATCTCCCCGACCACCTGCTAGTAAGTACTGGTTCATTACTTGAGATTTTCAAAATATAAACGCGAATACAAAAATTACAAAAATATTTCAAAAAGCAAAAGAAAACTTCAAATCATATCAAATAGAAAGGAAACATTATTTTTTTATTTAATAGAGGTTTACGCTACGATCTGTTTCCGTGTTGATTAATTGAACTTTTTATGAAACATCTTAGCTGGAGATTTCCATCTATTTAATTTTCACACTCATGACTCGATATTATTATAGTCTCCTCGGCTACACTGCGCTGGGAGGCAATAATATCCGAGCGTTCGTTATAATATAGTATGATGGATGAATTAGAAAAAAACTTTTTTTAGCTTGCTAAATGTGGTAAATACAAAAAAATATTTTTCTTTTTTTTATACCAGTAGAGGATCGAATCATAACATCGAATCGAGGCAGACATTGGAAACTGCTACATTAAAATAGAAGAAAAAAACTTGGCAAAAAGTGAAGACACTACTATCCGTGAAAATATTTTCCAAATTATCCTAAAAGGCTATCTTATATACAACAAAACTAGCAGATAAATACGAAATAAATAACAAAGTGCTCTACTGACCAACAGAAAAACAGACTTTCTGGCACGACCTTTTTTTGTTAAAAAATAAAAATCTGTATTTCTGTATTTCCCCCCGTGTTCATTTTTCTTAAGTGTATTTTACGTTACCAAGCAACAGACAAATGATGGAACGCTACTTTTGTCTGTTAATTGCACTTTGGACAAATCAAAGTGGATTGACACCGGCTACAACACACGTTGTTTACGTTCGTTAACGGCTTTTCAACAAGTTTGTGTTTCCATAGTAACGAATTTGCCCATTCGTTCGTAATCTGTGTTCGAATTCCAACAACTTCGTGAGGGTCTTTTGTGCTTAATACATTCTCACAAACAGCAAGCACTAACTTTTCAGTTAAATCAATTTTTGAAATCTTAAATTGTCTAAGCTGTGACACTACTTCGCTTTCAACTAAACTCGAGATTGATCGACGACTTGGTTTACGTTGGATTGCTTCTGTAGTGGCGGTACCATTTCCTCGCTGCAATAACTCTCTATATTTATTGCGAAATGTTCGCACCACACTTTCGTTTAACCTTGGAAACTGTTCACGATATACCTTCACAGTCGCACCTAGCCCAATCTCGTTGCATAGTTTGCCAATGTTGTAACGGTCTTCAGGTGTGTATTTTTGATATTTGAATCTTTTGGCACGCGTTGGAAGGCCTGGATTGTTAGGAAAATCATCAGGTGGAGGAGAGCGTTTACAACAGTGTTTATCAAATGAGTAGCTTGTATTATTAACATCCATTGCCGCACTATATTCCCGTTTGATACGCTCTTCCATATAGTCTGGATAATGAGCAGTTCTTTCAACAGACACCTTTGGATAATGAATGATGGCAGGGGTTGAAACACGTGACGATACGACAGAAACAACTTGCGAGGAGGGACGATTAGCATGTGATGAAGAGTAGTTGGAAGGCGAGTGAGCGCGAAGAGGTGCGTCATGCATCGCGTATGTAATCGTATCACGACGCCCATTCTCCATGCGATGTCTGCTCTGTACATGATTGAAGCTTGAAATCTGTTCGTAACTTTTCTTCTTTATGTTTTCATTTCGTGTCTTTGGAATGAATGGAGAAGTGAAATCAATAGCATCAGATTCAACAATTTCTCTGTGTGAAATGTGACCGTCAGAAGAGTTTCTCGTATTCATGGCCTCACTTTGATCACTTTCTAAAATAAATACTTTTGGATGTGCGTTTGTTGTCACTCCCTCTGTTTCGAGATATTTTTTATGGAAACTTATGATCAGTTCCTCTTTCAAGTCTGGATGATCTACCTTAAATCGCTTCAAGGCTGCATTCAGCCCATCTCGAGCACAGCTTTTTCCAATTTTTAGCTGTTCTTGCAATGTGTATTCATGATGTCCATCTGATTTGAAATTGTCCTTTCGCTCATAATCTCCCTCCAATTTTTCTTTATTTCGAACACTTCGCTCGAAATGTGCGTCAATGGATTTATTCGATGGAGAATTTACAGGGTGTGATGGAGAGCGGTGTGATTGCTCTTCTTCCCTGTAGTAATTTACTGAGGTAGGTGACGGAATTCCAACCACCATGCTTGCAGACATCTCTTCGTCTTCTTCAACTGCTTTATATTTTCGAGGTCTGCCACGTGGCAAAGGTCCAGTTCTTCTCTGATAATCTCGTTGTCTCTGCTGTTCAAATTCGTAAACAGCTGTCTCTCCAATAATCAATTTATATTTATCTCGAAAACCTCTGGTCACACTTTCACTCATTTCCGGGTAACGTTCTTGAAATGCTTTTCGTGCGGCTGCGGGACCGTGCTCAAAGCAGTATTTACCAATAGCAAAGCGATCTTCAGGTGTGTACTTCTGATATTTCTTACGTTTTCCGCGCTTTTTTATGTGAGTGGGGCTAGCTGGACTTTCTTCACCACTATCCTTGCTGCTTTTCTCACTGTGTTCATGTGTAGGAGAAACCGATACAACCATAGATGGACAATCGGATATCATAGAAGGACGATCGGATAACATTGAATGGTGATCAGTTGGACTTGTTGTTTCTTGGATAGATGTTTTCTTATGCAACTCTTCAACCATCGACGGAATTTTTAGTGCTGCCACTGACATTTTTGAAACAAGTAAATTTAGTACCTGAAAAAAAAAGTGTTTATTGTAATATTATGCGCAAACGAAATGACAAAATCTTCCATACTACAAAGAGGAATAAATGGTCACTATTTTTAATCCTCAATAAATATGTTCTTTCTGGATAATAAACTTCAAAACACGATATGCATTCTAGAATATTATTTTTATTTTTAAGTTTCGTCTGCATTACGCGATAGCTTCGAACATAAGCTTTTCTTTTAGTGGAATAAAAAACAATAAATCTTTCGAGATGAAAAATAAAGAATAAAGAGAATAACAGAAAATAAATCAACAGAAACTTCCATCTGATGAGTGGAAATATTTTCGCGATAAGATTAAAAAAAAACACAAAAAAATAAAAACGAATGGTTTTACAAAAAAAAAAAAAAAAACAGTTCATTTTATATTTTCTGTTTGTTCTGACACGTTAAAATTTCATTTAGCGTAAAAAAAAATTATAATATATATAAAAAAATTCTTGTCTAAAAATCCAAACGACAAATTTAACGAAACCGCAAATATTTCGCTCACCAATCGACTTTCTTTCGTGGTTCCGCATAAATGCGTTACGTAAAGGAGATTAAAGCTCTTGTATAAAATTTTTTAATGCTAAATTTATAAATTATTTACTTGCTCCTGTGAAAGGTTTTATATTTCATTCTTCTTCTTCCTCTTCTTTTTCTTTTCTTCTTTTTTTTTCGCAAAAATGAAAATAAAAGAAATGAAAAAATTCTTTTTCTTGATTTATTACAGTATTGAATAAATAATTTCTAGAATTAAACATATAAGGGAAAACGCGAAAAAAAAAAAAGAAAAAGAAAAAAGAAAAATTTTATTAAAGAAATGTAAATATTAATGCTTCAGTTTTGGAGGGGGTGATTTTGTTTTGAATGGAAAGTGACGATTTCAAAAAGTTGGTTTGCTAAAAACAAGTTCAACAAAAAATCGAGAAATAAAAATGATAGCAATATAAAAATAACATCGATTTTATGATTTTCGCAAATACGTATCACAATTCTGAAATCGTTTTGCAAGTCCATCTCAAGTCAATTCCATTCCATTCACTGATAGCCATTATATGTATTTATCTTTTAAATTCTAATTTATTGATTTATTTTTGTTTTGATACGGATGTTATAAAAATAATTGTGACAAAAAAAATTGCACACCCAGGGTTTACGTTATATTACCATTCAATCGAAGACTTTGAACGTCGCCAGTTATGATGTCATAAAGACAGCGCCCACCATCTAGCCACAACATTAATTGCAGTACTAAAAACCGCGTAGTGGACAGGATGCACAAATTTCACATATCGATCCCCCCACCGGTAATATAATTTATGCAGAAATAACGATTGTTGTTTAATCTAATGCTATCAGTTTTCATAAAAAAGAAATCGCTTTGAATAAATAGGATATTTTGAGTTTGAAAGTCAACCCAGTTCTGTTTGTTTAGATGAAAAAATAAACTTTATCTTTACACTTTTTTAGTTTGATTGATAACTACAGATGGATATACTGCTGATACCGAGCGCGATCATCCTGTGTTTTCGAATGTTTATTTATGCTTTGTTTATTTATTTATTTATTTATTTTGTTTTAAAGAACAAACACAAACGAATTAAGTATAAGTGAATGTTAAACACTTGATCATTTCATGAAAATCGTTAAATTTCACATTCGCGGTCCACTTGAAGTCAAATCAGTTGAATAAACAAAACATTGGATGGATGTGACGTCACTCAGAGTTTTTACACTTTCTTAAATTCCAAAGAATGGATATATGTGCCAAGCAAATACTCACGCGAGATCCAAATATATTTCATCCAAATATACGGTAAACGACAATTATATGTTGATTCGAAATTATGGGACATGGAGATGGAAAAAGGAAGGAAATTCTTGACTGAAGAAAAATTTCATGCAGATTAGTGATTATTTCACATGAAAACATGAAAGCTAATCTGTTATACTTGAGTTTATTTTTAGATCTGGTATGTGTGTCCATGTGTGTGGAAAATCCGTATTTAAAAACGCGATTTTTTGTAATAGCGTATAAAAAGATTTTATTGAAAAGAGAGTAAATGGCAGATTTAACAGAAATAGTAAATTATATGCAAATAAGCAAATAAGCATTTGTTGATGAGGGAAATAATGCTCATAGAAAACCATGTATAGAATATTTTTGCAAAAATGTTTTTTTGGCATGCATCATAACAAACATTGTATTTTCCTTGTAAAACTAAAACAGAAAACTAAAACGGTTTTTAAAGAGAAATTCCGAAAGTGGAACGAAATCAGGAAAGTGTTTTTAAGGGCTACCAAAACAGCATCAATAACTCGAACAAAAACCTAGTGTAGGCATCCCTTCAAATGATCTTCCCTTCAAATGATCTATGGTTAGTTAAGAGCAAATCGAGTGAAGTCGCAAATATGATTATTCCGACAAAATGACCTGAACGAATAACAGAGTGGAATATTGTATTGACAATGAAGGCTCTTCTGAAAACACAAAAATGCCATCTGTATTGCTCTAATATTCTTTGTGTTATTTTCAACAAAATAATTTCAACAAAATAATTTCAACAAAATAATTTTCAACACGAAAATAAGCAAGGTTCAAAAATGAAATAAAAAAGAATGATGACCTACATTCAGAAAGAACTATGACCTACATTCAGGCCAACAATCCAAGGTCATAAGTCAACAAACGGTGAGAAATTTGTGACCGCTAAGCATCGATCCATGAAGGGATAAAAAGAGAAAGCTGCTCATAAGAATAACGCTGAATTGGAAGATTGACATCAGAAGAAGAAAACGAAATAGAAAATAAAAACTAGTGAATATTTATTTAAATATTTATAACGTTCTTAAGAAGTGGACTGAAATTATTCTAGCCGAGTTACCACCACACATTGTGATACAGTCTACAATGAGACTTAAAACCAAAATAGGAACCATAAAATAATTAAAGCCATTTGCTGAAACCCCCAAGTAAAAATATCAATTGACTGAAAATTACCAGAAAAACTCTATTGTACAATAATATAAACAGAAGAACTAATCTTTTAAGAAATTCTTCACAAACAACATCACGCAGAAATATCTTAAATTAACTGCATCTACAAATTTTGCTCAAGTGAAATGCTGCGCTAAATCTGCGATGTTTAAAAGCCGACTTAATACGTATTTGTAAAAATGGTATTGTTTGACGCTAACAGAGCACAAAATGCACTTAATTATACAAGCAAAAAACCAACCAATCAGATCGTTTATACCTCCCAAAACCTATTTTTAATTTTCAAAGATATTACACAATGAAAAAAAAAATTATTTGTTATTAAAAATGAGATCCGCGGATTATGATATTTTATAAGCAATTACAAAATTAGCCGGCGATGTTTTTTTTGCTGGCTTATTTATTTATTTTGATAAGGTTGGCATGACAAAATATGTTTGTCAGAAAGCAAAAATAAGCAATGAGAGAAGCCAAAAATTTAGGCGAAGGGTTTACTTTCAGAAAATAAAATTGGATTATTTTTGTTGCTTTTTTTCATCACAAATTTTCTTTTCATCTCATCTGTATATTAAAAAAAACAAAAAAACTCGTCCACAGAAATGAGAATGACATTTCTTCCACGCAAAACCTTCAAATATCCCCATATATACCTTTATAGTGAGAGATAGAGAGAGTGATAAAATACAGACCGATATCGTTTTACAGACACTTAAAATACTCATCCAAAAAAAATAAACAAACAAATTGTTTACGTTTCATGATTTCACATTAATGAAATTCAAAATGGAATTGCAGTAAAAATTTTCGGATAATTTTCTGTCAATTAAACAGCGCATTTTACAGGAGTTCGTAATTAGTGAATCATTTTGTGCGGGCTGCGTGTGGCCTACTCAATGTGGTGCAGTAAGATACGCAGAAGTTTGAAATCAAGTCACTTCCAAATACTTTATGTCATGCAAAGGTAGGAAAAACTCAAATATGATTGGGTTATCCTGATTACGCAAAGGATTGTATCGGAATGTTTGTTGTTGTTGTTGTTGTTGTGATTTTTCTTTCCAACAATTTCTCTACTTTCACCATGCTAGTAGAATATTTTCCGCTGATCTCAATCACCTTATCCTATTTCCTTCATCAATACCCTGTTAGGATTTTCTGCACAAAAATGTTGAATATACTACGTGAATCTCACAAAATATAATACTTGATCATCAAGATGGTTCATAAAACTGAAATCTGTTTGTCTATACTCAATCTGAAACTTATAACAACACCTAGCATTTAAGTAAGTGTGTGTGTGTGTGTGACTAACGATTAGTTGACTTCAAATTAAAAAAGGGTTTTTATATTAAACTTGTTTTGCAATAAATAAATAAATAAATAAATGCCACAGCATGTTTTCTTAAACTTCCCTATACAAAAAAGATTGAATGTTTTGTCCAACTATCTACCTGATGAAATATATCAAAAAATGTCGAGTAGAATACAACAAATTTAGCTACATCATCATCATCATCATCATCATCATCATCATCATCACCAGATCCATTTTCGTTTCTTCGTACATCAATTACTTATTTCAGAAAGTGTCGTGATTTTAGATGATATACATCAATCAAAATTCTGATATGAACAAGTCAAAACAAACTGTTCGCTTTATTGGATTTTTCGTTACTTCCAGCAACGATTTTTTTTGTTTTGATTTCCTATTTTAAGGATTTTAGGAAATATTTATTTTTCATTTGTACCTTGTAAGCTTCACTCTAATGTAACGAACCATAAACCACGGACCGTTACGGTCAATAAGAATGGCAGTCTGATGACGTCACGACGAAGCTCCAAAAACCGTTAAAAAGGACAAACCAAAGTTCAGCTCTATCTCTTCACACGCTGTTATAAGAACACAAATTAAAGTCCAGTCTCTATACTTTTAATACTTTATAACGAGCCCGAGTTACGAAGATTCAGAGGTTAATATTTATGAAAAGAAAAGTGTCTTTAAAACTTAAGAGCAGACATTTTCGCCAAATTATTGCGAATGTTTCAATCGCGAAAATTTTATTGTTTTATATTTCTTTCTTTTTTTTGCTGTTTAACAATATATAAATATATATAAATATATACCTCATCAAAATCATGCGACATTCACAATGATCAAACCCAATCGCGAAAGAAATTCCGTGAAATTCAAATTTTGAACCTTTCAAACACGAAAATTTCTACCCTTAAGATAGTTTTTCAGAGATGATGTGTAGAACTGTGTATTTGGGGATTGGTGCCGAACTTTCTTGTGGAATGATTTCCAGTAATCCTGATTAATCTTGCAAAAATATTTCCAAACTTATTGAGTACTGGTGTATAGAGAAGAGAAACAAAGAGGGATGAGCAGTTTAGGATGGTGTAAATGCCGTGTTTCAGGCGGGTTAAAGTTCTGTTGAACTTGACGATGTTACTTTTATGTGATGCATACAATCTTTAGTTTTTTTGGCTTATATTTTTATTTCTCCCACATCGAAATCGGCTTTGTAGAAGATTACTTAACGTCTCACTCACAAGAGAATTGTCACTCACAAGAGAATTAAATCTTAAAATGATGTTTACTCGTAAACTTGTTTATTTGTTTATTTTGATCGATAAGAAAAACAAAAGCAAAATTATCATGGAAAATTTGTTGAAAATTAATTTGAACATTTCGTAAGGTATTTGATCAATTAACATTAATAATTAGAAGGTAAATACATATGTAATTATAGTCCCACGCCCTAACACATTTCTGCACCCTCACAAAATTCCCCTTACAGGCAGGACCAACTAATTATGTAAATATCTTTTAGTTTTGATAGAGTCGCGCGAACTACTTTCTAACCGAATAATTTTTACTATCTGTTGATCATCCGCTTGACAATGGACAGACTTTGATCCATAATCCTCTTTTCGACCAACAGCAAAGCTTTTTAGACATATATCAACTAGTTTCCGATTGTATCACTCATTAATCTGCAATTAAAAGGAATTTTTAGTTTTTACTTATTTACTGTAATTTTTTTCTGGAAGTATGCAATTATCGAAAACTCTCACAAACTAGACATCCACGAAGGAAATACACTTAATGAGTTTTATATCAGAACGTGGAAATTTATTTGTGAAATAGCAAAATATTCTGCTTTTGAATTATGGCTCAATGTGATTTTAATAAGTGGGATTGCTATCGCACAAAATTAATTACGGCAATTTGTTATATTTTAATGACGCTAAACTGTTTTTTCCCTTTCTTTCATTGGATTAACAATAAAAAAGGCACCACCTATCACGACGGCGCCAATTTTTTTTTAAATTTTTTTACTGTGTCATTATAACACCTAGATACTTAACGGAGAATGAGTAGGGGCGGGTTAAGGAAATACAGTTTGGGGCGGGTTAAGGAAATATAGTTAAGCGAAGCAAAACGTACAGTGAATCGATATTAGTCAGAATATTCGCAAATTAAGTTTAAAAAAAATCTGGAATAATCGAAGAGAAAACATGAAAATTTTCCTTTTGTTACCAGAAACTACAGACATCAAGACATCAAAAACAATCGAAAACATAAATCCTTTTATTTATTTATTTATTTATTTATTTATTTATTTATTCACAATCAAAAGAGAGAGAAGAACAAAAACAATTCTTCGGAATAACTTCATGAAAGTTCTATCCTTTATCCAAGACTCAGAAGAAATTCGTGAGGCTTGACATTAGGTTTCGAACTCAACAATTCTGAAATTCCAACATTTAAAGAACTTCACCTCACTTTCCATTCTTGAGATCGAGTATCGTTCGGAAAGATGAAAGGTTTTACAAAATTTAAAATCCATGTGCATGCGCAGATACGTTTCATCTCTGCCATCTTTCATTCTTTGGTTGCTAGGTTACTGATAGTATGTTAGTGGACCGTGGCAAGACACTAATTTGAGTTTAAAGATAGTTTGGTAGATTTAATCTTCGGCAACTTTAAAGGAAATCTCCTATATAAATTGATTTACCGTCGAAGTTGGGTGAAAAATCAACGTCATATTTAAAAATACATTATGTCGTATGTCGTGTACCGGCAACCAAATGATAGTTGTGTTCAGTAATCGGAGAAATGATAATCAAAACATCTTGCGAATAACATATGTTTGGAAAAAACCAGGTGTCACAATTATCCAAAACTACTATCGTTCAAGCAGCCAGACGGACAAATATTTGTTTCTTTAATGAACTTTTGCTAAGAGGTGAAACCGCAAAAATGATGGAGAGTATGACCAAGCATAATCTTTCTTATCATCTCGTAACAAAACTTTTACAAATCAAGAGAAATATTTATTGTGAGAAATGTTTACCGTGAAAAATGTTTACTATGAGGACATCTTTCCCAATATTTGTAAAAACAATTAATTAAAATAAATTTGCGACCTGGCAACCTGCGTACATTTTATTGGACAAAAGTGATGAAATATTTTTCAGGTGACGAACATTTGTCCGATTAAATATTGATTCAATACATTTTTGCCGAATTTCAACATATTGCCAAACCTATCTAACCACAACTAACAGAAGGAAATATTTTCTGCTCTCCTACTAATTAGGACGCTTTTCGACCAGATAAAGACGTCTTAAAGATGATTTTTCTGTGACTTTTGAGAACTATAGTCAAGACACGTCGAAATCAGATGTTTTAAAGACGTCAGCAAGACGTCTCTTTTAAAACAACGCGTCTTTCTTCTGCTTAAGATGTGTTTTATTTTGAAACTGGGAAGAATTTTGTCCCAGTGAACGACGTGTTTGAGACGTCTTTTGGAGACCATAAGCCGTCGCCGAGCCGTCGTCGTCGCCGAGAGGCCTGTGTAAACTGATAAAACTCTTCAAATCATGGATACAAACTGCGTGCGAGATACAAACTGCGCGCGAGATACAAACTGCGTGCGAGATACAAACTGCGTGCGAGATACAAACTGCGTGCGAGATATTAGACTTGAAAATTAAATTTACTTATCTCCATAAGATGTTCATATTTTTTGTATTGTCTCAAATATATGAAAATATTTTAATCTATTCTAAGTGTCCAAATACCCTTAATTATAAACTATATGAAGTTTTGTAAAAGGATAAAAAATGTCATCGGAAATCAAAATATGAAGGTCATGAGCTAAAAGGCCACTTACGTCACAGACGTCATGGTGTGACGTTGCAGTTCTCCGTTCCAAAGCATTTTGCCACAATCTATGTAGACAATTTGGACGCCAAATGACGTTAGTTATCGCTATTGGTTATCGAGATTTTTCCCCAAAACATCACCTTCTTTTGGGGAACACAATGCAATGTTTTCATTTCCTGTTCACTGATGACACAAGTCCCGTGGATATCTCCAAATCTTATAAAAAAAACAACGTCCTTTCTAGTAAGTGGAGGTCACTTTATGCAGCAAATCGGAGGTCACGTGTTAATTCGTCGACTCGTGGCATCAGGAAAGCAAAATTTGTTCGGATAATTAATAGAAAATCCTGAAAACATCATCCATCAAATTCAGGGTTAACACTCATTTTCAGAAAAAAATTCCCTGTCTTTTTATAAGGTTTTCCTTTACTGAAAAACGAGAAAACGAGAAAACAAAGAAGTTATGTATCTGTTGTTGTATGACTGAAAAATACTCTCGTGACAAAATAGAAATAAAACAGCAATAAATGGCCAGCGGCAATGATTCGAAGTGCGCATAATCCTTATATATGATTTCATGATAAAAATGGTTTTGACTCAAGAAACTTGGTTTGCAAAATTTTTTTAAAAAATAACGGAAAACGGGATGGATATATCTCGCTTTTACTTAAAAAAAGTACGGCCGGGACGGAACACAATGTTTAAATTTTTTAAATTGCTTAAAAATAAACAGCTCCTAATTTTTGTACACTGATCTAAGGTAGTCGATTAAAGTCGGCAATAAAGATTAATGTCTCTTAAAATTGTTTTCCCTCCTTAGAAACCGAAAGAATGCATTCTCTTTTTCATCTTCAAAGTAAAAGGAAATTGCAGCTAACCAATTCAAAATATTCTCATAAGATTTTTAAGAAGAATCACTTTATCGTAGGACCGAAAATTATGGTAAAAACTTTCTACACATCGATCAATTCCTCCGAAAAAACAAAGTGAACATTCGAGGACTTGCGACGTAGGCTAGGCATAAGTTACGTAGACTAACTAGACTTTTCAAGGAATGGATCGGTGTATCGAGATTTTATCGAGATTTGTAGATGACGTGTGCGTCTTGATGATGTCTTGTTGTTTAAATCGCAATGAGGATCCGGATGGGGGATGGTCTTTTGAAAGTCTCTTTATCATGGTGGACAAACGTTAGTCCTATCATCCCAAAAAGTGAATTTGCCTTTCTGACTTTCTTAGTGACATGATCTTCGAAGGTTAATACATTGTTGAAACAAATGCCACTGATTGTGTTCTAAATACCACTGCAGTTGCAGTTTCTATCACTCGTTGTTGTGAATGATGAAATGTATTTTATTTTTGATAGATTTATAAGCTTGTCGTATTAGTTCAGCATTTGTTTCGAGAATGAGAAGAAACAGTGCTGGGATAAGTTCTAAACTGTGGATTTAATAAATATCATTTAAAACAGAATAACTATGTTTATAATCTTTAATGCTTTAAAGGCATACCGAACTACCCAGGGTATCACTTATTTTGAGTTCGAAGACTCGGGGGAAGTCACCGCATGTTACATGCTTTTCAATTATGCGGACCAGAGATTTTTTATTATTATTATAATAATTTATTATTTGCACCTTCAATAATTTACTGACCGTGGAAATTTAGCTGGTCTGTACATTGTTCTGACAATTCTTCATCGTTTTCAAAGCAAAACAACATGAAGAGAATAAGAAGAATCACGACCAACCTTTGCTGGTAATAGAATAGATAATTGATGGACGTAGTTTCAATCCGGCGAAGAAAAGGGATATGATCTACGTGGACATAATTGATGGAATAGATGAGGATAGCTGTATCCTATATTTACTTATTGTAACTTATTCTAAAAAAATGAAATGCCTGTCATCGGATGGTGTGTAGAAAGTTTTAAAAAAAATAGAAAAAATACTCCGGGAAATAAAACGGCTAGGGATTAGGGAGATAATCGTTATTAGGGAGAACTGGCAAGCAGTCCGAAAAAAAAAGATTTCGATGGTCCTGAACAGGGTCAACTAATCTGTGCTCTGCACTAATAGTACGAACTGTTCAATGTTAAATGTTCGCTGTGCATATATCGTCAAATAGACTGGGTCGACCCCTTTTCTGTTATTAGATTATTTTATTAGACTTGTGTCAGAAGGTTATTTAGAAAAACATTTGCCTCCCAGTGTTGTGTACCAGATGATCTTGCTACCGTCTTCTTCTTCTCTTTAAACTGCTGTTCTAATTGATTTTTTAACTTCCCCTTTTACTAATTCCTTCAGCACCCCATCCGTTGCTTTAAAACTAAAGTGAAGGCTTGGTGTAAAATCAGACACTAACAGACCAGACATGTGCACTCATATACTCAACTTAGTTAGGGAAAACTTGGACCAAAGTGTATCAATTTTCACGAAAATTTTCACGCAGAACATTTTAATGATGCTGGTTTCAAATTTGTGAATTGTTTTTCATACTATGGCCAAAGAGGGCAATTTGGACCAAATTTCGAAAGTGTTTTAATTTCCATTAAAATTTACACTAAGAACCAATCAATTGTGAGGTTTTAAGAAGAAGCATTTTTGCAATATTGCGAGGAAGCTTTTGCGATTTAGTTACAATAGGTTCGCTTGCGGAAAGCCTTGTGCCCGTCCGTGCTCTAGTTTTCCCCTGATTTCCAGGGGAAAGATTTCCTGATTTCCATCCATTAATAACAACGACAAACGAACTTGGCAACTTTTTTTCCGACTAAAGAAGAATTTCTTTGACGAAACATTAGCTGCGTAATTTCTTCGCATTACCGATTACCGGAGAAATTGGGAAAGATGCAATTAATTCTTCTTTTTTTTCATTGAAATTTACTCATGATTTTACATACGTGGATAAAATTTCCCGCGGATTTAATTCGCGGTTATAGGATCTCTGAAGTATTCAGGATGGATAAAATTTTGCGGGGTTCAAGGGTTACTACAATTATGAGACAAATCCCCCTCCCCCCTGTTATCAATGTTGGTATGGATGGAACTTGTCAGAGGGGGCTTTAAAACGTATTTTCGTCGAACAATTAGCTTTAAAATGCAAAATACGCCGAAAACAGACTCCAGATCATATAACATCTATCTATACAATCTGCCAAATGCCAAAATTGGAATAGTTTTAGCTGAAATAAACAGGCAGCAGAATAACAAAAGCCTTACCTAGTGAATCAAACCTCATCCAAGATTGGAGAAACTTCTGTCCCTGCTCAGTAGTCAAGGTTTCCCTCGAAGTTTAGAGGAACGGCCATCCTTTAATCTTTTACTTCATTTATTTTTCTACTTCCTAATTTTCAAGAAGGAAAGTTAAAGGAGCGTTTGAATGGTGGCAATCCGTGACAAAGTTTATTTCTCAACCAAAATTTCTTCAAATCAATCAAGCTGTTCAAGTTTTCCTATCTATATGATATGACATTTAGACGATATCTATATGATATATGATATTTAGACGATAGGAAAGCTGGAACTCCTTGATTCATTAGCAAGCATCTTTTTTCATCGGTTGCCAGTATTGGACTGCGCCACTTAAAGTGGGAACTTATACGAGATATATACTTATATGAGAACTTATACGAGATGGTTACAAAAAAACCGAAATAACAATATCAATATTTTCTTTGAGCATATTTTGACAAAAAAAGAGAGAACATTTAATCGAATAATTCGGCTAAATAAATAGCTTTTACTTATCTTTCAACAATGTGACAAACTTTAAAGTATCTACTCGTTTCGCATCAAAACAAATTTTCGCAGAGCTCTCTTGACACATTTGTTCAAGATTGCTCAAGATGAAGTTTGCCACGAAACATCATATCAAAAAATAGTGAAACACTGAAGAAGCAGATTTTCATAAGGATATGTGAATTTGTTGAATTAGTTCAGAAAACCAGTACTTGTGATTTTGATCACACGGGATAAATAGAACAAATATATTTGAATCCATCAGCTGTAAACATTTTTAAACATTTTTCGAATATTTTCAGTCTCAACAATTTAAAAACCATATTGGAATTAATAACTCAAATCCTCATTCATCATGGCGGCGTCAACAACAACAACAAAAAATATACTGACTACAAACAAAATTCGAGAAAATCACAAAACTGCATGGGGGTCCAATATTCAATTTATCAAATTTGCGAAGAAATTTCATTCCAGAACATCCGGTTAAAGAGACTAATTAAATTGTTGACAAATTATCAACTGTTTGAGGAGAAAGTGGCCAGCGATGGAGTGTTTCCTGGTAAAAGCCCACCAGCGATGGAGTGTTTCCTGGTAAAAGCCCACCGGAAATCCTGAAAAACAGAATGTGTTTTTGAAGACCTTTCTCTTATATTTGTATATACGCCTGTGTAGTCAATATTTTCGATCAGCAAGCTCGTTCAAAGTACTGAAATTTATTAAGAGAATTCAAAAACCAATTGCGAGACGAGTAGATTTCCAAATAATAAAAAAAATGTAAATAAAACTAGAAAAATAATAAAATGTTTTCTAATGAAAAACTGGCAGACCTCTTCTTCATACCAGATTTTCTGTCATAATTTAATAATTATCATACCTTCTTAATTTTCATATTGGGTTTTCATTATACAGTTTCTTAAAAAATAATTTACCTTAATGTATTATGGCTACGAATTTTTCTTTCGAATGACGAGGCAAAAGCTTGAAACATGATTGGTTATTTAATTAACTAACTTCCATTTAAGATTTGGTTGGGCTAGGGAAGTATACTGCATTTCGTCGAACCAACGATCAGAATTTATAAGCTGTGTTCATTCGATGATACACAATATGTACAAACGAAAATATCGTTTGTGTTAATTTTCATATTAATTCTATCAAAAATATTCTAAAAACATAAATAGAACTATTTGTTCATACCATTACTATATAAAACCAACAACGTCCTTTCAGTAAATAATTGGAAGAAGAAGAAGAATATAAAGTTTTCATGTATTTATCGAGAAAACACGTGGAAAACACGTGATGATATCAACGCACAAACAGAATTAGTTTGGTGTCATGATACCATTTACGATATAGGATTATTCAAATACGATATAGCATGATTTAGGAAGGGAAGTACTTGAAGAAATGAAATGATTCAACTTCTACTATAAAATATTACATTGCTGCCCATCGGGGCCGACAGCTCCCTCTCCTGCAAATCTCTCTCGACGTTCTGCTAATCTTAATTGACGATCCAGCTCTTGCAGTTTTTTCCGATGATCTTTAATTTTATTCAACTCTTCTTTTTTACCACTTTCTTCCAATTCTTTTTCAAGAACTTCAGCCATCATAAAAAGTTCTTCTGCAGCTTTTGTTGCAGTTTGTTGTTGTTTCATTTCTAACTTTGCTAGCTCTTTCTTATCTTTCATTACCTTCTCCTTGCTTAACTTCAGGATTTCTTTTCGTCCGTTCAGTTCAGCTTCGATATATACTTTCGTTTCTTCATGAACAGCGATGAGCTTAGCCAGTTTTTCTCGTTCTGTCTCTAAATTCATGCTTATTGTATTTTTTTTCATTTCCAACTCCTGGTATTGTTCACCTAACCGCAATTCGATCTGTGCTTGCTCGCTACGAAATTTTTCCTCCATTTCATGCAAAACAGATTTTTCACGAAGTATAAGTTCTAGTTCAGCCTCTCTTTCACGTTCGAGTTCTTCTATCTCTTCATTGGACAAACCTTCACGACCTTCATTGCCAGAGCTTTGGGCATGTTGTTTTTCAAGCAGATTAATCCTTTTTCTTTGTTTATATAAGATTTTTTTCTTCTCTTTAGCCTCGTGTTCTAACTCGGCACATCTTTTCTCAATTTTGGATTCAATTTTGAGCAACGGTTCGAGCTCCTTTTCATAATTAGCGATACTTTCACGAACTGGGGCTAACGTCGTACTTTCATTTTCTAATTGACTCTCCAGTTTCGTTTTGGATTCTGTTACTAGTTGTGAAGCTTTCACCAAAGCAACTTGATGTTTACCCAGTAATTCCATTAGAATTTTTCTTTGCTCTTGTATCTCTCTAACCTCTTCTTTATTTCGCCATTCTAGTAGATCTTTGCTATGGCTCATCGAGTCCGTACGACTTAAATTTCGTTCCATCTCCACAAGCTTTTGAGTTGCTTTCTCGACTTTTTTGCGTGCTTGTCTTCTTTCTAAAATACTTTTTTCTTGACTCATTAATTCTTCCTCTTCTTCCATTTCAGCCTTGTCCAGTTCAATTTTTACACATCTTATTTTGGCTTGCACCTCTTCTTGCACCTTCTTATGTTTCATTTGTAAACCATCCAACAATTTCCATTGTTTTCGAAGCTGCGTCTTACCTTCCATCAAACCAACTTTTCCTTGTAACGTTTCAACTTCCGCTTTTTTTAAGTCATCTTTTGCTTGTAGGATTTCTCTTTGTGCAACTTTAGTCGCTTCGCCATATTCACTTTCAAGTTCTTCTAGTTGTTTACGCAATTCTTCTGCTCGTATACACTTTTTCCCTAAAAATAGTTTCGTTGACATCGTAAAAGGTGATTAGTAAACCGAACAGGAATTCCATCCCTAGCGGAATCGCATCATTCAAAAACGTTCATTGATCGCTAGCTGATTGGTTGACGTCGCTTTCGACAAATTGAAAATCTGCTGATACGTGATCAAACTTGTCGAATTCGATAACCTTGATCGTTAATTGCCTGCTTAAAATAGACTTTTCATCACATATTCCCCGAGTGATCAAGTATACTGAAACAGTTCCGCCATTAAAAAACAAATACATGTCAAATATATTAACTTATCATTCATACTTTCACATTTTCCTGTTGATCCATCACCATCTCCTGCAGATGAATCGAGACTTTTGACAGCATTTTCACGACTTTTCTCATAGTCCATCTGTAATCTTAACACCTCTTGTCTCTGGTTTTCAGTTCTTTCACGTTCCGCTATCAAAGCTTTCTCCATTTCTTCCTATGATGAAATTAAACGAAAATGCTCAAAAACAAATTTGACCTTTGAAACAAATAACTAACCCTACTTTTCACATCTTTTCATTCATTCATTCATTCATTCATTCATTCATTCATTCATTCATTAGAATTACTTTACCTTTTGCTTAGCTAACAGATCTTCTTTATCTTTGACAGATTTTTGTTGCAGTTCTTGCATTTGAAGAAGTCTTTTCATTTCTTCATCCAGTTTTTGCTTCTCACTTTCTTGTTCTTGTTGTATACGGGATTTCAATTCGTGTAGTTCTTTTTTAGCGTTTTCTCGAGCTCGATCCTGTTCCGCTTTCAAATCTTCTAAATGTTTTCGTTGGTCTTCCAAACGCTTTTGCGTCTCTGCTAACACTTTTCGCTGTTCCTCCTCAGCAACCTTACGTTCATTTTGTAAACTTTCCAGTTCGTTTCTGCAAATTATCAGGTTTTTATTAAAAGGTTTTTACGCATTAATCCATTTGCAATGGTCAATTAATAAGTATATATACAGATCAAATGAAAACAAAAATGAGTTACCTCGCTTGTTCGATTTGTTTAGCGTCGTTTTCTTGCTTCAATTCAATTTCACGTCTGAAATGTCGAGACAAGTAAATAAGATGGAAATTCCTATCAATCATTTAATCAACCTCGTTCTCAATTTCTTTAAACAAACGAATAAAGTCCTTTAGTTCCTCCTGCCCTCTTACTGTTAATAAGCGATTCATGTGGCACTGATCGTAAATCAACGATTCATGTGGCACTGATCGTAAATCACTAATGTTGCCACTTTGTAATGGGTGCGTTGGTCCACAATGGCGAATTGTTGATGTTGGTGGGGCACATGTTTATTTTGAAATAAAGTGTTACTTAAATCTTTCGAGGATCATGGTAACTTTTGGGTTAGATTTATAGAGATCGTTTCTTTATATTTTTTAAGTTGTTTTGTAACTTGGTGCACCAAGCAGTTTAACTAAATGTTTTTATGTTTATCATGTGTTGTTCGACGCCCTTCCTCCGATTATCATGTGTTGTTCGACGCCCTTCCTCCGATTTATATGTTTATCATGTGTTGTTCGACGCCCTTCCTCCGATTTTTAAGATTATCTTATAAATATAGGTTTTTTTAGCTTTAGTGACTTAAAAAATGAAAGTATTCCTTTTCCCCGTGTTTAATGACACTTTTAAGATCAGTCTGAGAAATGATGAAATAATCACGAAAACCCCCAATTGATGGAGGAATTTACATTTTCGCTTCATCGGACTTCAAATCGACTCATCGGATTCATCGGACTTCAAATCAACTCATCGGACTTCAAATCAACTCATCGGATTCATTTTTTGCGACCATTTATTTTATTTTTTTATTTTTTTATTTTGACCAAAATTTGAGAAATTTGAGAAATTCGTGGAAATTTGTACACTCGGAATAAGTACACAAAGGTAATTGTTTGTGGAACTAAAAATTACAAAACTAAAATTTGCAAATTGTGAAATTGCAAGAATTGCGGAATTAAAGAAAGATAGTAATTTTGACTTGAAATTGCAGAATTTACAATTGCGAATCCAATAAATAAATTTAATAAATTTAGGTGCTTTTCTGCAAGCCTATAGTTTTCATAATGAAAATTATTATCAGGTATCATTAATGCACCACCCTCCAGATGATATATGATGGTTCCTGAAGCATGAATTCCTGGAGGTTTTCTGGATGTCCTTTCCCCTGCTCCACAAGCATTGGAGTGTGTCAATTGCAAATGCAAATGTGGATGCGCCTCAAACCGTTGTTCCTGCAAGAACTAGGAATTAATTGCACTGATCTGTGCAAAGTGTCAAGGCTGTGTTAACCGTATTAACGAATAATAATTATCGCGATAATGATGACGAATTTTTAAGCGTACAGAATAATGATGACCCTGATGATGGTGATGGTGATGGTGATGAAGACAGTGAAGAAGAACATGTTCCAGATGACGAGAGTTTTTTTTTCTGGTATTACTAGTTTAGATTGGCTTTGTGAACTCTTCAGTTTATCGTTCCATTTTTCATTACCTTTCTATTGACACCAAGATTATTTATTTTGCGCCATTTTGAATTTTTTGGTTCTTAATGACGTCATCAAAGTACATTTTCGGAATTTGCGTCTGAACGCGAAAAAGTGGCAACATTGCATTTTTTAATTGTCTATTAATATAGTATGAGAATGTGTAAAGAAATTCACCCATTTTGTTTATCGACTTTTCAGCCCTCAGAAACCGGCCTAAAAATCCAGGAAGGATTCCAGGAAAGTTTGTGCTGCCGTTCAGAAAAGTCACAAAATTGCGAACAATTCTAGAGAACAACATTTGCTATACAGAGTCAAAGGTTATTTTGTTACAGTTTCATAAAATACCTTTTTCTTTCTAGATCTTTAGCTTCTTCATGATATCGTCTTTCCATCTCAAGGCTACAAAAAAAAAAAGAAAAAAGAAAATCAGAAATTGATATTGAAGAATCTATGAGAGTTGAATATAAAAACAAACACAATCGAAGTGATTGAATAAATGTCACCGATCATATATGAATCAAATTAAGTGAACATATTTGAAGAAGACAACTTGTGTAAAGCTATCACTAATTAATATCACTAATTAATATCACTAATCACTACTTAAACACTTCGGCAAATAAGTTAAATAGTGTAGGATGACAAAAGACTTTTGACAAGCCAATGGATGAGAATGGCAAGCGCAGATTACCCAGCATTATAAAATAAATATGAAGGTTTCTCCAGTTCTTTAGTTGGTACCATGGATGCTAGGTTATCAACTGATGCATATTTCTGACGAAGTTTGGCAGCTTCACCAGGATGATTAAATCGAAACATGTTAGTTTTTCCCAGCAGTACAACAGCTCCTAATATCATTCAAACGAGAGTTCTTACAAGCATGCTTAGATTCGAAGAACAATCGAACAGGAACACAATATTTACCTTGACTGAGACGAAGAGGTTTTCGAACTATATTTCCATTCACATAGTTATCTTCAGCTATAGGATGCAAGGTCACATTCCCTTCAATACTTTCTAATATACAGTGCTCTGATTCAATGCCTGGTCCATATAACACTAGAAGAAATAACAGTAAGTCCGAACGGTTTATCGGATATCGGTTTATCACAAAAAATAATATGTCTTCCCCGAAAAAATAGCTTATAGTGGAAAACAACAAATCGTTGACATTAACAGTCTGCATGCCACTGAAACGTGATATAACAAGTCTAGTTGTATCTTTATAGTAGGGAAGGAGAATCACACACACCAATATCTTGCTTAACTGTTGCATCATCTTTACCAACATGTGTTCGTCCTTCCTAATCCAAACAATGAATAAAGCATTATAACAACAAACATTTTTGAACTGTTTTCCACACATTTATTGAACACAATGAATACACACATTCAAGTGATACAGTGTTACTCCAGTACTCAGTATGTCATCATCAATACATATTAAATGTGGAAGATCAGACTCCATCTTGATACCAAGTCCTTCTCTTCGGAATGCCAGTGCTTTTTCCTAAAAAATGTTGAGTTCAAAATAATGATGACTCCACAAAACTTTATGGACATGTCATAGGTTTCATTTATATAAAAACAATACCTCCATAATTTTATGAGTCTCCTTCCATTTGTTGTTCCAGTCTCTGTAAAGTTTTTCAACTTGTGCTTCATTCTTTTGCAACTTTTCAGCAATATTTCGATCTGCATTACTTGCTGTTTTGCTCTAAATCGTAAAACAACACTCGCTTTCAAAATGATACACAGAAAAGCAGTTCACAGATATATATTTACTAAAAAAGAATTGGAGAATCAAGCTAGCCAGAAAAAATTAGTTTTTCTTTAGTTGGTCAAGCTAATTAAACATTTGAATTTCATACTGGACTGATATTCTGCATCATTGTCCTCAAACTTTCAATTTCTTCTCGTAATTCTCGAATAAGTCGCACATTTTCATCCTAAAATATAAATTATAATAAATTATAATAAAAGATAATTTATCACTGTATAAATTCAAATTCTATTGAAAATAGATATACCTCATTAATTGTTGGTTTATTAATAATGTTCTTTGCTCGATTTGCATAACGTAGAGTACTAATGGTTTCAGCATAATTCACATCTGCTGGAGATATTGCTAAAATCAACACAAATGATCATCCACAAAATGATCATTAATAAATACCACTCCTCGTGAGTTCTCTGCCACCTCACTTCACGCAACAATACCACTCCTCCCCTCACCTGCAATCATGATAGTTTTTGAATTCCCTCCTAAACTATCTTTCAACAACCATGTAAGAACTGAATCACGATAGGGAATAAAAACTTTCTTTTTGGTATGACCACGATCAGGCGAGGACACTTCAGCTAAAATAATATAAGAAATAATATAAGAAATTCTTCAGATCAGTAAGTCACAATAAATCATAATGTGCAGTAACTAATCATACCTAATGCTGAGATCACACTTCCTAATGTTACTAACGATTTGTTGATATTTGCCCCTTCTTTCAAGCGTTGACCAGTTGCACCAGTCGAATTTGCTCTTTCACTTAATGATGAAATAATAGAGAAAGTGAGATTTGATTTACAAAATTTCAAAATATTTTAATTCTTACCTGCCAGCTAAATCAACAAGATGGATTTTGCTTGCTGTCTCACTTGGCATGTCACTATAAAACTTGGCCTAAAAATAAACAATATTGTCAATTTGAGTACAAGAGATAACTTCAACCAGATTCCTTCTTCGCTTAAGATAGTCACATACTTGAGTAAAGTTTAATGTAAATATTGCATGACTTCGACTACTTGTGTCATTCATGTTTGTCGAAGCTGTCGTTCTAAAAAGAAGATCCAAATTTCATTTATTCCTTTAGTTACAATTTCACACATAAATTCAGTTTGCGGAAAAAAATTATATGTTATAAAAGATCAGTTCCCCAGTTATGATAGGGTGGGGGATCAGCCTTTAAGTATCCTAGATATCAATAGAAGGGACAGGCAAAAAGAACTTAACTCAATAAAAAAGATTTTTGTTTTACCTGTGTTCGTTCCCCATATCCATCAATTTTTCAATATCTGTATATTTTGATACAATATGTTTGGTAAGATCTATTAAAAGCACATAAAAACCTTGAAATATCATCCTCCATCCTATCGAAATATCATCCTCCATCCTATCGAAATATCATCCTCTATCCTATCGAAATATCATCCTCCATCCTATCGAAATCATCCTCCATCCTATCGAAATCATCTTCCATCCTATCGAAATATCATCCTCCATCCTATCGAAATATCATCCTCCATCCTATCGAAATCATCCTCCATCCTATCGAAATCATCATCCTCACACTTATCTCCTACTTATTATTTTTTGCGTCTTGTTTTATTCTATTATTTCAATGCATTTGCATTCATTTATTTAATTTTGAAATGCACTTTTACATACCTTGTACATATGGTCCTTCTTTTGGATGTTCACGTACTTTTAGATTATATACATCTCCTTTCTTTGGAGTTGCACGCAATAAGTCACGAACACGTTCATTGTAAATCTCTAAATAACTAATAAAATCATCCAAATAAAACATCTAATCACACACCTGCAAAAAAAACTTATGTCAATAAATTACAATATCATTAATGAACAATTATAAAACTATGAATATATGAATATAATATGAAAAGATAACTATAAAAAGTGAAGTCTTACCTCACTTCTGTCTTGAATTCAACTTTGTTATTGTGATCAGTTTGTTCTGAATCCATTCTCCCATACATGGTTTCACAGATTCTTGGGATTAAACCAAGAGCTCCCTTGAATAAAATAGAGTGAAACTAAATAAATTTGCATCAAATCAAATATGATATGATTTATAAACATCACCCAAAATGAGACATGAAGTATATTTTCATATACTATAAATTCTCACTACTCACTATTTATCAAGTATTTTCATTCTATGTAACAGCAATCAGTAAATTATTATATTGTATGTATTCTACTTTGTATTTTTTAAGCTTTTCAGTATTTTTAGGCTCAGTACACATCTTCAGCTTTTCAGTAATTTGAATGATTTTTATCTTGATTTAAATTATTTAATTTCAATTATATTATTTGATTTTGTATCAAGAAAGATCACCCTTTTGGCAGCTTGAGCCACTCGCACAAAATTGTAATATATCTTTTTGTTCGACTGTAGAGGTTATATCTAGCAAACTTTTCACAACCCTGTCTAAATTGGTTGCAACAATAAATAAACAAAATCAAATAAATTAATGTGAATCCTTGTGTTTATGACACATTTTCTTTTCAGTCTCAATGGCCATTCTAGACTGCTATGTTCTATATACACCCTTAAACTATTTAACCACATTATGTTTCTCAACTCCAAAAGAGTTAAAAAAAGACCCTAACCCTGATAGGGTCACACATCCACATTATCATTCTGCCATCATTTTTTTTTTAACTTTTTATGTCTTCTTCCTTTTCTTGCAAAACTCTCACTGCCATATAACAAAACACTACATACAAAAGCCTGAAAGAATTTTCTTTTGATAACTGGAAACAAAACAAAAGGCAACGAAACAACAGGTAACAAAACTTTTCAACAATATCTAATGACTGTCCATCACAATTCACTACTACAGATTCTTCTGCTGTTACAAATTCTCTATGTGCACAGCGCTTTCAAACTCGTGTCTGCTTAAACCTACCACTACAATGTTTGCGCAAAACCTACCAACTCTTTTTTTGCATACCACACAAGGATACCTTCCTTCTATTCCGTTCTTACCTATATCAGAACACTTCTTAAAACTAACTTTTTATTCTTTCAAACACTTGTATAAAAGTTTGTTATGTCTGGAAATGATATATGAATATCAGAGGGCTGGGCAAAAAGTCATCCCTAAACGTTTCATTAACTCTGATATGACTCTTTGTATTTTTACATTGCTATGACGACTCTAACTAATCACTTTTCAACACCACGCTTTCACCAAACTGTATCTCTAGGAACTTGATCAAATACCAAATACGGCCATCACAGTTGTTTAAGCTCTTAATATTGCATTTGCAGAAAAGAAAAAAAAAGCAAACATTTGCTCAAGTGGTGAGGAAAGAGGTGATTTGATTGTTTTTCTTTTTTCGATGATGCAACATATTGACCAATCAATTTGATCCAATAATTTCGGGATTTTAGGTTGTTTTTTTCAATAACCTTTAAAAACAACCATGTCAAAATAACACAACAATCAATGCAACATTGTTAGGGTTGGATTCAATGTTGTGTTTTTCCTCAAGGAAAAATAAATTTTTGAAACAATACTAAAGGAAAAATAGTTGTAGAATGAAGTGCATTTCTAGACCTTGAAAGTTTGAAAATTTTGGGGTTTTTTTATGCAACTTTATTTTTATGCAATTTTATTCAAGATGACATCCCCAGATTCCAATAAAGTTATAATAAGTTATAATAAGTTATAATGAAGTGGGAACCATGCTTAACCCTATTGTCTTACCTGACATCCCATCATGGTATAAGACTTTCCAGCACCTGTCTGTCCATATGCAAATATACATGCATTATATCCTTGAAAAGCAGAATCTATTACGTCCATACCCAAGTCTGTGAAAACCTGTCAAGATAAAGATGAATCAACACAAAAAACACTTCAAAGAAATGATTTGTAACAATGTGATCAATAGCAAACAGTTGAACAACCTGCTTGAAAATCAGTAAAAATTTCTGCAGACTTCATCAGACCTTCAAAATGTTCTTGACACATTATTATTACAGAAGCTTTACGTTGAATGGAATGTGCTGAATTGATCAGGATTGCTTTGAAAAACTTTAAGCAGTTTTCCCACTGACATATTTTATACAATATCATGATCATGTTAAACACCTATTATCATACATCATCAGGGTGTTAGCTGAAGTAAAAAAATAGTACCAGAATTGGGAACAGAACATTTTAAGATGTAGACACTTTTAAAATCAATTTTTCCGTGAATTCTGAGCACATAATTAAGGACTTCATTTGCTTTTAATTTCATTTTAACACTTCTTTTAGATTTTACTTTTCTGTTATAAGTCGCTACACTGCAGTCAGATCACAAATTTTGATCTTTCACAAATTTTGATCTTTCACAAATGAAAAGAGCTCTTGAAATTATTGGCACATACCCTACAAAAACAAAATTGGAAAAAACAATTTTTTTCCCCATGCTTTTGCATGAAACCATGGTATATGAACAACAAACTAGCCAATCAAAAAGTACAGACATTGTTTTTAATAGCTTTCTTTTTATCTAATAAAACAACTTAAAATTAGCTTCTCAACAGATCCATTATATTGTTACTTGAAGCTCACAATTTAATGTGCAATTTTATGTTGTCTCTCTAAAGTTCATTTACAAAACATTCTAAAACAATGTCATCAAAACCTCGTTTTTGCACCTCTTCATTTCGTCAACTTTAACTTGGAAAAGAATCTCAGAAAAATTTAATGAAGTGCTTCAATGAATGGAAAAAATAACACAATACCATTCGTTGATCATTTCAATAGCACACAATAGAATTATATGATCATTATGAAGAAAAAGAACAGGTTCTATCTTTAAAGGGATTCATGCAACCAAAATGATATTTTGAAATATGATAGAGTTCAAAAAATTGTTTAATAAGTCTCTTCTTTTCAGTATTTTATAATTCTTTATAGTTTTTGAGATATTTCATTTTTAAAATCTTACATTTAATTTATGCAGTGCATAATTATGATGCAATAAGATAGTAGCTAACATTTCTCATCACTAGAATTTTTGATATAATGAATACAGTGGTGGAACATAAGAATTTTGAGGTTTGACCATCGGGCAAGTGTTAACGAATTTTGCTTGCCCAATTGAATTTTCACTTTTTCTATAACTTGGTCTTAACAACAACTGCTACTATACTCACTTTACTTTAGGAAATTTTAGTACAATTTTCAGTGTTGAAAAAAGTTACTAATCCTTCACTCGATGTATGAAGATCGATACCCTTAGAAAAACAATGATTTTTCTTCCTGAAGAGGCTATCCTGGATAAACATTTATTATAATAATAATAAAAAAATAAATAAAATAATACTGTTTACTTTATTTTCAATATGGCGAATGTACTAGTCATCGAGTGTTTATCGCGATATCATTTGTGACCGTGAGATAAGAGTATAGTAGACAATATATTCACAGATTTGTCAACAAGTAATAAGTAACAATAATTATCTACAATTTGATGATTTATAAATTTCTGTGAAAAAACAAAAATGTAGTTGATATGTCTCAAAATTTCGACTTGACCAATTGGGCACATAAGTAAGATTTTTACCTGCCCAACGAGAAAATCCCTCGCCCCTTATGTTTCACCACCAGAATATTACCTCTTTTTGAAATTTATTAGTCAATAAGGAATTCTACTCTGAGTTGAATGATAGAAGAATGAGGTTATAATATTTGTTGGTTCAAAAGTTATGCACATCAATAAAATATTCAAAAATCAAAATATATGCCCAAGGAAACAGGATTTCCAAAAACTGTAAAAAGACTTAAGCAACTTTGTGAGTTCTATCATCCCTCAAAATATCATTTTGGATGCAGCAGGATTGGATCATACATAATATGATTGACATCATGATCTATGATGATCCAATTATAATCATTTATCATATTTAATACGACCATGGAAAAACGGGTTTAGCAAGCTTTTAGGGCACCGCAAGTGCAACTAAGGAAATTTTAATTTTAATTTGAGAATCAACTTGCATCTCTTTTTCTGATACTAGTTTCATCATTTTGTAACGATGTAAAATTTGAAGGTTGATACATTTAAATTGTCATTTTTTAACACAGCAGACAAATTCATTAATCTCTTTAAAAAGATGAATATGTCGAGATTTCAAGATAAAAGATTTTGGAAAACAAAAACAAAAAGTTCTCAGGATAGCTATTTTATATCCATTATTGAAAAAGAAGAATTTGAAGATAGAATAATAGAATTATCAACAGAGGGCTCTTCATTTTCCTTTTCCATTGATTAATATTGAAATAACAATATTCATTTCCGTTCATAAAATGTGAGATGAATTCCAAAGAATTGTTTTAGAAAAAAAACAGTAGTTTTATTATGACTGGTGAATCCTGAAAACTGTACAGTAATTACAACCTGTATATTACATGAATAAATTTAGTAATTTTCATGTAATTCACAAGATAATGAAAAACAATGAAAAAAATGGATGTGGGATAACACAACGAGATGTAAATAGAAAAAAATATCAACAGAACAGATTATTAAGACATTCATTTAGTGAGACATTGAAATATAAATTATTAAAATCTTAAAAATAACTATTAATTAAAAGGAAAAACTTGAAAATACACACCTGTTCTTGTGTAGCGAAATGTTTATCTTTACTGTCAACAGACCAATAAGAATGATCAAATGTAAAATCTTTGACATCAGTTGTAAGCTAAACAAAACCATGGATGATTACAGCTTGATGATTAGAAAATTCTTACTCATGATTAACAGTAAAATATTAAAATTGTGTAAAAACATTTTTGATCCACCACCACTCAGATTTCATCAGAATAATGACAAAAAAATGTGTTTAAAAATTGTTCAAAAAAGTGATATTTATATATTTATATTATATATATTTATATGTAGGAGTATCTACCCACAAGTCACCATGGCAGCTAGCACGGAGTGTACATTTTTTGAGTTCTGAGCTTCAATGCAGGAAAACACATTTCCCAAATAGGACAATTTCAAAAATAGCACTTAATACAGGTATTTTTAAATATATTTATCGTTTAGCAGTAAATGAGTCTCTAATCATGTTTACTGTAACCTAGGAGGATAGCTGTAACCTACATTTTCTTATTGTAACTTATTCTAATTAAAAAACGAAAAACACCTGTCATTAGATCTGAACCACTATGTTCTCCAAAACAAATGCAAATCTTTAGGCCACTCGGCCATCTATGATTACATTGCCATGTATTTTTTAAAATATATAACATAAACAATTCAAAAGTTGTTAGAAGACGACCAACTGTTCCATATCAAATGCAAACATTTTCTTGAAATAATTCAAGAAAATACTTCTTTAGATTTTCTGAAAGCTTTTTTAAAATTTAATGTAATTTTACACATCATCACCGAAACCATGGATATAAGAAAAACATTATTGGAAAAAATTTTCTTCTCGACACAGACTTCCGCCATTTAAAAATTGATAACCGATTCGGAATGGGCAGAAAAACGGTTGCAGCGCAACTCTTAGTCAATGGACAGAGCCTAAATAAATAAGATTTCTCCGTTTATGGGGAAATCTTAATAAGTAATTGTGTCTTGGGATTATTTCTACCATAACTTGAAATGGTACACTTTTACATAGGTAGCTACTTTATTTCTCTCTAAAAAGTTTTATTTGGCCTCAAAAGTTTGGGTACTCATACTAGCGAAGCAACAATTCAACAAATTATTTATGAGACGGATGAATGACTCACTGATGGATTGGTGATGCTTGTCTTCTTGTTATTGACATTTATGATCGTCTTGCAACCCATGTCCCGTTCTCTAATGTTTAAGAAAAACCAGTTACTTTCACAGAATCAAGGAGGAATTTCTGACGACAAGTTATTCAAATAGGATTTTGTTTATAGAGAAAAAAAAATTATATATATACACAGATTAACATTGAAAGTATATCAGCTAAAGCTGCCTGCAGGCATGCAGGAATAAAGTTTGCATCCAAGACATGGCAGTAATTGGCATATCATCTAAAATTCCCTGATTCCCTGAAATGGCACACTTTTCCTGAATTTTCAAGCCACTTTCTTTCTTTTCTTTTTCTCGTACAAACCAAAATCATTATACAGAAGAAGACCGAAGACTTGTTTACCAAAGGGAATTAAAATTGTCAAAAAGGAAAGAAAATTTGATTTTTTATGAAACATTATAAGGAGCGATGTTCATATTCATGTTGACACACAAAACATCGAATTAAAGTTATAGGTGGATGAGTTAAAAACCTTATGCTGTGATCTTTTTCTTTCGTAAGATCTTCAAAATATTCTGTTTATCCTTTTCCACAAAATATACCCAAATATAGTCCTGATTGTTGATTTTCTTATTCTTCTTTTTACTAATATTATTCTGGACTGTTTACAGCATTTTCTGTTCATACTTTGTGGGGACTTTTTGGGAGAAAAACAGTATTTTTAATGTATTTTCTCAATTTTCCCTATTCTCTCAAACAGAGCCGGATTTCAACTGAACCCACTGATATATTCGTAATTAACTGATTCACTTTGCTGCTTTCCATTGTTGCTTTTAACATCAAAGAATATAAGGAGTATCATAGGGGAGAAAAAACAGATTTTTTAAAATTGTCTAGCGTAAGATCTGGTAACTTGGTGATTTACCTAATTTTGTGATTTATAGAAATCAAATGTTAAATCCTCAACCTCTTGGTAGGCACTCAAACCAATATCTTAACATTGTCAACACAGGGGTCCCGAATAAGGTCAACGCTAAATCATTGAATATATTTGTAAGTTTACACAGTAACCATGTAAAACTATACATTTTTGGAAAGCTAGTTGAATCAGAAACTCTCTATATAGGTATTTTCTTAAAATTATAAACATAGAAGCATTAACTTTCATGCTTTCATGAAATTACGTTCATCCTCATGAAATTAGAAGAGAATAGTACATGCCATGTTTTACTTACTTACGCCCAATTGAAGTTAGTGTGGGCGTAAAGCATTTATCTAGTACCTAAGGTGAATAGGATTTATCATTTACATAAACAATGACCGGAGTGGGTGCTACAGATAAAAAAAACTCTATTTTTTCACGAAGTAACTGGATCTTTTACGCTAGTTAAACTTTTCATGGTAGTCAACAGCAGTTATCCACTAAAATACAAATTTGTTCCTAATACTCTCTTATGAAGTTTTACCCACAAAAAGTATGACACTGGCACTGGATATCGAGTTTCTATTCAATTTCGTCATAACAAATCAGAGAATAAAAATCATCTATCTTAATTACATATATACACTCTGTACGTGGTACAACAATTGACATTTTAAAGTGGGTGGGTTATAGACTGGTAACAACATGAATATGGATATGACCCCCTAAAATGATGGTTCCTCAAATCCTGAACATGATCAGATCGAGAAGATGAAGCATCCAAAGTGAGTTGCCTCCTCCCAAGACAACTTAAACATAGCCTTAAATCTAAAAAGTTTCAGGGTTTATTAAAACATCGTCAAGAAACGTAAAACTGTAGATGACTAATTGATGAAATAAGAAGGTTACGTCGTGTATAGCTAATCTTGTAAACTTACCGTTTATTTACTGGCCTGACTCTAACAGCAACCTTTACGGAAGCCATGTCGTCTATTCTCTCCTTTGAACACCACAGATACCAGGGAATTTATCAAAATTACCTACTTAATAATTAGTAAAAATGATTTGATTAAGGTGACAAGTACATCATATGATAATGGGTGCAAACATTTTTTTCTTATTTTGAGTTTGCACTCTCTTCCTCTGGAGTTATGCTTACTCTATCGTAATTCACTTTCGAGACTTATTTGCTCAGACCAAAGATAATTATCACATGACCTACATAAAGATGAATATTGATCACGTGATATATATAAATTCAAAATGTTTTTGGAGTACTACAGACGAACTTTTTCCGTAAGTCGCGGAGCGGAAATCTAAGACAGTGTATTAACGATCCGATGATCCGATTCGATAATACGGAAACGCTTCAGATTTTTGTGGATGATGTTTATGATGATGTCCAAAAGAGGGAGGAACTCTGCAAGTAACGCAGGGTCGCATCATCTTTCAAGGGCTTTGGGACACCGAAGGCAGCAATGAAGTTTAACACCTTTTAATCAATATATACGTTATATACAATACATACGTTAAAAAAGTGGGGTGGTTTTGGTTTCACGTCATTTTTTGGTAAATTGTTCAAACATCTGCGTCCTCGTCTTACCCTTCTATTCATACGAATCTGTTCGTAACTTTCATCAAATCCATCGAACCTGCCTTATGGACAGAAAGCAGCATCATTAAATTATCAAGTCGTTTGGCGGTCCATTGCCTTGCACAAAATATTAAATTGCTGCAGTACCCATAAGTGAAAACGCTCCACCTACATCCATTGGTCATTTATAATTTAAAACTTAACCAATTGAAACGATTGGAAAACAGAACGGGCGTGTACTTCATATAAAACTACATGAAAGTTTCTTCTTCATATTTTTGTCTCATACCATCACAATTTACCCTTGTCAGTCGGTACAACACCTCACAACACGTCTTTAAGACGCCTTAAATAGATTGAAATGAGACCTTTGAAGACTGGCCAAAAGCCCATGAATTGACTATATATCTAGACGGCTTTCGGGCGCCTTTTTTGCCGTCCGTGATGTTCGATGTCGTATCCTGAGTCAGTTGTCCATATACGGACGAGATGTGACTAAACACTATAATTGAATGGCTCCTATTTTCTACTAGGAAATAAGGTATTTATTTCCACAGCTGGATTTAGATGAAGAAAACAGACCCTTTAAACTCCATGATCAATAACTTTCTGATGTCTGGCATTTAGTCATAATCTTTCCGATACAGAGATGAAAGTTCGTATCAGCTGCCATGGAAAAGTTCTTTCCTATGAAGTTAATTCGGTGTCAAAATCAAACTGTCGTGTCTTCACACCGAATCGTCGTAGCATCGTGTCAAACTTTCGACCTTTCTGGCCGGAGGGGCAAATCTTCGACCCAAACTGTCGAACTCCCAAAGCATTGCTTCAGACCTTCAGGTCGAACCTCCGGGTCAAACATCCAGGGCAAAGCTTCGAGTCGAACTTTCAGGGAATCTCGTGGTATTTCCACAGTTGTTTATCAATCACATATATGCATATGATTGAGGAAATAATCAGAGATTGGTAAAATTATCGCACCAGCACCAAAAGGCAACGTTTGAACAAAGTTTTTCCGTTCTATAAAACGGGTAAAACGGGTAAAACATATCTGCCATCAATTAGTAAGTAAGTAACTAAGTTAGTTGTAAGACCTTGAGCTTCTATCCGTAGTGGTTGGCTGTTCTGCCCGTCGACTTGCAACTAGGATGTTGACTTGCCACCAGAGATACGTATAGCAGGGAATCGATTAAATCATCTTTTTTTATGAGTGTATTTTTCATAGACATTCTTCGAAAAACAGACGAAGAATCAAGAGAACAAGGACAGGTACAATTTTTTTTATGGTTTAAGGTGAGTAGGTATGAGGAGGGATGGGGAGTACTTTTATTTCAAGTTGACATACACAAAAATTGTTTCAATGGATTACCAAGAAGGGTGCTAATGTAATTTCGGGTTTGAGTAAAACCATAGTCCACCGTCCACCGCTCACTTTCCAATACACAATTTTCTAAGTATACCTTACAGGATGGCTTGGCATGCATGTGGAAGACCTCTATAGAAATTATTCTCCTACGTCAAACTTTGGTACCGGTGAGGTCAACCCAGCTGGCACTCAATGTTATTAACTCTTAACGTTCATCCAACATTAATTTTTACGCTGGTTCGTTAGATTGGAAGTCTTTTTCTAACGTAAAACTTTAACGTTATTCCAACGTTGGGAATTTACTTTAGGGTAACGTAACATAACTTTACAGCAATGTCCCTTAAACGTGGAAGTAACGATATACCACTGTGTTGGGGGCATCAATTTTCGTGTTATTATCTTTTATTTGTGGTATTTCAAACAAAATCTTATAAAAGAAGGCCCAATATTGTCAAAACAAAAATATAACAACAAAGAGTTACATATTTTGGTTTTTATTACAACTTACATAAGGAATCAGAATCATAAATTTTCTTCCTTTAAACACTACATATAAATACATACTTCCATTGGGATATAAGACAAAATACTTAGATGTTTATGTGGATATCAACAAAACTTCCATCGGAAGTTTGAAATCACTTACAAATTTGAAAACTCTTCGAAAAGCCTGGCTTACATATAAATCTCCAAGCATTTGTCATAGGAGTTACCCTTGTTGACTTGCTGTTTTAAAATCTCTTTTTACGACTTTGGTTACAAAATAATCACAATAAATTATGTTGCATATTGTATATATAATATTAGTGTTCGAACTACGTATGACAACATTGGAATAGAAGCCAGAACATCGAAAATTTGTGGCGGAGAGTTTATTCATTTAAAGTAGAAAAGGATCATAACGTTGGACTCCTCCACTTTTTTGACTGACCCTGAACACGCCTACACTTTTGAAGTCCTTTTTATCAGTCCTTTCACAAACAGGGATTATAAACAACAAATTGTTCTTGCTAGAAATACAAATAATATAAATTGACATGGCCGTCATAAAAAAATTTCACAATTTTAATGTTGGAACTATTCTTTAAACATTTTCACAGACAAGAAACAAAAACAGCCATAATAAATTTATCTTTTATAACCACAGCAATAAATGATTTTTCAAGTAACGCGTTTTGTTGACAATTTCCATCTCCATTTCACGACAGTTCTACTAATATGCACACGCACCTTATTAGCCTATTAAATGCTCTTTACACACCTCAAAAAATGTTCTGTTGATTTGGTTGTCTGAGGAGTCATAATGACAATAAAATAAGATTTTTCTCAATACACATAAAGTGTATATACACATAAAGTGTAAATTTTAGAAACACTTCGTCGAACAGGATTTATAGTGCGCAAATTGCTCGGAAAATTTCACACGCCACCTTCCCGTTCCAAGTATATCTCTGTTATTTCCAAACGTATTTAAAAGAAACAAAAATTATTTAAAAAAAAGAAACGAGAAAATGAAATTAAAATCTAAAAGGATCAAAGTACTCACCCGTTGATATTCTTGTAATATTAGATACAGCATAGCCAATGTATAATAAATTTTCACCATAACAGTTGCGTTGGAGGACGTTTTACTTTTACGAAGTTGAAGTATTGCGTGAAGCACCTGTAAAGCTTCTGCACCCTCCGCCTCGTCTAAAAGTGATTAGCCTATATCGTGATTAGCTAGCGAGTTAGCGACGGTCTATATTTTATAGGTTAGTGATTGGTGTCGTATCCCCTTTAAGAAAAAAATAGACGTAGGATACCGTAATTTTATTATTTATTTTTAATAATAATAATAAAAACCAGCCGACCAACTCAAAGGAAAAGGATGCGAACAAAGAATTTTTCAGAGAACCGCCTTTGTCAATCAACTAATTTAATAAATTTCTGGTTTCTAATATAACTTGTTTAACAATAATAATAATAGTCTTTTATCAGATATTGGCAGGACAAAAATTGGGCTGGTAAAGTATACATTTACGCAGAACAGTGTTGTGTTGTATAATGTAGAAATGAAAAACATGCAAGTATTTAACAACGAAAAGGGTAATCATGTGATCATGTGATGATATTCTATTTTTGTTATATCATTTCAGGACAGTTGTTGGATAATGAAATATTAATAAATCAATATTCTACTAATATGCACACGCACCTTATTAGCCTATTAAATGCTCTTTACACACCTCAAAAAATGTTCTGTTGATTTGGTTGTCTGAGGAGTCATAATGACAATAAAATAAGATTTTTCTCAATACACATAAAGTGTATATCGATATATTTTGTTTTATTTTGTAAAGGAAACAGTGTTTTTCTATATTTCATTAAATCTTTGAAACCTTGTGGTAGAGTGCTTGCCTTCAGTGCGGAAGGTCAGGGTTCAAATCCTGGCCAAGTCATGCCAGCGACTATAACAGTGTGAATCGATTCACTCAGCTTAGCACTCAGCCTGAGAGCAGGATTAATATCTAAGGGGGTTGTCTGGTTGAGCGGTTGAAGCATACTTGCTGCTTCCGTAGCCCAAATTGGGGCTTTAAATGCTCTGGGACCTCCTTCGCAGAACCTTCATTGATAACAGTTCTATCAGAACTGAAAGCTATCCTAAGTAAACATTAATAATAATAATAATAATAATAATAATAATAATAATAATAATAATAATAATAACGTTAATATAACGTTAGAAGAATAATAATATAATAATAATAAACGCAGAATACAATGTTAGACTAACGTTAATCTAACGTTGTGTTCCGGCTGGGCAAAGATCTCATTTTGGACACCCGTTTCCTGACGAGGTTTAGAGGTATTGATGGGCTTATTGATTATGTTTTAGTCATATCCAAGTCTTCTGACAGACGCCTATTCCTAAGTCTTGAGCTTGGTTCCCACTAGGCGTATAACTAGCATCAAAACGTAATCCGCAAATTGATTCTTGTACTGCCGTAATCAGGACATATTTATCTAAAAGTGTTTTTTGTTTTTTATCTTTTGTTAACTTAGTTATGAAGATATTTCCTTATTTTTTTATAAATCTGCCCCGAAACGAACCCCGAAAACCCCGAAAACGAGTTCTGGTAACTTTAAAGTTAATAATAAAAAAACGGTTTTAGATCTACCCTTTAGCTTCTGCATAATTCATAGAATATTAGCTCACTCTCAATTCCTGAGGTCTTTTAGTTTTGTCAAAGGACTTCAAACGTATAATTGGATAAGCTAAAAAATGAACAGCGAGAAAAAAGTTTTAAAGACTTAAAAAAGATCAAGAAAAATATGCCGAGGTGATGAAAAACAGGTGTTTACATTACATTTAGCGCCTCTGAAGTATAAAAGATGTATAATTTGCGGATGTACATTTTGCGGACCTTAAGAGCATGTAGCAACTGAAGCAATTTCCATGAGAGCTTATCATAAACTAAAACTATTTTGTTGAATAATCAATACCCTCCATTTTTCTGAGACGAATTCCGAGACAGAGAAAGTAGATGGTGATGAAGAGAAAGTAGACGATGAAGTCAAGAAAAGGAGGAAATGATTTTCATCCAATTTAGGGGAAAACCTTCAGAAAAATTCGAAGGATTGCTCAAAAAACTTGAAACGCCATGCAAAGCTGCGGTTACAACTTGAGATGACACTACTATCACTAAAACCGAAAGTGGATGTATCTCTGAGAAGCAGTTATTTACAAAATTGTTTGTCCATGCGGTGACGCATGCTATGTCGGCCAGACAAGCCGACATTTGCTTTATAGAATCAGAGAACATCGACGAAGGAGTAGTACCGTAGGAGGTCATCTTGCTGCCGGCAAAGTTGGATTAACAATGAATGACGTCAGTGTTATTGACAGTACATATCGATCAATTATGTATTTAATGACATTGGAAACGCTTTTTAGTACTTCAAAAAGTTTTCCCGCTTACCCGAGGTAATTTTTATCCATATGAACACCCCCTTAGAAGGATGGAGACAAAGGAGGAGGTTCAAATACCTAAACAAAAATAATGTGATGAAACAAATAAATCTAAGAGGATAGAAGTATAAACTTAACACGTCTCGAATATGCATAGCCGTTTTATATGAAAATATTTCTAGGTGTTGAGTGTTTTACGCGAGCGCGAGGTCTTGAATCATCAGGCCACTAAAATATTATTGTATTTCTCTATTTTATTTGTACTAGTAACCTTGAGGGCAATTTGGAATTAAAAGCCTGAGTTTCATTTTGACGGTTTTCAAAATAGCCCGAACGCAGTGAGAGTGATTTGATAAACAGTCAAAATGAACTGTGTGACTATGCTTACATCACGGCTAATCAGTAATTTCCCAATGTTGCATCACCATCCGTGTCCCAAACTGTCTTTCCATAGAGCAAGATTCTCCTTCGTTGTGCTTAAGTATTTTCGGAAAATATTTATTACACAAATCCCCTCTCTGGACGAGGGTCTGTTATTGCGCCTGCCTACATCATTTTTTAGATTCAATACAAAATGGTAGATAAAAAATATTTTTTAAACAGACGACGCTGGGGCAGTTTAATCTAAACTGAAAGTATGAAAAACGAAAAATAGAAACTATTGCAGATATTTTGATAAAAACTTGTTCTTAATGACTTCCACCAGGATAAAAAATGGAGGGTACAGACATATCCTCAGAAATACAGTCAAATTTAAAGAATGCTATCTCGCGACGACGAAACGAGGAACAACAACATCAGCAGGTGATTAAGAAGATGCACTCAAAATACAACAAGAAGGTTCTTGTTTGTCCAATTTTACCGCCAGAGGTATGTAATGATTTGAAACTGGGATTTTTTCATGATTTTGTTTTTCGTCATAAATAGATTCTGGTAACGACGATGACCTTTCACAAAATAGTGTCTTTATATGATATATGCCTGGCCGGCAGTTTTTCGTTCTAGTTCTACAACAAGTCGAAACATGTAAACACAAAGTTGAATGTTTTCAACAAGTTGAAAGGGTTGAAAGGGTCTCTATTTGTTCTCTAAAATTCTCACTACACCCTTTTCAAAATTGCTTGGTGGTGCCATCATAAAAGTTTATGAAAACTATTATTTTGAAAATAGAATGTAATGCAATTATTGTGATTACAAAGAGGGTTTCAACAAATTCTTTTGAAAAGTTGAACAGCTGTTTTCACATTAATATTATATTTCAACTTTTTAGGCAACTATGCTTTTGACTAGTTGAAACATGTGGGGTTCTGCTTAAGGCTATGAAAACAAAAGAAACTGCCAGTCATACAGACAGACACAGTTGACTTGCTTATACTTGCTTTTTAATTTGAAGAACGACAAAAATGTTTGAATGTATAACGAAAAAACAGCTGACCATGCAAACATTTAAGTATATATATAAACCGAAGCTTCATAAATTAGAAGACTTACATATATGGTTTTGTTTGACATATATAATAAAATGTTCACTTTATTGAGTGGTCTGAATAGAAAACAGCAATACCAAATTAAATATCTCATTTGAGTTTCATAAACACTCAACAAGATTGGTCGAAAATTATAAAATTCTCCAAGATTCTGTTACCCTATTACACCAGCAATCTAATGAAGATGATCAAGTCAACTATTCCTACTAGTTTTTCTTTTTAGTTAGAACTTACCTGTGATTCTTATAAATTCTTATACATTCTTATACATTATATCCCTTTTTATATCCCTTTTTTCTGTTTGTTATTATATTCTTTTATTTTTTATATGTTACAAAAAATTGATACTTTTGTCCTTATAAATATATCTCATTATAAATACATACTTAAACAGGACCTGAGTCAAATTATAAATATTATCATTAGTTCAAAAAATATCTTCAATCTGATTGGTTAGTCAGTAGAGTATATAAACGATTTGTATACATTTAAATCCTAAACAAAGTTTACTTTTTTTCGATTTTTTTGTACTAATGATAAATCAGGATTTAAATAACAGCAAAATTATGAGAAACTTGAAAAATATTCACCATATTGCACTTGGCACTATGCGATAACTAATACTTATTTCATGTTTAGGTGGAGGAGGGAAATATTGAATATAAGGTAAATTATATTATTTTTTATGTGTCCTTCAAATTAGCATAGTAATAAGTAATTATATTGTTTCTAATTAGGTTAATTTGAATAATGACACGTTGATTCATAAATATGATTGGAAGTAAAGTGTTTGTAGAGAAATAATTTTATCTCTAAATAAATAAAATGATTGTGTTTCTATATTTTTCTTGATCAGCTAAAGTTAGCGAATCCATCACCATGCCGATTGAATCATCTGGTAACTCAAATGAAATGGCGTCTTAAGGAAGGTGGAGGGGAAGCTATTTATGAGATAGGAGTTGAAGATAGTGGTCTGATATCAGGTTTATTCAAAGAAGAATTAGAATCATCCTTAGCAACACTGAAACTAATGGCAGAAAGGTGAAAATTGTTGTACATATCTGTTATTTTTGTTTATCCAAAATGATTTACATAGGGTATGAATTAGCAGCTTGCACTTCACCAAAAGTTTCTGCAATGCTTTATTCTAGAGAAGTTATTAATTTATTATCAATAATTTTTAAACCTCAGTGATCGTTTGTGGTGTGGCCACTTACGGAAAAGGTAAGTATAAAAGAACATTGATCCAAAGATCACCTCCTTTGCCACACCATCGAGGAATACTGCCAGACAGAATGCTCGATCTATGCAAACCCTTATAACTTTTTTGCGAAGCTATTTTTCTTTCTTAAATTTCTTGTTTTATCGAATACCATAGGTTGGATGCTGAAACTATTGTTATTCGTGAACACGCAATTGAGTATACTGAATCAACCCCACGTTATGCCGCTGAAGTGCTTGTTAGGAAAGTACCGGATAATCAAGAGGTATATCCCATTTCCTGTTTTTGTTTATCTTTTGGGATGAAATGTTTTTTTCTTTAGTGTCTACAGTATTTATTTTGCATCTTTTAGTTCATCGATATACGAGTTGCATGTCTTGGAAATGTTGATGCTGGCAAAAGTACGCTACTTGGGGTTTTAAGTTATGGAAGTTTGGACAATGGACGTGGGAGAGCTAGATTAAACATGTTTCGTCACTTACATGAAATTCAGTCTGGCCGAACATCAAGCATTAGTCACGAGATTCTTGGCTTTGATTCAAATGGACATGTACTTTATTTCATTTTATTTTTTGATAAGTTTAGAAATATTTTCTCAAAGCAGGCCTGAATATTGGCTCTGGACATCGTACATTGTCCGGTGGAAATAGAGTATTTGTCTGTCGAAAGAACATAATCAACGGACATATACAACGTAAATAGATTTTTGTGAAATGGCGTCTGTGTAACTGTTAAAAACCAGCCGACCAACTCAAAGGAAAAGGATGCGAACAAAGAATTTTTCAGAGAACCGCCTTTGTCAATCAACTAATTTAATAAATTTCTGGTTTCTAATATAACTTGTTTTAAATGTTCTTGATCATAAGCAGTTTAAAAACAAGAACCTTTAATTTTCAAAAAAATTAGATTTCACGAATTGATTAATGATTGAAATTTCTTGCAATAAAGAAAATGTAATATATAACTTCAAAAACTAAAAACTGCATTTTTTTCCATTTTCCTGATAATTTTCGCAAATCAAGATTTTTCAAACTATTTGAAAACATTATCTTTTGTGAATCGGTCTTTCCTGAAAAATTCGCAAACATTTATTTCCGCGAACATTAACGATCGTAAAATTAATGATCTTTAAGGTATATAATATTCAGGCCTGCAAAGTGAATGTTGTTTTCGAAAAACAAGAAATTTGTCACAAAATTTGAATTATTTTATTTTATTTTATTTTATAATTTTTTCAGGTGTTAAATTACAGTGATTCAACTGCTGAGGAGATAATTGCATCAGCATCCAAACTCATAACATTTCTAGACTTGGCTGGCCATCACAAATATATAAAAACAACAATTTTAGGCTTAACTGGTTATTCCCCTGAGGTGGTGATGTTGATTGTTGCTGCCAATCGAGGAATAGGTCAGCATTGTTTATAATTGTTTATAATTTTGATTGAATCAGCAATTACTTGAATTGAACAGTTAGTGTTTTGTTATAGCTGGAACTACGAAAGAACATTTAGGGTTGGCTATTGCATTAAAGATCCCTTTCTTGATTGTTGTAAACAAAATTGATTTATGCAGTAAGGAGACTGTTGACAGAACAGTTGGGCAACTTGAAAAAATGTTGAAATCAACAAAAAAGCTGCCTATAGTTGTCAATGATGATGATGATGTAGCAACTGTGGCTGCTAATTTTTCTTCTAAACAGTAAGTTTGTATATCCTCCAAACGTTAATTTTTACTTGAGTCACAATCTTGCATACTTTTCAATCTTTTCTTTTCTATTCAGGATTACCCCAATTTTTAAAGTTTCCAGTGTAACTGGATCCAATCTATCACTATTACGTTCATATTACCACTTATTACCATCACTACGCACAAAAGTTGAACAAGCAGTATTAACACAGCAATCAACAGAATTTCAGGTAGCTGAATCAGCGCTTTTATTTGATCTTTTATTTTATTACCTTTTTGTATTGCTGACTGTTGATTCTAATTTTAGATTGATGAGATTTTTTTGGTTCAAGATGTCGGTTCTGTGTTAGCTGGTACTCTTCGTTGTGGAATGATAAATGAAGGTGATGAATTGATTCTCGGACCTTCTTATGAAGGACAGTTTTCATCTGTTGTTGTGTCATCAATTCACAGAAATCGCACCCCTTGTCGTGTTATCCTTGCTGGTCAAACAGCCTGCATAGCTATCAAATTTGTTGAGAACAAACAACCAATTCGACGAGTAAGTTTCTAGCAAGTAATTTCTGATATTTTTTGCACGGAATAACTTCTGAAATTTATTAATTTTCTTGTATTTGAAATAATTTTTCTTTTATTTGAAATATTTTTAGGGACAAGTTCTCCTTCAAAGAAAGGATGATATACCAGTCTGTAGCACAGAATTTGAAGCAGAAATTTTTGTTTTATTTCACTCCACCAAAATTGCGCCAAAGTTTCAAACAACTGTTCACATTGGGAATGTGGTTCAAACTGCCATTATTAAATCAATGAACAAGGTAATTGTATTGTATTTTTGATGTTGCGAAATTTCATGTAAAGAATACTCATCTTCTGAAATCCTCTTTTCTCACGTTATGTTTAGGATTGTTTGAAAACTGGTCAAAGAGATAAAGTAAGACTGCAATTTATTGGACATCCTGAATACATTCGGAAAGGTGATAGAATATTATTCCGTGAAGGTAGTTGCAAGGGAATTGGTGAAATCACTGAAACCTTTCCATATAAACAGGACGAAAGGACTTTATCTGGCAGTAGCATCTAGGTGTTTTTTAAAAAAAAACTTGTATATTTTAGAATTTTCCTGCCAAATAGAATGTTTATCTACAATTTCAGACCATTACACTTCTCCGGCACAAAGTCTCATAAAAATATTTTAACCTAACCTAAAGGACACATTATGGCATGTTAGGGCATGTTAGGGCATGGATGGATTTGTCGTTGGTCTGCAGTTGTTTGATAAATTTATTGTATAGTGTGAGTGATTCTGTTGTATAATATATTATCTAGTAGGTTAGCTGTAATTTTAATGTTCCTTTCTGTAGATTTTTGGTTGGCTTCTTGATTGTAGTTTATTTTAAAAATCTGCCTGAAAAGAAAAATTCTTGAGTATGTTTTTTCATGATTTTGCCAAGATAAATCTCTTGATATATTTCGACTCAAGTTTCAGAAACGATAGGTTCTTAAAATCTGATATCTAGTCTAATCTCTGATATCAAGTCTAATCTCTGGATTTCAAACGTTTTAGCGATCACATTTTCCTATGTTGTTTCTGCAATTTCGATGCAGGGAATGTTTGTATAACTAGTTTCACCAAGTTGTTTTTCTTAATGATCCTTGATCATTTTGAAGACAGAATAATAATTTGTTTTAAACAACACTATATTATGTATTTATGTTATAATCTAATTACTCTTTGTTGGAGTTGTTTCGTAGAAATCATGCAGATATATTGCTGGTTATTATGTCGCTTCAGATATGATGGACCCAACAATAATATGGAAAAGATTTCGTAAAAGTTATTTGCCAGTTATTTCAAATTCAAAAATGCCGACGTACGCACTTCTGTGTTTACTTTTGGACTTTTTCTTTGGTTTGTTTTATAGTACGTGTGACCTTTTTGTTTTGGTGTGTCATATTATGGATGTATAATAAGAAAAGGACTTACAACTAACTTTTTAAGCTTTTGAATTTTATTGTTAAAATCTTTTATGTCAGCATTCCTTTGATATAAAGCGTGTCTCGCATCTCACTGGAAATTTTGGTTTACATGGGCGGGTTTACACAAATGTTTATATTTCACACTGTGGAAAATCTCATCAATTGAAGAAATGTGCATAGAAATATAAATCTCTAGTACTTCAAAACTAACACTTGTAATAACACTTGAGGTTTTCAACACGTCTGATGGACTTTTACAACTAATTTTAAGAGTTATGTAGTATTTGACTTGATAAATCTTTTACAAAAGATTCGCAACTTAGTCAGATGCTGGGAAATCTACAAGAAAAAGAATCTTGTCCTTCAATTCTGAATGTTCCAAGGATGAGGCTGAAGGAGTTCCTAAGAAATCAGAGTTTTAAATTTTGCTACAAAATGAACAGAATATCATGAAAAACATTTCTCAGAAATCAACAAAACCATGTATTTTTAACTGTGCTTGAGAGAATTTTAAAACTGCTTATGTAAAAATTTCAATAAACTGAGACGCGCTTTATTTGAATAGATCAATGAAAGTTGTAAGTCCTTCTCTTATTATACGTCCATGGTCATATTCAGTTCATTTATTCAGTTTTAGCAATTTTAACGTATTTTTGTGTTTGGTTGTAAATTTGTACTAAAGCATCTTATATATTATTGAAGAATGACTATTTTGTAAATAATTATGCACAATGTGTTTTTATGATTCCTCTCCTAAAAAAAGGTTTGATTTCTTGAATATGAAATTTATCAGTGGATAAGTATGTTCCATTTAAAAATTATGATTTACATAATAATTAAAACATGGTTTCTTCAAATCTGCTGACAAACAGAAAACATCCTAACTTGAAACACGTCACAATCTACTCACATGCTACTCTTTACTTCTTCATCAACAGTACGGAAATCACTTTCTGCAAATAAAATGTCCAAAGATCTTCCGACTGGTTCCCCTGGTAACCACAAACTTTATCCATATTCGCAAAACGAGGCTTATTTGAACAGATTATAGCGACTTCGTGTAACCACACTCCTCTTTTCCGGAAAGTCAATTTATCGTATCGTATCGTTTATTTATTGTACCAGGTTTTAAAAAGCCCTTTTTGATGTTACAGCAAAAAGTTCTCTATGTAAAAGAATCTATACCTTCTCGATGACTGTCTCACAAATTACCGAGTGACATTCAATTTGTTCCTGTTGAATTGAAATGTTCAGTTTTAGCTAATATACAGCCCTCCGTCACAGAATTTAGGATATTTCACAGAACATAGAGTGTAATTTACCTTGAAAGTGAAACGTGAAAGTCTCAGAAAACAACCAAGGAGTTAATTACATTAGTCTAACAGAAAATACGTTGAAAGAGAGATGGTATCAACATAAGAACACTTTTAAGTATGAAAACAACATCAACTCGACTGAGCTTTCGAAATACGTTTGGAGTCCACAAAATAAAAACATCACACCTATCTTTTCCATGGAACATAATTGATCACGCTCGTCCATATGTAAGCGGCAGCAAATCGTGCAACCTTTGCCTCACAGAGAAATATTATATTATCATGTCGGAAACTTTTAAACAAAAGAACAGAATTGATTTCCACATGTCGTCATGTCAATAAATATTTTTTAAAGAACTGTAAATATTTCCCACCAGACACTTAATTTTAAGCAGCTTTATAATTGTTTGATAATTTTTATTGCACTTCTTAATTCCCATCACCATTTCCTCTGTTCAAAGTTTCGCATTTCTTGGATTGAGTTGAATTTTCTCGGTTAGAAAGAATTTATTCGGGATTAACGACGGAAATACCAATCATAGTCAGTAGAGTATTGCCTATCCTCCGTAATATTTTCATCAATAACTTTTCCCTTTTCATTTTGATGTCTGACATATGCAATTTTGCTGATGACAACACCATTTTTTCCAGCGATGCGGAGCTACAAAATGTGGTTTCTAGACTAAATTCTGATGTTACTAGGGCATTGGAATGGTTTAGTATGAATGGGTTGTCAGCAAATCCAGAAAAATTTCAAATGATTATATTGGGAGCGAGAAACTTGGAGTGTGAAGGGCTCGACGTAGGTGATGTCATTATAAAACCTAGCGAATCTGTAAAACTCCTTAGTGTCGATGATATATTAACATTGCGATTGTTATTCAAAGTCTATGTAAGCAAGCTGTAAGTAAGACGCATGCGAACTGACTCGGTTCTAAACAGAGCTCATAAGCGTTCCCTTCGTGTGGTTTATTGTGAAAATGAAGAATCCTTGGAAGAGCTTTTGAAACTTGATAGATGCACCAACTTACATAGAAAAGTTTCCGTGCATTGATGACTGAGGTACCCAGTTACCCAGGGTATCACCCATTCTGAGTTCAAACACTCGGGGCAAGTCTCAGCGTGCTTCGTGCTCATGAATTATGCAGACCAGAAAATAATCTTTTTTTATCTTGAACTGATAATAATTTTTATTAATCGCGCCTTTCTTTAGTTTGTTGACCGTGCAAAGTTAGCTGGTCTGTATTATTTAAACAATTCTTTATCGTTTTCAAATCAAAACAACATGGAGAGAAACTAAAAGAAAAATCACGATCAATATTTGGTGGCAATATTCGATGCACAGAAGATAATAAAAATGTATTGTTTAATATTTCTAGTTATGTTATATGTATTTCTTCAAAACTTCTCTTGGTTCTATTTATCTTTCTTTGAGCAATCCTCAAAGACACTTTCTCTTAAAAATCATATTTTTCTGCTTAATGGTTAGTCATAACAGCCACTATTGTATCATATAATATATAATATAATATGAAATTTCACTTACATACTAAATTTTTGGTGAAAACAGCTTAGTAATTTCTGTTTGTATATTCTCTCGCTTAAAGGGACCTTCCAACACTTTTCAAAGTAGGCTTGACATGAAAATACTTAATAAAGTATGAAAGAAAAACGATAACATTTCAAGTAAGAACATTTAGTAAAGAGAATATTTCATATTTTCCCCACACGCTCGAGCACCAAGAGCTGTCTACGCTTATTAATAATATAATTAAAACACAAACAACATGAATCAGATGCGATTTTTTTAATATCTATTCTAAAGATGAAATGTATACTCTTCTAAAGGAATTCTCATGCAATGATATCTACCACCCGCTATATGATGAACAACGAAAGGGCTCCCATCGTTTCATGAAAGCATATATACATCATATCCCGTACTTCCGTTTCCTTCACAAATCTATTGTTTCTTGCTAAAAATGTAAATGTAAATGATTTTTGGGAAATTCTCATCCTTTTTCGGTCTTGTTTGTTGTCTTTTAAATGTTAGATATTCGCAAACGTGACATTCTGTAGTGCTCAACTGATTCATGTGAACTATAATCACACAAAATATACGTCATTTTTAAGTTTTTAAAGACCAAATTTTGAGAGTATTAAAGGAGTGTTGGTGAGAGTTAATAGGTCCTGGAGAGTACATTTGCGGACTTTCAAAGTGGTCTGCTGGAAATCAAAACGTTTGCCTCGAGTAGAAACTCAAACCTCGTAACGGGACTTATTTCAATAACTCTGTATATTTATCCCGGAGCCATATTGGGTGACCGCAACTTCGTACCCAGAATCTCTTTGATAATATAAAGACAACCAGACGCAATTAATCCCTGTGAAAGTTTTTCAAACCTTAAAAAGGGGGAAGTATTTATTAATAGAGTTTATATTATCTTTTCTATGCAAAAGGAATCGGTCAGAGAAGAAAGGACTCCCAACGCGTTGTGGGTTCTGGATTCCTGATTCTGGCCAGGCACCCAACGTTGAAAAAAAGACCGTAATGAACTAATCAGCACTTTTAAAAACAGCCTTAAGCCAATACACCTTTCCCGAATTCACGTTTATATGTCGTTGTCCATACGGGCCTCGATTCTGTGTTGGAAAGTAACGAACATTGCGATTTATAATGAGCAAAATATACAGCTAAGTAATTTCCGTTAAGCATCAAAAAATTCTCCACGAGGAGCAGAATCGTCCGCGCGGACTTGACTTTGGGGGACTTTGAAATGCATCGTACAATCTCCTCAAACAGCACGTAAAGGACGATTAGAAATGAAACTCAGACCTGCAACTTGACGGGTCGCTAGCGAATGTGAAATGTTAGTTAGCGCAATTTGCTACCGCCCCTTCAAAAATATATCCAAAGCTAGTTTTAGTTGCAATAGCATTATCAGGTGCGTTTCATCATTTCATTATTTTGCTATGTTCATTTTCTTTTATATAAATTATGAAGTAGAAAACAACATTTTAGGGGGGCGTTATGACTCTCTTCTCAAGTCCACAGTGCACTGTTTTAACGTTGTGCGGGCTGAAAGAGTAAATTCTGGTCTGCAACTTGTGACGTAACACTCTACCATTTTTAATTTTTATGTTTTGAAAGCGAAAGTCGAGAGGACGGTGGAAATGGTGAACTCTGCCATTTATTTTTTGATTTGTCTCATGAAGAGGCATTGTTTTTAAAAAGAAGTATTTTTTTGTAAATACTGTATGGCTTGGAATATTTTTAGGGAGATTCGTTTTTTGGGGGAAGACCCCTTTAAATTTTAATATCGTAGGTCCCAATAGACCCTGGGTAGTTCGGTATGCCTTTAATGTGTCGTGTTTATAATTTGTATCGGTAATTGCATATCAACGTTGAATAAAGAAATCCTATTTTATCTTATATCTTAAAACATGCCTAAGTCGGTAGTCGGCAGACCAGATAAACAATCTCTCGGTTACCGAGAACAGTTTATAAAAACCGAGAATTGTCTCTGAAGCAAATGAGCATTTCTAAGCTTCTCATCTGGAATTACGCTTTTAACGACTTGAGCACTGAGTGATATCATTTTCCGAGATTACACAGCCTGTTTTGAGAATTGCACAGTATATCTCGTAAATGTACGACTATTTTCGAAGCCGTCCGCCGGAAACTTCGTTTAATAGAGACCTTACGTAAATAATACGACTTTTACATATTTTCACATTCTACGCACAACGTAAAAAGTTATGTTTTGAAGTTGTACTGAAAGCAAAGACGCAAGAATACAAATATCTTTCTTGTATTGCTTTTATCCTGTTTCGATAATCATATCTTTCTTTCTTATTTCATTTCTTTCAAACTTTCAGTTTAAATCTTTGAACAGTCTTTTTGATTCATAGTTTTTCGGATATTCACGGATTGCTCTTACGTCACCGTCCTCGTTGCTGTCGCAGGTTGCATAAGGTCCCGACGTTCTTGATATTTGTACTCTGGGTCTTCGAATATCAGGGGGAATCGAGGTCATAAATCGGGATTTTCCACTATCCGTAAGTGTACGCGAAAATTGTAGACCAGATCGAAGACATTAATTACTTGAATGAAAGAGAAGCTAACAAATACGAGGATTCGGTTGACAAATTGACCTCCGCTCGACTTTTCGAAAGTAGGGACTTTTACGCGACTACGACGGACACGAGGGATGGCAACGTGAGAGTAATCCATGAATATTCGGAAAACAATGAATGACAAAGCCATGAAAGTTTAAAAAGACAGAAACGGTTATCGAAACAAAAGCAATACAAGATACTACTTACTATTCTCGCGTCTTTTTGTTTTCATTACTTATATATATAACTTCTCATGTTATGTGTAGAATGTGTTAATGACGTAATCAACTAACACTATTTTTCCAATGATAAAGTATGAAACTTCCATTTCTAAACGAAATCCACAAGGAAAACGAATCCTTTGTTTTACTCACGTCGCCGTCCTCGTTGTTGTCGTATTTGCGTAAGGTCCATAATATCGAATTACCGTTTTTGTCCACTTAAAGCCGGTTTACCAATAGACGGAATAATCAGTGCGGAGGAGTGGCTATTTTTTTCTCCACGTGATCACTATTTGAGCCATTTGATTAGCTTTCGAAATATTTCGTGAGGGAAAGTTGAATTTGTTCCTACTTACTTTTCCGCGGTCGCCTTTGGCAGAATTTATTTAAAAAAATGTATTTTTAGTACAGTTGACTCTCGATAAGTGGAACCCCATATAAGTGGAACTTTCGATATGTGGAACTATTTTCGTTGGTCCCTTGGGTTTGCCTTAACAAAGGCCAACTTCGGATAAGTGGAACATTCGCTAAAGCTTGGTTCCCACTGCGGCGATGATCGCTATCGCCCATACTTCATCGTCGACGATGAGTTTGGTGGGAATGCTGAAGTTCGTCGCCCAACTTTTTGAGTTGGGCGACGAACACAAAAATGATGGGCGATGAATATCAAAAAGTTTTGATATTCATCGCCTTGGTTCGTCGCCCAACTCGTTGATCTTTTCATTATGTCGGAAAAGATAAAAGACTTAACAAAGGACACACATGATGGATTGAAAATTTAAAGAGATTTGTTTATGTTTTGCCGAACCATGTGGAATGCAAAATCTTTTTTCTTCAAAAATAAACTAGTGATCTACTTGATATAAAATGTAATGATAAATGTACCTGTAAACCTTTTTGAGAAGAGGAAAGGAATACTTGTGATGCAGCAAGTAATTACACGATGTTTGGAAATAGATAATAGGAAACCATGATAGCACCCTCACGAGAAAGCACAGAAAGTGATGTTATTATCGTTAATTTTTTTTTTGATAAATTGCTCTATATAAATAATGTTAATTGCTGTGTTGTTGTCGTAATCCACCAAGATGCCGAAAGCAACGTTTGTCTTACAAGACGACGAACGTCTTTCCATCGAAGTCCATAAATACAAATGTTTGTACGATAAAACGTCAAAAGGTTACAAGGAGAAGGATCGTGTTATCAACGCATGGAATGCAGTAGAAGCAGCTCTTGAATTAGCTGAAGGTAGTTATAAACTAATTGATAAAAACATAATATGTAATATCTGTGTCGGAATTCTCTCCTGAGGCGTCACAATATTTCAAACTGATGAGTTTTCTTTTAACTTTAGGTGATGGTAAAAAGAGGTTCAAAAACCTAAAGAAACGGTATAGCAAGAAGAAGAACGCATACAAAAATGCTACCAAATCAGGATCTGGTTCACAAGAAGCGGAAGTCGCAGAAAAGGAGCTTAAACGCTACGATTTTCTTAGCTGGTGAACACCTTTTTTAAGGCTGAAACAAACTATAGCAAACGTGAATCCCAGTATCGGTGCAGTAAATGACAATCCAGATGTTTCTAATGATGAACAAGATGATACTGAGTCAACATTCAATGACCTGGATTTCCCCGAACCCTTAAGTCACCGAGCAACGAGAAAGCACAGAAAGTGATGTTATTATCGTTAAATTTTTTTTGTTGATAAATTGAATCTCTCTCTCTATATAAATAATGTTAATTGCTGTGTTGTTGTCGTAATCCACCAAGATGCCAAAAGCAACGTTTGATTTACAAGACGACGAACGTCTTTCCATCGAAGTCCATAAAAAGAAATGTTTGTACGATAAAACGTCAAAAAGTTAGAAGGAGAAGGATCGCGTTATCAACACATGGAATGCAGTAGAAGCAGCTCTTGAATTAGCTGAGGTAGTTATAAACTAATTGATAAAAACATAATATGTAATATCTGTGTCGGAATTCTCTCCTGAGGCGTCACAATATTTCAAACTGATGAGTTTTCTTTCAACTTTAGGTGATGGTAAAAAGAGGTTCAAAAACCTAAAGAAACGGTATAGCAAGAAGAAGAACGCATACAAAAATTCTACCAAATCAGGATCTGGTTCACAAGAAGCGGAAGTCGCAGAAAAAGAGCTTAAACGCTACGATTTTCTTAGCTGGTTAACACCTTTTTTAAGGCTGAAACAAACTATAGCAAACGTGAATCCCAGTATCGGTGCAGTAAATGACAATCCAGATGTTTCTAATGATGAACAAGATGATACTGAGTCAACATTCAATGACCTGGATCCCCCCGAACCCTTAAAGTCACCGAGCATTTGTGCCGTAAAACCGTCCAAGAAAAGTAAACTTAAAAGCGAAGAAAATGATAACGAAATTGAAATGCTTAAAACTATTCACCAGAAGTTAATTGAGGATGAGAAAAGCTCTGATGATGACGATGGAGATGCTACTTTTGGCAAAATGGTCACCAAGGAATTGAAAGTTTTCCCACATCACTTGAAGTTTAGATTTAAGCATGATGTCAATAATTTAATTTTTAAATATCAATCACAGTTGTTCGCACAATCCCGGAATCCTGATGTTCAAAAATAATTTCAAGCTCCTGCTTCTGCATCGCACACAGGTCAGGCTGGCTGGTATAATAATTTGTCAATGTATATGAATAATAGTGAATAAAGTATACTTTTAATATATGATATATACAGATGTTGTAAAAACATGCTTCAGTCAAATGAAGTACTTGTATCTCGTTGAATCACATCTATACATCATGTCCGCCTAACATGATCCAACTGCCATTCTAAAGCCCCAACCCCATTTACGTATTCTGAAATAGCATTGCACATTTCTACTGCATCTTCTCTTGGGCGACATCCACGCAAATTCCTCACTTCTACAATCCCTCCATTTCCTTCTGTGACAATTTTCCTCCATTCACCTAACCTAATTTCTCCACTGTAATTATCAACAAAACCCGATGGACAATATGATGGATTATCAGTAAGCTTCAAATAATTGTGCAATCCAATACAAACCAATGTGTACCTTTCCGCATTCTCCACCGAGGCCTTGATAGGCTTTGAGAAAATCCTCCAACGAGCCACCAGTATTCCAAAAGCATTTTCGATCACTCGACGCGCGCGAGATAATCGGTAGTTGAAGACTCGTTGTTGTTCATCCAACTTGCCTGGAAAAGGTCTCATTAACCATGTCTTCAATGGGAATATTTCGTCTCCAACTAAGTAATATGGTAATGGGTCAAAGTCGCAACCTTCGCATGTTTCCGCTTCAGGAATTTGTATCGAGTTGGTTTCAAATCGCTTGTAAATTTTGCTTTTTAACAGAACCCCACTGTCGTTATTACTGCCATACTGACCAACATCTATCAACGTGAAACAATAGCGAGCATCACATATTGCTAAAAGTACCAAGCTAAAAAACCCTTTGTAATTGTGGTATAGCGTGCCTGTGTTTTTAGGGCATTCAATTCGAATGTGTTTTCCATTGATAGCTCCAATGGCATGGTTTAAGTTCCAAAGTTCTTCAAATTCTTCAGCGAGCATTTTCCATTCTTGACTTGACGATGGATGAGCCACGTATGTAGGAAACAAAATTTGTCTTAATGCGACCCAAGTTTCAGAAATTATCTTCGATACTGTAGCTTTACCCATTCGGAAAAGAAAGGTTAACGAAATTTGAGATTCACCGGTAGCCAGAAAACGTAAGGTCAAAGCTAGTCGTTCAGCAGGAGAAATAGCTTCTCTGAAGTTGGTGTTCTTATTTGTGATGAGTGAGGAAACAAGCCCAAGCAAATGATCAAATCGTTCGGGAGACATTCTCAAAAATCTTAAAGTTTGTACTTCTTTTCATAATGTTTACATACATTATAGTAAAACACTTACCTGAAATGATTCTCTCTGTCAACCAAACGTAACTCCGCCAAAATTTGTTTGTAAGCACCTTTGTTTTCCCTATGCTTGAAAATTTCCCGTACCCAAAATCGTCGTCTTTTTTGTTTTTGTTTTCTTTTAATTCTTTTTCTTAAAACCATAAAAAATAATGCTCGAAGCAATTTTCTTCTTGTCTTGCTAGCAGCCATGTTTGCTTTACTTTCAGAACAATTTTCTCATTCTGTCAAAAAGTTTAAAAGCGATGAAAAAATAAACCACCAGTGGGAAAACATCGGCGATAAGTGTTAGGCGATGAGCTTTTGGGGACGAATCATATGAGCGACGAGCGATGAGACTCATCGCCGCAGTGGGAACCAAGCTTAAGTGGAACCATTTTCTTCGGTCCCATTGAGGTTCCACTTATTGAGAATCAACTGTATCTCATTTGTAAATATAACATGTACTCTAAAAATTTTTATTAAAAAACAAAAGCTGGTAGACTGCAAGCGGAATATGTCTAGTGGAAACTCCTCATCAAGTGAAAGTTACAAAGGTACAAAGTTCAATTTCGCAACCTCCATCACTGACACTGATTTCGCAAATCAAAGTGATCATTACAAGATATGTTTTGTGATGTGATGTAAACATATTATGGATATATTTTATGGATAAGCGAGTCCAGAGTCGGGGCTCGTCACGCGGGCAAGACGTGTTTTGAACAAGGTTTTATTAAACTGTATTTGTTGTCTGTTTAATACCCCAAGTTTCGGACACATCATTTTGCTGATTGGAAAGGGCAATGGGAGTGGTCGACAAAATATTTCTTCAAATTCTAAATTCTCTACAAAGTTTTGGAATAGGTTATTTGATCATTTTGGCAATAGTTTTCTTGTTATCCGTATTTCTCATCAAAAGGTTTTTCTTTACCGAACGTGCAAAAAATCCGTTCTCAAGAAGTTGCTTGAGACCTAAAGGACCTTTTGTTTTTGATAAAGAAAAAAGAGATGCTGTTATTAAACAGGTATAGTTTCATTGATTTTATGTCGACCTTCGTACGCTAACATACATATTCTATATATAGCCATACAATACAGCTGCTAGATGATGATTTTATGTAAAATTTGTTTTATTATGGTTTTTCCTTACTACGTTTTATGAACATTGTTATTATAGAGATTTATACACATTGTTTTTATTTTTTTATTGTTATTATTATAATTATTATTATTAATGTTTACCTAGGATAGCCTCTTCAGTTCTGATAGAACTGTTATTAATATGAGGGTCCTGTGTAGGAGGTCCTAGAGCATTTAAAGCCCCAATTTGGGCTACGGAAGTTGCAGTTATGCTTCAAATGCTTAACCAGACAACCCCTTAGATATTAATCCCACTCAAGCTAGATTCACACTGTTGTGGTTGCTGCCATGCCTCAGCCAGGATTTGAACCTTACCTCCTGCACTGGAGGTGAGCACTCAACCACAACGTCACCTGTCGGTAAAGATAAAATATATATTTTTGAACCCTTCAGAATGAGGTGTTTTGGCTAGGTAATTTCCTTTCCTAACATTAAAACATCTGTTACCTCCAAAATTACTTAAAGTTTGTTTACATTCTAAATAATTAATACTTGACAATAATATACTCTGACCACATTTATTACAAGACCCTTCATTCTGATTGCTGTAGATATTTGTATTGTATATTTGTATTCTCAGTGCCTGACTATTATGGTATTCCTTTCTTTGTATGAAAGAAATGACATGAACTAAAATGTTAAAACAGGTGGGTGTCTGTATCCTTAACAAAAAGATCCGTAATAAAGCTATCAGCTATAATTAAGTTATCAAAATTTATGAGCCTTTATCTTGTCTGAAAGTTTTTGAAGGATTTATCTAAAAATAGGGTCAAAATTTGTCCGAAATCTTTCAGACTGAAATTTTTTGAAGTTAATGTAAGCAGAAAATTGCCTGACCAATTGTGTATTGAAAACAATACGCCACTTTGAAAGTCATCTTAAAGTCTATTATATAATATTCTCTAAACATTGTTTAACAGGGATTTACTCAGAAAAAAATTCCAGACAATCTGGATGTGATTGTGATTGGAAGTGGTATTGGTGGATTGTCTTGTGCTGCATTACTAGCAAAAGCTGATAAAAAGGTTTTGGTTCTGGAACAGCATGATCAAGCTGGGGGATGTTGTCATACATTTATTGAAAAAGGTTTGGATATTAAAAAATTAATGTTGTATACATGCTTTGTTTCAGTCTTTACAATTTTTTTGGCATTTTGCAACCATAAATTTTTGCGTTATTTTATTAAAATGATTTATGGAGCAATGAATGAAAGTTAGTGTATTTGTATGCTCTTCCCTAAAAATATAAATCAACAAAGTAGTATAGATAAAACCTTTTGGCAACTAAAGTTAAAACTAGAATAAATTTTAGTGTTTCTTTTCATATTGGGTTTAACAGAATTCATGTTGAAAATCTAGATAACCGTCTATGATCCACAAACAGTAATTAGTAATTGTGTTTGGGTTTTATGTCCGTGCTTCAAAACCCCCAAAACATTTATTTTTTTTGTTGATGTTTGGTTTGCTTTGTTTTGTTGTTTTTGTTTATGTTTTTTTACCTTAATTTTGACAAAAAGGTCGATTTTGGAACAGATATCTCAAGAAATATCAGCATGTATATATATAACTGAGTTGATCATAGATGATTTTCTTCGATAGACGTCTACTGAAATGTCAATTCAAATAAATTTATTTAAACCAACAACTTTATAACGAATAAAATAACAATTCAAATTCAATGTCAATTCAAAACTAGAAACCCCTTTTTCAATTTCTTTTTCAATTACCTCAATTTCCTCATCAGCCCTGGAGGAACCAGAGTTCAAACTATTTTTGGATCAAAATGGACCAAAGTGTATAGCCCATAGCGAGTTAGCTAAAAAAATCTAATAATGCTATATATACTTTGGCTTTGTTAGAGTTCACTTCCGGAACGATCATCTTGTCTTGTATATTATGAGTCGGAAACAATGAATCATTCTTTGAAAGCATTACAGGTTTTTGGTCAATAGTTCCGGGAGTGAACTACACCTAAGCCTATACTTTTACTAACAAATATTTCCAAAGGAATTAACAAGATGGTGTAGATGCGTGTCTGGGTGCAATTCCGAATCGGTATTTTTATGTCGGGGTTGTGCTTCAAAACCCCAAAAACTTTTGGGAATTCTTTGTTTTCAATGTTTTTGTTATTGTTGCTGCCATTTATTTTATTCATTAATTTTGTTGATGTTTTGGTTTGCTTTGTTATTGTTTTGTTTTTGTTTTTTTGTTTTTCTGCACAAGCATGAAAGTCATTACAACCGACCATGTTTTTCTTTTTTCTTTTTCTTTTTTTCTTAATCAAGAAATCCTTTAAAACTGTCTGTTTTTTTTCGGTTTTTTTTTCATCTTACTGTCCAAACCTAGATGTCACTGTAGTTTACTACTGAAACTTCAAAGAAAAAGCTTTTAGAAAAGGTAATTCTTCTTACTAAGTGGTTTTATAGTGAATTATTATATTACGTGGCAGTCCTTGGTATAACATGATTTATATATACAGCTTTCTGGATATGCATAGAGCACAGCTTCCACTGTAGACCTGGGTTGGTTGTTTTTTGTATTTTCAACTTTGTATTTCATGGAGTTTGAATTTGTTCTTTATTCCATACTTTTGGTGAAATATTTCTTGTAGTAGTTTGTCATCATTTGAAGTTAGGAATATAGAGTCTTTCGGTCGATACAACATTTTGTCAGGATTTTTAGATTTAATTGTGATATTTGACGAAACCCATTCACTTTTTGTTTTTTGTTTTTTCATTTTTTTAAAGTTCAATTATTAATGCGACTATGAGCTGTTGCTTTTCTGACATTATTCTAATTTAGACTTAAGACATAAAAATGTTCTAATGTGTTGTGTACATATTTTCAAGGTAAACGTACACTCCATATGCTTTTACATTTTTAAAATTTCTTTTTACAATAAAAATTACAAAAAATATAATAAGCGGTAAACAGTGTAACGGCATGACCACACAGTATTATTTCTTATGTTAGCCTTAATTGTGGACTGTGTTCGCATTTCATTATTTCATCAGAAAGAACTTTGCAGCTGTTTTGCAGAAATCCTTTTTGTGCATCTCGTTTTCTTACTGTCCAAACCTAGCGTGGTTACTGAACAATCCGCATTTCATTGCCGTGAAAAAAATATATGGCAGACATGTAAGTGGAGAGTTAAAAACAGAAAGGCAAAACTTAGATAATATTTCTAAAGTGCTTCAATTTTTCAGAAAATTTGCAACAAGAACCAACCAATGGTGAGGTTTTCCCTTATTTTCGCAGTTTGGTTACAATAGGCTCACTTGCAGAAAGCCTTATCCCGTCCGTGCTCTAGTTTCAACTTACTTTTGACAAAATGACTTTTCACTTCCTGGAGCAGATATCTTAAGAAAAACTTTAAATCAATTGAGCTCCACAGTTATGACTGGCTCACTTGTCTCCACAACTTGACTGAAGTATTTGCCAAGAATACTCATAGTTTTTTCGCAATTAAATTTTTTGTGCGGATCTTATATTATACCGTTTAAAAAATTTGAATTAATTTATCCGTCTCATTTTTTTGTAAATCTTTCAATGAAAATGTGTACCATTTGTTCGTCCTGCAATTGACATATATATAGCATATATATAAGTATATAATATATAAGACGGAAGTAGTACTGAGTAGCTTGATCCTGGATAAAGATTTTTCAAATAAAATAAAAATAAAATTCTTGTCTAACGAAAAAAATATTGAGAATCCAGAAAAACTGGAATAACCTGGAAAATAAGTCTTGTCCAGTAACTTTCTTTATTACATTTGATAAAAGTGCATCCCAATACATCTTTTAAACCATTGAAAAAATGAGCAGATCAGACCCTTTAAAGTTCATATCATTGAAAAGACTGTCCAAAAGATATCTCGAAACTGTATGGTGTATAATCAATTCAGGCCAATTGATATTTTTGACAATTCAATGTTTCGACAGCTCTGTATTCTAATTCCACAAACTTTGGATGTTGTCTTTTATAAAAGTCATTTGATAGATCGTTTGTCCTTGAAACTTGTGCTTTTAAAATAAATTTTATTAAATAGATGACTTTCAAGTCGTGCACGTATTGTTTAAAAATGTTAATGTCCTTTCCTCTATAAGTCATAATGATGTGGTCAATTTCTGTCGGTTTCGTTTTCTGCAGAGATTACGATGACAGTTAAATAAGATTTCTTTCAACAGACATTAAATATGAAATATTATAGAAAGAAGGTTTTCAGATACTCACTTGAACTTTTGAAATTAAGCCATGATTTTGCTGCTGTTAGTAGTGCCCCGTGCTTCGAAGCCCATCAACAGTTACTAAGAAATTTCATCAGTTTTCAACTTAACTCTTTCAAACCTTTTTATTACCTTTCTCGTTTGTCATTTCAGTGCAATTTTCGGCGACGAAGAAAATTTCGAATCCTAGGATCTCTTAAACGGCCTTAAAAATGAATTTCAGAGTTAAATTTAACGTGCACGTTCATCAAGAATCATTTGAATGAAGGAATGAATTTTGAACACTGATGAAGAAAAAAAGTAAACAGTCTTCACAGGTGCTAAAATTCTATTGTATTTTCTTGTCCCAATTGTTATAACCACGATCTTCCAAAATTATGAGATGGGAGGAGGGAAACTGCTTTAAAGTCTTCTCTTGTCTTGTACCACCCGTAAATTCTATCGTTCGTATTAGCTTCTCCATTGAAATAATAACGCACTTTAAAAAAATTGCAGTGGTGTACTTACACGTTTCGTTTTCTTGGATTTGTACAGAGGTCTTGTTTAAAAAGCAATATTTCGAATGGATCTTTTGTTTATGATGAAATCATTATTTTTTTCGAAGAAGATGCGTATTATTCTTTTACGATTTAAATTTATTTTTTTTAAATATGTATCTTGGTTACAGCTCAACCATGTATATTTCTTTAGTTATAAACAATAAGTTTCTGGTGTTTCTTAATTAAACCTTGTTTACACTTAAGAACTTCTCTAAATACAATTGTGTTGTAGTGTACCTTGAAAGATGATGGTTTGATTTGCTTACTGTATTTTCCCTATCTTGGAATAATTTAAAATGACTTTAATAAGATTTGTCATTAAGATCTGACATTTGTTTTTAGTTTAATTCTATTCCTAAACTTTTGGTAAATAGGATTTGAATTCGATGTTGGCATCCATTACATCGGTGAAGTTGCTGGCAACACGGTGACCAAAACTTACTGTGATCAAATAACTGACGGTCAGTTGACGTGGTCAGCTGTGGAAGATGTTATCGATGTTGTAGAACTCGGAGTTGGTGCTGACAGAACAACTCATCCTGTTTTGAAAGGAAAAGAAAATTGGAAAGCCGAATTGAAAAAAACATTTCCAGATGAACACAAGGCCATCGAAAAATTCTTTGAAGCTATGAAAGTGAGTCAGAAATTCAGAAAGTTGTATATATCACTCTTGGAGACTCAGTTGTGAATGAGTTGTGATGTTCATTTAGATTGCTCGAAAATTGTATCCTCACACATTTATCTTGAAAGTTCTCCCACGTTGGGTTGTTAGCATCGTTATCAAAACTGGCTTGTTCGGGTTATTGTCGCATCTCCCCAAATATTTACAAAAGTCAACAGGAGAGTATTTGGATGAGCTGACTACTAACAAGAGGTTAAAAGCTGCATTATGTTACTCGTTTGGTGATTATGGTAAGCTGCTATTCAAATATTTATCCCAGAGCATAAATATTATTAAATAAATATTAGTTATTAGAATCCAGAGTTTCTCCCGAATAATCAAATGTCTAATTAAAATTAAAATGACCAGATCTCATTAAATTAATATACTTAAAAGTGCATATTATGTTTATTTCAAATCAAAAACCTGCTTGCTGTATGTTTCTTCACATAACACAACTCATGATTTAATATTTCCTCCATGCTTCCAAAGTGTTTTTAGTAAAATATTTTGCATCCATTGTTTATTTCTTAAGTTTTTTCCATATGATAAAAATTAATGTTTTTAGGTACTCAACCACGTAATTCTCCTATTTTCATGCAGTTGATTTTGTTGCAACATTACTGTTATGGTGGCTTCTATCCAATTGGTGGCGCTAGTGAAATCGCCTTCAATATTATTCCAGTTGTTGAAAAGACCGGTGGAAAAGTTTTAGTTCGTGCAAATGTTACACAGATTCTACTTGATGATCACGGAAATGCCATAGGTAAGGACTTAAACTTCTATTGTGTCAGTAAGCAAGAAGAAGAAAAAAAATTTGATCGTGAACGGGAGGAAATTTTTTTATTTTTCTAACGTTTCTTCTTCTGTCGATTTGCTGACACAGCACATATATTTCTTAATGGTTTGCTGTATGTAAACTAGCTATGATTACGATCAACATTTTTCAGGAGTCTACAGCAAAACGTTGTTGCAAGTTTCTTGCAGCAAAATTTATCCGTCGCGCCATATTCCCTTGTATGTATATATGCTGCAGCAAAACATTATTTACAAACGTGGCCTTGGGGAGAGGATGCACGTATTAGCTTGCATTGCTCTACGTCTTTTGATGAGGAAAAGTGTACGAAATTCAACCAAAACAAAAAACAGTTCTTCAACGATGAGTACAATAAGACTACTTTCATCTTTTTCAAGAACTACTGATAGGAGACGACCAATCTTTTCGAGAGTTTATCAGGATGGATTCTTTTTTGCATCATCAAGCTTCATGTCTTTTTCAGGGATTGTAATATTTGTTTATGTAATTTTTCAAATCACCTGACATAAGAAAAAGTTCAGTAAATTTTGCTGCAAATGCGTCAAGATGCTGCAAACAGTTCACGACATATTTTTACATCAAAAGTGTATTTTCCAACATGTTATGGGCCACGAGTAGCATTTTTTACTGCAACAACGTTTTGCTGCTTGCGCCTGAAGGTATAATTTTTTATGTACAGGTGTTTCTGTTCACAAGGGTGGCGAAGATTTTGAGATATATGCTCCGACGATTATTTCGGCAGCTGGCTTTTTCAACACGTACCAGAAACTGTTGCCCAAGTATGTTACAAATAATAGTGATGTGTTGAATGTTATGAGTAAAGTTGAGCATGGTGTCGGTGCAATTTCAATCTTTGTTGGTTTGGATGGTAGCAATGATGAATTGAATCTGAAAGCAACTAATACATGGGCATTCACTGATATAGATCTGGACAAGGGTATTGATGAATTTTTGGCTTTGAAACGTGAAGATGCTGGCAAAACCGATATTCCGCTTTTATTTATTTCTTTCCCCTCAACCAAGGATCCAATGTGGGACGAGCGGTTTCCTGGAAAGTCCAACTGCACAATAGTTACGTTGGTCAACTGGAAATGGTTTGAAGATTGGAAAGATGAGCGGGTCATGAAACGTGGTAAAGATTACGAAGAAATAAAAGTGCGTTTGGGAGAAAGGGCATGGGAGCAAACTTTAAGTCTTTACCCGCAGCTTAAAGATAAACGAAAGTATTTTGATGTAGGCACACCCTTAACAAACAACTACTATATAGGTTCTCCCAGAGGTGAAATTTATGGCCTAGACCACACTTTAAGTAGATTCGACCCATCGGTGATTTCGCAACTACGCCCTGAAACGTCAATTGCAGGTCTATATTTGACTGGGCAAGACATAGTTACTTGTGGTTTTGCAGGTGCATTGTATTCAGGTTTACTGACCGCTTCTTCGGTTCTTAATCGTGATCTGTTCGACGATTTAATTGCTATGAAAAAGGAGATGAAGGACTCCAAGAAGAACTCGTAAAAATGTTGTGATCTCTTTCAGTTATGAATTTCTGCTTGTATTTTTTTAATGGAAGAATTGTGTTACTACTTTAAATTATGCTCAAAAGCCTCAGCCAATCAAATCAACAAACAACTTCAGTCATTACGTATTCTTTAGGTTGATTTATTTCGTGTGGATTTCTAATTACAAGAAAACATTTTTTGATATGTGATCATACCATCCTGCAGTTAAACCTGTTAAACCATCTAAAATAACTTATTGTTCGCTATCAGGAGATGTTGGTTAAGTACAGGTTTCTGTCTGGTGATGTTTATTTTTGTTTCATTAATATTTGATTTTTATCATTAAATAAAGTTTCTTATAAAAGAAATGTTATTATTGGTTATTATTATTCCTTTTAATTTTTAATTCTAATTTTTTAATTTTATTGCGCCGCGAGGCAGCTAATCTTTCATTTGCCTGTGTCAGTCTGTCGGTCATTCTGTAATGCTGTAGTTCTCTCCGCCTGTGTGGTAACGCCCTCGACACTTTCATGTTTCCAATTCAAACAATAATTTTTTAAGCACGTTTCCCAATGAATAAAAGTCAACTTCTCTGCTACCTATTGAAGATTTAAATCCTAATTTTTTAATATCAGATTAGTATTTTAGTATTAAGAACTATATTTATTCTTTCCAATGCGCCCCTCCCAGTGGATTTTTAGCTTTGTTCAAGACCACCGTTCATACGCCTAACTAGTGCAATTTTGGGATCTACTTTCTAGTTTCTTCACGTGAAACAGGGTTCTCGTTTGGTAAAACTTATAATTTATCCACCATTATCGTTAGTTAATTCAAGTGTAAAAGGTACCCTAAACCACACCACGTATTCTGAAAAAGGGCTGTCGAACGGTTTTCATTCAAGAAAGAATTGGCCAGGCGGCAAGTATATTAATTGTTCATATTGCCAATCAAGTTTTTAAAAATTATTTTTACTGTCAAATACATAACACAACTTGAGAACATCAGAGCAGAAGCATCAGTTCTTTCATGGTCATGACCATGATCGAGCATTATTTATGATATGATTAACTTCCATCGTATGATTTTTAAAAAAAATTCATGTTAGATATAATCATAATTATCGAAAATGAAACAGTTCAAAAAATGACCCTGTGATGTTTTTCTTTGACTAACAATATTAACCAATTTGTTATATTGCTCTCCATATCGTTAATTTTGACATTAAGGAGGTGAAAAATTTCAATGTTCATAGGAGAAAAACATAACTTTTATCGTATATATAGAATTTTTCCAAAATCTATCTTTCCAAAATCGATTATCATCCTCCAATTAATAACAAAAGATAGCAACGGAAGTTATCAACTAATGTATACATTTACATTTATAAACAAATTGTTACGGATTATGATGATTTTGAAAACATGTAAGGTAGGTTCACCTATCCTCGTCCCAACAACTTTAGTATCCAATAAATGAAAAAGGAAACCTAATTTACGTTCAAAAGTATGTAAGATATGAAATACAATATCAAAACAACATTATTAATAAAAATATAAAAACATTTCTTTCCTTTGAATATTAGATAAACGGAGGAGAAAAGGAACGGGAGGACACATCCGTGTTCAACCATGCTCGTCATGGGAAATTTTCAAAACAATATAACAAGGTAACACGGAACAGTAGAATAACAAAGTAGATACCGTAAAAACCATGTGCTGAAATAGTCCCAAAGGAAACACTAAAGAAGATATTTCTTTTCTTTAACACTATTTACCCTTAAAGCTACTTGTAACATTTTCATAACTATTACATCACGATGTAAGAAAACTCTGGTAATCAGCTGGTTTATTAGGCATGGCGAGAACATAATATCGCACCGGGAAGGGAAACTGCCTTTATATGAAAATCTGTTTTCAAAACGGGGATTTAAAAGTCATGATTTGATTTCCGTTCCAGTAGTAAACAAGATGTCGGGATAACAGCACACGTGAATATCAACAACTTCATTTCGGTCGTGCTTTTGGTGTTTGGATTTGTTAAAAGAGGTTTCAGACTCATCTTGAATTTGCCCCCAATTATTAAGCGTTATTTCAAATATAAACTATAGGGTCAACAGTACTTACTGGAAGCTTCCATTTTAAATGTTTTTCAATTTTTTTCATTGATTAATCGCTTCAATATTAACGTGTGTGAGAATAGAAGCATGACGAGGATACCTACCTTATATAAATTCTTATTTGGCTAAGCAGGTAAAATATAACAGTTATCGTTTGGATTTTTGGCGTTTTCATTTCATAATGAAGAAAATATCACCAAAATGTTTCACCAGGTGGTTTTATAATAAGAAATATCCAGTTTGTAAAATTATTAATATGTAAAAATATTTACAATTTTTTGCGAAGTTTTAAAGTTATATATAAGGGCAGGCATGGAAATTTGTTAAGTCTAGGAAAACTATTCATCGTTACCGCACTTTGAAGCTTGCAGAAACGATAAAACGACTTTTGTTCACGCAAATAAGGTTTGGCGGAAACCACCAATCATCTAGAAATGCTCAGAAACATTTCACATACACGTATGCGTATACGAGTTATGACGTCACAACTGTGAGTTATGACGTCACAACTGTGAGTTATGATGTCACAACTGTGAGTTATGATGTCACAACTGTGAGTTATGATGTCACAACTGTGAGTTATGACGTCACAACTGTGAGTTATGATGTTACAATTGTGATTTTTCCATTTTGCTAACTCGAATTAGGAAAAACAAATTCGTTTTCGAATTAGTACTCGAGATTGGAAACTAACTCGAGATGGGATTGCCACTTTACGAATTAGCAATCTATCAAAGGATTCATATGCGTAATCACTATAGTATAACTCGGGACCTTGAAATAATCATCATACTTATCTGGTGCGGCTGGAGGTTTGTCATTCAGTAAACTGTACCGTATAAATTCAAGAATTCTAATGTAGATGCTGTCCGTAATAATTCCTATTTTTTAGTAACTTCACTCATGAATCCGTAACAATTTGCTCTAGTGTAAATGCTGTATAAAACTTCAACTAAAATTTTCAGAAATAAGACACTTTTAGAGTTTCTTTCAAATTTCGTTGAATCTGAGAATTCCAAGCTGAAAAGAATATTGATATTAACCGATTCAATTCATTATTGCTCATAATCGTTTTTAGAGACCAGTGGGCAAAAAATATAAAGGAGAGGAGAAAAACAGATTTTTAAACTAAAATTTTTGTCATGTAGAATTTCTTGAAAACTATTATAATCAATCCATTTATCTTAGATGTAAACCATGGATGATCCTATATATACACATTTTTTTATAAGAACAAAGGATTAAGAACATAAGACTTCGAAAGTCTAAAAGTTTACAACATCCTAAGAAAATTTGAGGCTTAGGAACGTTTGTTTTTAAGAAAATATTTTAACGTTTTCCAAGAAAACGTCATCATGATGATGTTAAACACAAGAATATCATCATCATTATGTTGGTTACATGAATTGAGTGGAATTTCTATAAAAATTTCAAATGTCGACCAAGTCCGTTGAATTTCGAATTTTGAGAGAGAAAGAGAGAGAGAGAGAGAGAGAGAGAGAGAGAGAGAGAGAGAGAGAGAGAGAGAGATGAGAGTTGAGAAACTACACATAAGGTCGCGACTTCAAGTTTCATGTCTTACGACAATATCAGGCATATTCAAATGAACATCTAAGAGAGAGAGAGAGAGAGAGAGAGAGAGAGAGAGAGAGAGAGAGAGATGAGAGTTGAGAAACTACACATAATTCGCGACTTCAAGTTTCATGTCTTACGACAATTATCAGGCATATACAAATGAACAATTCTATGAAAATTCAATAAAATTTCATGTTGACAAAAGCACATTTGTTGCGATGACGGCATTTCGAAATTAGCTCTGTTCGTTCGTTTAACAACCCTTTTGTTGCTTCAGCTCTGATGATGCGTACTTTCTCCGAGAGGGATAGGTCACATCGCCTTATTCCACATTTGTACGGTATCGCGTGCACTGCGATGCTCCAGGTGAGTGTGTATTCCTTATCTTGGTCTTTTAACCTCCATAGAAATTTCGAAAGCTTGGTCTCGTTTTCATATCTTCGCGATCTGAAGGACTTTTTGTGGTTGTTGTACCTTGATTTGAACTCTCCTTCGCAGAGGTCGTAGTAAGTGTGTATATCTGGATGTGTGTTAACTTCAGTTTTGTAAACAATACAGGAGGTGAGGCACTTTCTGTTTAGAGGACAATCTTGCTTGACTCTGCAATTGCATTGGCGAGTGGTTGTGGTCGTTTCTCCTTTCAGAATTTTGGGATTGTGCTGTTTAATGATGTCTCCCATGTTTGGTGTGCAGCAATAGCTCAATTTGAGGGTGTTCATGTTGAATATCTGATGGTATTTGTGGCTTCTTGGAAAGTTCTTTTTGATCAGGAGGAGGAATTTTTTTGCCAACGTTTGTCTTAACGCTGTTGTTGTATGGCGGGTTGAATCAAATCACTTGCCTCCTGTTTTTATTCCTTGGTCGATTGATTGATATGCAGTTGTTACAAGGTATATATATATATATATATATTTCACTACTGCGCAGTAGAAACCTTGTAATCACTACATAGGGTGGCAGATATGCGCTTCCGTATATTTTAGATATCATATCAATATAACATCAAAAAGACAACTTGTATTGACAAACCGTTTTGAACAATAAAACTAAATACAACCATGATTAAATATTTTCAATAAAATACTCACAATTTCTTTTAAGTCATATCAGGAGGTTTTGCCGACAACAAGGTTATGATTTAAAAAAACTGATGTGTCGAGACGTGTCGAGAGTAACTTATCGCACGAAAATTCTAGAAATCAAAAATTATTGAAATTATGAAATAAGAACTAAATTTTACTTATTTTTCTAAAAAAACACAAACAAACTCGAAGATAAATTGTTTCGATTTTTCGGGTCGGTGTTTCTGAATTTTCAGCTAGTGAGGGTTGCAACAAAAACTACAGCATACATCCGCTTTTTTCAGGCAAAAACATTATCAACATTATTATTTTCGTTAGATTTAACGATTGCAGATTTGTTCTCAAGGAAAAGATTGTCATTTTGTCTTAAAAAATGTTCTATTCTAAAAAAATGACTTCTGTAGTTAGCGAAAAGAAGAAAATATTGGGTCGGACAGACCAAGACATTTAAATGTGACGAAAAGAAAATTCCATGAAAATTTGATCCGATAAACACAAACATATTCGCAGAAACTATATAGTCAATGAACTTAGAATTTAAGTAATTAGTTTGTAGGGAAAATTACATAATTGCCGTCCATTTTCATTTCAAGAATGAACATCAGTGCACATTGGTAGACATGCTATCTCGCAGGTTGGTACAATTACGCGGTAGTTAACGTAGTAACAGAATTGAACCACAAACGCACAAGATTTGGTTTTGTTAATCTGTGATATTGGTTGCAAGCGTATCCACCTCCTCAATAAGGATTTTCTTTCTCGCTGTTTCATCACAATTAAAAGCGTTTTCTTCATTTGATTGCTTTCCATCGATACGTTTTGTCTGAACCTCTTGCAATAAAAACGCAGATTTACTTGCACGCACGGTACTGATTTCCTATAAGTATAAACAAAAGATCGTAAAGTAACTTCGTTGAACTTGAATAATTATGATAATGATCAAGTCACGTGTCAGGTTTTCTTTCAGGCAGACCGAAAACTCTGAGGGCTAATAATTTCCGTTACTAGGGCAAATGTTTTTTTTATAGAAAGTCGTTCACAAATTCAAAGTAGATGTAAATTAATATGTCATAATTGTAATAGCAATAACGTAATATAAAAACAACATAGAAAACAAAGAAATGTTTTTCTTCAGTTTCTAAGGTATATCCAAAACCTTACAAATGGCAGTTATAAATTCCAATACCGGTGCCCTAAGTAAATATATACCGATGTGGGCAGTTCGATAGTAAGTAATTCTTTACATCACTGTTAAATATTACTGATCTTTTCATCATTGCATGTTTAGATGTAACGAGTTCAAAGTTTTATGATCAGTGGCGGATCTAGAACGTAGACAAACTTTATGGAGGCGAGAAAGGTCATTTAGAGAATAAAAGAAAAACGTGCTAATAATCTAATCAACATTTAAGATTATTAAGAAATTGCGTGATCACTGTACTCCTCCACGTTTTCTGCTAAATGCTGGATCCGGCACTGACGATCACTCCTAGTTGCAAGGGAAGTAATGATTTCGCACTTATTTACTACAGAACCCCTCCGGTTATTTCCCAGTGAAAAAGTAATGGGCAGTACTTTTTTCCAGGAAGTACTTTACAACTACTACAGCGGTTATTATTGATCATCAATGATAGAAAATGACACCCTGTTATTTTCAATATAAGTCAAATTTTGATGAAGAGATCAGTTTCTAGTTTACTCACAGAACAACAAAGTTGCAATTGACATGAATATAAAAACCAAACGTTCCAATCTGCATTTCGAAGTGTTACGCGCGTTTTTTACAGAGACTTTAATGAGACGGAAAATCATGATATGGCCATAGTGTATTCATCAATACGGATGTGTATACCACACTTGGTAAGACGGATGTGTATAGCATACTTGGTAAATAAAACTTGGTAACAAAAAGTGAATAAAGATATTAAAGATCTCAATAAAAAAAGTGAGTGTGAATAGAAAATTCCAGGACTTTTCCAGGAAGTTTTTCTATTTTTGATTTTCCATTATGTAAGTTGTATATCCAGGAGTTTCCAGGTGTCGTGGCCGCCCTGTTGGTGCTATTCGTCAGGTAAAGTTTCTGAATTCATTTGAAACCTGATATAGTTTTTGGAAACGACATGATGAATAAAAAAAATATACCTGAATTAGGGGCTGTTTAGTGGAATTATCATCATTCAAGATAAGCGTTTCCAAGTCATCGTCAAGTTCATCTTCTTCGAAATGATCATCGTGGGTAATTAACAAGTTTGACTGGAAGTTATCTTGCAGTGTTGTCTGAGAAAAGAATCCGGAAGAAGTTTCTGAATTTGCGGTGAGCGAAACAATGTCATCAGATGGTGTTTGTTTCAATGGTTGGATTGGAGCACTTTGAAAGGATTGACCAAAGTTTGCAAGCTTGCCAAGATTTTCGAAAAATTCTGTTGTTTCCTCGTCATTGAATCGATCTTTATTTCCAGGGACATTTTCATAAGATTCCGGTTGAGACTTAAAATGTTGAGGATAAGCTTCGTATACAGGATTGGAAAATTGAGATGGACAAGGAGAATGAACTTCTTTTATCAACTGATCACTCCTAACGCTTTCATTGTCATTTTCATCAGCAATATCGTCTAGTTCAGGCACTTCTTCCCAAATATCGTCCACCGCAGATGTCGAGCGAACCTTAATTCAGAGGTAATAAAATACATACATTGAGACGACTTGCGAAACAAAGATCTATTAAAAATACCTTACCACATTCATCTTTTCTTCAAGATTTTCTTCTTCTTCTTTCCTTTCTCTTGCTTCTTTTCTTATCTTATTCACAAACTCCACACTCTCTTGAATTTTACGTCTTTCCTTATTCACCCATCTTTCACGCTCAGCTGCTTCAGCATCTACACCTCCAACAGACCATGCTTCTGTACAAGCCCGCTCCTTTGGAAAGACCGGTCGGTCATCTAAGTATTGCAGTTCCTTGCAACTTAAAATTATTTGTTTGCGATAATATTTGATGTCTCTGATAACTGGATTTCCCATAAGATTGAGAACACGTAAATTTTTCATTTGCGACAAAACGTGAATAATAGCAGGATCTGAAATCCGATTATGCGAGAGATCCAAAACACTGATATTTTTGCAAAACACTAAGTGCTCAATGTCAGTTGTGTTTTCCAGGCGATTGTGACTGATCTGCAAAGTATTTAATTTATTTAGCTGAGAAATATTTTCAATTTTATTGATTGAATTACTACTAACATTAAGTGTGTCCAAGACTTGAAGAGACTCAAGATTTTCCAATTTTTTAATAAGATTTTGATGAATATACAAACATTTGAGTTCTTTTAAGTGGTCCAGATTTTCTATACGATCAATTCCATTGCATTCCAACCATAACGCTTTCAAACCGGTATATTCTTCCAGATTTTCAATTCTTGAAAAACCTTTGTAATGAAGATAAAGCACATCATTCAAGTAGGGAGTTTGATAAAGTTTGAGATCTTTACATATCTTTTTCAAGTATTTGGAAGTCATCCGTGGACCGCTACTTTCTTCAAATTCCTTTGCAACCATGATTTATTGCTTACAAACTGAAATAGAATAATATAACCAGTCATGACAGGGAATGAACAACAAAAAAATCAGTCCTAAAAATCTCATGATGCAGATTGTTATTTGGATCAATAGACAATGAAAAAGTTTCTCTACACCTTTGTTGCATATATTCCCCAGAAACCTTTGCTGAATCATAATGTTTGTGTACACAAAAATCATAACCTAGGTAACATTGTTCACCATATCCGTGACTCTCTGATTGATCCATTGCTTCAATTATCCCAGACCCTTGTGTAATTTTGTGATGCTCCACCCAATAGTTTAAAATTTAAATATTGCTTAATAATTGGGGTTAGATACAATTGAGTCTGAAACCCCTTTAAACAAATCCAAACACCAAAAACATGAATAAAGTTGTTATCGCCACATCTTGTTTAGTACTGGAACGGAATGATTGGCCATTGGACTTCAGAATATGACTTTTAAATCCCCGTTTTGAAAACAGATTACCATATAGAGGGAATTTTCTGTTCCTCTGTACAAGAATATATTCTCAACATGTTTAATAACCAGCTGATTACCAGAGTTTTTTGCATTGTGATGTAATAGTTATGAATATGTTATGAGTAGCTTCAAGGGTAATTAGGGGTAAAGAAAAGAAATATCATCTCTAGTGTTTCCTTTGGGACTATTAAGATACATGGTTTTTAATGGTATATATCTACACATTTTTTTAAAAGAAACCTAAGCATTGACTTGAGCCTCAAGTTTCTTAAATTTTCTCCATTCTCAGCCTCAAAAGTTTCTTTTTGTTTTTCAAAGTTAATATATGCATTGTTTTAGAAAAAAAGCCTTTCTTCCAATTTTTTCATACAGTATTTTTTTAAGTTTCTTAACTTTTGGCCAGTTCAGCCTGCCTAAGTTTCCTACAAGTTTCTTAATTTTTTCCAAATCTTGCTGGTTTCTTATAAAAAAACCCTGCGTATTTTGTTATTCTCTACAATTCTGTGTTTTATCTCAAAATTGTTTTTGGTATCGTGTTGAGAAAAAAATTTGCATGTTGAGAATCATTCCTTTTCGCCTCCATTTTTATCTAATCTTCAAAGAAAAGAAATGTTATTTATATTTTTATTACTATATAATGTCATATTGATATTGTAATTAATATCTTACATCATTTTGAACGTGAATTAGGTTTCCTTTTTCACTTATTGGATACTGAAGTTAATGGGTCAAGAATAGATGCCCTTCCCTTAAATAAACAAAAAAAATATATATAAAATAAAAAAGTTAAAGAAGTGTAGCATCGTGTACATACCACACCACACATCTTTAACTTTCGTTCTTTAAAATTGCTGTCTCGGCATCAAACCAGCAGTGACAAGCCTGACCCAGATCAAAACATAATGAATAATGAATAATGAAAATTTCCCGCATATTTTTCAGTTTTTGATGTGACAGGAAACAACTGGGATGCCACTTACTTCCTTTTCTCAGCCTTCTTATATATGTCATTCTTTCTCTCTTTATTACGGAAATTGTAATATAAAGAATAAAAATAGGAGAATCTTTAGCAAAGGAGGGTCCTTTAGCGAAGATTTGATGGTGTAAAAGTGGTATAATTGCAGAGTGATGTAAACAACCAGGAGGAGAGAGAAGGACCTCCATCCATCAAACTTTGAAAATTGAAAAACGCTGTTTTCTCGGTTTATTTAGCTAGCTAGCTAGCTAGAAAGTTTAGATCATTTGTGAAATCTAAGTGATATCTCCCGACTTCAAGAATAATTAAAAATTGCAAACCTGGATAAAATGGAGACAAGCTATCAGATAAAGCCGAGAGCCTTCTTCATCACAATTTGATCCATTGACTTTTACTTTTTTAGTTTCCTAGCATTCATTTGTTTACTTGTGAATCCATGTAACAGAATGCAGGATTTTCGGGAACCCTACCAACCTATTGAAACATTTCGTGTTTAAGTCGCACGAAACTAAAAGATGGTGGCTTTTGTTTTGATTCCTTTCGCGGAAAATTTGACAAACAAACCTCACAAAGGTGAGTTTATTATTCATCTTTATGATAACGACAATTCTGCTAGAATTAACTTTCCAACAGTTCTTTGTAGTTGGCCGTTGAATAAAGGACAGGACCATTTTTTTACTGGCTGCAGAGAAGAGGTTTCATTGTTTTTCGAATATCAAAAACAAAGTGGTGAGGAGAAAACTATGCCGCGGCAGTTCCCTGATGACGGTAGCTAGCAGCGCTAATAATAATTCTATTACCTTTTTGTGCAGCCAATTTATTTCATAGTTATAACTATCTAGATTTTTTTAAGCTGGCTGTGTCTGGCATTTCTGGCAGTTTCTTTTGATTTTTGTGAGAATATTAAAAAATATGAGACAAATTGTGGACATGCAGTCATTATTTTTGCCAGTAGACGTTTTAGATTATTTGTACAATTACTGATTTTTAAGTCATCACCGGTTATGCAGATCCATTCATTGCATGGCAGGATATAAAATCGGAATTTTGGACTGCCATGCATCTCTAGTGTTTCGAATTTGTTGACACCAACTGCTTGGCATATGTAGACATGACGTAAATTTTAACGCAGCAAAATTTCAATCTGTGTCATATTTATCACTTTTTTGTTTTACTAGAAGAAAATGTGAGTAGTCAGCAGGATCTTTCCTAAAATGAAAAGTTAAATTTTTACATACAAGAGCTGATTTGAAATTAACATAATAATGGAACACTTACTAAAATGATAAATTGCTATACGTTATGTGTGTTAAGTTTTAATTGTTCTTTTGTCAAAAGGTTTGTATTTTTTAACGAAATTTTGCTAGACTAATGGCTCCACATTCATTATCAAATAAAATAGTTTAAAAAAATCAAAACACAACAATAAATGGACAAAAACATTGTTAATGTTTGGCTGTTACTATGTTTATTTACTAAAATATAAGGGATTTTTCGATCCTAATGTTGTTGAGAATTCAATACATTACTTGCAGTAAATTTCAGACTAAAACTACGTTTTTATACTAAATTATCAATGAAATTTTATGGTTGTGTTTAAGCAATGTCCACAAGTGTGCCTCATATTTTTGAATATATCCTTGTTTTCATAGTCAATCAATCAATCAATATTTATTTGCGTTTTACATAAATAGCAAAGGCTAAACAGTGAGTGTGGCCATCAAAGAGAATATAGAAAGTATAGCTAGCTACATTTGTTCCAATAAAAAATAGGAAAAAAAAGTGGGCAGTTGTTTACTCTTTTATTCTTACTCTAAAGAACAACAAAAATAATTGAATGGTACACTGTGGGCAACAAAAAACTGTGAAAAATTGATTTCATGGACACATGGACTAACCTTTCAACGTGATGACAAATGATGCAAATTTCCATCATGTAAGATACAGAGGGGATTATATAAGTTTTATATAACTTAATTAAGTGATAGTTAGCTTTAGTTAAGCTATCGTATATTGGTACAGTGCAGCCCAAAAGAAACTTTACGTGTCCCCATAAGCTTTCAGGAAGAGTTAGTGTTTTTTTGAAGTTAACAGACTTTTGTTTATTTAACATGCATTTGCATGTTTCAGTTCAAGCGCATGTCTAAACAAACTCCATAGAATACAATAAAATAAAATGAGTTAACAAGTTCACTCTCTTTACTTTTCTGGCCCCTGTGTACCTAGATGGTCATTGGGTATAATGCAAGTCAGAATAGCACATGCCTGGTTCTGGTTATTGAGAAATTAGATTTAATTAAATATCAATCAATTTCCTTTTTAGGTTAGAAAAAATGTTGAGGCGAACACAAAGTTTCTCTTCTGTAAACAAAATTGAATATGATAATGAAGCAGAAAATAATGATGATGAAACAAATAATGAGTACGGGAAAATATTTGTCACACATTTTGTTTTGGAATTTTGGAATTATATTTTTTCACTTTTTGCATTTTTCTTTTCTTTAAACATGAGTTACATCAAATTATTCAAGACATTCATGGATCTTAAAAACTTTGTTGTGTGTTAACACCAATTATATAATACCAATAATAGCAACAATATCAGCATCCCGGGGAAAATAGCTGGCTTCTTACCATATATTCTAAACAAAAGAAGGACGACATTGTGGTCAATATTGAAGTCAACCTTTTGCAACAATGTTGATCTATTTTTTGTACCAACAAAAACGATAACTAGGGTATGAACTCACAACACAAAAAAATGATGATAACAAAAAAAATTTCAAACAAAATCTAACCTTGAATTATCTTACATAATTATTATGTTATATATATTGTCTTACATATATATATATATATATTTGTACAATATTTCTCTTCTGACATCCCACAATCCTATTTAGATATTCAATATTGACATGGTATCCTGGAAAAAACAGAAAACCCATGGTCAATTTTGCTGCATCTTTTCTTTTACTTGGTACCCCAGAAAATTGTCTGGATATGATAAGTAAGAGCTTTTTATTATAACTTTGCTTCAAAACTAATACTTTATAAGCAGAAATGATATTTTTTGTTTAATGAATTTATTTTGCAGAAAGGTATCACCTCTCCTATAAGTTTGTGAAAACGGAATGCAAGCTAGTTCGGAATATGTTTGCTTGTCATGGCTTCAGAGAGGTTTGTCCTTCATGGAAATTTTTACATTTGCATAATGTATTTTCTATTTTGAATTTTCTATTATGATTCAGTGTCTTAATGTAACAGTTTATTTGACATGTATTTTCATGTTCAGTTCAATCGTTTGTGTAACATAACTGTGTAGAATATAAAATACTTCATATAACAGATAAAACTGCACATGAAAACCTTTTGTGTTTTCATGTAAAAATTCATTCCTTCACGAATGTGTTAAGTTTCTTTTTGGGTGTACTGTACTAAAATGTATTTTCTATTTTGAATTTTAGTCCCTATCTTTTAAAACATTAAGTTTTTACAGTAATAACATTTTTAGAGTCATCCAAATAGTATTCAATTCAATGTAATGTGGACTGGAACACACTTGAAGCCTTATACTCTACGTGCTTTAACTGAATGTCAGAAGGTTAATCATTTTCCACGGTGAGTATGGGAATCTGAACTTATCATCATCATGGCCAAGCATTTCCACTCTTTCTAGATGACCAAACCATTATTGCAGTCGCGTATGTTGTATAGTACAGCTCTCATATTTGCATTCTGTTTCTCAACTCCAAAGTAGACACTTTGTCACTTCTGCTGACTCATCCACCTACTTTATTTGAAATTTTTTCAGATCATATGAGTTGACAAGGAAGGATAGATTGTATAAAAACATACAAAGGATGCAGCATTCGAAGGTCTAACTTTTTTCCTATTTTAACCATCATATGATACTGTCATATGATATCCTGCTGCTGATGTCTTTATTTGAGGTATTTTTCACTTTGTTTTGTTTCAGGGAGTTCGACATTTTGATTTTATCCCACAAAGTTTTATTTTGCCATCAGAACTGAATGACTTTTATGGTAAAACAAATTTTGTCACATTTATCTGTGGATGCACAAATATTTTTAAATTTGCTTTGTAATGCCTAGGTGTATTTCTGAAGGATAGAGGACCTTGGATTGTTAAGCCCTGTGCTTCATCGAGAGGTCGAGGGATATATCTCATCAACCATGTAAGTGATTTGGTGTTTATGTTATACGATCCTACAGACTCTCGGTTATTGGAATATGAACCTATTCGGACTACCGTGTATTCGATCCATAATTCTTTTCCCTTTCTCTGAGGAACCATTAAAAATTAACCTCACTCTTTCAAACTCTCATTTATTCAAACCACTTTTCATATCCCTTCGTGGTTTGAGTAACCGGGTGTCTACTGTCTATTCTTCCACTGGATGCTAACTATCAGAGCAACCTTCCACTGAATGCATAACTACAAGAAATATGATAAGTGTTTGAGAATTTCAGAGAACTGATAATAGAATTTTTGTATTTTAGACAAACCAGATCCCTCTAGATGAAAATGTTTTGATTTGCAAATACATCAGCAATCCACTCTTAATTAATGGTAAAAATTAATTATTTTAACAAATAAAAGTGATGAATTAATTATTGTTCCTTCGTAGAGTGTTTGAAAATTGTTGTTTATTATAATTGTTTAGGATTCAAATATGATTGCAGGATATATGTTGCCGTGACGTCATACGAACCACTTCGTATATACATCTATGAAGAAGGATTAGCTAGGTGCTTGTTGTTGGTTTTTATTTTGCAGTTTGTTTGTTGTACTTGCCGTGATCAAATGTATTCTAAAAACAATTTATTTAAAAGTAGTTTTTATTTTTCAGGTTTTCAACAGTTAAATATGACAATTCTTCCACAAACATTCACAATCAGTGGATGCATCTTACCAACTACAGTGTTAATAAAAATAATGACGAGTATATAAGGTAGGTGAAGTTCTCCGATTATCTTTTATTGGAATTGAAGAAATTGGTTTTGCAATTTCTTTGGAAATGGATTTTATTTTTTAAATTATTTTATGATTTAGATCAGAAGATCCTGAAGTTGATGACTATGGCAGTAAATGGAGTTTTAGTGCGATGCTAAGATGTTTACGTGACGCAGGAAAAGATGCACAAGGTAAAAATAATGGAAAACAACAACAACACCAACACAATATTTCATGGTTCAGATATTCTGGGAGGAATTTTGTGAGAGTTAAGGCTTTCTAGCTTTTCTTATTGCTTTAAGCATTGATGGCAAGAATAGAAGATGTTATAATCAAAACAATTATTTCTGGTGAGATGGCGATTGCGACAGCTTGCAAAATGTTTGTACCTCATCGTGGTAACTGTTTTGGTAAGTGGAAAAATATAAATGGGCTTAAAGCAAGATGTTACAAAAATTATTTTTGGGAATGATTATTTTTAGAGTTATTTGGATTTGACATTCTTATTGATGAGAATTTGAAGCCTTGGTTATTAGAAGTGAATCTGTCTCCATCACTGGCTTGGTAAGTAAAAAATGACTTCTGTTTTTATTTTTTTTTATGTATATGACATTATCTTGTTCCTTATGTAGTAAAAGACTATAGTTATGGAGAAGTTTCAAATTATATATGGAATTCATAATGGTTTTTAAAATTGGAATACAACGTTTTAGTTGGGAGTTGAATAGTTCTTTTTATACGAAATTATATATAATGGAGACATACTTTCAACAAGATTTAATTATCTCTGTTTCTTCTTAGTGATTCACCACTGGACTTAAAGATTAAATCCAACTTAATTTCTGATCTGTTTAATTTAACTGGTAAACATCTTTTCGACAGTTTACAAAGCTTTTATGATCTTATTATTCATAATGAAGTGTGCTGGAGGTAAGGTGTTCTATCTATCCATTCATAATGAAGTGTGCTGGAGGTAAGGTGTTCTATCTATCCATTCATAGGTATAGTTGCTGATGATCCCACTCTTAAAAAGCCACCCAAGTTATTAGCTGAAGCAAAGAAAAAACAGGTATTTTTATGGTTACATTAGAATAGCATACCATTATGTTTCATTCTTTCTTGAAGTGTTAAATTCTTTTGTGAGCTCTGATTTTATTGGTAGATGAGGTTTTGTTGATTCATGTTGTTGTAGCAACTGACGGCCATATTGTATGGGTTTACATTTTAGAGACTTTCATGGGGTTCATATAATACTGTTGATTTAAAAGCATTAGCAGAAAAATCAGCGAACAAAATAAATGATGGATTAAGTAATGAAGAACGAAAGGTACTTCGAGATACTCGTGACGAATACAAAAGAAAAGGAAATTTCATAAGGGTGTATCCTTCTCCTGAGTCATGGGAACTTTATGGGTAAGTCTCGCAGTTCGTCAAAATAATAGCCACAGGATATAAATAAATCACCATCAAGTTGATGATAGTTTTGAATAAAATTCTACAACATTAGATATTACATCAGTGTTGAATTCTAAGGAACCCATATTCCTTTCATGTGTGTTGTAACTTTAATCAACGTTTTCAAAAATAAAAGTATTGCAACATAATCATTCAGTATAGGAATTCTAAAAGCAGGTTTCTGAAGAAGAAAGATATTAAGTTGCACCGATCAGCTCAAATTTTTATCAACAAGGAGATATTTAATGGATGAACTCTGCCATCAATCTTAATATGCATATCTAAATCTACCTACTCCGGGTTATTTTTCAACATTCCGAGAGATTTTATTTTATCTGCATAATTTTCATAGATCATTACAAGAGCACCAAACAACATACAACAAAATTATTCATTCAAAACTCTTTCCTGAACTGTAAGTTATCCAATGTCATCAATACATTTTCAGTAATTATCTAGAATTGCGATATTATCATCATTGTCCAATTGTAGCTTCACAACTATATTTTCTTGATAGATGGAGATCATCACAGCGACCCTGTTCAGCAACATACATCGCAAGAGCAAGGTTTTCTCTATCCCTTTTATCGATCATCCATTATTTATTAGGTGGGATGGTCTCTGTTAATCAGTTTTGTTTATTATTATTTAGAAATTTTTCATCTATAAAGTCAGTAGCACTATCAACTGAGGTATTCATCACTGCTGAATCCATCCCGCTTTCAACTTCCTCAAATTTCCTTTCTGTTAGGGTTATTTATGTTTTCTTCAAATTTTCCAGGATGGGTTGAAGATCAAAGGAGAAAATTTCCATTCTCGTTACGTTCAATATGAAAGGAAACTTATTTCATGGGTACAACCTCGTGCTTTAATTCTTTTATTTATTTATTTATTTATTTATTTTTACTGAATATTTACAGTCTTAATTATGCTACATACCTTATTTTCAAAAATTAATTTTGAAAGGGTTATTTTGTGGTCCTCCCGCGCTCAATTTCTTGAAAACCGCGTTAAGTTTTGCAACTCGTTTTCAGACCGCATTAATTTCGTCCTGTGTTAATTTTTGCCTCGTTAATGTCATTCATACGTTAATTTTTTGTAAGGTAATTTTCTCAGTAAAAAGTTGAATACATTTGTTTATTTAGAGTTCTCTTCAAGATACAGAAGAGACAAATAAAAGTATGATATTCAATTTTAAATTTCTGTTTTTGAAAAGATTTAAGAATTTTTTGTTTGTTTACTCTTAAATGACCAAACTTATAAGGAAGAAGTTTCATAATGTTTTGGAAGTGATCCTTTTATAAAACTCGAGATAAAGTTGCAAGTAACATTCATAGAATGTCCTCTCATTATCAGAAGATAGTATATGAAAGAATAACTTTTAGTGGAAGTTTGCCCAGTTCACCCAGTTACGTTAAAAAATAATAACTGTTCGGATTTCTGATGTATTTTGACTGATTGTTATTTAAGAATTTGTGAATTTTCTAGGTTTAATTCACAACCTTATGCTAAAAAAATACTCACAATACTCAACATTATTTCTACTCCTTTGTTGAATCATTTCAATCTCTCAGACTCAAATTTTGGTAAACTATTGGAAAAAAAACACCCATACGAAAGTTATTCGGCGAAGATGTTCGTTCTTTATATTTAGAAGGGAGTTGTGTGCAGACTATGGCCAGACCATCGTTAGTACAGGGACAATTATCATCAGATCACGTGCTTCCGTACGAAAATGCTCTCTTAAGAACTGAAAGAAGGAAATACGAACCTGTTGATGTGAAAGAAGCTCTCCAGCTTGGAGCCTACCTGAAGTATGTAGTCTTCTTCCACCTCTATATCTTTGTGAAGATGTTTATGTAGACATGTTTTACTTTCAGAAAACAATAATTTTTTTTTCAATTTATTTTTCATTTCATAATTGAGAAATTGGTCCATGATACTTTTTAGCAAAATTCAAGCACGAGAAGCATTTGCTGTTTATTTACAACGAGTTCAACATCGTTTACTTCAAGAAATCAGGTTACTAATAAAACTTGTCCAGTTCAGTTTCAGAGTTCTTTCAACTTGATTAATTAATGTTTTTTTCTCTTATGTTATCAGTACTGAAAAAGATGGGACGAAAAACATGATGGAGAAAAACATGATGGAGAAATCTAAAGTCCAAAAGCAAGAACAACAAATAGTGAGGCTTGTTTTTCATTTTGATTTTTACTCCAGTACTTAAATCTCCACACATGACCTAAGCTGAAATTTCTGCCATTTCTTTCAAAGGATTTAATCCACAGATTTTTGGTGAAAGCTGCCATCAATCTGAGCAACCCAATCAATATTGATGTTCCAAGCAAAAGCTTACCGTTATTAGACAGGTATATGCACGTTTTCCTTTTCTATTTTAAATGACTAAACTCTCCTCCACACTAAACTCTCCTCCACAAATTTTGACTGCGCTCTACCTCCGTCTCTGTTGTGTGTGTGTTACAAATTCACATTCAAACTGTTCTTCAGAACAGCTATATAAACATGTGGAAGAAATCAAGTCATTACATTTGCATAATACTTGTTGCATTTGGAAAGTCGATGTTTTAAAAAGTAGTGGTGCAATATTTTTAGCATGAATTGTGTAAGGGTTCATGTATGGCGGTTATATCTGGATTTTTTTTGACGTTTGCTTTTTTTTTTCTAGTGTTTCATATTTTGTTGCATTATTTATGAAACTTTCTTCATTTCAGAAAGAAAATTCTCGCTCGTGAATTGAATGATTTTGTACGCGTTTACTCTCGGGTAAGCGAACGTTTTTGTAAATGCTATTTAAAAGTTTTTCCTGGTGATTTTAAATCATATTAAATTTCAGGAAACACAATTGCTTAGTGATAAAGATGACAATTTAAATGTAGAAAATTTGGACCAGCATGCTCTACGTCGTTTCTCCTTATCTGACGAAAAGTTCTCCATGTTTCTTCCTATTTGCAGGTAGGTTAGCCACATCGCCCCTAATCTCCGTCCCAATTCCTGCTTCAATCATTTATCTGCTGACTTATCTATTTTTGTTGTTTTTTGTTTTTCACAGTGAAAATGAATTGGAAGAGATTTTAACCATGTACACCAGATATAATAAATCAGCAAGTATATTTCTTGGCGCAAAGCCGTCCCAACAATCTTCAAAAAAACCTTGTAAAGAACAGCTTGCAGATAATTTTATTTCTCATCAAAGGTAAGTCGGTGATCGTCCATTAGTTCTTGAAGTTTTCACGATTATTTGATGTGAGTCAATTGAGAAATTACGGTTCGGAATCGATTTGTTGTGACATCTTCCGAAATGTGAATTTCTTTTGGGTTTTCCTATACAAACGTTTGTTTCATAATGAACTAGAAGCCCCTAGGCTTTAACAATTTCCTCCTCAGCCCTGGAGGAAACCAACTGAGTTCAAACTACTTTCGGATCAATTATTTTCGTAGAAACAAAGTTTCGCGAAAAAGTAGTAGATTTTAATGGTACACTGCTGGTTGTAATTGGAGGGGAACAGTATGGTATTCTTTCAGGTGATTAATGTGCCGCCATATGGTGCGGTTGTCTGATTGTCTTACCAGCTGAAATGACAGGCCTTTCTGATTGGTAACGATGTATGGGTCATCTTCAAATATTGACTGGTACTTGTTTGTCTTGACTGCTCTACGGACAAGTACTGTGTCGCCTTGTTCGATATCAGTGTGGTGTCGCCATCTTGAGCCGTTAATTTTGTTGTTCACTACCACTTTCCTTGCTGCATCTTGTTGTCGTGCAGCTTCAACTTGCTGCATCTTGTCGTGCAGCTTCAACTTGCTTATCTTTGACTGGAGTGTATGGTGGAAATTTTGATCGGTATCTATCTCGAAACATCGTGTCACCTGGCGTTAGTCCAGTGGCACTGTGCGGTGTTAATCGGTAGGATTGTAGAAGATCATAACAGCTTCTTGAACTGGAATTTTATTGTTGATTGCGATTTTTTTCATAATAGGCCTATTTACATCTTCTAAAGCCTTTCAATTGTTAAAATCTTTTATGTCGGCATTCCTTGGATATAATCCTCGCCTCTCGTTTCACTGGATTATTGTTTAGAGGGCGGGTTTATACGAAAGTTTATGCTTCACAAAAGAGGGACGCTAATCATTAAATATTTCACGTCAAAAGGGGGCGCTAATTCGAGGAAGGCGCTCTTTCAAGCATAAGCGCACTTTCGAGTAAATACGGTTTTTATATCCAAGCCTGAAAATTGATGACGTCGGTTCCGTTTGACAACCGAATGATCCTTCTTGTCTGAGAAAAAAAATATTGAGAATCCAGAAAAACTGGAATAACCTGGAAAATAAGTCTTCTCCAGTAACTTTCTTTATTACATTTGATAAAAGTGCATCCCAATACATCTTTTAAACCATTGAAAAAAATGAGCAGGTCAGCCCCTTTAAAGTTCATATCATTGAAAAGACTGTCCAAAAGATATCTCGAAACTGTATGGTGTATTATTACCTAGAAGCTATTATGAAAAGTGACAGTACAGCCAAATGAGAGCTTCTGATTGGCTTAGACGCATTTCTCGAGGGCATCGGTACAGAGCCGTACTGACTAGTTTGCGTCATAGGTTATAAAATGGTGGCTTAAAAAGTAAACAAATAAACGAAAAGGGAAAAGAAAGCAAGGAAGTGTCCTCGGTCTGAAGCACTGGTCTCGCAAGTTCGAGCTGTACATTCGGACCTCTGGCTTTGTATTTCTCTGTACAGATGCGCAAACAGTCAGTAATCCCGTTATAATCAATTCAGGCCAATTGATATTTTCGACAGTTCAATGTTCCGACAGCTCCGTATTCTAATTCCACAAACTTTGAGTGTTGTCTTTTATTAAAGTCATTGCTAGATCGTTTGCCCTTGTGAACCTTGTGCTTTTAAAATAAATTTTATTAAATAGATGGCTTTCAAGTTGTTTAAAAATGTCAATGTCCTTTCCTCTATAAGTCATGGATATTTCAATATAACGATCAAGCCAATTTTCTATCGGTTTCATTTTCTACAGGGACAATGATGGCAGTTAAATAAGATTTGTTTCAACAGATATAAAACACTTTCTGTGCGTATTTTCATCATGCACTTGTTTACTTGACTTTTAGTTTAAACACAGGGTATGAAGTTGGTCATAAACCTGGAAAATATACGGCATGCATTCCTAATGAAATTTCGATGATTAAAAGTTCTTCACTTCATAATTGAATTTCAAACATGATGATTGTGATGATAAATGTTCTTGTTTACTTTTTCAGAACATCACACCAGGTACACCTAACTTTCATTTTCTTCCCGTTACTTTTGGTCTCAAGCACTAAAGCTGTTGTATGTCACTATCCGATATCCGAAATCCTGGATGTGATATCCGAAAACAGCAAAAAACTGTTAGTTAGACAAATAGAAAGATAGAATGTGTAAACCAAACTTCGCTTATGCGCGCGGAAATTCATAAAACATTTCTCATAAAAGTTCCTCGTGAACATTTTTTTATTCGATCAATTTGAAACTTCCTTCCAAATACAATGAAACCTTCTTTGGCGTTTGTTTTGAAAAAATTATATCTTCTAACAAAGTTACATTAACGGTCGCCTTTTATCTTTTAGATCTACCCAAGAAACAAGAGATGTATCTTCAAATAAATCTTCAAATCCAACAAAATCCAGAAAACGACAACCTTCAGATCAACGACCTGAAGATGAATTCATGACACGTCCGTCGTCGACAAATTCTAGTCAGCCGACAAATGATAACCGTGTGCATCAACGTCATTTATCAGCTGATTCCCGTCATCCTTTGCGAACAGCTACTCAAACAAACCGTAATCGCTCCAGTGGGTACAAACAGCATTTACGACAGTTATCATCAGACTCGCTTATTCGAAGCAGCTCAAGAGGATCTCACCGACCTGATTCTAATGAACAGAAACTTCGAACACTGTCTACAGTTTGTGCGTATACTGGTGCAAATGACATGTTGAAACTTTATAAAAAAGAATTAAGAGAGAAAAGCGCAGGTATTTGTTATAGTGTAGTCATGGTTACACCAAATCATCGTGAACCAAGAAGTCAATATATATTATTTCGAGGATGCTTTCTCCAGTATAAAAATGTGAATTTTTTTCAGCTAATTCTCGAATATCATCAAGACCTCGGTCGTCAACCAATCCGATAAATCCGATAAAACATGTATATGGTAAGTAAACAACTCACATAATAGTTTCTCAAACATAATAGTCTGGTTTCTCAAACATAATAGTCTGGTTTCTCAAATTTTCACAGGAATATGACAATCCATCTGGCAGCTCCACAGATGTAATGGATAATTTTCTTGTTCTATGCTACATTTAGGCGTTGACGATTCCACTCTAAAAGAAGCTTTAAGACATCTATCATTGAAACAATCGGAACGAACTTATTCGTCCAACAATCTCAATCAAAATCGTGTTTCGTACGAGGTGAACCAAGTAAATGATGACATTGATTCGAATAATACGAGCTCTGACGACGAATATGGACTGGTTAATTATAGTCAGCCATTTGTGTTGGATAACAATGAGAAGTTTCCTATGAACAACGTATTGCAACAATCTGCACAGGCTAGAGATACATCTCTCACAAGAGAAAGTAAAGATAGTTGGTTATTAAGAAGATGTGTGAATAATAATCAGAAAACAATATATTGTGAACCACGCCCTCCTGAGGGAAGGAGACCATTAATTAAACAACAAATTTCTTCGCAGAGGATGGCAAGGTAGATACGTTTTGTATTCCAGATGTTCTAAACTAGTTTCGGTCTCTTGTTGATATTTTACAAGTTCTGATTTACTTTTTTTGTAGGCTAGTGAGAAAAAAGTAAATGCAGAATTTCCTGATGATTTCCTGGTCAATTCATGTGCCACTGAATCTTTTTTATCAAATAGTGCTGATGTGAGTCTGATGCTGATGGGAGTCTCCATTGATGCTAATAGACCTTTACGTCAGCAGAGTAGGTTTCGTCAGCCTCGTTTCTAATCTTAATGATTGTTACTTACTTAAAACTGATAAAAAAGTTTTGATGAAGCAATATGTCAAGGGAGGTATCATTACTCAGTTTGAAAACAAGGCAAAACATGCTCTGAGGTAATTTTAAGATATGGTTTCAAGTTATAACAGGTGTACCATATTTCTTCCGGCGGAAATCCTCATTAAAGCCGGTTTTCCACTAGGCGGAATTTCCGCTTTCAGTCTAGCGGCTTTTGTTTTTTAACAAATTCCACCAAAATTCCACCATCAAGTTCAATTTTTCCACCGAGGAATATATTCCATTTGATTAGTGTGCGGAATATTCCGCCTAGTGGAAAACCGACTTTCTAAACAATTACCGTCTTATATGATAATAGTTTTATATGTGAGATATCTGTTCGATATATATTTGTAGTTTTTTTAAAGATGTATAGATAATTTGATAAAACTATCTTTATCAAATATATTTTTAACCATTCCTCCTGTCGACAAAAGGTGGCATGAAACAGTAAAAACAAGAGTCTGCAAAGTAAAGTGTTCAAAATTAAGATATATCCTCTACTCCTTTTTTATCGAACGCAAAGTCTGCTTATCACCTTGAGGTTGTTATTGAAGCATTTCAAAGGCTTGGTTCGTAAAGAATTCCATACTTCTGCCATATCTCTAACGCCCTGAGTGGACGATGAATTCCATGATAACGTATGTTGTTTGGACGCGATGATTGGCTATCAAAATATATAATATTACATATTTAAGTGTTCTCTTATCAAGACCAATTTGGCAGGAAGGCGTGCAGAACAGGAAGGCGTGCAGTTGTAGTATTGGGATCATTTAGTGGTAATAAAGAATTCAAAGTAACTTGGTATTTGTATTGACAACAAATTGAGTTTGTGTAAAAAGGCCAGTCGAAGTTTCAATTGTCTTTACAGAATTAGATCAAGCAAAACTTCTGTTTAAAAGCTATATCATATCTCAATTTAATTATGCCCCTATAATTTGGATGTTCTGCAATAAAACCGCATACTCGAACATTTATTCCTACATTATGAAAGTAACTACACTGAATTACTCACTATGGCAGAAACTTTCAGCATCCACGAATTTCATTTGCAATTTCTAGCCACCGAAAGTTTCAAAACTGAAGTCAAGATAGGCCCTGCCTTCATGCAAGAATTCTTTATTCCCAAACAAATTAATTATGATCTTCGTACCGTTGATCTTTTGTCACTGCCTGTAACGAGAGTAAAATTTGATACATCCAGCTTTTTATTTCGTAGAAGTTTACTCTGGAATTCTCTGACAGATGGGTAAAAGATGGTTTCCAGTTCATTTAAATCGTCAATCGGAAAATTGAATCTCAGTAGGCGGTGCAGTTGCAGAATTTGCCAAAATTTAATATTTGCATTTTTGAAACTTATGCCAGGTTCCTAATTTGTCATTTTGTTGACGGAAATTAGTTTATTTTGTTTTTTTTAACTACGGCAAAACCAACGTTATATAAATGTTTCAATAGACCTTTCCCGAATTTCTGTTTAAACCCTGGGTTATGGCCGACTCATCAAGTTTTGCTTCGTTTTCATTATCATAATTTCTTTTAACTCCGTTGGGAAACAGGAATAAGAAGTGACCGTTACTAAGTACTAAAGTTATGAAATCAGTAAAATGCATAGAAACGTAGGGATAGACGACATTTTTATCATGTTGCGTGTTTGCAGCAATTATAAGTATGTCCAGTATCTTCTTTCCATCCTGTTTTACTCAAGCGAATACATCAGCCAACATCAATGCAGAAAAAGTTCTGCATTTGCTCCTCCAAACGTCGCGTTGGTTAAGTACAACATGTTGTATCCCTGATAGTTATTACCTAATATTCTAATTTATTTGGGAAACTGAGTCAAAAATTCACAAAAAGGAATCAATAATACAAGAAAGAAAGTAATCCGCTAAAGCAAAGTATAAACTATTTGCTAAATTTCACATCTTTCCGCCCCCGGGTCATTGATAAAACTAATTGGAGTTTTTGTAGTCACTTTATGATGATTATATATCGTTCCTAGGATCGTTCAAACACTTTCCAAATATTCGGGAGCATAAGTTTCTGTTCTACATTTATTTAAAAAAGGATTTAATATTGGAAGAGGTTGGCAAGAATTGCAAATATGGACATTATTGCAGCATCTGCAAACAAACATATCGAATTTTCTAAAAAAGTTTGTAGTTATATCGACGAGCTGTTTTTTTACCTAGGATCTTAAAAACGTAATCATCGTGGTATTCAAACAAATCGCTGTTTATACCCTAATCACCCTAACCCTAATCACAACCATATGTTTGTAGTCGATTTTGATTAGTTTGCGACTGTGCAAACTATTTGTTTTGTTGTGTGTTTTGTCAATTGACTTTAAATAAAGCAAATGAATGAATGAAACCATCTAGATAGTTTGAACACCATGTGCCTTCGGGTGCCCACTTCCTTTTCTCGTGGGGACATTTTGCTTGTGAATCTGTTATGGTTGAAATGTTAAATAAATCGATCTGATGTAAGGCATGTGTTGTTTGTACATTGTTGGTAATGTCTTGGTCGGTCATTTTTTGAATCAACTTGATTTTGCAAAGCTTGCAAAAACTGTTACTGGAGGACCGCATTTTACCCGTTTGACCAGGACACAGGCACACGCATGCAAATGGAAATTTCCTGTGTGATTTGTCACACTTTACTGTTGATGTGGTATGTTGGTCAATTCTTTTCGTTGTAATGCATGATTTAAGTTGTTAATTAAAAGTATTTCGTAACTGATGCTCTTCAAGCTTTTACTCGTTTCTTTTGGTAATTACGTAACTAAAAGCCAAAAATCGTTTTTTCATCATCTCAAAATTTGATGAATAATCAAAAAGTCCATGAGCCCACTTTTTAAATTTTTGGCAACGTGCTTATTAGTTACACTAATTGATCATATCCTAACAAAATAGCTTCCCATAGTTTTCATATCCTAACAAAATAGCTTCCCATAGTTTTCATATCGGACATTAAGGAAGCATGATTAAAAAATTTTCAAAGATTTTCTCTTCCTGCAAAAGTTTTTGTTCAAACTTATTTACTTTGCTTCAGAAGTTGAAAAAACCAGGAGTTGTTTTGAAATTCAAAATCCTTAATTAGAAGTACTTACTTTCCCTCAATTTTTTTCACTAAAATGGTGACATCTTCCAACGTCTGTATCCATTAATTCTGGGCCGTCGGAAGGTCTTAGTTATTATTAGTTATTGAAGGAGTAATAGTAAGAGTAAGAGTACTTTAAATTTTCGGTCGATTGTATTGATTTAGAATTCAGTTTTAGAAATATTTATTCTGTTGTTATTGTGTTGCGAAGATAAGTTTTCAAGATTGTGTTTCAGCCTTTACATTAGGGCTGGTGAAATTGAGAAGTTTTTTAAATTCAGTTTGACAAAAAAATGGACTATATAAAGTCATCATTTCTATGTGTCGCACTTTTTAAGTTCGAAGTGGTATTGGTGATCTTTCCCCAGTGCTCATCTAGTCGATTTTTGAACGAATTGATACTGCCAGCATCAACGACGTCTTTCGGCAGGTTGTTTCATATGTCTTAATTGCTCGATAGTAAAAGCATCTTTTAGCAGCTGGATTGCATTCTCTTTGATAGAAACTTGTCGTAGGATTTGAGTGTCGTCGGCAAAAAGATATGCTTCAGATTAAACATAATCTGGCAGGTCATTAAATATAGATTACAAACAAAAGGGTCCAAGAACACTATCTTGTGGTACACCACTCAATACTATGGCACACAAGGACTGCGTGCCATTGACTTTAACAACTTATGAACGCCCTTTTAAAAAGGCCTCAATCCAACGTAGCATCTTACCATCTATTCTATATGAGGATAACTTTCCTATGAGGCGCTTGTGCGGTACGATAATAAAGGCTTTGGCCAAGTCAAAATAAATTGGGTCGACGACACCTGAGACAAAATAATATTTATGTACTTATTTAAGAACGACAGAAGCTGGGTGGTGGTGGATCGACCTCGGACAAAGCCAAACTGATTGCCGAGATATAAGCTTGTTTCCAATCTTCTGGCAGGTGATCAGACTCAAATAATTTCCGGACTATATGCACGATAGGGTCGTGTTTTCATGCATAATCGTTTACAACACAATTGCCAACTATGGGGCATCCTAAATTGCATGAAAAAGAGATGGAAGCAGATGTTTATAAGAGTGTACATTCTTTATCGTTCTCTACAGTATCACTTTGAGTCGTTTTTTGAACACGAGAAGAGATGGCAAACGCATAATGAATGACTTTTATTTAACAAACCTTTTTTCTTACTTTTTATTTAAGAAATCTTTTTTCTTACTTTTGAATACTATATTTTACTAGTGTAGCGTGTAAAAACATTTTACAGTTTTTCTCCATAAATTGTTTTTACACGCAATACTGCCATGATAAGTCTGTGTATATACAAAAATTGTTGTGTTTCTCCATGTTGGAATTATATCATATTTATCACAAAATTGTTGTATAAATATTTTGGATCGATCATTCAAAGAATGCTATTATCCCTATTTTTCAGTGCTATCTGGCCTATTTAGAGATTTCTAAAGTTGTACAGTTAAACTAAAAGCTAAAATTCCAATGTTCAGAGATTTAGAAAAGAGACAATACAACGTATACTCCTACCTAACCACGATTAAACTTCTGAAATATAAGAAAATACCTTCACATTTCCCTATTAAAAAGCTAACAAAAACAATACCTTCTCAGACGTTTTTATCTTTCAAATCTTTATTCTGCTATGAATTATGGAAATGTCAAAACCCAAAACTCCATTTGTGCATGATGATATAAAAACCATGTATATAACAATGATTTTTACTCTTTTTCTTGCATTACATTCATCTATATACTATTCAATTTTCTAATCTAAAAAAAAGATATCATTCAAACATTATCAAAGCAATATAATAATGATCTTGCTACCTTCGTTTCCCTAAGGCGAACCTTAATAATAACAATCCACATACTACAATAAAATAAACTGCTATCTACACACTTCGGAATAGTAGTCAAAACTAACTGATACGAAAAAGCTACGTTTAACCACATTAAAAAATAGACATCGGTAGAAAATGATGAACTGATAACACGAACACATAACAGGTCTACATCGACTATCTCGTCGGATAGAATAGTGACTGACAAATAAACATCAATGTTGTTATTCTTTATTACTGATAAAGCGTTGGATATAACCAAAACAAAACATTTTACACACAGCGTCTTCATTTCTCGTTTAAAGATATGAACGTTGAGAAAATTTGATGAACTTTCGAACGCAAAAAAACATTGCATTAAAAACATTAGCACTCGTGAATTCATCCGACATCCAATTCGAAGACCAAAAATGTTAATTCACGCTTGAAAAACCTATTTGTGATTGGGAAGAAAACCTTGTAAATGTACTGATTTCAAAAAAAAAAAAAAAAAAAAAGATTGTTTAAAATAACCAACATTGCATTCCGAGAAATGTTTCCTAAAGTTCTTTCTTTCAAAGTTAGATAAGAAAAAAGCACGATTAGTAGTAGTAGTAGTAGTAGTAGTAGTAGTAGTAGTAGTAGTAGTAGTAGTAGTAGTAGTAGTAGTAGTAGTAGTAGTAGTAGTAATAGTAGTAGTAGTAGTAATAGTATAAGAAGATTGTAAAAGTAGTTTTATTAAAATTCAAATCCCCGTCTCTTTATCGGGGAAAAAATCAGAGAAAAGTGACTAATATTTTTCTAGTGACTTAAAATTTCCCCAACTTAATTTTTTCCCGATTTGTTTTTACAAGCTTTTTATAAGTTGAATAAATAATTTTCCTGATTTCCCCCCCCGATTTTTCCCCATATGACGTTGAGGTAAAAAAAGCCAGAGGTTGCGGACGTAAACGGAACTTGAAGGACTTGGTCACACATTCTGAATATTTTGTACAGATAAAAATTAGTTAATTCAGAAGGCAAGTTAGAACCTAATATAAAAACTAGAATTCCAATATGTCGAACACGTATTTACCGAAATTTTCGTCTATAAGAATTAAAAAGTTTGGAAAGACTATCTAATGTTATAACAAATCAATGGATCCACCTAAAGAATTTTTGAGTAGTTCTACCTCCCAGGACTTGACTTCAGATGATTTAAATAACTTTTCATTTGTCAAAACTGATCAAACTGGCGAAATTAGTGGTGTTATGCAAAATTTAGATGATACTGATGATGGTAATAGATTAAACAATACAACAACACAAGAATCTTACAGTGTTTTTGAAAGTAATATTTCTAGTACCCTCATAAAAAGCAAGGGTATTGGATGGCTGTTTGAAGTAGAAGATGTTGATGATGATGCATTTGATAAACCGCTGTTGTAAGTGTTGTTTGTTTTTTGTTGCCCATGGTGTGGCTTAGTTGCAGTTCACTCCTGAAAGGATGATCTTATCCTCCTGCATAGAACAACAGAATAAATCGTTCTTTGAACCAGAAATAATTACAGATTATGCAACGGGTCAATTGTTTCAGGGGAGTGAACTGCAATACATGATTTCGGAGATATTGCGGCTATTAGGATTTTGATGTTTTTGATAACCTATAAGTAGGGCATATTTCACTGGATGTGTGTCTTTTTCACTATGTTTACATAGGAGAAGTAAGACCTGTTGTGCGTAATATCTTGATTGTTGACTTTCTTCTTCTTCTTCTTGCACCTTTTTTTATTCTCCTGGACTGTTTAGGCGAACTTTCTGCACTTCGTCGGGACTGGAAGAAAAATGGAACGTTTTAATAAATTTTTTCTATACTGTCAAGCGAAACCGGATTGCAACTTGCCCTACCGGCAAACCGTAGGGTAATTCTATCACAATAGAATCATGTATTAAGCCGGCCATGCGTGTCTGCATCCACAGCAGTTTCTATATTATTTTCTTTTTCTTACATGCATAGCAGTTGATTTGGTTACTCTTTTACTTTACTTTTAAGGAACAACAGAAATGTTTGAATGGTACACTGCCATGCAGGATAAACTTCTGGGCATCCAGCACAGACACTTTGCTTTGTTGTTTGCTTTGTTTTTGTATGTTGTAGTGCAGTTCTACTTAGTGTGTGTTCCTTTTTCCACAACACCTTATTCTTCTCAACTTGAATTTTGTCAGTAAATGTATAATTATTATTTATAAGTTCATCTATTCTCGACCCATCAACTTCAGCATCCAATAAGTTAAAAAGGAATCCTAATTCATGTTCAAAAGGATGTACGATATGATATACAATAAAAACAACAACATTAGTAATAAATATGAAAACATTTCTTTCCTTTGGAGATTCTCAACATACAAAATCTTTTCTCAAAATGCGAAATTTTCAAAACAATTTTGAGACTCATCTTGAACTATCTTGAATCTACCCCAAATTATTAAGCGTTATTTCAAATTTAAACTATTGGGTCAAAAGTAATACTGTAAGCTTTCATTTTAAATGTTTTTCAATTTTTTTCGTTGATAAATTGTTTCAATATTTCAATATCTGTGTTTACCCCATATTATTATTTTTTCGTCATGCGAAATTTTCAAAACAATTTAGAGATAAAACACGGAACAGTAGAATAACAAAGTAGATTCCGTAAAAACCCTGTGCCCTAATAGTCCCAAAGGGAACACTAGAGACGATATTTCTTTTCTTTACCACTAATTACCCTTAAACCTACTTGTAACATTTTCATAACTATTACATCACGATGTAAACAAACTCTAGTAATCAGCTGGTTAATAAGCATGGTGAGAACATAATATTGCACCGAGGAAGGGAAACTTGTGTTGAGAATAGAAGCATAAAGAGGATTTCAGAAAATGAAGATTGGACTGGAAATGCAATGACCTCTTTCACTACATTTGTTTTGTAAATATTTCATCAGTAATATCCGACTACGCTTTCAAATTTGATGCAAATTCTCAAAACTGATTCGCAAGTAAATTAGCCTGACATCTCTTTTTCTGTTTAAATAAATGTTGTTTTCACTAGGAGAATCTTTACCAGTCATATCTCAAGATATTACCTAATCATAAAGCACATTCATTAGACTTTCGGTAGTGTCACCATGATCTCATGTATTTTGAGAAACTCTTAGGGTACGGTAATTCTACCCACCAATAATGATAGTCAACAGATAGTCATCTTAGTGACTGCTCACCTGTCATCACAGGTTGCATTTTACTGATCAACTGTTGTTGTTGTTCAGTGCCATTGGGAGCTCAGATCACCCTGTCCTGCCTGCAAAGTCATTTAATTTCTTTAATTCCCTTTGCAAAATCTGATTTTCTATTTCCTTTGTATATACTTGAGCATTAACATTTTTTGTACTTTTCTCATAGGGAAGAACTTGACATTGATTTGAAAGACATTTATTATAAGATTCGATGTGTATTATTTCCATTACCCCAACTTGGCTTTGAAAGAAAAGTTGTGAAGGAAAATCCAGATTTTTGGGGACCCTTGCTTATTGTGTTATTATATTCTCTTTTATCATTGTATGGTCAATTTAAGGTGAGTCACTTATCATATATCTTTTCTTCAGTAGGTGAAATGAGAATCAAATCATGAGAAAGTAGTGAAAGAATAATTTTCAAAGATTTTCACATTAAAATCTTTATTTTCAATCAACACATTATAAGAACATCCATAAAAGTTTTATATTTTTTGATGTCCAGGAATATATATACTAATGGTGGTGCTACCTTAAACTAGAAAAATTGCCATAAAATGATAGTCCTTCATAATGGCATACGCATACCTAACCCTAACTTACTTGGATGAACTATGGTTACGATATCAATTTGACATATCCTAGATTGATACAGAATTGCTTTATTATTAAGACATGCAAAGGTTTCAAATCTCTTCCAGTTATATGTTTCAAGATATTACCCTAACAAGTAAAACTTCAAAAACCAAAAAATGATACAGCCTTCATATATAGAGGCACAAGCAGACTTCCTATTTAGACTGAAAACCTTAACATGGTTTTATAAATAAGCAATGTCAATTTTTCCAGTTAATGTGGCACCACAATGAATATATGGCTGAACTATATTATGTGCATCTGTTTGACAGGGACTCTATGCATCAGTGATTTCATATTTAGGTAGTCTCGTGGATCATTACTATCTGGTTCACTGGATCTTTTATCATATTTTTTCTAACTCGTGCACTTGGTGGCGAAGTGAGTAATGAATGACATCAAATGCAATTTTTTTAAACAATTTTTTAATAGGTTAAGTCAACGAAAAGAAATTTTCAATTTTTCAATTTTATTTCATATATCTCATGTTCAACACTATCCTTGTTGCTCGAAGCAAATCTTGTATTTTTTTACTGCTTTAAGTAATGGAGAAAAGGTATAAAAGTTATCTGAATTAACATACAGCTGCTTCATGTAGATTGCATATGCTTTGAATGCGAAATTGCAATAACAACAATCGAAATTATTAGATCATGAGACCATGTATCTGTATCTTAGTTTATTTATGTCCATTCATTCCACATTTAGGTCTCTTATTCACAGTGTCTTGGTGTTATTGGTTACTCTTTATTACCACTTATTGCAATTGGTTTGGCTTTACCATTTTTGCATCAGTTACCATACGTGCCTGTTTTATTTAAGGTATGTTCTGCTGATTTTATTGTTATGCAATCATGAAGAATCTAAAAGTATTCAAATGTAGGCAACTGATACAGTCCAAGAAACTAAATGTTATAACATTATTTTGATGACTTCGCTTTTGTAGATACTAGGTGTGATTTGGGCTTCTTACAGTGCTGGTTCGTTGCTGATACCACAAGAATTACATTCCAAAAGACTGCTCTTATTTTACCCTGTTCTGCTGTTGTACATTTACTTTTTTTCACTATATACTGGTGCTTGAACTATCCTGACGTGTCAAGTCGAAACACTCATATACGACATAAAGATACAACTGTGTCGGAAGATTAATAGATGTGTCGGTGAATGTGATGCACTCGGTTGCTTGCCACAGAACGACAACAGGCAAACCAGAAGAAATTTATTTTTAAGTAAATACTTCTTTTTGGCATATATTTATATTCTTCTGTTAACATATATTTTCCTAGTATATACTTAATTTATATAACAGAACGGAGCGAGTTACATTATGATTCTCATGGAGCGAGTTACATTATGATTCTCATGGATAGATTTAATGTAAAATAGAAATTCCCTTATATGAATCGAATGTGAAATTTAAATTATTCCTATTGCCTAAAGCGGGCGATGCACGATAAAATTTGTCAAATCAAATTTATCAAAACCAACTTGTAGATCTGATACACACTTTCAATTTGTCGAAATCGAATTGTTCATGATTCTCTCATTTTTTTCAAAACATCACGTGATTGATTAAACTCATTTCGCTACAATTTTTATAAAGGTGATTGACTGACGTTACTTTCGACAAATTGATAAAGTTGAACAACTTGTTGTTGAAATCGACATGTCGAATCAATAATTTGAATTGAAAATCTGGTGATCCGATGAAACTCGACAAATATGACTCAATAAATTTGAATGTGTATAGCCCGCTTAAAGTTGGTTGAATTTTATGTGGCTATGTAGTTTGTAGAAATCAAAGGAATTAATTATTTATAAGAAGAATTTTGGGTACATCTCATCGAGAGTACGTTTTTCACCTCAATCATAAAATCCAACTGCGAACATAAATGGGATTTCATCAAATTTATGAAGACACATATGAGTAACTTTTCGAGTAATTTTGATTCATTTATAAGTTCATAGAAAAATAATTGGAAAATAGAAAAAGCGATTGGTAAAAATTTCTTCTCTTTCTGGCTGATTTGAGTATACACTAGCAACGACTATTTAGCAGCCTGAAATATTAGATAATAAAATCTTCCAAGTACTACAGTACTACCCCGCTTTTTCGAACTCAAGGGACAGCCAAAAAAGTTCGGTTTGAAAAATCGATGGTTGGTCGAAAATTGTGTGCACATGAAGAAGGAAAACAAAAGATACATTTATAAGCTACATTTTGCATGCGAATTTTTCATTCTGTAGAGAAATAGCTTGTTATTGAGCTTTGTTTAGATTCAACGCTTGTATGAGAGTTGCTCTCTCATACAAGTGTTGTTCTCTTTACATTTAGATCCTTTTCAAACCAAACTGATCGATATGAATTAGTGGTGGAACTGGACTGCACAAAGAAAACAGGAGGGATCATTTCAAATAAAATATTGAACGCCACTCGACCCAAGATGCTTTAGTCAACCTCCTAAGGTCGTGCCTAAAAGCTTAAATGAGGAAAAAATTGTTGGTGCGCTCCTGACGGACCTGTCTTCCTCACGAAATTCTTATTGTCAAACTTATATCTATCAAATTCTTTCCACGGCCTTAATTGATTTAATTGATTCTGGGTCTGTTTCTTCCCCAACTTTTGTTTACTACTAGGCCGACCTCCACTTTTCATACGCACGGACGGAGACGAAGGAAACCTACATACGCGCGTGCGCGAACAGAAGTATTGGAGATTGTAATCATGGACGCATAACGAGAAGAACTTACAATAATTCTATTGTTAAAATCTTTTTTGTCAGCATTCCTTTGATATAAAGCGTGTCTCGCATTTCACTGGATTTTTGGTTTTCATGGGCGCGGGTTTATACGAATGTTTATGTGTCACACATTGTGGAAAATCAAAGAAATTAGAAGAAATGCGAGTTGCATATAAATCTGCGACTTTCATATTAGTACTTCAAAACTACTACTTAATGTTTTCAAGATGTCTGATGGGCGTTTACCACAACGAATTTTTAACGAGTTGTGTAGTATTTACTTTGGTACATCTTTTACGAAACCTAGAAAGATGCCGGGAAATCTACAGGAAGAAAAATATCTTGTCCCTCAATTCTAAATGTTTCAAGGCTGTACAGAGAAGTTAATGTGTATACAGATGTTTTTAGCCAACAGTTTTACTGTGTTGTACTTTTTACCTTTTATTTAGATCTGCTGATGATGTCAATTAATACATCGAAATATATTCTCAAAAAATATATAATACATTGTTGATCCTTTGATCCTTTGATGATAAAAAAAAAATTGGTTGAATATAAGAAAATCTTTTCTTTAGCTTTGTTTGATAAGAATATTAAAAAAGGACGAAAGAAATAGCTACATTCTTGTCTAAGGTTTCAAAAAAGATAGTGTGCGTGGGGCGACACATTTCTAATGCCGTTTGTTAAATCGCATCCTGCATAAATATATTTTAATTTCCTGTCCTTCAAAAGTTTTGTCCTGTAAATTCATGGATTTTGAGTTAAATGTTCTTTACCATTTTTGAAATTTTTCTTCAACATTATTATATTTGCTTCTTGGCCAACAACATGATTTTTTAGCAGAGTAAATTCAAAATATGAGAGGTTAAGTGGAAATCTATCTTTAAAGTTGAATAGAAATTGGCCTTAAGATGTTACCAGAGCTGTGTAAAACTAGTGTGAGACAATCGCTTTGTTTAAGCCTGGTTTCCGTTCCTGTGAATTTCTTTCATTTTTTTGTTCTTGTCTTTCTTGTGGTTTCCGTTAAATTGATAAATATTGTTGAAGGCATTTCTTGACAGGGTTTAACTAGATTACAAAACCTTTAACATCACATCATTTCGAATACTCTGCTTTCAAACCTTGAAATTGTTGCGGGATATGGAAACCGTGCACACTTAGCAGATATGTAATTTAATTCCATTGAAAAATATTTTTCAAATATTTAAAATGTTAAAGTAAATAATTTATGTTACAAACACGTTCAAGCTTCAATTTCAAACTTTAAAATTTAAAAAGGATATGGAAGAAAAGAGCTTGGAGAAAGGAGAAGCACGCGTTAAGTTTCAGTGCAAACGTGTTGGTAGTATCACTGAGCTGTTGGATAATGACAAAAAAAAAAAGATTTACAACAACAATGCTCGACAACTGGCAGGTTTGATTCTTTTTTTCAGCGGTATTTCCAAACTATATGCGAGTACCAGTTATTTTGTTGTTTTTTATCTGTAATTAAGTAAAGTGTGTTGATGAAATATTATTTTTTATTGTTGAATATGCAATGGAAGATTTGACAAGCTTTTTTCATGTTCGAGGAATATCTAGAATAAATAAGACAATTTTCGTAGTATAAAATATCTTCATCAAGAAGAATATTTAATATAATCCTCGAAAAAAATGCATTCACTGGTAATTTCCCATCTGCATTGTCTCTTATCGAGACCTAGCCATGGGTAGCACAGCATACCTTAGACACAGATTTCAAACATAGTTCACGATAATTTTATACTCAGATTGCTCCTTTGTTTTTCGTGAAATTGTTTCATAAGAAAAAAGAATCCCCCCGATTCGTTTTGATAAACAAAACGCATTTCCCGAATTCCGGTTTAAACGTCAATATTCTAAATTTGATGGTGTCGCTACAAAATTAGAATATTTTAATTAACTGCAAATCGCTTTGGGACAATTTGGGATAACTTTTAAGAAATATCACCCTTGAGGTGTATTGTAACAACTTTTAAGGTGTCAAATCAGTCTTCTGTGGGTATTGATTTCTTTCTCCGGGGTTGGTTTTATGGAAGAAACTGTCCCTCTTAGCCGGGGGACGGGACGTTTTAACGAGTTCTCGCTATTGCATTCATTTCTTTTGTTTTATCGGATTTGGTTATCGGATTTGGTTATATGATAAAAAATTGTCTAGCTTAAACGGAATCTCGCTTCTATGTAAATTTACAGCTCCCTAAATGGTGCGCAATACGATGCCGCACCCTTGTAGGTGCTATACGAGCATCCATTTTTAGATTTATAAAGTTCTGCGAAGGCATTCGAAGATTGTAGAATATGTGTTGAAAGATTGCATGATGCATTTAAAATGTACCCGGACGGGGTAGATTAAAATGAAGCAAGTATTGAAGTGCTTCCTTAAGCAATTAATTAGTGATTTCCAGTTTGTCATTCATTTCTACCAATCCTGTAAAAAAGATAGCCCGATCAATTCCTCCATATTTCGTCGCCTATTTAAAGGTAAGAGTGACTTTCAGACAATAACATCCAAGATTATTTATGAAACACACTCGACCGTTACTAAAAAATCAAAGTAGCATAACAAGAGTTGCGCACTGTTTTGTGTATGATATGCAGTATTTCATAAAACATTTGCAGCATTTTATAATTATGTGTTGCGCTTCTGGATCGCCATACAGTCAATTTCCTGTTTTTTATAAAAAAGAGTGTGTATGTTTTCCCAAATAATTGACCTTATTCAGAAGCTAGGCGTTTATTTAAAATTTATTCTCTACACCTGTGTGCTAATTTTGAAGGGACGCTTAATTGAGTTCTGGGCGTGAATGTTGTTAATGCAATAATCCAAATTAATAGTTGAGTTTCACTGTTTGTTAAAATGTTATAATCAGAGTATCTTGAACTCTTGACTTAAACCATGTTAATTTAATCTAGTTTTAATCTTGGAGGATATTTTATATAACACTCGGTTTGATTTAAGTTCAGTTTTGAATATACTTTGAACAATCGTTTGTTTATTAACATACGTGAGTTTACAGTTAACTGTGGTCGTTGAGAAATTGATATCCAGTTAGACTTGTCTGAACCTTTGCGAATATTTCCGTTCTTTAGTTCGAATCCGAATTTCTTCTGTGTCCTTCTATTTATGAAAATATAAATCTTTAATAATTTATATGGAATCAAATCTAGATTTATTTTATTTTTAGATGCATTGTTAAATCAAGAAGATCATGGTTTGTCTCCTGTTTTGCCAGATGGCAAAATAGGAGGAAATGGCGCCGCAACAGTGAAACTGGACAACAAGAATTATTTACTTGTCAGTAAATCTGGCAAAAGTCCTGGAGAAATGGACTTGCTTAAATCAATGTGTTTAGTTCAAAACTTTGATAAAGAAAAATGGAGCTGTGAATACTATTCAGAAAGCGAAGACATCCAACCAACTTCCGATACACCAATGCATTACTGCATTCTTCATCTGCAGTGTATTTTTGAAGATGAAATGGAAGAATATCCACAAGTGGCTTTACATGGACATGCGTTGGCCACTGTGGAGGAGGCTGATAAATTAGATTTTCCTTATTCGAAAGAAACAATGTGTTCAACACCAGAAGATACCGAAGTTATGATTGACATGTTGAAGAAGCACACGTACCCAGAACACAAGGTTTTCATTCGTTTAAATCATGGTTATTATTTGTTGGGAAAAGATTATGAAGAATGTGTGAAAATTTTAGAAAATAAAATTGTTGCTCATTTATAAGTAACCTCCACTTGTCCTTCATCGCTGCTACTTTAGTTGAATAAATTTGGTTGACAACGGAACGTTTTCTCAGTGTTTTTCTAGACATCATAGATACCTCTTTCTTTCTGCTGGTTCAAAAGTTTTTTTTTCCTTGCGCGTGGTTAAACACAAACTTATTAATAGAAATTTGAAAACATTTTTGAACAGTGTTTACAAATTGAACAACTAAATTTAAGCTTAATTTAAACAGGGATGATCGAAGCAATAAAGGAATCAAAGTGCTGCATATTTGGGACATCGAAACAGCGCGAATTTGAATCTCCAAAAAAATGCTCCTGGTAGTGGTATATAGAAATTTCTATGACATAATGTATATTCGATGTTGCCAAATGACCCTACGTAAGCCAATGAAATGAGCCAGAGGTTAATGAAACCTTCGGAACCGGTGTTGTGCGTCAAATCTTGTCTTTAATGAAAATAAAACATAATAATGTTGTTTAGTACAAAGGTAGCAACTACGTTGGGCCTGTGGAAACTAGACTATGGAACAGTTTTTAATCCATTACCAAGGTACTTTGCAGAAGTACCTTCAGAAAAGCCATGAATGCGGCTGCTGGATTTGTCTGGAACAAACACGCAAATATATTCGATTGCATTAAACTCTCGTGGCAACATTTAGATATCTGGTCATTCACCACCAGCTAGGTGGAATATTCTGCTATTCAGATTCTGCATATTAATGTTTTTTTTCCAAATGAAAAAACAAGGATGAAAATGGGGACGTATACGATGGCTGCATCTAATTTGAATCTTGGTGATCTTATTTATCTCCTTATTCAATGCCTATTATAAAAAAACAACAACTTTTAATGCAAAAACTCTTTTTTCGCGGGTCTACATCTCACATGTAAAAACTCAATAAAAATTATACAAGGTCACGTGAAAAATTAAACAATGAAAATAAAGAAAATATATAATACAAAATACAAAAGAGTGCGTATAAATATGCGATAAATATACAGTATAACCCCGTTAAGTCGGACACGGTTTAAGTCAGACTTTTCTTTAAGTCGGACTAAAACCTTGTCCCCCTTGGATTTGTATAAGTAGAGTCTGACTTAAGACGAAGTTCGGATAGGTCGGACTCCCGATAAGTCAGACCGATTATTTCGGTCCCCTGAGAGTCCGACTTAACGGGGTTATACTGTATATATAAATATGTATATATAAATATGTATATATAAATATATCTATTTTCAACATAACGAGTTAACGAGTTCAATTACAAAATTTCTCTTTCAAAAATCTCGTGTATTAACCCTCAATGCCAGCTCTCTGGCGCATTCTACCTAGCTAGCTCGAAAGCTCATCACGCGCACCACTTAAATCCTGTCCCGGTACAGGATCGTCTGACTTTTTAAACAGTGAAGGAGTTTCATTGATTTCCTCAGCAATTTCGAAATGTATTTATGGTATCAATCTTTGCACAGGACGATGAATATAGGTAGCTCTATCTCATTCTGAAGTTTTGTCCCACGTGTCTTCCCATCTTTACCGTGAATTACCTTTTTCATCTTTCCCCTGATAAATGCAGGCAAATTCATATCAGGTGGATGTTCTAGGTGGATTGCTCGACTTCCAGCACACGTGAAAAGTAAAATTTATACCTAAAATATATACATAAATATATACCTTTGAGCTGGGAAGTTCTTAAACGAATAGGGGTAGTCCAGTGCTTCAAAATCACACGTCAAATGATTTACTCTAAATTCCAGGAGACAATGACTTTCTGGTTGCATCGCCTTTCCTTGAAACATCTTCCATGGACACACTCTCTTAAAACAGTTTGCACTGCCTTTCTTCCACGAGCAACCCAGTACAATTCTCGAATATTCACTAAAGTTACTTCTACACCAAAATACAATGTGTTCTCTGATGAGCATTGCAGACTTCTGAAATTCCGTCAATTTTGATTCACCAAAAACGACTTCTCAATCTATAAAAACTTTTCTCGTCCATACATATGTTCAAGTTAGACTTCTTTTCGAAATTTGACACTTTACTAACGGAAAAACAAAGATTTTCTACCTTGACTTACTATTTATTAAATTCCTCGGTATTCCATTTAAAATTTGAATGATGAATGATGCTATCAAGAGAACTTGTTAACTTCAACAAATGTTAAATTACTTTCCCAAATAACGTATCTTTGCCAGTAAATTGTTGGCCACGTCTTGCCATCTTTTCCGTGAATTATCTTTTTCACCTAAATCAAGAATACTTGCTAACTTAACCCTTACTTTGCCAGTTTTTCTCAAAAAGATTCCCTATCTAATATAATGCCTATCATGTGAGCAAGGAGAGTGCTTCTAATCCACGACCTCGCAACGCGACCACGACCTCAAAAAATTGGACCATCGAATTTTTCCTTGTTCTCCACCTCAGACTTAAAATCCTTTTGTTAGCTTATTTAAAACAATGCTTGTGTGTGTGAACTAATTTGAACCACGTGCGCATTTGAATTTGTGGAACTGTTGTTATTGCCTATGTTTTTTTGTTTGAGATTTTTCTTTAAGAAGCTTTTAAGAATTTCGGTTTGTTTTCATATTTTGTCATGCAAATCCGTTTCTGTTTCGATCACGTCTGTTTGGACTGAATTAGACCGTTACTATTCGAGTGCATGTAATACGTGTACCTTGTAATAGAACAAGCATTGCGTTAATAGTAACACATTGACATATAAAATAGAAGCCCGTCTTTCCCAATGGAAACCCGTGGTTTTCATACCACACGGGGTTCCACGGGCTACCAAAGAAAAAGACGGGCTCCATACAACCAGCACTAAAGATTTATGTCGTGAACTGTTAACTCGAAGACTCCATTGTTACCAGGGTAACATAGATAATCACAGTGAATATCAGCTATTATAAAATAAGAGCCAGTAAGATGCGCAAGAATACATTTAAACATGCACAAACTAAGTTACAGCCTCATTTTCATGTCCAGCCTCTCAATGGCAAAATGGCAAAACAGGCAAAATCAAACATCTTAGATTGTGCAAATGTTAACTATTTTGAAAAGTCAAGGCAACGAATTTAAACATATCACCTGATTTACTGGAGCTCGTGATTTTACTTTGGAGCCCGTGGTAAGTCCGTGAGAAGCCGGTCATATTTACAAGGTTTTAACCGTGAGCCCTTGCGCCCGTCCTTTTCAGAGAAAATCTTATTTTTGCTTTAGCCTGTATCTCATTTTAGATTGATTCCTCAAGCTAAAAGCTGTAAAACGACCGGCTCGCGGTCTGACAGTCTAATCCTTACAAATATCACGGACTCCGGACGGGCTCCATTGCAAAACATTCCGTCTCCTTACACCCGATTTCTAAATCTAATGTTTCATGCAAAGAATAATACAACAATATATCTGTCTTTTTGAAGTTGTTTCTCACATGAAAAACATGGAAGAAGATTTAACCGAATCTCAACCTAATGCTTTTTTTGATAGTCCCATCCAAATTTCGGATGATGAAGACATTATCATGAGAACCGTTCGTGGAGACTCCACCTGAATTAACGGAGACAATTTCAAACGTTTGGTCTTACTCCGGTGAAGAGGGCTGTTTTGAAGAAGAGAATAATGGAGGTAACATTTCGTGTAACGACATGCATATAAAGACAGATGTTTATGTTTAAGTTTGCTTCAAGTACTCTTGCGAGTTCTGATTCTGAGCGCATTTGAAGTGAGTCTTTGTTCCGACAAGGATAAAACGCGTATTCGGAATCCTTCAGTATAAGTGTCCAGTAACCTTTACCATATTTCAAGATTTCTTTATATAAAAACATATCTTCTCCTTTTGTAAATTTCACCCGAGATGCAGTCCTTGATTGTTCCCGCAACACTTCTTTCTTCAATTGCACATTTGAGCTTACCAAAGATACAAAAGCATCATCCCTTTCGAAGTTTATTGATACATTACTGTCGGATAAGTAATGTATCAGATTAATGTTTGATATCGATTCTAAATAATTCAACGACAACTTAATTTTCAACCCTCTTCAAGTGAAAATCCATGATGATGGGGGTGTACAAAAGCAACAATCAATAAATTCTTCAGTTAAAACCAATTCGGATTCCTGATCGCTAATACTAGCCATTAAGAATTTCATCGCAGAGCACATTTCGAATTTTCCTCCCCCACATACTTTCTTTCGAATCGGCTGGTACGCTTCAACGAAAACGTTCGCGTTGAAACACTCCATAATGATGACCATCGTCGTGAACAAATCTTGAACAAATAACACATGCAACAAGGTAACACAATAACATAGTATCATAGCATTACTATTATATTATATCTATATTATCTCTATAATATATTGTACTATATTACCTCCCTAAAATATCGTGCTTTCATTTGTGATGATATTTTTACGACAGATGGTTTAGTGGCTACTACATTTTTCCTCTAGTGGAGATTCAGCTTTATTTTGCAAAGCTATCTTTAGGGTTTTTCTCGGAGTTTAAATGATCGACTATTTTACAGTCTATCAGGTGTTTCTTCATTGTATCGTTTTCCTCTATTTAGCGCCAACCTTTTTTAAAGCGCTAACATTCTTTTCTGTTTTCAATCTGGATCACTAAGGGATAATTTGCACGCTTTCTTTTATCCTTCGATAGCTAACATTCTCCTCCACAAATTTCGACATACCCTCTAGATCCGCCGTTGGACAAAAGGGCAATAATTTACGTTGAATAGAGGATTTTTTTCATACCCATCCGGTGAATTGTATGAGTACGTGTGAGATTTTGAAAACACCAGATATCAACGATTACTTCCACTGTGACCTATCTACTCGTTTATTTTAATCATTTTGTTCTGATTTCAGTATTTTGTTGAACAGGGAATTATAATTTCAAAGTAGCTTGGAAACTAAGCTCTTACGCCATATCACTTATTCACCAGAAGAAGATTATTTTCACATTGGAAGAACATTTGTTTCATAGGAACATGGTTTCCAACCTAACTTCAAACTTTGAACAAGAACTTTCTTTTGGTTACCTTATTCTAGAATTCATATTACATTGTTTTGGTGTCTGTTTGTGTGGTGGGGTTTCACTGATAAATTCTTACAATATATTAAGTTAGATTTTTCTTTTGTTAGTTTATACTCTAAGGTGTAGAACAAGAAAAAACTTGTCCAAATTTTTGAGGTCGCCGGTCGTGGCCGTAGGTTGTGGTCGTCGTGAGAGGTCGTAGATTAGAAGCATCCGAGCAAGATTTGTAGATTCTCCAATGTGAAGGTGTTAGGTGATTATGTAAATATATCAGATCAATAAAAATATCACGCGTCTAATGGTTTACAATTTCGTTACATCGTCGCAACGAGGCATTTAATGAAACAATAAATCTACGGGAGTTGGTCAATATTCTTACTTGTTGATTTATTTGTGGAATGTGTTTATTTTAGAGCCTGTGGATTTCGAAACATAACACTCAATATTAAGTTATGAGAATCAAATTGCGTTGTAACAGAATTCAGGTTAATCACGAACTTCCCTGACCACCGAGTTATGATGGAGAGAAAAGATCAGCCTATGAACTATAAGATCATCATGAGCACTAAGGTCACCAGGAAAACTTGTAAAGGTTATAAAGCGAAAAACGTTTTCCATCATCCCACAATGCAAAGTTTCTAGCATCACGCTACCGAAAGATTACATAATGTCAACAAAATAAAGTTATGACGTCATCATTATGAAACATTGGAATATCTGGCACTTCAATTTATATGGATACGCAAATGGGACAGTAAACATAACAAGGTTACATTTTCTTCAATAAAACTATAAAATGGATCAATAAATAAAAGCAAAAAACTTCCCCTTCTTAATCACAGTTTTTCTCGCAATCACTCCTCCACACATAGCAATTACTCCGTCCACATGTCAGCATTTGTTTTGTTATTCAGTCATATTGACGACCATATCACATGTCGTATATCACATGTCGTAACATTACAGATACAAAATGGCTAAGCAACGGATTTAATCCACTTGTCAAGTGAATATATTATTGTCATTATTGTATTATTTGCAAAATGTGATTAAGTGCGTGATTTTGATGGCAATCATAGAAAAATAAATCACTTTAAATTCTAAAGATTGATCACATCTACAATTCTCTTATTACAGAAACGTTCATGTATTTTGATCGATCACGGCATTTCCTGTAAATCTATCCTAAAAATACATATGATGCAATCGTCTAAATGGCTAAATTTCCAATTACCAAAAATTCCCCTCATAAAATAACTTTACCCCGATTATTACCAGATGTAATTGCGAATCAATATTTTAACAAGTACCTTACTTAATGCAATCAGAAATTCATGAAGTTGTGATGGACAGTTATGAGGCTTATTATAGACTACGTAAACCACAAGTAGCCAACGTCGTTTGATTATAATAACGCATCGTGAATGTTTTGTCCAGATTTCTTTTTGAGGAACTTGGATGTTGGTTGTTGGATGTTGGAACTTTTTGAAACAAAACAGTAAGTAATTAACGTTAGTTTTTAATTTTCATGAAAAATATTAAAATAAAAATCAGCAGTGCCAATTCAATTTGATCTTAACTTGCAAGTACCAATTCAATTTGATCTTAACTTGCAAGTGAAAACTTACTTGGTGTCCCTACCATGAATGAATCCAACCAAACTGAACGTGATAACCTGTGAAATCTTATCTGAACAACAGCAAGATGTTGCAATGATTAAAGACAGAAGAAAAAATTAAGATCTAGACACAAAATTAGGAGGAAATATATGAACAAAACACAAAGCACTTAAACGTTTGTATGCTTTCAGTAAATGTTTTTGTTTCTTGATAGTTTCTATAGTATTGATAAATCCTGCATCGGTAATCAAATCTATTTTCCGGAAATTCCAAATGTGCAATTACCAAGGTACTTTCATAACATCAATTAACGGAAATTTGGTCAATTTCACTGAATTAATTACGTTTAGAAATTTTCATCCCACTCACAAGAAAACTAAAGAAAGAAAACTGTTTTGATCGATCTCCTTTCAGTTGATATAAGCTTTCTACGAAGGTTAACCTAAAACATAGCTGCTTCAAATATTTTACACCGCAGCAAAGATGGTAAATGAAGGTGCAAGAGGCAATGTGGTTATACAGAACCATTATTTTGATGTCCCAAAAGCGGTTCTGGAAGCCAAATTGTCCCAATTGCCTATAATATCTGTCGGTAAACAGAAAATGCTGCAAGGGAAAGTGTTTGTACTTGGAGATGAAAGCAGTGGAAAAAGAAGATTAATTGAAGAAATCACAGGTGGAATTCCAAATAACAATCCATCAAAGGTTATATCGAGTAAAACGAAAACACCTGTAAGCAGTGAAAGAATTAAAAGGAAATGCTGTTGTGCTTGTTGTTGTTTTCGAAGAAGAAAGCCTTCCAAGATTGAACCATTAGCATTGAACTTTGTTGAAGCAGATAGCGGTGAGGGACGTTTAAGAGCGATGAACTACTTAGATACCGATGTCGTTATGTTATGTTTTGATCCAGATGTCGAAGAGTCGTTTACGAGTCTTAAAGAAAAATGGATACCTGAAGTGAAAATGTATTCACCTGTTGAAGTGCCAGTTATAGTAGTCTGTTTACGTGCTGAATTGGTAACGAAAAGGAAAGAAAACACTTTGAAAAGAAGAACATCGAAACTTTTAAGGTTAGCAAAACCAGTTACACTACCACCTGCTTACGGTGAAGAGTTGGCCCAGTCAATAAAAGCATATTCTTATGTTGAATGTTCTATAAAAACAACTGAAGGACTTGAAGATTTGAAAGAGACAATTTTAAAGGCAATCACATCAGGGAGTGTTAACGTCAGTACGGAAACATCCAGCATAAAAGACTCTTTTCAAAGCAGTTGATATGTTTCCATCATAACTGGGACATATAATTTAAATCTTTAATCAGCCATAAAAATGGCAACTCTGAGCTGCTTAAAATCTCATCGATTATTGATAAAGGCATTTGCAATTATACACGAGGTTTTAATGACAATATTATGAACAAAACAACACAATCAAAGGATTATTAAATCATTTTGACATTATGTAAGTATTCCACGATGTAAGCAATTTGTATATACTATATAAATATCTTATGACTGCTTCATCAAATTTTAACTTTATCATTTGTTTTTGTTGGCTTTCCTTCCTGTGTCTGCAAACAATAACTAAGAAACAATAGTACTCCAAATTGCAATTATGAAGATAAAATTTTTGAAGTTTGTTCTATAATATGTGATAAGACGTAATTCGAGAGAAGTTATTCCAAATTTAATTAAATAATGTTACTCAATTACTGCAAATCTTACTATCACATAAATGCGGTGTCACAGGCACGACTCGGCCAGGATTTGAACCCAGACCTCTCGCTTTGGAGGCGAGCATTTCTCCACTAGGCCAACAGCCGTCAATATCCAGTTCTGTCTGGTACTATTTCAGTGTGACTTTTCATTTGTATAGTTGTTGTATAACCATTTCATTCCTGATTCCATTTCATTCATGAGTTTGAAAGGTAACCAAAAAAACAGGATTTTTTTAACTTTTCGGTCATTAGGCTTCCGTCCGGTTGGCTATTCTGCGTGCTTTCCCGAATCTGTTTTAAATTTCGAGATTTTCCCAAACTATCCTACTCTGCCTTGATGGGATATTTTGATGAAAATTATCAGAAATTGTCCCACAGCGATTTGCTGTTAAGACAAAGTATATAAGAAGAGGCCTGAAGGTCAACGCGGTGGGCATATCAGAAAAGTGGTACACAGGATTCTTTACGAAGGACCATATACCTAGAACAGTTCATATAATATTCTTGCGTAGGGAGAAAAAAATCACCGCAGAAAAAAAAAAAAAGTTTGCTCGTGTACGTACGATATACGAGTGCTTTAGCAAACTTCCGGCCAAAATATTTTATACGATATTTACTGCATATTTCAAAGTTGGACCCGGACGGGACCCGGACCCTGGACCTTTAGACCGGACCCTATCTATTTTTCTATTTTTGGACCTAACTTCATGAAAAATGTTTCTTTTGGTATGAAATTTGGTATATAGACTAAATAAAGCATGCTTATTTGCAATTTAATTTCAATTTTAGAATTTCGATCCCCAAAATATCCTTTTTGCGTCCTTTCGGTCCAAAAATGAAAAATACCCCCTTCACCATGAAATTTGGGGTGTAGACTAAAGCATGCTGATGTCATAATTGACATCTGTTTAGAGAATATAATTTGATTTATTCTCTTATGTAACCTTGGAGTTGGTGTTATATGATCAGCAATATAATTTCTAGCCTCGTCACTATATTTAAGTTAGATGGTTAAACAATTTAAAACTGAAGTGAATGTCTATAGTATAAACAGAAATTTGGAAATGCAGCTATAAAAATAATAATGACTCCATAAAATCTGATGGCCAATGATGAAGTGGTCAAGTTATGACAAATGAGCCTGTTCTGTCTTAATGTTCTGATATGTTCTGAGAAAAAAAAACAATTCCTTACAGATCACATCTGCAATAACACAATATTTTAGGCAGTTAATATATATATTATACAATTAATATATATTATTAATTGTATCATTGTTTTGACGGTAATATATTAATATAATATATAAATAAATAAATATATTCTTCTTTATAATCAAGAACATTTAAAGCAAGTTATATTAGAACCAGAAATCCTTTAAATTAGTCACCACACAAATTTCTAGGAGTTTCTAAATTTTCCATTAGAAAGGAGACTGTTTCCAAAGCAACAACGATAATATTAATCCAGGGAAAACAACGTGTTTAAATTGCTACACTTAAATCTTAAAATATTAATAGGGATTTGCCAAATCTGCTTGCCCACTTGACAATTAATGTTAATGATAGAACTGAAGGAAATCGTAAACAAAATTCATTTATCTATAAGCGTACTTCAAAGCTGTAATAGTATGTCTATATTGACCAAAATTCCTAACTAAATTATCATCATCATCATATCTACATATTCATTTTATTGTTACATTGTTTGATCATTTTTTCTTTGTCAACAGTTGCTTTTAAATCTAATCATATATGACAATTCATCTACTCAGATTATGAACTAATAGGAAAAGTTACGCAACCCTTACCCTTACCCGGAACCGTTAATGGTATTGACTTTTATAATCATTAGTAAAGTAAACGTCTCAACATCTTCATCACTAAAGTCCTCCATCCATCCATCCATCCATCCATCCATCCATCCATCCATCCATCCATTTCTGGATTTTTCGAATTTACCAATATATTAATTGACAATATTAGCCTGATATCCCTTGAGTTGTGCAAATAACCTAATCAACACTTAAGTTAATTTATTTATTTAAAGTCGGTATAATATACATAGTTTTAAATAAAACTAATCATAACAAAAGATACATAATGGCGATACATGATGGCGATACGTGATGGCGATACATGATGGCGATACATGATGGCGATAGGGCAATCGGAACGAAAACTTGATTTTTACATTCCATACATGTGAACAGAAGAGCTATCTGGTATGAAAATCATTCCGGAATGAAATCTATCCGCAACGTGTGAAAATGGAGTTCATAAGAGTTGGTTTCAAGGTGATTATTTCATTTTCGTTTTAAGCTGTTGAGAGGGTTTTTGACTCTATGTGAACCTGAAAAATCTGTTCTGTTGAAACTAATTCGAAACGGTTTCAAGGATCTTGAGATCAGCTCTTCCCAAAATTCATATGAAATGGACACAGCGTGCACTTCATCGCTTTTTTAAATAGGTTCGTGTACTATATATGATAATTTCCACTGCCAACAAATGTGTTGCCATTTTCTCCTGCTCCTTATTTCTGAAATATACATGCACAGCTAATATTCGATTATAGGGGCCATGCTATGCCTAAAAAAGACTTTCGTATGTCACAAAAAACGTCAATTTTTATCCCTTTCATATAGTTGAAAATGTGAAATAAGTAGCTGTTACATAGCGTTTAGGGAGGTTCTCCCAACCTAAAGTTGTCTCAAGCCTCTGTAACAATTTCCTTAGGATTGAGGACATCAGAGATCATCCTAACTTTAATCTAATTAAATACAAATCCATATTTTCAAAGTCAAAAGGATTCTGCCAGATGATACAGTTGGGTAAGTAGTTCAAGTTTTTTTATAATTTTTTGTTCATATATCGCAGATATCGTACACACGAGGATTGGTACTCTGCACTAAGATAGTACTTAGTGCCAGCATCCCTTTTGATTCTGAACCCTTTCTTGCCGCCAGGAAGTTTGAACTAAATATAAGAATTGTATCATTGTTTTATCGTTATTTATCGTTATTTGGATTTGTGCGTTGAATAGGAGATGAGTTTTTTTTGGTGGTCTTTAGATTGATATGAATATTTTATCATACAGTGACATTTGTTTTTTTCAGGAAGAAAAACTGAATTTTTGCTTTTCTTTAAACAATAGGTTGAATTATCGATTCCAAATATTTCTTTATCTTGTTGGTATCCTTCTTGACGACATCTGGCAAATGAGACAAACTGCATTTTCTATTTTGTGACTTTCAGCTAGTTTCTAAAAGATCAGTTTGAGTATTTAGAATGTCCTGGATGTCCCGGATGTCCCGAATGTTCCGAATATCCCGAATGTTCCTCATTCGTTCTCATTCACCAATATTTCTAACAATAAGAACAAATTTACAAACCTGATTAATTATTGAATTTTAGGTGGTGTTTGACAGCTAGTTGTCCTTATCCGAAAACGTTTATACTAAATTACTCCTGTGTAAAACTTTTGAAAGTATTCAGAAGGTCAATAATAATTTCTTAATGGTCAGCGTCGCGAGGCATCTGGTTTCTCTTTGTCCGCCCTCCTTCCGTCCCTACATACTTCCGACCATTGGAAATGCAACACAACTAAAAAAATTCTATAAAAAGTTTAATTTTCTTATATATAATTTATTTCAGCCCTGATACACATTTTAAGCTTTCAGTGTAGTGAACGCTGGTTGGGAGCGAGCTCGAGTTATTATGTAGTAAAAAGTTTTGAGTGTTAACATCAAAATCTTGATAAATATTATCACTGTGTGTTATAGAGTAGGGAAAAATAGGGATAGAAAGGAAAGCGCTTGTGCGGACAGTTTTCTAATATTTATATTTCCTTAATAACTTGTATTTGTATTGTCTACTTATAGTCATAATGTACAATGTGGAAAAAAAATACTATTATATATAAACGCTTAAAATACTGCAAATGAAATGAGATGACGACTCCATAAGAGAGGGTGGTAAGTCTATTAAGAGTAATTGAAAACGACTTTTGAAATAAAATCTGCAGTAAAAAAAATCAAAAAATATATAAAAACAAAATGTTTAAAAAAATATTCGGAAAAAAGCAGAACAGCTTTGGCACTTACACCGTAGGCGAAAAAGGAAGAAGGAAGAAGAAAGAAGAAAGAAGGAAGAAGGAAGAAAGAAGGAAGGATCGTCAAACGATTCTCAAAATCTGCAAGAGTTTCTGTTGCACGGACGTCCGTAGAAGGAAGTAGCAAAATAGAAATTACCTGTCAGCCATATCTAAACACATTGGACATGTAGGATGGGTTTCTTAAGAAGAAGCTTACAATGGTGCCTATGAATGTCTGTGCAACAAGAGGTACTCTTAATGTTACATATATGACATGCTCTAGAATGCTGTCCAAACAAGAGGACAATAGCTGAATTCAGACAATATAAATGCGGCATACAATAATCATATGCATTTAGTTTTGCTATAGAAATCTATGATCGATGCAAGTAGAGCAGCCACATACTTTTTTTGATCCAATTTACATTGCACAGTGTTAATTACATCCCGAAGGGCATGCTGCTATGCTGCTATACACATTTCTGAAACCAGATAGAAGTGATGACATTTTGTCATGCATGAAATTACTAACTTGCTTGAATATGATCTTTTCAAATACTTTAGACATGTTCTTGCTTACAAGTTGTGCTTAAATAGTGTTCAGTATTTTTCAGAGACTCAGAAATTATACCAGAATCACAGGAGCTGCCTAATAATATAAATCAACATAATCCTTTAAGAATTTAGAAGGAATGTCTCCATCAGCAGAGGCTTTATTACCTTTCAAAGACATGACGTGAAAGTTAAACCTTTCCTTTAGTGATGTGAACAAACCTCATTTAATTGTCCGGCGGAGTGGAGAACTGACATTTCATTTTTTTCACACTAGAGTGATTTGCAAGACTTAACGTTTTAACGTCTGGGTAATGTTCAGATGTTGTAAAGACGTCACGATGACGTCACGATGTTCAAACGACATCATGTGCTGGCTGGGATTAAAGGTTTTTCTTAAAGGGCCACCCCCGTCCATAATTCTGGTGCCACACGCATGGACTATGCACGAAGGGGGTTGGATTATGGGCTTATACATATCAGGATATGATAATAGTGATAATAAAACTTAATGCCCGCAAAAGTATTTATCGAACGTCATTCTGAACAACCGTCGGACAAGTGGTCAGAAGAATATCTTTCTCAATTACCGCACACTACAGTTGTCCGAAAAAATTACCGCACACTACAGTTGTCCGAAAAATTGTATAAAATTTTATAAATAAATCAGTGAAACAATATTGCGAAACGATTGTCCGGACTAAACATGTTGCTTAAACAGAAATTCGGAAAAGTGTATTGCAAAACATTATAAATTTTAACAAAACTATCGAGTCTAGAAACTATCGAGTCTAGAAACTATCCTGTAGGTGGTATGTAATTTCCTTTCAATACTTGTTCTGGTGAAATAGAAAAAGAGAGAAAAAACATGACGCACAAAAATAATTTCATAACCCGGAGCTACTACTACAAATTCTGTTGAAGTAAAAGGGAACCTTGGGAAACATATAGATTATTGGATGGATATTGGGGCAAATAACACCGTTCTAGACGTAATACTCCAGAAAAGGCTGTTTTTAAAAATAAATCGAGCTTGAGCTTTGGAAAATATTTTTTTTGTCGATGCTTCTATTCAAGAATTCTTAATGCAGGAAGGATAATCGAATCGATACCTCATGTTGTGAACCCACTGGGGCGGATTCATACTCGACCTTGTTAATAAACAAAATATTTTTTTGATATTTGGAAGGTATTCTCTGAAGTTATTATCAAAGACGGGGGTTCATGTTGAAATTCGATTTAAAGCAAGGCTATCATCATATAGAAATCGCACAGGAACAACTTGGGTTTTTCTTGGGAAATTAACGATCAAACCGTTAATTTCTTCGGACGCTAGAATAAATTTATCACATTATAAAGTAATTTTGCGTGAACTATTCTTTTGGAAAAACAACTTGAGTTCTCTTAATTTAAGAAATCTAATTACACATGATATTCCCAGGCTATCTCTTTGATAACAATAATTGTATCGACTCGATTAGAGCTCATAAAACGTTTCTCTGTCAGAGCACTCTACTTTGAGGAAACTTTATGTAATATTGAATATGTTTTCCACTGGAACTCTTTTCTCACTTCCTTAAGTTATATGGAAAACAGATAATTATGCCTGTTCTATTATAGCTAAATCAAGAAGAACTACAGACCTTCGCAGAATAAATAGCTACGCTGGAAACAGATTATTGGGAAATAACTTTTTTCAAATTTAAATTCCTCTTTGGGGCCTGTAAACAATTGACAGGCTTGCAAGATAAAAAAAACAAAAAACAACATTGCACTAAACTGTTTTTGTTTTCGGGGTGGTCTAGCTTTGAATAACATGCTAATTACTATAATAGATTTAAATGAGTTTAAGTCTGCTGTCGAACCACGAATGTTTACTGTATACAGTTCATAGTTGAGATGATACCACTACCTGTTTTTGAAATTCTTTTTTTCTTTCTTCTGTGATATAATAAATAAATGAGGTTATTTTTGTTTGAGCGAATTAGAAAATAATCAGATCTTCTATTCTAAGTGTTCTACATAATTACAATCTGCATAAAATAAATAGTGCAGTCGATCGCCATTTCCAAAAACATTTTATAAATAGCCATCAATTTTTGATAATTTCATAATAACAAGTCGAGGTACAATTAAGTCGGAGAAAATATTTGTCACTTTTCCCCGATTAAGTTTAAGGTTTACTAACGTTCACCAGCAGTTAAATAACCCATAACTTTCTTAGTTTCACAATAAGAAGCATTGTTGTCAAAAACAGTGCTATTGCTACTAAAGAACCACCTATGGCTAAATCTATTTGAACTAACGGCATCAACAATGCGCCAAATATGTAAGAGAATTCCAACACGCACACTCGAAGAGCATCAACGATATTTTGAAATCTTCTCTTAACCAATCGGATAAGGAGAATTCGTGTAGATAAGTTAATGAAACAGGACGACAACACATTTGTTAAAGATACGGAGCAGATTAAGATAATGACCACGTTCTTTGTGCTATAATATGGTAAAGTTGCTAAAAACGTCATCGATAAAACAGCTGTATATAACCCTGTAAATAGTGCAACGTATTGATTTATTTTTTCCATAAACCAAACCAACGTAACTGATATAACGGTTCCAAATAGTGCATTTGCAATTGAAATGGCCGCTACTTCCCTTATTTTCCAAGATAAAAATTTATGCATCTCCACAGGTAGCAACGAGTTGATCATTTTGAAAGTAAAGCCACACATCATAACAATAACAAATAACAAGACAGTTTCGAAATGAATCACACTTTCAAGTATTTCAGTCAAAGAAAGCCTTTCCTTCAATGGGTCATTCAATTGGTTTCTTTCTCCATCCAATGATTTCAAATCAATATCTTTGTCATTATTAAGGTTAGAATGACCACAGCACAAAGTCATGCAATCAGACTTAGTATGAAGAAAATGAGGTTCTTCGTTCTCTCCATGTATATCTTTCAGAAAAGCAAATGCAAGTATAACAAGTATGATTTTACATAATGAAAGGTAAAATGCCGGTGAATTTCCGTACGTGAGATAAACCATTCCAAGCTGTGTATTGATTCTTAGAAAGAGAAAGGATAACGAAGGACCAAAAATGGAGCCAAGAGTAACAAAATTTGCTAAAACAACATTTTTCAGATCCAATTCTTCACCAGAATAAAGTTTTCGCACGTAAACAGATGATACTATGTTCGTCGATTTTCCAAGTCCAGCAATGAATCGACCGAGGATCACCAAATATGGTGATGTTTCCATAAAGTATAAAGCATAACCGAGGATTGATACTAAAATCAACACTAGCGTGGTGCCACTAAATAGCTCGTTGCGTTTTATGAAGTATCCAATCAAAAGCGCAGATACGAGAGATGCTGTGACAGAAAGTGCCTGCGACAAACTGTAAAACAGTAACGAATGAGAAACGCGTAACACATCTTTGAAATAAAAGTATTCTATTGGTTCAAATATGGTCAATTCAATACCAAACAACAAGGATTCATAACATAAAACAATAAAGATATTTCGTCGTTCGTTCTCCCATGCCAATTTGTTTTTTACGCTGGTTTCTTTTACATGAAAATCCATCGCCATACAAATGTCCAACCGTATACAGAACATTAGAAAGTCAAAACAAATCACATGTTGAAGAAATCATGCTCCAGAGCATTTCATAGATTTCACTTTATTAAAAGCACATTAATAGAACTTCTCTTTATAGATCAGTACGTGATAATTTAAAACACAAATAAATGCAGAATATCCCAATAAAATATATAGATATGTTAACGATTAAAAAAGAAATGTTTCGTAAAACGTTTTGATAACAAATAATTAGCATTTAGTCACAAAACCCTTCAGTGTAAACCGACTCTTAAAATCGATCTTATTTCCCGCAATTTATTTCTTGGTCTAAAATACCAGATTAAATTTTTTGTAGTATTTTCGCACGTAATCTTCACTACATGACTGTGTTGTCATGGAGATTGCTATTAATCCTTCTACTAATCTTCTCACATTTTTATTTGTTTCTTCTCCCTTTTAAAAATATTCACGAAAGATTTAACTAAAGAGAACACATCACTTGTTATAAATGCGCAAGTTCATGGTATGTGAGACTTCTGACTTTTTCAAAACAAGCGACCACCGACCAGGCATCGACCACATACCGACCAACCGACCAGAAAAAACCGACCAACCGAAGGCGCGACGCGGTCAAATGTTTTTCTTTGAAAAAATAAAGGCATGTCCCGTGGCTAATTGGGCTTTATGAAACAACGAAATAAATTTCATTTTAATCCATTAAATGCAACATTATTCGAGACCATCAATTTTGTCAAGACAGTCGCATAAGATATGCAAATGTAAGTGAATCCTGCATGACCAAATAACAACGTACAAAACGATCACTTTTTTAATTCAAATTTAGGGGGATTATTAAATAAGAAAATAAATAATTTGGTTCTGTGGCTATAAGGAAGAGAGGCATTACAAGCTATTCCGTAAGTTGCAGAAATAACAAGGTTGCACGGAAACATTTGAATATCTCATCGACGATCGACTTTCTACATGGAACATGTTTCATTTTTGCAGAACTGTATGTGAGAAGAAGCTTTGAAATAAAATTTGTGTTTGACTTTTGATTTGCGTGGGAGTTGTTAAGGAATTAGAACATTGGCTCAAAAACATGCGCACTTGTAGGTTTCATTCAATCTTTTGCTTCGCACCTTGATTGTTTTGCAATACATGTACTCCACCCCGTGGCTCTTTCATTTACGCAGTTAGTCACGCAAAGAGAGCGATGGAGGGCGCTTGATTGAAAATAATGTTAGAAACGAAGAAAACGGACATATTCAGAATCATCAGCAACAACACGGTGGTCGGTGGTAAGTGGTCGGTGGCCGGTCGATGGTCGGTTGTTTTTGAAAATGTCGACTTAAAAGCGTGCGAAAGTAGTGTTTCTTACAAACTTGATTTAACAAAAATGGATGTTAGGGTCAAACTTTTAGTTTATACAGTTTTCTTCGCAACGAAGGTATCCTTCTTATAGTCCAACAGCTACCAACAAATATGTGAAGTCATTTTCCTCACAATTTTTATTATTATTAATGCGTTCTTTACAATATCTCAACCAATAAAGGTTTTGTCAAATAGAGATTTAACAAAATCCCTTTGGTCTAAATGGTCCAATAATTACCAGACAAAAAAGACCGTTATTCATGTGATAAGACCCGCTTTTCATGGTTATACAAATCTATGGAGAACACATCGGCGACAAATCTAACATAAATTTCCGGTTCCTATACCAAGTGAGACCGTATTATATCGTCAACCGTGGATCTGTCAAAACCATCTTTTAGGAACTATGATAACCAGAAAGTGACGTGTATCATAGGATGGTAAAAACTATAAGAGGACGAACCCTTAAAGAAAAACTATCAATTGAAGGTAGCAACAAGACTGGTGAAATTCTTGTTAAAAGAACACGTGATATTACAACGGAACATAGCGGAATCAATTGTTGATCTGGCAACCTTATCAATGAAACAACAGAAATCGTGACTTTAATATCAGGTATTGTTTCAAGAGCAGACAAAACTCAAATAAAGCGAAGATTATGAATAGATACGTACAGGAAATGTGCAGAGACAGAAACATCGGATTCATTAGTCATGACAATATCAATTCAGTTCACTTATCCAGTGACAAACTACATCTTAAAAATTCCGTGTAAAACTACTGATGCGAAATTTTTCCCAATTAATTTAGAATTGATGGTTTTCATTCCCCCTTTCGTCGTAATCGTTACAAACATGCCGGTGGTTTAATGTCTCTACGACTCTATAATTTGTAAGGAATCATTAGCAGATGACCTTGATTTTACTCACAGTCGAAATAAATCTCAGAAATGTGAAGTGGTTTTTAATTGGCATTAACCGACTAACGGAACAACATTTACCTTCTCGAAACTGTCTCACCTCAACTATGAAAACATAGGCGACTTCAACACGAAGGATACCGATAGATTTCTTGATTCATTAAAGATTGAACACGGAATGCATAATATAGTAAAAACAACAACATGTTTCAAATCTGTGGAAAATCACATATGGGTTTCTAAAGGTCATCGTTTATATGCTGCAAAGTTAAACATGCATATGAATACCTTCAAAGATAACAGCTCTAGTGGAAAACGAAATAATAATTAACAACGAAAAGGCTGTTGCAGATACCATGAATAATTACTACAAATATACGATATCTCATCATCTGGTGTGAATCTAAATTCGAAATTACCTGAGCATTATGAAAATTCGTGAAAAGTATTCCCCACAAGAAACACAGGAAAATTTTAACCAGACGTCAAGGATTACAGATACCGAAGAAGATGTAAAACTGGATATTTAACTTCCACCAATGACTTTAAGCGATTTTCAGTTGGAGACAAATAGGTCAAACGAATAGTTTTGTATAGTGACAGTTACCCTAACCCTAACAGTGAATCAGAAGAAGAAGTGAAAATGTGAAAAATATTGTCTTCCTTCCCATTTCATTCAACTTAGAAACGGTGTATAATCATAAGAAAACACTTATGATTATAACAACTTCTTTTCTAAGTGACAACTGCGTAAGAACGAGTAACAACGTGTAAGAACGGGTCAGAAGCAGCACATTTTGCGTAAGAAGCTGGAAAGAAGAAACTTAGCCAGCTTATTTTACAAGTGAATAATGAGTAACAACGAGTAACAACGTGTAAGAACGCGTAAGAAACATCACATTTTGCGTAAGAGGAACGTAAGAAGAAACTTAGCTAACTTGTTTTCCAAGTGAATAATGAGTAACAACAAGTAACAACCTGTAATAACGCGTAAGAATGCGCAAGAAGACCATTACATTAGTTGAACGCAAAAGGTAAAGAGAGATCATAAACCAAATAGCATGATTTTAATTAACAATCAATCGTTAGATATTGTGACGGGAATACAAAGAACAACACGATTCTGTTAGGGTATATATTTATTTATTGCTGATTTTTTACATGTGTTTGGTTCTCTATTAACGGTTACAATATATTGTGATGGTGTTTTGAGATAGTGTTTTTCATGGTCATTGTGATGGTGTTTTGAAATATAATCGCCACCTTTGTAAAGGTATCCTGCTTTAATTTAAAATACATCTTCGCTGTAGTTGAAGAAAGAGTAAAAGAAGGCAATTTCTGTAAACGGTGCATTGATTCGGCTTGGCATAAGCTTTTTCTTCCTCAACCAGGGCTCTGCAGCCATTTTCCAATAGTGCATGTTTTTACAAACATCGGCATTGAAGAAGTTACAATTTCTCTTTCTTTTTTCTTGAGTGGATAAACGAGTGGCCAATTCAGAAAATACCGTTGTAACATCAGTCATATAATCCCAGCCATGTTTTGTGAAACGTCAGTTGTAACGTCAATCATATAATCCCAGCCATGTTTTGTGAAAACGTGCTTTCTAACAGCCTCTGCGTTTTGAAATTTTCATACATATAAAAATACATCTCTGTCGATTAGTGATCATGTGATCAAAGCGATCCTTTTTATACTGATTTTCAAAGATAAATCACATGACTTTGAACCGATCCGATCTATTGCTTTTATCAACAAGCGTGCGGGCTTTGAGGAACCGAAATAGGAGATCTGTGAAATACGTTTTAGGGTGTTCCACTAACTTTCGGTATTATACATTCATCTGTTGTTTGCATTAAATGAATGGATTAAAGGGATCATATCGACCAACAAATTACGGAACAAAGCGGCCTTCTAAAACTTGATTGATGTTAGTAGTAAAGGTTTTACCTGTTCGGTAAGACCGTTTACCTGTTCGGTAAGACCGTTTACCTGTTCGGTAAGACCGTTTACCTGTTCGGTAAGACCGTTTACCTGTTCGGTAAGACCGTTTACCTGTTCGGTAAGACCGTTTAGGACATAAAACATCGGTCTTGCAAAGTCCCTTTTCTCTTTTAATAAACGATTATCAACTCAATAATCTTCAAGCTCCCAAGAGTGCCTCAAAATTTATTTCTAAAGGAACACGTGGAAAAAATATAAATTCATACTTCATTGCCTTATATATAAAATTTATACCTTATATAATAATAATGGATTATATTTCAGTTCCAAAATATTTACAATTGGTTATTCTTCTGAAATTGCGTATGATAAGTATATATGCGCATGTGTTTTTAAAAAAGATAAAGACAAATTTTTACATATTTTTTTTAAACAATACATTTCGAATAATATAGACCCGAAATTTATGTAAATTATAAACGCTGTGAGTTGTGGCTTATGAAACGAACAGATTGAATGAGATTGGAGAATTACGAGAGTTCGAATAACATTATTATTATTATATATTTCGGATTCCATAATTTACAATGGTTCTTATCCCTATCAATTAAATACTCAACTAAAATAAATAAATATATGATATAGTATTAAACCAAATACTGATTGTAAATTGCTCATGAAGAAAACCAGAAAATTGAAAACGGCCAAAACGAAAATGAACAAGAAGTTGAGCAGCATGAAACTGGAGAGCGAACGCGGCTATTAATAAAAATGCATATAGGAAGCTGAGTGAGGTTTTAGCATATTTAATAATTTCAGCCAAAAAACAGAATTATTCATTGATGTTTCTCACCAAAATGTTTGCAATTGACGTTTCGCAGAGGAGGAACACAAGCTGGTTTTAATACAGGACGCTCTGGTTCTCCCGTAACAAATCTATGAAGCTGTCAAAAATACACAAAAAACAACAAAACCTCCTTATTAACAACGACTTGGTATAACGGCAAACGAAAAAGAACAATGTGAAATCATCGCAAAGTATTTCAAATCAGTATTCTTCAAAAAGGCCAAACCCTTACCAAACATCAAACCCTTACCAAACATCAAACCCTTACCAAACATCAAACCATTACCAAACATCAACCCTTACCAAACATCAAACCCTTACCAAACATCAAACCCACGCGAATGAACATACCTTTCACACCTTCTGAAATCAAAAATGCTGTTAAATCATTGAATGTTTTTCATAAGCCCTGGCAAAGATGGCATCAATATCGGATTGATTAAGCTTTCCCCATAAACCTTATACCATCAAATTGCAAAAATATTCAATGTAACAGCAGAAACAGCTTAGCGTCCGAATGAAATTACATATGGACTTCTTAGACCACTGCAAAAACCAGGGAAAACAAGAGCACCACCATCAAACCTCCCCCCCACTCATCCTTCTATCAAACTTAAGAAAAATACTCAGTATGCATAATGAAAAGAATCAGATCAAGAATTGACAGCGAAATATCAATAAACCAATGAATATGTTTTTAGTACTAAGACCATCATATTATTATTTGTCCCTACAATGGTTTTAATATCTTATCTATCTATCTATTTTTTTCCGAGTTTGTTTAAATTTTATGCTACAATATTTAAACTTTCACGGCCGTAGCTATGGTAGCGGGCAATACCGGAGAATATAATATTAGACTTTTTATAAACGACTCCAAAACCAAAAAATACATCATCTCGCCAAACAGAAATGAATGGAGAAACTACAAACTATAGGGTTCCCTATTACATACCGAAAACGACATCAACCGACGAAAAAAATCTTGCAATAAACGCAGCCGAGAAACTTAAATATACTTTCCTCAATAAAAAGATAACCATCACAAAACTCCGTCTCCTCTCCTGTCCACATACGTACAATCAATATTCCTTTACAATTCAGAACTTTGGACACTCACAAAAGCCCTCAATAAAAAAATGGATACCTTTCAGAGAAGACTCCTGAGAACATACGTTTTAAACATTAAATGGCCTGATGTAATCAGTAACAATGAACTCAACCACAGATGTAAAACAAAACCGTGGTCTCGTTTAATCAAAATACGCTGATTTAAATGGTTTGGAAAACCAACCAGTTTAGACGAAACCACCCCAGCGAGAAAAGCTTTGCAGTACGCCTTCGAAAAATACCATCGTCCACGAAGGAAGGCCACCACTAACATGGTTAAAACTAATAACAGACGAACTAAAAAATGATATGAATATTAGCTGGGATGAAGCCTTCGAGAAAGCCAAAAACGAAAAAAGTTAGTTGAAGCTAATAGATGAAATGTTTCGGTGATGTAAATTTATTTTTCGAAATAAAACCGTTTCAATAAACCGCAGTTAACTACTCCACGTGGGAATTCGTGAAGTTGTTTATATGAAAACAGAAGTTGAGTTGAATTTGCAACTTATAGATATATTTTCTTTTTTTATAAAAAACGTAAATTCGTAACCGGCTGGCATATAACAATATGGGTCTTGAAATAAATATACATTTTCAATATTAGGGAGATGAAAAATATATGATGGAGAATCGTCAAACTTATTATTATTATTATTATTATTATTATTATTATTATTATTATTATTATTTCATATTTTAGGAGGTTGACTACGTCAGAAAATACAAATTTCTGTTATCAGTGTAGGACCTGCTAAAAATTATAAAATAAAATAAAATACTAGATAAGATGATTAAAAATTAGATAAAAACAACAATTTGATGTGGATGAAAACAAGAAACTTAGCATTGTGAAAAAGTAGAACGTTTAAGAGGTAGCATACAATGTGCATCCAGAAGATAATACTATGATAAAACTTGGATATGCTCAGAAGTTTGCAGGAGATAGCTATCGTATGGAAAAAGATCTAAATCATGCAGGTCCTACTGAAAAATATAAACTAAATAAAAAATATAACTAGAGGCAAAAAGTAACCACAAATCAAGATACGAAAGAACCTCGGTACGATGCTGTGCAAGAATATAGATTAATTAGATGCTAGAGATAGAAAATTGATGGTGTGAAAAATGCAGGACCTACTGAATAACTTTTAAGTAAAGAAAAACTAGGCAGAAGGTAAATAAATTCAAAATAAAAATAAATCCCAGTCCGACACGCTATGCAAACATTGACGTAGAAATTAGGATAGGATTAGGAAATACGAAGAAAGGTGTAGAGAAGCGTTAAAGTGCAGTATGTATCCAAAGAGTACAACAAGTGATAAGAAAGCAGATAACAAGAAAGAAATGTTGGATAAATACTGTACTACTGTAATGAAAATAAGTTAAAAGAAGCTAAAAATTGTGTGTTCTAATAAATCGTTTAAAATTAGCTAAGTATAATTCAGATTTTGCTGCAGCTGGCAAGGTGTTGCATATAGTAGCGCCCTGATAAAATGATGATTTTTTACCAGCCTCAGAGCGAATTCTTGGTAAGCGAATCAGAGAATTGTTTCCCCGTGTGTTGATGTTGTGTGAAACCATCTCATACTTCGGTAGAGTAGAGTCAATTCCACGAATACATTTGAACACATCTGCTGAAATTTTGTTTCCTTTCGGTCTCGATTGTTGGCCAAGTAGCCGCTAGATCTCCGACTGTTCTCTGGGCTCGACATTGGAGCCGTTCGAAAGTGTTAGTCCAGGTTTTGCTTTGCCCAAGATAAATATTTGAGCAGTACATGAAAGTCGGTTTGATGATGGTGTTGTATATTGTTTCTGCTACTATTGGAGATACCTGATGTCTGACTTTGTTCAAGAGTTTGATTTTTGTGCTGATCTTTTTGGATGTTTTGATGCAATGATCATTAAGGTTAAGGTGATGGTCAAGCGTTACACCCAGATATTTATAAGATGGAGGTTGGTTAATCTGAATGTTTTCTATCATGATGTTACATTTCGATTTAGCTTCTCTTGATCCATAAAGTACAAACTCTGTCTTGCCTTTTTTCAAATTAAGTATTAGGCAATTATCATTGACCCGATGGGAGATCGTTTCAGTTTCCTTGTTAATGACAGTTTCGATGTCTTTGATGTTCTTCGCAGAGTAATATAGTACAGTGTCATCGGCATACATTAACATTGAACAGTCTTTCAACTGGAGCTGAATATCATTAATCAAGATTATGAAGAGTAGGGGACCCAGAATGGATCCTTGTGGAACCCTGCGTGTAATTTTTTCCGGTTTTGACAAACAACCATCAAAGTTTACAAGTTGTTCACGGTTGAATAGGTAGTCAGTTATCCATTTCAGCTCAATTCCTGTGACACCATAGAAAGGTCATTTATGAGTAAGGCATGCATGATTCATTGTGTCGAATGCCTTGGAGAAGTCCATGTATAGTACGCCAGTATATCTACCCTTGTCCATGTTTAAGCGAATATGGTCGACAAGAGATGTCACAGCATGTTGGGTTGAGCGGTTACGACGAAAACCCATTTGTGATTTCGTAAGTAGCTCGTTATCTTCGAAATAATCTGCGAGTTGGTTGAAGGCAGTCTTTTCGATCACTTTCGAGATGACATTCAGGATCGATATTGGCCGATAGTTAGTAAACAGAGTTTTGTCTCCAGATTTGTAAATAGGAGTAACTTTTGCTGATTTTTCTGAAGTGGGAAAGACACCAGACATAAAACATATATTTATCAGAAACGTAAGCGGGGCAGAAAGTTCTTCGGCTGCGTCTCTTATCATTATTGCAGGAACACAGTCAGGACCTGCAGATTTTGAAGTTCGGATGTTTTTAAGGATTTTCAGTGTTTCTTTGATTTCGACCGTGCGGAATTTAAAAATTCGGTTCTGTGGGTTTACTTTATGTAGATATTTGTATCCATTGAATGGGTGCCATGTTCTGTTAGTAAAAGTTTTAACGGTTTCTGCTAGTTTCGATCCGATTGTGGCAAAAAAGGAACAAAACCCGTTGGAAATTCATTACGATCAGTTGCCATTTTGTCGTCAAATTTAAATGTTTTTGCAGGTGGATCTTCATTTGTAGTAGGGAATGTTTTTTTGATTTGGTTCCAGAATTGCTTCGGGTGGCTACGCTTTTCTCTAAAAATTGATCGGATATAGTTTGCTTTCGCTTGACAAATCATACGTAAGACACGATTACGTAACACTTTGTACATAGACCAATCATATTGATTGTTAGTTCGTTTTGCTAGACGTAAGTAATAATCTCTAGTATTCATTTTTGATTTTATGGTTTTGGTGAGCCAGGCATTGGATTTACCACGTATTGTTCTTTCAATTATCGGAGCATGTTTATTTATAATATTTGTCAGCAAAGATTTAAATGAATTCCATGAGCTGTTTACATCAGCCTCATTTAAACAGTTTTCCCACGGCGCATTACGTATGTCATTTTTGAAATATTCTTTGTCGTAATTTTTGTAGTCACCTGAAAACAATCGTCAAGGATTGTATTTCTTTGTATGCTTTTTGTATATAACTCCTATTAGGTCATGGTCACTAAAGCTTGGTTCCCACTTGGGTCTATAAATTCGTCGCCAATTCCTCGCTATAAATTCATCGCCTTAAGTTCGTCGCCTAATTTTGTGCCAGGTGTTTACACTAGTAGAAACGAGTTCGTCGCCGTACAAATTCAAATCAAAACATAGATGAAAAAGAGAGAAAGATGGAGCACGAGAAAAGACGAAGAAAGCTTTTAGTATTTTTATTTTTTTTATTAAAAAGAAGATGTGAAGGAAGGACAAAAAAAGTGAGAAAAGTATGGATTAAAAAAATATTTCAAGAAAGACAAGTAAAAGGAGCATTTAATTTAATGGTCCAGCAGTTGCGTTTAGAAGACAGGGAAAACCATTTTCGGTGAGAATATCCTCATATTATCTATTACAAAATTTCTATGTAAATCACCAATGGGAAAAATTAACCTTGTTATTTGTTTTAAGGTTTTTGCGAATGTCACCAGAGAGATTCGATTACCTTCTTTCATTGGTTTCACCTCTAATCTCGAAAAAAAACACAACATTTAGAAAATCAATACCCTCAAATGAACGCCTTGCCTTAACACTGAGGTTCCTTGCTTCTGGAGAGTCGCAAATTTCACTATCGTTTCAATTCCGAATCGGAAGAGCTACAGTCTCAAAGATTATATCTGAAACCTGTGACGCTATTTATCAAGTGCTTTCTGAGAAATATCTACACAGTCCTAAATCACCAGAAGAATGGAAAACGATTGCACAACAATTTGAAGGTACGTGGAACATGCCGCACGTCATTGGTGCTATCGACGGGAAACATGTTCGAATTAAATGTCCAAAAAACACTGGAAGCCTATACCACAACTACAAGGGATATTTTAGCCTTGTTCTGCTCGCTATCTGTGACGCCAATTATTGCTTTACATTGTTCGATGTTGGTCAGTATGGCAGTAATAACGATAGTGGCGTCCTCGCTCACAGCAACATGGAAGGGTATTTCGAAGATCACACGAAAAATATCCCGAAACCAGAGTCAGTTACAGGATGTGATTTTGACCCCTTACCCCTTATTTTTTAGTGGGGGACGAAATATTTGCGCTCAAAACGTGGTTAATGCGACCATACCCAGGTAAATTATCAGAACAGGAAAGAGTTTTTAATTACCGTCTTTCAAGAGCAAGAAGAGTCATTGAAAACTGTTTCGGTATTCTAGCTGCAAGATGGAGGATATTTTCAACTCCTATAGAGGCATCTGTAGTAAATGCTGAGAAGTACACACTGGCCTGCATTGCTCTGCACAATTATCTGCGTCAAACCAATAATCCATCTTATTGTCCAAATTCATTCGTAGACTGCGAAGATAGTACAGGAGGAATAAAAGAAGGAGAGTGGAGGAATATTGTATCAGAAAGGAATGGTGCATTAGAAAGTCTCCTCAATGTCCGTGGTCCTCGTTACAAGGATGACGCAGTCAACATGCGCTGTTGTTTGATGAAGTATTTGAATGGAGAGGGACGAGTAAATTGGCAACTCAATCATGTCAGACGAACTTAAGAACAATTATATTCTGCCACGAAAAAAGTTGTGTACAGAGTATTTTTAAAAACTAGTTTAAACTAAAAAGTGTTAAATATCTTAAGTTATTTGATGTGTTTAAGTTCGTGTATTTCTGTATGTTCCGTACGGCCATTGTTCGTTCAATGAAACCATGGGTAGATTTGTGTTTGTATTTCCATACATCTGAATCGGAGGTGGTTGTGAGACTACTGCTGTATCATCGTCTTCTTGGTATTTGAAAAGCAAATTGTTGATTTCAAATTTGATTTTTCTCTTCTTTTTAGGGGATAAATTTTTGATTTCTGCGGCAACCATCATGCCAAACAAATCATCGCTATCTTGTTTGACGGTGTCGCTTGGAGTTGATTGCAATGACTTGCTGATGTTTTCCATGATCTCTAACTCCTTGCTTGGTTTATCTTGTTTGACTTCTTTACGTTTTTTTGCTTTGCAATGTTTTTGCCACGGAGTGTCAAATGATTGATTGGTTGAATTATTCGAAAATAAGCTCTTTTCGGAGCAATCACTGAAATAATCTTCAGCCTCAGTCATGTTATCGTCGTTTGGGTTGATTTCTGAGACATTTGTGCTTGGAAGATTGTTAACGGTGTTTTCTTTAAGTCTTAAGAACGGAGCAAGCCAACTCAAGAAATCATACTTTTTGAGTTCCGTCTCTGCCTGTTTCGCCTCGTGACTTCCCGAACCGGATCTTGTTGCTTTTTTGAAATTTGCTTTCTTTTTACTGAACCTCTTCTTTAAATTATCAAATCGTCGTTTGGCTTCACCTAAATTAAGAGGAACGTTATGAAGCACTGTATACGGTAAACTTTCGACTATCAATCAAGAAACTTATTTTTTCGTGTAAAATATAAATATATAGTAGTTGCTGGGTATGTACGATAACTTTTCAACAAATCACCGGAATTATTATTTACTATTCTTACCTTCTTCAATTCCCAGTGAATTATCAATTTCTTTCCATGCATTTTCGATCCGATCTCTCTCCTTGAACCCTGCATTTGATTTATCAAAAAGACAAGGGTATTTTCTAACCTCAATAGATAGCTTTTCATCTTCCCTAATATCAAACGATTGTCTTGGCATGTTAACAGCTACAGTTTTTTTCTCTTCTCTTTCCTTCGTGTAGTAAATCAAACTTATCACCACGTGGTGTTTCTTCATTTAAATAAAAGAATTTTCAAATCTATTTTTAATATAGGCGGTGTTTCTTTGATATTCAAAGCTTTGATCATAAGGTCACAAATGAAAGGCGACGAACCGGCGATAAATATCAAAACGTTTTGATATTTCATCGCCGATTCGTCGCCTTTCATTTTGGGCGACGAACATAAAGCGATGAACTTTTGGTGTTCCCACTAGAGGATTTTAGGCGATGAATGGTGGCGATGAACCGGCGACGAATTTATAGACCTAAGTGGGAACCAAGCTTAAACGAATTCGAGTGCACGATGGAATTTGCAACCTTTGTTTCGTCAGTTACCATAATCACATCAATTAAAGTTTTTGTGTTATTCGTCGTGCGAGTAGGTTCGGTTATTATCTGTTTGAAACCGTTAATTGAGAATAAATTCTTTATATGTGCTTGGTCCCGAGCGATGAGATAATTGCAGTTTAGGTCTCCTGTTATGATACAGTCTTTGTTCTCTATAGTTACTGTCAATAACATGTTTTCAAGTTTGCTGTTGAAATTTCGATCGATGTATTTTGAACTTTCAGGGGGTTTGTACAAGGTTGAAATTAATATTGATTTAGTATTTGGGATGATAATTTCGAGCCAAATACATTCAATTCCGTCAGACTCCAAATCGGGACGTCTTTGATATACTAAATCGTCTCTAATGTAGCACAAAACGCCTCCATGTGGTCCAAATTTTCTATCCCTTCGTTCGATCGTGTACCCCTGAATTTTCAAATCACAATTTTTGACAGTACTGTTTGTGTGTGTTTCTGTGATACAGAAAATATGAATATTTCTTGTATCCTGGAGCAAAAGTTTGATTCTTTCCAATTTGTTAGCAACGACATTTAAGTTTTGGTGTAGAACTTTCATACCTCTTTTCGTAAGAAACGATTTCAATGTGTTATCTAGAAAACCAACGGTTTCACTGTCAGTCTCTTCTTTATGACATAACGAACAAAATAAACGTTCAGTACCATTTTTAAGTTTATCCACAAGACATTTCATATGACAAGAAGCTTTGCAAATAAAACAAGAGCTAGTCTTTTGTTTTTTTCTAATGCTTTTATTACAACATGTACAAAAGTTAGGCCCAGGGCAAGTTTCGATGTCACCAGCTAATATCAACAAAATATAAATTAGACTTCTGGCTGGCCCCTTCGCTCTTAATCCATTTTGCCACTTTGTAACCCATAATGACGAGTGAGCATGAGTATCCTCATCAATATCATATTCTGCAGTAACTCCAAGAGTACAACTGATCCCATCACTAGTAATAAAGTTAGTCTTCTTAACAGCAAAACATGTATACAAAAAGCTCAACAGCAGCAAAGACGTGACCAAAGACGTGACCAGAGACGTGACCGCTCTCATCGCCGCCATCTTCATCCGACGGGCAAAAGACAAAAAAACGTCGAATCCAAAAACTCCCCCGCCTAAGCACGGAGTTAAAAATAATATCTCATGAATGACGTCAATTACAAAAAATCTATATCACCAGATATTCGAGAGCTTCCAGAAGATGGAAAAAATGAAAGAAGGCTACCAGATAAATTCTATTGACTTACTTATTATTTTTTTCTGGTGGTGTTGTTAAAATCAGGGATATGTATCACTGTTAAAATCGACCATTCTAATTTATTTGACGGTTTTGGCATATTTTGTCCCATTGTATAGGTTCTAAAGTGATCACATTATAGAAAAGAAAGAGACAGAAGAAGGGACAAGGAAATAGGCAGGACTGTATGGAAGGTAGCTTCCCATACAACTTCATTTTTACACTTGCGCCTCTGTGGGAATGAAACATGGAGAAAAATGATAATATAATCGAAATTTATTCACATATGAATAAAATTTAATAAATCCTCCGGTACATAAAACCATCATAATTTTATAAAAACCTTAATGAAAAATACCTTCTGGGAAGACAGTTTTGCAGAGTTTACTAATCTGCACAAATAAGTTTCGTAAATTTCAGTGAAAACTGTTTTAAAGCCCCATTTAGAGGATACAACGACGTATTCTATTTTCTACAAGATTTCGCCCGAGAAAAAAATGGGGTTTCATTACATCACAATCTATTTAAAAGAACAATAACAAAGTTATACAACCTATGTTTGATTATGAGAATTCCTAAGTTTACAACTTTATGTGTAAACACCTATATATATATATATTCTGGCTATGACGTCCTGTTTCTTTGAAAGGAGTCTGGGAAAGAGCTTGGCGCTGGCCAAAAAAGGGACGGAAGATTAGGACGCAGAATGTCATATCCAGTCGCTTTACCCTTATACAGAAAATGAGAGTCTATCAAAAAATAAAATATATTTTGTTATAACATAGAGAAGATAATTAGTGCAATTAAGCCTGGTAGCCATGCCTTAATCACCCTAGCAGGTTGTTCAACTAAAAAACTATAAAGTTGGATCGTCTTTATCGCCGTGATTATCTAAATTTTTAACAATTTCAAAAATATTTGGAGTTTTTCGGCAAAGTCAGTTATATATACAGTGGAATCTCCCTAAAGCGGACATGGTATAAAGCGGACTCCTTTATTAGGCGGACAGTGGCATTTGGAAGGGACAGATCTTATAGAAAACTAAAAGCAGACAATCACAATCATTTTTTCTTCATCAAATGAAATTTTTCACTATAAACCCTCTCTATAAAGCGGACACGGCAAAAATAACAGGACGACAAAAATTATTTATCAATTTTTTTGATGATGATTGCCAATATATGTTGTCTATGATCACGAAAAGGATTGAGGACCTTCAACTAAAGTATCGAAAGCAATCTCATACATCCCCTCTGTTTCGGAAATTAGGTCTCCTTAAGCTTTTTGACATTGTAAAATTTTTAAATATATCTTTTATACACAAGGTTCTTAATGATAAACTCCCCCAAGTCATTCGTAACAATTTGATTTTTAAACGCTCTGATTTGAATTATAATACTCGCGGAAGGAACGTAGGTTCTTTAGTTCAACACCCGTTCAAGACTTTCTCATTTGGTAAATTCTCCATCCAATATCAGTCGATCTGCCAATGGAATCTCATTCAAAACCATCTTCAACTTGACGACTTATCTGTGCTTACATTTCCAAAATTAAAAGTCTTAACTAAATCGTATCTTATTTCTCAATATATTGACTAATCGACGAAAACTTATTACATATGTTATTATCATTTTTATCACTTTTTTTTTTTTTTGGTGGCCACTCCCTTTGACTAGAATTTTCTATATGGAGTGGTCTCCTAGTTATTCTTTCTTTCATTGTAATTGTAAGTATGAGAGTTAGAAACTAAATAAATGATTACTCACTTACTTACTTACTTACTTCAATTAAAGCATATATTAACAACAGCTTGTAAATATTTTTGAGTCAATTCTTTGTCAAAGAATACTTATACGTGTACAAGTACCTAGTCTCTCATTTACAATCCTTGTAAAGAAAAGTATGAAAAAAGTTTTTGGTCAAAATTCCGTCCAAAACTGAATTTTGGTCAAATCTCTATAAAACGGACATCTCTATAAAGTGGACAATTTATTTTGCACCAATGGTGTCTGCTTTAGGGAGATTTCACTGTATATATATTTCAAATTTGAATACATCCAATGAATATATATTATAGAATTGAGACATTGAACTATAATTCATAAAAAATCATCCCCCCCCCCCCCCCCCCCCACACACACACACACACACAAAAAAAAAAAACAACAACAACAATATACATCAGAAGTTATTCACTTGCTAATCCTTGAAATGGTGCAGACTCCATAATTATCTTCTGAACATCACGGAACTTTGGATGTTTAGCATCCTTGAGCAACATAAACAGAATTGCTTCACTAGTGGTTATAAAACCTCCACTCTGTCGAATTCTTTCAAGCGCCAAGAGGCGATCCGTCATTGTTCTTGAAGATGTAGCATCAGCTATTACGTGAACATCGTATCCTTCTTCTAAAAAGTCTAACGCTGTTTGTAACACACACATCTGTGCCTAAAAAACAACATGTTAACACAAATGTGAAATGTTTTGTTTTTGGTGACGTCCAATAAACATTTTGGAAATTCCCATTATGTGATTTGATGTAAATTACATGTTTAAGAATGATATTAATTAGTAAATATGAATAATCAAGATAAAATCAATGCTTATAAGAACAGTTTTTGTTGCTACAAAAGAGAAAGGACGCATAGTTATGAAATAACCTTACTGAAAACTTTTGATCGTTAACACTTATCAGGGTTTCTACTAACATTTTATCAAAAAGTTCCCTGATTTTCCCTGATATTTTACCCTTAATTCAAACAAAATTTCCCTGCTTTTCCCTGATTTTCGACGTACAGCAAGAGATAAAAACACATCCATAACTTTCACACTAGATCTGATTTTAAAACTAAAAAATATAATAATGAACAAAACTAACTTTTCTACAATATAAATATAAAGTTTTTAACTAACAACTTTCTAAGGGGAAGTCAAGGCAACACACTCACATCATGACGATGACCTTTGTCACTTTACCTGTCAATACAAATCTTCAATACATATGCATTAGGTATAGTGCAATGCCTAGTTGTTTATCTGTCTGATTGACAACAGTACAGTATTTTAGGATTTGAGATTTTTTTTACTTGAATTCCCCTTGGAAGCATAAAAGTAAATGTCACAACCATGGTGAGCAAAAGCAATAGAAAAACTTCAATGATTTTCAAAAGTTCCCTGATTTTCCCTGATTTTCGATGGAATTTCACATTTTCCCCTGAATTTCCCTGATGAAGTCTAAACTTCCCTGATTTTCCCTGATTTCCCTGATTCAGTAGAAACCCTGACTTATACATGCTAAATACAAGAATACTGTTTGCATGAATATCACCTCACAATTTTCAGTATTCTAAATACAGAAGATTATAATGAATCTAATTTTATTGAAGAAATGCCTGGGGTGTTTATTTAAAAACCAAACATTTCTTATTCAATAAAATATTCCATCATTCCTAACACTGTATCTTGAAGTATATATTTTGACCGTGTCCGCATGCATGGCAGTTTCTACTGTTTTCTTTTCCTTACATGCATGGCAATTGCCTTGATTACTGCTTTACTTTACTTTTAAAGAACGACTAAAATGTTTGAATGGACACTGCAGTGCAAGGAAAACTGACGGTCATCCAGACACTTTGAATAATTTTTGTTGTTGTCATTATATGTATTTTTTCTCGATGACCAAGACCCAATGTTCAACTTTTCGTTCTAAATCAGTGTGGGTATTTGTCGATACATTCTGAAGCTTTCCAAAATGATAGCTGAATGTCCATTACTTTTTCCATAAACCTGTCATAACTTCTTGTTTCAAAGAACAATTCATGTTTCTGACACTTGTTCCTTTAAGAGAAGATAATCAACTGTGTAACTGAGCCCTGTACTTTGTGTCAACAATTAGTTTTATTTGGTTTTCTTTTTTAGCCATGGAAATATATAACTGAATTGATCCATGTGAATATACTGAGGGGAGTTGGAGAGGTTTTCTATCTCTATACTGAAAACAAGTTATGAAGGGTTACCGTATCCTTAACACTCTAGATTGCTGGAAAACGAACGTGCTAAGTGTCATTTTAATTTTTTAGAAGTAATATATATATATATAAAGATATCTGTGAGATACATTTAGATTTTACTTTTTCTACGTGAGATCGAAGTTATCGTGAAAATCAGTGAGTGCGTCTGACGCCTAATCTGTGTGAGACTTGGCAACTATGGGGATACGTCCAATCGAGGGATTTATATTATTTATTGGAGTGGTTTCCATCCATTTACTTTTTCACTAAAACATATTTGTAACTACACCACGACAACTGCTATGCTCTCCTTTTGGAAAATAAATAAATTCATTCATTCATGGATGAGAAAAAAGAGAAGAGGCCTTTAAACTTACCTCAATCCCGAATAAAACAAGTGATTTCAAATTAGGTCTCACAATGGAAATGTGATTTCGAAGCTCTGGAATTGCCATTGAAAAAGAAGTCTTGGGAAACACGGTGGCGTTTGAAATATCTATTTCTGGAACCACATGACCCAGAGCCTTTGGATAATGCTCAGTTGCAATAAGGGGTATATCTAATTGCTTTGTTGCATGAGTGAGTCTCTGTGCGACAACACAAATTTCGGGGAAATATTTAATCAAAGGACGAAATTTATCTTGAACATCACATAACAAGAATGCGCTTGTTTCTGCTGCGATCTTACCAACACTACGAGCGGCCATTTTGATAAATTTGCCTCCATGACAAAACAAATGTTACTTGAATAATTTCCGAAATTTTTTGACTAAGCAAGCAAACAGTTCACCTCGTGGTCATGATATGATTCTTGACTTGACTTCTATACTCGTGAAAATATTGATGCAACTTTATTGAAATTCCTGCTTTATGGTTTGTATTTATATATGTTGAAAATTTAACGGGGATTCACAGATTTATAGCCACAGGTGGCTTTAAAAGCATTAGACAGGTTTTATTTTATGCTGTGTCAAAACAGGGGAATTTATAATTTTGGCTACTACTTCATCAGATCAAGCCGTCTCCAGACATGTATATATTAAACAGTCAGAGACAACTCCAAATCAGGCTTCAAAATTTGAAAAATCCAAATTAAGCTTACTATGCCTAATTAATTAGTCGTCTCAGAGAGATCCAAATTAGGTACACATGCTCCTAATTAGAGGGTTCATCATCAAAACAGGAAGTATCATTTGCGCACGCTCCATGCCATTGGTTGCAAGTATATTTTGACAACACGATATAGCCAATCTGGAATCGAAGCCTCGAAGGGATTTTAAACTCTGTAAATATAAATCTTTCGATTGAGGGTATCCCTCTCAGTAACATGTTTTTGTCTATAAATCGCGCAAACTATACTATTTCTTGAAACTGCCATCATGTTACTGCAAAATTGGGTAGCGGGTTGGGATCACCAGATTCCACTTCAAGTGTGATTGAATGGGCCTTACTAATCAAATGTTGGTTGACAGTATGTTTAGTCACAAAAGTTGTCCCTTTCATAGTATGAACCTTCTCAAGGCCAATTTAGCTTCAATCAAAACTAAGACAGACAGTCATCATTTAATGGACCCGAAGATTTGTGAGGAATTCCATTCAGCTAGATTATGATCTTGTCTATCTTTGCGCTACTTATTACATTACAATATATCATATTTTATATATTAGTAATCATATTTTCTGATTTTTTTCATTGATGTTGTGTTAGATGCAGCTAACGAATACTTGACGGACTGGATAGCACTGAGGGTGGTTAAATTCATTCGATTTGTTGTCTCGTCCATCACGTTACCCATAATGCTGAATGAGCTTTCAACTACTGGACAATGAAAATAGATTGAATACCATCTTGCAGAGTGTTGGATATTTCTTTGTTTCATAAACGTGTGTCCATTATTGGTGTAGTGAGAAATCGCCATCAGAACTGGGCAGGTTCTCGTCAACTTGCAACGTGTGGACTTCTCTTTCTTAATTATCCACTTTTTTTATCCTCCAACACGTTGGTTGCTATTGACGGTAACCGTTTCAGGTACGACCTAGCAGCCTTATGACCTTCGACTTTTGGATCAATTGGTGACGGGTGTTTTAACAGGCTATTGTTGACAGGCTCTTTCTTGGTGAGATACTTGATACAATCTTGACAACCATTTTTCACTGCAGATAAGAACTTAGTTATGGTGTCATTGTTCTTTCTGGAGGATTTGATGATGGCAGAAGCTCTTGATCCAAGGAACAGTGACAGCTTGTCACCTGTAATTTCAAACTTCTTTAAATGTTTGGAACTAAGGGTTTGAACCAACTCGGCTTAATAAAGCATGAAAGAAAGTGGTTCAGTAGCGGGACTTGCTTATCATGGAGACAATGAATCGGTGGAGTAGCCGATTGAAACAGCAAAACATAATTCTTCAACATTGGCAGAACACTTACATAGAAGTTTGCAAACAGCATTGTTTTCGTACGTTGGATAAACAATCTGGTAACAATGCCATCTTTCCTGCTACGACCATCATCAGTCAGCTTTTTCTTCTTAATTGTAGCTTGTAATTCACGAATCTTGGCCTTCCCGGTGGCTGACACCTCTTTCTTACGGTAAACTTTCAAACATTCACTCAGATAAAGTGGCCTATCACCAGATGAAATGAATAGATAGTAAAACATTGTGTAAGCATCTAATTTTGCCAAAAAATCAGTTACAGCGTCAAACAGCCATCTAGTTGGCACGTATCAAATTGACATTGTTGTACTGACATTGTTGTACTAACAGAATCTCACATATTTGCTTGAAGTAGTCCCGGAGGTCGGTACAGTACTTCATGTCAGCAAAAGCATCGAATATGAATCTTTCGAAGAATCTTTCAAAGTGTTTCGTTAGGTGTTTGGATGCGTTATGCACATGGTGCAAGGAATCACCATCAATGTCCGGCAAATGAGGTGCGGGTCCATCTTGAACTCGCTTTTTAAATCCAGTTTTTTTCCACACATTACACCACAACTATCAAGCAGCATTGACATCACTTATTCCCAAGGTATATTCTGAACCTGGAAATTTTTTCTGTCACCGAAAAAACAAAGCTAATATTTTGATAGAAGCACAGTTATCTTTCGAAGATCAGGATGATAAAATGACATTCGCAAGATGAAAGGATTCCGACTACTAAACAAAAACTTATACTCAAAGAAAAAAACCTTCATAATATCTTCATAATCTTCAAGTTTGGTGTCTGAATCCATACCTTCTCCACAAGCTCATACTTTTTTCACCAAAAAAGAAAAATCATTTAGAAAAAAACGTAAACAAATTAAGAAAAAACCTTCAATGCATTTGTTTCACTTTAAAGAAAAGCATACTCACCAGATGTTTAATTGCGTAAGCAAAATGCTCAAAGATAAACGCACTTGTTAGGGTTGGTGGGGACCAGGCTTTAAAGAGCGTATTGAAACAGGTGCTTCATAGGACATTACTCCGCATCACACAAGGAGAGGCGAAAGTTTAACATAACTTACGGGTCTTTTCGCGAGTATTAACTGGGTACTGAAAAAGAAAATAAACAAAATGGCGTTGTAACGATCGCTAGCACATGATCGTGCTAAAAAATGCAAACTGGCTCAGTACAGTGCAACTGTCGAATGTGAATGGGTGTTGTGAAACTATTTCTAAAATCACTCCTCAGACGAAGAATTTCCAGAAGTTTTTTAGTGGGTTTTCTGTTAAGGATAATGATGTTAAAGCTCTCAAAATTGCTTAATTAGCTAAAGCTTCCGGGGCTTTGCCAGTGAAGCTATTGGAGATTTATTAATTTAGGTCGGTACTAATTAGAAATGATTTGAAATCATAAAATTAAGACCCCAACCACCTAATTGGTCTTGTATTATAATAATAAGTTTTCAGCTTAAAATTAGGTGTATTCAATTGTGATGATGGCCCACCAGCTTAAGGCTCTCTGCTCTAGTCTTGCTAAAAAATATAATTACACTATTTGTACAATACTGTTATGTGTTATAATAGATGCTCAAATTTAAAATGATAGTAAATTGTTTTTAGAATTATTACTCATTTTCAAGAAAAAATGGATAACTGGAAAGTTCAAGACTTTTGGTATGAGAATTGGAACTTGATAGCTGACAACAAACTTATATGGTCTTTATTAGATGTACTCATCTCTCTAAAAGAAAGCACAGGTAAAAAACATCTTGTATAATAATACTCTGTACTAGTATTTCATATCGTAGTTAAAGTTGGTATCGAGGTAACATGCCGACACTTTGTGCCCATGATGTTTATTGAAAGATCTCGGTCGAACTGGTGGGCCCATTTGGAACCTTGCCACAGGAATCTACGCATCCTCGAAAGGATGCTGAAATGGTGTACATGATCAATGTCACAAACTTTGGACTAACAGAGTTGGATACAACAGTCTTACAACCCTTGAAATTCAACTTTTTTTGTGATGGCAAAAAAACTGCCGTTGTCAATATATTTTGTGCAAGTGTACGAAGGCAATTGCAGTCGGCATGAATGATTTAACGTTAACTCGGGAGCCTTAATTTAATTTTACATTACATTACTGTCATTAGTTTTTGAAGGACGATTTAGCCTGTGAACCCCAAACACAGGAGACTGATTGCCTTTCTCTGTACTTCACTATTGAGTATTAAAAAAGCAAATGACCTGTATGAAATATTATTTATTTTACTTGTGGTTTCAAGGTTATAATAATTTTGTATAATTGACATGGATCACATTTTGTGTATGATTAGAAGAACTTCAAAGTAAAAGCAAAATCAAAAGATGTAGTAACAAACATGAAAATACAATATAAAAAAAAAGTATGCAAAAATACTTTGCTCTTAAGAATTGTCCCCTTTTTATGTCATGAATATGAATTATTATGTGCATCACGAAGTGAAGATTGTATCGGGAGATATTTCGCTCCAAAATGGCAATCGAAAATGTCAAACATCATTTAAATAAATCTCATTTATTTTGTCATGTTATTTTATTATGTTAAAGATAAATTTTGTTCAGTTATGAACTTCGAGAATAAATACAGATTAAGTTTATGTATTTAGAATATGCCACCCATTATTGATGTAAACCGCAAGACAGAAAATATTTCTGCTGTATACATTTTACGAAAAAGAAAAAAATACTAAATAGAAAGACGTTGTCCTCGAAGATATAAGTATATTTTTTGAAAGAATTGAAAATTTCTGTTGGATACCAATTTTCTGCGATGGCAATTTTTGTGCCGTCGTAAATTGTGAATGAAGATATTATTACTACTACTACTACTACTACTACTACTACTACTACTACTACTACTACTACTACTACTACTACTACTACTACTACTACTACTACTACTACTACTACTACTACTACTACTACTACTACTACTACTACTACTACTACTACTACTACTACTACTACTACTACTACTACTACTACTACTACTACTACTACTACTACTACTACTACTACTACTACTACTACTACTACTACTACTACTACTACTACTACTACTACTACTACTACTACTACTACTACTACTACTACTACTACTACTACTGTTGGGCTTTAAGGGGTGACCATTGACAACAGGATTTGCTTCTCTGCTCATATTGATAAACTTTGCAGAAAAGCGAACAACAAAATCAGTGGTTTTCTCAAAATCCATATTTAGATGTATAGAAGCATTCTATCCTTTGTAATGCGTTGTCTGGGAACTTAAAGAGAAGTTTGATTCTCTAAAGGATTATGTTTGGCAATCATCTCCATTTGATGATTGCCAAAATCATTAAGGCTAAATAAATCATCTTCAATCTCAGACCCTGAGAAAAATTCCATAGACACGAACCTGCTTAATAATAATGATAATAATAATAATTTTTCTTTATAATGTTCTGTTTTTTATCATTAATTTCAAATGATTTAAAGTAGTTTTTTTTTCTCATTTCACTAAATTCTCTAAATATTTAATGTTTTATTATTATTATTAGAAAGCCATAGCTGAGTGGAACATCCTGTTTGCAAAAAAGAAGAACTGAAAGTGAAAAAAATGTTATTAAAAATTTTCAACTTTTGATTAAAGATATCTACAGCTTGCAACATGATACCTCAGCTGGGATAGCTGCTTTTTTTGATCCCTATGCGATCGTGAGCACATTATACGCCAGTTTTTTTAAATACATGTGTATGTATGTATACTTGTTGGCCACCAAAAAACAATCATCATTATAGCAATATTAGAGATTCTGATCCTATGTTTAAACACTCCAAAAATGCGATCACATTCAAACGGATCTAACACCGTTTAGATTGGATCCTGTGCTCTAACTTATTGTTAAACTGTTATAATCCTATGTTTTGTATGTTTCAGGTTTAGACTTGGGTAATGCCTTTATTGCAGAACTGAAGAAATTAAATGCTGATACTGTTGAATGGTATGCATAACATTGGAAATTAAGCTACAAAAACAGTTAATAATTTGAACACGTCTTAATGGAAATCTAATATTTTTTAGTCATAAGAGCATTGCTACTTTGGGAATATATGCATTGCAAATATTTATACAAGCAAACTGGACAGGACCTAAAGTTGTTTGTGAGGAGTTAGGCCATCTTGGGGATATAATGAACTCAACGGTATGTGTATATTGGAAAATAATTATGGATACACGCTTTTTTTTATAAGAATATAGAAAAATATCCGATTATTCTTGGAGATTCATCAATTTTCAGCCTCAATTATTCTTAGAAGATTCTTCTTAAATGCGAAACTCTCTCGCCTACAAAAATGTCCATAGTTAAAACATTAGGTTTTGAAAAAAATCTCTGTAAACTTTAGTTGTATTAGTTGAAAAACGACACTAAAGGCAAACCTTTTTTATATGTTTATAGGAGCTGAAAAAGTTGTCATTGAATTTTCTTGAGTTGAATGGTGATGATGTTTATCAGCTGTGTTGCTACCCAGTTCTACTGTTCATTGCAAATATCATCCTTGTAGAGATTTCAACCACTTTAAATTTATTCAAATTTTTACCAATATGGTCAGTTAAATGTATTGCAACTCATTTCGCTGTGTTGGAAGAAGCTGGAGATTTTCATTTCAAACAATTTCTGAGAGTAGTCAATGCAGGTATATATGTTTTGTGTTCATCTGCAATAAAAGCATGACTGACTGATTTAAGTTTGCATCATTTTATATATCATATGTAGCTTCAATATCCCAAAACTGCATTGTTTCTTTCTTTAAGAAGATATTCAGTCCTGGTTTCAATAATCTCAGTGGGCCTCATGTAACTAATAGTTTTCTTTGTTTCTTATTTGGATGTGATTTTATACACTTTTCAGTTTCTGAAGATGAAAATATATTTGCTGGACTGCCAACGTAAGTAAACTCTCTCAGAAAGATTGTAGTCAGTAGAATAAGGGCACACTTTTTTCTAACCATTACCTTTAATTTGATTTTGTATTAAAATTCAGTATATTCAGTTTATTATACCTATGTGTGTTTTATTTTTGCAGCAATGTACTGGCAGAATACTATCTTGATTGTTCCCATCTCTACTTGAAATTTTATGATTACAAGAATGTTGAGGTACTCCTATTGATCCTCTATTGATCCTCTAGTTATAGCTTTATTCTTTATTCTTATAAAAATTTAAAAAGCTCTTATCTGTTTACCATTCTCATTTACTTTTTTAATGGGGTTTAGTTATGGAAGGTTCATCAGATTTATGCGTTAATATTTCATATAGTGTAACACATTCTTTATTACAGGAATGTCATAGAAAGGTTCAGGATTTGCTGAAAATCAAGATATCTTTGACAGGTACTTTTAATTGTTAAAGGAATTGACTCAAAGTTTCTCTGTATTGACAATCAAAGAAGACTGTTATGAATTTACCATTGCTCCAATAGCTTCACTGGGAAAGCGAACAAAGTTTCAAGAAAAAGACCTTCCTCAAATGAAGTTAGATGTTAAAGTGCTTGAAGACCGAAGTTAGTAGAGATTTGTTATTATTATTTCATAAATTTATGTTGTACACATTCTCTTATGCTATTTAATGCATTTTGCTCCTAAAGCGACACTCCTTCACTTAAGCTAATCATGCAGACTAATCATTTCTTTCTGACCTCTATAATTTCCTTTACTGGTCTCACTACCACCTTATTATGTAACACTGCATACAAAAGCTTGAAAAACCTTCCCTTTACTTACTTAAGTAAATCTCTACTAGCTAACAAAAGCAACAACTCCCGAAACTTATTCCAATCCTGGCTGTAACACTATCTTTAGCATCACTTCTAACTCCGATAGTGTCACCAAGGTAATAAAACTTTTCAACAATATCTAATGACTGTCCATCATAATTCACTACTACAGATTCTTCTGCTGTTACAAACTCTCCTTGAGTACAGAATGTACACTTAAACTCCTGGTTTGTTTTAAGCCTACCTTTAAACAGCATTTTGGGGTTTTGGAAACGGTTTTTACTTGATTTAACATAGGTCTTTTTGAGCCCTTATAATTTAAAACTTCGGATAAAATTGTAAATATTTTATATATTCGTAATCAGGAAAGATGGAAGTTTTGGCATACCAAAAATGAGCGACATAGGTTGCGTGGAAAAAAGCTCATTTTTTTCTTCTTCATTTTTCTTCTTCATTTTTCTTCTTCTATTTTACTTTTTTTCTTAAAATTTACGAAAGCATATTATTCCATCTTCCATCTTTTGAACAAGGGTAAATTTGTTGAAATTCATCAAGACAGTGATGAGAAATTTAAAAAAATATGCCAATAGCACGATTTTTTGAGACAGGCATTAGTTATAAAACCAATTCAACTATTAGCTTTCTGAATTTTCTCTCTTATATGACAATCAAAGACTAGCATTTTATCAAGTAAATTACCTAAGTGTTTATGAGATTCACTATCTGTGAATTAGGGTTAGTTATTGCGCTATTATTGAAATAAACAATGGGGATTGTCAAGGCTCATGTTTTCGTGAAATATAAACTTTCACAGCTGCTTGGAAGGGTCAGGATTTCAGGGCCATTCATAGTGTTAGCAAGTTAAGAAAATTGGCATTTCTTCCATCCAGTTATTTGTTTCTTTTTATGCTTGCATATATTTTTATAAACAATATGATGGCTTAAGAAAAACAACTCCAATGTCAAATAAAAACATTTCAAAATAGATATAACTTTAGATTTACTTTGCAGGAAGGTGTCTAGAAAAAACAACTTGTCACGTGAAGTTGAATTGTTCAGGTTTAACATTTTTAATTTTGCTTGTTTCCATTTGTCCGTTAAACTTTCAAATCTGCTTAAAACCCTAACTATAATTACTTGGATTATTATAAGTCTAAAATTCCATTCCATAAACTCTATTCTATTTCTACACATTTCAAGAAATTAACTAGAAGCCTTTAGACTTTAACAGTTTCCACCATGTTATCTTGAAATCAGGACTATTGAATTTCCATGAAAATTGAAGCACTTACGAAATCTGGTCCAAATGATGGCCGAATTGCCCTCTTTGGCCAAAATGTGAAGTCATTTCCAAACTTTGTCAAAATTTACCCAAATTGTGACGTAATATGTTATATCATAGGTCATCATAAAATTTCAAGTTACTTTTGGTACATTTTTTCTTCATGATATACCTCGGGTTTACGAACTTCAGATACATAGTGAGATAGCAAGTCTATGAATACATAGTGAGATAGCAAGTCTATTTTAAGCAGTTTCCTTACTGAATAACTGTTCTACAGGCTTTTGTCTATAGATTATACGAAACTAAAACACGTCTTTAAACTTTATGTATTTTATAACCCTGCCTCCTATTTTTAGTTCCATTACAGACAATTGGTAAAGGGTCGAAAGATTTGCCAAAAGTAAGTGCAATTGATGTTTTCAGTATATATTTAGTCTAATAATAGATAAATACTTGCTTTCCGACAGATTTCAAAATTCAACCTGGCAGAAAAAGATGAATACAAAGAAAACCTTAATCCACTAAATTTTCCGTCACATCTAATTTTGATGTAAAGCCACTACACAAACTACTGGTGACGCGAAAATTTTTTGTGCACGTTTAATAGCTTGATAAATCTTTAACAAGGAAAAAACTATTAATTATCAATGACCACTTTCCGCTTTCTTTTGATTTATCCTCTTAATTAAAGGTGTGCGAAATCGGGGTGCACGTAAAGTAAATGCACTGAATTTAAAGTTGAGTGGAAATTTCGCGAATTAAGGTATTACAAAAAATAAGGGGGTAAGAATCCTGTTCATTGTGAACATCCAGACAGTTTAATAATACATTTTAACATATTTATCAAATCAAATTTACATGCACTCCTTGTTGCTTCTTCAGAAACATAAAACTAGTATATATTATATTTCTTATGTGTCGGCCATATTTGTGTGCTTTTAATTTCACCCACCAGCCTAAAAATTCTGGATTATTAGATGAATTCTACTGACAATGTGTAAAAAATATTACCGTACATTTGATTTTGTGAAATTTTGCTTTCACCAACTTTTTTATTATAGAAACTTTTTGTAGAAAATGGTGAATTTAGGTAGTGTTGCTCCATAATCCATGGATTACAAGAAGTTATTGTATTCCTTAGGATATTGCACTAAATGATGATACATTACTGCCTTTCATTCGATTTGTTGATGGTGATTCTGTTAAACATTTTGACTTGAGGCCAATGGATCAAGCTCTTGCGTTATCTTCATGGTAAATCTTATTCAATGAAACAAAAAAAAATGGACCTTATGCAGATCCAACATCGAACGAAGTTACTACATATTTTTGTTATAGCATATATATTCAAAAGTCAAGACCTCGAGATAGATTAACTCATGAGGAGATTATGCCGTTTGTTGAAGTAAGTCTAAGCAATAATCAGTTATGTTATTTACGAAGACTGTTGAACCTGTTAGAACAGGCTGAGAATCGATTCAGCGGTTGCACACAAAGAACCACTACACCATCATTGTAAGATTTTGCTAAAAAAAGTATCGAGTGCCCTTCGTAATCTAGGTGATGATTTCCTGATTGTCTCAATTTTTTGATAAGAATTGGTTCCCTTTATAGAGCGTCCTGGCATCACCACAATCATGGTCCATACAGTATAAAAGTTTACAATTGCGTTGTATGATAGAATTTTCTAATTCAAGGAAAGCGGAAAGAGCGCTAAATCAAATGGAAACTCTTGCTGATTCTATATGGAAACCAACTCCTAAGGTCTTTTTCCCTTTTTTTAATATTTTTTATTGGTTTTAAATATTTTTTTGTTGAGTATTTTGTTTACTTTTTTCTAACCCTTCAGACCTTGTAGAGAACGAAACCATTACTTTAAACAGTTGTTTTAAGTTGTTTCACAGATGTTTGTTTCGTGTGGTACACTATTCTTTTTAAACTAAGATTTTGTGCGGGTTTTTTTCACAGGCAAGTTCTCGTCTGTTGTATATGCATAGTGTTAATATGGATCCAACATGGGTAAATCAGGTACGCTTACCAGACATTTGATGTTTTTTGGGATTATATTTTATGGGAATGTCCTGTTATGAGTTCAATATTATTTGTTTGTAGAGATTTCATGCACAGGTTTTGTTTTCTATTGGACTTATTGATAGTGCCTTGGAAATTTTTTTGCGAGTTCATCTTTGGGATGATGTCATCACTTGTTATCAACGATTGGGGAAACACGGACAGGTTGTTTCAAATTACTTGATTGATATATCCTATATCTGTTTCTTTGAAAAGTTTCTTGAATTGATTTTATTTTTGGTAGGCTGAAAAAGTGATTAGAGAGCAGCTGTCAATAAAGGAAACAGCTACTTTGTGGTGTCTTCTTGGTGATGCCACAGTGGTAAATTACTTTTCGTTTTTCAACAGGGTGCATCATTTACATCCTTTTAATTTGAAAAGTTTGAATTCCTATTATTTTTCAACAACCTTCTACTACATCATGAAATGTTGAATAAACGTGTTCTCTTAGGATAAGCAATACTATGAAAAAGCCTGGGAAGTTTCAAAGTATCGCAATGCTCGTGCACAAAGATCATTAGGTTTATGGTATCTTAGAAGGCAAGAAGTAAGTTGATTGGCTGCTTTCTTTTGAATGGACTTTTGTTTTGTACTTACTTTTATTTTTATTTTTTTTTATTTTTTTTTATTTAGTTCGACAAAGCTATTCCATACTTTCAAAAATCTCTAGAACTAAATTGCTTGCAGGTTAGTTTGCTAATAGTTAGGTGGTTATTCTATATTTTAAAGATATAAAATACAACAAAATGAGTGCGAACGTTCATGTTTTCTTAGTACGTGTACAGCATCCAAACCTGTTCAAAGCAACACATTTACAGCAAATAATCTGTCTAAAAATCTGAGATAATTGGGTTTAATCACATAAGATTACTTGAGTAACCTGTCCAAATAATTGATCTGATGTGTGATGACCGTAAATCTTAACTTGGGCTTAATCTGACTTATCCGTGTAAACTGAATGTCTTTCGTTTTACTGGTCTGGCTCAAATGTTTGTGCACTGTAAAATTTGCACTGTTGTGTTTGTAAAAGTTCTCAGCGCTCTCTTGAAAAAATAATATGTTTTCGTAAGTTTTAAGAAAACATGTAAAATAGAAAAAGAATTGAAGAAAAAAAAAATGAAAAAACATTTTTTTTGGTATGCTAAAATTTCCATCATTCCTGATTACTAATATATGAAAATATTTTCAAACAGACTTTCTTTCGCGATCGCATTAAAAAACACTTTTAAACTGACGTAATTCGTTGTTTATGTTAGTTATCGTCTGTTAGTCATCAGATTCAAGTTACTAAAGTTATCTGGGTTACTTGAGTAATCTGTTCGTGTGACATGGCTTATTTTTCATTTTTTATTGTTCTGAAATTTGGCAGAAAATATAATTCGAGGCATTTTCTTCTTTATGAGCACGGTGTATTTTAGAAGGTAAAAATAAGTGAAAATATCGAATTTGTGAAAGGATTCGTCGGAATTTCTTTTCACTTCCATGAATTTCTTTCAAACTAGCAGATTTACCATAAAGTATTTTAACAGCCAGGTATTACTATTACTATTAGCCAGGTATTGCGTTTTCGCTTGGTTGTTCTGGTATGGCTGTTAATAAACTCGACATTGCAGTGAAGGCATTTCAACAGTGCGTTTCTATTGACCATGATGTGAGTTGATTTAATCTAATGGCTGTTGTAGTTTCATGTCATCAATTTTGATTGGGTCTCCTGTTTTTCTGATATTTTTCGTCGTAGAATCATGAAGCTTGGAATAATTTGGCTTCAAATTTCATTCGTCTTGGAAAATTGTATGTTTTTAATCATTTTCATTTTATTTCCTTTTTCTTCCTGTTCCTTTCTTCCTGTTCCTTTCATATCTGTTTTTTGGGGTTTTTTTTTCTTTGGAACTGCAAATTTTTTCTACGATTCTTAGAGACCAAGCGTACAAAGCTTTACAAGAAGCTACACGTCTCAGTTACGACAATTGGAAAATTTGGGAGAACTTCCTCCTTGTAAGTAAGCTGTGAAATATTACTATTAGCTTTGACTTACTGAAATCTATTCACTAGGCTGAAATTCTTCTTTTTAGGTTTGTACTGATATAGGGGCATTTGAAGAATGTTTACAGTGTTGTCATCGATTAATTGATTTGGAAAGAAAAGAAATCGACACAGAGGTTATAGCTGTGGTTAATTTGATGGACTTGATAGCGTAGATTTATATATCTTCTTATTTATATAACTTCTTATTTATATATCTTCTTATTTAGATAACTTCTTATTTAGATAACTTCTTATTTAGATAACTTCTTATTTAGATAACTTCTTATTTAGATAACTTCTTATTTAGATAACTTCTTATTTAGATAACTTCTTATTTATATAACTTCTTATTTAGATAACTTCTTATATATATATAACTTCTTATTTATATAACTTCTTATTTATATAACTTCTTATTTATATTTTGATTTAACTTTCAGGTTCTACATATTTTGGTGGAAGCAGTTATTAGTGATGAAAAAGATTTCAAAGAAATACCTGGTGTGTTCTTTCTTCTACTGATATGAATGAATGTTGCTATGAATGTTGTTGTTTACTGTATTGCATTGCATCATGGTTCCTTTTTAGCTGGCCGATTGAAGCCTAAACTGTTAAAACTGTTCGGGCACATCACATCTCGGGTACGTAATCATTTTTGCCATTTTCCAGACTAGTTCCAGTACTCTTAGACGCATTACCGTTTTACGCATTTTCGTTTTAGATAACAAGCTTTCCGAACGTGTGGGAGGAATATGCTAAACTAACAATGAGTGGAAATACGATGACTGATAAAGAAAAAGTATGTCCTATGAACTTTCGTTCAAAAATGTTAGCCAATGAAAAACATCCTCGGTTTCGATGATAAATGGACGTTCAGATAGTTGTCTTAATTGAATGTAGGTGTCGGGTGAAGATTGGCATGGACGTTCAGATAGTTGTCTTAATTGAATGTAGGTGTCGGGTGAAGATTGGCATGGACGTTCAGATAGTTGTCTTAATTGAATGTAGGTGTCGGGTGAAGATTGGCATGGACGTTCAGATAGTTGTCTTAATTGAATGTAGGTGTCGTGTGAAGATTGGCATGGACGTTCAGATAGTTGTCTTAATTGAATGTAGGTGTCGGGTGAAGATTGGCATGGACGTTCAGATAGTTGTGTTTAATTTCAATCTTGGTTGTGCTTTATCATTTAAGAGTAATAAACCGAATCTTTCGTTCAAAAGATTTAAGAAGTTCATTGTAACTCTATTCATTTCAATATTCGGTTATTGTTTTTTGCTATATTCTGACATGAGAAAGATGTAAATTGAATTGTGAATGTTCTTTAGGCTCTGCAATTTTTATACAAATCACACAGATGTTATACTCAAAACACAGATTGGGAAAAATCTGAAGAATTGTTGCCACACGTTAAAAGAGTTACAGATAAAATGATACAAGGTTTTGTACCTGAAGCTTCATGTGTAGTATTTCTACAGAAATAGATGTTGCGCATCATCGGAGTTATTACAAGTTTAATTTTTAATTTTAAGTAATTTTCTACATTTCCAAAATGGAGATGTTTTCTTATTTCCAATCTTTTCCTACAGTTACAAAAGATGTCTGTTGGCAAGAGGATTTCAAAGCGAGATCAGTATCTCTGTTTTCCACAACAAAAATGGCGATAAGTAATCTGACATTGAGATTGCATGTAAGCAAAACTAGCATATGTTATGTTGACGGAAATCCTTTCATCATCCTTACAAAGATACCAAAAAAGATCTTAGCATACCGTAAATGACCGTTCAAACGCTCTGAACGTTTATTTACAAAATCAATTTTTCTCAAGAATGTATTTGTTTTCAATAAATATCTAAGATTCTTAATTTTGAAGGTAATACTGAACCTACCACTGCCAGCATTTTTAAACTGATGTCAAAATTGAAAATCGATTTGAAAATTTTCTTATTTCAAGACTTACATAACAGCATTGTTGGATCACAGAGGTCATTTACGGTATTAAGAAATGAATTAAGTTTATTGCGTTAATATTTTCTTGGCGACGGAAATATCACCTTGGTTACTATGGTGATCTCGTTCGAGGGTAAACAGGTTAATTATCTATTTCAATTAGAAACGTTTCATACAACATACATCAGCAGCATTTAAGTGTTTGATATAGATTACGTTTTAATCCGTTATTTCCTCTTTTTCTTCAGAAAGCGTACAAGGATGAAAATAACAAAGTGATTGAGAGCGTGCAACCATTCATTAACGAACTACAAGAACAAATTAAGGAACTAGAAGCGTTAATAAACTCTGTATGCTAGCCGTATGTGTGAAATCAATATTGATAAAAATGTAAAAATCTATTGATTTGTTCTGGTGTGAATGGATGTTGCCCTGATTCACTCATTCAATGTCGTCTTTCATTCTAGGTGCCACACTACATATGATGAAAATGTATTTAAATACCTTGTAACATAACAAGACGGGGGATTTTGTGTAAAACCATGGACATTATACGTGAAATGCAATTATAGAGAACCCTTCGCCATAATTAAAGATGAAACTATTCGTGTGGCTATTCGAAGAGCTTTAATTTCCTACGATGGTTATATGACGAAGATAAATTTCTGTAAGAAACCAGCGGAATTCCTGTTACCTGTTGGATTTGCTTCGTTTGTGTTTCAAGCTCGAAGTATTCCTTGCTGAACTGTTCTGCATAATACATCTGCATATACAAAATGTTATTAGAAGAAAAGGTACTAAAGAATGGACATTAAAAAGCATAAAATTTCGTAAAAATGATAAGAAAAAAATGATAAGAAAAATACGAATAGAAAGTTGCAAATGATGTCTTTTACAAATACCGTATTTCCTCTAATAAACGCCGCCCTCTATTAAACGCCGCACTTATAGCCAAGCATTTGTAATAAACGCCGCCCTCTAATAAACGCCGCCTTCTAATAAACGCCGCGTCTTGAAAAGCGGCGTTTATTAGAAAACAGACTAAATAAGAAACAGAAAATGGTTTACACGAGTTGGACTTGTTTTCTATCAACAAATTCTTCCACAACTAAAGATAAAAACGAATATTGTATTTTCCTCTTCAACAGTTCGTCATGAAGAATTTTTGCATGAACTTTACTTGCTGTGTAACAGTTGAATTGCGCAGGAACACTCAAACCAACTACTCGTACTTCTCTTTTACCATTTACGATTGCGTGCACGTGATTACCGTCAATTTCAATGTAAAATGCTATTAGCTTAGACAGTTTTTTAGGAAGAGAAAACATTGTTGTTTAAAGTCTGTTTTTATTTGATTTTTCATTCTGTAATAAACGCCGCCCTCTGATAAACGCCGCCCTCTATTAAACGCCGCATCCAAAATCTGCAATTTGTAATAAACGCCGCGGCGTTTATTAGAGGAAATACGGTACATAAAAATACAAAATCATTTACTGAAAACATTTCTAATGGTTATCGAGCGATGAGGCAGTGTTTTTACGTGTGGTATATGGAAAAGATTTACCTCATACCTTAAGGTCCCATGTTGTTTATCTTGATGTTCTTAGCTAACTTATAAATCAACTCACATCAAATTTCTGCATCATTAGGTCATAGTTTTCAAAATTTCCATAGAATAAAGAAACCCTTTCTTTTAAAACTTTGCAGATCTTGCATAACCGAGTTATATGACTAATAATCGAGACATTAAAGCAAGAGAATACTAGCAAGTTGGGGTTAGGGTTAGCAAGTTGGATGATTAAAAACTTAATCATATGAGATACACAATAACTCGATTCTGATTGGTTAACAGGGTGTGCAATTACAATGTAATTGAACTCTGCACTCACGCGAGTATTTACTGCAGGCAATTTTTATTTACAGACACGATCGGTCACTAGTTTTACTCTTGCGACCCAAATAAACGCCCCCCCCCTCCCCCCCAATTTGATGTGGATGAAAACAAGAAACTTAGCATTGTGAAAAAGTAGAACGTTTAAGAGGTAGCATACAATGTGCATCCAGAAGATAATACTATGATAAAACTTGGATATGCTCAGAAGTTTGCAGGAGATAGCTATCGTATGGAAAAAGATCTAAATCATTTTGTTAATTTTTCGACTTTTTCTACCAACCCCCGGATCTTATTTTTATTTGAGGCCATTGCTTCGATATTCCGGACACTGATATAATTTTGTGGTGTTCTTGTCTTGTTTAGTCATTCAATTTGTAGTGAGAAAATGAAAAATGTAAACACTGTTCCAAAATGTTTCCAACTTTCTCTTAATAAGGTAGATACATTTTCGAATTTTCTTTTTTTGAATATCAATATATAAGGGTTACGCAGCCGTCGTGAACTAAAGGTCACAGTGTTCGCCAGCGTAAGTTTTAAAAACCTAGCAGGTCAATTCGGGTCCCAAATTGCGTCGGTAATTGCCATTAGTTATCGAGATATTAGCCCTAAACGTCTCCTTGTTTTGAAATGTTTTCACTTTGTGGTGAAAACAGATTTTCAACATGATATTTGTATCCATCATGGCGATTGCCCAAATGTCCCATGTTATTTGGTAAATCGAGTTAAAAATTCAAAAAATTTAATCAAGGTGTACCGAAGGCCCATTTTGTCTTCAGGTGTACATGATTTTTCGCGTTATTGCCAATGGGCTACGTGTCCCTACGGAGTTCGCTTACGCTCGCTCCCACGGGACTGCGCGATAACAATTATACCGAACATTAGACATTCGATTTGCTCATGAAATTGATTTAATACAAGTTCATACTCGTTAAATCATTAAACAGGAAAATCTTAGTACAGCGATATCTCGGTGGTAACAGTTTGTCGGTTCGTCACCTCCGAAAACTTTCATATAGCTTTGAAATTCGTATCAAAATGCCCTTTATTTCCCTACAGCAACAAGCAAAAGACAAAAACGAACTTCGTTTTATTGCTCATTCGCATTCGACAAACTCCTCTGTGGCAATTTCCGATTCCTCGTAGCAAATGAGTCGCTTGTATTTGGGTTCACTGTCAGATTTCTCTTCATCGCTACTATAAACAATTGGTAGCTCTTTGAACAATAACTTCGCTGTCACTCTTCCACGACTGCATTCTCTTTGATGATAGTACCTCACAACCTCACCAACAAATTTCATCCTTTGGACTTATCTGTAAACAAGGCGGCAAAATCATTCAAAACGGACCAGATCCTACGGATGTTAAAGTATCATATTATCATTTTTGAAACCCTTGCATGCAAGATGGATTGTCAATTGGTACGATCGCGTTAAGAAGGAAAAAGAAATGATAATGGATTCGATTACGCAGGAATCGCGGAAGCCGTTGAGAATGCCATAGACCAACCTCGTCCCCAGGGTTAGGGGTGGCCATAGACATCTATGAAAAAGTGAGAAAACCCATTAAGGGAAAAGATATTCATATGGTATTGTTTGTTATAGGTATAATGTAAGGGTCTTTTTTAACTGTAAAAACGTTTTCCCTCCTAAAATTAAATCTTTTACTTCTTTTATTTTCGTCGGCCTTAATTTTTCGTCGGCCCAAATTTTCGTCACCACAGAAAAGTTGCGTCACTTAGGGCCGGTTTTGTTTGGGCATATATGATAAGGTATGCGATTTTGTACATTTTTTTGATCAGCTTTTCAAACTCGATCACATAGTGGCATTTTCATCTCTCGGTATTTTGTGATTTGTATTATTGCCTGTGTATATTCAAACTTTGAAACTTTATATATTTGTCTTGCTAACTAGCTCTTGCTTACGCAAACCTAAAAGGGGCTACAACATCAATCATGTGATTGTTGTGTGTTGTTTCTTTTTTTTTTACCACTCATCTCAAATTGATTTTTGGTGCTGCACCAAAATCTTAAGATCACGTGATTCGTGTCGTAGCCCCTTAGTGATTCTGTTGTAAAGTATTTTTTCGAATGGAATGAAAAAACGTAAACATTCGATTGTTGTTCGAAATATTCAGAAATGAAACTGGCTTCTCGAAACTTCAAAAACATGAACAAACTTTCTCTTTGTTTCTATATGATGAACCAGTAATCACATGGCATTAGTTCGTGAAATTACCGTTTAATTCACTCGTAAACTGTAATTGCACTCCATGCGATTACTAGTACGATTACTAGTACGATAAATGCCAGATATGAGAAAGAAGGAATAAATACAAACTTCTATGGTGAAATATACGCAGGTCTAAACCCTAGCAGGTCTAAACCCTAGCAGGTCCAAACCCTAGCAGGTCCAAACCCTAGCAGGTCCAAACCCTAGCAGGTCTAAACCCTAACAGGTCTAAACCCTAGCAGGTCTAAACCCTAGCAGGTCCAAACCCTAACAGGTCCAAACCCTAGCAGGTCCAAACCCTAGCAGGTCTAAACCCTAGCAGGTCTAAACCCTAGCAGGTCCAAACCCTAGCAGGTCCAAACCCTAGCAGGTCCAAACCCTAGCAGGTCCAAACCCTAGCAGGTCCAAACCCTAGCAGGTCTAAACCCTAGCAGGTCCAAACCCTAGCAGGTCCAAACCCTAGCAGGTCTAGGAAGTTGTGCCGTTGCTTGTTGTTTGCTGTGGTTGTTTGTTGCGCCGTTGGTTGCAATATAGTTGGTTGCAATAGGAGGGTGCACCGAATTGCTATTTTTATGTCAGAAAGTATGCTTCAAAATCCGAAAAACATTCGGAAATGTTTTGTTTTCTTAATTTTCATAGAACTGGATTTCTGAATTCAAGAAATATTGACGCTACTTTCCACAATTGTTATTGGCACCTTGCCTCCACAAAGTGACTGGTGGATTTAGTGAGACTTTATTATTCAGCGGCAGCGTGGGGTCATCAAAATTGACCAATTTCTGCAACTTCGAGTATTAATCTTCTCAGAATTCTCCGAAAATGTAATTTCGTGCAAATTCCATCAGCCACGTCACGCTCCAGAGTCTTTTTCTTTCTTTCCTTCAATGCAACGCATCTTTCCTGTTACGACTTTTTGGTTAATATGGCATGGTTAATCTGCTCATTAATTATTCATGAATGCTAAAAACACTTTGTATTAAATTGAAAAACGCAAGTGTACCAATGTTTGGTTTTTGACAGAAGTACTGGCAGAAGTGACTTATACTTGTATTTTATGATGACCTTTGATATAGCATATGACGTCACAATTTGGGTTAATTTAGACCAAATTTGAGATTACTTCTTATTTTGGCCAAAAAAGTGCGATTCGGGCATTTTCATGAAAGTTTGCATATAAAATTCATATAAATTTGTAAATCGTTTTTAAAATCGGGGACTCTTTATTTGAAAACGATGACCCTTGCGCTGTTATAAGTTGTAAATATTTATTACCGGTAAAGCTTATTGGGGACAACGGGTTGAAATATTTGGGAATAAACCTGATCTTTTGTTAATGTTGTTTTTCATTTATCATCAGTTCAGCAGTTCTGTCAAAAATCGGAAAGAAACATGATAATGTTGACTGGCTGACATTTTCTTTCAGAAACTTAATGCTATCTCGCCAAAGAGGGTGGCGATCAACACGAAGATCAACAAAGTACTGGAATGTTTACTTCATGTCATTTAAAAAAATATGTCTTAAACCTGTTAATCCTGAATGTTTCAAATTTAAGTTGAGAAGAGTCGGAACCTGCTTCGCATCCGTCAATCCGAACATACTCGATTTGCTGGCATTAATAAGCATAAATTCAGGAATAGTACATTGCGAAGTAGATGATATTTTTATAATTATGTTCTATTATAAGCCATGAAATTAGCTGCAATTGATGAATAAAATAAAAGTAACATGACTCAACAAACTTGGATCACATCATTCTATGAAAGAAAGAAGCATAATCAACAAAAGATTTGTAAGTCTAAATTCGTTTACATAAAAATGAAAAGAAATGAGCGCACTTTTCTTTTCTGCGTTTGCCCACGTCTCTCCATTATCAGACCTGCGTTAGCCCACGTCTCTTCATTAGCAAACCTTCAATTTTCTATAAACAAACATCTAATTTGGGATTTAATAGGTGGCAAATAACTGTCATTTGGGGTGGTCTGAAATTCAAACTGGAATTAAGGAATGGTTTTAAATATCAAGCTTTCCATTTTCTCCAGCGCTTCCAAAATATCACGTGACTCGAACAATATTATAATACGGAAGTAACCATAAGTTGGTTTTTGCAGATAGTTGTCTAAATAAAACATCACGAAAATCTACAAAGAATCCCACATGTCACAAGAGTTCGTTTCGTTTTTATGTTTCTACTCTCTCGGATTACCGTATTTTCTCTATCAAATGCACATACAATCGCACGCAATTGCATAAAATGGAAGACTTCCCCATAGTTTGTAATTGTTTTTCAAATAAAGTCATGTCTAAACATGGTTATTAGTAGATCAATCAAAATATAAAACCAGGAGAAAGTAAATTGCGGTCGGTTTTCAGGAAAGATTTAACTTTTCTCCTGTTATGTAACTTATTTCCACATGTAAGAAAGTTTTAAAGGAAACTTGTAGTTAAAAAACGACATTGTAAATGAGGCAAATATGTCAGAAACTGCGGTGAATGAATCACATTATTAGTAAATTGATATTTTGTCTTATAAATTATTTTAAATTGAATATAAAAACATAACAACATAATAAAATTCTAAACAATGTCTACGAAACTACAGGATTTTTACAATTTCTGACAAACAATCAAAACATAAAATGACAGGAACCAGCCTGTTGCAATAAAAATGCAATTTACAAGACTCCAATGATGTAAACATTGGTTTTTTGAAGCAATTATTAAGTGACTTTTTTCTTAAATACATCTTAAGCTTCAAAACTTTCCATTTTGAGAAAATTCAAAATGAGATTGGCCACTAATAAAATTTTACCACTTACTATTTTTGATCGACAGCATGATTAATGCATGAAATTAAATCTGTTTTTGTCTCTGAAAGAAAGTCTTTGTCGTGTCGTAAAAGACATTTTCATTTTCGTCATCGAATCTCAATGGTTGTCGGTTGGGATTTGCTTTGATAACTGATAAATGACATTGTGAATCAACATTTTCAATTTTACTGACAAACACAGATTTCTGATTTTTATCTTCCTTCTTTAAAATATTATCAATTGTAAATGGCGTACATTTTTGAAACGGTTGACTGATGTCAGTAAGGGAATGAATACTTTTTCTTTCTTTACATAAAAAGAATTCGTCTTCAGAAAAGTCGATTTGATTATCATCAACACTTGAATCGGAATGAAATCTTCGTTTTCGTCTCAGAAAACTTCCATCTTGAAACATCTGTGAACTATTTTTATGAAGAGTCCAGTAATTACCCTTTTTACCATCTTCAGAAATGCTGGTGACTTTAACGAAGCAATCATTAAATGATAGATTATGTCGTAGTGAGTTCTGCCACTTTGGACTGGCTTCTCGATAAAATGGAAATGTTTCTATTATGAATTGATATATTTGACTCAACGTCATCATCTTTGTTGGTGAACTCTCAATCGCCATTGCACATAAAGCAACGTAGCTATAAGGTGGTTTATCAGCTCCATATGAATTTTTACGTGGTCGAGGCATTGCAAAAATAGTACTTGATAATTACTAAAAATCTTATCTTGCTGTTAATTTAATCTTGATGCCTACCTGTCTATGTCTGTTACATATGCCAATGTCGATTGAACAATGTCACGTAGCGATTGAGTACTAGTCAAAGATTCTGAACAACGTGGAAGTTATTGTAAACATACACTTTTTTCTGTCATATAAACAAGTTCTGATGAATCCTAATTAACCAATTATAAAGTGATTTAATAATTGCATTGTTTGGTAAGAGATTTTTATTAATGGTAAATTTCCTTGCTGAAACACACAATTTCTTTCAAAAGAGCCTTTCAAAGGTGTGAAAAAACCAAATAATTTTATGATGCATCGGATACGATTTGAGATATTGTACTGGACTGGTACTTAAAAACATATTTCAACACAAATCTAATATGAAAACTGCGTATTTTATGATATGAAGAATTTGAAAATGCATTTTAAAGCTATGGACAAATCAAATGGACAACTTATATTGGTTGATACTGACTTTCGAATGCTGCTTTTATCAAGTTTAAATTTCACTTTATAGGAGACGTCCTGCAAGTCAAACCATTTTTTTCTGTTTTTAAAGTTCGTAATTAATTTATTAACTCGCTTCTTTTATCACCAAGTGATTTTAATTACATAAGTTTTCATTAATCAATTTCATTGGAAAGTATACTCCTCGTTGTTTATTTGTTCTCGCAGGCTTGTTTACATGTATGTTCTTTTACCACAAGAAAATGAAGTCATCACAGTTAACTGCCTTTGATAGGCATTGTTGGTTTCCGTTAGTGGGATCATTGTGTAATAGTTAAGTTTGTTTTTTGCTTTGAAACGATATATTTCAATGATAACATCAATAGTTTGCTTAACAAAAGTAATTAATTGATCGACTCAATCCAACTGAGATATTCATCTAATGAAAGTTTTCTTTAGCGTTATAATCAATATACTATCAATGTATTTCTATCAGAAACATAAAAAAACCCAGATATAATAAATTGATTGGAAACCTTATCGTCATCCAAGCTTACACAACGTTGCATAGAGGAAGCTCCCATCAGAACAGTTAAAATCAATTCTTGCGTTTCATCTTGCATACAAGTAGTCATGTACTTATATTAACAGATGGAAGGAAATTTGCATTTTCTCGGTAATTAAAAACTCAACTAGGTGACCAGTGGAGGGCGGTTGAAATGGAACTAATGAAAATTTCAAGAGAACCTGAAGTTTGGAAATTCTTTTTCACGAAACAACTCTAAACATAATGTTTTTAATTAATGGCTACACAGTGCAATGTCGATATCACGAGCCCCCCTGATATAACGAAATCTTGTTATAACGAACTTCTCTTCGGTTTTCTTTTTATGTGTGGTGTGCATTATTCTGTTTATTTTATTAATTAAGTTGTTATTGTTAAGTTAAGTAAGAGTTAAGTTAAGTAAGTTTTCATATTTCATATTTCAGGCAACAGAAGAGGTTCATTTTGGCCACAGATTTAGCGACTTTAGTCGATCTTGTTCCAATATAAAACGAGGCAATGTTTGTAAAGATCGAAATTGACGTATGTAATGAAAAGTTCTATTAACTAAACATAAATTGTTTGCCGTCTTTCTCAATCTTTCAATAACAAAGTGATATTGTGAAAGAATTTTCAAAAATAAATTTGAAAGGATCTTTACGGCTGTTAACGCAGTGACTCGTGCAGCGATGGTGTAGTGGATGGTACCTTCGAATGTGACCGGCTTTTGTTCTAGTCTTAGTCATATCGCATCCCGATACTTCACTTCGATGCGCTTTAAAAGTAGCGTATCAGCCCATTTAGAGCCATCAGCTGACTGCACACTGGCCCACGTGCAAGTTAGAGCAATATATACATCAACTTTCAAGTTTTTATTTGCAAGTCGGAATACAGATGGAAGCCCATAGACTCAAACCTCTGCGTTACTCACTTACTATTTCATGAAAGAATTTAATACGCATGGAATGACGTAAAGGAAATTTTGATAACACCATGTGTAAAACACGTCAGTAGTTGGCTATCTTCCTTTACGTGACAGTGGAATAAATGATGACGTCATAAAACTGTGCTTTTTTCATGATTTTAATCGACATTTATCGAGACGATTAATTTCTGCAACATTAATTTTCTGACAAAACCTGTATTTACTTTTGTATTTTCAAATCTGACTTTGACATAAAAAGATCAAAAGACATTATAGAAGCAGTTTTCCATCATGGTTTGGTCATATTTCGAACTTATTTGTAACCCAATCTTTTTGTTATTGTTGATTTGTTGTTGAACGAGAGTAACAAACTGTTTGCGAACGAAGTTATGTTTCGCTCTGATAAGATCGATGGTACTTGCACTTTCGAGGTAATCGAGGAAGATCGAAAAAGCCATATGATGCGGATATTGGATTACCAACGTAAAATCGAAAATCGAAAGTTAAAATATTTTGTCATGAAAGGAACGTTGTGATTGGGAAGATTATGTTGTAAATGAAAATAATTCAGAAACAAAAATCTTGTTGGTGAATTGATAAGAGTTTTTACTTCAAAATATTATAAATATGATGTTCTTTTTTACAATGATTCGTAATAGGTTTCCATAAATATTATAAATATGATGTTCTTTTTTACAATGATTCGTAATAGGTTTCCATAAATATTATAAATATGATGTTCTTTTTTACAATGATGACGTAACAGGTTTCCATAAAGATGTGTAGGTGCGCAAGTAGCTATACAAACCAATTGCGCAACGAATGACAGAGACGAGTGTTTTTTCTTTTATCGAGTAAATGTCACGAAACGGCTTTTTTATAACAAACCACAAATTCCTTAATAATTAATATTTATGCTACCGTCCAACGCCAAGCTCTTCTAGGGATAATTCATTTTGTTGGTACACGGCACGCAAAGCTCGATGCATTTTATAATTACGAAGCTTCCCATAATACATCCAAATAAGTCTGCAATAGTTCAACACCGAAAGAATATAAGCATAGGGCACGTGCTTTTGGTACATCAAAGTAGTTTCTTATCCTTAGAAGGGCGTATGGTGTTAGAGTTGGTAGCACCAGTCGAACATTATCAGCCGGCGTAAGGATCAAACTACCAGCTTGAATTCTGTTGCAATTCTCATGTTTTACCAAGAAGCAATGTCTGAAACTTTGCAGGATTTGTTATTTATGTAAAACCATTTAAGCGTAAACAGTGTTCTCATCTTCCATGTTACAGACGTCCGTGTCGATCATGAAATACAAGAAATCGTTAATAAATATATTAAAGAGTATTGGCCCGACTATTGAACCTTGGGGCTCTCCTAGAAGTATCTCCAGCCAAGCGCTCCGACTTATAATACGCCATTGATAATGTCCCTACATATCCTCATCTATCAAGAGTCTGCTCCCACTTATGCAAAAGTCTCAATAGGGCGTGTTTCAATAGGGCGTAACTTTGTCGGAAGCCACATAGAAAAGGCGAAAATATTTTCTCAAAGAAGATAGTCATTTGACCCTTTCAAAAACTTTCGAGACAGCCGGTAGTAAGCTGATTGGACGGAAATTCTCCTTGTTCATTACACTTCCCTTTTTATGTACTGGTAGTACATTTGAAACCACTAGGAAAAGACGACTTTTCTATTGCCTCTGTAATGCATCTAGTCAAGAACGGAGAAACAACATTCACAGAATCCTGAAGAATACCAGTAGATATTAGTCTTTTTCTTTTTATCTAGTTGCAAAATGTGTTTTCTTCTCCATTTCTGAGACCGGTTTAAAATCGAACTTAATTTTCAAGATGGCGTTCGATTTCGTGGTCGCTTTCTTTTAAAACTAACATAAAAAAAATCTAAACATATTTTTAAATGACATTTTCAACTAATTTCAGGTTTCTATGGTGATTGATTTATATTAATAATGAGTCTGTATCGTACGTGCAAACATTTGTTATAGAAAACTTTCACACCTCAGGTCGTTGAATTTCATAAATTTCCCATTTCCAGAAATTCTTTCAGTAAGTATTGTTAAAAAATAAACTTTATCTGGGTTTCAATTAAAACCATGAAAGTAAGAAACGTTTTTTAGTCATATGTTATGCAAGTACCTGTAACTTATGTTTACAGCCGTAAAATTCTGACTACAAGCCCTGGGTTTATTAAGTCCTCAGGCTTTTTTAATGGGCTAATATAGTCTCATATGACAGAGGAAAAATTTGTTAACATCGCGTGTTTAAATTTGGTTTGCAGTTCAAGAATCACTTCTCCAAAACATCCCTGCTAGCCACACACCCCACAAATCCCTGCTAGCTGTTCTTGAATGTTCATAAGGCGGATATCGCGGTTGGGTCAGCTCGTCACCATTTGAAAAAAAACATTTGCTCGAACCATTTATTTGTAAGAAAACTAAAGTAGCTTTTCTGTCTTGATATCAAAAGATGGACAATTTATTCTGTTCACAATATTCGTGTCAGATTATGAATGACACAAACCTCTTTTAAATTACTTTTTTAAAAGAATCTATTGCTAATTTAAAGTTTTACTTTGCCTCAAAAACTTGAAGAAATATAGAGTATTTTCTTCGTTCTTCAAGGCAGGACAGGTAGATGTGTTAGGGATGTAAATTTGAAAAAATATTTTACACATTTAACACGCAAATCATTCAGTGCTGATGTGACTCATCACGCGAAATCATTTTTTAAAGAACGCCGATGAGAAAACGTGACGGATGCAGCTGACCAATTAAACATAGCGTTTCATTTCATTGGATTTTCAGGAAGGCCTATTACGTCGAACTCTTACACCAATAAATCAATTTTAGCACTGGTTTAATTTCCTGCAAATTATCAAAGAAATTCCAGAAGCACATGTAAATGAAATGGTCGGTATCGAAATTTTCAGAAAAGAGAAGAACTTTTTATTTTAACGTTAGAGATCTGTCATGTCACTTTGAATAAAGCAAAGTAGCAAAACCAAGGGGTTGTCAGATAAATCATTTTGAGGATTCAATGCGATTGAATTTCCATATCAGGACAATGTGCAAGCTATACTGTCTACCACCTCCACATCAATCTATTTTTACTTCTTTATAAGTGTGGAGATGATTTAAAGAGTTTGAAATGTGTTGGTTTATGCGTTCCATAGTTTGCAATAAAGAAGTTAGTAAATGTTTCGATGATAAGGTTTCCCTTCCCTAGCAAAATAATTTATTAATAACTTTTATTAATAAAGATTCAATAAATATGAAATTGTTGCCTTCTCAGGAGAGATTAAGATAATACGAAAAAACATGGTTCAATTCGCCTATGCTTAAAGGCCATTATGCTAAATACTTTTTAATGATTCATGCATCCATAAAAATTAAGCATTCGTCTGTACAATTTAGAATGTCATGTCTGCATTGTTTACATCATTCCACCTCGTCTTTAACATCCTGGTGACGCTTTACGGAAGACATGCTTTCACTATAAAACAACTAAATGTCCTATTAACACAAAGACATATATAAGAAGATGGTAAATGTCGTTGCAAACATAATCGATATGTGTCTGAGGAATGTTTTACTAGACAGTTGACTGACTACAGTTAACACACGAACATCTTGACACATGTCGTATTGAGCTGTTGTTTAAAGTTGCAGATTTTCACAATCATTTTGACATTAAGAAGTGTGATGAATATAAGCAAGGAATTAAAGTGTTTCAGATAAAGATAAGCGCGAAAATCTTGATACTGGTGTCTCCAAAGCGTTTGTTTAACTTTGTCTTTGCTCAAATTCATGCTAGCACCTCTTGCGTAGGGAAGAAGTCGTTGATAAATATGCCTCGACCACGTAAAAATTCATATGGAGCTGATAAACCACCTTATAGCTACGTTGCTTTATGTGCAATGGCGATTGAGAGTTCACCAACAAAGATGATGACATTGAGTCAAATATATCAATTCATAATAGAAACATTTCCATTTTATCGAGAAGCCAGTCCAAAGTGGCAGAACTCACTACGACATAATCTATCATTTAATGATTGCTTCGTTAAAGTCAGTAATACAAAGCTTGATGGAAAACGAGGAAATTATTGGACATTGCATAAAAATAGCAGTCATATGTTCCAGGATGGAAGTTTTCTGCGGAGAAAGAAACGATTTCACTCAGATTCAAGTTTAGAAGACATGTGTGTATGCGAATTATCAAAGCCAATGGAAACGAAAGCCGAACATTTAATCAGCGAAATCAGAAGAAAAAACTGTACACCATTTACAATCGAGAATATCCTGAAGAAGGAATTTAAAATGGAGTCACATAAAACACAAAAAAGGAGTTTCGAAAGGAAAGAGAGATCCTTTACTAATTATGAGTTTTCAAATTATTGGGATAAATACGAAACATGTACTCAATATAAAAGTGAAATGTATCACAAGAGAACTAAACCAGATGATATCAATAGAAGTTCTTTCAAGACAAGCTCTCCGCTTTTCTGCTACGGTTCAGCAACTTGTTTGTATAAGCGTTTATAAAATGAAACCAGTTTTTATGATTTCAATATTATATATTGCTTTTCTTTTGAGAAAAAAATCAAAAACGTTTTCAGAAGCGGATCTAGAGGGTATGTCGAAATTTGTGAAGGAGAATGTTAGCTATTAAACCATAAAAGAAAAACGTTCAAATAAGGCCATTCGTGAACCGAAATTAAGTTAAGTGTGCTCCTCCACAATTTTTATATACCCTAGATCTGCCGTGGTTTTTATAAGCCAATGTTTTAATCATCCAAAAATAATTTTGTTTTATATGGTGGATTATAATTAAAATGTTCTAGTTGAGAAATTATTCGGTTTTTTGTTATTTTTCCTTTCAGATTTTTGGAAACTCTCATTTAACTAATATTGGTTTTATTTGATACTTGACTGTTGAACACAATCCATTACCTCTAATTTATATTTATGTTCCCACATAAACCTACATCAAGCATATCATACATAAAATACCTTGTTAGAGTTAGGGTTAGGGTTAGGATTTTTGTAATTCAAATTTTTCTACTTTAAATTGGTTTCACTTTTTCTGTAACAACTCTCTGTCCAAACCTCTCTGGGTGCTGATTTGGACGATTTTCCTCATTTAGACAAAATGAAATTTAGATATAACAAGGTGTAAAGCATTTGGAAGATAAAATTTCATATTATTATGACATGTATGCACTTTGGTAACACAATTTAACCACATGTGGGCAGATGTTGATTAATTAAAAGTCGTAGCAAACATTACTGGTTAGACAGGGGAAATGAATATTACACTTTGTTTACTTGGTAGAATAGTTTGTGGGAATATCATATAAAAACAAAATGAATTTGTTCGTATGATTCATGCATTATCTGATTATCTGAACCTTCCAATATCGATTATAACCATGGTATAAGAAATAATGAGGTGTGGTTTCCACTTATTGTTTTCTAGTTCATTATGATTTTCTGTTCCATACAACAATGACGGTGAAAAAACATAGAACTCTACAAATAATATCTATATTGAAGAATTTGTTGTGCTTGTTTAAATGTTCCAGCTCTAATAATATTGCGTCCTTGATTATCGTCTGCATCGAAATACATACCAAAGTATGAACGGCGTTTTTTGAAAAAATTCCAAACACAGTAAAAATAGCATTGGTGAATGATGTTTAAGTTTGACTAAAAAAATAATCTCTTGATTCAAGGCATATTTTTAAAATCTGCTTTTGTTGGTATACATTGTAGGATAATATCCTTTTATTCAAATGTTATGTTAAGATATCTATTTTTATAACCATTAGAACCCAACCTCGAACCCAGGACCCTTTTAAATCCATTCATCTTTTCATAGACAATCTTTCTAATTGAAATGTGAAAGTAGTGTCATTTTTAAAAGTTGATTATTTAGCCATCTTTTACTAAAGAGGAAACAAATCTAGAGGTATATAGAATATATTGAGCTAGTAAAGCCATCTCAGATGGTGTATTCATTCATAATATAATCTCTCCCTCGTTGTGTGGAATCTCTTATCCTTGTGGAGTTAATTGATGGTCAATCTTAACTAAAAGGCAAAACCAATACAAATAGGTAAATAAACAGAATAATGAAAGCAAGAACGATATTTCAGTGGTTAGAAGTTTAAACTTCAAACATGAAATTTGTAATTAAATTTTTTAAGATATCTATTATTATTTTTTAATCTTCGAACAGAAAATAATTTTGTTTATTTACTCTTTTCAAAAAGAGAATCCTGAAAGATTCCAACTATTCCAACTATATTGAAAATGAAAATGAGAATTGAAAATGTTGAAAAGTTTTGTACATGAGTCAAGTTGAACGTAATGAATATATAAAACAACAACAATATTTACAATTGTAATAACATTGTTCAGATGTACCCTGACATCAATTATTCGTTATTATTATGTAACCCCACGATATTTTTAAATGTTTCCAGCGATTTTAATAAGATAGCAGAAAAACGAAAATTTCGGCAGACCCAATCCGAAAGTTATTCCGTCCGAAAATTTCCGATCTTAATGCATTCATTTTAATATCATCTGAGGTTCAGCATGTTTATCCTATTTTGCAAAAAAATAATGACTTCGCAAATTTTTAACCGCAAACATATTAAAATACCCACGGAAATTTTGAAGCATCTGCAGATTTCTACTGGGATGAATATGAGTATTTATGTGAAAAATGAATTGATAACATTCCGAAAGTTATATACTCTATGCAGTACGAGCCTGTTAGGGTGAATCAGCCTTTTATCTAAGTTGCAGACTATAATTCCCAATACCGGAATTCAGTAAATATTTCCTGCACGAAGAAATGTTAAGAACTGAAACTAGGTAGGTGTGATCATTGTTGTTAGTTTTTTATCTTTAACATAAGCTATGACGTCACATTTCAATTCGTCACTTCAATTTGGGTAAAATGTTTTAGATGTTAGATTTAACTTTGATACTTTAATAAAGTTTAACTTTAATAAAGCTAGTTATAGAATCAAAACTCTCAACAGGATTAGATCTTTTCTCCAAGAGGACCAGTTAAAACTTTTATTTAACTCCTTTATTTTGTCTATATTTAATTATTCACCTATTATATGGATGTTTTGTGGCAGATCTTCATGCAGTAAACTTGACAGTATCCATAAACGCGCACTTAGAGCGGTTTATCAAGATTTCTCTAAAAGCTATGAAGAACTATTACAATTGTCTGGGTTTAAGCGTATACATGAGATCCATTTACGCTACCTTTTATGCGAGATATACAAAACCCTCCATGGGCTGAATCCCTCTTTTATGAAGACACTATTCATGGTCAAAAACATCTGTTACGGTCTGCGAAACTCAAATCTTCTCTCTCTTCCTCCATCAAGTTCAAGTCGCTTTGGCAATCAGTCTTTTTTATTTAGAGGAAGTCTTTCGTGGAACGCCTTACCAGATAGTGTCAAGTCTAAACCTTCATTAGATGCTTTTAAACTCTCTCTTAAATCCATTAACTTAATCAAGCAATGCAATTGCAAACTTTGTAGGGTTTTGTGATAAATTTTAGCTTGACGAGTTGGTATTGATTAGTTCATTTTATATTTATCATGTATCTTGTAAACTACGTAAAACCAACATTAAATAAATTGGGAAATTCAAATAGATATTTGTCTGTGAAGTTTCGGGCGTGCAAATAAACGTTTTGGGCGTGCAAATGACGCCAATAAAGACCCGCGTAAAAGGAACCGGCGTTAAATTTGGACCGGGGTAAAAGGAGCCGATAAGATAGACAAAGAAAGAAAACTAAAAATTAGACATTATAAAAAACCCAAGTTATGCCCCAGTCTTCTACACTATAACTCTCACATACAAAGAAAAGCCACTAACAAGCACTGTAATGTAATATGCTTACATCCGACGACACACAATTACAAGAAGACCTTCACCAACTAACACGCACCCTGGTCGCACGTAACCTTCCACTTAACATTCTCAACGAACAAATCTTAAAAGCGCTCAATTGCAGGCAATAAGATTTAATTCATAAACCAAAAAAATATATTACAAGTGAAAATTTAAGACACTGACCGCCTAACAAAAAATCTGGTTAAGGCCACCAATTAAAGCCTTCGAAAAGTCAATCTCTCAAAAGGATAACACATTCATTGGACCACCCAGGTCCCATCATCGTTATCACAAGACACATCCAATTAAAGCACCCTTCTCTTACTTCTCAAACTATAATAACATTTTTTGTTAACTCCAATTCTTAGTTACTATTTCCACATACAACCTACTGTTTTCTATTCCCCCGCTTATCCATCAATAAAAGCTACTCATTTACGCTTCTCGACACGATTTTCTGCATTTACATCTTTTCAAATAATCGAATACCTTTCGAACATCAGTCGAAAAGTTACGTTTAAAACGGACGTCATCATACATGACTTTATCTGAGTTTATTTATTTATTTATTTATTTATTAATTAATGACTACTCAGGATAGTCTGTTCAGTTCTGATTGAACTGTTATCAATGAGGATCCTGCGTAGGAGATCCTAGAGAATTAAAACCTTCATTTGGGCTGCAGAAGCTGTAATCTACTTCAACCATACCGGTAGACTTTTACACAAACACGGATCACTAGATGAAAACAACAACACGACGTTTTCGTTCAGCAGATTCACATCCGAATACACTCATCTCAACAGATCTCTCTGGCCTCGCTCACCATATAATTTCACATACGTATTTTACACACACAACTCGCACATAATCTATTTACGGCCTAACCCTAACGCTCTGACATCTACTCCTTATGCTTAACACCCCCAACAAAGAAATAGTTTCACATACAAAATCAAGATGGACGTCCTCTCGAAGATAATAACAAATTGGAGAGCTTTGCATTCACACCTTCCTTTCATTATCTTTAATAAAGGGCTTTTCCTGTGACTTTATCAAAAATGCCTTCCCCATGGAGAACAAGTAAAATACGGACTGTTGTGGCAGAAGATAGACCTTTACAATACCTCATAATTACCTCATTGTAATAGAATTTATGCAATTGTTGAAATGATGACATTTAGTCTAATTTTGGCATTTGTTGTATTTTTTCTCCATTAAAAAATGTGATTAAAAGTTTTGATGGGTGTGTACAAGAAAAAATTAATCGTATTATTTTGTGAATATAAAGAACTTTTCATTATAGTCGTTAATAAATGTTGCCAATCAGGGTTGGATCTAACATTATTCAGTAAAAAGTTGAAAGAAATGGAAAGAAATAAAAACTGGAAGCACTAAGTGAAAAAAACAACATGTGTACAAATTAACGACAAATTAACGACAAATTAACGACAAATTAACGACAAATTAACGACAAACTAACGAAAATCATAAACAGCTATCCTGGAAGAGTCTAGGAAGTGTAACCGACTTTAAATAAATTTTATACATACATACATATCCTGGAAGAGGCTGTTGAGCATTACACCAGTTCATCTTGCATAATGTTAACAAAATTCCAAACAACCCCTTGAGACATAATTTCCATTATCAAGACAGAATGTTTCTTCTAGTTTTTTCTATTTAGAGTGGTCTCCTCTATTGTTGAGTATTGAAATAAATTATCTATCTGTCTATCTATGTAACAATTTTTTGCTGTTTTCGTGCTGTATCTTTCGTGCTGCAAAATTCTGGATTTCTGGTTGTTTGTTTATAATGCAATGATAAACACCAGACTCAAAATCTGTGCTTCATAGTTTGAAAGTATTTACGAAAACTGGTTTTTAAAATATTTTTAATCAAAAATTTAATTTTTTTGTCATTTTTCACCGTTGCAACGCAGTGGAAATCCGTGTTTAACGTAGGTGTTCTCCGATTTCTCCTCCTGCGCGAAACGGAAATTTCACCCATTTACACTAGAGGGAAATGGTTGTAGTTTATATAATTGATAGTTGAATATAATATATATTTTTATAATAGATAGATTTTTTTAACCTTTGATATTTTATTGATAAAAAGCAGAAAAATAACATAAAATAACATTTAATAAGGAGGCGTGATTGACAGTATCAAATGCCTTGGTTAAATCAATAAATATGGCTCCGACATGGTTTCTTTTGTCCACATTTTAATATCTGAGGTTATATTTCTTCCTTTCTTCGAGACGTGCATGACGTGCTGGTTTGAACGGATTGTGCAAGAGGTTCTTATCTGTTTAAATCAAGTTCAATCTGTTGGAATATTGCTTCAATATTTTGGTGTTTTGTTTTGTTTGATTTATATGGCACATATTGAAGAAGAACTGGAACTGGAAGAAGTAGGGAACACATTGAGAAAATGTTTAAAGAAACAAATTTAACATCTTTGATAAAGGCTATACTTGAAAAGATTACGAAAGATTTTACTAGATATCGTACAGTCAGGACTGGAGTCAAACTTTATGAGAAACATGGATAACTGCAATCATAATGATTTGATAATCATATGGGGAAAGAGATTGATTTTTTTACGGAATGAACTCCACTTGAAAAATTCAATTATAGCAAACCTAACGGGAAAATCATCAATCCGTGACGAGCAAGTTTCTACTACAAAAATACAAGAAAATAAAAAATCTGACAAAAAAGTCAAATGTCAAGTCAAATTCAGATAATATTTTAGTAGACAATGGTATAACATCCCAAAAGAATAAGAAACTAATTAATACTGACGTTTGCGACTCCCAAAAGAACGAAAAACCAATTACTTCAAAGACAAAGAAGAAAAGTAACAAAAAGAACAGTGTTGTAACAGAAGAGAAACAAAAGAAACGTGTTACTTGTATAATTGATGACTCTATGGTTAAAAATCTGAAAAGTTGGAAAATCAATAAAACCTGTGTGTACCTGTGGTGGTGTCTAGCATTATAATGCGCAATGTGGAAAGGTTGAATCGGTGAACGAAATTCTCAAGAATATGTGTGAAAGTAGGAACATTGGATTTGTAGAAACTACTAATATACTAAAGTCGGGATTTGAATGGAAATAACGTACACTTAAATCATGATGGTTATGAAAAGCTGACAAATAATTTGGTGAACTCTATCAAAAAGCATTGACTTTTAACACCTTCCCAAGTAAGTCTTTCTGGTAACCAAGAAGTAGAATGTTTAGAACGTCTTAGAATTAAACTTCCAAAAAATATTTTTCTTGCTTACATAAATATCAACTCGATTAGAAACAAACTGAGTGACCTCTCAACTGTTGTAGGTAATAGTTTTGATGTCCTCGCTATTGCTGAAACTAAACTCGATTCTTCATTCTCATCAAGTCAGTTCGAGCTACAGGGTTATAGAAAGCCTGTATTGATTTGATGCTATTGATTTGATTCTGTCTAACCAAAAGTTCTGTCTTCAAAATACAAGTACCCTTGAAACAGGACTCAGCGATCATCACTCATTAGTATACACAGTTCTTAAAACCAATTTTGTAAAATCACCACCCAGGAAAATAACCTACAGATCTTATAAAAATTTTGATAATGAAATCTTTGAAAGTTTACTTTCTAAAGAACTGAATGAAAATATTATTGAATATGTAGATTTTGAAAACATCTTTTTGTCTGCCTTGGATAGGCTTGCACCAGTCAAAACTTAGGTTGTTAGGGATGACCAAAAGCCTCACCTAGATAAAACCCTCCGAAAAGCAATCATGTCAAGATCTTGATTAAAAACGATTGCAAATAAAACGGGGAAACCTGAGAACATGCAAGCTTATAAAAGACAAAGAAATTATGTTGTCAAGCTGAATAAACAAACTAAGAGGAATTATTCGAGAGCCTAGAAAGCCATTCCTTAACTGGTCAAACACAGTTCTGGAATTTTTACAAACCCTTATTTGACAACCATTCCTCTTATAGGAATGACAGAATCCTCTTAGTTGATGACGGCAAAATAATTTCTGATGGCAGAGAAGTTGCGTCTTTGTTTAATTCTTTTTACATAACTCGTAGTCTGAACCTCAAAAAATGGGACACCATACCACCAGATTATTCACTTGGGCCCATCCAAACCGCTGTTGTTAAGTATAAGAATCACCCTAGTATTCTCAGAATTAAAACCAAGACCCCTGTACAACAGCCATTCCAGTTCAAAACCGTTTCCCAAGAAGAGGTTTGGAAAATGATTATGAAACTTGACAAAGAGAAAAAGACAAGTGGCGTAATCCCGGTACAGTTGCTCCAGGCAAACATTTCTATTTGCACTCCGGTAATTACTCGATGCATAAATGAAGCGCTGTGCAAGTGCGAATTTCCATCCGAACTTAAGTTAGCGGACATCGGTCGATCCACAAAAAGGTTGAAACCACTGTGAAGTCGAACTACAGACCAATCAGCTTACTACCTACTATCTCAAAATTGTTTGAGAAAGTTATGTTCTCTCAAATAAATAACTTTTTCCGGGATAAGTTTTCTGCCATCTTCTGTGGCTTCAGAAAGGACCATAGCACTCAACATGCACTTTTAAACCTTTTGCAAAATTGGAACAAATACTTGGATAAAGGAGAGATTGTAGGTACTCTGCTAATGGATCTGTCAAAAGCTTATGACTGTATTCCGCACGATTTTCTCATAGCAAACTTGAAGCGTTTAGCACAAATAGCCTTAAATTTGTTACTAGTTATCTAATGGAACGGAAACATTGAGTAAAAATTGGAAATGTTTAAGTATCTTCCTGGAACTACTGCTTGGGGTTCCCAAAGGATCTATCTTGGGTCCCCTTCTATTTAATATCTTCATAAACAACTTGCTGGATTTCTTAGAGAAAACACTGATTCGCAATTTTGCAGATGACAATAGTCTGTATACTTCTGGAGAGTCTCTAGACATTGTAATCGAAAAGTTGAAACATGACACTTCTATTGTGTTACGTTGGTTCTCTTTAAACTCAATGGCTGCAAATCCAGAAAAATTTCAAATCATGTTTTTAGGTGTGAAAGATAATTTAAACTTGACTTTTGAGATTAATGGTATTAGTATCTTTGCGACAAACTCGGTCAAACCTCTTGGTATCACCATAGATCATAAGCTTTCCCTTTCCTTACATGTTGAGGCAATGATGATTGTAAGCAAGCGTCTCAAAAAACCAATGCGCTTTTGGGAATCAGGGAATACCTTTATTTGGAAAAAGCCTTGTTATTATTTAATGCTTATGTTTTCTCAAACTTCTTTTATTGTCCACTAATTTGGATGTTTTGTAGAAAGGCTAGTCAAAACCTGATTAACAGAGTCCACCGGATTGGGCTTTGTGCAGTGTTTTTTAGATTTGATCATGATTTCCACGAACTGCTAAAGTTGGCTGGAAGTTTCACAGTTCATACCAAACACCTCCAAACCTTCATGACGGAGTAGTCATGGGTGAAATGTAATTCCGCTCGATTTTTTTGTTAAAAGCAAACATTTTGGTTTTTATGAAAGTATAAGATGTAAGGAACAAAATCAGATAGTATTGCAAATTTTTTTTGCCCTCAATGTATTTTACAGACCAGAACAGCCACATCCCTAAAAACTTTAAAATATAAAAAACTCTCTCAATTTTAAAGATATTTCTTTTAAACTTTGCTTATATATTAATACAAATGTCAGTTCCCAAATACTAGTAAGTAAGTTTCAATCACGTGACTAGTGTGTATCTTACAGACCAGATTCTGTTTTCAGGATTTTGGTCTGTAAAACATGCATTCATGAAGAAAATCACCTAGCTTTCTGTTATGTTTTATAGCGTGACAACTTCTAACACTGGCTAAAATTTCGTGCTAACTCCATTAGTATTTCCGAAATTATCGCTGTTTTAGTAATTTACAGACCACTATCTCTAACTTAGGAAAGTCAGAAGTTCTAAACTTAAGTACACATAGAAACAATACAAAGTTTTTGTATATTTGATTTTAATTTATGGATGGCACAATTCCTGTGTAATTCTAGGGACCGTTAGAAATTTAATTATTTACGGAAGTTGCACTAATTTGAAGTTCAGTATATTTTAAGGACCAGAATAGCCACGCACTAAAAATCATGAAACTAGTAAAAGATGTCAAATTTCAAAACGCTGTTTCCAAATTTTTAACTATATATTGAAAAAACGAATACGAAGCAAAGTACATTGTGATAAACAAACAACTTACCAACAGAAAAAGAGACCCTAAAGTTTAACGAAACTCAATATCATAATAAACCCATAAAAAAATAAACGGTTAACAAAAAATATCATCTTTGGTATCTGTTTTATCGCCTATGTCATCAAAATCGTCATCGATTTCATCTTCCGAACTAAGGTTTTCTGTATTCTTGCAAGATTCGCACACACACAATTCGGTACAAACCATTCCAGCTTTAACGCGCGAGCATCGTTTCGTTCCACACCCATGCTTACAGCTACACGAAGTTATTTCGACCAGAGCGTCTGGAGCGGGCGGAAGATCAGAACAAATGGGTTCCAAGCTATTGTCAGTTCCTCGTTTCCATCCGCATATTACTGGATCTTGGAGTTCCATTTGAGCACGATGAGATCGTGACCAGAGATTTGCAACAAAATTTGACCTCAAAATCTTTTTCGTCAAAGCGGCTGGTGTAGGTGGGAGTTTTCTTGATTCGTGTTGGGGTTTTGAAAATAGATACCACCGCAACTTTTTCAAATCATCAACTGTAGATAGGCGTTTGCTGCAATAAAGATCCATAACAAAAGATTGTAAGCCGGAAAAACGAGCTTCCATATCAAATGTCGGATTTACCAAGCCACTAAACGCAGCAAGTGTATGACAATTACTGTGTTCGAAGATTTTCCATGTAGATTCCTTTGATTTTCCATTAAATTTGGAAGTAAAATCGCAGCCAGTAAATGCATGATATCCAAGAATCGCTTCTGCCCTTTCTGAACCAATTGCCTCATAAGCATCCTTAAAACAACACAGAAATCCTTCAGTATTTTTATGCAACTATTTGATTGAACGAACATGTTCACAGTATATAATTTTACCTGTTCGAAAGATTGTTTGATTACACAGTTTCCTTTGATAGAATATCAATAACAGTAAAACATCAGTATCAGGTGAACATATTGTAACATCTTGGAAAGGATTGGTTTCAGCGACATTCAATGCATGTAAAACCATTAATGTGTTGGTTTCCTCATGGTTATGTGTTCTCAATTCGTTTGGAAAGCTTGGGATGTTGGTGATACATTTGTTATGATAGACGATGGCGTACCTGATATAATATTATATAAGATGTTAAATAATTTCCCTTGTTTATTCAAACAACGCACATTTCTCACTCGAAATTACATTTGAATTTTATGTGATCAGAATAAAAAAGATACTAATACCTTCTACTCTTTTTCTCCAAATCAGTTGCCAAATGATCTCCAAGGATCTTTGTCAAATCATGCTTGGTAAGGACACTTCATGGATACATTTAGAATAATTTAAGGATCTTTTTGTCACGTAATCTGTTGATTGAATTGTGTATTTATAAACTCAGAATCCAACTTCTTAACACAAGTCAACTTTGACCCAGCCATGCCGTTTCAGTTTTCAGTCGTTTTTAGACGAAAATTTGGTCACGAGACAAGATCTTCATCACATGATTTTCGAACGTTTATTTCATGGTCACGTGACAATAAACCTTACAGTGGTTTTACTTTCGCATGGAAGCGCTCACTCTCGAGAAGATGGCACGGCAGGCTGGTTATATCGATGTAAGTTTTATTTTCAATTTGTTTTGTTTGGCTCTCTTCCTGGTACTCAATATATATATATATATATACATATATATATAGTTGTTTGGAGGTTGACAAATTAAATACTCATTTGTACACGACACTGTGTTTCATGGTATTAACCAATCTTCAGGTATACATTTTTAACTAAAATGATACAATATAAATAACAAATTTAATACATACATACAGAAAAAAATCGCAAACAAATTTTTGAAAAGTTCAATCCATGCTATCTGATTTCACATTGCTTAATAAATACTTGTTTTGATGTCTACATGTTTGATGTCTACATACCAAAGAAACAGAACTTTCTAAATACATTTGGGAGTTGAAAGACGATAGTAAAGAGCCATTATTAAAATGGAGCATATTGAAAACAATTAAAAGTCCATTACGATCAAAGTCATGTATATTGTGTTTAAGCGAGAAGTTATTTATAATTAATAAATTTACTGATAGTGATTTATTGAATAAAAGAAATGAACTTGTATCTAAATGTAGACATCAAAACAAGTATTTATTAAGCAATGTGAAATCAGATAGCATGGATTGAACTTTTCAAAAATTTGTTTGCGATTTTTTTCTGTATGTATGTATTAAATTTGTTATTTATATTGTATCATTTTAGTTAAAAATGTATACCTGAAGATTGGTTAATACCATGAAACACAGTGTCGTGTACAAATGAGTATTTAATTTGTCAACCTCCAAACAACTATATTCGCTCCTACATGTTGAGCACTTTTAATGAAATCATTCATTGAAATTATACATATATTCGCCCCTTATATTTACTATAAGTAGAGCACTTTAGCCAAATGATTTTATAAACATGGAAACATTCAATATTGAATACTCCACAAAGAATATCCCTTTACCTAAAAAGGATGAATTTAAATTACAACTGATACAGAAAACAGAAAACTTATTAAAACGAATGAGATAGAAATGTCTTCAATTTATAGGAAAACTAGAAAGCAGTACAAATACAACTTATGGTTTTCCTTCGAGAAAGTGTCCACCACTTGTCGAATAGCTATCAAACTTTGAATACGATATGATGATGATGGTGAAAAATCTTGAATTTAGAAAAGTAAAGAACGAGTTCCAACAAAAGTTAGAAGATGATCTAAAAGAAATTCGAAACACTTCAGATTTATTTATAAATGCTGATAAGTCACGTAACATTTACAGACTCACTTCAACTGAATACAATAAATTACTTCAAGAAAACGTCACGAAAACATACCGTAAAAGCACAAACGACAAAGTAAAAGTAATTAATGGCGAAACAAAAAGTATTGTTACTAAATTGAAAATCCTGGATAGAGTTGAAAAATTACAGGAATCAGAAACTTACTTCACAATCAAAGACCACAAAGAAGGATTCCCTAACACAATATCTTGCCGATTGATCAATCCATCAAAAACTGATATTGGAAAAATTAGCAAACAAATATTAGACATCATAAACAAGAAAATTTTAGATAAATTTAAAATAAACCAATGGAAGAATACAACATCGGTATTAGAATGGTTTAAAGCCATTGAAAGAAAAGACGAATGCTCGTTTATAATGTTTGATATTGAAAGTTTCTACCCTTCAATTTCAGAAAAACTTTTCAAAGACTCGTTAAACTTTGCAAAATCAGTCTGCGAGATCTCTAACGATGACATATCTATTATCATGCAAGCAAGAAAGACTCCTTTTCTTGAACAACGAACCGTGGGTAAAAAAATCTGGCAATGAGAATTTTGACGTTCCAATGGGATTCTTTGACGGCGCTGAAGTCTGCGAGTTAGTCGGTTCCTATATTTTAAAGAAACTTTCTAGTATTATCAATAAAGAAGACATCGGTTTGTATAGAGATGATGGGTTAGGTTTATTTCGAAATTTATCTGGACCCCAAAAAGAACGGAAGAAAAAACAGATAGTTAAACTATTTAAAGAATGCAATCTAACGATTACTATTGATATCAACCTTAACACAGTAAACTATCTAGATGTACAACTTAACATCAAAGACGGTACGTATAAACCTTACCGCAAACCCAACAACGAACCAATTTATATCAACCGTTTATCCAACCATCCTCCAAACATTATTAAAGAAATACCTAAATCTATCAACAAACGTATTTCTGATATTTCTTCAAATGAAAACATCTTTAACAACGCCATTCCGACCTATGAAAAGGCATTAAAAGCCAGTGGCTTCAATGGAGTACTTACTTACAATATACATGTAGCTCGAAACGAAGACGAAGAAGAAAAAAGACAACGCAAACGTAAAATAATCTGGTTCAATCCTCCTTACTCAGCAAATGTGAAAACCAACATTGGTAGAATATTTTTTAAATTGTTAAATAAACATTTTCGAAAGGAAAATGCACTGCATAAAATATTCAATCGTAATACAGTTAAGATCAGTTATAGTTGTATGAGAAACATCTCTTCTATAATATCATCTCATAACAAAGCGTTACTAAGCAAAAAAGATGAAGAAGTATACGGTTGTAATTGCAGAAAAAAGATTACATGTCCTCTTGAAAACAAATGCCTAACGCCAAAAATAGTTTACAGAGCAGATATATCGAACGACAAAGATCAGGAAAAGAAAGTTTATATCGGATTAGCGGAAACACCTTTTAAGGACCGGTATCGAAACCATGTCAAATCTTTTAAAAATAGAAAATATTCCAAAGAAACAGAACTTTCTAAATACATTTGGGAGTTGAAAGACGATAGTAAAGAGCCATTATTAAAATGGAGCATATTGAAAACAATTAAAAGTCCATTACGATCAAAGTCATATATATTGTGTTTAAGCGAGAAGTTATTTATAATTAATAAATTTACTGATAGTGATTTATTGAATAAAAGAAATGAACTTGTATCTAAATGTAGACATCAAAACAAGTATTTATTAAGCAATGTGAAATCAGATAGCATGGATTGAACTTTTCAAAAATTTGTTTGCGATTTTTTTCTGTATGTATGTATTAAATTTGTTATTTATATTGTATCATTTTAGTTAAAAATGTATACCTGAAGATTGGTTAATACCATGAAACACAATGTCGTGTACAAATGAGTATTTAATTTGTCAACCTCCAAACAACTATTCGCTCCTACATGTTGAGCACTTTTAATGAAATCATTCATTTAAATTATACATACATACATACATACATATATATATATAATAAAATATGTAAAATGACTCCAGCACAGCCAACATTATTTCGGGGCAGTTATATTCCAAACGAAAGTCATTGAGCATGCGTTTTTCCCCTGCTGAAAGGTTCAAAACATGACCGGCCTAAAAATGACCCCTTCTTTGTCTTTCCCAGACATCAGGGATCGGAATATAATGATGGCACACTGACATTGAACAGTGCATTGACAAACTTTATTTTTATTTTTTATTGGTATTAGGATTGGAAAGAATGTGTTTCTAGTGTTTGATTCTATAACATTTCTTCTGTTTTCAGGACCCTCATTTTTCAGGACCCCCTTTTTTCAGTGAATTTTCACCCATCCTTTCTCTTCACAGGTTACAGGGAATCATGCTGAATGACCAGATGTTTCACATCCTGTCACTAACAAAATAACTATTTGTTTACTAGTTCACACTTCCTCACATAATACGTATAAGCTCGCCGCCCATGAAAAGTTTCAGTGTGTGTTTTCCCAGATAAGAAAAAAATAAAATTTCGGAAAGCTATTTGAAAGTGCTACCAGCTTACAGAACTTGAAATGCTGGTCAAGAAAAGGTATAGGATCATGTCTCTATGAGGAACCGTTACAGGGATATCCTTGATCAAAAATTTTCAGGATGAAAAATTCTAAATATTAAGGATGATACCTCCATCGTAGGGGTTCCTGGAGGTATTTAAAGACAGACAAGTAACACCGAAATACTTATCGAGAAAAAGTCCTCGAAAAATCTTGCGTTCGATTTGGGTCCCAATGCATCGGTTTCATATTGTCGTAGCTCAAGAAAAAATAATTTATGTGTGATCTTACGTTGCTGACTCCCCGATCTCTTTCACTACTCGCGTCTACCATTTATCGTGACAGACAAACAGACAGACAAACAAACAAACAAACAGACAGAGAATCGGGTATTAATATATAGGATAATGATTGAAAATATCGTTATTCAGATACTGATGAATTTTCGAAAATTCATGGGCTATTCCAGGTTTCATCTGTATTGTATTGGGCTAATCCAGTTTTTATCCACAGGGGTTTGGAGTAAAATTTCTTTAAGAGAATCCAGGGGGTTTAGCTGACTAAATAATGAAAATTGAAAACATGATTTTCCAGGGGTTATATACTAATTTTAATAATTTCAAGGGTATGAAATGCTATGATCTTACTTCCAACGTTAAGGCTGAGATTTGGTCAAAAATTAAGAACATCTTAAGAACTTACCCGGCCTTAAATTTTCAATTTTAGTGTTTATGTGCGCTTTTTTCTTTGAAAACCCGAAGTTTACAAGAGTAGTTTGTCATTTTATCCTCCAGGCTGTCATACACCTGGCCTATGCTGAAAATACGTTGATGTTGCTTAAATTTGTTCATGTACACACTTTTTTTTAATAAGAACACGATAAGAACATTTCAGCCTAAAAAGTCTAAAAACCATTAAAAGATCAAGCCTCAGCTAAAATTTAGACGTTCTTATAAAAAAAATGTTTACATACCCCATTTCAGGTGTGGAGAAGTTTACATTCAAGGAGATAAGGAATTTTTTCCAGGGGGTTTATCAAAAATAACTTACTTTTCCAATGGGTCCAGACAAAAAAGATATTCCAAACGCTTTCTTTTTTCACATTGTTGTTGTTGAGCTTTACACGTTTTCATTCTTCAGCCTCAATGTTTCTTCATTTCGAATGAGGTCAACCCTAAATTTTCGCAAAAAGGCTTATATGGCCTTTTTTAATAGACATGAGAGAAAAATAAGGCATAATATCATTGTTAAAGGGCACAATTTGTTGTTTTTAAAAGTGTATCTTCAGTTTTTTGTAGACCGAAAAATTGTGTGAATTTCATTTTTAAGTTTAGGCGGTTTCCCGAGAATATATTTTTGACAATTTTTGCGATTTTTGGGCCAAAATTTGCAAGTTTCACGTAAATTAATTAATTAATTCCCTAAAGGTAAACACAGGTCCTTTCATTGTAATGTTTCTGTCATTTTTCCTGTTTGTATTTTAGTTATGTGATGAATGTAGTGGTGCTAGTGCTGATGAGCTTCCTTCTGCATTTAAAACATATCCTGTGAAATCTGAGCCAACTGAGTAAGTCCCTTTTATGATATATTTACATAGTTGTTGTCTTTTGGTAATAAAGGAAGCATAGAAATTGAAGCTTAGACCTTGTCTCTGAATTTGTCAAACATTGCATTTTCACCATAGGAGACCGAAGGAAACCTTGGTTTATATTATTTTGGAATCTTCCTATTTTTATTTACTTTTCTAGTCTATTGCTTTGTCTTCTAATTAGTTGTCTAGCAGTGGCACAGATTTTAATTGATAAACCAAATCTGTAGGGTAGAACTACCCCTAGTATTACAACACTTTCTAACTTAGCAGGTTGTATTATTTTTTAAAGTAAATATATTTTGTGTTTGAGGCTTCTCATGCTATATTTCTAACCAGGTTGGTAAGTGTGTTTCATGTAAACTATGAGCTACAGATAAAATAATTTTTATCTATCAGGTATCACCTGTGCCAGAAGTGCTTCAAGAATGGTGTGATGAGTTTACAAGGGAAGAGGTGCGAGCAATTCAAGGTTTGGGAAAATACAGGCTTGCTCCTGGCTACGATCATTTGTTTATTGATCCCACTGAGTGGAGGAAATGGGTTACAGAAAAGAAATCAGATCGTGCGAAACAATTTCGTGACTTGAAACCCCCATCATACAACTGCTACAAAAAGCCTAAAAGTGCTGGCTTGAAGTCTACACTACCTTAATGTGATAAATTTTTGCGTGGATTTATTTTTGCGAATTCATACTTTTGTAAGAAAATGCGTGGATTTATTAATGCGAATGAGTGGATTTTTTGTAATGTAAGATTTCACAAACGAGAAAACAAACAAAAATTACTTCAGTTTGAAACTTTTAGAAAATACAACAAAAGATGAGCAAATAAAGTTTACAACGTAAACACTTTTTAGCTAATAAAAAAACAAAACGATAAAGCTAAAACAGTAACAAAAAAAGAATATTCGACCTCGTCATCGAATATATCAAAAATGTTATTATCAAAATCAGGATGTTCCCATTCATTCTCTTCATCGGATTGTTCCTCTTCCTCGGTTCTTTGGATTTCATAAAGATCATTAGCGTCAATGTAACAATCAGTGCTTAAAGTCGAGGGTTTTCGTTACTCATGAGAGGGTCGATTGATTCAAAGGGATCTAAAGGTTGAAGTTTTGAATAACCACCTTTAATTGCTTCCGTAATGCCTGCTCCTTTCCAGCCATTCTCGATTATAGCCTTGCCATCAGCTGTTGTAAGATAGTTATACAAATCAAGCACCCAACTTGCATGTAATGGTTTTAACACAGATAATGTGAGCGGGATATCAATATCTTCTAGATCTTTTCCCTCATTTAAACCTTCCTCGATCTTTTGAGAAAACCACTCTGTAAATTTTGCTTTTAAGAATGATTTTGCGGAGCCGTTGACCGTCAGATCTAGCGGTTGGAACAAGTGAGTCATATTGGCAGGAACTTGACACATCACAATATTATGCTCTTTCATTTCGTTTATGACTTCATTTGTAATTTGACCTCTGAATACATCGAGAATCAACAGAGCTGGGTGGTCTGCGGATAACTCTTTTTCGTTTCGTTGTTGATCTACATATGGAATCACAATTTCCTTCAAGATTTTTAGGGACTCTATAGTGTTACTGAAATGTTTTTCGTTTACGCTCAATGAAAACTTCTTTGAGAATTCGAATTTTGGCAAACTTCTCGTAGTTTTGCCTCCCTAAATAAGTTGAAATGGTAGACAACGTCCATCTAGAGTTATGACGAATGTCCCTGTCATTGCTTTTTTGTATGACGTACCAGAGATTGCGACATGTTTTGAATTCTTTGTTGTAAGGGTTTGTCGACTGCACGGAGCGTACTTTAACGGAGTTTGATCTAGATTGAGTATCATTGAATTTGGAATTTTATATTTCTCAACAGTCGATACAATTCGATGCAAGTAAGTAAGCTCGGCTTCTTTTTTTGCCCCTTCAAGGATTTCAAGCTTAGAAGTTGTTGCTGTTCTCCTTACAAAACGCATCCGGCGAAACAAACTTTGAATCCACCATCGACCATCTGAATCTAAAACCTCCAGTTCCTCCTTTCCACTTCGTTTCACTAGGGCCTTAGCAACTGATCTTGCAACAACGGCATTTACAACTCCGCCTTTTTTCTTACTTGTAAAAGGAACCTTTGCACCATTTCGTCAATTTCGCCTAGCAAGACTGGCCGACCTCGTTTCCGTGCAGCAATAGCTTTCTTTGGAGAAACCTTTTTCCTGGCTGCATCTTTAATCATTGTTTCGTATTTCTTTTTAAACGACCGCACCGTACTTTCTCTATAACACCATGTGATAAGCGAAACTTTCGTTGTGCAGAGGCGGTTCCGTTTTCAGATGCATATTTTCCTATCAAATAGCGGTCTTTCTCAGTAAATGTTTAATGTTTTCGTTTCTCGCGTGATGTTTGTGCATATCGAGCAGCAGAAACAGCAACTTCGTTGTTAAGGGCACCAATACCAGATTCATGTGATGTTACACTGAAATCTAAAATTAAAAGTAATTTTAAACATCAGCCGTTTATACACGGTTTTGTTAGAACAGACATTTGATGCCGGTAAAAGGGTACGTTATAAAGTATGTTTTATAAAACTTGAGAAACAAACTTACTTTGACTTGTACCTTCGTTTTCCATCATACTTGATGTTACTTACAAGTTAACATCTACAAAGCCTGTTAACCATATAACACACAAAGTTTCTTGTAAAGATTGTTTATGATAATGCCTTTATGTACCGGGTCACAAGATCACATTCCTTGCATGTGCCGTGTTTAACAGTAGAAAATCACACCATGAGTTAAGCTTAGAAAAAACTACGTTATTACATGTGCTCTATCTACAATCAGAAATAAGAAGGGCGGTCTATAAAACAGAAGATTATGAATTCTCAAACAAAGTGCTTTTTCTTATGATAGAAAAACAATATTATTACTGGTAACAACATCATGCAAGTCGATTCGGAACAAATTACCTGCAAAAACATTTGGGTATAATATAGCTTTGCTTTTTGTAACTATCAGAATAGATAAATCTTCTTTGACGATGGATCACAACAAAATCTTAGAGTTTTCAGCAGCCGTTCGAGGATATCATTATTATAAATCTATTTGGAATCCAATACCAAACCAGAAACTTCAGTGCTCCCATGAAGAAAACAACCCATTTGATATGATCGCAATCAAAGTATGTGACGGTGCAAACATTGTAGGACATTTACCAATGGAAATATCTAGACCGACAAAGTATTTGTTGGACAGAGGCGCAGTTTTCACTGTTGAGTTAACTTCAACTAACTACCGAAGATCTCCTTTGGTTCAAGGAGGTTTAGAAATCCCGGCCAAAGTAACTGTTGCGATGCCTGGAACAGTGAAAAACCATCTACTCATGGAACAGTGAAAAACCATCTACTCATGGAACAGTGAAAAACCATCTACTCATGGAACAGTGAAAAACCATCTACTCATGGAAAAGTGAAAAACCATCTACTCATGGAACAGTGAAAAACCATCTACTCATGGAACAGTGAAAAACCATCTACTCATGGAAAAGTACAAAGAAATAGTCAATGAACGTTACGTTGAACCAAAGGAAGAAGAGATTCTTGGTTCAATTTTAGCGTTACCGCCAGTTCGACCAGCGAGCAGGAAAGACAAAAGAGTTGATAATGTTATGAAAGGGGGAAAAAAGACTAAGGAAAATACTCAAAGACGAGGTCAAGATATAAGACAGCTTTTTCGCAAAATCGCGGAAAAGAATGAAGAAACCGAAATTGACATGGTCGTAGAAAAACAAAAAAAGAAAGACATTGAACCCGTTACAATAACCATTGATTGAAAGACATAATAATGTATTAAATATAAAACATGTAAAAAATAATGCGTGGATTTATTTTTGCGAATTAGCAAAAATGAAGCATTTTGTGTGGATTTATTAATGCGAATTTACCCAAAATTCGCATTATTCGCAAAAATTTATCCACGCAAAAATTTATCACATAAACCCTAACAGGTACACCTCCAGAAAAGAAAAGAAAAGCCAGGCTACCAGAAGCAGAGTTATTTGGTGATCGTTTAAAAGTTTACCCCAAAAGATTGAGAGTTGGTGCTACAAGTTCTGAGGTAAGTCTTTAGAGGCTATAACCAAACCCACACAATTAATTTATTTTTACTTCAAGGGAATAAATTCATAATGCAAACCTATGAAGAAAGAAAGCTCTGAAACCAATTTTATGACAACTGCAACAACCAAACATGGTTCAGAGGATGTGACTGTTAACTGACTGTTCGGGAAATAGCCAATATTCTGTTACAGGGGAGGATGGGGTTCAAAATTCAGTGTATTGGTGCGTACATTCTTAATCAATGGAAGGCCCTTATATCACTTCGACTTACAAAGAACAAATAACAATGTATTCACAAAAAAAAAAAAAATGTTTCTCGCCAAAACATAGTCTTTTTATCTGTTAACTCAAAGTGGGTTATTCAACACAAGTTGGGTCCAGAAACCTAACGTTCCCTCCTTGCTATAAGATTAGACCCTAAACCACCTGTGTCCGGATTATGTCTCAACCTTAGAACAGCTAAGGAAAAATAGTGGTTTAATGTAATTGTTTTCCATGTAGTTCAACATTGTATTACAATGTAAGCTACTTATTTATTAGACATTTTCATTCATTTTAATAGGTTACTGCAGAAGTTCTACATGATGAACAACAAAACGAACAAAATAATGCACGTGGTGTGTCACTTTGGGACCCAGATCGAGAAATGAAGAAAGTGTACTCTCTTGTCTTGCGTAGTGACAATAAACTTTGTCCAAAGATGGTTACCAGATGGGAGGAGTGCCACATCGCATTTCAATCGAATGATGTATCAGTCGTGAAGACTACAGGCCTCTGTGAAAGAAGCAACAAAAATGGTAAAATCATAAGGAAAGAAGCAAACGTATACCTGCATTTTGCCACCTCTTGCCTAAAACTGCATGACAAATCCTTTACATTTGCAGATGTGGTTGTTCCTAAAAGAACGCAAGATTTGCTTCCAATTGGAACGGGAGATAAAGGACATTCTAGGTCTTAAAAACAGTATTATGTCTCGTTAAAACAAGTAAGTCTTAAATTTATTCAGAGAATTTTTAGTGCCACTTGGACCCAAGAATCTTTGGGCCACAAGCTTACTCTCATTGCAAAACTGGCTTCAATCACAAATTTTAAAAATTAGTTATTTCCAACACTGAAATTAATTAATAACTCGAACTTTCAAATTTGACTTTCTTTGCTAGGAGCATTGCTTTCACTTATAACGAAGTTTTCCGTTCACTTTGTACCGACGTGTCACGTTTAACGCAATAAAAAGATAAAGGTTTTCAAGAACCTTTCTTCTTAGGGGTTTTACTTTCACCTGTGGGGAGAAGTGCCTTTTTGCATACATTGTATGCATTGAGACACTTCTCTTGACGTGAAAATCACTATATTGGACAAACGAATTTTGGGGAAGACCCCTTATTTGATGCGGCGGATTCTTTGTTCTTAATGCCGTAAACGTGTTACTTATATTTAAAAACCTGTATGTTTTTTGCATCTTTATGCTTATTTTACCACTATCAACACACTTCTTTCGTTGGCCTAAACTTTGCATCGGCAAAAATGTTCGTCACCTGCCCTCTGATATTTCATACATATAATCATAACGCACTTACCTTTTTGTCGCTTTTTACCGACATTTTTATGACCGATAAAGAATTCGCGAAAACTAGTTCCCCTAGGTCTTATTACGAAAAGTCTTGTTAGGAGTTTTATTTTGTTGCAGATTTAGATACGTTAGTTAACAAAAAAGAAAGTGACGAAACTACGTCTATTTATGAATACCAATACTGTTGTTCTTTACGGCGCAAACTCTGTCTATATACAGCTAGCATACTGCCGTATATGGACATGTTGGTATTATACGGTATGATGCGAACTGTAAATGAACATAGGTTGCGCCGTGCTTTACCCTTAGAAAGTAATGTTTGATTCGGATCTACATTGGCTCTCCCATTTAATTTTCGAAAGCGGTCTATAAAGAATACGCGCAACGTTATTGTGAGGCTCGCAATGGACCGGACTGTGTTCAAACGTCAGAGCTAGTACAGTACTTTATAGGTAGGATGACTCCAAACTGTATCCGCAGGATCACTTTACCCAAGGAAAGTAGGTTGATTATTCGAGCAAGTGCTTTCCTTACAGCTTCTCTTTAGGCAAATCTACTGTCCCTATCGCTATTTCAAAGGACGAAACTTCCGCGAGAGGCGAATTCGCAAAATATAAGGATTCTAAGTCGAAAAGTTATGAAATTCCCGGGACTACTCAAACTAAACATTTTAACAGTCTGGGACAATTATTCCATCACTCTTAACGTTTTTTTTAACGATTCATTTGTAATACATTGATATTTGAAAGGCAAGTTAATCCTCTAAAAGTACACGAAATTTGAAACAGACAGACATCCCCCCCCAATTAATGCTTGCAAAACGTGATTTTTTCGACTGCCGACTATAAGTTCCCGCAGATTTTTGTTAAGCCCATTTTCCAATTGCCAAATACATCGACGCATGCGTATTAAAAGCCATTACATAAACACAGTAAATTTAATGTTGAAAAATCTGTTTGCACGAATAAATTCGTGTGTGGAGAAATGGCGATAAGAGAGGGGATTCCCATGTACTCCGAAAATCGGTCGACGTGGTTTAGGAAATATGGTGTGTAGAATTTTATAGATGGTCTCAGCTCGTCTCAGGTGGTTCCGTTGCTTAGTCAGTACGCAATTAAACACAATTGTGTTGAGAACATTTCTTTCCAAATGTCTTTCAAAGAAAACTTTGACAAACCCTCATAACTTTTATTGATTAACTTTGAACCATTATTTCTTTTGCAAAGTTTCTTTGCAGAAGCACTCATTTCATCTGTGATCAATCTTTTTGTTGCTAAGAAAATGCTTGGTATTGCCTTCATATTTCTTGCAATTGCAAGAGGTTGTCTAGTTTCAATAGTAGCAACCAATGATGCATGTTCTTTTACAGTTATTAGGTGTGTGACAATTTCATTTTAATCAGGATGATAAACTGATGTGGTTTCAATTGCAATTTTTCTGACGGTGCAACTTGGAAGTTCTTCCAATAAAGGAGTTACAGGAAAATCAAGTCTTTTTTGTGATGTTATAACAGGTGCTTTCTTAACTTTTCTCTCTCCTGGTGAAACACACTCCCTTTTGACAGAAACATTCTTTCGTAGTTCCAATTGAGTTACCTGGCTTTTCTTCCGAAATGACCAGTTATTTTCGATTTTTAATTCACAGTTTCTACAGATGGCTGTAGTCAATACATCTGTTTCTGAAACAACCACACCTATATATATTCAAAATAATATAGTCAAGAACACAAAAATGATAAAAAAATATATACTAGCATCAATCAGTTTTACCTGAGGTTTTCAGAAATTTATGCTGAAGATCTTTTGCTTTCCCAGCTTTGTGAAATATGTGCAACAGTTTGTTATTTTCTGGTGCAATGCCACAAAGTCGACAACATTAAGGCCACTGTTTCTTTGGTGCACTTTCTTCGGAGTTGCTGGCTGCTGAGTTTCACTAATAATGACATCAATAACTCAAGGTCAAGTATCAAGATCAAGTATAATGAATTAGGATTTAAATTTTAATTAATATTGCATTAATTAAGCAATGAAAATGCTCACCTTCTTTTAGTAGTAATCATTAATGTTGAATTTTGTAAGTTTGACAGATATATAAGACAAGTTGGAAAAATAAGCAATATAATTATCAACGACTTTCCGAAACACTAATTTGTGCGAAAAATATATAAAAATTTATAGCTAGATATATATAGCTATAGTAGTTAGCCAGCAGCAGCTGACCAAGTGAAAAAAGTACCTGTGCAAACTGCTAACTAAGTGTTAAAATAATCAATATTCTTTATTGTTACTAAGATAAATCGCTAATCCTTAAAATTAAAAGGTGTCAGGATCAGAGCGTTGGAGATGTCATACAATGGCAAATCTTTGCTCCTAAAAAAACACTTTCCATGATTTCTTCTCAACATCTTTCAACGCTACAACTACTACCTTAAAATTTCCGATTTCCCGAATACTCATAAAACAAACAAACGGCTTTTGCTTATACTTCGACCAATCAGATTGCAATTTTAATCGGCGTTCACCAGGGTCTTCTTTGCCGCCGTCCGTATATCAAAAAGGCAAGAAACCCTAGGTACGAGGTTGGGACTACTACTCCTCCTCCGGCGGCCGAAATGGCATTTAGCCCAGGCTTTAGACTGCGAAATTGCCTTTACGAAACTATATAAACTGTATGAACGAACTCCTAGCCTGCGAATTTTCAAAAGCTTATCAAAACGTTCAGTAAGAATTTTTTTAAAATAAGATATGTATTCATGGTTACAGCTCACACATGTATATTTCTTTTGTTTTTAGCAATGCTGATTCTTTATTAATCCTTGTTTACACTTAACAAAAGGTTAAAACTCGGATGAATTTTTTTGTATCTATTTTGTTCGTATTACGACTTAGTTTTGAAATTCTGCTACCGTTTTGCACCATATGGTTCTGTTTATTGTAATAGACAAATAAATAAAAACGTGCAAGTGATCCTATTGCTGATACAGACTGAAAACAGAAATTAGGTTTATGTGCTACTCCACAATTTTTGACATACCCTAGATCCGCCGCAGCATATTCAGGGTCAGTCAAAAAAGTGCAGTAGTCCAATATTTATTTTCAGTCTTAAGTGTCGATTAGGTTACTTGCACGTTTTCCTTTTCTACTTTCAATGATAAACTCTCCTCCACAAATTTTAACTGAGCACTAACTACACCTCTGTGAAAAGATTTCAATCAATTTTGACAGGTAAACAAAACAAATATATTCATATTTATTCATGAATATAGTAATATTCTTTTTTTCTCATATTTCAACCAGAACAATTGGCAATGGTAAACAAATCCTTTCATGTGGAAATTTGCAAAAAAAAACCACAATCATGTTGAAACCCATTCCTACTTTAGAAAAACAACATGCGAAATCAATAGTACCCTCTGTCAAGAGTGTGCAGGGGCCAACTTACTTAGAAATGCGCAGAGAGACAAAAAAATGTAACCTAATATTTACGTGTTTGCTCGTTTCGACTGTGCGATTTTGAAATTGAACAATTTCAAAATTCAGCTGTTTCATCAAAAAATTCCCATAACATAATATTTGTTATTTTTTAATTCGATAAATCTCAAACAAAAATAACTTTATTTATATCGTAATAACAGCATATTTTGTAAACATTGGTGCGTTGAACAGTGGTGCGTTGAACAGTGGTGCGTTGAACAGTGTGTAAAATGACAATACGAAGAAAAGAAATAGCAATATTAATATTATAATAACATTAGAAGGGCGGGTGGGGCAGTATTATCTTCACGTGACAACAACTAGCAACTTGTAGTTGAAAAACGCTCTTCTATCATATTTTATAAAGTTGGTCACGTGATGATCGTTCTGTGATTTACTAACTATCCTGTTAACCCGAAAGAAATACATATATTGTGTAAGTCATGTCTCTTCTATTTTATTTCCTATTTCATACACAACTTCGTCAATAAATTCTTCCAAAATCCAATAAAAAAGAATATAACTTCATAAGTATAAGCAAGTGGAGTGGATATCAGTATTATGGTAATGTCATGTTTGCTTTTGAGGATTCAATCAGCGTTATTTCATACGTCACCGCTTTCATAAGTCATCCTTTTCAGCAAATGCATCAGCATTTTCGTTCTTAAAGCATTTATATGGTACAGAACTCCTTTCTTTGTCATCCAAAAAGTCATTAATCGATGTGTCCCCATAAAACGACCGCAAATACAAATAATAACAGCACAAAAATACTATACCCACATCAGTGATGAGAAGATTTGTTATTATCAGACCAATAGGATATGCGATTGCGGAGATATTTTCACATTTACGTATCATAAATATGAATACTCCGGTTGTAAAAACAGTATTTAGTATCTGCCATGCTATGTACGGTAGCAAACTTGCTCGCATTCGTTTATTCTTTTCCATTCTTCGGTAGGTAGTGAAGCAAATCAATAATGAACATACTAGAGAAATCGCGTTTGAACCAACGGAAATTATGGTCAAAATTTTCAAGATCTTGATTTCTTCGTACGTGAAGCCATACTTTTCTTTATTGTGTAAATCTTTCTGTAATTCACTTTCAATCTTAGGCAAGTCAAGCAGAAAGCTTACCCCTTTACCTATAATATTTCCAACGCAAATGATTGTCAATACTGAAATAATTATCACACATAATTGATAGGTATAGCTGCTCGTCATTCTGAACTTAGCCATCTTCTTCCGTTTTTTTTGTGTTGTCACTTGACAGAATGGTAAGTGATGAAATGATGAAATTTCAGCAATGAAATATGCAAGTTTATTTTACCGTATCATAAGTGATATGATATTGTGAAATATTAGAGGAAAAAATTGCACATTTTTAATTGGCTGTAATATCATATTATTTTGAATAACATCAAAAAACAATAATGGCTTTTCTGAATCTTCCTGAAGCAGCCTCAATATGAATGGAATGCATTTAGTCAACATTCACGTAATGGGATTGTCATTGCGATAAAACATGATAAAAACATGAAGGATATTGTGTTAAAAGAGTTTCACAAACACCAACTAGAAGCCCTTTTTAACTAGAAACAATTTCTGCATCAGTCTTAGAGAAAACCGATTGAGTTCAAAAAACTTTCGGATCAGAAATTTTTGTGGATACAAAAAAGTATAATGATGGATAAGGACACTTAGGTTATTAAGAAGATAACATATATGGCTTAAATGAGGGGGGCGGTGTCCTAACAGATATATTAAAGTAAGTGCAAAAATGGAAAACTTCTTTCAGTAATCAATTATTAGCCTATTTAGATCGCTGCTATAACTAGTTAAATTAAGTTCATCGAAGAAGTTATTTAGAGCATAGTTAATAGAAGAGAGATGGTTCGGCATGTCGGCAAAATCAAAGCCTTTCTATATCGGATGTTGAAAGTGCTTGTCACGTGACGCGAACCTGCACAAGTGTTTTTCCAATATGGAAGCACAGGCTGAAAACACTGATTTTGACAATGAATTCGACGAAATTTTACGAGTATTTGATATTGATTTTGATGAAGAGAATAATTCTTTTTCAAATGATGTAAGTATTACTTGTTTTTTAATCAATGTTAACCCCTCCGTTGTTAAAAGTCGTAAATATCTTGATGTTTTGTTGGTGTTTTGTATTTATCTCTCTCGTCAGCCTGAAGAGGCTCTTCATTGATATCATACCTTCCACTATACAAATTAACTGATTCTTTAAGATGCAAATTGGTGATTTCCAGTGTGACTTGTGTACCAAGAAATGCAAAAGTAAAGTTGGACTTGCTAGACATGCCCAAAAACGCCATGTGAGTGGCTGTGAAGAGAAAAAGAATTTGTTGCAGTTTTCTGTAGTTGACATGAAGGGCATGATGGAGGAAACAATAAAAAGTTTAGCCAAAAGCAACTTGTACCCAGAGAATGTGACTTGTCAGTTCCAAAACTTAAACATAAGCAATGACGTTCTTGCAAAAATAACCAACAAAGTCAACATGTATAAAAAGGATGACAATGAAAAGTTTTATTCATTATTTTATAGTGACATAGTTTTTCATAAAGATGATTTCCTTCATGGCCAGAATATAGCTCCACATGCTGCTACTCTTCTCCTAATGAAATTATGTGACATGATATTGATGAAGGGCAACATAAAACAATCTGCTGATACTGATTTTCACATTAAAAATCTTAGTGATAGAGAGTTGTATGGGCTGCAATACCTTGGTGGCTATGTTTTGAAAACTTTATTTAACAAAGTAAAATACAGTAATCATGTTAGGTCATCTGAAAGTCAGCAGGTTTTGTCAATACTGTCAGCTTGCAGATCAGAAAATAACCCTGAACAGAAGTTAGTTTCTGCTCTAAATCGTGGTGGACTTTGGGTAATAACAACTGAAATCCAAAGAATCTTTGCAATCGTAGAGAGATATTTTTGTTCTGAAGTAGAGAAAGGACCAAATACTGAAATACAAACAAAGAGAATGTCCATTAAATTATGTAACTTCAAGCACGTGAAAGAATTTTTCCATCAAATCACTGAAAAATGTGACTCAGAAATAAGTTTAACTGTAGAAAAAGACATTCTATTTTCTATTGTGACACTGTATATAAGAGTCAGGGCTTTTTCATATGCACGTGACCTTGTACAAAAACACAAAATTACAAAAACCGATATTCATTCTAAAGCACTACGAACAGATTTAAAAAGACACACAGGTCATATCTGATATATATATATGTTATGAATTATACATGTAATTATGCATTTGTTTCTATCTTCATTTTATCACTTGAGTAGTATATATATGTAAAAGAAATGAACATTTGCAATGCAAAATAGTAAGGAACTATTGTATGTGTCAATATAGTTGTTATTTTCTTTTTGGAACTGGTTGATCTGTTACTTGTACCCATGTCCTTTTTTTGTCATATCTACCACGTGTATTGCCAGATGAAGCTGACACATTCTTTTGTATTCTGATTGCATTGTCATTATAACCAAATTGATTTAAGTCAGGGTTGTCACATCTTCTTCCAATTTTTCTCTGCTCACTGAAGTATTCTTCCACTGGATCTTGGCACAACCTCTCAGTTAAAACATACTCAAATCCTTCATTTAGTAGAAATTTCACAATTTCAATTGTAGAATAAGTGGTTATTTGTAATCCTTCATATGTTTGATTGGAAATAAACATTCTTGCTCTGGCATTTTTTGTGAAATCCCCTGGCCTGGCATCAATGTTGTTTTTCCACTGCCGAAAATATCCAAGGAAATTCCTTTCAAGCCATTCAAATCTCTCATCATCAACATCCTGGTATGGTTTCAAATATGGTTTACGCTTTCTTTCATGTTCATTTAAGCTTCGAACATTTAAACAATCGAAAAACATATCCATCAATTTGCAAAATTTTGATGTTTCTTTTGCATCAGGTGGGCCAAACTCTTGTAGAACTGTTCCCATTGTATTACTTAACACTTGTGCTGCAAACTTCACAGTCATAACTGAATACGATGTTAGTTGAATATGCTCTGCAGTTATCTTTGGGAGGAGTTTTAGACCATTTTCCATGTCTTCATGAAATATTTGTTGTATGTGCTGCCATAGAATGTATTTGTCTGCATTCCACATGTACCTGGTAGCTCTTCCTGACCCAGAATGTAATAAGCAGTTTCTGGCAGTCTTAATTAAATGTGGTGTGTCTGCAATGAAGTAAATAAACCTCTGGGGTGCAAATAAATTTGTTGTTTTGTACGTAATATCTTTGGTATTTGTAGGATCCAAACCCTCATGTAATCGAAAAAACCTTCTGTTTGGGGATGCACCATCTGCAGTTGTTGCAATAACCCATAGGTTGCAGGTCAATTCTAGTATTGAAACAGCTTCCCAGAATATTGGCATTAGTTGAGAGGATGTGATACTATTTGTTGCAAAATATGCAAAGCTGTATTTAAGATTAGTTGCAAGACCTCGTAGGAAGAAAACCAGAGCATGAGTTGCAAGTTGGCTATCTTTTTCCAGAGTAGCATAATTAACATTTGGATCCCCTAAATCTACAAACCCTATCAACTTGTCAGTGTGCTTGTCAAAAACAAGATTGGACTTGATTCTCATTTCATCAAATAGGAGGACAATGTACCTCTGCACATCGAAGTAATTACTTGTAGTTTGTTTTAAGTCATCAATTACTTTCTTTCTAAATCCTGGCTCTGGTTTTATGAAGTTTTTGTAGTCTCTGAGAGTTCTAAGACTTGGTAATCTTAATACATTACTATTTCTCAACTCTTCATAGGTTGATGGTGATTTTACTGCTAATGATAAACAATATCGAATAATCATTGGGTGGTAACGAGCACCGTTTGCTGAGCGTTGAAAGAGTTTCTGTTGTTGTTGCCAAAATAACTTCATAAATGGGGTTATCGTTGAAGAGTTGTTTGACATGATATTGGCGAAATCATCACTCAGTTCATGGTCAATAACTATACTGGATCTTTGTAATTCCTGCCTCATCTCCTGAAGTTGTTGCTGAAGCTGATTACATTTGAGTCGCTGTTGTTGCAAAGTTAATTTGATGCGTGCTGGTGAAGTGAAAGATACTGGGGCCTTGGGTTTAGCAGGTTGTAGATTCTTCTTGGACTTACGATCAAGGACTTTGGTTTTGCAGTTGTCATACATGATGCATTCATTACACTGTGTTACAGCTTGGCTATCTGATTGGATGAAAACGTCACAACCACGTGTACGTGTGGTTAAGTTACACTCAAACGGTGTTAATGGTTGGTTTTCATTTGCTTCAGTGTAGCATGATGTGTGTTTTGGGATAGCATGCTGCAACAGTTTAGAATCAAACTCAGCAATTTTGACACCTGTGCAAATTTTGAAACTTTCAATCAAATCAATTAAACACTCAATGGAAATGTTTCTTAAAGATCGTTTGGCCAACTTATAAATAACGTGATTTTCAGGCAGAAACCATTCATAGACTTGGATTGTATATGCTAAACTATCATCTATGATTAATTTGTATTTTGGTATTGGTGTGTCCTGGCTTAATTTAGTTAATATGGTTTTGTCTATATCCAACCAAATTTTCCAGTTAGACAAGCATTCTAAGCTAGAGATTTTTTTATTTACATCATGAATGCTGCCATAGCATACACTCGTTTCGATTGTATTTGGGATTCTTTTCCTTTCCTGTCTAGGCGCTTTAGTTGTGGTGAATGACTTTTTGGGCATGTTGAGTGTTGGAAGGGCATTTGGCTTCAACTTCTTTCTAACATATGATTTTCCTGGAACTAAACAAAGCCATTAAATCCAAAAAAATTAAATTATAAATAATTAAATAAGTCAGTGAATAGAGACTAAATTAACTTACACTTTTCAATATCGTCAGGATGAAAATGATTTTCACAGGTAAATACTGCATCTTTTTTTATTTGTTCCCGGAAATGTTTATCTAATTCCCTGTGCTTCGTAATTTCGTTTAAAAATCTAGATCGCCATTCTTTTTCTGTCGGTAGTTTAAAGATACCTATGCCTTTATGTCGACGACTTGTGCCACAGTTGACCACACAACAGTTTTCCCCAGGCATGTTTAAATATCCATATTCATATGTTGTGAACACTTGAACAGCTTTGGAAGTTTCAACTAACAGTATTGTTACTTTTTTATTCGATATAATTTTGAAGAATATTATTTTTTCCTCTTTCACAACTATTGTTTTTAAAGTTTCTGTTTCGTCTTATTATGTATGTACGAAAACAAAAAACATTACATATTTGTAGTATTCTATGTTCCTTTGTAGTATAGTTCCTGACCTATTTTTTTCACCTGTTACGCGCGTAGGCGATAGTAGTGCTTAATGAAAAAAAATTTTTATTTAAAAGAATTCCATGATAAGGAGAAAATGATTTTTTTTATCAGTTAGATTGTATTTTCATACTTTTCCTTTGCTAGAAAATATCTTTCAACTTTGCGTGTGCAGGTTCACGATTAATTCTATTCAAATAAATCATACAAAAAGATATTTCAATAGGCTTTTGTTAAATTAAATAAAGTCTCCTAACCATCTCTCTTCTATTAACTATGTTTAGAGTTACTGCTTTTGTATTACATTTGTACAGAAGATGCTTGCTGTTTTACTTAAAAACAAAGAAGATTATAGAGAAAATCAATCATTTACTTGTGAAACTAATAATAACAAGAGCCGAGAGGCGCGAACACGGTTACAATAGCCAGCCTGTGCTTTGCATAATTTATGTCATATAAAGTTTTTCTGCCAAAAATACCAAAACTTACCACGTGTATGAAACAAAGAAAACTTACAAACGCATAAAAAATTAGAAAAAACAAAGAGAAATGTTTTGTTTATCTATACATTGTTCTCCACATAGACATGTACAAAACTTTAAGGGCCGATTTTCACAGAGAGAATCCATAATATAATCATTGTTATTTGTTGCTTATTTCATCCGAAAATGGTTGTGGCAGTTTGCTTTGTTTTGTTTATCAATAAAATATCAAAGCATTACAAATTGACTGATACGGTACAATCTATTATATTTAACTATCTATTGTAAAAATTATAACCATTTCTCTCTAGTGTAGATGGGCGAAATTCCGGCTTTGCGCAGGAGTAGCCAGAGAACGCCTATTTTAAACACGGATTTCAACTGTGTGCAACCGTGAACAAGATCAACATTAAAAAGGTTTCCCTAGACGATTGTTGTTGTTGTTGTTGTTGTTGTTGTTGTTGTTGTTGTTGTTGTTAATTTATTTATAGTGGTATAAAAAAACCCTAGTCTTTACAATAAATATTGAAAATAAAACAAAAACTAATCAAAACCGACTAATACAAAAGGAAACTATTACTTAAAGAACATAATTCCAATGTTGTTATAAATACCTCCGGAGGTACCACCTCATGCTGACATCATCATTACCGATGCAGACCATTCAGTTACTTCAATTACTTTTATTTACAGATTTTTTTATATACAAATATAGAAATATTCTTTAAAACAGATTTTCCAGTAACATCTGGAACCATCCCATTGTTTAATAGCTCGTTTGAAAGTACTTTAATTTTTGCAACATTTTAAATGACTCGGTAAGTTATTCCAAACTCTTGATCCAAGGGTTAATAGGCTTCTGGTTCCAAACGTCGCTGTTTTAACAGATTTTACTAACAAGTAATTCTTCGTTATGTCTCTGACTAGTCTTGTATTAAATGGTTGCTGGAAGATGCTGCTCATAAAAGCAGGTTTAAGATTATTAACACTTTTTAAAATTTCAATATATAAGGCTCGAAGATGTTTAACCACCATACTACTCTCTGAGAAATTTTGTAAGAGTTCTTCGTAAGTAAGTGATGAATCATTTGCTAGGTGACGCAGACACCTTTTATGAATCATTTCTATCTTCAAAAGGGAGTTGAAGATGCCTTATAAGTGGACAATAATTAAAATTCGATAAGATAAAACTGTTTAAAAGAATAGACTTGGCTTCATTTAATAACAGATATTTAAGTCTGACAGGGGAATTTAATTGTGCCGACGCTTTTTTACAAATCCCTTTTTACACGATTGTCAAATTTTAACTTGTCGTCAATTTTTACTCCCATTAGTTTAACACAGGGGGAAGAGATTTTATAACTTTCACCCTAATATTTATATCAACATTTTCATTTTTTATTTCGTTTTCTTTAGTCAAAGCGATAAATTGAAACATTTCTGAGTTTGCAATCATTTTATTATCAAAAAGCCACTGTAATACCATATCTGTTTCGATTTCCAATGTGTCAATAAGATTCTGTACTGAATTTAAGTAAGCGAAAATTGTATTATCGTCAGCAAAATTATGCAAGTTACTGTTAACCAAAAAATAAAAAAGATCATTTAAAAATATGCTAAAAATAATTGGACCTACAACGGATCCTTGAGGTACTACTAGTAGTGAATGAATATATACGCAAAAACCCTCTTTTTTTGCATTTCAGTGGTCAAACCTCGTCTCTGAAGAGATAGGATATGCAGCGTTTCAGCACATCTCTTTTTCTCGCTATAAGACTAGCTCCTCAGCAACCCATAAAAATCTCTATTTATCACCGCTCTTTTAGTATCTGCTCAATAAGTAAAAATCTCTATTTATCACCGCTATTTTAGTATGTTGCTCAACTAGTTAAAATCTCTATTTATCACCGCTATTTTAGTATGTTGCTCAACTAGTTAAAATCTCTATTTATCACCGCTATTTTAGTATGTTGCTCAACTAGTTAAAATCTCTATTTATCACCGCTATTTTAGTATGTTGCTCAACTAGTTAAAATCTCTATTTATCACCGCTCTTTTAGTATCTGCTCAATAAGTAAAAATCTCTATTTATCACCGCTCTTTTAGTATGTTGCTCAACTAGTTAAAATCTCTATTTATCACCGCTATTTTAGTATGTTGCTCAACTAGTTAAAATCTCTATTTATCACCGCTATTTTAGTATGTTGCTCAACTAGTTAAAATCTCTATTTATCACCGCTCTTTTAGTATCTGCTCAATAAGTAAAAATCTCTATTTATCACCGCTATTTTAGTATGTTGCTCAACTAGTTAAAATCTCTATTTATCACCGCTATTTTAGTATGTTGCTCAACTAGTTAAAATCTCTATTTATCACCGCTATTTTAGTATGTTGCTCAACTAGTTAAAATCTCTATTTATCACCGCTATTTTAGTATGTTGCTCAACTAGTTAAAATCTCTATTTATCACCGCTCTTTTAGTATCTGCTCAATAAGTAAAAATCTCTATTTATCACCGCTATTTTAGTATGTTACTCAACTAGTTAAAATCTCTATTTATCACCGCTATTTTAGTATGTTGCTCAACTAGTTAAAATCTCTATTTATCACCGCTATTTTAGTATCTGCTCAATAAGTAAAAATCTCTATTTATCACCGCTCTTTTAGTATCTGCACAGCTAATTCAAATAATGTAAAATAATCGCTAAATAATGTAATGAATTTTTGATAAATAAAATTGGGAATTTCCCTTTTTTTCAAAAAAATTTAAAAAATAAAAAATTTTTTTAAAAATAAAAATGAAAAAAAGTAAAAAATTTATATATAATAAAAGTATGGGTAATGATTTTGTTAAAAAAGATTTTAAAGAGCTGATGGAGAAGGCAACTAGAGAAGGTGATATTGATCTTCTTAAATTATATATACAACAGGGTGTAACTAATGTTAATGAGGTGATGTATAATGCAGCTAAAGAAGGTTATATCGAAATCGTTAAACTATGTAAAAAATGGGGTGCGACAGATTATAATACTACGATGAGGTGTGCAACTATCGAAGGTCGTATCGAAATCGTTAAATTATGTAAAAAATGGGGTGCTAATAATTATAATGATGTGATGAGGTGTGCAGCTAAATTCGGTTATATTGAGATTGTTAAATTATTAAAAGAATGGGGTGAGACAGATTATAATAGTGTGATTAGGTATGCAGCTGACAAGGGTCATATCGAAATCGTTAAATTATTAAAAGAATGGGGTGCTAATAATTATAATGAGGTGATGTATAATGCAGCTAAAGAAGGTCATATCGAAATCGTTAAATTATGCCTAGAATGGGGTGCTAATAATTATAATGAGGTGGTGTATAATGCAGCTAAAAATGGTCATATCGAAATCGTTAAATTATGTCTAGAATGGGGTGGTACTTTAAATGATGATAGACAAGAAAAAGGAAAATAAAATAAAAAAATAGATATATAATAAATGGAGAAGGAAGGAATATATAGTATTTGGAGAACAGTTAGAATTGGTGGTTACATGCTGTTGTACGCCTTCGCAGGGAAAAAGATCTTTAATGTCACCCACCAACTTTGAAGATGGATTTATCCGATGTTGGAAAATTCGGAAGTTATCTTGAGTTAGCGATTGTTAGTGATGATATGGCACTTAAGAAAGGTTTGTATAAAGATACTATTTCTATATAGAATAAATTTTTTAATTTTATATAATAAAAAAGATGGCAACATTACTAGCTATAGCTGTTGGTGCTGCTTTAAACGCAGGTGCTTTCATTGGTGGAAACTATCTCGTGAATCATTCTTCTGCTGAAGAAGCAGAGGAAGAACGACGTAAAAGAGCAAAAGCAGTATTAGAATTTCAAAAAGCTCAAGCTAAAGCGAATCGAGAGGAACATAATAGAATAGAATGGATAAATGAGAAACTACGAGAAAGAAACGCTGCAACTTGATGAAGGTATGCGTGAATATTATCAAATAACAAAACAACATCTTAATCCTCTACCTCCTAAACCTCAATTCAGCAATTTTTATAAACCTTCTGAACCACAAAAGTTAAGTGAGTTGATGTTTATTGGAGGAAGTTTAAGTATTTTAGGTTTTTTTGTGTATCATCGTTATATATATAATAAATGAGTGAAAAAAACAAACTGAGTGATATTTACTACCAACCTGAAAACCTTTGGATAGGTCACAAAGCTGTTAAAGAGCTTCAAAAGAGATCTAATTTAAAAAAGAAGGAAGTCACACATTGGATTGTTAAACAGGCGTTATGGCAGATCCATTTACCTCGTCCTAAACATATTGATCATGCACATTTTTATGTAACAAAGGTAAACAATATACATCAGGCGGATCTTATGTTTTTACCTCATGATAAGGTTTATCAGAATACGTACAAGTACGTTTTGAATGTTATCGATATCGCTTCGGGATATAAAGCGAGCAGACCTCTAAAAACGAAGAAAGCGAGCGACGTTGTCGAGATGTTTGCTGACATCTATAAAAAAAGGACCTCTGAAATATCCGGATGAACTCCATGTTGATAATGGTTCCGAGTTCAAGTCGGTAACAAGCAAACTGTTTGAGAAGCACGATGTCAAAGTGAAGAGAATTACAACAAAGTATCACCATAAGTTTACAGCCTTTGTGGAAAATTTTAATAAAACTTTAGCTCTGAAACTCTTCAAAATACAAGATGCGCAAGAGATGGAGGATCCAGAGAAAAAGAGTACCACATGGATCCGATACTACCAGAAAAGTGTGAAACAACTCAACAACACCGTGCTTTCGAGGACGGGTATGAAACCATCCAAAGCGATAAAGCTTGAGGAAGTTCCGTTAAAAGTCGAATTCTATCCGAAGGAAGACGCTTTGATTGAATCAGGGTTGTATCGCTATCTTTTACAACCAGGTGAAGAACATGATGATATAAGACGTCGTGCAACGGACAACAACTGGAGTCGGAAAACGTATCGCTTCCGTGAAATCTTACAGTATCCAGGACAACGTATTTTGTACTATCTCCAAGATGGACCCGACAGAGCTTTCGTTCGGGAAGAACTTATGCTGATTCCTGAGGATACGAGTACCACCAGACTATGTGAAAAAGTGGTAGTTTTGAAGTTGTTTTTACAATAATAATAATAAAAGATGTCTACCCTGAAACAGTTAAAAGAGAAAGCAAAAAAAGAAGGTATTCGAGGATATTCTACATTAAACAGAGATGAGCTTAGTGCTCTCTTGAGAGGAGAAAAGATCGTGAAATATAAAAACAACCAACGTAGTATTGGTACTCAAACAGAGTGGAAAGAGTGTCAGGATTGCGCTTTGAAGACATATGTTAGTCAACTTATGAAGAAAGCACCACCACCACCAAAAAGAATTATTCAAACAACACCAGAAGGTGTGGAAAATAGGACCATCAGGATCATTGTCAGATCTAGTTTATGCAGTCAACCAAATAGCTATTAAACAACCAGTTACAAAAGAACCAACAATCAAATTACAAATTCATTTGATGAAGGAAGATATTCAGTGTGTCGCTCTTGTACGACAAAACACCGGGGGGGAGGTATACACGCGATATGCCACCCACTACAGAACCGAAAATGATTTAATTCAGAAGTATAACAACGGTAATTACCTAACAGAAGATGGTATTATCGCGGTATGGTGTTTTGCCATGCAACAAGAGTATGGAAACAGCATCAAACACGGTATCAACCGCATATATATACTGGATAAGAAGACAACAAAAGCTAGAATTTATAATGAGAAATTGAGGAATTTAAAGATATTGGCCAAATTGGACCTCAATTGTGTATTTGGAACAAAAGACAAGTTGATAATGGCAGAATGGATAAGGGATAGAGAAGCAAAACCGCAACAAGTCAGAAATGTATTGTTGAAGGATACGGAAAAAAATATACGAGCTACATGTGGGGAGGCATTAAACCCTGGACCGACCCAAAGCAAGTACAGCAAAGTAACAAGACAACAAGTATTCTGCAGAACTGAAGTCCATATTTCAGTAAAGGATAGCTGTGCGGCTATCGTTTTTCAGAAGAGAAGAGGAGGAGTCTGGAATTTTGTGGCTCAGCACGAGATAGATATAGAATCCATTTTAAAGTACTACAACGATAACGAGCCTTTAACAAGACCTAAGATCATATGCTTTTGGTTAAATGCGCTTCAAAATAGATATGGGAAGAAAATCAATACACATAAGTACATACTCGACACAAGGGACGGATTTAAACACCTTCTACAGGTAAAGCATAAGCTGCAAATTCCAACACTAAATCTGAATTGCGTATTTGATCACGATCAATGCTATAAGCCCTTTGCAGAATATGGAAGGGAAATCACTCACTTCCAGTTTGTTAACGATCCAGAATATATGAGAAAAATACTAGGAATGCATAATGAAAGAGTATATATCCCACCATGTACAACATTGGCTCTACCTATGGGAAGAGACATTGAGGTTCACCCTAAAACAAAACTTAGGGATCATAAACCATGGGAAGATCAACCATCATGGAAAGGAATAAGTAGAAATGACAACGGAAAAACCATAGTACACGCAATTGATGACAATGGTGAAACAATTTTCCTGCCTTTGGAAGAAGTGAGTAACTTTCATGAGAACGAGAATGGGACCGCTACAGCAATAGGTCATTGTCGAACAGATGAAGGAAAAAGTGTATATTTGCCACTCTTCGGAGAAGGACGCTTACCAATTTCCAAGGAGTTAAGTAAAGAAGAAACACCATCAGAAGGATTCGATGACAGTATTACAAGAAAAGCACCATTGGAATTAGAAGGTAATAGTGCAATACAGAAAGAAATGAATTCAAGAGCAGTAAGGGAGCAAAGAAGAAGATCTAGGAAATTATGTGAGGAAAAATTCAGAAGGGAATGGATCTCAGCAAAACCAATAAAAGAACCACCACAAATCCATTTCAGATGAAGTGAAGAACCGCGAGAGAAAAACAACAAGACTCAAAGAAAGAAAGATAAGAAACACCTTAATCCTATTCCGGGAAAGACAAGAAAGCAAACAGCGGAAGAGAGAAAGAGAGATCGAGCGTATTTTGAAAGAAAGGAATGGGAGAGTCAGCAAAGGAATGGAACTAATAATTTCCTTAAACGTGTTAACAAAAAAGAAAGAGAAGAGGAAAGGCAAAGGAAACTAGGACAGAAAGACTCAGGAAGGAGAAAAACAACGCAAGCGCGTAGTATCACAGGAGCAGCACCTCCGGTGAACCAAGAGATACCACAGCAAAGGAACACGTCAACAAGGAATGGACCAACATTTAGAATCACTCCAGAGCAGAAACAGTTGTGTCAAGCATTAATGATCATGATGTTGGGAATGATGGCAAATATCCCGACTACTCATGCTATACAGGTTCAACAGGAGAGATTTACTTCTTCCGAAGTTGTATGCTCATTTCAAACTTGGAAAGTACCCAAACCATGGAAAATGAATCTAGCAACACTAACATACTTGATTAAAACAGCTGAATACATTAAGGATGAAGGACCATGGAAGGTTTATGCAAAGAAGAAATGTGATTTGGAGAGAAGTAATCTGTTTATGTTTAACATGACAAGGAACGGAATTACAACTAATTACATCAAGAGGAATGATTCCAAAAACGGGTATAATATCAACAGATACCAAGATGAACGATTTGATATAATAGCAAACAGATGGACACATTCAGAGATCGGAAATTTACCAGTGTCACTGAATTATATTGACGCAAGATCAACAATCTGTTTCAAAACACTGAATTTAAATGAAACCACTATTCGAAAGGCAAGAGAATGGTTCCTAACGACATATGTGGACTTTGATTCCGACGACACGACACAGATCATCGACCAGAATTTCGGAACTGTCATGACTAACATTTGTTTCGAGAATGGATGCGGTACAGTCATAAATTCCACCATAACGAAGGAAAAATGTCCGGTCACATGGGATACATCTTTCGCAAAACAATGCATTAATGTCAAACATCATATGACGAAATTTGCATTTGGAGTGGATGGTAGGAAAATGTGTGCAGGAATCATCCCAGTAAAATGGGAAGATATCGCATCAACTGGAGAAGAAATGATCGGAACAAACGTCTGTACAATTGACGCACAAAATATCATCCGAGCGAAGAACGTAAATAACTTCACACAATGTATCATGGATGACACCCTACCTTGCATACAACGGTGTGTAATGAAAGGAGGGGATGAAGTAGAGTACATGCAAGAAAATAGATGGGTTAACATAACACGATCAATTGATGTTTGGATGAATCAAACCAGATGGGTCAATACCACAAGAACCATTAATGCTACCAGTACTGTCTTCGCTTGGTTGAAAACAACAAAGTGGATTAATGCTACAAGGAGTATAAATTACACCACAACCGTCAATAGAACACAGTTCATCAGCATTAATGTGACTCAAAGAATCAATCAAACAATCAACATTCCTTATACGGTTCGAATAAAACACACAGATGTAATTGCCGTATCAAGGAATGTCACCAGGACAGTAACCCATACAGAGATGTATAATACAACAAAAACTATGACTCAAACAGTGCGATTCACAGTCAATGTAAACAAAACAAGGGAAGTAAATTTCACCAGGATAATATCTTCTATGGACCGATATACATGGCACACAAATATCACCAAGGTGATAAATGCAACAAAGACTATTAATCACACGGTTTATGTAACAAACACGTATAATATCACCAATACGATAAATGTTACTCAAACACAAATAATAGATAAATCACAAGGCCCGTGCATCAAACCTTTTGAATGGAAACCAATCAGAAGATACCGGAGAGAAATAGAAAATATTGAGGATACTGAGGCAAATATAATATGTTGTACGGAACGAGTAATTAAACCACAACATGTCATCTGGGAGGATGCGCAAGCAGGCACTAATCTAATGAACTGTTGGATGGAGGACAAATCCAATGACATCGGTGAGCTTAAGAGCGCTGTAATCAACGGGATAATGGTTTATACCACACGATTTCAGAGGCTATTTATGCTCCCATCGCAAGATATGTTATTGGTTAATACATCCTATCATGAATTAGCTATCAAGTGTCAATCCACTAACAAGATCATGAAATTCCCGGCTAACGCAACTTTCAGAAAATCAGCAACACCGCCTTATAGAATATATATAGAGGTACCCAGATTTCACATGGCAACAATCACACTTCAAAGAAAACTACCAACTCATGAGATTTCCAAGACCTTCCATTATAACAGTTCCACGTTTAAACAAACAGTGGAATTCCAGCAAAGATTACCACCTGGGGAAATCCCAAATCTGTTCAAAGCCATATGCGCAAGGATAGACAAAATAGTTAGCTGTAACTTAAAAGTGGTATTGTATTTCAACGATATTCAATGGAAAGTAATTATTCCAGAGATGAAGAACCCGAGTCAACCAGTTTTACAACTCAAGGGCATTACCGGATTAAACGACCTAACCTTAACAAGTAGTACGTCAAAAAATAGAATGTACCGCCCGGATACCAATTGGCAGTGTAACAACAAACCCTTCTTCATTGAAGTGGTATCCACTTGGAAACCCAAGGTGGCACAACTATTAACGTATGAGTCAGAGGTTTTACCTAAAAGGAAATATGGCTATTTCTGGAAGAAAACCAACGAGAAGGAGGAAAGCATAATAAAGTTAATTGTAGCAGGCATAATGACGGGAACCATAAGACCAACATATGTGTCCCGCATAAAATGGCCTCAATGGCATGAATGGGAAGAACAGACAAAGTTTATGGTTTCGTGTTGGGAAGATAGAGGCAGGTGCTTATTTGCATCTCAAAAACCAAAGGTCCTCTACATAGAAGAACAATGGCAGAAGTTCCAACGGGAAAACGCCAGCGCTCCCATCGACCCTATATACCTACTACCATCGCCATACAAAAATACTACATACGGATTAAGAAAAAACGGGAATACTTATAAACTAGTGGAATTGAAAGAACACGATATTCATGTCTCAAAGCAAATCCCTTGGGTTCAATACCATCATACATCCAGGGAGAAGAAACATCGATCTTTCAACCAGTACACTAGCAGGTACTACTCTTGGAAATATCCCAAAGTAAGAGTGAATTGCGCAGAGATGGAAAATGGGAAGAACATATTGTGGAATGGATGCGAAGATTGTTTGAAACGGTACCGTTCGCATCATGGTATTTATTTATACCCAAGCAAATGGGAGCAACTAGCACCGTATTTCGCATGCCCTGAAAAGATCCAAGGAAAGGGAGTACAATTCGAAGTTATCAAGGAATTAAACGAGGTTATCATACGCGATGAACTCATTCCAGCAGAAGATGAGTCAGGGATTTACAAAACTCATTTACACACAGTAGATACCAACAATCAAATGGTTGAGATGAATAAACAATTACCTCATTTACCAATCAACAGAGGATTTGTTTTCAAATGGGTTAGTACAATCCCAACCACATTGCATTCTATCTTCATCAAAAGGAATCCTGAGCTAAAGAAAGTTACAAGAGACCTAATGATCGACTATATTACAGTAGTAATACCAAGAGAATTCCCAAATCACAATGGCCAATGGTTCAATATCACAATTGATCAGTCATTATTAAAAGGTCAAGTTAAGGTCATAACAAAGCCTAAGCATACCTTTGTGATCCAGGGAATTACCATTGGTACCAACCTTGATATCACTTACAATATACAAACGAAAAATGGGATTGCAGTAATGACGGAATATTTGGAGAATAAAAGAAAACCATTAATCCTACATAACCAAGGATATGTAACGGTTAACACTCTGCGTACTCATATCCAATGGAAATGGAACGGAATAGAAAGAAATGACCCAATATATACGATACGACATAATCATTATATCATGACCACAACTGGTCACACATTTTGGTTGAAGACAAAAACCCCAGTTAATGAAAACACTACCTACAAATCACTTCAACTTGAAGAATCCTTACCATTTATCAGACTCTTGTCACTAAACCCAGTAATCAGCACACCAATGAATTACAAACCGACATTCAAAGCAAGACGAAGAGTAGGACAACAATTACATATCAACACCAAAACGATAACGATGAAATACCAATGTAAGGAGATAACGAATGGGGAGGAATACCACATTCTGTTCAACCGAACATTTGGAACAAGGAAAGAGAAGGGAATCCCAGTTATTTTTGAAAGAAATAGAAATAAGACAATTGCGTCCGTAAGATGGATTAAAGAACGTGAGGCCAGATATGTATATATCATGATAGCAAATGTCACAAAAGGGAAACGACTCAACAAAACCAACGAAGTCGTTCAGATGCTACGCACATTACACAACATAACTGATAATGGTTTAACCTACGACGAAGCACAGAAATATCACATTCCATTAGTAATACTGGAACAACTCCAGATTATTAACATTTTTTGGATTACCACATACATACACCAATTAGACCCAGCAAATAACATCATCGGAAAATGGAAATCAATAACGCAAGAATTGCCTACGGAATTCTTTTGGGGGAGGGAGTTATGGATATTCCTCGAAGATTCAGAATTTACATTCCCAACGAAGAACCTGACACAATACCGCAATTTTACACGCACGATCAATATAAACGTTAATAAACATAGATTGGAAAATGAAAGACGAATGAGAACTTGGTTGCAGGAATCCAAAGATGGAATATCCTTAGAGACTGGATTGGCTAAGTTAGTCCAAATGGTAAGCATCAACACTATACGAATTGATCAGTTAAATATCAGGATGAACTACCTCAACTCCAAAATGGAACAGATGGAAGATCTCCTGATACAGGACATGGAAAGCTTGAAAGAAGCCTTGCAATGGAGTTTTGGAAAGTTAAACTTAGATTTTGGGAACAGTGGTTTTGACAGCTTTATGAACCAATTATCATCATTTGGATCTATTGCCAACTTAGCCACTAAATTCATATCAGACACAGTAGATAAGGTAATTGATTCAGCCACATCCATTATACCTAAAGTTACTAGCACAATTGCAACCACTATGGCATTGATATTAAGGATAGGAGTATATGCGCTCATAGGAGTATGCGTCGTGGCAGTTGTTGCAGGATTAGGGTATATGGTTTGGGTAGCTATCAAGACAAAGAGAAGAAGAAATTTACAAAGTCAACATCGTGCTGAAATAGGAATGATAAACAACATCAACGGAAAAGTAATACAAAGAGAAGCAGTAAAATTATGGGAAGAAAGTTTCAAAAAGATGACGAGTACAATCACAATGAAAAAGATCATGACAGTTATCATCATAACAATAATAATATCAACTGCAACTTTATTGACCGATTATTTCATAATAAAAGTAAAAGGTATCATTCCCCAAGTGATCATACTAACAATTGTATGGATAATAGCCGTTACAGTAATGTTCGCGGTCATTTGGACAATAAAGAAGGAAAACAAGTCGAGCAACAAGGAACAAGCAATTATCAGGGTGATAAACCATATTGATATGAAAAAAGCAGAAGTAAACTTGAAATTCAGAAAGTATTGGTGCCAGTTAATATCCGCGGTTTTAATGACTATCCTCTTAGTTAGCCCTTTTATCGTGGAAATCATATTAACTCAGGTCACAGTAGGAAAGGATGTAAAGACAATATTACGAACCGTTGCTATGACAGCTTCAGGAATATTGATCGCAATCACAATAATAAGGACAATAATTAAAGTAAGAAAGGCAAAGATTGAAGTAAAAGACCGATATGTTCAATTCGGAATAATGGCAATAAGCGATGCGATGACAGAAGAACATCAAAAGGCAAGAAAAGAAAGAATAGCATGGAAAAACACGGATAACAAAGAAGTATGGAAACCAACTTGCACGTTATGCAACACAGAAGAGTTAACCAGATATGTTTTATCAGACGCACAGACAGTAACGGAGTGGATTAACTGTCCATACTGTTATTCAATTAGACACGTGAAATGGGATATCATGGAAGGAAAGCGAGCAAAGAAAATAGTAAAAACATGGAATCAAAATCAAAGGATTCCTATTGAATATCCGATAAGTAGAAGATTAAACAAAGATGAAAGACCCGAAGGTTCGAAAATAACAAAGATTGAATTACGACCAGAAGAATCACAAGCAACTTATCAAAATTATATTAAACAGTGGAATCTTGTCTTAACATTAAATAAAACAGCTAAAAGAAAACATGTGAACACGGAGGACGAAGGAGACACACCTATCAACTTTCAACAAAGAAACTTAACACATAAAGATAAGCATGGGAAAACGGAGCGAAAACAGGAAACGCCCATCAAAAATCGACGACAAAAGAACTTAACATCAAAAATAAAAGGAAAGACACACCTAAAAGGATTAAAAGCTATGAAGAAAACCCCGAATAAACGACAAAAGAAAGATAATAAAAACGGTTTACAGAACGATGGATACGAAACAGATGATAAACAAACAACCGCCCTTTAACACGATAATAAAGAAAACACGATTAAAACTTTCGCACGAAATCAGAACAATTAAATAATAAAGAAAATTTCGCACCGATATTAAAACAATTGATTTTAGAAAAGAAGATAAACAAAGAAAAATCGCACGGTTTATACAACAATGGGTATATAAAGTAAATTCGCACAGATTTCAGAACAATCAACCTATATAAACATTAAATACAAAGAAGATAAAAGATGAAAGATAAAACGATCAAAGGACACACCTATATGGACAATACTTGTATTTAATATTTTACGATAACATGTTAATTTTATTAAGTAAACAAAATCTTGTATATATAGAGATTGAAGTTTATAATTTATCAGTTCTCCTTTCACTGGCAACAGTGATCGTATCAAGTCAAGTTAAGAAGAAGTAACCGTTGAAGAAGATTTCTGTGTAAGTGAATTTGATCACTCACTTTACAGTTATCTGATTTAACTTATTGAAACTTATATTGAAAAGATATTGAGAGTTGTTAAAAAAGGTTTATATTATAGTCAAAGTATATTAAGAGACATATTTCCTGCTACACCACCTGCACCCGATGAAATACAAGTATCACCGGTTAACGCTGATAGAAATGAAAGACTCGCGCACTTAACATCTATGTTGGATGTCGTGGATGAAGGAAGATTGAGGAAATAAGATCAGTGTTTCGGAAAACAGAAAATGACCACATGGCACCTTCATTGGAAAGAAATTGGAAAGAGCAATCTACAGATTCAATTCGTATCTTATGTGGTACATACATCCAGATACTCACATCTGCTTACGACATGCAGGTGGAAACAAACAGGAACCTTACGGTAGATGAAGGGGAATGGGCGCGAACCAACAGAAGTAAGCAGGATTCTATATACGAGTATCAACGGCAGATATACCATTTGAAGATGGAGATTGATGGCTTAAAGGAGGAATTGGATCGAGAATGTACTGAGAAGCAAGAAGCAATCAATATAGCTGATAAATGGCAAGTTTCAATACCAACATTTGAGAAGCGTATTGTACATCTTCAGAAGATATACAAAGATGAAAAGACCAGCCATTTAGCTACAAGAGTATCTTTGGATACATTAGTGGCTAATACATCAATCCAGAAAAGAAAGATTACAGAAATCACAAAGGAAAGAGATCAATTGCTTACAGAAGTATCATCATTAAACCAGCGAATTATCCAATTAAACAACAAATTATATGAAGCAAACAATACTATCCAAAGTAATGATACTACGGATCAGGAATACTTGCATCATATGGAAACCCAATCTGGAGAACATCAGGAGAAGATCAGGGAGTTGAAACAACAAGTTCAGCAATACCAAAGTCAACTTCAGGCATTGAATCAAACAATTACTGATATTCAGACCGAAAGGGACGCTGAGGAACAGATCTTAATACAACTCCAAACAGAAGAAACCAGATTGAAGCATGCTAATGGAAAGTTAACGGATGAGAATGACGAATTGATACAGCAGATAGCTGATAGCAAGAAAGAAATTGAGGAAGTCACAAAAGATATCGAGAAGGTCATAGCTGAAAATCAACAATTGGGAAAGAATATCAAGATGTATCAACAGGACAAAGAGAAAGTACAACAAGTTCTTAAGCAATTACAGAACCAGAAATGTCCAAATTGTCCAGTAAAAGATGCAGAGATCAACGATTTAGCGGAGCGCATCACGTTGTTGGAGAAGGAAGTGGAAGACAGAGAAACTTTGATTGACGAACTCAGGCTATCTGTTACCGAACTCGACAAAGATTTGAAATACTTTGTTGATATTAAACATGCTATGGAAGCCAGTCAAGATGCACGTGATAGCTATAGAGAAGAGTTTACTAACCAATTAGAAGCTTTACCAGGATTAAAAAGACAAGTTGAAAATCTACACCAAGCTATCAGTGAAAGGGATGATCAATTAGCAACATTCCACGAAAAGTTCACTAAGGTTTCAGAAGATATTATCCAAGCTGGAATTGAACATGTCTGGAATGCGCTAAATGACTCAAGACCATCAATAAGTGATTGGATGTGGAATAAAGTTCTGGCAGAAAGACTTCCAGCTCGCATCAGAAACACCCAAAACAAGAATGCAGCTTTGAGATATAGAGCAAAGGTGTTGATTCAACAATTAATCCAACATAACATTAAACCAAAATTCACAGAAAAACAAATTGAGGACATCTCAGCAAGAGTAATGAGCAAGAGCGATTGGGACAGGTGGAGAAAGGAAGTAGATGCTCATCCAGAGAACATCATAACAGTTGGGCAAAGAGCAACGACCATCAGATTCAGACAGAATGTGTTATATCCTATGGTTTTGGATGACGATTTTAATCCTATTGCCATTGATGAGGATGATCCAAATATGGATGCACCAGATTCACCTGAGAGACAACCAAGGAGAATTACAATACATCGTTCTGAAGATGCAGCCACAGCTCAACCTGACGAGGATGAATATCCAGACTATAATGCCTTTCATCTTTCACCAACGGAAAGTGAACATGAGCGGTCATTAACAAGAAATCTGTTATTTCCTGCTACACTACCTGCACCCGATGAAATACAAGTATCACCGGTTAACGCTGATAGAAATGAAAGACTCGCGCACTTAACATCTATGTTGGATGTCGTGGATGAAGGAACAAGTCCAGAACCAAGCAGTTCGGAAAATTCACCAATTGGATTAGAACCAACAATAAACACCATTCGAAGAGAAGGAAAACCATTGGATATTGCGAAGATAATGGAAAGAGCACTGGAAACAAGAAGAAAATATTTAAAACCAATGCAAATGGACAAACAAGGAATGACTGAAGTGGAATTCATTAGTGAAGCTTGCAAGAAATTAATGAACAAACAATCGATATTGAAAGATAAAATCACCAAGAAAATAAAGATTGTACCAGAAAGAGAAATTGAAAAACCTCGTTGGATAGTACCAGAAAGGGAGGTTGAAACACCTTGTTTCGGATGCAACCATTATCAACAGAAACGAATTCCAGCAAATAAGTTGGCATCATCTATTAATAGAATTGCTGAGATAGAAGATGAAAATGAGCCAGTAATTGGGTTAGAAGCGGCAGTGGAAGGAGGAAACGGTATCAATCCTGTTTTTCAACCATTAGGAAGAGCAGCACAACCAATCCCACCTCCGAACCAAATTGTTTACACCCATCGAGATATGCCCAAGTTTGACGGAGTTAGTGATAAAGGTGTATTCGAGAACAGCTACCAAACGTTTATACGTAAATTCCATGCGTATACACATGGCATGACAGACCAAGCAAAAGCTAACGCAATGACTAACTGTTTGGAGGGAGAACCGGCAGAGGCGTTGGAAAGGTGGAAGATAAGGATGGATGAGACAACACCACCTCCTCATGTCATTCCATTCCAAGCTATGCTTGACTTCTTGGAACAAAGACACCACTCGATACCTTTGCAGGATGTCATGAAGCAACAGCTGTTAAACATCAAAATGGAAGGAAACGACTTTTCTACATATATTAGAAGAATTAGCAATGCCGCCACCAAAGCAGGGGCATCCGAACCACTGCTTAAAATGGCAATAGAGAAAGGCTTGAACGACCATTACAAATCTATGATAGGCGTTGTCAAACTTTCAAGACCTGAAATGAATTCGGAAGAACTCATTCAAGCTCTTAATATCATTGCACCACCTTCCATCAACAGTATATCTGACGACCGACGTACGATATCCACAGAAAAGGTGACAATTAGAAAGGGAGAAAAGAAGGATAAAAATAAAGATAAAGATAAAGACCATAAAGGAGGAGAAAGGGAAAGGAAAAGAAAGAAGAAAAGGAAGAATAAAGACAAAAAAGATGGACATTCAGAAAGTGATTCATCTTCAGATGATGATGATGAGCCCAAAGGAAAGGTATGCCAATATCACCCATACACTTCTTCGCATCTAACAAAAGATTGCAATCGTAATCCGGCTAACGGTGGGGATGGCAGAGTAGCACAACAACCATCAGCCCAACCACCTAACTTAGGTCCACCTAATCTAGGTAGAGGAAACTTTACCTATCCCAGAGGAGGAGGGAATACCGGATTCCGAGGTAGAGGTAGAGGATTTGGAGGATATGGACGCGGAACGACAATGGCACATCCCAATGGTGGAATGGCACCAGCAGCACCTCGAGCTAATAACATGAGCACACTTACATGTTACAATTGCCAAGAGGTAGGGCACACATCTAACATGTGTCCTCAACCACAGCGTCAGAGAACACAAAGACCAATGGAAAATTCGTGTTTCAATTGTGCTCAACCTGGGCACCAAGCTCGCAACTGTCCTAACAGTCGTGTGGCAATGCCAGTAGCTCCGAAAGTACAGTTTGTGGATGGATATAGAGAACCACCATATGGTGTACAACCTATCAGAAATCAAATGGAAGACTATTGCCAGACGTGTTGCATAGACCATCAAGGCCAACCATGCTTCACGAAATTGGCTCAAAACCAAGTGAAATCAGCAATGCAAGCTAATCATGGACGAATAAACGCAGTTGCACGAGAAGTAACAAGAAAATACAGAAAGAACGAAAAACCGGATAGAATAACTGATTTCAATAAACCAATGATGATATTCTCAACTAATGGGAAAAGGTTCGTAGCGTTATTAGACACAGGCGCTTCCTCAACAGTAATACCAATGTCCGTCGCAATGGAATTAGGATTGAGCATCGACACGGATAATCAACAGGAATTGAGAGCAGCGTCTGGTCATGCACTCAATATTGTGGGGACCACGTCTTTCGCAATACAAGAACGAACCCCCATAGGAGATTACCAATTCATTGTCAATAACGTTGCCGTCGAAGATGGGCAGGTACAAACCACGCTCATTGGAGATGACTTTTTTAGAGACAATGGTCTTGGCATCTTTTGGAACAGAGAGGTTGAGGCATGGGAACTTCTAGATCGATTTAAAAGAGTTATAAAATCACAAAGATTGCGATCCAACAAACGGTTTAGACACGTGATAGGTGATATTTCCGACAAAAGAGAATCCAACCTCACACATGAAGAAAGGGAAATAATCAAGGAATTCATATTACCAAATGCTAAGGATGAAGGGTTTCCCATATACAACAAACCTCCAAAAGAGGTCAAGGGAACACCACATCCACTGGCAAGCATGTATTTCACTCCCGAATGGATAGAAAAATGGGAACGAAAGTTCGAAAAGCAGAATATGCCTAAATGCACATTACCCGAAGTTGGTATCGCCTTAAAACCAGGTGAAAGATTATCTCACACGCTTCCCATCAAAATGACGGAGCAGATGAAGGAGGCAGTAGGAAAACAACTAGACCAACTGGAGGATTGGGGATACATTAGGAAAAAACCAGACGTTACGGCATGTGCTCAAATGTTCGCCGTCCCGAAAGAAAACAATACGGGTCAACGACTTGTAGTTAATTTCCGGGATCTGAACAGAGCATGTGAACCAACATCGCACACACTGAAATCCGTAGAGGAGGTTATCAATGCATTAAATCAAGCAGGCGCAAAAGAAGGACCGGCAATATTCAATAAAGTTGATCTACGCCACGGGTTCTTCAACATGCCTTTAAAAGAGGAGAGTCAAATTCACACAGCCTTCACAACTCACCAGCGGACGTATGTCTTCACAGGTATTCCCCAGGGATGGAAAAATTCCCCGGGATACTTTGATCATGCGGTGACAATGAAGATCAATGAAGGTGTAATGAAAGAGCTGCTACATAAGACTTCCAAAAGTTTTATGGACGACATCATCCAAAAATTAAACTGTAATTAAATCAGCCCAACCACCTAACTTAGGTCCACCTAATCTAGGTAGAGGAAACTTTACCTATCCCAGAGGAGGAGGGAATACCGGATTCCGAGGTAGAGGTAGAGGATTTGGAGGATATGGACGCGGAACGACAATGGCACATCCCAATGGTGGAATGGCACTAGCAGCACCTCGAGCTAATAACATGAGCACACTTACATGTTACAATTGCCAAGAGGTAGGGCACACATCTAACATGTGTCCTCAACCACAGCGTCAGAGAACACAAAGACCAATGGAAAATTCGTGTTTCAATTGTGCTCAACCTGGGCACCAAGCTCGCAACTGTCCTAACAGTCGTGTGGCAATGCCAGTAGCTCCGAAAGTACAGTTTGTGGATGGATATAGAGAACCACCATATGGTGTACAACCTATCAGAAATCAAATGGAAGACTATTGCCAGACGTGTTGCATAGACCATCAAGGCCAACCATGCTTCACGAAATTGGCTCAAAACCAAGTGAAATCAGCAATGCAAGCTAATCATGGACGAATAAACGCAGTTGCACGAGAAGTAACAAGAAAATACAGAAAGAACGAAAAACCGGATAGAATAACTGATTTCAATAAACCAATGATGATATTCTCAACTAATGGGAAAAGGTTCGTAGCGTTATTAGACACAGGCGCTTCCTCAACAGTAATACCAATGTCCGTCGCAATGGAATTAGGATTGAGCATCGACACGGATAATCAACAGGAATTGAGAGCAGCGTCTGGTCATGCACTCAATATTGTGGGGACCACGTCTTTCGCAATACAAGAACGAACCCCCATAGGAGATTACCAATTCATTGTCAATAACGTTGCCGTCGAAGATGGGCAGGTACAAACCACGCTCATTGGAGATGACTTTTTTAGAGACAATGGTCTTGGCATCTTTTGGAACAGAGAGGTTGAGGCATGGGAACTTCTAGATCGATTTAAAAGAGTTATAAAATCACAAAGATTGCGATCCAACAAACGGTTTAGACACGTGATAGGTGATATTTCCGACAAAAGAGAATCCAACCTCACACATGAAGAAAGGGAAATAATCAAGGAATTCATATTACCAAATGCTAAGGATGAAGGGTTTCCCATATACAACAAACCTCCAAAAGAGGTCAAGGGAACACCACATCCACTGGCAAGCATGTATTTCACTCCCGAATGGATAGAAAAATGGGAACGAAAGTTCGAAAAGCAGAATATGCCTAAATGCACATTACCCGAAGTTGGTATCGCCTTAAAACCAGGTGAAAGATTATCTCACACGCTTCCCATCAAAATGACGGAGCAGATGAAGGAGGCAGTAGGAAAACAACTAGACCAACTGGAGGATTGGGGATACATTAGGAAAAAACCAGACGTTACGGCATGTGCTCAAATGTTCGCCGTCCCGAAAGAAAAGAATACGGGTCAACGACTTGTAGTTAATTTCCGGGATCTGAACAGAGCATGTGAACCAACATCGCACACACTGAAATCCGTAGAGGAGGTTATCAATGCATTAAATCAAGCAGGCGCAAAAGAAGGACCGGCAATATTCAATAAAGTTGATCTACGCCACGGGTTCTTCAACATGCCTTTAAAAGAGGAGAGTCAAATTCACACAGCCTTCACAACTCACCAGGGGACGTATGTCTTCACAGGTATTCCCCAGGGATGGAAAAATTCCCCGGGATACTTTGATCATGCGGTGACAATGAAGATCAATGAAGGTGTAATGAAAGAGCTGCTACATAAGACTTCCAAAAGTTTTATGGACGACATCATCCAAAAATTAAACTCCATAAAATCATCGTTTGACGAAGCTGAGCGCTTATTAACATACTTACACAATAACGGCATGATGGTGAACATGCGGAAGAGTTTCTTTGGCATGGAGAATGTCACCTATTTGGGTTACGAACTCAAAGATAATACAATCGCCGTCAACACCGAAATCGTGCAAAACATGTATTCTAAGTTGATTGCCACCCTAGCAGCAGTTGGTAGAGATCAAAGAAGAGGGTTGGTAACCACCAAACCGGTCCAGAGAATTGTGGGTATTTTCAACTACTACTCACAATTCATCAGGCACTTCCGGGATAAGATGGAGTTCCTGTACGCAAAGCTAAGGAAGGATGCTACTAAGGAGGCAAAGAGAATCACCGATGACGACATGGATAAAATTGGGAGATTGGTATGTGAATTATATGAGTCACACGCGGTAACGATTCCAAACCGTCGAGGAGTCACATACGTGTTCACGGATGCCAGTGACACCGCCGCAGGATATGTCGCGTTTCAAGATGGAAGGATGGTAGCGATGGGTTCCAAACGGTTCCCGTCTGCAACTATTCAACGCAGTACCACTGATAGGGAATTATCAAGAGAAAAGCGTTTTCTGAACGTCAAACGAAAACGCTTTATGCCAACAAAGGCGATCGTGATAAAGCATCTGCCAAAACGTTGTCTTTCCCTTCGATGTACCACACATCTTTCAATCCACAATTTATGAGCAAACCGATGGCTCGCATTCTTCGGGCGTTGATCATTGTGGGCACACTGTTGGGATTCGTCAACATCTTGATGAGACTAGCATGGTCGGTTATGAACACTGCCTTAGACATGTCGATTTTGTAATATAGCTTGGAAGCTGCTAGGGTGATTGCTGATAATTCCCTATCAGTGGTACTGCGTTGAATAGTTGCAGACGGGAACCGTTTGGAACCCATCGCTACCATCCTTCCATCTTGAAACGCGACATATCCTGCGGCGGTGTCACTGGCATCCGTGAACACGTATGTGACTCCTCGACGGTTTGGAATCGTTACCGCGTGTGACTCATATAATTCACATACCAATCTCCCAATTTTATCCATGTCGTCATCGGTGATTCTCTTTGCCTCCTTAGTAGCATCCTTCCTTAGCTTTGCGTACAGGAACTCCATCTTATCCCGGAAGTGCCTGATGAATTGTGAGTAGTAGTTGAAAATACCCACAATTCTCTGGACCGGTTTGGTGGTTACCAACCCTCTTCTTTGATCTCTACCAACTGCTGCTAGGGTGGCAATCAACTTAGAATACATGTTTTGCACGATTTCGGTGTTGACGGCGATTGTATTATCTTTGAGTTCGTAACCCAAATAGGTGACATTCTCCATGCCAAAGAAACTCTTCCGCATGTTCACCATCATGCCGTTATTGTGTAAGTATGTTAATAAGCGCTCAGCTTCGTCAAACGATGATTTTATGGAGTTTAATTTTTGGATGATGTCGTCCATAAAACTTTTGGAAGTCTTATGTAGCAGCTCTTTCATTACACCTTCATTGATCTTCATTGTCACCGCATGATCAAAGTATCCCGGGGAATTTTTCCATCCCTGGGGAATACCTGTGAAGACATACGTCCCCTGGTGAGTTGTGAAGGCTGTGTGAATTTGACTCTCCTCTTTTAAAGGCATGTTGAAGAACCCGTGGCGTAGATCAACTTTATTGAATATTGCCGGTCCTTCTTTTGCGCCTGCTTGATTTAATGCATTGATAACCTCCTCTACGGATTTCAGTGTGTGCGATGTTGGTTCACATGCTCTGTTCAGATCCCGGAAATTAACTACAAGTCGTTGACCCGTATTGTTTTCTTTCGGGACGGCGAACATTTGAGCACATGCCGTAACGTCTGGTTTTTTCCTAATGTATCCCCAATCCTCCAGTTGGTCTAGTTGTTTTCCTACTGCCTCCTTCATCTGCTCCGTCATTTTGATGGGAAGCGTGTGAGATAATCTTTCACCTGGTTTTAAGGCGATACCAACTTCGGGTAATGTGCATTTAGGCATATTCTGCTTTTCGAACTTTCGTTCCCATTTTTCTATCCATTCGGGAGTGAAATACATGCTTGCCAGTGGATGTGGTGTTCCCTTGACCTCTTTTGGAGGTTTGTTGTATATGGGAAACCCTTCATCCTTAGCATTTGGTAATATGAATTCCTTGATTATTTCCCTTTCTTCATGTGTGAGGTTGGATTCTCTTTTGTCGGAAATATCACCTATCACGTGTCTAAACCGTTTGTTGGATCGCAATCTTTGTGATTTTATAACTCTTTTAAATCGATCTAGAAGTTCCCATGCCTCAACCTCTCTGTTCCAAAAGATGCCAAGACCATTGTCTCTAAAAAAGTCATCTCCAATGAGCGTGGTTTGTACCTGCCCATCTTCGACGGCAACGTTATTGACAATGAATTGGTAATCTCCTATGGGGGTTCGTTCTTGTATTGCGAAAGACGTGGTCCCCACAATATTGAGTGCATGACCAGACGCTGCTCTCAATTCCTGTTGATTATCCGTGTCGATGCTCAATCCTAATTCCATTGCGACGGACATTGGTATTACTGTTGAGGAAGCGCCTGTGTCTAATAACGCTACGAACCTTTTCCCATTAGTTGAGAATATCATCATTGGTTTATTGAAATCAGTTATTCTATCCGGTTTTTCGTTCTTTCTGTATTTTCTTGTTACTTCTCGTGCAACTGCGTTTATTCGTCCATGATTAGCTTGCATTGCTGATTTCACTTGGTTTTGAGCCAATTTCGTGAAGCATGGTTGGCCTTGATGGTCTATGCAACACGTCTGGCAATAGTCTTCCATTTGATTTCTGATAGGTTGTACACCATATGGTGGTTCTCTATATCCATCCACAAACTGTACTTTCGGAGCTACTGGCATTGCCACACGACTGTTAGGACAGTTGCGAGCTTGGTGCCCAGGTTGAGCACAATTGAAACACGAATTTTCCATTGGTCTTTGTGTTCCCTGACGCTGTGGTTGAGGACACATGTTAGATGTGTGCCCTACCTCTTGGCAATTGTAACATGTAAGTGTGCTCATGTTATTAGCTCGAGGTGCTGCTGGTGCCATTCCACCATTGGGATGTGCCATTGTCGTTCCGCGTCCATATCCTCCAAATCCTCTACCTCTACCTCGGAATCCGGTATTCCCTCCTCCTCTGGGATAGGTAAAGTTTCCTCTACCTAGATTAGGTGGACCTAAGTTAGGTGGTTGGGCTGATTTAATTACAGTTTAATTTTTGGATGATGTCGTCCATAAAACTTTTGGAAGTCTTATGTAGCAGCTCTTTCATTACACCTTCATTGATCTTCATTGTCACCGCATGATCAAAGTATCCCGGGGAATTTTTCCATCCCTGGGGAATACCTGTGAAGACATACGTCCCCTGGTGAGTTGTGAAGGCTGTGTGAATTTGACTCTCCTCTTTTAAAGGCATGTTGAAGAACCCGTGGCGTAGATCAACTTTATTGAATATTGCCGGTCCTTCTTTTGCGCCTGCTTGATTTAATGCATTGATAACCTCCTCTACGGATTTCAGTGTGTGCGATGTTGGTTCACATGCTCTGTTCAGATCCCGGAAATTAACTACAAGTCGTTGACCCGTATTGTTTTCTTTCGGGACGGCGAACATTTGAGCACATGCCGTAACGTCTGGTTTTTTCCTAATGTATCCCCAATCCTCCAGTTGGTCTAGTTGTTTTCCTACTGCCTCCTTCATCTGCTCCGTCATTTTGATGGGAAGCGTGTGAGATAATCTTTCACCTGGTTTTAAGGCGATACCAACTTCGGGTAATGTGCATTTAGGCATATTCTGCTTTTCGAACTTTCGTTCCCATTTTTCTATCCATTCGGGAGTGAAATACATGCTTGCCAGTGGATGTGGTGTTCCCTTGACCTCTTTTGGAGGTTTGTTGTATATGGGAAACCCTTCATCCTTAGCATTTGGTAATATGAATTCCTTGATTATTTCCCTTTCTTCATGTGTGAGGTTGGATTCTCTTTTGTCGGAAATATCACCTATCACGTGTCTAAACCGTTTGTTGGATCGCAATCTTTGTGATTTTATAACTCTTTTAAATCGATCTAGAAGTTCCCATGCCTCAACCTCTCTGTTCCAAAAGATGCCAAGACCATTGTCTCTAAAAAAGTCATCTCCAATGAGCGTGGTTTGTACCTGCCCATCTTCGACGGCAACGTTATTGACAATGAATTGGTAATCTCCTATGGGGGTTCGTTCTTGTATTGCGAAAGACGTGGTCCCCACAATATTGAGTGCATGACCAGACGCTGCTCTCAATTCCTGTTGATTATCCGTGTCGATGCTCAATCCTAATTCCATTGCGACGGACATTGGTATTACTGTTGAGGAAGCGCCTGTGTCTAATAACGCTACGAACCTTTTCCCATTAGTTGAGAATATCATCATTGGTTTATTGAAATCAGTTATTCTATCCGGTTTTTCGTTCTTTCTGTATTTTCTTGTTACTTCTCGTGCAACTGCGTTTATTCGTCCATGATTAGCTTGCATTGCTGATTTCACTTGGTTTTGAGCCAATTTCGTGAAGCATGGTTGGCCTTGATGGTCTATGCAACACGTCTGGCAATAGTCTTCCATTTGATTTCTGATAGGTTGTACACCATATGGTGGTTCTCTATATCCATCCACAAACTGTACTTTCGGAGCTACTGGCATTGCCACACGACTGTTAGGACAGTTGCGAGCTTGGTGCCCAGGTTGAGCACAATTGAAACACGAATTTTCCATTGGTCTTTGTGTTCTCTGACGCTGTGGTTGAGGACACATGTTAGATGTGTGCCCTACCTCTTGGCAATTGTAACATGTAAGTGTGCTCATGTTATTAGCTCGAGGTGCTGCTGGTGCCATTCCACCATTGGGATGTGCCATTGTCGTTCCGCGTCCATATCCTCCAAATCCTCTACCTCTACCTCGGAATCCGGTATTCCCTCCTCCTCTGGGATAGGTAAAGTTTCCTCTACCTAGATTAGGTGGACCTAAGTTAGGTGGTTGGGCTGATGGTTGTTGTGCTACTCTGCCATCCCCACCGTTAGCCGGATTACGATTGCAATCTTTTGTTAGATGCGAAGAAGTGTATGGGTGATATTGGCATACCTTTCCTTTGGGCTCATCATCATCATCTGAAGATGAATCACTTTCTGAATGTCCATCTTTTTTGTCTTTATTCTTCCTTTTCTTCTTTCTTTTCCTTTCCCTTTCTCCTCCTTTATGGTCTTTATCTTTATCTTTATTTTTATCCTTCTTTTCTCCCTTTCTAATTGTCACCTTTTCTGTGGATATCGTACGTCGGTCGTCAGATATACTGTTGATGGAAGGTGGTGCAATGATATTAAGAGCTTGAATGAGTTCTTCCGAATTCATTTCAGGTCTTGAAAGTTTGACAACGCCTATCATAGATTTGTAATGGTCGTTCAAGCCTTTCTCTATTGCCATTTTAAGCAGTGGTTCGGATGCCCCTGCTTTGGTGGCGGCATTGCTAATTCTTCTAATATATGTAGAAAAGTCGTTTCCTTCCATTTTGATGTTTAACAGCTGTTGCTTCATGACATCCTGCAAAGGTATCGAGTGGTGTCTTTGTTCCAAGAAGTCAAGCATAGCTTGGAATGGAATGACATGAGGAGGTGGTGTTGTCTCATCCATCCTTATCTTCCACCTTTCCAACGCCTCTGCCGGTTCTCCCTCCAAACAGTTAGTCATTGCGTTAGCTTTTGCTTGGTCTGTCATGCCATGTGTATACGCATGGAATTTACGTATAAACGTTTGGTAGCTGTTCTCGAATACACCTTTATCACTAACTCCGTCAAACTTGGGCATATCTCGATGGGTGTAAACAATTTGGTTCGGAGGTGGGATTGGTTGTGCTGCTCTTCCTAATGGTTGAAAAACAGGATTGATACCGTTTCCTCCTTCCACTGCCGCTTCTAACCCAATTACTGGCTCATTTTCATCTTCTATCTCAGCAATTCTATTAATAGATGATGCCAACTTATTTGCTGGAATTCGTTTCTGTTGATAATGGTTGCATCCGAAACAAGGTGTTTCAACCTCCCTTTCTGGTACTATCCAACGAGGTTTTTCAATTTCTCTTTCTGGTACAATCTTTATTTTCTTGGTGATTTTATCTTTCAATATCGATTGTTTGTTCATTAATTTCTTGCAAGCTTCACTAATGAATTCCACTTCAGTCATTCCTTGTTTGTCCATTTGCATTGGTTTTAAATATTTTCTTCTTGTTTCCAGTGCTCTTTCCATTATCTTCGCAATATCCAATGGTTTTCCTTCTCTTCGAATGGTGTTTATTGTTGGTTCTAATCCAATTGGTGAATTTTCCGAACTGCTTGGTTCTGGACTTGTTCCTTCATCCACGACATCCAACATAGATGTTAAGTGCGCGAGTCTTTCATTTCTATCAGCGTTAACCGGTGATACTTGTATTTCATCGGGTGCAGGTGGTGTAGCAGGAAATAACAGATTTCTTGTTAATGACCGCTCATGTTCACTTTCCGTTGGTGAAAGATGAAAGGCATTATAGTCTGGATATTCATCCTCGTCAGGTTGAGCTGTGGCTGCATCTTCAGAACGATGTATTGTAATTCTCCTTGGTTGTCTCTCAGGTGAATCTGGTGCATCCATATTTGGATCATCCTCATCAATGGCAATAGGATTAAAATCGTCATCCAAAACCATAGGATATAACACATTCTGTCTGAATCTGATGGTCGTTGCTCTTTGCCCAACTGTTATGATGTTCTCTGGATGAGCATCTACTTCCTTTCTCCACCTGTCCCAATCGCTCTTGCTCATTACTCTTGCTGAGATGTCCTCAATTTGTTTTTCTGTGAATTTTGGTTTAATGTTATGTTGGATTAATTGTTGAATCAACACCTTTGCTCTATATCTCAAAGCTGCATTCTTGTTTTGGGTGTTTCTGATGCGAGCTGGAAGTCTTTCTGCCAGAACTTTATTCCACATCCAATCACTTATTGATGGTCTTGAGTCATTTAGCGCATTCCAGACATGTTCAATTCCAGCTTGGATAATATCTTCTGAAACCTTAGTGAACTTTTCGTGGAATGTTGCTAATTGATCATCCCTTTCACTGATAGCTTGGTGTAGATTTTCAACTTGTCTTTTTAATCCTGGTAAAGCTTCTAATTGGTTAGTAAACTCTTCTCTATAGCTATCACGTGCATCTTGACTGGCTTCCATAGCATGTTTAATATCAACAAAGTATTTCAAATCTTTGTCGAGTTCGGTAACAGATAGCCTGAGTTCGTCAATCAAAGTTTCTCTGTCTTCCACTTCCTTCTCCAACAACGTGATGCGCTCCGCTAAATCGTTGATCTCTGCATCTTTTACTGGACAATTTGGACATTTCTGGTTCTGTAATTGCTTAAGAACTTGTTGTACTTTCTCTTTGTCCTGTTGATACATCTTGATATTCTTTCCCAATTGTTGATTTTCAGCTATGACCTTCTCGATATCTTTTGTGACTTCCTCAATTTCTTTCTTGCTATCAGCTATCTGCTGTATCAATTCGTCATTCTCATCCGTTAACTTTCCATTAGCATGCTTCAATCTGGTTTCTTCTGTTTGGAGTTGTATTAAGATCTGTTCCTCAGCGTCCCTTTCGGTCTGAATATCAGTAATTGTTTGATTCAATGCCTGAAGTTGACTTTGGTATTGCTGAACTTGTTGTTTCAACTCCGTGATCTTCTCCTGATGTTCTCCAGATTGGGTTTCCATATGATGCAAGTATTCCTGATCCGTAGTATCATTACTTTGGATAGTATTGTTTGCTTCATATAATTTGTTGTTTAATTGGATAATTCGCTGGTTTAATGATGATACTTCTGTAAGCAATTGATCTCTTTCCTTTGTGATTTCTGTAATCTTTCTTTTCTGGATTGATGTATTAGCCACTAATGTATCCAAAGATACTCTTGTAGCTAAATGGCTGGTCTTTTCATCTTTGTATATCTTCTGAAGATGTACAATACGCTTCTCAAATGTTGGTATTGAAACTTGCCATTTATCAGCTATATTGATTGCTTCTTGCTTCTCAGTACATTCTCGATCCAATTCCTCCTTTAAGCCATCAATCTCCATCTTCAAATGGTATATCTGCCGTTGATACTCGTATATAGAATCCTGCTTACTTCTGTTGGTTCGCGCCCATTCCCCTTCATCTACCGTAAGGTTCCTGTTTGTTTCCACCTGCATGTCGTAAGCAGATGTGAGTATCTGGATGTATGTACCACATAAGATACGAATTGAATCTGTAGATTGCTCTTTCCAATTTCTTTCCAATGAAGGTGCCATGTGGTCATTTTCTGTTTTCCGAAACACTGATCTTATTTCCTCAATCTTCCTTCATCCACGACATCCAACATAGATGTTAAGTGCGCGAGTCTTTCATTTCTATCAGCGTTAACCGGTGATACTTGTATTTCATCGGGTGCAGGTGGTGTAGCAGGAAATATGTCTCTTAATATACTTTGACTATAATATAAACCTTTTTTAACAACTCTCAATATCTTTTCAATATAAGTTTCAATAAGTTAAATCAGATAACTGTAAAGTGAGTGATCAAATTCACTTACACAGAAATCTTCTTCAACGGTTACTTCTTCTTAACTTGACTTGATACGATCACTGTTGCCAGTGAAAGGAGAACTGATAAATTATAAACTTCAATCTCTATATATACAAGATTTTGTTTACTTAATAAAATTAACATGTTATCGTAAAATATTAAATACAAGTATTGTCCATATAGGTGTGTCCTTTGATCGTTTTATCTTTCATCTTTTATCTTCTTTGTATTTAATGTTTATATAGGTTGATTGTTCTGAAATCTGTGCGAATTTACTTTATATACCCATTGTTGTATAAACCGTGCGATTTTTCTTTGTTTATCTTCTTTTCTAAAATCAATTGTTTTAATATCGGTGCGAAATTTTCTTTATTATTTAATTGTTCTGATTTCGTGCGAAAGTTTTAATCGTGTTTTCTTTATTATCGTGTTAAAGGGCGGTTGTTTGTTTATCATCTGTTTCGTATCCATCGTTCTGTAAACCGTTTTTATTATCTTTCTTTTGTCGTTTATTCGGGGTTTTCTTCATAGCTTTTAATCCTTTTAGGTGTGTCTTTCCTTTTATTTTTGATGTTAAGTTCTTTTGTCGTCGATTTTTGATGGGCGTTTCCTGTTTTCGCTCCGTTTTCCCATGCTTATCTTTATGTGTTAAGTTTCTTTGTTGAAAGTTGATAGGTGTGTCTCCTTCGTCCTCCGTGTTCACATGTTTTCTTTTAGCTGTTTTATTTAATGTTAAGACAAGATTCCACTGTTTAATATAATTTTGATAAGTTGCTTGTGATTCTTCTGGTCGTAATTCAATCTTTGTTATTTTCGAACCTTCGGGTCTTTCATCTTTGTTTAATCTTCTACTTATCGGATATTCAATAGGAATCCTTTGATTTTGATTCCATGTTTTTACTATTTTCTTTGCTCGCTTTCCTTCCATGATATCCCATTTCACGTGTCTAATTGAATAACAGTATGGACAGTTAATCCACTCCGTTACTGTCTGTGCGTCTGATAAAACATATCTGGTTAACTCTTCTGTGTTGCATAACGTGCAAGTTGGTTTCCATACTTCTTTGTTATCCGTGTTTTTCCATGCTATTCTTTCTTTTCTTGCCTTTTGATGTTCTTCTGTCATCGCATCGCTTATTGCCATTATTCCGAATTGAACATATCGGTCTTTTACTTCAATCTTTGCCTTTCTTACTTTAATTATTGTCCTTATTATTGTGATTGCGATCAATATTCCTGAAGCTGTCATAGCAACGGTTCGTAATATTGTCTTTACATCCTTTCCTACTGTGACCTGAGTTAATATGATTTCCACGATAAAAGGGCTAACTAAGAGGATAGTCATTAAAACCGCGGATATTAACTGGCACCAATACTTTCTGAATTTCAAGTTTACTTCTGCTTTTTTCATATCAATATGGTTTATCACCCTGATAATTGCTTGTTCCTTGTTGCTCGACTTGTTTTCCTTCTTTATTGTCCAAATGACCGCGAACATTACTGTAACGGCTATTATCCATACAATTGTTAGTATGATCACTTGGGGAATGATACCTTTTACTTTTATTATGAAATAATCGGTCAATAAAGTTGCAGTTGATATTATTATTGTTATGATGATAACTGTCATGATCTTTTTCATTGTGATTGTACTCGTCATCTTTTTGAAACTTTCTTCCCATAATTTTACTGCTTCTCTTTGTATTACTTTTCCGTTGATGTTGTTTATCATTCCTATTTCAGCACGATGTTGACTTTGTAAATTTCTTCTTCTCTTTGTCTTGATAGCTACCCAAACCATATACCCTAATCCTGCAACAACTGCCACGACGCATACTCCTATGAGCGCATATACTCCTATCCTTAATATCAATGCCATAGTGGTTGCAATTGTGCTAGTAACTTTAGGTATAATGGATGTGGCTGAATCAATTACCTTATCTACTGTGTCTGATATGAATTTAGTGGCTAAGTTGGCAATAGATCCAAATGATGATAATTGGTTCATAAAGCTGTCAAAACCACTGTTCCCAAAATCTAAGTTTAACTTTCCAAAACTCCATTGCAAGGCTTCTTTCAAGCTTTCCATGTCCTGTATCAGGAGATCTTCCATCTGTTCCATTTTGGAGTTGAGGTAGTTCATCCTGATATTTAACTGATCAATTCGTATAGTGTTGATGCTTACCATTTGGACTAACTTAGCCAATCCAGTCTCTAAGGATATTCCATCTTTGGATTCCTGCAACCAAGTTCTCATTCGTCTTTCATTTTCCAATCTATGTTTATTAACGTTTATATTGATCGTGCGTGTAAAATTGCAGTATATCTGACGACCGACGTACGATATCCACAGAAAAGGTGACAATTAGAAAGGGAGAAAAGAAGGATAAAAATAAAGATAAAGATAAAGACCATAAAGGAGGAGAAAGGGAAAGGAAAAGAAAGAAGAAAAGGAAGAATAAAGACAAAAAAGATGGACATTCAGAAAGTGATTCATCTTCAGATGATGATGATGAGCCCAAAGGAAAGGTATGCCAATATCACCCATACACTTCTTCGCATCTAACAAAAGATTGCAATCGTAATCCGGCTAACGGTGGGGATGGCAGAGTAGCACAACAACCATCAGCCCAACCACCTAACTTAGGTCCACCTAATCTAGGTAGAGGAAACTTTACCTATCCCAGAGGAGGAGGGAATACCGGATTCCGAGGTAGAGGTAGAGGATTTGGAGGATATGGACGCGGAACGACAATGGCACATCCCAATGGTGGAATGGCACCAGCAGCACCTCGAGCTAATAACATGAGCACACTTACATGTTACAATTGCCAAGAGGTAGGGCACACATCTAACATGTGTCCTCAACCACAGCGTCAGAGAACACAAAGACCAATGGAAAATTCGTGTTTCAATTGTGCTCAACCTGGGCACCAAGCTCGCAACTGTCCTAACAGTCGTGTGGCAATGCCAGTAGCTCCGAAAGTACAGTTTGTGGATGGATATAGAGAACCACCATATGGTGTACAACCTATCAGAAATCAAATGGAAGACTAATGCCAGACGTGTTGCATAGACCATCAAGGCCAACCATGCTTCACGAAATTGGCTCAAAACCAAGTGAAATCAGCAATGCAAGCTAATCATGGACGAATAAACGCAGTTGCACGAGAAGTAACAAGAAAATACAGAAAGAACGAAAAACCGGATAGAATAACTGATTTCAATAAACCAATGATGATATTCTCAACTAATGGGAAAAGGTTCGTAGCGTTATTAGACACAGGCGCTTCCTCAACAGTAATACCAATGTCCGTCGCAATGGAATTAGGATTGAGCATCGACACGGATAATCAACAGGAATTGAGAGCAGCGTCTGGTCATGCACTCAATATTGTGGGGACCACGTCTTTCGCAATACAAGAACGAACCCCCATAGGAGATTACCAATTCATTGTCAATAACGTTGCCGTCGAAGATGGGCAGGTACAAACCACGCTCATTGGAGATGACTTTTTTAGAGACAATGGTCTTGGCATCTTTTGGAACAGAGAGGTTGAGGCATGGGAACTTCTAGATCGATTTAAAAGAGTTATAAAATCACAAAGATTGCGATCCAACAAACGGTTTAGACACGTGATAGGTGATATTTCCGACAAAAGAGAATCCAACCTCACACATGAAGAAAGGGAAATAATCAAGGAATTCATATTACCAAATGCTAAGGATGAAGGGTTTCCCATATACAACAAACCTCCAAAAGAGGTCAAGGGAACACCACATCCACTGGCAAGCATGTATTTCACTCCCGAATGGATAGAAAAATGGGAACGAAAGTTCGAAAAGCAGAATATGCCTAAATGCACATTACCCGAAGTTGGTATCGCCTTAAAACCAGGTGAAAGATTATCTCACACGCTTCCCATCAAAATGACGGAGCAGATGAAGGAGGCAGTAGGAAAACAACTAGACCAACTGGAGGATTGGGGATACATTAGGAAAAAACCAGACGTTACGGCATGTGCTCAAATGTTCGCCGTCCCGAAAGAAAACAATACGGGTCAACGACTTGTAGTTAATTTCCGGGATCTGAACAGAGCATGTGAACCAACATCGCACACACTGAAATCCGTAGAGGAGGTTATCAATGCATTAAATCAAGCAGGCGCAAAAGAAGGACCGGCAATATTCAATAAAGTTGATCTACGCCACGGGTTCTTCAACATGCCTTTAAAAGAGGAGAGTCAAATTCACACAGCCTTCACAACTCACCAGGGGACGTATGTCTTCACAGGTATTCCCCAGGGATGGAAAAATTCCCCGGGATACTTTGATCATGCGGTGACAATGAAGATCAATGAAGGTGTAATGAAAGAGCTGCTACATAAGACTTCCAAAAGTTTTATGGACGACATCATCCAAAAATTAAACTGTAATTAAATCAGCCCAACCACCTAACTTAGGTCCACCTAATCTAGGTAGAGGAAACTTTACCTATCCCAGAGGATAGGAAAAGCGAGAAGGAAAGCGAGCAAAGAAAATAGTAAAAACATGGAATCAAAATCAAAGGATTCCTATTGAATATCCGATAAGTAGAAGATTAAACAAAGATGAAAGACCCGAAGGTTCGAAAATAACAAAGATTGAATTACGACCAGAAGAATCACAAGCAACTTATCAAAATTATATTAAACAGTGGAATCTTGTCTTAACATTAAATAAAACAGCTAAAAGAAAACATGTGAACACGGAGGACGAAGGAGACACACCTATCAACTTTCAACAAAGAAACTTAACACATAAAGATAAGCATGGGAAAACGGAGCGAAAACAGGAAACGCCCATCAAAAATCGACGACAAAAGAACTTAACATCAAAAATAAAAGGAAAGACCCACCTAAAAGGATTAAAAGCTATGAAGAAAACCCCGAATAAACGACAAAAGAAAGATAATAAAAACGGTTTACAGAACGATGGATACGAAACAGATGATAAACAAACAACCGCCCTTTAACACGATAATAAAGAAAACACGATTAAAACTTTCGCACGAAATCAGAACAATTAAATAATAAAGAAAATTTCGCACCGATATTAAAACAATTGATTTTAGAAAAGAAGATAAACAAAGAAAAATCGCACGGTTTATACAACAATGGGTATATAAAGTAAATTCGCACAGATTTCAGAACAATCAACCTATATAAACATTAAATACAAAGAAGATAAAAGATGAAAGATAAAACGATCAAAGGACACACCTATATGGACAATACTTGTATTTAATATTTTACGATAACATGTTAATTTTATTAAGTAAACAAAATCTTGTATATATAGAGATTGAAGTTTATAATTTATCAGTTCTCCTTTCACTGGCAACAGTGATCGTATCAAGTCAAGTTAAGAAGAAGTAACCGTTGAAGAAGATTTCTGTGTAAGTGAATTTGATCACTCACTTTACAGTTATCTGATTTAACTTATTGAAACTTATATTGAAAAGATATTGAGAGTTGTTAAAAAAGGTTTATATTATAGTCAAAGTATATTAAGAGACATATTTCCTGCTACACCACCTGCACCCGATGAAATACAAGTATCACCGGTTAACGCTGATAGAAATGAAAGACTCGCGCACTTAACATCTATGTTGGATGTCGTGGATGAAGGAAGATTGAGGAAATAAGATCAGTGTTTCGGAAAACAGAAAATGACCACATGGCACCTTCATTGGAAAGAAATTGGAAAGAGCAATCTACAGATTCAATTCGTATCTTATGTGGTACATACATCCAGATACTCACATCTGCTTACGACATGCAGGTGGAAACAAACAGGAACCTTACGGTAGATGAAGGGGAATGGGCGCGAACCAACAGAAGTAAGCAGGATTCTATATACGAGTATCAACGGCAGATATACCATTTGAAGATGGAGATTGATGGCTTAAAGGAGGAATTGGATCGAGAATGTACTGAGAAGCAAGAAGCAATCAATATAGCTGATAAATGGCAAGTTTCAATACCAACATTTGAGAAGCGTATTGTACATCTTCAGAAGATATACAAAGATGAAAAGACCAGCCATTTAGCTACAAGAGTATCTTTGGATACATTAGTGGCTAATACATCAATCCAGAAAAGAAAGATTACAGAAATCACAAAGGAAAGAGATCAATTGCTTACAGAAGTATCATCATTAAACCAGCGAATTATCCAATTAAACAACAAATTATATGAAGCAAACAATACTATCCAAAGTAATGATACTACGGATCAGGAATACTTGCATCATATGGAAACCCAATCTGGAGAACATCAGGAGAAGATCACGGAGTTGAAACAACAAGTTCAGCAATACCAAAGTCAACTTCAGGCATTGAATCAAACAATTACTGATATTCAGACCGAAAGGGACGCTGAGGAACAGATCTTAATACAACTCCAAACAGAAGAAACCAGATTGAAGCATGCTAATGGAAAGTTAACGGATGAGAATGACGAATTGATACAGCAGATAGCTGATAGCAAGAAAGAAATTGAGGAAGTCACAAAAGATATCGAGAAGGTCATAGCTGAAAATCAACAATTGGGAAAGAATATCAAGATGTATCAACAGGACAAAGAGAAAGTACAACAAGTTCTTAAGCAATTACAGAACCAGAAAT